>OV839568.1:12279373-15058747 GCA_929447395.1 Epistrophe grossulariae | reverse complement strand
CAGGTGACCTTGGGGGCCAGCGAAGAGTGGAGTTCCTAGAAATTAATTTGTTTGCGAATTTTTTGTTTAGCTCCGCCATAACTGGTCTGGCTATATGTGCAGTTGCTCCATCTTGCTGAAACCAAACGCTGTTGAATGGTATACGTCTTCGGCGCAGTTCTGGGTAAAAAAACTCCTTCAACATCTTTAAATAACGGTCCCCATTGACAGTAACGGTTACACCGTTTTCTTCAAAGAAGTACGGCCCGACAATACACCTTGATGAAACTGCGCACCACACAGTGACTCGTTCTGGGTGCAGTTCCGTCTCATGGAGCATTTCTGGATTAGACTCATTCCATATACGGCAATTTTGCTTGTTTACATTGCCGTTAAGATTAAAATGGGCCTCATCAGACATGAACAAACAATTGATCAATGTGTTGTCTTCTTCGGCCATTGATATCATTTTTTGGCAAAATTCCAGGCGAACAGGCAAATCCCGAGGGTTTAACTTGCTAGTAATTTGGACTTTGTACGGAAACAAGTTTAAATCGTCATGAAGTATCCGTTGTAATGACCGTCTACTAATTCCAATTTGCCCCGATAAGTTTCGGGTCGAAACGTTCGGATTGGCCTGTATTGCAGATGCTACTGCTGCGATTGTATCCTGAACCCGAAAATTGGCATCTCGATGGTACGGCCTTCGTGCGATGCTTCCAGATTCGGCAAACATGTTTACAAACCTCATAATGGTCCATCTACTCGGGGGATTACCGCCAAACTCCCGCCTAAATTCCCTTTGGACGGAAATGACGGACTGCAAAGCATGGTACCGTTGCACTATCCAAATTCTTTTCTCCGTATCCCAAGCATCCATTTTTATAAATCTAAATAGTAACCTACAAAATAAAAAAAAAAATAAGCCGATTACTCACACAGAAAAAAAGTTATTACGTTTTATTTTTGTAGAACGATTCGTGCGCCACCCTGTATTTCAAAAGGAGTACAACTTCGTACATGTAATATTATTTTATGTTTTAGTACAACCGATGGTCAACGATGACAGAAAAAATTAAAAGAAAAGAAACTTCTTAAAACCATTTTTGGTTGGAATTTGAATTTTGTGGAAACATTTGAAAATATATCTACACAGATTTGTTTGTTTGTTGCATCAGTGTTAATCTTTTCAATTATTTTCATGATTCATGATATTTTTATTTGTTTTAAAGCCATGTGTGGAAAACTGAAGTACATAATTAGAATCCAAAAATTTTTGACAATTTATGAATTTATGACTCTTGAAGTAATTGGCAGTTCTGAATGCAAGAATTTAATTTTATTTTATTTTACATACATTTTTCCAAACAAACTCTTCTTACTTGACCATATGAAAAGAAATGAAAAGAATTGATAAATGTTAACACTTAGCCAGTTCAGGTTTCTTGAGATATCTGAGATCTCAGAGATCTCAGCAATCTCAGAAATCTGAACGTAATTCCTCACTTTTGCTGTCAAAAAGCTGAGACTGAAATTTTTTGAATTCGTTTGCTCAATTATTGTTTGTCGCAGTTAATCAATTTATAAAAACGAGATGGAGAGTGCTTTTGACTTCTAAGGAGAGATTTTGTTCAGGTTTCTCCTTCTCCTCAGTGGAGCTGACAGATGTTTGCTCAGTGAGATCTCAGAAACGTGAACTGGCTAACTGATGCACACATAATATGTTGCTTTAACAAACCTTGAGGAACCACCCAAGTCATTGTTGTACATATTTTGAAATGTATCCGCAAACTTCTGGATGTAGTTTTTTCTTTTAAGAAGTCTTTTTATTTTCTATTTCTTCTGTCATAAAATTCGTGTAAAAAACTATTTTTTAACTTTTCTACGTTGAAGTAGGTAAGAAACGCGTAAATAAATGTAAAAAACGTAAAAATCTCGTAAACAACTCGTAAAAAAGGTAAAAAGAGGTAAAAAAGTAAATAACTGAGAAAAAAGAGAGAAAATGGGAGGCATCTGTCAAAATTTATATAAATAATTGAAGCATTTTTTAATGAAAAACTTGGACTGAAATAGATAAGTGAATCTGTTTTGCCATCATTTTGTCGAAAATAAAATAAAAACCCATTAGTTTTTTATCCAACTGTCATCTTCAATCTTGGAAGTAGACAACCAATTTTGATTATTTTTCGCGTTTTTTTTTTTTACTTTTTTACCTTTTTTACGTTTTTACATAAGCCTAATTAAAATACAGCAAGTAAAAAACAAATGTAAAAATAAGATTCTATGTACGAAGATGTATTCTTTTTGGAACATCCTGCCATTCCTATCACAAATTTAAATTATGTAATTGAAAACATTTTTTACACTTATGTTGTAAATGTAAGTTTTTTTTCGAAATGTGTATTGAGAGAATAATTAAAAAAATTTTAAAGTGTTTATTGAACAAATAGGTTTAAGTTTTTAATGGTTAGAAATATAATACATACAATTAGCTTTAAGTGCAGCTTGGAAAGACATCAGGATGCAATGCGGCAACGCATTGGATTCAACTGGAATGAAACTCAGTACGATTTAATAATAAGGCTATTCACGCAATGATGTAAAGCACTGGATAAGTTTACCATTTGGTTAAGTTTACCATTTGGTTAAGTTTACCATTTGGTTAAGTTTACCATTTGGTTAATGAACTGTCAAATTTTGTATGAGAAATGATTCATATAATTTGGTTAAAATTCTCCAAGGATTTTGCTGGATAAAATTAACCAAATTTTTTTGGTAAACTTAACCAAACGTCATTGTGACTTCTAGAATAAGGCGTGTTCCGAAATATGATAGTTAAGTATCTCAGAGAACTAAACAAAACTCTGCTCGTGTTCTGTAACTATCGCATTGAGATTAGTTGGCAATAAAAGCGTTGTTTATACAAAAAAAAAATAATTAGGACATCCACATATTCTGACTATTGATCAGCATTGTTTATTTACACAAATCCATATAATGTGCCATATGGATATACAAAAGTAAATGATTTTACTTGTATTTGTTATGGTTTCCGAATTGTCATCGAAGTGAAAGAAACCATTTATTCTTTTTATTCTTCTTTCATCAAATTTCAGTTGATTTGAGCTCAGGAGAACTTTTACTGCCGAAAACGAAAGAGAACTAAACTGAAGGAAAAGTAGATATCCTGCACCATTATGGGCGTGCCATATGATTTTTCTTGTATTCGCTCATTTTCGTTCGATCAGTGCCATGAGTTTGCGACTATTACAGTTCTATATTTAACCCAAAAATCGTTTTCTCATATAATTCCCATCAGGTTTAAAAAAAACCTGTTTTTTTCGTGTACCTTACATTTTTTTCCGTTCCGAGGTTCTACATAAATAATTTCGAAATCTGAACACGCTTATTTGTGTACACAATATTTTGGAGTTTCGTATTTGACGTTTAACGAACAGCTGATTGAATTACACCGCATTTAACCAAATGAATTAAAAGGGCGTTCACGCAAACTTTTGTGTAAACTTATCATTTTACACAATTGGTAAACTTACGACGTTGCGTAAATACCCTTAATATCTTTTTTATTTTTTCTAAATTACACGAAATTGAGAATTTTAGTTTACATTGTTTGAAATACACTGCCAAAGCCTTTTCTGTTAGTCATATTGCACTCTTTCGCCGGAATTCGGGCAATATCGTTCCGGATGTTATATTTAATTTAATATAATATTCACAAAACTTTGTACTGAAATTTGAAGAAAATTGTAGTTTAAAGAAGAAAATGAAAAGACTTAATCATGTAGAATATGGAATATGCAATACTGGATCCGCGCATGGGGATTCTCAATACAGTGTTCTATTTTCTTTCCACGATAAATGGTTGAACAGAAAAGAGACCGAATCACTGCGGATCCAGTATTGCGGATAAGTTAATTGACATGAATATATAGTTTTGAAAAAGAGTGTCACGTTTATGACATAAAATGTATATGTAAAATATTCATACATTGGTAATGAGAATTAATCAAAAATGTTCTCCATTCAAAGTAAAACTAACAAACAAATTATATTAAAGCATGTTCATACGTCATATTCTTGTTCCCGTTAGAAATTATGGAATTTCTATTAGGTTCTCTAATTTCCCATTCAATGTCAAAGTTTTTTATTCGCATTCGCACTGAACTTGAACGATCTTACACGCATCATTCCCCGAGGCAATTATCTAAAAGTTATCTCTTAACCAAGCAACCTCTGCATCGTCTTTGCTGCTGAATCATTTTCAATCCAATCGAGCCTAAGATCAACTTACTTCCTGATTTACTTCCAATGATGTTGGCCACGCCAGAAACACAAACCATACAATGTAAATCTCCTCTAGTCGGTTCGTCGGTCGGTAATCGGTATACCCGAAATCCAGTTTCGGTATCTGCATTCGTTCTTCGGTTCGGACGTGGTACGGTCTAAGAAGTCAGTGGAACACTTGTGTTCCGAGGAACATTTTTTTTTTCTCATGTTATAACACAACTAACAAGGTGAAAAATTTATTACTCCAATGGCTGTTTGGTGGGTTAAGTGCCGAATGAACTTGGTGCCACTTATACCAGTCCTGCATCAGCTATACAGCAACTTGCAACCTTGTACACTGTGCAGCGCAACAAATTGTCACCGGCTGTTTTGGCCATTCGAATGGTGGCCTAGTCGCATATTACAGCCGTATAATAGATGAGCAATTGCATTGAAATGAGCCAGGCGTTAATAATTTCCAAAGATCATTTACATTGGCGCGTGAAACATACATATATGTAGGTGATTGGTGGATCTCGTGCCATCGCAGGAACATGATCATCGATTAATCATCTTCCATTTTGAGTGGTTTGGCGGTGTTTTGAAATTGGACTTTTCTTTGATTCTCTGTATAAAGAAGATTTGAAATATGCACGACATTGTCGCGCATAAGATTTCTATAAAAAAACGAGGCGGCAACAAAAACGCTTCGCAAAAAAAAAACTCATCTAGTTCTTGCTAATTATCTGGACACGATTCATCTGGACGAGGAAGTTATCCTCAATGGAAAATTGATTTACAATGTTGATTCAATGATCTAGATTAATAAGCAATTTATTTTGATGGATTTTACAGTTGTCCACAAGCATCGTTTTTGTACGACACACTGAGCGTCGTTGTTATGAGAGGGACGAAGAAAATGTTTCCTCCATCTGCCAGTAATCAAGAGTAAACAGATTTGGTGAAATAACTTGTGATAAGTCGTCTCGGTCAGTGAGGCAATTTACCAAGAAACCGACATTAATCCGGACTTAATTGAATCTTTGGTAATTAAAATTAATGTGTGAGGCTTTTTGTATAACATTTTGTTAAATGTCCATCGATTTGTCTCACATTGAAAATGACTTTATATGGGAAGACTTCAACAAGAAAATGGCGTGGAAAAATTCAGAGAAAGAACGTCATGTATTTTTTTTTAAATTGGATTAGTAGATAAATCGTTTTATCGTAGAAAAATAAGAAGAGCGAAGACAATAGGAAATGTATTGATTTGTTTCAAGATATTAATTGAATTTAATTGGATGTTATTGATCCTATGTCATGCTAAGAAATACTTTTATTTTTTTTTGATATAAACATTCTTTGGAAGGCGTTGTCAATAGAAAAAATAGTTTATCTATATATTAAAGGCAACCTACCTATTCGTATAGAAATCGACATCAAATGCAAGACTAGGTCGCACAACCTCGCTCTTGTGTATATCACACTGTAGTTTTAAAGTCTAAATTTTATAAACCTATATTGATCTGATTTAAAATTTTGTTTGGGGCGGAAGAAGTACAATAGTTAAAAAATTTCTTAAAGAACATAAAATTGCATTTAAAAACACATTTCAATCATTTTCTTATGGAAACCGGTTCAAAAGTTATAAAACAAAAAGACACAAACAAAAAATTCCCATACGATTTCTATGGAAAATTGAAGATATCAATGAGTGGCCTTTTAATATATCTAAAGGGCTGAAATTTTAATCAGATTTATTATTTCACTAAACCCAAATGAAAAGGTATGTAGTGACATTGAAAATCGGAGACATTTTCATTTTTTTTTATTGTACACGTGTAGTGAAAACAAACTAACACGTGTAGATTCTAAATACACGTGTAGTTATAAAAGCGGAGCCATTTTACAACTGACCGAGGTGAAGCGATTTCAAGATATTATTGAAGTGTAAAAGAACGGTTTTTAGGTTATATTTGATGTTATGTCTTTTGTACCACAAAACATCATAAGTATGATTTTAAAGTAATTACACTTGTAATTGCTAAATACACGTGTAATTGCTAAATACACGTGTAACAATAAATATACATGTGAATATAATTACACGTGTTCATACTCGACTAATTTAATTACACGCGTGTAACGTGTACAATTAGAATAGGGGCTCCTGGGTTGCCAGGGCACTGTACATATGCATTATGATCTAACTTACAGTTTAAACCAGAAAATAAAAAAAAAATATAATTAGAAATAAATTGATTAAACAAGTTATGAAATTGTTTTGACACTAACGCAAAGTACACCATTTTATTTCCTTTACAAATCTTTATTTATGATACAAAAAATTTAAAAATTTTGTAAATATTTTTAAGACAACAAATTGATTCACCAATTTCAAATTAAATGCGGAGTTTAAGAAATCATTTACCCAATAGCTACCAATTTTTGAAATATCGAATTCTTAATAAATAATTTTGGTATTTTTTTTAATCTAAAACATATTTTTTATTTTATTTTAATAGGTATGCAATATTGTTGAAGCTTATTAGAAGCTTTTGCGTGAATTTAATTTAAATCGAATCAAATAAAATTAAATTAAAAAAATCAAATAAAATCAAACATAATAAAAAAAAAATAGAAAAAATAAAAAAAAATAAAATAAGATAAAATAAAATAAAATAAAATAAAATAAAATAAAATAAAATAAAATAAAATAAAATAAAACAAAACAAAACAAAACAAAACAAAACAAAACAAAATAAAATGAAATAAAATAAAATAAAATAAAATAAAATAAAATAAAATAAAAAAAATAAAATAAAATAAAATAAAATAGAATAAAATAAAATACAATGAAATAAAATAAAATAAAATAAAATAAAATAAAATTGAGAAAAATAAAGTGAAATTAAATAAAATAAAATCAAATAAAATGAAAAAAAAAAAAAATAAAGTAAACAACTAGTTATGACCTTTATCTTGAGTTCCTAAGATATTCAAGATACTCAATATTTTCAATTTTAATTATATTTTTTAACAGTTTTAACAACTTTTCTTCCATATGAATCACATTTTATCCATTGCATTTTTTTCCGTTTCCAGGAACCATGAATCATATATGGTTTAAAAACGTAATTTGAAAACTTCATTGTCCCCTCTCTAAACAAGCTGATTTAATAACAAATATACTTTTATTATTTTGTATATTAGAAAAAAGACATCAATTCCTTGTACCATGAATCACATTTGATTTATGTATAGGTACGATTTGTTTACCATTTTTCTGTGTTTATACAGTGTCCATGAATCATATATATGATTCAAAAATATATTTTAGTAAAAACAACTTCACTTTCCATTATACAAACTGATTTAAATCATTTCTATGATATCTTTAGATCAAAATATATATCTACATATGATTCATTGTAAAATGTGATCACAAATTCTGTGTCCCAATTGGACGTGATAATACAAAATAATTTTTAATTTCGAAACTACTGCTATACTACACAAAATTAATGGATTTATCACTCAATTAATAATGTTACTGCAAATTCAAGAAATGCTATTGAGGGAAATGCTTGCAACACCAACTAATATTTCAAGTATTCCTCTATCCTCTATATAATTGGTGCAAGACTGCAAGATATCACTTTCTTATTCGGAACTACCATGCCCCATCTCGAAAAATAATCAGGAAGCATTGAACTTCGTGCTATACCAATCCAAAGAAAAACGGTAATGTAGCAATACTGAAAGCAAAACAAGTTCAGGTATAGTGCAAATAATCCAGAAAGAGCATTCTACTTGATATGATTCGATGTTTATCATAAAATGATATAAATCTCTAAATTATGCGGTTAATAAGTTTTCTTTAATAAAAGTCTGAAATATGACCTACTTTTATGCTTATATGTATTTTTAAGGACGTTGAATAAGGAAAAACCACCAAGAAATGGTTGCATTTTAGTTAAAGCTCTCACTAAAAACAACGAAGTATGAAAATGTCTGCAAAATGGGTTCAATTCGAGTCTATACGCTACATAATGTAACTAACATTCATATATTTAAATGTGTGTACCTATTCAAAAAGTAGAGGTATAAAACTAAATGTACAGGTACATACGATTCACATTAGATTTTAATGAAAAAAAAGTAACATGCAAGGCAAAATACCCAAATTTCTACTTCTACACTTATAAGATACTTCGAGACAGAGTTTAACGCTACTACTATATCGAATATTGGTTCTACTACTATATCAAATATTGGTATTTATTTATTACACCTTACATCTAAATCAATTGAAGTACAAATCATGTTCTTATTTTATAAATTTAAACTAAATATTTCAAGATTCCGTTTCCAATCCAAGGTTATTCTGCTTTAAACCCGTTCAACGATTCAATGACCCAGAGCCAAAGAGTAATTTCAGATTTATGTAGTTTTTTTTTTCTGTCAATCTGATGAGGTGCAAGTTTTGCAAAATCGTGTTTTCTTCTTTTTTTTCTTTTTGATATTTACTCGTTTGACCAAAATATTTCGGGCATAAAACAACTTCAATATAACATATACGCTTTGCAAACAAACAAACAAAAAATTTATAAGTGCCCTGAAATGACCGAAACAAACAACCCCGTTGAAGATGGGGAGTGCAAATTGGGAAGATCAATGGAGTCACATAATAATAAGAAGATTTTCAGCTTTTTCGTATGAAGACGATAACCGCACAATGAATTTTGGTAGCCAATGTAGCCACTTTATAAAAATTCTTTGTACTATTATTCAAAAATATAGTAGATAAAACTGAAAACCGGATAATAAATTCTTAACTTGGACTTCAAAGTCAGTAGGGTTTGGTTTGTTTATTTTATACGTTGTACTTTTTTAAACGGTAAAAAAAAATCAAAAATTTCAGTCATATTTCATTTTAAAATCATCGTTTTCAAACACATTTGATTATGTCTAATAATAACTGGATGCAGGATCCCTTCTTCTAGCTCTTTCCAACTTTTCACCTCATTAAAAAAATATACTTTTATTGATTCCTACAGAATTTATTATTTCATATAACAGACGTTCTTTGGCAAATCAGCAAATTTTGTACAAGTAAACAATAACAAAAAAGAAGTGATTATAAATACCTATTCACTTTTATCTACATATAAATTTCTTATTCTCATAAATTGGCAACATTGATTGGTGACTTCATTTTTGTGCTGCTTGCTTTGCGCCCCATAACTCAATAGTTAACCTATAGCCGTAAAGAAATCAAAAGTTCTTTGGTTTTTGTCTGTTTTTTGTTTTTTTTTTTTTTTGAACTTTGGTGCTGCTAGTAGTCTTTTGGACTGATATCGCTATTTTTTTTGGCAGGAAACTTTAATAAGTGTTCTTCTCATGAGAATGTTTATTTTTAAGATTTGATCTTTTTGTGTTTTGTGTTTTTTGTTTTTTTTTTTATTTTTTTACTTAAAGAACGTACCAGCTCGTTTATTTTGTGAATTGCGGCTAATTAAAATCGCTTCAACTCTATAGCAGGATTTTTTGTAGCTAAATTTAATATTTTGTTATTTTTTTTTTAATTTTAGTTAAGATGATGTAACCTTAACTAAGAATCATAAAGAAACAAAACAAAAAATAGAATGAAATGAAATGAAGTCATCGTGAAGGGGCTTTAGGGTGTTGCTTTTTTTTATTATACTTTAAGTACTCGAATGAAAGGTAGATGGAGTTTTTTTTACTTGGATTATTACTTCATGGCGTTTAATACTTTAATTTGGCGGAAAAAAAAATCCAATCAGATATAATACGATTACCTACAATTTTAAGTGAAGTTTTTTTTAGTTAAGGGTAATTTGGTTTTGAGTTGCTTGGAGACTTGGAAGAATAAACAATTAGAAACCTCACGAGTGATATGCCAATGAAATGTTATTTGAAAATGAATATAGAGACGAAGATAATTTGGCAGAACATTAGTAACTCTAATTGCATGTATTTTATGAATTTTAAGAAATGATTTCTGTTTATATTGAACCTTATAAGGACCTTATTGCGAGTGTCATCCAACGTTCGATACAATAAAAGTCAATCGTTTCAAAAGTTAGGATGCTTTAATATTATTATCCAAAAATGGTAACATGCACCCCAGTCGCCCATTTTATTTTATTTTATTTTATTTTATTTTATATTATTTTATCTTATTTTATCTTATCTTATTTTATTTTATTTTATTTTGTTTTGTTTTGTTTTGTTTTGTTTTGTTTTGTTTTGTTTTGTTTTGTTTTGTTTTGTTTTGTTTTGTTTTGTTTTGTTTTGTTTTGTTTTGTTTTGTTTTGTTTTGTTTTGTTTTGTTTTGTTTTGTTTTGTTTTGTTTTGTTTTGTTTTGTTTTGTTTTGTTTTGTTTTGTTTTGTTTTGTTTTGTTTTGTTTTGTTTTGTTTTGTTTTGTTTTGTTTTGTTTTGTTTTGTTTTGTTTTGTTTTGTTTTGTTTTGTTTTGTTTTGTTTTGTTTTGTTTTGTTTTGTTTTGTTTTGTTTTGTTTTGTTTTGTTTTGTTTTGTTTTGTTTTGTTTTGTTTTGTTTTGTTTTGTTTTGTTTTGTTTTGTTTTGTTTTGTTTTGTTTTGTTTTGTTTTGTTTTGTTTTGTTTTGTTTTGTTTTGTTTTGTTTTGTTTTGTTTTGTTTTGTTTTGTTTTGTTTTGTTTTGTTTTGTTTTGTTTTGTTTTGTTTTGTTTTGTTTTGTTTTGTTTTGTTTTGTTTTGTTTTGTTTTGTTTTGTTTTGTTTTGTTTTGTTTTGTTTTGTTTTGTTTTGTTTTGTTTTGTTTTGTTTTGTTTTGTTTTGTTTTGTTTTGTTTTGTTTTGTTTTGTTTTGTTTTGTTTTGTTTTGTTTTGTTTTGTTTTGTTTTGTTTTGTTTTGTTTTGTTTTGTTTTGTTTTGTTTTGTTTTGTTTTGTTTTGTTTTGTTTTGTTTTGTTTTGTTTTGTTTTGTTTTGTTTTGTTTTGTTTTGTTTTGTTTTGTTTTGTTTTGTTTTGTTTTGTTTTGTTTTGTTTTGTTTTATTTTATTTTATTTTATTTTACTTATTTTATTTTATTTTATTTGATTTTATTTTATTTTATTTTACTTTATTTGATTTGATTTGATTTGATTTGATTTGATTTGATTTGATTTGATTTGATTTGATTTGATTTGATTTGATTTGATTTGATTTGATTTGATTTGATTTGATTTGATTTGATTTGATTTGATTTGATTTGATTTGATTTGATTTGATTTGATTTGATTTGATTTGATTTGATTTGATTTGATTTGATTTGATTTGATTTGATTTGATTTGATTTGATTTGATTTGATTTGATTTGATTTGATTTGATTTGATTTGATTTGATTTGATTTGATTTGATTTGATTTGATTTGATTTGATTTGATTTGATTTGATTTGATTTGATTTGATTTGATTTGATTTGATTTGATTTGATTTGATTTGATTTGATTTGATTTGATTTGATTTGATTTGATTTGATTTGATTTGATTTGATTTGATTTGATTTGATTTGATTTGATTTGATTTGATTTGATTTGATTTGATTTGATTTGATTTGATTTGATTTGATTTGATTTGATTTGATTTGATTTGATTTGATTTGATTTGATTTGATTTGATTTGATTTGATTTGATTTGATTTGATTTGATTTGATTTGATTTGATTTGATTTGATTTGATTTGATTTGATTTGATTTGATTTGATTTGATTTGATTTGATTTGATTTGATTTGATTTGATTTGATTTGATTTGATTTGATTTGATTTGATTTGATTTGATTTGATTTTATTTTATTTTATTTTATTTTATTTTATTTTATTTTATTTTATTTTATTTTATTTTATTTTATTTTATTTTATTTTATTTTATTTTATTTTATTTTATTTTATTTTATTTTATTTTATTTTATTTTATTTTCCGAAATAGTTTTTATAGATATAAATGGATTAAACAACTTCTGTAATTTTACACCAACACCAACTTGATGTACACCATCAGAATCTTTTAACAAATATAAGTTTATGAGAAACTCAAAAATTGTAGGAGCGGTTTTTTTTAGTTATTTTTTTTTACATATAATTTTTTTTTAATTTTTAAGAAGAAAATTGGTACGACATTTGGTGGTATTTGTTAATGAAAAGTTAAGAAATCACTTTCAAAAAATAAATCATCAACCCATTTTAAAATATCGAATTTTGAAAAAATTATTACGATTTTTTTTTAATCGAAAATTTGTTTTAATTGAACATTTCGTAGGCAATATTACTTAAACTTATAAAGAAGCAATTATTATTATTAAAGCTAGAATTATAAACAAATGGTTCAATTAATACTTATAAAGAAGCTCTTGTAAGGAATATTTAAAATTATTTGGCAATGAAATACTTGATTATGGATCTATGAGAGGTACCTACTGTTAATAAAGTCAAATGGCTTCTTCTAACAAAACAAACCCTAAAGCCATATTTTTAAGAACCCTATAAATATGAAAAGTGGGCGTAGCAGTGGGTGGGTTTAATTAAAAATAATTTACATTTTTTTTTCTCGTTTATCAGAACAAACATTGCAAATTTTATCCAGTCGTTTTTGAAAATCTAAAAAAACAATAAAAGTGGGCATGGCAGAGGTGGATTTTACTTTATCATCTCAATATAATAAAACGACAAATTCGAATTTTGGGGTACCATTTATGCGGTCTACAAAAGCCGAAAGTATATAAATTATATATCGATGGAAAGGTTTTTTTGCACAGAAGTGCCCAAAGCAAAAATTTATTAAATAATTTTACCACAAAGACTAAAAACAATAAAGTAAAATTGCATTATAAGTGCGAGGAGAGCAAGAACCAAAACAAGAGCCAGAGCGAGACCGAGTATTTGTTCACAACACTTAGGTATTATATTTTCGTAAAATGCAATGGTTCGTGCATTTAATATATTCGTTAAGATGGTTAGTGAATTTTTGTGGGAAGAATTTTATTTCTGAGGATTTTTTTCTGTTGTGTTGGATTTTCGGCCATTGGTCGATTTAATGCGAGGAAGCATAAATTATGTATAGTTGTAGGTATATTGGTTTTGCATGGAAATATTCTGTAATCTATTGTGTCTCTCGCTCATTGGATGTTGTTTTTTAAATTGAAATAAAATGTGAGCAAAAAAAGGAAGAATGCTTTCAATTTGTAGATGTAGTGTGAGGGATGTTTAAGCTGAGGCGTGGAACAATAACTTTTTATTTATATTCCTCGCTCCAATTCACTAACCATCTTAACGAATATATTAAATACACGAACCAATGTATTCGAAGAGTTTTATTTTCGATATAAATTTAATTGGATTTTATGACTACTTCCGGGATGGTCTTGGGACCAGTGGTTCTGGGATCGGCTTAAACCAACCCGACAGCGTTCAGTGCTGCAGGAAATAATAATAAGTAACTCATATAAAATAACTACCTCAGTTTTTCTCTACGCTAAAGACTGCTTTTAAACGATGGAATTATTCTTGTGATATTTTACTTAATGTTGGAGTATCCACATCCAAAAATCGTATGCATCGAAAAATAAAGTTTTCTAGAATTGCATGTGAATTACAATATATTTTCTATAAGTTGTTTTTCAATTAGACGATAATGTTTTTAGTACTCGAGTTTCGGGGGCTGGACGTACTAGTTTTTCTAAATTCAAGTCTAGTTCATCAGAATATACTCTGACAATTTTTTTACAAATTATTTGAGTAGTTTCCGAGAATACTGACGTTTCTGGCCGTTTCTGAGAAACTAAAAGAAATAAGAAACGAGGGCGTAGCCATGTGAGAGAATTTAACTAAATCCAATTTTTGTCTTTTTCATAAGAACAAACTCTGAAATGTTCATACAAATCAATCTGATGGCTCGATACCACACCTTCTTTTCTTGTTTCTTAGTGTCTCGGAAACGTCCGTTCGAGAAACCAATTATATAAGTATGATAAATATTAATAATTTAAATTTTAAAATTTTAAAATAATGAAATACAGATTTCATTAATCTTTATATTAAAAAAATTTATATTTATCAAAAATTGTTATTAGGTATATCGTCACTGTAGATCGAATACCTTGTAACCCAGAAAAGTTAATTTTTCAGATATGAAAGTATATTGAGGACCAATAACATTTACCTGGCATTTATGCGTTAAGCTTTGAAAATATCGTTCTTAGGCTAACAAGGTATTTTTCATTAGGTCCGGAAAGTTGTTTACAATAAAAGTACATCATTACCTAAAAAGTGAACTTTTCTGTGTTACGAGGTATTCGTATTAACATAAATACAATGTTTATATAGGTTAAGAAAAAAAGCCTTGAAAGGTTACAGTCTAACGAAATCCTTTAAATAGCCCTAGTTATCACAATATTTTTTTAATTTATTTTTCTTCGAAGTCTTATATATATTATAAATGATTTGTGTATTTAAGCTGAGGATTTTACCCAAATCAAGAGTTGAATTAATTATTTATTAAGCGTATGCATGTTTATTATAAAAAGACCAAAAACGTCTATTATTCAATACCTTCAATGATTTATTTATTTAAATTTGCTGGTGTATTTTAACAGAAACATTTACCTGATTCCAATCAACCTTTGTATACACAAGTAATAGATACATTCATTATACACAAAAAAAACATAATTAAAACTATCACGTTCCCACATAAATGTAAGTACCTTATCAATTGAACATTTACTTCCGCCTTTAATTACTCACCTTTCGCGTAAGCACATGACCGCATATATTATTATTTCAATACTAAATAAGACTTTAAACTGTTCAAAATTTTCAACCGTGAATTACTTAATTAAAATATAAAAAAACGAACAAAACTTCCAAATTTGCAAACCGACTATAATATAAGTGTAAATTAAATTGAAACAAAAATAAACACGTACCTACGAATAGTGGTAATATATGTATATAATTCGCACGCATAACCATAAATTCCAACAACAACAACACGTCCTCACGCATTTCTCGCATTTTAAAGATTTAATATTGGTTTATAAAAAAACTCATATACCTATACCTACCCATACAAAAAATATTATGCACGTTTCTTGCTTTAGTAATTAATTTTAATTTCAACAAAGCACACAGCTCAAATAACCGACAAAATGGCAACCTTGGCCTTGGATGGGGTTGTTAGCCAAAAACCTATCCACCGTTGGTATTATTTTCTATATATACAACTTGTCAATCTACTGCTAACAACAACTATCACTATACCTACATATAGTTTATAGGTATGTTGATTTTGGCGGGAAAATTGCTTCTATTATTTCGCTAATAGCTGCTTTATGACAAAGCTTTAGCACATCTGTGAGGCCTAACAGTCAATTAAGAAGCCATCAACTCTTTAAAAAATCATAAATCTTTCAAGTTGAAGAGATTCAATGGCAACAAAGTTGGTTATTAAACACAAACATAAAGGCAGACACTTTATGGAGAAATATATACAAACATTCTTACTTGAAGTTATAAATAGATTAAGCTATATTGTGTGATTGTTACTGAACAATTTTTCTAAATTTAATCATTTTTTTTCCATTACCAAAAACGCTCCTAAAACCATTCCACGAGCTATTATAAAATTTAATAAAGCATTTGCAATAAGTTCTTTAAATATGTGGCCAGTTTTATTTAAAAATTATTTTTGTTATGGATTTATAAACATTTACTAAAAAATACAAATTTCTAGAACGTATCTTGTAAACTTTTTTTTAATATTTTTTTTGTAATCATTAACCTATATTCTAGTTAGATTTTAATCCAAAAAATATTTTTCTTAAATATTTATATGCAAAAGGTACTTATAATTTAAAATATAAATTCCGTCTTAAAAGAAATCGATGAAGTCGTTAAGAGAAAATCATAAATAAAAAAGTTACAGTGGGATACACACAAAATTTCAACAAAATCGTTACAGACGTTCTTAAGATAAAAATGCTTTTTACGACAACAACTAACAATTTTAATCGTATATTCATCTTCACGCGTATTAATTGGTAGATTTTATTAAATAAACTTTTCAAACCTTCTTCCCACTTGTAACAACAAATTCTGCAAATTTCATACAAATTGGACCAGTATTTTTAAATTTTTGCTTCACTGAAAATCAATTCGTTACGTCACGAAATCTATGTAAGATGAACTGAACTTAGCAAAAATTGCGTATTAACAAAGGCCCTCACTATAGTCAAGTGATGAGTCCAAGTGAGATCGCCGGGACGAAACGCCAATTTTTGTAGGACTTAAAGGCCGTTAAAAGCTATTTTGAATCGAAAATCAATTCTATTTTTATAATCATAGATGGGTGTGACAGTGGGTGGATAAAATTTTGTATGTATGTTATTTCTTAGATTTTAGATAAATTAATTACAAAAATTAAGGTTTCTAGTAACATTGTCAAGAAATCTAAAATTATTATTATTACGTATTATGTAGGTTGAAAATAGATCAAGCTAAAAATAGTTTCGATTTTTTTGCGGATTAATTTGCAAAAATTATAGCATCTTCCGAGAGGTCTACAACTTTTGCCCCACCGTGTAAGAAGAGTAAGTCTGGCAATGGGCGTATGTAAATAATACATGTTTTATGTTAAAGAGACTGTAAATATATAATTACAAAATTTCAGCCTTTTATGGATGTTAAATAAGCAGGAATTTCAAGGTTAATAAAAGAAGTCGTGGCAGTAAGTGGATCCGCTTTAAAAACCTAGCAAATGGATCAGACTTGTATAGTATCAATATATTGTGGTTATAAAAATATATTATGCCTGCTATGTAACCCGTACACGGTTAAAATTTCTGGCATTAATTTTAATATTTTCAGGGTTGTATATATGACAACACCAAAAATGTATTAAAGTTTAATACATCGCAAATATTACATTTTTACTTTTAATACAAAAATTATTACATTTTAATAGAACTTTATTAGAAAAAGAGAGGAAATAAATTGAGGAAATTTCTCACAAAGAAATTTCTCACAAGAAAATTTTCTCTCAAAAGGATATTTCTTTTGAGAATTAATGCAACACAGAAAATATTATGAATACATACTCGTAATTCGTAATAGCTATAATAATGAATGTGTATTTTTGCAAGAGTACCTATTTATCTTTGTATGTCAATTTATTTCCATTTGGGAATAATTATTCTTATTATTTCTATTAGAAAAATAACATTCTTTTCTCCATCGTTTTTCAGAAATGAGAATAGAAATCTTATTGCGATTGAAATTTTGTCTACTAATTAACATATTGTGCCTCGAAAAACTGCAAAGCGCCTTCAAAATAATGCATATTTAAATTTTTTTTATTTTTATTATTCTTGCTTTTTAATACAATATTAATAAATTTTAATCTTGGGTGTATTAAAAAGTGACGCAGTCTGTTCAAAATGTTCATATTCAATATGGCTGACAAAAAAGAGCATCGAAGCAAAAAAAGGGCGAGGAGGTATTAGAATGTAATGAAAAATTATTAGAAAACTGAGAGAGAAATTTTTCCTCTCTACAAGGGATATGTTTTATTCTTTTGGGTTAAAATCGACTCTTTTTTGTATTACAAACGATATTTTAATACAAAAATATTAGAATGTAATAAGAATTGATTAGAATTTTTTTTTAATATTTCCCTAGTATTAAAATGTAATATTTGCTGTATTGCATACGGCTGTAATACAAGAGCTGTATTAAAAAATACCCCAGAATTTTTAACCGTGTATATAAAGTACTGAAGAGAATGCCCTAGTGATGAATTATATCAGCTTCAAGTCCATCGGAAAGGTCACAGGAGCACTACAGCTATACGAATAAAACTTACATTTTTGAAATTGGAAGTAATTATATGTTAGTTATTTTTGGAACAGCAAAAAATGTATCCCTTCTATAGGGATTACACTTAGAAGTTAGAACCTTAAGAAATTCGCTGTAGCGTTTAGGGCTGAATACAAACAGACATACAACCAGACAGCGCTTTTTTCGTGTCGTTTTCTTGAAAGAATACAAAATTTTTCCTATATTGCCTATAGAGTATTGCCTATAGAGTATATTATAACACATATTAAAAGCATATTCATCTCGTAGTATGAATTAATTATACGAAAAAGCTCCTTTTTATAAACTCTTCTGTCTAAAATAAATAAATAAATGCGAAAGTTTGTTTGTCTGTTTGTTCCTCTTAATTTCTGAAAATACTGAATTGATTGAAATGAAAATTGGTAGAGTGAGAGGTTGGAAGTAGAAGGCGGACATAGTCTAAATTTTTCTGGACAATTAAAACAAAAATAAAAAAAAATATAATGAGATTAAGTTTGGCTGTATTTTTGTTTTTTAAAAAAAATCTCTCAAAATACATAAGTGATTATAGTAAGAATTGTTGGAGCAAGAGCATGGAACATGACGATATACAATGAACATAGGCTAATTTTTCTTTTTTAATTTAGACCAGTTTATCAAAAAACAATCTATTTATGTAAGTAAATAAAATTGTAAATGTTCGTAGAGTAAGAGATTGGAAGTTGACGGATAAACATAGCCTATTTTTTTTTTTGGGAAAATTAAGACCAAATAAAAAAAATAAAAAAGTGACAGTTTGGCTGTATGTTTGTTTGTTGCATTCAATCTCTCAAAATACATAAGTGATTGTAATGAAAATTCGTTGAGCGAGGGGATGGAAAATGACAATGAACATTAGTTAAAAAAAATACAGTTAATTTGTCTGCCTATTTGGACGGAAAGATTTTCTTTATTCTTTTATAATACACTCGGGCGTATACGTACTTTTAATTTATTTATATTTTTTTTATTTATTTGTATTTTTTATGATATACATTTAAAATCCAAAATGATTCTCAAACAAATAAAAAAAAATTTAAAATAGAAAGAAATTCTATTTCCAATAATATGTTGAACTTTTTGTATTGATTTATTAAATGAAAGGGTTGATTCTTTATTTTTTGTATTGGATTCAAATGTTCATAACTTTTGATCAAAGGTGAGTTGTAATAAGTTGTATACCTTTTAAGAAACTGCAACTACAACTTTTTAAAAGCAAAAAATGTTATTCAGTGGTAGGATATTTATACAGGGTGTTGTTTCAAACGTTTCAAGTACAAATTAATTTTGACCACCATTAAGGCCTATCGATTTATTTATAGCTATTAAATTTTATAAAATATTTCTTTACAAAACGTTAGTCTAACTTTTAAACAGTATTAATAAGAAAATTGGTAAAAAATAAAAATCAATTTTGGACAGGGTGATCCAAAAATTAAATCAAAGTAGAGGTTTTTCTAAATTAAAAAAAAATGTGTTTACTCAAAAACCGTTAGGATTTAGTATTAAAATATAACAGGTTATAAATTTTTTTAGAAAATAATTTAAAATAAAAATTTTTTGTCGCACCCTGTACAATACGATATGAGTTTTTCTACATCATTCTTGAAAATATTGTTTAAGCAAGAAAAGAACTTTGGGGCATGTTGTTGATCATTTAAATGCATTTTCGGCTTAATTAGACGTAATTTGAAGTCAAAACCAAGTCCCAGATCCCTTTCGGTTTTTCCGCAGACGTTTTTTTGTATTTATAAACAAAAAAAATTATAAAAAAAAATATTTCCAAAATTTATTTTCTAACTGAATATTCGGAAATCACATAAAATTACGAACAATCCCTGAAAATTTCATGCTTTCAGCACCAAAACTCGAAAAGTTAAGCAGCGCATTTGAGAAAAATTCCGATTTTCATAGATGTTCAAGCACAATTATTGATAAAATGCTGGTAGCGACCTCTAATTGGTGTTCGATTTTAAATTTTTAGTCTTAATTTTTTGGTTTCAATCTAAGCTTCATAAATTCGCCAAGGCGTTTTTTTGAATCACCATAATATATATATACATATATATATATTTAAAATCACTGCAAAAGGTTTAAAAAAATTGTTAAAGTATATAAGTAATGCGCACTTTCGGTAATTAATTTTATTAACCTCATCAATTATTTTTTACAGATATAGTCATTCATGAAAATTATTATCTGATTACGTAAAATATACTGTTTTAATATAAATTAAATTGGTAATTTTAAATATTAAATATTATTAAATATTTCTGTTATTTATATTACCTATCACATTAGGTTTTTACGAAATTAAGATGTTTCAACCCGTGTGAAGCCGGGATGGGCCAGCTAATTACACTATATATTAATCTCTTTTAACACGTTTCTGATACGTTTTCAATTTGCTTCAAAAATATTTTAGAAACATTTTGTAAAAATGATGGGAATTAACCAATGATTTTTATGTGATTTCGCCTACAGCGACTTGATCTTAATTTTGAAGCTTCACAATTCGGAGGAAGTTTTAAACTTTAAGCCATTCTCAACATTCTTGCTAAAAATTTAATAAATGTGAATCATTTTATACATAATATACGCCATCCTACCAAAAATTTCCAAGGCCACCCAATTGCGTTTGTCATTGACCCAATAGGCTAAATAATCCGCCTGTCGTGAATTCATTTATTTTTTTTTAATTTAAAACCGGTCGTATTGCCATAACTTTTTCGCATCGAAATAGTTTAAAAATTATTCAAATTCTTATAAAACTAGGTATAATCAACTCTTATTAAATAAAGTTAATTCCACTATAATATCAATAGCTTGTTAACTTATTTATTTAAAATAAAACATGAATCAGGAACACATGAATGTTGTGATGTAGGAGTAAGTTGTAGTTAATAGTTCCTACAAATTTATTTACAATTTTTTTTATAATTTTAATGCATTGAATGTTGTTCTTTTAAATGCAAACAAAAAAAAATAAAATTATTCATTCTTTTATTGAATCGATGATTTCAATTAATGAACAAGAATAATGAGATAATAAATAAGGTGTGAAACTGAACTGGATATACCATTATAACATATATTAAACAACAACAAAAAAGTTAATAATTCATTAAGATTCAATTCATGGTGGCAACTTGTCTGTGTAATTGATTGACTGGATTTTGTTTAGCAAAGCTTGTTTCTATAATAATACATTAAATGGTTTTTTGAAACCTGTCTTGAGAATAATGTAAAAATCTTAAACATGCAACATTGTAGGAAAAATTAATAAAAAAGAACAATAATAATGAATTATCAAATCAATAAATAATTTTATCGATTATGAATAATAATGAACTTCTTTTCAATCATTTTTATTAACTTCTTTATTAATCTATTCTATAAAATAAGTAAGGAGTTTGTATTTTTGAGATAAGGAGTTAATTAATGGACAAATTAAAAAAAATTCAAGTGTGAAAAGTTTTTATTTTTAATTAAATAGTATTTCTTCCATCCAAACTAGGAGAAAAAAAAAATAAAATAAATCAAATGCAATTGTTGTAAATAAAATGTTGATCTTTAAATCATTTTATATTTTTCTACCAAGGCCACCTACACCGCCAAAACTCTTGATAAATTATTCATTATATCATAATGTGTAGAGCAAAATTAAGCCATATTCATTAGTATTTATTGATCTCGAGATATTGGAGACGAATGACACTATTGAAACTTTGTTTTTTAAATTGTTGTAGTACGAAAACCGCTAATTGAATTTTTTTGAAACCCCTTTTTGCATTTTATAACGTTATTATCTGTAAAATAAAATGTATTTGAAGTTGATATCTGTATACGTTCTTGAGATACGATGAACGAAAGAATGTACCACGAACATACGAACGTACTTGTTGAATATATAAGTTAGTTTTCTTTTCAAGATATTCGGCCTTATCACAGGCCGTAATAGATTCGTACTACGAATTCCGAAAAAAAGTATTAAACCTGCCGTTGTAACAGAAATATTTCTAAACCAATTCAGAGGTCGTGAAAAGTTATATCGATAGCACACAAAATCGTGGCAATATTTTTCTTACGACGACGATGCTATGACACTTTTTTCAAGATTCGTAATACAAATCTATTACTACGGGGCCTGTGATAAGCCCGATTGTCTTCCAATTTTCTATACAAGCCGAGTTACCCGCAATACACTTAAGAACATAAACATTTCTCTTACACCATTAATGGCTCAAATCGTATTTATTTGAAAAATCTTACTCGGTATCCTTCAATGGTTACGAATCAAATAAGTTTAAGGTTAATTCTGGAACACCGCAGGGTAGCCATTAAAGACCAGTCCCTTTTATTTTCTTTATCAATGACTTACAGTCTAATCTGAAGTATTCAAAATTTATGCGGACAATGTTACAATCTTCAAAAATATTCAAAATACGCGCGATTGTGAATTTAAATTTAAAACCTAGTAATAATTAGCTGAGTTAGATAAATAAATAATGATAAAAAAAATAAAACAAAATTGAATAATATTTTTTTACAAATTCTAAAGAACCTGGGAAAATTTATTACAGAATTGAACTATTTCCACAATTTTCCATAAGCTTTTTTCAACAAGCTCATTTCCACAAAGTCACAATTGTTAAAAGATTTTTCCTAAAAAAAAATCCCCAAAGTCACAAAAATCACAAAAAGTTCAAAAGAATTTTCACAAGTTCGCAATTCACTCATTATATTTTGTCAATTAATATCCGAAGCAAACAATTCGATATCCATTAATTCTCACGACAACAGTTATGTGTCCCACATAAGAGATCACATGGCCAGGCCATTACTTTTGCCTTGTAGTCATTATACTATATATGTACATCAATCTCTTAAAACGGGTAAACGGTCAAGGCCACATTAATCGCACGATCGCCCTTGGTAGCGTGCATTTCTCAATGCAACCACAACACACCGTAGCTGTAGTATACGATAAGTTTGTTCGTTCGTTGATCGTCGTTATATTTGCCTCACGAAAACGGTTACAATGTGCTGAAAGCATTAGTATAACGTTGCAGCATTTTCATTTCAAAGAGACTTACTGAGACCACTCAGATTGTAAAACTGCATACAGTCCTTCTAATATTGTACTAAATCTTACATATTTCATTTTCAGTCAGTGACCAACTTGATAATTTGATTTTTAAGCTTTGCTCTTGCTTGGTTTATTTGAATTCCTATATGAGTGAGCTGCTATTTTTAATTGACTCTAATTCGAAAAATATTTTCAACAGCGCTTTGTTAATTTATATCGCAGTATAACGGTTTATAGATAAGTTTAACTCATAGATAGATAATCTATGAGTTTCGCACTTCAAAACGTGGTGCACGCGATGATTATAAACACCCCCCCCATTGGTTGGGTCGCCAAAACTAGTAACTAATGTGATTAATGTGAAATAGGAGCTTAAAATAGTTACCTCCAAGTGCACAAGGCGGTATAAGCCGGTTCGGCTAGAATGGTCTATTTTAGAGACGAACTATTTTTATTACGAAAAATAAAAAAATAATAAAAAGTATATTTTAAACTGAATGTGTTGTTGTATAGCCAGTTTGTTTCTTTTTTTTTTTTGTTAAGCTCTAGCATGATCGTTTGTATCGTAAAGTCGTGACAATCTCAGTAGCGTCATCTATATATTTATGTTGAATATTATATAGTCTTGGTTTTAAAGCCGGCTTATAGTTGTTTGTTTTGGTCGTATTTTTGGACACTTTATAATGTCGGCTTTATGTGCAACAAACGGTTTTTGCATAACTCATGAATGAATTCAGATTTATTGACCTACCTGATTCAACAAGCGTAAAAAAAAGTTTATGTATTGCATATAGTAGTATGTGTGTGTCCAGTATAAAATAAACATTTAGACAAGCAATTTCTTCAAACTTAAGTTAATCAAAATAAAAGCTGGTTTTAGATTAATTTCTTGGAGGTCTTAATTGTCAAAAGCAATTAATTTATAAAATTTAAGGATGCCTCAGAATTTTATATTCGAATTCCGGTTGAGAAGAATTTTATGAAAGATTTTTTATAGCTTTTCCCCATCTAAGCTATACATATATTTATTTAAACAGGTTTTGCACTAAGGCCGAGTTATGTTATATGAAATTTCCAGAAAAATAATCTGTGAGGCGATGGGGTGGTCAAAGGAAACTTCTCCAATATCTTTTACGATATAGATGGTAATCCAAAATGCGGAAAATAAACAAAAATCCCATTTAAATCAAACTCACATTACCTAAAGAGTTACTATGTTTAGAAAAATTAAATTATTCAAAATGCAAAAAGATGTTAAATTAATTCCTAAAATAAAATAAAATTAAATTAAACCCCAAAATAAATGATGGGATCTTATTTCAATAAGGCCCGAAAAATGAAATTTCCATACAATTAATTCACAACTTTACGTTTTACAATTTTATCTCGAAAAAAACGTTAATTAATAAGCAAAGTTTTATGTTTCATATACAGCTTTTTTAAACTTGTGGTCGTTTTAAGCAAATTTTAAAATAGTTTTGTTATCCCTACATAATATGTACTTTTTTTAATTTTATTAAGATCCATTTGTTGTAGCGCGTGACGTAATGGTTAGTGGGTAGGACTTTTACTTTTACGAAGGTCTTGGGTTCGGTTCCCAGCCTATATCTTTTCATTAAATTATATATTACCAATAATAATTCTCTTATTATTTGTGTTTTTCTTCTTCTTATTACCAGCTAACATATTGGGTGTGTCATCTTTATTTATTTCGAATATTCGGAATATCTGGAACACCACTTTTGCGTTTCTTTATTCACTTAAATATTACGGATAAACTTGTTTGTTGTTTCTGTATTCCTTCTAGAATAATTGGAATGCATTCTTGTTGTTCCCACTCAAGAAGTAGTGTAAATGGAATATTCACTAGTTTGACTGATACATTTCATTTTTTTCATTGTTAACAACTACTGCTGGCCTTGTCTGTAATCTGCCATTGATGAAAATCAATTAAAGCAAATAGAAATGGAAAGCATTTCTGATTATTATTTTTGCGTGCCCGAAAAATTAATTTCCGATTTACTAAAACAAAAATTTGTGTATCATTGCAACTTTTGTATTTCGGTAGGTAATTTTTCTGCATTTCGTTATTGTAAAGTCGGGTGTTTTGTTGTGGAAAAGTGCGTAGTAATGAACAATATTTGTAGAAAATATATAGAAAATCAACCAAGTGAAATATTTATCTGTTTCTTCTATATTAAGATGTTTTCAAAAGGTTCTTCTGTAGATATTAAATGGCTTGGCCCAAAAGTCATCAAGCCCATCAACACAAATTTGATAATACACAAAAATTATAAAAATAATTTCGTTTGACATGGAAAATGAAAATAAACAGCTGATAGTTTGATTTGATATTCATTACATTAAAATTTGTTTTTTTTTTAATTTCATTCTGGATATTCTGGATATACATATATTTTGCCTTTTCTGTCTTTTCTATTCTTTATCCGGAAAAAATAAAGAAACAACCGAATTTTGTGTAGCTCATTTTTTATTTGAGTACATTTGACCTTCGAACATTAGTCATGCGGATAAGAAAAATATTTCTTATTTTATCGAAAATATAACTGTTGTGAAAAACGCAAGAATTAGCAAGCTAAAATAAGATTTTGATTTAACAATTTCATTCTAGCTAGGTACCAATGAGTAATTTGTGTATAAAATATTTCTGAATACTCATAACTTAAATATTTTTTCTTAATTTTTGAATTTACTTTGAATCATTTTATAAACTTTGTATACAATACCAGTTTTAAATCAAGATTGTCTGTCCTATCACTCACTCTAAATCCCGTTTATTTAAGATAAAAACAACATCAATATAATCGAGAAATTTCTGAGAAAACTGAGTATTACGTAGTTAAGTAAGGTACATTGGCTTAATGCCTACGTTCATAACGAATTTAACTCATTCTCACACATATTGTCAAAAAATGGATACAACAATAAAGAACCATTTACACCAAAATCGTTTTGTTTTGAATCTTAAACATGGTGTAGGTATATATTCAAGACAAGAATTTTGTATTCTCTTGCTGAGTTAAGCCGTTGTTCAGAGTCCGTGCGTCGTTGTTGTATCGTTACCCGGTCACAGCCTCCTCAACCCCAAAAACAAAATAAAATCCCAACGAACGAATACATAGTCAAACTAATGGAAGTCAAGAATCACTTATACCCAGTCCAAACCTTCATCTCCACCTGCACCCCCATCTTCACAGAACACTAACAATAACGACGACGACGCCAAAAAGATCCATCTCGTGCATATACATACAAACTATATACAAACAACAAGACAACACAACTTGTCTCAAGTCCCAAGTAGGTGGGCAGACAGATTTTTGTATGTTTGCATTGTGTCTCCTTCTGAGGTCATCTCAAGAACGAAGAAAGAGGGCAAAAGAGTAAAAGAGTATGTGTGGGGGGAAGGGAGAGAGAGAGGACATATACGAGTACATATACATACATAAACAAAAAGGTGAATCGATCACTTTTGTTTATTTACCGTAATCTATATGTATCTTTAATGGAAAGGGTTTTTTTGTATACTCATTCCATTATTGTTGGGTTGAGAGAAAAACGAATTCGATTTTGTTTTCATTGCGGTGTTAAAAACAAAAACAACAACAATAAAAAAAAAGAAAGAATTTTTGGTAGATACTATGTTATGTAGGTGTGTAGATCGATAGTATAGCCGGATGGAGTTTAAAGATATAAATACTGACGGGATTACTCTTAAAAACTGAGGACGAATGATTCATCTGGCAAGAATCGTTTTCATCTACCCATATTCAATGAAATTAAATGTGACACATTCAAAAATGTTGGTCATACTCACGACTTATTTTTTTTTTTTTTTAGTTTTAAATGTGGATGAGTAAAACAAATTAAAAAATTGAGGTAACTATTCAAAATGAAATAATGCGTTGCACAAAGTTTTAAGTTTCACTAAATTATTTCAATTTTCCAATTACTCTTATGAACAAATCTGAAGGGATCAGAAAAGTATTCCATTTTTCAATGTTGTATTTTATTTTTTTAAAACACAAGCTATGGGCCAAAAAGGACTTAATTGGACAACGTCATTTGTCTGTGTTTATACTTTCACCGAAAAGAATGTTTTCGATTTAAGGCTTGGTACTCAATTCTTGATGAGTTGAAATGTTCCGTCAGTAATTCTCAAGACTCTATTTTGGACAACAACACCAAGGCAGAGATTAAGCTAAGAATAACTCATATATACCAATGGCTATCCTGAACATATCGTGCTTGTATCGCGGTTCGGAAGAAAATAATTTTGAAATAATTTTGAGTAGAAAAAAACTACTATTAAACTAAAGCAACTCTTGAGTGTTTTTTTTATTTAAACATATAATTATAAATTAAAATTTTAATTTATTTTTCCTTTGCCCATTAAATTTGTTGAATGTTGAGTTGTGATCGCTTTTCTTCCGAACTTTTTTAATGGGTTAGAGTCATATTTTCCTAATATCTGAATATCTGAAGGAAAGTAGGTTATGATGCCACATTTTAAAAAATTTAATGCTTCATACATATAAATTACATATAATAACGAAGGTGAAAAAAATTAGAAAACTACTTCTGTTTTAGTGGAGCGATTGAATATAATTCAATTAATAAGTTCAAGTGACCTCAACTCCAAAGATTGCGTTTCGCCCAGGTACGACATTTGGGCTCATCAACTGCATACATATATGTATTTAGCTATAACAGTCTTCGGATTAAAAAAATTTATATTTACCAAAAATAAATAAAGTGAAAAAACACATTTTTCCATGAAAAACAATGAAAATTCATATCATTAAAAAAAAGACACGAATATTGATCAAAAAATTTGTAAGTAAAATTTAAATTTCATTTTAAAATTGAATAAAGAAATTTATAAAAAATGGGGTTCAATTACTTAAATTATATCTACCTACTTTATATTTTTTTTTTTTTTTGAAAATTAAATTGCACAAATTTTAGGAAATTAATTTTTGTAAAATCTAATAAATATAATGAATTTTTTTAATTATTAAATTTACAAAACTACTTTAAATTTTTCAAAATTTCGTTTTATAAATTTTATTTTAATTTTTTGAAGTCGTATGTCAAAAAATTTTGTATAATATATAATACTCGAAAAAAGTTCTATACGAAAAAAATACCAATTTTTAGAAATGGGTTTTTTTGTGTTTCTTATTATCATAAAATATACAAAATAAAATACAAATTATTAAAAAAAAAATCAGTTTCTTGTTGTTTTTTTTTAATTCCCAAAAAAGTGACATTCGTCTTTTTGTAGTATCAACGACGAAACGTTATATTTTTCAATCCCATACAAAGTTTTATTGTAAATAACTTAATCTAACTACAAAATTAAAAGACAAGTAAAAATGTGATTTTCCAAATAAGTAATAATATGTAATAAACAATTTTTTATTTAATTTATTAATAGAACTAAAAATAAATACAATTGTTTCTTAATTTTATTGAACATAATATTACATTGACTTTTCATTTTGTTTTAGCAAATGGGCCTTATTTTTATACATTAGCTTTTATGTTTATAAAAATTATTTAAAAAAATTGTCATTTATTGTTTATACTATTTATTTAACACTGATGCTTCCAAAAATGAAGGATGTTTCGTTTAAATTTTATTTTTCAGTATACAAATTCAAACAAAATTTCTTTTTTAAAGTTCAAAATGACTCTAAATTTATTAATTTATATATTTTTTTAGTAAGGTTTCTTTTTGTCCACAGCTCTGCTTTCAGGCGTGCATATTCCCATTTATTAGTTATTTAAATAACTTAAAAGAATGGCCTCTTTTTAATTGTTACTTTTTTTTATTTCAACAAAAAAACAAACAGTCCAATTTGAATATTTCTATTGTTCAAAATTATTATGAAAAATGATTTTCAAATATTTACTTAATTTAAAAAAAAATATTCTTTATTCAAATTTCTTATCCATGACTAATTAAATCATTAATATAATATTGTTGAGTTTCTCTCGATAGTTATTCGAAAAGCGATCTTCTAAGTATATTAAGACCTTATGGACTTTATATTACTATAATTTTATATTCATTTTTAAAGAACATTAAATAATAATTCTAACATTAATCTCAGATTGAGGATTTAATCAAATGAAGATTGATTTACTTTTCGATACAATAAACACTTTGTGATTAGTCATGCTATACTAATGATACAAACAAAATTTTCTTACCTTAATTTTAAGCATTTTATAACTTTCTGATTAATGATCATAAATTCTATGAGAAATAAAAAATAAAGTTCCCAGATATAGATTCTAATAAATGTAATCTACTCATAGTCATGGGTGATTTATAAATAAATAAAATTATGTCTCCCTATTTGATGATATGTTAATTTAAGACTCTAAAATTTAAAGTTTTAGTGTAATTAACATGCATTAAGATTATATCTGTTAATTTTGTTTGGATCATGCAACTTATTAGTTACAAAAACTGTGAAATTATTATGATTTGTGATCTTCTTTTTTTTTTAATAAGGCTGAAGTCTATAGGTTTAAAGGAAAACAAGAAACAAAATCCCTCTCGCCTCTGATTTAATTAAGAAAAATACTTTGTTTTGAAGCAAAACAAATATAATATTCTTAATAAAAATGAGGACTCTTTTTTCCATCAAACAATCGATCCATGTTCAATAAATAAATAATATTACAAAATATCTCCTTTCATACACATTTTTTATATTTACTTCAAGTGCATTAAAATGTCAGTCACTTTGTAATAGAGAAGCCACTTAAAAAAGCACATGTCATCAAGTGCCACAGTGTATATGCTTCAAGTGTTTAAGGCACACGTTCATTTTTTACTTAACACAAATTTTATTTACCTTTGGATATATGATTGTCAACGATGATTTTTAATGTTTTGTTTTTCTTACTTATTTTGTTGTTTTTTTAAATTTATTAAGTCATCTCAGTTGTATTATTCTGTCATATCAAGAATGTTAATATGAGTTTTTTTTATAGACATACATATCCATGTGTGGTGAATCAGTAGGTAAACAATAAAATAAGCAGCAAATGATTTAACAAAAAAAAACAATCGTCATAGGTAACGGTATTTGTAAAGTATATTTTTATTATTATTTATTTAACTACACAGACACACGCAAACTTGGTCAGGGATTCATGACGAACGAAAGAAATAAAATAAATATAAAATAAAAAAAATAAAAATAAAAAACAACGACGTTGATATATTGAAAGAATGTTGTTCCTCTGGGCAGAACAACTTAACTGTTGATGTTGTTGTTGTTTTTTGTTATTTTTGTCATTGCAGAAGATTCACTTGTGCGTTGATCTTTCAATTCAATTAACGAATCTTAGTAATAAAGAGTAATAATGAAATTGAAAATGACGCAGAATTGCATAGCAATGTAATAATTTTTTTTTATGACCATATTCTCGTAATAAGCATATTTATTAATAATAAAAACGTGTTGGATAAATTGAAACGCGTCGTGTTTATGGTTTAAAAAAAGAAATAACTTTAGACTTTGAACTATGAATGATATATGGTATTGATCAAACTATTAATGCATTAATCATTTTAAGAGAATAAAATAATGAGTTCAAAGCATCATAAATAGCATTGAAATAAAATGAGATAGGAAAAATTTAAATAAAGTTTGAACTTCAGCTCTTTTGTTTTTCATGAACTAAAAAAATTCTTTAAAGGTTATTAATTAAATACTTTGCAATTTTGTATTATTTCTTAGCTTAAAAGAAGTTTCTTTTTTGTTTTTACTGAATTTAATATTTCAAAGTAATTTTTTGTTAACATTAAATTCGACAGGTTTACGACAGATCGTTGTGAGTTGAAGCTCTATTCTAATTTTTTGTATCAAATACACGTACGTTGATTCATTAAATTCATTTGTTTTTTTTTTTACAAATATTTGAAAAAGAATACAAGAAAGCAGTAGCTCCAATACCATTTGAGCTAATAACTTACAATAAATTCAGATTTGCACACTTTTAAGAATATTTTGTTTCACTTAAAGAAAAATTCTTAACAACAGATTGTTCAATAAGTAATTAAGGTGGTGCGACATCTCGTGGAGAAACAGGACCTATGCAACTTTCAACCACTCCTGTGTGCATATTGTTTTGATCGATTGTTGGCATATAATAATATTGACTGTGCTGTAATTAAAAGTAATCTGACTTTAACCAAGTTCGTAGCTCAGCTCTTTCGTTTCTGTTAATATTAATTTAAGAATAATGAAAATATAGCGGCACTAACTTTGATAAAAACGTAAAAGACCAACTATTGAAAAGGCTAGATTATTAAGAGTATATGGAGACCAATTTTTTGACCAGGAAAGTCTTTGAATCCACCCCCGAGAGACGGCGCGCAGAAAGGGGAAGAACTTGACTCAAGTATCAGTATGAAAGAGAACATCAACCAACTTGGGATACGAAAATTGAGACAGCTAAAGCTAAGGACCAAGCTCTCTATAGAGGCCTATAGATTAAACTTCAGATCTAGATCAGACTGAATTGCAACTTGAATTAAGTAACACAAGAAGATAAACAAGATAGAAACTTGAAAAAAAAATATCCCCGTGAAGAAAACATTTTTAATTGGCCGAGACAGGGACTCGATCGACAGACCTCTAAGGGCGTTATAATTCAACGCACTTAACCTTGTGGCACTGGCTACTTTATTTGTTTGAATAGATGCTCTTTATATGAATCATGTGAAAATAATAATAATAACTATTTTTTTAATTAAAAGAAATCTGAATTTAATCAAGTTCGTACCTCGCACCACTTGTGTCTCTGTTAATATTAAGTTAGCTTTGACAAGAAAGTAAAAGGCCAACTACTGAAAACGCTAGGTTATTAAGAGTGTATGAACACCAATGCTCTGGCTGGGAAAGTCTTTGAATCCACCCTCCAAGAAGGGGCGTTGTAGGGGAAGAACTCGATTCAGGTAGCAGTAGAGCATGCAAGTGGAAGAGAACCTCAACCAACTTTATATACAAAACTTGAGAAAGCTACCATAGCTAAGGATCAAACTGGTGGCTATAAAGGCTTGTAGGTTGAACCTCAAGTCGAGACCAGACCTGGTTCAACAGGATTCCACCAGAAAACGCAACTTAAAATAACTAAAACAAGAAGATAAACCAGACAGGAACTTGAACAAAATTAACTAATATTAGAGCTTAAATGTTCAATTAATTTGTTACTTCATATACAGGACTAGATAAATCAGTTATTGACCTCAAGCCAACTAATTTGTATATGTACATATAACTTAGCCTTTTAATAGAGTTTAATATCTGAGGATTAAAACAGGCACTATAAGCTCTTCATGAAGGAAATTTCAAGTTTCAGTTTTTTAAAACAACTACAAAAAAAAAGAGATAATCATCTACATATAAGCTCTGAAAAAAAAACACAAAAAGGACTTAAATATCACATTTTCAACGACTTAAATTGTCGACAATCTTACGAAATCCAGTCAAGATATCAAGAGTCAAAAAAAACGAAGAAGAAAAAGACTAAAACAACATTATTGCATAATTCTTGGGAATTTGTTTGTTTTGTGAATTTGCTCAAGATTAATACCAGTAGCGAAAGAAGTATAATTAACTGGGCAATCATGATGATGGTTCCCGCGGAAACCGGCAGCCAACAACAACCTGATGGTTAGGTCAATTCAGAAGAACCAGATATAGGTATGTTTGTAAGGTACGTAAAGTGCGAACAACAATTAAGTCAGAACTGATGGTATAAAGGGAATGAATGAATCAAAAACCATCATCCTCTATACTACGAGTTCATTCTTTTTTTTCTTTTTCCGTTTTTTTTTTTGCTGTGTGTGACATTTTTTTTTTAACTTCCATTCGACATTTTTCTTGTTTTAATTCGCCAACTTGTTATTTTTTTTTTATTATTATTGTTATTATAATTCTAGATCCGGTCAACAGAGTATAGGGCTAGACTGTGGGAATCATCTAAGAACTTGTGATGATTTCATGTTACACGAGATACTGAGGGCGATGGTGATGGGCTCATGGAATAGTTAAGTGCAAAAAAAAACAAATACAACAGTTGGAAGTTCAGAAAAAAAAAACTAAGCAGCAAAAATAAAACACTATAAAAGAAGGAAAAAGTAAAGGTATTATTGTGTGGCTATAGAATTGTCTTTTGTTTTGCTTTAATTCTGAATTTTCTCAGAGAGATGGTTGTAGAAAGAATAGCTTCAGATAAATTTAGGAGTGGAATATAAAAAAAAAACCTCTTCCTATATTTGTTTTGTGTTTTTTTTTTCGATTCAGTGGAGTGATCTCTCGGCTGGAAAACAAAATCAATTGCTTGAAATCACGAAGAAGAAGAGTTTTTCTCTTTAAAATTTTTTTTTACAATTTTGAAGAGAGAGACATCATCATGATTAGGAACGAGGTCTTGAAGAAGGATTAAGGATGTAACTTTTTGTGTGTAAGTTTTTGTTTTTTTTTTTTTTTGTTATTTACTGTGGGGACTCGAAACTTAGTTCCGCATAAATTACCCCACACGATTGCTCTGTCATGTGTGGAAATGGTTAAAATATATACGAAATGATATGGAACGAAAAAGAATTCTATTTTTGATCACGATTTTCTTTTTTAAAGCGAACAAAAGTCATGTTCTGGCAATCATGGATGAGTGGGTATTTATTTTTTTTTTTTAATTTTCACCTGTCTACAGGACATTTGAACAATACTGTACTGCAGATGTTATAATAAAATTTTACTACAAAAACAAACTTCAAATAATTTTACAATATAAGAATAGCTGACGTTAACAGTTGTAAAATTTAAGGAGAATAATATGAATATTAAAAATTATTTCAATTTCCGTGACATATGAGTTCGTATTTTATCACAGAAATTAAGACTTTATATGAGCCAATTTTATAAGTCTTGTTTTGTTTATTCCCTTAAATGTGACGTTTCGATTGTGATTACAATCTTAATTTAGGCTTACCAAAATTTCAATTAATGCGCACATTTCCAATTTTTATTAAATTAAAAGTTTGCAAATAATAAATAACATTCAATTTTTCGAACAATACTTTAAACAAAGAAATCAAAAAGAAATAAAAAAAAATGTAAGACAAAATAAAAGATGTTATATTTTATTAAATCCTACAGATCGGCCATCCTGATATCAAGCTACCCTCAGCACGTATATTAATACGCAATATGTGTGGGGTTTTAAATTAATTATAAGAAACTTAGAAGAAATAAAAAACAAAATAAAATATCGAGAAATCTCATAGGTAATACATTATATAAACAAAAATGTTAACAAAATTAGCAAAATAAAAGAAATGAAAACGAAACCTGTCATGATTGCAAGCTTTGTTTATTTTGAGACACCAAGATACTTCCTAGAATTCTTAAAATTGGGCCCAAACTGTCCGATCGCTGCCAGGTTTTGAACTTGTCGTCTTTTCCGGTTATAAGTCTTCCGATTTTCAGCTTGATGTCTGCGATAGATTTTCGTGCAAACTGCCTTGTTTCATCTCTCTCCATATTAAACAGATCTCTCATGTCGTCTTCTATTAGTTTTGTCCCAAGATACTGAATTATAAAGATATGATTCTTTCGTACGTTTCACCCTTCAAAACCCATTTGTTTACATTGTTGTATTTGTAATTTAATTTCTTGTCTATGAATAGATCCCTTCTGTCAATGTGTTAGGTTTATGCTGATTTCACTCATACCATTCCAATTCTTATCCGCAGTCTGACAGTTGTAGCTTGTAGGCAAATTAAAATGGCTGCTAGGACTCACATCTTTATAATTCAGTATCTTTGGTTTTGTCGTCTATTACTTTTGTTCATCCCGGTTGAGCCCCCAAATGTAAATAAACGTTTACAAAATGTAATAAAGAATTCAAAAAGAAGTTGAAAAAAATGAAGATGAGAAATCAGTGTAACACAAAATCTCAACTTATATTATTTTATGTTATTGTAATAAATTGACAATACGATTTTTATCGGTTTACACAGCACGAATTATAGCCCACAGAATCTACATAATAACTGACTATTTAAGTTAAGATAAAATGTTCTATGAGCATAAAATATGAAATAAATAAAAGATATTATTTTAAATAACTTAAAAACACTTATTTTATTTATTTATTTACTTAAATGCATTTCGGAAGCTATGCTTCCATCGTCAGTAAGTTTTATATAATATGAACAAATATGTTGTTTTCTTGTGATTTTGGACTTTGTGATTTCTTTTGAAAATGAATATCCTCATGTTTTTGCCCTAAAATTTTTCTTAGAACCTATTTCCAGTACAATTAAAGAAATTTTGTTTTGTAAGACCCTAAGTTTTAAGAGGTGCGCGAGTGGTAGGTAAAAATGCTATTTTTGAAAATATGTCGAAAACTATTAGGTAGTTATTTAACAATAAGTATTGTAACCTCCAATAATTTTATGACATAATACACACCTTTTTTTCCCACAAAATTCTTTCTTTATTCTTCTTCTTTTTCTTTCTAAAAATATAATTTAATTTTTAGATATTATGGTGGATTTATACATTCATCTTCATCTGCAAATATCAAGACAACTATAGCGGGACAGATTCATGCCGAAAATACGAATGTGTGAAAGAGTACCTATAAAAAGATGAACATGTTCATCTTTATATCTGAATTATGGCATCTTCCTATAATCTGCATTCATAAAGATCTCTGTATTTTGGTCTTCTCTCTCTATTCAACAAATGTCAATTTTATATCTTACATCCCTTTTATTAGCGGAACTCCGCATGAAGATGAATGTAAATCCACCAAATTACCTATACAAAATAGTTGAATTTCGGTAGAGAGCTATATTGGAACTACTTCTTTGAAAAGTCCAAAATATTTTATTGTTTTACTATAATTATCTTTGAAAATATGAGTTTTTTTTCCAATACAGAGACTTCCGAACTATGAAAGTTGTTAGCGGCCATTTTGTTGAAGAAATTGGCTGTCATTTATTCAGTCTGTTTTTCCAATTTACCATACACGTTCAACAACATGTGCACATGATAAAATTATTTTATCAAAATGAGTGTTCTGTTTGGGCAACGTTCCATGCACTTTGCCCATTTTACGGTCGCCATAATCTTCCTACCGAAAGGATAATTTGCAGTGTGGTGGATAAATTTGAGTCCACTGGTTCAAGAAACAATGAGCCAACATCAATACGTCGACGAAATGCAAGATCTGCCGAAAACATCGCCGCTGTCCGTGAGAGTGTGCAGAAGAATTCGAGGAAGTCGATTTCACGTCGCTCACAAGAACTCGGCCTTTTACACACAACTACTTGGCGAATTTTGCAGCGTGACGGACCTGCACCCGTTAAAATTACAACTCACCCAGGGGTAAAGGTAAACGACCAAACACAAAACGTGTGTTCGCTGAATGGGGTCTGGAGCAGTTGAAAACTGAAAAATCATCTTCACCCATTTTTGGAAACCATTTCAACAAACAAAATTGTCGAATTTGGGATGATACCAATCCATGTGAGATCCAAGAACGTCCCGAAAAAGTCATGGTTTAGTGTGGATTTTGGGCTGGAGACGCGACGTCATCGCTCCATATTTCTTTGAGAATGACGTTGGCCAGAACAACGGCAAGCGCTATAGTTCGATTACCAACTTCTTTTGGCCTAAATCACAGCTCAGGTCACATTGTAAATTCTGCATGAGTGGTTTGAGGGTATATGGTCATCCCAGGTGGAGGTGATTTGAACTGGCCACCGATATCATGCGATTTGACCCCTTTAGACTTTAGACCCTGTACTATGTAGGTTTGTACCTACAAACATTGGTGATGCCTTTTTCTGTTCATCATATCTTGAGAACGAATAAAAATGTCGCCTTCGGCTTAATTTTATTCTTAACATAGTGAAAAATTGATAAGAATTTTAAAAGAAATTAACTGACACTTTTTTTAAATTAAATAAAAAAACCGCCAACATATTTTGTTGCAAAATATCTTGAATAGCTATCTTGAAAACAAGCAATGATAATTAATTAATATATTGACTTCAGGATAATTTTAATCCATACACATAGTGATATAACTAGGAATTGAAAGGGGTTTGTAATAAAAATTCAATAGATTTTTTTAAGCAAAAAAAATTCAAAAAATTTAAAAATTGAAAAATGTTTACATCTCTCACATTCCATTGTCGTAAAACGTATTCTGTTTTATCGTGAAATTTTATATCTATAGGTATTTTATATTTTTTATCTGTTTAAGCACACTCAACGGTATTTGTTCGGTTTGGTGCTTAGGTAAATATTTGCAGTATTTTCAACACTTTTCATACTCATTTTATAGCTTTTCGCAAAGAATATTTCATATATTTCCCAGGCCATCGAGTAGGTATAGAACATGGTTCAAAGTCCATACATAAATAAATTCCTTCTGACTTACATTATATTCTGTTAGTATATTATAATTATGTCATAACATTTAACTATACATATTCCCGATTTTACTAAGATACAGAATTATATCATTTGTAACTTAAATTTTGAATTTTATAGGAATTTCTAAAGATTTACATCTATATACAAACAATCATGTGTTTAACTTAATGACCCACAACTAATTGTATATGTTAAACTTGGAGCTTAACATAAATTGAAAACCATTAATCTTCGCAACCACGTTGTTTCCTCTATATTTTGAGGAAAAGACACACATACAAAAAAACAATAATAAACATGTTCAACAGAAGAAAAAAAAAAAACAACAAAAGATAACCAAGTGTAAGTGCCGTATAATAGCCAACTTACTTCATTGAACATTTATATACTTCCATCCCCTCTGGAAAATCTTTTCGCGCTGTGTCCCGCCACAACAGCCAAGCCCAAAAAACCGCATGAAATCTGAAAGATATTCGAACCTTAAAACCCCCAAACGAGTAACCAACCATACGTACTAGAAAAGCCACAAAAAGCGCCAAACAATAAACTCAAACTCAAAGGAAAAAGATAAAGTACCTACATAGTACCTCTACCTACCTATATATGAACAATGTACATATGTATGTGCATACGTTTGTTATACAATCAAAGCAGTACCGAGCTCGGGACTTGGGGGAAGGAGGCGCAGCTCAGGTATCTAGGTAAAACAAATACCAGCAACTCAGCGGTAAGCTAGGCACATGAACTTGAATTGTTGTTGTTTTTGTTGTCATGTACTTGCGGTAATGGAGCGCTGGAGATGGATGACTGACTCGCAAAAAAAAACAACAAAAAAAAACTTTGAGTCGACGAAGACAATGGCAATGAGCATAGTACGAAGTACACTCAGGTGATAGCGGCACGGCTGAGGAACTTTTTGAAGGCCTAGGCCAAGATTATGGACGAACAACAAAAAAAAAACAAATAAATAAATAAATAAAAAAAAATAATAATATTTGCCGGCTTTATGGTTTCGTTGTGCTCAGGCTGTGGTCGGTTATTTGTGTATTTGGTGTGGTTTGGTATTTTTTTTCTTTTTTGCCCACCGGGTTTGAAATTAAATTCAGTTAAATCTGTTTGGCTAGGTTTTTTTTTATAGGAATAAATATACGATGTTTCGAATTGAATTTGACCAGGTATAGGATGAACTTTTTTTTATTTATGAAAAATAAAGCATTGCAATGATCCTATAGTTTATAGGAATTATGGTTAATATAGATATTTTTGATAATTTGTTTAATTCATGCTCCTTCTCCCTTACATTCTGGAACTATGATTTTCTTCCAAAAGCTACTAAATCGTAAAGTAAATTATTTTTTATTTGGTTTATATAGTGCAAGTAGGTATATAGTATTGGTTGCGTGTAAAGAAAATCTAGTTTTAAATCAAAATTTTAACATTACGATGATTGAAGAAGTCTTCAAAAGAGCGGGTTTCGTGATATCTACCGTCTGTTGGTCTTGGTCTGTGCGTCTGTCCGTGCGTCGTTGCATTTCTCAAAACATTTTCCATAAAAATTTGCTCAAAATCAGTTGAACCGCTTTCGAGAAAACCGAAATTCAAAAAAATGCTTCTTAAAGATTGTCATTTATAACCATTTTAATGGTTCTATGATTTTGCCATTAATAAAATTAATAATTTTTCGGGAATTTTCGTCACCAAAAAGTAACCTAGGTAAATAGACTAAATTAACAGATTTTTTTTTTATTTTATGTGAAAAAAAAAGATTTTCCAAGATTGCTAAATTGGATTGGCTTTTACATCAAAAAGTCTTTCATTTAAAAAAAAACTAAAACAAACAAATTCAAAAACTTAAAATTAAAGAAAAAAAAATACGCCCTTTAAATACGTCTTCTTTAATAAATCCAATGTATGTATCAATTGGACCTTTTTCATATCAAAATTCATGTCTCCAAAAACTAAAAATATCGCCTTTTTTATGGTACATCGCCAATCCGATTTTCGTGTCACCAAATGAAATTTCAAATCGCCTGTTTGACAATAAATCGCACAATCTGGCAAGCCTGGTTTTTTGTAAGCTTTAAAATAATGTCGAATAATTTATGTATAGCTATCCTTGTTTATTACATAAAAACTGGAAATACTCTGTTGGTATACGTACAAACACTTATATACAAAACATGTTTATATGTTAGGGAACTTTCACGCAAAACGTTAGTTCGCTCATAACAATAATAATAAATATTCAAATATTTTCGAGTACTTAAAGCTAATCGTCTCTTAAAACAATTAAATACTATTTGCTTAGCAAGCACAATATGCACAGTATACAGATGTAGAGTAAACTGATCAACAATGAATCACTTTTTCCTTCCTGCCTGTCACATTTATAATATTAGACATGGATTTTTTTTTCACGGCTTTTTCAATGTTTAGTCTTTAATGTTATCATAAAATTTCAAAGCTTTATTAATGTTGAGCTGGTGAAAAAATTGTCTTAAACTTTCCATGTGATTCACTGTGCACCATGGGTCTACACAGTGAAATGGTACACAATGGATCAAGGATTTAAAATAAGTTTATTGAATAAAAACACATTTATATTTGTTTATCTATAGGTACACATATGTAATACATACATACAAATATTATTTTCCTCTTAAACTAAAAAAAAATTGAAATAAAAGCTCGGAGCTCTTTCAGTATTAATAAAAATTTTAACAATTCAGCTTGTAAAATAAAACTAAAAGTTACTTTTTTGTACATTTAAGGAACTAAAAGACAAATTAAACATGAAATTCACAAATATTCAAATTCAAAAATACACATTGAATGAAAAATTTGAATTCTGGAGCCTCGAAGTGTTTCACTTTGTAGCTGCACTTTTAATTGATTCATTGTGTACCATGTTCTCGTTTTGAAAGATGTTTATAATTTATATATAATACTATTTCATTAAGGCCCGTTTGCTGATACTACACACAACGATTTAAGTTGAACTTAGAATCTTAAGGGGTACTTTTTCCATGTCATAAAGTGATACTTAAGAAATTAAGTTCAACTTAAATCGTTATTGTGTAGTATCAGCAAACTTCCCTAAAATAAACAAATCGACAAAATTTATAAAATTTAGATAAAAAGAAGTATACAAATACTGAAATGAAGAAACAAACGAAAACAATACCTACCCAAAAAAAGAAATACCTACGTATACCGATGCAAAAAATACAAAATACGACACGAACTTACTTCAGTTGATGTAAGGCGCAGATAAATTGTGTTCTTTTTAAAATTCGTTTAAAAAAAAATTGTGAGTGCAAGTGATTCACTATATACCCTGATCCACTGTTTACCAGTTTACCCTACATGAATTTTACAGAACCAAAGATTCACTTCGATACTTCATTTCTTCACTTCTTCTAAAAAACTTATATTCAATCATTCAATCAAGTTGAGTTTCATTCCAATTGAAAACCAATGCTTCTGCTACGCTGCACCCCGATGCACTTAAAAAAAAATGTAAATGTGCGTATTAGGTATGTATTTTTTAAGAATCCAAAATTTAAACCTATTTATTCAAATCGCAAATACTAATAAAGGTACCTTCTTAAAATATTTTAAAATTCTATCAATAAATTTCGAAAAAAATGTTCACTTATGTATGTAAGTGTCAAAAATGTTTTCAATTAAATTAAAATTGTTTTTGAGGGATGGAAGGATGTTCCAAAAAGAATACAGTTTCATACATACATATGTATAATGAATACATGTAGAATATTATTTTAAATATTTTTGTAAAACATGAGCGATGACAGAAGAAATAAAAATTAAAGAGAAGAAAAAATCCATCCTGAAGTTTGTGGAAACATCTCAAAATATGTACAACAGTGATATGGGCGGTTGTAAGTTCTTCTAGGTTTGTTAAAATAAATATTTTTACAACAATTTTATATTTTCTATTCTTTTCATATTCAGATAAACATCTTTGTTTAAAAAAAATGTAATAAAAAGAATGCAAATTCAAGAACTACAAACTAATGCAAGCTAAATTATCAAACTCATAAATTTAGTCTGTGTATTCTATCTAATATTTCCTCACTATGCCTTTAACACTAATACACAAAATATATCAACAAAAAAAATTATTTTAATTTACATCAGTATTTGAACATACGCGTTTTAAATATTATGAAGTTGAGAAATATGGGATCGCAATTATCTAAATCTCATACCAATTTAACATATTTTATCACTTTAAATATTCCAAACTATTCATTATTCAATTCCGGACATTTTAAAATTACCAATTTTTAAATTCATAAATTATAAAAGCCACAACTATATAATTTCAATAACCTATAACATATGAGATTTTTCCAATTGCCCAACATGTCATAAGGCATGTCAAAATGATATCTGTCAAAATTACATATCATATGGCATGTCAAAATGACATCTCTCAGTATCAAATTGACATCCATCACTTTGTCAAAATTTCAAGGTTTTGACATATCCAAAGCACAATTCAAATCTATATTTCTATCAAAGATTTTTACCCGGTTATAATTCACAGAATATTTTTCGTCACCGGACGAAACAAATCAAAATTTAATTCGTTCCGTATTCGGGGTCGGTTGGGCAGTTGGGAAATCTCATATGTGATAGGTTGGCTAAATTATTAGTAAAATGATATTTATAAATTGTGAAATTCAAAATTATAGTTATTTAAATGTCCGGAAATGTTAAATAAATAATTTGGAAATGTTTAAAGTGTGAAATATGTTAAATTGGTATGAGATGGAGATAACTGTGATCCCATTTTCCTCAATTTCTAAATATTTGAAGCATGTATGTTCAAATACTGACGTATGTAATTTTTTTTATTATTTAATTTTTGTTTTAATATGAGAGAATATCTATGTACATATGTACATTACAGTGTATATCGAATCAAAAATCTATTTATGAAGTTGGCACTCATATGCAATTCTTGAATTCTTTGTATTAATTTTATATACAAAGTCTTTTTTCGAGCCTGACAAAAAAATAAAAACTATAAAACTGATGCAGAAATATTTTTTTAAATAAATCTAGAGAATCTTACCACCACGCATATCATGGTCCATATGTTCATACATACATACATATATACATTCATACATACATAATATGTACACACATATGTATACCGAAATTTTTCCACAAACTTCAAATCGCATTTTTTTATTTTAGAGGTTCCTTTATTTTGTATATGCATATGTATTTCTTGGTAATCGCAAACAATCAGTTGTACAATAATTTAAAATAACATCTTGGTAAAAACGAAGCTCAAATTTGTACTTTTTGGAAAATCTCCAAATCTAATAAAGAAAATTTTATAAAATTAAATTTAATTTTGAACATTTTCACACAGGAATTATAGAATCTAAAAAAAATTCAAGCAGTTAGGTATATAATTTTTGTTAGTTCAACAAGTAGAATTTAAATTTCGAAATGTGTTATACTCACTGATCTCTATATACACTGGATAGTGTATTCATACAAAATTTTTGAGGCAAAAATATAGTCGTGGCCGGTACCCTCATATAACAGTATAACAGCGGCGCCAATGGTATGGACGCTACTGGACCTAGATTTTATTTTATTTTTTTCAATATTCACAGCCGCATATGCTTGTGGACATCAACTGGCATCAAATAAATACTCAATTACGGCAAATATCTTCAATCTCTTTTTTCGTTTGTATGGAGCGAGATATGAAGTCGTGGCCGGTACCCTTTAAAAAATTGCCTCACAAAAACTGTTATACACTATAGGCTATTCACTATCCAGTGTATTATAGAGATCATTGGTTATACTACATCCCTTGTTAGCTTCAAGTGTTCGAAAATATAGGGTGGATCGCGGTAAATACATTAGTTCTTAATTGAATTGGAAAGCAGTAAGATTGAATGTGACATTTTTTTTCATTTTTGGATTGTACAACATTGGAAATTTTATTTTCCGTTGTTTTTAAATAACGTGACAATCAAATGACGCCTTCAAAAGTCCATACACTGCCACATAATTTTTGTAGACGTTTTCCTTCACTTTTTCGATAATTGTGACAGAAATTTGTTCTACTTTGGTTTGTTTTGGGGCGAATCTTATTTAAAACAATTAATTTCTGGTAGCTCATGTAGGTAAAAATCGCACGGGTAAATCTTTGAGACAAAAAGTTCATGCATACCCTCGAACAGCTGTGGTCCCATCTTTTTGGAACCACACGTCCTCAAACTTCTTTTCTTCCAATGAAGGTAAGAAAAATCCTTGACAATGGTAAAGTAACTTGCCTAAGTCACCAAGACCACTCTTCCATTTCCCTCAAAAAATCTCTCTTATGCTAAGAAATATTTTATTACACTTTTTCAAATCTGGTTCCATGTCATAAAGTGATACTTAAGAAATTAAGTTCAACTTAAATCGTTATGTGTAGTATCAGCAAACCTCCCTAAATAATTTAAGAACATTTAAACATCATTTCTTTGAACGGAAGTATTAAAAATGATTTTAACAGTAAATAATAAACAATAATCTGTATGAATAAGTTAATTATGTAGAAGCTGAATATTAAAAAAACTTTAATTGGATATAAAATCTTTTTAAGGGTATAAATCACTAAAGCTTAAAAGTAGACTTTTGAAAATAAATAGATTTAAACAAAATTTTGTAAACTTTTCAATAAAATGTTTTAGGTTAGCCTGTTTAAAAGTTCCCCAACCGCTTCGTTCAAAACTACTCCAACATGTTAAACAACATAAAATTCGCCTATAGTTATTATACCTAACATATTTATCAAGAACTTTTCCTTTATGTAAATCAAAATGAAGCTGTACATTTAATAATAATTTTTCAAAAACGCATTAGCAACAAAAATTGTAAATTCTTACAAAAAAAATATTACAAAAATACAATTTACGCATCAAAACAGCATATCTAGTTACTATCAGATTACTATAAAAAGAGATCCACCGCAAAGTCGTTGAAGTGTAAAGATATCGGTAGTGCCATGTTTAAAATTAAGTTTACTCTTTGAAATATTTAATTGTTAAGATTTTATTAGTCATGTTCAAAGGTACCCCGCGTTCAAACAAGCCCCCCTCTCCCCTATTCGTAAACGTCAAATGCGTTAACCAGAAAGTCGACTGACATTGATCCAACAGAAAACGCCAAAAGTTAAAAAAATAAATTTACAAAAACTCCAAATAAGTAGATATATTAACAAAATTCTAAACTTGTGGAGTCATCCCTTAAAAATATAAAAATTAAAAATATTTTAAAATTTGAACAGTTTTCTGCTAATAAAAATCATATTGCTGCATATTTTTGTCCATTTTACAACAAAAATCTCTTACAATATTTTTCTCCTGTAAACTATAAAATATTATATTATTAGTTCATACTCATACATGATATAAGAGCTGTGTAATATTTGTATAAGGTTTAATTATAATTTTTAGAGTGCAATGTCAATAACATCTTTGCATAAAAACTTCAATATTATGAGAAAACACTTGAAGTATATGTAAATAAAATAAAATAAATACCTAATTAATTTTGTTTTTTAATCAAACTAAAAGACAAGCACACTTTCTAACTTTTGGATATGTATATATAAATAAAAACCTACCTACCATAACTATACTTATTTAAATGTAGAAATTCATTAAATATATTATTGGCATAGCCAAACGGCATGCTGATAACCTGAAATTCCGTGGGCATAATATATTATTTTTTATTAAAACTAATGTTTTATTTTATATTTAAGCTCATTATATTTATACTCTGAGATGACTTTCAAGTATACTTTAAACTTATTGGATAGCAGTTGGTGTCAAACTGGTAAATATAGAAAGCCATTGCACGTAAACAAAAAAAAAATAATTACATAAATTACTATAGGCGAAAATTTGTTGTATGTGTATTTAAATTAAACAATATTTTAACGCCCAAGTTGTAAGACTACTTTTCTAAAAAGAGGATAAACTAATATTTTGCATATTTTATAATATACTCACTATATGGATATTTTTTTTTTTTTTTTATTTTTTACTTACTTAGGTAGACATAGGTTGGATAGTGCTGGAGTATTTTTGTTTGTCTTCCCGTTTGACAGCGACAAACATAATCATGAATCCAATGCAGGATATGACTTTGAGTGGAGTGTTGACTCAATTGCCGGATGTGGAAGTATTCTTGCTGGAAATCGGAAGTAAAAGGGTGATTTGTACGCATATGTGGTTGCCATCAGTAATATAATAGGATGGACGATGGATATTATAGTCATTATAAAAGATGATGAAATGGACGCATAATATGCACGGTTAAAAATACCTTACCAATATAAGAATCAAATGAGTTTTTCCATTAAAAAGGAGTTATCATATTATATTATATTATTTTATTATTAAAAATTAAAAGCTGAATATTTGTTTCCAACACAAACAAATCTATTTAAAAAATGATAGGGCCAAAAAGGAGTAAGCATTTGGATGGGAAAAACCCCAAAATTTTGTTTTATGCTTAACTATTAGACTTTGATGAACATTTAAATGCTATTTTTCTAGCCTGTTACAAATTATTGTGATGTATACAGCCCTCAAATTTATTCAGATTGAGGCTCCGAGATCTTAGCAAAAAGTAGTAATTGGTCCCTCACTGGTTCTCATTAAAGGTGAACTTGTTTCAGTAATTTGTCAGCTATTGATATTTAAAATAAATTTTCTCGAGATCATAGACATTTTGGGATATTCGAGGAAAAAATATTCCATCTGAAAACTCACTTAATCCTCATTCAACTATTTTCAGATATTGCTCAGCTATACAAATTTTTAAATAAATGAATAAAGATTTTCAAGGACATTAGAGACTCTTAGTACCTCATTTGTGGGATATTCGCAATAAAAGTTAAAATATATAAGAATAACTGATTAAATTCCATCCTATTAAATAAACAAAAATTATTAAATTAGTCGCATAGATGTTGACATGTACACGCTAGGATCAGTGTATTAGAGTAGTTAACATCACATGGTCTCAACATAAACAAGATGGGAATGGAAAGTGTTTTTGCATTTTCCTATTTTCCAAATAAAAATTTAGGATATTCAAACTCAGTTATTTGATATAAAATATGAGTATATTGCAGGTACCTGAATGAGCAGTTAATATAAATAATTAATCAATAACTAGGAAATCGTACCTATGTTGCCGGCAATGATCTTTTGGTGACCTTTCAGATGACATCAATTTTTTTTTAATTCTACAAACGAAGTGTTAGAAATCTGTAAATCTATTACTGACAAATAATACAATGACCAATTTCCGAAACAAGTTGAATTTTTATGTGAATTAGTAAACTTAAAGATGGTATTTTCTTTAGCGAATATACCAAGCAAATGAGATTTCTAAAAATCCTACAACTTTGAAAAAAAATATCTGACTGACCAATTTGAAACTATTTGATTTTTAACACTAGAAATGTTTAAGCGGAAGCATACCTACTAACAATGTGAAAAAATAAAAAAATCAACAGAATCTCAAAAATGTGTGAAACGCTGCGCCGTATGTACAAAGAGGGTGAAACGTCAGGGGAATAGACAAAATTATTGCGTTCATGTTTTGATCTTACTGGTCTGAGGAAACAGAATACGAAGAAGATGATAAAACGGACACAAAAAAAAGGAAAAGGTGTTCGTAGGCAGGGATGGCCGAACTGTCACTTTTTGGAATAACTACATTTTGTTCAGAAAAATGAGATCTCAGAGATTTTCCTCACTCAAAAAGTGACCATGCGAATCCAAGATTTTTTTTCCTCAGAGTTTTGACAGCAAAGCTGAGAAATTTTGCTGAGGAATCCTGTTCAGGTAACTGAGATTGCTGAGATCTCCGAGATCTCATTTTCCTAATGAAACAAATTGTAACAAACGTACATAGTTTCAAATGTCAAATGATCTGTCACTTTCAAGTTTGAATTTTGAGTTAAAATGTTCAAATTTGTATTGAAATTTTATTATTTCTCTAAATTTACTATGTATGTATGTAGAAAACGTAATAATTTGTAGGAAATAAGACTTGTAGTTTATTCAATTAACTACGCGTAGTTAATGATGTAGAAAATGTAGTGCAGTTCATTCGGCCAACCCTGTTCGTAGGCTTTCCAGATTTGCATGTGGAGAAAAGCAAATTTAAAAAAGAATACCTTGCTTTATTCGAAGTTTTAAAAAACATAAATATACTTTTTTCATGTCAAGTTCAACCTCAACTATGCTGGAATGACAAATCGGATAAATTTTTTATGAAGATTAAGTAACTTCTATGATGGTCTTTGTTTTTGCGAATATCCCACACTTGAGGTTCTTATATGTACTAAAAACCTACCAGTGGCCTTCAAAAACTTTAACCATTTATTCAAAATTTACTATAAGTAACTAATTTTTGAAAAACCCAGTTTAATGTAAGACTCAAGGCCTTTTTCCAATGCAACCTAACTTGCACTGCATTAAAGTTAGAATTCAGAAGGTTGGGATAGAATTTATGCTGATGACAAATGAGAAATAAGCCAGTCTTATTTATAAAACCACTCCAAAGTATGTCTAACTTTGGACAGCTGTCAAAATCCAAAACCTTATTAATAATCATGTTCCACCAAGTGTCTTATACTTAACCACTGCACTTGGTTGTTCAAACCTATTCAAAAGGGGGCATGTTCAATGCACAAAGAGTTGAAAATTAAATTAAATGTTCATTGAACGTATCCAAATGTTCACGAAATTGACAGTTTACAGTGATATTAGTGAGTGTATGAGAACATAATATTTAGACAGCTGTTGGAATGCGTTTATAAATAAGGAGATGTTCAACTATTTAAACAGTGGCTATGCTGGTCAACTATCCAAGAGTGTTTTAAGGAAATCTAATCGCCTATATATACGACTGAAGGTGTTTATATTTACTATCTCATGAAATCACAAGCGAAAAGAATGCTGCCTTGGGGCTCGAGCCCACATTTCGAAGTAAGTATTCAAGCACTGCTACTTATTCCTTATTTATATAACTTTTGGAAAAAATTATGACTTTGAATACTTCGTTAGTCATTTTTTATCAAAATCTAATCACCTATATTAAAAATCATAACTTTCTTAATGGTTTTATGCGATAAACTGTTCTTAAAGCTTTTTTTTAAGAAAGACGAGATCAAACCAAAATTCAGTAGTACACAAAACTCTGATGAAAATGTATTTTCTTTAACTAATACTTTGACATAAAACCCTCCGAAGAATATCCGGTTTTAACTCGAACGGAAAACCAGTCTCCAGAATCAATTTCTGTATATCATTTTCACAGAGATAAAGCTTAATTGAAAATGTTGTAGTAAGTATCTAAATTTCAATCAATTAACCTGGTTTATTACAATAATAACAACGAGGATGATCTACCTCTTCATTATTTTACTCTCTATACATAATCAAAAATGTTTATTCCAATCAAATTGCTGTTTTACCTGCTTTTAAATTGATATATAATAGATTACAACCTTAATCAATGTCAAATAATGATGTACCGCAATTTGGAATACCTCAAAATATCAATGGCTTATATACTCACTTATATTGTCAGCTTAATTTAACAAGCCATCAATTTGCCATGCTCTGCACTCGCATCACAGGCCAAAATGATTAGTTACATCACATATATATGAATGCAATAAAAGACGTAATACCATACCTCCCTCCGACCCCACCTCTCTATTACCGGCAAACATGATGCACACAGTAACCAACATAAAATAAATTCGGTCACCGAACAAAACAGAGCAATATATAAATTGTGAACAACAATGAATACAACGATATGTATGTATATCTAAAAGAGATAACTGCCATGCCGTCATACTTCACGAGTAATTGCAGATGGATGGATGGATGAAAAGGATGGATGGACGGACAAGCAGACATCTACTTCTACGTATACGAAAACCGCCGCCATCGTATATATGATTTTTAAGTAGACGGATAGCCGACGACGATGATGACGGCGCGTATATGTTTTGAATGCTGTGTGTAGATTCTATTTTTTTTTTGTTAGTTCTCTTTTTTCTACTTTAAAGTATCTATTGTGTAAGGCTTGAAGTGAGTCGCCTTTTTGGCTAACATGGCTAAAGACGGCAAAACTTTTTTGATCTTTGATGCTGCGGCCTGCGTGGTAAAACAAAATTCAAAGATAAATGGATACATTGTAATCCGATGGTATAATCGGAAGCTAAAGCTCTGACTCTTGACTTGGCGGGTGGCTGTGTACGGACTGTCAAACTATAATTTGACAGTGCATAGAGGAAACTATTTGTTGATCTGTTAGACAGCTACTTTGATTGTTCTTTGCTTGAAGGTTAAATTTCTACGAGCATTTTTTTGTTTTTTTTTTTGTTGTTGTTTTTGTGTTCAACTGCAGCTCTTGTTGTTTGGCCTACAATGAAAAACAAATAATTTATCGCATGGTTGCTACCGAACTAAAGGAGCTCCATATCTTCTCTTGAAGTAATCATAGATTGAAGGATCAAACTGACAACGGTACCTATGAATTTATATTATTAGATGTGTAATCTATGGGTCAACCCTGGGACTTAATATACTGATATCAACACTTACAAAACATAATTAAATATTAAATTCTGATGAAATGGTTTCTGAATGTACTCCTTTGATTGAGACCCTGCGAACAGGAAGATTAGTTGGATTGAATGATAAGTGGGACAAACTGCATATCTTACTAGGGCTAGAAGTAATTCCATTACCATGCTTGAGCTTTAGGTGTCGATTCCCTCTATTAATCAAATTTAAGTTCAAACAGTGGAAGGTATACCTACTGCCTCCTGCGTGGATGTTACAAATCCTCCAAAGTGTTTCTTGTCATGATAAAATGACCCTTATCGTAGACATTCGAATTCGACCGAAAATTGTTGGTCCTCTCCATTTTTGTTGACCCGCACCACATTTAAAGCAACAAAATTTGAATCAGAAGTTAAGTCTTCGGATTCAAAAGTATAAAAATAAACAGACCTACATCCCCATTTGGATTGTCAATTATCGATTGAGTATAATATTGAAAATTGATATAAAAAAACCCAATTGGTAACTATTAGTAATTGTGAAGAAAAATGTGAATTATACAAGAAAATTGATAATTATTACGGAATATTTGATCAGTTTTTTTAATAAATTAAATTGTAATGTAAAAAATTTCAACATTTATCAACTACCAATTGATAATAATTGATAATCGTCGTTTGTTGGCATCTATTTAACTGATATTTTATGGTTTTGTTTAGGTTTGTTATTACATTTAAAAATTATAGAATAACCTAATCAACAATAATTGAATTGAATTCTATCCTGCATTAATTTAAAGCCACTTGCCTCTCAATTTTTAAAAGCTCATTATAACGATTTTTTTTTATTTTATTTTTTCTTGTCAAGACCTTGAAATTATTTTTTGTTCATACATAATTACAATTATCTATAAAAGCAAACTTCGTGAAATTATTTTTTTTTGTTTTTGTTTCTTATTTGCCTCTGATTGAGAACAAATTGCGGTAATTTTTGGATAACATAAAGTCTATGTTTGTCAGCCTTGTTATTTTGTAGTGTTTATAGTTTTCACTCTCAAAATAAGTATCTTTAGTTTTTTTTTGAAAAAGTAATTTAAAACTTTATTAGGTATAGAATAAGTCTCAATCGGTAAGTTAAAAAAAAAAAAAAACAACCATTCGTCGTTCATTCTTTTTGTCGTATAAACCGCAAAAACACTAATTACTTCCTTATTAATAATAATATAGCTTTATTGCGTTCTTCTTAAAAAAAATATAATAATCAAGCTAACGAATTATTATAAGCCGCAGCAGCCGGAGGTAATAAGCTAAAAACAAAAATCTGATTATGTCGTCAACATAAATCGTACGTATATATGTATGTTCATATAAGATCAGAGCGTGAATGCTTTCGGGCATGTAACTATACCTTCTTTACGTATAAGATTTTCTTAGTTAAACTTATGGAAGAAGACAAAAAAAAAATACAAACTGGGTAACTTAAAAGATTTTGCGGGCTTTTTGTAATAATATACGACGATGATAGCAACTAAATTTTGGTGTAAAAATAACTCAAAATTTGTTTAAATAAATTCACGGATGGGTAAACTCTCAAAAGTTGATTAGGTACCATTAATTAATTTATTAATTAGTTTTCGAACTTAATTTAAAAGATTTGAAAAAAACTTGTATTTAATTAATGTAACTAAACATATATTAATGAAAAGCGAAAGGTTTTCTAAAATTTTTACAACTTATAATACCCACAATGTCGAGCAAGCATTTGTTGTCGATGACTTCGTTTCAGGTCCTGATGATTCAATCGCAATATTTTTTTTTTTAAATGTGATAACTTTCCGTGTAAGCCCCTCACAATTTTATTTCGTCTTTCACTCTCTTATGGAAGATTTTCTTTATTTTCCCTACCCGCAAAAAAGGAGCTAACTACCGGCCTACAGCCAAACTTTCTTCCATCCTCAAGTTTGTCGAAATCATTGTTTACGACTCCTTTTATTTTAGTTATATAATATTAACTTATCTTTTCTCCCCAGCAGCATGGTTTCCAAAAAGGTAGAACAACTACATTTAACTTAACTGAGTCTTTTTAGGAAACTGAATGCAATAGAGAGAGAATATGAACTATAAATGTCATAACTTCAGACTTTAGCAAATCCTAAGATCATGCTTAGAACAACTTCAGTGCAAGGTTATCTTCAGGTTCCTAGTCTCTTATCCCATTAACGCCACTTCAGCTGTTCCTCAAGGCAGTAACTTTGGCCCAAGTTTATCCTTTCTCACAAATTCTCTAGTAAGATCACCCCTCATATTATGTTTCTTAACATGCTCCTTAGTAAATTCGATTTAGTTTTAGGAAATATTATGTTTTAATAAATAAAATTATTATCCCTCCTTATATGTTCAACGAATTGTTGACTTATAAATCGAGTACGGAGAAAAAAGAAAGAAACCGAATGTACAACAACAACTTGTGTGTGGCTAGTAAAATTGCTGGTTTCAAATGCAATTGTCAAAACAAGAAAACTTAAAATTGGACCAACTTGATCAAGTGACCTCGGTGGCGCAATGCGTATGCATATGGCTCGGAGGGAGCTTGGTCCGAGTTCGAGTCCTACCTGGGCATAGAAAGTTTTTTCAATTAAAATTGAACAAAGACCAAGCACCACTTAAAGGAGTCCGATAATCGGCGTGGCAGTCGTGAAATAGCTATAACTCCAGCCTATAAAAACTTGGTGGTAGCTCACTCAAGTGTTGTTGTTCATTCAAACCTTCAATATTAATATGATGGTGCGAAAGCTTGGCAGCCTAACTGCAAGTGTGTTATTACACAAAATCCCCTTTTATAATAAATACAGTTCATTTCTTTGCAGCAGTGACCTCCATACTATTCAGATTTGAATCTAATTGATCAGTAAAAGGGCCTCCCGGGACTTTAATAAAAAGGCCACAAAATAGTTAAATGAGTAAAAGGAGTTAAATAGAATAAGCTCCGAAAACGAAAATAAAAATTTTTAAACATTAGAAATATTTAAGCGGAGGCATACCTACTAACAATGTGAAAAAATCAACAGAATTTCAAAAAAGTGTAACGCCGAGTAGAGAAAGAGGGCGAAACGTCAGGGGAATAGACAAAATTATTGCGTTCATGCTATGTTCTTACTGGTCTGAGGAAACAGAATACGAAGAAGATGATAAAACGGACACCAAAAAAAGGAGAAGTGTTCGTAGGCAGGGATGGCCACTACATTTTTCACATTTGCTACGTAGTTTATGTAGTTAAACGTAGTTAATGAAACAAATTGTAGCAAACTTAGTTTCAAATATCAAATGATGTGTTAGTTGTAACTTTGAAGCTTGAATTTTGAGTTAAAATGTACAAATTTTTATTGAAATTTTATTATTTCTCTAAATTTACTTTGTATGTACATATATGAAAACGTACAAATTTGTAGAAAATAAGACGTGTAGTTTATTAAATTAACTACGCGTAGTTAATGATGTAGAAAATGTAGTGTAGTTAATTCGGCCAACCCTGTTCGTAGGCTTTCCAGATTTTTATGTGAAGAAGAGCAAATTTAAAAAAGAATTTATTCAAAGTTTTAAAATACATAAATCATGCTTTTTTCATTTCTAATGTACCTCAACTATGCTGGAATGGCAAATCGGGTAAATTTTTATCGTTGTGTAATTCAAGTCAAAAATAGTCTGCTCCGAAATTTGTATTATGTGTTCAAATTAACAAAAAATGTAACTAGATTTTTGAAAACATTAGGCAGCTCGTGTTTACTGTTAAAATGCAAATTTTATAACTGATTTTTTCTACTTCTATCAAGACTTCGAAAATACTTTTGTATTCTGTTTCTGCGGGCTTGAAATTTTTATGTGAAAACTTTCCTTTAAATGAACTGAATGAATATAATAAGGTTTACTTAGAGGCTCTTTAGGTTACCAATGGGGCCAGAATAACTCAATAATAATAAGTGTCGGGCCCCATCAGCTTAACTATAGTTTTCTTTAAAATAATATTGGGATCCAACAGCTTTATGCTTATTGTGGGGGCCTCTAACATTAGATGTGTGGGCTTCCTGAGATTCTTTTGGGGCTACTAAATCTGTATAGAAATCCTTAGAAATCCAATTTTATAAGAAAGTTTTCTTTTAAACGAACAGAAAGTAATGCAGAGACTTTCATACACTGTTTATTCTCCCAGGGGCCCACCGGGCAAAATCCCGGTTTCCTGGTGGCCCAGTCGGCCCTTGACAACCTTTTTATCGAACAGTGACATGGTTATTATAAAATTAAATGTATTTTCAATATTTACTTAAGATATGAAACCAATTCATTCATTTGACGAACCCTCCTGTACATATTAAACATTTTTAGGTACACAAAATTGGTACGCTTGTTTTAAGTAGGTTTATTGATGTACGAGTATAATTGAAATTCAATTTTGAAAAAAAAAACATCATTGGATTTTCAAAAAATAATTTTATAAATTCAAAATATTTATCTTATTGTAAATTTTTATATGCGCAATACCGTTTCTTCTCTCTGGAAATTTCGATATGCAATATCGTAATGCAGATAGTTTTTGTTTTTTCTGTAATTTTTATACCGGAATTTTCATTGCACATTTGGATTATATAGTACCATTTGTTGCAATCTGTCAAGTCTAAAGTCAAGATGTCCACGCACCTTAAGCATGCATCTGTCATGTTGTTATGCAAATGTCAATTTAATAAACTTAAAACTATAATTTGCAAGTCATGTTTAATTGTAATTTTGCAAGTCATGTTTTGTTTTCATATTGTTTCTCTTTTGATTGTTTTATTTTCAAAATAAGTGTAAAGTAAATCATTATTGCATCAATAAACTTTTTAACCATTTTAGCCATTCGAGCTGGATATTTAATAATCTGTGATGAATAAATTATACCTACTGCAATTGAAATATACTGTGATATTATGAACAAGAAGACTTATTAAAAGCTGTGATATATATATTTGTACCCCATCAGCATTTGTGTGTCTTTTCATGTCCAGCAGAAGTTTATCGGAATAACTTGAGTGGAGCACCTGTAAATAAAAACATTTTTAAAAGATACATATGTATATACACATAATTGATTTGAGTAGAATAAATAAATTTACAAATATAAGTGCAATAAACGAACACTATCAATATCAATACCGGAAAACTGATTTTCTTGAGTATGTAGTTTTATCTCATAATATTTTTCCGAACAAAATTTTTGTTTAAATTTTGTCACACATTTATCTGGAACAAATCTCAAATTCACTGACATAAATGCAGGTCTATGCCTTTCTTTCATCAAGCTCGTTTTTTTATATTATTTAATTTTCTTACCGCTATAACATGTTTTTAATATCTACAGTTAACTTATGTTACACGGAATATGTTGGATTATGTTATTGCTTATGCGATTATTTATTAGAATAAGCATATCGTAGCAGTTAGCAAATGCGAGCAAGTAAGCAAACAAATTTAGCTTTAAGAATTTTATAAATAGCATGACTTAAACAAGTGATCTGAGAATAATATCATACAGTCACAACCCAACCCGTCTTAAGCAACTAATTTTTTTTTCTAAAGATGCGTCTTTTTAAATGTAGCAATAAACCGTGTTGTGACACCGAACATTGTGAGGAATTAATTATGGACACAGCTTGATGCGGTTTTTTTTTTTTTTTTTTTACAATGCAACTTTGTTTTTATAAAGCAAACTAGAACATAAAGCCAGTTCCTTTAAATTTATATTTATACACAAATAAAGATAAAAAAAAAAGTTCAATGCGTTTTGATAAATAAAAACTTGTTAAAACTTAATTGCTACAACTTAAGTTATTAATTGGTTTGATAAAAATAGCGTTGATATAGACATTACAGGGGTCCACAGATATTGATTGGGTATATCTACTCGTGATACATATTCAGATAACCAAAAAGAATTCATTTTATTTTAAACTAATCCTGATCACACGCTCTCACATCTGAGTTTTATACACATATATAAAGCTACATTCTCATCAAGCTTAACAAGAGCCAGTTTGTTGTTACATAAATCTTTTAAATTAATGACGCACTACCTGTTGTGAAGAGTCTACCGTATATACTATATGTGTTTAAATAAATCCATTAACAGTTCCATACATAATTTCCAAAAACCCATCAATCACAGGTTTATTTAGCGCTCTGCTCAAGCACGCAATATATATGTATGATATGGCATTATGGAGTTCTTGAGAATTTGTTTTATGATAGTGAGCTTGCCTTGACTTCTTTAAATTTTGTTCGGTCTCAAAAGAAATGCATTTCTAACAAAGCACACCATATACCATAATACACAATAAAATAACAAAACCCATAAAATATTTGGGAGTGATCCAACAAAAGTGAGTCTTTTCCTTTGCCTTTCCTTGGCTTGCAACTGGCATATTTATGAGATACTAAATTGTTTCATATCCACACTGATTGACGTTTCAATAAATGATTTGTATCTTCTTTTGTCTTCATAATTTTCATTTTTATAGGTGATTATTTTGAAAGAATTATAACCATAAAGCAAAGCATTATAATGTATAGAATAAAGTTCTAACTTCAAGTCTTTCGTTTATATACACACAAATAACATCATATTGGGCTTTTGTTTATGAAATTTGAAAATTATAGTTTTTTTTTCTATAAAAACATACAAATACTTAACGAGTTGCAGTTAATTTTCTTGACTTTAGTGGGAATAATTTTTTAAGATCTAAGATCAGGAATTGGAGCCCAAAATTCAAAGAAAATTATAAAGCAGGTGACTTTAAGTTGGAAAAATTATTAGAAACAGTAGCACAAATACATGCAGTGAAGTATTGTGAATGTTTTAAGGAATACAAACTACTATTTTTTGTTTATTGGTTTTTAATGTGTTTTACAGAAGTCTTCACTCTTCAGATTGAATGCACACAGGAATGTGAGAGAGTTATTGTAAGTCATTAGAACTTTCCTTAGGTTTTCCGTTTTTTTTTTTCACCCAAGCAAATTTATTTTTATTATTTATACAGCCCAAGTATTGGTTTTATATAGAAATACAAATTAAAATAATTTAATCAAACTCATATAACGATGATGTAGACAGTAGAAGTAAAAAAAAAAACGGTTTTTGTCGATCTGTTCATCGGTGCGTTTATAGGTGTATATCGAACTATCGATCCTAAAAGAAGTACGAATTTGCTTGCAATTTTGTACAAGGTACCTACACATAAGATTAGATTTTTTGTTTTAGATTAGTTTTCACTTTAAAAACATATTTTGATTAAACTTCAGACATTTTAGTTATTTTTCCAAAAATTCAAATGCGTGAAAATAATGCCGCAATTTTCGATTTCTAAAAAAAAAATCAGACTCATAATTTGCTTTGTGAATTGTTCTTTTATATCAACGGCACATATGGCAGCACAAGTTGAGGACAAATTTTTGATTGAAAACCAATTATTAATTGCGGACGTAAAAGTTGCAAATATAGGATTTTTTATTTCTTTGGCTTTTGGCAGGATATAAAACATAACATTCTATTTTTTTTAAGAAGATTTAAATTTAAAAAAACAAAATTTAAAAATCGAACATTTTGGTGCTACCTTAAAGCTTCGCAAAATTCATTTTCGGGCGCATAAGTTGCAAATATACGATTTTTTTTGTTTGTTTTAACTGAGCACAAAAATGCAGAAAATATTGAAATTTTTGGAATTTTTGTTAAATATCTACGGCACACGGTAACACCTTTTTTCATTTTTTTTTTGAAAATTGAAAATGGCCATGCTTACTACACACTTAAAAATTTTTTGTTGAAAATTGAAAATGACCGCTGTGATTTCTGCATGCTTAAAAAAAAGATAATTAGTAAGATTTAGTTTAAACTTGTTTTTAAGAATATTAAAAATGGTGGTGTTAGGGCACATTTAAATTCACATTACAGAAATAGGGATTTGACTTTTTTTTAAATTGACCTATATTTGCGTCAATCAAAATTATCTTTTTAATGACTTAACCAATTTTGGTATAATTTTGCCATCAGATGCTTCTGGATAGATAAAAAAACATAATCTTTAAAAATTGCAAACAAAATTTTGTAAAGGTATACAGAAAAAACCTACGCAAAAAATTAATTTGTTTAGTACTTTTATTTTTTTTAACATTTTCTCATTAAAGATATTATATTATTAAACCATACATACATCTTCAATGAGTACCTATATTAAAGAGCAAGTTCGTGCAATCTGGTTTGTAAGGATAAAATAATTATTACGTAAACTTTTATATATTTCATTTACTTTTTCTGCAGTGTTAACTACCTCTATCTGAAACCACAATCTGTTGTGTGTCCAAATCTAAAGTGATAATGATGATGAGTGCTTCATTGTGGAATGCAACAACAACAACTACAATCTGGAATTAAATAATACATATAACCAAAGGCACAACAAACATGAATTTAATGCGCACAACCGCATAATTTGTTGCGGATTAAAAAGGATGTGACAGTCACCAGCCGCAGTCACCGTCATCATCATCATCGTCATCGTCATCTTCATCTTCATAAGAATAATAACCAAGTTTGGTGGATTGTTTGCATTTTGATGTGCAGGAATCTGACAGGTATGCCAGCAATGAGGCGTTGTTTTATCATAAAAAAAGCAGATGGAAGAAAAATAAAAAAAAAAGAAGAAATTACTGATGAGATTCCTTTCACAGTATTATTATGATTATTGTAAAGATTCTTGTGAGAGGTTATAATAAATGTTTTTGGTAAAATGTTCCATAATAGAATAAACTTGTGCTATTAAATTAATTTTAAAAGGAAAACAACATTGAAACGGACAAATTACTTATTTTAACAGAACTTTTAGCTGTAAGACTCTTTTTGGATACCAAGTAATGGATTGTATGCCATGTCTTTGGATTTTTCCATTGACGTTAAGCTACCATATAGACCAAATAAAATATTTGCAAACCCCAAATTCTTAAATTAACACTATGAACAAAAGTACGAAGCAAAAAGAGTAAATACAACAAAATAATTTATTTGAACAAACAAAAAAATTACTAAATAAATTTTACACTTTTGAAAGTGTAAAAGTGACACCAACCTTCATTGTGATCATGTGAAAAGTCCAGACTAAACAAACTTTAACTGTTTTTTTCCTAAAAAACAATAACCAACAAAAGATATACCTACTTATACCTAACAAAGTTGAAGGTCAGTAAATTTTTTTATTAGATAATTACTAACAAAACTACCTATAATAGCTCCAGCTTAGCAAAAAACTCTTCATCTGAATAAACTTTAAGAACTTTTTGTTTCATCTTATAACAAAGTTCACAAATGATGTATATTGTATATAGGTACCTTTGTATATAGCTATACCATGAAAAACCATGGAAAACAACTTTAGATACAACATTGCTTCATTCATTAAAAAAAAAACTAAAAATTATGGTTAAGTTTCCCAGGAGAGGCAATTAAAACCTTGACAGCGATTGACATCAGACAGACAAAAGAAGAAAAAAAAACTCCGCCATATAGTTTAAATCAAGCTGAAATGTAAACTTATATGGTTTTGTCCAATTCACCCTGTAATTAAAGTTGATGACACTTATATAGTGAGTATAATAAGTTTATGTGAAAACCAACTTTGCTCTACATTCTGACGAAACGCATTAATGCCCCATCATGGCATGGCTCATCGTTTAAGAACTTTATGTTGCTTTAATTTGCGCAGTGTTGTATAGTAACACCTTTTGAGCAAGTCGCATTATATGTGATGCATTTTAAACTGTAATTATTATGCAAGTGCTTACCTCGACCAAGCTCATATATATATATGTACCTACCTTCACAAAAACAACTTCAGGTTTTCCCATAATCATCACCACATATAAGAAGCTTCTAACATGGTCTAGAGGAGATTGTATAATATTTTTTTTTTTTTTTAGTCTGAATCCTCCAGAAGATCTCCAGACAGAATTTTTACCTCAACCTACCTTTTCTGTTCATCAAGCCAACTATAATATAAACCGAATCATATGTATACATAAAATCAAGTAGTACTAGTTCTTTTGGTTTTCTTGCTATGCGCGATGGTAGGCATATAACTTGAAAACGTTTTATTCTTTCCATCCACTAGGCACCAACTCCAATCCAACATCTCATTAAGGTTTCGTTAATATTACATTACTTTCTTAATTAAGTCGTAAATAGTTCTCCATCAAACATGAAACGGGAGTGTTCCCAAGAAAATTTTATAAACTAAAGCGGGGAGAAAGAAACATCTAAGAAATATGTATAGGCACATACATACATAATATAGCTGCAACATTGGCACACTAATCATTTGGCTTGGTTACGCTTTGTGCGTTATTTGATTTTTTTTATATTTGTATCGTTTGAAACTAGATAAAGGCTTCGCCTTTCATGGTTCTTACTTATTATCTACTGTCAATCATATTCAACGGAATAGAAAGAGTTTAAGTTAAAAAATTTAAAATAAATAAATTTATTATAAAGTAATAAATTTTCTTCTTTATGTTTATGTTTATTCTTTAAATTTCATAAAATTAAAATTGGTTGCAGAATTTCCTCCAAAAATTCGCCTTTAAAACACCAGATGGACAATTAATCGGTAAACCCAAATAAGGCGAGTAATAGTCTCCTTAATTTATATTTGGCTAACGGCGTTACTGAGGGCCTACAGTATTATGATAAGAGGGTAGAAAACAAAATTTCCATTGAAACTTGAAATAATTCATAGTTCTTACCATAATTATGCCTGTAAGGTTTTAGTCTTCTTAATGTAATCTGCGGTATGCTATAGGCACCAATTAGAAGGAATAGAAGGATAAGAAAGAACATATAAGTTAATAACACAACCGAGAAGATCTAGTTACATACTACTTAGATTTTAAAAGTAATATCATTTAAAAACGTTCTCCTCACAATAAATTGCTTGCCTTGCATAATCCAAATCATTTGAAAATTGGTGAAGTAAATATGTAATTGAAAAACCATAAAAATCAATCAGTAACTGATGGCATATCATACAAAATTATATCTATATAGATTATAGATCTTAGATATTGATAAAGCCTTTTATTATGGCTTTTTATAGCATAGTTTTTGATTGAATTTTTCAAATGTTCCACTCCTATATGATTTCAATCAAATTTTCAAATAAAAAACAAATAAACAGCCAATAAATTCATGGCGTTGATATTACGGCTCATGGTCATCATATAGCTGTATGTCTCTTGACGATTCGATTATGGACTTTGTGCTTCTATATATATTCTTGATTGTATTTTTGTTGCGAATCTGTGGGTTGTTAATGAAAAGTACCTAATTCCTTGTTCTAAATCATAAAGGTTTCACACCAAAATATACCTTACATACAATTTTAAAATAACTGAATTTTACTATCCATATGATCTGATCTGGATCAAATTTTAACACGTAAATACAAAAACGACATGTAATCCTTGTTTTTATCTGGATCTATTTTGTGATCCAAAAACTGGTACGTTTTTATTATTATCATCGCATAGTAAGGTAGTATAAACTGTAGTGCAAAGAAAAAAGCCAACAAACACATGAAAAATATATTAACACAATGAAAAAAGAGATGGTTATATACCGCTGGCTGTCACTGTGATCCTGTTTGTTTTATTATGAGGATCTGACCCAGATCCTGTGGGTGATAAAATGCAGATAATGTCCATCCAAAATGTCCAATCCATCTTTTTTTTATAAAAAAAATTTAAACTTTTCAACTGTTGAATACCGTATTATATTAACATGAGTTCCTGAATACCAAGTACCAGAACGACAAGGTAGACATTTCTGTCTCTTTTCCTTTTTCTTTTATTTTATTTTATTTTATTTTATTTTATTTTATTTTATATTATTTTATTTTATTTTATTAAAATTTCATTTTACTTTATTTTATTTTATTTTATTTTATTAAAATTTCATTTAACTTTATTTTATTTTATTAAAATTTCATTTTATTTTACTTTATTTTATTTTATTTTATTTTATTTTATTTTACTATACAAGAATTTATATTTTTAGACTGATGTGATGGTCTAAATTGAAATGGCAAATTTCCAGAAAAATATTTGACAGGGGCTTTATTAATACCTCAACAACAGTTCCAATTATTGAGTACCTATCTTGCAAAATTTCATAACTTTTTCAATTTTATCAGGGTGTTCCAAAATATAATTTATCAGAACAGTTTATTGATAAAGTACAAATTTTTAAGATGTTTTGATCACGTATTTAAGCAGTTTTTTTTAATATGATGGTCCACCAGATTACCCTGTGTAGAAAAAAAAGCCCCAATACATTAAAAAATAAATCAATAAATAATAAAATAAAAATACATGGTGTCCCGAAATCACCGTCCAGAAGAAAACCATGCAGTTCCTGAGGTCATTTCAAGTCGAAAAACTTAATACGTAATTTCCTCGTTTTCGCGTCGTTTTCGACTTATAATGGTTTTTATTCTTTTTTCCTTTGACTGGCTCTAACTTTGCCAAATTACAACCGATTTTTGAATTTTTTGTATTTTATTCAAACAAAAACAGTTAGAAATTTGTATCTGCTATACAATTTTTGTCTGTGTGGATAACGGTTTTCCCGCAATTTATTATCAAACACTTTTTTTAAGTATTTTAAGGTTAGGAAAGTTTTAAAACCAAATGGTTTTATTTGATTTATTTTTTAATTTTAAATAACGAAAACTAGACTTTTTTCTAACATCTATAAGTTGATAAACAAAATTTAAGTAATTCTCAGAATTTAGTAAAAATCAAATACATAATATTAAATATATAATAATAACAATAATATCAAAAATTTAATTTATAGTAAAATCGCCAATAGTTTCTTCAAAATATTTTTTTTATTTTTGTTCGCTTATGAGCAATTGGAATTTCATAAAAAAGGGCGTAAAAGTTTGCGGATTTTTTCAAAATATAAAAAATATGAGATATATGACCAACATTTCACGTTCTTAGAAATTGAATAATTCAAATATGTATAATATATTGCTTTTATAACAAAAAAAATTATAGCACTAAAACGAGTTATCAAAAAATCATTTTGTTTGTATGAAAAGAAAATTCTTGCTGATTTAATTTTTGCCACGAATTTTGTTTTTTTTGGGCCACTATTTCTGAATTTGCCAGTATCAAATTGATTGTCGAACATACTTATAAAGTCCTCAATTTGGTATAGATGAGACTTGCTATATAAGTCAATTTATACTGTCGATTTTCACTCAATTCTACATTCGACTGGTTTTTCTACGAATCGACAAGCCAAAAAAACTAAAAAATAAAATTTAATGTTTGCATTAAAAACAAAACATCTTGCAAATAAAAATGTGGAGTACCTGACTTAAAAAAAAAAACGTTTTACGATATGTCATTAACCCTTCTTGCAATAATTTCCATTCAAATTTTATTATTATTATTTTTTTAAATATTTTTCGGAACCAGCCTGTTGTATTGAAACCAATCTGCTAAGTCTGCTTCAACGTTCCGTTAATATCATTCATCTAAGAATTTTTCGCATGAACTGCATACCTGGTTCATCGTCCTTTTGTCTTATTTGTATTTGTATTTTTTTTTTCTTTTTTTTTTAAGAGTATGTCTATCTAAACCATGGTTTTTTTGTGAAACTATTAAAAAACCTTATATTTATTCCCTCCTTTTTATTATCCTTTTTGCTTATCCATTTTTTTAAGAGATATTATCATCAATTCGTGAAAGGTCAAACCCTTTACGCAATGTTCTCTTGGTTTTAAAAAACGCTACCTGTATTTTATGGTTTTATTTTTTAAGGTTTTTTTTATTGCAAAATGAAAGGAGTGATAAATGTCCAAGGGCAGAGTTTAAAATTTTTACGTCTACTTTCTTTCTTTTTTTTCAGTAGTTCAGTTAAGATGAAATAACTGTCCTTTGGCCCATCCTAATATTAAATTATAGGGTGAGAATACTTAGAAACCTGCAACGATTTTGTTTTTATTTTCTCGAAAACCGCTCTAACAATTTTTTTTAAACTTCGTTATTACCAATTTTTTAAGAAAGAAATCTTATTTTTAAGTCATTAGAAGTTTTCTTTTTATATGGCCGGAAAAATTTTTTAAAATCAATGGCTTTTAAAATTTTTTATTTTAAAACGCAATTTTTTTTCGAATCAAAGTGTTTTTTCCTGTAATTTTTCACAATCAATCAACAAAAATTAATTTTGTAAAAATATATTAGAAATTTATACTTATGCTAATATAAGTCCTATAAGTATAACTTTTATACGTGCAACAATGTAATATGTAATTCCATACGCTAAATAAATAACAATTAATATACAGTTTTGATCCTCATTTGTGGTATGTAACTTGTTGTATTTTTCCATTGAAGCAACGTCAGGCTCAGCGATTTCATTAAAAACTCTCAAGAAAAGAACGATGTCGCTGCAGGATGGAATTATCTGATTCCCATTTTGTGGATTTCCGATATTGCGGAAGTATCTTATTAATATTGCCTTACACAAAATCTTCATTTTGGGAGGGTGTGAACCTGCAGTGATTCGAACCAATATTCCACATAATATGGCAACTGTCAATGATTAAATGTTAGCTGAAACTGTTCTCTGAATAAATACCGCTTTAAGGAATAAATTGATTTTGTCCTCCATCGAGAACGATGAAGTGCAGTAGTGGCTTAGAAGAGAATTCCTTTCTCAGGAGCATAAATGAAATAATCATCTCAAACTTTAAGATGATTGACTTGATTCTGAACAATAGAGATGATTTCAGCAGCAGTTATAATTTATTAATTGAATATTCTTTGGTAGCAATTTAAAAAATTAATAATGTATTTGTTGCTTGTGCTACCCCAGTTCCAGAAACTAGTTTTGGCACTGCAAGCAGCTGGCCAATATTCTGCCAGAGACCAATATTTATATACGATTAGCAGTTTCATGGCCAACAATGTCTTCCATTAACTTTCCATCCCAATGAATCATTAGGGGAACATCTAATGTAAAATCAATTTTCAGATTTTCAGCAAGCTTCTGTCGAATTGAAGGCGAATTAACGTTGTACATATTTTGAAGCCTCACAGTGAACGGTTTCAAGTTTTGTTGTTGTTGTTGAAACTATAGTTGCTTTTCGGTCGCTTAATTTAAGAAGAGTTCATTATTCATATAAAATTTTTGGGTCACCATTGTTTTGCAAAATTCATTTGGCATTTCTTTGTTTCGCTTTAATCGTTAATTAATATTTCGTTTAATTCGCAATCCTAAATTGGTAATTTACGTTGTGGTTTTTATTTATTATGATTTTCAATCATTACGCAATTAACTTTCGGCGTTTTTATAATTCTCCATCCTGAATGCAAATAATTTCAAGAGCTGAAATTTTACAGACCACTGTAAGTACAAATTTCTGATTTTTAAAAACTTGGTAGCAACCTCTATAAATCTTTTTGGTAAATATGACAAAATTTACCTAATATCTTTTTTAGGCATGAAGAACAAAATTAAATTTAAAACATTGAGTTTTAAGAAGCACGCTTACAGTTATTAGCGAATAAATATTCAATGGTTTTTATTTTTCAATAGGATGCTTCTAAACAATTCAAAAAATATTTGTAGGTAATTTATAAATTTTATTTTTTTTTATTTATTAATCATAAATAGTTTGTAGCTTGATCTAAGCTCACTACAACAAAGAATCTGAAGTGTAAAAAAATATAAATAAATAAATACCCACAATAACCAACGTTGGACCTTCAAATGACATTATGTGTGCTCTATAGAATGTCTGACCCTGCTAGCCTATATTTTTCCTCAATAAAAATTTACCCACAAAAGTGCGTTACGAATTTTACTTCTTTGTTATATAAACTAAGAAAATTCGACTATAAATTCCTCCCTTTCCCACAACACTCTACTCTACATATTCAATTTAATTCAACCTCGCCATTGCCATATCTTACTTTTTTTTGCATCATACCAAACCAGAATACCTGCAGATCATCGCCATTTTTTTTATTTTTTTATTAAATTGCATCCACGCAAAGTTGTAACTCTTTATAGGTAGATATAGAGGAAGAGGAATAGAAAAAAGATAAAAAAAAAAAATAAGAAAAACTATCCACAACATAACATAACTACTTGTGCATCCGTTCATTCTTCTTTTTCTTCATATCTTTTTTTTTGTTGTTGTTGTTCTTACGTGCTATAGCCATCCCTATATTCCCGTATTCTTCCCTACATTTCGACTTCACTATATTATTTTCCTTTTCCTCTTCCTTCTATTTTAATCTTTTTTTTTTTGTAATAAAATTCCACGCCACGCAACGCTACCTAATGCCTAAACGCAAAGTTACCTGCAATTCCATTATTATTATTATTATCATCATCATCGTCATCATCCCATCCATGCAAGAAGAATTAACAGACAGAAAAAAAAACATCCTATCCTATCACAATCCAACAGTAGAAACAGCTAAACCAAGAACTCAAAGAAGAAGAAAAATATAATGTTAACCCGAAGAATTACCTATGAGAAAAAAAATCCACAACATCACTATCTGAACTGAATACGAATGAAGGTAAAGGACAAGAACACGGTATATGAGAATCATAAGAAACCGAAGAATAGAAAATAAAAAAAAATCTGATTGAGTACTTCATTCCGCTATAATAGTGTTAGTAGGCGACGTATAGGGGTATATTTGAAAAAATATATTTATAAACAGGTAAAACAGGTATTTCATTTGAAAAATCGATAAAAATATCATAAGAATTGGATGGTATTAGAATGTAATGTGGATCTTATTGGAAGAAGAAAAATCATTATTATAAAAAAAAAACATTTTCTTGAAATATTTTTTTGATTTAAGAATTTTATCTATTCAACAAAAAATAAAGATAAAGATACAAAAAAGCTCATCAAAATAAAGAGAGTCAACATGCAACAGGTGAGTATAAGAATTATAAACATATCAAAAAAAGATTCCCAAAGTGAGAGTGAAGTGCAAAGAGAAATGAAGCGGTTTTATTTGTACAATAAGTGTGCTCTCCTCCTCTCTTGCGATGCACACACATATATATCTACTTAACTTTGCGATCACGCATAGTCTGAATGTGAATACAAACAAAAACCTAGCTGTAAATGACCATCACACCTGTGAGAAAGGCACCTCGCACTGCGCACTGCGCACACACTGCTGAAAGAAACGTTATACAGAAGAGTGGATAGTGTACGTCATAGCAAGAGAGCTCAAACCGTTTGATCGCTCTCACTCTCTTTCTCTTGCTTTACCTGTATTTTCCGATCGAAACGGTTCTTGTCAGGTGAGTGAAGTTGGTGTCCGTGTATACGCTACACACATATGAATGCGTGCAAATTTTATTTGTTTTTGTTTCTTTGCATGAGTTTGTCGATCGTGAAGAAGAGGTGCACAAAACCTGATCGCGGCATAGGGGCTTACCTCTACCTTGACTCTGGGAGATGAGGCAATATTGTGGGAACGCTGACGATGATGATGGTGGTGACGCGTCGATCTAAGCAAAAACACAGGTAAACCCGGTTTACACAGGTTTGTCGTGAGTTTAGTTTTTTTTTTTTTTTTTTTTTTTTTTTCTTGATGTATATATTCTGCTTCCTTCTATTCATTTGCCGTTTTTTCTGAGTGCAGAGAGAGAGATTGTTGGTGCGTTACATACTCTCAGTGTAAATGAAGCACCAAAAGAACGGCACAAACGTGCTGTTAGTAGCTCTCGGAGGATATACCAGTGTATGAGTGTTAGGTTCTTATATGTTTTACTCTGGACAACCTGCACCGTGAAGACGATTATTATCGAGAAGGTATCGTTGTTGTATGTGGTGCTAGTGCTGGTGCGGTGCCATTTGCAAAGGTAGCTGTTCATTTGCGACCAGCGAGAATACCTACGTGGGAATCATCATCGTGCTGGTATTTGTGCATATTGTTTTTCTTATTTATATTTACCGCCGATGATCGTCGTCGTTGTCGGTTTAGTTCGGTTATACTTTGGAGATAGAACAGCTTTTTGTATGGTGTTGTTGTTGTATTGAGGTTTCTGTTGTACGGTGCTAAGCTGGAACTAACTGACTTTGAGTAAACACCGCTCGAATACAGTAAGAGACGATCCATCGCTGAGGACACACGCGTTTTTCTTGCTTTTTGGGAATATATACCTAGTGTTATTTTTGTATTTTTATTTAACTTAAGCCTCTTATAGCTACACACCTCTCCAGTTCTCAAAGTTAGAACCATATGATAATCGTTATATTCTCCTTTGGATTTTTTCGTATATCGGGTTGTTTTATTTTTGTTCGCTGATCGCGTATAAGAAAAAATAAAAAAAAAAAACAACTTATTCCAAAGAATAAGAAATTAAAAAAAAAACAAGAGAATAAAAAAAGGAATTTATATATTTGAGTGTTCTTTTTTGTGTGGTTTTTGGTATTATTCTACCGTGATTGTTGGTTCGGTTCGCGTGATCCACCGTATCGTTTCGAAGAATCCAACAGGAATAAGAAAATATAAATAGAAAGATACCATAAGAAAAAAGGAATTTCAAAACATAAGAAATATTTTAAAAGAAAACAAAAAAAAAGTACGATATTCTAGAAGTGATTGTTGGAAGTGGAAAAAATAAGAAAAGAAAATGTTCAAACATGATTTTAAAAAATAATATAAGTGCATACATTTATAAATTTAAACGAAAGTGATTTTTTTATATAAAAAAAATATGTATTTATAAATTTTTTAAGTATGCACAAATAAAAAAAAATATATTAAGTGTTGTGAAATACAAACAAAAAATACAATTCCACCCAAAATACACACATTGGATTATAAATTGTTTCAAATTTACAACAAAAAAAAAAACTTAAAACTCCATCAAAATGCCGAAAATATTTTTAATCAAAAATCGTCTGCATCAGCAACAATTAAAATTGTTGGAAGCACAAAACTTACTATCACACAAGGACGATGATAGATTAGTTCCACCGTTAAGTCCATCATCACCACAAAAAAAATCATCTAATTTATTTGGTCCTTCATCGAATGGATTTAATCGATATGAAAGTGATTCGAATACAAATGAACCATTGTCGTTGGTGGCGAGGAAGCGATTCAATCGTCGTGATGACGATGAACAAGGTGAGTTTTGTTCTTCTTCTTTTTCTTATTCTAAAAGATTTTATCATCATCGTTGTTTGGGGGTGAATATATTTTTTGCGATGCGCCTGTAGTAGAGTTTACAAAAAAAGAAAAATATTAAACGAAAGAGTTGAGGTCAAAACCTGATTTTGTAAATTCAACCAGATTTTCAAATGGGGATTATTTGTTAAATTGATTTTAAGTATCAATATATGTACATATTTGGAAAGTAACATTTTTTAAATTTATAATGTGATTGTAACGGTTGTTGTATAGATATGAGATTTGAATTCAGTATTGCAAATGAGTGGTGATGGAATTTAATTAGCAAGACATATAGATTTATTATTAAAAGATTAAATTGGAGGGAGATATTTTTATCTGATTTTGTTTGCTCTAAGTTTTTTTTTGTATTTTCAAAGAGAATCTTTGTTTTTGAAAGCTTATGTCACTTTCAATTTTTTGCATATTCTCTTTTATTTTTAAAACGGAGATATAAAGAAAACGTCAGAACTCTCAAAATCAAAATGACCTACAGCAATTAGAGGATCAATTTTTTTTCTGAGTTTAGAAAGGTAGTACAATTTCTAGGAACATTTTTGGATTTTTAAATTTTTTTAAATTGTTTCCAAAAACAATTTTCGGAGAGTTGCAAAGTATATTTCCGATTTAGAAGTGAGACAGATAAATAGTTAAGGCATTTATTCCATTAAATATTATAAAACCAATTCGTTACGTTACATCAACTGAAAATATTTCATAATATAATTTGATAACAAAATTATAAAAAAATTGGACAATTTTCAAAACTTAAAGTTTTAAATAAAACCAATTACTCAATCAATCAATGATGATCTGATGATCTCATTTTCTCTTTTCTGAATTAAAAGACTTTAAAATCAAAACATATTTGTGTCCAAAATTATATTTAATGTTTAAATATTTTTTTAAATGATTTTATTTAATTGCACTTTTTTTTAAATTAGATTTACATTTTTTTCAATTAGTTGTTAATAATTGTGGATATTATTTCTATTCCATTCTAACTCAATATAAAGTTAAGAATAATTTCTCATGCACTTGGAGAAAGCTCAAAAATTCAAGTTTTTAATTTATAAAATCTACAAAGTATTAATTTCTGTTCTCATGTCATTTTTATGTATTTTGAAACTTTTTTTACTTATTATTAAAAAAATAATTTACAAATATTTTTCTATTAAATTTTTTCCCGATTTTTGAAGTTTTATATTTCAATCAATTCGGTGCAAAAAAAACTTAATTTTTGTTCTTATATTTTTTCATCAAAATGTTAGTATTAATTTTGACATTTTGTTTAAATAAAATTTTAAATAATAAACATTAAGTTTGAAGATATTTCAATTGTTTTTCAGAGTATTTATTTACCAATGAAAATATGCCAAGTGTTTGTTTTTTTAATCATTCCATAAAAATATAGAATTTCTTGTTGCCTAAATAAAACTATTAATACTTCCTATCATTTTTATGTAAGAGGGCCAAGAATTTCTTCGTAAAAATGTTTTTTTTTTTTAAATCCTTAAATTTTTCCAACGCAAAAAAACTAAATTTATATTATTATTATTTTTGAAAATTTTATTTTATTTTTTCTCAATTTGTATCTTAAAAAAAATATAAAAAAGCAAATATTAAGCTTAATTAAGATTTAAGAAATTTAAAGTTATAATTAGAATAAAATATCATCATTGGTCAAATTTAATAGTTTAGCTTGGCATTATCTATGGATTGGTTTTCTTGAAGCATGATTATTGGAAAATATTGGAAAATTTCCAAAATGTCTTTGTTGACAATTAATTTATTTTTATATGAAATAATTTGTTTAAATTATCTATACTCTCAAATCTAAATCCCGAAAAGTTTTTTTTTATTTAGGTAGTTAAGTGGCAAAAAAAAAAAAATTTCAGCCTTCTAACTCTGAACAAAAGTTTTAGGAAAAATCTATAGGTAATTTCTAAAAAAAAAATCAGAAATTTTAATTATTTCTTAATCCAAAATTTGTAAGCCAAAAGATAATTCAAACTTAAACGACTTATTTTTTTGTTAAAAAAGTACGCCATTTCTTTATTTCATAAAAAGTTAATTTTTAATGAATGAGCATTAAAACGTTATTTTATTCGAACAATACGTTTTTTTTTTATTTAACTCATTCATCTATTTATTTGAAATTTTTAAACTATTTATATTTGTTTTTGACATTAAAACTGAATGCAAAGTTCAACACAAATTATATTATAAAATCCAATCAAAACTAATATTCTATTGCCATATTTGGCTCATTAATTTATTTATATTTTTCTTATAAATATATAGAGTTTTGCCAATATTTAAATTTTACAATAAAAAAAATTTCATGTTTATCTAGAATTTCTCTCAAGAAGATTATAGATATCTTGTTTCCGAAAAACGTACAGGGGCACACCTTATTAAAAAAAAATTATAGTAAAATAAAAAGCAACTTCTTGGCTAAAAATGTATTCAATTAAAAATCTAAATAAGAAGAATATTTTATATTTTATTATTTTGTATGTATATTCCACACGTAGTGTCGTTCACTTTTCCAATGACATAATTTATCAACTGCATTTAAGTTAAAAAAACATTAATAAATTAATACGTAGGTATTTATGGAAAAAAAAGGAAATAACAAGGAATTTTATGGTCTCATTTTTAAGACCCCACTCTGTGTTTAATTGATATATTAAATCTTTATAAAAAAAAACCTTTGAATGAGTATTTGATGTCCTTTTTTAATGGTTAAATTTCACAAGTAACACGTGAATTTCTTATTTATTATAATTAAAAGGTTTATTTTTATTAACATTTGAGTAACAACAAAAGAGTTATAATATTATTTTGTTGTTGTTGTTGTTTCGGTTTCACTTCTTTGAAAACCTTATAGTTATCGTTAAAAACAAAAGTGCTGTCGTTTTCATCATCGATTCCAATAAACATATTTTTTCAATTCATTTCAAAAATAAAATTGTCACCTGCAACCACACATATTTAATAAAAAAAAAACATCCACCCTCTCTTTTTGTATTTATTTATTTATTTGTGTGTTCTTCGTTTAATAACTTTGAGCTTCTTTTCAGGGTCGTAAATTTTTTAAAACCCATAAAATTCTTATAATACAAAAAAAAGTATGCATATTAAAAATTTTATTGTATTTCAAATTGATGTTAAAGGAAGACACTTAAAAAATAAAAAAAAAAGATATGTACATTCTTATGAAGAAATATAAATTGCAAAAATAAAATTTATTTATTCAAGATTAAAAATTGTATTTGTAGTCCATTAGGTAGGTATACTCTTTAATATACATAAATAAAACCGGTAATTTAACTCTATTTCCAATTAATTCACTGCAAGAAGGTGTATAGAAGTGAATCTAAATGACAACAATTACATAAGAAATATCGTCATAATAACAACTTTAGAAATAAAGTGTTGGAGGAATATAACGACTTTATGTACTTGTGTGTACATGACACTCTCTTTTATTCATTAAGCTTATAAGGAAAACTGTTTGATTTGTGAACAACAAATGTTTTAATTAGATTCTTCCATGATGGGAGCTCCTTCTTTGGCGTATGTATACTGCTTCGTCGTCGTCGTCGTCATCTCAAAGATTCTTGTCAAGTTCAACGAACAGAGATATTCAGCAAGAGTGTGAAAACAAAAAAAAATAACAACAACAACTTCCATCCGACCAAAGGCTTCTTCGTCTTCCATAACTAACTCTCCCATTGGATGCAATTCATTTCCTTCAAGATCGTCTGTATATCTGTGTTTTATTTCTTCTTCTTCCTTTACTCTCTGTGATGAAGTTTCTGTTGGAAAAAATATAGATACTTGTTCTAACCACAAGCTAATACATAATATATAAATTAAGAAGCCGTAGAGAAAATTCTATGTACAAATAAATGCAGAAAATGATGAAAAAAAAATCTTGAATCCCATGGTAATTGAGAAAATGAAGAAGAAAACCAAAGGAAAATCATTGCCAACAGACCGTGGAGCATTATGTGCATACATATATAGTTGGGTTTGTCGTCTTCCTCTATACGAAAATAGAAAAAAAATTTTGAATACAATACGATTCTCAATGACTTCACAAGTCTCATAGTTAAAGTTATATTTCTATTAAGAAAAAAAAATTAAATGCAAAATATAATAAATTGTATTCTAACATCTATAAATCATCCAGCCAGCACAGTGAGGGCAATCCGTATTGAGTGGGAGAAGAATGGCAGAAGACAAGACAAAAAAAAATATATTATTCAATGGGAGCTAAACAATTTATTATCCTTAGGCACTTAAATTAACGTGTTCAATGATCATTTAAACAAATGGTCTCTTAATTTGTTCACCGCACATACAAGAATGTTTGAACGAAAAGAATTTTGGAATATCTGTTTGTGTTTTTTTTTTTGCAAGAAGATATCTTTTTCGTAAGCCATTTAATCGTTTGATCGCCTTCTTCACAAATCATTTTCACTTTTTTCTTATTTTGCCGCCCTTTTTTGTTGGAGGAAGAACATAAGTCCACACCTGTCTCTCTGATACTGATGTATCTATTTATCTTTCGCGAAACTAAGTTCCGTACCTTTGGATGTTTTTTTTGTTGTGTCTGGTTAAATACTTAAAATAAACAAAAGACGAAATAAGGTAGTTCGTGTTCTAACTTTTATTTTCTGTTTCTGTTTTTTTTTTTTTTATTTGTTGAAATAAATTCAAAGTATTTTGGGAGTTAAATTCTAGCGCGATCAAAAGACAAATGGTGAACAGGTGATGGCAAAGGTTGTTTATTTTTTTTTTGTTTTTTGGCAAACAAACAAATAAACAAACAGAGAAAAAGAAACGCGAATGTAAAAATATCAAATTTATATCTGAAACCCTTGAGGACGGAAGATTGACAAGAACAAAAAAAAAAAACTCGTTAGAGTTGGATGGATATAGATACCCACTTCCTGCACTTTTTAGCGTTAGGTACCATTATTTATTATTTCGGCACATCTGGATAAAATGTGAATAAATTTAAGTCCAGTTGGTATAGTAGGTATAGTCTTTAACAAGAATTATCCTCTGGCAAAATTTCATGCACTGCGCTTGTAGTTAGAATAAGTACATTTTTAAATGGGGAGGTGTGGTTGAAATGTATACAACACTCGGCAGTAAAAAAATATTCAATTATAGAAGGTGCACTTGTGGAAAGTGGATTTTTTTTTTAACTTTAATTTTTTTTGAAGGCTTATGTTTTGATACATTTAGGTGCAGTCAGCTGGAAGCTTAAAAATTTGAACAAAATAAAATGTTTAACTTCGTTGCTTAGGTCTTATGTTTAAAAATAATCTTTTAAGCTGGGCCTGTTAATGGGTTATATTTATTTTTTAAATAAGAAACATATATACATATCTGAACGAAAAATTCAAATTCCTTCAAATCTAAAATAGAAAACAAGCTTAAAATTCGTATACAAGCATCAACATTTTTGAACAGAAAAATATTTCAATTTGCTTTGAGTTGACGAGTTATTCATTTGAAGATTTTAACAGTATTTTTTTTTTTTTTTTAAATATTTTATATTGAGGTTTAATTAAATTAAAGTTTGTTGCTGAGCTCCTTTGTTTTATTTGTTCATTTAAAGTTAAAAATAGATGAAAAACGTTCATGGTTCATTGGAAATTATGACGAGTATATGGAACAAAATAACAGTTTAAAACATGAGTTTTTGAAATAAATAAAAGATATGATTTTAAATAACTTAAAAACAATAAGTGAAAGAAAAAAAATGTAAAACACTTTACTTTTAAAATTTTTTGAATAAAATGTTGAAATTTTTTTAATATGTAAATTTTTTTTTATCATTTTTATCATAATTTTTTTTTTAATTCCTTATACAGATATAAACTATATATTTTTAAGTAAAATTTTAAAATATAATAGAATTTGAAAAAGCATATGTTTTAAATAAAACACTATACCTAAAGTTTGGACATCAACTCTTTTATTTTGTATAAAAGTTTTTTTAACCCTAAAATAAATCATTTTTCCGAAATTATCTTTCTCAATGGAATCACATAGAAATGTTCTGTGACAAATTTGAATCAAATTATCCATTTAGGCTCTATAAGCTCCAAAAACAGTAGACAAATGGTAACACCAACTTTTCGGACGCTATGACGAAACCTTCGTGTGGTAAATTTTTGTTCAAAACCTCGAAATTTGTTTAGCAAGAAATCTATACAAATTGTCCTGTTGAGCAAAATTAAACGCCAAACCGTTTTAAACTTACAGCCAGCTATCTTCCAATTAACAAAAAAAATTACATGTTTGTGGACATTTCAGTAAAACTTTAGGGTTCGCATCTCAACTCTATTGTTTTTTTAGTAAGTTTTAATTCCAGGGATATCTTAAAAACTAATTACGTGAACATGCAGAATTTAAAAAAATAAATACAAATATGGTTTTCCACAACAACTTGTACTTCAAATCAATTTTTTTCTTTTTCAAACGAAAACTCTTCTCTGAAGAATTTTGATCTAATATGATCCATTTAAATATCGTGCCCTAATTTTTGACTATGTAACATCATCATAAGCCTATTAAAAAAAATCCTTATAAAAATACCTAACCTTGAAGTATTTACTGAATGAAACATTTTTATAATCGACAGACATTTGCTTTAATACATATCCTTTTTCAATCTTCACAGGAAATGCAGGTGCGTCTATAATTTGATATCCTTTTTGTTTTCTTACTTGCATTCAATCCTTTTAATAATAAATCAAATGATCAGAGCATCAGACCTAGTTATTACTACGCAGTAAACCTACTTTTTTTTGCTTCTTTTCTGACTTTGAACCTTGACAATGAAATGATCAAAAGGGATTTGAAAGGTGAAAGGTTTTCTTTTGGCGGATGTACACTCTTTTATTTCTATTTTTTTGTCAAGAGTCCTTAAAAAAATACCCACCTGGCTCAATGTTATGTTATTGATTATTATTTGAGTTTGAACCTCAAATTAATGATTTATTTTGTGTACAAAATTATCACCTTTTTCTAGTTTGAAAGCAGTGAAACTGCAGAAGCTATCTTTGCAACTGTGAATTGGAAACAATTTCAATTCCTTTATGTTTTTTGTTAAAACAGAAAAAAACAAAAATTTTCTACAAAAACAAAAGATCTTATGTAAAAACCTTTAATAAATTATTTTGTTCAAAATTTTTTTTTATTTTAATTCTATTTCGTCTTAAAGTTTGAATTGACATTATGTCAATCAACAGGTCAAATTTTATATTATTTGAAAGTTGAATAGTTGAATAATTAAAACGATTCGGTTTACGATACAACATTAAAGGACCTTTTTATTTTCTCTAAAGGTTTCAATATAAAAATAAAACGATAGAATGATAAATATCTAATATAATAAACTTTTCTTCAGCAAACAAAGCTGATTATAATAAACCAAACACAACATTTTTGACCGAAATCAAACAAAATATTTTTCATACCTCTTTAATTAAAGGATTTTATCTGACCAAAGACGCAGATGATTTCATGTTTCGCCCACTATGAAACATCTTCTTTTTTTCCAACCAACAGTTTTGCTTAGAAAAGAAAATGAAAACAAACAAAAATTCCATCGCAACAGGTCATGCATTCATCATCGAAACCAAAAATAAAAAAAAAACATGTTTAAAATATAATCAAATATAATATACTCACAAAAGGAAACAAAACAAAGACAAAAATTATTGGTCATAAATTATTGTCGACATATTTCTTGTGCAATTTTCACTTTTTTTTTCAAAATCAAAAAAAAAAGAAAAGTGAAACATAAATTGGAGATTACATTTCAACAAAAAAATTAAAATCCATCCAACATTTTTATAGGTACTTAAATTTTATTTTATTTTTTTTTTCCAATTTGAGTGGGTCAGATTGGTTTGAAAGGAAAAAAAATATATTATATACAATCCAGTGTTTGTGTCAGGCACAGGTATAGAACTGGGTATTTTTTTTATGTTGTATTAAAAAGGTAGACTTAAAGAAAAGTCCTTCTACCTGTATATGCACACACGAATGTCTCATATGACACGGTTTACGAAATTCATAAGGAAATAGATGAAGATAACAATAATCAGGCATAATCATATTCTTTTGTTATATATATAAAGAATAGGTAAAAACTAAATTGTATCTTCCATCCATATTCATTGTTACCTGCAAAAAAAATTCCAATATATTTTTTTTAAAGGAAATAAAATCTAATAGGAAAATGTATAATAATATCGTTGAAAGCATTATTGTCCAGACAATTTTATGGAACGTAATTTTTATGGTTATAGATATTTCTTGTAAGTGGTTAGGTAAGGAGACGACCCACACTTTAAGAAATCAATAAAATACCGTTTTTGTGTATAACCTTTAAATAATATAAAATATTACAAATATTTTTTAAAGAAATTAAAAGTTTCAATAAGTGGAAATAAATTTTTAAATAAATTTTTTCTGGAATTCTTAAATTTAAAAAAATTTCATAGATATGCCAAAAATAATAAGACAAAGTGTTTGACATTCAAAAATTGCTTCTTAAGCCGTATTTAGTTGAAAATACTGTCATTCTTGCTTACATTTCAGCAAGTGATTCAACAAGTAGTCTTTACACTTTATCCAATAGAACTTAACTTTGCTTTTATAAATGCAGGATTAATTATTTAAAAAGTGTAGATAGATTCACGGGATTTTAAAACAAAACAGGTTAACTCAAGTTTATTGATCGATAAATGAACATGGACGAACTCAGAAAAAAAGATTTGTTCAAATTTAAAATATATCCTTACATAGATTTGAAATCAGACAAAACAGTGGTGTTCTAGTATTAGATTAAATAAACTATAAAATCACTTGTATATTTCATTTAATTTGCTTTAAATATATTTAATATATTTAAAGGCCAAATCATAATTCAAAATACAAAAAATTAATATCTATTGAAAAATAGCAAGAACAATTTTAACAAAATTTAAACAACGAAAATTAAAATGTAGAGTTTCTTTTAATTTCTTGTTGAAATAAATGAGAAATAAATTCAATTGCTTATTGGAACTTCATATATTTGTCATACTATAATGCTGATGATCGACAACTATAATTTTAAAATGTTAACTAATTTTCTTTAAATAACATTTCCCATCAGCAAGGTTTATAATTAAAAAAGAAAATCTTTAAAATTTTCGAAATACATACGAAAAAATAAAGAACTTTGAAAATCTTAAATTCTTAAATCAAAATTTGTGACCAAACAATGGAAATCAATTTTTCTGACATATTATAGTTTTAACATTTGCATCCATGAGATTACTGTTGATTTAAAATTTCAAAATAATTCTGAATTTAAAAGCGATTTACAAACAATATACAATGTTTAGCTCACTTAAAAACAAAAGAGCTGAGATAAAAACTTGAAAATACATTTTCTTATCACAAATTCTAAGCTTCTATAGTGGAAATAAATATTAACTATGTATTTACAAACAAATTAAATATATATACTCTCTATTAGAAACAAGTTGTCATAATTATAATTACTTTCTAAATAAACCTCTCATCATCTTACTAAGTCGAAAACTAGTTTTATTTAATTTCGAAAAAAAATATAATTTTTTTTAGTTAAATGAATAGATTTATCAAAGATGGTGTATTCCTAACCGGCTTATGAGTAAATAAACAACTTTTTGTTTAAGTTTTCTACTCAACTCTTTTGCTTTAATTTAAGTTTTTTTTTAGTTTTTATAAGTAGTTATTAAAACAAAACAAAAAAAAATAATAATAATAAAATAATTCCGATGCTGTGTCAATAATAAATTCAACTATGAAATGTTCACAATTAACCGTTACTCTATGCATATTTCAAACAAGTTTTGACATTTCATTGACTCTAATAAACAAAAAAAAAACTATAACAAAATATAAATTCCACTGAACACCGCTGAAGCGTTTCGTCATGCAAAATACACGTGCGAAATGATTATCATCAACTTACAACAGTAAAAAAAAACAAAAAACAAAAACAACTGCTAATATCTTAAAATATAAAAATTGAAAATAAATAAAAATAAAAATAAAAAAAATATTCCCACAAATTAATATACACATATTATTATATTCGTATATGTTATAGACCAGACTTAAAAGCCGGTGTTTATAGATAGCTACATTAAAATGTAAGATAGATGAGCAACGGCTCACCAATACCTCTGCATATACTATCAATATAACATGGCAACAGTAACAAAAAAAAAACTGTTATTCACAATAAAGTGTATATAATTACATCGAAAACTTGAAAATGAATGAAACAAGTAGAGAAGATATATTAAAAAAAAAAAAATGTTTAATGTAATACCAACATCCAACATACACGCAAGACCGGAGTGTATAACAAATATAAACAAGCCCCCAGACAATATCACAAGTCAACCCTGACCTAAAAGTTATTTATTTTAAAAAATTGTTTTTTTTTTCATGTATTTTGGTTAGTAAAACCTATACATATTTAACTCAGATAGGTTTGTATAGGTGATTTATTTTTACTGTCTCATTTAGCGGTTCGATTAAAAAAAAAATAAACAAAAAACAAAAACAATCCATAGATACAGATCTACAGATACTCAAGTATTATTAATTTTTTTTTTTTTTGTTTTTTTTTTTTTTTTTTTTTTTTTTAATTCAGAACCATGTTTAACATCCATCTTTTAATGAACTGCATATACAGCGCACAAGTTCGAGATATAAGTGCCATTAAGAGAAGTCATTACCATAGAGAACCAGTAACGCCCACCACAGAGCTCCTCACATGGAACTCTCAGTTCTTCAAAGCAGCTGCTGCTGCTTTTGCTCTTGTATAAAGTCTTGAATTGTAAGACAATATTGTAAACTACTTTTGTATCTAGATATAGTATAGTTACATAGAGATATAGATTGCAATAAGAAATCCATGCCAAGACCAAGGTTAATTCCCATAGCTGGTTACGGCTGCTGCTGCTGCTGTTGATGTTGCACGCTGACTGCTGCGGTACACAGCAACGCACCTCTCTTCCCGGCCACTATGATGAAGCATTAAGTTCTATAATTTGCTTTAACAGATTTTTTCATTTATTTATTTTTTTTTTACTTAAATTCTATATAAGTATGTTTTGAACTTGTTTTTCATTTCGGTTTTCAAGAATACAGGTAATGAAATATACTTGAAAACAGTTTAAAGATGAACCTGAGAGTAACAAAAAAGAAAAACAAAAAAAACTACAACTATTTTTAACTTTATTTTTTCCTGTTAATGATGTTTCTTATTCCAAGTGTTCGTTTTCAATTCAAAAGATACTTCGATTATCTGAAGTATGTTTATTTTTTTTGTCTCTCCATAAAAGTTATGCTATGTATGACGTCGTGCGTCTTGTTGAACCGATATGTATATGAACCGATGTATAATTGTTATGTAACCAAAAGAAGTATGAAACAAAAAATGATGTCAGTGAAAATAAAAGATGGACATAGTATGTGTCAGCTATTGAAATTAAAAAAAAAAATAAAAAAAACTGGTATAAGCTCTCGCCGCAACTCTCCGGCTTGTTGGAGTATGAAATTTTTTGTATACATGCCCAAGATGATGTAAAAAGAAAATGTATGTCTTATTGTTTGAAGTTTAAATATAAAAGTATAGTGTAGGTAAGAAAAAATATGTATATATATGTTGAAGAAATGCAAAAAAACACAACAACCACAAAACATTAAACAGCACCAATATATAGTATGTTTATATGCGCTATGTGGTGCTCTAGATCTGTACCGGCTTTCAAGGCTAAATGGAGACAGAAAAATTACGTCATGTGTCGATGCGAGTTAAGTAGTTGTTGTTTTTATTTTTGTTGTTGTCGGCCATCATGCAGTATATATATGTTGACTATTGGCTATAGGTATAGTGATTTGGGTTTTACGACCTGAAGTGTCGCCGATGCGACTCGGAATGTCGTAAATACGTATCTAGCTTAAGAAATCGAGTTGTTTTTGAAAGGGGTCATCTTAAATCTTTAATAGCGGCATAGTTTGAAGTTGGAGGTTTATGTTATTTTATGGCTTGGAATTTAATTTAATCTATTTTAATATACCAAGTCATCGTAGAGCACTTTTGATTTCGTATAAACACTTTTTTTTTGAAAGGGCATGATTTTAAATTTAGAATGCTTTCCTTCAGTATAGAGTCCCTCAACACCATGTTATTCTCACGATTAGTCCAGATTTAATTTAATTAAAAATCAATATTCTACATCCCGATTTAAGTTTAAATGCGGATTAATGGAAGGAATAATATGACGGTTAGCATTTGATAAGTTTGAATTGTGATTTAAATTTAAACTTTCGCTTGTGATCGCAGGTTAAAACTAATGTCGAATTCCTTTCAACAAAAGAATCGAATTTTTTTCTAAAAAGAATCGAATTACAATAAAATGGGGTTACAAATAATTGACTCTAGTTTTCTTAAGATCTTCACAGTGCTACATCCAAAAATTTTTTATCAGAAAAATTTCCATAATCATTCCCATTGTCTTTTCTTTGCAAAACAACAAATTTTATAATTTATTAAATTGTATCTCTTTCAACCCTTTTCCCAGCAGCACACCCTTAGCTAACGCCTTTAACTGGCTCTTTTTTTTGTTTAATTTATATATTTACTCAGAGGCGTTAAAAGTTCCATCCCATAATTTTTCCATCTTCCAGACAGATCCTATCTTAGAAAAAAAAAAAGATTATCAAACTTAAAAAAGAAATAATCTTCAAGCAGCTTGACGTCTTAATTCTCAAAAATTCTAACAATCATGCCCATCAGCGACAAACAAAGAATGGACATACCTGTTGTAATCTTTTATTTTTTTGACGTTTGTGCTGTTTTTGCAAAATGCTCCCTTTTTCTTTTCATAGAATAACAAAGCAACAGCAGCAAAACAAAACAAAAAAACATCAAAACCAAAAAGAACTATTATTATTAGAGGCGGACATCTCAATGTGTCTGACACTTTGTGTCTGCACCAAAAGCGGTCTTCCAATAGTATAATTTTCTCGCTTAACCACAGATCGGTTTTTTTTCTGTTGTTGTGGGTATAAGGATGTCTATAACCACCTGCTGGAAATAAATTTTGCATCTTGTCTGCGTATCCTGTCGATACCCAATTTGCCTTAGAATTCACCTTTTAATTCAGAAAAGTTTTTTTTTTACACATATTATTTTCTTGAAAAAAGGGTTAGGTTTTCTAATACAAATGTGTACCTTGGAGATGCAGGTTTTGTTGAGTGAATTATAAAATATAGGACTTGGGATGTGGGAAAGGTGTGACTTGCATAAGTGGCTTTGTTTTCTTGAAAAGGATGCATACATTTTAAACAAAAACAAATTGTTTATACGAATAAATAATTTATGTTTTAAAGTTATCCAAAAATAACACTTCTGATCCATATTTTAATTTTTAAGGTTAGACATATCGTCGCTACAATGCAGAACTAGTCTAAGTCCAAAATTTTAAAATGAGTTTTTTTGAACGTTACAAAGAATCTTTTTGTGTTCCGCGCATTTCCTAAATATGCCGCAGAAATGTCCTTCAGAATTTCAATAATCAAGTTTAATCATAATGTCGAAAGTCAGTATTTTACGGAATATGGTTCTTCTTGAAAAAAATTGTAAATGTGACTTAGACTAGTTCTGCATTGTAGCGACGATATAAAGGGTGATTTTTTAAGAGGTTTAGAACTTTTTTAAAAAAAAAAACACAAAAAATTCGAAAAAATGAATGAAATATTTATTTGAATCGATAGTTTGAACCTTGCAATTTAATGTTTAAAGATAATTTCATGCAAATGTTGACCGCGGCTGCGTCTCAGGTAGCCCATCCGCTGAGTCCAATTTTGGCATACTCTTTCACACATATCGGCCGGTATCTCACGAATGAATGCATGGATGTTGGCTTCCAGTGCGTCAATCGAAGCGGGCTTGTCCCTATAGACATTAGCCTTGACATACCCCCACAAAAAATAGTCTAATGGTGTCAAATCGCACGATCTAGGCGGCCAATTGACCGGCCCGAAACGTGAAATTAACTGTTCACCAAACTCGCCTCGCAATTGCGCCATTGTTTCGCGTGCTGTGTGGCATGTGGCACCGTCTTGTTGAAACCACATATCATGCAAGTCAAGAACTTCCATTTCGGGCAAAAAAAAGTTTGTTATCATCGCTCGGTAGCGTTCACCATTGACAGTAACGCTGCGATTCGCATCATCTTTGAAGAAATATGGCCCAATAATGCCGCCGGCCCATAAACCGCACCAAACAGTGGCTTTTTCGGGATGCATTGGTAGCTGTTGCAATGCTTCTGGCTGATCTTCACTCCAAATGCGGCAATTGTGCTTATTTACGTACCCATTCAACCAAAAATGAGCCGACCATAAAATGGAAGCAGCGCGCGATGAACATTTCGAACCGAGCACGAATTTTGATAGTAAAATTCAATAATTTGCAAGCGTTGTTCATTTGTAAGACGATCCATGGTTAAATTACAAACCAAACTGAAGCTGTTTGACAGTGACACAAGGTACTAAACACACGTCAGCTGTCAAAACCAGTGTTGCCAAAACCAAACCAGCTAAAAAATCACCCGTTATATGTCACATGCTGGATGTTAAATGTCAAAAATTAGCCTAGGAAAATTTCGAAGCATTTGACAGACAGCTGCATAGGTGTATAGTATAAATAATAGCATGAGAGAGTTGTAAAGAATCATTCCTTGCGTTCGGTAAACTATCAGATAGGCTATCCACCTATCCAAAAAATTTCAGATACGTTGGGTTGTTGTTGCATCAGCTGTTTTGTCACAAGGGATTACAACAATACAAACCTATCCGGATAGCTTTGGATTGATCCCCGAACGTGACCATTGATTAAATGGTGCTAATCGACTAAAATCAAATAATTTGATTTGCATTTTCTCAAATTAACTACCCAAATTAGAGATTGTCAGCTGGATTAAATATTGTTAAAAGATAATTATGAACAGATGAACAGATTGACCAATAGTTTGGTATAAATTTTTCGTGTTCATGGTTTCCTATGAACTTGGTATAAATGCACCCTTATCCACACTTCCGTACAGATATGACATTACACATAATTTTCCCTCAAAAATATTCCCTGCAACGTGATAGTTAACAACTGCGAACATCTAGAAATTATTCATTTAATTCAAATATGAACAACATTTGAATTCGTAAAAATTCAGACTTTTGGCCGGAACATGAAAACGAACAGATCTAATGTTTGTTTGTCACACGAGGAAACAAGTTGCTGGAGATTTTTTGACATTTTCTTTTAATTTCCAATCGCAACCAATTGGGCTTTTCCAAAAACTATCTTTGTCTTTTCTCTTTCTAATTTTGACAGTTCAAAACAACAAAAACAAAACATGTGATATACAACTTGGAGAAATGTAAACAAATGCTTTTTCAGTGCAATGTGGATTTTTAATATTTTCTGTTTATATAAATAAGCTTGATAAGTTATTGAAGTTGTTTTTTCGTTAAATTGGCGTTATAACCATCGTTTTATACGTTTTTATTTCTAAAACAAACAAGCACTATATTATAAAAATATTTGACGTTTGTTTACCTTTCTCCAAGTTCAGACCAGCTGTTTCCTATTTTTTGTTTGCTTATTTGAAACTGACGGCTAGTGGAAAAGCCCAATAGTATTGGGCTTTTCCCAAAACTATCTCTTTCTAATTTGATAGTTTTATTTGGGGGGAAAACAATGCAATTCAAACAAATAAACTTACATATATTCAACGACAAATCGCAATGTTAACACTATAGTCGACCCTTTGAAAAAGCGTTTGTTTTCCCCCCAATAAGGTTTTTTTTGTTGCTTGTGTCACATTGACGTATGGGGCGAACTTCAGAATAGACCGTTTACCTACTCCTCTTACCTGGTGCCCTTCTCACCATAAAACTGAAAGTTGCTGGGTACCCAGTTTCCTCATGTGAAAGAGAACTTTGCTTTTTATTCTCTGAACAAAAGATGTGAACTTTGCATTAAAATTTAATGTTTAGATTACATTACAGGTTTACCTAATTGCCATGAAGAAGTGTCAGATATTGACAGGTATAACAATTTTGATTGACATTACTTTGTCGTTATATAAAAACTCCCTAAGTCCATTAAGTTTCAACTTTAATGTTGTTTTAATTCTAAATTCTAAATTACTCAAACACAAAAATGTTCGAGTTATTGTCAGTAAAAGATCCATAACTAATACAAATGTTTCAAAAAAAAAAAACAAAATAGACTTAGGGAGTTTTTACAGAACCACGACAATTAGATCTGTTTGTTTATTTCCCAAACATTCCTATTTTAGTCCAAAGTTCTGTCAAAGTTCATATAAAAAATGTAGTTGAATAATTCGAAAATCCATTCGAAAAGCACATTACAACTGGTGTATTTTTGGAGATGGTTTCTTAGACTGTTTTTTCTAAAGTTTCTGACAGCAAGTTAAAAAAAATATTGGGAAACTATATAACTTGAATTCATATTTGATTTATATGTGTCAATTTTCGTACTCCACAAAGTTTATGTATTTTCATACATCACTAAAAATATTATATATATAATATTCTTATTGTTTGTACCTATACTTTTTAACATATTAACATTTTTTTGCATGTGGTTTAGCACTTTTGTTGTTGAATTAACTTATATATTAACTATTCTATTACTTAAAAACTAGCTCTAAATACGATCCACTAGAATGACAGTATAGTTGCACATTTATATATGGACGCACCTAAACAATTGCACTGCGTCCGTTTGAATTTGAATAAAAATTTGCATTTGCAAATTGAAATAACAAACAACACAAAAACACATATGTACATGTATAATAAATTATATAAAGATACACGTTGCACCGATATATTCAGTTAAAAATGATGCATAGTTGATTTTTCAATTGTACGTATATACATAGGCATATCTAGGTACAGGTCTCTTTGACAACATACATAGTGTATACTCTTCATTAGAATCGGTTTAGGTTGTAAGCACACTATACCTACTATACTGTGCTTTTGGGTGGAGACGCAAGAGACAACACCATCAAAACAATCGCTGGACTGTCACATTTTAAGCTGGTTGGCCAGTCTGTCACATAGTAAAGTGGATGTATGTACATATATGTTCGATGTTTGCATTCCGTTTGTTTGCTGATTTATTTCGATATTTAATATTTATTTTTAGCTTCAATGCGTAAGTGGCAACAACAATACTGCACATACTACCGTGTTTTATTCAGTTGCAATATATATAAAAAAAAAATTTAGGTCAACGAATAATAGCCGGTAAAGTTGGATGAATATGTATGTGTGAGTTCTGCAGCAGCAAACCGAACGAATGCATTGCGACGACACAACGACGACGACGGGCTAGTTCTGTTTGTTTATAATATTTTATACATATGTAGGTAGATAGGTACCTATAACATTTTTCAGAGTTTTATCATTTTGGATGAAACAAACTAACAAATTTTTTGAAATAGCTTTGACCTAACTGTCACACTTATGCATACAGACAACAAATTAAACGTCAAACTATATACGAATTACGAATACTAATTAACCCAGAATGAAGTTTTATCAATGCATCTTGTATCGTAAACTGCAACAAAATCGTGTACAAGGTCATAACACATGGCGTTCATGTATTAACTAAAATATATTGAATACGTTACAGTTGCATGCGATTCGTTTAGAAGCAAAAGTGGTTTTTCTGTTCTACATTACATCTCTCCAACACACACTCGGTATTTTTTTTTTTATTATTATTTTTGTTCCACTTGGCAATGCACTGTTATTATTAACGTATTATGTCAATGCTAACCTTGATCTGCAGTGTATATAGAAGTTGGGATTTTTAAACTTGGAAGAGTGTAATAAACACTTGTATATATTATAACAGTGTTCAAGTCGAAATTTGACAGATAACATTGATCGAGCCAGTTTTTTTTTTTTGCTTGTATTTATCGTTGTAATTATTTTGGCAGGAAGAAGCTTAATATGAATTCAATAAGTATAGTTTTTGTTTGGCTGTTTTGATCGTTGTTATAATATTTTGGGAGAAAGAAGCTTATATGAATAATCCAGTTCAGATTTCTGAAAATCTCCGAAGTCTCAGAAATAACCAAAATTCCTTTTTTTTGCTGTCAAAAAATTGGGACTTACATTTTTGGTCTCGCTTGCTCAGTATTTTTTTTACAATTGATAATTTTATTAAAAATATATGGGGATGTTTTCGACTTCTAGCTGAGAAATCTTGCTTAATATTGTCCTCCTACTCAATTAAATTGACAGTAGATCTCAGAAACTTACTAAATGGTACCTAAGTTGTATATTAATCGCTACATACGATTAATATACAACTTAAGATAATTACATTTATACTCGTAGTTTTTGAACGTTGTAATATGTTTCTTTACTAATTAACGCTGGATTTATATGACTGACAAGTTATAATAATCTAGAATCAGCCAATATTTCCGTTATAAGAACCTGACAATTGCAACTGATGTTTAATTTTTCGATTAGGATGGCATCGTGTAAATATTGTGCTGACAACATCTTGCAAATTATGGCTTAAGGAAAGAATGAACTTGTACATTGCACATTCTTTTCTGATACAAATGTGTTTTTCCCTTTTCGAAATTTATTTGAATGAGTTAAACTTAGAAATTACCCTAATCTTACGCTATTTACAATATCTCCATCTGTGTTTGAAATATACTCAAAATGTTTGACAGCTCATGTAACTCTAGTTTCATATTCTAGTTGAAAAAACTTTGACTTTAGACAATAAGGGGCAATTGTACAAACGTTATGGACTATGGTCAAGAATCAAGATTTGAACTCGGTTTACCTATACAAACAAAATATTTCACATCAAAAAGTAATTAATAACAGTTGATTCGCCGAAATCGGTAGGTTGTATTATAATAATGATCCGATGATGAAACACAAAACTGGCCCAAAGTTATTCAAACATTGGTTGCCCTAAATTTTGTTTTTTTTACGCCTTTTATCTTGTTGAACTTCTTTGTTAACAAGATTTTGACGTAATGTGTATACCTACATATTTTCAAGAAATGCTGACAAATTGTTTATGATCCCGGCTTAAAAACAGGCTAACGGTGTAGAATTTGCATCGTAATAAGTTGATTTTTCTTTAAATTCAAAAGGACAATAGCCTTTTTTCCATTATTGTCTATTCTTTTCACGTTCTTAGAATAAACCATGTTAACATTCAACAACCAACATGTCACAAACGATATACTAGAAAATGCAAAACAAAAACAACAACAGCAACTGCTGAATGACATAGTCTATTGCTTCTAGAATGACAGAAAACCACGACAACGCAACAAAACTATTCTTTCAACACGAAGTAGAAAGAGAAAGAGAGAGAGAACATAATACCAAGTTGTGCATATAGTAATAGCAATGTACCTACTTATACGTGTACATTATGATACAATTAATCGTGAATTGAATATTTGATTAGGTCTTGAGAAGAGAAGGTTTCAACGAAATAGTCTTCCTGGAGAGGAATTCAAAAATTAATAAAACTCACAACATAGCCGCCATGATGTAGCTATGTGTTTTTTTTTGTTTTGCCTTTTTTCTGTTCTAAGTTACCACTACTTGAATGTATGATACGGACGTACATTGACAGTTTGGTTAAAATTTATAGAAACAATAACAAAAACAACAACAACAAGACGGACAAAAAATAGGCAGCGGAATTCTTCGCACATTTACCTTTGTTTGACAAGTGGGTGGGTAGGTACTGTTTTGCGGTTGTTTTTTAACTTAAACCAAACTGTAGGTAACTTAAAATGTTATCTCTTTCGATGTAGGTGTGATGTAAATATGTATTTGGATTCTTGGATTTTAGTTTTTTCTTTTTTTGTTTTAGTCGTTAAATAGCAATGCGCAAAAAAACTAAAAACAATAATGAAAGCAAAAACAAATTATTTTTTGCAATTTACATTTTTATCGTGTTCGATGTATGGGGGACTTTCTAACGAAGAGGGCAATGGGGGAATTTATGTAAATAGTCTGTTGTTTTTCTAGAACAGAAAATATTTTACACAAAAAAATAAAAATACCTAACTATAGAGAGAAGCTTGGGCAACGACTTTGATATTTTATTGTTTCCTTTATATAATATAATATTAATAACAAATGACACAATGGTCAATGACTTTATACTGCATATGGTTTCGGTTTAAAGTGTTGTTTTTATTTGTGTATTAGATATATGAACTTACAATAGCTGTGTTTTATTTTCCCCAGATCCAATCCAGATCAGATCATTAAAATAAAACAACCTAGGATCTCATTGACAACTTGTTATATACCTACCCATAACCCAACTCTTTTTTCCCTTTGTTTTTTTTTTGTATTTCTATACACCCGTTGTCTTTTTTCTTTACACTACTGACGACATTTACAAATTAAGGGTGTGTGCTCAAAAATGTATTTAGTAATCCAAATTCAAAACAAAGTTGGATCTTGTGTTGTTTTTGTAATACATGTATTTTATCAAGCAAATCCAATCCTGTTCGGACCTGAGGAAAAACAAGTCTAGCAGTATGAATCCTGGCTATAATGAAACAGTTACCCATGGTCAATTGTCACTTATGAGCTGTTATCAAGCAGTCAGATAGTGTCACTAGGTGTTAAAAAAATTAAACGTCAAAAGAAAATGTGTTACTGTTCGGTTTGAACGCTGTAATATTCCTAACTAAAAGTACTAGGTATTTATAAACCCATTCCAAAGTAATGTCTAACTTTAGACTTTGAATTCTTATTAGACTCCAAAACCTTAATTATAAACATTTTCCATTGATTTTATTGAACTTGGACCGTGTTTAGATTGTGATTTTTCACTACATCACGACGATGAGTTTGTTGGTGAGAGCGGTGAGGAGCTCTGTTTTCTTAGCCGATCTCATCCACAAAAGTAGATGCGTATAGTGAAAAGTCACAATCTAAACTGGGTCCTAAGCGGCCTCTAGACGATACAATTGTCGTTCAGATATTGTATCCGTACAACTGTTGTATGGTAGGTATGTATATGCGAGCTAGCGACGGTTGTGCCGATATCGTGTGGTCGAACGAGTTCCACCTCCAACTTGCGATTGCATGCTACAAAAGTGAGGAGGTTTGTGAGTCGGCAGCTAACTGTCAGTAGTTTAAGCCTAGTACGCTGCTGATGCGAAAAGAAAATTTCTTGTGATCTCCAAACAGACAACGAAACGCTTGCGAAGACACAACGGAAAATATCATTGGAGAGTTTCATTAATTCCAAAAACAAAATCAAACATAAACGCAAAAAATCAGAGAAACCCATGAAGTAAGAAAATGATAAACAAAAAAAAACACAAATAAAACTCAAATGTCATTTTTCCGCACACAATAAATAGTCTGTATAATTAATTCAGTGCGAAAAAGGAGCGGAGACTTCTCCAAATAATCTGCTACAATTATGAATTTCGCTCTTCGAACAGCGTACTGCAAAACGAAAAGCAGAACGAAATTTTCCGTTTATGATTTCGTTGTGTCATTTTTGTATGGGATTTTTCGTTTCACATCAGCAGCGTACTAGGCTTTATGTACGACAGTTTATGTTGTACGACCGATTGTATTGTCTAGAAGCCGCTTTAGAAACTGCAATTATAGGTTGTCCAAACCTATTTTAAAGTGGATACGTTCAATGAACAAATTAAAGAATTTCTTAGTTGCAAGTTGATAAGTTATTTCGAAATGAATGATATGTTTATTGAACACATCCAAAAGTTCTTGAATTTGGCAGATTATAGTGTTGTCATTAAACACAGTTTTAAGGAACAGCTACTTAGAAAATTAATGCTGGAATATGTGTTTATAAATATGAATATGTCCAACTATTTATACAATGGCTAGCTGGATAACTGCCCAAGAGAAGTTCTAAGGAAATCTAACAAACAAGACTGCATAACAAATTCAACTCTTTTATACTCAAATCATGCAAGTATGCACCCAGCCTTATTTGCTGACTTTAAAAAATATAAAATTTCAACCTAATTGACACTATTCAAGTGTTTTTTGTATGCTGTCCACTATTTTCTTTTCTTCATATTTTTATGGCTTTGCAATTAATTAAAACTAATATTTGAATATATTTATCATATAGGTAACAGTATTTCTTATCCTGTAATTGAGATCTGTTTGAAGCTTAAAATGGAGGACACGTTTAACTTGAGGAAATTATTTGTGTCACATGTTATAAATTTTTCACATTATTAATTTTCTAATTAGAATAAGTATTTATGATTTTTATTCATTACCTTCTATGCCATATCAAACGAGATTTTGTTTCCTCTATCCTTTTAATTTTCTTATAAGAAATACTCTTAACCACACTAATTGATTACCTGTTGCATCTTTATCTTAAAAATACCCGTACCATGGGGTAGATAGTACATACATACAGATATACATATATACGCCAAAGTTAAAAGAAGATGATGGTAAGATAGAAAGAATGAAAAAGTACCCACACAACTATACCAATTTTTTTAATTGAAATATCTACAAACAAAAATGAACAAAAGGAAATTCTTCTTTTCGATTTAGTTCTGCTTCGTAAGTTAAAGTAAATTAATATTGTATTCCAGTCGGCAATTCACGGTCACTATCTACAATCTATACAGCTATTTTAGGTTTTGTGCTTGTATTGATGCGGGTATAAATTATTCTCTTTTTTGATGCCGGTTGTTGGATGATGCCCTTTTCCTGGTGTTCTGTACTCGTTCATTTTGAATTGGATAGTTTTGTGGAATGTGGAATTTATGAATTTTGAAAATTTATAAAATCGCAGTACGGAAAGAAAATTAATTTTAATTGAGATTCTATTGAGATTTCATTTCAATTATAATCCTTATTCTATGTATGTAGTTTTTCCCTTGGGATTTCTTAATGTGTTGTAGAGGCAAAACGTAGGCATAACTGAATCCAATCATCTTATATGTCGGTATTCCTGATCCTGGGGAATCAGAGGATTCAGATAATTCATTTAGCTCTAGGGAATACAATAAATACATTTCTCATATTCTAAACTGCATACATAGCTATATTTTCATTCCCTCATAAATTCTACAAATTCAAGAAAACCGATCCGTTGATTAATAATTTGTATGTACAAAATATTTATTACATTCCACAAAAGAAAAAATACAAAAGCTTACAATCCAAACCAAAAGTTCTGTTCGTAAAAAAAAAAATTTAATTCTAAAGGCACGCTGGCACTTCAAGCAACGTTAAAAAAACAAAAAAATAAAACAAAATTATTTCAAATGAACCCCAAAGAATTCCTTAATCGTGTTTCTTCTGTTCAAATGCATACTTATGCAAATTCATTCTGCACTATAGTTGCATTGAAATTAATTCTCAAATCAAGATCAAGGTTTTTTTCCTATACCATATAAAATATAAAGCAAAACGTAAGAATCTCGATCAAGTACCTAACTAATAAATGCAAAAACAACAAAAGAGATAATCCAAAGATCAAACATGAATGCAGTGGAGATAAACAAAAAAAAAGCTGTTGAATTGTTGGGAATACTTGTTTTGATTGCATATTTGGATTAGTAAGAACGATGTATGCTCTATTAGGAGATTTTAAATTCTATATGTACTTGTCAAGATATTATAACAATTTCGATTCATTGAACAAATTTAATTAAAAAATTAATGAGTGGGGTTACAGCTTGTGGGGAACTCAAGCCTAGTGATTTACGTTCCCAACTATTCCTGTGCTGTGAGCCTGTTTTTAGTTGGCAAAAATGGAACTAACTTAATTATTAATTACTTAAATCTCTTTGATTTAATATGAAAAAACTATATACACCATTTTATTAAAGCAGTTAAGATGTCTCACAAGGAATAGAGGGTATTCTAACTAGTTTATAATATGTCATGCGGTGATCTGTCAAAAAGATTTCCGATTCAACTGATATCTGTTTGAATTTTTCTAATTATGCATTTTAAATGACAAGAAAAATCTTGTTTATTTTTCTGCTTAGCTACTGTATACATTTAGAAACTTGATTATAAGAAAACTTGTCAAATAATTCTGTTCCTAAATGACAACTAACATTTTTCTGATTCTGTCAACAACAAACAAATAGATCAAAACATTTCAATACTAGAAACAAACGTTTTTAATTAATATAACATAAATTAGAGTAAATACAAAGCAAGTTTGTTAAGGAATTTAATTTATCTTTAATTTTCACAGGTCAACATATTATAACATAGACGTACACTAACTTAAGCCACACAATAATAAAGGTTATTGTCCCAACTGGCCTTGGTTAGCATGACAGTAGCATTTTTCTCGCACTTATAAGTATTTTCGATACGATACTGAATGTATCCTACACAAAACTGTCAATTTATATCCGGAAACATAATTTGGAATGATGTTTTTCCTTTTCGAATAATAAATTCCTACAAGTAAAATCGTTTTAAATTGTAGCTAAAACGATTGAAATTCCATTCACGCCAGGTTATATATGTAGCTGATTATACGGTATATACAGGGTCTGTGAAATGTTAAGTTAATAGTTTTTTTTTTCCAAAATATTTATAAAAAACAAATTCCAAAACATTGATAAAAATATTTATTCGGATTTTGAAAACCATTTGTTCGATTAAGTTTCTTCTATAATAGATGACGTAATCAACCTTTATTAGATTTATGAGAACATACTATGAAATGACCATTGGTTTTCAGCCAATTGTTTACGTGCTCCAAGAGATTGATGAATTATTAAAAATATTTTGTTGGATATAGCTTATGTATATATAACTGATCTTTTCGATAAAAATAACGCATTTTATTGCTTCTATCAGTGCTGCAAATTCAATGTTGGTAACAATTTATTTGACGTACCCTGTATACAAACAAATTTGACGAAAAGATCATTGCACTCCAATTCCATTAATACAAAAAACAAAAACAAAAACAAAACAAAACGAATGAAGAAAGAAAAAGAGTTTAAAAATTTATTTATATAAATAATTTATGAGTTTTTAATATTATTTAAATGCAAATATATAATAAAGAAAACATTCCTGCTTTCCAACTTAAGGTCATATAATTCTTGCTCTAATTTAGAAATTTAATCAAAGAGAATGCAATAAATACTTCTCTCGGAAAATATTATCAAAATTTATTAAAATTACGAAGTTAGCTGAAATTATTGAACAATTCTGATATGTGGTAATGTAGATCTCATTTAAAAATAAATAATTCTAAAATTAAAAAAAATATTATTGATACAATTTTAAAATTTTGTAAAACATCCAATCAATTTATTTAATGTCCACTTTATCAAAAAGTAAATTGACATATAATTATTGTTATTTCGTTTTTCATTTTTCGCCAATAAATTAACCAATCATTCAATGTGTCATTATAGCCAATTTAGATGGTACATTTGGCAATGGTAGTAGATGAAATAAATTTATATTAAAATTCCACTCTCATTGAATAGAACCAAAAATGATGAACAGAAAAAAATATATTAATGTTGCATGTGTGTATGTATATTTTTTTTAACGGAAACATTGTCAGTGATACGTGAATGGACTTCGTGAGTTTTTAATTAAAGCAGTTTTTATGCAATCCCTGATGTTTGTTTTTTTATGGCAACTTGTGTGTGGAAGATAGTTACCCGTATGAAACCATGTTTATCAGAAGTCGAAGCTTCATAGCTTTTATTATTTTGTTGCTATTTTATTGCCAGCATTGCCCGTATAGCTAGCTATATTGGCAATTATAAAATATTTCTAAATGAGTATTTCATTTATAACAGTATTCAGGTGTTTGTCAATTTGTCACATCTGTCACCGTACTTTCGAAGACTTAAGTAGGTATAATAATATGAAAACAGGTGATAGGTATAGAGTTCATAGTGAGTTAAGGTCAAGGTGAGATAAAAAATATCATGAGAACTGTGCGATTCATAAGAGTAAAAAGGTTTTAACTGTGTAATGTTAATGGTTTTAATAGCCTTCAGTTAACTATTCTCGTCGTTAACCATGTGAACATGCAAATGTTTTTTTTTTTTTTTTTTTTAATTTAAATTATGACTTGTGGCTACGATGAAACAAATGTTTCTGTCAAAAGTCTACATTATTATAGCTTCGGGCTGGACAAGTTATCAGTTCTTAGTGGAGGCGGTTGTCAGTCAGAAAATGAATTTACTTGTTGTTCTTTCTGTACCTAATATGTCACACAGTATTCAAAGTAGTTTATGATACTATGAACAAAATCAATTAGAAATATTTAATTTGAAAAGATAGTTATCTACTCATAATTAAATTCTATTTAGTAGATAACTATGTTGATTTTCAATCAATGAACTATAACTTGTTTTAAAACTCATAACTTATGAAAGATCCAACACATAAAACTAGTTATTTTTGCACGATATTCGGACAGTTTAAATTCCTGAGATCTCACAGATACTTACAAAAATTGAGAATTGGCGTGTTCAGAAAAATGAGATCTCAGAGATTTTCCTTACTCAAAAAGTGAGCAAGCGAATCCAAGATTTTTTTTCTTCAACGTTTTGACAGCAAAGTTGAGAAATTTTGCAGAGGAATCCTGTTCAGGTGACTAAGATCTCCGAGATTACATTTTCCTGAACATGCCTATTGAATATTTTTGGATCTGTTGCTCAATTTTATTTTGTTTCGTTGCGAAGTTTTCTACGTCGGAAATAGCTTAGAACAAATTGCATAAGTTTGAGAAAAGAGAAAGTCTTTTAATCCACAGTGCATGTATAAATGTAAATACTGATTTTTTCTTAATCGAGGTGTCATATAAGACAGATACCTAAGTGAGCATAAAAATTGGGAAAGAGTTTACTCAGTCAGTGTGACCTCAGCATAACTGGAAGAACTTCTCAATCGAACAGATTTTCCAGACTTTCTTTTGATTTACATATCCACGTGCAAATAAAAAGCTTCTTGTTTTTGCACTCTCCCTTCTTCAATTCTTTTCACTTCATTTTTGTTCAACCGCTATCATGCAATTAACGCAAATCTACTACAAACTGCAACTGTTTGCACTTTATTCCGTTTTCTAAACACAACTCGATTTCGGCATTCCTGTTTCCCTGAATATATTCAGTAAATAACCACGCATGTTAAGTCGCGAATTTATTGCTCGTTAATTAAAATATCAATATAAACTTAAACTCAGTTTTATAAAAAAAATAATTACATTTTCCACAAATGAGTCAACGAAAACAAAATGCAAGACATTTTGATCGAGGATGGCGATGTAGTTTACATCGTCTCTGACTCCCTAACCTTTGTTCAGTATTATCAAACCGAATTTCTCGATGACCCATGTAAGATTAAAGTGCCCTAAGTAATTTTTATAATTTCTCTTTAAAATCCTTAAAAAAAAGTGAAAGTTCTTAATTTGTTTTGTTTGAAAAAGTGATGTTTTTAAAATGCATAACGCAATTTAGTCACGGCAGTTATGTCAAGCGGATATCTCAACAACACCGTTTGCTCTCATTCAAGGGAACAACATGTTGCGTAAACAAACAAAAGCAAAACGGGGCGAAAGCTCTCCGGGACTGTGCCTTTTGCAACGTTTTTGCCTGTCTTTTACGCGTCCGACGACAACACCAACAACAAAATGAAGAGGCCGCCCGCAAGCTAGCTGTCGCTGTATTGTTTTTTTATGTATCATCCTGTAAAATGAACCGTTCATTTCATTCGTCTATGACGACTTGTTGAATTCAAGACGCGTACAGTGTGGTATTCTCAAAAAGTGTTATTTTATTGTCTTAATCAGTTAAATATCCTGTTTTTCTTGAAATTCTATCTTTGCTACGGTTAAAAGTACCGCATAGTGTTATTTTGCAAATTGTAGCGGGTCTAAATTACTTGCAAAAAAAAACGGAATCTTGAAAGACAAAGGAAGGGTTTGTATGATGTACAAGGATAGAGCATTGCAATTTGCATTCTTGCTATGGCTTTTACTTTTAATAATATTATATAATATTTTCTAATTGTTTTAATTAAGTGTGAAATAAAAAAAATAAATATTAATACCTAATGTCAGGTAGTTTTCCTTGCGTTTTTTGTAGCCAAAGCCATTTACTTCTAAAATTACAGTTAACTGTTGTCAAGCTTCTATATACTAGCCTAGCACTATTTTCAGCATGTATGCATGTATGTATATTCATGCATACAAAAATATGCATATTATACAAATGCATATGTTTTTTTTTGTTTGCAAAGCTTTTTTATGTTATTTTATTTTGTCTATGATCAACCAATGCAAATGGAGAAGAACTACATTTTTGTTATCTAAAGAGATAACCCTTCTAATTTACAATTAAGTTAAGCACAACACTCCGACAACATCTTAAATATGTTATGTAGCTACTTAGTACATGGATACCTACATCTAGAAAAGGTGAAAATAACAACTTCAACAACACGGGCACGCCATTTCCCTTACAAACGAAAAAATGGTTAAAATGCTTTTCAACTTTCAAGTGCCCAAATGTCAACCGAAAAATCCCAACTAGCTAGGTACTTTAATTTCTCATGAAATAATCTGGCAAAGTTTAAACTTACTGATCTGGCGTTAGAAAAGTCTATCGGGAGACACCAATGCACATTAGATATGAATCCATCAAAGAAATGGATCCTATCTTGAGTTTAACCTGGTTTTAATTTATAAACCCTACAGACTTTAGTGTCCTCTTGAATACACAATGTTTACCATTCGAACACCCTCATGTGATTGTTTTGTCAATAACCTATATTATATTATATAGATATTTTGCGCTACATTTTTTGATAATTTCAAATCCTTTTCCTCATCATGTTTATTGACTTAGGTAAACCAAAAAAAAACCACACGACAGATTTGTTACAAGCTTAGTAGGTAGGTTAACAAAATATTCCTAGCGCCAGGCATACAAATACAAATCCAATCATCTAGGTATTGTAATCCTATTTGTTCCACAAACTCACACATTGTGCCTATTGTTTTAAAATAAGACCCTTTGTTCTTTTGTGTAAGTTCCCAACAATATCAACATTTCAGGCGCTTATTTAAAGAACTAATTTTCTGTATAAATTTGCGAGTATGAAGAATGTAGATGCAGGTAGTTACCTAGACGATTTATTTTCCTTCATCCGATCATTTTCCTTGTATAATATACCTACCTAGTTGGCATTATTTTTTGGTACATATTATAATCCATTGCACTTCTATGGAGATTGCTTCTATTTATTTCTTACCCTTATTAATCGACTGATCATTTAAGTCTTACGTGATCTGGGCTCTGGTAAATTTTAGTACAACCGATGAGAATGGAGAATCAAAAGTGGGAGAGGGTGTTTTTTCTTTAGGGAGATTGAAATACCTATGTATGAATTTTCTAATTTCATAGAATATTTTTCAAAATTTTCACGACGAAGAAAATACCAAAATAATAGAAAAAGCTATTTTGAATCAATAGAAAATATTGTTTTTGTAATATTTTCAGTATTTTCTTTCTTTTGGAATCACCAATGATGATATGCTTTCTCTGACATTTGTTTCATCTATGATCGAATCGATCGAATACCTTACCTATAACGAATAAATTTGTATTCTGCTTCTACATATTTCAATTTGGCGCATTGCATTCGCAATTCTGATATACCTATAAATATTTTTTTTTTATTTATAATCAAATAACTAATTCCATATTTTTTTTTATATATTTTCAGTTCGTGATATCTTCCACGAAGACAATCGCTTGGCTCCGCCAGCATCCCCTGAGCCAAAACTACCATCGCCCCATTATACCAATTACACCAAAAATATTCGACCGTCGTTAGAATCGACTGTAGCTCCCATTTCTACTTCCCTGCCAAACAGTGCGAATAGCCGAACTGCCGACGATAGTCCACCTACATTAACCCGAGCAACACCCGAAAGTATTTCATCGCCACCACCGCGACCAAGACGATTTTTCTCTTCAATACTTGGCGGTGATCATCCTTATGGCAGTCGTGGGCACGTCCTTACACAAGCCCAACGCAAGGAATATCCCACCGAGGTGGTTGTAGCTGCCGTACCCCCAATAGTATCTTGTGAGGACGAAGTTGTTTCAGAAACAGATTCAGATACAGAAGATCACAAGTTAATAGTCGATGAGAAGCCAGTTGTTCCTGAGGAGAAACCGCTTAGTTTGAGAACGACAAAAACTCCGCCACCAGCGGAAACACGCCCAAGTCCACCGCCACCTCCCGAACCGGCAGTAAGGTGTTCGGTAATCCAAAGAACACCAAAGCCCAGAGATTCACACGATACCCGCCTTCCACTTGCATTGTCACTGGCTCATTTGGGTCCAGAACAGGAACAGCCTATTGATTATCACGTTCCAAAGCGAAGAAGCGAGTTTGAAGACGAAGAGAAGGCGGCCGAACGTGAGCGACGCATTCGGGAGGCTAGACGACGAAGTGCGATATTGGCAGCGAGAGCGGTTCTCGCCCATCCACGACTTGCAAAACTGAGCGGCATTCTAGCTGCAGCAGCAGGTCACGGCAGGTCCTCGAATAACGGAGGAGCTGGAAACTCTGGTCAAGGTTCCGCAGGCGGTCACCAAAACGGAGGAGCAGCTGGTCTGAACTTTAGTGTTGGTGGACAATTTGGTAGCGGAAGCGGCAATAGTACGGCGAATAGCGGAAGCCTAGGCAGCGGCACAGGTGGTGGAGGAGGTGGCATGGGAGGAGGACGAGACGGACGTTCAAATTACGGTCCAAACAGTCCACCCACGGGTTCATTGCCACCCTTTTACGAAAGCCTAAAGGCACAAGGGCTTGGCAACAATATGAATTCCTTTAATGCGGCAAATAGTAATTTCCTGATACAGAATGCAGCCGCCTATCTAATGGGAGGCGGCGCGAGTGTAGATGGTATAGGTGGGGCAGGGGGAAGCGGCCAGGGGAACTCGCCGGATATGACGCATTTAGGTTCAACGGCGGCATTCGCCAATGGTCTCGGTAATAATCCTTCAAATGGTAATCATATGAATGGTCTTAATCCAAAATATCCCATGTTCAATCACGCAGCTTACGGTATTATCCTGAAGGACGAGCCTGACATTGAGTATGACACAAAAATCGACATAGGCAACTTTACCCAACAAGGGCACCTGCATAACGGCAACGGGAGCAACAATCAAAACTGCTATGGCAATGGTCATGGCAGTGGAGGAAACGGCGGGTACGATGTTAACGACTCTATGATGTCCGAAGTGGTTGATCCACTTCAGTTCACGGCGACGCTGACGTTCTCGTCTTCGGGCGATAATATCTTGGACACTCTTTCTGATGCGGTGGATTTGAGTTCATTTTTGCAGCGCCTGCCAAGTGAAGATTCCCCAAGTCCGGGTCAGGAACTTGAGCTGGCTTCAACGCCCTCGCTGACTCCCGACTCAATAATTCAAAGCGACGGTGTCAACTGCATGGATGCGTTCCATGAAAATATAATGAGTCACATAACCAATACACCAGGACCGAATAGCTCTCGTGGCGGTGGGAACTGCTTCGATAATTCAAGATTCCACCTGCAAAACAGCAAGCTATACCAAGAATCAACGCCACCGCCAAGCTATCAGCAAGCCCACATGCATCTGCAACAGCAGCACCATCATCAGCAGCAGCAACAGCACCATCATTTCTCAAACCAGCAACAACAGCAGCAGCATAGCTCTCACCCTCATCACCATCATCATCATCCGCATGTACAACACCAGCAACAGCAGCAGCAACAACAGCAGCATTCTCATCATCACAACCATCACCAGGGAATGCTGTCCCATGCGCTAAACAACAGCAACTACCATCACATGGGCAGTGACAACAGCAATCTGTCGCTGCCATCACCCTCCTCGAGCAGTAGTCACCAGATGTCGAATGCGTCCACTGGTACCCTGGATCCAGTCGATGCCAAGCCCATCATCCAAAGTGTAAGTCCAAGATCTCAGTTCAAGAAGCAGCCTCAACCACAACAATTCACACTCCAACGTCTAGGAATCGAAACAAATGGTACAGTGCTGGCTAGTTGTAATGTCACAGAAGTCTGTGCCATACCCGCCCTATCGCCGCACGTATCACCGCTGGATGATACCAAGTTCCATATACTACAGCAAAGGGTAAGCATTTAAAATATTCCTCTTTTTTGAGACAGAACACACTTCATTTTTTTTTACATACGTACTCTTATGACAAGCACAAGAAGAAGTGTGTTCGCCTGCAAAGAAATTGTGATATTTTTTATGTTTTCCCCATTTGTGAGTAGACGTGTATTTTGTTGTTGTCGATATTGGCTGTCTGTTCTATGATTGTATTTTTTTTATATAATTTTCGTTTACCTGTAGATTCTGTACATTATGTCTGTTTTTTGAAATTTTAATGAATTTAATCATTAATTTAATGTTCGCGTCTGGTTTTTATAAACACTACTAGAATTTTAAATATGAACGAAAGTTGGTTCGGTTGGCCAAAATTCTCATTTTATAATCTCTATTTATGTTCCGATGCAAAATATGTGAAAACGGCTTTCCCTCACAAATATATATTGATTTTTTGTCCGTTTGGCGACAAGAAAAGTGAGCATTTTCGTTCGAACCCAGGAATCGCGAAAAGCAAAAACAAACCCATATAAAAAAAAAACTGCGTCAGGTCCTCTTTCAACTCGGTTATAGCGAAAAAGATTAATAGATTTACAAGAGGTAGGCCTTTGTAGGTTTCCTTCAAGTCTCAAAATCCAATGAAGATAATTTTTTAAAATACAAACAAAATTTTGATCGCTGACTAAAATTTGGCGGTTCAAGTTTTCAAAACGTTTTGAATTGTGAGTAATAAAAATAAACTTGCCAAGTAATAAACCGCCAATTTTTAGTCATTAAATAATAAATTTTTCATAATTTGGAGTTCTTTCAATATTACTCTACTTTAAATATTTGATCTTAAAACCTTCATAAAGTAAGAACTTGGCGTTAGGCTGACTTGTTACATGCACGTTTTTGTATAGAAGAACTTGGCTCTCTTTTTAACATTTATGTTTTTGGTCTGATCTTACTACTTTTTGCAAACATTTTTTTGTTTGAAACGTCAAATTCTCGAAAAATATATTAGTGAAACTAGAAGTGTGGGACTCATTCTACAGGAATCGAAAGTGCTCCATTTAATTGATTGCAATTCTGATGAAGTGGGCGGATACCACACCCACTTGAATGGAAAACCTCAAATATTATATTTTTTCCTTTGTATGCACCTCAAACCCTACCGCTCTACCAAAGAAATCTTAATTGCTGCATATAATTTAAATCAGTTCTGAGAAAGTGGGCGAATAACACGCCCCCAAATAAAAACCTCAAATTTTATATTTTTTTCCTTTGTATGCACTTCAAGCCCTACCGCTGTGTCTTAAGTGCCCCATATAATTGATTACGATTCTGATAAAGTGGTTGTATACCACGCTTCCCAAATGGAAATCCTCAAATATTCTATATCTTTCTTTGTATGCATTTCAAGCCCTACCGCTCTTCAAAATTTCAACATTCTACAGCAATCGGAAGTGTTCCATATAATTGATAACAATTCTGGGAAAGTGGGCGGTTACCATGCCCCCTGAATTGAAAACCTGAAATTGTTTCCTTTATATACACCACAAGACCTACCCTTGTGCGAAATGATGTCGGGAAGTGCTCCATAATTTTGTTGATCTGTCAGTGAGTGAGTCAGTTACGGTTTCCGCGATTTTTGACATCCTGTATCTCGGGAACCACTTACGTTAAGGTGTTGAAATTTAATGTGGCGCTTGTGCTTGACTAGCCTACCAAATATTCCGAATTTAAGGTTCCTGACTTATTGGTAATCAAGTTAGAGGTGGGTCGAAAATCGCCTGAGTTTGTTCCTGTAAAAAGGGTGTAGCGCCAAAACTTGGATGGGCACATCGTTTTGCTGCTGATAGGGGCCCAGCGAAAAATGTCGCTAATTTTAATTATTTTTTTTTAAATATTAAAAAAACGTGTTTGGCTTAAATCGATTGGAGCCACTTTACCTTTTGAGCACAGATTAGTAATCGGCAGTAATTTATTATTTATTTTAATTGTCCGTCATAACATCACGAAAACACGGCTTATCGATAATATCAACATCCTGCGCATCACTATTATACCTACATATCGACGGTTAAAGTGCAGAAACTCATGTCGTTTTTGTATGTTTTTCAGAAATCAAAATTTTTTTATGATTTTATTTATGTGTAAACATCTATGCTATGGTAATGAGAGCCTTATGTGTAATACGTTCCGTGTCGCACCTTACGTTGTAATTGATGTTTACACATCTAAACCGTGAGTATCGGAATTCACGACTGTACTTTAACCGTGGATATGTATATATGTTCCGTCTTAAGAGGCGTATTTTTGATGTTTTATCTTAAAGTGGCTAATAAATGTACTTTTTATTAAGCAACTAATTTCCAATTTTTAATGTCCTTTTTAAATTTAATGGAAAGCGAATAAATTGAGACTGAGCATATTTATTTCAAATCTCATAAAATAAGTGTTATTTGTATGCTTGTGTATTCTTGTGTATTCTTGTCATAGTGTAGAATATTTAAGAGGTAAAAACTAAAAAATAAAATCCTTCCATCGGAATTGCCACGAAAAGGGGCTTTTCCAATCCAACCTGATTTATCGTTCCGCATACAAGATTCATGCCCAGCTCACGTATTCTTTCATAGAGTAACTGTTGACTGGTGACCATTTAAAAATCTCGACGCCGTCAATATATTTTTTTGCGAAAATGATCTTTCTATACACTTACCCTGGCAGCATAATCTGTGTATCCCCCACCTCATCCACAATAAATGCTAATGGTTAGGTTCCTTCTGTTTACATACTTTTGATTTATTTATTTTTCCTGTTATAACAACAGCATTTTCAATTTATTATTCAACCTAATGCCCCAATACCAATTTATAAATTTTGTCCATTAATTTTAAGATTTTATATTTATTGCTTCTATTTCGTTTTTTTTAGTTGGGACTACCTCCCGAAGTGCAATTGGAATTCGTGAATGGTGGTCATGGCATCAAAAATCCTCTCGCCATCGAAAACACCCATGGTCATGGTCATCGCATTCGCGAGGATGATAAGAATAAAACTGTTGTTGCTCCTATCTGTGAGGATGATCCAACGAAATTTATCTGCCGAATTTGTTCGAAAACATTTACGTTGCAAAGACTGCTGAATCGTCATATGAAATGTCATTCAGAAATCAAGAGATACTTGTGCACGTTCTGCGGCAAGGGTTTTAACGATACTTTCGATTTAAAGCGTCACACCCGAACTCACACCGGTGTCCGTCCATACAAGTGCAATTTGTGCGAGAAGAGCTTCACCCAGAGGTGTTCACTCGAATCTCACTGCCTTAAAGTGCACAGCGTGCAACATCAATACGCTTATAAGGAGCGTAGAGCTAAGGTGAGTCGAATCTTCTTTTTGTTGTTGTATCTCTTTTTAGAAAAGTTTATTGACATTTATTTTTATTATTTAATTTTAGATGTACGTGTGCGAAGAATGTGGTCACACAACCTGTGAACCAGAAGTCCATTATCTTCACCTCAAAGAAAATCATCCTTATTCACCGGCTTTGCTTAAATTCTATGATAAGCGCCACTTTAAGTTTACAAATTCGCAATTTGCGAATAATTTGCTAGGCCAATTGCCAATGCCGGTTCATAATTAAGTCAGAATTATATTAAAAAAAAAAACCTTTAAAGTGAATTCAGTAACGTTTGTATTATGAATTTTTCTTATTATTTTTGTTGATTTTTTAAATATTGAATTTCTTTTTATTTTCATGAAGTTTTTGTTTTATTTTTTTTTATTTTTAAGATTAAACTCAACTCAATAAATTATCGAACAAAGATCTAAAAAAAACTATCATAATGCAAACAGATATGCTTGAATTATTGTCCTTCTGAATAAGATTTGTTATCAAAACTGGCTAACACTGTCCATAAATGAAAGCATTTTATCATTCCAAATGTATATTATAGAATAAGATACAACAAATATATTTAAGTTTAATTAAATCAAATAAAATAAATAATCACAAACTGTACTGATATTGAATCTCTTAATTTTTATTTTAAGAATATAATGTGTTTATTTGTTTTTTCATTCATATAAGATAATTTTAAATAGTTTATTCTTAGGGTTTTTGGAATTTTGTTTATGGGCAGTAATAATAAGCAGCAACAACAAAAAACGGTTCCCCTTTAATTTTTCTTAGAGAAGAATTCTAAAAGGGGGTAAGTGGATGATGATGATGAAAAATCAAAATAATTTAACTACAATTCGGGTAAATTGTGCAATCAAATATGGTGATGGAACATTATAAAAAAATAGTATAAGATAATTATTGTACTTTAGTTTGAGGGTTGTAGTCCTCTTTGTTCATAAAAAAAAAATAGAAAAATAAGTTCACATACAAAAAAGAAGACGAATAATCAAAAAAAAAAATAAAAATAAATAAATAAAACAAGAAAAAAAAAACACCACCAACTAACTTTATACGATTAGCATTAAGACATTTTTTTTTATAAAAACAAACCTTTTAATGAATATGATATTTATTTTCTTATTTTTCTGTTTATTTTTTATTAAATGAAATAATCTTATGTATTTAATTATATGAACAAATATCTTCCAAACCACCACCACCTTCGGCTTTAAATCGAAATTAGTTCTTTTTTTTTAATTTTTTGATTTGTTATGCATTTAATTTTTCTTGAAAAATAAATCAATTTTGAATAATTACTGAGTAAATGTTCTTTATGATTCGTAGATGTTAAGATTTTTTTTTCTTTAAATTAATGTATTGAATCGTATATAATATTAATTAATTTAACCTCCTTTTTAATTTAAATTATGATGCAATGTGCATAGAGTGAGAGGATGTAATGTTGTAGAGAATACTCATGACAACAAAGAAATTTCTTTTTCTAAGAAGATCAAAACAAAAATGAATAAAATATAAAATTATCTATTACAAAATGTTTTTTTGTTTTATTAATAAATTCCTTCCCATTATCTTTTCAACTATAAAATACAGAAGAAGGTTTGTTTTATTAACCAGCCTTATTATGAGTTTCGCCTGAACAACATTCCACCCGGAAAATTTGATATTTCACTTTTCGCGTATTGTGAGTTTCGCCCGAATTTTGTGTTAAAAAAAATCCCCTTATTGTGAACATTCATTTCGGGCGGAATGTAATGTTATTGACAGCCTAAATGTTCACTTATTTTTAGTAGGCAAACGAAATTTCGTTCGGGCGAAACTCGCAATAGCTTTTAAAATTCCAAGGGAACAAAAAATTTTAAGGTGAAATATTTTTTGGGTGAAACTCACAATAAGGCTGATTGTTGTGCTACACATATATGAATAACTTTAAACAACTTTAAAAAGCAAGACTGAACTACACTTGCTGTGTAATGTCCAAGGGTTTTAACTGAAGTGGGGGAGTATTAGAGATATGTACCTATGTGGTATTGCTTTATTTTATTAATAAAAGGGCGAAGAAATAAAAGAACAGTAAAGGTTTATTTTTAATTAAACGCCGATTAACGCTACTGGAGCCATTTTATTTCATTTTCATTTTACTCAAATTCCTTATGCAATAAAGGTGATAAATGCAAGCGCCTTTATGCGTGTAAAATCCTTAAATTTTTCTAAATATGCAAAATTTGTTTTGACAGAAAAAATTTGAATTTTATTTTTTTTTTAAACAACACAAACATACATATATGCCAGTAAGACCTAGGGTCTTATAAATTAGGCAAATGTTAGAAGGAATAGATGGATAGATTATATTTTTACAGTGGATTGAGAAATTAGGTTTTGATTATCTCATTAAATCGCGGGGGTGGCGTTTAGTTGAGGGAATATAGAAAAGAATGGTGCCTAGACTGGGTATCGAACCCACACATCCAGGTTAGCAGTCAAAAAAATTTGTTTAGGAAAAAATCGATTCATTGGTTCGTCTTTAAATTTTAGAACGTTACTAAAATTTTGTAGTTAAGCTCTCTTCGACCTAAAGCAGGACATGTGTTATTTGTTGCGGCCAATATCACGCCCACTTTTCTTATAGTTGAATTTTATCCTTATATGTATAACGAACTTAGAAGGTTGAAATCCGCATAATACGAAGCTCACTTTTCTTATCAGTCCTATTCCTGCTAAACGATTCGATCGAAACATTCGATTGCTTTAATTTATTTTCTAAAATCTTTTAGCTTTCGAGTCCTAACTTTTTTCGAAATTCTCAAGACAATTTACTAATTGTCTAAATTTAATTTTTTACCCCAATTTATACGAAATTTGGAACAATCGTTTCCCTCCAACGGATAGCGAATACAAACTTTCACGCGAACGTTTAGCAGAATACGGCTGTATATCTGATATTCCTCCCTACTGTAGGTACATTCCTTGAAAGTAATTTTGTAATTAAAATTTCTTGAACCAAAAGTATGACATGTGTAATTTTTTTTAAAGTCAGCCTTTTGCCACACCCACTTTTCTTATATTTGAATTTTTTCACTAGGTTATAAAGTTTTCTTTGAAAGTTTAAATTTCGTAGTTTGATAAATTTTCAATAGGTAGTACTGCGAAGCATGGGTTCCACTAATAGTAAATAAAATGTGAGTCTATGCGCAGTTGATTAATAAAGTAGAAAGCAAGTACATACATATGTGATGTTTTATTACTTAATACAAACGAAAATTTTTTTGGTAATATTTTCTGCTTTTTTGGATGATGCTCGAAATAAATGTTTCGTAACAGATTCCAAACCACAAAAGGTCGGATAGTTCAAAATTAATAGCATTTTTCTTCCAATTGAAATTGATAAGGAATGAACCTACATTTAACTGGTAATTTTCATCAACATCGTAGCATTTATTTTTGGGAAAATTTGCAAAAACCAAAATGATCAAATAATGTGCGTTTCTATACTATATAAAATTTTAAGCAATTCTAGTTCAATTTTATTTTTGACTTTGACAGAACTTTGGGCTTAAAGTGGCAGTTTTGGGAAGTAAAAAGCAGACCTATTATGTATCTTCCCATAAGAAATATAATCAATTTATCGGCTTAATGTGTCCTTATGTCGCTGCGGAAATTCAACATTTATTTAGTTGTATCTACGAGAGCTGTGATTTTAGCTTAGCTTACCGTACAAACTTAGTCGAATAATAAAATACATTTCAATTTAGTTGAGCTGAAAAGAGAAATTTCATCCTATTAGGTATTTCTGGCCAGCAGAAATGGAAAATAAAATTTTACATGAATTCGACCATCTTCATCATATTTAATTTAATATAAACAATTAAAACAGGTTGTCTTAAAAGATTTTATTTTAACAATACGTGGAAAATTCTACAATACTAAAGTTTTTTTTTTAATATATTTTTTTTAACAGGATACTCGTATGTCTACAGTTTATGTGAAATTTTCACTTCATTGTGAAAACTACAAACTACTAGTTAATTATATTTGTTTAATAAGCTTTTAAATAAGAAAATATAATTACCAAATAAAAGGTACCTACCTTATTTACCTTCATATATGTAATTAAAAGTGCGCTTGAATCAAATACAAATAAATTCTTATTTTAAAATTGTTAACTTCAATGCAACTTTGTATTTTAATTTATATAAAAATAAGAATATAAAAATTTCAAATTAACATAAATCAAGCAATATGAGACATAATTTTTTCATTCACTCCTTTCGTTGTGTTAAAATTATTTTGTTAATCAATTTTTTTTAATGAAGTCTACAATAGGAAGTTTATCAACTTTTAAAAATGTTTTGATATTTTCATTTTCTTATTATGTAATTTTTTTTTGTTTGTGTGTATATAATATATTTAATTTTTATATTTTTTTTAAAGCTAACTGAATTGTATTTTTCATTTTTTTAGGCCATCTAAAATGTAAGCATTTTATGTTTTTACATTTGCTAATTTTATGTTTTTCACTTTGTTATAAATGATCATATTCTTTGCTTTATAATAATTGAACTTTTATGTAGGAATAGGAAACAACATAATTTTTGTATGTTAACTTTTGGAATTTATGTAAGTATTAATTAAGAAATCATGAGACTTTTTTGTAAATACAAGTGGTTTAAAATTCAAAAGAGAGGTTTAAGAAAGATCTAATTTGGAAAAATATTGAATAAAAATTAGCATGCATAAAATCGTGTTTAGAAAAAACAAAATAAAATGCTGCTGTAGTGATTTTGATAAAACTTGTCGGAGCGATAAATTAAATTCCGGAAATCGAAGAAGGGCTAAAACTTTTTTCAAAATTTTGACTAGTATAAAAGCATTACAATTAGAGGCTTATATATCCCTACTGATTGGATTTTTAAATGTAAGGTTCATCATGATCAAAGCCTCATAGCCAAGAAAAATAAAACCAACTAAAAAAATACTATTGCGTTGATAGCTGATACAAACATACCTATATGTATGAACAAATCTTAAAGGATCGGGATTAACTACTCCAAATTATGAATTAGAAATAAAAAAAATTTAATGAAAAATAACAATTTATTTAATAATATTATCATCAACAATCGTACCAGAAGTATTTAGAACACCGTATCTGGGTCTATCTTTCCCTTCAATTTCAATATTCAGAACTTTAAAACCACTTCTAGGCTTGAAAATTTGTACATTGAATTCACAAACATTTGAGAATATAAATAAACTTCCAAAATTATGTAACTATGAAATGCCGTTAACTTAAATTTTTAGAAGTTGTGAGAAAAATTGCGTACAAATGTAACATTAGTTTCATTAGTTGAACTTGGGTTGCCCAAGGTTTTCTTGACAAAACCACAAGAATTGTACAAAAATTGGGTTTTTCGTTTTTCAAAAAACACCCGAAGGCTTTTAATTGTGTTGTTGACATTTAAAGCAAAAAACGAAAAGTTCTATGCTCAAGAAATAAAACATAAATTTTGTTTTAAATTAGTTTTAAAAATGAATTAAAACAACTTCAAGTGTTTCCCTTTTCTATTTTTATTTATTATCTTTCAATTTTTCTTTTAATTTCTATTTAAAAAATAAGCAATTGCCTGCAGCAATCGAATTCACAACAAAATAATTGCCTCATAACTCATGTCACTTTGGCAGTTTATTCTTTTCCTCAAATCGCCACAGCAAAAAACCTGCATAGATTTACTTCAGGGTGAGGTTATGGCGACCCTAGGTTTCAAAAAACAGAAATTTACTGTCAGGGTGACCTATTTAAGAAGCCGTCACCAATATAATCACATAAATCACATGTACATTATAAATTGTAAGATGAATCTTAAAAGTAATACAAAGTAATTAAAAAGAAAATTTCAAGACTTGATTTTTGCGAAAAATAAGAGGATGTTCACCAAATAGTAAAAATAATAAATAATAAAAAAATAATAAATAATAAAAAAAATAATAAATAATAAAATTAATCCTTTCCAAAATTATTTTCATAGACCAGGGGAAATTGAAGATCGGACGTCAGACTTTATATTAAGGAATTTGTTGAAGCAATAGTTAGAACTACTCTACATAAATTTAAGCGACTTGTTATTAATAAAGAAAAAAAAAATAACAAGGGATTATAAATTGATTAATAGATAAAATTTGTTTATTAATATGCAAAATTTATTATAATTCTTAAAATACAATTTAAGACACTTTTGAAAACAACATTCATAAATTAATATTCTTTAAGAATCATTTAACAGCAAAAGAATTACATATTTTTAACTTTGTGCGAGCTTAAAGGAAATATTTAATTTCTCAAGGCAACATAACTGTAACAACCAAATGTGAGGATACATTTAGGAAATCCTCAAAGTATTTAAAAAATAAAATAACATAAATAGGTATTTATTGTTTCGTATTAAATGTTGTGTATGCTTTTATTTCTTATACAGGAATTCCAGTTCGATCTTTGATCTTTCCCATAACATTCACATGAACTTTTGAATAACCACTAGCTTTGCCTTTGGGGCCCTCCATTGAAGAACATGATATTGGCGATGAATTTTTTGAATCAATACGCGAGGAACGATGACTGGATTCGGATTCTTGAGTTTGTGACATAAGATCTTCAGTACTTGGTCGGATGTGACTTGATGAGGGTGTATAAACTGGCATAAGCTTCTCGACCTGAGGGATTAAATAAAAACATATTGTAGTAGAAATTCAAATTTCAAATTTTTTTTTATTAAAGGAAATGGAGAACATTATTTTTATAGTAAGTTAGAGCTTTAGCTTTCTAACTTATCATTCGCCTTTTTCAAACTCAAATCTCTTACCTCATCATCAATAGCCTTGAATTGCCAGCTCCAGTTCGCACGATAGAGGAATGGCCTGTGATCAAATCGATTATCATCGGGGCTATAACTTTCTGCATGCACTGAAGGCGTAAGAACAGTCATTTTATGACGATTGATAGCATAGCATCGGAAAAAGTGTTTAACTTTATCAGACACCTTAAAAAAATCAAAACTATTTACCTTGAAAATTACACAAAATATTAAACAAAAAATACCTCTTTAGGATTCAAATCACCCTTCCACGTAGCCACAAGTTTACAGAACATACTATATGGGCCACAACAAGCTTGTTTACGCAGTCTTCCGAACTCACTGAGCTCAGCATAAGTCATTCCCATATCCTGCTCGTCGGTTTGCATCAATTGACCATCTTGAAGTGGTTCTAATTCTGCTGTCGGTGGGGCATCGATGATTTGTTCCAAAACTGGAAGATTGAATCTAAAGGGAACGTTTTGAAGAGATTATTTATAAGAGTAAGGTAAATTTATGAATGAAAAATTCCTACTTATCCTTGGCGTAAGTTAAAAATCTCCTCAAATCGGTTTTTGATATGCCACCGATTGGATTGACATCGGCACTGGAACAGTCATATTTAGTGAGATATCCACGCAAAGCTTCATCAACATTAGCCGAACCAAGAACCAAAAGACCACCGGGTCTGTTTCTCACCCACAGCATGAGTTGCGCGAATATATAAGCCAGAACCATTCGAATTCTTGATTGGATATTCTGCAGAGCCAGATTCTGACGTGCACAGCCACCTTGATTTCGAAATCTTGGTGTCAGTCCTGTCACAGCATTAAAAATTCCCAGCAAAGCATTTACAGCTGAGTCAATACTTATTTCAATATGATAGCTGCCCAATTGATTGGCAAGCATTGAAGCTCTTCTTTTAGTTTCTTTGCTGGAATTAACACTTCCCATAAAACAAGTGACTAGAACTCGGTTACACAGCGCCGCTGGATTGTCTGGAGTGTAATCCGAGTCTGCGAGGATTTTACGAATATCGTGCAGTACTTGTGCGTCACCGGATTGAACTGAATTTACTATCATTCTACACATCGAGTGAACAATTGTGGCTGAAGCGCTAGAATCAACTCCACCACTGAGGGGAAGAAAGAATCCACCTTGTCCAGAGCGTCGCAGGTAGTCCCATAGCCAACAAGCTGGACCCATGGCTATTTCTTCTTCGGGAGTGTGATATATACATTGTAACGGTGTTGACGAGCACTTGAAGATATCGTTGTGCGTGGACATCTCGAAATCGCAAACAATTCTAGGGTAGGTGGGAGCTGACGCGGCGATGTTACAACGAGATCTTTGGCATACACGATAGGATCGGATCTCTTCGAGATCAATGGTTGCAATGGTGACTTCCTGGAGAGAAATTTAAATTGAACAATCATTTGATCGTAGAAAAAATTGACCTTACCACATCCTGTAAGGCAAATTGTTTACTCCTAGCAACGATCTCTCCATTCATTGCGATTGCTGAGCACCCATTGAAATAGATCCTCTGACCATCACAGCCTCGAAGGTTGCTAAACAGGTATGCACCACCAGCTTTGAAACTAGCATTCCTTATCAAGTCAGTCGAGATATAGGCTTTTCGAAGTTCCATGTAGCTTCCAGAGCTATTGACAATCAATTCTACTCCTGATAGAGACATCTCGATGTGCTTACTAAAAATAAAACCTTTTTTAAGAAAGACTTCCCATACGATTGAAATTTTTATCTCTTACCTTCTAACATTCCACAGTTCTTCACATATTTCAAAACCGATGCATGTGTCTTTGGTTGCAATTACGGCATCGCCAAAAGGCACTGTATCCTGACCCGTATGTGCTGAGATCATTCGTGGCAGGAAGTAATCTTCGATTTGCAAAGACTTTGTCCACGCACTAAACCAACGTGATTCTCGGTAATTTCCATCGTCACACATTGACATTTTTGGACGGATAAGAAGAATTCGTTGATTGAAAAAGGCCACTCGGCAGTTGTAGGCGACATTACGGTGCATTACTGGCATTCCGACGTCAATAAGGATATTATGACTGAAAAAGTAATTAAATGGTTATTTTTAGAGCAGATTTTCTTTTATTATATTAAACAGATTGACGACTTACCAGATTGGTGAACTCATAATTTGAAGGAGGACTTCCCATGAATGAAGATATGTGTCGGGCTCACGAAAGTGATCTTCGCAACTGTAACCTCTGAAAGAAGAAATCGTTTATGAGATGTTTGAAGTGATAGATTTTAAATAATGATTTTTTCAAAGGAGCTACTCTCAGACTTAAACTAACAATTTTTGAGGTAATCACATTATAACCATCATTTTGTTGTTTTTCACATCATTGAGAAGTGTTTCGAAGAATGAAGGTTGATAGTTTGATAAAAATGAAGGTACTTTTTTAGGGAACATTCTTTTTTGTTGGTGTTGAAGGGATTTTAAGCAAAGGGTATGAATATTTCTGTGGTACTACGACAAGATCCGATATGTCAATCCGCGGGTTCAACGCACATCTGAAAATTCAGATTTCTGAATTTTTCTGGCTTCTGATTGGGCAGCTGTCATAAAAAGTTAGGTGACTTTTAAATTCAACTGACAGCTGACCAATCAGAAACTTGAAAAATTCAGAAATCTGAACCTTAAACCTACAATTTAGGTATAAGTTTTAGACATTTTTGCAGCAGTCATTTTTGATTTACTTTTAGAATAAGGTTATTTGTACAAAGTTTCTTAATTCTTTTTGAATAAAATTAACTAATTGTATAAATAATTAGTATAAGACAAAGCTATGCCGTAGCAATTTAATTAAAGTACCTGATGCCCAAATGTGATATAAGTGTTGTAGTCAATTTTGATAGTTTTTACTTAGTTGTTTTTATTTATATTTATGATTGTTTTTTTTATATGCTCAATTTTGTATCAGTCCCGTCTCCGGAAAGGATGCAATATGCAGCAAAAAAGAAACAATTTACTATGTAATTTTTGAATAATTATATTGAATAAAATTTCCTTGATGAAGTAAGCAAAACTTACGAAACGTTGGGAAAAATAATGGAATAAATATTGTTTTTTTTCGCATTTCCATCAAAAAATATTAATTACTTCTTTAAAAACTTTTAAATGCCCTAGAAATTATTTTTTGTTTTTATTTTTAAGTTCAAATCTGTTGCCCTTTCAATATAACCTTATCCATTTCAAAAATTAAATAGTTACCTACGTCATTAAAAAAGCATTTAAGACCAACCCACCTCCATTTTTACAAAATCCCTTCTATACCCAACAATGATTGTGTTTAAAGAGAAAAAAAAAACTTACGTCACTTCCAGCTCGGGTCCGGTTCTATATGAGGCGCCCATTTCTTTCGCCTCAAATATAGATTGCATTATTCTGTTTAAATTACCCTCAAAGTCCAGTGCCCATTGGTTAAGCGTTGTAACCGCTACCGTTATTTTCCTCCCCATAGTCACTCTTTTTGTTGTCCTTTGAACGAATTATGATAATACGAATACGTGATGTCTGTGGACAACAACAAAAATAAATAAATAATCCTTTGGCTTTAATATGACTCGCTCCTATATAGCTCAAATGTGTGGTAATGGATTTTCTTTAGTTGTTGTTCTTGAGTTGAGTCCTGCAAAAAAAAAATGAGAAAACCACAAAAATTAATTGATTGTTGAAGAATAAATTAGATAAACAAGTTAAGATAAAAATATATCAACCGCACTTAAGATTCGACACGCGGGCTTGGTTATAATTTACATTACGAATCACCAGTTGTGATATGTCAATTTTGGACACAAAAGACGTCCTTTTTGTATTGTCTTGGCTACAAATATGTAAGACTACTACTATTGGGTTGTAGTGATGGTGGTGGTATGTATAGCTGTAGCGTATAAATCGATTAAGTTTATCGATCAATCTACTCGTGTTTTGTTGTTTCTTACAACCGTTGCTAAGCGGGTGCGGCCAGACAAAATTCTTTTTGTCTTTTTTGTTTCTTAAGAAACGTGTTAAGGAATTTGCTTTTTCAGCTTAAGGACGAGTGTCCTTTGAGGTTTGTTTTTTGTGCAGACGTAGACGATGTTTCAATTTAATATTCAAGGATTTGTATATTATCTATATTAAGGGAGGAAGTACTTTTTAAGTACCATAATTGGGATTCTTGCCAAAAATTTATAATTATTAAAAATTATATTTTACTCGTATTTGACATGAACCTTCGTTATTGTTTAAAAATCTTTGACAAGGTTTTTGTGTATTTTCATGTTTAAATCGAGGGTCTAAGAGAGTATACCTATAAATATTAAGCATGAATATCATTATATGATTTGCTTATAGGTAGGTACATTTTCAAGAACAATTACTTTTCAAGGCTTCTTTTAATAAAGTGGATTAGTTGGTCGAATCCACTTGATCATAAATGGTTGAATTACGTAAGTAAAATAAATTCAAATATGATTTCAGTGAATTTACTATTATAAATATGTTTGTATGTATTTAGTTAAATTTAAATATGAATATATAATTTAAATAATAATAAATTTAAATTTAGTTTTAGTTAGCTTTAGTTTTATGGTTTAAGTAAAATCTACCTACTGCTATACGAACATTTTTAAGAGGTCTGTTTCTTAACTTCCCAAAACTGGCAATTCTAGTCCTATCTTATTTTTATGTGGACTTTGACAAAACTTTGGGCTAAAATGGCTAGAAAGTGGCATTTTTGGGAAGTAAAGAAACAGACCTAATGTTTCTTGTTTTTTTGGAAACCTAACGATTTGGATGACATTTTAAGAGTTTGTTCATATGAGTGAAACATTTTTTTTAGAAATTAGTATGGGTAACATCCGCCGACTGGCTACCCCACTTCGGTCGTTTCTTGGTTTTTCGAAAACAGCTCTAATGATTTAGACGAAATTTTCAGAGTTTGTTGTGATAAACTAGAAAAAATTTTCTTATTTATTGATTTCTCGGGAACGATTCAAATGATTTTAATGAAATATGTTTAAGTGTTTAAGTAACACCCGCCCACTGCAACGCCCACTTTTGTTGATTCTTGGTTTCTAACCATTTAGATGAACATTTTCAGAGTTTGTTCTAATCAACTAGAAAAAATGTTGAAATTGGCACGCCTACTGCCACACCCAATTTTCTAATTTCTTGAATTCTCGAAAATGGCTTCTATGGCACCAATGGATTAAATTTTGTATGGACATAATATTTTACATTCTATGTTTATGTAGGTAGGTGCTAACCAGGGCCGTAACCAGGGGGCTATAAGAGGTGCTGAGTGCTCTAATGGCTGAAATGATTTGGTTGAAATTTGTATATTGACAAAATATTTAGCCTTTCAAGTTTATCTAGATAGTTTTCATCCAGGCCCGTAGCCCAGGGGCCTAATTCCGTAAAACGAAAACGATCGAACAATATCGTTTTAGCAATAGCTGTCCCTTTGTTCATAGAGATGGGTATTGTTAAAACGATATCGTTCGATCGTTTTGGTCTTACGAAATAAGGCCCCAGGAAATCCAAGGGTTATCGGCTGCACCAATTTGGATGATATTTTATTTTTAAAATTTATTTTGATAGGTATCATCCCAACCCGTAGCTAGAGAGTGCCAAGGAACACTGAGTGCCCAAACGAGTCTAATGATTTTGATTAAAACTTTTATTCAGATAATATTTTACTTTCTAACTTTATGTATGTCATCCAGGGTCGTAGCTTGGGGGATGCCAGGGGACACCATACTTATATGTTTAAGTCTTATAAATTATAGTCCAAGCAAATATCGGCTGCCAGCAATTATTTGCACACAAAAATGTTACAAGTCAACTTCTAATTTTCTGACTATAAGTTCACGATTCCCAAAAAATTGGATTTTATGTAGAATCATAAGCTCTTCTGCAAATGTTTTAACAATAATTTGTTGCACATTGTAACAATCCTGGTGCATGTGAAAAAGTTCCTATGAACAACAACTTAAGCAACTACCCGTGCGATTGTGGTGGTTTTTAATTAATTACCAATTACCCGAAGTAAAAGTTGCATTCAGGTGTTTTGTCTGTTTTAACATAAAATAAAGGCTTAACAACATTAAATTCAACGACGACAATTCATTATCCGAAAAATTATCCCACAAAAGCTTCATATTACACAGTGAATGGAATTATATCCATCATGCCTTAAACTTCTGTGAATCCATTATATCCTTCTGGTACTGATGCGGTGATGGTGCAGGAGTTTAAAGTTGCGTCAGTTAAAAACTTTTAAATCTGTTCAACTGATTCTCCCCTAAAGCAAAATATTATAAAGCGAGAGAAAGAATATTTTAAACAAATTTTCCTCATCTCATGATTTATGTTCGTTGGAGCTAAGGTCTTGAAATGTGGGGACGGACGGTGGTGTCGCATGTGCTCCCTTTCGATCCGTGTCCCATCAGTTTACAATTTTCTACACCTAGTTTCTATACTATAACCCATCCAAGCAGTCCATGCATTTTGGAATGAAAAATGGATACGACCCTTAGATGCAAGGATATTGTTGCAAGTTTTCTTCTCTATTTTTTTTTTGTTCGTTTATATTCTTTGTTGAGAAGGACGAAAGTAGTAAATGCACTGTTGCAAGAAATATATAGCTGCTTCGTTGGGTGCAACCATATACAAAAATTCATATAGCTTCTCGTATGGGGTATGCTATGGTAAGGACTGGTGCGTTGAAGTTACTTGTAAGTTCACCTTGCATATTGGATACATTTACGGGTGAGAATAAACGATTTGTATTCTTCTTGCCTTAGAGGTCCTTATGATAAATGGCTATTGCTGCTGTTGGTAGGATTGCTTGCAATATATGTATGTATATGTATGAAGGCCGCGTTCTACTCAGCTAAAGGGGTTTATTTTCTTGTAATTCTTTATACAGAGGAATTATTGGAATATAAAGTTCTCCAGAGTTTTTCGAAGGCCAACATGGAATTACAGAGATTTGTGTACTTCAGAAAAACTAAAGCAAATTTAAAGCTATATTTTCCAGTCCGTTGAGCAAATGGTTATAAGTTTTTTGAGAACAAATACCAAAAAAAATATTGCCAAACGCTGCGCAATGGAAGAATGAATATTCAGGTGAAAGAGCATTGAAAATTATTGAGATGGATGAAGTTGTTTCAATAGTAATTTGTATTTTTTGAAATGGAAATAATGTTCTTTTTGTCTTGAAAGTTGCTAAGATTAATATCTTGAGGAATGCTGAAGCATAATTTATCAGGTAAAAGTGTCGAACAAACTGTTCTTCAACGACGTATCAAAAAGCAATTCCAAACCAACTTCAAAGCTGCTGTTGTCGTATTGGAACTAGTGTTGCAAAAATAGTCGAGTTATATCGCACAATTAGAATAAAAGTGACCTAACTAAAAAATTCGGCATCTTTTTTACAGCCTGGTTTTAGAGTTCATTTTCCTTTTAAAGGTCAGTTTATTGAAAAATCAGAAGTTACAGAAATTTTGAGTTAGGTCACTTTCATTCTAAGGGTCCGAATATGACTGTTTGGGTTTTTCATTTGTTTATATTTAAAAGAGGACTAACATAGATATTGTTTAACAAAAATTGAAAGTTGTCAGAATCTAAAGTTGTATTTAAAGAAATCATCTTTTATTTGTTCCAACATTTTTCAGCGCGGGAACTATATTAGATCGTTATATCGTTTTAAATTGTTTGTTAAACGGCTTCAAGTCGTTGTAGTTAAAATTTTCACTCAAAAAGTCTGCAGCAGATTCGACAGATTCAGTATATTATTATTATGCTCAAACCTTTTATTTATCTCTGAAATAACTGAGTTGATAATTTCAAAACAAACTCGATTTAATGATGCTGTTTCATCCTCATTGTCACTTTCCGCAAGCCAAGACATAACAACGGATTCGCATAATAGGGTAGAGTACATCATTCTCCGTGATCTTAAAGAGGGAACGTATTCAACAGCATTCTGGTTTTCAACTGCTTTTAAGCATTCAAAAACTGTTGAACGAGAATTTTAAAAGGAAATTCCCGACTTATTAATGAATGAAATAAATGTGTGGATATTTAAACGGGCAAAATTAAATCCCATTAACGCACATTATGGAATTTGATACGAACAAATATTTTCTCTCACAAGTTTAAAATGTGGAAAATGTTAAAAAAAAGTGTGTTTTCAGACTTACTTTCCTATTAGTATTCTACTTTGATCAATTTATGTTACTTTTTATTTTTATATGTCAAAATATTTTTTTGATTTTAATAGTTTTTAATTTTCTAAATGTACATACATATGTAATTTCTTTGTACTTAATAATATGTACACATGTATGTATATACAAAAACAATGGTATATGAAAAACAATAAAAAATAGTTCAAATAGTTTTCATATTGTGATAAAGAGATTAGCTAATATGCAAACAAAAAAGTGTGGCATCAGTGAAAGAACATCAAATACTATTGGGTTTTCTAGATTTTGCAGTCAAGGTAAGTAGATATGAATGTATATTGTACACAAGTTATTTGTAGCTTTTAGAATTGTTAATACTTTATTTCCATTCGAAATTCTTACGGAAAATATACTCTTTGCTACAAATAAACGTCCTGAAAATCAGTTTGGTGAGGGGCAAGGGCCAAGGCTTTTTCAGGCCAAGCTAACGAAATATTAAAATACATATTCGTTGACCTCCTGCTGATATATCTTAACTTTTCGGAATAACTGGCTGAACACAATGGATACGAAGCTGCAACCGGAAGCTGCAACTGAATAGCTGTCAAAATATTGAATACACACAAATTCAATGTTACAAACACAACGCAACGCAACGCAACTGCAGTCGGTGCTGCAAAGATTCACCAACTTTTAACTTTTTCACGTGCAGCACTTTTGACGTTTCAATTTATATGCAAAAAAAGAGCCGGAAAAATTTTGAAGTTTTTAGTGCTCATTAGTGTCGCGAAAAAAAATATTAATTAAAAGAAAAATATCGGAAATAAAAAAAAGTGAATAATAAACTCGTGGTTGTTTTTTTTCCTTTAAAATATATAAAAAGCTGAACAGCTCATTGTGGGCAGATAAAAAAAAAGACGTACGACATTTTTTTAAAGCAGTTGCAGCTGCAGCTCCGATTCCAGTTGCAGCAGGGCATTGTGTTCAGCCAGTAAAGTGTTTCGTCTTATTTTAAACGATGTCATTACTCCAGTGACTTTTTTCTTTGTCTCAACTGAATATGTTTTCTTTTAAAGTTGAGAAAAAGTGAAAAGACACATTGTATTTAACACAGTTTTAAATTTAATGTTATCTTAAAAATTTCTCGGTAAACTGTCTTAACTCCATCAGTCAGTAATTCAAAAAAATAAAATAAATTTTAAGGGCGCCATCAATTTGTTAATTTGTATATAATTTTACATCCAAAGCAGGTACGGAATAGTCTGTGTTGTGCAGATCTACTATTCATTTTGCTTTTGTAACTATTTATATTTGTAGGATATGATGTAAATTACTATTTCTAAAGACCAATAAGGTACATTTGTTATTGAATGAAGGACTTTGTTTTGAAATTTTTGGTTGGTTTTATCATTTGTACAAGTACCAACATATTTGGATGCCAAATAAAATGACTTGCTTGTTTAGCATAATTTGGTTCTGGATAGATAGATACCAATTCTTTCCCAGTAATCAGTACATTTTTCTTTATTTCAACTTTAGTTCTTTTTCATTTTTATTTATTTGGCAGTATTTAATTGTTATGTAATTGTTGTGTCCAATATCTTCCTTTATCGACTGCATTTTGCATTATGTCTTGTGCCTTCAAAACACATTTATCAGGTACCAATATCACAGTATTATCTGTAAAGATGGTAATGATAGCATTGTTGCCAACTGGAATGTCACTAGCATATAACAAAAACAGAGTAGGTCCTAGAACACTACCTTGTGGTACACCGGCTTTAAGAAAATTAACGTTCCGAATAATTATGTATAAGATTTTAATATTAATTCTGAATCCAAACTGATAGTTTGGGATTAGTTGTATTTCTTTAATTATTGTTTGGTAAGTCTTTTCAGAAGAAATTTTTCAAAATAGATTTCTTTAATACCTTTATAAAAAGGCCGAAATTTTTTCAATCAAATTACAAGTTTATCTAAGAAGTTGTAGATGGATAAGTAATTTCAGCAAAAAACTGTACATTTTCTCACATATCTTTTGCTGTGTGCTAACTATCCAAAAACTCAGGCTACATATTAAAAGACAATAAATAAGTCTTTTATATGCCTTTTAAATTATTGCCATACGCTCACAAATGGCTTCGTGAAATTGTAAAGCGAATTAACATTTCTACATTTTTTCTTCAAATGCATATAGAGAAAGGCCTCTTAAGGTATACGTGTGTATTCGAGTTTTCCGAAGGCTTTTCTTGGCATTTCTTTCAAAACATGACAGCAAACTGTGAGTTGGCTTAAAAAATTTCGCAAGTTGTTCTGCGAAAATATCAGTATGACACTGATTACACGAGTCTTTTTTTCGTCTTTCTGACAGCACATGCCAAAAAAGTGGGAAACAAATTATGTATAATAGTGTGGAAACAAAATATGACAGCCCATCTTACCCAGCATGATTATCCAGCCTACACGATTTGACATGTGTTAATACATGAGAATTTTTAGAAATGATTGTAATTCTATCACACATTTCATCACATTTTTATTGAGGTTAAATTAAACTGTTGTGTGTGGTAAAAAAATGAAGACATTTCTATCCCACAAATTTGGTAGGAGCATGGATTTCTTTCCCACTTTCAATTTGACATGTGTTACTCAGTGGGATAGTGTGGAAGGGCTTTTACTTCATTTTCTCTAGATTTCTACATCCCTCCCCAAGCTGTCACAACGAAAGAAAAAACGGCAAAAAAACGAGTCGTGTAATCAGTGTTTTGGGTTTCACATCTATTTTTCATGTTGTGATTTTATTTGTGGCTTTTGTATTTGCAGTATTTTCAGGCTGCTTTCCACAAATCTATTTTTTAAATAAATACATTTTTTTCTAGATAATTTTTTAGACGTTTATAAATACTGTGTGTATTTTATTTGAGACCTTCTTTATTCAAATATCAGTTAATGTTATTAATTTTATGTAAAATCGGGCTTTTTTGGTCGTTGACTTCTATACACAAATAAAACGAATGTTATTTCATACTTTTTCCTTACGTTTCGTCGGATTTTTAACATAAAAATAAATAATTTAATTTTAAAAAAGTGGATTATTTTTGTAAGTTTATTATTGGACTATGAAGATTGTTGTTAATGTTTAATATATTATCAGCAATACATTACTTTATTAATAAAACTAGTTAATCCGTTATTAATATTCAACGTTACTGCACAGACTATTATTCCATATTAATATATTTTAACTCTGAACCATAAAACCTATAATCACATCAACATGTAAAATTAGGGAACTTAAAAATAATGTACAGCATTGCGGCACTCAATATATTCTTCATGTCTTTAATAATATACAAATCCTAGTCATACTTACAACATAATTCATTAAGCTTTATGTAACTACAACCCCATAATTACAATTAAAAAAAAAAAAAAAAAACATCCTTGTAAGTTGGTATCATGTATCTCATGTCATTTTATGGTAATTGCCTGATTTATTCTTGAAACACATGCTGAACATTAAAAGTCAAACTTGTGCTCATAATAAAATTTTCTATAGCTGACGTCAATAACCCGGGTCTTTTTCTTTATATCGTTGAATGGATTCCATCTTTCCATACTCCATTCAGAAAATAGCCTAGGTATAACTAAACTATCTTTTGAGTCATATCTTTGAGTCTGTCAGCACACTTCACTATTTCTTCATCTCACACTATTCTTTGTAGAAATCTAAGGATTTTAGTACAATAGTTTTGCAGTGTTTTTGAACATATTTAGACAAAACAAACAAAACATTTCTTAAACTAAACCTTAAAACTTAAAATTGTCTCCGCATTAATTATGTTGTTTTAACCTTAAGTATCCTTCATTTTATGTATGTACTGCAAAAATTACTGCATTAAGGTGTATCAACTGAATAAATGTCCTTAAACTCAACGACTAAAGGAAGACAAACAGAACATCACACCCTCCCAGAAAGCAAAAGGACAAAAAAAAAAACACAGAAAGAGAATATGCCATAAGGCTAAGTTCGCGTGCTGGTAATAACAAAGCTGACGAAAATGAAGAACAAATCCCAGTAGTTAGTATAGTTTCTTCGTAAGGATATATGTATGTATATGTGGCACTTATTTAGATTGCCAACAATGAGTCCTTAATCTATAATCTATATCTATAATCTATCTATAACATTATATAAAGACGAAACGATTATTTAGTTTGTCACGCGAAATCTCAGAAACTATTTACCTGATTAACTTGAAATTTTTTCTACAATATTCTTTATCTTTAGAAGATTGTAATAAGATAGTTTTTGTTTATCTAATTCGTTTGTTTAATACTAAAATTAATTTTTTTAAATTGATAGTCAACTTTTTTCTTGATTTTGACTTACATATTCACTTATAAATACGAAACTAATTGATAATTGAAAAAAACAAAAATTATTTCATAAAGTACATTTTTGTATGCAAATTTTAAGCCCTAAATCTTTTCTTAATTATGCATACAACCTGAGAAATAAATATAAACAAATCTCTAAGTCACTTACTTTTTCTATTTTTTTAAATCCAGGAATTTAAATCAATAGCATTCATGAGGTCGCTGCTTTGTTTCATTTCATATCATTTCCACCCTCTTACAGTTTTTCCTCCCTTACGTTTTTTTATTTATGTTGTGCAGGTTTCTCTTTGTTTACTCTTTTTCCACTCAATTTTTTTTCTCACATTCTTTTGTTTTGTTTCGCTTTGAGTATAACGTTGCAGGCAGGGATGGCCGAACTAACTACATTACTATCCGTAGTTTATCTTTAATCTTTATCTTCTTTAACATTATATAAAGACGAAACGATTATTTAGTTTGTCACGCGAAATCTAAGAAACTATTTACCTGACTAACTTGAATTTTTTTTACAATATTCTTAATGTTTAGAAGGTTGTAAATAGCAAGTTTTTGTTTATCTAATTCGTTTGTTTATTACGAAAATTAAATTTTTTAAATTTTTGGTCAACTTTTTTCTTGATATTGACCCACATATTCACTTATAAATACGAAACTAATTGATAATTGAAAAAAACAAAAATTATTTCATAAAGTACATTTTTGTATGCAAATTTTAAGCCCTAAATCTTTTCTTAATTATGCATACAACCTGAGAAATAAATATAAACAAATGTCTAAGTCATTAACTTTTTCAATTTTTTTAAGTCCAGAAATTTAATTCAATCGCATTCACGAGGTCGCTGCTTTGTTTCATTTCATATCATTTCCACCCTTTTGCATTTTCTCTACCTCCCTTATGTTTTTTTATTTATGTTGTGCAGGTTTCTCTTTGTTTACTCTTTTTTCACAATGGAACATTTTGAGTATAACGCTGCAGGCAGGGATGGCCGAACTAACGCTTTTTGGAATAAACTACATTTTTATACATTTGCTACGTAGTTTATATTTATATGTAGTAAACTTTGAAGATTGAATTTGAGTTGAACTGTTTTTATTGAAATTTTATTATTTACCTAGCTTTACTATGTATGTAGCAAACGTAACATTTTGTAGTATATAAGGCGTGTAGTTTATTAAATTATTAATGAAGTGTAGTTAATTCGGCCAACCCTGGTTGCAGGTAGTCAGGCAAGAAGAAGATGTTTACTTGGGTGCGAAGTATTATATGTATATTTGTATATGCAATAAGAAAATCAACGGGAGATAAAGATTCTGTTTATGTGTCAAACATGAACCTACTTAAAATACAAATAGGTAAACCATTTTTTAAGAACTCACATTTATCAAAACGTAAGTGTATAATGTATAAACTTTTTGTTAATAAGATGAAATAGAAATTAGGTACGGGTAGCGGTAGCCCTATTTAGTACTTTCGGTATATATGTAGGTATGTTAATATTAATTCTTAAATTTTTGCGAAGCAAGGCGAGCACGGGTCTACTAGTACCTTAATAAACCTAAAGAGGCGAAAGTCATATATACTCGTATAGTTAACTTTTAAAGGGCGTCTCTTTGCCCTTAACACACACATTTGTTTAAGTGAAATTGTTTACACTCTGTCTCGTTTCATTCATAGCGAATGTATAAACATGTTTTTTTTTTAATTGTACATGTTTTTATTTTTTTTTGGAAAATATTTATTTTTAGAAAAAAAGTTGAATAATTTTGACCGGAGTAAGAAGTTAAACAAAAAATCTGAAAAAAAAAGTTTCAAATTCGCTTCGCATTTAAACAGATAAGGAATAACAATAGAAAAAGTTTATATTTGACAATTAATTTCCTTTGATTTAAAATAAAATAGGAACCTGTGAAATGTAAAGCCAAAAATTGTATACTGACGATCATTTTACTATAGTAACTAGACTTTAAGCGAATTTTTTATTTTGTTTAGATTTAGACCTAAAGTTCGATTTAAGACAAATTCACTATATCTTTTTTTTCTGTATGTGGCCTTGAAATTTTCTTATTTAATTAAAACAAAACTGTCCCTAAACAAGTGATCAGTAAAATGTAAAATGGTTCACGGGTTCACAATAAATTAAAAAAAATTTAAAGTTCAAAAATTTGAGTTTTTCTTCTGAAAAGATTGTTCTTCTTAAATAAAATATATAAGCAGTCGATGATCTTTAACGACGACTTGAGTTATTTTCTTTAAGCATTCATATAAGCTTTGTTGTTTGCTCTCTTAAATTCTTAAAAAAAGTGCAATATATCTACTTACTTTTCCAAACATTGTTTTACTGAATCTCCCTGCCACTTTCATTTATAAAGTCTTATCATCACCACAAACTTCCATCAACAAAGTAAATTCCATATAATCCGACTTTTTCCTATAATATTACCCAACTAACTAATAGTCATGAAGATTAAATTGTTGTATAATAAAATTAAGAGCACATCCAGGTCGCAAGTTATGGTTAAGGAAATAATACAAATGTGTTTCCTTTTTAATTAACAATTTTTAAAAAAATATATTTTAGACAAAATAAAATGTATATTACGTAAATCAATATAGACTCTTTCAGTCCTCTTAATAAAAAAACGCTTAACTCACCTTTAATCTACGATCATGAAATAGAAGTTAACTCGCTGGTTAAAATTTTCTATTAATAAAAACAAAACGTTCCTGGAAGTGCTTACTAATGTTTATTGAAAATATTTAAAGAAAATCTACTACAATAAGTGGAAATTCACTTTAGTCTATTGAAATGTTACACTGACCATGCATTTTGGGGAGGACGAAATTTCTTTTTATTTGTTTATGTGTAGGGGGGCTAGTGAGAGTATTCAAAACTATTTTCGGGATTGAACCACCCCCCCTTTGGTCAACATCTTAGAAAAGGGGGTGCAAAAATTTTATTTTTTGTGATATTTTGAGAAAAAATAAGTAGATCTAACGAACAAAGTTTTTGCACGGTTTTGAACGGAATTGATTTTTTACAATTTGGTTAAGATACTTTTTATTGAATATACAAATGTTATGATTAAACATAGACTAGAATTTTTAAGGAAAATCTTACTCAAGAGTTTTTTACATTCGTCATCTCATCTAATTATCATATAACTTTTTATGTTTAATTTGTCGGTAAAATAGGATTCTTAGACATAGCGAAAAACTTTTAACACGCCCTGTTTCAAGATGGCGGTCAAATGAAAAAGCATTAAACCCCGAAACATAAAAAATGTTGATCTTTGCAAAATCAAGATTTATCCAATTTTTTTCAGAAATAAAATTGTGCATTAATAAATAGCATGTTAGTAAAAAGTCGTCAAGTTTTTCGATAGATGGCGCTGAACTACAAAATATCAAAAGATGCTTAAACTCGAAAACTAACCATTCGATCGACATGAAATTTACAAAATATATTTGATGTGAAATAAGGATTAAAAGTTTTCAAGATTTTAAATAGATGGCGCTGAAAACTGAAATTTAAAAATTGAATTTAACTTAAAAATTAATTATTTGATGGAGCTGAAACGAAAACAATATATCGCACCCTTAGAATGAAAGTGACCTAACTCAAAATTTTTGTAAGTTTTGATTTTTTAATAAACAGCCCTTAAAATGCAAAATGAACTCTAAAACCAGGTCGTAAAAAAGATGCAGAACACCAAAATATGTTTCGTCCATGGACAATTGTTTATGGAAATTTCACGTTGCTTTTTTTGCAATATAAACATTTTATTTTTAAATTAGAAGAAAAACTGAAATATATACAAAATCACAATAACGATGCAAGTTCAAATTTAAATAGCTCTCTTACTCATATGACACGAATTTAATTTCTGTGCAGCACAGCGCAATGAATACCTAACGGCTATTCGTTCAGTATATAAAAATGAATGTTTGTCTGTATAAGGCTTATAGAATCGAAAACTACTGATTAAATTTCGCTGAAATTTTAAAAATCTGTTCCTATGGTTTTGAGAGTGGTTTGAGTTTCTTCCCTATTGAATGTTCTTAGAACGTTAAAATTTTAAAATTATGCTCTCTTCAACATAAAGCTGAACTTCTATAAATCTCTCCTTCAGCCAAAACCACGTCCAATTTTGTCAATCAATATAAAAGGTTTCGGGCCATATTATTTATATTTAAAAATCCTTTAAATCAAATTTGTATTTTCTCATTTTCGTGACAAGAATGCCTAATTGGTTTCGGATGATTTTGAATAACTTAACTATTGAAACAACATCATTGATAGAAATTATAAAGAGAAGTGTACCTAGGTGACTACTTTGAGGTACACCAGAGTCTGGGTTTATTAAAACAGAAATGGTCTCTAAAAAGAACTTGTTAAGTTCTCCTCTTCAAATACGATCTTATTCATTGAACTAAAGCTGAAGAGCAACCAAGAGATGAAAATTTGAATAAAATAAGAATATAAGACAACTTATCGAAGGCTTTACTGAAGTCTGTACACAGTCAACTTGATGGTCTTTCTCAATAGAAGATTAGTTACACTAGATATATTTTTCAAAAACAAATATGATGATCGTTCGCAAGAAAAGATTCATAGCTACAGCTACAATTAATATGAGCATAGAGAATTTTATTTGAAAAAAAAAAAATATTTTGAAATAAGTTGCAAGGAAAGTTTGAAATGGTTCTGAAAACTGTGGAAAAGTGGTTTCCAATACCCTGAGAATTTAGCTCTAAATTCAGACTTTAATATTTTTTTGTCGAATCGAAAACTTACCCTTACAGAAAAAGAAATTACTTAAATAGAGAGACACCGACAAAAACTTTTTAGAATAAAAAAAAAAAAAACTGCAATCATGCTTCCAAAAAACCAGTGAACTCTTCACGGCACCTCAGATGGCCGGATTATATAGCAAAAGCCAACTCCCTTAGTGTAGCTATCGCGAAATATATCTACACACTCATATTGCAGACCACCCTTCCTTTTCCTGTGTCAGTACCACCATGGTTTAGGAGGTGCTGGTGTTAGCGGTGCGGTGGTGTGGTATGTCATTGTCGTCAGCATGGTTATTCCACCCAGAGACTTTGTTATGAATATGCAATTTTTTTTTTTTTTTGCTTACCTCATATCTTTTGCTGTGGTGGATTCCATTTCAAGGGTTGCTTTTTTGCAGCTATTTCTCATTTCTTTGTTATTGAATAACATTCTTTTGTGTCTTTTTTTTTCGGGGTTAACCACCAGAGAGCAGCACCGTAAGTATATGCCAACAGAATGGTGGAATAGTTTTTTCGTTACGACAGTCACGGTGACTTCGACGACAATATAACTAAGGAGAGGACGACAATAATTATTTATACAAAAACTGTGAAAGATGGCATATGAAAAGGCTAAGGAACGGATTTATGGTAGGTTTTCGGTTAGCCTGGTCTGAAAACAAAAAAAAAATAAAACGAATTGCAGTGATATTTAAAAAAAAATAAGCAAGTGTCAAAAGGGGTCAACTAATATTATCTTTAAAAATCCAGAGTTCATGGTTCATATACCTATATATATCGCGTAAAATTGATCAAACACAATTCTTGGACTAAATTTTCACAAAAACAAAAAAGGGCCTACCATAGGTGCTATAGAATTCACAGAAGTGAATCCATTGCGGTACAATTCAGTTCAAAACTAGGTTAAGCGGTTTTTGTAGTTTAATTTTTGCCAACTACAGCTGAGAATTATTCTTATTTTAAGGGCAATGTTCATTCAATACCAAAGACGAACACTACGGGTACCTATACTCTTCTTATCTTCTTGGCCAGCAAAGTGATTCATATGTGCGGTTGCGGCAAAAAAAAATATCTTCCATAGAGTGTTTAAGTGTAAAGTGCATCAGGGCTAAAAGATAGAGAGAGAGAATCGTTTAAATGTACGCTCGTGATTTGTGTGTGCGGTTTCCGGGTTACAAAGTTGTCGATTTGTTAGATTCTACAATTTTCTATTCCTGTCCACACCACGGGCGGTGGACTTCAACAAACACACCAGCACCAGCACCAGCACCAGATAAAATGGATGCCGAACTTTCTTTGGAAGATTTTTACACTGGTAAGTGTTTGTTATACGGTTGGTTGAGCAAAAAAAAAAAAAGGAAAGCAAAGCAAAAAAAATACATGTCCTTATGCGGGTTATAAGTCTCAATTTGAAAAGGAACTGTAGAGTACTTTCAAGATTTATTTGTTAGAATTCATGTTAAGGCTGGAAAAAATGTAGTAGTTCTTAAGATGTTTTTTTCCTTCTTTCTATCATAAGAAATATTTATTTTTATTGGTATTTTAACATTGGAAAAAGCGTGCTCAGAATTATATACAATTGTAAGAGGGGACTGAGGTACTTGATTCGAAAGGAAATGCATTGTTATTGGTTCGAGGTATTTTTCAATTGCATGGTTATTGGTTATAACGGATTCTTCTTTTTTTATTGAAAATTGAATTCTATATAGAAAATTCTTGAGACTTATATTAAATCTCAAAGACTCTTAAAGCACAAAGCCACGATACTCTTACTATATACAGGCATTTTCTTTTTTTTATAGAAAATCTGAATTAATTTTAAAATATATACCTATTTTACCCTCATCATTTGAAACCGTTTCCATTAATGTTAAGTTGATTAAAGTAGTTAGGTAAAGAATATAATTTTTGAAATTTAAAACTTTTAAATCGGCTAAGGTTTTATTTGTTGGATAACTTTAATCTTTACACAAAATTTTTTCCGATCGGCAATTGAATCATCAAGAAAGGACAATTAAATAGTTTTCCCGATAGATGGCACTGAACACAGACATTTTCTAAAATTCCAAAAACTAACGATACGATTTTGCTGAACCTGTACAATAAATTTCTAATATGAAGTGAGAGTAGACGGAGGTGTTTTACACATATTTTTTGTAACGAATTAAGTTTTTGTGCAGCCAAATCTTATCTACCAATAACCTTAAACATTAAAAAAAAGTAATTTTCTCGTAAAAAAACATAAAATCATCTGCCTACTGAAAAAAATCGATCTAGACCACAAAATGCCACTGAAAATTGTTTGTTTGTTTGGTGGAAAATAGTTTGTTTAGTGTGCTGAATTTTTTCGCTATACCATACATAAAATTGGCAATATGAAAATTATGTATCCCGCTTTGAAAATCCCGACGGAAAATCAATTTTTTTCCATAAAAATTTCGTATTGATAAGTTGGGAATCTCAAAAAAAAAAAATATGTAGCTTAGTAAGAAATGCTTAGTTAGGCCCATTTGCTGAAACGAAACTTAAATATTTATTTGAAGGAATAAGTGGACATATTGTGTGCAACTAATTAGAATAACTAAGAAGAACACAAATAAATTAATTTCAGAAATAGGAGACTAATTCAAAATAAATATTTAATTAGTCTTCGCCTCATCCTATGTACTTTATTCTTGAAAACTTCATAAAATGCAGAACTTATAAATTTCTATTCGACTTAAGATTTTAAGAATAAATTCAAAACTAATTTGGGAGCCACAAGTAAGTACTAATATACCTACCTAATTTGTAAGGCAGCGCCATAAAGAGTATATTTTTTTTACCTTTTACGAAGAAAACCTGAGTGAGATCAGGGGCCTATTTCACAGAATTACGTCACATACATTGTATGTAATTTATGTTTCTTAAATTAGTCGCCATTGATTACTTAGTGAACCATTTGAATTTAAAAAATCTATATGTTAACTTAGTAAAGGCTTAAATTTTTTTTAATCTAAAATTTACACTCACTCATCTGGGGCATTTTTAAAGTCACATGTGATGTAAATTCGGCATAAAAAAAGCTTCTTTTAGTAATTTAAACAGAGGCTGCCTTCGTTAAATAATCAAGCATTTAATTTAAAAGGACTTTTAGCTAAAACACAAAAATCCACATTTTCAGACGGATGTTTGAACTTAAAACATGTTCAATAAGCCAGTTTTGTCATTTTCGACGAGAATATCTCGAAAACTTAATGTTGAGGCCTAATTTGGATTCAATGCATCAAAAACCTAAGAAAAAGTATAGTCTAATATTTCCAGAAGGTTGTTTAATTTTTTTTTTCGCAAAATCGCACTTTCATTTACAAAAAAACACATAATTGAACGTCAACTCAAGAGAGTGAATATATGAGTGAAGAGTGAACATAAATTTAAAGATGCCAATAAAAACAATCAATTCAACTAAGCGTAAGTAAATGAATAGAAACCTTAATGTAGTTTTCTCAATGCGATTATTAGCTTAAAAGCGGGTTTAATTAAAACTACAAAATCCAGTGTGAATGGAGTGTGAATAAATTGGCCATTAATTTTATGAAAATAAATATTTATTGTTTCGATTTTCTCAAATACTATAGAAGACATTTAAGCATCTGGTTTTAAGTGTTTGACTAAAAATTGATAGGAGCATTGAATGTTAAAAAAAAAATACTACTGAATAACGTATAATTTTGAAAAAAAAAAAAAATGTATTTAAAAAATTTTTAGTTTGAAAATTAATTTTACCAAAAATATTTATTAGAAACAATTTGATTTAAAAAGAAAATTAAAAAATGTATTTTTGTCTGTCTGTCCGTTCGGACACAGCCTAAAAGGTTGGGTAGATTTTTTTTAAACTTGATACCAAGCATTTTTAAGGCATTCCCCGATACGTTTTTTTCTTTTTCATTTTTTTAGGACCAAAAATAACGGTACCTGCCGTACAATTTTTTTTTACCAATTATTAAAAATCTATTTTTTTTTTTTTTTTTTTCAAACCTGCCCTATACCCTTTTCGTAAAATTCCGGAAAATGGTGGTGATAAATAGCAAGAACCCTTTTTTTTTATTTTCGATTTCCTCAAAAACGGTTTAAATGATTTTGATCAATTTTCGTATGGAGAATTAGCTTAATTCGAAAGCGTTGCGGTGTTTATTAATCATGACACCCAGGAGTTTTTTTTTTCTCGAAAACGACTCCTACGATTTTGATTAAATTTTTTTTGTGAGCTGATATCAGTACAATCTACCATATTATAGGAAATTCCACTTTAATCCATTATTAACGGTATCTCGCATAGAACTATGTTTTTGTGTTTTCGACTATTTCATTATCTGTTCAACCCATTTTAATTCCATTTTTTAAGCAAAAGCATCTAATAATTTTAAATAATATTGTATATCGAAATTAAAAAAAAAAAACAAATATTAGATATTTAAAAAAAAATTCAAAATTATTTTTTGAAAATTCGTTAGGTAGGTAGGTACTTCGAAAATGATTTTTTCAAAAATAAATTTTCCAACTACGCATTAATAAATACTGAAAATAACGTAGGAACCAATGTTTGTTTCTTAATAATGTTAACAAAATTTTATACATAAAAAAATATTAAAAAAAACCTTCCATCGATTTTAAAATTCTCAATGAAATCAGACACTTTTTAATCAATTTATTTCTAATCATATTGATTTTTGAACAATTTTTCAGTTTAACATTTAGTTCCATGCATGAATAAGTGCAACACAGAACTAAATTAGGTGTGTTCTTTTGGGATGCAACATATCTACTGCCAAGTACTTCTTGCTACAGTCAACTACTTCTATACTCTGTTGTTAAAGTATAGTTCAAAGCTCTTCCATAATGTAGTAACGAAATGAATCTAGGTAAAATAGCGACACCATCAGTAAAAAGCAATTACAAAATTATTAAATTATTGTTTTTTATGTTTCTCTAATTTAAAATAAAATACGAATACAAAAAACCAACCTATACATTAAGGTTAAACTTTTCGTTTTGCAAAATTAAAGCGTTCCATTCACCATTTACTGGGAAGTACTTAAAATTACTTTGCAAGAACCAAAGGAACACACTCTTTGTCCTTGTTTATGTGCTCACATAATACTAAAACTACACTACGTGTTTGCCAGGTGGCATAAAATATATAACCTTCCATAACAAATTTACTTCTTTTAAAACCAGATTAAGAGATTTACAATATCCAGACTTTAAATGAATATGCAAGTTCGTGCGACCCAGTTGTACATTATTTTTCCTACTTAAAATAATTCTCCAAGGACTTGTTTTACCTAACTGCTAAGATTAAAAACGTATTTTATAATTGCTTTATTTAAGAAAATGCGAACAAAAAAACAGCAAAAGCAATTTCCTCAAAATGTCACCTGGGAAATAACGTCTTTTACTTTTTTTATCCAAAAAATAGCTTCACATTACTCTTTTGCGACCTTCCATCCTTCTATTTTAACTATGAAGTCTTTTTCCGACACTAAAACAAAAATGCTAATATTCTCACCTCGCTTTACACAAAAAAAAAAAAAACCGAAGGTGAAAACTTCTTAAACTGGAAAAAGGTGCACCTGATGAAATAAAAAAGCATTGTATTTTCTTTTTTAGCGAAAAAAACTAATAAAAGAACATGAGCAATTTTGTAAAAAAAAAACTCTTCAGAGGGTTGAAAATCATCTCTTATAGAGCAAGAGAATCAACCTATGGCCTTGACTTTTTCTAAAAGGTAAAAACGAATATGAAGCAAAGAAGGAAAGTAGTTATAACTTTAAAGGAATTCAACTGTGTGAGAAAATAAATTCGCACTGAACGAAAAACAAAATTCTAAGTTACAAAAATGAAATTGAATTTTTATTAAAATCACCATGACAAGGGTTTTTATTTTTGTGTTGAACGAGGGATAAAAATTCATTGATACTAGGTGGCGCAAAATGTGTCACCGGGCGGCGTCAAAAGTTGTCACCGGTTGCAAGTGGCGGCAAATGTCAATTCTACTTGACATTTAAGTAAAGTAAAAAGATACAAAATACACGTCAACATAAAATGAATCACTATATTCCTAAAAAACGCAGAATAATTGTTTAGTATTTTTTTTGCGGAATAATTTGCAAAAAATTAAAGCATCTTTCAATAGGGTGACAACTTTTGCAACACCTTGTAGATGAAACTTATAAGAGCATTTAAATATTCTGTATATTTTGCTTGTCTTGTTAGAAACCAACATTTTATGCACTGTACAAATTCAGCTGAAAATTAAAAAAAAACATTAACACATCATTGAAAATGAGATTGAATATTTTCCTTCCATTAAAGGAAGCAAACGAAAAAGTTGATCTGCTTAAAGGTTGAAAAAATGAGGCATTGACTTAATTCAAAGAGATTACCTAAAAACACAGAAGAGTCCTTTACGAAGCTCAAATTTAACTTTTACAACTGTCAACTTAACTATATTTGTGTGTGTGTGTGTTTTTTTTAAGCAAAAAAAATAAAAAAAATAATAACGATGCGAAAAAAGAAAGAAAACAAACATAAAATAGTAACGTTATCCTCGTGTTTAAGAAGAAACTTTGTATCTATTTTTCTCTGATGGCATCTATACTTCTTTTTGATGAAAGTAAAGGATAAAAACAAAAGTTTGAATGTTATTAAAACTATACTTGACAGTTAAAGTGGTATTTTACTCGTACAAAAACTACGAGCAGAAAGTCATCTTCTTTATGCTTGAAATGATACTTGATGAGGTGCTAAGGGGATTTAGGCTCAAGATAATGTGGTCTATATAGCAAACATATAAATTGCTGGTAATTTGTGCACAAGTTGATACTTCTTGTCAAGAGTTCTTTCTAAGTGAAATTTTAAGACATTTTTCTGTTTTTTTATTTTTTTTTTGTAATTTAAAGGAAAAGTTACTGTCGACAATCTAACTAAGAAAATGTGGAATAAAACGAGTATCCCTTAGGAAAATTATTAAATGTTAAGTATGACATTTCATTTAATATTAATTGGTTGAATTACTTCAAGAGTAACTGATGATTTCATCAAGTTATATAACTGAGATGTTTTTTATGTAGTGAAAGGCCGTTAAAAGCTATTTTGGATTAATAATTCAACAACAAGTCTTATAAAAAAGTGCTGAAATATATCACTCAAGTAGAAGACAAACTTTCTACTTGAGTGATTTATTTCAGTAATTTATAAAATTTGTATTAAAAAAGCATCTGCGTGACAAAATTTTAATTTTTTGATGCTCTGAATTTAAATCCAACCTCAAAATGTTTCCATCAGTTCGGGTTTTCGATAAATTGTTTTTTCATTTTTTTTTAGGAAAAAATAATGCCGTAAAAATTTTCTTAGCAAATGACGAAAATCCCATTTTTCTAAAAAACAACTTTACAGTTTCAGTACCTAATTTTGTTTATAAAAATTATAATTTTATAAAAAAAAATTCCTCCCACAAAAAATCTTTTTTTGATTTTCGATTTTTCAAAAATGGTTTAAACGATTTTGGTCAATTTTTTTATGGAAAATGTTTCTCAAAAAACTTAAAGGAATTGTATATCAAAATTTTCAATTTTTTTTTTTTTGGATTTTTAAAAAAAGTTTCAAAAAGTGCATTTAGCACTTTTTAAGATTATCTAGCAGATTTGAAATAAAAATTATTCTTATAATTAAAAACCTGTAAGGAAAATGTAATTTTTCTTAAATATCAGAACGATCTACCATATTATTTGGAAAAAAAATGTATCTGTCCATTAAAAACGGTATCTCCCATAGAACCAATTTTTTGGTTTTCGATTATCTCATCATCTGTTGAACCGATTTTAATGAAATTTAAATAGTATTGCATATCAAATTTTTGAAAAAATTTAATTTTGGGTTTAAAATATTAGTTATTTTTTGAAAATTCGATATTTTGAAAATGGGTAGATTTTTTTTTCAAAATTATTTTTTTAACTCCGCATTAATAATTATTTACTTAAAAAATGGTGTCTCATTTTTTTTTCTTACAAATGTTACCAAAATTTTATATATAAAAAATTATTTTTTTTTTTAAAAAACAACGATTTAAAAAAAAATTTTCCCCATAAATTGATACTTATTTAAACTAGGTATCTGATTTACATCGCGTTGGTGTTAAATTAATTTCAGAGGTTGTTTAATCAATTTATTTCTTTTTACGATTATATTGATTTTTTAACAATTTTTCAGTCTAAACTGTAAGTTCCATGCATATGTGCAATACGGTGCTATATTTGTTCTTATAAATATGTGCTTACATAAAACTACCTTAAACATTACTCCGCAGTTGGTATAAAAAATAGGCTCCCAGCTAATTTATTTCTTGTAAAATCAGATGAATAGATCCGAACTATTCAGACTACAAAACCACAGTGTGGTCGCACATAAGAGCAAGTTCGTGCGACCCAGTCGTGCATTTTATTTCAATCTGTGGAGCCGATTTTGGAAAAATAAGATTTTCCAAAAATGCTAAAAAATTATATGGCAGGTGCCTTACATTTTGTTTGGTGCTAAAAAAATGTAAAAAACGTTGCCGGGGAAATGTCCAAATAGTCAAATGTCCAATTAGTTAAAAAAAAAATTGACCTATCCGTTTAAGCTGTAGCCGAACAGACTAGATATACAGAATTGTGAGACACACATTATATTTACGTATTAGGGTTTCTTGTTGGATCCTAGTTCCTTAGGAATTAGTTCATAATAAACTACTCTCCAACTGAACTATCTTTTGAACTTGAACTAAAACCCTCTGTCAAATTTGATGGCAGTTACTCAAAAAAAGCTAATTCGCTTAGAGCTGTAATGTATGCAGGTTACAACATTAATATTTTAACCATCAATTAGATTAGATGGTATATATTGTATGGGACAATAAAAGTCCATAAATTAAAAGGATTTAACATCAGGTGTGATATCGAGAGTATACATAGCTATCGTTAAATAAATCATTTGATAAAAATTAATTATTCACTTTCACTCTCACTCTAAACGATTTACTCTATCTCATTATTTAATAATAAATAAATGGTTAGCCCCAAAAGTAATAAATTATCAAAAATAAATAAAGTTGTAAGGAAATCATTTACTACAAAATTATAATTCCCATTTTGTGGTATCATTAATCTTTAAACGTGAGCCCATATCACAATCATATTTAGCTCATACAAAAAATATTAACATCTGACGTAAATTACACAAAGGGGGAAAAATATAAATTCTTTTAAAACATTTCAATTAATATAAACTTATTATGTACATATGTGTTAATGTATGAGTTTTATGCATGGTTATACGGACGAAAAACAAATAATGTAATAAAAAATATACCATAATTACCTACATGCCGCGCGGCATGTGATAAAATAAATAAAATTTAAATTATGTATTTTTCATCGTGTTCATGAATTTTGTGAAATTTAATTTTTTTTTCTTAAGACAAACACGATGGTGGTGTAATTTGTTATTCTGAAAATATTAAATAAACATTAAAGAAAAACATGAGAACGCGAACGCGCCCACCTGTTTATAGGATAAGAATTCTTGTTTGGTGAGCATAAGTGATGAAAATTTGTTTAAATTTTGGTGTATGTATGTACAATAATTTAATTAAATTAATATTTTTACTACAAGTTCATAAGTTTTATTTCATAGTTTTTATTTTATGTTAATGAAATTAAATCAGTTTGACAAAATAAATATTTATTTTTTTGGATGAAATTTATGTAATCTGATTGATAATAACAGATGTTGAATGCAAATAAAAAAAAATATTTATGAATTCTTTATATTTTGAAAAAAAAAAAAAAATTAATAAGCGCATTGGAAGCCAAAATAGTAATTCAGTAGTCTTTTAATAAAAACTTTGTTTTTTTTTGTATTTGTGAGAATATAGTAATAAGAGATGATTTACACAACATTTTGGCAGCTTTCGTTTTTAATGTTCGTGAGCTACACCTTCTCTTGTCTCCTCGGTTTTCTCTTGCACAATTTTTAACATGAAAAAAAATTGTTTTCTTTAAAATAAAATTACTGTTAAGTTTTTAAATATTCTACAATAAATCAGACACGATTTTATATAATCAGATTAAATTAAATTTTACAATTTTAATACAAAACTGCAAAAAGGGACTTATGTTGTTTTTCCTTTTTGCCACAGATATATCGGGTTTTTCAATAAGAGCGCTACAAAAGTTTTTTTAAATGAAACAAAAACGGTTTTGGATATCAATGAAATTCTTTATTCCTGTGAAAGTACGTTCGATGCCATTATGTATGGAACTCGATTTCTTTTGCATGGCCACCACGGGCACGCTTGCAGAAGTCCAGACGCTGAACCCAATTTTCGACGGTTTTCAAGCATAAATCGGCCGATACTGCTGCAATTTCACGTTCGATATTCGTACGAAGTTCATCAATCGTCGCTGGCTTGTTGGCATAGACCATAGACTTGACGTAGCCCCACAGGAAAAAGTCTAACGGTGTCAAATCGCACGACCGAGGCGGCCAAGCGACTGGACCATTTCGTGAGATAACACGTTCTCCAAACTTGGTTTCCAATAAATTGATTGTGACATTTGCTGTGTGGCTTGTGGCGCCGTTCTGTTGGAACCACATGTCCTCCAAGTCCATATCATCCAATTGGGGCCAAAAATATTCTGTTATCATTGAACGGTAGCGATACCCATTCACAGTAACGTGCCGGTCTTGATCATCACGGAAGAAGTACGGCCCAATGACGCCGCCGGCTCATAAACCACACCAAACCGTAATTTTTTCGGGATGCAATGATGACTCATGGAGTACGTGTGGATTGCTGTCTGACCAATACCGCATATTTTGTTTATTGACGAAGCCATTCAGCCAGAAATGAGCCTCATCGCTGAAGATGATTTTTCGATGAAAATCCGAATCATTTTCAAGTTGTTGCTCAGCCCAATTCACGAAAATACGACGCTTCTGGTGGTCAAGCGGCTTCAGTTCTTGCGTCAATTTAATCTTGTAAGGATGTAGGCCAAGATCTTTTCGCAAAATTCGCCTCAACGACGTCACAGAGATGCCCAACGCTTGAGAACGACGTGTGAGAGACACATTTGGGCTTTCTGCAACTGAAGCCTCAGCGGCAGCAATATTCTCGACACTACGGGTACTTCTTTGTCTCACTGGCACGGGAACATTTTGTACTGTGCCTGTGGATTCCACTAGGCGCTCAATTGTTGATCTGCTAGGACGATTATGACGACCATAAATTGGACGTAGCGTTCTTAACGTTGAGGCCACTGACTCCGAATTTCGGTAGTAAATTTTAATAATTTCGACTCGTTGTTGGCTCGTATATCTTTCCATCATGAAATGGCAAACCTTACTGAAGAGAAATATCAAAAGAGCGGCAAGAAATATGGCGTCGTTTGCTGTCCCTGTTGCTCTACTTTTGTAGCGTCCCTGTTGAAAAACCCTTTACATAATAATGTTAATTTGAAACCACGAAAAGCGAATTTTAGAATTTATCCGTAAAACTAAGGATTTTTCAACAACATTTGTAAGAGTACGAAATGTTGTTTTTTAAATTCAATTTTTGTGGATAAAAAAAAGTGTGATTTCCCGTAGTAAGGGTGAAGATGTGTTAACCTACGTGTTGATAAATGGCTAATGTCTTGATGTGTACTTCCTTAATCTTTAAAATTCGTGCCAACAAAATTAAATTAAAATTTCAACTGAAATATTTCAAATATTTCTATCGAACGAAATGGTTTAAAGCCATTGCATATTTGTAGATGTAAAGTATTCGGATTGTGCATTGGATAATCAATATTTTTCAGAGACAACAACCCTATTTGTATAAGAAAGTATGATCGAATTATAACCTTTTCCGTTGCCGTTGTTTTGACATTTCCGTTACTGTTACATTTTCAATTTCCCTTTATTTAGAGCTTAGATATCAAAACGCATCAAATTGTTATGTAAATGTTTCAAAACAAATTTAAAATTTCACCGATTCCATACTTGGCATGAATAATTTAGTTTTTCTGTTTTATTTTTCATGTGTTTTGAATAAAAAAAAACCGAAAACAAAATTCTCAACGAAAACCCCAATAATTCAAATATACCAGTGCGAACAAAAAACAATAACGAAATTTTGTGTCTAAAAAAACATAGCTCGAGTTATCGGTAGAGAAGCATGTTTTTCTGTTTCTGATTCGCTTTTGTTTTCTTACAATAATTGACAACGGCGCAATGTGTTCAAAAATCTTTTTTTTTTCGTTGCGAAATTATCGCTACAATTTTTATTCTTCAAAAAAATATAAATTTTTTAAGAAAATTGCTTCACAGGGTGTTTCTTAATCGTTGGCTGAATTAAGATTTTCTTAGAAAAAGGAAAGAACAGTGAAGGGAATTAAAGCAAAACTTTTAAAATAGTTAAAATTTTGCGAAATTAATATCTAAGAACAAGACAAGTGTAGTCGCAGCTTCATGTTTAATTGCATCCCTTTGAAGTGTAGGAATACTTTCTATTATCCGTTGTACCTACTCGTAATAGGGTTTCAATCATAACTGCTTTTGTGATGTCTTACACTTACAAGGCAATAAAGAAACTAATCTCCTACTTTTGGCAGGTTACAAAAAACAAAAAGGATTAAGGATTATAATTTTCTTTCTTGTCAATGCCCATTCATCTTTCCCTACTTTAGTTTCAAAAAATCTTTACGTTTGGGAATATATTCAAAAAGGGGCGTGAAAGTAGGCGGATTATAAAAATTGAATGTTCAATATAAGAATTAGTAGTTCGTTTACAAGATTGTTAGTCCATTTTTTTAACAATCGCAATTTAAATAAAAATGGGTGTAGAAGTGGGCGGATTTTTGGAATGATCAAGATAATAAAAATAAAAGTATTTTAATTGACAAAATAAGAAGACAATTTCACGTTCTCAGCTCTTTTGAGAAAGGAAATAATTCAAACATTTCAAAAGCAAATTTTCTTTTAAGACTAAAATGTGAGGAACGGGAACATGATTTTGTTAAACAAATTACATTGTCTCAAAACATTGCAGCGGCAATTTTGCATATTGTTTAACAAATAGTTATGTCAAATTATCCTGGTATTTTTTCGTAAAAAATGTTTTATTTATTAAAAATATTTAAATGCTTTTTTTTATTATTTTAATTTACTTGCAAATAACATTTTTTTGTTATTTTTTTAAGTCTAGAACAAAAATACTCAGCTTTGAAAAGCTTTATAACCAAACAAGTATATCGTTTGCTGTTTTTGAAACTCTATTAAAAAAAACAAAAACAATAAAAACATCGGATTTTGTATTTTGGGCTTTTTGGACCATAGTGCGGGGCTGGCTGGTTGGAAAAATGATTGTTTCATTCGGGTTATGTTGGCCAAATGCAAAGCTATAAACTTATGTGTTTATGACAACCTCTCGTAGAGGCGGACTGGGCCACCGGGCAACCGGGATTTTTTCCCGATGGGCCCCTGGGCGAGCAAAAAGAGGTTAAGATAGCCCCTATCTATTCTTTAAAAAAAACGTTCTCATAAAATTGGATTTCTAAGGGCCTTGCAGTAAATAAACAGCTTTTGTGGCCCCAAAGGAATCTTAGGAAACCCACATCTGAATCGTGGTTTTCGAAGCTAATTTCATTCTACTCATTTTACTTTTTTTGTGGCCCTCTTTCTTAAAGTCCCGAGAGGCGTTTTGAATACTAGTCCGCCCCTGACCACTCGTGCGACACCACAAACCTAGTCAAAAATAAATAAAAAAAAACATCTTTCTCATACACTTACCTATGTTGCATTTATCAAAATATATTTAAGATAGATTTAGGGAACCTTTAAATGCATGGGCGTTTATTTTGCAAAGCTCTTAAATATTGTTGCTTGAATATAAAAATTGATAAAAATAACTAACACTAGAGGGAGTAAGTATAGTACATATTTTAGAGTTGATAAGTCTTTGAAATCGTACCGGTAATACATTTCTATTTCAATATTATCTTCCGGACTGTAAAATAATTCATACAAAATTTACGTATGTACGTATACATACATTCATACACCCTTATATGCACCTACATACATACATATGTACACATTTCTTCAATAATCCCCTCAACAATATGTTTGTCAAATGTTGACAAAAGACAAAGAATTAGTTATGAATTTGATTAATAATGCCAAGAGAAGGTTGACATAAATAAACTATGTATAAAATTTTCCCGAATATTCAAAAAAAAAAAAAAAATGAAGAACAGAATCAAAAGCAAAACAAACATTTTAATCTTAGAGAGAATGTGATGTCAAAAGTGATTTATGAGCTTGTTCATTTGAGGAACAAAATAAAATATTCTTCAAAATGAAAATAACAAAATACATACGATAAAGTGTTTTTGTTTTCATAATAATTTGTATTATTTTTTTTATAAAAATGCATTTTTAAATAAATTGTCTTAGTTTATTTTCAGTATTTCCAATTAAAACACCGCGCCGCTGCATGTTTCGGAATTCAAAAACATTTATGTATATTAATTTGTTTTTGTAGATTTTGTGATCCCAAGACTAATAAATTCATATACATATTTAAAAGGTTAGTATACAACAGTGTATAATTACACAATATGGTTCATTTTTTTTTATATTGAATAATAGATCAGGTGGTTGTGGTCATGCGGCTCTTACAAAATCATCTCAAAGCAATATACACTGTAGTTCGCATTAGATTCGACAAAAAGCTAGATTGTGTAGGTTGAATCGAGGAAAAAAAAAATTGTATGAGAGGGGGTCTATTTCCCGCCGTTTAGGCGAGGAGCAATTTTATAAAAAAATATTTTAAAACAATGGCAACACTTGCAATATAATGCTATAATACTTGTGCTTTTTGAAAAATCAATACCTTGTTTTCAATTTTAAAAGTTTACGCTATGGCGCAAAATTTCAAACCACTTGAGGTTAAGGTATTAGCTTGATACTACTTAACAATTTTTTAACTTTAAATCTCTTAACTATAAAATATTCTTAGTTTTAACGTTTTTTAACTAGTATCATACTTAACCTTTTTTCTTTATGAACTCCAGCTGAACACGTCTAAAACAGTGACAGTTCATGGAAATAAATAAGTAAACATTATCATTTTCACACTTTTAATTGTCAAAGTGACATTTTCAGTAGGTAAGTATGCTACTAAAAAGTTAAAATAAACATTTGATGATTTTAAATATAATACAATGTTTAAAAGATAGTACGATGCTATAACTCGTTTCAAAATTGGAAAGTCTTGTATTTAACCTAGCATCATACTAAAATTGCTCTAACGACGTACTTAATCGTCTAAAATTTTGCGCCTATACCGGGCCAGTTTTTCAGTGCGAGATCATTCTATAGTCTCGGGGTTAAACCTGAGGTAACTTTATAAGCGTGTTTTTCGGTCCATTGAAATCTTAAGTTAACTCACCTAATTTGGTGAGTTAACTCAGGGACCAAATTGACGGCTTTTTCAGTTGTGGGGCCATCTCGATTTTGATAGTGAAAGTTATTCACAGTGCGATTCCGTTGTGGCGCCATCTCTATTTTGATGATATCCATAGTGTCGCACATCGATGACACTAAATTTTTGACAACTGAATGATAAAATTATTCCTCAACTGAAAAACTGTTCCTGAGTTAATTCGGGATTAATTTATTTTCAGAACTAGCTAACTCTGATTTAACTCAGAGTTTACCCAGAACTGAAAAACTGGCCCTAACAAAAATATTAAAGTTGTGAGATCGAAATTTCGTAGATTTAATATTTAACTCTATTTAAACTTTGCTTCTATAGTTTTTCCATTTTTTTTATTCAAAATCCTCAACAAAATTCGTTAAGTTCTTTAATTAAAAAACTCATGACAAGGTTTGTTTACTGCAGCATTGAATATGCAATTACCCATTAACCGACAATTACACTTTTATAGATCCAATTCGATTTCCTTATAGCTACAGTAAAAACATCGAATCCATCCAAATTAAAAAAAAAAACTTATTATTACTAATCTGATTATTTGATATTTCATCGTCATTCAATAAAAAATTATGCTGCTCGTATCGTAACCTACTTCAAGGAATAACTGAATAGCTCCTTAGAACAAACGAACAAATTCAATCCCAAGTTAAAACGAGCTTCTTATACACAAAAATGCAGTTATACTACTTTGTACTTATGTATATTCAAATATTTATTTCTTTTTTCCTTTTGGCTGGTTACCAAGAATAACCCTTAAACTGGTAACTATCGGTATTTAACCATCCTAACAACCTAATTCAACAAAATTAAACCAAAGTACACAAACAAAAAACCTCGAAACCGGCTGATTTTATTGGAATCCTCAGATAAAAAAAAAGAGACAAAACATAACATTCTCCATCATCGACATAGTCGTTGTCGTCATCGTGGTTGTCGTCCCCGCAAACATTCAGCCTTATAAACCCCAAAAATTGCCTACTAATTCGATACTCCCTGATGTGCAGTTAAGCCAAAATACGTTCGTCGTTGTTTATAACCTCACTTTTTGTCATGGCAAAGTTATAAGCCTGGCAGAGCTCGGAACCAAAAAAAACAACACAAATCGAATAAAAAAAAATCAGAGGCTGAAATTCAGATTGGCACGACTTTTCGGTGGAATCAACAACCATCGTCAATCAGTCATCGAATGAAACTTTTCAAAGTCAAACCGTGTTTTTTTTTATCGCGGCCCTGGGCAAATTTTTCAAAAGTGTTTGTTTTTTTTTTTGGTTCCGGGAGAATATCTAATTAAAATATGCGCGAATCAAGTTGAGAACGAAAAGTTTTTAATAAATCAATTTTGGTCGCGTCACTAATTCTAACCAGCTTAGAAAAAAAATACGACAACTAAGACCAAACGGTGACGACGGAAGGGAAATGAAAAGTTTTTACAGTTAGCCAAAAAGAAGATTTGGAGATGAAGTTTCGAGGCATGACATAGTACATACGTTGGCAATCGACAATGGTGAAAAGCCGCAAATAAATTACTGGGTGTTGAAAATTTAATAAAACAAAAATGCGTTCACTTTTAAGCTAAAAGTTCGCTATGAATTATTTGACAGGCTCGTTTTTGGGAGGGTTTGGTGGTGGCGGAGCTAGCAGTAACGTTTTTGGACTCCAGGGCCGTGTTCAAATTCTGCAAGCACAGTTATTTCCTGTTTGTCCTGTAACCGGACAAGGTAATTAATGACTTAAGTATAAAATTGCATTCTATAAACATAATTGCAGGTAAAATAAAATTAGCGATTTCCATGATTAACGACTCATATTATGGATTCCTTGATAAAAATATTGGTTAACATGCACATTCGACGACTCAGATATTTCGTGTTTGCCAAAGCGCTTAGTATCAGTTTCTTTTTAGGTAATCATCTTTAATCAAGGGATTATTGCAACTTATCAATCGTCGAATGTGTATGTTAACTAAAATGTTTATCAAGGAATTATCCATAATATGAGTTGTTAACTATGAAAATCGCTAATCAGCCCATTTTAGTTAATAAGTGCTATTTAATCAGAACCTGTTTAAATCATGGTACAGATATAACCAACTGTGAACAAACTGTCTCTTAAAAATGTCGATTAATTAAAATAGATAATCACAACACGGTTCATACATTTTTTGAGATCTATAGAGACTGACTAACTTTCTATTAATAAACTCATTTAAAACATGAATTTTTTCTATTCCGTGAAGAAAGTACGAAATCTTAAAAACACAAAACAAAAGTTAATTCAAGTTAATAACCTTATTTTCCTAAGTACGTTGATTAACGAGTTATTAAGTTGAAAATAAAAGTTAACGCTTTGTTAGAAGTAGATTAAATAAATACTCTTTGGCGAAAGCAGAGTTCTTGTTGAATGCATATTAGATTTTCGTTAAGATTTTCTACTTAACGGGATTTAGATGTAAATTGTTTATTAATAAGATAATTTAATTCGGGAATTGATGTTTGATCAAGTTTTTAGCCGATTTGTGAATAAGAAAAAAAAATTAAGCATTTTTAATTAATATATAGTACTGTATAAATATACACATAAGAGTTTTCGATATAAATACTTGGCCTGCATGATTTTTTACATCTGTGGAATTTTTTGTATTTTGACATATACGGATGAAAATAGTCAATTTTTTTTCTTAAATTGCAAGACTGGGCTGGGCTGATACTGGAAGTTTCCTATATTTTTATATGTGTGACATGCTAGTTGCTTTTATTTTTCTCTGCAATTTCAATTTCCATAATAATTGTTCACTTTTTGCTGATAATGCTTTAAGTACACTACAAACGGTTTAATTAAAACTTTTTTTGCTTCAAATTATTATTCATAATCCAACACCACAATTGGGGAGAAGTTTAAAATAAAACTGGGGTGGAATCGTGTAAGGTGATTTGCGATAAGTGAGAGTCACAATCAACCAATTCAGTCTGTGTAAGATGATATCACATTTAATGCTAAAGAGCTATCACATCAAAAATATGATTGTCATTTTCCAATAAATTTGACGTTTCTGCCTGAGTACGACTAGAGTTACCAGCAGCCCACAAAAATTATATAAATTTTTCAAAGTTGCTTTTTTTTACCGTTCATACAGACAAAAATGAACATTCTTGTGACTAAAAAAGTTTACTACATTCCGGAATATGAAGAAAATATAAGAATTATATCGCAAAGACGTCATTTTCGTTCTATATTTTCGATAGCTCATTACAAACATTTGAAACATTTGAAAAATGTTTTTGATAATGACATTGGAAAGTATTCAATTGTATTGAATTGAGTTGAATCACCTTACCCAGACGGAAAACTAAATGACAATCACATGTGAATATAGTTGATGTGACAATCATATATCATCTTAGCCGATTCCACCCCTGGTTTTTGTCTTACTGTCCGTCGGTCTATGGTTTCATTTTAATTGGCTTCAGTCTAAAGCGAATCCGCCCATCGCTTCAAATTTGGTATTTTTGAGAAAATCAAAAAAAAAAAAAATATTAACGAAGGTTAATCCTTTCATTCATTATTTAAGCTAAAGCTTCAACAAAGAAAACAGATTTTTTTTTAGAAAAAAGTAGTTTTTGATATTTTATAAAATTTTGAACAAAATTTGTTTGGACAAAAAATTTTGTTGCTTGTTTCCTGGGGTGGAATCGGCAAAGACGATAAGTAATTGTCACATCAACCATAAACACATGTGATTGTCATTGAGTTTTCCGTTTGGGTAAGTTAATTCATCTCAATTCAATTCAATACTTTCCAATAACATTTGTCAAAAATATGGTTGCAATAGTGAATTATAGAACGAAAATGACATCTTTGCGATAAAATTCTTATATTTTCTTCATTTTCTGGAATGTAGTAAACTGTTTTGCTCACAGAAATGTTTATTTTTTTAAAAAAATAAAAAAAAAGATTTAAAAAAAATCTGAAAAAGTTGTACATTTTTGTTAACTCCAGTCCTACGCGGCAGAAACGTCAGTTTTTTTTTTTTGGGAAATGACAATCACATTTTTGCTGTGATAGCCTTTTAGCTATCAAATGTGACATCATCTTACACAAACTGAATCGATTGATTGTGACTGTCACTTATCGCAAATCACCTTACACGATTCCACCCCTGGCTTTAAAAAAAGGTAAAGCATGACATTGTAAGTGTTGCCGTTGATTTTTAATGATTGTTCTTCTAAATCGAATCGATTTTTAAGAAAATTTCGACACTGGCCTGGAACACGGCTATTGCTGTAATGGCCAGTTGCACCAAAATCCACTAAAACCAGTTCTTGCTAAAATTCTTATAAAATTTATCGGCTTGATACATTTTTTGGGTTGCACGAATGTATTTCTCTGATTTTTTAGCTAAAATGCTGTTTGCGAACCATCCCGGAATTTTGTCAGCTAATTTTTGAACTGAACGAAAAAGCTTCATTAGTGTAAGTTATATAGCGATATTAGATGACACCTGGTTTAAAATGGAAGTGAGTGACTACCCTTCTGAAAGTGAAATATTTTTTTTGAAGATATTTTCGTTAAAACACGCTTTTGAAATTTAACTGGAGGAAAATGGCATTTTAGTTTATTGGCTTGTTTATCGGCCTTTTAAAACTAAAATTGGTTGGTGCAACCGATAAATGCCATTTTTAAATTTAACGAAGCAGTAAATCTTTTAAACTTTTATATTTTTTTAGAAATTTTACTTTTTATGTTACTGCCGAAAAGCCATAATCCCAAAAAGAAAATCCTCAAACTAAGACCTATACAGGGTGATCTGTACAAGGTGCACCAAAAAGCTAGAGCGAGTAGGTTGGGTTAAGACAAGTAAAAAATCGTACATTAAGGGGGGTCTATTTCCCCCGTTTAGGCGGGAGGGGCAATTTTCTAAAAAAATTACTTAAATCAGAAAAAAAATCTCCAGAAACAACGGTAAAACTTACAATGCCATGCTATAACTTTTTGGAAAGCCAGAAATCTTTTCTTTAATTTTCATTTTAAATTAAGTTGTGTCAGTAAATAGTTTCTGAAAAATTAATTTTCAAACTCGAAATTTTGAAGAAAAAAAATTTAATAAAAATTTCAAACTAATTTCTTCAAAATTTTATGTAATTAAGTACATATATTTGCACCAATTGAATCGAAAAAATGATAGCAGTGCTTGCGGGCGAATGTGAATACAATTGATTGACTTTTTTAAAGGAAACAGAATCAGCCAGAATTCGATTCACTTAGTGCAAATAAGCTATTCTGGTTCAGTGAATAAAATTCTCCGACGAACTATGTTACCGATCCCGAACTTCCTTATCATTTCCCCTGAAGCGCATGCGCAATCAGCACAATTTTCTCATTTTTTGAAGAGAAAGGAGAACCGCATGAGATAGAAAGATTTTTTTCTTAATGAGTAGGACAGAGAATTACATGTGGTTGATTTGAGCTTTGTTTGCTCGTATTAACCCTTTCTTTGCACAAGTTCACTTCCAAATATCGACGTGAAAGCAAATTATTCAAATGAATGTTTTCTTACATTTGTTTCGCAGAGCGAGAAAGTGAGCCTAGACTATTATATGAGGTGTACAAGTCTTCTTTTTGGGATTTTATTTTGGGGATTTTGCCATTACTAAGTTTTCATTTGGGGATTTCCTTTTTCAGTTTATCACTAACCTTCTTTGCAAACGTTGCTTCGGCGACGTCAAACCAAACTAACTTCAAAACAATCGAGAACTGTCACATCGGCTGTCACAGGATACAGTGTTGCCAATTAAAAGTTCTCCGCCTCTAAAAAAAAATCCCTAATATTTGCAATCAAAGTCTCCTATTTTGAAGATTATCTTTCATCCTTTGTTTGTATGTATTCATGTTTATAAAAAACTTTGATAAAAGTCTATCAAGCTAAACATGATATGCTGATATTTGTTCAATCTTAAGATTAACTTGACAAGTGGAAGAGATTAATTTATTATTCTGATTGAATATAATTTTTCTCCAGTTTGTTTGTAAATTTTATCCTTCTGTTTGTGTTAGTTGGAAATGCTATACTACATACATATGTATAGATAAAACTAACATTTGTTTGAGAAATGTTATTCCACAACACTGTCGACTGTCTGAGAATTAGTATAAATTTATTCTTGACGCAGGACATTTTTGACTTAATGATTGTCATGAATTGTGTTCTTTCTCCTTTCCACAACTAAATATAGATTATAGTTGTTTTGTAAGAAGTTTATGCCTTCGTGTGTTACGTATTTTTATTCCTACATTTATATGAAAATAATACTATAGAGGTTGAAATGCATGTATGATAGTTTGACATTGTAAAATATGGTATGTGTATATGGAATGTCTGATGCGTGTTTGATTTAATGCGCTCAGCAGACGTTGTACACAGGGTGTTTCTTATATCGTCGGCTAAATAGTAAATACGTAAAGCTGCTAATTCCACTTTTGGCCGAAATTGAGATTTTGATTTAATTTCCTTAAGAAACACATTCTGGACAAATTGCTTTAATAAATTTTGTTAAATGAATCGTTATAGTTGTTGCAGAATCTTAAAGAGAAAATCATTTTTTATATGGAGCCATGCAAATTTTTTTATGTTTTTTGCACTTTTGTAAAATTTGCAAAAATGGACTTAGCAGTTTTACGTATTTAGCCCACGATATTTATATCGCCGGAGTAAAATTAAAGATTGGTCATAGGTATAGGAAGGTAGAAAAAGCGGTCACATGCCACCTAGCTCATTGAACCAATTAGCGCTAGAGTGCGCCGTTCTGATACCATAACTAGTAGGACGTGTGGATGGAAATGGTTTGGATTGCCTGAGTCTCGCAGCAACATGCCACATTGATCAGATTGTCGGATGGCTGAGAGACGTAAAAGGTTTGTCCCCTTAGAGCGATCATCTAGTCCTAGGAAAGATGTACAGTGGCTACTGAGGTTAATCCTTATAGAGCCAGTGCGTTTCGTTGAGGAAGAAGATCAAATCTTTTTCATCTCAGAAAGTTCGTTTAGGTCACTGAAAAAAGTTTACCAAGTGACTGAGATTGGTCATGAAACATATTTTTTTTTAAACAAACTATTCTTCATTGAATGTGCACGTAACTATGGAAATTTTGTATAATCTCCAATAAATTCCGAAAATAAAAGCTCACATCACACAAGTCTTTTAGTTAAGAGATCGATATAAAATTTCTCACAAGTTTGTCGTCTCAAAAATAAAATCTATTGCCAATTATTTTGACAGCAAGGAAAACTACCAGGAACTTATAAGGTCCCAGCAAATTATAAAGACTGTACCTATACCTAACTAGAAAAAACTCAGGTGATGAACTTTCTCTGACAGTAAAAAATTAAAAATAAATAACAAGGTTTCTGCATACTATTTAAATAATAGTTTAATACTCAAGGAGCTGCGGCAGTAGTTAATTTTTTAACTAAAATGCCACATTAAGGCTTATCCAAATTCGACAGAAAATGCAAATTTTTTTGAAGTTCTTATCTTAAATTTAAATGGAGAATTTAAAAAAAAAATAAAGGACACAACTCATAAAAAGGTATTGAATAATAAATGTTTATACGTAGGTACTTCGCCCTTCTTTAATGTCAACATGATTGTCTAAAAACTGCAAATATACTTACATTCAAAAACACATGTTATGTCAATCTTATAACAGATTAAGAAAGGTCATTTAACTTAATGCCATTGAATGAGTCTCTTTAAAAATAGTGTAATCCGGTTTTATTTTCTCAAAGATTTTTTTTTATTTCTGCGGCATTTTAACAGAAGGAACCTAAGCGGGTGGTAATCTAATAAAAAAAGAAGGAAAATAAATCGCATGTTATGCATATACACGAGCGTTGTGCAGATTGTGTATCTGAAAATTCTTAAGATAAAATAACGAAAACGAACCAAGTTGCTTATAATGACGTTCGAAAATGGAGCTATGGGGTTTTTTCCTAGGAATTTTTTTTAGTTTTTAAATGTTATAATATTTTTAAATGTTTTAATATTTTTAAATGTTAAAACTTTTTTTCGATCGAAAAACCCAAATATTTGTAAAACATATTCTTTGTTTCAATAAGACAAATTTGCTGAAACAAAACTTAAACATTTAAGTGCATTTAAGTTCAAGCTTTTGTATGGCAGTTAATGATGGAGAAAAAAGTACCAAGCACGTAAACGTTTAGAATGAACTTGTCACCCGAATAAGCATTGAAGATTTTATTGATTTGACTGATGTAAATGATTTATTTGATTTAATACAACATCCCTATCATATCGAGATCATCGTACCTTCCGAACTGCAGTTAGTGCAACTCAGTAATATATCTGTGTTGCTCAATATTTTTTCCAACCTGCGAATATGCTATTAGCTTTAGCTTTCTTCTATAAAAGATCTGATGGTTTTAAAAGTCAAGACTAGGTAGCAAGTGCTATACTCGTATGTACGATTACCCTCTGCCTTTAAAGTCTGACACTAATTTCAGCAGTTATATCTGCCAAACCCCTACAATTGGTTGTAAATTGTCAAAAGGTCTGTTTCTTTATTTCGCAAAACTAACACTTCCTAACCCATTTAAGCCCAATTTAGTCAAAGTCCATACACAAAATAATAAAACTGGACTAGAATTGGTCAAAAATGGAAACAGATTAATTGTTATTTTTTATTATTAGTCTTTGCAATTTTTTTCGTGATGACAAACCCGCCTCAATAACGTTACCAAGTTTAAGAAATTTGGTTTAAAGATTGTGGTTCAGCGATGAAGCTCATTTTTGTCTTAATGGGTATGTCAATAAGGACAAATTGTCGCATTTGGAGGGAAGAAAATATCTACCTACAAATGAGATTATCGAAATGTTTTCACATCCCGAGAAAAACAATGTTTGGTGCGATGGTGAAGTAAACGGACTGTATTTTTTCAGAAATGAGGCCAATTAGCGTGTTTCGGTCAACAGTATTCGCTCTGATTTATGACTTTTTTGATCTCCAAATGATTGTCATGAATGTGGAAGAGATGTGGTTCCAGCAGTTTCTTGGGTTGTATAGATAATAATCAAGGAACAAAAAAAACAATGCAATCAGGGATATAAAAACGGTTGTAGAGCTACACAATGAATTTGAAGTAGAGCCATCTGTCAAAAAATTTGGTCAAAAACCTTATGAAGAATGGTCCCTTATATTCAATGCTGGAGACGATAATATAGTGATTAAAATTAATTTCGTATGGTTTGTGCACGGAAACGATGCTTATACTGGATAAAGGCTGCAAGGATGACGTGGAGGGGGTGTGGTTGTGAAATTTTTTTATTTTCAGCTGTAACTATACTTAACAAAATATCAGAAATTAAGAACTACCCGACTTTGTTTAGGGTAAAACTTCACTATGGATCGGACTATAACTTATTACGAGAACAAAATACAAAGTTAATAGAATATGTGACTATTCTTGTCTTTTGAATCTTGGTTTGAATTTGTTTGATTTTGAACTTGTATACAAAATAAACCTCATAAGCGGATTTCCTAAAATGGATTTCGTTATGAGATGTGATAAAAATCCTTAGAAGTATAATTCTTCCACATTCTTTTATGTTTGTGAAAAATCATATCTCGGAAGAAAAACCTCTTTAAAATACATTTCGTTTTTGAGATCTGTAAAAAGGGTACTTTTACCCCACTACCCCCCTTTTTGTCTATATTATTATTTGTTGATTTATGTTTGTGTAAAATATATAAACGCTTTATCAGATTTCTTAAAATGCATTCAGTTTTTGTGATTTAAAGAAAAAAACCTTTTAAAAGAGTCGTTTTCCCCTCGTTTTAGGGCCAGTTTTATAGTGAACACTTAACAAAATAACTCTGGGGGCAGTTTTACATGTCTGAATAAGTGGCACTTAAAAGGCCAATATGGGAGATTTAAGTGTCACTTATTCCGATAAGTTTACACTGTAAAATTGGGCATTAGTTTTCCATATTGGACACTTAAGTCACACTTAATTCGATTGTGAAATTGGACCTTAATTTAGTGTGAAACATCACTTTTCAAAGCGAGCGCTATTTTATCCATAATTTTTGTCTAATTTTCTATGAAACTCAATCGCAACATTTTTGTTTTCCGAGGTTAAAATCCAAAATAAAATAAAATTGAGTTACAATGCACTACGAGGGTGTTCTCTCTTCTTCTCTTAATTGTAAGCGTTACTTTCCCTCGCCCAAGTGTAACCATAAGTCTTTCCATCCTTTTAAATGTTAAACTAACGTTTAAAACAGGTTCTATGACTACAAATTTAGACAAAAATTTGTGTTTCTTGCAACTTTAGATTAACGACAGAAGTACTTCGACCCACTGTACAGGTGTAAGTAGTGTTTTTTTTCATGAGTGAAATGCCCACTAACGTGGGCAACTTTTTGCAACTTCAAAAATTTACAGTAAATCATTCCCCCACTGTTGAGGTGTAAGCAGTCGATTTTCGTAATTAGATAGGTTAGTACCTACACCAGAAAAAAATGACCCCAGCTCCCGGACTATAGCCTACATATGAACTATGTACGTGTACACACACTCATTTTTTATTTTTTTTAATAATACTTTGCTAAATTTTCAAGCCGCAGAGCTACAGTTATACCTTAGGCTAAACTCATACTGGAGCATGCTTTCTTATGAGAACTGATACCTCGTTTCTAGAGGCCTCAGTATGAGAGCTCTCATAAGAACAGATTTGTTTTTTTTCGTCGCTCTGCTCACTTCTCGCATCTCCGCTCTGCTCGCAGCTCCAGTATGAGTTTAGCCTTACTCCTTTTCTCAGGATTTTCCTAATTTAAATCAAACCAACCGTTAAAATTGAAATTAAGTTAAGTAAAAAAGATGTTTTCGTATTTTATATTTAAATTTAATAAATCTTCAGTTGAGAAATTTAAAAGATAAAATTTTCGATATGCGTTTCAAAAGCATTTTTCTTCTTTTACATAATATTTATTTTCACACAATGTTTTAAAACTAAATTTAACCTAACTTAACCTTCATATTACACGTACCATTAGCTCAGGATGGGTTTTTTTTTTAACAAAAACCCAATTTATTTTAAATCCAGCTAAAGGATGAGTTCAACGACTTACATTTGAATCCCCAGCAATGTTATATCCTTTTGAAATTTAAATTTCTACACACACACACGTTGCTATGCAAAATGCTTGATGTATGAAAAATAATACCTCATTTATAAAGCTAGTCATTTATGTAAGTTTTCACAACCTTTGAAGCAACCGTAATATTTCCAAAAACGGAAACATTTTACTCGCATGGCTGTTTCTTTGTTATACACAAGGTTTAATAAATTCCTGCCAGGCTATGCTTAGGTTATACTCGTAGATATATATTTCTAACCTATACCTGCCACATATACCCACATCAACTTAAAAGCAAAATCCTGCAAAAATGTTGCACGTTCTTCGATTTTAAATAGCAGATCCCTACAAAAAGGATTTCAATGGAATGAATCCACATAGTTCAAGGGTTAAGCTGAGTTGAGTTGAGTAAATGCTCCATATGGTATATAGACATGTATGTGGTATGGTAATTTATTCCTCATGGACTCATCCACGTGCGGAAAATACTCCTTTAACGTGACTCACGTTAAGTGAGGAGGTTGTTGACTTTCAATTAAACGTGAACGAATACACATGCAGAAAGCAAGGAAACCGCTTAATTAATCGCAAAAGTGTAAAAGACAAAGAAGATGAATTTTGAATGCGTATTCAGTTTTCTAGCACGAGAACGTCAATCACGTATTTTTTGTTCTTAATATCAATCGATTGCAGAAATTAATGGTTGTTTCTAATGAAGGTGGAATCTAAAAGTCGAGAGGGTTTGAGATTCCCTTTGAGATAGTATGTAGCTTCCCAGTGGAAACCTTAGTCCCAAATCGATATAAATAAATATTCGAAACGTACCCATCCATCTGAACAGATACCAACGTTTTAACGAGCTTGTGGATGTGGCATTGCTCCAATATTGGCTGAATCCCAAAGTGAATTAAGTATCATTGTGGGTTGGTTAGGTTTTTGGTGAGATTAGGAAAAGGAACAAAAAAAAAAGATACCGGCACGTGTTAGGTTTAAGTTGGTTATAGGAAAGGTTTATGTCTGTCGATACAATTTATAAAAGAAGGAAATTGTTACCGAGTTAATAGTAAGATGAATAGGCAGACTTATGCATCTATATGAGTATTGTTGTGTGTTAAAGGAAATTAAGGATTTTCGTGATAAATAAACATCATTATGAGAATTTGCGTAATAAGGTACATTTTATGGAAAGACTTATGATAACACTTATATCAAACACACAATTTATGTACATTGCTTAAATTAATTATTATATTCTGACCTTATTTCTATTTTTGTTTATTTAAAAAAAAGTTAAATATGTACAAATATATTAAATTTTGAAATTTTTGTTTCTTTTAGGATGTCAAATCTAATTTTATTTTATTTAAGAATCAAGTATTTACTTACGTAAATGCATATTTTTCATAAGAAAATGCATTCAAAACTTTGGACTATTTACAAAGTTATTTGAAATACTGAAAAATAATTTTTTTACTTAAAACTTAAGGAAGAGATAAGTATAAGATCTGATAGCGATCTAACTGAATCTAACTGATCTAACTGACCCAAAGTGATTTGATAAACAAAAAAAAAGTTTTACAAAGAAAAATTTCAATTACGGGATTACGGGTTTTTCGGGTTGATAAATTTTCAGGATTCTGGGTTTTATATTGAATTGAATTTTCGGGATTCTGTCCACCTCCTTTATTTTGTACATTCAGGGTTTTGGGTTTTCTGTATGTAAGATTTTTTTAATTTTGTGTTTTCTGGATAATAGGTTTCAGGATTCTGGTTTTTTTAGGATTTGGGTTTTCGGGATTTTGGGTTTTCTGGGTTTTGGTTTTCTGCATATCTCCTTTTTGATTTTCTGGATTTTTGGCTTTCTAAATGTTGAGTTTCGAATGAATGGGTTTTTGGGTTTTCTGGACTTCGTTTTTTCAGGATTCTGCCTAACTTCTTTTGGGTTTCCTGGATTTTTGGCTTTTTGATTTTTGGGGTTTCGGGATTTTTCGTTTTCTGGGGTTTGATTTTTCGAGATTCTGGCCACATTCTTTATTTAGTATCTACATTCAGGGTTTTGGGTTTTCTGGAATTATAAATTTTGTTTTTTTTGTGTCCGGATTTTGGGTTTTCTGGGATTTGGGTTTTTGCGATTTTGGAATTTCTGGATTAAGGTTTTCGGAATTCTGAGATTAAGTACATTAGGGGCAGTTTTTCAGTAGAGGATAAACTTCATCATGCAGTTGTTAAAAATCTATTATCATGGATGTGCGACACTATGGATATCACTTTTTTATGCTTTTCACTATCAAAGTAGAGATGGCGCCACAACGGAATTGCACTGTGAATAACTTTCACTATCAAAATCGAGATGGCGCCACAACTAAAGGCCGTCAATTTGGTCCCTGAGTTAACTCACCGAACTAGGTGAGTTAACTTAGGATTTCAATTGACTCAACACGCTTATGGGTTAAAAAAAAATGCTTTAAACTCGACTTCCTATGATGATTTACAGACAGATATTCTGGACGCACTTTTTTCGAATTGGCTTAAAATATAAAACAAATGCGTTTTAAGACGCCTGATTTCGTATTTTTAAGACAATTCGAAAAAAGTGCATCCAGAAAATCTGCCTGTAAATCATCATAGGAAGTCGAGTTTAAAGCATTTTTTTTTTTCAATTTGATTTACAGGATTTTAGGTTTTTTGGAATTTCAATTATTATAGGATTTTTGATTTTCTGGGTATTATGTTTTCGGGATAGTATGGGTTGGCTCGATTTTCTGTTTTCGGGATATTAGTTTTTGTGATTTGTACCCCAAAACCTTTCGATATGCAGCCTTAATATTTGAAGCGTATTTCTTCAACCATATTCCTAATATTTACTATTTATTTATTGATATCGAAAAATATAAAGGGTATTTTAAAAATTTTTTTAAGGCAAATATTAAGGGTACTCATGTAACGTCGTTAGTTTACAAACTGTGTGAAATGATAAGTTTACACAAATGTCTGCATGAACGCGTTTTTTAATTCATTTGGTTAAATGCTTTATATTTGAATCAGCTGTTCGTCAAATATTAAAATTCAAAATATGTATACAAATTCAGATTTCGAAGTAATTTTTAAATGGAGAACATCTCCCAAACCAACCTGAAATCGAAGCTGAATGTCTAGGAACGGTTACGTTTCTCAAAAAAAATGTCCGCTGCAAAATCCTTGGGGAATTTAAACCAAATTGTGTAAAATTCTCATGCAGAATTTGACAGTTCGTTAATCAAATCGTAAACTCAACCAAATGATAAACTGATCTAGTGTTTTCATGAAAACTCTTATTATTTAACACTGAACATTTTAATACCATTTTTTTTTTTTATAGAAAAATGTTAAAACAAAATGTATATATCCATAATGTCGCTGGAAATCTTTTGGGTTATAGTGCTGATGTTGTTAAAGCAACATCTTTCAAATTTATTATTTATTTATTTATCAGTATATAGTGTATTGAATTATCACGGAGGAATATCACGAGGAAGATTTTAAAATTTTATTTTTTAAATTAGCGCTTCGTTTTGAGAAACTTTCCGTGGATAACGTGATTCTTATCATCGTCATAATCGTTCCGCAAAGTCGACGACTATTCGACGTTTGGTGCTTAAACTCGACTCCATCGGTTCGAAGAATAATTACCCAACGTCACTGAAAAGCAAGGTGTGCTGAAAAAATCTCCGATGTGCGCGAGAGTGAAGTGGAAAAATTGAGCCGTTCAATATTACAAAGAATTTTTGCGTCCGCACCCGTATAAAATGCAACTGACCCAAGAACTAAAGGTATAAAGACCACAAACAAAGTTGCCGTGTATTCGCCAAAGGGGCCTTGAAGCGATAAGAAGCCGTAGAAAATAACACTGGTCAACAAGGGGCTTAATTACGTAAAACGAAGACGATTGACCAATATCGATTTGACTGTAGAAAAATTTAGGGACAAGTCAGGTTTTCGAGAAATGTTTGTTAAAAAAAAAAAAACAGTTTCCTGCTATTTTTTAGGTTATGTAGTAGCTAACTTTTTTTTTAACAAAATTCGTAACGGTTTATGAAAGCAATAATCTACTTCTTCAGTATCCAAAGGCCTATAGTATTTTAATGCTACCAATATCTCTGGATCTGGAAAGGTATTTATTGTAATAGTTTGCTTAATAGTATCATTACATTCAATAGCCCTTTGCATTTTTTACATTTTTGTTTTCGCTTTAATTGTATAAAAAATTGTTTTAATGAAATTTCAAATTGAACATAAAAATATATACATATATAGAAAAAAAGCTGAATATAGTTTGAACGAAAGTAAAAATTTGCAGCACATAATATTTTATTTTTCAAAACAAAACATTAAAAAAAAAAAAAGAATTCACAAGCCCATAACATTTTAATTGGAATTTTATTTCGCCTAAAAATGAAATTCTAAAGAATAAACAATTTTCATATTCGTAGAAATTCAATTCAATTATATTATTTTATATTTTAATTAAACGTAGACTTGAATGTGTACACGCATTCAACAATTTGTTTAAAAATAATTTAAATTCACATGTATGAATATATGAATGTTTTTTTATTCATTATTTAAGCAAAACAAAGTTATGTCTTTTAAATGCTACAGGAAATAAATGTGTACGAACATTGTGACGAAATAGTTAAGTATGTGAAGTTGCATTCGATACGTAAAGTTTTTTAACCCCTTGGAGAAATTTGAATACTCAAAATAACACATCGAACAAATTAGACGACTGACAAAATGCCATTATCTCTGACACATTTGAGTTGTTTACTGGTGGTAACCGTATTTTATGACAAAGAAATGTGTGAAAAACAGCAGATTTGTCAATCATTTAAATCAAGAATATTTTTAGCTTTCCCATTTAAGATTTTGTACTTATGCGCCGCATTGTGGTCCAAAATAACTTTTTTGGTTGCAAAAATCATAACTTTTTAACGCTCGTTACATTTTTTTTTCTTCTTAAAGTAAATTTCCAAGGCTATAAAAATAGTGATTTTTAAGAAAATTGCTTCACAGGGTGTTTGTTAATGTTAGGCTTATGTAAGATTTTTTAGAAAAAGAAATTAACAGAGAAAGAAATTAAAACAAAACTTTAAACACAGTTAAAATTTTACGAATTTTGTTAAATAAAATCCTTCGGCTATTTTATTGCCCAAAGGGTATTCCAAAATAAAACTTTTTACCACAGTATTAACGAACCAATTTTTTATGTTTTTAGCAAATATTTAAGCAGTATTTTTTTCACTTAAAGGCTCATCGATATATCCTAGAAACTGTTTAAGTGACCAATTTTATGTGAAAAAGTGTAGGAAAATAGGAATTTGACCATAAACCATTTTAATAAATAATTTTTTTTTATAAAATAAAATAAAATAAAATCAAATAAAATAAAATAAAATAAAATAAAATAAAATAAAATAAAATAAAATAAAATAAAATAAAATAAAATCAAATAAAATAAAATGAAATAAAATTAAAATAATTATAGATTTTAATTTTCAGAAAAAAAATTATTGGCATCATCATTTTCAACATTTAATAGATTTACAGTTCTGGGCAATAACTTTTTTTCAGCTCTTTTTGAGATCTCACGTGCCTTAAAGATGAAATAAGTGGATACGATAATATATCCAGCATATTATATAAATCTTCATTTTGACGTTTCCTTGAATAATAATCCTTAGTTAAATATTTCTTTCAACATTCTTATGGAGCAGACAAAAAGAAATTAATCACCTACTTTCCTACTTTTTGGTATTGATAACGCAATAAAGAAATTAATCTCTTACTTTTGGCAGTTTCAAAAAAAAAAAGGATAAGGATTATAAATTTCTTTTTTGTCAACGCTCATTACCTACCTACATTGGTTTCAAAAACTCTTTAAAGCTGTTTATGAGAAATTTATTCAAAAAGGGGCGTAATTTTGGGCGGATTACACAAATTAAATGTTAAATATAAGACTCAGTAGTTTATTCACAAGATTATAAGTTAAATTATTTTAACAATTGCCTTTTAAATAAAATGGTGCTTGAAAGTGGGCGGATTTTTTACGATCAAGATAACAACAAAATACATATTATATTATAATTGAAATAAGAAGAATATTTCACGTTCTCAGCTCTTTTGAGAAAGTAAATAACTCAAAAATTTCTTAGTAATTCAAGACCAAAATTTTAGCACCGGAAAAATTTCTTGTTTAAACAAATCACATTTTCTCAAAACATTACAAAAAGTTGCAATTTTTCATATGATTTAACAAATAGTCAAGCTAAAATGTCCTAGTATTTTTCAAAAACTCATAAAAAAGTGTGTGTTTTGTTTATACTACAAAAAAATGTTTTCTTTAATTTGAAATTTTAATTCACTTACAACAACAACATTGAAGAAAAGTATGATTTTCATTGAATATGCCATAATTGCAATAAGGAAAATAAATAAATTCGTTTTTTTTTTTTTTTTTTACTCTATAGAACAAAATTGCCAAACTTTGAAAAGTTTTATAAACCAAAGAATTTTTTTTAAAAAGTATATTGTTTCTGTTTTTGAGGCTTTGTCTATATTTCTATTAGAAATAAGAAACAAAAAAATAAAAAAAAAAAAAAAATAGTACGCGCACCGCGCCGCGCCGCACTGTAGTCAAGGAAATTTCGTATTTTGACAAACAAATAATTTAACAAAGAAATCGATTAATGTACATATTAACAAAGGCATAAACATTTTTTAAAAATATTTTTATTTTCTCAAAAATAAGATTTTTACTAAAAATTTCATAAATCAATAAATCACTGGCTTTAAAAAAGGGGCGATACTAGTGGTCCGTTCTTTTTCCATAAAATGTTAACTATTGTTACACTATTGTTAACTTCGGTCGTTCCTAAATGGAAAAGTGTAACACTGTGTAACATTATGACGTCATTAAATCGTTCCTAAATTCAGTGTTGAAGTGTCAGAGTGTTACACTTTCTAACAATATTTTTCGACCCAACCTACGCACGCTAAAGCCTTTTGTGGCATCTTATACGAATTACCCTGTATATGTATTTCTTCATTATTTTTAAACCTTAATTTGGCCCCTTGGAACCCCCCATATCAGTTTTTTAATTCCAATACATATAATGGATCATTTTCCCTGCGCTCCACCCAAATGAATCTCCAAAGAAAACGAAATTAGATCTCCTCTAATTTAATATTCAAATTGCAACGCTAATATATCTATGTAGAAAATTCACCCTCGCAAATTTTCGCTTATTCATTTCATTCTTTTGTGCGAAGAAATAAAAAATCATGCATATAAAAATAAAAATCGTAAATAAAATAATCGCAATTAATTGATTGATGCTTTTTCATTTCTGCTTCTCTTATTATTTACCAAATGAAATAAATCTCTTGCTTCGTATATTATAGCAAAAGAATTTCCCTTGCAAATTTATCCATCCATTCAAAAACTACAATGTCATTAAAAGCAGAAATAAAGCAAAGATAAAAAAAAGAAAAAAACCTTTCTTTGTTGTTTTTCTGTCTAAATAAAAAAAATTAAATAAAACTACTGACGTAGAGAATGGTAGATCTCTTTGAGTTTTTCCAGCTTCCTTTTTTATCCACAAATTAATCATTCTCTACCCAGCGAATAAATGAATTTAAATGGTGCAGCGCAATGTACAAAGGGTAAACGGGTAAAAGATACAACAGAAAAAATAAAATAAAATAAAATAGAATAGAAAAAAATGTATAGAAAAAAAAATAAAAATAAAACAGTTTTAAACAGCTGTTGTAGTCACTCGTCGCATTTGTAAAGTTCTTTCTTTTTATGTACGACTTTTGCCAAAGCGTAGGCGGAGAGATGAGGTCCGGGGTGGGAATTTAACAAAGAAGAGTGGCAAAATTTCACCTCCACTGTTTATACTCTACTTTTGCAACTTGTTGAAGCTTATTCCTTAGGAAAAAAGATACACAAAACATACTCGTATACACCCTGTGTCTTATACCTACATAAAATGCCTCTGCTGCTAGTGCTCAGCTCACTGAACAACAAAGAGTGCTTTTTTGTTCTCTTCTTAAATGCGAATAACAAGAATAATAATTTTGAGAGCAAAAAGTGTACTATTCATTTTGAATTTGGCAAAAGTTTTCTTTCAAAACAAAAAAGAAGAATAAATTTAAATTATAAGGAAACAATACACAATGGTTGACAAACTGACCATTGCATTTGCAACAATTCAATTTAGATGGAGAAGCCGACACAGATATGCCTCGTTGGAGCTTTTAGGAGAAAGCTTTTTTAGTAGATGAGAGTATGTGAGCTTTTTGCTTTTGGTAGCGGCACGGACAAGGTCGTTGCAGAAGATTTATGCGTTTGGTGAACTTTACTAGGGCAAATAATTTGGGTTAATGTGCTTGAATGGCAAATCGCGCGCGGATTGATATGCGAATGCATATTCAATGAAAATTTTGCTCAGCGATTTAATTTTATTAATGAAACGGGAAATGCGAATGAGTTAGGTCAGTGTTTTTTTTTATAATTTAAAAAGAAAGGTTAGAAAAATGTAACTCAAAACGTGGGAGCTGCGAGAAAGACGACAATGTAAGCATTGACAGTGGTTCATTTGTCGGATTTCGGCGACAAAAATCATTTCTCACAACAATTTAATGAAAGCAAATAAAAATTGGTACACCTAACGATTTGAGGAAACTAAAATCAGTGGTACTGTTTCGTTTTGTTTTGAAATTTCCAAATAAATTTAGGTCGCAACATGATACGAAATTTAAAAATTTCAATATCAGGAATTTAGCCAAATTTAGAAACGAAATGTCTTAAAATATGCCCTTGAATGTGTACTTTTATTTAAAAGTGCTTCCAATGCGGATATGCATGTACCAAATTTAGAAGTCCAAAGTTATCGAGGGATCAGAAAAAGTTTGGGACAAAACTCGGCTGAGTAATTTTTTTTATTTTTTAATTCTAATTTAAAAATTTTAGTTTTTAAAATTTAGCTTTTCAAAATTATGCTTTTTGGAGTTTTTTTTTACAACTGTTAAAATATTTAATCTTACTTCAGTATCAAATACAGCAACCAGAACAAATAATAAAAAAATGTAAATCTATTATTTTAGATTGTTTTGAGTTTTTGAGTAGTTGATCTAAAATTTGACTATAAATCTTTAAGGGCCAGTTTCACAGTAAAGTAAGTGTCACTTAAGTTCCAGATATGGAAAACTAATACCCAATTTCACAGTGTTAACTTTTCGGAATAAGTGACACTTAAGTCTCCCATATTGGCCACTTAAGTTCCACTTACTCAGACCTTAAAACTACGTCTAAAGTCCATGAATGAGAAAATTAAGTGCCACTTATTCAGTTAAGTATGCAGTGTGAAACTGGCCCTAAATGTAAGAATTGTCATGTTTCTATATCAGAATTAATTAGATTTAGGGCCAGTTTGTTCACAGCTGATTATCCCTATTCAAGGATTATCGTAACTGGTAAATTATCGAATGTGCATGCTAATCAAAAATTTGTTTCAAGGAATCCATAATTTAAGTTGTTAATCATGGAAATCGCTAATTAGCCGATTTTGGTTGATTAACACCATTTAGTTAGAAGCTGTGAAAGTCATTGTTCAGATTTAACCCACTACAGTGAACAAACTGGCCCTTAGTCTTTAAATCATTTTCAATAAATACAAAAAATATCAAAGCAATATCACAAAATTTAGTTCTAATCGGAAACGTGTCGAAATTCTGCTTTTGAAAATTCCAAGCTTTTTCGATTTGGTTTTACTTCTGTTTTTAAAAATTTGCATTATTTATTAAACACTTGAAATAATCTTATACAATTTTGTAACACTGGACTCAGTTTTTGACAGATCATGAATTATATTTAGAATTTGAACTAGAATCCTCGATTTAAACAAAATTTGTACACTTGTACTGTGTAGGTTCTAAATATATGTATGTACGTGTAAATCAAAATACACGTGTAGTTATAAAAAAGCGGCGCTTTTTTGTAACTGAAAGGTTTGAAGTGATTTCAAGATATTTTTACATTCTAAAAGAACGGTTACAACAAGAAAAAAATATTTTCCATAAAATTAGTTACGACATTTTATCTATTTTTCAACGACTTTGGACCACAAAACATCAAAGGTGCGATTTTAAAAGTAATTACACGTTTACTGGCTAAATACACGTGTAACAATAAATATACGTGTAAATATAAATACATGTTTATCAACGAATATAATTAAATTACACGTGTACACGAGCAATTAGGGGCTCTAATTTTAACTAATAATTTGTCAGTCAGAATTCTTACTCTTTAAATACACAAAATATGAACAAATATTTTATGTTTAATTTTTTAGTGAACATTTGTCTTGTCACAAATGGTTAAGACTATTTTTTCGATTAAATAAAATATGTATACGGATGTTATTCGAGAAAAACTAACTCAATTTTAATTTAAAATATCGGCAACCCTACAAAGGGTTCGGATTCAAGCTTCAAATATGACACCCTAATGAAATTAAAAAAAATATCTTCCCCAATGAAATATTTTAAATAACCATAATAAACTGCACTATTTGGAATTTCCGTCAAACCAATGAATACGAGTAAAATGCTATCCGAAATCTGTAGATCTTTCTACTTTAAAATAAATTTATTTTATAATTTTTTTATCAACTTAAGTCTTACTACCCCAAAAAAAAATACTATCGAAGACTGTAGAGTGTATGTATCTACAAGGAATTCATTTGATATCAATAATGTTTTCGGATTTCATCAATTTTATTTACTATATAAAATGTTAAATTTTACAGCCATTTTATTTACATTGAGTTTATATTTATTTACATTCGGATTTAAATTTTCCTTTGGATTAACCGAGTGAATAATATGGGTGTTAGAGTTTAAAAAAGTACAATTCTGTGCCAAAGACCGTCACGCTTATAAAAGTTTCAACACCCCTGAAATGTTTTTAGGAAACGAATACAAACAAATAAAGCACAAATCCGTTGTAGGATAACTAACAAAAAGCTTTTATTTTCAAATACCCTTTTTTCGTGTGTTGCACCTCTCTATAATACTCTAGCCCACGCAGGAATATGAACTCAACATTTATTTACACTCACAGCGCAACCGCCCACCCAGAAATTTATCGAGGCACTAAAAGCGCTTTTGAGTTCTCAGAATCATAGTCAAGTACCAATTCAGCCCACCGAGATTTTTATTTCTCGAGTTTTCTCTCTGATCAGACTATGTACCCAGTACCAACCAGTATACTTAAAAAAAAACTTCCCGAAACTACGCGAAATACCAAAGAGCGACGTAAACAAACCAAAAGCTATTGACTCGATGTGCTTATATGAGCTGTGTGTGGTTGTTGTGGTGTGAGCTTGCTTAGAAAAAAAAAATATACTTAATAATAAAAAGAAAAACTAAAAGCTTTTTCGCCCACCACCCACACACAGCTGCTTGGGGCAGAGAAGAGCGCTGCATACCAAATAATAATAACAAGAGACAAGGTGGCAGTAAGCACCATAGCTGCAGCACCCCTTATAGATTGTTGAATAACACCACAAGAAATACGAAATACACACTGAAATTCCAACACACTATGTTTCGGGGTTTTTAGTTATCAACAAATCGAGGTACCGTAAACAACCCTCGAAGAACGCGGCACAATCCATCGAAATCGAATTGAAAACAAATTTCGAAAGATACCAAAATTTATCAAAAGCAACGATTTTCGTTGTGCGAAATTTTTTCGTCGTTGAATCCGTTTCGATTGGAAAAGTAGTGTTCTTAATTTTTGTTGTGGATTTATTTTTTTTTTTGTTCCTTGGAAAAGTTAATAAACCAAAAAAAAAAAAACGGTTTTAAATTTAAAAACGAAAATTCGGATTCTAAACTCTTGAAAACTTAACTGTTTTGTTTTTACTTTGGTCAAAGACATCGGTTTAAGAAAGGTAAATTTAGTTTTTTGTTTGTTGATTGAAAAGTGCATTTGTGACCCTGAAAAATTGACAGTGTTTTAAAATAGTTCTGAGTAAATTTAATTTGTTTTAATGTTTTTAGCTTATTTTGGTGTAACTAGAAAACAAAAGTTAGAAATATCAATATTCACTTTGAGTTCCTCAAAAATTGTTTTCGACAGAAGAAATAATATTCGATCATTTCTTTAAATAAATACAAATGCCAATAATCTGATAGAAAAGAGTAAAATACTAATACTTTTTTTTTTATAAAATTTGGTTTTGCTTAAGAGTGAGCTTAGATCAAAAAAGAAATACCAAATATACAATTTATTTAATTTTAGAATTACAACGCGTTCTTTTGATTCTTTTCGCGCGTTTATTTGAAAAAAGTGCACACTGGTGAATTTGATTGTTGTGACCGTTTGAAAATTGAAAGTGACTCCAGAAAACGCAAACAGAGAGTACAACTAGTAAAAACGAATAGGTAAGTTAGGTTATTTGCTATTGCAAAGAATTTAAAATTCAAACAAAATGTTTATATAGTTACAAACAAATTATTAAAGATATTTATGTACATATCTGAGAAATAAAAACTGTTGCATTGCAAAGTCAAAAACAAAAAAATCATCAAAATATTTTGACTAATAAAATTTGTGTGGCATACAGTACCTACCGACATTCGCGATAGCGAAACATCTGGCTAGTTTAAACTCCCGCAAACTTTCTTCTTTTTTTTCGTTAAAGAATAAAGTCTTTGAATTCGTTTTTGTACAAAATTTTACATTTCAAGGGAAAATAGCCAAGAAATAAAAAAAAATAAATCAAAACTTCAAAAAAATTTTGACAAAGCTGAATTTTGGTAAAAAAAAACTTTATTTCGACGACTCTCATTTTCTGAAAAGTACCTTAAATTTTAAACAAGGGCTTAATTTTTTTGTGAGAGAAAAAAAATTTTACGACAAAAATTTTAGCTTATGAAAATCTCTACACCAAAAAATGTTTTAAAACATTTTTTCAAACAATCAATAAATTTTTCGATTCAAGTAAATTATGCACTTAATTTATTCTTTAATCTCTTCAATCTTTCAATTTCAAAACTCTATCAATAAAATTATTTTGAAGTGCTTGAGAGAATCTAATTGTTAAACTTTTATTTTTATCGATTTATATGCTTTCTGGAACATTCGTTTTCCTCAGAATAGCAGAATACGAAAATTTACGCGAACGTTTAGCAGAATAGAAATGTTAAAGGCTCACAAACAAACATTTTAGCATGTTTTTGGCTTGAAAAATATTCTTTAAATTAAATAATTTAAATAAATATAATAATAAACAATTGAGTCATAAACTGTTGATGCAGCCGTAATTACGAAATTAACTTTAAATTAAATTCTAAGACACTTCATTCGGTACGAGCATTTTTCAATTCTTATTTGAAGTATTTATAAATGTTTAAAATTACATACCTTTATAAGTGTGAATATTTCCTTGCTCTGAAATAAGAAAGAAGAATTAATATTAAATTAATTAAAGTGGGAATTTCTTCTTCCTTTTCATTTTGGAACTTTTTGTTTTTTAATTTAAATTTCCTTAAGATAATCAAAATACATACACATCTTTCTTCTTAAGAAAAATTTTAATATTTAGGTAGGTATCAAGGGTTTGGGTCATTATTAATTTTCTGTAGGTTGCGAAATTCGGTTTCCGAAATTTTGTATTACAAAATTCTGTAATTCAGAATTCACTAATTCTAAATTTCTGTATTTCAAAATTCTGCATATGATAAAAGTAAAATTGTTTTAATAAAAATAAAAACAATTTAGCGAAGTGACATTTTAAATATATCCCTTTCGATTTTTTGTTTCTTGCCTTAATTCTTTAAAATTTGGTTGAAATTTTGAAATATATATATGAATTTGAATGGTTAATAATGAAATAGTATGTATAAAAACTCGATATTTTATAACCTCTGTGCTAAATTTCCCAAAATCCAAAATACCGAAATTTATTTTTATATTTTTTAGGTGATTTTGACACTATGTCAAAATGTCCAAAAGTTGATATTGGGTTATCTTTTATTTCGGCTTTTTTATTTAACCCTATTTGGGCAAATTGACATTATAACAGACAGAATCCCAAAAATACAAATGTGTGGGATATTTTTTATTTTTGATGTATGAGTTTGGGAGATATTATTTGGAACTCAAAACGTCATTGTGCCCAAAATAAACAAAAATTATGTCACAATGCCCATATGCTGAAACACATGACATCTTTTGGGCGATATGACAATTAATAATTTAGGCATTATTATATTTTAAAATTGTTTTGGGCACTATGACATTAATTTTGGGCTTTGTGGCATTTTATGAAAAAAATTTTGGGCGCATATTGTTTGTTCTTCATGGTTTTGGGCGAAAAGATTTAACCCCAACTTGTTTTTTATATTTTTTGGTTGAATTTGACATTTTAATTAACATATTTGGGCAAATTGACATTATGAAAGACAGAACACCATTTCTCAGTTTTTTCCAAATCCCCAAAATACTTACTTTAAATAAACCATAAAATAGAAATCTACATACATGTTTGGTGTTGCAATACAAGAATTTTTTGGACTCTATGCAAAAATCACATACAAAATTAAAAAATGTTATTATAATCTGGCTGAAAATAGCTTTTAATGGCCTTTAAGTCCTACAAAAAGTTGGCACTTCGTCCAGGCGGCGAGCTCACTTGGACACATCAGTTGACTAGTGAGGGCCTATGTCCTTTGTCTGGCTGATTTGACATTTTTCTAAGTTTTTGCATTGACGCATTAAGGTTTTTGGCCTAAAAAGACCATTTACATTTAAAACATCCTCCAAAAATAATTTTGCTCAGAATATTGTACCAAAAAGACACAATTTTCTTGTTAAAAAAAAATTTTAGGTAAACAATTACATTTACAAAAATTTGAATACAGAATTTTGAAATACAAACCAATATATTTACAGAATATTGGAATACAAAATTAATGTTCATAAAGAATTTTAGATTCAAACTATCATTCAGAAAAATGATCGGTTAAAAACAACGTGAAACTCGATTAAAATAAATAACAAACATTGTTAATATACAACCTACAAACTCACCAGGTTAAATTATAAGAGTCAAATCGATTGAAAAAAAATATTTAAATCTTCACACTGATTCGGTTGAAGTGTACTAAATTTTATTAAACTACTTCTGGGTTAGTTTGTTCGGTTTCAATAACCAATTAAGTTAGTTAATGAAACATCTTAAATCGCTCATAGTAAACAATCTACTGAGATTTGTGAAATTAACGAAATAAAATTATATTATTTAAGCAAGTTTAACATAAACGATCTTCAAATTTCCGAATACTAGCCAAGTATCTTCATCAATATAAACTTTTTATGTTTTTATTTTAAACAATTAATCTTAACCGAGTCGACTGCGTTAGAATTGACATAGTGAACTATGTAATTTTTGCCCTTGACTATACGTAGTATTTAGCACATTTTTTTAACCCACCTTTGTAATTATTTTTCTGTGAGTAATTTGGATCATATAGAATTTTAGAAAACAGAATAACGAATTAGGGCTCAAATTCTTTCCAGCAATAGAGAAGTTCCTTCAAACAATAATTCGCAATTTGTGGACAGTACATGAACTGATTTATTAAATTGTTTAATTTTTTGTATTCAAATATAATGTATCTTTCGTGAAATGTATTGTTCTTTTTTTTAGATTAATTATATCGAAATGTTTGGTTAAGCCAAAACTTTTACGAACTATTAAAAATCAGCTTATATTGTGGAAAATCTTCATTTCAAATAAGAGGAGTCTACTGTCTTACGTCAGATTAAAAAAAATATACTTATATTCGAATGATCGAAAAAAAATCAAGTTTCAGCAACTCACAATTTGTTTGAAAATTTGTTGAAAACCACGTCTTAAAAACTTTATTCTGTATTATGTACGTAGAGATTATTAAAGGGCAATCATATACAATACATATGTATGTACTGCATACATATTCACATTAATGCATAGAAGAACCTTATAAGTTTTAATCAAAGTTGAGTTGTAATTTTCTTTCCCGTCTGTTTTCTGCTTTTTTTTTTGTATTTATTTTTATTTGAAAACAATTTTTGTGCTCTTTTATTTTAATTTCCTCTTTCTTAACTTATACACCACTAAAATATACTTTCTTGCTACCTATGTATGTACATATGCAGGAAGAAAGTTTTATCTTAACCAAAATCAAGCCCGTAGACTTTTTTGGAATCAGAGATAATTTTATTTGCGAGCTATAAATTTGGGTAATCTTTTTTTTATTTTCTACTTCAAGTCTATTTAAAGCATTTCAGTGCTGTCACTTGTCGTTAAAACGAAAATTACCCCAATTTCCATTATACATAAATGCCACTTGCATCGAGGAATCCAAAAAGATACCCATATTCGGAATGTACATCAATAACCACCTTCTGAGGAGTGGCTACATACATATTTGACGTTGGCCAGCCTGTTCCATCTAAAAAAAACAGAAATGTTTTTCCGGGAGTTGTCTCTTTCGAGGTATTGACAAATCCTCCAATAGTATCTCTTGTAATAAAAGGAAGCTTGACTATACACCTGGGCATGGTGCTCCTATAGTATACATGCGATGGAATCTACAAGATTTTTAAGACTATTATACGTGACAGATCGATAACAGAAACAATTGTGTCTCTTTAAAACGATAGAAATTATGTATGCCTATCTTTATTATTTCGAGACTTTTATTGACAATGATACTATTTTTATCTAAGTGAAATAACGAACTTTATTTGTCCCTTAAAATAATATCACATGCTCCACTATGAATACCCATCAGTTTACCTTAAAATATAATCTATAGTCGTACTACACGAATGTAGAAAACCGGTTTTACTTTTTGATGTACAGACAGGCGATTTTAAATCCTTGTAATTTTCAAAAAACCAAAATATTAAATCAAAATGAAGTCAGAAACTCCATTTATATTAATTAACCCCTTTAAAAATATTTTCGTGACTACGGCTTTGGCATGCAACCGAACCAACGCAACGCCAAGCACATTAAGTATTTAGAGCTCATATTACCACCATGTATATAGTGTGTGTTAGTTATCCTTTTGTTTTATTATGTTTGTATTTTATCTCTCTTTTTTGTTTTTCTTTTCTTCTTAAAGGAAACAGAAAAGTTTTGCACACATGTTTTCCTTATTTTCATTTAATATGAACAAAAAAAAAAAAACGAGAAAAATTCACGTGAAATATGAAGCGCAAAGCTGTTAAACATGAAAGTTAGATTTTTTTTTTTTGTTCGCCTCTAGTGAATAGATTGTATGATTGGCTTTAAATATAACAAAGGGTAAGCCGGTATGTAACATGTTTGTTTGAATATCGGACAGAATGTATTAATTCTGCTTGGATAAAGGGTATAGGTATAAGTCAAAAAGTTTATTACTCCATCAAAATAAAATTGGATAGTAACGGCTGCAAGCCATTACTTCAACATTTGCAGCAATTTTTTCTCGCACAATAGGGTCATCTCCGTTAGTATATAGGGGGAAAAATTGCAATTTGGTTGGGTTTATTTTTGCTCGTTTTTATTCGCGCTTGAAGGATGACGAACTTTTAATATTTGTTGCCCTTTTTTTTTTTATTGTGGTAATGCGTATTTAATTGAGCGCAATTTTTTTTTAAAGTTAATGATGAGCGTGACATTTGGAGAACTATATGAATGTGTAGAGTAAAGAATTAAATGTTGATTTTTTGGTTTGTCAATTTACATCGATCGCATAATTATGAATGTATTTTTTTTTTTGTCAACAAATTTGGAAAATTTTGTATATTTAACTGATTTGATATTGGAGATTTTTAACGTGTTTTTTCATGAAATAAATAAAAGATATTATTTTAAATAACTTAAAAACACTTATTTTATTTATTTATTTACTTATATGCATAGCTTCCGAAATGCATTTAAGTAAATAAATAAATAAAATAAGTGTTTTTAAGTTATTTAAAATAATATCTTTTATTTATTTTTATATTTAACTCTAAAATATATTTGAGGTAGCCGGCAATTTACTTTGAAGTTTTTCTTTTTCAGATTTAATCAAGTTAATCGAACAAGTCCGTAGAGAAAATTCATTGTTGGCTTAAATTAAAATAAAATTCACGTCTATAGACAGCACGACGACAACGTGAAGAACCACATGAAAAAAAATATTAATAGATTATGAGTATCTATACAATTTTTTAACGAAAAAGTGTAGATTCAAAAGTTCTTACAAAAGTATTAACCCTACTCATTTTCTTTTTGTTTATAAAATAAATTCTTTCTAAAATGTAGGGATGCAATATTAACCCTGTTCGTTTATTTCCCAAACCTATACCCATTTCTACCACTTTAAGCTCAAAAAAACTGTCAAAGTTCATATAAAAAAATAAAACTGGTAGAAATTGGGAATTTCGGGCGATTAAGCGAACTACTATAAAATGTGTTGAGTTCCGAAACGCCAAAAAAAAAAGTTTAGATGCAATAGCATTTCAATATGCATGCGCATCTGGAACGCATCCCGGATGCTTTACATACATTTTAATTTGCATTAGTTTGACATTTCGGAACGCATTTTATGCACCTTAAAATGAAAGAGCGGTTAGATGCCTATATAGTTAAATGACAACCGTAATAAGGGTCAACTAGCCTACCCGTGTGAGAATTCTCGCAATTTAATAAAAATAAAAGACGCACGAAAACAAACAAATGCAATTTTTGAACAAATTATTAACATTTTTAAAATGTTATATAATAATCAAGTATAATTCGTCAAATCAGCAGGTAATTTCGCTTCGTTTGGCACCTCATTTGTCAAAATCGGTGTAGTATGAGAGTTGGAAAGTGAGTCTAGGCTCTAGACTATAGAAATAATAATATATAAGATAACAAACCATAATTTGCGGAAAAAAAAACAACAAAAGTAGAAAAATAAATTTAATTCGCTCGAGACTCCATATTTTTGTTCCACTTTCAATTGAAATGTCAAATTGACAAATGAAATCATCCAAACAAAATTGGATAAGTTTTTGCTGAGCTAATGCGCATCGCTGACGTTTGGGATGTGTTTAGAAACTCATGTTTTTGTCGATATTTTCTCTTTTAACTTTTGGAACTCATGACTGCATCAAATAGTATAGAAAATTTTGTAATTAAGCTCTTGTCAACCATAGCATGACATGTGTTATTCATACCACCGCAGTACAACGTCTACTTGTTTAATATTAAAATTGTATCCGTTGTAACGTCCTTAAAAGGCTCAAAATTTATAGTGAATCTCTTTTGAGCCAAGACCATGACATGTGTAGATTTTTTCCGCCTACAGGTACTTAAAAAAGTTGAAATTAAAATTTCTTGATATTAAAGAATTACATTTATTTAAGTCCGCCTACTGCCACACTCACTTTTCGTATATTAAAGTTTATTCCATAATATGTTTCTGTAATTTTCATTTAAAGTTGCAATTTTGTAATCTTTCAAATGTTCCAATAATTGGCGCTGAGAAGCGTGGAAGAGTTCGGCTACTACTAAATAATTTATATAGAAAGAGGAGAATGGAGATAGGTATTAGGTACCTTTAATCATACATATATAAATATTAACTGCTAATTTGGACTTTTGTCTGAGGTTATTAAAGTTTAAACTCGGGGTTGAATAGAAATATGTATATGAGTAAGTTCCACTGGAAACCCAGGTTTAAAGTAGTTAGTTAGTGACATCTCCTATCTCAGACTAAAATTTGGTGACATCTGCTATCTCAGACTATAATTTAGTGCAGTATGCTATTTCAGACTGTAATTTAGAGATGTTTGCTTTCACAAACTGTAATTTAGTGACATCTGCTCTATCAAACCGTAATTTAGAGACGTCTTCCATCTCAGACTGTAATTTAGTGCCATTGGCTATCTCAGACTTTAATTTAGTGACGTCTGCTATCTCAAAGTGTTATATAGTGACGTCTGCTATCTCAGATTGTAATTTCGTGACTCTGCTATTTTAAACTGTAGTTAAGTGATGTCTGCCTTCACAAACTGTAATTCAGTGACATCTTCTATTTAAAACTATAATTTAGGGCTAGTTTCATAGTAAAGTAAGTGTCACTTAAGTGCCAGATATGGAAAACTATTGCCCAATTTCACAGTGTAAACTTATCAGATTAAGTGACACTTAAGTCTCCCATATTGGCCACTTAAGTTCCACTTACTCAGACAGTAAAACTACGTCCAAAGTGCATAAAGGGAAAAATTAAGTGCCACTTATTTTTTTAAGTTTGCACTGTGAAACTGGCCCTTAGTGAAGTCAGCTAATGCCTTCCACATCCAACGATGCCAGATCGTGGGATTTATCCCTTTTTGGGTGAATTTCACGTCTAAAATAAACGAAGACTGTCATTCTGGTTTTTGTTCTGCAGTGCGCTATTCGGTAAGCGAAATTGATAATCGTGTAAAATATTTGTAGAAGTCTCCACTCTTTTTTTCGCTTATAAATAACTTCCCTGTATATAAACCGTGGGCGAAAAAATAATATTGAGTTTTAGTGGGTTTATTTTTGTTGTTAGTATTGATTTACTTGCTTTTATTTTTTTCTGTGCAAATTGTTGAATTCATGAACTCAATGTAAATGTTAAAATTTTTAGTAAAACTGCATTACAATGAAGTATGTTTTTTTTTTAAATTTATTTTTTCGTTGGCGAATTGTGGGATATTAAGAAAGGCATGGGAAAAAAGAAAGGAAATTTTTGGGTAAGGCTGTGGGAAAACCTGCATGCAAAGTGTGGCATCACTTCTGCAATCTAATACTTGAGTGACGCTATAAGAATATATGAATTTTAGATTGTATAAAAATAGTAAAGAATTAGTGATTGGTATATAAAAATAACCTCGAATACTCTTAAGTTTATTCTATTGCTTTTTTAATGAGTCTTCAAAACGAAAGAACTTTGAAGTCTAATGCTTTTTAAACAACACCTGGGTCCGACGGGCATACCTCAGTCCATCAGAAAAAGCATCTCACCACATACAAACTTACATACATACTTACGCAAACCTCTATGAACGATTTTACCAAAGGTCATTTCTCTAAATTCATTCATTGCACGCATCAATAAAAGTCATTTAATCTACAAAATGATTTAACATTCAAAACAATTATTTCAAAATATTTCTTTTTTACTCTTATCTTTCGAATTCTTGATTTATTGAACCATTTAAACTTTTTTATTGAATTGCTTTGCAAAAAAAATAAATAACAAAAATCATCTATCAAATCAAACAAAAAATTTATTACATTTTTCTACTTTTTCGTTCTCTTTTTTTTACAGGATTTTTGAGTAATTTTCTATCGAAAGGACTAAAAACCAATCAATTGGAGGTAAACACTGATGAAAAGACACTCAAACCAATTGCTCGTTTAAAAGAACCCCGAGATCTATTCGCCCTGCCTAAGGACAAGGATAATGACTGCTCACAGCAGGCCGCCAGATGGCCAACTGAATGTCAGGTGAGTTTTGAATTTTGTGTGTCTTTTTAAGAAGTTTTTACTTTTATGCTTTATATGTTATATTTTTATAAAGTGCAATCTAAATAATTTAAAAAGGAAACACCAATCATAAAAAAAATTGATCGAACGATAGTGATACATGGGATTTATTTTCTTAAAAAAAAACAACAACAAAAAAAGAAAACAAACTCATAATGATTAATGTGACATAAAAACACGAAGTAGGAAGATACTTCCACTTCCATCACGAAGAGATTATTCCTTAGACATTTTTCTGGATATAAATTTCCCTGTACACTTTTGTGGGAAGAAAAAGTTCGACATGATGTTGACATATTTTTTTTATTGATTTTTGGGAATGTACAATTTTCTTGGGGGATGAGTTTGGTGGAATTTAGAGCTCAACCAAAACATGGTCAAGCTATTCCAAAAGGAACGAAATTAAATCAGGAAAAAAAGACGATTCAAAGCGAAACATACGCATACGTAAACTGAACGATTCGATAAACACGTATAAAGCACAATAGATGGCTAAAACCGCTTTGTATTGAAACCACCCTATTCGCTTTGTTCCCACGAGTAAAATTCGCTTTTACTAAAACCATAGACTTTTGGTTTTGAAAATTCCTCCATAGAACACACTCAAACAATTAAATTTGCTGGCCAAAGCACAAAACACAAAGTCACGATTTGCAAAACGCTTCGTCAAGTCAAACGTGCTTAGTCAGGGATAATTTCGCGGATGTTCAGCTAAGCTCTGATCCAACTTATGCCCTGACAAAATACACCGGACGGACGTACAAACTGACCACAATTTGTATCCACCATCAGCCACTTTGTACAGGGAAATTATTGCGCCGCTAAAACTCATGATACAAAACGGACCATCTAATCCTCTTGCAGACTAATTAGTCCTGCGGCCTTCTAATTCGTAACCGTTTCTTTTTTTTTGTGCTCCTCCTTCGTGTTGCTATGGACGAGAACTGGCCCATGTATTCATTAGGAGTAATTTGGGTTTTGTTGCTCTGTGCTGGTGCAGAACTCGATGCTGCACATGAAACAAGTAGTAGTTGTAGTAGCAGAAGATCCTATTCCATCCCATCCCAACACAAATTTGAACTGCATCATCATAAAAGTGAAATCCTTTTTAATTGCGTTTTTAATTTATTCTTAGTCGTGTTCCATTTTATATAGTCTGGGGCTAGCCATTCGGTGGATTTTGTTGGACTTTTGTGTGTATGTGAATGGCTTGAATAGAAAAAGAAAAATAAAAAAACACAAAATAAAGCGAACAAAATGCAATGAAGAATTCAAAGCCATGTCTAGTTGAAGTAAATTGTGGAATTTTATCCTTTTAATTTATTTTTTTTTTATTAAAAACACACTCTAGAACTGTACATTACTTAAATAGTTGAGATGTCGCTTATGAACATACTTAATTTCAAAGGAGGAATAGAAAGAATGAAAGGATGCAGTTTTTTTTTTGTATTTCACTGTGGAATGCATGTAGTATTGTGCGAGTATGTGTAGAGGGAGAAATTTCTAATATGAAAAAAAAATTCATTTTAGAAAAGCGAAGGAGAATTTTTAAGTGGACAGACATACTCTTATATCCTTTTAATCTAAAGCATGTCCTGTCTCGGTACACGGTACCTCTATACATGGTTGATGTGATGTGATGATGGTGATGCAATGTTTTTCTTTTTTTTTTTGTCAGTACCTACTTTCTGTGGGGAGGGCAAAATACTAAAAGAAGATATGGGTAGAAATTAAAACTCTGCCATTATGGGTGAACTAAATAGAGATTTTTGTTAGTATGAAATTAGGTTGATTATTATTATTTCAAGAGGAAAATAGTTTTAGAGGCAAATTAATTTTTTTTTTGATGTATCAGGGTTTTTGGGCAATGTGTTTATCTGTAGAAACATGGGGGACCTACTATTGATTAAATACATTTGGTTTCCTATTTTTTAGGTTAGCTGGAAAATAGATTTTATAGGGACTGATTCAGGATTTTTTATTTTGGATTAATTTTCTGTTGAATAAGAGTTGTGCATAAATATCCAACTTTTTTTATGACGTTAGTGACGTCTATACATTAAAGATTATGTACCTACTTGAAGGGAAAATAATGCTATATTTTGTCAAAACAACAAATCGTACATATATAGATTCAACATTTTTTAGAAATGTTCATGTTCCTTTTAAATTTGAAATAGTTATTTTTTCTTCAATAAACAGAAAGCGAAATTAGTATTGACAAAAAAATACTTATTTAGACTTAGGCTCGTTTGCTGATACTACACATAACGATTTAAGTTGAACTTAAATTCTTAAGGGGTACTTTTTCCATGTCATAGTGATACTTCAGAAATTAAGTTGAATTTAAATCGTTATGTGTAGTATCAGCAATCGGGCCCTTAAAGCCCTAAATTTTTAGAGATTCTATTTTTCCAAGAAATAGACCAAAAAAAATAAAAAGCAGGTTCTCATGCTTTTTATGTAAAAGATGTCGTTTTCCGACAGTCCAATCCAAAATGAACTTCTTTTTCTGCGATCCTATAATTTGACTTGACCAATGAGTACACAAAAAATAAACCAGTAGAACTGTTAACAAGACTATTTCAGACCTCAAGGCAGACTGTGGACTGTGAGTAGTGCCTATCTACAGTTTTATTGTTTCTTGTATTGGTTTTTCTTAGCGCTTAGCTAAATGTAATCGTGGAAAAAGGAGCTCGTGCTCGTGAGTACTGACCTAAGATTTAACAACTGTTATATCCAAAATGGCTATTTTTAGGAAGAACAAAAATACATATCGTCCAGTAGCGTATCTAGATGGTTGAGAGCCCCGGGCAGAAAAAAAATGGGCCCCTAAACATTATAGTTTTGTTGAAGGTTTGAATGAAACAATTACATTTGAGTGAGCTACCACCAAGTTTGTATAGGCTGCAGTAACAGCTATTTTACGACTGCCTTTGGTCATTTTTGTTTAATTTTATTCTAAAAACTTTTTGTCGTTACTGAGAGTTGAACTAGATAAGCTTCCTGCAGAGCCATATGCACTACGCATTGCGCTACGGACTATGTTTTTGATTTAAAAAAAAATTGAAAACTAATGTTATGTAATTTTTGGCAAAAACCATCAATTAGAATGCAAAACAAAAAAAATGGTCGAAAGAAAAAAAAATTATGCCGTTTTATTGCTTGAAATTTAAAAAAAAAATATGGTTTTTCTTGTGGGTCTTTACAGCAAATTGTGAAAATTTACAAAAGTTTTAACAAACACACCTGAATATATTTGCTTTTATTTTTTAAATTTTGCCACATCTCCCAAGAATACTTCTATTTATCATTATTAGTTTTCCAGTAAAACAAATTATGGCAGAAATTTAAATCAATTTTAATTAATTTTTTTTAGTGATTGTTCCATTTCGATCAAATAACATGAACAAATTTTAGTAAGAATTTATGTTTATTTCACAACTTAACCATATTTTATTTATTTTGTAAAATTAAAAAAAAAATTATTTCGTGAAAGCATTACTAATTGAGCAACAGAGCTAAGCGTACCTACTATTATTTTCTGTACCAGCGTATGTAGTCTTTGTTTCTATTCATGAAAGTTTCACAAGTGGCAACACTAAATTTTCAAATGTCATATCTCAAACGTCAAACACATATTTGGTTTGGGATTTGCCTTTGCTTGGAACTATTAAATTTTTTTGTTCAATATTTCAATACAAACTGAAAATAAACCATATCATTATGTTTTTTTGAATTAATTTCAAAATACTTAAAGAGTAAGAAAAAAAAGTGTATAATCTGATTTTAAAAATTAATTTTGAGGGTAATATTTAGAGGAAGGACTTCAAAGATCACTTAATGGGTTGTTTATATGTGTGCAAAAGTTCACTCTTTGTGAGAAAGTGTACCTGTCCACTGCAGACTAAAATTCAGACAGTCTTTGTAAATCCAAAAAAGTCCAAAAAATGTTGGATATACAAATTTGCTAAACAAAATTTTGGGTTTAAAAAATTTCTATTATATAAAACCGGTTTTTGAATTTTTCTTAAACAAAGTTTTTAAATTTATATTATAAAATACTTTAATTTAGTATAAAAAAATAAAAAAAAAGAACGTTCTTTATTTTAAGCTCCAAACTTTTTCAAAGAATTGTTTTAGCACTTTAAAGAACGAGTTTCATACTTCTTTACCTATTTCTATAATAGTTATATGGATGTTCTAAAATTTGAAATTTTTTAAAATTCTAAACAACTTGATCCACAAGTCGTAAATTTTATTTAAATCGTTTTTTTTGTGTCTCATGACAACTTTTTTCGAGTCACGAGGTTTTGAGAGAAAGACTATATAATTCTTTTAGTAGGAAATTGCATTACCTTTCTAAATACTGACCTAAATATTAAACTTGTTAACGGGATATTTATCGCCATAGATTCTTTACTCACAATGAAACTTTTGAGACATACACCCCTGTTCTGATTTCTGATCGGTTTTAAAATCCTTTCGTTTTCAAACTCTGGATGTTCTGAAATACTTTTCGCTTTCAATACTTGCGGAATGAGTGTGCTTTGTTTTTCGATCGGATTGAGAATAATTGACATTTGAAAATGCATTTGAATTTTTGTGCCCCAATTGAATTGACACGGTATTATACGTATATTATAAAATTTTTTGTTGTGATTTATTTAATTTTTTTCAACGAATTTGACGTTCCGAATTTTGTTTTTACTGATTTTGAAAGAAAAAAAGATTTGAATACTAGCTAACGTGAAAGTGAAAAACAGAACACTTTTTTTGAATCCGTGCGGAAATCAATTGCGTTTACGGATTTGATTCGGAACGGAAATCAGAACAGGGGTGAATATTTACTTTTTTTCTGTATTAGTAGATCTAAAAGATGCAGACATTTTGAATATTTTTTTTTACTCAACATGAACCACTCTAACGTAAGTTTTCCAAATTTTGCCAAAGTAATTTTTTGTTCAAAAAATTCAACACTTTGCCAGAATATCTTACTTTATTTTAATATGAAATTTTAAAAATAAATTCGTGTTCAAAAAATTAAGCTGTACCTTTTTAAAAAATCCACCTGAAAAGTTATACCAACCGCAGTGTGGTATTTGGGTCTGAAACCTGGCCAAAAATATTTTATATCTCTATCAGTAATGTATTGCTTTTAATTTCATATTTAAATAAAATAAACAAGATGATAAGTATTTTTATTTAAAGAAACAACATTTTTATTAATTTTAAGAACTATTTTCATCACTATCAAATATTAAACAGCCAGTTTCTGATACCTTAATACATCTGCTGATAATGGCTTCTTTTTACATTTGTAAGATCTCATGCCTGTTATTAATGGATCCGATGTTAAAAGAAGCCTGTTCAATACATCTGTGTTACAGGTAACACGAGAAAACTTTCTGGAATAGCTTAATCGGAATAACCTTATGTGTTTGTTCTGTGCTTCCGCAGCTTCCTCTGAAAGTTGTCCTATTGGAAGAATGGCTTCCTTAACTACCTCAGATCCATGTATGAGAACCTTATGCATTGTTGGAGACATAGGATAAAATTTATATAGAAGAACATACAATTCGGCAGTTTCTTGACAATATCTTTCAAATTCTTCAATGTTTATGTGGAATCCAGAACACAGAGTGTCTAAAACAATTTTTAGACGATATAACAAATTTTTGTCAAGTCCTGTTATAGCAGCTGATACTTCGTACGAATCGAAGAATCTTCTGCTGGTGTTACCATCATTCGTGTTACCAAAATTTGATTTAGGTATATCCACTAAAAGTCCCAGTTGTTGCTTGAACTGATTTTGAATATCTCTCTTCTTGTTTTCCACTAATTGTTTCTCTTCATTCGTTAATCTCACGTTCCACTTTTTCACAGGTAACCTGTAAGCTACATGTAGCATACCCTCGAAAACCGTATGCGGGCATGAAGCAAGGAGAGACCAAAGTTTAAATTTTCTTTTTTACATGGTCTCCTTTTTGTTAAATTATTAAACTCGGAGGATGGTGCTTCACATATGTAACATCTTGCTGTAGATTTGTTATGAGTTGCGGCATTACATACTTTACCGTCTACCATGGTGAATAACATTTTATGTTTTATATTGAAACCATCAACTTCTGTAGAAGAAAGTTTTTCTATTTGTTTTTGTATGTAATCTATTTCTTCGTTAATTATTTCGTGTGTTTCTTTTATAAATCGAATTCTTATTGGTCGACAGTAACGAGGGGATGAGGGGGTTGGGTTTTGCCAAAGAATTTTCTTTTCAGGCCCATAAGCTAGCTGAAGTGGAACTACAGAGCTTTGGAAAATATTAGCATCAGAATCAGCTTCATTTTCAAATTTCATTTTATATTGGCTCTGATGGGATCCATCACAACCCCACTTACTTATTATAATTAATGTTTTTTTGTCTTCATCACTTAAAAGATCCACAGCTTCCCGAAGATGTATGATAAGACGACTTACTGTGTGATCCATCAGCTTTTGCACTTGCACTTCAGCACATGTCTCAGTTATGGAATGTATTTCTGGGTAGCATTCTTTTTTAACGTTTTGTAGTAGAGTATAGCAAGGAAAGAAGTTTTTGTTAGTTTCTCTAACAATCTCATACTGGACTTTTGTAAGTCCTGCTTCTGTAAACATTGACAGAGCCCGTAAAGGTGATAACTGACATGGTTGGTTTTCCGTACTCGTATTGACGGCCGTGATATATTTTGTTGCTGTTTGAGGACTTTTTATAAGGTTTTTAACTATTTTTGACGCATCAACATTGCCCGTCACGCGCAGCTTCATTTGTGTAGCATAAGCCAGCTCCTCTACATCTTTTGATCGAAGGTCTTCGGTTCTTCGTCTTTTACTTCTGTCACTTGATTCCACAAAAGATTTTAGAGGACGACCTCGGCTTATCCCTATCAGAACAAAATCTTAAAATTAAACTCTTGAAAATAATAGATGATATTTTTGACAAACCTGTAATAGGTAACGATACCATCCCATTCAGCCACTTCGCATTACTTTTCTCAAACCTTGTTTTTGTTTTTCGAGCAGCTATCCATTTTTCTTTAAATTGGTGTTTAATGAGCGATAATCTTTGCTTTGCAATGGCTATCTTATCATTTTCTGTATAGGTGCTTAAAATTACCTGTTGCATAAAATTGAGCTTATCAGCAAATGTTGTCTCATTTGAGCTTTCCATAATATTATACAACTCATTTCGAGCGATTAACCTCAATCCAGAAGGTCCTATTTATATATTTAAAGCAAATGAGCAAAAAAAATAGTTTCCAAATATGGCATGTACCAACAAAAAAAACACAATATTTTACGAAAGGGCTCTTTGGGGCGGCTGAATCCTTTTCAACACACATCAATATTTATAAATTCATAAAACAAAACAAATTTTACTGCTTAGAAACACTTAGAAACATGTTAAAATGCTTTTTAAACAAAAAAGAAACGCATATTTTCTAACAATTCACGTAATGCTAAATTATAACCTGTATACAAAACCACATGAGTTAAATCCAACACATATGTTACATAGTTAAATAAATACCCGGTCTGCAATTATCCATAGATATTGAAATTAAAAAAACAAATTTATAAAAAATACAAAACTTTCAATTATGCACTCAATTGGCGCTTTCTCCAAAAGTGATTTGACACTTTACACAATTGTTAACTTTCGACTGCTCGCGTTGCACTCTTTGACAAGATAAAGCCTTGTGTGTTTTAAATTTTCATTTGTTTACTATTAAGCTTCAAAAAAAATAACAAACCAGGGTTGGTAATCGAAAACAAAAAAATACCATTTTGGCCAAGAATTGGCCCAATATACTCCTCTGTGCAACCCCTCTTAAGAAGAACAAGAACCTATATTTTCATCAAAACGCTATAACATATCTATCAAAAATTTCTACCCACACTTACTTTTTGAGAGCAAAGGCCTTTCCTCCTACTGATTCGTGTGATATAATGAAAACTTGACTTTACTATGGTTCTCATGAGCTAATAAAAGATCACTATTCTCTATATACCTCCCTAGATTTTCGTTATTCTTATATTTATCAAGATTTCACACTTCTGCTGTCATGAATAAAAGCTTCACTTCAGCTTCGGAGTTATCACTTTCCTTTCAAGAAAGTCAAGGACCGTATAAATAGGAAAGAACACAACACGAAGCCAATGCTATATCAAAGTTTCATTAAAACACCTCTACATACATACATCCCCGAGTATGTCCTACTTTTTTTCTAGATCGAAAACATAATTAAATTGCAAATTTCGTCTTCTTTGTTGTTTTACCCTCTTTATAATTCTAAAAAGAAAATAACCTTCAATATTATCATCTTCAACATCATATACTTTTTTTCCTGAAAAATAAACTTTTTTCCTTCATCCTCGTTCCATTTTTGTTGTTGTCACTTGAAAGTTATTTTTCGGTTATCTAAGATAGAATGAAAAAGAAAAAATAATTTATCGTAACAATCACTGTCAAGCGGAACCTGATTAACGTGTTTACTTCCGACAGCAAACTAACACCAACGCCATCACCATCAGGCAGGATTTGGAACGCGGCGATGTCTTTGTGTGACTTTATCTTGAGAGGAGAATCTCTTCGTTTATATGATGGTTCTCTTATCAGTACTTTGGCTTGGATAAAGTAGATGCCTACAACATACACTTAAATCGCCCACACATTCCCCATATTAAATGTCAACGAACGAAAGGATAACGAACCAAATTCCATCCCTTTCAATCGTATATATATGGACGAGTATATCCTTTTATTTGACTTTATCCATGTGTTTTATGCTTGAACTAAATAAAGGATTGAACCTTTGCGTGTTGTGCTGGCCTATTCATTTATATAAAGACCCAAGTCGTCAGTCAGTGAGGGAGAGGGGGGTAATTGCACAATTTATTATCACACGGACGGGCAAGAGAGATCCTTCACACTACATATTGTACATATTCACATATCCTATATAAGCACCAAGAATGCGGAAGCACTTTAAGCTAACTCAAGTCGCACATACACATTGAGGAACTAGGGCGGAACTTACCTATAACCTATAGTATGGTATGTACAAACGATGTTTAACTTTACAGTCTTGCTGGCGGCAGCAGCGTCTATAATTCGAACTAATTTTACGTCATTTCTATTTGTTATGGAATTATTTTTGAAATAAATCGATTTAAAGGCGAGCAACGTGACATGAGCCAAAGCAATAAGAACAACTTTTGATTGACGGATAGGACAAGTTACAAACAAGTTGCCTTAACATTTGAACGAGTAAAATTTCTATAAGTATAACGATGACGGCCAAATGGTGAAGCTTGTATTTTTTTAAATAATTTATGTGAAGACATAGGTACCTTACCTATAACACTTTATTTTTAGACTGAATAATTCCAGAAATGTTTGTATATAAATAAAACAAGTTGAAAAATTCCCCTAGAAACGTATAATAGCTTATTTTTGAGTAAAAAAAAGTCATTAACCCATAAAGATATTTCCACACCAGACCCCATAATTCTACTGACCTGCAGTTAACTTCCTTTTTAAACCCTCTTTGTTAGGTTAATGGGTGGAAATATTTTTTGTTTGTTACTTTTTTTTATCGCGCTAAATTGTTCTTTTAATGGACACATTTTTACTTAAAATCCGGAAGGATGCGTTGGAAATGATAAAGCACTTTTTGTCGCAGCTGATTTCTTTTGTGATAGTATTTTTCAACTTACAATTTCAGTTTTAAATCGGTCTTACTGAATCTTCTTTCAACAACCTTTCTTAAGCTATATAGAGGAATTTCGTTAATGATGATAAGGAATATTATTGTCACTTGAAATTTGGGAAGAAAAAATTAAGAAACTTACTGCCTTAATTTAATTTTACGATACTAAAATTTTGTTTGATAAGTTTTACCCTTTTCCAGGTTATATGTGATGATGAGCAACTTATTTTCTTCTATTTATATACCTTAATGCTAAATGAAATGCTGTTTGTTTAGTAAGCGAATCACCTCAGAATGACTGGACTTATTTGTCTAATTTTTTTAAGTTTTCGAAAAACCCCGAATAAAGTTTTGTACAGAAATAAAAAATTGAAAAGTTGCACGGAAAATCTGAAATTGTTTTTTTTCCCCGTGGAATTTTTGTATGAACTCGCAACATTTTAATAAATCCTAAATAGGAACATAATCTTTGAATTTTCTCCTTAACTATAAGATTAAATTTTCTAATTAAGCCCTCTTAAATATAAAGCAAGATGTACATATGCCTGGTCTAGCCATAAGTTCTATTGCACGATTTCAAAAGAACATTGCTCATAAATTCCACTAGGAATAATGCCGCTAACTATTTTTTTCGAAACACATGCTCTTATATGTAAAAAATGGAAGCTAGTTTGGGTTTAGATTTTGATCGGTAAAAATGGAGTGGGGCGTCAAAGAAAATCGAGTCGCCATAATCGCTTTGCATAAGTGTTGAAAAAATTCCAAGCAAATTTTTGAACTTTTGCAACCACTCGCTATATCGAGAATATTTGTTTATCGAGCCATAAATCGTTTAAATGAACTTTCTGAAGTAGAGAACCGACCGAGAAGTGGTCATCCACGTGTCGCTCGAACGCGGTGATTGGCCAAAAAAATATTTTATTTACGGATGAAAAAATGTTTACTATTGAAGAATTTTTCAATAAGCAGAATGACAAGATTTATGCGACGTCATCCAAAGATGCAAAAAATAGATGTTCTAAGGGTTCAGTTCCCACACCACCCCGCTTCTATAATGATTTGGTGGGAAGGTTTCACATCAACGTGTCATTGCATTTTTGTGAAAAGGTGTCAAAACAGTTGCAAAAGTGTATCAGAAGAATGTTCTCGAGTGTGTTGTTAAGACACTAACAAACAGTCTTTGTGTTTCAATGGGGAAAGATGGGTCTTCCAAGAAGACTCTGCTCGCTCCCGATCTTATTGCAGCTGCAGATTGACCCTCAGGAAGTTCAGATTTGAATCCACTTGATTATAGTTTGTGGCCTGAACTGGCCTGTAAGACTCCCCATCGAAATTTGGATAGCCGAAAAGCTGCTTTAATAACAGCAGCGTCATCCATACCCATCGAAACAGTGCGTGCCGCTATAGACCAATGGCCACAACGTTTGAAAGCCTACATTAAAGCTAAAGGCGGCCATTTTGAATAAAACTTTTTGTTTCTATAAACCTGTGAACTAATTTAAAAAATAAATTGTATGGTATAAAATGTACTAGATTTTTTTTATTGCGCTCCTGGGGGAGAGTACGATAACTCAGGCGCCAAGAAATGATAACGGTTTTTTATAGAACAGTTAAATACAAGAATTTTTTAATATAGGAGGGGCGGTCTATCTCCCCCTGTTTGGGCGGGAGGGGCAATTTTATAAAAAAAAAGTACTAAAAATGAAAAAAACAAATATTAAAAGATAACGGTAACACTTACAATTGAGCATTATGCCTTTATTAAAAGCCAATACCTACTCTGTTCTATTAATCAAGTGAAATGTATGCATATTTTTTGAAAAAAACGGGTTTTGAACTCAAAATTTGGGGAAAAAAACATAAAAAAAAAGTTTCAAGTGTAATTTTTCAGAACTATAAAATTATATCTGTTTTTTTTTCTGAAATTCGTTGCTCTAATTAATTTTGAATCAAAAATTGAAAACTAGATGATTTTATGTCTTCTATTTCTTAAGAAAATTAAAAATTACTAAAACTACTTTTTTATGAGATTTTTATTTTCTAGTCTTGTTGGATATAGTTCACACTAGGTATTCGTCACGAAATCTATGTAAGATGAAGTGAACTTAGCAAAAATTGCGTATTGACAAAGGCCCTCACTATATTCAACTGTTGAGTCCAAGTGAGATCGCCGGGACGAAACGCCAATTTTTGTAGGACTTAAAGGCCGTTAAAAGCTATTTTGAGTAAATAGAAATCTACAATTTTGTTATTCCGTTCTCTTGAAGCTAAAACATTATATTATTATTTTTTTTTGTAAATTCAGCCTCTTCCACGCCCAAGTTTTTTGTATTTGAGTTCTCTTAACAAAGTCAATAGAAACCTCATAATTTTATAATTGATCTCACTAGAATTTAAAAAAATTACATGCAGATTTTTTTCCACTCGCTGAAAGGCCCATCTATGTTTTTTTAAAAATGGAAATTGCTTTCCTTAAATCTATAGTATTAGAAACAAATCGATCAATTCGTATGAATTTTTTGGAAATTGGTATAAAATATAAATATAAAGTGGAAGGAAATTTAAAAAAGGGCTTTTAACCTACTGCCATGCTTAATTTTCTTATATTTGAGTTTTTACTTACTAAACATTTTTAGAAAAAAAAAGTAACAAACTTATCTTATGTTTGAATGTATTTTTTTTTAAATTTAAGTTCACTTTAACTTACAGTAAAACGTAAAACTTTTTTTTTATTACAGAAGTTTGAAATTTTGTAATTAAAGCATATTTTTGTAATCCGCCTTCTGCCACGCCCAGTATTCTCATATTTGGGTTTTTTTCTTATTAAACTATTAAAGTTGAAATTTTAAATTTTTGTCCGCTATATTTATAAACAGTTTTACATTTAAGACCATATTTTTAAGTAAACATAACTGATCTGTGCCTACGTTCTGTAACTCTCGCATCGATAAAATTGGTAGAGAAAAGATGAAAATTGAAACAAATCTTATGAGTTTTGTGCCATTTTTCAGAGTTTTTTCGACCAATTTTATCGATGCGCGAGTAACAGAACGTATAGGCACTGCAGTTACAGATAGATTCGATTGAATATCATTATATAAATTTTAATTCAAAACTATTCTCTTTTCTTCTGTTAATCTGAGAAGTTTGAACAATATGGAAAAAAAAACATAACAAAAAAAAAAGAATTATTCATGGAAAGGGTCTATGTTTTAGTACCGAAGTGTTTTCCCTATTTGGGTATAAGTACAAAAAGTCTAACTTAACTTAACCTTATTTTTATTATCATTGATTTTGCAGAGAGATTGTATGCCACTTGTAGTATCAATGAACACAGTACTGTACGTCAAAGTTTTTAAGCAATTTTCCGGCGTATCTTGTTTTTTCGCTATAAAGCCTAGTACCTACGCTGCTGATGTGAAACGAAATTTTTCTGTGGTCTCCAAACAGACAACGAAACGCTTGCGAAAACATAACGGAAAATTTCCTTGGAGAGTTTCACTAGTTCCAAAAACCAAATCAAATAAAAACGCAAAAAATCAGAGAAACCCATGATGTAAGAAAATGATAAACAAAAAAAAACACAAATAAAACTCAAATGTCATTTTTCCGCACACAATAAATAGTCTGTATAATTAATTCAGTGCGAAAAAGTAGCGGAGACTTCTCCAAATTATCGGCGAAATTTTCCGTTTATGATTTCGTTGTGTCATTTTTGTATGGGATTTTTCGTTTCGCATCAGCAGCGTACTCTGCTTTATACAGTTTATACAAAGGAAAATATCAAAAATTTAAGATTTCTCATTTAGGGAGCGTGGTGTGCGTCAATTTTAAATGAATAATGCTTTCCCCCTTTATTATATTTAAATAAATTTCCGAAGGTATCTGAAAAAAAATCTTAGCAAAAAAGGAAAGAAGAAGAAAAAATGTTAAAAAAGAGCGAATATCTCCTCTGGTCAGCGTGAAAACTTATGAAAAGTCTAAGAGTACACCAAGTTTTAAGTTTATAACTAACAAATATTTTAAGTAGAATAATATCGAAATAATTCCAATTGTCAAAAAAATGTTTTATTTAATGACTGCTCAATTAAATTAATTTTTATTATTTACTTTTCCAATGAATCTACAAAAAGTTTTAGTTTCCAAAATGTTGCTTCAAGACGGTTAAAGTGTAGGATTTCGTCAGTCGAATAATAACAATAATTACAAGCTAAATATTATTAATGCACAAAAAAAATCAGAGCCAACTTTTTGCAATTTCAGCGTGATTCTTTGAGAATATTTATGTCAAAATATATTTAAATTAACCCTTGAACGCATTTAAAATTTCTTCATACCTTCAATGAAGGTCCTTCATACATCTGTGGAGCACCCCAAAGAGGCTAAAGTATGTCATGCAAAGCTTTATTTGACGTTAGCTGCAGCCACCATTTTAGATTTTTTCGTCAAATTTAATAAATTACCTAGGAATTTTATATCCATTGAAAATCCATTTTTAAAAGTATTTACTTAAAATCATGCCTCCGAAGATAACCTCCCTTGAAGAACTCATCAAATAAACCGGTCGTTAAATACACATTACTAAAAACATAAAAAAAACCTAAAAAATTAATTAATTAAAAAACGTCGTTGACAAAAGGATGTTTTAATTTCACAGCAGAAGGGAATATCATGAACAAATATTGTTCGATGCACCCGAACACTTCTTTTATTACCAAAAAAAAAACTATCGTGACTGAAATACCATTTTTGTATTTCGAAGAGAAAAAAAAAACATTGCCTTAGTTTTAAATTGCGTGTGTCCAATCCCATTACTGAGGTCTTCTGCCACAAATTCCTAAAAAAAAAAAAAAAATATCATGTGTGGACATAATACTGCTGCCGCTGCTCTAGGTACTGCAAGGTATAAATTGCTTCAAATAAAACCAATTCCAGTGTCGTCCCCAAAAAACTAACAAAAAAGAAAAAAAAGAAGAAGGATGGACACATATAACATTGTGTGCCAAAGTAACATTCACTAGTTTTGTGATGAAGCAACACATAGATCACACACATGACAGACATTTGAAGCTTTAGAAACTGACGTGCATTTGAAATTCATGCAAAGAGCCAGCAGCCAAAAAAAAAATACAAAAAACAGAAATGAACTAACCAACCTATGAACATAAAGAGGACACACGAAAAAAAAACATGAAGAAAAACAAAAAAAACGCAGCACTAAGGGAGACTAATGGAAAAAATGAGCCTTCCTGTCAGAGGGCGCGTCCGGTTTTTGTTCGTTTTATGAATGATTCAGCATTTTTGAATCTCACATAACTTCCGTCCTCATCAGGTACCATGGATTAGAAATGAGAACAGAAGATCGAGGTGGAATTTGAACAAAAGGTAATGCCCACCTTGTGGTTTAAATAATTTATTTAACGGTGTATTTTGCATTACTTTAAAAATCTTGACCTTCTCTAGTTGGTTGGGTAATGCCTCGTTGAAATGTCAACAGCCATATTAAAATTTACATTCACCCATGACGCCATGATGACACTCACAACACAAACACACACTCTCTGCCTCACTCTCTCTCTCTCGCAAATGTAAAGACGAAACGAAAACTTAATTTATATGCAAATTCATGTACATCACACAGTCTGTATACACCACACAGTAAGTTGACGGGCCTTGAATCCTTGAAATCACTTAAAATGTAATCTCATAAATTATTCGACAGCCTGGTCTAGGTTTATGCGCTCTCTCCTCGTTAGTGTCCTGTGTTGGATTTTAAGGGCTCTCGCTTGGTACCTCTTCGAATCGGGTTGTAATTAATGTCAAAGACAAACTTATTACCAACGTTTAATTCGTCCATCTGATGGACGATGACGACCGACCGACGACGAGACGACAAATTTTAAAAGGTTTCATCTTATGACCACTTGCACTTGCTACTGATCCTTAGAGAGAACCTTTACCAACCATATACGGTGAAAAATTGAAGAATTAAGTTTTCAAAAATTTGTTTTGAAACTTCGTTAAGACAAACAAGCGGAAAGCAGACAGAGCACTATCATGATGAAGTGAAGTCGTCACCTAAGGGAAGAGTTTGTTGACAGGATGGTTTTTATTTTGAATGATGGCTGGTTGTAGTCTCGAAAAACTTTGGTGCTATTTTTCATTTTCTTTTCGACTCGGTGGTGGTGTATTGTTCTTTAAAAAAAATTCTGAAGGCAAATAAATGAACTTCTTTGAAGGGTTCTTCTCCAGGGAGAATGTAGGTATGTATTGTGATTAGTTTTTGATAAGTTTGTAAAATATACCTTACCGTGAATATGATTTTATTCTCTAAGATACCTTAGGTACCTATATACTCTGTGGTTTACGATTTTTTTTTTTTTTGCAAAGGTTAAACTGTGGCATATACACACACCCATGTGCTCATGTATACTAGTGGGTTACTGTGGCGTATACGTACTTTTTAATGAATTTAGTTTCTGCGTATAGTACATGGTAGAAGTTTTCTTGTTGAAAAAGAAGTTGGAGCCTCTGAGTGCAGGTTGATGTTATAAAAGTTAGATAATATATGTTATTTTGTGAAAACCATTGAACTTTTACAAGATGATGGAGGAAAGGCGGTACGCAATATTCTCAAAAAACTTAACCCAGAGTTTTATTTTTTTTTTCCTGTACCTACCTATCAACCTAATATTTTTTTTGAATATAACTTTCTCAGTGTAACTTTGAATTGACAAAAAAAATCCAAGGAAAAACTTTGTCTGAACAAAACTAAATAAGATATTATGTAGGACAGGTACTTATTTGTCATTAAATGAAAATTCATATTTTTAATTTTGAAGCAAGTGAAAAAACAGCTGAGGTAGAAGTTTGACATTTGTTGTTGAATTAGTGCAGATGTACGTAAGTGTAAAACTTTCTATTAATATACAGCGATATTCACATAAGATGTGATAAGAAGGTTTGTTGAAGACAAGAAAAAATTCTAGCAGATTTGGGAGAATTTTCCAAAAAAAAAAAACAAAAACAATTTCAAAAGGAAAGAAAATATTTAAAACAAAGCCAACATAAGTTTGCACGTGTGACAAAAGCTTACAAAATTTTTAGTACTTCTTGTCTTTGTTCCAAATATCTGTAGTGCGAGTGCCTAAAATTTATACAGTGAGTGTTTTTTGTTACAGGACAAAAATTGATTGATCTAAAAAATAAAAAACATTTTTAATTAATCCTCTTCGAATCTATCAGCACCTTTCACCACCTCTCATCGATCAAAAACTATTCCTTCAAATAACTTGATTCAAAGATAATATAAATAATAGATTTTTGATATTCAAAATTGAAAGTCTTGCCGTTATTTTTTGTTTTAAATATATTTTTTCTATTTTAAGTATTTTTTTTAAACTCCACTTCTGCTTAAATCAGGGGAAATTAACCCTTCTAGTTTTAAGTCGGTCCTTTTGCGAATCACTCTGTAACATTTTTTCTTCAGTTTAACTTTGTGACCCAGGAAAATGAGACTTTTACTTCAAAGAAGTTCGCAGTTCCTTACATTGCAATCCGGGTGATTTAGAAAAAAGATTATTAAAACAAACATTTTATATTGTAACGTTTGCGATTGACTTTATCAAAATAAATTGCTCTTATAAAAAAAAAACGAATTGGTGTAGAATTTCAAAGGCAAAAATTTTTCAAAAATTCTAATAGTTTTCGAGATATGTAGAAATTAACAAAAAAAAATAAATTGTGTCCCTTTTACCCCAGAACATCAAAAAACGAGGTTCAAATCTCGTTTCAAAATCAAATAAAAGACCATAATCCATAAAATCCGAAATGCGTAATCGAAAATACAAAATTAAAAAAAAAACCCAAATCAAGAAGAAAAAAATCCCGAAACCCAACCATCCCAAAACCCAAAATTCAGAAAGTCTAGAATCTAAAAGGCCAAAATCTCAATATCCCAAACCCAGAAAACCCAAAATTCAGAAAAACAGAAAACCAGAAATTCAGAAACCCAAAATTCAGAAAACCAAAAATTTAGGAACCAAAGATCTAGAAAAACATCCCTTAATTAAAACTGCATAAATTTACATTTTCTTATCTTTGAAACTTTTATTAACAAAAAAAACAAAATACAACATGATTTAAAAAAAAAATATAACAAAAAAAATTTCAAATAAGAAACACCCACCAAAAATCAAATAGTGTAAATAAATTATAAAATCATATTTTTAAAATGAAGTCAACTGTTGTGAATTTTATTTCACTGAAAACTTTTCATTCACAGTTAATGAAACTACAATACGACTAAATGCAGATTAGCAATTTGTAAATTTAAATTGTAAGTTATATTGTTTTCTCGAAATTGCAAAATTAGAAAAAATGATTTTTGGGAATTTCGATTTCAGGAAAAAAAAAATTCAGGATAATGGGTAATGGGTTTTGGGTTTTCTGAAATTTGGGTTTTTAGAAAAAATTTATTTCTTTTAGATTTAAAAATATTTCATTTTTGTTTTATTATTATTATTTTATTATATTCATGCTGATTTTGGAATACTCATTCACTAATCCGCAGTGATTCTCACTGCAGTGTTCTCTTTCATGACAAATGGGTAAAGAGAAAAGAGAGCACTGCGGATCTAGTTTTGCGGATTACATAATCGACATGATTACTATTTTACTATATTTATTTTTAATGCAATACTAATTAACCTAGGTACTTTGAAAAATTTAAATACATAATATCGGTGAAGTCATTTAGGAGATATTCGAGATAAACCTAAAAATAAGGCCCTACACCAAAGTTTTTTGGCGTGGCAAATTTAAGTTCCTAACACCAAGTAAAAAAAAAAAACAGGAAAGGGTAGATAAATGCTTCCCAAAAATTAATATTAATTCAAGCCAATTTAGAGGCATCTGCATATATTTCTTGTTACAAAACACCCTAGTATATGTACATACACACAAATTAGGACAATCTTAACATAAACTTGTTAAACAAATAAATATAAGAAATATTTATTTCCACTTAACTTTACGAGTCTGTATTCTATACAAAACAATCAAACTGACCGACTTCAAAGACATCCCGAGAGAAAATATATACACATGTACATTATGTTTATATTTATTTTTTATACTTTCTGCGTTGGTATAAGAAAAACACAATATTATCTTTATAACATATCCTAAGGACAGATGATATACAAATTTGTTTTTGTTTTCCTTAAAGAAAAACTTTTATTCAAGTACCGGATGGATAATGTTTCAAATAAACATGGATAATGTGTCAATGTGTGACAGATGAGTGATGTGTATACTTCGAGAACCACATATACACAGATTTATTATGATGATGATATTGTTGTCCTGGAAAAACAGTTATATTTATGTTTTTATTTTTTTATATTTTTCCCATCACATTTAATAATATATATTTATATTTGTATATACATTAAAAAGTCATATCCAGCAGGCAGCCACTCATATCATCGCTTGTCATTTCGCTGTGATGATGATGACACAAAATGAAATTGAAAGGATAACACAAAAATGCAAGAAGAAAAAGGAAATATATGTATATGTACATATGTATGTTGAGAATAACTGGAGCAAACACAATTCCTTGTTGCTGCAGGTCTTCTTCTTGTTTAGCTTGTCTCACTCTCACATTTACTCACAGCTCACTCACTTACTCCTCACACCATACCACTTACAAAGATTTAGCAAGGATAAAGATTCAGCATCAATTTTTGTGTGTCGAGTAAAATGATCATCCAAGCAAGTGTGCTGTTGCAAGTGACATAAGGATAATATTTTCGGGTGAATGAGGTGTGTTTCAACTTAAAAAAAAAAAAAAAAAAAAAAAAAAAAAAAAGGTATAAACGAGAAGATGGGAGTGTGTGTGTGGTTCATGAAAAACGATTGCAGGATATTAGTGAGAAATAGCAATCTAGTACATAAATACTTATAAATGTATACACAAAAGCAGGAAGGACGTTTTCTTTCATTATGATTGTTTTGGGGTTATGTTTTCATAAAATTGAAAATACAAAGGGATGAAAAATATAATGTGGGCAATGGAATGTATGTACATACATATCTCTATGTACGTGACATTTTTGAGTTGATAGCTTAAAGATGTGCACGCTTTAGTGCAATGCAGTTGAAATAAATTATTTCATTATTTGATTATGGTTGGTCTTATATGCGATGAGCAATAAACGTGAGTTGCAAGTCAATTAAAATACATAATATGAACATATTGGAATGGGTTTAATTAGAATGGCCATTTTATGTTTTGGTTCAAAATTAGGATAAACATTTGTATCTTTTTTGGGAGAATTTATTATTTTAGAGCCTCCAAAAATATTGAATTTATCATTCGTAATGTGAGATTTGATTAAAAGTTCGATTTTCCACGAAACGAACAGTTAATTGAAATATAGATTAATCGAAAAATTCTTATGAACAAAACAAAAAGTTTTTGTGGGGTTTCTTTCTCCACCAGCTATTTTTTTCAACAAAATGTTGTGATTTATTTATGTACATGTATAATTGAACATAATTAATTGTGAATCAATAGCAAACAACAAAATATATAGAACATTCATAAGTATAAATGTTCAAAGCACATCAATCAAATTATTAAGCATTAGTCGTTACTGAAAAAAAAAGCAAATCAATCAAATTATTAAGCATTAGTCGTTACTGAAAAAAAGTAAGTATACGCCCTGTTGTACTTATTAGATTTTCATTTATTATATTTATTCAAACAGAACAAAAATTAAATACAAAAATATTAATGCATATACAACAAATGAACGAATTCCAACAAAATTCTAACAAAATTCTAACAAAATTCTAACTCTTCATGCGAAACTAAACAAATATTCACAATTTAAATTTGAATTCACGGTCGAATAGCTTTTCCTTTTTAAATATTTCATAACCTAACATTCTCTGTGGGAAATCAATGTTTGCCAAAGTAAAACAAAAATCCATTGAAATATATATATTTTCGCCCATCAATGGATTTTTTTTTGTAATAATACATTCATATTCATACATACCTTTCCTTTGAAAATAAATTGTTTAATCGAAGACCCAGAGTGTAAATGTTCAAATGTTCAAAACCAATTCTATTGAATATGCACCTGAAATATTAAAACAAAAATATAAAACGTAAATGAAAAGTTTGGTAAATATGGATTTTTAGAGAAAAAAAAATAAAATAAAGCATTTTAAAGTAAAAAGAAATAAAAAAAAACTTTATGGAATATCATTCTCAAATTAAAGGTTGAATAATTTATTTAAATAAACCAATACCTTTATAAGTGCATCAAAACCTTGAATAAAACTGTTTTGAAGGTAGACTAGCTGAAAATTCTGGGTGTTATTATATAAAACTTCTCAACAAAAATGGGAATTTATGTATATTCTTTTTTTTTCAAATGAATAAATGTATACCTACCCTATATACAAGGACATCAAGTAATTTCGTTAAGGAATACATATGTGTTTGTATATTTTTATGTGGAATTATATGGACCGCATTTTATGGACAGCATCTAAGAATACCAGGTAAATTGACTTTCTTTATTGTTCAAGAAAAAGGACATATATGAACATTAAAGATGCTATTTTATCCTATAGATAGAAAGTCTGACAATATTTTACTAGATATCAATTTTTGTTTGAAGGTTATTTATATATGGTGTGTCTTTTTGTATTCAGAAGTTAAGAAGTCTACCAAATTTACATGTAGGTTCTAAATGAGAAATTTTTTCAAATAAAAGTAACGACTTAGGGATTTTTATTAAATGTGACAGTTGTGTAGCAGTTCAAACAAATTTTGTTTTTAACTTGAAATTCTTATCAATCACTAAAGCATTTTGGGTATTTATTCATATTATAAAAATAACGGAACATACTGCACAATCGATCAAAAAACTTCTTTTTTTCTCGAGAAAAACTTAAACTATTTTGATTGAAAAATGTCTACTATCTTTGTTTGTTTGTGGTAGGTATGATACTTCAACAAATTCTGTTATTTCTCTGACTATTTTATTCATAGATACTAATTCGTTATACGTATTTACAAAATCTAATTTGTATATGAAACACGCTTTTTGTACGCAATTGTCGTACATATACCAAAAATAATTTGCCATTCATTATTTTCTTTACATTTATTTTTGAAAGGATATTTCCTTCAAATATTCACTGTAACTGGCGACTGATAGGTATTCCATTCTGAAGTTCCAATTTTCGAAAATGTGTTCAAAATTAAATGTTCGCCGAGACTTGTTCTCTCAATAAAGTCATTATTTCACAGGCTGTGTTACAGCGAGCGCTTTCTTGTTGGAACCATATGCAGCAAAAAGTCGGTTAACTTACGATTAAAAAATATCGACTAATGATTTCAACAGCCCTTAAAGAACACCAACAACACTTTGTTTTTTTTCAGCAAAATAAAGCAATTTTGCTGCTGACGTAGAGATTAAGCCAAAGGTGGACTTCATCGCTGAATAAGAATTTAATTAAAACAAAACAATGGATCTTCTTCAAGCTTTACAAAAATTGAAAGGATGAAGATTCAGAAAGTAATCAACCTGATTCAATTCTGATAAGAGTTGAATTTTGCATGCTTTTATATCCTTATGTAAAATTCGCTGTTGAACGTAAAAGCAACTACCGCTTCACTGAGTTCTCCACAATCTCAGTGCAGAATTTTTCAGTTTTGTTTTTCAAAAAAAATCGCTTGCTAAAAATTTTACAATAAATAGAGTAAAATGGGAAAAATATAAAATTGCATTCGATTTAAAAAAAATTCGTTTTATATTTGAAAGGTTTTACTTAAGAGATAGCTAAATTATTTTACAAAATTTAGCCATTTGTAAGGTGAAAAAAAAAAAACAAAAAATACCGCCAGATTTAAGACATTCTATTTTGTTTTTGAAAGGTTTTATTAAGAGGAAATTTTTTTTTTGATTTTAAATTAATCTATTTATAGGGTGAAATGGGGTAAAAATATATCTGACTTTAGAAAAAAAAATTGTGTTTGAAAGGAAGTTATTTGATAAACATATGTACTTCCAGGATCACTTAAGTACCTTTTTTTAATTCAGCTACGTATATTATAAATGTAGGTGTAGGGTGAATTAGGGCAGACACAAAAACTATTATTTCCAATTTTTAAAATTATTTGTAAATGTAATATTTAGAGGAAAGACTTCGAGGATCATTTTTAAAGCTAAATATTTTTCAGAATTAACGACGGGATATACATACATGTGTATTTTGAAATACATACTTCATTATAAAGATGGCTTGAGAACTAAATATTTTTCATTGTGTTTGAAAGTTTAGGGATTAATAATTCTCATAAAGGCCAAGAATTCACAAAAAATGGATATTACAAACAACAATCACTTTTTTAATATTTACGGTTACCCAATCTATGAATCTGCGGCGCCTCGTGATTCATACAAATATTTTGCGTACTTAAGCAAATTCAAATGTAGCTACCGAAAAAAGTACATTTGTATCCACTTTTCGAACAGGGGCTTCAGTATATTTCGGGAGTTTTGTACGATATTCACTCACCAAAATAAAATCGGTTTAAAAATCTGTTTTGAAGCAATACAAAATATTAAAAAATATTTTAAAATAAATGTTTTCGGTTTCCAACATTCATTTATTGCATCTCATTGCATTGAAAAACAATTTATATTCGTCATTACCTCAAATAATCACCGTCGATTTTAAACAATTTTCACCGAGTAAACAAGTATCTATTTCATTCGCTAAAAAATACAAAAAAAAACATAACCACACACCTACACATATAAAATATGTATATAAAAAATCATAGAATAGCGCAGATAGGTAATTAATTTAACAATAATCGTTTCCATTATTTTTACTGCATATATTTATTTATCAAACCAAACTGTTTTGATTGCCTTGCACCACTTTTAATTACTTTCCTGTGCCAATTTCATTAAAAACACACACACACACACAAACCAAAACTTAATAAATACACAAAAAAAAATTATAAATATTAAAAGAAGAACAAGCTATAAGTTAACATTAAATTTATTGGTGGCGTGCGTTTTCGTGAAAGTCTTACCCCCACGCAAATTTTATTTATTTTTTCCTTTTTCTCAACAGGAAAACAATTACGTATACCTACAGCTACGTTTTCTTCATTCGTTTGCGATGAATCAATATATAATAAGCGAATAATTTTCCATACGTCACTTAACATTTTCCCATCAATAAGGAATATACATAATAGCATTTTCACAGAATTGTATAAAATCAAAGAAGAAGAAGAAAAGAAAAAAAAATGACAAACAATTTGGTTTCCTAATTTAATCTCATTCCGATTCAGCTATTTCTCTACCCTATCTCATTCCAAACACCCATCCCTAAAACGACCTGACACCAACCAAAGACTACTATGGAATTATTATTTTTATTATTATTATTATTATTACAATATTTTTTTATTTTTCATCATGGAGACATTGGATAAGCACATTGATTTTCCATGAATAAGATTGACCTTAATTCTAGAAAGTAGTTCGCCTCCATGGCTGAATTATAAAAGAGAGATAGGGAAAAAACTAGAACACTTGATTGGTTTGGTATATATGTATACAATATATATGTACATCCAATCGGATCCATCCCCCATTGAACCGGAACCCAAAACTCATCAGTTTTACTATTTTTAGTGTTATTATCTCGATATATATGTACATTCTTTTAGATTCTTAGTGAGAGTTTGGTGTTGATTGTTCTCGGATCTAATGTATAATCGATGAACTGATGATGAAGAATAAATAAAAAAAAAAATAGGGGCCAGAAGGTAAATGAAAAACGATTTTCTAAGGAAAATGAGGAAATCCTAACGACGCACGTATTTTCACCAATAACAACATTTTTTCCTGAATAATTACTTTTTTTTTTGTTTTTTCTTTCTAAATTAGAAAATAGAACTTGAAGGCATAAAATATAGAATTTGGATGGGAAATTACTGTCATTAAGCAAACAAGCTATTTAGATATGACAGTTTTAATATTGGCAGGAGGTAGGTATATAAAATCAAAAAAACGGTGACGCGTGTCATTTCAAAAACAAACAAAAAAGTCGGAAAGAAGAAAAAACACATCACACCGACTACGTCAACACCTACGCTATATGAAGTGTAGTCCGGGAAGTAATGTTGTATTTACTATTTACGGTGGCAATTTTTAGTTCTCGAATATTAACTCAGAAGTGTGGGCCCAATGTGGAAAAAGTTAGATTTTGAGAAAGTGGTGATTTTTATTAAAGAATTAATGTTTTTCACAGTATATTAGCCAGAGAATCTGGGTACACCAAAGATTTGGACCAGAACTCAAGTAAAAAAATAGAAAATAGAAAGCCGAAATCAAAATATTTAGTTATTTATTTTGAATTGATTTAATTTGCCAAAAGTGCTACGCCAGTGCGAGGTGAAAAATGTTAATTTGGCTAACAATGCAAGCAAAAGTTGTGGAATCCAGTAAGAATAAGAATACAGTAATAAAAAAAGTTGTTCTATAGCTCAGCTACGTTGTAGGCATGTTAACATTTAGACAAAAATCAACTGCTCCTACTTGCCTTTCCTCAAAACAGCTATATGAAGTATGGGATCTGAAGAGCGAAAAGGATAAGATACACTTTTGTGTGGGCGTGTTAGTGGGAGGAAATTGTATGTGCTCATTCCTTATATCATCCTACCAAGGTATATCATTTTTATGTTAAAAAAAATATCATAGAAATCGGTTAGGTGGTTCAGATTTTATCAAAACGCCTCCATACAAAATAAAATTCAAAAAAGGGCTGACATATAGAAGTGGAAAAAATTTTCTATAGTCAATTTAAATTAAAAGAAAAATACTTTATAAACAAGGTTTACCCAAAATTTTAAGCAATTTTGACCACGATATTACATTTTTTTTTCAAAAAAGTATGCATGCGTGGCAATGGTCGGAATTTAATTGTGTTAATTTTTATCTCATTCATTATCATACCGAACATTTTTTTCAAAACCGTTTAAGTGGTTAAGTTTTGTGAAATTTTCTCCGCTCTCCCATACAAAGTACACCACTGTCCACAATCTGTTTCATTTTTGAGATAATAACCACCTTGTTCGCAATCCCCTACATCAATTAAGAAAAACTCCTGAAATTTTGATGAAAATCCATTCGACTGTCAAATTTGGGTTGGAAAATTATTTTCATATTTTTTTTTCCACACATGCACTCAAAGTGATATAACGATTGTCAAATTATAAATTGATAGTTGGTATACTATTTTAAAATTTGGTATTTTTAAACTTGATTTATGAACAAAACTTTCTTGGAATTCAGAACAAACTGCTTCATTCTCAAAGATTAATATTTAATTAATTAAATATTAATCAATTGTCAAATGAAAAATATAAACTAACAATCGTTATAAAGGTCAGAATATCTGAGGTTTAAGAATTAATCCCAAAAAATCTGAAAAACGTATGTTTTTATTATTGTATGTATATACATACATTATTGTTTTTTGTTGATAGATCCTTTGAAGTACTACAGTACCTGTCAGACTATTAGATAAAATGAATAGCGTAAATGCAAATTGTGGGGGATATGCTCACAGGTTTAATGACTTACTTTGTCTTTTGGCAAGAACATTGCTACCTCGTTCAACCATACCGAATGGATTTAGTATCCGAATGGAAAATACTTAATTTTTTGGCCTTTGATGTATTTCTGAAAATTTTTATCTCTAAATATACAGTCACACTCAAAAGAAACTTTACAGTCCGTTTAATCACAGGCTCTTTAATAGTATATACTTTGTAATGTTTTTTTTTTTTTTTTTGTTATTTTTTTTGTGGAAAGTAATTATGTATTTCCCTTCTTATATAAAATTCTAATCTTAAACAATCCTTTAAAAAGTCCATAATGAATTTTGACTTTAAGCCTAGTACATACTTGTCAATCATGTCGTGAATCCATACAAATTTGCATTTTTGCTCACCCGTGAGCGTGCTCGTGAAGCCATGACAAAGTGGAGAATTTGCGTTCACGAGCGGTGAACCATATTCACGTGCAAAATGTACGGGAACTCTTTGATTTTTGGTGTAGCTTTGACAAAAGCTGCAAAAGTAAAGCAAATTGTGTCAAAAATTCACTTTGTCCATTGACGGTTGTTCACTTCACGAAGAAGTATGTACTAGGCTTTAAGAGAAAGCTTACAGCAATAAATTTAGGTAATTATTTTTTCCACTATTTAATAAAAAAATTTAAATTCGCATTGACCGTTAGATTTATTCTGTTCTAAAAAAAATAATTTTGAGAAGAAAAGGATTCTAATAAATTAATTTCTCAATAATTTTTAAAAGCGATTTTACACAAAAACTTCATCGATTAAGTCGAATAAAAATTATCAAATTTGATTGAAATGTGTAACTTTCTTTGTAGAGGTACGAGTATATTTTACAAACATATACACATTTAACCAAGACACAAATTTTAGAAATTATGTATCAGTTTTTTACTTTTACCAAAAAAAGGTTTAAAAAATAATAAAAAAATAAATCAATATACCTAAATATTAAACTGGATTAAAGATTTCTTTTAACAGTGACTGTAAATACAATTTTTATGAGAAGTAAAATCTATTCACAAAAAAAAGAAAATCACAAAAAAAGAACATCTTGCTAGGGCATTAATCTTTGTCGAATATGGCTGCTTCAAGAAGATTAATTATATTCCGTTTTATGTGTTGTTAAGAAAAGTTTCTATATAAACAAAAGAAAAACTTTGAAGACTAAGCAAGGATTCATGTAGGAATTATTCAAAAAAAAAAGAAGGTTAAAAGGAAAAATCGTATTCTTAGGAATATAAAAATAAAATATATATGTATATATTATGCTGTAAGAGTGTAAGTTATCAATTGTACGAACTTTTCTGTTCATCAGAAATCACAAATTATGTTCTTTTTATTTAAATTTGTAAACTTACTTTCAAAATAAAACTAACAACTATATATATATCTTTAGTATACTTATACTTAATTAAGAACATAAATTGAATTTGTAAGGAGTTGACTGAGAAATACAAGGGACGATAGACAAAAATCTACATAATCAGACGTATTTAAAAACGTTGGTTAACTTCAGAAAGCCGCCCAAGTTATATACAGGGTGTCCCGAAATCACCGCCTCAGAAGAAAATCATGAGTTCCTGAGGTCATTTCAAGTCGAAAAACTTAAGAGGTAATTTTCTAGTTTTCGCTTCGTTTTCGACTAATAACGGTTCTTATGATTTTTATTCTTTTTTCTTTTGACTGGCTCTAACTTTGCCAAGCTACAACCGATTTTTGAATTTTTTTATTTTTTTTATTTAAACAAGAACAGTTAGAAATTTATATATAGGTACCTTACAACTTTTTTCTGTGTGGATAACGGTTTTCCCGCAAATTATTTTCAAGCACATTTTTTAAGCATTTGTAGGTTGTTTTTTTTTTTGACTTCTTTATGATTTTTTTTCACAAAAACACGTTATTAAGTATATTTTTTTTTATTAAGCCCAATATGTGTTCTTAAAAAAACTTAACATTAAAAATACATTTAAAATTATTAAAAAAAAAAAAGGAAAATAAAAAAATTGTGATATTTGATAAAAACGAATTAAAACGAATAAAAAACTACGCTGAGCGTTTAGTGTTGAATGTTAGAAAGATTAAAGTAAGAGTAAGACCGTTAGAAGTTTTTATTCGTTTTTATTCAAATATTCATATTTTCTTGATTTTCCTTTATTTTTTGTAATATTTTTAAAATAATATAATAAAGTTATAGCTTAAATTTCGAGCGAAACTTATACTACGTTTTTATTAGATTGAAAATCGGGTTATTTCGCAAAAATTACAGAAAAAGCGTTTTCATATAAAATTTGCTCATTTTGTTTTGTTATTGGCCGGGTTCAACACATAAAAATTTACATCTGAAAATTCAATTTCTGAATTCTTCGAGCTTTTAATTGGCAGTTGACTTTAAAAGTCATCAAACCTTTTATGAAAGCCAATCAGAATCCCGCGAAAAATCCAGAATTCTGAATTTTCAGATGTAAATTTTCTCTTTCTGTTTCGTTTTTTGCACATAAAATTTTGTCATTTTCAATGGATTTCACTTTATAATGGATTCCAGTTGGGTGTGTTCGTAAACTTTTCAGGAAATTGTCTACCGAATTTCGAGCAAATTTGGTATGGTTGAAATTTTCTAAAATTAAAAAGAAATTAGTTTTCATTAGGGCATAAACGAATTAATTTCGCGAATTAAAAAAAAAGTGTTTTCATCTCACATTTCATTATTATTTTTATTTGGTTTTTGTTGATTCCTTTTAATGTTGTTTTTTTGACATTTCAATGGATTCTACTTAAAAATGGATTTCACTTCAAAATGGATTCCACTTAAAAATAGATTCCACTTAAAAATAGATTCCATTTAAAAATGGATTCCACTTGGGTGTGTAAGTTAACTTTTTAATTTCCTAACGAATTTGGTTGAAATCATTCCAAAAATTTGAATTTGTATTGGAAATCAGATTATTTTCAATGTTTCATAAAATTTTAATAAAGAAGTATTTATTAAATCTAGTTTCCTTTTAAAAAAGCGCACAACTTTTAAGCTACTTATTCATAGAATTTACAAAAGCGGAACTTAGATTTAGACATTTTATTTATTTTATTTTCAATCCAACCTATAACATCGTTTTATTACAAAAATAAATTCAATAAAGCATTTGACTAGGAAAAAATCACCGGAAAGCTGGATTTTGGTATATAGCCTCCTCATGGTGTTCTTCAGAAATTGTCAGAAGTCCCCAACGATGTGAGCTCCGCTTACAATTTTACGGGGGGTTAAAGGCCCCCCAAATGCTTTTTTAGGAAAATCTACCAAATGCTTAGTTGTGTAGAACAAATTTGTAGCTCAGAAACTTTCCTACAAAAATATTATTATACTTTTTTCATAAAAATTACCGTTTTCGAAATAAACCAATCGGTAGTGTTAAGAGTTTTACTTTTCTATGACTTAGTTAACAAAAATTTGCATTTTGAGATAAAAGCATATAATTTTGTTTATTTTTTTGTACATTATATTATGCACATGATTTTAAGATATGGGGCCACTTTACATTTCCGCACCTTGAGCTGGAAAGGGCAAATTAAAAAAATTCCAAAATTAAAAATGAAAATTAAAAACAACGGCAACACTTAAAATATTATGCTATAGCTTTTTTTAAATTCAGGAACTTATTCTATAAATATGTTTTTAAATGAAGTCATTTTAATAGTGCTTAGTTTTTGTATAAATTATTTTCAAACTCAAAATTTTTAGAAAAAAAACTGGAAAAAAACGTATGATATTTTTTTTTTTAATTTTTGGTTATTAAGTACTAATTTTGATAAGTAAGTCTTTTTTTAGAAAAATTGAAAATTACGAAAACTACTTTTTTCTCAGAAACATTCAAACTATTTTCATATCATTAAAACGATTAAAATGGCGGATGGGGTGTGGTGGTGAAAATTTGTTTTTTTTTTTCATCTACATACCAATTATATTAAATAACGTATCAAACATTTAGTATCACCCGATCTTTTTTAGGGTAATAAAACTTCTTCATTGATTGGACTTATTTAATACTTTAGGTTCCGGTCATAGCGATCAGGAAAATGCATCAGGAAAAAAAATTTCTGTTGGATAATTTAATACTTTATAATACGATTTGAAATATAAAATTGGTACGAATCGATCAGAAATCACTTTAAGTATTTTGTTCACAAAAAAAATTATTTGAAACAAATATCTTTTACAAAAAAAAGGAGTTATTAATTTTACTGATGAAAATTCTTTTTCCGTATCAGCTCATTGTCATTTCTGATAAATTGGAACAATTCGTTCCACTTATCCGTGTCTCAATTTAGTACTGTTCCCCTGACATCAGAAAAAAAAACTGATGCCGATTCATCGGTAAAACAAAAAACATCAAGTAGGTTGATGGTGGTGGCGCTTTTTACTGACTGAATTTTTTGTTCGCTATAAACGACCGTCAGGAAATAGTATTCAAATTTGTTCCTTATGAGCGTTTATAGCGAGTAGGCTGCCAATCAAGTTTTCCTGATTGAAATGCAAACGATTTTTTTCCTTCCACTTATCTATCAGTGGAACAAGTAAAAGCTGGAACGTAAATAATTGGAACGATTTGTCTCATTTTGATCGAAATGACAATCAGCTGGTACGGAAAATGAAATTCAGTCAGGAAAATAAATAAATACATACATATTTCACAAAAAATATTTGTGCAGTTGCGTTACAAATCGAATGAAAACCTAGTAAATAATCTATTTGGAAGTTTTTCCTTTTTCGTTTTCCTGATCGCTATAACTGGGCCCTCAGATGAGAAAGTCAAAATACATTTCTGTTTTGTTCAAAAATTACGGTTAAAATTTGAACAAAATCGTTTCGATAATAAAAGTAAAAGTAATTGCAATACCCAATGTTAGGAATGTAAATTTCCGCCAACATACTTAAAATAGTTGATGTTTCAAAAATTAAGAAAAAAAAAGAATTATTAAAAAAAAAAAAAATCGCTACAATAAAAATACAATACAATACTTAAATATTTAAAATGTTTTAATGAATAAGCAGCAAGTAATAAGCTGAATAAATAAAAAATTTATGAGTCTTTCTTGAAAATCTTTAATTATATGTATACATTTTATAAATAATGGAGCCCAAGCAAGGAGCCAAGTAAGGAAGTTAGTTTAATATCGATTTCAGAAAAACATATAGATATAGAAGAAAACGAGCTAATAAATAAAATATACGTAATTTTGTCTCATCATAATGTGTGTGTAAAAATATTCATGATAAATGATCACAATAATTTTACCAATTCTAATAAAAGAACAAAAAAAATATAATTTACTCATTTCATTATATCAACCCAAACCATCTATATTTTCTTGAACTTTTCTATCCATTATCCTCCGATTATGCTAATAACAAACTTCTTCGTCATTTATTAATTTTGTTCTTATATTCTTCTTCTTTTTTTTCATTTCATTTATTTTTTCCTTTTGTCTTGTCATAAAAAAATAATTCATTTCATTCTTTGCTCCTAATAGAAAGTATCTTTTAGCTTAAATACATGAAAATTTATTCAACATTATCTACGGATCGTTCAGCATATAGAAACTCTTGGTCATTTGTCTTCGATAAAAGAAAATTATTTTATCTTTCATAAGTCTCTAACAAGAAGAACATAACAACATTGAAATGCTTCTTTTTTTTTACCCAAAAAAACAACAACAATACCAAATACTATAAAAGGAAGATATTGCGACTTTTTGAGTAAATTCAATTTAACGCCCCCAAGTCATGCCTTAAAGATAATCCTTAAAGTTTATATATAGGTACATAAACATATATATTTGTGGTCTTATCAAAGAGGAGAATCATCATGCCTTTCAAATAAATTTATTCGATTTGTTCTTGATTCCGATTCAAAGCTATGTTTCCAGCTTTGAGGAAAGTTTCTCGAAATGATTTTGTATCCTCCTGTTTGCCAACTGCGATAATTAAAATAAATTGTGTTTGTTTTTATTTTTGCGGAGGAGAGTAATCTCCGTAGGCGTAATTTTAGTATATAGAATTTTTTTTTAAGTTTCTTTTTTTTTTTGCTTTAAATGTTGGGGAGAAATATATATTATTATTATACTACGCTTGATAATCCTAGCTTGAGGCACCCCTCCATTAATATCGTGAAATATTTAAAGAGAGGAATATAACGATGAATTTATGAAAATAAATTAACACCCGGGTTTTTCCTTTAAGCATTTGAGGAAAAATAAATATTTATATGGAATGGTACCATTAAGATGGGTGTATATTATATGGATCTTTTCTCGAGCGAAGGGCAAATTTTATCCAATGCAAATGAGTTGGGATTTTATTTTTTTTTCTCTCGTCCCCATTTTATGGTTACTCATTATTTATCCTTTTTTATAGAGCGGTTATTTTTGGCGATAGGAAGAAATAAATAAAGTGGTTTAGGATTATTCAACTCTATATAGGCTTCATTTAGGTTTGGTAACGTGGGGAAAATGATTTAAATATTGTTTTTTATATAATCAATATATATTGGGGGTAAACACATCTTTTTTTCCACAAATACATTTTTTTTTAGAAAAAATTAAAAACCATTTCAACGTTTTTCGTCTTGGCGATGAGATCATTATTTAAAAAAAACCTTGAAGCTACTTTTGTCAAAGTTATTTTAATTAAAACAAATATCATGGCTAAATAGAACATTAATTTAATTTATTTACAATTTTGCAATTAGGTTTTCTACTAAGGCCTAGTTTTTCAAGGCGATATCATCCCAATTTCGGAGTTAAACCCGAGTTAACTGCGAAAACAAGTTTTTCAGTCAATTCAGATCCCAGTCAACTAAACGAATTTGGTGAGTTAATTCTGGATTAGCTGGATATATATATGTATATTTCTGACGGGTACTTGTCAAATTACTATTGAAATAAAGAGGACGACACTATGGAAATCAAACTTTCCATAGTTCTTTTTTTTCCATAGTTTTTTTTTTATAACTGAAAGTTAGAGCCAGCTGTACAAACGTGGTTATTTCGGTGGATTAACTGAGGATCAACAATGGTTTAAGGTTCAAGCATTTGAAAATAGCCAATAAGGTGCCTAAATCATCGCTGAACCTTAGTTAATCCGCATGAAATTGGTAAGTTAAAATTGTTGAATCACGAATGGACATTAAAATTAATCCTTTTAATAAAAAAAAAAACTTGTCTTAAAATGGAAAACTAATCCTCCTTCCAACAGCAATGTCCTTATTTTGTCATTTTAACAAAAATCAATTTATTTATTCTTACTTAATTACACAAAATTTTGAAGAAGAAAAACAACCAGTTGAAGGTTAGGCGCACATATGCAAATTTTAGTTTTGCAACAATTTAGTTTCTAATGTGACTATCATAGGCTTAGATACATCAGAGTGCATATGCAGGGCAATTTATTAGTTTGTGTTTTGACTCAAATTGAATGATCACGCTAAATCTGTTTCTAGGTTTGTTCGGGTACTTGCTGGACTAAAAATAGTAATATGTCAACTTTCAAGTAGGGGACGTGAAATTCTCTCAGAGAGAAATGAAACGAACCTAAAGCCAGAACCACACATTTCTAGTGTGGTGTGTTTTGGAGTGGTTTGTCGGTGTCGCTTAAATGTTTTTCATATGCGTAGAGCCATATTTGTCTCGTGTGATGTGATGTGTTATGTTGTGCCGAAATCAATGCTTTTCCGATTGCGCCATACCAAGAAGTACCGGAGACATATTTTTCTATGGGGGTGGCCCCGGCGCAGTGGAAGTAGTGCTTGACTGCTAACCTGGATGTGTGGGTTCGATCCCCAGTCTAGGCAGCATTCTTTTCTATATTCCCTCAACTGAACGCCACCCCTGGGATTTAATGAGATAATCAAAACCTAATTTCTCAATCCACTGTGCCAACAAAAATCTATCCTATTATTCTATTCCTTCTAACATTTGCCTAATTTATAAGACCCTAGGTCTTACTGGCATATATATGTTTGTGTTGTTTTTTTTTTTTTTTTTAAGAGAGAAAGTGCTCGGGGAAGAGATTAAGTAAATAGTGAATGCAAAAATTAACTGTGTTCAACTGAAAACTCAGATTACTGTGCATAGTCGGCTCCACAACACACCGCTCCACAAGATACCATACGAGATAGGTGTGGTTCCGGCTTAAAATGTGAGTACGCCAACAGAATTGGTCTAAAACTGGTAAAAAAAACAGTAGTTTGGGTTAGTTTTGGACTATTATGCGAAGGAACCTTCTGTTTATGTCACACAGAATGTATTTAATATAAATCGCACTCACACAGAATACATTTCTTTTTTTTTGTTATATTCCCATATCTTACGTTAGATAGATATGCAACCAAACAGAAAGAAAACAAAAAATGGGCAAATGCTTCGCTTTGCATTCATAGTCCAATGAAATGTTACATTGACCTCGCATTTAGTATAGGACGACGTTTTTTTCTTTGTTAATGTGTAGGGTGAATCAGTGTAAGTATACAAAATGATTTTTGGGGTTGTAACCATCCCATTTGGCGGATGGGGGGAGGGTGTAAAATGGTATTCGCCATACTTAGAGAACCATAAGTTTCACAAACAAAATGTCTTCTCAGTTTTGTCGAAAATTAAATTTTCTACAATTTTGCTTTACATATCTACATACATACATCTACCGAGAAATCAAAAATAAAAAGTTATAATTAAAAAATATACAAACCTTTTGTCATTAAATCAGTCCATGAAAGTTAAATGATTTTTTTTTTAAATGTTCGTCTATTTTTAATTATAACTTTTTTATTTAAAAATTTATTGCAAAATTGTAGAAAATTTAATTTCCTAAAAAACCGAGCAACAAGTGCAGCGATGCCAGATCGTGGAATTTATCCCTTCTTGTCGGAATTTCAAGTCCAAAATAAGCTAAAAGGCAAAAAGGGATTTTTCGAACCTCAAAGATAAAAAAGGTGTTTTACGTTATGCTCAATTTTGTTCCTAAATTACTCATTTAATACAAAACAAATTTTATTCAACTGCGTTCAAATAAAACATTTTCATGTCAGGATAGACCTCATTCTAAATATCTGAATGCGTTCATTTTTATTTTTGTATGTTCCTACTTAAGAATATAGTTCGCCTTAAAAGAAGACTGTCATTCTAGTTCTGCAGTACTACGCTATTCGATAAGTGAAATATATTATTATAGGAAAATATTTGGAGAAGACTCTTTTTTTCCCTTATAATTAATTTTTCGGACCATATTAACTGCATGCAAAAAAATAACATTTGAGTTCTATTGGGTTTATTTTTGCTGTATTGATTTCTCTACTCTCTATGCAAATAGTAAAATCCATGCCATAAATGTAAGTGTTCAAAGTTTTATAAAATCTGAATAACAATGTAATATGTTTTATGTAATATTGGGATAGTTATATAGGTGACGGAAAAAAACAATTTTTGGGTATCACTTTGCAAAAAACAACTGAACTAGTGATTAAATTATTTAGTTGCTTTAAAGTTGTTTTTTTTTTTTTCAAAATTTTGAGTTTGAAAATTATTTAAAAACAAAAAACTGTTTAATGTAATAATATAATTTAAAAACAAGTAAATGGATTTACGATAATCTATTGGAATAATATTATAAATGGTGCCATTATTTTAAAATATATTTTCTTCATTCTGTATAAAATTGTTTCGAATATTGCTAAGCTCTGAAAGTCACTCACTCACACAAAACTCTTTGGGATAAAATGAAATTAAAAATATTTTTGAAAGATGTTCAAGATGATTATGATCAATATATGCAAAATAATTTACCTTTTATAAAATAAATATCAAGTTCTTCACAAAAAAAATTCTCTTTCAACTTTAAATGCAAATGATGCGTATACGCCCCGTAGCCCCACATCGTCATTTAAGTGGGGCGACATTTTTAAGCACATTCTTCATTAAATATGTATATCGTGGCACATTTAGCCATACAGTTTAGTTCAAAAATAATTACTAACCCACTAATAGAAAAAAATACAAATATAAAATAATAATGTCTGTAAAAGAAAAACACTTCCGTTTAAAATTCTTTTTTATTTTATTTTACTATTTCGTCTGTTTTGTGATACAGCATGAATTTAAACATCAAGATAAAATAAAATTTTATATATTTTATGCATAGAACATTTTCTAAAAATATCCTTGAATAACAATTCGTATAGACGAAGACGACACAACAGCAAAAAAAACGACGTTAGACGACAAAAAGTGGTAGAAACAAAAACTCAACTCCCCAAAAAATATAACAGTAAGTAACTAAAAGAATATAAATGATGCTGCTTGAGGAAATGAAGAGTATTCTTTCTGCGAACATCTTATGCATTTCAACAAAAATGGAAGTTCTGTTGCATTTTAAATTCTCAAAGGAATATACATAGACGACTATATATATGGGTGTATAATAATAATGGTAAGTGCTAGAAAAAGAGAACACTGAAGGACATTTCTATTTTTTTTTGTTCTTGTCTGTCTGCTGCAGAAGGAAGGAAACTATTTTCAATATCTAAACGCGATCTTATTTTATATATAAAAAATGTAGTCATCATTTTTTGTCATATCAAATTTCAATTTTTTTCTTGTTCGTTTTCTCTTTGCATATAATATATGTACATAAATATAATGTCTTTGTCACTTATTGACATCGTATTAAGGTTATACACATATATATATATGTATCTCCTCTATTGTGTCATCGTTATCTTAAATCTTAAAGCAATCTCGAGGGAGAAGTTGACTTTACAGTGGCGGATTACAATATAAGGGAACTCAGGGCGTTATATGAAAACCTTTAAAATGACACAGACGAAAAGGAAGTGGATTTAATAAGACAGGATTTAAAAAAGAGATAGGTACCCATAGACATAGGTTTGTTTCAATGTTCTGAATTTAAAAATGAAAAAGAAAACAGAAGCAAATATAGCATTTCACATTCGTCAAGTGCGGCTTAAAAAAGATTTTCTCTTCTCGAAAGAACGTTCGAATTTATATCAAGGGTAAATTGATGAGCGTTTCTTAAAAAAATCTAGAAGGGATTACGAAGGAGGTTATCTTGTTTATTTATTTAGCAAATATGCACTAAAATCTAATCTTAAATTTATGGTCGGTTGTTCATGTTATTTTTTTTTAATTATTATTATTTTAATACTGATCCAGTTTTTTACAAAAATAAAAAAAAACTTAAAATTAAATAAATAACAAGGGGATTTGGATTAAAAATTGAAAAAAAGATTGAAAATGATTAAGTTTGTAAAAACTCTTTTAACCCAGAAGAGATCTTTTCCTATCCGTTGACTCAGGCCCAATTCCAAAGTCCATACTTACCTGAATTAGTGACAGTCAAATTTTCCAATTTCACCACTTAAATGTCACTTATTCAGACTGTAAAACTGGGCCCTGATCTTCCAGGACCTTAAGCTATAGCTCAACCTTGATAATAATGCGTAACAAATTTGACGGGAATTTTTTAACTTTTTTGCAAATTGCACCTCTTTCATCATTTAAATTGAAATCGTAGGGGCTTATGAATTAAATTCAAAATTTTTCGCCTGGGCTTAGGACAAAATCAAACCTAAATCCGCCACTGTATTTATTGACCATTTATTTGTGAAGATTAAATACACGTGGAGAATATAAGTCTATACAAAAAAGTTTTTGTGTCCTTAATATCTTTATGTGCGTTCATCAATTAATTATTTTCGAATTACCACTACTAAAAGCCAGAGAAAGAAGAAAATCATAAATAACATTCTCTTCTTCGTCGGCCGGTCGTTCGGCTGACCGAGTGATTTTCATTTGGTATTTATTACTTCAGTTGGGCAGCCCGACCTTATATTGTGAAAATAAGGTTGTCTTTTATGAAAATGAAAATCTTTTATTTCTTTCGCAATCTCGCCAATTTGTACTAAAGGTCTATAAAAAAAAAAAATAAGACTGAAGAGAGAACTCTCGTGTTTTTTTTTTTTTTTTTATTGCCCTTCCAGGCGTGTCCTTTTTACAATTTAAATGTGTTATGCCCGAGGAGAAGTTAGACAAAGGTTTTCTGTCTTAGAATTTTCTTTATAATTCTTACTTGAGAAAAATAAAATAAAAATATACTACTATACATTCCTAACACCTCTACAATATTGTTCAATCTATAAAGCAGTATTGGATAATTTGCATACATACATACATACATAGAAAGTTAAGGGTTAAAGAGGTAGAACGGTGCCAACTGCCAGTAAAAGGCTTAAGGGTTCCTTGAAATATACTATGTAACATGTTTTACATGAATGGATTCCTTGAGTTTAAATTGCAAATTGAATTTTTTTTTGTTGTTAAAGGCTGGATGCAAAGAAAGAGAAAGAAATAGTGTGTGAGAGAGAGAGAGAAAAAAAAGAGAAGTGGAAATAGTATAAATGTTAATTTGAATGTATCGAACAGTGCAGTATGGAGGCGGTTTGAGGCTTTAATTGATTTGAAGAATATTGTGTTCCGTTATACAAAAGAGTTCGATTTTTGTTTCGAAGTTTAGCCATGAGCTAGTTTTTACAATAGGGATCTCTATAAATGTTTTCTTGATGGTTAGTTGAAAAGAGGTTGATTTTAAAGAATAAGCTTGAGGTTCTGAAAGTAATTGGGATGCTTGAGTATTTTTGCAATATAAATTATTACCATACCATTGAGTTAATGGAATAAAATTTTTATTTTTTTGTTTGGAAATTCTTCTTGTGTATAAAACTTTTTCGAAATCACATAAACCAGTAAAGAGAAAATCGAAAATAATAATTTCAAATAAAAGGTATCGATGTATACCTTCTGTTAATAATCAATTTAATAAAATTAGTTTTAATCGAAAATACAAAAAAGTTCTCTTTACTGATTCATACAGAATGCCAATTTATAAAATGCAACCAAATCGTGACGTGGACGATTGAAACGTAATGTATTACACGGAACGTTTTATGTGGAAATTATAACACGGAACGAATGACATGGAACATATGACAAGGAACGTATGACACGGAACGTATGACACGTAACGTGATTAAACGATTTCCATTTATTCTTTTGCTTCGTAGCCTTCCTCCATGAAATTTGAAATTTTGTAGTTTGACAGATAGAAGACGAACTATATTTTGACTTTTAAAGAATATTAGGTGCGTTCCTTTATTTTGAAACTCTGTGGTTTTCTGTCCAAACCTAGAATTTCTACACATTTTACATTTTTCTATACATCAAATTATGAAAAAAACATTTACCTCTAACTTGCACAGTATAATTCTTAAAAAATGGTCAATGGGATGGTTGTTTTTTTTTAATTTTTAATGTTATTTTCATAATTTGGTGTTAGTTTAAAAAATTTTAAGAATTTTTAAGAACACATATTGAGCTTTAATAGTAAAAAAATAGTTTTTGTGAAAAAAATCACCTCGAAGTCAAAAAAACAACCTAAAATTGATTACAAAATGTTTTTGATAATAAATTGCGGAAAAACCGTTATCCGTTATCCACACAGAAATAAAATGTTTGGTAGATACAAATTGCTAACTGTTCTTGTTTAAATACAAAAAAATAAAAAATCGATTGTGTTAATTTATTTATTTAATGAAATAATTAACAAAATAAACTTACAAATTATTTAAAAAAGGCATCTGGGTAGCAGGACCATTGTAGTTTGGCAAAGTTAGAGCCAGTCAAAGGAAAAAAGAATAAAATCATAAAAACCATAAAAACCATAAAAACCGTTATAAGTCGAAAACGAAGCGAAAACGAGAAAATTACCTCTTAGATTTTTCGACATGACCTCAGGAACTCTTGGTTTTCTTCTGTGGCGGTGATTTCGGGACACCCTGGATATCAAAAGTTTGAGTTTTTTTCTGATAGGTAGCGCTAGTAACATCAAAATTATCGCTAAGAACTCAAAAAGTACAATCCGATTTATTCTTCAGGATGTTGGTAAATTATACATTTTTTTTTTAATTTCCAAAAGATGATGATCCTGAAACTTGCACAACATTAGCCGCGTTTTATTATCTACGGATCTGGATCAGGATCATCCCATGAAAATAAAACGATACGGATATTAATTTTAACAGTGTGGATATGCCCATCTCTTTTTTTTTCTTATGTTTGTTTATTTTTGATGTCGATACTGTCTTTTTTCTTTACACTACAGTTTGTACTCCCTACCGACTGAAGAGCTGTCTACCCGCCAGAATAAAAACTTATTTTCGGTTCTTTAAAATAGATACACATATAGGCTGGATCCAAATTTGTTGTTGTATTACGTGTTAAAAGATGATCCCTATCCAGATCCGTAGATAATAAAACGCGGCTATTGTTCCTATGAGTGAAGTGGGAATTGAATGTAAATTAAATGTTTTAAAGTTTTCCAAAAGATGGCGCTGAACAAAAAATTCTAAAAATTTTATCAAAACTTAAAACCATAATGTTTCATCAATTGTTTAGTGACATGCTGAAGGAGTTGGCATAACAATAGATTTATTCGATTACGAACGAGAATGCCGCATAAAGAATGTTGTCTATTATTATCAAACAATAAAATACGCTTTTATTTAATTTTACTTGATTTTTTTTTAGTAAAAACATAATTAAAAAATCAAACAAAAATTGGATAAAATATAATATAAAAGATAAACAAAAATTAACAATCGCATGGTGTTGAGAAAGTTAGAATTAAAAATAAACTAGCTGTCACACACATCGTTCTAAGTCTCAAATTTAGTTTCTGTACAACGGAGCACAAAGGGTGGCACAACATCTCGTGGAAAACCTGAGCCTAGTGATACAAGCCACAGTAAGGTGCAAACAGGTTGATCGCTTTAAATACCCACTAAGCTGAAACTCTTGTACCTTACACTCTTCCAGTAACAAGACAATTTTTTTTATTTTTGTAATGACGTGTCCCAAAGGACCACAAAACTGCAATTCCATATTCCCACTACAGAGAGCTATTTCCAACAGTGACATGGTTTTCATAAAATTAAGTTTAACACCGACTTAAATATGAAATTAAAAACTTTAAAAACATAAGCAATTTTTAAAAATATTTTTTTTTAAGTACTGGAGTTTTATGTACACACGTATACACTTTAATTAAAAATCAAATATTTGCCAGACTAAAAAAAACCTAATAAATTCTTTATTCATTTCCCCCCAATTTAAAATTTCAAATTTTTACTTGAGACAAAACATTTTTAAGACAAATCTTTATTCATTTCACACCCAATTGAATATTTTTTTTTTAATCAGTACACCCGCTGTTTTCCTTTTTATTAAAAATCCACCCAACCCGCTTTAATATTCATGAAAAACAAAAAATACCCCGACCCGAAAACCTAAAGTGAAATCAAACGCACACACAAGTATTTTCGTTCTTAATTTTTTTTTTGGTTTTATTTTATATATTTCTTAAATTCATAAAGTTTTTCTGACACTGACAGTTTTAAAACATTATTCTCACCCAGTGCCACACATTAAACCCTCTGGCGCATCTGAACACACTGTTTTTTTTTTGTTTTCTTCTTGTCTCTCTATCTATACTAAACGAACAACAACAGTTTGCCAAAGTAAAAATATCTTGTGGTTACACAAAGTACCAAATTTTTTTTTTTTTTTGGCTCTCTTAAGAAATTGCTAAAAAGAAAGCTGCGCCAACTAACGAAAGGACGAGTATAAGAAAAAAAAATTGGTAGTACAATGAAAATGATTCGTATAGCATATATACAACGATTGTAATCTCGCCCTTCAGATATACGGCCAATTGAGCAGGAAATTCAATGGAAAGACGACTTAGCCCCCTGGTTCCGCTACTACTTCTGCTTTTGCCGCCATTATCCAATATTTCGCAACCCTTGTCATGAAATTTATTTTAGTATAAATCCTTTCCATGCATATTATGGAGCATCCCTCAGAAGCAGAACTAGAATCTTCTGCAGGATCATATCCTCCACATGAATGGCTCCGGTGGGTGTCTTTCGATATACTGGTATAGAGAAGATGGTGGTGGCCTTGTGCTAACTGGCCCGCATATTCTGCATAGCTTAGGAGTTTATAATCATAACAGACAAAGATTATAATTGTGGAAAATGATTTACAATTCATCGGGGAACATATCTAAAACCCCCTACATACATACACAAATATTCACATACATACATACATTTGATGGGAGTATAAAGAAAAAGCCACCAATGACTACAAGGACGATGGATATTATTGGAAGGATGCTCGTTGTGGTCCTTAGGCAATGTCTTGTTATTCTCACTCCTCGAATAAACATTAAAAGCAAACAAAAAATAAACACAAATAAAATTAGAAAAAAAAAACCAATGACATTTATGATGTTGGTCTTGCTTTTACCATTTCGCATCGTTTATTTCACAAAATGGCGGGTGTGTTACACAAGTAACAGAGTATAACACAACATTCACTGCTAACGTTTTACTTATAGATACATTTTTTGTTTGATATATCCATCCGATACTCCTGTGTAGGTGCCGCCGCCGTGGTGTGTTTGATGGGGCGCAAAGCATCAGCGAAGGTATCCTTGTATGGTTGCTTGCTTTTATCAGCATTATCTACTTGTTCTACATTTGCGTATATTTATTTTTATATAAGCTCCAACAACCATATCCTTGGGAAATTATTATGCAATAATGTCTGAAATAGGGACCGGGGAAAAGGAAACAAATTGAATTTTCACCCAGGATAATGTTGGAAAATGTTTCATCTTTTTTTTTCCACACTAACGTTATGTGTCTGTTTCTATGGTTGGCAGACAGTAGGTAATATAAAATTGGGGCGAACATTTTCAAAAAAAAAAAAAAAAATGAAAAAGTTATTCAATTTCGAAGTGATTGTTTGCAACGCGTTCGGTTTCAAGGACGAATATTAATATGATGATGATCATCATCATCATCATCAAACATGGAATCCAGATCATGTGCGTATAATAATATGAGACTGGCATATTGGCAAATAAAATACGTATCTAGATTTCATTATACAATCATGAAAAGGAAATTGAGTCCTTGCGTGCAATGTTATGTTATGTTTTGTTTATTTTTTTTTTTTTCAAGAGAACGAGGAAGAAATCCCTAACAAGCTGTGCACTCTCAATCAAAAAGTCATTTAATATGAATTATCTTTTATATTTGTTCACATGTAAAAAAAGGAACAGTTAATTTGATGAGGTGCTGTAAAATGGTGTAACTTTGATTTTCTCAAGAAAAAAAGGAATAATATTGGATGTGAGCGGTTGTAAGAAAAATTAAATATATACATATCTTTTTTGGAGGAAATTGCGGATATTTTGAATATCCGCTTTGAAATGTTTTTCATGTTTATTATCAATTTAAACATTCTTCATCTACTGCGGATTTGAACTAATTTTGGAATTTATTTTCAATAAACAAACATTACCATTTTCAAACTCTATTTCAATATATTTAATTTTTAGCGAGAGTAATTAAAAATGGTTGTTCGTGCTTACAAAAACTGAACACCACATTAATACAAAAAAAAACAAGACAATATTTTGATATTATAAATGTTAATGGGCACTGTATCTTTAATTTTCTTCAATTTTAACAGAAGCGCAGTCTTGAACAAAAATTAAAACGCTAATGATATTCACGCAAAATTTTAAATAGGCGTTAAGGTATTAGCCTGATACTACTTAAAAATTTTATAACTTTAAAGCTCTTTGTATTACTAAAATAATTAAAATTTTATTAGTTTTAAAAAATGTTTAAACTACAGTATCAAACTAAATCTATTTTCTTAATACACTCCTGCTGAACACGCCCAAAACAGTGACAGTTCATGCAAAAAAAGTAAGCAAACATACCATTTTCACATTTGTAATTGTAAAAGTGACATTTGGAGTTAGTTTTTCTTTCTTAAAAGATAAAATAAGCATTTGGAGATTTTAACTTAAATAAAATGTTAAACAACTAGTACAATCCTAACTCGTTTTAAAATTAGAAAATCCTGTTTTAACCTAGCATCAAACTAAAAATGCTTTCACATCGTACTAAATCTTCTTAATTTTTGCTCTATTTCCTTTAATATGTGTTTTGTGGTGAAGTTCTACATGAAAGTCCTGTTCCATTCTTAGCAGATCAAAATATACTTATTCTTATGAATTTTCAGTTTCTAGGCGAGAAGGGCACGAAGTAAGTGAAGTGGACGAAACCACGGTCAACAATCTGAGAAAATTTTTTTGACATGTTCTGTTATTCTCTATCGCACATAATGAGTAGCGCGTAAATACCAGCACGTGTTCATCGGCCTCATTCGCCACAATTTGTTTCGTGCCATGTTACTGTAGCATAATTTTACTCTGAAGTTTTACTTTTCATAAATAAAATTTAAAATTCTTTTGAGTAAATTTAATTGTAAAAAAAAAATACTTTAAATAAAATGTATTCTCGAATTCCACCGAAAAAAATGAATCCCCCGGGATACAATTGTATCCTAATCTTGAGCATTGACGCCACAAACTTCATTAATTTAAAATAATTGTTGAAAAACCATCAAACCTCAAATTACATCTACAATGATGTTTTTTTTTATAGAATTTTACCTTTTTAAATTGGCAAAACTGTCTCTTGACAGATAATGAATTTTAAAATACTGCAGATCAAAACTTGCAAATTGTACATCAAAACAACGATTTCCTCGTATTAATGATGGAAATACATCCTGAAAAACCAGATGTAATATCAGTACTGAGCTTTAACCTTGAGTTGATGAAAAAGTTTTGAAGTGATTTTAAATGGATTTTCATTTAACAGATCAAGAGTCTATAATGACTTACAGCTCACAACTAATCCTGTGAGCGTGTTGTAAGTTGGTAGGAATGAAAGGGACCTACAATTTTTGACGAATCGGAATATAATCGATATAATTAATATTGGATTAAGATTTTAAAAAAAAGTGTTAAGACAATTGTTAAGAACAATTAAGATGAAAAAATTGTAATTTTTTCTCCATTTTATGAACAAATCGTTGGACGCAAGAATTATTTATTAAAAATTTTGTAGCGTATAAAATTCCCTACAGATTTCATATATTAATATTAGAGCGAATCGTTCTCACTACTAATTTGATTAATATGTATTAATTTTTTCGTCTAATTGATGTTTATGGTTTAAATAATAACAAATTATTTTAAGCGCTTACATTTGTTTACATAGTTTAACAGTTATCACATACAATTTTAGCTAGAGATGTTTTGACTCATTGAGCGAACAAATTAGCAAAGGTTCGCTATGTGATAATCAATTTCGCTTAAGTTTCGACATTTGTGCAAATACGAAATGAGGGCCGATATGTTTTTACTTTTATTTGTCCACTTACTGAGGCTTATTTTAAAATCCGCAAAATTTGTGATATTTTAAAGTAAAACATTCTGTTTATCTCTTTTCCTAAGTTTTACTTGATCAAAATATACAATAATTTATTATTCACTACTGTAAAGCAGTTCACATATTTTGGTACAATATACTTTATTCATTCAAAAATAAAAATTTTGGGAACGAAAAAACTGTCAAAAATATTCGTTCATAAAATTAAATGATCTTTTTATGAACAAACATTTTTGACGGAAAATAAAATAAAATATTTATTTTCAAATAAATTCATGAAACATTTTTTATACCTAGGTAAAATTAAATTTAAATTTGAAAGTTAAAAAAAAAAAAAAAAAAACTGTCATAAATTCTCCCGTGTCATGTCGGCTGGAATTAATATGGAACTGGAACTCACTATGCCTTAGCCTTGTATTTGAAATATGTTTCATATAATCCTGCTAAATCAAACGTAAAAAAAATATGTATAGATATGCATGTATATCTTCTCTTATTATAGCATTTATTAAAAGCATCCGATGTTCCATATATAGTACATAGGTACATACATACGTAGCATGATATTCCTGTCCCCAAATAACCTTGGCCTCCGACTTTGAAATGATATGCACAACAGCACAATGTTATCCTATAAAATACGTATAAAAAAGACAACGCATTCTTGCATGCAGCACCAATAAAAATAAATAAAATTCTTTTTTTTTTTTTGCGAACGAAAGCAAAAAAAAAAAACAAAAAACTCGAACATTTATTAAAGCTAGACAATGTTCATTTGACTTTTTCAATTTTTATTCTTAACTTAAAATATATCGTTGGCAGTTGTTAACAGCCCTTATTAATGACATCTATTATTTTAATCTTTTGTTGAAGGTTATTGTTATTATTATAATTTTTTTTTTCTAAATAAAAAAAATAGAAGTACAAGCATCATTATCATTTTTTTTTATCTTCGCTCATAATAAAATTAAAATTTAAAAAAAAAGTTATTTAAACGATAATAATATTTTCCATTCACTTCATAGTCGATTAAAATAAACGACTCAGTTGAATAAATGTTTATGTTTGATTAAAAAAAAAATATCTAAAAATAAATTTATTAATTCATTGAATAATTTAGTAGACAATTCGGAGAAAATTATATTTTAACTAGAGAAAATTGTTTTTTCTGGTTTTTGTTCTTGGTTGTTCCCATTTTTTCATAGGTTATTCAACTTTTCCTGGATACATGCAGTGAGCTTAAAATTACATATGGGGTGGTTCATAAATCTAATTAAATAATAAAACATTTTTGTTAATGTTTTGTTTTAAATACAAATTTAATTAAGTTAAATTAATTTAATTAAGATGCATATTTCGCTGGAATTCAAAATGATTTTAAGTGATTTGAGCATTTTTTCAAATAAAAATACAGATGTAACAAATATATAAGTTTCAAAATCAAGGAAAATAAAAATAAATGGTCTACTTTCCAAAACTGACAATTTACAAAAATTTAAGTCCAATTTAATTTTTTTTATACGAACTTTGACAGAACTTTGGAGTTAAATTGATAGAAATTGCCAATTTTGGGAAGTAAACGAAACACATATTTAAACAAAAATAAAACCCAAATGTCACTTTTCCGCACATAATTAATAGTCTGGGCAATTAATTCTGTGCCAAAAAGATAATGGAGACTTCTTCAAATAATCTACTACAATTATCAATTTCAGTCGTCGAATAGCATACCTAGACTATATAAAATGAAAAGCAGAACGATAGTATTAATTTATGATTTCGTTGTCATTTTTGTAATTAAATCTAATTCGAATAATAGCAGTTACAATATTTAATAGAACAAATGGCATTAATGGATTGCTATTATGGTCCAGCGTTAGATAAGAAAATGGAATATTGTGAGATGGAATGTTTTCATATAGAATGAGAGTGTGTATGTCAGCAGTTTTTGTTCGTATCAGCTGTTTTATACCTTGTTTTTTAGTAGAAACAATTTAATACAGCGCAAGCTGTCAAATGCAATGCTAGTAGAATGTTCTCAGAGAGTGTCAGTTTGTTGAACCCCTATCGTCACATATTCTATTCTATGTTTGAAATTTGAATTGTCAAATTTCAGCAAGTAGACGATATTTCATTATACAGGATGTTTTTTTAGACGTGTCGTTTTCAATCTGGCAATACTTTTTTCGGAGTTGGTCTTTTTGACAGCTGTCACCTCCTTTATGCTCAATTTGGTTTGCCATTTCATAATAAATAGACTTACTCCTGAACAAGGTTTGCAAATCGTGCAAATTTATTACCAAAATAATGGTTCGGTTCCGAAGACGCTACTGCTGCTGTGGAGCAGAGTATCGAAGAAGACCCGAATGAGTCCATTCACTATCGCGCGCAACAATTGGAGCTGTGCCCATACACTTGCCCGAAATCATTTTAAAACATAATGGCAAACCCCTATCTTTATAATAAAGCTAAATTCTTGGCCATAGCATTAATTTATATGCGTTTTATTTCTTCTTGAAAACCAATCGTCTAAAAAACACACTCTTTATTACACTAAACCCGCTTAAGAGAAACTGCAAAATGTGACAGTGAAAAAAAATTTCACTTAAGCGGAGTCCCGATAAGTGAAACAAAATTGCACTTAAGCGGATTTAAAAATTCGCAAAAAGGGTTCTGACATATCAGAAATTCAAATGTCATTTTCGTAATGAGAATTTGGTGGAGGTGAAAAATAAAAAAGAAGTAAAAGCGTTCAGCAAATATAATTATTAAATTTTTTTCACTTAAGAGGGTTTTTTCAATGACAATTAATGTTAAATTTAACTGAAAATATGTTTCAAGTATTCGGGTTTTTCACTTAAGCGAGTTTCGCTTAAGCGGAGTGTTATAAATGTAATTGGTCGACGAATACTCGGGGGTGAAAGTGTTTCAGATAAGCGGGTTTTTCTCTTAAGCGGGTTTCTCTTAAGCGGGTTTTACTGTATTTATTATCAATTTTATTTTTTGATCGATTTCTTCGACGACATTAAACATAACATGATGATGACTTTGACATACATCGCACATTCGCTAAAATACTGACGTTGGTTTTGAAAAGAGATATTATTCATGTTCAGAATAATAGCCGTGATTTATTATCTACGGATCTGGATCAGGATCATTTTTAAATACGTAATACAATCTATACATTTTAAAGATCCCAAAACGTTCAAGCGGGAGATTGTTCTTAGAACCACTTACTTAATTTTGTTATAGAGAGAGAGAGAGAGAAAAGTACAACTTTGATCATATTAAAGAGCTTAGTTTGATAATTAAAAATATGCATGACTAGATCGCACGAACTTGCTCTTGTGGTTAACAACTTTAATGTAGGTACTAGGTATAATACAGTTTTCTTACAATTACTTTGGTTACTTAAGGTATGAACACGAACGCTTCAATGTCTAAGTATACCGACTTATAAATCCTTACTACCTGCGCAACGCTCTCTTGTGACATTTAAACGCAATTGTTCTTAAATCCTCTCAATTTTATGATCCACCCTGTATAAAAAATCTACGAACAAAAACTCAAACTTATGTACATTAGACAAAAACCAATTTTCACACATTATTGAAAACTTTAAAATTAAACACAAACAACCCAGAGGAAATGAAGAGAAATAAAATTTTATTTTCGAAAAAATAATATATACATACATATTTACATATGTAGGTATGTACAAAACCGCACGCGAATAAATTTAGAAAATTTTGTGATGGCAATGGCGTCACACAGTGCTTCTCTTCCTACACTTCATACACCTGACACACTGAAGTGTGTCCGTCTATTTGGCTGACGCGGGCGATCGTTTAGCTTGCTGAAATTATTAATCATTATGTCTACGTATAAGTAGGATTTTTGTTTTTTTGAAATTTAGATTAATGCTTTGGAAATTTAGTTATTTGTCGCTTAATTTTATATTTTTATTTTGTTTTGCTATTGAGAATGAATATAGAATATTTAAATGGTGGTGTTTCTGGCATATTATATGAGCATCATCAAGAGAAAGTGGTTTCAGCTGTTTATGCATTTTTTTTTTCATTCGTTTATTTTCGAATCAATGAAGGTTGAATTCCATACGTACGTTCCCATATTAGAAAATCAGATCTGACATGGATTGATTGATCAATTTTGTAACCGTATTCCTTTGGGGATGGCAAAGTACCTACTCAAGAGTAGATTAAAAGAATAATCTAGTACAAACATCTACACATGCGCAAGTAGATGAGTAGAGAAGTTACGCACCTAGAAACCGCCAGAGGGCATCTAATTTAGTTGAAAGACTTTTCATCTAAATGACATTTTTGTTTACAAATGAAAATGCATTTTAAAGAAACCAACCGACACTTTGTTATTAACTGTTTTATATTACAAACTTCGTTAATAAAATATGCAACAGCCAATAGTTGCACTCGCAAAACAAATAAAAAAATAATAAAGAACAACTGAATTCATAATGACAAACCAAAGAGTAAAAATAAGTTGACATATTGCCTACAAGATTATTATCAAAGAGAGATTTTACACATACTTTAACATTTCATATGAGTTTTTGTACACATACGTGAAAAAACTCATATGAAATACAAGTGCATATAGATTTTGCAAAATATGAATCAGAACAAAAACATAAATGTTAAAAAAAGAGCCAAGTTCTTCTATAAAAAAAACCTTTATGTAACAAGTCAGCCGTGAAAAGTAGTGAGATCTAAAAGTATGCCAAGTTCTTACTTTATAAAGTTTTAATGTTAAATATTTAAAAGTAGATTTAAGATTATTATTGAAGCAACTCCAAATTATGAGAGAAATTTATTATTTAATGACTAAAATTTGGCGGTTCACAGGTCAAGTTTTCAAATAGTTTTGAATTTTGAGTAATAAAAAGAGAACTTGCCAAGTAAACCGCCAAATTTAAGTCATTAAATAATAAAATTTCTCTCATAATTTGGAGTTGCTTCAATAGTAATCTTAAATCAACTTTAAATATTTAACATTAAAACTTTATAAAGTAACAACTTGGCATACTTTTAGATCTCACTACTTTTCGGTTTTTTTATAGAAGAACTTGGCCATTTTTTTAACATTTATGTTTTTGTTCTGATCTCACTCCTTTTTGCAAAGATTTTAATTTTTCCCCACTTCAAGCCCTACCGCTCTACCGGATATCATCATTCTACAGCAATCTGAAGTGTTCCATATAATTGATAACAATTCTGGGAAAGTGGGCGGATACCACGCCCCCTGAATGGAAAACCTCAAATTTTTTCCTTTGTATTCACCACCAGGCCTACCGCTGTGCGAAATAACAAGTTTCTGCGGTGTCGGGAAGTGCTCCATAATTTTGATGATCTGTCAGTGAGTGAGTCAGTTACGGTTTTCGCGATTTTTGACGTCTTATATCTCGGGAACCACTAACGCTAAGGAGTTGAAATTTGGTGTGGTGCTTGTGCTTGGCTAGCCTACCAAATTTTCCTAATTTGAAGTTCCTGACTTATTTGGTACTGAAGTTAGAGGGGGGGGGGGGGGGTCGAAAATCGCCTGAGTTTGTTCCTGTAAAAAGGGTGAAGTGCCAGAACTTGGCTGGGCACTACCGTGCCCTTTGATAGATAAATGACAATCACAAAAACTGCAGGAGATTCTACTAGAAAAGTCATTTCTGTGCATTTCATTGAAAATTCTCTTAAAGGAGTTCATTGATTTATCAACAAGTTCATTATAATTTTATTAATTTACGAATTAAATATTTCTTATATTAAAATACAAAACATTACAAATAAGTTCATTATTAAAAACTAAAACGATAATTCTAAAATATCATCTTCTTGGCTGCTCCATTTAATGTCCGTTTTAAAACCTGCATTACTCGAATAGTCAAAGAATCTCAGTTGATCTTCAGGTTCTGGTGAAGCAGGTGAATCGGTTATAAAGTTTGCGGGTATATCCCTTGTACATATCGGACACTCTGCTAAATTCCACTCTTCATCTAAACAAGCAATACAATCAAATTCATCGAATATTTTATACTTGCTGCAATCTAGTTCCTCGTTTTCTTGATTCTTTCTTAACACTAATTGTCGTTGTTTGTGATAATTCCAATTGGTTTTGATTTCTTGAGCACATTCTTCAGTAAATTTATAATTTCCAAAATATATTTCCAATGTTTTCATTGAAATATCTCGATAAATTAATTCAAGACTTTTATAACACCACTCGAGATCGAATCTTGTTATATCTACTGCTGTTAAATATGGTCCAAAATATGTCATACTCTCATCACCGATTTGTCCAATTTTTGTTGTGTAGTCGCAGATTTTTGAATTTCCAATTGCGAAAATTCCTCGTCTAATTCCAGTGTCCAGTGCTGTCTGATCAAGTAGAAACCAATATAGTCCTTTTTTGGTACTCAATAGGAAAGTATCCTCCAAAATATCATCGAATTCAAAGAGGAATCCATTTTTTTTGCTAATTTTCTTTACAAATTTTCGATGACACATTTTGCAATGTTTCAATAGATTTTCAATTGGACCATGCCAGGAACATTTGGAAAAACGACACTGGCTATTCATGATGTTGTCTTAGATATAAGGTAGAAAAATTCGAAGCTTTTATGTTACTTGCTGGTCTACAATTAAAATGCAACTGAGGCGTAATCATAAAACGAAGAGTAGATAAAGGATTTAAAATTTTACCTGCCGCAGTCAGGATAGCTTAAGTATTTACATGTGTACACATTTACACATACATATGTATGCGGGAAAGTAATATTATGTACATATGTAGGTATATCATTTCTGCTAAGATTATGTTAACTACCTGATACATATTTTGCTTTTATTATATTTTATTATATTGTTTATGTTTCACCTTGAACAGCATACATTTTAACAACCTTATTTACTTATCATCAAAGAAGAAAATTTAAGCTACTTAAATCGTATCAGATGGTCAATTTCAAACCAGCAAGGGGTCCTTGCCAGAATTTAGTCTGATTAGATTTTATTTACGTCGTCATTTTACAGGCAAAAACTTTTAATACATTTGTAGTTAGAGTTACCAGACTATGCCACCTAAAAACAAAAATGGTTTTCACTGGTACTCTCTTTTGCTAGGAATTGCCAAATCCTTCAAGAGTATCTCTTGTCATAAAATAGTGCCTCTAATCCTTTCCGATCGGATTGGGTAGAAAATTGTAGGTCCCCTCTATTATAAAAAAAAAACTTTTTTCCGATTTTTTTGTTTATTTAAAAAATAAAGTTTTGTAAAATGTTTATTATTATTTCAACTACTTAATAGATTGCAAAATAATAACGAAATAAGTTGACCAATTAAGGAGACATAAAAAAACCCCAATATTTTGTCTCCGTTTTGCAAATTTGTATGTAATGGAAATGTGTATTATTGTTGATCAATCAAAATCTTCCGAGCTGTTCCCGATAAAAAAAAAAAAAAAAAACGTAATCATTGTATGGGAAGCAAGTCCACCTATCCGTTTAGGTTCTTGTTCAGTAAACATCTGGGACACACAGACAAACAAACCGACACGAAAACCACATTTTTGGATCATCGTTTTGGATTTTCTCCATCATCCTTATGTTTATTTTGGTTTTAACAAAACAACGAGAATTTTTTTTTTAAGTCAAAAAGCATAAAATGAAAAGAAATCTAAAAGAAATTGATAAAAAAAACATGTTTAGCTTAAAAATACATTGCTTGATGGGAATCAAAATTGATATAAAATAGATAATTTTGTAAATCTTTTTAGTTGAGTGATATAGGTAGATAGAGAACCATTAGCACAATTTTTGTACGCCCTTGACGCCTTGAACCACAGTGCGGCGTCACTTGCACACAACGTTACACTACTAAATCGAGATTAACCTTAACATTCTTTAAATCTCGAAGATTTATCATACAAATTTATTTCGGTAATCTAATAGGCATTTAAAATTAATCTTGTTAGATCTTTATAGGGTCAATAGTTTTACAAATCGAACTTATCTATTTGCATACCGCGCTGAACGCATTCATTAGAGAATCGAATTTTGTCATCGTTTGACAGAAATGAAACATTCAATTCCACTTCGTAAAAAAAAAATGAAACATGATTTGCATTTTGAAAGATAATGTCAAAATTAATCTGCTTGTTAACTTTTTTATGCGGTGAAAACACTATATGGATTTATTGAAGCTTAAGTAGATTAATTTTCGGTTAAAGCATTGCATTAGATAGTAAGGGTATGCACGCAATGATATAAAACACTGGATAATTTTACCATTTGGTTAAGTTTACCATTTGGTTAATGAACTGTCAAATTTTGTATGAGAAATGATTTACACAATTTGGTTAAAATTCCCCAAGGATTTTGCTGGATAAAATTAACCAAATTTTGTTAGTAAACTTTACCAAACGTCATTGTGACTTTTAGAATAAGGCGTGTTCAGAAATATGATATATTAGGTATCTCAGAGAACTAAAAAAAATTCTGTCCGTGTTCTGTAACTATCGCATTGGGGTTAGCGATAAAATTTTTGAATAAAAACGTAGTTTATATTTTCTGACTATGCTGATCAACATTGTTTATAAACACAAATCCATATAATGGATAAACAAAAGTAAATGCGTTTACTTGTATTTGTTATCTTTCGGAATTGTCATTGAAATGAAAGGAACCATTTATTTTTTCGATTTCTCTTTCACCAAATTTCAGTTGAGCTGATCTCGGGACAACTTTTATCACCGGAAACGAAAGTGAACTAAAAAGTGAACTGAAGAAAATAAGATATTGACCATTATAGGCGCGCCATATTTTCGTTTGATCACTGACGTAACTTTGCGAGCCGAATGTCTCGCAACGGAAAAAAATGTAAGATTGTAAGATACACGACAAGTCACTTTTTTTTTAAGCCTGACTGCAATTAGATCAGCAAACGTTTTCGGGACTAAGGAAACAGTTTTTCTGATCTAATTGCAGTCAGGCTTAAAAAAAAAGTGACTTGTCGTGTATCTTACATTTTTTTTCCGTTGCGAGACATTCGGCTCCGATTCCAAGTTTGGGAGAGGTTCTCCATTTATAAATAACTTTGAAATCTGAACACGCTTATTTTTATAAAAATTTTGAATATTTAACGTCTAACGAACAGCTGATTTGATTACACAGCATTTAACCAAATGAATTAAAAGGACGTCATGCAAACTTTTGTGTAAACTTATCATTTTACACAATTTGTAAACTTACGACTTTGCGTGAATACCCTTAATATGTTTTGTGTAAAATGTTCGGGTTGTCTACGACTTGTCGCATTTCAAAATGAATCACCTTTTAAAGAGAAATGTTACCATATCCAATTTTTATCCCAAGATTTTTTGTCTGGATGGTGGAATTCACCAAATTTCACCTCGAAAACATTAAGTTTTGTTCATAGATTTTTTTGATTGAACTGTTTTATTGAGGACACACAAAGTTTTTCGCATGGGTTAGCTGGTGTCTTGTACTTCTTTTTCATTTGAAGTTTTATAATCCTGAAAAATATGATACTGATCTTAGCATCACCTGAAAACATACCTACCTATATGTACATTATATAGATACCTAATTAATTACATGCCATTAATTTCAATATACTAACAAGCTGCTTCAGGTACAAGGATTTACCAGCATCATCTAATAAACATAATTACTTCTAATTGCATATCGGCATATTTATCATCAGGTAGATTCAGGTGAAGTCCTTAAAAGAGCGTCCATCAAGTAATTACGTTATGATGTTAAGTGATGCTTAATATAATATCAATCAGGTATATAGATACGAAATAAGATGACTATAAATACCTTCCATCCATCGACATTGACACTTCAGTTCAACTTGAACCATCCTTTTCGGATAATAGTATAATTCAACTATAGGTATACGAGTATACAAAATGAATTCAAAGTGTCGGTTTCCTAGCTGCAAGTGGTCTGGTGATGTTAACGATGTATTTGAACATTTTGAAACATATCACTCGAAATACATCAAGGAGATCGACGATGATGAAAATAAAGTCACTTTTACCTTCGACGATATCTTCAAAGAAGCATTTCTCCTCAATGGCTCAGGAGGTTTATATTGGTTTCTACTTGATCCAATCGAATACGAGCAATGTCTTCGACGTGGAATATTTGCAATAGGTGAATCTGAAATATGTGAATACACTTTGAAAATTGGTTCAACCAACACTGACTTCCGTTATGATGTTGTGAAGAAATTTACACAACCAGAAACATCGAATCAATATGAATTGGTGTGGCCATTTGATTTTTTAGAATCAATGGACGAACTGTTTAAGTCAAAGAAAATGGTAATCTATTTTGGAGAATATAATAATGAAGACAAAGAAGTGTACACTGGGACATATGAAGATGTTGATTGGAGCAATCCGGAAGAGGAACTTTATAATGAATGGTGTTTGCAGACATTCACTTGTCCAATATGTTTTGAATACATAAGAAGCAATGCGAAATTCTGTGAAAATCGTCATTTTGTGTGCAGTGGATGTTTAGACAAAATGATCCAACGGAAAAAAGCCAAATGTCCCCAGTGTCGAGGGGATTTTCTATATGATTGCGTCGATGAGAAGATCGAGGAGATTTTAAAGTGTGTACGGTTTCCCAAAGATAATTAAACTTAAATTAAATTGATCAATAAAATTAAATTAAACATTAAAAAAAAGACTACTTGTGTTTTATTGAGCGAGCCGTCAGAAAAATTTGTTGAATGTGCCTTTTGACACTATCACTTACGGATAGTTCAATTCCGTTAGCCTCAAATGTCAAAAATTGGGCGAATTGAGATGTCACTCTAATTAGTTATAAAAAAGTTATAAAGCTCAAAAAAAAAAAATATAAATACACTTCAATTCCATTAATCTTTATTTTACTTTTCCATTCCAGTTGTCAAATCCGTCTAATTATTTCTTGAACTTAATTCCCAACTAACTGCAGCACATTTCTCCTACCCTATAACAACTATCTTTGAATCGATACAAGACAACTTTATTTGAAATTCACTTTGCAAGAGTAATCTTTTGCTTCATCGAACACGAGAGAAATCCCTCTTGGCGTTTAAACTGAAACTGTCAACATTGAATATAGTATACTACCTATAGCCAATTTGCAATTACCAATTAAAGGATCCCTTGGTGATACATACTGCTATTGCAAAATGAATTCCCACCGCAACTACCCACGATGTTACATGTCTTTCGTATTTTATATTTTATTTTTTTTTTCATTTATATGTCTTTTGATTAAAAATCGATTTGTTTTGTTTCGTTGATTGTATATCGTATATCGTATAACCACTACCCTGAAAAAAAAAATTCATATTGAGTGAAAATTAACTGCTTAACAATTCCATGGAAATTTTACATTTAAATCGATATTCTGCAGGAATACAATTTTTGTGTGATTGTATTTAAATTAACTTTCGGCTAGATAAGAAAACTACAATGTGTGCACGTACATGAGTACTCATATCCTTTGAGTCGCGGAAATACGCAAAAAAATTCAGCAGCCTCTCGCTGTCATAAATGGATTTCCTGGATAAAAAAAATGAAAAAATGAAACAAACTTTTTTCACATTAATTAAGGAAATAATAAAATTAAATACGAATTTCAATGTTGTTGCAAGGGGAAGGCAGGTAATTTTAATTCAATTCATTAAAATCAAGTGCGTGTATAGGAATACGATGATGATGTAAAATACACTGTAGGTGCTTAAAAAAAAACCAACTAACCTAGTTTTGCGTTCTTAAAACTTTAAGTAAAAAGTTTGAAGGCTCTTGTTGAAGTTTGGATACCTTATTTGATTAATTCAGAAAGTCCTAATCTCTAAACACATAGTGAATTCAATAATCATTAAGTTTTAAATGTATTTCTGTTACGTTTGTGACACGCAAGATTCTGAGAACGATAAAATTCGATTCGTTTTCTCGGAAATCAATCAAAAGGAAAATATATATTTTTATTTATTTATATTATTTTTTTTTACTTTATTTTAAATGTAAGAAAGGTTTTTTCTGCTTAGTTCAAGTTTTTTTTTTAATCTATCTATATTTAAAAATTTTCCAACACATCCACGAACAAGAGATACAGACAAAATAGATTATCTTAATTGATTCATGAACGAACCGGACATTTTTATGGATCAAAAATTGTCTCGTTCTTAAACTAAATTTTATGAAATGGAAATTAAGTGAGAAAGATCAGTATTAGAGCGATATTTGACGAAACTTTGTGTCACAACATATAAACTTTTAATTCGAGTTCAATATAATTTTAAAATACAATTAAATTTTGTCAGACGGTAGATCACCTTTCTTATTAAGTAACTACTCCAGATCTTCAATTTGATACATATCTGGTTTTTGTTGAAAACGTTACACATTTTTGTTACATGTGTGACACTTATCACTTTTTAATCAACTGTGCATAAACTCAGTTCTCATTTAATACTAAATATAGCCCAATTACACCAAAATATGTGTTGGGTTAGATAATGGAAAAACTTACTTCAAATACTCAAATATAAGATAAGTGGGTGTGGCAGCAGGTGGACTCTTTAAACTATCCCACGGGGGCAAGTTTTGTTAGTCAACCTACGCAAGTGTCCTTAGAGCAAAACGGATAGGAATCGACGCTGAATTGATTCAATTCTTTTAATATGTACTAGGTCTAATGGCGACCACACTTGGCTAGAATATTCAAGCAAAGGTCGCACAAAGGTTGTATAAAGAGATTTCGTAATGAAAGGGTCTGAAAAGTCCTTCGCTAAAAAACGTTTGACGAAACCAAGAGCACAGTTAGCTTAAGCCACGATGTTTTGGGATCTGAAATTCAGGTCACTAACACAAATAATTTCTAGATCACGAATGGTGGTAACTCTGGAAACTAGGTTATCATTAATAAAGTAGTCACAAGGTGGTGTGATTGCTTGAGATTTGCCAACATTAAGTTCTAAATTATTGTTCTTTTGGCAACAAATAGAAAAATTGTCAAAATCATTGTATAAGAGTAAAGCATCATTTGTGACGAAATTGCAAGAAAAATGTTCATGTCATACGCATACTTAGAGAATTCTGAGTTTTTATTCAAAAAATAGACCGATGAAGATAATAGATCCCAAATAGCTGGGTTGCAGAACGCCAGATTTCGCAATAAAACGATCTGATATTGAAGATCTAAATAAGACCCGATATTTACAGTTCAATAATTATGATTCCATCTACTTCTTTTCTAATTTAATAAATTGCCAAAATTTCTTAGGATCAGTGATAACATCGAATTGCACCATATTATAGTAGTTTAGAAAGGGTGGAGAATTCATTGTATACGCATCCAGATAAAGAGAATATTCGGTTTCAGTTCGAGACCTTGAGTATTTTTGCCGTAAACCATTTCGGGAGACCAATTTTTTTGTTTTTAAATTACACATTTCAGGCTTTAGGATCAGGGAACCTTAATTACAAAAAATTTCAATCTTCTTTTTTTTTATTAGAAAATTTAGTTACAAGATAAGTAGTAGTGTCAGCGGGCGGATTTTAAATTTAAACATTTTCTAAACCTTCTCACTGGTCATTTAAACGAACTCCGAAAATTTCAGACAATTAGGTTCAAACAAAGATGAAATTTCCGCTTTGGAAATGAAATGAAAAATTAATTAATTTTTTTTTGTTGGTTGACTTGCAGTTATTATTACAAATGACTTTTCTAAAACAGATATACAATGATCTGGAATTCTACCTTACCAATAATCTATCCCAAACTAAACATCAGATTGCAAAATTATAACAAAAACGGTCAAGCTATTTAAAATCTATGAAATAAATGTTGGTATTCCAAAAGGTAGTTTCTTAGTCCAGTTCTTTTTGCACCGCTTAATATGCAGATGCCACGGCCATACCTATGCTATATTTGGTTGGAAATAATAATAATATTTGCTTATATTCATGGCCATCGGAGCAGAATTAAACCGCTTGAATAAAACAGTCTTGTGTGTTTTCAAGAAGATTGGGTATTTCTCTGAGCACTTGAGTACATAAAATGTTTGAACGTATGTATGTATGTATATTCACTCGGAGATATATGAAAGGTATACAAATAGATTTTAACATCTCTTATAGCTTTGAATTTCCGAAACAAAAGAATTTAACAATCACTCCCGACTGAAAGGTAGATTTTCATTTTCTGACAAAATAAAAGAAGGATTCCCGCATTAATTAAGCAGACATTAAAATAATAAAATGCAAATTTGCACATTGTTGCAGCAGGTAATTTTATTTCAATTCATTAAAATCAAGTGCGTGTGATTGTGTTTGTGTATATATAGGAACAGCAATTTTATAATATAAATGATTAAAAACTTTAATCACTTTTTTTTTAATAATGTATATTATCCAATTTGAGCTGGTGAAATGACATCTCTCCATTCTGTGTCCCCTTTCTTTTCATTTCGGTACACTTTGACATTAAATGCGTGTAATGAATTTGTAATTGATTTTTTGATTCGATATAAAATGTACCTACTTATAACTGAATTCAATTTAACAAACGCTCACTCATGGATATAATCGGATTAATATGAAATTAAATTGTGCACCGTCAAATTGGATATCGCGTGTGGATTTTGTGTAATTAATCTGTATCTTCTATGTACATTATAGTACAGTACATAGGTATATGTATGTACAGATGCACAAGTTTTGTTATACGACTAAAGGTACATGAAGTGTTAACATGACTCTCTTGTTAAAATCGGATAAGCTTCAGCAAATGAGTCATGCGAGGACAATGCAATGTGTAAACATAGGAGATGTAATGGATTACGTGATGACACTTAAGCATAGTATAATGAATGTCATAATACTCTAAATGAAATGGGATGTTAAAGTTGGATATCAAAGTGTTTTTTGTAGAACTAAGTTTAATCCTTCAAAATTAAATTGAATCAGAGGATTATAAACAAAAAAATTAACAAAGCCGATTGTTTGAATCTAAGTTTATAATTTAATTTTTTTTTTGTAAAACGAGTTTGTTATAGAAATTTTGGCGTTAAAAACCATTTACTTAGCTAAAAACGGGAAATAGAAATTTAAAAATATTCTTCTGTGCATAATAATAGAAATGGAGCAACCTCAAGTAACACTCAATGCCATTGAAGCCTGTGTGTCAATTTCATTGTTTTGAATTGAAAACGAAGTATGCTTAAATTTTCTTTTATAATTTTAAAATAATTTTTTTTAAGTAAAATTCAAATTTATTTTTGTTTTAAAATTTTTTTTCAAAATTTTAAATTAATTTAAATTCCGGATTTAGAAAATTTGTATTTAAACTTATTGAAACATTTAAATTTCTTTTTTATATTTTTACTTTTTCTATGTGACAAGTATTGGTTTCGTGTTGAAGAAGTCCTTCACTATAAAAGTTAAGCTAGAGCCTTATCGGTGATTTGCTTCAAATTTGGTACAGAGAATTTTTTTGAGAGATTCTCTAAAAGAGAAATCTGAATTTTTGTTTTAGCTCATCTAAAACGGGTACCTATCTTAAAACGATTTCGTTTTTTCGGATCTAACGATTTTGATTAAACTAAGAAAACTGCATTTCAGGTTTTTGTCCAATTCGCATTACGGAAATACGTTTTGACTTTTTTTTTCATAAAATTACCTTAATTTTGAGCTATAGATTTTTGATGGCAATCTGATGATTTTTAATTACTCAAATCATATTGCATTTGAAAATTTTTGGAAATATGTATTTTTTTTAAATAAACAAAATTAATAGAAAATTGATTTTTTAGTACCTACTTATTTTTACTTCCGATTTTTTTATATTTTCGATTTTCTCAAAAAAGGGTTCATCTGATTTTTATCAATATTTTTGTGGAGAATGTTTCAAAAAGTTTAAAAAGTATTTTATACGAAAGTTTTCAAAAAAATTCGAAAATGAATTGATAGATTTTTATTAAAAATAACACTCGCAGCAGATTTTAAATAAAAATTATTTTATTTTATTATTTTATTTATATTTTATAACCACAAATAACGGTATCCCATACTAGTGTTTAAAAAGCGGTAGGGAAAATCTCATTTTTCTCAAAAACGACTCCTACGATTTTAATTAAAATTTGTATTATGGCTAAAATCAGTACGATCTGCCATATTGAAAAAAAAATTTATTTACCATTTAATAACGATAGAACTATTTTTATTTTTTTGGTTTTCTAGTATCTTTTAAACTGTTGAACCGATTTCAATGAATTTTTTTAAACGAGATCTTCTGATAAGTTTGAACAATATTGAATATCAAGATTTTCAAAAAAAAAACAAATTTTGGATTTAAATACAAAATTTTAAAATATTTTTCAAAATTTATTTTTAACTAAGCATCAATAAACACTTAAAAGTGACATACCTCTATTTCTTTTTCTTAAAAAAGTTTTCAAAATTTTATATATGTATGTATAAGAAATTATTTTTATTTTTTTAATTATTTTATGTCTAATTATATATTAGTTTTTTACAAATTTTTCAGCTTGAACTGAACTGTAACTTTTATACATACATACGTGCACCGTTGTCCTATATTGTTAATTTGTGTATTCTCACATAATAATACATACCTCATACTTAAATAAGTTTTTAGCACGTGGCATAAAATATAGGCTCCCATAACTAATGTATTTCTTTTAAAATCAGACTAAAAATCAGACTAAAAATCAGACTAAAAATCAGAACATAAAAATTTAAAAAATAAAATTTTGTAAAATTCAAAAAATTTTGAAATCAAATTTTCTTTTGATTATTAATGTTGTTTTAAAAAAATTTATTTTTTTTTTGAAGAAATGCATCAAAACTTGATCAATAGTTTCTTCCTACCTAACTTATATGTACATAATATATTGAATATAAAATGGACGGTGAAAAAAGTCAAAAAAACTTATAGGTTGATACGAAATATTTTTTGTATTACCTACTATAATAAAGAAAAATAACTAGCAAATTAGAGATACATACGAGGTTTTGACTGTATGTTTCATCCCTTGCAAAAAAAATTTCTTTGAACTGGTTATTAAATTTAATTTCATATTTCATAGGCAAGGATTAAATTGATTTTGAAAAGCCCTGTGGTAATTTAATGCTTCCCACAATAAAACAAACACAATTTCATAAAATATAAAACCAATTATGTGTTTTCCCTTGCAAATATTTATAAATTGCTTTTGCAATATAATTAGTTCAAACGATTTTAATTAAGATCAATAACAATATTCCAATCACAAATATTTACATACAAACATACATTATGTAGGTATATCTACAACTCTATATAAATTTTGAATCATAAACATTAAATTAAATATCTTCTTCACCCCTCAAAGCACCCACAAAAATAAATATAAATTTAAATCATTTTATTTTACATTTATTTTTGCAGGTACTGGACGAACGTATACAGCACATAGCCTACGTGCCAGTCACTCCAGAATCATACAATCAACCAACGGGGAACGAACTGAAGCCACGTCCTGTGGGCGAGGAAAATGGAATCGTGGTCTACAATTATAATCCTGTCAGTGCTGTCAATTATGTGAGTGTGTGGTGGTGCTGCCGGATTAAATAAAAAAAATAATAATCATAATAAAAACGGAAAAACTAGCCATCTCGGCTAATTGGGTTTTCCATTTTCAAGTTATTAGGGGTTTTTCGTGTTACACACAACAATTTTTGTATTCCATAAAGAGTTTAATACTATTTTTGTTGAGTATTTTACGTTGGCCATGTTTATTTTTGTTTTTTATTTGTGCAGCAATATTTAATTATCGTTTGCCTATTAAAATGCATTTAATTTAATTAAATTTGCACAGGGTTACCCACACACATTTTAGAGTGAATTTTAATTGCATGTTTATGATAGAAGCATGTCCAATGTTCATATACCTACATAGTAGATTAGAATGGGATAAGCTTTGTGGTTGATAACTGATAACACATAATAATTTATAATGGAAGGCACAAATTCAAGAGAAATTTTCGGATTATACATATGTGTACGTTTTTGTGTTTGGGATCTAAAATTATATGATTTTAAGGTAATTAGTTTTGGAAGCGGTTCGTTGCCCTTGGTTATAAATGATATTCTTAATCATGATAAAATTATCTCAAAATATTTGTTTTTTAATTTTTTAAACGAATTTATGCAATGAATTAAAACAAAATACAAAAGCTCGGGTTTGAAAGAAACTATAATTAGCTAGCTTGGAACTGTTTCGCTAAATACATTATTCAAAAATAGAAAATTCTAAGTTAAGCTACATAATTTTTTAAAGTTAATACAATTGCTGACTTAGCTAGCTTTTAATCAGGAAGGATTGTTTTTATAACATAAAGTCATATTTAGAAGAAGTGTTATTCGTTGTTGAGTCTTTTGAAGAATATAAGCTTATATTAAATAATAGATTCTAAAAAATTTAATATTTTTAAACTTTTACTATACAATTATTCTAGCTTACGTTATTTTGTATAAAGTCAGCTTAAGTTTAGCTCGAAAATCTAGCTAAAGTTTGGTAAAACAGTTTTAACTTTTTGTCTGAAGTACAGCTTTAATTGCTAGGCTCTTAACTAAAGCTTTATTTTATTCTCGCATAGCTAAGCTTTGGTTTTAAACATCTCTACAGAATTACTTACATATTATGAAACCGATAAACTGAAATCAATGAAATAGTCATTGAACGTATCCAAAAGTTCAGGAAATTGACAAATTACAGGGATGTCAGCGAGTTTAAGAGGACATATTAAGGCAAATTTTGGAATGCGCTTATAGATAAGAAAATGTCCAACTATTTAGACAATGGCTAACTGAACAACTTTCCAAGAGTATTCTAAGGAAATATTAAGGGTATTCATGCCACGTCGTAAATAGTTTAAAATGATAAGTTTAAACAAAAGTTAGCATGAACGCCCTTTTAATTCATTTGGTTAAATGCTGTGTAATTGAATTAGCTGTTCGTTAAACGTCAAATATTAAAAGTCAAAACATCTAAACAAATAAGCGTGTTAAGATTTCGAAGTTATTTTTTGAACCTCTCCCAAACCAACATGAAATCGGAGCCGAATGTCTCGGAACGGTTTTTTTTAAGCTCAAAGGCAATTATATGAGATTTCGGGGCTAAAAGTGGATCTTTAAAAGTTGCAAACTCGCGGTAGTGATTGAACGAAAATGAGCGAATACAAGAAAATCATATGGCGCACCAATAATGGTGCATACTTTTCGTTCAGTTTAGTTATTTTCCTTTTCGGAAGTAAAAGTGGTCCCAAACTAGTTACAGTGACTTCTTCTGAATGTAATGGTGTTTCGACTATGATTCTTGGATTAACATCGCTCCAAATGCGGAAATTCTATGTTTATTCACATAGTCAATCAACCAAAAGTTTGCTTTATCTTGTTACTTTCTTCATGTTTTTGAAATAAACTCGAACATTTTGCAAACCATGCACAGGGGCTTAGTCTTATTCATGATGAATTGCCTAGCCAAACTTAAATCGATCTAGAACTGTCAAATCGACTGTCACAAAAAACAGTGTTGCCAATTATAATTCTTTGAATTTTTCCTAAACCATGAAAAATGTACATTTCTGTCAATTGGCAACTGCCAGAAAATAAAAGAAATATTAGCCTATTCTGCTGAACGTTCGCTTGAAATATTGTATCCTGCTATCCGTGGGAGGGAAACTATATTGTTCCGAATTTAGTATAAATTTCGATAAAAATAAAAATAATTTATTGCAATTTTAATGAAAAATTCACGTGAATCGATTGTTTCGATCGAATTGGTGATCAGAATAAGGCTGTATGTTTTTCATACAAAAGTTTTAGGTCTCAAAAGTATTGTACCAAAACATACCTACCTTACTTTCATTTTTCAATTCTTAGTTTTCATAAATGCTTCAAAAAATTGAAATCCTCTTCAATACGTCACGAATAATTCAAATTTAAATACTTTTCACACTTCATGCCAAATGATTTATGCACATGCACTTGAAACACTCGAAATAAGTTAACACTTGCCAAAAAGTACGTACGTTTAGTAGATGACAATCAGTATAAACCTATACCTACTCAGCTTCAGCTTCCTTAATTTCTAAATCTAAATCAATTTAAGCACCATGTTGTGTGTATACTCGTATAGTTGATGTTGGTTCACCTGTTCGCAATGAAAATTACACACACAAAAGAGAACATGATGTTGTTTTGTTGACTATTTATTTATAGAAATAAATTAAAATTTCAGAAACAAAATAATTACATTTCAAACAATCAGAGGTTTGATCCTTAATCTATGTACATTGCACGTACATAGCTATGGTTTTGGTATGTGCAAGAAGGCAATGAAAATTGAACGAAACATTTTGAAGAGAACCGAAATTCTTTGGAATTGAAAACCACTTGTGTGTGTGTGTCATTGTAGCTCACAGACACTTCAATCAAACTTTGTAGGTGGGAGAATATAATTTAGGGAAATTTACTTACGAAAATGCATGAGCACGTTTCACGTACATGTGTATGTTTTAGAGATTTCAATTAAAAGAGAACAAATAGAAATGGTTTATTTGTTGTTGTTGTTATTGGGAGGAAGTGGTGCACATAAAGAAGACATTTTATACCGACTAGTTTTTGACAGATGCTGTCAAATAAAGAAGTGAGATGCCAAAGTAGCTACATATCACAGCGCCAGCAATCTTGAAATTATGAAAGCATGCGAAACATGATTTAACTATAAAAAAATGTATCTTTCGCACAAATTTAATTGGTTGAATGTCATAGAAATTAAATGGATTTTGAACTTTTATCTTTTTATTTTACGTTAATTTGTACACATGAATGTTTTATTTTACCACTACTATGCCTCTCTAGAAAAAAAAGCTTCATCCTAACCAATTTGTTCTAACACTACTCTATAACACTATCTAACTTGGATTTATGATAGCACTTATGGCTTCATCAATAATGATTTTCACTTCTCCTTTAAATACCAAAATTTCTTATTTGCACCTCTTTGTTGAAATTATATATTACAGAATAAAAACAAAACCAAATGCGATGATTCCGATGGCACAGATTCAGACATATCATCATCGGAGAGTCGTGGCTCTTCGCCAGAACGTCGCCAACGTCTAATGATGAAACATCGTTTTTCGAAAATGTTCAACAATTGTCGTTCGTCAAGTAATTCAAATGACGAAAACGATGATGACGACGACGAAGAAGACGACGAGGAAATAATTCAAATTACGAATTTGGCAGCAAAGTCATTAATCGAAGAAACTAAAGTTCAACAACTTGCTGAAAAATCTGAATCAAAGGAAAATGAAGACAACGATAACGATAAAGATGATGATGCTAATGCTGATGGTGATGATGATGACATCGATGACATTTGGGGGGCTCCTTCGCCTTATTATAGTGCCTCGCCAACGAAATGTTTTATTCAACGTATTGAAGCTAAACCAGTGCCTCCAGAAACCAGTTTGCCATTGCCACAAACAGCACGCTTAGAAATAGTAAATAATTGTAGTAGTTTTAGTAGTTTTTCTTGTACTAGATGTAGTTGTGTGTTGCAGCAATGCGAAATCAATTGTTGCGCTCAAAATTTAAATCCACCATCTTCATCATCCACACCCGTAATACCTGTAATACCAGTTGTTCTTGTCCACCAATTAAATGTTTTTTCAACCTCACAACCACCACTACCACTACCACCACCACCGCCACTTCAGCTGCCAACCCATTTGGGTGCTTCTTCTTTAGATTCTTATGATTTGGCCAACATTAAGTTCATAAATATATTGAGTGATAATAATAATGATTATTGTTGTCCCTTAAAACAGTTTAGCCGTTCGAGTGTTGGCGGTTCAAAGTTCCTAACACAGGTGCATCCGTTCAGCAAAGATGACTACGATGGCTTGTGGTTCGAGTCGAGATTTGAATCGGGAAATTTGGCCAAAGCTGTTAAAATCACCGAAACCTACTATGAGCTGTACCTGCGCCCGGATTTGTATACGAGTCGATCAAAACAGTGGTTTTATTTTCGTGTGGGAAGGACAAAGAAAAACTTGACGTATAGGTGAGTGCGCATAAAAAATTTATTAAATTTATAAAGGTTTTTAAGTGAAAATTCGGTAAGATTGCTTCACGAAAGAGCTTGATTCCTTGTTTTGATATCATTCGAAGATTCGAATGATTCCTTGTTATCGGAAATAAATTTTCCAGGGGGATTTATCATAACATTAGATTTTTGTTTGAGGGATATTTATTCTGGGGGAGATTCAATAGCAGAAACATTTCCGAGTGAATATTCCCAAGGGAAAAAAAATTCCCCAGGGCATTGGTAAGAAGTTTCCTAGGGAATTTATTTGTATCCGGAATAAATTTTTAAACAAAATTCAGCTGTAATGTGGAAATCCTGATAACATTTCATAGCATTTTCCCTGGAAATTTATTTGTATCAGGCATAAATTTTAAACGGAATTCAGCCGTCATTTCATATCGAGTTATTTTTTTCTCGGGGAAAATCCCGATAGCATTTCGTAGCAATTTCCCTGTGAATTTATTGGTATCAGGAATAAATTTTTAAAGGGAATTCAGCTGTCATTTGAATGAAGTTTTTTTTTCTCGGGGGAAAGCCCAATAGCATTTAATAGCAATTTTCCTGGGAATTTATTGACATCAGGAATAAATTTGTAAACGGAATTCAGCTGTCATTTCATTGGAGTTTTTTTTTTCTCGCGGGAAATTCCAAAAGAAAAAACATTTTCGGGGAACTAAAAAATTGCCTTCGAGATTTTACATTGTATCAAAATACATTTCATTCAAGTGTTAATAGGTAATTTCATGAAAATGAGTTCTCAATTACTTCAGCCATATCAGTTTCATGAACTGAATTTCTCAGCAAAATTCCTTACTTTTGCTGCCAAAATACTGACAAAGCGAAATCTCTGAGATCCCATTCCTGAAAGTGGGTAATATTTGGAATCAATTTGTCGGTACCTACGTGAAGATATTACCTATCGACAAATTGATTCCAAATGCAGCTTACAAAGATGTGAACCATATTAAAAAAAAATGAATTCTTAGGCCCATTTTTCAGTTCGAGATTACCCAGTTTCAGAGTTAAACCCTAGTAAACTTCATAAAAATATTTTCCAGTCAAGAACCCGAGTTAACTCGAAGAATTTGATGATTTAACTCTGGATTAATCGAATAAATATTTCTGACAGATTCGTGCTTCTGACACTATGGAAAAAGAGAGGGCGACACTATGGAAATCATCCTTTCCATACTTCCACATAGTGTCACTCTCTCTGTTTCGATAGTGAAAGTACATTTTCATTGTTGTCGCACTTTGATTTCGATATAGATTTTTGACAACTAAAATTTAAAGTTAATCCTACACTGCTTTTTAGTTAACTCGGGTTTAATTTATTTAAAGAATTAACTTAGTCTGACCCTTAATCATTTAGCAAGAAAGGATTAAATAAAGATTTAAAGTGGCCCAAATAATTCTTAATGTAATCCAATACCACAGACAAGTACAACATCATTATTATTCAAAATTTTTTTCACTTATTTCTATGTAAAAAAAAAACACAATTATAATTTCAACAACTGATTTAAACATAATCTTTTATTTATATTGCCATATGATGATGATGACGCTCTTTAATTTTATATTCAACAGATTCTCTATTGTGAATCTGGTTAAATCGGACAGCCTTTATAACGAGGGTATGCGACCCTTAATGTACTCAACGACCAATGCCAGAGTAATCGGCCAGGGCTGGAGGCGTTGTGGTGAAAATATCTGCTACTACCGCAACGATGATGAGTGAGTATCTATATCCCGAATATGAATAATAACCGAAAAACAACCACAGACTAACGACGACTGACGACGAAGGACGACGCATGCACGGATCACGAAGCAAACATCAGAAATTTTCATCTTTTTCCGTTCAAAAACCGAATATCCTATATCTACCAGGTTGAGACATTTTATTTATTCGGTAGTTGAAAAGGAGGAAATCCTTGATAATGATGATGAATTGTTATGGTTTTTGCCTTCAGTCCTTGTGCGTGTGGTTATAATGTGCCTTCAGCTTTTTCATTATCCATACTATATCAACAACAATAACAACAACAAAAACAAAAACAAACAACAACAACAAAACCGACAACTTGTTATTGTTTGCTCTTTTTGCAGGAATTCAAATGAGGATGACGAGGACAATGGTTCATATACGCTGACGTTTAATATTGAATTTCCCCATGACGATGATACTGTTTACTTTGCCCATAGCTATCCTTATACCTATACAGATTTACAGGTGGGTTTTATAATATGGTCGATATTCGGGGGGAGGTTAAGGGAGTGAAGAAAGTCCTTGTCGCCTTTCACTCTTCATTTTTGTTATCGCTTTAATGTTAATGCAATTTGTGTTTTCCTTCTGTTTGTTCCGTTTTTACAGGATTATCTGATGGCAATTCAAAAACATCCTGTCAAATCGAAATTTTGTAAATTAAGACTGCTGTGCAGATCGCTAGCTGGTAATAATGTTTACTATTTAACGGTAACTGCACCAACTACAGATGAGGAGTTAATGAAGGTAATTACTATACATTTCTGATTTTTTGTTTAAAAGACCTTTTATACTAGGTATATAAAAAACTAAATCCCTAACAAAAAAAATTGAATTCGGAATAATTCTAAAATAAGTGAGCCAGTTGAGAATTCATTAACTTAAGAATTTAGAATTAACTACTATAATTTTATTAGGCGTGTTTTTATTTGCAAGTCCATACAAATTCGGAACTAAGCGATACAACAACAACTTAAGTCCACAATGGACTATGGATAATTTTCGGGACTAAAGTCCCGATAAAAACTGTGTTACCAGCGCTTTTTATCATTTTGCTACCGATAGTTTGTATGGAAAATAAAAAAAATTAAAAGTCGTCCATATTTTTCGCTCTATACTTACTCAACATAGGTATAAAATATTGTTTTCAATTTTATTAATTGTTTTTATGTTTAAACGTCCATTTCATGAAACTTACCTCACTCTCTTGGAATATCTGAACAAAAATTGTATTGTTATTCGATAAATAATTCAGAAGTGCATTTAATAGGTATTATGTTTTGAGTATTAATTATTAGTCCAGAAAAATACTCTTAGCTTGTTTTCTTTTCTAGAAAGCCGAAATCTTAAAAATTTGAACACGGACAAAATTTTGGAGCGAAATAAAAGCAAAATTGTCCTTCTTTACATCGATCGTTACCCCTTGCTGGTTTATCTTAATTATAAAGATTTCATTCTCTTTCATCTTGTCTTGATTAATGCTCCGTCTTAAATCGAAATGGGGCCAAAAATGGGTAATCTCCTTTAAATTAAATTGTTAATAAACGGTTTTCTAAACATGTTTATGATAAATCGGGCTTTTTTGGTCACTTCCTTTTATATGCAAATAAAACTTTATTTCACACTTTTTCCCTACGTTTCGTCGTAATTTCTCGATTTCATAGGGGTAGTTTATTAAATCTGTATAATAGTCCCAAAAAAGCCAAAAAAACAGCCAAATTCGGAAATAATCGCCGCAAAGCTGAATTTTGGTATATAGCTTCCTCATGGTGTTCTTAAGAAATTGTCAAAAGTCCCCATCGACATGAGCGCCGCCCAAAAATAGTTTTTCAGGAATAACTCCCAAATGGTAAGTTGTACAAAAAAAGCGCCAAGACTAATTTGTAGCTTGAAATATTTCCTACAAAAAAGATCAAAATTTTGTTTTCATACAAATAACTGTTTTTGAAATAAACCAATTAGAAGAGTTAAGGGTTTTACTTTACTATGTAGTTGGGCGACTTAATTCCAAAATCGTGCATTTTGTGATAAAAGCACCAATTTTTTATTTATTGTTGATACATTATATGGACATGATTTTAAGTTATCGGTCCACATGAAGCATGTAGTAGCTTCATTTTGACACTTAAAAAAAAAAATATTAAAAGTGGCTAAGTTTGCTAAAATCTGATGTAACATCTTAACTTCCGGTTTTTTATCAAACAAAAAAATCGTTTTCCGGCTTAAATTTTATAAATGAAAAGAACAGTTTTTTACCATATATTCCTTTATTAAAATAATTTTTCTACCGCCTCATTTAAGTTATCAAGATTTTTCTTTAAAACCCTTACCCATAGCTTGCTGAAAATTTACAAGCCCTTACTGGACCACCAAACCTCACAACTAAAATCCTTATGTATTTATGTTAAAAATCAAAAGAAATATAGATAAAACAAAGATGAACGAATTTCAAGACCCACTTCTTTTTTCGTTGTCCGCTTCACGTGAAATGCCTTATGTCAAATGTCGACATTAATAAAATAAAACAACACTGTGATTTTAAAAATGAATAATAATATAGCATCGTGTTGTACATATGGAACTTACAGTTAATATATTAATGTTAACATAATCAGGAATAAATAGATTAAACAACTTACGAAATTTTTTTTTGACACCAAAACTATGTACACCATTTGATTTCTTTAATAAATTTTAATTAATGAGGAAAAAATTTGAAAAATCTTTGGAGCAGTTTTTTTAAAAAATTAATTTTTTATATATAAATTTTTATAAACATTTCTAAGGATTAAAATTGGCACGCCATTTTTTAGCATTTATTAATGCGGAGTTAAAAAATTAATTTGATAAAAAAAAATCACCAACCTACCCATTTTCGAAATATGGAATTTTCAAAAAAATGTTTGAAAATTTGTTTAAAAATCTAAAAATTTTTTTTGTTTAATTTTATTTAATAAAAGAGAGAAAACTCAGATATACATATTATGTAAGAAGAATGGGCGTGGTATCAAGTGGAATATTCAAAAATATTATACACTACGACAAGAGTAATATTTTTGAGATTTCTTACATACATATATCGGAGTTTTCTCTTTATTAAAGATCTGTACAAATTTGAAATTTTTTAAATGACCTCTCTTGACCTCTTCATGCGTTGATGAGCATTTATTATGCAAACGTTTGTAGATGATATACCGCACCCTTAGAATGAAAGTGACCTAACTCAAAATTTGTGTAACTACTGATTTTTCAATAAACTGACCTTAAAAATAGAAATGAACTCTAAAACCAGGTGGTAAAAAAGATGCCGAATTTTGTAGTTAGGTCACTTTCATTCTAAGGGTGCGATACATACAAATACAAATCCAGTCAAATGAAGTCTGCAGGAAATTCTTTATTAAAATCAATTATTTCTTCAAAAGGTTTCCTTCGCTAAGTAGAAAAGTTCTTAATCAAAATGCTATCTTTTAAGTATACATGGGCACATACTCGTGAAAGATGTTTCACAAAACTACAATAATCCCCAGAAAATTAACTTTTAAAAATAAGTCTTGGTGGTGTTAGATTGATTTTTCTGATAAGAAGCTTATATTATTTTTTTATACATAATATGTTATATGAGTTGGCTTACCTCAAACCATAACCTTTTATTGATTGATTAGTTGACTTTACCATTTTGACACTACGAATACGTAAGGAAAATTACATGTCAATATCAAAAGCTATAAACCATACGTAGGGTATAAGGCGAAAAAACAATATTTGTTTTAGTCTGGCCCTAGAGCCTTGGAATTTATCGGGTAAAACTATAATTTCCTCCCAGAGAGTGATGTTATTTCCATTTCATTTCAAAATGTAAATATGCCTTTGAAGACATTTTTTCAATCAATCTTTCTTCAATAATAATAATAACTTCGTTTTTTCTATTCAAACTCTCTACCTCAATTTTTTTTTTTTTTTTTTTTATCAAGGACCGGAAATTCGTTAGAATACGATTCAGTTAACTTCGATGAAGAATGTGCGGGTTGGTTGAGTTTAGCTGTCCTGTGGGCTGAGTTAAATTGAATCCTTGCCAAATGCAAGACTAACAAATCTTATCTCTTTTTCCTTTTTCACATTATGATGGATATTTTAGTTGATTCAAGTTAAAAAAAAAAGGACCAAAAGATGGACATAACTAAGAAGAAGAAAAAAAAACACAAGTCCTCTTCTCATCATTGTTATTGAATTAAATTGTTGAAGAAGGAAGGACAACAGACGGAAAGAAGGATGATGTTGTTTTTAGAAAAGAGTTTACTCATATAGAATAGAATTATATATATAGATACTTGCGGTAATGCTTGAGTGCACATGGCTATAGTGTCCTTCCATCTGTTTTCCTTTCTATTGGTTTAGTTGTTTACGTAATTGTTTATCTTTTTTGTGGAATATATATATTTTGCCAGTATTATTATATGGGTGGGAAGGTCCTGACCAATTTTCAAAACTAAAAAGATAACTGTGGTTTGTTGGTTGTCGTTTTTTGGTCTTCAAGTTTTAAGTTTGCAGTTATAGGTCCGAGAAAAACTGTTTTTTTTATTAACGATGTGGTTCGACTGAGGATGTAAGCCGTAAGGGTTAACCGATTTTGCAATTTCAGGTTAACTTTAAGTTGTTTAAATTAAGGTTTAAGCTTCGAATAGACGGTTTGAGTTTGGGTATATATTAGCATTATAATGTGTACTTTCTCTTTATTTTCATACACTCTTTTTGGTTTCCTGTGCATTTTTTTATGGAATTTTGTGCAAATTCTCTACCAATTTTTGTTAGAAAAGTAGAAAAAGATTGCAACAGCATTAAATAGGCAAAATTAAAGGCCAAATAAATAAACAATAAGTTTTCAGTTTTTTAACAAAAAGTTAAATTACTGTCAGACGCAATTAAAAAAGGAACTTATGGAAACTGAAAGATAATACAGTTAAGGACTGTTCACATGAGAGCGACCAACGACCGACGAATAAAAGAACAAATGGGATTTAAAACATTTAATAAGCCTAAATTCTTCATAAAAACTAGACAAAATGGTAGAAAACTTATTTAAATGAATGTTAAGATACTAAAATTTTCGTTTTAATTACTAAAATAAGAGAAATTTGAGAAAATAAACGAATTGCAATCTGTTCGCGACGACCCACCCGAGTGGGTCATAAGTCCATAATGAAGTGGGTCAATAATCAATATTCCCTAATTTAAGGGAGGAAGTGGGTCATAAGTCCACAAATATTTTCTGGAATTTTTTAAAATTACCCGCAAGGAAATGATTTATTATTTTATTTTATTATAAAGTAGAAGTGAAAAATTCGAGCGAATTTTTCATTTTTTCGCTTGCTTACATATGTATGTAAATACAGTGCTAGCATCCAGCATTACGGGGTATACTCAGTGAGGTATGTACTTGGGTGGGTCATAAGTCCACAATTGATTTATGGACTTATGACCTGTTGACTTATGACCCTGCGCCTTTTAACGCAGCTCTAAATCTACTTTAAAATGGGAGTCGGCTCAAAATAATAACTTTAGAATGAGAGTCGGCTCTTTGTAAATTTTAAACGACATAAAGTATACTTTAACGTTAAAGAGGTCTTCTAACTTTTTAAAGTATGCGCTTTATCCAGTTGACGTTTGTCATTTTATAATTAAAATAATAATATCGCTTTCAAAGATGGACACAGGAAAAAAGAGTTCAATGTAAATTCAGACTAAGTAGGTATGTACAACCAAGTTCTGTCCCTGAAATTTTGCCTTATCCACTTTTTCTTTATACTAGGTGTGTTTTATTCATTTCTGCATAGCCAGCGCAGCACAAGTCTGAATAAAACGACCACTCACTCTATACTTTAATTTCAATAATTGAAAGCTCTATCGCCGGCACAGCCATCTTTTTTTTACTGACTTCTTTTTCGCCAGCAATCAAATTGTTTTTGTTTGCCGAGGGAAATTTTGCTGCGCTGGCTATGCAGCAATAAATAAAACACACCTACTGTTTCCATTGAACGAAGTTGCGCTGTTTCAGTTCAAAAATTTGGAGATTTCGGAGTGGTAGAACAAAAATTTTATTTGATGATTTGATTGAGATTTCAACGAAACCTCAATAAAATGTTTGTTTTACCACTCCGAAATCTCGAAATTTTTGAGCTGAAATTAATATTATACTCCAAATTGGTGAATAGTACACCTTCGATGTTCCTAATATCTCAAACGCTTTTCCACTTTATTCTCATTTTCCTATGTATTTGTGACATTTATTTTGTAATTTTTCTCAAATATAATCCCGAGGGCAAAAAAATCTCATTGGGGAATTCAGGAAGTTCATCATAAAGAGAAAAAAAAGGAACTTGCTCTATAAGATTTTGTTTTTAATTATTGGTTTGAATTCAAAATTAGGTTAGAAGAATTTCGACTTAGAATCGTTTGAACGTTTGACGTTTATTTTTTTTTTTTATTTTTCGTTCTGTTTGATTTATTCAGCTGTCAAAATTAGGCGTGTTTCACAAAAGTTTGCGGACGTTTTGTTAAATAGGTTATTTATATAGAAGAGTTGTTTAAAGTGTTTAAAATTTTTAAGTAAAGGACTGCTTTAAGTGAAGTCGAGGTTATTGCTTAAGCGAGAACTGTTTAAAATTTTGCGCCATTATCTTTAAACCCTTCCGAATTTTTCGTAAAAATGAGCACAGAATAATTCTTCTTTCGATTTGTTTCTTTTAAAAAGCTACAAAACATCGAACGCAAAGGTACAAAAAATAAAGCCGTCCAATACAGGTATTGCGATGCTCTAACGCGTAGAGGAACTTTTTATTGCAGATTTGTATTTAATCTCAGAGACATTTGATCAAAAATATCCTATAATCTTTATTTTTGGTATCATTGTTTTTGAAGTATATTTGAAATATGTAGTTATGAAAATAAACAACCATACAAAATATATTCATTTAAAAAAGGAGTTTTTCTAATATTTTTGTTAGATTTCATATTTTTGCTAGTGGTTGCCATACGTCTGAACAACTACTTTTTCGTAATCAAAAAACCATCTTTTATCGAAACTTGTTTCTATAAATTTCCAATATTCTATAACGAACTTTTCCTCAACACTCTCTTTTTTTAATTTTTTTTTTTAGAAAAAGAAAGCTATTGTTGTTTCTGCACGAGTGCATCCAAGTGAAACACCCTCCTCTTGGATGATGAAAGGCCTAATGGACTTCATTACGGGTGATTCTTCGGTTGCCAAACGTTTGCGGCACAAATTCATTTTTAAACTTATACCAATGTTAAATCCAGATGGGGTTATTGTTGGAAATACGAGAAATTCTTTAACTGGCAAGGATTTAAATCGACAATATCGAACCGTTATACGAGAGACTTATCCATCTATTTGGTATACAAAGGCCATGATTAAAAGGTATATTGGACAAAGACAGAGAAAGAGAGTATATTATACAAAGTCAAAAAAGCCTTTGAGAATCGATCCTGTATCGTAACTAATGAAATGTTTTTTTTTTTTTTTTTTTTTTTTTTTTTTTTTCTATTCTGTGAAGACTGATTGATGAATGTGGTGTGGCCATGTACTGTGATATGCACGCTCACTCCCGAAGGCAAAATATTTTCGTTTATGGCTGTGAGAATCGACGCAATCCGGAAAAGAAACTCACCGAACAAGTTTTTCCACTAATGATGCACAAAAACGTGGCCGACAAGGTAAGTTTCGGAACTTAAATTCATCATTTACATATAGCTAGCATTTATAACATGACTTCATTGTGAAACTCAAGATCCCTCCATTAAAATATTTTGTTCGAAACTGTAAAATTTAATTTTCATATTTTCTCTATTTTTGGGGTTGGATTTTTCTGTTTTTTTTTTGTTTTGTTCTTGTGTTGAAAACACGGTTCGTTTCAGTTCTCCTTTGAGCATTGCAAATTCAAGATACAAAGAAGCAAAGAGGGCACTGGACGCATTGTAGTTTGGATGTTGGGAGTTACAAACAGCTATACGATAGAAGCGTCCTTTGGTGGCTCTAGCTTGGGATCAAGGAAAGGAACGCACTTTTCCACAGGGGTAAAGTTAACATGTTTTTATTTTTTTAAAGGTTTTTGTGAAATTATTTTACGGTTTGCAATGAATCTATCAAGAAAAATGTTGATTCCGGACTCCGGACTTCTTAATTTACTATGCCACGATGATTTTTTTTTTCGAGTGGACGTGTATTGTTTCAATTAAGCCTTGATGTAGTTGGATTTGTTTTCCTAATGCAGTTTTTGAAGACATTTTCATGTTTCAGCTTTAAATTAGTTAATTTCAATTTGTTTTCGGAAGAGTGCATTTGTTGAGTTGATTTAAAAAAAGAAAAAAATAGTTATCGAAGCCAAGGGGGGGAAATCACTTAATGCTTTAAGGCTCGTTTGCTGATACTACACATAACAATTTAAGTTGAACTTAAATTCTTAAGGGGTACTTTTTCCATGTCATAAGGTGATATTTAAGAAATTAAGTTCAACTTAAATTGTTATGTGTAGTATCAGCAAACCACCCTTAATCCCCAGTTTTGGAGTTAAATCCAAATTAACTCCTGAATCATGTTTTTTAGTCAAATTAGATTTCGAGTTAACTCATAGAATTTGGTGAGTTAACTCTGGATTAACTGAGGACCAAAATGAAATATTTGTTTGACTAGAAATAATAATTGAATCAAAAGCTTTTAATTGGTATCAAAATAATTTTAAGTGTCCCAAAACTTAAAATTAAAAATTCCAATGATGAGTTTCAATGAAATCTATATGCAATTCAAGGAGAAATTATTTAAACTTCTTTTATTCTACGAACTTCATCCATCATGCGTAGTTACGAATGATATTCTTCAGTCTAAGGTTATACAAATAAAGAGTTAAGAAGTTATTTTTGGGAGGATTCTGTAAAGAAAATCTCTCTATAATTGAAATGAAAAAAATATAAAAAAAACATTCAAAAATAAAATTTACCTCTGTTACGAATAACTTTATATTTCAGTATTATTAAACCTAATTCTTTATGCCGTAATCGCATAAGACCTATAACTTTCCCATAAATTTGTTCGTCTTTTAATATACATATACATACATAAGAGTATATTTGTATATTTAAAATAATTTCAGTGGGACACAACATGACACACCTGTACACAACAAATGTACACATTGCCACCCACCCACACACATCATGCCATTATAGACTAATCTTGCTTTCAAGAATGAATTAAATTTTGTACAAAAGAAGATGGAGTAGAAGAAACCTTCTACTTTTACATTCTACTATTACTTTAACTTGAAAAGGATTGATAGGTGAGGTGTAGGACTTTTAAACGACTTCCACTCAAAAACACAAACACACACACATACACAAACACATATACCTAATGCATTAAGATGTGTTTTGTGTGGGTCCTATACGTGTTTGGAATTTTTAAACAAAATTTAAACCCTTGAATCAGAGTGTTGGTTGTGTTCGTAGAGAAAAAAAAAACTCACATAAAATTCATTTTTAGCAAATTGAAGCTGCTGTCAGAGTATTAAACCAAAAATATACATTCAACACAATTTCTTCGAAAAAGACATATATTAATTTATATATCTGACAAGAAGACGTAGCCCGATGTTAAATAGGGTCAAATGACGAAAAAGCTTTCATCTTGGTGATATGTTTTCACAACTTTAAAAGAGACTCCGACAATATAAAATATGTACCTATGTATAGGTGAACAGGGTGTATTAAATTCGAATATTGTTGAAAGCACACGTTCTGATAGATTTTTATTATTCATCATGACGAAAGACTTTATAGGTTTGTCTTTAACCGTCATGCCATTCGGAAGCCTCTTAAAATTTTCAATTTAAGTGTCAAAAAAGTGTCATTTTAGATAAGCCCGTTGTAATGAGGATTTCGAGGTTATGATGAAGAGAAAATAAAATCTGATGAGAAAAATAAATCTTTAAATTGTATTTAGATTTAAGTGGTGTTTTTTTGGAGGCGGAGAACTTTAAATTGCCAACACTGTTTACTGTGACAGTCGATTTGGCAGTAGTTCTCGGTTGATTTGAGGTGAGTTTGGTTTGGCAATTCTTCACTAATAGAATCACGCCAGAGCAACGTTCAAATTTGTTATGTGACCTTTTTTCAAAACCAAGATATTTAAAAATATAAAATGATGTCTTAAACCAATTATTTTGTCCTTAAAAGGAAAAAAAAGGACAAAATTACAAGGAAAGGATATCACAACCGTTGCTATCTTATTTCGGCTAGCAACCGAAAGTACAGACTGGGACAGGTGTGGAAATCATATCCCAGCCTTATTCATCTAAAAACTAAAATATTTTTTTCACGGATACTGTCTCTTGCAAGAAATTGACAAATCTTCAAAAAGTAGCCCTTTTGATGAAAAATTGCTATAACCTATAGCCATTCGGATTGGGTAGAAAATTTAAGGTCCCCTTCCCACCGATATAACTCACACAATTTAGTTGATATTTGCAAGCCACTTAGCTCTGGTTCTCCACGAGCTTTTGGGTCTTGTGCCACCAAAATTTGTATAGGTATTTATTTATATTTATTTAAATTTATTTATATTTATTAATATTTATTTATAATAATTTAAATTAATTTATATTTTTCTATATTTTATTTATATTACTTAATATTATAAGTCAAAATTGTATAATTTGTTTACTAAGCTTTTAACAGCTTAAGCCTAGTACGCTGCTGATGCGAAACGAAAATTTCCTGTGATCTCCAAACAGACAACGAAACGCTTGCGAAAACACAACGGAAAATATCCTTGGAGAGTTTCACTAATTCCAAAAACAAAATCAAACATAAACGTAAAAAATCAGAGAAACCCATAATGTAAGAAAATGATAAACAAAAAAACACAAATAAAACTCAAATGTCATTATTCCGCACACAATAAAATAGTCTGTATAATTAATTCAGTGCGAAAAAGGAGCGGAGACTTCTCCAAATAATCTGCTACAATTATAAATTTCGCTCTTCGAACAGCGTACTGCAAAACGAAAAGCAGAACGAAATTTTCCGTTTATGATTTCGTTGTCATTTTTGTATGGGATTTTTAGTTTCGCATCAGCAGCGTACTAGGCTTTAGAGTGAATTGCAATTCGAAGCTATTCTGCAACAAGTTGCTCTCGTTGACACCATTTAAAAAATTTCTGGCAACATTTGTCAACTTTTGGCTACTAATAGACAAATTACTCAGCTCCCCAGCGTAAAGCGTCAAAAAAAATCAAAATAAAAAATAGTCGTTTCTTTCATTATTTTTAAAAATTCCCACTAACTAGGATACCCTGTATGTGTCTATACCTTTAGGAATTTAATTTGTGTAGGGATTAATAGTCAGTCATGAATTATCCCAACTGTCAGCTTAACCAAAATTACTTAAAAATACTTCCATTCATGCGTGGGTCCTTTTGAAAAATAAATTAAATAAATTAAGCAAAAGTATTTATTGATTACATAGGGATTTTGGAATAATTTGCCTATTTGTACAGTGTTATCATTATTAAAAGTTTTTTAATTTTTATTTTTATTTTGTTCTCTCTTTTCAGGACTACGAGCATATGGGACGAGCATTTTGTGAGACACTCTTGGATTACTGCGATGAAAATCCAAATAAAGTAAAGAAATATATGAAAATATTTAAACAAGTGAAAAAAGTTAGGAAAAAAGAAAGACGCGAACGAAGAACACTTAAATTGAAGAAATTAGCAGAACAGGGATGTATAATTGATGCAAAAATTATCACAAGATCTGAAAAGAGTGTTTAGAAAAAAAAAAAACACCAAATATGTATTGCATATCATTTAACTGTAGTTTAAAATCTTTTTTTCTTCAAAAAAAAGATTTATACTCAATTTCTCTTCTTTCGAATTTTTACGAAATCACAATTTGTCTTGTGTGATAAGAGTATATTTTTGAAGTTTCGTGATGTTTTCGTGAAATTAACATTTTTTCTGCGTGTAATGTGATTTTGTTTTGTGTTTAAAAAAAAATAAGATAACTTAAAAAAAAAAAAAAACAATTACTGGCCAAAGAAGGTACAATTGAGGTACATCATCTTAATTGGGAAATCTTATAAATGAGAAGCAAATCGAAAAAATTATTTTTGTAATTAAAAACTATAAAACTATCTTTTCCTTGTAAGCTAAGAAATTTAAAACTTTAAAAAGTATGTAAAGTATAACCTTGTTCGTTTACTTCCCAAACCTACCCATTTCTACCAATTTTAAAACTTGTAGAATCTGGAAGTTTCGGTCAAGTACGCGAACAGACCTTACGTGAAGTCAATTATATATAATCAAGTCATTTAATATACACACATAATATGTACATAAATAATTTACTTTTAAAAAATAAACAATACAAATCTTTAACTTAATTTTGTTCCAAAAACAAAACAAGCCAAAAGATTTTGTTTTAACATTGAAACCAAATCAATTTTTGACGAAAATAAACCTACCCACGAAGTTTTCATCGGAAAATCTAAACAAAAAAAAATTAAAAACATGAAAACAATTTACTTCTTAGCTTGCAAGGACGCAAAAGTTTTATTTCTTAATCAATAAAAAAAATCCAAATCAAAATAAACCTTAAGAAATTTCAAAACAACCATAAAATGTCAAAGTTACTTCAAGCCTTCAAGACTAATACAAATTTATAACCAATTATGCTGCAAAAAAAATAATATAAACAAACACTGCTAATTTCATTCAATTAATTTGTTTTTAAGGAAAGAGCGTTCTTAACTTGGGTTAAAAGAAACAAAACTTACATAAAATACATGAAGACAAGAGAGAGAATATTAAAAATGTGTATAACTTTTCTGTTTTAAATTACTTTGTGCTTTTACAACAGAATTTTCTTACCTTAACTCGGTATTATATAAAAAATGTGTGTGTTTCTTCAATAAAGTTTCAAAGGATGCACACAATTTATTTTTTTTTCTGTGGGTAAAAAGTTTAAAGCACAAATTTGAACCTTACAAGAACGCAATAGAGTTTCTATGAAGTAAAATTTAAAATAGATACAAAAATAAACTTATAATTTTTAGATTAATTTTAATTTTAGTTTTTTTTTATGTATAATTAGTTTATCTTCAAAGGAAAAGTTTATTTTCATCGATATAAAAATCGTTAAATGTTTTTTTTTTATTTAAAATATATGTTTTAATTATTTTATAATTTGTAATGTGCGTATAAAAAAATAAATATAATTTTATTTATTTTTCTTTTCAATTAGTAGAAAATAAAACTTTTGAAAGGCAAATGCTTATAGAAATGTTTTATTATTTGTCGCTTTTATCACATAGCATATTTGGACTATGTGTGTATATTTGCTTTAAAAGAATTAAATTTTATTTATTTTATATTAAATAAAATTGCATACGTATAAATCCGGTTTGAATAATTGAATAAAGTTAATCATTTGTTTGTTATTTGAAAAATTCGATTTTCATACAGAATTTTTGTTTTTGAAAATGTTTATGTGAAATGTTTCTCAAACATATGCAATTTTATGCAAATGTTAACAACCAAATTTTATTTTCTCATAATTTAAAATCATTTTTATGTTTATAACTATAAGTGATTTAAGCGGTATTTACGGTCTGATGTAAAGGGTCTTGTATTTTTTGCAAATTTTTAAAGTATCATATTTTCTTCCAATATAACAACAAAATACTATGGTACTAACAATATTTTACATGAGTTTCACAACATGTCTATTGTTTAAATAAAACGAAATGTTAAAAAAAATTATACTATCAAATTTTATGAAACCCGAGACATGAGATCGAGAATAACCTACCTATAGTGCCTACCCTATTTTAAATTAACTACTTCATATTTTATGTTTCACAATTGTAAATAATATCAAATTCTTTCCTTTCCTTTCATTCATAATATTATTATCCTCTCATCTTAAAAACCCAACAGGAACGTCTTAGACTGAAAATAATTGAAAGACTGTTAAAGGAAGGATCTAGTGCTGATGAGCCCCTTAACATCCCATTGTCCGATTATTCGAGGTATCATAAATCATTTATCTTAACAATTTCTGTCTTTCGACACTTTTTCACACTTGTGCACATAAATTCTACAGTTTAAGTAACACTTTTCGAACACCACTTTTTCCAAACTAACAGTTCATCTAAATGTTTTAACAAAAAAATATATATGTATTTTCTAAAAAAAACAACATCAGCGATGAAGGCGATACCAGTTCAAGTTCGGATAACGAAGGTAAAGCTGATCGATTTTCTGATTTAGAAGGACCCTGTTGTCAACCATTAAAAGCACCACCGTGTTCGCCAGAATATAATGTTGTTCAACGGAGAAAGGTAAACAAAAATTTGATTTTCAAAAAAAAAAAATAATACACTTCTTCAAAACTTGGATGATGCACGTTTAATTTTTTGTTTAATCTTTAGAGTAAATTAAGACTTTCCAGAAGAATCATGAAGTTTTTGGATGAAATTTATTTTAGACCTAAAACTAGAAAGAGACAAGCTAAATTTTCTAAAAAGGACAATATTGAAAGTCTTAGAATTTTCAAGAAAATTCAGAAAAGACCAAAAATCGATAGAAAATTGAGAATATTTCTGAAGAGTCAAAATGTTATAATCTATCGCAAGGTATTTGGTAGTTGTTTTATTTAAAATTCTTTTATTTGATATTTCTGATGATAATATCGAAACTTACCAATAAATGTTTCATTAGAATATATTTTAGTCTTAGTCCTAACCAACTTCAATTACAAGAGCAAGTATTTGGGACACAATCGAACTTTTGATAATTTTTTGTATTCATCTACGATGGGAATACAAAATGGTACGGCTGAGAGCTGAGACGTGATATCGATGGAGATGGGTTCGGACGTGCCTCTCTTACAGCAATAAAGAGCTAAGAATTCAATTTACAGTTAGACTTGCTTTAAATTTGAACATTTCAAAAATACCCTCATTACGGGTAGTGAGCGACAAGTAAATGACATCCAAAATGTGTGCCAAACGTTCGTACTTTTACGCTTTTACATCCAGACATAACAATGAGACCTCCTTCTGATTTTCTGTTTAAGTCTTTCCAATTACCGCCTACATTGGTTTAACAAAATTCTATGTCCTCTCCTGACAACGAGTTCAATTTTAATTGTCCGCTCAAACAATTTCTCATCTCAAAAGATTCACTGTCATCCAATCTGACAGATTTGAAAAACCCCAAAATAAATTTCAGCGTTGTCATTGGTTCGAGAGAGAGTTGAGAGTACAGGATGCCACATGGATCCCCCCAATAAACCACTTAACCAATACCAAAAAAAAAAATTGAAACCAAAACAAAAACAGAACCATTTCCCATGTTGTTGAAGATATTTTCTTTTATCACACTCTCCTTCTCTTCAATTTTCCTGTTTTTTTTTTTTTTTATTCGATTTTGGCAATGAAAATACTTGTTCGAATCATTGACAGTGATTTTGTTCGCTTGACTGTCACAAATTGTCCTTGTTTTTCGTCTGTGATTTTTTTTGTTTTTCTTTTTTTACTTGGTTTTCTTTGGATCATTGGTTGTTTTTATTTTTTTATTTTTTTTTTTGCAACAATTTCTTCTTTTATTTTAGTGGTGTTGGTACAACAACAAAAAAAAAACCCAACATCAACTATTTTGTTGAGATTTTTTATTGGATCTCTATTTTTTTTTGTTTTGTAGATTTCGGTTAACTATAAATGTTTTTACCTTGTGGAGGTTTTTTTTTCTTGTTCACTTTTTTGTTGATAATACAACAAGAGTACCTACTCATGTAAGCTTTAAAGTAGGGGGTTGTGAAGAAGTTTTTGTTCAGTATCAATTTTTTTTTAATTTTTTCTCTGTGTGATGTTTAATATACATACATTGGGAGAACACCAATACGATGGGGGGTGATTATCATTATTTTTTTATTTTTAACAAGTTGTTTCTTAAAGTAAACCTTGGAAGTATAAATGGTCGAGAAATGAGAAGTGGAAACGGGGAGTTTTCTAGAAATATAAAAAAAAAAATAATTTTATAATAAAATTTTATATTAATTGCTGGTATAGCTCAAATAGCCTAGAGAAAGTAATACATATTTAAAATTATTGTGTACAAACGTGGACATTACTTATATTGTTAAAAATTCAATTAGTACAATCAAGGTAAACGACATATTCTGAGGTACTTAAATCACAAAAATTTGTAACAAGCTAAACTTTTTTTACTGTCCCTCCGAGTCTAAGAATACAAAAAAGTCTCCCTCCTTAGTACACTCAATCCAGTGCAAAAAAATAAGGGATAAAACACATTTATTTCTATTAGACTGGACTTAACATTTAATTGTTCTTTATAGTCTAAGGCCTAAAATAAAATTTTGGTATTTTTCCCCTCGAAGAGCTTTTCCTCATTGTGTCCGTTTTTTTAAATCGATTTACATCAATTCCAAGATTTGTCGAAGAAAAAAAAAATATTCAGCTTGTAATTTCGAACATTTGTTGTTTTAGGTCCGACTCTCTGTTATTATTTGCTTTGCGGATATTAAATTTGTACCTTGGTTCTAAAAGGGCCAACGTCCATTTTTTACATTAAAATTTTTCTACTACTAGGAAAATAATCGATTTTTATTTAAAAAAATCTTTTAGAAAAAATCTTCTTAGAAATTAATAAATGCAATTTTCGATTTCCCAAAAATTGAAAAAATTGGACACTGTCACTTTTAGAATCAAGGTACAAAAATAAGACTGAACGAATTTATTTATCCAAAACCCGAACAAAAATAAACCAAATGCGAAAATTTGACTGACCGAATTCGTGGACAAAAAACAATTATTTCAGATGGACAAAGCGTTCTTATTGGAAGAAAAATGGCTAACATCTCGAAAGTCCAGTGTCCTCTTCCGGTTGCCAAACTTGGTCTTAAGACACCTTATTTTTTTAAATCACACGAAGTGCTTATACTAATTAAATGCCGCAAAGAAAAATTCTAAATGTTAAATGCAAACACCTTCAATTACCTACTTTCAACAAATAACTGAATTCGTAGATTTTAAAATTTTATGACTTATCGACACAAATGTCCTTAAGTCTTCAAAAGTCTTTCGAAAAGGTCAAGGCTATTAAAACAAAACGTGGCTATTTTATTATTTGACGTCTACAATTGTGAGCGTCGGAAGTAACTAATTATCATTACTACAGCTGGCCTTGTTTTCTCTTCCAAGAACTTTTCACTCTCTTTTTTCAATGTCAATCGCGAGTGAATAACCAACCTTAATCGATTATTTCCTTAAAGATCACCATTCTATTAATTCAATTCAATAAAATAAACAAAATACAAAAGAAAATTCAAATACAAAGAACACTCTCTTGTCGCGTTTTCTTTTTCATTTAAACAAACTCAACACATGGCGTCAGTTGCTAATTACCTCAGCGAAAATCACATGTTTTTTTTTTCGCTAAGTACCTATAATTTGTTCATTCAAGACTTTTTCACTAGAACGATAAACTACAGAAACCAACAACAAATAGTGTAAGAATTCGAAAAATTCTAACAACTCATGAAATGTTTTCCGCCTTCTTTTGATGTCAAGCACATGTATCGAAGAGACAAAATGAATTGAGGCCAAATTTAGTGCTCCCTAAAACAGATACAAGCATTCACACTGACATTGGCCATGAAAATCTATTAAACGTTTCGAAATTTTTCTAATTTGAACCTGTCAAGTTGGAGAAGCTAAAGAATTTAGTTTTACAGTAACATTTTTTTTAAATAAGAATAAAATTATGCATAGTTTTTACTTTACAAAAAGAACTACTCGGTTCCTTCGAGCCGGATTTGAACCAGCGACCTATGGATGTCTATGATTTGTATATTCCTCTACAGTCCACCGCTCTACCAACTGAGCTATCGAAGGTGTTGCAGAAATTGGTCCAAATAACTTATACAAAATACAAGCAGCTTTTGAAGCTTTTGTGTTTAATGAAAAAGCTTTACAGCAAAGCTTAATATTGTTGCTCCACTTAACGAACTTTTTGTGTTTGGGGAAATTTTGTTTAAGCTTTCGAGAGTTGGAGCGAGCTTTTCATGTGTACAGATTGACAGCGTATCCCCAACACCTTCGATAGCTCAGTTGGTAGAGCGGTGGACTGTAGAGGAATAAAAATCGTAGACATCCATAGGTCGCTGGTTCAAATCCGGCTCGAAGGAACCCAGTAGTTCTTTTTTGTAAAATAAAAACTATGCATAATTTTATTTATAAATATTACTGAAAACTATATTCTTTAGCTTCATCAAATTGATAGGTTCACAAAATCAATCAAATCAATCTCAAAATGTGCAACGCAAGGCTCGGCAGTGTAAAAAAAAGTGTGAGTGCCGGAACTCACGGTTAAGATGTGTAAACATACCTAACGTAACGTGAGGTTCAGAATCACAATCACATCACAAGATATGTTACTATTTTTTCACCCTACCGCCAGCATAGGTGTTTACACATCAATAAAGAATTTTTTTCAATTCGTCTTAAAAAAAGTCTCATTTCAAATTATGTATCTATAGTATTATTATTTACGTTTTAAAATCATTAAAATAAATTATTATTTAAAAACAACAACAATTTGTATATTGATCCAGTAACTTTAACAACGCTATAGCTTGAACACTTCTGGTTTCGTAAGTTTTCAAGTTAAAGAGCGTCAGCTATTACTTAAAGGGGTCATTCACTTTAAGACGATTTTAAGTACGGCTGAAAGGTTCGCAGAGATTTTTAATCCGGTCGCATGAGGGCCTTTCACGATAATACCTATCAATTTCCTATTGAAAATCTCTACGAAACTTGCGGCTGTCCTTACGAACGCCTGAATATGAATGGCTCCTTTTAGATTTTTTTTAGCATTAAGCTCGATTAAAAAAAAATAATTTTTAATTAATTATTCTAAATTATTCTTATTACAAAAAAGTGATGAAATGCGTAATAATTTTAAAAATCAAACATCCACAAAAATAAAAATTAAAAAAAAGAAAACAAAATATTTTTTAAACCAAATCATAACGGTTTTCAATTAACGGCTGTTGTTTTTTTTTCAATTTCGAAAAACGATACTTGGAAATAGTTTTTTGCTCACCCAGTCCAAAACTGATTTTATGATTTTAAAAATCCTTTTACTTATTTGTTAATCCTTATTAGTTGAACGAATTTAATATAATCGTTTTTGGTAATTTTTTTTTGGTTTCAGTAATACAAGTATTTTTTCATGAAATTCTTCTGTTATCTGGTCTTTAAAAAATATTTAAACAACGCTAAATGCCAATTTATAAAAAAAATTACCTTGTCGTTAAGTCGATAAGACAGACAAACAGTATAATTGTTTTCAGAAATAAAAAAAAGCTGCCAAACTTTGTATTGCGATCTATGGTAAGAGGTTTTGACTTCTGTAAAATATTCAGAACAACAATGTTACGCTTAAGTTGCCAAAATGTGGCTCTGACTCTGCTGATTTTTTTTTTAAATTAATAATATTTTTTTTAAACTTTTCAACGAGATCCTGCACTTTAACTGTCGATATCTTAAATAGATATATCAAAATTCCTTTGAGAAAAGCGCAAATTTGCATGGAATACCGGATTTTATTTTTCATTTATCTGTTTGGAATTATCTCTTTTTTCCTTGCACAACGACTTGGACATGTTCGGATAACGACCGCCAAAGCCGGTGCAATGTTTACTTCCCTCCACAGAGGCAACAATAAATCATTTTCTTCTGAATCCTTCATTTCACTTTATATTTCACATTTTTATTTGTGTAGCGAATAGTGAAATATTTTAGTTAGTACTAAAGATAGACCTTAATTAAAACTTATATTGCCTTCTTCTACAGACCCGGAAAAAGAAGCAACGCAGCAAATCCTCGAACATTGTCCATCGCAGTCACAAACGAACTCCACTCGATATGCCAACCACTGATCCGGGTTCTGATTTGTTTTTCTCCACCGACGACGAGATTTTTGCCGATGGCGATGGTGCAGGGATATTTAGTACAGTTCCCCGATCACGCCGCTATCTGCTGCAATCTGACCTGCAGCGCCGTTACATCGATACGATTTGTGATGGCTCTCCAGCGCCAATTCAACGAATGCCTCCCGAACTCATAGTGACACCAGCTAAACAAGGTTCTTCGGCGAACAATAACAATAGGATACCTAGAACACCGGAAAAACCAAAAACAAGTCAACTTCATCCGACAGAATTCCCACTAGTTGTTGGGAGTTTGACGAGAAGAACAAACTCTTGGCATAATCTTCACAGCGGCGGGAAGTGTATACCGAAATTGAGGTAAGAAGCACGGTACTATTTCGAGATGTTAATTCAGAATGTATTATAGGGTCCAGAATGTTGGTCAAACGCAAAGAAGTCCCAACGAAGATCTATTCTCATTGAAAAAGAAAGTATGGACTGGATGTTCCCCAGAAGTAGGCTGCTGTGGAGAAAGATCCCGTCCTTTATCATGGGCTATCCCAGCAATTCATCGCCAAAAAGAGAAACACAAGGAACTCGATGAACAGGAAGCTCTATTCGCGTAAAATTTTATTTGATTGTTTTTTGAAAATTTCTTGGAAATCTCATTCTTTCAGTGCGTGTTCTCAGAAACTCGTCGCCTGGCAGCAGGAAACGGTCGCCTACAGCCACCGCAACAAGCTCAACCTCAATCTAGTGAATCCCGATTTCTCTGGCGACAAGCTAGTCACCCAAAGGCCAAAGAAAAACGCCAAATCTTCAACAAAACTTGAGATAGACCTAAAAGTACGCAAGAAAAAGTTAGTTTCCTTCAGACTGAATCATTTTCATAAATTATTGATCATCAATCGTTTCATTATAGAAGCAACTTTATGAAGATCACCGAGACCTCACGAATCATCAATTGTTTCGCCAAGGCCAGTAATTCCCAGAATTCCCTTGGCGCACGAAAGAATCAAATGCCATTCACCCCAAATTCCAGTCTAACACTGGCTCCGCTCACTGCGTCAACTAAACACTTTGTTCCCAAAAAGTTTAAAACAGGTGGTCTAGTCGCTACCGCTGTCCAAACGGGAAAGAAGTCCAAACGCCAGCGTTCCTCCTTAGTCAGCATAAACAAACCAATTGAGATCCCTTTGGTGGAGGCGGCAACATTACCCAGCCAGCTGGAGAACGAGAAGTCTTTCGCTCGCAAGGTCAAGACAAAGTTAAAGAAGAAAAAATCAGTTACATCACTCAAGGGCGGCAAATCGTGATCCCAGAGCTAGGAGTGTTGTCAAGAGCTCCCAACCAAAAAAAAAGAACTTTGTTTATTTTGTTGTTTCTGTTTCTGTTGGTAGTAGTTAGTGAAATTATAGTTTTTTTCTACTCGTCGAGAAATATAATTTGAAATAAATAAAAGATGTTGGGTGTTTATTCGAGTTTTATTGCGAAATTTACGGTTTATTTGTTGGGTAAGTAAATTGTGTAAACATGAAAGTAATTGCAGTTGGAAAAAATCAATTTCAAGAGACTTCTCGCAGCTCTGCGGTTGAGATTTTTTTTAATCGTTGGAAAATTCAAGTGACAAGTGAAACTTATGAATTAAACTCACCGATTTTATGATGAATATACAGTTGGTTTAGTGAATTTTGTTAGTTATTTATTCTTGTAAACATTATAAGTTGTTTTATTTTGTTTTATTCTGTTTTGTTGGGGGAACACTAGAAAATAACAAAAGACAAACAAGAACAACACCACTTCCACTTGCACGAAAATTCCATCAGATATCAGACATATGAGTGATGTTAGTTTGAGAAACTGTGCAGTAGGGAAATTTTAACTGACATAACCTCAACCTAAAAGGGAATTTTAGATGCTAAAAAAGCTTTTTCAAAGTTTCAGACTTCAGTTAAAAACTGCTAGAACAAAAAGTTTATGTTCATTTAAATGGAGTGCGTTCGGCAGGTAATGGAGATTGTGTGAAAACTGTTGCTGACATTCTCAAAAATATTTTATTTTGATTGGGGCGAATGAGGTGATTTCGTTGAAAATTTCCAAATTCGATTCTAAATTATTTCATTTCCCATACAAATTCACATTGCTAAATGAAGTAATTTCAACCAAATTTGCACGAAATTTGGTTAGAAATTTACGTAAAAACCTTATGAACACACACAAGTGGAATTCATCCGTAGTGAAAACCCATTGGAAACCATTGAAAATGTCAAAATTGTATGTATGAAAACAGAAACAGAATGAGAACACAACAAAATGAAGCTTTATTAACTGCCAAATCAAAACCAAAATGAAATTAGCAGTCAAAAGAAATTAGCAAATTACAATGAAATCACTTTTTCTGTAAAAAATGGAATTACCTCATTTTGGCTCCATTGAAAACTTAGTCCCCTTTCACAGGAGGAAACAAGTTGCTGGAGATTTTTTGACGTTTTCTTTTAATTTTCAATTCCCACCAATCGTAGACCGTTCAATCCTCTTACTTAGTGCCCTTCTCACCCAAAAACTGAAAGTTGCTGGAAACTCAGTTTCCTCGTGTGAAAGGGGACTTAGTATTAAAATGTACCTTAAGGTAGAACCCCACTAGGCGGAACTGCACTTCAGCGACACCGTGCGCACTTTCGCACGAAACTGAACGAAACTTCACGTCGCGACACAGTTGGTCAGATTACCAACTTTGTCGCATAGTGTCGCGCCGTGAAGTGCAGTTGTTGCGTAGTGCGATATAGCTCATACAATTTCCTACAAATAAGTCGTGAAGTTCAGTTCCGCTGAAGTGCAGTTCCGCCGAGTGCGTTAAGGCTCTCCCAAACCAACGCGAAACATTCGTCGACGACAGTTTTTTGTTGTTGTTTAGCGTTGTGTGTTTGTCATATTTTTTATTATTGTGAATGATTCGCTACGATTTCGCGTTGGTTTGGGAGAGCCTTAAGAGTATAGCAATTTTACACTTTTGCATTTTTGCAATGATACAAGACCAGTTGCATCGGATCGGGTCATCTGTCATTTGCCGCGGTATAAAATTTTGTTTCAAAAATTTAAAACAGTGAACAAAACTTATTAAACTAAATAAAAAACTGAAATAATAGTAAAAATAGTGAATACCTACTTGTAATACTTTATTTTGAAAAATATTAGGGGTATTCCCGATCCGATGCAAACTGGTCTTGCATCATTGCAAAAGTGCAAAGTTTTTTTTTACAATGGGGTTAGGGTATAGCAATTTTACACTTTTGCATTTTTGCAATGATACAAGACCAGTTGCATCGGATCGGGAATACCCCTATTAATATGGGGTGCTACATACATACATATAATAAGGTGTTAACAATTTTTTTTTTTCATTTTGAGAGCTTATTGTGTCTCATATTCTACATAAAGTAATGTGAAGTGATGTTTTTTAGTTTAAAACATTCCCCTAGAATAATTTTAAATTGATATTTCATAGCATTTCGCTGTAAAAAATCACATTATCTAAATATAAAACATACTTCAATCACGTGAATTATAAGTTGGGTTATATTTGTCAAAATTATAAATTCTGGTCCATAGTCACATTACGTTTTGTTGGTGATGGCAAGGCGCTCACATTTGTTGAGCGCCCGTAGTGCAGAGTTATTTTTCAACGTTTTAAATTTTCTTCCCATTACTTTACATCTATGTATTGAATATGATACACAATCAGCCAGTGAAATGAAAAAATTGTAAACTTCTTACTATATCTACGTGTTTACAAGATTTAACGCAGCACCGCATGTTAATAAAGTATTGCATGTATGCGCTATATTTACTTTTATTTCACTTTTGTACATAATGTAATAAGTTTTTTTTTAAATATTTTAATGATTTAAAATCTCAAAACACATTCCTTAAAAACCAGCTAAAAATTTCCTTGTGCGCCCCAGCATTTAGCTCTAACTGCATGCCGATGCTGTGTCAATGCATTTGTATTTGTGTAACTCACACTTTCTTGAAAAAAGCCCCACAGCGAATGCGTTCATTGAAAATGGTTACTTACCAAAACCAATATTACTCTGTTCGAATCTTGGCATATATGATTTAACAATTGTGGATGATAATTTTTATTTAAATAATTTTATTTGCATCATCGAAAATGTATTTCGCTATGTTTTAATAAAATAATTCGCTGTATAATTTTAAACCTTCATACAAAAGTTATTTTTTCAAAATATTTTCAAAACTACCATACTCACCGAACATATTTTCCTGGAAAACATGCAAAGATACCAACGTAACAAGCAAATTCATTGGAAAGTTAATGTTCACATTAGAGTTACTGAAGTTTGAATGTGCTATTAACTTGTTGTTTTTGCATTTGCATGTTAAAAGTTGGCTTAATGTGAAAAATTTCTTAATGTTCACATTAGAAAGTCAACAAAACACACCTTTTGTCACATAGTGTCGCGCCGTGAAGTGCAGGTGTTGCTTAGTGCGATATAGCTTATAAAATTTCAAATAAGCACGAAATTTGGTTTGAAATTGCGTAAAAACTTTATGAACACACCCAAAAGTGGAATGCATCCGTAGTTGAAACCCATTGGAAACCTTTGAAAATGTCAAAACTTGATGTATAGAACACAAAACAGAAGGAGAACACAACAAAAAGAAGCTATTAAAGGTTGAACATGCACTAGGGGGAACTGCACTTCATCGAAACCGTGCGAACTTTCGCATGAAACTGAACGAAACTTCATGTCGCGACATAGTTGGTCAGATTGTCGCTAAGTTGTCGCTAAGTGCGATATAATTCATACAAGTTCCTACATATAAGTCGTGAAGTTCAGTTCCGCTGAAGTGCAGTTCCGCCGAGTGCGGTCTTATACAACGTTTTCATTGGGCCAAATGAGGTAATTTCGTTGAAAATTTCCAAATTCGATTCCAAATTATCTCATTTCCCATACAAATTCACATTTCGAAATGAGGTAATTTCAACCAAATTTGCACGAAATTTGGTTTGAAATTACGTAAAAACTTTATGAACACACCCAAGTGGAATGCATCCGTTGTGGAAACCCATTGGCAACCTTTGAAAATGTCAAAATTTGATGTACAGAACACAGAAACAGAAAGAGAACACAACAACAAGAAGCTATTAACTGCCAAATCAAATTCAAAATGAAATTAGCTGCGTTTTATTATCTACGCGGTCTGGGTCGGGGTTATCTTTTAACACGTAATACAAAAACAAATTTGGATCTAGGTTTCTATCGGGGTTTGCTTTATGGAACCAGAATTAAGTTCTTACTCTGGCGGGTAGACGGCTCCTCAGTCGGTAGAGAGTAAAAACTGCAGTGCGAGGAAAAAAGACAGTATCTACATGAAAAATAAACAAACATAAGACAAAAAGAGATGAGCATACAACAGTGTTTTCATTAGGATCCGTATTGTTATTTTATATCGGTGTGAACCATATGGGTTATTGGCGATACTAAAACGCGGCTATTATTTGTCAAACGAAATTAGCAAATTTGCAACGAAAACACTTTTTCTGTAATTAACGAAATTACCTCATTTCAACTCTACTGGCCAGTACAATAGTGGTTCAGCCTCGGTTCAAGATTTTAACTCACCGATTTCGGCGGATTAACTAACGTTCAACGCTGGTTCATTGGTTATTTTCACACACTTGAACAGTAAACCACGGTTGAAACTCAATTAATCCGCCAAAATCGGTGGATAAAATTTGCTGAACCACGGTTTAAATATTTGTACAACTGGCCCTAATGAAAACGTAGTATTACCCTAGGATGCTGATTACACGACTAGTTTTTTCGGTCGTTTCGACTTTCGTCTTTTTGACAGCTCGGGTGAGGGATGTGGAAATGTAGGGATAAAGGATCCTCCACACCAACGGGAATTTTCGGTGGCGATGACGAAAACCGTGGTTCAGCAATTTTTATCCACCGATTCCGGCGGATAAATTGAGTTTCAACAGTGGTAAAAAGAGTTCGGGTGACTAAAGGAAAATGAAATGAAATTCTACATCACTTTTTGAACACATTCCTCTTGCTTCCGATGTGAAGCCGCCCTTATGCCAGCCATTACCAAGAAACTGCAATAATTCCTACAATTCTTCCTATCTACACTAGCACTCCCAAATTCACTCAACAATCATTGCCATAAAAATTCGTAGTGCGCTTCTGTCATTCGTCAAAAAAAAAAGTTCAACAAACCTGAATGGCGTCCGTACCTTCGTGCATAAGCAGCGGTTAAAAAAATACATATTTTATACTAAAAATTCCGTTCTAAAATAAAGCACACGAAAAAACAGCTACCTTAAACCCTCTAACAAATAAATACAAATAAAAATAACTCATATTGAAAAGAACTGCATTTCTTTTCAACGAAACAAAAACAAAAAGAACATTCGTGAAAGATTGAAAGAAGAAAAAAAATAGTATTTGGAAAAAAAGAACCGCTTCAACTTTTTCTAATTTGTTTCCCATATTTTTCCGCTCAATTTTTCTACAAAGTTAAAAAAAAAGCCAAAATTTTTTTCACATGTGTCCCATATTTTTTTTTTACCTAAATATTTTTTGTTGTGTGAACAAAAATCCCATTAGCAGTTGATTTGGCTTTATTAAAAATTTCCCCAACAACAATTCGTATTGCATTCTCGGTTCGTGTGTCCTCATCGCTCGTCAATCGTCATTTTCATACTCGATTTTTCTCGTCGTTGCCGTCGAGCACGGAACAAAAAAAGAAATGAAGAAATCCCGCTTTGATGGTTTGAAATCACAAAAACACTCGCTCTCCTCTTCACTGGATGAGAATTCTAAAAAAATACAAAAACTCCGAATAAAAATAAAGGATGCAAAGTTAAACAAAACCATGCCCTCATCGATGCAAATAGACATGAAATCAGTGCGAGTCCTTGTGGAAAGGACAAAGTTCAATGTCATGCTTAACTTGGATCGAAAATTCAGGCACAACAATTCTCCGAAAACGCCATCAATAAACCGCATGGAACTAAAGAAAACTCCTTTGAAGAAGCTAACAAACAAAAATGCGCCTTTAGCGTCATCGACGCCACAACGACCTCAAAACAGTCCGCAAAAGAAGACAGCATCAAAAACAACAAAAACGACAAAAACAAAAATAGCAACAGCAATAACAGCGCTTCATCAACCGACTATTGATGGGATCTTCAAGATTCGCAAATGTTGCATCAAATTACCCAAAGACAAACTCATATTGCAATTGCAACAGAAACAAACTCCCTATCCCGTCAAACTGATTGTTCACAAAAATCGGGGCAGACCAAAGAATAAGCAGATCGATGGGAATAAGCAAATCGATGGGAACAGCTTGCTTATGGTGGATGCACCTTCCCCTGGGCAGAAGCGCAAATCGTCAGAGAAGCCCTCCAGCTCCTCACCGCCGAAACGGAAGCTTAAGAAAAGCAACGAGTTCTTCATCAAGATTGGTGCCCTCACAAGAACGCCATCGCCTCGACGAAGACTGGTTTCTAAATCGAGCAGTCCTGAGGACAAACCGCCTCTGAATAGCAAGCAACGACGCAAGACCGCCAAGAAGCTAAATAAGAAGGCTCTCGCATCGTCGCGCCTGGCCCCGCTTAGGCAAAAATTCGGCAGCCGGTTCTTTAAATCGTTTGTGAAAATCAAGCGAATCGGTCCAAACTTGGAACAACCGTCGACTTTTTCCCCGCCAAATACTGACCAGCCCCCGAAGAAGAAAACTGGCAAGAATCTGTCGGTGTCATTCCTCGAGACAGTCGAGATCTTTGGCGAATCGTCGGATGACGATTCATGGTTCGAGATGGACTCCAAGAACTCATCACGACCGACCAAACCATTGGATAACTTGTTCGATAGCTTAAAGGCGAGCACACCATTAGTTCGCAGTAGCTCCTCGCCGAGCAACAGTAACAGCAGTGGAATTCTTAAGAGCAGCATTCTCGATCGCAAGGAGAAGAAATCATTCAGTCCTCTCAAGGAGACCGAAAGTCCGCGGAAGCAGCAATTGAAATTGGCAAACGAGAGTTTTGTGCGTCGCAGTTTGGACACACAGTTGGCTGACGAAGAAGAACGAGACATTGCTGAAGGTGAGTTTGTTTATTTATTTATTTTTGTATCTTCACGTTTTGTCTTGAAATTCAATTAGGAAATATTACAAATAATAAGGATATCTTCTTGGTGTCTGTAGGAAGTGACATCCTTTGTGAAGTTTTTTTTTTTGTTTCATTCGGTTTTCCTTTTCTGTTTTTATCTATCGATTTTTCCTTTAAAGCCTCAAATTGGAACTAAATGATAGGGATTAAATGAACGAACTGATAACACAGTGAATTTGTTTGTACTTCCACTCATTTTTTGTATTTGAGTTGGTGGGGATTTCTATTAGCACGAGTTCTTCCGCCAAGGAGATGTTTCAACAGATGGTTGGGAGATAAAAGGAAGTGAAATCGCGAAATCATTTTGTTGGGCGCCAAGTTCTTAAAGGAACTTTTATTTTTTTCATCGTTGTGTAATTTACACTCAATGTTAAAGTATACGTAGGGTGTGTTTTGTTGTGCGCAGTTTTCAATTTTGTTGTTGTTTTTTTTTTGTTGATGTTGTATGTGCCAATGTTTTATCATTTTTATATATTAGAATTTTAGTTTATTAATCATCTTGATCTATATTTTGATTGGGGGAAAAATAAATATAATTGTATTGTGTAAGATTCTGGGGAATACACAAAACAATAATTTTAAGGTTAACTTAATACGTTTTTCCGATTAGTTTAAAACAAAAATTAACCGATAGATAATCGTTTTTTTTTTTTGAAGAAGAAAAAATCTCAGATCAGCTATTTTTTACACACAAACAATACAAAAAAAAAGTGATTGTAAAATACCTACTTTGTAATTGTTGAGATTCGTTATTTTTACGTGTAAAAATTAGCTTAGCCTTTCAAATTTACCTTTGTCAAAATATGAACAAAAATGTTTGAAATACCTGTATTTTTAAATTATCGTTGTCAGAAGTTTTACGTCTTTAATGGAATTTGATTAATTGTGCCGATGTTCATCTATTTTCATCTTGCTATTATTATTATCTTCTATTAAAATTTATGCAAAAATAGCCGGTACCGGCACAGTATTCTGGGGCCCGTCAACCCCTTGCGTATTCTGTTTTACATCCTGTACAATTTATAAATCTTAGTTTTTTATATTGAAGAGTTTTTTGACTGTTGTTTAATTTTTATTGAGAATTTATAACTTTTCTCCTTACAACATCATTTGTGCGATGAAACACCAAAACAAAATCATTAAGGCGTGTATAATTTTAAATATTAAGCTTAAATCGATATAAAGAACAATTTTTTAAGGAAGATCCTGGTCGTCCGACCCGTTGCCCGACCAAATAAGATAAAGGATAAAACCTACACCATATTATAGAGAAAAAATTCACTTTTTATATTTTGAAAATCGTCCGGGGCACAAGAAGTCGGGGCTCATTTTCTCATGCCGACCAGATTTATGGAAAAAGTAAGATTATGCTTCACTCGCTCATAATTATTATTTACTTACTGGTTGTCCCCAACTCATATACTTCAAATTTCGATACGAGAAAGCCCAGGCAATTATCTTTAAGAATTTCATAATGTGTCCATACGTAAACCTAACCAGTTGGTAGAAATGATTAAGTAAACTGAAATTATGGTCAACGCTTGTTTTTAACTTCAATTCTTGGAGTTAACAGTAGAAAAAAAGTTCACTAAACAACATTTTGGTTATACAAAATAACTGGTCTATTAAATTTAATATTGAGGTTGCTTTAGTAAGAAAATGATAAGGGATTTTTAAAAATGCGGGATCAATTAAAAAGCATTTGCATTTCGCATGTTGATAGTTTTAACACAATTAAAGTGTTAAAGGCATCTTTCATAATTATTCGGTATGTTAATAGTTTTCAACATGATAAATGCAAATCGAAAATAATATCTGTTTTTATAAACAAGTCATAATAGGTAAAAACTTGTGTTGTAATGAGGTCCATTTATATAATTCCTTTATAGGCTATTTATACTCAAACAATAATGCATCCAGCAGTGACCATTGGTTGTCAAATGTTTTGTCAGTCATAGCTGTGAATGATTAAGAAAGTTAAATTTTGCATTCAACAGCACACGTTTAATCATATTTCCACATATACAAAAGTTACAGATCAAAATTACAACATTCTTAAGATAAAGTTTATTAAATAACTTAAATTATATTCTAAATCAAAAAATATAAATTCAGTTTGATTACATTGATTACTAAAATAAAATGTAAGTTTTGCAACAAAAAACTAGCCCAATAGTCAAAAAATCCATAACTTCTTTGTTTCTCAATATTGATTTTTTTTTGAATTTTGCACATGTATGTGAATAAGCTATCAGAGTAAAACTGCCCACACAACGCTCACTTTTCTTCGTACCAAGAATCCTGTGATTTTGTTATTAATCTTTATTGAACTTAAAGTATGTATATCTATAATTTCCACTTTTCTTATATTTAATCTTTTTCCGTATTAAACGTTCTAGAAGAAATTAAAGTTCGATACAAAGATTCTTTTATTGCAAGTTTTCATTAGGTACATTTACAAATAGTTTTTCTGAGAATTGGCCTAGCTGTGAGCTCGAAGAAATAAAAATATATATTCGTAAAATCTATACACATAATATATCTACCTAACTCTTATTTCGTAATACATACCTACTTGAAAACCTCGTCAAAATACTTTACTAACCACCATTTTATTCAATCGATACATCCAGATTAAAACTTAAATCCGGATGTATTTACATTGAATTTGTATAATTTATGTATATCCGGATTTAAGTTTTAATCTGGACGAATAAAGTGAATAATATGGCCGTAACACTTGTATTTAGTTTACCCAAAAGTATTTTATTTAAGCTATTTTGTTTGATTATTTTTGTTTTGTGTTATTTCCGTTTAAGGCCCGATTTGCTGAAACGAAGCTTAAATAATTAAGTTCCACATAAGAACATGTCACAGTTTACGCTGAGGAAAAGCCAGAGCATAAGCGTGTAAGTTGAACTTAAATATTTAAGTTTCGTATCAGTAAACGGTAAATATTTTTAAATTTAAATAACTCATTATATTTACATTTTTGCTTTTAAAACTAAGTGCAATTATCTAAAATTCAAAGTTCATAATTATATATCTTATAACCAGATAAATTTAAATTTTTACTGTTTTACTGTTAATAAAATAACAAAAACTTATTGTTTATTACAATTATAAAAAAGTATTAGATGTTTTTATTTATTTAGTGCATTAAAGAAATCAATAGCTGAGTTTAAAATTCAACACTGGAAACGAAAATTGAAATTTACTACTTTTAATAAGTTAAATAGAAATTTTAGTTTCCTTGCCTTGAGCGTCTTTAACTTATAGTCTTAGCATTTTTAACTCATAGCCTTTACACATTGTCATATACCTTACCAAAACTTAATAAAGTCTTATCATCAACAATGCTCGTGAAATTCTTTGCAAGTGTAAACTGAACAATAACAGGTATACTACCATAAAATAAAGAAAATTATTCTAAAATAATTTCATAATGTCCAACTTTTTTAATTTATTGTTTTAAATTGTCCAAAAAGATAATAATCTTTGATTTTTTTTGTAATTTTGTTACATACCGAATAAAATAAATACATAAATATACCTATACAATATTCATGCATATGTACATGTCGATTATGGAATCCGCAATACTGGATCCGCAGTAATCATCAGTACATTGTTTTCTTTTCACGACAAATGGGTAAAGAAGAGAGAGCTCTGCTCTGCGAATCAGTGCGGATCCAGTATTGCGATATGACAATAAAATAAATTTAACTGTTATAACAAAATATAACGTTTAAATTAATGTGAAATAAAGTGCTTGTAAATTCATGAATGCCTTTATCGATCACAAATACATTGATACACAGTCTAAAGCATTAAACAATTTTTTTGGTTCAACTTCACACATCCTGAGGCAATGAGTTCTTCCGCATTTAAAATCAAATAACCCCTAAATCACTCAAATTAGTTAGAGTTAGACAAATTTTAATGACGAACTACGTCTTTCAAATTTGGTATCACTACAATATGAAGTTCTATGGTAATGGAACCTAACGTTCATTCTTCACTCACTTTAATTTTTGGATGATCAAATTTAAACCAAATACATAGTTCCAGTATTTCCCTTCCAAAAAAAGAAAATTAAAAAATGTCACATAGAAAGAGTGTTTTACTTGAAAGAAAATTTATAATATTAAAAGACAAATTAGCTACCAACTGAGAATTGCTTCGAATTCCGAAATCAACTTACAAACTGCTACATAGTTGCAGCCACTGACCCGGAAATTTCCACTTACGTACTTAAGATGGTGCTATAGGGTGGAGTGGTGGACCTTGACCTCAATCAACAAACTTAACCATCCAGTTTGGTCCCTAGGCTCTAGCTAATTGCTTCCTGTTTTACACGCTAAGTTTGTTGTGGTCCCATTCCAATTGCCTGTCTGCGTTATATGATTCGCGATCTTCCTTTACTACGTCCGCCGTCCCACGGGAGTGGACATAAGAGTCCAGTCTATCCGCTCTACATGGTATTATAATATTTAAATTTTTTTTTCAAAATGTGAATATACAACAGCAATACTAGAGGCCGATATAACTTCTTTTATTCGTTTGCTTTACTCAAAGAAGTCTGATATTCTATTTCTCAGCCGTCGAATGTCACCATAATATTTTAATTTTTTGTTCAATAACTTAGACAAGGATAACTCAGATACAGCTACAAATGTACAAATTTAAATACATTACATTCCAGGCGTGAATTGAATAGAATTGAATAGAAACTTGGATAATGTGAGAAACCACATAAGACGACACGTTGTAATTAAGTGGTTATCCCATCGTTTGTCGACTAATTTGTTTGGAGAAAATCGGTAAAAAAACTTCTTTTGTCGGTCTGTTGTGAATCGGTAAGTGTACGCACTTCCATTCTTATTACAATAGCCGCGTTATATTATCTTCGGATCTGGATCGGGATTATCTTTTAACACGTAATACAACAACAACTTTGGATCCTGCTCTCTCTCTCTGAATCTATTTTAATATCCAACAATAAGGGCCAGTTTCACAGTGCACACTTAACAAAATAAGTGGCACTTTATTTTCCCATTTTGGCACTTAAGCCGCAGTTTTTCTACCTGAGTAAGTGGAACTTAAGTGGCCAACATGGGAGACTTAAGTGTCACTTATTCCGATAAGTTTACACTGTGAAATTGGGAATTAGTTTTCCATATTTGGCACTTAAGTGACACTTACTTTACTGTGAAACTGGCCCTAAGTTTTTACTCTGGTGGGTAGACGCCTCTTCAGTCGGTAAAGAGTACAAACTGTAGTGTAAAGAAAAAGGATAGTATCTACGTTAAAAATAAACAACCATTAGAAAAAAGAGATGAGCATACAGCACATCCGTATCGTTTTATTTTCATGGCATCATCCTGATCCAGTTCCGTACGCAATAAAACGCCGCTAATATGATTAAAAATTCTTAAGTGTGTCCATATGTATGTATGGAAGCTGATTCGGATAAGATGAGACAAGAAGCAAGAGCGATGTAGGTTGAATCAAGACAAGACAACAATGGGGGCAATGGGAAAAATTGAATAAAAATGATTTTTTGTTTTTAACAACGGCGCGGCGTCAGAAAACAATTTTTTTTTTTATTTTTATCTTTTATTTATTCAGCGGCATATTATTCACTCGTTTAATCCAGTTTAAAATTGAGTTTAGTGAATAATATGGGGATAAGATTCCTAATGGTCGGATTAAAAAAAAGTGACAAAAACTTTTCAGCTTAAAAGTGTTTATTAGTGCCCAAAACACAAAGCCGTTAATTATACTATACTACTATAAAAGACTAGGGCCTATTCAAAATTTCAAAATTTAAAGTTCTGAATTCTGATTAGTTGCTCGACACAACGATTGCACAAATTATTTGTTTTTCATGTTTGAGTGACACAGAAGTATGTATACATTATATGTTATTGCCCGGACATTAAACCAAATTGTTTTCTTCTTTAAGTGAAATATTACTTTCATCAAAAACTCTGACCGGAAGAGAACCATCTTATATTTCCATTTCACCGGTTTCCTCTTTCATCTATTGATTGCGATGATTTAACTGTTGCTCAGACTAAAAACAAAATGTATCTTACATGATTACTTGTCGTTACTCGCGTCATTATTTAAACTTGTTTAATATATTCATACATACAAAGTCGGGGCTGAGACTAAAGCTACTTTAAAGGAATTCTTTGTCCCTTTTGTGCTTAACCAGTTAAGTGTATCTGCTATTCTGTATATTGAACTAAATAGTTTTTCGGTGACTTGTGTGTATTAGTGCTTCTTTAAATGCGACGAGCTAAGTATTATAATCATCTACGCATCATTGACGCACTCCCATAAAATATAATTCGTTCATCACAAGTCTGACATAGAAGCTAAAAAACTGACGATTAATATTAATTCATTATTTTTGTAATATGTAGTTACGTAAATCATAGATGGATATGTCTTCTTAATTTCACATACGAGCGTTTAATTTGTTTCACTTCAATCGTCCTTATATAGCAATTTTTTGCTAAAACGAAATCTTCTCAGTTTCACATACGAGCGTCTAATTTGTTTCCCTTCAGTCGTCCTTACACAGCAATTTTTTGCTAAAACGAAATTTTCTATCACATTTATCTCGAAACAAAAAAATTGTGAATTATATCTACTTTTTGTTTTCCAATGTAAAAACACTTGCAATCAAAAGAGCGAGAAATGTTTTCACTTTTTTGCCTTAAAATCTATAAAACACAACAGATACTATTTCACTTTGGAATTATAAAAAAAGAAAAATAGAATTAAACATTGCTTGTTTCTTTATTTTGTATATATTTATAAATGGGATATATTTTATTGAAATTATTTATTTATTTCAACAATAATCAATCAAGGCTATATTAAAATAAATTTATTTTTTTTTATAAACAAAAATAATAATGATTCGAGATTGCAAAAAGGTTAAAAGGGTACTCTTTGCTATTTCTATGTACAAAATGGCAGAAATAATGACATTCGGATATTTGTTTAAATGCAACATTACATGTTTAGAATGAAGATAAATGTTACTTTACTTTGGTGTGTGCAAGTAGATATGTACGTGTAAATCCATCTTGAAATCGGCATTTGAAGATTGTGATTCCAAATATAAAAAAAAATTGTGTCTTTGTTGAAAGGAAAGGGAAAACTTCTCTGAGATTAAATGAAATTTAAAATTGTGTCAAATGAGATATGTTTGTACAATTTTTCAAGTTTATTGACTTTTGTATTTAAGGCCCATAAAGGATGTTTCTTTTTAGAGGTTTGGTTTTTAAGTTAACAAATCTGATTCTAGCGATTGAGTTACCAAACCTGCTTCCAAATTGTATACTAATTCATTTTGAAAATTGCGGTTAAGTTGGCGAAACACATTTTCATTTTGACTTTAAAATATTGGTCAGCGATGATGCTCGTTTTTGGTGGAATAGCTACATCAAAACTGCTGGATTTGAAGTAAAGGACAACCAGGAACCGTTATTGAGACACCATTACATATACACAAAATCACGGTTTGGTGTGACTATTATATTAACTGCCCATATTTCTTCAAAGTTAATATCAATTAGAAAGTTGTAGGTCCATGAGATTTTGATCCTACGAATTCGCTTCCACAATCGTGTCTTCTCATTCCTGTGGATTATTTTCTTTGGTGATATGAGAAGTCGATGATCTACCACAATAAATCTGATCCATTTAGGGCAAAGAAATATTCCTGATATACCAACGGCTTCATATAATCGAAAAAAATGGTCCAAAATAGAACTTCAAGATTGTTTTTCATTTGACCCCGTCGCGGAGAACATATTCCCGAAATCATATTTCCAACATTAATGGCATACAATTATCTTTTCAATAAATTGCATATTTTTATGGCAATTAATACGATTTTAATCTATCTTCAAATAACATTTGACATATCGATAGGAAAATATTACGAAATTCAATTCAACAACAAAAACAATATATTTTCTATTGTTTTGGCTCTTCTTCTTTGAAAATAACTTATGTTACGAAAATTGAAAAAACAAACTGCTACCGATGATAATTGTTTTTCTTATTCTTCTTTTAGATGCGTACTAAAAATGTAATCTTTTGAACTAATTCACTACATAGCTTTGCTGGTATCTTTAATTTTTGTTTGTCAATAATAGCTTCATACTTTTGAAGTATGTATGTTCTCAACATCATCTTTGTCTGTTCTCATTAAGTTTTCATTGTACGTGGTCAAATCAACTTTAAACAACACAGAAAAGGCACGACCAACCTAAAATGCCTCTTCTCACAAAAACGACAGTCAATAAAACAAGTACATGCAAACTTAATGGTCATAAAGGATCTTAAACAAAAGATTAATCATACAAAAAAAGGTTTTCGGATGGTTGATTTTATATTTTTACTAATCCAACAAAAGGTTTTTTTTTACAAAAAAATTGAAAATTAAAAAAAAAATAATAATACAAAAAAAAAAAAACAAATGTCTATATGGTCTACCGCTGTTTCTTTTTTTCTTCATCATTATAATCCCAACTCAACTATAACCACCACCACACCACAACCATACCTATAAGAACAAACATTCACACCATCACATATTCTCATGTATTTTTGTGTTTTACATTCTTTATTCAAGTAAGTCAGTCAGTCATATACTCAGTCGATCTTGAACCATCAACCGATATAGTCATTCAAATAAAAAAAAATCATAAGGAATTAAACGTGTTTTTTTTTAATCGATTCTACATAAATACTATTAACGAAAGTAATTAACTAAAGGAAAATCGTTATACATAACAGTCGGGTCAAGGAAGGACAAAACAGACATTCACCTTTAGATTATTATACCAGTTTTGAACATTGATTTTTTTTTTCAATCATTATTATAACAGAATTGTCTTATTTTGAAAAAATTTAAATTAACTTAACTTGATAAATATTCTATAAGTAACTGACCTTTGTGGTTCCTGAATTTAATTTTTTGTTTATTTTTCTATTGTTTTTGTGTTATTAGATAAATGTCTTTGATAAAATGAAATAAATATTATTAAAAAAATAAATTCATATTTACTAGGAGTTGCCTAGACTTGATTTTTTTTTCTACATACATACATACATAATATATTGTGTAGTCGTATAGAAGTTCTGATGATCCGGAGTCGAGCGATAGTGATAAGTGATTTTCTTTTGGAAATTATTTTGGATTGAAAGAGTTTTTGGAATCAAATTAGCTGTTTACAAGTTTCTTTTTTTTTTTTTACCAGATAAGTTGATATTGATAAATCCATTTATCGCTATTCCGGTTGAGAAAAAAGTGTTGGGATTGATCGATAATCGAATGAGCATCCTTAATAACAGATTCGGATGTGAATTTTTATCCTTGAACACAAAATTAATCTGAAATTTCAATCGAACGTTATAATGTTTTTCTTCTTTTGTCAAATTCTTGAATTTTCCTACATTCATTCATATATGTACGATTTAAGTTGTAGCGAAATCCATTTGTTTTATATTCGTTAATTAAATATTCAACATGATTAAAATTTGGAGGATGAAATAATATGTAACTTAATCAGCAACAGTTTTCTTTAATTCATTCTTTTGTACTAAATAAAATTTTGTGCAATAATTAGGAAGTGTACATATTTTAATACATAAGTATTAAATTTTTACGATGAAAATCTAAACCATTTATAAACACATGACATATTTAACTTATAGTTATAGTGCTTGAACTGTTTTTGACCTTCTCCCCGCACCATAATCATTTTCACATGTATTTTCATATGAGAATTTTCTTCTCAACGTCATTTAACTATTTTTATGCAAAGGTCGAAAAATTCATAAATCTGATTATTAAATAATAAATTTTGATTCGTGAAATCACGTTTAAACTCTTGCAGAGTTTTAAATTCGATCATAAAATCAATTCTAGGATCACTGTTCAATGTTTGAAAAAAAAAAAAATTCTATAAACAAAATTTGAGTGGCACAACTAAAGTTAAGAATTTATTTGTTAAAAAAATATTCTTATCATTTATATACATATATATATATGGTCCATACTGTTGATTTTTCTAGATTGGACATCAAAATGGAAAGCGCTTCCTTTTAGACTAGAAAAACTGGACCGTAGCTATATATTTGGTTCCACAGGGCTAAGCTGGAATGCATTTCAACTGTCTTCAACACAACCGCAAGTTTGCAGATGTTTTTGTCATCTACGAAGACCAAACAAAGATACAGGCTTTACGATGTTTAACTCCGTAATATAAACTATAGGAGTCTAATAATTTTCAAATTAAAATCAATTCTAATCAGTAATTTTAATATACATACAAAACAGTATCTAACTTAAGTATTTTAAGTTAAAGATAAAAAGAATTAATACATACATAATGTACATATAATATGTATATTTTACTACATAAATTATTAATTATTAAGTACATAATTACCAGCGAGAAGATTTTTATCATAAGCTAATAAATTTATATTATATACATAAATGTGTATAAAAAAAGATGGTTCTGTTTTATTATTTTCTTATGTTAATTATGAAGAATTTTTGTGAGATGCCGACGGGAGTTTTAGTGCTGGATCTACATTTTGTACTCCTCGTATGTCTAGTTTAGTTGAAAAGGGATGTTATAGATTTCTGTAAATCAGCACGGACGATGTAATTTAAACCTTATTCAACAAAAGAAACAGATGCTTGTCTCCGTTTTTTCAATCAGGTCTGTGGTAATTAAATTTACAAGTTAGTCTTGACACTCACTCTTCCTTTTTCAAATCCAATGCACTTAATCGGTTTAGTTTCTTTAAATCAGTTTCTTCTTTTGCAAGATTTAATAAGTATGGAAACAAATCCCGTCGGTAAAATGGAGGCTCTAAAATTTTTTTTTTTCGCTTCAATGCGAATAATAAGACATGTAAGGGGTGACGCTAAATGAAATTCTATAGGGCTTCGCTAGTGATTTAACCCTCGCGTGGGGTGAATCTATTGTATAGGCTGTTGTAATTCAATTTTAATAATTTTTCTTAGAAGGCGTAGGGATTATGTACAACACTGATAAATAAATCCACGACATATTTTATTAAAATGAACTAGACGCCCCTACTTTTTAGTAGTTTAAATTCTTCGTATGTAAAGTGCAAACGTTTAATCATTTTTGCCATGTCGTTTGAAAAAAAGTTAGCTGTGTAGTTTAGCGAGTTTGTTCAAATTGAAAGTTCTTTTAGATAAGAAGGATTAGAGAGAGAAAAATAGTTACATTGAATAAAGTCGTAAACGATCAAAATAAATTAAGATTAAAAATGAAATTGGCAGCCGAAGAATTTTCAACTACATATTTTAAACTAACCCCTAAGCTCTTTTAAATGCAACCTAAATTGCACCCCACATGTTAAATGGAATCGCAGAATAGAAAAAAATTTATTCGTGGCACAATGCATTGAGAATAAGGTGTTTATTATCTTCATGAAATTCTACGGATGACATCTATTCGAAACTGGGGGTAAATAACAACGCATGATGCCTAAAGTGGGGCTTGAACTCGAACATATATTTAAGTAAGCATTCAAGCAGTACTTCCGTTGTGCCTATGTCACTCAATTTCACAACTGATGCACAACTTATATCATGCCTTTGCTACATTTCTAATAATACAATTTTAATTATATTAAATGCGACAAGATATAATTTAAATTGTGGGTTAAAAACAAAAAATAAAACTTGTAATTAAGAAATATTTATTAATTTCTTCTTCCCGACGGCGATATTTCGAAGAAGTTTAACTCTTCATGGTAATGGGATTAGACTGACTGACTGATTGATTTCGTTGGTTGCTCTTGTTTTTAAATTGAACCGGTGCGGTGTGTTGTTGTTGCAGACATTTCAAAAGTAGGGAGTGGGTGATTAATGATTTGGATCGTATTGTTTTGAATTTGCATATTCCTTGGTACAAAGCTTACAACGTCAGATATATTTCGTTTCTTTTTTTCGTTGGTCTTAGCTTGCTTATACTAGTTGATCCCATCTTGTGAATAGGTTGAAGTTAGAATTCCTTTTGAAGTTTTTATATTTTTTGATTTCAATTGCTCCTATTACTATCATTGGCACATAAAATTTTTCGGGACGCAGGTGGTACATATCCACATAAATTTTCATTGTTCTGTAAATAAAAACAGATTTGATGGCGCGACAGATCTTGAAGTACCAAGACCTAGTGACAGACAACTTTCAACCATTCCTGGAATGGAGGGGACCTAAAGTTTACTGTCGTATATGAAGTGAACGGCTAAAGTGAGAGGCAATTTTTCTTGATATGAGATACTCTGGGAGGATTTGTCAATTGCTCGTAAGAGGTAGTTCCCGTGAAAAAAAGTTATGTTTTTAGGCAAGTGACTTGACTTGAATAAAGTGAATGTAATAATTTACTAGATGTTTACAAATCCTTGATTTATTGACGGCATTATGTTGGATAGACTTATTGTGGTCATATAATCGTGTTTTTATTGCTCTTTTTGTAACTCACAACTGTTTGGTGTAGTGTTTTAAAAATCAATTTTAACATTATGTGTCATATTTGACAAAAATGTTTTCAATTAAAAATTCCTCAAGGTTGGAAACCTCATTTTATTTTTTACTGGAAATGTGCCAAATATATGCCAAAGAATTTTTTTTGAAAAATGTCATATTATCACTTTGTAGATAATAAATCTTAATATCACAAATCTTCTATTTGATTATACAGAGTTATGGTTTATGTTTTCCTTTGACTTGACTGAAATTGGATCACAAAAAAAAAATTATAGTAAGGTGATACTTTTTTAAATTAATAACGAAACAATGTTGCTACCTAAACCAATATGAAAATTTGTCACTCATGAATGAATGAACACTAAACTAACTAAAGATGAATAGATAAGTCATAACATTAAATAAGTTTAAAGCAAAGTCTATCTTCCCTCTTCACAGGTCCATTTTTTGTTGTTGATTTTTTTTTTTGAAGATAGGTAGGTACATATTGGTATTGGACTTGATGTTGACTGTTGACTTTTTGTATCTTGTTGTTTATTTTTGTATGTTTCTTTCAAGATTAATTTCATACTTATATGTATTTTAATTCGCTACTCTTATGTATGTATGTATTTTGTAGCACATAAAAAGGAACAAATGTGTTGATTTATATAAATCTTGGTTTATCAAGCTTACAAAATTAAAAAATTATATAAATTAACCGCCCCTTTTTGTTTTCCTTTAAAAAACAAAAGATAAAACTGTTGAATGTTTTTTATTTGTGTTGTGAAATGTTGTCATTTTGTTTGTTATGATTTATGTTTAAGCGCTCAGAAGTAAATACGTAGTATATATAGTTGGAATTACTTTATTTGTTTTTATTAAATTTGAGTACCTACATTTGAATTTTTATATTTGTAATTTTTGTGTGTGTGTTCACTTCGCGGAATAGTTTGATGCAAGACATAAGTAACAGGGAACTATTATTAAGTAGGTATGTACTTTCCTTTGTGTCAGGCGGGAATGATTGTAATAAAGGCTCCTTTGATCTGAGAGCACTACAATACATTATATTCCAATTTTAGTTTGTATTTGTTGCTGTATTTGAAATTTTGGATTCTTTATCTAGAAACAAGAGCACTTGAAGGTGCTTGAAGTTTGGTATGTCGGCGTGCTTCCACCCTTTCCTTACTTAGCTCCTGTTTAAATTGTGACATTTCACTATTCCACGCCATGACTGTGATTTCGTGGGTGTGATCATTAATTTCACCAACAAAACCATTGTTAAGGCTTAGTGAAAATTCACAATCTAAATATTTAAACTTAAGTATTTTTTTATGTTGTCGGATTTTATAATGTATAGTATAAAATTTCTTGGTATTTCCGTTGAAATATGGCGTGAATAAATATGCTGATTAAATGAAATAGTCCCGAAATTTAGCTTGGCTTCTATTTAAAAATATTGCGTCATAAATGCTATTTTTTAAGACAGGAATTGCTTGCCATGTTAATTGATATCAACATTTTCAGTACAGAAAATTAACTAGTTCATGTTTATTAGAACTCATTCCACATTCTCAGAAAATTGAACATAATTTCTCCTTAAACATTTTTGCTTTGCAAAAATTTTGACAGAGATGTTGGGATCACTTGTCGAACTTTAAATAGCAATAATTTTTTAAATCAAAAAATATTACTTGTTTATCAACATTTTGGAAGTAGGCCATACCTTCGTGCGATATAGTCGTACATTTTTGTATATTCCCTTGTAAAAGTGCATATCATTGTCGTTAAATACAAATACAAATATTTTAAAACTAATTATATATTTTTTTTTTATTTTTTAACTAGTTTTAAGTAAAGTAAATAAAGAATAAATTCAACTCAATATCCATAATTTTAAAATCTAAGTTCTGGATCTCTATTATTAAAATTAAAATTACCTAGTTAAAGTTTAAATTCGATTAAGTTTTTACTTACGACTGATGTTTGGCTATCGTTTATTTTCGGTTTAGTTAATATAATTAAAAAATATATTTTTTTCACGACTTTCTCGTTTTTCATTGCTTTCCATGCTCCACTATTTCTAAATTAAACAAATTCTAAATTAAAATAAATTCTTTATTCAAACATTTTCAATTTAACGTCAGTTAAAATTTTCTAAAAAATGTAAAATTTAAAATAAAATGCAAATGGACTTTGAGTTTCCATTGAGCGATGATCTAATTTCATTACATATTTATATTTTTTAGACTTATATTTTGTCAATATGAAAACAACACAAAACTTAAGCGACAATTATTAATGTTTTTCTATTTCGCAGCTCAAGCGTGATATTTGTTTTCTAACACTTGCTGTTGATCTAATTTTTTATCTTATTTACCCACACATCTAATGTTTCATGAATATTGAAAACTCAACCTATTGTCCAAAAATAATTGCTTTGACAGTAAAATTCGTTCGTTATTTTGATCGTATTTATCTCCCGTCCAGAAACTTAAGGTTATAATCGTGGTAATCGTATCTTGTATGGTCTTCAATTGAGATTATCTATTATTTTTATTTGAAAGAAAAAAATAATTATTTTAATGATTTTTTTTTTCTATTGAATTTTTTTTTACCGCCGGTAATTTATCAACCAACCAACGTAAAAATTTTAAACAAATCTCCAGAACCCTGCTGGGAGTCATCAGTTACGCGCAATTACGTACATACATACATGATGTAATGCTCTTTAAAAGAATAGATAACTGCTTTTAACAAATATGTTTGTGTAAACATATACGTATACCCGATATGTCAATTTTTCAGGAAGAAATTTTCAATGTTTACGAGTAAATACGTAAATAAAAATTTCTCATAGAAAGGAGTTAAATGTATGTTTATTTAAGAGAACAATTTATTAGAACGTTATAGGAATATACATACAACGAAAAGAAGCCTTTTGCAAAATTCCCATAAAGCTGGGAATAAAAAACGATTTAAAATCGATTTTTTTTTTACTTTGGGTTTTGCTTTAGGTATAGGTATATTATGTTCAATGTACATACAATATTGTAAATATACATATATGGATATGTTTTTTTTTTAACCCTCAGTGATGTTATGTATTTAGATATTGGATACTGACGGACGACGGTTATTTTAAATTTTTTTTTGCGTACAATTATAACGTTGAGCTTATTAATGAAAGAGGATTTATCATGACCACGAGGCACTTACGTTATGTATGTTCATATGTACATATATTGGTTTTAACGGTTTGAACAACAATTATGATGGTAAGGGTATATTAAAGAAAAATTTGGAATACTGATTCATAGCATATGGCTTTTGTGCTGTGGTTTTAAGGTGGATGTTAATGGAATTAAATAAAGGTTCAGTGTACAAAATATAGATTCTTCATTTCTTAAGTTCTTAATATGATATTTTTTTAACTTTATGAAACCCATATCACTGTTCGATAAAGATTTTTATTGTGCGGGTGAAGGCAGCAATCCTTTTGATTAAGGAACTATACCAGCTGTACAAATGTGTCTAAGGGGTATGTGACCATTTATGTTGAAATACTGGCTTAAATGTTTCCAAACTTTAATACTATACGCTTATTAACAAACACAATCGTTTTTCTGTTAATTTTTGTGAGTCTTGTTCAATATGAGGTATAGTTTGTTTATTTACATTAATTGATGAACTCTGAAAAATGTATACTTGCTGTTTTCGCGTGAAAAAAAGAAAATTTCGAGTTTTTAATTTATCTTAAGATTACGAAGACAGAAAAGTAATGTGCGAATTTTATTTATTTTATTTTTTTCATAATTCTAACATGCAAATAAAACACATTAAGCCAGTCCCATGGAAAAAAATCTCACCTGAGCGCTGAGGGCTTTAAATTGTGTTGTTGAAATTCAGTGCAGAAAACAAGAAGTAACTTAGCTCAAAAATTTGTTTTAAATTAGTTTTCAATATGAATTATTTCAGCTTTAAACGTTTCCTTTTTCTATTTCTATTTATTATCATTCAATTATTATTTCTACAATTATTTCTACAATTACCTGCAGCAAGTGAATACACAACAAAAGTTTATTCGTTACCTCAACTCGCCACACCAAAAACCAATGACTACTTCAGGGCGACCCTGGACCCATGTTCTGTAACTCGGCGATAACTTTTCGTGGCGAGAAACGGCGAGAAATGGAACAAAAATGGAACAAAACTCATAGGAATCCCATGGATTTTGTTCCATTTTTCGCCGTTTATCGCCTCGAAAAGTTATCGCATAGTTACAGAACATGGGTCCTGGGTCACACTATTTGATTGTCAGGGTTAGTTCAGGTTTTTCAAAAAACGCTTTAGGGCGACCCTAGGGTGACTTCAGTGCTCAACAAACAAACCCAAAGACGGAATTTTGATAAAAACTAAAATAATTTAAATTTTTTTTTTATTTTTTTATTTTTTTATTTTTTTTAATTTTTTTTATTTTTTTTTTATTTTTTTATTTTTTTTTAATCATTCCAAAAGGTTTTTTGCTTTAACAATTAGATATTTTAAGCAAAGTTGAAATTTTGATTCGAGAAATTGAGTATTTTGAGAATTATAAAACATGTGTTTTATAAGATTGAGGGGAGAATCTTGCCCAATGAAATAATTGAGCCTCCGTCAAACTGACATTGAGCTCTCAGTGAGATTTTTTTTTAGGACACGCTTGTTAAAAATACTGTCACATGGATTTATACAAGTTGGTACAAAAGTAATGTCATAAATTTTTCAAATGACGTCAAATGTCAACACAAAAAATTGTGCGATTGCTGGGACTCACGGTTAAGTTGTGTAAACATCAATGTTTGTCCAAGTGCCGCAGTTTTGTTATTGCACGGAACTTATATTACACTTGAGGCTCACGTTTTAAGTTTACCCTACCGCCGACATAGATATTTACACATCAAAAACACAGTTATGCCTTTTATTTCATTTCAAAAAGTACCTACGTAAATATAATATCTGTTCTCACAATTTTAGACTGTCTTCAGTAAATTATTTGCCGAAAATACATATTCACAATCGGCTGAACGTGGAGTGCCTGAAAAATATCCTCGCTACACAACAACACCAACAATTTGAAATAATGTACATAATATGTATATTGGAGCGTGTTCCATGGTTTTCAAACGAGAAACTTGCATACTCATTCAATGTCATCTTTCACTCGCCAGCCGCAGAGTTTACCGAATCGAAGATAAAGAAATATTTGTATTTTTTAATCTCTCTTTGGTTATACCTACTTGTCTAAATTTATAAACGATTATTTCTTTGACAGCTTCGGAGCCATTTATTCATGAATTTCCGAAAATGATCGATCGTTTTTATTGGAGCTACTATGATTCTTTTCTTACTGTATGCTGCTCTTTGTTCTCGAATTATTCTGAATTCAATTTCATACCTTGTCTTTTTTTTTTACAACATCGTCAACGTTATCGTCTTCATTTTTTTCTTCAATAACAGAGGTGTTTAAAGTACATACAAATCACATAAAATATTGTTTGCTTTTTCAGCTGAAGCGATATTGCTATTGTTTCCTTTTGAGGAATATGCATAAAAACAATATGTAAACTATCGACTGCAAATTTATTTGATATCTAGAATACAGCGTCAGTGAATGTAGTCACTTTGTCAACTTTATTCTTGGAACTTCATAATTTTTGGAAAATGGTTTTTTTTGCAGGATCACTTCAACCACTTTTATCACCATCATTTCGTACCTACGCGTAATTGGCCGATAAGCAAAATATGTACGTCAATGCATCAACTCACAAACAATGACTGCATGAAATTCCCCTATATACCAAGTACAAGACAAATTACACTATTTATTTTAAATTACTTTACGAATACTTCCTTTGTGGTTACGAGGTTAAACGATATAAGCTTCTTCAAGCTTCTAAATATTTGAATAGTCTCTGTCAATATACATATAGGTACATGAGTGTTAATATGAAACAGCTGTTATCATGTCTTATCGGTGTCATTATTAGGTATACTATAACAATACAAAGTTGGAGTGCGCGGTTAAACCTTAAATGGAATACAAATATTATTTTATTCAATTGACTCATATTATTTAACAATTTCATTCACCTCTGTAGAATCGTGAAAAATTATCAATTTAATCGAATTAAGCAAACATTGTTGTCGCAATTGACCTTTGTCTTTTAAATATTTGAAATAAAAAAAAAAAAACATGTGATGTTTGGAATATATTGCTCCTTTAAGTTCAAAGTCTTGAGGAAGAATATAATATTTGCTTAAAATTTGTAATCGATCCAGATAATCTTAATTTTGTGTTCATTAAACAAAATCTAAAAGGTGTTAAATTGTATGATCTCGGTGGGCAGTTCACTTCGACGACGCGACGGCGACGCCCCGCAAGATAAACATGCCCCCAAATCGCTCGTGCAGAGTGTCCATCGTAGTAATCTCTGGGTGAAACGTATAGCGCCGGCGGCAGCTCGACGTCATGTTGGAACCACATGTGGTCGGTATCCATATCATTCATTTTAGCTTATAAGAAGTTGCTTACTATCGATCTGTAGAGCCCGCCCGCCGCGCCGTTGACGATTATATGACAATGAAAGAAGTACAAACCGATGATGAATCCGCCAGACCAAAATCCCCACCAAACAGTTACTCTCTCGGGACGCATTTGGTGCTGGTGGTGTGTATCTTGCTTGTTCACACATCCATTATTTTGATGAATTGAATTTCTCATCGGAATGATTTATATTTTAAAGAGGAACTCTTAAGAATGTTTCTACTTCAAAAGAAATAAGTTTCCAAAAATTCTATAAATTCTTTACCTTAATTTGCGATTAAACAAGGAAAAAAAAACGATTTTTGTTTTGACTTATCGGGGTTTTCCTTAGTTCCACAGTTTTTTTTTGCTGCAAGTACACCTCTATGTGTATACCTATTGTTCCAAATTTTGAGTTTCTTGGTATATTCCATAGAAACTAAGGGTCTGAAGGGTCTTTCAAATTTCCAAGAAGTCAATAAAAAACATATTCTGTTAAAAAGTTGCTTACGGCCTTCATTTCACTTTCATGATGTTACGACCCATATTCAATTGGGTTATATATATATGTATGTATAAGAAAAAATAACTATCGATATTCTTTTTATTCTTGAATAAGCATCGACAACGACCCCATGTTGTGCGAATTTTTTTTCTCACGACACGGACACGACAGAGTATTCAAATCTTGGCAAATGCAGAAGAAAAATCAATAAATTTCGCAAGAAGTATACCTACCTACCCGTGTATTATAATGCACTCGTAAAACTTGCAGTGAATAGTGGACACTGAATAAATTATTATGAACACGATTCTGAGAGTATTTTATTTTTTAACGACTTTACAATTTCAAAGCACAAATTAATAATTCTTTAAATGAATTTTAATCAAGTGTTAACGTTTTTTTTTGTTGTTGTTAAAGGTTACCGGTAATATACAAAGTATATAGACTTTGAACTGGTTTTTATGATAAATACCTATGAATATTAGTATCAATATCACTGTTAAAAAGCAATCCTTTATCCCAGTTTTTATCTTGTATCTGGTTTATGTATAGCCGTTGAAGATTTTGTTTTTTTTTTTTAATTTTGTTCTTTGTCACGCACAAATCGTTTCAATAATTCTTTTTGGATATCACAACGATGTGAATATAGAACCTTCTGGCGAGTCATGCTTTCTTCATCATATCAGTTTCATAATCTCGTTCCTTTGAATACAAAAAAAAACAACACATCAATTGGTTAATATTTTTTTTTTTTTATTCAAAAAGGATATAATAACCTGCCACATAAAAAAAATAATTGAGACCAATCCAAATTAAATTTATATTATTATTAATGATGTTTTCCTTTTTTATTTATAGATGGGGTAGATTAGAACTTTGGCGTTTGCTTGTTCCTTGTGGAATTTTTTATGATCATAATTTAAATATCTAATATTATGTATTACGATTCAAAAGAAGTAAAAAAGAAAAAAAGTAGGCATTGCTTCGTCATATATTTGGTCGTTGGTCTCGGCGCGGCGTCTGCGTCTTTGCGTCCATTTTTTAAATCGATCTATACAGACTAAAAGAATGTGTTGTAGAGGGACTTGTTTAAGATTAGGTAAAGATCATTTTATTCGTGTATAATTCCCTTTATAGAGGTGGAATTCAAATTTTTGTTTTAGTTCATCTAAAGTTGATAGTTTAGCTTCTTTACAAGTCGATTTTTTTTAAACGAATACATGATTATAATGATTTTGATTTATGTCACTTTTTTGTTGTTATACCAAAAAAAAAATTAAAATCTGTTTTTTTTTTTGATACAAATTAAGAAAACGGAAATATGGTGTTCACGGATTTAGTAAAAATTATCATATATTTTTATTTCGGTATTTCTCTTTACTGGCTTGACCGATTTTGTAAAGAGAAAATATACTTTGGTTTTAATTATTGAATCTTTTTAGCGTTGTGAGCGTTGAATGTTGAATGTTAGAAAGGATAAAGTAAGAGTAAGACCGTTAAAAAATATGTATTCATTTTAATTCATTTTTATTCAAATATTCATATGTATTTTCTTGATTTTCCTATATTTTTTCTTTTTTCTTTTTTATTTTTTCTTTTTTATTTTTTCTTTTTTATTTTTTCTTTTTTCTTTTTTATTTTTTCTTTTTTCTTTTTTCTTTTTTCTTTTTTCTTTTTTATTTCTATTTTTTCTTTTTTTTTTTTTAATAATTCAAAATGTATTTTTAGGTAAAAAATGTTAAGTATTTTTAAGAACACATATTGGGCTTTCATAATAAAAAGATAAAAATTATACTTAATAACATATTTTTTAGAAAAAAAACCATATCGAAATAAAAAAAAAACAACATTAAAATGCTTAAAGAAAGTGTTTGATCATAAATTCCGGGAAAATCGTTATTCACACAGAAAAAAGTTGTATGGCAGATAATAAAATTCTAACTGTTTTTGTTAAAATAAAACAAAAATTCCAAAAATCGGTTGTAGTTTGGCAGACTTAGATCCAGTCAAAGGAAAAAAAAATAAAAACCATACAAATCGTTATAAGTCGAAAACGAAGTAAAAACGCGAAAATTATCTCTTAAGTTTTTCGACTTGAAATGAACTCAGAAACTAATGGTTTTCTTCTGGGGCGGTGATTTCGGGAAACCCTGTATAGGGCAAGTATTGGTTTAAAGTGAAAAAATAAAGTTTCTATCTAACGACGATGTCTAAAAAAAGTTAAAAAAAATTGTTTTTCGTCTTACCATCCGTCGCACTGTGGGGCCAATCTATCCCAACCATATATTGCTTATTGGGTCAATTGGTGCAAATCTTACATACATATGCTACGTAGCGCCATCCTGCTGAAACCACATCTATTCGTTATTCTTGCTATTTAATTGGGAAATTAAAAGGTCATTAATGATGGCAATATATAGCCACTATCATACCGTAAAACGCTGATTAGCTTAATATTTGTTGAAAAATGATCCTATTCTATATTCTAAAAATTATCCATCCGATGACCCTATCAGGCTATAAACTGTTTTATGTTTCGGGATTTAACGGCGCGGCGTTTCGACAGTCTCATGTGGATTATTTTCACGTCAAATCCGACAATTTTGCTAATTGACATGTATCCATTCAGCTAAGCAATTTTTCGATAAAACAGGTGACCCAATGTCACTTGACCTGAAGACCAAAATACCGAAAACCCAAACCCCGAAAACTCAAAATCCCAAAATACCGAAAACCCATTATGCCCCAATTTTTTTTTGAATTACGATTTCAAAAAAATAATTTTCAATTTAAAGGATAGCATAAAAGCAAACCAGAAGTTAACTTAATAATTTTCCGTTCCCGTTAACGCTAACTGTTTTTTTATAACATTTATTTTTACTATACTTGCCTGTTATGTTTTCTTTTTTTGAAGTTTTTTTATTTTATATTTGTTCACTGATAATTTTGTTTAGTAAAGTTTCACAAGAAGACGATTTTGAAGTTATTTATTTAAATATTTGAAGCTTTTTTTTATCAATTTCAATTATGGGATATTGGCCTTTTAAGATGTTAGGTCTTCTGGATTTTTGGTTTTCGGTTTATAAGCTTTCTGCGGTTTTAGTTTTTCGGGATTTTGAGTTTTGGAATTTTAAGTTTTGAGATTTTCAATTTTGTTTTTTTTTAGTTTTGGGATTTTGAATTTTCGGGATTTTTGGATTTCTTAATTTTAGGATTCTGTGCCACTCCTGGTCGGGGGACATTATAAATGCCTTTAACTTAAATTAAAAAAAAAAACAATCCTTTTTCCGAGTTTGTATCACCATAGTTAGTTTTTCTAAATAACAAACTTCGTTAGAACCATTTTTGATATGGATTTCACCACATGGCTCCATAGTGCATCGGCCTGTTTGTCTGTGCTTGAGGTATTCACCGAGCTGGAGTCGAAGCGGATATTTGTTTCAAAATTTGTAAACAGCATTTGTATGTAACTCCCTAGAGAAAAAACGGGAAGCTATCCCAACAATAAGTTTTTTTCAACCCCAAAGCAAAATTTAAGACTTTCTTGCTCTTTCAAGAATGCATAACACCTTTTTCTCTGCACTAAACATCTCTTGTTTTAAAAAGAATAGAACGCGAAAATTTCTAGGGAATTTCTGTAATTTTGTTCGTAAATTTTTTAAACAACTTTTTCTATTTAAAAAAGAGAACAAAAAGCAGTCAAATTTTCTGGATTTATTACCACAATGAAAAAATAAATCACGCTTGAAAATTAGTCCAAATATTCAAACAATTTGTCATTTATTTTTTAAAGATATTACGTACATAGAAAAATAAATAAATAAATTGGGTGACGCGAAAGCTCGTGTAGAAACACGCCCCCTAATGACTTACAACACTCAACCATTACAGTGTTTGTGTTATTGGCGGGATTGGATCGGACCAACAATTTTTTTTCTGATTCCGAACTGCTAAGGTGAAAAGCACTTTTTCATGACAAGAACTCTTGTAGGATTTGTCAATTCCTCGCAAGAAGCAGTAACCCGGAAAAAACATTTCTGACTGGGAACCAACCCAAGACCTCCGGCGTAGCAGTAATACGCACTTACCATTTCGCCATCAGCTTTTACTATACGTATACATACATAGATACTTGAATCTTTAATTTTAGGCATAATGCCAAGTACTCAAACGAGTCATGGTCAATACATCCGATTAAAATTCCTTTTCAAATTCCCGTATTTTCTCATGAATGTATTCCTTTCAGAAAAATGTCTAGCCCTATTTCACCAAAATAATTTCGGGTTAATTTATTTCGAATTAATTACCAAAAGTCGCCCATTTCACATAACAATTAGGCACAACATTAATAATCTCCCAACAAGAATCAAACAGATGTTTTAACTCGAAATAACATATAGATAAATGCATACTTAAACTCAACTGAAAGGTGATTTTATCTGGTATATTTATTAATAAAGGATTACCATTCATTACTATACAATGCTTAGTGGCGTTATAGAAACCACAGGTAGATAAGTAGGTAGATATACCGTCCACAAATAAACCTACCTCGGTGACTCAATTAGCATTGGAGTGCGCCATTTGATATACAATAACACGTTCAACCTGTAAATTAAAAATGATTTGATATGACTATATGAGGAATTTGTGTATTTACCCCCTGTAGCGAAATAGGAACCAAAAGACAAAATTTATGCGATCCAGTCGTGCTTGATATTTTTGATAATTTACCCTTTTTTATTTCTAATAAATAAAGATTTATTACAATATAGGCCTTATAGTGAACCTCGAGTTCATTTTAATCTAATACATATATTGTATTTAGTTACATATTTTAATTATAAGTCCTTTCACAGATCTCAAACCACAAGTTATCCTTGAATTGTAAGAAAGCGAATGTTGTATTGAAATTATTTTATTACTAATCATACGTAATCCTGAACTCTATCATTAGCTGTTCAAGCAAGGTAAGTTAAGTCTGTTAAGAATTTGTCACCTTATCATTATACAATCAATGCACATGCACAATGAATCAGGCTTACGAGCTTTTGTTTTTGGTTTTATTTCTCGAGCAGAAATGTGAGAGGGTCATTTATGTTAAGTGTAATCCATGCATGATGGACACCAACTTGTTTCGTTGATGAAAATTTATCTTCAAATCCATTCAATCATGTTGCAAGGTCGTGTTAATGGCCTGACATTTTCTTATTTTAAAATTTTAATAAGATGTAAAAAAAAAAATAAACCTACGTAGTCACGAGAAAAGATTTAAATACTTGCCTTATAAGTATCTTTAAACTTGATATTTTATATTACTGCAAACAAGTGCCACAAGATGCAGGCGAGTTGTTGACACTGCAGCTGCTGTCGTTGATATGTATCGTGTCATCATTTACGAATGAACTCGTCAAAAATGTGCTGAAGCGATGTAGTGTTATATATAGTAAAGAATATTATTATTTATCTTGTCTTTAACCACATTTTGGTTGAAAAATATAAATATTCATGAAACATAACAAATGCAAGAGGCTATTCTTAATTTGAGTTGTAAGTAGTTAACTAAATACTGTTTTAAATTAACGTTCTAGAACTGAAATGTTGAACGAACAAAAAAAAAAAATAAAATGCAACAATTTAACAGGTTTGCAACTGTTGAATAGCATTTTAGTATATCAATTGTTTTCCTTTTTTTGTTTGTTGCTAGTTTCAAAATGAATAACAATATAAGTAAGGAAGCTAGAAGTCGAGGACAATCATCATGCTTCCTTTACAAAAAAAGAAAAAAAGACGTTAAAATTTTGCTAGTTACATATATGTACATGCATCTGTATAAATCCTGACTGAAAAATAGTACTATAGTTTTATGGCTAAAAGTAAAGTTTTATGCGAAAGACGTACGTTAGAGATTTTTGTGAAAAGGACATTCTTGTAACACATCAATCAGGCAAGTCATAAACGAGAAGAAATAAAAAAGCTATATTTTTCCTTAGAACGAGTATATTTTCGTCAAAAAAGTCCAATGAAAAAAAAATGTTCATTCAGAGAAAAACATTTGATGTTGAATTGATGCATTTTTCGCTTGATGAGTAAGGGTTTCTTGTCAAAAAGCATAACATAAATGTTATTTTTTTTTATTTTTTTTTATTTTTTTTTATTTTTTTTTATTTTTTTTTATTTTTTTTTATTTTTTTTTATTTTTTTTTATTTTTTTTTATTTTTTTTTATTTTTTTTTATTTTTTTTTATTTTTTTTTATTTTTTTTTATTTTTTTTTATTTTTTTTTATTTTTTTTTATTTTTTTTTATTTTTTTTTAAATAGGTACCTTAGAAGTTTGAGTAGTATTCGAAGAAACATAAAAGATTGATGATTTTAATTTTGAGATAAATTAATAATATGTTTTGGGTAGAAATTCTTTTAGGTACTGGGTTTGAATAATTTAAATTTGGAATCTATTTTTATGAAACATACAAAATATGTAATAAAATTATTAAGAATTAAAGCTTTGTTAATGTAAAACCCATTAAACAAAATTCAATTCAATTCTACTTTTTTAAGTCTGATTAAATTTGAAATTTAACTCGAAATAATAATTTTTTTTTCTTTACCTTTTTAGTTCACACTTTGTCGTAGAAGAAAATATAATAACAAGAGGAGGGAAGAAATTCCAACAGTTCCAACTTGAAAAAGTTAAAATGTTCCAACAATGCTTATCGACTCATGATTTTCTTGTTTTCAAATTAAAAGAGCAGATATTAAGCTTGCAGATGATTTCCGTTTGTTGCAAGTGAAATAGCTTCGGGAACCTGATGCATTTATGTACCAGTAAATTGTAAACCTTTTTGGTCCTAAAGAGTCGCAAGTCGCCGATATTATTACTTCCCTCTCGCTCTAATGAGTTTTGGGCTGAAATTAGAATCCTACTGTTTTTCCCCAGTTCTCTTCTTCAAAGTGAATCTTGGGATGAATTTACTCCTATAGCTTATACTAAAATAGCGTTATATATTTTAATTTAAGATAGTAAAGTCCATATTTTGTTCAAATTGTAAAGATTATGGAGCAAAGCCTTATAAGCTATTTTTAAATATCGGAAGAAAAAAATTACCTTTCTATTGAAAACTTAAAATGTCTGCTATTTCTAAGGACAAGAAGTGAAGAAATGTCAAAACACAAAGCTGTCAGTTTCTTTCACTTTTAACTTACAATTATTGTAAATAGATTTTTATCCTACTTTTCCTACTTGTAAAGTTATAGTGAATACATATGTAATTCTTATGTATGTATGCGTTTATTTGCCAGCTATCCTTTCGTAATTATTCATAACAAATTTTTGGTATTAAAATTCTGCTCGTCTAAACCTAAATTAAATGCCCTCTTCTTATTTACGCTATATGTATAGAAAAAAACTACAAATCTTATGGACATGTACAGTGTTACATTAAACATTTATGTTAGTTAGTCATCCTTCTTACTTGCAATTAAATTCTATCCTGTTTTTTTTTTTTATTCATAAAAAATCTTTTCAACTCATGGTTTTAAACTTTCAAAACTTTTTTTTTGTTGGATCGACTTTATTTGTCTGACCGGATTCCGTCATCTTTTAAAATAAATTATTTTATGTCTTTTTTTGTTGTTGGAAGGGGTCTAAGAAGCGCCGTCCGACAGACATATAGATCCCTTTTCGTTAATTTATTTATGTTTTTTTTATTGATTTTTTATAATTGATATTTTTTATACGTCCGTATAGTAGACATTAAAAAAGAAGAGTTTCATATTTGTTTTTTTATTGATCCTTTATACAAAAATGCCGCCTGTTCTTGATTATATTTCCCACATTAGATTGATGGGTGAGTCGTCCTTTTAAGTTCTCCACTTTCATCAATACCGATGATATTAATAATATAATTTATGTAAGCGCCTTTAATTTTTGTTTCTTTATGGTTTTTCAAATTGAATCGATTATGAAAATCCTTTTGAAAATGGAGTACATAATTGTTTTTTTTTCGATTTTTGTCGTCTTTTTTTAAATTTCTCCTTTAATCACAAAATTATTATTATTCTGAATTCAAACTTTTTGTTGAAGAGTAACCTTAAACAAAATTTTATTTGCTTTTGCCGTATTTTTTTTTTTTTTTTGTAGAACTTTCAATAGAAATTAAAAGTGATTTTATTTAAGTTTTGCTCAAACTTACAAAAGAGTTTTTTTTATTATTAAATCGTTTAATTAAAATAAAAATTATGACCCAATTTATTTTTAAACTTTTTTCGCTCAAAAGATTATTATAATTGGTTTATGGGTTGATGGAATTTTTCGTGCTTATTTAATTTTACAAATTCATACCGCGAAATCGTATTAAATGCGATAACATCTTTTGACATCATCTTCGTCATCTTTCTTTATATTTTGAAGGCACCTTTATATTCCGGGAGGGTAACGTTGTAAATAATAATAATTCTGCGCTTATAAACTTATAGTTCTTGGAAATGTAACATAATTAAAATCTGAGCAAAGCTCTGAGCAGAGGTTAAGCGATCAGAGCAAAGCTCTGAGGAGATTATGACCAGATCCCTCAGATTTAATTATGAAACACACTTGAGCACTGAACATGTCATATGCATAGTAATCTAACAAATTACATAAAAATTGTATGAAGTTGGCTTCGCTCAGCGTTTTGCTCGATTTGCTCGGTCATTTTATTCTGAGCATACAGATCATGCTCCGAGGTAGCTCAGATGGAAAAAAGAAACACGACTTATGTACTCTGATTTGCCTGAGGTAAAAAAGAAACATAGAAATAATTTTTGACAGCTCGGTGATCTGCTCTGAGGCAAAAAAGAAAAACGCAAGTGAGCATAAAAATCAGGTTTTCGGGTTTAAAAGTCCTCATTAACCATATATTATTGTCACAAACAAAATTCTACCACATTTTAGTAAAAAATTATATTCTCTACAATTTCGGTTAAATTTTTTACTGAGAATTTCAAAATAAGCAAGTAGGTACCACAAACAATTGACCTTAATAAATTGATGTTTTTTTTTAAACTTTCATCTACCGAAAAAAAAACACCCAATCAACAATTTGTCAAACATTATTAAATGTTTTGTATTTTCTTTTTCTACAAAATATACCTCTACCGAAAAAAATTCACCTCAATCAAATATCACCCTGATTTATGGGCATGACGAATTATTTGTCAAACGTTAGTTTTTGCATTAAACCCTCATTATCTTGTATTATTTGAAATTTATACACAGTTCTGTCAGACCATTTTTTTCCTAACGACATGTTGGTTACAGTTGTTCAAAAAAAAAAAAATAATCCTACCATCACTATTTAAAAAAAAAAAAATCCCTAGAGTTAAAACTCTCCCTATAACTGACTGACCCTTAAACTATTGCCTTTGATGATACTACTCGTATTTAAGTGTAAGTGTGACGAAAAATCCAAAATTGCTCATTCTGCCTTAATTGAAAGTATCAATGTGACATTTGACCGTCCACTATGTGGATGTGGATATATATTGTGAAAAATAGGACACGACCTGCACCCTGCTTGTGCAAGCATCAAATTCATTAGACCATGCTTTGCTTTATTATTTATTTTTCGGGTATAATTCTCTTAAGCTGCTTAAAGTCGACCCTTCTTTAAAATCGTGTTTTGTGAAAAATTGCCTTTTCAGGAGTGAGGTAAATCCACATCAAGCGAATCAATACAAAACATACAATACATTTCAGACTATGCGTATATTATTCTTTTAAAGTCAAACAAACACATTTTTCATTTTGAATGTTTACCTGCGTCTGTATTTGATAGAAACAGCAAACATATAGTCTTTCATATTGTGTATATCACATGTTGGTGTTAAAAAGGTGGGAATTGTTTCTCCATAAGGTATAAATAACTTAAAAAAAAAAAAATGCTGATACATATTCGTATAAGAGTTGATTTTGAATTTGTTGATGAGTATAAATGTCTATAATGGAAAATAAAAAAATAAAAATATTAATATGAAAGGTGATTTAATTAATCCTTTTCTCACAGGTTTACCATTTCAGATTCTGTTGTTGCAATAAGATTAAGCTTTTCAATAAACCTTTATTCTCGACCGAATTATGCTGGTGTATACAGGGTGGCCCAACAAATATTAATCGATTTTAAATGCCAGTAAATTTTCTTTTGGTTAACGTGAGTTTTAACTAATTAATAGTTTTATTTAAAAGAAAGTCAAGTTCGTATTGCGATTTAAATATCGACTGTTAAAATATCGTAGTTACAACAAGAAAAAAGTAAAATATTTGATTATACTCACGCGATTTTTTTTTATTTAAGACCGCCCTTGCGATTTTATGTCGTTGTGATTGAAAAATCGCGTCGAAACTTATTATAGCTTTTGTTGTTTTTAATTGGACGATTTTTTATCTGTCGCATGAAATGAGAAACACTGTTTTAAATCTAAAACACACATATGCGATTAAAAAATCGCAGCTATAAAATAATCGCACAGATAAAAAAAAATTAAAAAAGCTCCATATTCAAAGTATTTTTTTAGTTACAAAATTAAATAGATCAAATTAAATCAAATGAAACTGAACGCACCACTTGCAATTTTAATAAAAGTCTTGTCATATTATTTTCTAAGTTTTGCGACTAAATAGTAGTGCGATCGACAAGGGTTCTAGTCAATTATTTGATAATTGATAATTAAACGTTGCTATTTATCTGTTTCAAATCTGTGCATTAACAAAGTTTGTTGTATATCTTTGGGGTTTTAAAAACTCAAACGACGAAATTCGAGTGACCGAAAACAAAAGTGCGTTAATGCGAATAATTTGTTGCAATCGCAACGAAAGAAAATCCAAAATATTTTCCTAGTTGGTAAGATAAGGTTATAATTTCGATAACAGCGAATCGTGCACTTTATTTCCTTATTATTCCATACAAATTCTCGAAGAAAATTGTTCTTATTTAAGAAATAAAATCAAATAACAATAACCAAACAGCCCAAATAAAATAAATGTTCATTGGCCACTTCTATTAAATCATTCAATGGATGAAAAAAAATCTCCACCTTGATAGGCAACTCCTCATCACAACTTTCCTATATGACCAGGTGTCCCTAAAAAAAACTTCATTGCTTACATGAATATAAAATCTAGCTATAAAAACAATTTGTTGACAAACAAAACATAGAGACTGGTTTTTGCCATGTAAAAGTTGTTAAACTTCAATTTCTTTTATTATTTGGGGCTTTCAAAACCCGTCTGATGGGAACTAAAAAAGAAGTAATAAACTTAATATTGGTCCTTAAAGCTGCTTACTCGTTCTATAAAGGGTAGTTATGTGTTATATGTACTTAGGATCAAATAATCAAAAATGTTTTTGTGATGTGCAGTTAACAAAATGATTGTATTTTATAAACAAAAATCGTCCTTCCGTTCATCCTTGATGTATAACGACTTTTAAGATTGCATGTAAAACAATACTGCACAGTGCACATTGCTTCCTTTTATCTTAAATTTTATTATTTTTGAGAGAAAATAAATAAAAACAGCTCTGTTATACGATAGGAAGGGTTACGAAAAACATCTTGTGTGCACTTAAACAAAAGTGAAAATAAAAGATAGGACAAGAAATTTGCAACGATACAAAAAAAGCATTAAGTAAGCATTTAAAGCAAGCTCAAATGTATAATTACTTCAATCGGTCTTTAATAAGTATCTTGTTTAAGCAAACAAAATCGTTCTTTCTAATAATGTTTCGCTGACACCAAAAATACCTTAAGGGTCAAATAAATGTATCATAAACAGCGTTAAATGGATTTTGATAAAATTGGGATATGACTTCGGTCTTTGGGATCTTAGAACCTCATTTGTGGGATATTAAAAAAAAAAGTATAGCATTTGGAAAGGTCAGGAAATGGTCATAAAACCGAACAGTAAAATGAAAGTGAGGGGGTTTAATGTTGTTTTTTTTTGTTCTTTTCTTTATCGTTTTGTACTTATTACAGCACCAAGACTTTAGTGAAGCTGTGAGTGCAAAATTGGTGTACAACAATTTTTTTTTTTTTTTGATTTTAAGTCGATCGAGAATACAATTTCATTACTGTTACTACTGTCAATTAACAATTAATCGTAGGTTCCTTAATTAAATCTACATGCATTTTAGGGAGAGATACATCCTAGTGGATCAAACAGTCGTGCAATCGTTGATAGGATTGTACGTTTCGAAACTGTTTCTTCATAATTGATAAATATTGCAAACGATAATTTTAACAAAAGTTTGGATCCTTCAAGGTGTTGCAGACAGTTGTTTATTACAAGAAAATTGATAATTATAACAAAATGGTTGATTTTTTTTTTTTTTTTTTATAAATTCAGTTTTAATGTTCCCAATTTCAATATTTATCAACTATCAATTGATAATTGACAATCATAATAAAAGTGAACATCATATGTTGTCAAAAAGGAAATGTAACTCTTTTTTTTGGGAAAATTAGATTTTTTAATGTAAGTCTTAAAAAAAAAAATTTAAATAATTAGTTAAATTTTTAAAATAATTATACAAAATACATATTGAAATGAAAAATGAAGTGAGAAAAATACAAAATACACATTGAAATGAAAAAAATTAAAATTAATTTAAACCATAAAGGTCACCCTGTATATTTTTAGGGAAAAAAAGAAGATTGGCAAAAATTTGGTTGCCCAAGCGAGGGACTATTTTTTATTTTTCTTTATTGATGTTATTTTGTATCTTCATATATTAAATTTTCTAAGTCTTCTTTATTTTTTATATTCTGAACAAAAAATTAATTAAAATTTAAAAAAAGAAGAGATATTAATAAAATATTATGTTTCTATACCTATATGTGTTTATGTATATCCCTTTCAGATTTTTTTTCTTAAAAATATAATGTTTCTGCAATAAAATGGTAGAATTATATGGGTCTTGTTAATAAGCTTAAATTTGATTTGTGATGAATGGATAATAATTGAAGCTTCAAATAATAGAGCGTCATAAGGTAATAAGATTCACTAATTAGATATTAAAATTGAAAGCTTATTGTACCTATATTGGTATATGTACTTTTCGAATTTCCAGAGATGGATCTTCGAATTTTGATTTATGTGATGATGAAAAACATTAATTTAAGTTATGCATAAGCAAATAAGAAGATTGATAAATTTATGTACATTGTACATGTTGCACATAATATGTCTAGGGAAATTTTGAATTATTTTAATTTTTAGAATATAATACATTGTCTCAGTGCAAATAGTTTTTTTTTTATTTATATGACTACCAAAAAATTTTATTAACAATCCGCAACCACCCAAACGGGGCACCCCGTTTCCAAAAATGTTTCTGGCTGACAAAAATTTCAGAATCTTGAATTTATGGAATTTTGAATAAAGAATTTAAGAATTTACAGAGCTTTGGAAATCACAGAATTTTATAATTTACAATATTTTGGAATTTTTTGAATTTTGGAATTAACAGAATGTTGGAATTTAAGGCTTTAAGAATTTACTAAATTTTGGAACTTATAGGATTTTGAAATTTAAAAATTTTTGGAATTAATAGAATTTTGGAATTTATAGAATTTTGGAATTTATAGAATTTTGGAATTTATAGAATTTTGGAATTTATAGAATTTTGGAATTTATAGAATTTTGGAATTTATAGAATTTTGGAATTTATAGAATTTTGGAATTTATAGAATTTTGGAATTTATAGAATTTTGGAATTTATAGAATTTTGGAATTTATAGAATTTTGGAATTTATAGAATTTTGGAATTTATAGAATTTTGGAATTTACAGAATTTTGGAATTTACCTACATAATTTTGGAATTTACAGAATTTTGAATTTTACAGAATTTTGGAGATTACAGAATTTATTTAATAATTTAAAATAAGAACAGAAACTAAAAATTTTTGAATTTATTTCGGAATGCGGCTTTATGAATTTCTAGATTTTTGATAATAAGAATTTAAAATTTTGAATCAACCGAATGCCAAAATATGTCCAGAATTTTAAATACCGAATTCGAAGAAATTTGAATCTGAAAAATTTTGGAAACGAGATAATTGAAACCAAAGAACTTTTAGATTTTGTGCTTACCGAATTTTAAAATATAGAATTTTTTAATACAAAATTATAAATTTACAGAATATTTTAATAAAGAATTTCTGAGTAGGTACCTAGAGAATTTTTAAAACCAGAATTTTAGATTTACAGAATCAAATAATTTGTATACTAAATTTTGGCACATATGTACATAATTGGGAGCAGTGTATCTTTGACTTCTACTCGTACATATTATGTATTAGTACCTAGCAAAGCATTGAGCAGTTTTAATTTCTTTCAAAAACTATCTTTTGCTGTTTTTATTCTAAAGGTCTTTGAAGGGCAAATGAAAAAAAATATAACAATTTTTAGCAAACCTAATTAGTAGTGTCCGACCGAAGCTTCGGCTTCGGCCTTCGGCTTCGGCCTTCGGCTTCGGCCTTCGGCTTCGGCCTTCGGCTTCGGCCTTCGGCTTCGGTCGAATTCGGCCAAAAAAACAACATTCGGCCAAACCTTCGGCTTCGGCCATTTTAGGCCGAAGTTTTGGCCGAAGCCGAAGAATCTGTTTATTATATCGAACAAACAAACTTTTGTTCTTAGCATACAACATTAGACTCTTTGATTTTAATTAATAATGTATTGAATTAATATTACTAAAAATTATTACTAAAAATAAATTATTTATTTCTTTTTTGTTTATAATTACTAATTAGTTATAAGTTATTTTTATTTTATTTGTCTTATGTTATTTAAGCAATAAATTTTAATAAAAATAATATTTTTATCCAATTGGAAAGGAGAATCCTTGACTTTTTTCAACCTTAGGCTTCGGCTTCGGCTTCGGCTTCGGCCGAAGATTTTCTTTCAGCCTAATAATTCGGCTTCGGCTTCGGCTGAAAATCGACCTTCGGTCGGACACTACTAATTAGCCTTCTCTCGGGAAAAGGACAAACCATTTTTTTTAGAGTTTGTTCTAAATAAAGCTTCATTATCTTTTTGGAGAATTAGTAAAGTTTTCTTTCTCATTGTAGTGTTCGGCGCAGGGACATAAATCCCTAGGCCATAAGTCCACAAGGTACTTTTGTCCCAATTGAGTAGGACTTAATCCTAAATCATTTTCGAGAATTTTGTCCCAGTCAAATCCAGGGACAAATACCTTTTTTTTGTCATAGATAGAACAGAAGTAAAAGTCCGAAATGTTTTATAATTTAGGCAGATGACCCATAGAGGGAGTTATAATCCACCACAGGTAATGTTGTCCAAGAAAAATGTTGAGCAAAATTCGGTAAGTTCTAGAATTTCCACATTTCGAAACATACGTATATTACAAAAAATATTTGGTGAATTTATTTCACGTGTGTGTGACACAAGCCAAATGGGCCTGAAGACTTAGATAATATGAACCATATAGAAATGGTAGGGACAGAATTTTGAAAACACTTCCAATGAGTTCCCCAATCGTGAAAATGAATTGGTACATAGTACATATATGTATTACAATGTCTACTTAAAATGTCAAAATCAAGGTGTCTGTATATTAGTGAATATAACTCATTTTTAAATTACAATACTTTACATAACGTTTTTATAGCACGAATTGATTTTGCTTCCACTCCATGTAATTTGAAAAAGAAAAGAAATAGGTATATTATAATTATAGATTAATGTACCTATGTATCTTATATTTTTTCTGATTAAATTAAGAACGAATTCCTTTTCCAAATAAAAAAAAATCGGTAAAGTGAATACAAAAGATTTACTTATAGAAATTAATATTAAAGCCAACTTAAATAGAAAATTGAAATGCCTTTAGTTGAACCCAAGGAGAAATTCTTGATCTAGAGAAAAGCCCTCGAAAGACGGTATAATAAATGCACACAGTTTATTGGGAACTACATTTTTTTTTATAAGTCTCGCCTTTTTTGTTTTTTTTTTTGTACGGAAGGAACCAAACTTACAAATGCCTTTTACTTTAAAAATTCCTTCTACCAAAAATCCACTATTCCGAGAAACTAATAAAAAAATATTTCTCCTAGCCTCCTTCATCACTGATGCACACAGAATCTTATTTTTTTTTTGTTGCCCATACTTTCCTGCTAAAAAAGATCTAAGACCGTAAAGTACCATTTACGATGAAGGAATTTTTGTGTGCAGATTTTTTTTTTTTATTTACCCAAAAAAGGTAAAATGAACAAGGAATTCTGTTTTAACATATATATTCGTTTATAGAAATATATGGATGCAGTATACACGTTACACTTATAACCTATAAGAAAAAGGGTTAACGAGGGTTGACACCCTGAACAAAACAAAGCAAAAATAAAATAAAAACAAAAACTGAAATCTCCTCTAGTAGTAACACTGATACACTGAAAACACATCAAGGGCTTTCAGCAAAATAAGGACGAAAACAAAACAAAAAAAAAGAATAACAACAAAAATATTATAATATTCAAACAATGCCAAAAGCAAGAAAGTATATAGAATGAATTCACAAATAAAAATACTCCTTGTGAGCTTGTTATTTCAATATGAAATTAAAATGTATTTCATTTCAGTCTCAGAAACTCTCTTATAGCACAAAACAGAGCGAGAATCCCTTCAAATAAAAAAAAAGGACGAAATCCTCGAGAAACAATTATTATTAAGTTCTCCACAAGTATTAAGTATTCAATGCGCGGGAAAGCAAAAATATTCAAAGGCTTCAAACAAAACTCTTGCCTACCTAAATATACAAACCCACCCTATCTCCTTCTCACTATATATAAAATATACATTTCTCGCCACTCAGCTGAAGATGAGAAAATTGCTTCCGGAATTAAGGAACTCCAAAGAAACTTCACTATTATATAAATGTATATGAGTTAAAGATGATAGTGCTGACTTTGCTCAGAGTATAATATACTCGTTGCGTTGTCAAAAGTTGTATCTTACATTTGCTTAGCAAGATTTATGTACACATACCCTCCCCTCTTCTCCTTCACTCTTTGCTTTGTCTTGGTTTTTAATAATTCTTAATAATATCAAAAGCATTTATTCAAAATTGGATGATAATTTTATCCTTCAGAGTTATTGTTTTTTCATCGCGTCCGTCGTCATCTTGAATACAGCAGTCTCATCAGAAAACACTACGAAACATGTATATATTTTTTTTAGTCATATACTTAGAAATGGATAACTTACAGAGTTTAAAGCACCAAAAAAGTTTTAAAAAAAAATAAAAGAGAACAAAAGTATTCTTGAACAAAATGCCATGACGTCGAGCAAAAAAAAAAAATTAAATAACTTTCCGCGACAAGATGTATCCTCCCTCGTGTATGCATAAACCAACTGTTGGCTGAAGAAATTTTAAAGGAACGAAGAAAAAGAATGAATGAAAAAAAAAACATTGCTTTCAAGGAAAAAGTTACAAAAGGTTTTCTTCCACGACCACTTCACTTTGGAAATAGGGTGAGATAAGTAACACACAATGTGGACCGACGATATAGTCCTCGCATAATATCTGGGTCAACCGGAATATAAATGAAGCTATTTAAACGGTATAAGGAGAACCCCTCCCCGTAGTGTTATGGTTAGTGCCAAGCTTTCGGGGATCGAATTCCAGCCTACTTCATCTAAAAATAAAAAAGTTTTTTTTTTGTTCAGGAGTACTGTCTCTCTGCGAGGAAGTGACATCCTCCAAAAGTATCTATTGTTAGGGAAAAGTATCGGCTCGTATTCTGTGAAAATTAAAGTTCACACACAGGAATAGTTGACAATTTTAAGTCAGATATCGCGTTTAAGTAATTTGCAGGATTAGCTTTCTTACTTATTTATTTCATTTAACTGAACATTTTGTCCATACAATTTCCTAGAACAACCGCCTTGGAAAATCCTCGAGTTTTAATACGAAGATCGAGAACTGTTAGATGAACTTTTATGTGGACTTGTCGGTGGACAAAAATTGTTTGTTTTTGGTCATTCCTTATGCTATGGTTTAGCACATGCGAAAGTTTCATTAAAATCATTTTAGTGGTTTTATATTTTATCCAACTAAGCCTAGCTCCATACAAACAAATTTTAACTGCCAAAAAGTGGGCGTGGTAAAAAATTTTGTATGAGCTTCTTCAAAAAAAAAAAATTACATCTATGTATGTATAACGATAACGGATACTTATAAATTTTGACGACGTTATTACATTTAAAATTAAGTGGGCGTGGCAGTGGTTGGAAATTAAGGATGGTGAATTCTCATCCCATATTCATTACCATACATACCTCAAAAATTTCATCAAAATTGGTTAATTTGTCCAGATTTTATCGACTCAAGACAAAAAAAAAAACGCCCAAAAAGTGGGCGTTTGAAAAAAACATTGCTTAGCCGATTTTCCTAAAAAAATATTAGGTACCTATCTAACGGGTGATTTTTTAAGAGGTTTAGAACTTTTTAAAAAAAAAAAACACAAAAAATTCGAAAAAATGAATGAAATATTTATTTGAATCGATAGTTTGAACCTTGCAATTTAATGTTTAAAGATAATTTCATGCAAATGTTGACCGCGGCTGCGTCTCAGGTAGCCCATCCGCTGAGTCCAATTTTGGCATACTCTTTCACACATATCGGCCGGTATCTCACGAATGAATGCATGGATGTTGGCTTCCAGTGCGTCAATCGAAGCGGGCTTGTCCCTATAGACATTAGCCTTGACATACCCCCACAAAAAATAGTCTAATGGTGTCAAATCGCACGATCTAGGCGGCCAATTGACCGGCCCGAAACGTGAAATTAACTGTTCACCAAACTCGCCTCGCAATTGCGCCATTGTTTCGCGTGCTGTGTGGCATGTGGCACCGTCTTGTTGAAACCACATATCATGCAAGTCAAGAACTTCCATTTCGGGCAAAAAAAAGTTTGTTATCATCGCTCGGTAGCGTTCACCATTGACAGTAACGCTGCGATTCGCATCATCTTTGAAGAAATATGGCCCAATAATGCCGCCGGCCCATAAACCGCACCAAACAGTGGCTTTTTCGGGATGCATTGGTAGCTGTTGCAATGCTTCTGGCTGATCTTCACTCCAAATGCGGCAATTGTGCTTATTTACGTACCCATTCAACCAAAAATGAGCCTCATCGCTGAACACAATTTTTCGATAAAAAAGCGGATCCTCGGCCAGCTTTCCAAGAGCCCATTCACCAAAAATTCGGCGTTGTGGTAGGTCGGCTGGCTTTAGTTCTTGCACCAGCTGTATCTTAAAAGGCTTTACGCCCAAATCCTTCCGCAAAATTTTCCACGTAGTGCTGTAACAAAGGCCTAACTGCTGGGAACGGCGCCGAATCGACATTTCGCGGTCTTCTGTCACACTAGCTGATACGGCCGCAATATTTTCTTCACTACGCACAGTACGTAAACGTGTTGGTGGTTTAATGTCCAACAAAGTAAATTTGGTGCGAAATTTGGTCACAATCTTCCGAATAGACTGCTCAGAAGGTCGAGAATGCCGACCATAAAATGGAAGCAGCGCGCGATGAACATTTCGAACCGAGCACGAATTTTGATAGTAAAATTCAATAATTTGCAAGCGTTGTTCATTTGTAAGACGATCCATGGTTAAATTGCAAACCAAACTGAAGCTGTTTGACAGTGACACAAGGTACTAAACACACGTCAGCTGTCAAAACCAGTGTTGCCAAAACCAAACCAGCTAAAAAATCACCCGTTATAAGGTCAACTCCCCGCATTTTATCAGAGGGCGTGGAAATTAATTCTACCGATCTTTAACCCCATTCTATAATACCTCTTAAAATTTCATCAAAATTGGAAAAATGGTTCAGATTTTATCGACCCACGACAAAAACACGCACAAAAAACTGGACGTTAAGAAAAAGTTTGAAGTGCGAATTTTTCTAAAAGAAACATTATATACACCTTGTATTTCGACAACATCCCGTATTTTTATCAATTTCGAAGACGATATTAATTTTTTGAAATGGGCGTGGTAGTGGGTGGGAATTAAATTGTCGATTTGTCATAATAATTATGATCACACTCGGTTAAGAGGATCAAATATTATCGACTCAAGACAAAAAAAAAAAAACGCCCAAAAAGTGGGCGTTGGAAAAAAAAACTTTGTAAGCTGATTTTCCTAAAAAAAAATCTTTCAAAAAACATTATTTATAAGGTTCACTTAGTTAACTTCCCGTATTTTTATCAATCAAATTTGGCATTATAAAACATTTTTTTTTAAGTGAGCGTGGTAGTGGGTTTTTTTTGTCGAATCCCATTAATAATTAATACGTCTTCTTATTTCATTAAAACTGGTTCAAATTTTATCGACCCAAGACAAAAAAAGAACCTCAAAAAAGTAAGCGTTGGAAAAATCTTTTTATATCCGATTTTCCTAAAAAAAAAAAAAAAAAAACAATATCTACATAAATGTATAAGGTTAACTTAGAAAACACCCCCTTATCAATCAATTTCCACGCCGGGGCAGTTGGTTGAAATAAATGTTGTCCATTTCTCATGCCATTCATTAATACGCCTTAAAATTTCATTTTAGACTGTCTATTTATTAAAAAAGAAAAAAAACGCCCAAATAGTGGGCGTGGGAAAAATTGTATGTAACCGAGTTTCCTTCAAAAAATATTATCTATAATGGCAACATATTTTTTATTAAAATTTCACAACGATACTACATTTTTATTTAAGTGGGCGTGGCAGTGGGCGGATATATTTTTCAATCGCTCATCCAATTCATTATCACGCCTTTTTTTATGTTAAGTTCAGTTTTTATGGAGTTTTTTTCCGCTCTTCCATACAAAGTGCCCCACTGTGTGCCATGGAGTTCTTAATTCATTTTAAAAAGGTATATAGTTTGGACGCCGCGTTCCAACCTCAGATTGTCAATTTGAGCGGTTAAATTTTATATTTATATCGCGCGTTTCAAAGACATATCATCTGATAAATTAAGTCCCCGTGTTCTAATCTCAATTTTCGATCTAGTCCCAAATTTTTTCAACAATTTTTATTATGGAACCAACCTAAAATGTCTAGAAAGTTTGTCGGTAAATTTGTTCGCTAAGCGGTGTGCGTATATCGTTATATTTGTTTGTTTGTTAGAAATTCAATTTAATTCTGAAACAAAAATGACTCCACTATTTCTTATACCCAATTTAATATCATTTCATCCATTCAAGCACAAGCACCTATACCTATATACATATACAAGTCCAAAAGACACTTAATACCATCATTCCCTCGCGCATACATGTGCTATAATTCTCAGAAGTATAATACCACTTCAACTTTATAAATTGAATTGCTGAATGCCCTTATCTTATAGTGAAATGAGTTTGTGACTTTTTGCGACCCCCATATATCCTTTAATTATTATTAGAGATAATTTTATTCAGTGAGGCCTTTTGTAACATGATAACAATATCAAATTTGAGTATGTTTAGAAGAAACGTAGCTGTATGTATAAGAGTCATTGACAAAGCAAGCGAGGTCGGCAGCCTTTCGAAATTAAAACAGATCCCCATAACATTGAAGTTCAAAATATCAATTGCCTCCACTTAAAATCCGTTTCCATATGGTTATTAGAAGGTAAATACTATTTGAGTTCTTATAAGAGAATTGATAATATACGTTCAATTGTCAAAACCCCCAGGATATAAAGTTTATATAATACTCAAGTTTAAGTGCTTAAATGTCATCGGTTGCATACCACTTATGGATTATATTTTTTTATGTTTCAAACGCATAAAAACGCTTTGATACAAAATTAAAAAAAAAAAAAGCATTCGAATTTCAAAATGAATGGAACACAATGTGTGCAGAGTTGGGGCAGAACCTATTGGATTCAGTTCATAAAAACAAATTGGGATAGGTTTAAGTTCGGCTGTAAAAAATTGTAAAAAAAAAATATAATAACTAAACAATTAAAAATCTGAGCATCTCCAATGCAGATAATAAAAAAAATATCATAAACATGCGTTCGTAGAATAAACTCTTAATGCTGCTGAACAAATTCAATTCTTCGGCATGGTTTTCTCTTGAAGACTTGCCATACTCATATATTAATTATGACTCAGTGGGGCTATAAAATTTTTTTTTTATAATAAATACGTCAATTGTGTGATATATGTTTATTGTTCCGCACGAAATATATAGCAGATAATCTATAATAAAAAATATTCGTTGGGGGAATTATTACAACAAGAGGGTAAAATTCCACGGAAACTGACCTCGAATATGACAATCATAAAATAGTCCAGTCAATAAAGCCAAAAAACAGACCAATTAGGAAATAATAACCGGAAAGCTGAATTTTGGTATATAGCCTCTATATAGTGTTCTTAAGAAACTGGCATAAGTCCTCATCGATATGAGAACCGCTAACAATTTTAAGGTGGGTTGAAGGCCCCACAAAATGTTTTTTTTTAGGAATAACTTCCAATTGGTAAATTGTAAAAAAAAATGTCATACACATTTGTACTTTTCCCACAAAAAAGATTAACATACTTTTTTTTTTATAAAAATAACCGTTTTCGAAATAAACCAATCGGAAGAGTTAATGGTCTTACTTTTCTATAGGGTTGGGCGGCTTAGTTAAAAAAAAATGTGCATTTTGTGATAAATGCATCATTTTTTTTTTGTTTTCGGTACATTGTATGAACATGATTATAAGATATCGGCCCACTGTATTTGTCCACCCCTTTAGGTGGAAGGGGCAAATTTAAAAACAAATATTGAAAATAGAAATAACACAACGGCAGCACCTACAATATTATGTTATAACTTTTTTTAAAGCCAGTTATTTATTCTTTAATTATGTTTTTAAATTACGTTATTTTAGTGCTTAGTTTTTGAATAAATGATTTTTAAACTCTTAATTTTACGAATTTTATTCGAATTTTCTTCGAATTTTCTTCGATTTTTAAACTCTTAATTTTTCGTCGAATTTTCTTCGAATTTTATTCGAAAAATTAAGAGTTTAAAAATCATTTATTCGAATTTTTTTCGAAAAATTAAGAGTTTAAAAATTATTTATTCAAAAACTATGCACTAAAATAACGTAATTTAAATTTTTTTATTTGGTGAAAAATATGTTTCCAAAAAATATCCTAAATTAAAATTTTTAAATTTTTATTTTCTAGCAACAGCCTTACGAGTATTTGTGCAAGTTTTCCTTTTCTAGATTGAAAGTTGAACATTTGTCAAAGCCTTGAATAAACTTGACAATAATTTGGAATTTTTATTCAAGTTTTTAAAACTCCCATTATTTTAATTTTAAGTACTGAAAGAAGAATTGGTTTTGTTAATTGATCAAAATGAGAAAAAAGTTACGCTTACTATTAAAAATATTTCCGAAGTCTCGAATGAAATAAACTATTGGAATAGCTAATTTATTAAAGTTAGAAGTGCAATAGACGGTGAGAGTAACCATTTACGGGGGAAAGGTATCGATTGAGATTATTTTCGCACCATGTTTGGAATTGAATTAACTGTTATGAGTCATTGATTATATTGGCAACATCGTTTATTGTTCAGACGAATATTAAAGGGACCAAGTGACTGCCTTGAGGAATGCCTCAATTTATGTGCTCAGAAATTGAGAATCTAAAGATAACCTTGTATTGACGTTTTTATAGCCATGGCCTTAATCATACAAATGAAATGGGGTTTTTTGTTTAAGTTGAAAAGATTGGTGAGAAATTTCGTCAAAAGCTTGTCGGTGTGTTTCACATCTACTTCAGTTCCTTTTTTTCTAATGCATTTAGAACCGTTTTGTAATACGAAACTTTAGTAATCATATTCAACTTAAAATTACGTTCTAAAAATAATATCGTAAAAAATGCTTTGGAAGAGTTTGGGGATAGAAGAAAGTATATGTGGCAAAAGTTAAAAACAGCATAAGTCAGTTTTTGCAAGTTTTCAGGAGAACAATTTAAATGTTTATTCTGCGATTACAAATAGTGTTCACAATTTATGGGCGAAGTGTTACAGTTCATAAAACGTAAGAGATAAAATTACGAACAAAATATGACAGTATAGATTCGCATATTGCGCATCAGATACTGTAACAAACTAAATTTCGACATAAGTCGACTTATGCTGTAATTCCTTGTGGCCACAGTATACCTCAAATCTTAATATTAGAAATTTGAAGCTTAAGAATGCTTTAGTTTTATCTCGATATGACAATTTTCTAAACGTAAAATTCCTCGAACTCAAACATTTTCAAGTTTTTGTCAACAAAAGAATCAATTTAAAAATTAAAAAAAAAATTAACCTTCGTAGAACGAAGAGAACATGTTTTTTATAATTAAAAACAAATTCAGAATTTAAAAAAATCGAAGAAAACAGTTCAACTTCAAAAATTCGAAGGACTGAATTGCTATTTCCGAATGAAAATTTTTCCAGTACAATTTTAACGATATTTTACATAACCGACTTTCTGTATACTTATTAGCTACGTCCACATTCACTAGACTTGAGTTCGAAGGACCATTAGCTAAGGAAAATTATATATTCACCGAAAAAATTCTGGCAAACTTGAATAATTTAATTTAATTTGTATGTGTTAAGTCTTTCCTTAAAAGTAGGTTTTTAAATTTCTAAATTAAAATTCAGTTTTTTACAAATCACTTAAAACTATCAATTTTTCCGAAGAAATGTAAAAATTGGAAACTAATAAATAGTAGATTTAAACAAACAACTGACTTTATAATATTTCCCCATTTTTTTTCCGAAATTCTCCTACGAAACAAAAGTCTTTTATTTTCAATTTTTTTTTTTGAGATATTTATAATAATTTGAATTTCCACTTTCACCACCTAAAAAAATTAGCCCTGGGACCTATTTCACCAAAAAATTTTCACTTTTCACTTTGCAACTTTGCACTTTTACTTTGCAAATTTTGTTTCACCAAACGCAAATTTGCAAAGAGGAAATTATTGAATTGAAAAGTTTGCCTCTTTGCAAAGGCTTTGCACTTTGCAAATTTTCTGAAACACATTGCACTTTTACTTTGCAGGAACTTTTTTTTTGCAAAGTTGCAAAGTGAAAAGTGAAAAGTGTTTGGTGAAATAGGCCCCTGAGATATTTTCGTCTTTCCTATAAAATTTGAAACTACTTAGTTATGAAGCTTGCTTATGAGACCGACCGATCTTACGGTCCCTTTTAGAGGTTAAGATTAAGCTTTCATCAAAAAATAAAAATGAACCATTCGTCGGGAATGGTCAGGAATTGTTCAACCTACAGCACCCTAGGGCTGCCCACGATATGATATGATACCTAAGAAGAGATAAACTTAGAAAAAATTAAATGTCTTCTCAGTCTCCGTCTCATTAACCTTCAAAATATTCTATACTTTCTGGGTATCACTCTCAGTGTCGGTGTCATATAACTAAGAAATGTGGAATACATTTTTGAATCTAGAAGCTGCTAAATATTTATATATATTTTAAAAAGTTCAATTTTATAGTTTAAAAATGTCATTGTTTTAATTTTAATCTTTTTTGTCGTTCAGTTCAAAAAGTACTGTCTCGGCGGGGGATGCTTTAAGTTCGGTATAGTACCATTTCGCTCTTGTCTCGGGTTCTTTATTAGAACATCATAAAACCAAATAAACAAATATAACAACAAACCAAATTCAGAACTTGACAAATATATATTTCAACATAAAAGTATCCTTAGTATCCTCCTTAAAAAAAAAAAAAAAACCAAACCCCATTTAAGGAAACATTCAAATTATTAATAAAGGACCAAATTTTGGTATGAATACGTTCTGTTCCAATATATGTAGGTATACAACCCGCATACACAAAAAATACACCACATGTTCCAACACAAAAACCCAACTAACCAGACATCCACTTATGTACATGCATACATTATGTATGTATATTCTGTTGAATTAAAAGAAAATAAACAATCAAAATACTTCAAAACATCTCCCCCACCCACAAAAAAAAAAAAAAAAAAATACAATAAAACACCCAGGGTCTCTTCTAAACAACTCGCCGCCACTAAAAAAAAACCCCAAACAAAACAAAACAAAACAAAGGATAACCAAATAACAAGGACTGTGCGTTGTCCCTTAAAAAAAAAAAAAAAAAAAAAAAAAAAAAAAAAAAAAAAAAAAAACAAATAAATGAAAAGGCTTTCCCTAGTCCCAAAATATACAGACACACCAACACACTGCCACACAACAACTGATGAGTTTATTTAACCTTAATCTGTAAAAAAAAGAAGTCACTTAAACTAAGAAAATAGATCAAATTTAGTGCTTTGGGTTCTCCGGTTGGGTTTAAAGTTCTATATATACAGATAAATCATTTTCAAGAGGAAGTCCTTCTTTTAAAGCATTGCATTAAGTTTGAAAAAAAAAGAAGCAGACTAACCATAGTCATACATCACCGACATTTTTCGAGTACAATTTAAAGACTTTCTCGGAACGCTTTTATGTTCCACATCCAGATGGGAGAGGAAAAGAAACGAAAAAAATAAAAGGAAAGAATGGAAATGGACTTAATTCCCCTCCTCTATACGAGTATATTATATGAATACATCAATAGAAAGAATAAAGATTGAAGTGAAGAAAAAAAAAAAAAAAAAGAGAAAAGGGCAACATGAAAGTGGTTCGAGAATACCTCAACACCTCATGCTGCTGCATATTTTCGATTGATAAATACACCGAGGCAGTAGACTCAAACTGGCTCAAGTATCTTTTTTTTTTGTGATAACAAAATTCCATCATTAGATTCATCGTCAAAATAAATGTCTACTTTCCATTTTTTTTTTTTGTGTGGGTACTGGGGACTCCCCACAAACTCTCTTCCTCTCTCTGTCTCTCTTTGCATATAAAGCACATTTAAATAAGTTGTACTAACACAAACCAACAACAGCAACAATTCAAAAAGCAGGGTAGTGTGGCACTACTGCTATCTTTTATATCTACCTATGGCGTGCACAGCAGGAAGCAAGAAAAGAAGAACTTGCATCTTCTATGAATCACCAAAGCGAGTGAGAGTACTTACATGGTCTTTCTTTTTTTTATTTTTATTTTTAAAATTTTTCCCTTCATTGAGCGTAAGTCTGTGTGGAAAGGATTTACGGAATGTTTTATTGAGATTACGTTTCAAATGCGAGACTTCATATATACTAACTCTGTCACACTATACTAACTCTGCCACATGCAGAAGATGAAGTACGGTAACTATATGGGCGTGTAAAATAATTATAGTTATTATGTACCTTCGGACTTTAAAGCAGGCTTTTATTTTATGAGAGAAATGATTTAAATCATATTTTTTATAAGTCCGGAAAGTTTTTTTTTTTTGAATTAAATGCTTTTACTTTTTTTTTTCTTCAAAAGTTATTCCTAAAAAAAAAAAAAAAACGAATGCGAATGCGAAGAGAAGAATATTTTTAATCTTATACCAATTGAGAACTTAACAACGAAGAATAGAAAAGGATCAAAATGAAAAGTGAACAATGAACTTTTGTAAGAAAAATAAATTGTTCAAGGGTGGCGCTATTGATGTTAAAAGTGAAAGAGGTGTATCGTTTTGAAATCAGTGCAAAACAAAAGGATTTCAGACATTAAGCATTTAGTTGCGAATTTAATTAGTAATTTGAACTCGAGTGTTATCTAACAATGTTTGCCTGTTTACATTTTATGTTATTTTTTTGAATTGAAAAGGTTCGTCTGGAAATCAAAGATTATTCGTATTTTTGATATATCAAATGCCTTAAGAATTCATTCAAAACAATTGGTGAAAAGACAGTCGGATTTCGCGATAAAGATTTTATTGCAAGCAGTGCAAAACGATGAATTTGTAATTAAGCACATGTTTCAAAAAATTACAGTAAATGAGATGAACCAGTTGGAGCGCGGTAGACGTATTGGTTTTAAATTGGAATTGAATGAATCAGGACATTTTTTTTTTCCTTTTTTCCTTATTTTCTTTTTTTTTTTCCTTTTTTTCTTTTTTTTTCCTTTTTTTTTCCCTTTTTTTTCCCTTTTTTTCCTTTATTTTCCTTTTTTTCTTTTTTTTGTCTTTACACAACATTGGGAATTTAAGTTTAAACCAGTTTCAGTTGGAAAAATGAAGTGTTCCATTGGGTAGCACTCTTTTTTTGTCGAAAAACTTACTTTTTAATGCAAAATTTGGCTTTGTCGTAAATTGTCCTTTTCCAGAGCATCGCCAGAGCGATGCACATTTTCACCTAATTGGATGTGCATTGTGCAAAGAAACAAAATAATATGCGTTATTAATGTGAAACTAGTCCCAACATGGCCTTTACACTCGGACAGACTACCAGCTTAGTGTGCAGACATTAGGAAACATCGACCCTACTTTTTAGATGAAAAACATTGAGCGGCCACAGTGATTTCAGCATTTCACCTTAACATGGTTCAGGAATGTTTTTTCCCTGAATTGAAAAAAATTGAGTTTGAAGACGTTGAAGACACAACAAGATGGAGTCAGAACCCACATACAGCTATGAGCTAAGGTACATATATGAGTGATTCTCTGCCAACTGTGATTATTTGTGTCCAGTGATTTTTTTGTAACTAAATTTTCTCATGAATTTCTTTTAATTGGGAAAATGACTTTATACTACATTACAGCATATATTTAAAAATTTGTTACCCTTTTCCCTCGACTTGAAAAAGTATACTCAAAATTTTAGTACCCTGGTATGGGTTTTTATTTTTTTTTTTCCAATTCTATTTTCTATTAAAACTATTTTTATTTTTATTTTTATTATTATTTTTTTTAATACAAAAGATTTACCGCTGATTCGCCTTTTTTTCGCTCGATGGGGCTTAAGTGATTGCGTTTGGAAGAGACACTATTCATTTATTGTTAACAAAAGTCAATTTATTTTACTAACGTAATTGTGCTGAAAGAGTGAAGTGCTTTTATTCTAGATAGTATGTCAAAAAAAATTATTTTTCTCAGAAGCTTTGGAAAATGAGGTTATAAAAAGCCTTAAAGTCAGTATCTGCCGTGGGTGTCAGTAACGGTCAGTATATTAATTTGTAATGAACTTAAATTAAATTATTTCAAGCAATAATCATAAACATTTTGTTATTTTTTCGATTTAGAGTTGAAATTAAGATCCATGTTTTTATTTTATTTTATGAAGGGAAATAATTTTCTTTTTATTTTAACGTGGCGTTGGCTAAAATTCAGAAATAAAAAAACAGTGCACGCAGAAAAATAATTTCTAACCGAGTGCGTTTTTCGGTGGGTTAAAAAATAATGTGTTAAAAATAACGTAGTCTCGGGTAAAAACTACGTAGTGCATTAGGTTAAATTTGAAATGAAATAGTTTAAAATAAACTACAAGAAGATTAAATTAAACGAAGGACTTTGTTATATTAACCGAGAAACTTGTTTAAGATCTGCAATTTGTAAGATTTTTTAATCAAATTTATTACACTTTAACCGTATCAGGGTGTTAAATTGAACTATTTCTTTTAATCTAGTTCACTCGGGTAATATTAACATAGTTAGTTTGCAGAATTTTACACGAGAACTACATAGTTTTTAACCAACTATTTGTGAAGTCTTTGTCTTCGAGTTGTATTTTTCACTATATTTTTTGCTCATTAAAAGTTGTAGTCGTCGGTCGTCTCATCTTGCTAAGAAGTGATTTCAACTGGAGCCCATACGGTTTCCTCATTTGACCTTGTGAAATTTTTTTTTCCAATGGCACCAATTTGGACCGAAATCACCTTAATTCCGTACACAATGCCTTCAACATTAAACAATGCTCAAAAACTCAAAACAAGAAAAGTCATGAGCAGTGTTTGAACTGCACTGTAGAGGGCGCCATTTGACTGACACGTTGTTGAAAAACAAGTTATTTAAAATTTCAAAATGTTCTCTTGCTCAACACTGTAATATCCAGGGTGTTTCAAACTATAGATCCAACAAAGAGCTATAAACAGGGACAGAGACATTAATCCACAATTCCATAATGAACTTATATCCCGCCGAGTTGAGACTTATCTCCCACCCAATTTGGTCATAAGTCCATACAAAAATGTATATAGAGCTATGTCCCACCTGGCTTGTTTTGTTTTCAAAGGAATGTGATATTTTAAATAAGTAAAAAGAAAGACACTGGTGGCCCCCAAAAATCTCGCTGCTTCAAAATCAAACAATCGAGTATAAAATTACGAACACAAAGATCCATAACCATAATTGAACAAATTCACATCGCTATGATCTTTTACACTCATTCGGGTAGGACATACCTCCATAATCGAATAACTCACTGAGATGTGACTTATGTACTTGATTATGAACTTGAGTCCTTTGGAATAATGTCCTTGCGCCAGGGCGTGTAGTGTAGTTTAGGTAGAAAAAATGGAAATGGTATGAGAGGGGTTTATTTCCGTCCCTTTTGGTGGGAGGGAGAATTTTCTAAAAATTATTATGTTAAATGAATAGCTTAACTTAAAAAAAAAACCATTCACTTACCGCCATATTATTCACTCGATTCATCCAGATTAAAACTTATATCCGGATGTATACTACATAAATTCAATGTAATTACATCAGAATTTAATTTTTAATCTTGATGTATCGAGTGAATAATATGGCGGTTAAAGATTTATGAATTTAATGACTACATCGTAAAACAGATCCGACTACTGGCTCCGTGAAATAACTCCCCAAACAAAAAATGAAATAACCCCCAATGGGATGTTTTTTCTTACAAATTTTGAGGGAATTTTTTGTTTGGTGGAGTACTTCATTGGGGAATCATTTTTCGGCTGCTTATTTTCTATTGTATTTTGTTATGTATTTTGAAAAACTATATAAGTCACTTTTCGTTGTCTTTGTCTCTTCTTTTTAATTTATCTTCTTATGTATTTCCATCTGTTTGGAAAATTATTTCATAATTCATCTACATAAATTAAGCAAAAGAGATGAAATTTAAAATAATTCCCAGACTATCGGTTATACAAAAACTTTTCGAGACTTTAATTTAGGAGCTCTCTTGGATTAACAAAAAACTGCGCTAACTTAACTTTTTTTTTAAATGGAATTATTTAAAAGTTGTATTGTCTTATTGATGAAAAAAATATAAATTTCAGTAAGACATTTAACAAACTCTCACATTGCTATATTTAAATTAGGGACACTAGAATTAAGGCAATAGTTTGTAATGTGTCTTCAATCTTATAACGGGTGATTTTTTAAGAGGTTTAGAACTTTTAAAAAAAAAAAAACACAAAAAATTCGAAAAAATGAATGAAATATTTATTTGAATCGATAGTTTGAACCTTGCAATTTAATGTTTAAAGATAATTTCATGCAAATGTTGACCGCGGCTGCGTCTCAGGTAGCCCATCCGCTGAGTCCAATTTTGGCATACTCTTTCACACATATCGGCCGGTATCTCACGAATGAATGCATGGATGTTGGCTTCCAGTGCGTCAATCGAAGCGGGCTTGTCCCTATAGACATTAGCCTTGACATACCCCCACAAAAAATAGTCTAATGGTGTCAAATCGCACGATCTAGGCGGCCAATTGACCGGCCCGAAACGTGAAATTAACTGTTCACCAAACTCGCCTCGCAATTGCGCCATTGTTTCGCGTGCTGTGTGGCATGTGGCACCGTCTTGTTGAAACCACATATCATGCAAGTCAAGAACTTCCATTTCGGGCAAAAAAAAGTTTGTTATCATCGCTCGGTAGCGTTCACCATTGACAGTAACGCTGCGATTCGCATCATCTTTGAATAAATATGGCCCAATAATGCCGCCGCCCGGCCCATAAACCGCACCAAACAGTGGCTTTTTCGGGATGCATTGGTAGCTGTTGCAATGCTTCTGGCTGATCTTCACTCCAAATGCGGCAAGTGTGCTTATTTACGTACCCATTCAACCAAAAATGAGCCTCATCGCTGAACACAATTTTTCATTTTCGAACATTTCGAACCGAGCACGAATTTTGATAGTAAAATTCAATAATTTGCAAGCGTTGTTCATTTGTAAGACGATCCATGGTTAAATTGCAAACCAAACTGAAGCTGTTTGACAGTGACACAAGGTACTAAACACACGTCAGCTGTCAAAACCAGTGTTGCCAAAACCAAACCAGCTAAAAAATCACCCTTTATATTCTACAGATTTTACTCTAAACTTTTTAAATGTTGTGATTCGAATAGATTTAAGTTTAAATCTGGAATACCACAGGTTAGCCATTTCGGCCCTGTCCTCTTTATTTTATTTATTTATGACTTATCGTTTGTTTTGAAGTATTCAAACAAAAGAAGCCCTTGGCGTAATGGTTAGTGCGTAAAACTGTTATGCCAAAGGTCTTGGGTACGAAATTCCTCTTGACAAATCCTTCAAGAAAATCTATTGTCATGATAAAGTAGTTTAACCTTAGCCGTTTAGATTCGGCAGAAAATCGGTGGTCCACTTCATTCATTGTTTAAGAATTAAAGTATCTAGGCCCTGGTTCTCCACGAGTTGTTGCGTCACTGATTTATATTTTTTGTACTGCTAAAATCAATAAACAACAAAGATAGGTCTGTTTCACAAACCTGAAATGCTCCAAAAAGGCAATGCTTATCTAGTAAAAAAAAGTTTTCGTTTGACTTTAATCTGCGTTTTTCAATTTGGTTAAAAGTATTTAACGAGTGTGGGTAATATTTAAATGCAAACTCAAAAATACTAAAACAGTTCCCGAAAAATTTGAATTCTAAAAATTCACTTCCAAGAAACAAGGATTCATTTACACACAAATACCCCTGAAACGTAGTTAAGCACCAAAGGCTAGTCAACGGGAAATGAAATGGAATACCTATACCGGTCTGATCGTCTGATCTATTGATTCACAGTTTTATTGCACTTCGTTGTGCAATCAAGTCTAGAACATTAAGAAGCAGTAAAAAGTTTGTTTTTTATTTTTAATATCAATTTAATGTTGTTTGCTACAAAAATGCAAGTTGCAAGAGACAAAACTTTTATCGCCTGTGATTTGTATCTCGTCAGTTAAACTCGTCCATAAAACCACACCCCTTATATATGTTTAATATCACAGACATCACAGTGGCACTTTTTCCTTGAAATCTTATAACTACCGCATACATATATACAAGGACGAAGAAACAAAACTAAAATGAAATGCAATGAAGTAGGATGCTATAAAAATAGTTCCATTTTATAACCAAATTTAAATCATGCGCTATGTGTCATTGATATCAAATTTTTTTTTTAAACTCTAATACACGTCATAAACACAAAGGACAAATATACATATATACGGATGTTTATTATATCGTTCCTTTTTGTTTCACGATGCGTTTAAGAAAAGAAAAGTCCTTCTTCGAGTCAAGACAAATGGTTTTAATTATGCTCATGGCGTGCATTGAGGCGTGTTGTCATAAAATCCTCCTCACGTTTTATTATTAACAATCATTCTTAACGGTTGCAGTGAACACTGAACACGTCATTTAATGAAACAAACGACGATCTCATATAAAAAACAAAACAAAAAAAATCCTGTCTACAGATCGTAAAATAAAAGTCCATTTATTCTATATATGATAGGTATACAAATATACACATCCTTATGAACAATTTTGAGCGATTCCACTTCCTTGTCTCGAAATGAGGCAGCATTCCTCAAGGATAAACTACATTACATCATTTACAAACTTTCTTGTCATTGCAAAAAAAAAAACTCAGAATTGTTGTATCCTTGTCGAGGAGGAAGGACACAAAAGTGGTTGTCTTGGTTTTTTTTGAAATGACAGGAGTATGACAGGTTACAATTAAATTTTACAAAAATGCCGCCAATTTTTCATTTAATTTTATCAAACACGCAACAATTATATATGCAGGAATGTATTTTTACAATCCTTTTTTTAAACACCTTAAAAGTATAAACGAAAAATATTTTCACTACTGAGACTGAATTCAAAAGTGTCTTTGAAGGTTTAAACGATTTCAAATTTCAGTCCAACCTCAAATGCAATGCACTTCTATGTACAAGATAGAAATCTACATGAAAAAGTTTTGTAATCGTACAACAAACAGTTGAATTTTTGTTGCAGTTGCAAAGTATACCTATGATGTGTAGGTAGGTATCTGCGGCTGCATCCGTTTGACTAGTTAAATCCAAACATAGCTCTACACCTGCTGTTGCTGTTTGATGTGATTACCCAGAGTAGATACATAAGGATTCTCATCCAACTCACAACTAAATATTGTTGTAATCTACTTTTATGGCAATTTGTTCTTGATTACTTTAACAACAAATCCCTCTTTCCTATCATCCCATCATGTGGCATCCGGAACCTCTTCTTCAACAAGAACAAAAACATTCTTTCATGTTTTTTTTTTTTTTTTTTTTTTTTTTTTTTTTTTTTTTAAGTCTATGACAGGGCTGGATTGTTCATAATGATAAGCGAAAACTACGAATAGGCCCCCATTTGGGAAATATCGTTTTGTATTTCAATAAGGTGGTATACGTTCCTTACCTTTGTTACTTACCTTTGTTATCACGTTCATCGTTTGATAACAAAATCTGTGAGTTTATCAAATTTTGCACACCTGTGGGGGCCCTATAGATAAGTGGAGTCAAATGTAAATTTGCGCAGATGGGATTTGAAATTACAAAACTCTAGAAATATGTCCCGAGACACTGGTACATAAAACGCGTTTTATTGGTACATTTATAGCCAGTGCAGTAAAATTTCCCTCGTAAAAAAAACAACAACAAAAAGTGCCGATAAATAAGCCAGAAAAATAGTGAATATAAAAGTGGATAAAGAAAGTTGAAACTTTGAAGATGAAGAAGGCGCGTTGAAAATTATCCATGACTTGAACCTTAATGTTATTTTTCACTCACAAAATGGATGTGTTCTATGATATTTGTAGTTTAGTGGCTAAAGCGTTTTATTGGTACCTGATTGCTGCACTAGCTATAAATTACCAATTAAACGCAGCTAGCAGCTATAAGAAGGTACATAGGCCAAAGATCCCGAAGAAACGTTTGTCCCATTTGAGTGGGACACAAGTCCCATTTGCGTGGGACATAAGTTCCAATTGAGTGGGGCATAAACCCGATTTTAATGAGACATGAATCTCATTTGAGTGGGACACAAGTCCCATTTGAGTAGGACATAAGTCTCATTTGAGTGGGAAATAAGACCCAAATCTATTTCGAGACTCTTGTCCCAGTCAAAAGGGACATAAATCCTCTTTTTTGCACATATAAGGACATAAGATCCGGGGTATTGGTGTCCCAAAAAATTTTAACATATGAATATGAAAAAGTTTTGTAATCATACTCTCAAAGACGGAGTTAAAATTCTTGGAACCTGGAATATACCCTAAGCGGAGCAACAAAGTTACTTGATCGGGACACCGGACTAAAGGAGGGAGTTACAATCCTTGGAACCCACAAAGCGGGGCAAATAAAAATGCTGTTGTTCAAGAAAACTGTTGACATTTCAAAGTTTTACAGTAACAGGTACATATGAAAAAATGTTTGGTGAGACAATAGCCTAAAAGTTTTTTTTTCTCGGAACTATTTTCCCGTGCAGGTGGGACAAAAGTCCCGAAATAAATTTCATTTGGGACATATGTCCCAAAAGTCTTTTAAGGACCTATGGTCTATAGCGACCTACGTCCCTGCGCCCGCCGTGTTCCGAGAGGATGTGACATTAGTCCGTAGTCGAATTTTGTCCTTATAGTGTCGGCCTTTTTGAACAGATCGTCAATTCCTGTAAGATTTAAGCCGCAGGGTTTAAAAAAATCTCGAATTGTAGATTTTACTTTTAAATCCAAAACGTATCCCTTAAAATTTACACACACCACAAGCAAAAAGAGGAAAAACCCCACTGGGCCCGATATCTAAATATGTATGTTGATAATCCCCTCCTGGTATATGATATATATTTAATTTAATTTTTTTTCTTCACAACTTTCATCTGGCACACATATTTTTATTGCCAAATGCAGAGTTTTTCATTATTTTTTTTTATATTTTTGTATATGTCGAATAAATTCAGGACTTTAATTCATAACTCTTCCGAATGGATAAGCGGGAAATATGTTTTCACACAGGAAAACACAATTCTCTGCATACATATATATATATATTTTTTTTTTTTTTTTACAAAAACAACTCAAGCCACCTCTTTCCGGCGCTACGAGTGTCGAAACGATAGTATATAGTCCTTCCTATGAGTGCTGCATTTGACAGTTGTATTCCCATTTTGAAAACCCACCACTAGCACGCCCGAAAAGTGGCTATAAAAATTAATAGCTACACCGAAAAAAAAATATTGTAAAAACCACCGTAAAATTAACATTTTTCGTTTATAAAAGTGAGCTACTAAGAAAAATTTCAATATTGATATTCTGGTCATATCATTGTGATATGATCTAGTTATCATTATGATATGAAAATTGTCATTATGATATGACCAATGAAATGAAAAAAAAAATATTCTGCATTTGTAGGGTTTTTTTTTTTTTTTTTTAAGTTTTACATTTAATTTATTATTTTGTTTTTCCCATAATGGTGACGCAGCTGATTATTTTTTTTATTCTGAAAATGTAACAATTTTATTTTATTTGAAAAAACTTATATTTCCTCACTTGGTTTTTCTGGGATTGAACCTGGAACCTTCCGCTTACGAGCCCAAAACACTTCCACTGGGCCAATTCGCAATACGGAACGAATGTGTGGAAAATTGATAACTTTATGAATAATGGTTCAATCCCAACCAAATTTTACATGTTAAATTGATATTACAATATCAAAAATAATTGTTAATTTAAGATTTTTAATATCAATCTGATCTTAAAAATATTGGTGTAATATTTTTATTGTCATAAATACATCATTTTGAATTATTGTAGATATTTGATATTAAAAAAATTTTGAAATGATATTCCGTTTTTCAGTTAACATTTCTGCACATATCAATTTTATATTAAACTGAAGAAAACATAATGTTTCTTATCAATTCAACATTGAAGACATCAAATTTGCCTAAAAATATGAAATTAATATTTTTGTATGATATGCTAGTAGTAAAAATTATCAGCCTAGTTTTAATAATGGAAATTGATATTACAATGTTAAAAACAATCTTATCAAAGTAACATTTTCAATTTCAATAAAACAAGAAAACTATCAGAATAAAATTTTTAACGTCAATTTATCGTGTTTTGTGGTTAATTTGATATGAATCACCAAAAATATGGAATTAATATTATAAAAATATTATTTTGATATTGCGTTTTTTTTTCAGTGTAGCGATTCTAGACAAAACAAACGCAAAGTATTAAATGTGTGTGTGTGTGTGTGTGTGTGTGTGTGTGCCCACTAAAAATGTAAACTTTGATTCCAATCCATAAATTGACAGTGGAAGGAGTGGCGTTGTTGAAATTCCTTTCTCTATAAAGGAGCTGATTATTCAATTATACATATATTTCCAGTGACAATCCTTTTGAGCCCTCATGACAAAAAAAAAGTCCTTTTGGGAAAATTAAGAGAACGCGCAATGAAATTTTATGTCGAATATTCAAAAGTTCATAGCTCAGAAATTATAGAGGTACTGATTGTGAGTTACATGTAGAACTATGTAGGTTATGGAGAAAGAGAGAGAGAGAGATAGAGAGTGAGTTAAAATAAGTTGGATTATTTCAAAAGTGTCCCCATTTATTCCTTAAATGTAGTTCCCGCGTATTTTTATTTAAACGCAGATCGCGAAACAAATAACGGTGTAAGTAGTCAATTACCCCGAAGGAAATCTTTAATTAAAATGTTTTTCCTGGGCCTGCCAGTGGAAAGACGAAAGTATGATGCAGACACGGGTGGTGGTAGTCGTTCGTGCTTCGTCGGTATGAGATAGGTTGTTGACGCTGAAAGGATGATGAAAAGGATTAAAAGTAGCACTCACCATCAACATCATCGAAATCGTTGTGTTCTTTCAACAGTTGCAAAATTATAGAGAATTGAGAGGAAGTGTAAAACATTAAATGGCGAAAGGAAGTTAAAATTTTTTGCTTAGAATAGAATAAAGGGTTGACGACAACTTGTGTTGTTTTGTTGTACGTATACTAAGAGTTGTTTTTGAATTTTTGTCCTTGTCAGGGGTAAAGAATTTATATAATATATACACTTGACATATATATTTTCTTGTTGAAATGGAAAATGTGTATATTTTAGTTAAAGAATTTCAACTTAGGATATTTTTTAGGCATAGAACTTTTTAGGGATATATAGTAGACAGTAGAAAGAAGGAGGAATAAGATTGTGGGGGATTATAATTATTTTATATGAAATGCGGGATAAAATACAAAGGATATTTACTTTAATCTTTTGGTCAGATTGTGTGTAGATGGGTATTGTTTTTTAAAGTAATAATTAACACTTGAGTAATTGTTTAATTGATATCTTAAATAGTTTTGAAACTATTTTTCGATAGAAATTAAAGAGGTTCTGAATATTGCCAATTATTTCACGAAGTGATGTAGATGTCGAAATTTATTTATTTAACTATTTAAGCTTTGTTTTTGGTTAAGCTATTATAGGAAAATATTATGCCCTTGTTTTCATCGCTGAGGGGTTGGTCTTCCATTAGGATAACAACGTGATAACCAAAATGAAATGATAAAAAGAGACTTTGCATTAACCCAACCTCGCCCCTTACCCCCTCCCCCAAATCCTATAGTGTACCAAACAAAGGGGTTGCAGAGGGGCAGCATGCCCCCCATACATGCCTCACAATTTATCTGTCGTAACTCTGGGTGCACTAATTTTCTTTCAAATAAAACATCAACAAATTATTATTATCTTCTATGCCTCTAAAAAATTTGGGACTCATGACCCATTGTTAACAAAAAATATTTGTAGCTTGGGTCCCACTTGGGTGGCACATAAGGCCCAAATTAAATTTGGGCTTTATGTCCCTGGGTCTTATGTCCCTTCACCCCCATTTTATTGCTTAATTTATAACTAGCACATAGTTTTGTTTAGATTTTATCTTGGGGATTTTCTCTTTAATAAGTTTTAAATGGGTGTTTTTGGCTTTGGGGGATTTTATTTTTGTGATTATGACTTGGGCAAACATCTCTAACCTGTATTTTTTTTGAGAATCAATAAAAACTGGCAGAAAACTTCGTTAAGTCATATCATTCCATTAAAAATAATTTTTCTCTTAGTACAATCAAGTCGATATCACATTCGTGTCGTTTTTGCAATCTGAGGGAGCGTCGCAAAAAATTAAACTATGCATTTCAGTTAATATTTAGAATTTTTTTTAAAGCAACAACAACAAATAATTAGGTATGTATTAGGGTGATTCAAAATAACACCTTCCTCGAAATTCAACTGGGACCAGGCAAAATTATGAAGCTTAGATTGATACCGAATGATTAAGACCAAAAAATTCAAAATCAAATAACATTCAGAGGTCGCTACCAGCGTTTTTTCAATAATTTTGCTTGAAAACCTTTAAAAATCATTTCGAGTTTTGGTGCTAAAACCATGAGATTTTCAGGGATTGTTCGTAATTTCATGTAGTTTCTGAATAATCAATTAGAAAATATAACAAAAAGTAATCGTCTAGAAAATATAACAAAATAGTAATCGTCTACAGAAAAACCGCAAGGGATCTGCCACTTGGTGTTGACTTTAAATTACGTCTAGTAAAATCGAAAACGCATTTCAATATAACCAAGAACCTGTCCCAAAGTTCATTTCTTGCTTAAACTTGTTCAAAAAAAAAAACACTATAACCGTGATGTAGAAAAACTCAAAAATTCAATTGGTCATAAATATGTTTTAAGAAACTACATGAAATTACGAACAATCTTAAAAATAAATTCTTATAATCAATTCCTTTTGTTGACAATTAATTCACTCGTCATAAAATGGTCGTGTTATTTTAACACGACAATGAACTATTTTAACAAAATGTATTATGTTGTTTTTACGTGATGGTTATTTGAATTTAAAGATACTTTGAAAATATTTTGATATGAAAATAAATAAACGTCTCACTAATTTCTAGATTTTCATACCTCTCCTCCACCTCCCCCCCTCCCCCTCCCCCTCCCCCTACCCATCCCCTCCCCCTCCCCCTCCCCCTCCCCCTCCCCCTCCCCCTCCCCTCCCCCACCCCCTCCCCCTCCCCCTCCCCCTCCCCCTCCCTTACATATGTGTCACATTTTTATGGAACCATTCCTGAATTGTGACGTCAACCTTTCATTTTTACCCATTGTTTAAAAATTAGATATTTTTGTGTATAAATTGAACTTCAGTAAATAAATCAATTATACTTCAATTTTTATACGCAGTCTATTGTTTTAAATTGTTATACCCTTTTCGTAAAGAAATTATGTGCATGTAATATCTACAGAAAAAGTTAAAAAAAAATAAAATAAATTCGCTTACAAGATTTTTATCAATAACTTTTGACTTTTTGCTCATCACAATTTTCCAGATCCCCCGATTAACATCACATTTTGTCACAAATCTCAAAATATATACGAAGAATAACAATATTTTTCCTCATTAATGGCTCAAACTGATTTTCATTAAAAAAGCCTTTGTAACATCGAATGTTCAGAATATATTTATCAAAAGTTGACCAGACTTTATATAAGTAAACTGTCACAAGTTGATAGGAACCATAAGTTGTCTATAGTCTAACGAAATAAAGGTAATGGCTTAGATTCAAATGCTAGGCCAACCGATGTGGGTCAATAAATTCATCTCCACTTGATTGTCATACCTTAAGTTCCCGTACAATGAGAGGTATTCGTTCCAGTTGAGCTAATACAAAAATTAAAAATATCAGCCAACAAGTTGCATATAGAATGCCACTTGATTACCTTACAGTCTTAAAATAATTAATTCCGATACAAAATACTACAGGTTTTCAGTGCTGATTCACTATATTTATATAACCCTCATTTCCGGTATGGTGCAACATTACACCGTCTCGCAAGTGGAAAAGATTCCGGTCGATTGTGTGGAAGTATCTTGCAAATACACAGAACACCAGAGAATTGGAGTACACATAATATTATTATTCCAACTATAATAGGTCCCATAAGCTGGGCCTAACAATGTGGGTACATTCTTTGATATATCTAATTCAAAAGCACAATACAAGAGCAACACCCGTAACAATGCGTTTTATAAAGGGTGTTTTCTGAAAAGTCTACAATACTTTGTCTGGTGGTCGCATGAATATTTACAGTTTTTATTTTTGTCTGAATGTAAAAGTGGTGTGATTGACATTATTTTTAAGCAAATTTTTACTCTCTACCTATTTAAAAAAAATATTTGTAATGTGGTTCAAGTCACCTTCTTTTTGAAAAGCTTAGATAATGATTAATGAGCCTCATTTATGTGTCTTGAGGTAAAGAAGTCGAGATTTATTATGAAAAGTATTAAATTCAAACTTACTTAATCTAAAAATTATTTTTTTTTAAACATTTTTACATTTAATTTCTGTTTAATTCATACATTTTTTTAATCTCTTTTCAGGTAAGTGCTAATTCTTTTAAGCAAAATATAAAATACATAAATTGTAAGTAAAATATATTATTTTAAATACATTGTTACATTATTAAATTGAGTTAATCAACTTTAATTTAAAGAAGTAGGTATTACAAATTTTTCAAGGGAGCCGGTTAAAATCCCAAAATCCATAATCCATACTCATTTGTAACTTCAGAAAAAAGTTTTGAAAGCCAAGAATCCAGAGAAAGCCAAACATTAAGTAAACCCAAACTCTTATCAAACCTAAAATCTAGAAACAAACAATATCCCGAAAACTCAAAATCCCTAAAACTCAAAATCCCGAAAACTTATTATGCCGAAAACCCAAAATCCAGAAAACCTTATACCTATCCAAGAACCAGAAAACCGAAGTTATAAGAGTTTTTAAGAGTTTGAGTTTTTTGGGTTGTATTTTTCCGGATAAAGGGTTTTCGAGTGAGTTTTCTGAAATGTGGTTTTTCGGGATTTTGAGTTTTCTTGATTTTGGGTTTTCTTGATTTTGGGTTTTCTTGATTTTGAGTTTTCTTGATTTTGGGTTTTCTTGATTTTGGGTTTTCTTGATTTTGGGTTTTCTTGATTTTGGGTTTTCTTGATTTTGGGTTTTCTTGATTTTGGGTTTTCTTGATTTTGGGTTTTCTAGATTTTGGGTTTTCTTGATTTTGGGTTTTCTTCATTTTAGGTTTTCTTGATTTTGGGTTTTCTTGATTTTGGGTTTTCTTCATTTTGGGTTTTCTTCATTTTGGCTTTTATTGATTTTGGGTTTTCTTGATTTTGGGTTTTCTTGATTTTGGGTTTTTCTTGATTTTGGATTTTCTTGATTTTGGGTTTTCTTGATTTTGGGTTTTCTTGATTTTGGGATTTCTTGATTTTAGGTTTTCTTGATTTTGGGTTTACTTGATTTTGGGTTTTCTTGATTTTGGGTTTTCTTGATTTTGGGTTTTCTTGATTTTAGGTTTTTCTTGATTTTGGGTTTTCTTGATTTTGGGTTTTCTTGATTTTGGGTTTTCTTGATTTTGGGAATCTTGATTTTAGGTTTTCTTGATTTTGGGTTTACTTGATTTTGGGTTTTCTTGATTTTGGGTTTTCTTGATTTTGGGTTTTCTTGATTTTGGGTTTTCTTTATTTTGGGTTTTCTTGATTTTGGGTTTTCTTGATTTTGGGTTTTCTTGATTTTGGGTTTTCTTGATTTTGGGTTTTCTTGATTTTGGGATTTCTTGATTTTGGGTTTTCTTGATTTTGGGTTTACTTGATTTTGGGTTTTCTTGATTTTGGGTTTTCTTGATTTTGGGTTTTCTAGATTTTGGGTTTTCTTGATTTTGGGTTTTCTTGATTTTGGGTTTTCTTGATTTTGGGTCTTCTTGATTTTGGGTTTTCTTGATTTCGGGTTTTCTTGATTTTGGGTTTTCTTGATTTAGGGTTTTATTAATTTTGGGTTTTCTTGATTTTGGGTTTTCTGGATTTTCGAGAATTCGGATTTTCAGGATTCTGACTCTAACCCATTTTCAAAACCTCACTTTTCAAATCTTTGGCACAAATTCAAACTGTTAAATGAGTATTTCTTCACAATTTTAATCAATATTTAGATATCCCCTTTGCCCTATTTTATATAGCTTTCATACAACAGCAAATTAAATGTCAATTCGAGTGACAAAAAACAAAAGAAATATTATATGAACACATGTCTGTATACACATGAAGACAAATGAAAATTAAAAGAAAAAAAACAAATTCTATAAGAAATTACGAACGTCAATTGTATCTCGTGTATATCAGCAAATCTTCTATCCACCCATATATAATAAATAAATGAGTATTCTTCTCCTTTCGCATCAAATTCTCAAAGACTGCCGAAAATTTTTACTCAAGAGCCGTCCTACATTAAAGAGCTTAAGTTAAACTAAAAATATAAATATAAGTAAATCCAATTCAAGCCTTTAATCTAACATCTCCTACTCCTCCTCCCCATTCCTGGCAATGTTTTAGTATTACCTACTTCTATATGACATAGCTGTTGTTCAAAATCCCTTCCATTCGCATTTCTAAAACTGTGTGTTGGATTCGTATATATGTATGTAAGGATTTCTCGTTCCTCGTTAAACGAAGAGAACAACAAACGTACATACATATATACTTAATCGTAAATTCTTCTGCCAGCTTGATGTTTTACCCACAGTTGAATGTATATATTTAGAACTCGTGCCAGAATCAGTTTACGATTTCAATTCCACAATATAGGACAGCTCACCAGTACCACAGTTCCAATACTTTAACCCGGCAACACAGCAAGCACTACAGGACCACCAAAACAAGCTTCAGAAGAATTTCTACCAAGGCACACACACAACTCATTTGTAACTTCACTTCGAATTTGTAATTAGGTTCGAATCACATTCGGTAATAAGCCTATTCTGTGTGTTTTTTTTTGCTGAGCTGAGCTGGGTGATGGTTATTGTTGTGTAACTATTTATACTAGGCGAAATTCAACTCTCCCTGATTTAAATATAAAAGGATAGGTTTTTCATCTTGTTTAACTCTGTTTTTCTAATTTCTTCCCGCATCATCATATCCAAATACCGCCAACCAACATAACATAACAAAACAACTTGCCTCCTAAATTTGCCCACTTTAGTTGACTTGCGCTCTAGAAAATGTGTATTACTATATATTTACCATAATATTGAACTATAGCTAGGAACAAGGATTCTAGGGGTGGTGGTTGGTTGGTGCTCCCGGCTCCGTCTCCGCTGTCTATTTATATAGTTGATTTAGCTTTGGTTGGGTTCTTGGCATTAAATTCCATAAGTGCATGAAAAAAAGGACTTCGAAAAAAAAGAAGAAAATATAATAATATATAGAACAACATTTTCATGGCTTTAATGTTAAGATATTTGAGTTAGCTACACGAGTATAGGTATATAGGGAACGTAAACGACATCAGTATCTATCTACTATATACAGAGTTGTTGTTTGGCTGATGTTGAATTTAAGCCAGATTGAGGTGAATTGAACCGAAAAATTATATGTGTGGCAATAATGTGTGTTTAATGTTACAGTTCCTGATGTCATAATCCTGATCATAATGCTATACTGTCAAGCTTATTCCGGTCCAAATATGAACAAGTATTTATATACATATGTATGTATGTAGTAGGAGTAGTATAGCTTCTAAGTGTAGGTATGTATACCTACCTCCTCTTGTACATTTTGGATGGTATTTCATCTTATATTTATAAAGCGATTCTTTTTAAGTAGAAGGAGAACAAAAATTAAGAGGCATTATTTTTATCTAAAATAAATTTAAATAGTACTAATTGTTTCTGACTTATTCTTTGTTTGTATGTGCGCGTACTCAAAGAGTTATGACTTTCCTGAACATTAAAAATACAGTGTGTGAGCGTAAGGAAAATAGGAAAGGGTTAAGAAGGAGATATTGCAGCACATTGGCTTTGAATTTCTAAAAGAATATGAGGAATAGGAGTTGTGTCGAATATCCCACATATGGGATATTCGAAAAAAATGTTTTCTATCTGAAATTTCATGTAATTGGTCATAAAAGGGGAGTAAATTTCAGAAATTTGTCAGTAATAGACGATTTTTTAAAGTACAATACCGACTCCCCGTTTAATTGCACCGACCATTTTGTCTGAGTTTTTCGACGAATTATCCGGGATATTCAAAAAAATTATGCCATCTGAAGTGTCATTTATTGCTCATAAAACTCAGTTAGTTAGAAATTGACCAGCCATAAGCGATTTATGATGAATTTTTAAAGTTTTTTTTGTTCAAAGTTCCCCATTAGAAGATGTTATTGCATTAAAAATATTGTTATAGTATGTTCAAAAATACATAAGCAAGTCATCTGAAAAATCATTTATTGGTTATAAAAGATGTGTAAGTTTCAGGAAATGGCAATTCGTTAAAGGTTTTTCAAGTTTTATTCAAGATCACCCATTCGACGATATGAGCACTTCATTTGTGGGATGTTCAAAAAATTAGTATGCCACCTGAAAGTAATTGAATATCCCACAAATGAGGTGCTCATATCGTCGTATGGGTGATCTTGAACAAAACTTGAAGAATTCATAACAAATTGCCAACGGATAACCATATCCTGAAACACACACACCTTTTATAATCAATAAATGATCTTTCAGATGACATACTTTTGTATTTTTGAATATCCCCTCATTTATGGGTTTAACAAAATTTTAAAATTCGCCTATGACTGACCAAATCCTGAAAATGGTTGAAATTTTTGTGGAAAACTAATTTTTTGAATATCCCACAAATGAGTTGGCATACTATTTTGAATATCCCATAAATGAGGTGCTGTTGTCCTTGGAAAACGCTTTTAAAAATTCATAAAAAAAGTCGCTTATGGCTGACTTTTTACTGAAACCATTGACCTTTTATGACCAATTAGCAAAATTTAAGATAACATACTATCCTTCGAACATCCCACATTTGGGGTTCTTACATCTCGGGCTTGAGAATAACCATCGAAAACTCAATCATGTCGATTATGGAATCCGCAATACTAGATCCGCAGTGAATCACAGTGCCGTGCTCTCTTTTATCTTTACCCATTTGTCATGAAAGGAAAAGAGAACACTGTTTTGAGAATCACTGCGGATCCAGTATTGCGGATTTCATAATCGACATGAATAAATGCCTTTTTTGTCAAAATATCACAAAACAACAGATATCACAAAGCCAAATATCAACATAAATCTTTTTTCTCAATTAAAAAAAAAAGGTTCAATTTGAATGTCGTTTATGCCGCCTGAAATTTCGCGTCTTGTTGAAAATTCAGACATAAACTTATGTACTGTGTGGAGACATGGATACATGAATATAATTGGCGAACACAGCCACAGAAATAAAAAGTGTATATAAAATTAAATATAGAAATTTCTTTGGTGCGTTGCTGCGATAGCTATAAATTACCAATAAAACTCGCCTTACAAAATTACAGTAATTAAATGTGCTGGAAAGACACAAGTTGTTGTTGTATCATTTAAACCTTTCACTTTTAGTTAATGACACGAATTAATTCCATAAAAGTAAACAACCATACAAAAATGCTTTTCAGAATTTTTTCTTGAATATACTTAACTAATTCGTCAATTTACCACAATTTACACAGCTACTGTGATATAGATATACTTATTTTTTTTTCCTGAAAACTGAAGGAACCTGCAAAGGAGCTTATGAAATTTCGAATGAACCGAAATTTGGTTAATTATATATGAACGGTTATTTTTGTGTCTTCCTAAAGAGTAAAAATTGAGTTTACAATTTGACCATGATCACATTTTTTTTAATTTCTTATAAACCGCAACAGGAAATGGCGAACATTTAGAAGCTAAAGAACACTTTCTGTCTATGCTTTAAACATACATATATGTATATAATTAAGTTTTCCATTAAACTCTTCATATAATATGTATGTATACACAAAGGCACTGCAAAATAACGCAACATGACTTTTAGTCATATGGGACTCATTGCTATCCTGACCGCAACAACTTTTGATGTTGCTTTATACTCAATAAAATATTTGCAACTTGAGAAAAAATAAACTTATACGATTGACATGGATGATGTTCGATGTTCAGTTGGTTGATTTTCCTTCATATTTGTATGTTGTATATATATCCACATCCCATGTGGTTGTATTATCTTTTGAAACTTGTTCCTTCCTTGTCTATATTACAGTAGATATGTGCAGTATACATACTTGTTTGTGGTCTAAAGTTGAAACTATTTTGCCTATCACATACAACAACACAACACAAAAAAACAAAAATAAAACGGATCCGGGAACGGTACTTTCTTCTTTGAGTTAGAATCTCTTAGGTTAGTCTGGGTATTTATTTTATAGGTAATCAACATGCCGAAATCATGGAGAATACTTTTATCAAATGTTTATTTTAGTTTTTTTTTTTTAACTAAAAAAATGAGTACCCTTAAGGCTGTGTCGTGTTGGAAATGTAATATAAAAAAATTTACCCGATTTGCCATTCCAGAATAGTTGAGGTACATTAGAAATGAAAGAAGCATTTATGTATTTTAAAACTTTGAATAAATTCATTTTTAAATTTGCTCTTCTTCACATACAAATCTGGAAAGCCTACGAACAAGGTTGGCCGAATTAACTACACTACATTTTCTACATCATTAACCACGCGTAGTTAATTTAATAAACTACACATCTTATTTTCTACAAATTGTTACGTTTTCATATACATGCAAAGTAAATTTAGAAAAATAATAAAATTTCAATAAAAATTTGAACATTTTAACTCAAAATTCAAGCTTCAAAGTTACAACTGACAGATCATTTGATACTTCAAACTAAGTTTGCTACAATTTGTTTCATTAACTACATTTAACTACGTTTAACTACATAAACTACGTAGCAAATGTGTTAAATGTGGTGGCCATCCCTGCCTTCGAACACTTCTCCTTTTTTTGGTGTCCGTTTTATCATCTTCTTCGTATTCTGTTTCCTCAGACCAGCAAGAGCATAGCATGAACGCAATAATTTTGTCTATTCCCCTGACGTTTCGCCCTCTTTCTCTACTCGGCGTTACACTTTTTTGAAATTCTGTTGATTTTTTCACATTGTTAGTAGGTACGCCTCCGCTTAAACATTTCTAATGTTAAAATTAAAGGAAACCATTTTAGGGTAAAAGTCCAGTCATATTAGACATACAAAATCCCAATTAGGAAATAATCGCCGGAAAGCTAGATTTTGTCATATATCCTGCTAATGGTGTTCTTGAGAATCTGTACAAAGTCTCCATCGATATGAGCGCCGCTAACCATTTTATGGTGTTTTAAAAGCGGTCCAAAATTTTATTGTCAGGAATATCTCCAAAATGGTTAGATGTACAGTAAAAATGTCTTGGACTAATTTGTAGCTTAGAAAATTTCGTACATAAAACATTTAAATACTTTTCTTCATAAAAACAATCGTTTTCGAAATAAACCAAAGAATTTAGTTTTCTATATTGCGAGGCGGCTTATTTAAAATACATATTGTTTTTTTTTTTGTGATAAAAGCATTAAATTTTCTAAATGAATGAACATGATTTGTAGATATTGGTGCATCTTTATATGTTACCCCTTTAACTGTGGGCCAAATAAAAAAAAAGAAAATACATAAAATCGAAGAATAGTTTTAAAAATCGCTTAGAATATTATGTTATAGCTTCTTTTAAAGTCAAGAATTCATTCTTTAACTATTTATTTAAGAGTGTTTATCATTGTCAAACTCTAAATTAAAAAAAAAAAAAAATCGAAAAAATCTTTCTTTATTCAAAATTTTACGTTATTAATACCTAACTAATTAGGTTTATAATTTTCAATACTTCTATTAATTTTCCAGCTTTCCGGCGATTTTTTCGGAGTCAAATGCTTTAGTGACTGGACTATTAGGTGGTTTACCTATTGTAACTTTGTCCTATATATGTATAACATACATGACTTTAGGTGTTTACTATTTTTTTTTTTTTACAATCTAACTTCTTCGTCTGCTATTGTACAGTTACCTGATCTTTAAGCTAAATTATTTTTAATTTAGTTTTTCAGCTTGGAAAAACAAAATTCTAAACGGCCAATTGACTATATCGGTTGTAGTGTTCCAAAAAAAAAAAAAAACGACATGAAAATATAATGTCAGAGACAAGGTGACAGAGACGATGTAGAATTATTTTATACACAACACACCTGCTTTTTTTTCTCAATGCTTTCTTCCTATAGTTGTCGCTTTAACATAGTTTTCTGTGTTAACCTACGTAAACAGTTCTCATCACTTGATTGAGGCTGCAGTTTTGTATACAATATTCACGATATTCACGTATTAAAATTTTTTTTTAAGGAAATTAATTAATTGTTGGATTTTATTTCTATCAAATATAAGCCCCAAATTCAAAAGAGAAGATAGCATTTGTATGAGATTCCTTAGGGGCAAATTCAAATTTTTGATTTAGCTCACCTAGAAGTGAGCTGTAATACAACAATTTTAATTTTTTTAAATTTACTCGAAAACGGCTATTACAATTTTGATTAAACTTCATATACAAATGTACATATGTGGGTAATTTCCAAATTGGTTTTAAGAAAACCAGCTTATCAGGTTTTTGACAAAAAATTCACATAAAGAAAATAGGGTTTGGCGTTTTTTGAGAAAAATGAATGGAAAATTCTGTACGGGTCAAAATTCAGTTTGCAAAATTGATGAATGTCAAAATTCTAGTTGTACAAAATTCCTCATGACCACAATTAGGTATGATAAAATTCTGTATATATGTCCCTACTTAAAACCTAGTTTTCAAAATTCTGGTTTTAAAATTCGGTTTTATCAACATTATTTTTTTTTTTTAATTCTGTAAATATAAAAGTAAATCTAATAAATACATGCCAAGTTTTTTTTTAATGGAAATGATCATTTTTGTAATATCTCCAATTATCTCCAATTTTTCAGTCTTTATAAGCAGTTTTTTTTTGTTTAATTTAAATTAAATTTTGTACATACATCGTACATCTGTATCGATCTACAGAATTTTGAAGCATAGAATTTTGACTGTAAGTACAGAATTTCAACTGTAGGTGCAGAATTTTGACTGTAGGTACAGAATTTTGACTGTAGGTACAGAATTTTGACTGTAGGTACAGAATTTTTACTGTAGGTACAGAATTTTGACTGTGGGTTCAGAATTTTGACTGTAGGTTAAGAGTTTTGATCGTATGTTACAGAATTTTGACTGTAGGTACAGAAGATATAGAATTTTGACTATATAGAATAAAAAAGTAGTATTTAGACCAAACAGAGTTTTGAAAACCAGAATTGCGACCAGCTCCCTTCCTGCATGTATTTTTAATGGCTAGACAGATTTTGTGTTTTAATACTCCAAATATGTAGTTTAAACAAGCATTTTTGAAAAAACAAATTAATTTCTTTGAGTAATCATCTCAAAAAAACGAAAACCGTCCAACGGTGATTTGAAATTCGAAGTTTTTCAGCTAAAATGAATATTACACAACAGAAGCACCTATAGGTTTTTTTTTTAATCAAACCCTTTAAAGATAAAAATCAAAACCCATGTAAAATTGACCTGTATGCACAAAAAAAATAATAAAAAAAACCCCTCAAACATGGATAATTAGTGTACACCCTAATTGATAGTGATAAATTTCTCAAAACATCTTTTTTCTGGTTTTCGAAAGTTTTTATACATATCTTATACATTTTTTTTAGAATTTTCCAGATTATACTTTCTTTTATTTCAAATTTCAAATATTAATCAATTAATAAAAAAAAAATCCTGTACCATGTATTTTTTGTCTTCATCCTTTATCAAGCTAACCCCATTTTAACATATCTAGAATATTATGTAAATATGAAACGTGTGATTCGCAAGATGTTCCTCTTAAAAATGTTCAGCTTACTCATCTAAGTTTTGGTCATCGTGTAACATAATGGGAAGGCAGTACGTAATAGCCGGTCTGATAGGTCGCTTCCTTTTCAGCATCAATGGGGTGGATGTGGTGAAAGGCGATTTTTTTAGTATTGTAGTTGTTGAAACGGAACAGTTACTCTAAAGTAAACGGCTCTTTTGGTTGAAATTTGATTTACAATTTGTTCAATTTTAAGTCGTTTTTTTCTTTGTTTTTTCTTTTTTTTTTTTTCTTTTATAATAATTTTTTTTGTTTCTTAAATTTTTTTTGTTTCTTATATTTTTTTTGTTTCTTATATTTTTGTTTGTTTCTTATATATTTTTTTGTTTCTTATATTTTTTTTGCTTCTTATATTTTTTTTGCTACTTATGTTTTTGTATTATTATACTTTTTTTTTTTTAATTTTCTTTATTTTATAAATTTTTGTGTTTTTATATTATTTTACATTTTTTTTAAATTTTTGTTATTTTATTAATTTTTGTGTTATTTTTTTAATTTTTGTGTTATTTTTTTAATTTTTGTGTTATTTTTTAATTTTTTTTATTTTTCGTTAAAAATTTCATTTTTTTCATATTTTTTTAATTTTTTTTTATTTTTTTTCTTTTATTTTTTTTATTTTTTTTTACTATTTTTTATTATTTTTAAATTTTTTTTTTATTTTTAAATTTTTTTTTTATTTTTTTTATTTTTTTTTTATTTTTTTATTTTTTTATTTTTTTTTTATTTTTTTTAATTTTTTAATTTTTTTATTTTTTTATTTTTTTTTTATTTTATTTTTTTTCAATTTTTTTTTTTATTTAATTTTTTTTTATTTTTTGACATTTATTTCGTTCCCTTGGAGGCTTACATAAATTTAACCCATAATTTTGGTATAATTTTGAATATAATGCAAACAACAATCTTTCATCGCGAAAACAATTCAGTCTCCCACATTTTCTTGCCTTTTTTTCCCCCGAGGTATGGTTATATGAGAAAGATTTATTTTAATTGCGTTTAAGATATTTATTAACACTTGAATTCATTTTTTACTTTGGACCTTTCTATTCCTGTTAAACGTTTCAATACATTTTCGTTTTATATAAAGTTTTTTTTTTTACAAAATTATTTATTGTGAAAAAATTTAATCAGTTGACATGGAGTGTATAATAATGTATTTTCGCCATCAAGGACGTTATCCTCGAATATACACACAAAAAGAAAACTAAGTTTCTAAGAAAAAAAAAAAAAAAAAAACTAGTAATTTCCACAGATTTTCCCGAAGGAAGAAGAGAGTTCCTTGAAACACAAACACAAGCAGTCTTTAAAAAGAACTTTAACTACCTATAAGAAGATCATCAGCGACAAAATGGAAAGAATTTTCTTGGAATGTTTTCTCTAAGAGTATATTTCTACTCTATATAAACCTACTATCCTTCCGCACAGCTTAATTAAAGTTAATGATTTAGTTTTTTTTTTCCATTTTCTTCGACTTTATATTGAAGTGTTGGCCAAACATGCGGCAGAGTATAACTTAACTTTTCTTCCGGAGAACTGATATTATGATGGTAACAATGAATCAAACATCGAATATTAATTTAAGAAAGAACTATATAGAAAGATTAATGTGGCACGTGTTTCTTGTTGAATGACTTTGGTTGTTAGATAGTTGTTGTTGTGATGTCGTGCGCACATTTTCAACAGAAGATTGCTCTTCATATATGTTTGTGTGTGGGTAGGGGGTGGGGTGTGGTTGGGTTGGAAGAAGGTTAAAGAACGGTTCACATTGGGGCTGATTAGGTTCAAAATTGGTAATAAATCAACTGATAAAGATTTTGTATCTTTTTTTCTGCTTAAGCAACAAAAACAAAAAATATGTCAATTATCGAGTTAGATGTACATATCGTGAATCGTCCAACAAGAAAACATGACTTTTTGATAATTTATTTTTTTATTTTATTTTTTTATTTTATTTATTTTTCTCAGAAATCAGATAAACATATTATGATTCGCATAAAATGTGACAAAAGACTAGGGAGTGTGAGTGTAGGATTGGTTGATTGGTTCAAGGTAAGAAAAAGTCCTTGGAAAACTAGGTTAAATTCCGGCTTGTTTGGGAATGTGTGAATGTTTACTCAACCCTTAATGAGATATTAACGAAGAAACCCTTTTTTTTGAGCATGTTAAACTGCTCACTATTTTGTGTTTGGTGCCTCATTATGATCAAATCGACTCGCTGAAACAAAAGTCATAGAGTTAATTTTAGGAAATTGTAGGAAATTTCATAAGCCATGAATCATTATGTATGTTTTGTTTCTTTAAACCTACCGTTACAGAAATACAGTGAAAGCTCTAATAAGCGGACACTCATGGTCCCCCAATTTTTGTCGGGTTATGAGAACTGTCGGGTTAAGGGAAAGAAAGAGGAAAACATTTTTTTAACTTCATATTAAATTGACATATTATGCAATAACAGAACGCGATGAGAAAGAAGAACCATATACACTCTCAAAATTATACCAACTTAAAAATCCCCTAATAAGCTTTCAACATAACATTCTGTGCCTTCTGTTTTTTTCTCTTTCATTTCTTGATAAAAAATAATCCCTAAATAAAATTATGTGTCCGCGTATGAGACGTTTTCTATCTTAAATAAGCAAGAAAAAGTGTCCGCGCCCGTTTATTAGAAAGTCCGTTTATACTTTATAGGAATATAATTTTTGTGATAAATTCGAATAAAAGTTTGTTCCCGAAAATGTGCCCGTTTAAGGGAGCTGTCACCACATAGAGCTTTCTCTATATTTATGTACAAACATTCAGGAGAGCTCCCATACTTTTCTGTAACTAAAATGTTAAAAAATTGGTTTTTGTTTGCTTATTTAATTAGTTAAAATTGAACTACGTGAAAACCGAAAGCTATTTTAAATGAATTAGTGCACTATCTGGACCAGTCGTGGTGCTGAGGATGGACTGTAAACAGTCTGAAATGCATACAGGTGCGTGTTTTAATTGTTTTTCGTCTCGTTTTTAATGTTTTCGTGTTTATCGCGTTCTGTTTAAATATCGTTTCGGTAATAAACAATAAAACAAAAAGATGTGAAAACAGTAAGGTGATAATTAATTCATTTAAAATAGTTTGCTTATTTATTTATTTTTTTTTTTTTCAAATTTCCTTCAGTTCTTTTTCCATTCTGTTCCAATGTGAAGCGTAATATTAAATCCACGAATACCCCCCACCCCCCTTTCACCCTCACACACAAAGCTATAAACCAAAGTTCAAACATCAAACCAAGAGAACTTCTCTATTATTATTGGGAATTCAATCGACTATACGTGATGGTTCATAGTTATGCAAAATCCGACTTGATAAGTACTATTTGTTGGAATGTCCACTTCAAGACATGAGAGTGTTCTTTGTGTATCTTTATATCTACCTACATACCAACCACATTAGAATACCACATCTCTCTCTGTATAGTTAAAGTATCCATTGCAGAAATGTGTACATGTCACAAGATGTCCTTTATAAACATTGTGTGATTTAATCGGATCATATGTCCCTGAAAGCGGATTGTGAAAGTGGTACCGTTCCGTTGAATTAAACGCATATTAGATTTCAAACATCCTAAGCTTAATATTTCAACAAAGTGTCGCAGCTTCATATTCATATATCATACTTGTACTCGTACTCGTACACTAAAGGTTATGCAGAGAGATGTGAGTGTCTCTCTATATTTTAGGGAAACACAGATATTATTGAGTTCACTTTAGAAGTATGAAAATTCAAATTGCGATGCTTATTAGATTTGGTCGCCAACAAAGGCAAACCTTTGTGGTGGTGATGTTTTCAATGTCCGTCGACGGTCGGTGATGAAAATGAATGAATGAACGAACGAACGTGGTGGTTTCTGATCGATTTTGGTGAGACCTTTTATCCATCGTGTATGATGGATGACATTCGTCGGTTCAAAAATTAGCAAAAGGATGTAGATAGGTACGAGTGTATGTGGTTCCATTCTAAAGTGTGAAATTTATTGACCGTAACTGTTGGTGTCGACGTCGTCCTCAACGTCATCATCGTCGTAGTCTGTTGCATCGTAAACATATGCAAATTGTAAAAGTAAAAAATATACAAACATTGCATATTTTTCGGAGTGGGTTGCTTGTTTTTTTTTTTTTTTTTTGTATATGAAAATTTCTGTTCGGCTTATTACTTTGTGTTGGTTCAAGCGATGTTATTTTATTTTCAATTATTTTTTGGTTCGTTATATGTATATTTACGTTCTTTACAAAATTAGCAATTTTCATTCGGCTTTTTGAAAAAAAAATTGTTGCAATAAATATGTAAATAAAAGAAAAAAACATTGCATAATTTTGTGCATATGCGTTATTAATATGATAATTTGATTTATTTGGAATATTATACACAAAATAAAAGAAAATCAAAACACAATGTTGTGAAATTACATCAAAATGTTAAATTGAGAAATTGATGAACATATTATTTTTTAACTATGGAAATATAATCATCTACTTCTACTATTTATATATGTATATATTTTTTAGTTTAAAGCCCAATTTTTATTTCGAAACTGGAAGCGATATTTTGTGACAAATAGTTGGGATCATAAGAAAACATCGTAAACCGGGGTGGGCAGATGCTTGTTTATTTGTTGGTATATTATAGCAGATAAAAGGACTTGTCCTCGTTTAATTCAAAACCAACAAGTTTTGCAAGTCCTTTAATCATTGCGAAAGACTAGAACGATATCGTCCACATACCCTAGTATTTGACGAATTTGATGAAGAAAGTGCCTTTCGTGTTTACTTTTGTCCTATGCGCACTATCAAGTTCCAGAACGAGTTTGATGAATTGAAATGAAAGTCCCCTTTCACACAAAGAAATAAGTTGCTGGAGATTTTTTGACGTTTTCTTTTAAATTCCAATTCCCACAAATCGTAGACCGTTCATTCCTCTTACTTGGTGCCCTTCTCTCCTAGAAACTGAAAGTTGCTGGAAACTGAGTTTCCTTGTGTGAAAGGGGACAAAGGACGTGCCAGTTTGGAATACTTCGCAAGAGTTTTTTCCTGTTGTACAACCTAGCTACCGTTTTTTTGCAATTTCACGCGAAACAACCGAGCCAGTTTTCCCGGGATCCCGAATTCTATATATAGATCTCCTGACGGTGAATGCTATCATATGCGGCTTTATAGTCGACTTGAAATTTATTTGCTTTTTCTCGGATTTGCTTAAGTTTGAAAATCTGGTCTATAGTCGAAGAGTGCCGAGTCAGAAGCCGCAGTGGTACTTGCCGATTAATTTCAGAACGGTTTAATCCGCAAGCACGAAGTTTGTTGGACATTCAGCAGAACTATGTTTCGATTGTTCCTGCAAGACTGGTCGTGTTTTTTGTAGATGGAAGTAATAGTCCAGTTATCGAACATGCTTATTTCAATCATACGTGCTTGATTATACAACGTATGCGACCTATTAGAACATTCTCTCCACCCCCATTTGAAGAAATCGGCTGATATGATCCGTAAGGACTGGTGGGGGCTATTCTAGTTTTTCTTAAGCCTTAAAGTTTATCTCTCCTTTACTGGGTGATGGAACTGGGTCTTAATAATTGACTGGAGGTGGTTCTCTTCTTTTCCTATCACTTGCTTTACATGATTCCTATTTAGCAGGTGCTAGAAATTTTGCTTCAATACATCTACTATTCCCTGTGCTTCAGTGACTTCTTTATAGGTTAACTTTGCTATTTCGAATAGCTTGCGTTCAGGTCTTATAAATGCAGCAGTCAGCTGTTTAGATTTGTATAAACAAAACTTCTGGGTGTTGTTTCGATCGCAAGACATTATGCAGAAATAGAGATTAATACTGAATTCATATTCTGGAAATTGATAACACGTGGCTAATGCCGGACTGGTACGATAGATATCTAGATTCGAGAAATAATTTTTTGCAGGTCCACATAGAATTGGACAAAAAAAAAACGACATAGGAGCTTCGAGATCTATTTCCGATAAAAACTGTATCTATATTACCGGCACTAATTATCATTTTTCTATCGATAGTTTTTCAAATTAATTATCTGAGTAATCGAATGAAACAATCATCATACATATTATTATTTCTGTAGTCTAAACTCACTTTCCGAATCTCATACTACACCGATTTTGACAAATGAGGTTTCAAATAAAGTGAAATCACCCGCTGATTTGACGAATTATAATGGTGCCGTGTCATAAGGCCATGCATCATAAGGCCATATTCCAACTTATGGCCTTTTGACTCTTTAATAAAGTGACATACGGCCATATGGCCTTATGACACTTTTAACCGTCTTTCCTTGTTTGATAAATAAACCTGACGAAATGTTTTTGTCGAACACTTTAACCGTAATTCAGTTACGGCGTATAAACAGTGAAGAATGTATGGGGGGCATGCTGTCCCCCTGCAAGCCCTTCTTGGGCACACTATAGGATTTGGGGTAGGTGCGAGGTTGGGTGTAGATATGCAAAGTTTCTTTTGCATTTAAATATTCTGGATTTAAAACGACCCATGTCGTTTTTTTCATCCAACTCCATATGGATTTGCAAAAAACAAGCCTTATGTAGTGGATTAGCTTTTGAGCAGCTTCAAGTTGCCCAATAGTTTTATCATAAAATAGGTTTTAGTGTCTTTAAAAGTGTATGAACATCCAAAATTGCTATTTCTGAAGTTTGGAAAATCCATGCGCCCGCTTACTAGCGACATCATTGGTACTTAATTTTTTGAATATTGTTTTTGTTTGTTTGTTTCTATTTATTTATTTTTTTATTTTTATGAAATTTTTATTTTTATGAATTTTTTTTTTTTTATTTTTATAAAATTTTTTTTTATTTTTATGAAATTTTTTTTTTATTTTTATGATTTTTATTTTTTTTAATTCTTTTTAATTTTTTTTTTAATTCTTTTTAATTTTTTTTTTAATTCTTTTTAATTTTTTTTTTAATTCTTTAATTTTTTGTGCATTCTTTATTTTTTTAAATTCTTAAAAAAATAAGGTTTTGTCTTAAAAATGAGGATTTTGCATCAAAAATTTCGCATTCAAATGTTTGTATTTGGAACGGAAACTTCTATAATAATATTTTTTCATTAATCGTTCACACTGATTTAAATAAAGGTTTCAGAAATATTTAAGAACTTTGTTTCTAAAATATTTATTAATCATAAAAGCAATATGTAGTTTAAAAAAAATATAAACAAAAAAAATTAATAGAACACCAATTTCCTGAGAACAATTATTTCAAATCAATAAAAAAAATCTTAAACAACAACAATATAATTAGGTAGGTAATTTTTGTAGTTTTCTTGTCAATTAAAAAGCGTTAACTAAACTTTAAATCAAATGTATCTTATTGAAAAAATTTAAATTTAACTAACATCACAATACCCATGTTATGTTAAAATTCATGAACCATGTCCAATATTTTTCCTTTTCATTTTCAGAATGAAAAAAAAGATATTTGTGTTTTTATAAAAAGCTTAAGAATTGATTGCACATACATAGCGTGCAAAAGACTAATTTTTTTTATTTACATTGCTTCAAGATAAGTGAAATTGATGAATAATATCGAATTGATATGTTCTAAGAGTTACCTATATAGGGTGTTTTTTTTTTTTTCTTTTGAATGCAAAGAACTTTAAATTGGCAACACTGTTTTATGCGACAGCCTATTTGACAGTTCTCGGTTGTTTTGAAGTTAGGTACTTTATTTTTGCAATTCACCATGAACAGACTATGTCTGTCAAATAAGCATTACAACTTCAACATCTTAAGGTTTTACTTGTAGTATAATTGTATCTATTAATTTGTGGTGAATTTTTTCTAAATTTGTCGTAAAAGAACAAAAAATGACGCACTTCTGTATTTTTTAAATAACACTGGGTAATACTAACCCTCAAAATAAAGGTAAAAAAGGAGTACGTGATTAATTTGTCGTGAATTTGTTCTAAATTTGTTGAAATTTGTCATGAATTTATCGCGAAAATGTTGTGAATTTGTCGGTAAAGAAAAAAATGTAGCTCTTTATTTTTTTTTAAGTATACTCATGGGTAATGCTATAACTTGACAATCAAGTAAGCATTACCAACCCTCAAAATGAAATAAAAAAAGGAGTATGTGGTCAATATCTGCGAATCGAACCAGACCAAACTTGCGAAGTCACACGATCAGGTCCATTCCAATTCAGGTTTATTGTTTGACAACTACATTTCAATCAACCACCATTTTTTTTTTCTTTCTTTTTTCTCCAAACTCGATTTAATAAGCCAATTTCATGAATATGAAAAACATTTTTGCGTATTTTATTACAATTAAAAGTTCTCCGCCTTAAAAAATATCCTTTATTAATTAAAAAAAAAAGGAAGAAACTCTAAAGGGCCCTACACACCATCAGTGTTACTCGTCAGGTAATATTGACGTTTTTTCCGTCAGGTAAAATTGATGACAAAAAAGCCTCCACATGATCAATGAACATTGACAATTTTGTTAGGGAATTTGTTAGTGTAGTTCAGTAAATCAAACATTTTGTCAATGAACATTGAAGAAAATCAAAATAATTTTGTGTTTCATCAATGTATCAATTTTACTTGTGACGAACATTGAAGTGCCTTCAATTTTACCTGAATCGAGACTCGTTCAAGTAATATTGTCAGGTAACATTGATCGTGTGTAGGGCCCTTAACAAACGTGACATCTTATAAAATGAATTGATAACTAGTCTCACTTACTTACTTGATGAATATTTGTTTACTTTATCGTTGGCTTCCTTTGAAAAAACCCGTAAGTTCAAATTTTATGAAAAAAATTTGAAACCTTCTATATTAAGTCTAATGCTCATATTACTAACTCAATACTTAAATCCAGATGTAAATTATAAAAATTCAATGTAAATACATCCGGATGTCAGTTTTGATCTGGATGTATTGAATAAATAATATGACAGTTAGGGTCCTTAAATGCCCATTTACAAACTCGTATCTCCTTCTTTTGATTTTTTTTTGTTTTTACTATTTTTTACTCAGCTTTTGGTCAGTTAAAAAATTTGTCATTTTTAACAATTTTGAAAGAAATGTGACGCGTTATGTGATTAAATCACCATTCGTCACTACAAGCATGGTTTCGAAAAAACCTAATTAATCTTCATTGACAGATTTATATCGATCATTCAGATATTGTCCTAATTTTCATCTGACACGACTCCACTTTAAAAATTTATAAATTTGAAAAAAAAAAAAAAAAAAAACAGAACCTCTGTTCACACTCCAATTCATCACTATTTAATGCCATTATATATTGACATAACATATACGAACATGCATATTGCTGTTATTTTATATCTTTTCTATACACAAATTTACATATACACCATATACATACATACATAGTTAGGCATACGTGCATGCATACTTCAATTAGATACTGTTACAGTTATTGTTGAGGACAAGTTGAGCAGAGCATTGCATATTTGCGGGAGCATTAAAAATAAATGGGCTTTACCAACCATAATATGGGACAGAGCATGAGAGTGAGAAAGAGGAATATACTCGTATAGTTTTTAGGTTTAAATTTTAGTTGTTGTTATTTTTTTAATTAGGATTTATGTGGGAGATTTCTGCGAGTTGAGAGAGATTCAATGCGGACGAACATTATTTGGGATATGTGCATACATTTATATGTAAAATACCAACGACACCACACAGACACACACACAATCGCTTGCGTCCGATATTTGCATTAAATTATGGTTTCATAGTTGGCTGCTTGAGTTTGGTAAGAGTGCGTGGTGTTTTGTGGGATGGGAGTGTGAGAGACGCAGATTGGAGATTGTGTGTGCTGCTGTGGTGGTGATGTTAAGGGTAAGTTCACTGGACCTGGAAAATGTGCTGAATTGTTTGCAAAAATGCATTCCATATAATTTTTTTTTTTTTTTTTAGTTTTGTTTTGTAATTCTATGCCTTTTTTTGGCATCTGCATATTTCTGTGGAGTTGGTAATTATCTGGCGTTGTTAAAAAGTTAAAAAACAGTTTCTATATAGAAACGGACGGCCGGCCGGCCCAACGAATAACACGTTGGGGTAGGACAAAAGGTAGATATATCTACCTACAGTTTGCATATTCCCTTGTGTTGGTTGTGTTGTTGAAATATTCAGCGAATTATTAAGTTCATATAGAGTGTGTGTAGAAAAGCATAATTAATTTAAGTTTGGAGTGTGATGTGTACTGTGTACTTTGAACGCCTCTTACCCTTTATATAGGATGGTAATGGGTGATGCGGCAGCCCTATACCATATCTGTGGTGAATGTTTATAAATATAGCTAAGTCTTGTAGGAATATTCAGATGTTGTGTGGATTTATTGTGAACTCTCTCCAAAATCATTAAAATCATTATGCGGGTTAAATACAATATTCAAAGATATTATTGTTAAATCACACAAAACAACAAAATATCTGACAGAAAATAAAATTGTAGATCGTGTTTTTTTTTGCATTTCACCTGGGTTCTTTGTCTCTATTGTTATTATAATCGGTAAGAGGGTACCCTAAACAAAGAGAGTTTTTTTTTTTTTTGGGAAGTTTTGATAGCGTCAAATAAATAAAAAAAAGGGTGGTAGGTTTTTTTTCATTTAGATTTTCCTAAGGGCTATGTATGAATGTTTTTGTTGTTGTTTTATCGTAATGCCAATGATAAGTTACATATTTTATATTCACACATAAATGTACCTTTAAAGTATGTGTTATTGAAAAAGGGATATTTGGTTTTTGTATACATATTTAGATTTACTAATGGTTTTTGTGTTTCTCTGTTTGGTTTATCACTGATAGATATTGATAGTTGATTTTATGGTGTTATCTTTGTCGATTAAATATAATAAATTATGTTTCATTTCGAGGAATTGATTTATTTCAGTCAATATAGCTATCAATATCACAATCAATTTATTGCTTATTTTCGAAACTTCAGTTCAGTTCATACGTCATTTCTACCAGCTGGAATCTTTTTGAAAGACACATTTTTTATTGCCCTGGCCTTCTGAAGAAATGAAAACCTACCTAAGATTACAAATCTCAAAGACAAAATGCTTTTTTCACTTGACAATTTTTTTCAGCTTTCGTCTAGAACACATTGTCATTGTCAATAGTAACTCCCTGGAAGATCATTTGAGAAAGTTGATTTGCTTATATTCTAAGCTATCGGTAACTGTTATCTCTTCGTATTCCTGTATCGCCTTGTAAATGATATATCATGGTGTTATTTCAGTTCTTGGGCGAACAGATGCAAAAATATTAAAAGATCTCGATGTATACACAAATGTGCTGGGAACCGCTTCTAAGAAGATATTTCTATGTTTGCCTTCTCTTTTAAAACCTATTGCAAGGACTTTTCGAAGTCTACAAAAATTGGATAAAGCGATGATTAATGGTGTTTCCAGATGGCCTCTTTTTAACGAAAATTAAAATAAATGATTGTTTTGGCAGTACCTATCTGTTTTCTGGAACTCTGCAGGTGTAGCTACACCTGTTTTGTTATTATTTATGTTGTTTTCGAAGAAATCGAATACAGTTTGGGTTTCAGTCACTGTTTGACTACCTATATTCCTAATCAAGCGCTAACTTCAATGTTTCTACTCCATTAATATTTTTTATTGACACCTTAGTCTTTCTAAAATGTCAGCATGCATAAGGGACAATTTGTTTAAATAACACAAAAAAGCGCAGTGTTTTTTTTTTCACGACAAATTCTCGACAGTTAATCCAATTACTGGACATTTAAAAAGGGTTAACAGTACGAACATCGTCGAATTTATGTTGCAAAGAGATGAAATGCGTAATGAGTTGAAGTGCCATGGAATCAATTATATCTCTTTTTGTACATAAAAAAAAACACCTTTAAACAATGTATCAAAATCCTTGGATTATACCGAAATACATTTTTCTTTATATTCACTCCAACTGCTAAAAAAATAAAAAGAAACACTCTTTCTCTTGATATTTCTATGAACTCAGTTCATTCATCTTTTGCAAATTTTGTGATGGGAATTTTATTAATGTCCTACATAAATAACAGCAGTACATTCCTCATATTACGGTGGTGTACCTCAAGGAAGTGTTCTAGGACCAACACTGTATGTGTTATATAAAGGGTCTTCCAATAGGGACTTCTGAACTTTGTCTTGATTGGGGCCATATTGTTGCAGCTACATCTGTCAAATTGGCTTCCATTTATTCAGTATATTTTTCCAAATCACCATGGACGGATATCGCGTCTATCAATACGTGGAAATGATAAAATTCTTTTATCAAAATGGGTGTACTGTTCGAGAAACCATTTCGCCCATTTTACGTTCGCAATAATCTTCCTACCGAGAGGACTATTCGAAGTGTGTGGATAAATTTGAGTCCACTGGTTCAGTAATCAACCAACACCCGTACATCGACGAAAAGCAACATCTGTCGAAAACATCGCCGCTATCCAAGGCAGCCGATTTCGCAACGCTCACAAGAACTCGGCCTTTCGCAGACCACAACTTGGCGAATTTTGTGTCGTGACTTGGGCCTGGCACCTTGGCCTACTAATATAAATGGTTACAGAAGTTGTTAGAAAACACGCTGTATCACGCGTCTTAAATGTACGAGAGAATGTTCACCACTCTAAAAAAAACCAAACCTAAAGATCTGATGGTCTAAAAGCGATAGGAAAACATAGTGGCGTATGTAAGGGTGATCAGGGGGTCAATTCCCTCCAATGAGTCTTTAGCTGAACTTCACTTAATCACAAAAGGAATTGACAAAAAATTCCATAACTATATAATATGTTGACTTGCTTGAATTCCCAAATCATTGTCTTTTCTCTAACTGTCCGACGAGGATTTGAACGATATAGAACGTAGTGAACAGATTCACGAATTCGTGATATTAATTGGGTTTTCTGCGTTATTCAGGCTTTTTTCGAGGAAGAGCAAATACCATAAATACATCTCTTCATTTACCAACTGAAAGTCGATTCAGGAAACAAAAACTTTGAACAGATTTAATCTTGACTCGATGGATGAAGCATCATAAATGTCTAAAGAGTATGCACCTCTGTTTTAGGTGCAGCGCTGCATGTATCGATGCGTGCAGCCACGCTGCTCATATGCTTTCGGCATAAAAGTAGAACCGCACTCGGCGGAATTGCACTTCAGCGACACCGCGCGCACTTTCGCATGAAACTGAACGAAACTTCATGTCGCTACACAAATCGTCAGATTATCAACTTTGTCGCATAGTGTCGCGCCGTGAAGTTTCCTACAAATAAGTCGTGAAGTTCAGTTCCGCTGAAGTGCAGTTCCGCCGAGTGTGGTCTTACCTTAACTCTAAGAAGAATGAGAAAAATGTACAGTCTCTCATAACCCGACACTGATGGTACCCAGAAATTTGTCGGGTTATAAGACATGTCCGCTTATGAGAAAACAAAAAAAAAATTAAATTGAAAACCTTTTAAAATAACACATAAGCATATTCATATACTGTATTATAATTTGTCACTAATTTTAAAGCCGACAAACTAGTCTTTAACATCTTTTCTGTACAAGTAGCCGTTAAAGAGATTTTCACGAAAAACTGAAATTAAAAATATAAATAACACCAGAATTATTAATTATTAATTATTCTGCCTGCAAATACAATCTAGTTTTTAATGAGGCTCTTAAATGTTTTGCATAAATTAAATACTTACAAGGGTTACTATCGAAATAAGCTAAGCCCTTGCCAAATATAAGCCATTTTGCTTCGAGACAAAAAAATAAATAAAAAAAAAAAACTGTTATATGAAATTTACTCATCAGATGAATTCAATTATCATTCCGATATGCTAACTATTGGGCTATTACACAATACAGCAATCTTAAAAATGATTAACTTTATACTTTAATTTTTAAGTGAATATAAATTTTTTTATATTAATCTACGTGGTATTTCTGATGGGATACCAACAAAAAGTTTTTTTTACTAACAAGGGCCTTACGAGTATTTGACAAGTTTTCCTAGAGTAGATTTTCCATACCGAAAACTTTTCAGGGTCTTGACAAAACTTGGCAAAATCTTGTCAGGTTATTTTTTTGCTTGTTTAATAGCTCAGTCATTCATAACTTACTATTTTAATAAAATTATTTTATGCGAAAATATGAATCATCTGTTATTCTCACTAGAATACACAGTGTCTTCGTAAAGTAAGAAACACGTTATTTGACTTGAAAGTCCCTCTAATAAATTACATAAAATGTATTCATTTATGTTGGTATACTTTCCACACCTTAAAATATAATCTATGAGATCTAAGGATTAATATGAGTTCGCAATCTAAACAAACAATGTATCCTTACGTGTATACCACCTGGGGAATTTAAGCACAAGTTATTTTCACCATCATGAAATACTTTAAAAATCTTTTCATTCTGTTTTTGTAAAATGTTTCCAAATTTTCAGTATAATCTGACTTTGAAACTACATATACATAGGTAGGTACCTATATCTGCATAGATTTGCATAGATGATGCTTAGATGCATGGTTGCCAGAAAGGATTACATATACAATACTCGTACTTCGTACACAACCAAGTTTCGTCTTTCCCAAGTCGATATTATCTACATCGGTGAATATATGTATTTTATGACATTAGATGCACACATAATGCCAAATATGTGTTTAGGAACATGAATAACGGCCAAACCATGGGCATGAAGTTGTTTTATAGTCATATGCCATGACCATGCATATTGTTTTTTTCTATAGGTAGATAGTAGATACCTGCAATATAACAATGTAGTCCCATACCTACTTACCCACATAGATGACTGTATGAAAGTATACTACAGCTTTAAAATAACTTTTATTTTACGACAATTTTTTAAACAAAACACAGAGAATCTATCTATTCTTAACATCAACAAAAAAAATAACAAAACAAAAACAAAATTGAAATTGAAATTTGCAAGAGAATTCTTCAATTTAACTTTTTGTTTCCTTTTTTTTTTAAGTACATAGGAACAGAAATGTCCTCCTTTTGTGTGTTGTGGGATGTTAAACATTTAATTTATAAAAGTAAAGTATGCGTACCTACAAACATTTTAAAGCTTTAAATATCGAAAATGTGTATAAATTTATTTTGAGAAAAGGAAATGTTTATTTTTGTAAACGCCCGCCGATTGAATGATTTACAGGATGATAATGTTTATCAATTCCTTTTTTTTTTGCACATTTTCAAAGGATATCATTTCAAAAATACCACATATTCCTACATAGTTAGTTGTAGATGCATAGAAACAAAAAAATATGAACAACTATACGAGACACACCAAAGCATACATCATTTTTATTTCCGTTTCAGCAGTTGCTGCTACTGCTGCTGCACACACAAAAAAGTGCAAATACACTTCTGTGACCATTATTCCGACAACACATTTGGTTTTTTTTTTTTTGGTTCTTTTGGAAAATATTCAGAAAGTCTATTTGAAAAGAGAACTACTTTTCTTCAATGGACTGGTGTACAAAAAAAATAGGTATTTCATATCAAAATTTATTTTTAGTTAAAATAACCCTTTGAGCGACAAAAGTCCGGCATTTTAATATGATGGGTATTTTCGCATCAAAAAACTTTGAAGTTAAACAATTTGAAAATCGGCTCTTATAGGTACATAAGTCTGCTATAAGACACAGTATGGGTTTATGTAAAATAAGATTTACCTTCAAGGCTTTACGAATACCAAAAAAAAATAAAAAACTTACACTTCAACACTTTTTCTTCTAATTACCCATATTGAACGTTATTCTTGTTATGGATGTCTACCTATATCTTTTTTAGTCACACTTGTCCATGATGACATTTAACCATTCTAATCCCATAACAGAACATGAACGATATTTGATATACCAACACGCATTATCTACTTTTTTTTTATACGTTTTTTTTTCATACATTGTAAGGGTTGGTCGTTAAATTTAGCTGGTAGGTACATAGTTTATTTGTGTTTTTTTTTGCAACCGGAACTGCTTAGTTAGTATTTCTTTTCTTAACCGGGGTTAGGGATGAAGAAGAAAGGCAACCCTTTTTTTCTGTTTCTATATTGTCTGTGGCTTTTTGGACTTTACACAAAATTGTTTTAGGAAATACCCCTCTGTTGTTTTTCGTATAACAACTTAAAAATAAAAGTAACCGCAAACATTGTCTAGGAAAATATTCAAACTAACTTTCATATACAACTATTTGCAGAGTCCATAAAAGGAAATTACCAACGCACCTATGAAATCGTTTTATTTGAATGTTTTTAAGGGATTGTTTGTTTAAAATGTCAATGACTTCTATGTATGAGGAAGGTGGGAAATAAGTAGCCCAAGAAGGTTGCTTCGTTCACCTGAAATCAACAATGATCAAGAGCTGTTTCAACAACATGCGGCAAAAAAAAAAAACGTTTGGTGCGAAAATTTTGTAACATTCACATTATGACATTACCTATACTTCTGTCCCACGTTCTACATATACAACATCCTGCAGTATTGTACTTATGTGAGATTCTATGTTAAACTTAAAAATATTATTGGCATGACATAAAATATAAGCTCCCCTAACTACATAATTTATTTCTTTAAAATTTGATCCATAAAATGTATTAAAAAACAAGCAGTGTGTAACCCAAAATTTATTTTAGTGATGTGCCACGTAAACTTAAGAGCGTTCGATATTTAACGCCCTTAAGTCTCATTCATAAAAATTCACTAAAAGCACTTTTATCTAAAAATTTCCTTAAGTTTATTAGCAAAAAAAAAGAGGAAACTTAACAATAATTAATTTAGAATCACTTTTAGCTAAAACACCACGTTTTAAAAGAGATAAGTCGACATAATGAACGTTAAATAAAGTGTTTCTGTTTATCAATAAGCGAATTTTTCTCACAAAGCATTTAAAATGTTAAAATTCTAACAAATTCGAGCAATTTAGAGGCAACTCAAATAAATTAATTCTTATTATATAAATTGGACCCGATTGAACTCAGAAGCAGTTTTTCAGTGTAGAATTAACTTTAACTTTTAATTGGCCAAAATCTATCTTGTCAGAAATATCTATTCATTTTACAAAATACACATGAATACTACTGAGTATTCTAAAATATTTCAAAAACCTATATATATGCTAATATAATATTTTTGTATTTCTTTTATTTGCAGGTAAGTTCTGAGCTGTCTTTTTATGACATTAAACAATGTGCATTTATGTAGGTAAGTAAGGAAATTAATTATAAATCATATTACAATGATTTCTTTAGAATCCGTTAAAAAAAAAATACTGTTAACTTTGGCCCCTAACTATGTTAAAGCAAAAACATTTCTTTATTATAAAGAGCCTTTAAAGTTTTATAAAAACTTGGGAAGCTAACGTTATACTACTTTTTCATTAAGACAAATGGGGTGAATTTATTGAAAATTTTCCAAATTATCTCACGTCCCATACAAATTTATATATACAGTAAAACCCGCTTAAGAGAAACGGCAAAGTATAGTAGAATCTCGTAAAGATGAACGGTTCTTTAAGATGAACAGCTCGGAAATATGAACGAAATATTTCCATTTTTCAGTGTTCAAAAAGATGAACGGGTTGAAATTTTGTACTTGAAAAGATGAACACTTTATTCCCAACTTTTTACTTTTTCTTTGCCCTTAGTTCATCCTGAACAGTACCTACTTTGGGGTTTGTTTTAACTTGTTATGTAAAAAATATTAAATGTGTTTATTTATAACTTTATATCTTCTTCCTCAACCAAATATTGATGCTCGAAAAGTTGAACAATTTAAAAAGATGAACGGGCCCTATTTTATATCTGTTCATGTTTACGAGATTCTACTGCATTTCTTTCACTTAAGAGGGTTTTTCATTTAAATGAACCCAGCTTAATGGACAAAAAAGTTCACTCAAGCGGATTTAAAAATTCCATTAAGCGGAAATTTAAAGCTAGACAAAATATGAGTTTATCTTTTAGAGTTGCCTATAGGAAAAATTTAAATAAAATAGTTTTTTTTTCACTTAAAAGAATTTTTTTCAATGAAAAATATAAAATTTAATTGAAAATATGTTTCAGGTATCCGGGTTTTTCATTTAAGCAAGTTTTGCGTAAGCGAAGTGTTTCAAATAAGCAGGTTTTTCCCTCAAGCGGATTTTACTATATTTCGAAATGTTAGTTAATTTCAAACAATTTTGCACGAAATTCGTTAGAAAATCACGTAACAACTTTACGAGCATACCCAAGTGAAATCCATTCTAAATGAAAATCACTCAAAATACCAAAACTAGATGTATAAAAACCATAAACAGAAACAAAACAACAAAAATGAAAACGAAATTAGCTAATTTTAGATGTAAACACTTTTTCTGTAGTTACGAAATTATCTCACTTTGGCTGTAATACAAATTTTTTTTTTCTTTGACTTTTTTTAGAACGATTTAAACGATATCGATTGATTTTTTTATCGAGACGTTTTTAGAACATTTAAAAAGTAAATATTGTGTACAGAAACTTAAAAAAAAATTGTAAAAATTGTTCAACTATTTCAATTATAAAATAGGGCTAAGTCTTCTACTTGGCTGATGTATTTCAGTAATATAGTATATAGAATTTGTATTACTAAAAAAACCTTCTTTTTCAATTTTAATATTTTAAAAACGATTTAGCCGATTTTTCAAACCTTGCACATTTTTGACCACTATCAAGACGATTAAAAATAAAAATACGACTAGTTTAACGGTACTTTCCGTTGTTAACGAAAAACAGCTTCAACGATTTAATAAAATTTTGTCTCTGTGTAAATTTAGAAATTATCTAATTTTTGATAGGAAACAATATTACCAAAAAACCTTTAATAATAATAATACCTGCAATAGAAAGTTATTTCTAAAATCAAGCATGCTAAAAACTTAATTATTCCAAAAAACTCGAGAGTAAGTTTTCATTGTCGTTTAATGGAAAATTTGCGTGACTTAAACAAAATGTTTTTGATTGAAAATTTTAGACCAAAAGTTTCAAAATATTTTGAGTGGAGCCCCCCAGGGATCTATATTAGGTCTACTGCTTTTTAAAATATTTATAAAGATTGACTTCAATGTATGCCGACGACACGTGCACAAACTTGAATTATTTGAAGTTGCTGTTTGAAGGCTTAAATTTATTCGATTTCATACTTAAACCTATTTTTAACCAAACTGCATCCACTAATATAGTTGAAAATTAATATTTCATTGGGGAAAAATAAATCCAATTAGAACTGCAAAAAAGCTAGTCTATAATATAAGCTTACTTCAACACATTGTGAGGATTTTTTTGATTACACCATGATTGTATTCATCTTTTTTTCTCTATTCATTGAAAAGGGACTGTCAAAGCTTTTTTCAATATTAACTTTTTCTCATAGTATTTCACACACATATTCATATTTATATACGAACGTACAAATATGTATACAAAAAAAAAGGATAAATTGTAGACTTAGACCCAAAGGACTACTTTTTTTTTTTGGTGGAAATTCCGCTTTTGTGCGTCCTACTATTTGCCTCAAAATGGCATACCACATGCAGATAACTTGAAATGAAAATTTCGTCTTCTTTACTGGATTAGGGCAATTGTATGTGTTGAGGAGTTGGAAGAGATAGAGAAGAAAGGGTATTTTTTTTTGTTATATGAATGGGAGATGAGGTGGTTTTGTGGGCTGAATGATAAGAGCATAGCTACACAATTGCTAAAGGATGGTAGGTACTTTGATAAGAATTTCAACTTTTCCATCCGTCTATTGTCTTTCTATCTACATATACATTATATTCTCTTGCCACTATCATCGTTCTTCTTATAGTTTCCTTTTTCTATTCATAACAGTTTTATATAAAAATAAGATTTTGAGCGGAACGAAGAAGAAAATAATGGTTGCCACCAGGATAGAAAATTGATTTTTAGTTGGTATTTTAAGTAGTAACAAAGAATATTAAAAAAAAATTATTTTTTTTATTGTATTGTATTGATCTTTATTGTTTCCCCTAAGAAGTTCGTCCATTATATTTCCCTCATTTTTTCCCCAATTGATTGTCGTTCATCTCCGCCAGTTACATGTTCCCACGTCTCTTGCTCACTTTCACTTTTTCTACATATTCTCTCTTCTTCTTGTTTCCAATTACATCTTTCTCTCACCTCATTCTCTAGCCTGACTCTCGCTATTCTTGTTGTTCTATTTGTAATTTTTTTATTTTTTTTTTTTATTTTGTTATATTTTCATTTATTTATATTTTACAATTTTTTTGTTTATTTTTTTTTTTTTAATTTTTTTTTTGTTTATTTTTTTTTATTTTTTTTGTTTATTTTTTTTAAATTTTTTTGTTTGTTTTTTTTTTTTTTTATTTTTTTTTGTTTGTTTTTTTAATTTTTTTTGTTTGTTTTTTTTTTTTTATTTTTTTTTTTTGTTTTTTTAATTTTTTTGTTTATTTTTTTTTATTTTTTTTGTTTATTTTTTTTTAATTTTTTTTGTTTATTTTATTTTATAATTTTTTTTTGTTTATTTTTTTTTTTTGTTTTTTTTTTTTTTTAATTTTTTTGTTTATTTTTTTTAAATTTTTTTTTTATAATTTTTATTTTTTTATAATTTTTATTTTTTTATAATTTTAATTTTTGTATAATTTTTATTTTTTATTATAATTTTTATTTTTTATTATAATTTTTATTTTTTTATATGTGTTTTGTTTTATATTATTTTCGATATTCAATTTTATAATTTTTTATGAAGAAGCTGCTTTAAAGTTTAAAAATAATAATTGAGTTCTAATGGTCTTAGAAAAAAAAAACGAAACTTTAAATCTATAAATTTTTCACTTCGTGTAGTTCTTTTTCTGTAATATTTTGTTCAGTCTAATAAATCTGAACAAATTTCCAAATTCAGTAAAAATCTACAACAGTGGTAATCGTGAACAAATTAGAAAGAACACACTAGTAAGAGAAAGAAAGAGAAAGAGAGTGCAACAGTAGAGATGAAGATCGAGGTGAATGTTATACGAGTTCTAGGAATTCGTTTAACTTTTGTCTGTCTTCCTGTGGCATTCAACTACTATTCTGATGGGTTATTTGTCAAGGTATCACACGCGGAAATGCTTGAATGAAATTTTGAATAAATTTCTTGCCAAAAAAAAGGGTTTAAGGGTACTTCAAAGGAGTGTTTTTGTTTTTTGAACCAAAACAAACAAACGAAAAATATTCCTTTCATTTATTATTCATTTGGGATTTTAGATTAGTGGACTTTACTGATATGCCTTTAGCTACGAGTGCAGGAGTAGTTAAATTTATACAGAATTAAGGGTTCTAAAGCTTGTATAAGGGGGTTGCAAAGGTGGAATATTGTGATTGACAGAATTGAGTGACAACACCGATTACAGGAACATACACAAATACCTCACACACCTATTTTTAAAACACTCCGTCTCCATAAACAGAAAAGAGATTTCTAGGTGCATTCAAGGATATTTGCCATACGAGAAGTTTTGAAAATTCGAAGCAATCCCATCAGAATTCAGAATGTAAGACACGTCGCTGAGCGATGAAGATTCTGGTGTTCTTCTGTTCGAGGAAAAAGGTATTTATGTACCTATCGTCTGTGATGTGATACTCTCAAGGTGCATTCATCGAAAAGATACATTTATCTGAGATGTTGCCAAATAATACTTTCGGGTGTAAATTGAGGCAAATGTTTAAATGTATATCTGAATATTGTGCGAAGGATAAAACTATTTTGGTAGCAAACTGGACTGGATATAGTGAAATGTGTGTAGAAGAACATGGATGGTAATTTCATTAAAAACACAGTTTGTGTACACACAGAGTCAGTCAGTCTTCTTATATCGCAACATATACACACTATACACACCCCTAAGATTATGGTTTCCTAGAGAGTTTGTCTTTATATATCTCGATCAAGGAAGTTTTACGGCGGGATAAAAGTTTGGTATATTATTGTACATCTCGAATTGTTTTGTGTTTGGGAGAAAAGACGTTTCACATTCGAAACAGACTTTTCGAGAGCATGTCTGGAAGGAATTATTATATGTATAGTCTGTCGATAATAAAATTAATAAAGACAAATGTTTTGGAAATGCAAAAGATACTTTCTCAATAAAATTTTCCCACCAGCCAGCAGCAGGAGATTAGATTAGATTAAATTTTGAAAATTTTTGGTAGCATGGTTAGGTTAGCCTTGAGTATCGTATATACTCTATTACTATCATACAATGTATTCCAATGGTTTCAGGAAAGAAATTGTTTGTTTTTGGGTTATAGCTGCTATCTAAGGGTCGAAATTTTCTAACAAATATACGATAGTGCACGTACAGTCTTATAAGTTGATTCTCTTTGTTAATATAATTTGATTAGTTCCTGTGGAGATAATATCATTGATACCTGGTCTGTATTGATGGGATAATTTGTTAAGAAGATATTTCCTTGAGTATAAGTTGAATGAAGAATGTTTTTCTTAATCTCATGGACTTCCGTAAAAAGTTAATAGCATTAATCAGCTGGACCAATTGAGTGTAAAATATTTTTTAAGAGATACAATTGTGACTTAATTGAATGGGAAATTATGCTCGAAACCATAAATTAATATTATTTTGGCAATTAATTGTATGCGTGCTTTTTAAGGAGAAATAGATCTTCAAAAAGAAGTAACTTTCAAGACCAGCTCCAAAAGAAAAAAAAAAATTTGACACTATGCTGTCATTATTGACTCTTCTTTGACAGTATTGTTAGAAATTCAAAATGCATAGACCCAGAAAACAACGCGCATTGTACTCTTGAGCAGTTTATTAGAGAAAAGTTCTTTATGGCGTATTTCGGCTATGCAGCAATGAATAAAACACACTAAATGTTGCTTTTGCTAATTTTTCGGTACCGAAATAAGATATTCTCGTGACAACTTCTACCAATTATTGCATTAATTGTGGCGATGTATTTCGTTTGTTTATTGCAGCTCACCTCACAGTAAATCTCTTATTTCTATAAGTAATTCAGAATTAAGAGTATTAATTGGCATGAATTACTATCAATGTGTGCATAATAAATCTTGTTAAAATAACGAAGATGAAGAAAGATTTATATCTTCTGTTTAATTTGAATATAGTATTCATTTAAAAGTTTAACTGACTTTAACTCCATTATTATTTTAGCCTAACTATAATGGGACCACATATACCAGTAAGATATACTGTCATATCCCTTTAACTGACGAGTAAACTATCACTATCGTACCTCGAAACGTATATTTTGAAGTTGAGGTCACTTGAACTTTTAATTGAATTTCTATGGTTTACTTATTACTCTGATAAAGACAAAATTCCTTAAGAAATTTAATTTTGTTCTTAAGCTAAACAAAAAACATCAATTTCAGTTTGAAATACATTAGAGAAGAAGCTTTAAACTAAAAAAACATGCAACTCATACCTATGTGCATAAACTTGCACATTGTCGTGCTATTTTTGTTTCTTTTAAACAACTACTAAGTATTATATTTTCATATAAATCTCTTTTAATTCCTTTCTAACAAGTGTTTTTTGCAACAAAATGTATCAAATTCCAAATAAGCTCGTTTAAAAATCAGCACCTTGCCTTCTTAAGCCTTTTAAAATAAATTTCCCCTTTGCTGAGTTTTGAAGCTATAAGAGGCTTATAGTATACACATATTTGTTTTATGGCCTTTTGGGCTTGGCGATGATGAGTCATTCAATTCAGTTAGGTGGTTATTACATATATATGCAAGAGTCCAATTACTTCTTTCTTAATTTACAAGATTTCCGTATACCCATTGACTTATTTGAAAAATGTTTGTATATTGCTCCCATAATTTCCTAAAAAATTTGATTTCTTAAAAAACTAACGGCGGCGGCGGACTCACTCTTTATTAAACCCTTTCTCCAACAATGCGTTGCGTGACCACTTACTAAAAAAAAAAAGATGTAAGAATGCACACGTTTGCGTTAGGTCCTTAAGGACATAAATATGTCCATAGATGGACTCAAACAAATTGGCATGTTGAAGAGAATACATATAGTTCAGGAACTGCAAAAAAGAAAAAAAAAATACTCTAACAAGGAAGGATAACAACAAAAAAAACTCATTCATTTTATTCTTGAAACATCAAATTCGAACCATAAAATGTTAAACCATCAAGGATCCAGACTTTTAAATGTTTTCTATTTGTTCTTATTCTTTAAGTTTTTTTTTTGTTCGTTTTGTTTCACCCTTTACAAACTTCTGCTACGCGGATGTCAAAAGAATGTCGGACTTCATAGTTGCACTAAAAGAATAAACCATCGTTAAACCACACGTCAATAAAAAACATAATAATAAAAGAAAAACACAAAAAAAAAAAAAAACTGGAAAGAAACGCATTCATATTCGAATTCATGGAAAAGTAATAAAAAATATCCTTCGACTGAAGGTTTTTTGTTTGTTTGTTGTTGGTGTTATTGTTGCTGGTGATTTTATTCATTTGAACACGATTTGAAAATTTCTTTGTTTAAATGAAAACTCGTAAAAGAAACAAATTTAATCAAAAAAATTTTAGGGTTGTTGTGCATTGTTCAACATACCTACATGTGTAGGTACATATCAATATATTTATTTATTTTTTTATTTCATCATATTTTTCAAAGTCAATTTATCATGTTTTTTTTGTTTTTTTGTTTTTTTTGTCAGGAGGACTTAGATCTAAGTACTACAGTTTTATATCGGACAATCGTCTCGGTCAGTTGTTTGTGTGTAGGTAATATATTTCTGGGTGGGCTATTCATAATGTTAATGAATCACGTAATGTTACAGACAACGTGTGCAGATTTCTTTTGTATTTTAACGTTAATGATGGACGATATTTCATTGTAGAAATTTTTATCAAAGTCCTCATTTATTTATATTAGGCTGGTCGTAAAAAAAAATTCAGTCTTGGATGAGTGCAAAAAATCAAGTCCAAATAAAGAACCATTTTTTTTTTTTTAATTTTATTTTTAGATTTTTATTTTTATCCCCTATAGTCGATGATTTATAGATGGTTAAATTAATTAACTTAAAGCTAAGGCTTGTAGGTTGAAACCGAACAAGAAAACAAACATTATCGATGGGAGTTATTTTGACTCCCTTAGTTTTATAAAGGTTTTTCATGTGCTGAACTCGCAGTCGAGCTCAGAATCAATTCGTCTATTTCTCGAAATAACCTTATGTAAAAATAAAAATACTGGTGCCAAATTTTAAACGATTAGTTACGATGTTAAAGCATTTATAGTATGTACTAGGTTTAAAACATGATTTTCTAAAAAGTTTGCATCTTACTATTTTTTATCATTTTATTAAATTTAAAAACCAAATGCCAATTTTTATCTTTTTAGTATCACACTACTCCAAATATCCCTTTGACAACTACAAATATGAATAAAGTATGTTTCTTACTATTTTACACGAATTGCCACTGTCCACTGTTTTACACGTGTTCAGCTGGAGTTTATTAGGAAAATACGTTTAGTATGATACAAGTTAAACAAAATTTTTAAAACTAATAGAATTTTAAAAAGAGCTTTAAAGTTAAAACTTTTAAGTTTAAAACTTAACATCAGCCTTTTTTTTAATTTTACGCTACTGTTTGTTTACAGTATATAGTTGTTGTTATTGCAAATAGTAAAATTTTTGTTTGCTAAAATTTGTAACGACTTATAAAAGTAGGTAGTTTCCTTCTAAGAATCATATCATAACAATTTTAATTAACTATTACCATTCAAAATAATTATATTTATTTCGTTATATTTATAGGTCACACTGTGTTGTAGCTGAAAATATAACATAAGAATAGATCAAATTTCACCAATTTGACGTTTATCGACTCATGATTTTCTTGTTAACGAATCAAAAATTCCAGCATTGAGCCTTGTGCTGGAAATAGACTCCTACCATTTTTCCCGCTTCACTTCGTTTTAGTTGAAATTGGTTGAGTTTACACATGGAAAGGAAAAACCACTAAAGTCGATTTTTAACATTTTTCAGTAGAGTTCTTTGAATTTTTATAAAAAGTTCAAGACTACAAAATACTCTAGAATATTATTAAACAATCTGACCGCCTTGAAACAAGTGTGGAATTAAAGGAAAATTGTGGCTCCATTTTTAAGATACACACTAGATTCAGACACGATGAATCTAATGACAGAAATCTCAATTTTGTCTAAACTCCACTTTAGAGGTTTTGGTTTATGGGCACAGCTTATGAAAAAATATTGTGTTGTTTATAAGCATCACATTACACATGCACTGTAACTGTAGCCTTTAAATGCATATGAATTTTGAAAACTTTTTCTTAACTTTAATTAAAATTAATGTTTGCGAATTCCTTTCATACATTAATTTAAGTATATAGCATAAATTTTAAGACAAGAATTCATAATTCCCGTTTGTGCGACTCATCTGTCATTATATTAAACAATAAGTAATTGTATTCAAAGAATTATTTTTTTTAAATAAATAACCCGGTTTTTTTTTATTGAAGTTGATTCCATAAAGAAACTCCATCAAAACAAATATATAGGGCTTTTTTTGAAAGCAAGCGTAATAAAAATTTTTACTTTACAAAAAAGATTTAATAAACGTCCAGGGATTTTAACGTTTATTTGCATCTGGATAATGTTTACCGTCAAATATCATTATACCTATACCTACATTGCCCCTGTACCTTGATCATAAAAGCAAGTAGCAACTTTTATACAACTTAATTTCGTTACCCAAGGTTGTGAATGTGGATGTGAATGTCTCGACGAAGAGAACCGACAACAGAAGAATGCTTTGCAATGGAAGTGGGTACCTTTGCTATCCTGCACAATTATTATAACAAAAGTTTTATTGAACTCACTTTTGTATAAGAGACTAGAATAAGAGAGAGAGTGAGAGAAAGAGACGTCTGTTATGCAGTATCTCAAGATATAAAGTGCAATAGCTGTTAAACTCTATAATAATGGATTGTACTCGTAAGTCGTAGTATGTTTCGTTTCTTTAGTGTTCGTTCAAGCAGTTGGGTAGTTTTTATGTACTATTTATGCTTTTCGTCTTTTATTATTAGATACCCTTCAACTTCAGCCTTCACTCTTGGCAGGACTTTCAATGTTCAATGTTCACTATATTCATGTCTTATAGTTGTTTTTGTCGGGCTTAGAACAACTCTCTGATATAATAATAAATTTTAAAATTTTATGTTACTTCCTGTGCAGTTGTGCGCCATTAAATTGCAAGGTTTTTATGTCCTCGTCGTCGTTAAAGTTTTCGTTTGTCAGCTACTTCTCTCTCAGTGAATGAGTTGAGTAGGTATGTCTGCGTATATTATGCTGCTGCATATATGCGTTTACTTTTGATGAGTTTCTGAATCAAAAATGCATCATCCATGTATCTCGTCTCGTGTATAAAGTGGATTTTAATATTTTCAGAATTTTCACCAAACTCGCATTTTATTTGAAATCATCTGTGTGTGAATTTAAATATGTTTGTTTGGTTTTTTTTTTATTACTTAACACATGCAATAGTCGTAAATTTTTGCACATTTTGAATGATTAGTTTGACAGAGAAGAGGAGAATTGACGACCAACTTCGCCAACTCTCATTAACTTCTAAATGGTTATTGTTCTTTGGCGGTGGAAATATTACACAATTTAATTGAATTTCTTCTGAAACTGCAACTAATATGAAGGGTTTTTTTTTTGAAGTTGTATCAAGTGTTTTAAGAGCATTATATTTACGATGCTGCATTATTTTGGATTGTTTGCAGGGAACAAACAAGATCTTAGTCAAATAAATAATACTTACCTTTATGTTTGTGAAACTCATTAAATGAATAATAGGACCTGATATGTAAATTTGTTTAAAATAATGTCACTGAACCTTGAATGACAACTGTGCATTCTGACTGTAGACCTCTCTGCTTTTGGAAACATGAGATCAAGTCAATGAATCACCTCAAGCATTTTATTTGTACTCACATAATCGTATTTATTAGATGACCTTCGATTGTTATTTAGTTAGATATTTTAATAGTTGTTCATATTCAGCCTTCTTGTGAGTTTCGCCCGAAAAATATTTCACCTTAAAATTGTTTGTTCCCCCGGAATTTTAAAAGCTATTGTGAGTTTCGCCCGAACGCCTACTATAAATAAGTGAACATTTAGGCTATCAATAACATTACAGTCCGCCCGAAATGAATGTTCACAATAAGGGGATTTTTTTTAACACAAAATTTCGGGTGAAACATAAGAAAGGCGAAAAGTGAAATATCAAATTTTCCGGGTGGAATGTTGTTCGGGCGAAACTCACAATAAGGCTGTTTGCTTTATGCAATATTTTAGTCCAGGTTTAGAATACTGATTCCAATCTTTCAAAGGTCCGTTCAGCCTGTCTCAACGTAAGGATTTGGATCAGCTAATCTTTAATCCATATCCTGGGTAAAAAGTGGACCAAGGGAATTTTTGTTGAATACTTCTATAACTAATTTTGCTAAAAATGGCAAACGATTTAAGAAGTTGGTCACGACTGCTCAATATGAACTATCAAATTTTGTTTGCTAAAATACCAAAGAACCAAATAAAGTAGTTAGTGTTCCTAGTGAATTCCTGAACTAAAGTTGAAGTTCCATTCGTCAAGATTCTATGAAATTTCTTTTCTTTGACCTTACTTGTCAAATTTAGTTGAATCCAACATTTATTTTTGCAGTATGAAATATTAATAATAACCAAAACTCCAACTTTTCCTAAATAGGTCATTTAAAAATGTTACAAATGGTAAAAGTACAAAATTGTAGGTATGTATTTCCTTTTAGTCTTAAATGGCTTTAAAGTAAAACTGCAACCCCCTTTTAAACCAAATTTATATTTTAATGTTTTAAATTTCTAATTTCACTTATTACCCTTCCAGTATTCCCTTTTTGGTTACCAACAAAAAAAAAAAATCATTGTAAAGGGATTTAAAATATTCCAGTATACATAACGTCAACAACATTTGCTTTTGCATTCCCAAACGGGAGCAAATAATTTTTACGCTTCTTTACTTGCCGAAGCAGAAGATGAAGAAGGAAATAATTTCTGGTATAGAACTTCTCGGTCTCTGTGGGGTATTAATGTGGAATTCCCACAAGAAAAATTCCAACAAAAAAAAACCTTTCCATATACAGAAGGGGGATTGTGTGTATCTTAAGAAAGTTGTGTGTACTTTATCCTTCTTCGTTTCTAAGAGCGAGGGAGGATATTTAGTGTACGTATATCCTTCTGAAATCGTTTTATTTTTTTTTGTAGGTACATTTATTTATTTTTGCAACAAAAAATATGTTTCATGTCGAGATTATTGTATTGTAATGGCAGAAAATATGTGCCTACGCTAAGCACACACCGGAAGTGAAGTAGCACATGTATACGACAAAAGGGAGATGAGCTCAGGGATATTATTTCCTTAGCATCCTTGGTTCTCATCTCCAAGGAGCCATATATAGTGACGGCGACGATGATGATGATGAGGATGGCGGATAGTGACACAAACTAGATGTAGATGGGGAGGTCATTCATACTTCCACACTCTTCAATGTTCATCGTTTACACAACGCAACGGATTATTGTGGATATTGATGGGTTATGATTTCACTTTGTATCGCTATACAAGTCCCTTGTCAACAATGTGTTACCATTAATAGAAAAAAGAAAAAAATATGATGATGTCGATGATAGATTCCGATTGGTCATTTTGATTTTTGTGCAAAGTTTGTAGAAAAAATTCACACGAACCCTACTATAAAGTGATTCAGGGGAAAATACAAAAAATGAAAAAAAAAAAAAACATAAATTGTTTTGTATGGAAAGTTGACGTATGACAAGGATGTGAATGATGTCAAAGGGTGAGAGAAAAGAAGGCTATTGTGGAATTCATTGATGTGGACAAAAGGATTTTAATTTTGGCGAGGGAAAATATTGATAAAACAACAGATGGACATAAACCAAAAATTGTTTTTTTTTTTTTTTTGTTGTTGTTTCGGAGACAATTGAAAGAAGGGAAATAGGATCGGATGATAGCAATGAAGTGAACGTCGTGTATCAAAGTGTGAAAAATTGTATTTTAGTTTTTTTTTGTTTCCTTTTTTGGTTTATCACAAGTGATGATTCAAGTGATGGAGGATTTGAGATAGTTTTTTTTAATATCGAATATAGCAGGAGGAGAAAAAAACACAAAGTCAAATTTGTTCATGGAAAATGGCTTTTCCGGTAGAGAATTTTGCATTCGGCGTAAGTTGGGGCATTTTACTAAACTGAGGGTGGAGAGTGAAAGTCATTCATTTGAATACAAAAGAAGAAGAAAAATGTATACGTTAATAGCGTGACTGCCACCAATGTTTAATCTTTTTAAGCTATCTAGCCTTTTCTGGTATATTTTTCTCTGTATGGAAGATCCGTATTTCCAGAACCTGTATTGAAAGGCTCAAGTAGTATTTTTTCTAGACAGATATTTACTGGCACGTTCTCATTTTTGAAAACATAAGTAATTATTCAAAATATTTTTTTTTTTTGTATACATTTGTCCTTTTTGTCTGACCTTTTGTAGAAAACGTAAGAATCTTTATGAGGGAAAGATCTACAGCCAACAAAGAAGTTTGTTTTCATTTGTATAATGATATACTGTTTTAATATAAACTGATCATGACTTGACAATTAATATAAATTGATCATGGCATGACAATTAATTAGAATTTAGCGAACCATAGCAGACTTGGTTCATTAATTTTTGTGATCAAAACAGGTAAAAAAAACTTGCAAGATACGTTCCTGTTTATATTTGTATGTTAATTTTTGTTTTTTCATTTGTAATAAATAATTCTTTAAAAGTTTATAAATATGAACTTTAACAACTAAAAACAAAAAATAATACACAATGGCCCTTAAGTAAAATGTCGTTTGATGAACAAAATACAGAAATTGATACAATTATTTTTTTTTCTTCCTTAAATATTTGGAAATCTTAATCTACTATCAAAATAGTAAATTTAAAGAAAATAACCGTGCCAGAAAATAGGCGTGTCAGAATCAATGGTTGAAATTGGATACAAAAAAAAAACATATTATTCATTAAAAACAGTCCTTAAAATATTGCTGATCTCGTAAAAAAAAGAAAAGTGATTATTTTAATCTTGACAGGGTGCTCCAAAATAGAATTGATCACAACTGTGAATTGATACAGTAAATTAACGAATAAGTTTTCAAGATGTTTTTAGCAAATATTTAACCTGTATTTTTTTATATTTACTGGCGCATCAGAATATCATATTAACTGTTGAAGTTATAAATTTGATGTCATACAGTGAAGGACAAAAGTAAATGAATCAACATTTATTCAATAAAATCAAATATGTGCATGGATAACAAAATAAATATACAGGATAGTTTGCATAAATGGATACAAATAAAAGAGGGTGAAGTTTGAGTTAAAACAAGAAAAAAAAAGTTTTGTAGATGGTATTTCCTCCGTTCAAGCGGTGGGTATAATTTTCTTTAAAACTTACTTAAAATGTTAAATTTTTTTTTCAAAAACAAATCTATTTTTCAATTTTATTTTGAAATTCAGTTTAAGTTAAGTTATTAGTGCTTGAAACTGATTAAAAATAAAAAAAAAAAAATCTTTGTCTGTTATTAATTTTCAATAATAATTTTTCATATTGTCATATTCTTAAAACAAGATGATTTTACGAGTTTAAATTTTTAGAAACTTAAAAATTACGGAAACTTCTTATTTTTTAAAGAAAACTTTTTGTTTGATATTAAGTAACGTAGTAGCCCGTGGCGTAATAGTTAGTGCATTACACTTTCAAGCCGCGTAATATATTTTGAATTTAAATGTTTCTAAAAATCTTAAATATAAAATACGAAATTTCCGTATTCCAAGCAATACAATAATTAATCTCCTAGCTTTCGCAAATGACAAGTGTGTTATTACAAAAAAAACCTTCATAATTTTAATTATTAATGGCAATTCAAATATAGGTCGTTAGATCACCAAAAGCGTGTTTACAAAACTGTTTGATTAAGTTAAGGAAGAGAAATTAAGTCAAAAGGGGGCGTTAAAGTGGGCGGATTACAAAAATAATTAAAAATCTAATTTCTTATAAAACCCTTAATAGTTTGTTTACAATATTTTAAGTGTATTAAATTCTTGTAACTAATTATAGTTAGTTAGAAGAATTTAATACACTTAAAATAATTTTAGCATTTACATAAAAAAGAGTGGTAGGCTAACAAAATAATGATAAAAGTTTTTCATTGGAGATGTTTTAAAGACATCTATTAACGAACGTCCGAGTTTTCTTGTGGCAACGGATGTGACTTCCAAGTGCTGCACCCATATAAAGTACCATGGATTCGACATTCAAGCGGAACAGTCGTATCTTGATCTTTAAGCTTATAGAGTTGTTTCTCCATATTCTGCATTCCCATTCGCCAAAGCTGCGTGCAGTAGATACATCACCTTTCACCAAAAGAAACAGTATTGGTAACAGTATACAGCCTTGCCTAAACCCACTTTCGCTTTCAAACTCATCTGACAACCTTCCTTTATGCAAAACGTGATATTTCGATCCATCATATCGTCAGCTAAAGATGCAAACCTCGTAACTCCCTTTTTGTTAATTGAGGTTTACATCTTTAGCCGACGATATGTAGCCTTGATAATAGCAATCTATTTATCTGGGATTCCCTTCCTGCGCAAAGCAAGCCAAATAAATTCTCTATTGACACTATCGAACACTTTTTCGAAGTCGATGAACAGCAGGTGAAGTGGTAATCGACATTCAAGACTAGATTCAGGACTTTTCCATTACATTATTCCAATAATACCAACCTATATTTTAAAAGTAATAAATTAAATAAGCCCAAAAGAAGGTAAATCAGAAACTATCTTAAAACGATCGTTTCATAGTTATTCCCTTAATGACTTCTTGAGAGATAATAATTTATACAAAAGAATTATTTAGTTAAATTATAACAACAAATCGTTCGCTATTTAAAATACAATTCTCTTTAAAAATCGCCTAAAAACATTTAGATATATACTCATCAAAATTTGAGGCTACTATATTTTTTTGTGATTTTCAGAAAGATATCCCAATTCTATTTAAAAAGAATTATCCATCGCAGATAAATCATCTAGAATCTTCTACAAACGAAATGTGTTTCTTAATAATATATTATACTAATTTCCGCACAACAGCATTACTTAACATGAATTAAATCTTCCATGGCCACATATAAACCGTATGGATTTTCAAAACAAAAACTTTTCCTCAATAGATGATGTAGATGAAAAAAATAAAGGACATGGGTCTGTAAGGATATATATATGTACATACAAGGTTTTGTAAAATATCTGACTGACAGATTCGATTTATCCAATAGATAGATGAGATGAAACTAAATTTGCGACGTTCTTCGTTACATTAATAAATTGTTTTAGGGGATATAGGAGTATGAAAGAGAAGTTGATATGTCTTTGTGGTATAAATTAAGTTTGAATTGAATTCCTGTATATTTCTCAATTTATATAAACTTAGTCGAAAGGAGATACCCATTGAAAAATTTCTTGAAATACTGTAGCAAAAATTCCAATTATGACCTTCTAGCAAAAGTTATCTTGAAATTGATTTTAGAAAGCTTTAATTAAATATTTTACATGACTGAAATATGTATTTTAAAATTAATTTCGAATTTGTTGAAAATTTCTCTTATTTCAAAATATTAAAAAAATAACTAATAAATATTTTTGTCTATTTTCAGGTAAGTGTCAAAATTGCTATACCCATTTAAAATGAGGAAATAGTAGGTAAGTGAAAGAAATGTATTATCAACTCAACACTTACTTTCTACATCTCTTCACTGTTCAAATATGAACATGCAGTACTTATCTTCAGATAACGAAATGTGTGTGGTAAATAAATATAACACAGATCATCGTGAACATGCACTGACGGTTATCTAGAGATAAATAAACCATTCAATAAAACATAGATAAGTAAGAATCAGTATTATTTAGAATTTACAACTCCGAGTCTTATTCAAACATTTGGTCCTTCGAGCCGAATATGAACCAGTGACATTTGGTCCTTCGAGCCGGAAGGACATGTTTTGAGGATTTTTCAATCTTCATGTCTGTAACAATTAAACACAAATTGTTAACAGTCACAATTAAAGTGTCTCTTCATCCTGCAAAAAAAATAGCAACTTGCGGAAGTCGTTAAAGAGGGTGTAAGACTGCGAAGGAGGCCAATTAAACGACGTCAATCACCATCGATAATGACGAGAACAAAGTGTTATGTTTATTTTGCATATTCAAGAACTATTAGACCTAAAAAAAAACTTCAAAATACAAAAAAATCTCGAATAAATCTTTTTAATTAAAAAATTTCAATCTATTTTATCCGATCAACCATCAAGACGAACTCTCTCTCTCCAATAAAACGAATTTTTTGAGGTTTGCACTTGAATGCTTCTTTTACCTTTCACTCTTTCAGAATAGTGGTTTTGGCTACCTAGTACCAATGTATATGTACATCGTAACTGCAGTTTTTTAGTTCCCTATCAAAAACTCCTCGCTTGGATATATTATCTGAATCTGTGATCCTAGATAAAAGATGCACTGGTAGCATAAATGCCAACGTAACACATTCTCGTTACACTTTTTCGATTTATCTGAAACATTTTTCAAGATTTTTTTTTTTCGGAGCCCTTTCCTGCACTGCCTTATAACCAGAAAAAAATTGTTCGTATTGTTCCTTTTTATTCCTTTTTTCGTTCGTCCTTACGGGTTGCGAGGGTAGACGTACGTTTGTGTGACGAACGATGAAGTATGTAGGTATACGGAACGGATACTTTTTCATATTTTTTTTTTTGCTCTTTTTGAGTTCTACCTTCTTTTCTTTTTTTTAAAGGAGAGAACTCCATTACTGAGGCTTTTCTATTATTTGTTTGACTGCAGTAATAGTATTAGAGACCTCCTCCGTTGGTAATATAAATTTTGTTTCAACAGAAGAAGAAAAAAAAAATGTGGGTTTTTGAACCATCATCTTTATATACAGCACAATTCGAGGACAAAAAGGTATAGGAGAAGGAGGATTACTTTGATAGAAACTTCTCATATTGGGTTAACCACATAATTTAGGTTTCATTGTATGCCACAAATTGACTTACACCCGAAGGCGTTTTCAAACATCGTCATAGTTCATTTTCAAGGACGTACTTAGCTATACTGTGGGCCCTTGAATTATATTGAATGTCTTTCTTAAAAGTAAAATGAAATTAATTATTTGACAAATTTATTTATTTCAGGGGTACTGAATCTTGATAGGAAGTGACAAATCCTCCGAGAGTATTTTATGTTGTAACGAAGTGTTACGAACGAATAAACCAGCACTCTATACATTACCACCCAACCATGTATAGGTAAATCAACTGACAAAATAAATTAGCACCCAATATACACCAGCCACCCATCGATATCTTAATGCATGATACACACAATTCAACGAAATCAACGTCATCACTCAAAATAATTATTTCGTCGACTTTATAGTTCACATTATGTTGTAGCAGTAAATGTGAGAAGAGGAATTAAGAAATTTCAACAAATTGAATTTTATCGACTCATGGTTTTCTTGTTTTCGAGTAAGAAGAGCAGAGGTAGAGAATAATTTTCTGGCTAAATTAAGTTTGTAGCAACTGCAATAGCTTCAGGTGCCTTTTCTAAAAAAATGAACACATTTCACAAGTGAAAAACCAAATGCAGTGTGGAAATGCCATTTTCCAATGAAAACGCTTCATTGGTTTGAAATGAAAGCTGTGGAATGTGAAGTTAAAAATTTTCCGCTGATATTAAAAAAACTAAATTTTCATTTTCGCTATAAATACCGTACCAGATAATCCATCCCTGGCCATGGTTAACGATTGATAGTTCACAAGAAAATCGACACCCAGCGCCACCAATATTATAGAAACGCAACAGAATGCCAAGTGAATTAAATATACGTATTGATGTGGAAATTGTTTTATACGACGAAAAAGCAAAAGAGGATATATTTTTTTCTTCCTATTTTGTGGATCGTGTGTGTGTGTGGGTGGGTGTGTGTGTTGTGTGAAGAAAAGTTTTCGCTTGCCACACAAGAAACTTGTCCGTCATCACTTGTCAAAATAGTTTCGGTGTCATCTATATATACGTTTAAGTTCGTAGTAAATGGATACCCCTTGACATGATATACTGTTGTATGTTTATATAGACAAATCTTTGCCTTTCATTTTCTTGTTGTATTTATATTTTTGTCTCATTTAACCTCTCTCTCTGTGAAAACTTTTCAGATCCTTCGAATTGTTTAAATTGATAAGAATGTGTATAAGTCTGTATATATTGTATAATCGAACAAAACTTTAACTTCGAATACGATACGTGTAGGTACTATATCCTCTCAGCTATTTAATTCAATTGGTTTGTGAGTTATTGTGTGTACATTTTTGGTAGGCAATACAGTGGTAGCAAAGGCAATACTATATAATATACCGACACACTGTTTTACAACCAGCTATAAATTGTGTTTCCAGCTAGATACAAGCATAAGTTGGCTTAAAGAACGATTTTGTATGAAATCCCTTTCTCTCCCCACCCCTCTACACTGACAGAGAGCCAGTGACCATCCACATAGGCATCAGTGAATGTGACTTTGATAGAATACCCCCAGGCTCCAGAGCGCATTGTTATACAGAGTTTAGGATTGGAATTGGGAAAACGAACATTGAGCATTCCATCTCTATACCAAAAAGGGAATCTAACTTGAACAACTGCAATGACTAAATACTGTGTAGTATGTATGCTAACTACCATAGGTATATGAGTAGGTAGATGAAGATTCAAGAGGATAATTGTTGTCATTCAAACCTGATGAAGGGATGACTCTATTTTAATATAAATTGCAATATTAATGGTTTACTTTTGCATTTGAGTAGCCAAACAGAAAAAGAGACAGATAGAGTAGTAGCTATATATACGTTATAATATAAACAAACCAACAACATAATTATACAAACGATGATGGGTTTTGAAAGATTTTCTTTGAATCCTAGTGTTTGTTTGATTTATAAACCTAACAAGGGTTAAATTAGGGATGAAATGGATATATAGTGTGTTTCTCATCATTACATCTGGCTGTGCAGAAAACAATAAAATTGATTCCTTTGGGATTGTTTAATAGCTTTTTCACTCCAGGGAGTGAAAGGTTGAATTTTGACACCACAAATTGGTCTAACACTTGCCTAAGCACACGTAACTAAAACTCATCTTTGTTAATGGGTTTTGATTAATTATCCTTATTCCCGAAGCTTTCTTTATCATTGGAATATAATCGTCTCACATTCGGAACTGGGTTTCGTTAAAAACAGTTGACTTCTAGCTTGTTTTTCGTTTCTTCATTGTATGACCAATCCTGTTCCATTTCAATTTTCAAAAAAACTTCAATTCGTCTCTGACCAGTCATGGTTTCGGACCAACGCCTCTTAAGAAAGTATCAAAAAGATCGGTTAGCAAAAGCCTATAATCGGCTCGAGATATCTGCGGATCATTCCCACTTCTCACAGGTATAACAGTACGGATTTCAATTTGAACCAAAGAGTTTTTCATTTTTCAAATCCACTACGAACTTTGTTCATTTTGTTGCAGACATCTATGCAATTTCCGCCAACAGCTGATACGATATTGTTTCCATAGTTGAATTGTGGAACCTTCTCTTTGAACTCCTGCCTCAGAATAATCTGCTGCTGTTTATTGCGACTGCTATGCAATATTTAGTAAGGTTAGGTTTATGTGGCTGTCAAATGTCAAGTATAAACCCATGACACACTAAGACCATTGCGATACTACAAGAATCTATGAAAAATAATTTCCTTCCTCCTCGTTGAACCACTTACAGCTTACTTACGATTTACTGGAACTGGAATCATTATAGGAGAATTCTTTCAGGATGAGTCTACGTCTTTGAGAAAGAGCAGAACAATATTTAGTTTTGTTTTAAGCTACCCGACTTAGCTTTTACTTGAAATAAGTCCAAGCCACCCAAGAATTTTGCTGTGAAAGTGGTATCAAAGTAAAACAGATGACTGAAATTTTCGAACGAATTCCAATAGTGGCAGTCAACACATGGTGGCAACAAAACACTTCCTCGGAAAGATTTTTTATTTATTTAATGTGCCTTATGAGATAAATCTCGTAATAGGCTATATAATTACAAAAAATTATAATTGTTAAGATTAAGTTTTTTATAGTTTAAAAAAAGTTATGTTACGTAAGTACAATAAATGATCTTGGCAAGTACAACAGAATATCAATCAATGAAAAAGCGAGAAACTATCAAAACAAATAACATACAAATAAAAGGTTGTAATGATCAGAATAAAAAAGAATAAACAAGAGATAAACATAAAAAGGTAAAAAAGATACAAAATTTGCTATTATACTTTAAAATAACATTGCCTGATTAAGATATGTATTTACTGAGTAGTAATTTTTTAACATGAAGTTTAAACATTTTGATATCCCTTGTGGGAAACACGAAACACGTTGTTCTGTTGTAGGCTTCTTAAATACATAATAGCGATTATCTTCTCAGGGATAAACCTCTGATTATAAGTGATTCTCAGATGCATTTCCGATTAAATCTGTTGAAAGCCATCTCAAAGTCTATAAACATGAGGTATACTGGCGCTCAGTTGTTCGTGAATGATCCGCAAGGTGGTGTTAATGTGATCGAAGAAAGAAAAAGTGAAATCTAGCTTTGTCTTTTAAGTGAAGCCTCATCCTTACTTTTACCCATTCGAAATCAATAGTTGCTATTAATTTCAGGAACACCGACAGAACATTTATTCCAAGCCAATATAAACGCTCAAAGCTACAAGAAAACTCTCATATTTGATCTGGTTCATCTAAAACATAAATTTAAAGCTGATAAGTGATAGATCAATTTCGGAAACATTTTTTAAACACAACTCTATTGAAATAGCCAGCTACATTGCTCCCCCTAAACATTTGTACCGTAATAACCGCTCTACCAGGAATGCTCATTATAATACCATTGAGCCTTACTTCAATTCAAACGTTGCGTTAAGTACAGAGATTCTTTCATTTAACGTACTACACTCCCTACCCAACTCTGTTTATCCTTCCCATTTCAATATCCAGGCATTTAAGATAAATGAACTTTGTTTTCTCTTACTCCATCCTCCCTATGCTTTCTAAATCAGCTTGGACTGTGTTTAAACATAACATTTGAAGGGTTGGCAATTATAGAAAAAAATATTAACTTCTAAGTTCTAAGATCTTCATCAAGCATTCTGAACAAAAAGTTAGTAAAATAACAGTAGTTGTTTCGGAATCGGTTGTGAGGAACTCGGCAGGTAGGTAGTTCAAGACCATCAAGATTAAGCTGTTTTGTTTGCACTTGTTTTAAGACTGCAAACGGTGTCATGTGTCATATGAATATTACACCAATTTGAAATTTTTATTGAGCAGGCCAAAAAAGTGTTGTAGCAATATTTTCAGCTTTCATGTTATGAAAAGGATAGTTTGTGCTTTTCCGCTGCCTGACTTAGTAGTTCTGTACCGCTCTGTTGCTTGGCTTCTCTCTGCAGCATGATCCGGATTTTCCACAAGCTCGTTTAATATTGCTATCATTACGTGTCAAACGGCGCTGTACTATTTTATGTGCTGCCCGATAATCATTATACAGAACAACATTTCCGATGGGTAACATTTTCGACAGTTATTCTTTTTTTCAATGATCTTCGGTACGTGGTTTTTCGGCAGGTGTCTTAGGATATCCAGAGATTTCTGACTCATATCAACCTGGGTACAATCACGGAACCAATATACATTCCTGTATATGTTGATCACTCTACTGAAATGTCTCTTATTTACTCTGAATTAACTGAAAAGATATTTGTAAAAGATTTTTCATGTCAAAAGGTTTCCGAAATGCATTGTATAAATAGCTCTTCGTTCTTAATTGAGTTTCAGGAATGATTGTGTACAAAATATATACATTTTTGGTGAATGCATTTAACCAGGTACAGGTATTCCTGATGAACTAATACACACTCTTTATTGACATATTCAGTATAAAAGTTATTTTTTTTTAAGAACCATCATTTCCTCCTAAAAGAAAATACCCTTTTTAGGTGGCCAATACTGTCCAACTTGTTGTTTCGTTTCAATTTCGAAAATTGTTTTGGGTTGAAATTACATACTATAAAAGATGTCATCGTTCGTCGACATCTTTAACTTTGTAAATTGAAAGTTGTGGTAATTTGAAAAGCTGATGAGAGAATTGCAGATTGAAGTGTCATTTAAATAAACCGAGACTTTGAATGGACTGTCAAGCACACTGTTTATGTACATACTTTGTATTCTGCTTCTATTTCCTTAAGTTCTATGGAAAAAGGACTTTTTTCCTTAATTTTTCTTCTTTTGACCGACCCCCGTTTATGTGTACCTATGTAAAATTCCCAGTGATTGTGGTGTGTGCCTGGCATTATGTTGAACAATGTTTGATGTAAGTGCGTCGCTTCAGTATTGTACAACATGATTTGTGGGGTAAAACTTAGTCATTAAACAGAAATTGAGTGTGCGTTTGATGGAGGATGTATCTGCCTTACTTGGTTAGTTAGAGATTATTGTTTTTTTGATGTACGGCACAATGTAACGCCTTTATGTCAGTAGCAGTTTTTTGTTTTTTTTTTTTTTGTTGACGTGTGTTTTCCTTTGTATTGTGTGATTGCATTTTCGCCTTTCGGAATATATTTGCGGTCATTTCAGAATGTTCGTGAATGATTTCAATAACATTTGTATAGGTATAGGTATATTGTAATGAGACTAATAACAGGAATGGTTGAGAGTTGTATGTTACTAGGGCATGGTTTTCCATGGTTTTATTTAATTATTTTTTAATAAGAGTGCAACTGCCAGTATTTTTTTTGTTTTTTATAGGTGAAAAGCTTTAAATTGAAAAAAAACTTAAATGAACGTTTTTAACCATCCATGAAATTGGCTTCATTTAACTGTAACATTCTGACCATAATTATTTTTAAAAACCTGTGGATCAATGATTCCACCGGAAAATAAAGCGCACCAAACGGTGACTTTTTCTGCATGAAATGGCTTATAGATTAATTATCATCGCCTCAAATGCAGCAATTCTGTTGATTGATTTATTCAAATGAGTTTCTCGAATTGAACCATGTTTTTCAAAATAAAGGAGATGACCCATTTTTGGGCCCAGTGCACACATACATAGATGACAAAAAGAGCTGATTCCTTGAACTTTTAATTGTCAAATTCAAGCTCAAATATCTCGAACTCCCAACACCAATTTTGAGAATGTGTTTGGCAGATACATGTTATCTATGTACGCACTGGGCCCAAGCTCAAAAAGAAAATGGGCCATCTCCTTTGAACAATTTGCAATAGTTGCTTTGGCGCGAGTGATTAATTGCAAACAAAACTTACGTACCTCAAAATAAACGAGAACTGTCAAATCAGCTGTCACAGAAAACAGAGTTGCCAGTTAAAAGTTTTCTGCGTGCAAACCAAAGAATTAAAGAACATTAAGTTGATGGAGAATTCCAAAATAGTATATATGTTTCGTCACACAATCCGTCGCCGCCATGGTTGAAATCAAACTTTATATGGGTTTTGGAATGGACAAGACACTGAACAAAGTTTTATCTTCTCCCTTAACATAAGCTGCATACTATTATCCACATGATCTGATCTAGATCAGATCCCCATAATAAAACGAACAGGATCACGGTGACAGTCAGGGTATTTATCCGTCTCAATTTGCATTTTGTTTGTATATTTTTCATGTTTTTGTTAGCTTTTTTCTTTGCACTACAGTTTACACTACCTTACCATAATAATAATAAAAAAGTACTAGATTTTGGATCATGAAATAGATCCAGAAAAAAAGCAGGATTACATGTTGTTTTTGTATTTACGTGTAAAAATTTGATCCTGATCAGATCATGTGGATAATAAAATGCAGCTACTATTACACTACCATAATGTTTGATTTGTTTTGTTTTGACGATTTCTTAGATTATATTTCCTATTAAGTTTAGTATGGCAAGTACTATCATGATGATTGTTTAAAAATTCTGATCTATAGCAGCTTATTCTTAGATCCCTATGCTTTTGCCTCCCTTTTTACAAAAAAGTTTTGGAAACTATTAAGATTGATTGATAGAGAGTTAAATATTACAAAACATTCTTAATGAGCTCTTTATCTGCAAGTTCGTAACATCTGTTTCCAAATGAATTCCAAAAATCACTAATGAATTCTAATGACTTCTAATCAAGTGTATTAAATTAACAAAACATTATAATGCGAAGAGATTTATTCAACTTTGTATCCTGATAGGATTTTCACAAAGGGGATTTAATATCATAGTTGCCAGGGACGGATTTACATAACACTACAATTTGTCGCATGGCCTTACGTTGTTTTTTAAGAAGGCTCCTCGTTGTTATTTTGTTATTTACATTTATTCCATTTAAATTATCTGTTAGCAGGTGAATTTGAATTTTAACATTAATTTATTTTAAGTTTTTGTTTTTAGGTTGTTTTAATTTCTTTTGAGCCGTATTTTTTCACATTCATATTAATTTTTTTTTTTAGGGAACTTAATAGAAGAACATTCATATGTGTATATAAATTTAAAGCAAAAAATATGAGACCAAAGTTTGTTTCAAGATATCTCCTATGTAAATGGTCGAATGGAACTTTTGGTACCAAATTTCAAAATCAAAAAAAGGCCATATTTTAGTTAGAAATTTAGTTAAATTTACAGATAATGTATCTAAAATTTATTAAAATGTGTCCTCAAATGATTCCAAATACAAATATGTACCAAATTTAGAAAACCTAGTCCAGAATTTTGCGGAATGTTAGAAACTTTATTAGGTGCTATTCATATTTATTTTTTTTATTTTTTGGATAAAAAGTGATTTTCAAAACAAATTTTATAGAAATTTGAATATTTTAATAGTTGTAAGTTGGAAACCAATATTGGATCAACGACTCAAAAACTTAAAATTGTATGACGTCAGATTAAAAATTCTGACTGCTGTTGTAAAATAACCCTTAAATTGCAATTATTTATTAAACAACTGAGAGACATCCTTATAACTCTCAATCAGCACTCAATTCAATCAGTCACTGAAATCAATCAGTCACTGAATTCAGCCAAAATTGTAAATTTTACTTAGAGTTTGAATTCACGGTTTCAACTGTCAGAATTCTTAATCTGGCTTCAGAATTAAATACAGCAACCAGAAAAAAATAACATTTTAAAATCAACTTTAGAATATTTCAATTTTTTAAGTAGGTAGTTGACCTAAAATTTAGTTTGAAACTTTTAAGTGTCAAAATTGCCAGATTTCTATCAGATTTGGTCAACAAATTATATTTACAAAAAATATACAGTAGCAGCACAAACAATTACTTCTTATCCTTTTGGAAAAAATTTCGCAACAATTTGGACTTCCTTTTATAAATTTAGTAGACTTACATACATATCTATGAATTGGAATCACTTTTTTATGAAAGCCTATTTTAAAAAATTTCGTATATAAATTTGAGTAAATTCCTGTCTTCGACAATTTTTTTTTGTTTTTGAATTATGAAATTTTGTAACAAATTCTGAACTTACGACACTGGATTCAATGGCGCAAAATTTTAAACGATTTAGTACGATGTTAAAGCATTTTTAGTATGATAAAAATGCTTTAACATCGTACTAAATTGTTTAAAAGTTTGTGCCAATGTCTCTAAATCATTAATTGTACCAAATTTAAGTAATTTTTGTCAAAAATAAGCATGGAAAATTATGTTTCTCAGTCTATTTTAACTGACTCAAAATTTTGGTTAGAACATGCAACTGCCAAAATTTTCAATTTTAATACTACTTCTTATCATTGGGAAAGATTGCTCAAACTTTTGGATTTCCTTTTCTAAATTTAGTAAAGACATTATGTATGTAATTGGAATCACTTATTTTATATGAAGGCATAAATTTCGTATATAAATTTGACTAAATTCCTAATTTTAACAATTTTTTGTTTTTGAATATTGAAATTTCGTACCAAATTTTGACTTTTTTGCAGTATGCCCGATTTTGAAAAGGGGGGAATAGGAAGGGACACTGGATTCAATGTCCCTAAATCATTGAATGTAGGTACCAAATTTGATTAATTTTTGTCAATAATAAGCATGGGAAATAATTTTGTTACAAAAATTCAACAAAGGTACCACTGTTGTGTATAAAATAGTTAGTTTCCAGTGTCTCAATTAAGAATCTGAAGCCCATTCTCGTTCGGGCATCTTAATGTCAAAATCCGTCACTGAACCCGACCCTAATTGATTTGCCAAAAAAAGAATTTATTCAATTAAATCAATTACTATGCATTATACTGTATATACATACATTTCTGATTTAACGATTTTAATTGTTTTGTTATCAAACAAAACAGTATAACACGTTACAACGGAATAAAAGCCAATAAGATATTTTTCTTTCTCATAGCTCCCTTTACCTACGTCCTACATACATCAAAAAAGATTAAGATCTGGTTCAATGTGTTAAGGGCACAACTGGCAATGACGTCGCACATAGAGTATGCTATAATGTTTGTTTATTTTTTTTTTATTCTCTGTGGGATATATAAATAAATAACCCTGAACGAACAATGAGGGTTGGTTATTATTATATGGTGTGGTGGGTTCAATGATGATGTTAATGTTCGATATTGTAACAAACCCATATTAATCCTTGAGAAAGGGCACAATATCACTATTTAAAAAAAAAAAAAAACAGAATGTTGAAAATTGTGGATTAGTTTTAATCAATTTATGAGGGTTCCATGTTATTGAAATCGATCCAAGCGTTAAGTTATTACGTTATCATCTTTAAATTAGGTCCAGCCAAAAAACAACACCACAAATAAATATAAATGGAAGATACAAAAAAGGTGGTTTAATACAAATACAACATTAAATTTTATGAAGACAACAACAAAGAAAAAGGAAAAGGACAATATGAAAAATAATAACCAAGAATCTCTTTATGCTTGTAATTTATTTTTTTCTGTTTTTGAATTGTTGTTGCATTCCAAATAGCTTTGGCTTATTTTTTAACGAATCATTAAACATCTGAAAGCTCTCTTAAAAAAAAGTAGGTACTTGTATAAGTCCTTTTTACATTGTAAATAAAAAAAATTGAAGATAGATTTATGAAGAACGTTAATAGCATATACTATATTATGTACCTATAATGTTACGTTGTAGCTTTTGCTCTTCGTATACCTACAAACAAAATTAAAAAGGAGTAAGATAAAGCAAAAGTAAAAAACGACAAGCCAGACCATCCTGCACTTGTCGGAGTTAATTTAAAAAATGTTGATAGGTCTTTGATAGCCACCCCACTATTTTTACTTGATGGCTTATTACGTCAGGCCCGCTGTCGCATGCGGGTTTAAAGTCTATAAATAGATGGAATGATGGGTTGTTAAATTCCAGAAATTTTTTTCACTGCCTGTCTCATTGACAAATCTACCTTCTTATGTATGAAGATTGGAGCTAGCGTATATACTACCTTTCCTATTGCCAGTTGTCTGTCTTCTCCATGATGTCATACGATGCAGTATATAATTTTGTGAACAGCTCGGCTGATATATCCCATCGTCTCCCTAAACGCTGTTGAGTTTCTGCTGACCTGTTGCCATTTGTGTTTCTTTTTTCTATCTTTTATGGTGGCACTTGGTAGCATTATTTCTTTTTGTTTGCCGTTGTAAAGCTTTCGATTCATTGGTGAGCTAACCTTTTAACGATTTGTCATAGCCTTAGTGTGTCTTCAGGATAAGTGTTGCAAGATGAGTGGAAACTAAATTTATTTATTTTATATTAAAATATATTTTAAAGTCTTCACTTCCAAATTGAAAATACTTCTTTTCACCGATGTCAATGTTAAAGTATAGAATTTGCTTAAGAAAAGGAAGAAAGATCTTACTGATTCATGCGAATTGAGTGATATGAATAAAACGGAGCACTTGCTCAGAGCATGAGATCCTGCTCTGAGCAAGTGCTATGACATTTTCGTATTCAAACATTTTATTCAACCAAATGCAGGACCTATTCTGAAAAGTGTACTTTTGAGCAGATAGGTACTCTGTTTTAAATATACCATCCATTGTTTGTGGTTGATACAAACGGAATTAACTTCTGAGAGTTGAGAATGTGTGGTTTACAAGAAATATCGAAATTGAATTATGTAGTTTCATTTTGAATAGATTTTTTTTTTTAATTTAAGGTTAAAATGAAAAATTTTGTATGTAATAAATCTTAGTTTTAACTGAGCTATTTGCCAATTTAAATACCAACGGTCAAAAATTGGGATAGAACGTCAGTCAGAATTCGCTTCAGTTTGAAGGAGCAAATGAAAAGTTATAGTAGCCCAATTGCCGATAAATAGCACATTCTACTACCACTGTTCATTATCGGTAATCATAGTTTCCTTTCTTCGTTCTGACAGAATATGCAAGGGTGAGTTTGTTGCCTCATGAATTATGTCTCATGTCTAAATGGTATATCTTTTGCTCCTGATGTGATCCTAGCCCTGCTTATTTCTGTTTCACCGATCTGATGTTTTCCTAGAATCGTGTTATCTGCTTGTGGTATCTTTCAGTTCAAATGAATTTTGTTCTTATATTCCTCTTGGCGTGTCCGTTCTTTCTTAAATTCCTACAGTATACATATTTTAAATTATTATATTTCGTCAATAGTTTTTATTTATCATCCATCCGCACAAACCTACAGAGGATGATCGGCAATACATATTAAAAAGTGCTTCAAAAACTATGAAGAAGCTTAGTTATCTATAATAAAAAATGCATATGAGATCATACTCCAGTTATTTTATCACTGAGTGAAGTAGAAATAAGAGGTTCAAATATATTCGTGATTAAAAACAAAAAAAAAAAACTGGAATGAATTCAGAGACAAACTTGAAAGTTATTAAATTTAAGATTCTCTATGGAAACTCATAAATAAAACTGATCATGAAGTAGAACAATTTAATGCTGATGTGCAACAGGTAAAGAACTGCAACTAATTTGAACAAAAGAGAAATTGAAATAAAATACCCTGTAGAAATAAACGAGCTGATTTTTGGAAAAATAGAAAGACTTGAAGAAAATAGAAAAGTACAAGATTCCCTGACGAAGTGTCAGTAATTAATAAAGACTAAAAACTGCAAATTCAAAAATAAATTTCTTAGTCGATTTTTGAAAAGTTTGAGGACAACAAATGGTCCTCAAACGCCTGAAAAGACTACATATTATACAAAACGAAACCTTAAACAGAAGGCTGACCTCTTCGCGGGACATCTGTCGTAAGATTTTTTGCCCTTCCAAGCAAATGCGAATGGCAAATAACTAACAATTTGTTAATAGAAACAATGAATAGGAAATTCCCTCATACACACTAAAAGAAGCAAAAAACGTGTCAATTCAAGTTATCAAACAACAGAAAAAAAAACACCGAAGTATGAACTAATTACTGTTCAAGTTTTGAAATAAATGGCAACAATATAGCCTTCAAAAAAATTCCAATTTATAATAAACTCATGTCTTAGGCTAAACTCATACTGGAGCTGCGAGCAAAGCGTAGATGCGAGAAGTGAACAGAGAGACGAAAACAAACAAATCTGTTCTTATGAGAGATCTCATACTGTGGCCTCTAGCAACGAGGTATCAGTTCTCATAGGAAAGCAAGTGTTTGTTTTTAACGTATCGCCGCTCTGCTCGCAGCTCCTGTATGTTTTAACCTTAAGCTCCGATGTGTGTCACATCATTTGAAAATTGCAGAAGCCATTGTTATTCCTCAGCAAAGTAGAGAAGCTAACAAAAGAAGTAAATTCTTACAGACAAAAACAATATCGCCTATACAATTTTGGCAAAAGTTTTCGAAAAATTTCTCATGGAAAAGTTTAGCGATATATAGAAGAAAGAAAAATGACGGATGTTGCTGAAAAGCCAATTTAAAAAAAAATATTTGGGCACCGGGACTCGCGGTGAAGATGTGTTAAAATCAGCTTTTGTCTCAGAGAATGGGTACAAATTTGGATTGTACAAATTAGGAATACCGACCACAAAATCGTTGTTACCCTAGGCTCCTGCCGTTGCATTTTCCCTTAACCGAGATATAAAATGTTTACATAAAATTGAATTAAAATTTCAACTGAAATATTTTCAAATATTTCTCTACGAATTATTAACAGTCGCTATTCGGTTCGTGCATTCGATATCACAGTTTATTCAAAGACGGCAAACATTATACTTACCCTGTTCGAATCTGGTTCGTGCATTTCTTAATCAAGTTTTTTCAGAGACAACAATCTTTTACTTACTCATATTCTTATCCATTTTTATTCCCCATACCGAGGGCATAGATGTTTACCCATCAAAAATTCAGTATGTTCGGCTCTATGTCTAGATGTTGCTCAAGCCTTTGGCAAGGTTTGGTATATCAGACTTGAATACAACAAATCCTTTGTTTTCGACAGACTCTATAGAACTCGATGCAAGCAAGACTATTCGGAACTTAAAATTTAAGCTGGTGTACCACAAGGAAGTGCCCTAGGACCATTACTAGTGATGCCATTACAACAATGCTATAATGGCCATCTTTACAGATGATACTGCCATATTAAGTTGTGAAAGCTATAGATAAATTTCAAAATTCAGCGGATAAAGTAAGAGATTGGACGCAAAAATGGCGTATCCCAACTAAGCAAAATCAACTCATCTAAACTCAACAAACAAAAAACTTAACAAACTAGGTCTAATATTAAATTCTCCACTGCAAAGGTATAACATCTTAAGTCTACTTAAGATGATTTGCTTTTTTTTATTGAGCCTTGTTAACAATATAGAGGCGCACAGTTCTGTCTTATCCGCATCCTTCAATCTCACTCCTTTTCCTTTATATAAAGGACGAAATTCATCATGTATACGGAAATGTACGAAATAAGATGAATTTCTGATTCAAAATAGCTTTTAACGGCCATTAAGTCCTACAAAAATTGGCGTTTCGTCCCGGCGATCTCACTTGGACTCATCAGTTGACTATAGTGAGGGCCTTTGTCAATAAGCAATTTTTGCTAAGTTCTAAGTGCTAAGTCTTCTACTTAGCTGATGTATTTCAGTAGTATAGTATATAGAATTTGTATTATTAAAAAAACCTTCTTATAAGATGAATTTCGTTTTTTTGATCTACTGAGAAATTTTAAAAATGGATTTAAGATGATTTACCTTTTCAGTCGAGTTGTCTACAGTAAATCTGTACCTAAGACCTTGGATCGCTGCAGTTAAACAGCTCAAATTCTTTAAAAATTTAAAAACCAAAATCAGACCCCAGATCAATAACTTTTCTATTTTTCTCCATATTATATAATGCATTTTTTATTCACCTGTTATAGACTCATCTATAATTCCAGTGTAATTAAACTTAGTTCAATCGTATATAGCAGTACAAAGATACACAATACTCGTCAATGGAAATGGCGGTAAAAAAAAAAGAAATAAATAAAATATCATCATTCAAATGATTGCTACAAAATAAAGTAATGCACGTTGCATGGGTTCAAGAGATTCAGAAGTGATGACAACCAGAACAAATCGATAAATTGTATTCAAGTTGGTGCAGAATGAATGAAATAAAAAATGAATTATTCTTTGAAAAAGATGAAAAATGGACTTACAGATGACCATTATGTCCGTGACTTTGTTTTCCAGGGGTGGATTTTTTCAAGAAATAAATTGATTTGAATTATCAGGCGGGAAATGAGAGCATAGAAATAAGGATGAGACTAGAGAAATGCTAACAGTTATAAAATTGCAATTAAAGGGTGTGTATTAACGCGCTTTTGCGTTGCTTGAAAAAAATCTGTACGTCCTACGGCAGAGGGTGTTGAATTCTGCGGGGCCGAATAAACAGTTGGATCTGTATAAACAACACTGATGTAAGTTGGCAATTCTTAGTCACTTTATAAAAAAAAAGTTTTGACTATAAATGATGAACTGAACTGCATTATATAACATTGAACTTATTATCTGAATGAATTTATGAATTTCCGTAATTCACTTAAAATAAATAAAAAAAGCAACCCGCACTGACGCATTTTATGATCAATAATTGTCACTGATGTAGTCGTCACTTTAGTGACTAACGATCACTGATGTAGTCGTCACATTAGTGACAAGTGGTAATAATATTTAATCATTAAAAAAGTTGCGTGAATTTTCTATTAAAACTTTAATTATTGAAATAGAACAATACTAACTATTAAAATTTTAATAATAAATATTTTTAATTTTAATATTATATTAATATTAAATATTAACTCATTTACTTGAAAAAAAAGTCTACTGATCAAGGATCTATCGTCAATTAATCCGCCTGCGTTGACTTAAAAGAGAAGTTTGAGCACGGGTATTATTTTTTTTTTTTTTTTTGTTATACCTCAAACTCATAAACGTAATTTTTTTATAAATCCTAATCCAATCGAAATATCCATTTGAGAAAAAAAAATAACCAACAAAAGGTAGGATAGAGTTTTTTTGTTGTTCTTTTTCTTGTTGTGAATTGCATGAGTGATGCTGGACACGATAAAAAAATATATTCTTATATGTTGAATTATACGTGCGTGTCGAGCATATATGTCTGCAGTATTTTATGGGTTCAGAATTATTGCAAATTATTGACTCAGAACACGAGATTTTTGTTTACTGCTTTCATTAATCACATCATGACTCAGGAATTAAAAAAAAAAAGTTTCTTTCAAATGCATCTCATAAATTCAAAGGTCTATATAAGTAAGGTAATGTTGGCGAGTTTGTTACTTTTGACTTTTTTTTCTTTGAATTATAATTAGGTTATGATTCGCTGCAGCTCATTTCAATTTATTATTCGGTTATTTGATATAAAATAAATGTGTGCACGCAATTTTAATTACTCATTACTGAAACTCAACAAAAGCTGTTGAAACACCCTTTTAAGGTGTCCTAGTTTCACTAATAACAAAAAACAAATTCAAAATGACTGACAAAAAGATGTATCGTTTATGTAACTTTTAAATTTAAATATTCGACATTTTATTAAAAAAAAGGGTTAGAAATTTTATATTGAAGGTACCTGCAGTAGAATCTAGAAAAGATGGACAGATAGAAAACAGGATCTGTTCATCTTTTCGAGCATCAACATTTTGTTGGGGAAGAAAATATAGGTCTACATAAAATCATTAAATATTATTAATACATAAAAAGTTTAAACAAGGCCCAAAGTACCGTTTATATATAATAATATAACTGAATAATATGTATAAGTAAATAAATATAATAAGAGGAACTAAAGACAAAAAAAAAGTAAAAAAGGAAACAAAAATTGTAGGACTAAAAGGCCGTTAAAAGCTATTTTGAATCAATAATTCAACAAAGTCCATTAAAATAGTGCTAAGTCTTCTACTTGGCTAATGTATTTCAGTTATATAGTATATAGAATTTGTATTATTTAAAAAAAAACCTTCTTTAAAAAGGAAAAAATTAAGTTGGGAATAAAGTGTTCATCTTTTCGAATACAAAATTTCAACCCGTTCATCTTTTTCAGTACTGCGAACGGTTGAAAATATTTCGTTCATCTTTCCAGGCTGTTCATCTTATAGAACCGTTCATCTTTCCGAGATTCTACTGTATGTACATCCGATTTTAAATAAGCTGCGGGGAAGTTAATCCATCCATCTATGCCAATCAATGTGCCAACAGCTTATATGTGCAACTTCCTGCGTCTCATAACAAATATATTATGTCCCATTTTTCGAAGGTTTAAATTAAACCGGATTTAATAAACTCACATATCGCTATACGTATCTGTTAAGCTGCCTATATACGTATCCATTAAGCTGCCTATACACTCTACCTATCTCATAGACCACTAATTAATAACCATCAAAAGAATATAAATTTAAAGTCTCAAAAGTCCTATATAGTCCCTTTGACAGTAGCATCACATCTGGTACGGAACTCCATTGGTTTTGAAATCTCAGAATAGCAAAAAGGATAAAAGCCTTAGAATCTCATCCCATCTACGTATACAGCTGTGAATGAAAGCAAACGCGCCTGTGGGTGCTTTATTCATACATATTATATAAATAAGACCTTTCAAATCCCTTCGCTGAAGCCTTCTATATACCTACACCATTAGTTTAACATTTCTCCAAAGCTAATGGTGAGAAGTAATTGCGTAGCTCATTAAAGCCTACCGGCTTTCAATTGTTTCAACACTCTATCCCGTTATATACAATATATGTATATATTTAATGGACTAAGGAAAATGCCAGTAGGTGAAGTTTATATGGCCATGGCAAGCTGCAAAGAAAGTGAAATTGTGATGAAAAAAAAGGAACAAAAAATAATACAGGTATAGTGAAGAAAAGAATACCGCTACTATAAAAACAAAGAAAGTATACGGATGATAAGGTAAATACGATGAAAAAGTTTTTCTCTGTGAAATCAGCAATCAACCTGTGCTTCGTTTCCTCCGCTTTACAAAAATCACATTAATTTTAAATTAAAAAAAAAAAAAAAAAACTGCAACACCCGGAGCAAAAGATTGTTCTGGAAAAAAGGATTGAAATACCCTAAAAGAACTACTGAGTGGTATACGTGGTATAATATCAAAAGTAAGTATAGGTACTCTACACTTGGAGGAAAAAACAGTAGAAACAACGAAAACTCGTTTTGAAAATGCCAAATGCCAGTAGGCCATTCGCTATTTTCCTAAATCTTGTTAGATAGATACCTAATGCAGAAGTTAATTTATAAATTTACAAAATTGGGGCATACCCACTTGGTTTGAAAATACCGCCTTATTATATGGTTTTTAAAAATAAATTATTATATTGATATGGTTTTCATTATTTCCTATCGAAAAAATCGCTTTCAAAGTCAAAATTTAGAAAAAAAGGATATAGACCCTCCTTCTCGGAGTAAGAACGGCCTGTATTTTAGGTCTCTAAAAAAAAAATGTACAATCGAACAAGTGGGTTGATTGTCCCGTCCTCCTAAGTTAACAATTCAGTAAGTAGACGACTTTTTTGTTTTTGAAGATGTTTGTGAGCTTATAGTTGTGATACATTTTTTTTTCTGGACTAACATCGTCAAACGATACCGATAGGCCTCATTCAATGGAGCATATCGTTGGGAGCTATAAAATAATAAAGCTGAATAGCAAACGAAATTTTTTATTGGAAATTAATAACCGAGCAGTGGAAAATCGAACCCTTTTGGCCCCGCCCTCTTAAGTTATGAATTGGAGGCGGTAGACGACTATTTTGTTTAAACGTTGACAATTTTTTGAACTAACGGTGGACAAACATTTTTTTTCTAGACAATCATAAACAAGAGGAAAAAAAACAGACTTAATCCCATATCCTTCTATGTTAGGATGAAACCTCCATTCAGGTCTACAAGAAAGAAATGTTGAATATTTTTCAGCTATAAGGGTGGACAAAATGAGTATTGATATTTGCCATAAATACGATCGCATAGTTCGCCGAACTGAGCCCAAGGCCCAGGATGTTTATCTAAGGCTACCGTTTTCTGTAGCTTCGCAAAATCAAGAAATTTAATAGAGTTCTTCTAAACCATTTGTTTATGAGCAAAATTAATCGGCCACCAAAATCTCTGTAGCGTGTAAGCCGTTTGTTCAGGAAGGCCAACCAACCCAACTCTACTGTTGTTATTGTTGGTACTGTCACCAACAACTTGCGTCTTCTATCTGTCCTCAAGATGACTGCGTGTGCTTTGCACATTACCGAACAGGCCCGTGAGCGCATTTTGAAGGCTGATGGTGAAGTTCTGACTTTCGATCAGTTGGACCTCAAGTTCCCAACAAGTAACAAAAAAACCCTTGTTGTTGCAGGGCAAGAGTACTGCCAACAAACACTTCGAAAAGGCATCTAGAGTACCCTACTCACACACCAGTTGCAATAATCCTTGATGATTAAAGTTGATCAGCTGTTCCTAAATAATTGAAAATAAATCAATTTTAAATAAGTTAAAATTGAACATCAAAGCATTCGTCTAACATTTCACGTTATGTCGCTTATTCAGACGGAAGAGATTTTTTCGCGCAGTTATTTTTCATTTTTCATTTTGAAATTTCTTGTTTTGCAATTTAATTAAATTAAAAGAAAGAAATCGTTCTTAATTGTCAATATTTTCGGTTCCCAGAATCATAAATTCACAAAAATGTATTTTGAATTCCAATTCGTATAGTGCATTTCATTATTTCGCATGTTAACTAATTTCGCGCGAAATATCGACAAAAATAACATTTTAAAAGCTAAATAATATCATGCAAAATAATAAATCGCAAAATTTATCATATTTGTCACAAAATACCAAGTTGTAAATCCTTCGAGTAAGGTAAATAAAATCTTGTTAAAAAACAAATTGCCACCTTATACAATTAGGAAATAAAAAACGTCAGAGGTATTTTGCGAAGTGTTCGATTTGCGGGTTAATTCAAAGAGCAAATGAAAATCACAATTTTCGTCTAAACCGGCAGCACTAATTCAATAAAAGCTTGCCAAATATATGACAAATGGAATCACCTCCAAGACCAATGCTCTTAGAAAAAAAAAGAAAAAGTTGTATATAGATGTTTTTAACCTTCAACGAAACACTCATCCACTAAAAGTGCTTTGTAGGCCTCTGATCCCCATAAAATTTAACTGAATATAAAGCCTTGAAATCATCATACACAATAGCACAATAGCTGAGTGGTTCAGCTGAAGTGCATTTCCTGTACTTATAAAATTTATTTTATATTTTTTAAATATGATTCATTTCAATAATAAAAAAAAATAAATTAAATGATTTTGTTGATTTTAAATGATTTTGTTCTCTCAGTGTACCTTCCTCACTTACTTTGTAACACAGCTTGTGTGGTTAGCGGGTATAACGGTGGAATAAGAATCATCAAAATTTCTCTGACTTCGAGTGTTCCGTTCCTGCTTTTTCCTTGGAGAATTCTCACACGTAAGGGTCTTTAAAACCCCGTTTAGGATATTAAAATCAACGAAGCAAGACATAAAGTTTTTATTTTCATTTGCAGAAAAAAAACAATAAAAATATATAAAATTCTTTTCAAACTGCATCTGGATATTACTTTTTGAATTTCAAGAATAAAAAAAAAAGCTTTATAACGTGCTAAAGAAAGTCCAACTGCATTTCCCCCATCATATACACTCAATATGAAAGGAGTTTAAACATTTTTTGAAGGAAATGATGCAAAGCAATAAAATTCAGTTTATAGATTTCTTGAACAAAAAAAAAAAAAAAAATAAGCAACTTATTTCAAGGAAGCATCCATTAAAGTGAAACTTGGGTTTTTTTTTTTTTTTGTTAAATGTTACAGGTACATAGGTATACTTCTGGATCGAAGTATACCTTTGGGGGGTTAATTTAAAGGTCACGAAGCATCACGTCGTAAACAAATTTTGTTGGTCTTTTTGATTTACCGAATGAAAACAAAAACAACAACAAAAAAGAATAAATTGAATTCAAGTGAATTTGTATATAATCAAAAAGATACAAATATGATTCCGGCGCAGTCAAAACACCACAAAGTAATCAAATACCACCAAATTGTATAAAGGTCCGCATATGTTTTCTTTAGCCACATCACATCGGTACATTCTTTTCATATAAAGGTAGTTTTGATTTTCTGTGTGCGCGTAAATATACATGATTGGCTAAGATAATAAGCAATAATGATGGATTTATTGGCCAAGTTAAATTATACGACCATACATACATAAATACAAGATAAGAGTGCACCTATATATTTTTGTCCGACTGCAAAATTCTTGGTTTTGTTCTTGAGGGGCAATAAAACAAAGGATTCCATATTAACTCATCAGAAATTTCGACAGAAGTTATTATAGTCTTATTTGTAACAAAAAATACAGAAGTGGGTATCTTGTCGCTCGCTTTGTGAGCCTTATACGTATAGGTATCTACTACCTATATATATACTGTTTCGAGTAGGTTTATTGACTCATTTTAAAGAATAAGACAATTATGGTAAAATGATAAGGTTTTGGCGTTGCGTAGAGCATTTTACATACAGTTCGTGCTTTTGAATTAACTAAATGGTAGGTAATAAAATACAAAAAAAAATAAGGCTCTCAAAGCCCTTAAGGTATTTTAAAATCTATCCATCGACACATCTACTATATTATGCTCACTTAAGTGTGTGGTGTGTGCATATTGTCTATACCGGAATCTTAAAACCTTGAAGTCTCAAAGATAGCATTAATTTTGAATATATTTTGAATTAATGAATATGGAAAGAATGGTATTTTGGTAGAAGAATGGTTCAATTTTGAATAAATATGCTATTACCTTCTCCTTTTTCAGTTATGTGTGTTATGCGATTTAATCGTTTTCGAGAAAATTTTAAGAAAAAAAATCGTTGTATAAGCTTGACCCCCTAAAAGAAAACAATATCCGTTTATTCCTAAGGCTGAAAACATACTGTAGCTGCGAGCATAGCGGCGATGCGAGAGTTGAGCAGAGCGTTAAAAACAAACACATACTTTCTTATGAGAACTGATACTTCTTTGCTAGACGCCTCAGCAGCGTTGTGCCCCATTTGGCCCCAAGTTTTGTATTTTGGCCCATGCCCCGGGCCAACGTGAAATGGCCCCAGTTTCAAAAAATTCATAAATAAAACAATAGAAAAAATACTTGATTTCACAAATTTAAAAAAATATCAAGTTTTCAACAAGCTCGGGTTTATTTCAAATTTTGTCGAATAATATAAAAAAAAGAAATATTATTCTAATGGCCAGTTGTACAATAGTGGTTCAGCCTCGGTTCAAGATTTTAACTCACCGATTTCGGCGGATTAACTAAGGTTCAACGCTGGTTCAAGTATGTCATTGGTTATTATCACAGACTTGAACGGTAAACCACTGTTAAAACTCAATTGATCCCCCGAAATCGGTGGATACAAATTGCTGAACCACGGTTTAAATATTTGTACAACTGGCCCTAAGAGAATGGGTGCGTTCAATCGATTACGTTTTACATCTGAATTTTCAGATTTCTGAATTTTTGGAGCTTCTGATTGGCCAGCTGTCATAAAAAGTTAGATGACTTTTAGTTACGTTTAGTCGTTTCATATGAATTTTCAGACAAGAAATTCTCATCTGAAAATTCAGATGAAAGTTGTTTGTGGTGGGGGAAGTGCCAAAAGCACATATAAAAGCTGAACTTTATAATTTTCGTCTTGTTGGTGGTTGATTTTTTTAGTTTTTGCTATGAAAATTTAATACTTATTTATATATATATAAATGAACGAACTTTTTGTTTATTGTTTAGTGAATTTTTAAATCAACAATTTTTTTAATTGATGTTTGGAAAGTTTTTCTATGTTTTTGTAAGTCATACATATCAATAAAAAGACTTTTAAGGAAGGTAATGAAACCTGTTGCTGATTTAGTTACATATATTTCCATCCTCACAACTACTCACTCTCAATGTTTAATTTACAAATGTAATTAAAGTTCTATTTTATTTCGATTCAATGTAAATCCTTTAGGTAAATGCAGGAATTTGACACAATGACTTTCGACTGAAATTTCAGATTTTTTTTGCGTTCAACGAAATAAATTCAGAAATCTGAAAATTCAGATGTTAAGCTATTTTTATTGAACCCGCCCAATTAGTAGAAAATGATGATGTATTGTTTTGACAAGCTTTAATAATGTAAGCTTTCATAAATCTGTGAGAAACGCAAATATTTTTGAGCTTATTAAAATTATCTATACTCAATTCAAAGGAATTAAGAATGAAGCCGTGCTCTGCTCTCCAATTATTTGATTAAAATTATTTGTGATTTTATAAGAATGGTTTCAAAGCTACCCATCAAATCTATTAAAGGAGATGTTTCTAAAAATTTATTTGAATTTAATAGAAGAAATAGGTTCATTTTTTAATTCTGGACCAACTCTGGAAAAATTAGCGAACAATATTTTAAATGACTATCTGTACAATGCAGTGCATTATGAAGAATGATTTCTTCTACCATAAAATTATTAAAACCGCAACAAACTAAACAAAGGAGTTATTTACTCATTTATGAGAGTTGAATGATTTTTTTTTTAAATGAAAACCTGTCAATTTTTATTTAGCCTCTACAGAATTGATTAAAACAAATTAGGAGATATTGTAAATTTTACTTTCGTTTAAATTTAATTTATTCTTTTCTTTTTTCTTAGAAATTATTCTTTGTTTACTGAAAAAATAAATAAAATAATAAAAAATATCAAAGAAATCATTTCGAAATGTGTCATTTTACTCCAATATCCCTAATTGGCCCCAAGAAATTTGAAATGGCCCCAAGAATGGCCCCAGGATTTTTTGTTCCAAGAACAACGCTGCGCCTCAGTATGAGAGCTCTGCTCACCTCCGCCGCTCTGCTTGCAGCTCCAGTATGTTTTCAGCCTAACATCGGTTATTCTAAAGATTATAATTTTCACGCTTCGTTTGTTTGAAGAAGCAATTTCTTGTAACTGATGGCTCGTATGGAAAAAAGTGCCACAGTATTTTTTGGTAGAAAATATTATAATTCATAGAAAGAGCATAAATAAATTTTCAATTACTTCGCCATTTAGGAGTAAAAATCTAAAAATTAGGGGTGGAATCGGCTAAGGTGATAAATGATTGTCACATCAACCATAGTCAAATGTGATTGTCATTTAGTTTTCCGTCTGGGTAAGGTGATTCAACTCAATTCAATTCAATTGAATACTTTCCAATGGGATTTGCCAAAAAACATTGGCAACCATGTGAATGTTTCAATTGTTTGTAATGAGCTATCGAAAATATGGAACCAAAATGACGTCTTTGCGATATAATTCTTATGTTTTCTTCATGTTTTCTTCATCTTTCGGAATGAAGTTAACTTTTTTGATCACAAGAGTTTATTTTTGTTTGCATGAATTGTAAAAAAAAAAAGAACTCTGAAAAATTTTTACAATTTTTGTAGGCTGTTGGTAACTCTAGTCGTACTGCGGCAAATATGTCAAATTTGTTGGAAAATGACAATCATATTTTTGATGTGATAGCTCTTTAGCTATCAAATGTGATATCATCTTGCACAGACTGAATTGGTTGATTGTGACTCTCACTTATTGCAAATCACCTTACACGATTCCACCCCATCATTTTTTTCGTTTTGATTAATTAAAAAGAAATCATATCTCTTAAACGATCAATGTTATCAATGCTTGAACATGTTCTCGAAAACACAACATTAAGGAGTTAAATGCGAAAAGCCGACATTTCCACCATTTTACATTTCTGGTGATTTTTACGGATAGTTGATGAGTTTAAATGCACCAAATGGCAATATTTTATCAATTGATAAAATAATTGATAATCGTTAAGGGGCCTATTTTTTTCAATTTTTTGTTCTCAAAATTTTGATTTGGAATATTTCTAAAACTATTGGAATATATTTTGCTTTAAACAAAGTTATAGTAAAATGTTGAAAATATTGTCGTTGTTTTTTAAAAAATAATTGTGCATCCATTTGGGAAGATGAAACACCCTCCCATACGATTTTTTTTTCAACATGTTCACTTTATCATTTCTCAAAATGTTGAAAAGCCGAAACACCCTGTTGATATAAAAAATTGACAAATACAAAAAATGGAAGTTTTAGTAGGCGTGTTCAAGAGTAGATTCGGAAATATTTATACATCGGCCTCAAAAGTAAACGTGCTAAATTTTAGGCTCCTAGCTCTATAGTGTGAATTGATTCAAACTTTCAAGACATTGTGCCCCACTGTGCGACTTCCTTTATCGCCAGTATTGTGTTGTTCTCAGATCGTGTGGATTTAACTTAAATGTTGCATTACCGACTTTCCATTGCAGATAGTACTATACCTATACATAAAGGAAGGCTTGACTTTTTAATTTAAATGACGTAATTATTTGCATGATTTTACATATGTATTGTATGTGATGTGTATGTGATCCACGGACATAGCCAAACAAAGTTTCTTCCTTAACTTTTTTTTTATATTGTATCAGTATTCACCTATAAAGTCTTGGAATGGTTTAAGGGTATTCAAAAATCTCTTAATGAGTGAGAACTAATTTGTAGTTAAATTGAATTTCGTTATCAATTCAATACTCAATCAACCTCCCCCCCCCCAATTACCACTCAAAAATTAATTATTAATATTAAACTGGTAAACAATGTAGGTGTAAGTCTTTGATTTCACGTACTTCCCCCCCAAATTCTGCCCCGACTATTAATTTCCTCGAAAATGACATTTCTAATAATTGCTTTGAGGTACATTCCAAAATGAAGTCCAACAATTGAGTTATTGATGGTGTTGATGATGATGGTGATGGCTTGACTTTGAATTGGAGTAGGTGGAAAAGCTTTCAATGTGTAAATGAGCAAGAATTTCATTTCTATTTTCTTTTCGAAAACAAATTATAAATGGAAATAATTACGCTATAGCGATGATAGCGCAACGCGGTGGCGATGACGACGCATGGTGATTGTTACATTAAACACAATAGCTTTCACGTGAGAGTCCTTTTCTCTGTATGAAGGGGGTACGAGTATGTGAGTTCTGCCTGATGCACATCTACATAATAATGTGTTTCCGAAGGATCTGCTTTGATGATACCTTTATATAGCCCCAAAGCAGTATAGATAATAATTGCTCCCGTCAAACCGAAAACCACTTAATGCAGATAGGTATATGTATGAAGGTTTACTATTTGTCCCAAAGTGTTTTCTCGCTTTATGGTTATTTGCGCGTGTGAGCAAGGGCTGGTATTATAAGGATATCTTGTTTTTGCACAAATATCATCTAACTGAAGGTTAGTTATAACTTCCTACCTTATACCAACTAATAAAAACTGCGTGCATCGAACAAAATTCTCATATATAGTATTAAACCAAATCAAGATTAAAGGCAAAGTGACTACTGAAGTCGATCTACTAAGGCACTTACGAGATTAGTGTATAGAGATTAATAGTCGCATATATTGATTATGGTGTGGTTTGTTTTAATTTTGCTGGATATAATATTGTGAACACGAAAACATGTATCCCTTTCCTATTGAGTGTCCTTGGAATTGTTTTTTCAAAAACTCTTCAACTTATAATTTACCATACTCACGCATATGTGTAATATGATATTCGTACTTCTACATACCTTTGAAAGATAATTTTATGCAAACATCAGTTATTTGTCGTAGGAAATTTGAACTTAGATGAGGCGTCATTATTTGTAATTAGAAATTATCTGTCTGGAATTTTGATAAGTATAAGGTAATTTTGTTTTAGAATAAAATTGAATATACCGACGACGTGACGGTGATAAAATACTGTTTGATAAGGTTGTAGAGTCATTTGATGGTTATCTTCTTTTTTTTTAATAAAAAAAAATAAGGGAAAAGCTTAATGTTTTTGAATGAAGTGACGCAATTGAAAGGGAATATCATTTATAATTAAAAGAAACAGCAAATAACCAAGTTGACTCCCCTGAGGTACACCAAAACAAACTTTAAATTCTCATGAAGGGTTATTTCCGAATATAAAATTATCACATCTTTAAGGTATGGAAATATTCATCCAGTTGTTTCTTCAGCATACCACTGTGGTTATTATGGCAATTTGAGCGATTAAATAACTTTTGTGGTAATATGGCAAAATCCCAAAACTGTACAAATAATGGATTTATCTTTAAGAAAAAATAAATTCAATTGAACAAAAGCTTAATTGATATAAACGAACAAAGTATTTTTTAACAAGTAGTTTGATGTTTTCTTTAGCAATTACTTCCAGATTAATATTAAGATGATACGATATTTTAAATCTATTTAAAATCAACGGAGTATGCCAAAAATTTAAATCTATTTTAAATCATCGGAGTATATGCCAATAATACCTGTTTACCCTATGTATCACCGAAATCAATAATAATCAACTTCTGTCTGTGAAATGGTTTGAAAATTTCCTCAACATAATCAGTTGACAAATATTTATCAATTTGTATAGCCCTTCAGCACTGTCGTCCTTGTGAATTCACATGACGAAAATGAATTCGGGTGTGAATTGGAATTTCGAAAATGAAAATTGATGTTCTGCATTTCGAAAAATGTAAGCAAACTTTATATTTTTGACATAAAAACTTACTAATGTAAGAATGAATAATTCAAAAACTACCTACTCATGCTTTATCAGGCAATTAAAAAAATTTTCTTGCAAAATTGTTTTTCTAATTTTTTTTTTCAAATTTTCGTTTTCTTTTTTCCCTAAAAATCCCAATAATTCTGAATCCAATGTCAGTGTATAATTTCACTTTTCAAAACACTAAAAATGGATGCATCTTCAATTTTGACAGTTCGAAGTAATTGCGAAATTTTCGAAAACGAATGAATTGTAAAACATGAAATTTCATTTCGAGTGTAATTAAAAATTGATTTCAATTCGATTTCAATCGAAATGTTCCAAAACATCGAAATGAGCGATGTTTTTATAATTATAATGGTAAATGTATTTGGGGATTTTCAAAACAAATTATGTGGCTTCCTATAGAAATATGAAAGATATAAGTCTCGAATTAGAAAATAATTAAAAGAAAAACATCACAAAAATGAATTTTGTATCTCCTATTTTTGTCTTAATTTCAACCTAACGTTGGAAATCTTTTCTTTAATGAAATAATGAAGTTCTCTGTTTGTATTTTCATAAATAATGTAATCACTCCTGATATTATCAATAACCATAAGATTCACCAATAATTTAAATAGATTATTCAGCTTGTGGTACTTCTTCAATTCACTGGATTTCCCCCCTTCTAATTATTCTTAAAACAACTTTTGTGTAATTCGGTGTACATAGTTTTGAAGACGATAAAAATCAAAAGAAAAATATCCATTGTACAAATCAATTCACTAAACGACAAAATAATTAATATTCTTAAGCTTTGTTTGATAAAAAGGTCTCTCCCAAAACCCCCTATATACCTACCGTTTAAAATCATCCCTAAGTGATTTTTGCTTTCCAGGCATAATTCCTATATGCTTTTGGAACGAACCATATATGAATATATGTCACGCGATTTTTTTTTTTAAATATCTTATCAACTTTGTCATCTCGTTTTGGCTACTTTGGTAACACACTGTTGCTATGTTGGATTCAGTATATTTAAGGATATTCAAGAATACTATAATATACAAACAATATAACATTAAAAAAAGAACGCTACCAAGCATGAAAATAATCATACAAAAACACATATATAAATATGTAGTCAGAGTAACGAAACGAATGAATTTCAAAGACACAATAATTACGCTATAGCAACTAAACTGATATACAAACAGAGATATCTACCCAAGGCGCCAAGTTACCACCACAACACATTGTGTAAAGTTTTTTTTTTTTTAGTTTTTTTTACATCTAGATACGTTCTACCATTAACCAAACCCAACAAGACAATCGGGATAATTTTTTAATGTTTTAATGTTTTCCACAACTGCAATTATTTTTTTTAGTTTTTATCCTTCCAGTCCTTACGGGCATTTGCGTTCTCTTGCATCAAATTAAATATAGCACTGCAATAGACAGGGATTCCTCTATACTTAGGGTGACCATATTTTCTAAAAAAATAAAGGACTTATAATTGTTTTTTTTTTTCTTAACATAAATATTATGTTCCAAAAATGCCTTTCAGGGCTTATTTGTATTTATAACTCTTAAAAAAATTTAATATTGAGTTTTTCGGTGCTGAGTTAAATAAAAAAACAATTGTGGTTGATACTTCAGATAAATCTAAACCGAGGTAACTCACAAAGAAATTTTCTAGGGATGAATTAACTTGATTTAGTTGTCAGAAACCTTTCGAAATTAAAATGCAAATCGCCAATTCCAAGAGTGCATCACTTCGATTTCAACAGCTTTTTTACACAATGAAAGCAGGTTCTATAAGAAATATATCTTACCCTAATCTCAGACCCAGAGTTAACACATAAAAAAAATAAATAGAAATAAAAGTTAACTCGAAGTTAACATGGGATCTAAATTGACTGAAAAATATGTTTCAGGAGTAAAAAATTCGCAAATTGAAGCTTTTTTTTATAAAAAAAAAAAAATAAAAAACAGTTTATCCTCGCAATTGCCCAGTTTCCAAACTCTTCTTACGTTTTTTCACACCCGTAAAATACGATAGCGAAAAATAGTGTGAAATATGTGTTTTGTTTTCATATCATAGAAAAGTTTATCGTGAAATTCTTAAGCGATCGCAGCTCTCATTTCGAAATAAAAATAATCAAATAGCAAAAATTTAAAATAAATGAATAATATTTCAGAATGTTTTTATTTCACGGAAAAATCCTCAGTGAAATTCCCAACTATAAATTCAAATTTTTTCAAATAAGCATTTAGTAGAGTGTAAAACTTTTAAATCTACTATTCTAGTTTAGAACAAAAGGGATTGTGGAAACTATCAAATTTTGTACCTAAAAGTTAAATTTTTTTGATAGATTTAGGTCCTGTTTCACAATGTTTAAGTAAAGTTCTGATTAGTTACTCGACACATAAATATTGACACAGGGTCATAAGTTCACAGGAGAACAAATCACAATTGTCTATTTACCAACCTGAATAAGTAATAAATTGAAAAATATTTTTTTTGACTTTGGACTTATGACCCTGTGTCAGTATTTATGTGTCGAGTAACTAATCAGAACTTTACTTTACTTTATTGTGAAACAGGCGCTTAATTGTACAAATTCTATATATTACTGAAATAAATAAGCCAATTAAAAGACTTAACAAAATTTAATTGGACCGGTTGAACTATTGAGTTTTAAAATACCTTTACGGGCCTCAGTTCAAAAAAATTATTTTACATTTCACGGATGGTGAATACTTAATTTTATGCTGAGTAAAATTAAAATTCATTCGAAACTATATAAAATAAAACAGATTGCTTAAAGAACTGTCTTATCTTTTCCTGAAATAAAAAATTAATTCGTTCCTCATTATTACTACCATCTCTTGAAATAATTATAATAAATGCATTCCATAATCTTTTTCTTGTCATATTTTTATATATTTTGAGTAGGTATTGGATAACAAAGAAAACAGCTAAAACAATGTAGAAATTTTACAATCAATGAGCTTTGCTATAAAATCGACACTGTAAAATGTAAAATTCAAGTTTTCACGATTAAGACTGCATGAAATTTTCAATTTCACTTAAATTTAAAAAGCTAGAGCGTGAAGGTTGGGCTGAAACAACAACAAAATCATATAAGATCATGTGTAAACATCAATATTCGTCCAAGTGCAGGAGTTTTGTTAGCCCAGTCGGAATAAACATTTGACATTGAAAAAATTTTACTTTACACTTTTCTTTTACAATACGGTAAAGGGTATATTATGAGCATATGGGTGTAGTTTTTCGGGAAAATCGGGCTGGTGCTTAAGCCATCAATTTGGAATTTTCTTAAAAGATTGACTTGAAATAGAAAAAAAATTATTTAAAAACAACGGCAACACTACAGTATCATGTTATAGCTTTTGTTAAAACTAGAAATCCATTCTTTAATTATGTTTTCGAATCAAATTATTTTAGTAAATATTTTTGCAAAATTAATTTTCAAACTCAAAATTTTTAAATTTATTTTAGAAATTAAGCTTAGCTCCAGTCCGATTTTCCCGTAAAACTACACATATGCTCCTAATAACTCCCTCTAACGAAATGTGAAAGAAAACTGAACAGTAAATTTTTTTCCAGATCACAATTAGAATGTAATACACAGATGGTCACCCTTCAACAATTCAACTAAAGTCGTATGTACATATCTTAATCCCTAATGGTATGGGACGATGATGACGCTGATTCTGTTCATGAAGCCTGCCGCCGCGTTGAAAAGATGATGACTACTGGAATTGTTTTTATTTTGAATCAGATTCGCGCGTATTTTTTTTTTTTTTTTTTTTTTTAACTCGCATCGCACAAAAATATCGGGTTCAACGAAATTTCAAGCTGCACGATACGATGATACACAGAAATGCAAGGATTTGTTTAAGTTGTATGATAGACACACAAACCCACACACAGAAAAACAGTAGATAGTAGATGAATTCTCTCTCTTTAAACTTCCGTTCGTGCGAAATGAATCTTAGTTTTTGTTTTGTTTTTTTTTTTTTCACTTAACTTTTCATGGCTTCGTTTTTCTATGAAAAAGTAAAAGAGAGAAAGAATTCGCTAAAATGGAATAAATACTTGAAAATAATTTGCTTAATATACTTCCGGGAAGGATTTTTAAAATTGTTGCTTGGTAAAAGGAATGCAAACAATAAAAAAAAAAAAAAACTAGAGCACAATCTTAAATTTTTCCTTTTTTTTTTTTTTGTCCCCCTAACGAGAAATAAACTAACTGCTAGAGGGTGATAATAGCAGCGAAAGACAGAGTTTTCGCTTATAACTATGCAATGATTTGGATAATATCTACCAAAGTCATTGCTTGGTTGCGATTAACGGTTTTTTTTCTATACCAGTTTTTATTTAAATACAGTGAGGTGCAAATGAAAAATAATTCTGTCAAGAATTTCGTCAGAATTTGTCAGGTTTTTGAGAACTTTTTGACCAGGGGTGGAATTTATTTGTTTTAATTTTTTTTCAGGTTCAATTAAACTTAATCTAACAATGCAGATTAATTATTCTTTATTTGCTGCTTCTTTTAATTTTTTTAATTTCCTTTCTCTATTATGGGTGACAAAATCTTATTAATGAATAAAGGTTTATCTTCTTCCCTTATACTACCCCCCTTGGTAATGTGTCAAGAGATAAAAATAGAAATTCATGTTCCTGACATTAAATATTTGTTCTACTGACCGTTGCTGTTATCAATGTACATACTGTGTAAACATCAGGACCAAGGTAGATTAATTCAATTATACGTATACGACAAAAAATGGATTCCATTTTTGTTTGTCCTTCCGATCAGGATATATATTATATTCATATAAATGCATTTGAAATTTACAGAAGCCCCCTGCAATGCGAACACATTTTTGTGATAAATGCAGATGAAATTATTAATCTACATAGTTAAATGAATAATCCATTCAGGATAATAATAGATATATGTGGGTGCAGTTCATATAATTGGGTCAATAATATCTCATGGCACAAGTTCTATAGGTTGAAACTAAAACAAATAATGGACTTATTTATAAGCGCTTCAATTTATGCAACGATATATTTTATGTAATGCAGTTTATGTTACAATTATTATTTAAATTGAAGAATTTCAACGTTTAGATTTATTGATACAATTTAAGAGGATTTAAATGTTTTTAATTTTTAGTTTTTTTTTAAGGATTTTTGTGTTTCCTATAGAAAAACAAGATGGCTAGAGAAATACAAGATAAATATTAAGATGCCGAGATAACAAGTACAGTTTGATATATTCTGCTAAAAAGCTTTTACTAGAAAATGGCAGGTGTGTGCGTTATGACATTGATAGAGGTAGATATGAAATATAAAAAAATGATTCCTTCGCTTCGAATTTTCGAAATAAAAAAGGTAGGTACTGGGGGTCTAGCACGTAACTTTGAGACAATAGAGTTCATTGATACAATCGAGAATATAGGCAATTCCTAATTTAACTCGGGCGACTGTTTTCGATTCGATTGAACAAAATTAGAAACTGCCTTTACTCGATATTATCGTCTAAACTCGATTGTATCAAGTTACATGGTGGCAACCCCGTTTTCCTTCTTGTTCATAATTGGAACAGAATAATATTGGGTGTTTTTCATCGGTAACCTCTATCTAGCACAGCAATGCAAGTCCGAATAAAACGATGATAATTTCTGTGGAAAGATAAACTATCTCTGATTTTTCACTTTCTTATTTTTACAGTTGATAACAGAAGAACATCTGACTTATGTAGAAGGTCAACCTATTCATTATTTACCATAGCTTCATTTTCAAAATCAACACAACTTAGTTTTAGTGACAGCAAAGCATACAATTTTACAAATATCAACGAACACGTCCTTAAATAATCAAACTATTCCAGACATTCTAAGGGCCAGTTTCACAGTTCACACTTAACAAAATAAGTGGCACTTAATTTTACCATTTTGGCACTTAAGCCGAAGTTTTTCTACCTGAGTAAGTGGAACTTAAGTGGCCAACATGGGAGACTTAAGTGTCACTTATTCCGATAAATTTACACTGTGAAATTGGGAATTAGTTTTCCATATTTGGCACTTAAGTGACACTTACTTCACGGTGAAACTGGCCCTAAAACTTTATCTTAATTATTATATCCAAAATAGAAAAAGCTATTTTGAATCAATATCCAATTTTTGTATACTAAATTATCCACAGTTTTTTTTTTTTTTTGTGTTGTAAACTGTGTAATATTTTGTTGCGTTCCCAGTACACTTACTATTAACTAATGTCGAACCAAACCTATTTCAACTCGATGGTATTATACTAATATGTAGTTGAAAGACTAGTTCAAGCACGCTTCAACTGTCATAATAAAAGTGGAATCTGTCAAATGTACCTGTGTTAGGTTACACAGGTCACACTAGAGGTTACATCCCTGCGAATGTTTAACTCCTACGAAATTGGGACATTTATTGGTATCTCGAATAAAATTCCTAGGGAAATTTGACATTCATTTATTTCGGGGGAAATTCACTTTAGTAGAAACCTTTTTGATGGATAAAATTTTCCGAGAAATACAAAATTCCCCTCGAAACTCCGAAAAGAGTTCATCTAATAACAAAATAATGAAAACGACTCAGAATGATTGCTTTGAATTTGGCTTGTGTTGAGTTCGATTGATTACTAGGAAATTTTAAAAACAAAATTGGCTTTAGGATAGTGACTCTCCAATGCATTATTAAAGAACTTAAAGAAACATTTGTTCAAATAAAGATCAATTTAGGAGAATTTTTAATTTTCACAAACTAAATTGATTTACCTTTGGCCACATTTTTCGAACTATTTGTTGGGTACATTTTAAAACATTATTTCTGTAACAGTGCTTTCGACAGCACTGGCATAATAGATTATTTATGTTTTATCGGGGTTTACATTAACAAATAAAAACATTTTGTATCTGTTTTTCTTAAGTATAATTTGGCGCTTGTATTGTTCTACTCCGATTCAATTATAATTTTTGGAATCTAATAAATTAACCAAGAATAAATAAACAACAATTTTAAAGGTTGTCGTTTTAAAAATTCGAATTAAATATTTTCTTTAACTATTACACGCCCTTAGCTTTTTATTTAGTATCTCATAATATAAATTAGTTTAAATTTAAAGTCTTATGTACTGTACTGTTCCTCAACCAAATATCTTCTCCAATCCGCCCAGCATTTTCGCACGTCAAGTTGTTAAAAAAAGAAAAATAGCACTTTAATTTTAAGGTCATATTCCTTGTAGAAGATAATATTAATAGGTTTTTAATGGTTCCATTATTTTTCCACAATTTTATAGAATTAAATAATGTTTCCACATATCTTGACATTTCATAAGTATGCTAAATTAAAGTTTACAAAGTGTCATCTGCTGCCACAACCAATAACTAATCATCACTCTGAAATATTACATAATTTTTTAAGATTCAATTTTTTGATAGATCTTTGTATTTTTTGTTCAGTGAATAAAAAAATCATCATCATAAAACATGATAAGCAGTCCTTCGAGATCAAGGTCGTATAGCCATTTCATGTCAATCACCGGGGTTTAATAATGAAAAATTAAATTAAATAAATATGAAAAAAGTCGTATACTATGCTATTAATGGTGAGTTTAATATGATATTTTCATTTGGGCTTATATTGACTTTTTGATTTAAAGGTTATGTATAATAAAAAAACATTTAAAAGGCTTTTTGAAAAATAGCTATAAAACTTCAAGTTGTTTTTTTTTTAATTAAATCTTTTTATTCAAGTAGGTTACTTTATATGCCCGAAGTAAAATCCTTATCTACATCATGATCTTGGGGTTCATAAAAGTTAAGACTATATTACGAATTATATTTCAGTTAAGGTGCTCTTAATCAGCTAAGCAAATAATGCGAATTTTAAGTTTCCGATTATTGGTATTGAAGTTAGGAGGATTAAAAATAGCCTCAGTAGGTTTCATGTAATTAGAGTTAGTGCCGAGAAATTGGCTGGGGACTACCGTCTACCATGCCCTTTGATATTAATTAGGTAGATTGTTAGAAATTGCTTTCATAGAATGTATTTTATTATTATTTTGTCAAAACCTGCTTTTGTTTAAACCGGGGGGTTGGTTTTTTTTTGTATAAAAATTGAACTCCTTAGAATGATCATGAGTTGACTCCGCAGGCTTATTTCTTTATCTTTTTTTTCGACAAGACCACCATTACAAGTCGCTATAGGTATACCATAAATACTTTTTTTTTTAACCGGCCTTATTGCTTAACCCAAATTGAATGTTCAAACTTAAAAGTTGTAAATAATTTAATGAAAAATTTCATTTTGAATCCCCCCCTCCGAAATATTTCCGTGAGTACGCTCTTGTTCAAAAAGAAGTTCTTTTTTGTTAAATGATTTCTTTAGTCAATGAAGTATTGATGATGATAAATTAATTGTACGAATATATCGATTCTTACATTTTATCATCCCTACAAATATTTACTTTAAAATATTAGATTTTTTCGTTTCATTGGTACTTTACAAACAGATTTTTTGGATTTTCTAAAACACGAATGGCGTGTGGGGTGGTGGTTGGTATATATCTAATCTACTATGTTCATTGTTCGTAGAAAAAAAAAATAATGATTCCATTTAATCTGCTCCTGGTGGTTTTTTGTTGATATCACTGATGAAAGTTTATTGATTCTGTATTTGTTCGTAGGACCAATAACCCGTTTTGGAAAATGTCAAATCAACGTCAAATAATCGTAATTTTTTAACGCGTTACTATCTTAAAATATGCAATCGTCCTGTTTGCATAAAATCTGTTTGATCAACGTCCATCAATTTTCTTACAAACTAATTTGACACAAATGCAATATTTTTGCTGCCAACTCGATTTTTTTTTTACAAATGATGTTTTCGAAAACGACCATATTTTTTTTCGAAAAACGTGCGTTAACGTTAAATCTAATCTTGACTATATATACAAAACTTTACAAAACTTTGCTATTTTCATATAGTTTTTTTGACATCTCTTCAATAGATCTAATAGCATTTTTTTTTTATTTTATTTTGTTTTTACAGATTTAACAGAAACCGATTCAGCGGAAAAATCTTCAGCTGTACCAGAAAGTGGTATCGTGAATGATATTGTGCACAAATCCTCCTCAGAGCTTTCATCAAAATCTAATGATGCGCCGACACCAAGTGAATTAAAAACACATCATCCTCTTATTAGTGATGAAGATGAAGAAGAAAAAGAGGAAGAATTAAACAGTTCAAATAATTCAGAAGGAAAAGAAACATCCACAAGACACGCGCAAAATGAAACAAACGAAGTTGCGGAAGAAACGGCAATAGAAAAGAACCAAGAAAATATCGAGGATTCTTTCAAAAGTGCAAATGAAACAATTACCGAAGAAAAATCTGCCGAAACGGAAGTTCTAGAGGAAACACAAAATTTACCAATGGGCAATACTGAAGAATTAGAGAAAAATTTACAAGACATAAAAGAAGACGAAGAACCAACAGAAGAAGAAGAACCAACAGAAGAAGAAGAACCAACAGAAGAAGAAGAACCAAGAGAAGAAGAAGAACCAACAGAAGAAGAAGAAGAACAACAACAACATGGAGAGGAGGATATAGCGGCGAATGAAGATGAAATCTCAAAAGACGTTTGTCCCGACGACGAAGAACCTTTTGTCGATCCCTCCAAGCTAATTGCCTCAGTGTTAATCAACGACTCCACAGAAGAAGAAAACCGCAACGAAGCCGAAGCTGTTTTAAATGATGTCTGCGAGATGGCAGCTGAAGAAAGTGCGGTTCTTCTAAGTCCAGCCGTTCGTCTGGCATACAGTTCGCCACATAGTGCTTTGGACGATGATGACGATGATGATTTTAATTCGGTTCTGACGCATCCCGAAACTGAAAAGACCCTTCAATCAACAGCTGCGTCAGACCTTGTGCCTAATTCACAAGAAATCGCTGTTGAGGCGGCAGTTGCATCGCAGGCAACAATGGTTGCTCCAGCTGATGTCGATGTTGATGTCACCGAAGATACCTTTGCCAGTGTGGTAGCTGAAGTTGAACGCTTTACAAAAGATGTAAATTCTGAAATTTATTCTGCCGATGTTGGTATCACTGGAGCTGATGTTATGATGGATAATGTTCAGGCCCGTCATTCGCTGGACGACATCTTTGATGATGATGTCGATGGTAAGTTTTAAATTAACCTTATATCTAAATTATTTCGACACGCATTTATTTTTGGCGGAGTTGGATTGTTTGGAAAGAAATCGTTTGAATGGAGTTAATGTAAATGTTAATTTTTTGTTGTTTTTTTTTTTATTTTTTTAATGTTTGTGTTTTTTTTCAAAATTATTTTTAACTATTTTTATCTGTTCTTTTAGTATTTTATTTTTTTTATAAATATTTGAGTAAAAGGTAGTAATAAAACATTTGTTTTGTAATAAGCTTTTTAAAATTTCATAATATTATTTTTACGAGAGATTTATGTCGAGGAGGTCTTCCACTAAAAACATTTTAGTTTAGTGACATTACAACCTCATTCAGCATGTTTATTGCCTCTTTTTTCTAAAAAAAAAAAAAAATATCTTCCCGACGACAACCATTTTGGTTCCTGGAACATGTGTGATTATTTTCGTAAACATATTTTGAAACCAAACGAGGGCAAAAATGTTCTAGCATTGCTCTATACTCGCCGCCCACCATTTAGTTTATTTCACTGACTAACCGCCATATTATTCACTCGATTAATCCAGATAAAACTTAAATCCGGATGTAAAATGATGGACGAAATAGGGAGGGGGAAGAGTGGATAAAAGCACTGGAGGAAGCGAGAAAGAATAAGGCGAGAGAGATGGGAAGAGAAGAGAACGTAATGGAAGTGGGAGACATGTAACCCTTAGGGGAAACAATAAAGATCAATACATTCATCACTTTAACCCGGATGAAAATTAATTGTATGTATTTAAAGTAATTTACATCCGGATTTAAATTGATTTGATATTGGAGATTTTCAACGTGTTCTTTCATGAAATAAATAAAAGATATTATTTTAAATAATTTAAAAACACTTATTTTATTTATTTATTTACTTAAATGCATTTCGATCAATTAATTTACATAAATTCATAAAAACTAGCCTGGCTCTACGCGGGCACTCGTAAGTTAAGCTACGATGTCTTAATGTTAATTTCTTGGGGCAGAAAAACTAGCATTTTTTGGTTTTGTATTTTGTTTGTTTTTGTTTTGTTTATATTTTTGTTTTGTACCACTTTCAACAAAACTAATATGTACACCAAGGCGAGAAGTTGGCCAACTTACAAAAATATCAGATGAATAATTGGTTCTCTTCGTTCCCGGTCGGACACAGCCCTACTGAACTGAAGGCGCCGCCGGCCGTGTTCCACCTATGTGTGAAGGCGTCTTGAATATAAAGTAGTCACCTATATTCTATAGTTCCATTGCCGAAGGGTGGTTGATTATATTTGAATTGCCATCCTATCCTGTACTAAGTCTTCGACTTTCTAAATAGAGGAATGCATTGGGCGAAATAAATCCGCTTAGACGCTGCAAAATCTAAAAACAAAAATAATAAGTAGACAAGCCCCACAAATTGAGCTGTTCTTCTATGATACCGTTCTTGCAATGTTGCACTGAATAAGGATCAACAAAAAGGTTGGTTGGAATAATCCTATACGAACTTCGACTCTTGGCATGGGACCTTTATCTCTAGTCAGTGTAGCTTCTTAAGGTCGGTCGGTTGAATTTCATCCAACCGATATACAGTTCTTTCTCTCGTAACTGTTCAAAAGTGAACCATATATTTTTTTTACCTGATTCATTGCAGTGGTTGCTCACTATCTCCAGTGAAATTTTGAAGGTCTGGCTGCTGGGATACTTTGCGTTTTTCTGTACGCGTCACTTTTCTAACGGTAAAAAAATTATTTTTTAATTTATTTCAAGTCTTGTCTTCTTTTTCTTTCTGTTTTATAAACTGTTTGCAATATGAATTTTAAAATCTGGCAGGCGTCAGACAAAATTCATCTGGCAAGCAAAAATACTACTTATAGTCCAGTCAATAAAACGGAAAAAATCGCGGGAAAGCTGAATTTTGTTATATATAGTATCCTCATGTCGTTCTTAAAAAAATGTCAAAAATCCCCATCGATATATGAGCGCCATTAACAACTTTATTGGGGTTAAACACCCTCCCCCCCAAATGGTTTTTCAAGAATATCTCCCAATTGGTTAGTTGTATAGAAAAAAATGTCAAGGACTGATTTGAAGCTTAGAAGTTTTCCTACAAAAAATTTTAACATATTTTTTTTCATAAAAATTACTGCTTTCGAAATAATCCAATCGGTAAGGGTTTTTACTTTTCTACTTTATATGGTGGAGTGGCTTAGTTAAAAAAATTTTGCATTTTGGGATAAAAGCATAAAATTTTGTTCATTATGGGTAGGTACATTATATAAACCGATTTTAAGAAATTGGGCCACTTAAAATATCCGCCCCTTAAAATAAGAAAAAAAAATTAAAATGAAAATTGAAATTAAAAGACAATGGCAACACAAAAAATATTGCGCTTTAAGTTTTTTAAAGCCAGGAACTCATCTTTAATTTTTAGTGCCTGGTTTTTGAATAAATTATTTTCAAGCTCAAAATTTTAAAAATAAAACTCGAAAAAAAAACAATTTTTTTTTTTCAAAATTTTACGTTATTAAGTGCTTATTTTAGCTATAATTTTCGATATTCTTATAACTTTTAATCGAATGCTAAAAACCAGATGGCTGTTAGTATTTTAGTTTTTAAGAAAATTGAAAATTATGACAAATATACCAAAATCCAGATTTCTTGTGGTTATTTCCTGATTAGGGGGTTTTTATGGCTTTATTGAATGAACTATTAATAATTTTGAACAGTATTAGTTTGAATTTGTTTTTTTTTCTAATTTGGAATGTGAATGTCTTCTTCCGGACTTTAAGTAGGTACCCTAATTCTAGTTAGCAAAATTGTCCTGAAATTCTATATAGCATATTAATTCTGCTTGATTAGCGCAAAAAAAATCTTCCTTGTTTTGTGTTTTAATTTTTTGTTTGTATTTTTTATTTGTGAAAAGGTCCAATCAAGAAGATAGAAATTCTGCAAATCAAAACAATTGTCCTGAATAATATGAGACACTTGACATGTAATTGATGAAATACATACATGTTGCAATCGATGAGTGTGATTATTTCTTTTCATTCTCATTTTTTATGAAATTGTTTTTTTTTTGTATGGGGGGAGGATATATGATTAAAGAAAGCGGATGGGTTGGGATTCGAGATAAATAAAAAAAAAACAAAAACAAAAAACAAAAACTGGGAGGTAATACAAGTCAAGCATGTGGTTTTTTTTTTTGCTGATGTATATGATGACGTTGAGAATGAACACGTGCGTTGGTTTTTTTCTTTTTGTATTTCATTGAATTGTGGTTTCTTTTTTTATCAAAATAGAATTGATAAAAAAAGAATGAAGCATACAACGTGATGAAAATCATTAATGAGGATGCATTTCAAACCACATCTGATGTGGTATGATAATTCGTGTCCTTAGTTACTTGTTTGTTTTTTTTTTTGCTATACAAATCTTAATTGAAGCTCATTCAGACTAAAATTTTATTCAAATGCTTTTTCAACATACCAATTTCACATGTTTGGAGATGAATTAAAATTCAAATAAATCATCGAGTTTTTTTTTCACTTCGATCTACTTTGTTCTTTTATCAATAATTGTTCCCTACAATTAAAGTTTTCATTAGGGTATTCACGCAATGATGTAAAACACTGGATAAGTTTACCATTTGGCTAAGTATACCATTTGGTTAATGAACTGTAAAATTTTGTATGAGAAATGATTTACACAATTTGGTTAAAATTCTCCAAGGATTTTAACCAAATGTCATTGTGACTTTTGGAACCAGGCGTGTTCAGAAATATGATATATTAGGTATCTCAGAGAACTAAAAAAAACTCTGCCCGTGTTCTGTAACTATCGCGTTGAGGTTAGTTAGCGAAAAACGTAGTTTATACAAACAAAATAATAAGGACGTCTATATTTTCTGACTATTGTTGATCAGCATTGTTTATTTACGTTTAACAGCTGATTCAATTACACAGCATTTAACCAAATGAATTAAAAGAGCGTCCACGTAAACTTTTGTGTAAACTTATCGTTTTACACAATTTGTAAACTTACGACGCGACGTTGCGTAAATACCCTTAATATATTGAAATAGCATGCAAAGCACTAAACTTTGCAATACACAATATATAAACTAGGTAATTTATTGGCAAGTCATGAATTCGTAAAAAAACCGAAATCGTGATTTTGACCAAACTTGACGATGGAGGTGAAGATGAAAACAGTGAGTCTCGCTGCATCAGCAGCGTATTGATAAGATGGGAATAATTTGTTCTTAATTGAGTGAAGAAATTGAATTTTTTGGAGTTTGGATATGTATTAATGTTCCTATTATAGATGATTTAGTTGAGTTGTCCCTTCGAAAATTCAACTTTAATTTAGTTGTCTCTGTAAGAAGCTTAGATAACCATACAAACTTGTTCGTATTTTGGAATACAACTAATTAGAGTTGAGTTTTATTAGGTAAATACATTATCCTAGAATATCTACTTTTAAATTGATATTTCATAGCATTTTGCTACTCGTATAAAAAACCAAATTGATTGAAAATAAAAATATTAGAAATTCTCGTCCAGGGTCGCATTACTTTTTTGTTGGTGATGACAAGGCGCTGAAATCCGTTGAGCGCCCGTAATGTAGGGTTTACTTTGTAATTGTAAACTCCTTTATTATACATATATGTATATTTTTTTTGCAAATAAAGAATTGCATGTATTCGTTATATTTGTTTTTATTTCAGTTTTTTTATTATATTTTTTTTAAATAAGCTTTTGTTTTTACTATTTAAATGATTTAAAATTTCAAAAAACCAGCTAAATATTACTTTGGGTGCCCTAGCATTTAGCTGTCTAATTGCACGCCGACCCTGTGTCATTACTTTTGTGTATGTGTAACTCACACCATTTTGAAAAAAAGTCTCACTTTACCGTACCTGAATTTCTTCTTGAATTCATCGTAAATATAGTTGTCTCATGAGAATTTATTCAGAATGTTGAAATTTTTATCAAGTCCAATAAACATCTCCCTCATATTCAAGCATCATTATGTGATTTCCAAATCCATTTCTAAGCCTTGTTCTATTTATCATTCAAATAAGTCGTATTTAACACATAATTTTGTATAATTTCAATTACAGCTTTTTGCTTTAATTTTAAAGAAAAACTCCTGTCCAAAAGGGTTACAAGTTACTTTGACTTTCTGAATTTATTTGACCTTTTTTGACCAATTACTGACCTTTTAAAATGCACATTTTTTTTACGAATATCCCGTATATGTGGTGTTAATTCCCCGTAGCCCTTCTCAGACATATTTGCAAATAAATGCAACAACTTAAAATTAGGAATTGGTGCTTAAAGTTTTTAAAAACACTAATTATGAAGGTCGAAAAACAAATATACAAAATCGTTGTTTTAACTTTTTCGGTTGTTTTTAATGTTATAATTTTCAGATACACACTGAAAAATAGGATGTTGTTATCTTTTGGTATACATACATATTATGTATATATGATTTTATTTATTTTGCATAGTTTTTTCTTTGCTTGCAAATTGCACACTATTGAAATTCCATTCAGTCACAGTATTTTAGTTTCTTTGTTAATTTTTTTTTTGGTTAAAGCACAATTTTACAAAATTCTTTTTTTTAAACAAACAAAAAAAAACATTGTGTGTGGATTTTTAAAGATTTCTTTCAGATTGAAGAAGAAGAATTCCTAACTAATGTAGTAAGAAGTCTTTTCTGTGTGAACTAGCTTCTATAGCTTCATGATGAAATTCTTAAGTTAACCCTCGGCTCCAAGCGTCAGTCGTCCGTCATCCCGTTCATGTTTTCATATTCATCCGCTTATTTTGCACTTTTTGATAAAAATATCTAAGGGACTTTCGCAACCAACAGAATAAAAACAATTTGGACCTATAATTTCAAAATTAGCTCTAAGTTATTATAATTATCAGTATTATATTAAATTTTTATATTTTCCCTATCTTTATAATTTGATTGCATGATTTGTTTTTTTTTTTTGTTAGCCTACAATTATATATTAATTAATTATAAAAGTAATCTTAAGTAAAGTTATAATTTGCTAAAAGCTTAAAATAGTCATTTAAATTATAAATTGTACTAAAAAAAAATAGTTTTGCTAAAATAAAAACATTTTTTTAACCAACCAAAAAAAAATAAAAATATTTACCAGTCATTTTAACAGTACCTAACATAAAATAAATTTAAAATTAAAAAAAAAAAAAACTTAAATACAAATTGAGCTGTGAAATTGTTCTTATTTTTCAGAATAAAACATGAGTTGGTAAACATACGAAACAGATCGCGTGGATTAAAATTAAAATCAAAACTTTTTAACGATACAAATCCTTCAATCAAGAAAATTTCAAAATCATCTAAAATCTCTAATATTGCAAAAAGAAAACTAAAAGCATCTTAATTTGTTATTTATGTTGTAAAAATAATAAATAAAAATATCAAATTTAATAAAGTTTCATTTAATAAATAAGAAGCATTTTTTTTTATTTTATCAAATACTTTTTGCCTTCTAGGAAAGAAATATATTTACTTAAAATTAAAAGAAACTACTTAGGCCAGGTAGGTAGTCTTGGTAAGCAGATACATAGCTTTGAAAGGACTTTGAAAAAAAGACAGGAAAGACTATTAAAAACAAATAAATTTGATCAAACAACCTCAGAAAGAAAAAATAGATGGTCCAAGTGTTCGCAACAATTTTGTTGGTATTTTTAATATCACAAAAAAGCCTTTTTAATTTTTTAAATGAAAAAATTTCACTGAGAATTTCATCCAAAAAATTTTAGTCACAAATCCACATACAAAAATAGGACCACTCAGGTGAGATTTTTTTCTCACTTAGTCACAGTGAGAGATTATTGAGTTTTGGAATTAATATTTTTCAGTCAGTTTAAATTTGGAGTTAACCCACCGAATTTATTTTGTTATTGTTTGTATTTTAAAAGAAGATAAATGTCCAGTTAAATAGTGCTAATTCTTCTACTTGGCTAATATATTTCAGTACTATATAGAATTTGTATTATTAAAAAAAAGCTTCGTAAGAGAAAAGTCATTTTTAATTAATAATTCATTTATGTATGTATATGCAAGGTTGGTCAACTCTGGTTACACAACTGATGTTGCGTGATTGATTCCAGATTGTTTAAATATAATTCCATAAAAAAAATCACATCAGCCGAAAGCGTAAAAAGTTTTGTGTGACCTGTTTTTATTTAACAGCCTTTAAAGTTATTGTTAGATAAGTAATATGTTATCGGTATAGAATTAGATTTTAGATATTTCAATGGTAGATTTAGTGTAATGACGGCTTTACTCATTTCATTTTATTTGCTAGTAATTAAAAGAAAAATAAATCGGAAAAAAACTTGAAGCACCAATTTTTAAATTCAAGCTAAATTTAATTAAAAAAAACAACAGATTTGAGATTACAGAAGGGAAAAACATTAATAAAAATTGTGAATAAATTATATGCTTACCTAAAGATTTGTTTACATCGAAGCCTAATATTATTAAGATAAAATAAATCTTGTTCTTTCATCGTACAAAAAGATTAACAGGTTATAAACTTTGAAAGCAGCTGTCAAAATGTAAATGGTGTTTTAATTTTCTTAGGAAGTTTCATTAACCTTGTTCGTTTACTTCCGAATCTAACCATTTCTACCATTTTAAGCCCAAAGGGCTGTCAAAGTTCATATAAAAAAAATAAAACTGCTAGAATCTGAAAGTTTCAGGCAAGAAAGTGAACAGACCTCATTCTGTCAAAAAATGAAAAAAAATCGATTTTCGAAATAAGCACCCGATAAAAGTATAGTTTTGTTCGATTTGTATTATTGTTAGTCCTTTGAAGAATATTTAAAGTTGTACTTCTGATTAAACCTTGCTTTAGTGGTCTATTACTGAATGATTCTTTATTTCCAGTGACCACTTAGTCGAGATTTACCGTTAATTTTCTTCAAATTGAGGTAATTTTGTTGATAAATTTCCAAATTCTATTCCAAATTATCTCATTTCGAAATGAGGTACATAACTTCAACAAAATTTGCACGAAATTTGCTTGGAAAATACATTAAAAACCTTTATGAACACACCGAAGTGGAATGTATCTATAGTGGAAACCCATTGGAAACCATTGAAAATGGCAAAATTTGATTCATAGAAAAAAGAAACAGAAAAAGAACACAACAAAAAGAAGCTATTAACTGCCAAATCAAATTCAAAGTGAAATTAGCTGTCAAACGAAGTTAGCAAATTTAAAATGAACTTTCTGTAATTAACGAAATTACCTCATTTCGGTTCTAATGAAAACGTTGTATTATCATACAAATTCAATTGACAGTTCAAGTCACCTCGATTGCAAATGCGTTTCATCCAGATACGACAAAAGTAATTGTCTTTTTAATTTTCTTCTTTTTCGTTATTGATAAACACAAATTAATATCGTTACTTAATTCCAAATTAATCTTCTAAAAACCAATAATTTTCCAAATCGAAGTATATTTTGCTGAATGCATTCATTGGAAACGTCACGCCATTTTAATTGTTTGACAAAAAAAATATACTCAAGGTGTTTTATAAATACAGTAAAACCCGCTTAAGGGAAACCCGCTTAAGAGAAAAACCCGCTTATCTGAAACACTTTGTTCATCCCCGATTATTTGTCGACCAATTACCTTGATACCTGAAACATATTTTCAGTTAAATTTAATATTTTCCATGGAAAAAACTCTCTTAAGTGAAAAAAAAATTTAATAGAACGGAACAAAAAAATTGCTGAACGTTTTTACTTTTTTTTTTTTTCCACCCCCATCAAATTTTCATCACGAAAATGACATTTGAATTTCTGGTATGTCAGAACCCTTTTTGGAATTTTTAAATTCCAATTTTTTTTCACTTATCCGGATTCCGCTAAAGTGAAATTGTTGTCACTTAAGCTGGGTTCGTTTTAGTGAAAAACCCGATTAAGTTAAAGATAGACTGTGACATTTTGCAGTTTCTCTTAAACGGGTTTTACTGTACAACAAGTAAAATTACCAGTTGCATTCCTCCCCTAAAACAATTTCACTGTTATACTTGAAAGGCTAGGAAGTAGGAATGTCCACCAGCTTATTCTTCAGTTAACCTTTAGTCGCTATACACGATTATGCATCGTAATCTCATATTAACTCGCATTATATTTTTCTAATATTTCAAACATTTTAAGCCATAACCAGGGCCGGCCCCAGCCAAAATTTCGCCCTGTGCAAGATTTGTAGAAAGCGCCGCTTTTTATATTTGCCCACATCAAAGATTCATTGTATCTTTAATTTTACGATATTTTGAATTAAATTCTCCTTGAAATAACTTAGCACAGTTGTGAATTGTGATGGAAGTTATTTTGGGATTATTTGAACAAGTTTTGTGGTTAAAATGCAAATGGCAGTACATATTTGTTTGCGCAAGATCGGATTACATTTTCTTTCTCCTGGTTATGCGCCCCCAGAATTTTGCGCCCTGTGCATTTGCACATCTTGCACATATGGTTGGTCCGGCCCTGGCCATAACGCCCTTACTGCGCACAATAGAATTCCGTAAACTTACGCGACTTACTTTTTTTTATTACCTCTATTCACAAAATTGATATGATGTTTCGTATTTTCGCATTTATTTTCGTATAAATGCTTGAATTTGAAAGTAATTTAAGATAAATTTTCTTAAAATTAAGTATATATTAACCTTACAAACTAAAAATGCACCTCATTAAACAATACAACATCATTCTAACACCTCACAGGCTAAGTTAAAATAAATAAAATAAAGTAAAATAAAATACGACGATATTATAGTAAAATAAAAAAACTTGGAAAAAAACAGCAGAATTTTAGAATGCACAAAAATAATATCCAATCGACTTGAATACTTAAATTTTTGTTTGCTTTCAGTTCGTTATATTTTATTAATGCATTTTTAGAATTAAATTTTAATTATTTGCTTAAATTGTAATTCGTTGTATTAATTTTAAATATCACTTTCATTTCTATATTTCGAATCCTTCCAATATGTCCGCCGTTCTTTTTCAAATATTTTTTTTCTCTATAATCACAATGTGACACTAAAAACCATAAATTAAATTCAATCATAAAATCAAAAAAATAAATATGTAATATGTGATTATATACAAAATTAAAAAAAAAAAAAAAAAAAAAAAAAAAAAAAACACAAAAAAACAACAACTGAATCTTCTATTTTAAACAAATGAAATTAATCTTAAACTCCATTTACTCCTCATTGTTTGCCTAATTCAAAAAAAGGCCAATCCCACATGTTCCTTCAATTTCCAGATGACATCATGTCTAGTCTACGAATTTCATCCGGCAGCATTGATATCGGCCATGATAAGACCTTGCCAATACAGGTGATCGAAACCGAAGTGATGGCCATACCCGATGAACCAGATCTTATATTCGATAAACCCCTAGGAACAACTGCATCATCGATTATGAATGGCCCACTAATTAACTCAGTCAACGACACGCTACCTGGACACGTGGGAACCAACTCGTCAACACCAGAATCCAATAAAAAATTTCTCGGACGTATATTTCAATCTGTGAAGTCATATGTGATGTCACCAGGCGGTGAAAAGACTTCCTCTCTGCAGGATTAAAAACATAACAAACAAAAAGTGTATGGTTGGTAGTTTTATTTAAATATATTTTTTACTGAGACGTTAATATTAATAATTTTGTATTCTTTCAGTAACATTCAACATCAAACCAACAAATATTGAACAAAAATCTTAAAACTGGAACTTGAAAACACGCAGAAGTCTTAATTTTTTAATAACTGATTATTTTTTTAAAGTTTTATTTATATAAATTAATATGGACGAAACTAATGTTGTTTAAAAAAAAAACAAAAGAATTCTGTCTAATGTTTAAATTTACTTAAAAAAGAAGAAACCCTAAGGCCCTTTTTGCTGAAACGAAAGTTAAATTTTTAAGTTGAACTTACTTATGTGATAGTAGCACACACGCGCTTTTAAGTTGAACTTAAATATCTAAGTTTCGTATCAGCAAAAGGGTCTTGAAAGATTTTACAATATTGTATCACTCAAAACAAAAAAAGAATAAACAAAAAAAAAAATAGTTGTTAAGAATTTTACTACCAACTTCATACCTACAGATTAAAATATAAAATTTCATAAGTTTTATACAAAATTTTAGCATTAATTGAAAAAAAAAGTTCAAGTTTTCCCATTACATCTATGATTTTATGATGAATACTGTTTTCACCTATAATTTTTGTTTCTCTTTTTCCCCATACTTTTTAATAATAAGGATGTTAGTTTGTTTTTAAGATCTGACACTTATCTCATGTATATGTACATAATATACATATATTTATATACAAAAGTCATTGTATTTTTTCTATATATATGTAAAAATAAAAGGAATAAGAAAAGCTATTGTAAAACAAATAAAGAATCATTTTTGAGATAAATAAAATAAAAATTGAAGACGTAGAGTTTTCTTTGTTTAAAAAAAAGTAATAATTGATAAATGAGTGTTTTGTTATAATTTTTTTTAGAATCAAGTCACAATATCGATAATTTATAACGATGAAGTTGATAATTTTTAGATCATTAGTTCTTTAACTTAAAAAAAAAAAACAGTATTAGTTTACCACAGATGTCTACAAAACATTAAAGAAAATGATATTATGAATCACACTAGTGTTAATTTGACCTATTTTCTCTTTCCCGAAACCAAAACGCAATTTTGTATTTCAAATCAATAATCATCACTTGAAATCGGTAAAAATAAGGATTTGAAGTTACCAATAAATGCCGATATCCAATCCAATAAGCTTCTCAAACATATTTTGATTTAGATTTCTGCATAACTTCATTTTCATATCGAGAAAGCTGACTTTCTAAGTCAGTTCTGCTGAAAATAAATATTAATAAATAAACTTGGTGGCACGGAAGCTCGCGAAGAACTAGAGCCTATGGCTTACAACTCTCAATTAATCCTGTGTTGAATAGAAGGTACCTTCAAAAGACAAAAGGCACTATATATCTTGAGAAGAGATAGGTTGAGTTCTTAATTGTAACATTGTTGCACATGCCATATTAAAAAATATTTATTAAAATTTAAAGGCATTTATGAACAAAAAAATTGCCAAAAAAAGGTTTAGCCTAAAGTGGCTTAAGTCGAACTAATTTTTTCGATTTTAACTAATTCTTAAAATTTAATTATATAAATGACGAATTTAGTTCAAAAAGAGCCATTAGTGATCAGCCTCCTATAATCTTCTAGGAATAATTTTTTGAAGATTAAAATTGCTGCCCTGAAAAATAATAAAAATCAACTTAAGACCTTTTTTTTCTTTTTCTCGCAAGATGCGTTGTCCCCGAAAAAGAATTTTTCATAGGTGTCATAGAATAAGATTCGATGCCAGACCTCCGACAATCAGGCTTATTGTGAGTTTCACCCGAAAAATATTTCACCTTAAAATTGTTTGTTCCGCCGGAATTTCAAAAGCTATTGTGAGTTTCACCCGAACGAAATTTCGTTCGCTTACTAAAAATAAGTGAACATTTGGGCTGTATATAACATTACATTCCGCCCGAAATGAATGTTCACAATAAGGGGAATTTTGTTAACACAAAATTTCGGGTGAAACTCACAATAGGCGAAAAGTGAAATATCAAATTTTCCGGGTGGATTGTTGTTCAGGTGAAACTCACAATAAGGCTGATTATATTCCAACGCGGTAATCATTAAGCCAAGTGATAATTAGATAGATCTATATTAAAGTTAGATTTACTGGTAGACGGCCTTTGGCCAAACCAATTAGGCTTAGTTTATTTAATCATTTTTAAATATTTATTTGAAATAAAAGTCATTCAAACAAGTTGGATTTCCATCCGATATTAAGTATTCTATATTTGAGCTCATGTATCTAAAAATAATAGTCTATCCCTTATTATTTTATTTATTTAGTTGTTAATTTATCTTGAAAATTTTTCTTAGGAATTTAATGAAATCTGAAAAAAAAAATTCAAGATGGCAGACAAAATTTTAGGGGAATCAATTATTCTGAGGGAGAGTTTTCTCTCAAGAACAACAAAACTTTAAGAATGCGACTACTTAATTTTCCTTAAAAATACTACATAACATTCCATTCATACGAATGAATGAATTAATAAAATGTGAACCTTAATAAAGAAATAAAATAGGAAGTAAAGAGATTTATCTATTTTGTAAAGTATGTACCAAAAAAAGTTAGAGCTGATTTTTCAACATCTAAGTAAAAATCGGAGTAGAACGACATGTAGATTGTCGACTGTGTGTGATGAAATCTATGTGTTGGAAAACTCTACAGAACTCTACCAAAATATTCTTGCCCATTATGAAACTCGCAATGTAGGGTTTTTTTTCCATGACAAATGAGGAATCATACACTGTGAATCGGGTAATTATGAATTACAAAATCGCGTGATTGTGAAGGAATTATTTAAGATCTCTTTTGTAACTTGAATTTTCTTGCGATTTTGCAAGAACTTTCACAATTCTCTATCAAAAAACATAGGAAAGAAACCTCAGTTTTGGTAAACTTCTTGAAAATTCAAGTTAACAGGCATTTTATTTTATTTGAAGAAGTGAGTTCATAAGCAGCGTAACCTACTCTTAGTTTTGCATTTACATTGGTTTTAAATAGCTGCTTCCTATTCATGTAAGATTCAAATAGATGAAGTTTGAATAGTGCTTAGAAAAATTGTGGCGTTTAAATATTAAAAATGGTGCACAAAGAAGTATTATTTTGATCTTATCTTACTACCATGATAGACATTTGAACTCAACCTAATCTATTCGGTGGTTTAAATAAATTGAAATTGAATTAAATTCAGACTAGCCTACCCGTGCGAGTATTCTCACAATTACATAAAAAGAAAAGAGGCACGAAAACAAACAAATGCAGTTTTTTTTTGGAAAATTATTAACATTTTTAAAATAAAATTATAATTCGTTAAATCAGCACGTAATTTCGCTTCGTTTGACACCTCATTTATCAAAATCGGTGTAGTATGAGAGTCGGAAAGTGAGCCTAGATTAGAGAAATAATACATATATAAGATTATTAATTGCAAATTTATTAAAACGGATTAACCAACTTCAAATCACTCATTACTATCGATGAATTTTGAAAAAAAAACAGTAAGTGATACAGAAAAGGCATGGACCTATGTACATGAGAGATCCTTAAATATAATAAATATTAGTTTCATGTGATTAACTTATCGAAATAGAATCTAAAGCTCATACTCAGCCTTATACTTGTGAGAATATCATGAAATAGAAAAATTTGTTAATTGGAATGCATCATGGCACATTCCTTTTTGTATCGTATTCAATTCACTATACTTTGTGATTTACTTTTATGAATTAATAATATATTGGGGGTTATATTGCACTGCGACCTGAAGATCTATTGGCATTATAGAAAGGAGAGTTATAACACGTACCTCATTTCAAAAGTAATAGGCAACTACATAGTTTATAGTCGGAGAAAAAACCTCTATTTCATTTTTAAAAATGTATATTTTTTGAAACTTCGTGTCTATGAATTTTTCAACGGTTTAAGTGTCAGAGCCACCATTTTTTGCAATTTCAGCGTAACAATTCCGAAAATTTTACAGAAAAAGGCAGAATTCAAAACCTCTTTCTATAGATCATACAAAATTTGGTATGTTTTTTTATTCTGATTTCTGAAAAACATACAAGAACGACTTACTAGGTTCTGTACTTTAACCTTGGTTAATATTAAAAGAAGAGCGCCCAAATAACTACCTACTCTCGGAACACCACCAATGCAATTAAAATTTGTCGCCTAAATGCGTCTACGTTTGGTCGAAATTAGAATTTTGAATTTTCTTAAGAAACACATTTTGCACAAATCTTTAATCACTTTTGTGTAATAAATTGTAATTTTTGCAGAATTTTAAGGAGAAAATCAGTTTTGATGTGGATTGTGGACCCTTGTGCAATATTTTTTGTTTATCAGCTCTCCTGTAAGATTGCCAAAGTGGACTTAGCGGTTTTACGTATTTGGCCGACGATATGTATATTTTTTTAGGCCATACAAATGATAATGGGTGTTATGAAATTCAATTAAGATAATATATTGAATAAAGCACTATTTAATAAGATATACCCAGATACAAAGCCGAGTTGCCATTCCGATATAAAGGTGGATGACGAATTCTTATTTTTTAAGCAGAAGAAGAGGACATCAAAATAATTAAGTGCAAAAATTAAGAAATAAATATAAAATATAGATTTAACAGGGCGTCTGTTTCACTATCAATAAGAGTTACCTAAGGGTAAAGTTTTTTTGCTTATTTTCTTTGTAGGTATTCTGAAAGTGGGATTGTGCAAACAAAAACTGACAAATTTTAAACTATAGGTACTTACTTTTTTTTTAAAGAAACAGATTATACTTTTCCAAATGTTTTTGATGCACTGAATAGGTATAAATGGTTGAATAAATGGTCGATAAATTTTCTATTTTTAATTGCTAATTTAAATTTAATTAAGAATGAATAATTTGGGGCTAAGACGAAATGATGGATTCAGGTAAGTGTACATTGTGAAGCTTCTTCCACACATGAATTTATTTTTTTCAATTGTTTTTAAGATTGGTTAACTATCGATATTTGTATTAAAGGTCCCAGGTGATGGAAAAGTCATGAATCTTTTTGGCAAACCGATATCATGTTGTTTATAATATAGAATTAAACTGAATTGGTTTTTTTAATTATTTTGCTATGTTAAAATTTATTTTTGGAATTGTTTTGTATGTAATAATTGTTTAAATTCATAAACATCAAACATTTGCTATATTGCAACGCAGCTAATGCTGATGCAATTAATGAGTATTTAACTACGCATCATTACTTTTCTCGAATCGGTTTTGCTTGAAAGTGTGTGCATTATTTGATGCAAGTTTGCAATAGTGAACACTTTACGCTAAAACTGATGCTGGTTTGATAGCTTTATGAATCTTTGACGCAAGTGATTGTGCATCATCTCTTCAACGATGCGTTTGTGAATTTACACATTAATTGCAATGCTTAGTTGGAAATATTTGATTAGAATATTTGCAAAAAAAGTTGTGAACCTAATAACGATCAATATCTTAAAAAATAAATTAATTAAACAATAAAATATATCTACAGGAATTAAAAAAATAAATTCAGTTCAGCAATGCATAGCAACACTTTGACGATATTTCATTATCTGAATTTTCAGTCAAATAAAAACCCGAAAACCAGTCACTGCGGTACCAAAAAAACCGAAATAGGTATCTTTTTAAGAATATATGAAAAGATGGTATTATGAAAAAAGTCAGATGTTATTTGAAATTTTATATTTTAGAATTTTGTGGCCACAAAAAAGTCGTTCTGTCAAATTTAACAACATAATTTCAACATAAGCTTCAATCGGTTTTAAAAAAATTGAATTTTCGAGAAAAAACAAATCAGAATTAAAAGAAAAAAATATCGGAAAAGACTTATAACCGTTAAATCGAGGAAGTAGAAATTAAGAGAATTGGTTATATTTTAGGTAACATGCTTTCTGCAAAACTGAATTCATTCTTAAAACTAGACCATACCTTCAATAACACATAAACAATTTTTGAAGTCGTTTTCGAGAAAATTAAGATTCTTCTCTGGTTGTAAAAATTTGTATGACAGATAACGTTATTTTTGGTGATCCTCAAAATAGTATCTCGGGAATGTCCAAATAGGTGGTGCTATGACATAAGGGCAAGTGAAATGGTGCCAAATTTTCATATTTACCCGTATGTCGATGTATACAAAAGGAATATTAGCCGTGTTTTTTTTTGCATTTATATATGTACATATGTTCATGTACATAGTATAGTAAGAAATTTCTAAAAAAAAAAACGTCCCAGTAGCCTAGTTTTTATATTTCACATTTGGTACATTAAAAAAAACATAAATAAAGCAAAACAAAAAATAACTTGAAACTAAAATTAATTTCAGTTACATAAAATGGGCAATTCTATTCGATACGCGAATAAACGTCACAAAGTCATCCACAGTCCACTTCTGCTTTGATGGCAGTAATTCTATTGTGGCTGTTGTACTTGTAACTCGTGAAATTCACACCGTTCTGTGAATAGCTTTCCCAAAAAAACTCGGTTATTGTAACAATGCAGAAATAGTCTAAGTCCAAAATTAAAAAAAAAACTTTTAACTTAACTTAACTCGAAATAATATTGCATAATATACAAATTTTCCAAAAAAATATTTTATGTATGAAAATCAAATTCTTTTTTGAAAAATCAATACATATTTTGAAACCAGGTAGATGCATTTTTTGATATAAGGTTTTTAATGTACATTAACTTAAAAATAACATACCTATTTTTTTTTAATGTTAAAGAAACTATCTTATTATATTATTTTTATTATTTATCAATTATAATATGTATAAAATGTCAATTTCTTGCCATCCAGTCTTGCATTTAATTTTAAGTTAACTTCAATATAATTTAAATTTGAATATAGGAGCCGGTTTTAATTGGTACAAATTATTTATTATGTTTTTATTTTGTTAATGAATTTATGCGTATCTTTTTATGTATAAAACTAAAAATTTATTTAAAGTTTTTTTCACCTTTCTTATTTCTAAATATAAAACTTGCAAATTTTCCTCTCAACCTGGTAACAATTCCAGAACCACAGCCGAGCACGTGTTTTTTGTCCAATGTTGTGTTATGGTTCGATGTCGAACAAGCTTTTGTGATTGAAACAAGTCCAAAGGAACTTTTCAGAGAAATTCATTCAAACACATTATTCCACATTTTTGTTTGAATTTTCCGCGATTTTAAAATAATTTAGTTCCTTGAAATCAACTGATGAAGAAAAAAAATTTTGTTTACTTTAAGATTATTTTTGTTTTGTGATTTACTTTGTCAAGAGAAAAATAACAAAAAAGAATAAAATCAAATGGTTTGCAGGTTTATGAACTTCTTGGAAAATTTTCTGGGAAATTTATATACACACGTTCATACTTGACCCGTTATGATACAAAGAGCCATCCAGAGTGAAAGGTGTTTATGACGATTTCAGAGAAAGGTTATTATTATTTTAAATATTTTACTTTTTTGTAAATGTTTCTTTAGATTTAGACACAAGACGATAAATTCGTTTAAAAAAATAATTTAAAAATTGCAAGTCATACATTTAACAAGTAAAGTATAAGTAAAGAGTGAACAATAGATATTGATCAAATTTGTATGAGTCAGCAAATTATAATGGCCGTTTAACATGTGGGGATTTAAGTGGAAGCAATTATAGGTCGTATGGTTTAGGATGCACGAATTCATAGGAGAAAATGAAACTTAATTTTAATTAACCCTAGGATTATTTAACTTTTGCTTTTTCATCAACTACATTTGTAGGCAGTAGGTATATGGTTTTATGACTTGAAAATTATTTCAACTAAATATTAAGGACATAAAATCAAAAGCGAGACTGTACCAGGCATATTTTGGACTGACTCATATTTCAATAAAGTTCCAATAAAATTATAATATACCTATTCAAAGAAGAATCTCAGTCCTCACTCAACTATGTGTGGCATTTGTTGTACCTGCTCTTTTTGTTAAATGTTATACAATTTAGCATTCAAAATGTAAGGGATTATTCTTTTGAAATACACGCTGCGTCACTTTAAGAGAGGAAATGGAATAAGGAGTTCTTTTTATGCAATTTTATTCACTATTTCTCCCTCTTTTAAGAGCTAAAACTTTATATTTTGAAATCAATCAATCCGCTAAACGCTCTGATAGTATGAATAATAATTGTTTTTACTCAAGTCACGGCGGCGCCCTGTACAGTATACATTCATCCTTACTGTCCGTTACACCCGAAAAATTTCGTTCGCCTGTTAAAAATAAGTGAAAATTAAGGCACTCAATGACTTAACATTCCGTCCGAAATGAATGTTCACAATAATGACACTTTTCGAGTGAAAAGTGGCAAAAAGTGAAATGTCAAATTTTCCGGGTGGGATGTTGTTTGGGTGAAACTCACAATAAAGCTGAATAATAAAATAGAAAGTGTAGAAAATGGCAGAAACCAAAACTAATTCCTGTTTTCAATGTTTTTTTTGTTGCAATACGTTTTAATAGAAAATAATTTGTTCTACTCAAAGTTATGTGTTCAACCAATTTGATTCGAGTCACAAACGAGAAATTTCATAATACAAATAATAGGGGAATTTTTTGTAAAAACCGTCAAGACCATCATTTCGTTTATGTGAATTTTCACTTACGAAGTTCGCAAGAATTAGAAATGAAGTACATAATATAGAAATTTGTTTTAAATTAAAAAATTGAATTTATCTTCTTTAGAACGGTCAAACTGTACAAAAATCAGGTACATCTATAGATGAGCTAAGTTGTGATTTTTAAATCACAGGTATAACTGTGACTGTAATTTAGGACCTCACTGTGATTTTAAGCTGTGATTGTGATTTATGAATCCCTATATGAATAGATGGATTTCTAACAAAAAGCACATGGTGTGCTTTAGGTTGTAAATAGCTTTAGAAATACAAGAATTAAAAGAAATCTGAAAATATAAGAAATATAGGCGTGGCAGAGGTTGGAGTCCTATAAATTGCATATGTTGTACTTAAGGTTTTAGAGGGCTAGTTAACAAAATTTCAGCTATTTAAGTAACAGAATGAGGAAAACCTTAAATATGAAATAGTAGGCGTGGCAGTGGGTGGGTTTCTTAAAAAATTGCTGTTGTATTTAAAGTTTCTAGAGAGGTTTATTTACAAAATTCAGCTGGCTTGATGAACAGAATGATGAGTAAAGTCAAAAATAAAAAGGTAGGCGTGACAGAGGGTGGATTCATAAGAAATCCATGTTACGCTTAAAGTTCTAGAGAGCTTATTTACAAACTTTAATTTTTCTGGAATAACAGAGTAAGAAAAAAACTTAAAAATAAAGTAAAGGTTAGCAGTTAAAAAAAACTCAAACTAGTGTACTGTTATACTGGACCAATAAAATAGTTTCCAGTTCAAAAATGCACCGAATCGGAAAATTATCAAACCATCAATTTTTGTTTGCATTTTGTTTTTTTCTATGTGGGATTTATTCACACAGGAATTCTACTCCGTTCTTTATACTTTCGTCGTGATGTGTGAGAATTTATATTATTTTTCTTGTGTATTTAACTTAATCGTGATTTCATTCACAGTTCGCAAAATAAATTATGTATCACGACCAAAACAGTTGTTGTTTCGTCGCGATTTTTGGTGTCGTTTCTCGTCGTCGATGTGATTTTTAAATTGTGGTTGTAGGTTGTGGTTTATTCACAGAATGTGAAATGCACATAGAAAAACTATCAAATCCCATTTAAGGTACTCACAGTTTATTGGTGAATCGAATGCAGGTTGTGATTTTGTAACCACAGGTTGGAAATCACAGATGTCTATTATAATTGTATGTACAATTCTATATAAACGAAATATTGATTTTATTTAAATGGAATGCATACTTCTCATTTTTTTTTTTTTATTTAAAACGAAATACGTATACATATGTTTTAAAATTTGATTTTCGAAAACAGCTTCAACGAAAGGTTTAATCAAAATGTCATATTATCTATTAATTTTGAGCAAAATGGTGCAAGATATCAAAAATATTTTAATGCAAAAAATTGGTCTTACTATCATACAATATTCGAGTGCAAAAATTGCAAAAAACAAAAATCAATTATGAACCTAGGGTGACCAAAAACCTGTTCCAAAGTAGGGTCTTTTTTCCATATTTCAAAGAACAGTCGTTAATCGAAAACCGTTATGATTCCAAATGGAGTGGCCATGACCTGGCCTACCAATAGTTTCGGTTCGGACCTTTTATTATGGAACACTCTGTATATAAAGTTTTCCTCATAAATTTTTTTAAGGCAGACCAGATGATGTAACATCTCAGTGAGGTCAAAACAATTTTCAAAGATCTTAAATCAATTTTATACTATATTGAAGAATTTATTAGTTTAAACTGCATAATTAATATGTGCAAAAGCGTGCTACATTTTTTTATATACTATAGGTGTCATAAAATATAATATGTTCCATTAACTAATTTATTTTTTTTTATGAAATGAATAGTTTTATTTATACTTTAACTTTATAATCTATATGTAAGAGCAAGTATGTGCGTCCCAGTTTTGCATTTTATTTTAAGATGAATTCAAAACGATGAAAAAATATACGTACCTAAAAAGAAAGAAACTAAAATTTAAAAAAAAATATTACTCATACGCCATAGTGTACATAGAAAGGTACTCCTTTAACAAATTGCCCTCAATATAATATCTCATATACATAATATGTGTGTTTTCGTGATATATTTTAATATTTATATATTTTATTCACCATAAAATATTTATCAAAATCAAAATACATACTTACATAATTACATATACCTATAAATTTACCAGCTTGTTTTCATGCAGAATAATAATGTCATAACTCATAACGTCATAATAATGGTTGATTATTCAATTCATTTCACAGACAAATATCTTTAATAGTTTACTAAATTTTATATTGTACAACTGTAAAAGCTTTCAATAATTTATTGCTTCATCACATGCGTTAATATTGTCTCAATAAATCAATCAAACCCCAAACTTTCCAACATATACCAACAAATTCCTAAAATATTTTTCACAAGTTTCACAGAATGGTATTGCACATAATTATACTCATATAAACTCTTTGATATATAACATTTGTATTGAATCACACGCACATTATAAGCCTAGATATTATTTTGGTCTTAAGTAAATAAAATGCACGAATGTCTGGTATCGAAACCTACATATTATATTCTTATGATTCCAGGGTATAAATGTCTATAAGCATTGCAGATGAGAAGTACGTTATGTAAAAGTTTATTAATTACTTGACATAATTGTAGTTAACAGAATTTTTGAAAAAAAAAAACGAGTAATCCTATGGAATGGGTATACTCTGTTAGAAATGGGATCGGGAGAGTCCATTTTTTTGTGCCAACAAAAGAAATTTCAAAAATGCTTGTTCAACCAGCGGTTTTGTGAATCAGTGAATGTTTGGACTTAAGCGGTGCCCTAAAATAAAATTTAAAACAATACTTTTAGTTTGGATTTTTTTTTTTCAAAAAAAGATGAACATGTGGAGATTACGACATAATCTAGAAAATCAACATCCAAAAAATTTCAAAATCCAGAAAGTCCAACATTTGACGTCAACGAATCAAATAATATTGCTTTCGGCTATACTTTCCCAAATATTATATGTAGGTTGTACATATCTAACAGCTTCAGACTTCTTCCTACTTATATAGAATCATTTGTAAGCAGGTATCCTTAGTTTAAAGTGAGATATAAAATACCATATTTTGACTTGTATCGAAAAACATTAAACAAATTGATGGATAATTTCATCAATAGTCAGGATTGTTGCAAAACCAAAAATGGTCCTCACCTAGAAGATATTATTTTTAATTATAAAATAACAAAGGCTTAGATTCAATAAATTCCACCTATTATGTTAAGGCTACCCTATTAAAATAATGTTTATAGAAAACATTCTGAATTAGTGTTTCTATTTCATGTTTAATTATTATTTTTAGTCGAATTTACTATTATGATTATGTTGCTTTTACCATAAAAGTAAAATATAAATTTCTCATTTTATTACTAAAATAACTTAGAAGGATAAAGGTTTCTCAGACATGTTGATGTCAACCAAAGTAAAACCTGTAAAATTTGACTCACATTTTGTTTCACATATACTCAACATTATATAACATCTTTTGCTCTATGACAAAATTTATTAAGACATTATTCTATTGTTTTGCTAAAATAGTGTCCATTTAAACTATATATCCTTAACAGGAATATCTTCTTTTGTTTTCAATTTACAAACCTTAAGCCGCATAATTTCTCATCAACGATAACAACTTGCTGGTTTTTCCATATTGTAGGTAAATGTCACATTGTGTGGCGTTAAATAAAGACATCTCGCACCGTGACCCCAATTTCAAAAATAAAATCTGATAATACAAATAATTATTGTTAGGCCTACCTACATACATATAATATATATGTATAAAATGAAGCTCATCAGGAAAGAGCCCCATAGGCTTTCAGATTAGTGCGTACATCATTTTTGATAAGGGTGTTCTCCTGTGGTTATATGTATAGGTTTTTTAAATCGTAAAAATCTTAATTGGATTTCATTTATCGTACACGCAATCAAAGTGTTGGAATTCTGGACATAAACTTTTGCTCTAAGATATCTGTGAAACACGACAACCTATTAGTAAGTGTAAATGAATTGCGGATTATGTAAATCAAATCGAAATTAAAGCTTAGGCTAACTTTCGCTGGTATATGTATTTAAACTATATATAAACAAAAATGCTTTGGATATAGAATCACAACATATTATCTCTTAACTCAGTGTATTTTAGTTTTTTTTTTAATATTTTTATTGATTTAAATTAATATTCCTATAAAAATGTTCATACACCTTTACAGTAAATTGTTCTGAGACATCTGTACTCGTATGTTAAACTATATTTATTTGATCGATTTAAAGAGGGAAAGGTAAAGTATACTTAAGTATAAATTGTGGTTTTACAATTTAGGGATTCTGAGGATTTAGGACGACGATTAAACAAAATTTAAATTAAATTTTTTCCTTCTATATTAATCTGAAGTCTCATCGAACTTTTCTATTTGAATTAGTGATCTGAGTATAAACGCGCAGGGACATAACTCCATAGGACTTAGGACTTTTTTTTACATTGTAAGTTAACAATTCGATATGGGACATAAACCCATAAGTTAATCGGCTTATTATATAAGCCAAAAAGAAAGAAAATCAAAAAGAAAAAGATCAGCCAGTTACAGTTTGTTTGAAAATGAGGCATTAAAATGTTCAATGGTGACTTTGAATGAAAGCCATAACTGGCCCTCAAAACACTTCAAGGGTGATTCTTTAAATATTTTAATTTTGAAAAATGTGATTGTAGAAAAGCAATGTAGTTCTGATTCTTTTCAAAACTCATTTTTTAAAAATTTTAATAACTTAAATTCTCTGCAAGGCCCAGAGTCCTAAACTTTTTGCTAACCTTGAGACACAATTTTTTGTTGACATCCAAGCGCGAAATTATAAGCAATATTTTTTTCTATTCAAAGAATAAGAAAAACACAAATAATAATTATTTTTGTTTTTGAGAACTGTACAGTGTACAGTGACGCCAGATCGTGGGATTTATCCCTTTTTGTGGGAATTTCACGTCTAAAATAAGCTAAAAGGGAAAAAGGGATTTTAAGAATCTCATAGTACAAAAAAAAGGGATTTTAGTGTTTGCTCAATTTTTTTTCTTAAATTGTTCATTTTATTATGAAACAAAAGTTGTATTCAGCTATGGTCGAATAAAACGATGTCAAGCATATAACGAACTCATTCTAAATATCTGAATCTGTTCATTTAGATTTTTGTATTTTGATCTACTAAAATCTAGTACGCTACAGATGCGAAACGAAATTTTTTTTACCATAAACGAAAACTGCCGTTCTAGTTTTTTTTCTGCAAAACTATGCTCGATGAGCGGAATTGATAACACAATATTTGGAAAAGTTTGTTTTCTTTTTTTGAGCATGAATAATTAAATGTTGTTCATATTAATTTCAGTGATTTTATTTTTGTTTTATTTTTTTGCAAAAGGTTAAACTAACTATTCAATATAAATTTTTAACGTTTCTGCCAATGCAGCATAAAAATTTGTTTATAAATTACAAAGAAATATAGATTTTTTTAAATATTTCGACAAGGGATAATTGTGGGATATTTATCAGAAAGATGTGGGATAAAAGGGAATTCTTCAGTATCAATGTGGGAAAACCTGCTCCCAAAGTCCGGCATCACTGGAACTGTATTGAATGAAATTTAAAATTAAAGTTTTTTATGACTTTTAGTCTTATGCTTTTCAGCCACACACGAGAGTTGGGCTCATCAATTCGAAGCTGTCGTTATACCCTTCTGCAATGTACATTATTTTGGTCCCTGGCTACCGAAAATAATAAAAAATCTACAACATAATATAAACAGATTATATTGTTCTAGGGATTTTTTTTACCCCTAGAACCTGTTCTACGAAAAGTTTGTGTTCAACAATGAGGCTAATTTTTGTCTCAATGGTTATATATGTATATCTCAATAAGTAAAATTGTCGCATTTGAAGGGAAGAGATTATCATAATGCCCTTACACCCTGAAAAATACACAGTTTGGTGTAGTCTGGTAGGCTGGTGTAGTTTTTTGTTTAATGAGCCTATATAGTCAGCGTGGTCAAAAGTATTCCCTATAAACTATAAATTTGGAAGAGTTGTAGTTACAACAGAATAGCGCTACGCCAACTTATTAAAGGAAACATTCGATGAACGCATAATTTTGCTTGATGGATCTGTAAATTGACTGACAAACCAACAACAATTGACGGAGAGAAAGTCAACTTTATTTATATGTTATTGAGGAGCCATGGTGGTCATAAAGCCAAATTTGTGTTTAAAAGCCGAATTTGTGTTTAAAAATAACAGAATGTATTCTCTCGTTTGAACACCAATAAATGGCTACTTAATAAAATGTATTCTTTTTTGTTCAAAATAAAAAAAAACTATGCATTTAAACTTTAAACAAATTTTTATTTGGTCGCTTAGGATTTCTCGTAGTATTTTCTTCAAATACATATATTGCTCTTAAAAAAATGGTTTAAACCCATTTTGTGTAGAATTTTATAAACTATACGAATGTTACCTTGACTTTTCTTTTAAAAAAATTATAATTTTCGAGCAAAAAACACAAATATACCCACTTCATACTCCAATATCAAAAACTGCAGTTGTTCAAATTTTAGGCGTTAAAAAAAGCTCTCCACCAAAATTCACCCTTGTCGGATATTTTTCGAAGCCAAAGTTTAATTTTTTTTCAAAATACACCTATAGAGAATGAGTTGCAAATACTGTTTTTTTTATATTTTTTTTTTTTTAATATGAATGAAATCCGTATTGAAAAAAGAGCACAGATAAATAAGTGCCTATAGTACTTTTCCCCAGCGGTATTTAAGGGAAATTGTGGATTTAAACGGAAACAAAAAGAATTTGTGACAATTTTTCTGAAAATCTGTTTGTATAGAATTGAATAAGCTATAATTCTTATCTTCACATTTCACCCTTATTATAGTCCTTGTCCCAATTTAGGGAATTTTTTAGGAAATTCACTTAAGACATAAAATTCAAAATTCATCTTTTTCGTGGAATTTTTTTTGAAGTTTGTCCTTTTTATTATTATTATTATTTTTTTAGTCTATTTTTTTTTTTTTTTTTATAATTTCTCTTTGGCAAGTTAATTGATTATTGACTAACTTCTTATAAACTAATTAGGATATTACATTTTTTAAAACCGACAATTATCTTCAAAAAGAACCCTGTCAGCTTATCTGCATTGAGTTACCAACATCTTTTATATTTTAAAACTTTATGACTCTTATTATTCTTAAGCTTGAATATAACTTTAAAAGGAAAAAGACATTAAGTCAAAAACTCCAAGGTCACAATACTTAATTAAATTAAATAATTAAATAATAAAAAAGTAAATACAAAAATAATAAAATGAAATATAATTTTTTTTCTTTGACTTAGTTCCATATTTTTGTTTTTGCAAGAGTTACCTTTATTGATTTTTTTTTTTTCTAGAAATACCTACCTTAAAGTCATTTTTATCGTAGATACTGAAGCATAGGAAAGTTAGTAACTCAAGGTAAAAATTGATACCCTTTTTATATCATAGGTAGCTTACTATGGAAAACATAATATTATCATTTATAAAAGCTTTTTATGAAAAAAAAAATTAAATACAAAATAACAAAATAACAGATGTGTTTGCACTTTCTAGGAAAGTCTATAAACCTTCAATGTTTTGACGTATTAAAAGGATTTTGAACTCGAAAGTTGTTCGCGTGTCTATTTGCAATTTCATTTTATTTTTCCTGCATTTTCTGCTTGTATTTTTTTTTTTTGTCATGAAGGAAAAAATACAAAACTAAGAGTAACCCATGTACCTTTTTTAAATATTAAATTTGAAAAGATTTTATTCTCATGAACTGTATAATATAAATTGTTTTGTTTACTTGATTTGTGGTAACACGGGTACACCACATTTAATTTTATTGAAATGGCACGCTCTTGGCTCCAACGAACTTTAAATAAAATTTCATATATGACTGAGTCATGGTGCATACATTTGTCAAGGACGTAATTCTTAATGAGCCCAAATCAACACATCCATTTAACTGACAATCAAATTAACAATCCCTGCCCCTGAGCGATTTTTTTTTCAGTTTTAATTATTAAGCGTTAAATATAGTTCACGTTGGCTTTTTGTCAAAAAATCTATGCTTTATGAAAAAAAAACTTCATATTGACAAGGTCCTCACTAGACAACTGAACATTTAATGTGATATCACCAAGATGCAACGACAATCTAAGTGAATTAAGTATGTATGTAGTTATGCCACGTTTCTTTCTTAACAAAACATTTTAAAAACAATAAAACAAGTTAAATAAGAAGAAAGCAAAATATCTTCAACAGAGATGTTAAAATTTCACACCCCATAGAGCTATACTCATATTTAATTACCAGAAAGAATTGTTTTCTTACACCGGAAATTCCACTTCGTCTATATAATACGTTTTATAGATTTAGTATCTTATTTACTGAATATAAAATTTCCTTCTTTAATATTATCCTTGAAAGCGTCAACGAGTTAAGAAATGTTGGCTTTGGCCGCCAGCCAGGTTTATAGTCAAACGCATAAAAGAAAATCGCGCATTTTATGTACACAAAAGACTATACAAATACAAACAACTCTTTGATGCCAATTGAATTTGAACAAAGCACTTTAACTTGAGGTCTAAGTCGGATGTTGTATTGGTAAACACAATAAAATTTCCATTATGTAATTCTTATAAATCATTCTTGAATGTGACATTTATTGGGCAATTATCTCGCAGTAATGGTCTTGAAAAGTAGTTTGCCTTTGCATTAAAAATGGCCCTAGCTAGAATTTAATAGGCAACTGATTGCCTTTAAAATATAGGCAACAAGTAGTTCCTTTACAAAACCCAAATATGTTTCGTATATTCTTAAAACTAAAAAAAAAAAAATCAAACCGAAATGCAAATACAATAATTGAATCAATTTATTTGGAAGTTGGGTCTTACCCCAAACGAAACTTTTTTGATATACTTTCCTCCACATTTCTGCTGTTTATTTATTCAGAGAACGATTTGTCACGTGAACGTGACTCCTTTGTAGGAATTGAATTCCTCTGGCTGAATACATTATTATTTGATAGTTTTTCTTTACTCTAGTTGTAGGTAAGGAAAGGACTCAAAATGGAAAAAATTTTATACAGAACTCAAAGTAAAAGGATTGGTGCATTTTACCAGTGCTAGATCAAAGGTACTTTTACGTCTGGTGTGGTGGCGCAATTCAGTAAATAAAACTAAAGAAATGAACACCACCGGTAGAATGTACATATGTACATATAATTCACCAAAAAAAAAGGAAATAACACTCGCGGACTTTATTTATTTGTGGAAGTATCATAGCAGTAAACAACACGGTGTTGCTCCAATTTAGGACTCAAGCCAATACCCATTAGTCAATGTCAAGTCAAATTAATCTTAAAATGTTGCCTTAAATTTTTGACTACAAGGAGGCGCAGAAGTTGTCACCAGCGGAAAAGTTTCCACCAATGCAGCGGAAAAAGTTGTCACCGGTTGAAAATGGCCGTCATTTGTCAAATGTCATAAAATCGAAACAATTATTTCGCGTTCTTTAGGAGTGTAGTGATTCATGTATTGTTGAAGTGTATTTTGTATCTGTTTACTTCACAAATGTCAAAGTAGAATTGACATTTGCCGCCATTTTGCAATCGATGACAGCTTTTGCGCCACTTTGTATTTGCCATATATCCCGAAACCGACCCTGCTCTGAACCTAAACCAAGACAAAATGTGTGGAGATGGGTTGTTCCATATTTTCTTTTATTCAATTTTTAAAATGACAATACCTATAAAGCTCCATAGGATGCAAACAAAAAGTTAGAAAAAGTTACATTGAAAGTTGGAAAACTCAGCTGGAACATTTTAAAGGGAATTGAATAAATAAATGCAATGAAACATTTACCATCTCTTGAAAAGGCAACAGTTTTGAAGTTATGAAGAGTTACATATTGTTTGTTGTTAGCAAATTGTGTGAAATTGAATTTGAATTGAGCTTGATGAAATGTATTTGAAGCTAGGGCAATAAATTTGGATCAATTCATACACATATGGTGTTACTATATGTGACAGCAGACGTATAACATTTCTATTTCAAGTTGCCATTTCGGAGAAAGGATAGGTATACAAAATAAAAACACATGCGTGTTTGCAAGACAAGTACTTATTATATAATTTAGAAATTACGCCAACATTAAATTAGTTCTATTGTATTCTTATTCATAAAACAATAATGAGCCTTTAATGAAATTTTAAGTCCATTGGGAAAAGTCCTAAAGATCAAACTAATGATATATACCAACTCGTGCACCCAACGAAGGGATGAATATTATACAATGAACATGTATGCATGTACATATATGTACGCTTAGCTTAGACAGTTACATATTGTGTTTTTTGATATATGAATTTCATAAAAAGGAACTCATGTTCATTCTAATGATGATAATTATGGGTTTTCATTATAGTTTCTTAGATTATAAATTAAGATGATATTCTTCGGAGCTGAAAATTACATGATTACATAAATTAACTTGTTTAAAGTTATAATCATGATGATAAAGTGTTATTTAATGAAACTTTTTGAATATGATTACTACAGGATATGAAGTAATAAAATTATATGATAGAATTTCTGATGTATGTTGTTTCATCGTATTTTAATCATACAAGTGAAACACTGAAATTTTATAGAAACATAATTATAGCTTAAAGATGCAATTATTGCTACGATTTGTGTTATAAATACAAACGTTGAGCCAATCATATTGTACAAAGCACACAAACCCCACAGTTGAGTGTCCACAATTGATACAAACCATTGGTTCTGTGACCATAAACAATGCGTCGCATTTGGCATCAATTTTGTCAATCTGTTGGTGGTATAATTTTTGTTTTGTCCCATGTTTGTATTTTTATGTATTTTTTAAAATGGTCTGTTTTAGTTGACAAATTTTTCAGTAAAAATTCAATGCTGATGGCATTATTTTGGCATCGATAGTTCATATAATATAGGTAAGTGGAAAATTTAGGAACAGACCTTTACCTATACCATTTATAAGTTAAAATAATATTGAGTATCAAAATTTTCAAAAAAATAAATTTTAAATAAAAAAAAAAAAAATTTTATAATTTGTTTTTGGAAATTTGATATTTCAAAAATGGGTAGATTGAAAATGCCACTCCAGGTATTAAAATTTTTTTTTCATAAATTAAGAATTGCCAAAGAAATTTAAACTACGGTGATGCGGAGAAATTCGAAAAAGTGGGTTTTGCTATACCTACCGTTCGTCGCGTCGTGGTCGGTCGATGTGTGCATCTGTGCATCCAAGCGTCCGGTGTATTTTTTTGAGATAGCGCCTAAACGGATGAAAAATCTGATAAAGAGCATTTAAATTCCATTGTTTAGCTTATTCGAAGCAAATTCCTCGAAAACGGCTCTTGCGATTTTGATTAAATTTCGTACCTGTAATGATAAAAATGATTATAAGAAAACTGCTTTTTAAAGTTTTTGCAAAAACATTCGCATTACTGAAATATATTTTTAACGTTTTTTTTTTTTGAGAAAATTTCCTTAACATAAATTTAATCACGTCTATGTACATAGGTTTTTAATGGCTTGCCCAATTATGTTATAATTTTGTTGTCAAGTGCTTTTGAAAAGTTTTAACAAAATATAATATAAAAATTATAAAAATATTTGAAAAAAAATAACCAATGAAATCAAACTAAAAATCCATTTTATTAGAACTTTAATTTGACTTTTAAAACATTTTTCGTTAAATAGTAGTTAAGTTACTTTAAAGTTTTTAAACACAAGATCAAGTTTGTACAATCTTATCATGCATATTTTTCCCTTAAGCTTTGCAAGTATTTTTAATCATTTTTTTTCATTTTAAATTTAAACTTATGAAAGTTTTAAATTGAAAATAAATTCATCCAGGTCAGTTGGCCACATGATGATGTGCTCGTTTTAAAAAGAGCCTGCACAGCCCGATAATTTCGGGACATTCATTCACGACCGCTATGGTATAATTATATCTCAAATGAATGATTTATAGAAAAATATCAACAAGATTCTTTGTTGATTTCACGTTTTGTTATATAAATAGAGAATTATTCAGTAACATGGCTTTGTTCAGGTAAAATTTGAGAAAAAATGAATAAATTTGGTGTCCAACATTATTTGGTTATTTTAAATTCCATTTCAGAATTTGATAAATGATAGGTACCAATACAATATTCTTATATTTAAAAACAAATAAATTGAATGTTTTACTAAATTTAGAAATGAATAATAACATTGCACCCTACACTTTTCTTCATTTTGTCTTAAGCTCTAAATTCATAGAATATGCGGCTGTTCACTTTAAGTTTTGCTATTAATTTCTGTTTGCTGCCTATTTGACAGTGACATCTTAATACCATTGTTATTTTTTCACACAATAATAAAGAAGAAAGAAAATTGTCTTCCAAATAAACCCCAATATTAAAAAAAGGACATGATACTAAAAAAGTTAATAAATGACGGCGAGTAAATAAAAGTGATTGATTGGAAAAAAGAACAATAAAAATGGTGATGACTTATGATTCCTTTGTTGATGTGAAAACATCTTTGCATTAATGAAAAAAAAGTCTTCAAGAAATTTTATTTGAAGTATTAAAATAAAACACTTCTGGTTTATATCCATTTTAAGTACAGTAACCATCAGTAATATCGTTCATAACATAAATTATAGAAGGAAATGCTGCCGATATAAAAACAGAGTACATGACAGTTACCTACGTTTTTGTTTTTGAATGAAAATGTAAAAAAAAAAAACATACAAATCCTAAATGTTAAAGAATTATAAATCAGTAAAAAAAATTTTTAATCCTTTAACAAAAACAAATAAATAAAAAAAAATTTACCAAACATTTTTATGTAGAAACAAAGATAGAACCTACCCTTAAAGGAAGGGGAGTTGACTGCGAGATTAACAATCTCCTAAAAGCTGTTAAAAAAATTAATATTGATCCAGAGTTCAGTTTTTTTTTTTTTATATTTTACATAAAAAAAAAAAAAGAAATCTGATAAATTCCAATATGGTTCCATAGAAATAACAGAGCATAATTTCTTGTTGTTTTATTAAATGTGTTAAAATGGTTATGAATACAAATCACCTAAAAATTAGAAAAATATCGATTTTTAACTTTTTAATTCGATGTCATCCTCAATGAAACAAGACCAGCAAAGAATGGGTAAAGAAGAGATACAAAATTTGAAAAAAAAAATCCTGGGATTTTCTATTTAATTTTTGGAACTGATTAAATGGAAAAAAAAAACGAAAAAGAACCATCCTTATACATACGAGTTTGTCAATTTTAGTTTTACATCCACTCCCAAAATCTTTGTTGGACTTTTTATCTGCAACAATTCCATCAGAAGAACTTTTGTTTACACTTTTAACATTAGAAATGTTTAAGCGGAGGCATACCTACTAACAATGTAAAAAATCAACAGAATTTCAAAAAGTGTAACGCCGAGTACAGAAAGAGGGCGAAACGTCAGGGGAATAGACAAAATTATTGCGTTCATGCTATGTTCTTACTGGTCTGAGGAAACAGAATACGAAGAAGATGATAAAACGGACACCAAAAAAAGGGGAAGTGTTCGTAGGCAGGGATGGCCACTACATTTTTCACATTTGCTATGTAGTTTATGTAGTTAAACGTAGTTAAATATAGTAAATGAAACAAATTCTAAATTTACTTTGTATGTATATGAAAACGTAACAATTTGTAGAAAATAAGACTGTAGTTTATTAAATTAACTACGCGTAGTTAGTGATGTAGAAAATGTAGTGTAGTTAATTCGGCCAACCCTGTTCGTAGGCTTTCCAGATTTGTATGTGAAGAAGAGCAAATTTAAAAAAGAATTTATTCAAAGTTTTAAAATACATAAATGCTTTTTTCATTTCAAATGTACCTCAACTATGCTGGAATGGCAAATCGGGTAAATTTTTGAACTTTTTTTAAATTAGCAATGCATTAAGGAGAAATTTTAAGGTATATTAATGTAACAAATTGGATTCTGCACAACATTTTTTTTGTGTTTACTGATTGATTGCTATCTGGAACTTTAAAAAAAATCTTTTAGTTATGTCTTAAAATTAATGAAAAAGACTTTTTTGTGATCTATTTGGTCCACCTTAATGGTCATTTTATTAGAACCCAATTAGAACATCTTCTATAAAATTATTCTTTTTACTGCGTGATTATGGTTAATAAATCAACTAATTTTAGTATATTGAGACATAGCATTGGAAGTGTGAAAAGCTTTTAATGAAATTTAATGAGACAAAATACACTTTAATTTAATTAAGAGTACCGTTTTGCACAATATTAAATTGAGCATTAAAAATCAAATCCAGATTGCAATCTTTTATTGAACAAGAAACTTATCTATTTTAAATGTTTCAAAAATTCGATTTCAAAATAAATTTTTTAGTATATTTTGGAACTCTTCAATATACAATTATTAAATTGCTTAAGATTTAAAGTCAAAAGAATGCAATACTTTTTAATTGCTTGCATTTATCGAAGTCTTTTTATGACCTTTTAAATTTTAGGATTCTTCAAATTTTTTGAATGCTTGAATTTTATTGAATTTTTTCTCTGTTTTGAAGTGTAGTAATTAAACTTACAAGTCTATAAATTTGATGAAGATCTTGGCTGCTAGGAGTGTTTCGGCTGCTTTATTTTATGTAGCTTTAAATTTTAATAATTTATTACAATAATAATAAAGTGTAGGTTTTCAAAACAATTTCAATATTTAGGACAGTAAATATTTAAAACAAGAAACAGATGAACACATATGTATGTATGTATTTTTAAATAGGAGATTTCTTTTCTATTAAATTAAGAAAACAATTTATTTGAAAAAAATACCTAACTTTCGTATCAGAATTCAGAATCTGTGTAGAAACAAATTATTAACAGACAAAGAAGACATCATTCAAAACAAAACACTTCGTAAAAGTTGTTTTACTGTCAAAATATTCAGCCTGATATTTAATTTAAATGTAAAATGACGAGAAGTTTTTGAAAAATGTCGTGTCATATATGTCTGCCACCGCCATATACCGGTGCCAACGCCAACACCTCTAAATATCATGATGAATGTTGTGAAAATACACGAATGTTAAAGACTGATTTATAAACGAAGAGAGAACTTTTAAAATTTATTACCATGTTATGCTTTCAGCAGTGTCTCTATAAAGCAATTAACATTTTGGTTTTATTGTGCCAGGTGATTTTGACAATAATGCCACCCCTCTATTAATTGTCATGATCGATATTGGAAAAATGCCAATTCTGTCAACATTTCTTAAATGATATCAGTTTTATTTTTTTTGAGAAAGCTTTGAATTATAGTGATTTAATTGCTTGATTTGAGTGTGATATTTTATTATAACGAGAAGCGCTTTTGAGAACCAATTCAAATAAAATTTGTATTGTGAAGAAATTAAATTGGACATGGTGGATTAGTGTAAATCCTATTGTTTTTTTTTATGAATGCATTTTAAAATAATGGCACCAATAATTTTTAACGTTAAAGTTTGTCTTAATTATTTTATTTTACAATTATCATTAAGAAAATATTTATTTGATAGAGGAAGTATCATAAATTCTTATTTTTATTGTGTGATTTTTTATTATTTGTGATCCGTTTTTTAAGACTTCGTAACATATTCGATTTTTATTTTGAATTTTTATTTGGACTTTACATAGTCCGGAAGATAACCGTAAGATTACCCATCTCTACGCCAAGTATAGCTATTATAAAAAGTGCTTCTATAGGTATAGGTTATCGAATTCAAGCAAAGACTGGTTTCTGACACATGTTAGACTTTTATAGCATATTTTTACAAAACGAACAACTATGTAAGACTATATCAAAGAACTTTACCATATTTTTTGTCATTTTATAAAGTTTATGGGTCCAATCCCGAACTATACTTTTTCATTCTTCTGGCCAACATCATAGATTTTATGTTTGACAATCGATCAATTTTGTACCCTGACAGTCCCCTTTCTTGAGATTTATGTACATACTCCTTCTTATCAGTGGAAAAACTTAAGATAACATTCCGTCAGAAACAAAAATAATATATTCTTTTTCACAAGATATCATTTTCATCCTTTGAAAGGGTGTTTTTGATCCGAGACATTCGAGATGTTTAAAGCAATAAATAAAAATCAATGTATACGATAAGGTTAGCTTTGCATAATGTAGATATTATTTCATCGTCTTCTTTACCAAACATATTTTGTGTTCAGCTTGTTGAAATGGAAAATTATTTCAAAATTGATTTATATACAATATACATACATAAATGTAGAAATTTAAAAAAAAAATCTTTATTTCTATTTTTGATTTATTTTATATCTCCTTTTTGGCACCACTTTTAGTTTGATAAAAAAAGGTCCTTTGATGGCCATAGGTTTTGACATATAGTGTGTGTTAAACATTATATCTGTGTATTTTTTTTGCAAAAGGATTAAACACGTAAAGTCTTGAATAGATAATATTGATTGACGACATTTATTTTTTTTCTTTTGTTTAAAGCTTTAAAAAATTAGATGAGTAGTTGGTCCGTTCATAGCTGGAACTGACCATGACGATAGCCAATTCAACAGCTTGGGATAAAAAAATTTCTTAAAATATACATATCTGTAGACATTTTTTGAAACCATTCTTGAAATTTATAGGTTTGTACATAAAATTTATTAAGCGTTGGGGTTTAAGTGAAAACTAGAAACTAACTAAGAATTTTCTAGAGAATAAAAGATTTTGAAAAAAATTACGCAAAAAAAATAAACACGTCAAGATTCGGAAATTTGTGACCACAGTATCTAAAAATGTGGTCTAGGGTATCGATTTTCACTATTTTTCTAAATATTGATATTATTACTTAACCAAGCGAGATGGATTTTTGTTCTTATTTTTTCCAGAACAGGTACAACCTACCCTATCACCCGTTACCCGCTTGACTTTGAGTTACGGGACACCCTGTATATGTAATATGTACATATGTATTTGCACTCTAATGTCCAGCAAAATAAAAAAAAATCTTTTGGTACACCTTCAAAAATATTTACTAAATTCATTGTTTGTTTACTTTTATGTACCACTGTGACTTTGTTTGACTTTTAGACAATTTTGGGGTAAAATATTGAGTCCATTTCCTATGAGAAGAAAGTCGTATATCAGCAGAAGATTCTGAAACAGCCTGTAAAGTATTTCATTTTATAATTTCTGGATTATAATTCCATATAAATACATTTATTGGAAACATTTTTGTCAAGTTTCCGTTTCAGTTATATAAAAGGAAATTTACCTAGCTATTAAATTGAAATAACAAACATTTATAAATGAACTTATCACAAACACAGACATAATTACAGCACGTTAAGACTTTATTCATTAAATCTTTTTCCGACTTCGTGATTTTAGATACTTTATAAACTTTTTCGCATAAATTTACGCAAACCTACATATCACAAGATATTGCATGTAAAACTTATAATTATAGACATAAACTGTCAATTAATTAAGTTTCAATCGAGTTTTAACATGCTATACAGCATGAAAGTCATAAATTTACTAACTTTTATCAATTAATTCCCAAGCTCCAAAAGGAAAGGATAGGAACTATAAATGACTTTTTTGTTTGACTTCACTGCTTGATATCGAAATTATTTTATTTATTTGAAGAGTTAATGAAGTGAAATTCAAATAAATAATAACATAACACGTGACAAAAATGATTTTTTTTAATTAGGTATCTATGTATTAGGTACAGGTTTCTGAATTTATTTTAAACATTTTCACTATTTAAATTTAAGGCGAAAATTTAATTTAAAAAAATTGTATGAAACATCTTTTCCTCAGAATATGTGCACAAAGGGGCGTTATGACAAAAACCACTTTTATTCGACTTCTCTTTAACCGTTAGGTTTGAAATCTTGGTTTAACCAAACTAATACCTGCTACAGAACAAGTGAAAATAAAAAAAAATAAAAAAACAGTTACAAATATTGCCCTCACTATCCTATGTATACAATATGCATGTACTTATATGTATGTATGCTATAGCCACAGCTACAGGATACCGTGAATATTATTCTTTATTTTATTTTTTTGAAAATCCTCTACAAAGTAATTTAGGTTGGTACACCCAAATGAAAAATAATGGTTATAAGATTTATTCATTAATCCACGTTTTTTGTTTCCGGCCATTTAAGTTGACGACAAATACCAGCTTATTTTTTTTATTAAGTGCTGTATATTTGCAACAAAAATGTTATTGTGTATGAAATATGTAATTCCAAACCATTCTCGAATATTATCTCTTCTCCTACATAGATTTAAAGGTGGTAATGATTATTATTATATATCCCAAGGCTTAAATGCCTAAGGAGATGACAAAAAACAACAAGAGCTTTTTGACAATCTCCATAAGAGAAGTAAGTATGGCAAAAGTGGTTGAATCTATAAATTATTCTGTGTTCATATTCCATCAGCGTAAATTTCTTTTTTGTCTGTTTAAAGCAAAAGACATGAAATAAACGTGTAAACAGCCTCCAAACTGTCGTAATAAAAATAAAAGACCGGCATACTATGTACATATAATCCACCCATTCTCAACACGCTCTAAATGGTTCCATCTTGTATATCCTTCAATTCTTGTGAGCAGAATTAGGGCACACAGTAACGTGGGTTATTTGAAAAAAAAAATTACCAGCCGGCACTCTACACGCACTTAGCATCCTAATAAAACTTGAAGCGAAAAACAACACCGATAGCTGCACGTGGTATTCAATGTTGTATTATGATTTGAATTCAAACAAGCGCCTGCGTATATAGAACGTTCAACATGTTCGAGTCGGTTATTATATTCTGCAATGTACAGTCACACTTCCTTGAGTTTCCGAAGAGTAGGATGTATTTTGAAAATAATTCCCTCCCTGAGATTGGTATTGGGACAAGTGAAAATATTGCAGAAATACTTTTTTCACTTTGGCTGCTTAACTTTTAGTTTAGTGAATATGTAACTTCTAGTGTAATTGTTGATGGGAAAGAACAGAAACAAGGGATCCATGCGTACCTATACAAACATATAATTTCTTATTCAATTTCCAAGATTGAGCTATTTACGAACGTCAAGAAAAAGAATTTTTATTTTTAGTCCGTGTAATACAAATGGGAAAAACAAATCCATGCAATAAAAGTTATCTTCTTATAATTGAGAAGATGCTCTAAATTTAAGAATTGACAACGAAATTCTTTTGTTAGGTGTTAGCATTATCTTAAATCGAAATACCACATGCAAAACACAACAAATTATTAAAATAGTATATTGCTTGCTTCAAATTAAAAACATTTTTCTCAACGTATATATTCTTTTGTGAAAAAAGTCAATTTATATGAAATACTTAGTCACATTTCTGTACATTCAAAATTCAATATTAACACAATTTAAGGCTTTTGCATATTATAAAATCACAAACACAGTCTGTAAAATATTAATTCTTAATTAAATTCTATATACATAAATAAGTATTTCACGCTTTGCATACAATTTCATGCTTATCTAAAAAGATTAAAGGGTGCCAAATATTTCAATTATTTTTGCTGTCTCATCATAATTAATTCTCATGTATGAAATCCCCACAACGATTTCGCTGAATTGCTTTGTTTACCTTATACCTATTTAATTGAGTTCACACTTCATTTATTTTACCACACGCTGAGGCGGCTTTATTTTGTGAAAATTTAAAAATATTAGATTAATTCTAAGAAAGTACAATTTTCCACGGTATTAGGAGACAGTATTAATTAAATATTGTTCCTTTGAACTAATGATGATGAATGATGGTATATTATCTTAATTTATATTATAAGAACAAAATTAAAACTTTACACTTTTACACTTTTTTAAAAAGATATTTACAGATCTAGCATTTTCCAATCAATTTTTATTAAAAAATACTAAAGAATTTGTTTCCTAAGAGAAAAATCATCTGAACATTTGATTGATCATTTGCGTAATATGAATTTTCATCATAAATTAAAATGAAAAAAAAAAAATTGTGTCTAAAATAAAGATTAAAAAAAAAATATCTCAAAATAATTCATAGATACATTAAATTTGAATTATTTTGAGATAAATTTTTTAAAACAAGATTATCTGGAATAATATTCATGATCTTTTTAAAAATCAATTGATTAGTTTGAAAAGTTTCGCAGTTACATATACAAAATTTAAATTGATTTTTCGTTCACTTACCCAGTGTGTTAATTTCAATGACATTTCCAGTAGGTTCTTATTTCAAATCGTATCTAGGTATTGGTTTAAAAGCCAGGCTTGAAAATAAAATTTTAAAGGCCATTCAAGATACTTAATAATACTTTAAAGGTCAAATTAATGATTCAAATCGATGTGCTTTGATGTCTTCACCTCATAAAAATTCTATTATTACTTGTATTCAAAAATACTAAACAGCCACAGTCGTTATCAGATTTTTTTTGAATACTCTTGGACATGTGTCCAGCTAACCACTGTTTAAATAGTTGGATATATCTTTATTTATAAACGTATTCCAACAGTTATCTAAATATGTTCTCATATACTCTCTGACATCCATGTAATCTGTCAATTTCCTGAAAATTTGAATACATTCAATAAACATTTCATTTATTTCAAGATAACTTTTCCATTCTTTGTTCATTGAACATACCCATTTTAGAATAGGTTTTGGAGTTAGACAGCTGTTCAAAGTTAGACATACTTTGATGATGGGTTTATAAATAAGACTGTTAATTTTTATCTCAAAGTATTTTTACTGAAAATATAAATCATGCTAAACAATGACAACTTGATTATTCAGCACTTCTGGGCTCTCCACATAGTTTGCAATGCACACTTAGCACTGCGCACTTTTGACTTTGCACTTCGAATTTCGCACTCAGCAATTTACATGTCGCACTTCGTACTCTGGAATTTGAGGTCCGCAGTTAAGACTTCATATTTCGCGCACTGCACACCACACTTGGGATTACGCAATTCGCATTCTGAACTTTGAAATTCAAGCTACGCATTTTCACTGTTATCACTTCGTACTTATTACTGCGCATTTCGTACTACACATTTCGTACTCCAGAACTCGCACTCCGGAATCTGCACTTATCACTCTGCACTCTGAACATCGCAATTCAAACTTCGCACATCTATTCTATCAGTTCACAATTCGCATTCACTTTTTGCCTTCTCTTCGCTTTGCACTCGAGACTTTACACTCAGAGCTTCGCATTCCGGGCTTCGTACTCTCTAGGTCATACTTCGTACACCGCACTCCAGAATTCGCATTCCACACATTCCACTGTGTATTTGGCACTCCGCTTTTTGTACTTCACATTTTGCATTCCGCACTTTGCACTTCGCACTTCACACTACGCTTTTATCACTCGGCTCTTCGAAAATCATACCGGATAATTTAAACAACAACTTTTAAAAATACAAAAATGTTTAAAGCAATGATAACTCAAACGAATACGTCTTTAAAATTCAGTTCGTGAATTATTTTGTAGATAAGAATATGAACTTGGACATAGTGTCATAAGTTTTAAATTTTCTCGTTGAGCTTTAAAAAGAATTCTTATAAAAACTTTTTTAGATTAGGTATAAGATTTATGTATTCAGTGATATCTAGCTGCTATTTCAACCAATATTTCTTTTAAATAGTTAATATATATACATATGTAGATACCGAAAAAGATTTGATTTATTGAAATCCCAAGATATACTTTTAACTTTTAACGCAAGGGTGTTCTGTCGCTATAATAAGTTGATATTAATAGTGTTCATGTAATTTGTTCCATTTATTTTCATTATTTCATAAAAAAGAAAAACGAAAAATATGCAGTAGTATATGTCTTTTTACAAATTGAATTTTCTTTTTATATTGCCCTTCCTATAAATTTAAGAACTAGGAACATACTTTGCGTCATATAAATAAATTGTTTCTTTTTTCAAAAAGTCCTTCCTATACTGTAGGTGAGTAAAGTAACTTAAATGCATAGTAAGGAAATTCGTTTCTCGCACAAAGCACAGTCACGTTCACGTGACAAATTGTTCTCTGAATAATAAAATAAGCAACATTAGAAAACATGCACAATGCACATTCAACATTTAGAAATATGTTCCAAAACTACCGCATACAGGAATTAATCGTGTACCTACCTTTAAACTGGGTCAATTGAGTTTGCATTTCCTTTTAGCCATCTTGATTTCAGCAAATAACGCACATGCAAACAATATATTGATTTGCAAAATGCCATCGGATGACTTTCGAAGTCCTATTTTGTGTGCAATCCAATGGTCTAATAAATTTTAACAAAGGGATCACAGGCTTTCGTAATGCGAAAAGCATATCATTGCAGTAGGGATAACGAAAACCCATTAATTTGATAATAATTGCCCCCTAAATAACTGTAAGCAATGATTTGTGGCAATTAGTAGAAATTCGAATTGCGTGTACCATTTAAACTTTAATTTAAATGGAAATTATTTTAGGCCAATTGCCAAAAATAAACAAAATCACTTTGTTGTTTGAACAAAAGAGGATTTCATTTAAAGGAATTGTTGAAATTGACCTTTTAAATGAATTTGGCGACTGTAGTCTTTTGTGTGAAAAAGTTGCGTGATTGGTTGGGAATACATTTGCAATATTCTGGGTGAGGGCCAACTCCAAACGCATTGATAAATAATTCAAAATTTAATAATTAATTAAATTTACCAAAGAGTAAGTTGTAAGGAAATCGAAGTTCACTTATCTAATTGAAAAAAATTAAATTGAGCCTTATACAAGTTTGGGGCAAAGGTAGTGTCATAATATCATAAATTATTGTTTCAAAATCATTGTGTAGGTATGTGTAGGTGGTCGCTTCATCCTGCATGCTGAAACCAACAATTCAAGAGATCCAATTTAGCAACTCGTGGCAAAAATAAACGTTTATATCTAGCAGTACAGTAGACATTTGACGCCCTTTGCAAAAATTATGACACATTGACATTTCTTTTGCCCTACCTTGTACATCTGCAAAAATATTTTGTTCCATTTGCCCTTGTTGCCAGTTTTCTGTCAGAAACCAGTCTGAAAGACAAAGAACAACAAACAAAAATACAAAATGGCTGTTGTTTACTTTTTGTTTATCATGGTAGAAGTTTTTTTTTTAATTTGTTCCTTTACAAAAATTAAATATTTTAACAAAAGAAGTAAAATTTTTGATAAAAAAAAATTTATGAGTAAAATATTTAGGTAATTTAAGAAACTTTGTTTGTGAAGTGTACTTTAATTCAGTGTTTTTTTTTTTTAATTCTGTACTTTTTTAGTTATGATTTCTTCATAGAATTTGTGATTAATGAAAAAAACTAGGTGATGTTCCTGTTTGGTGTGTATTTATTTACAATGTTAATTTTAATTTTTTCATCATCAAATTTAATAAAGAATGTGAAATTATAATGGAAATTTACATATTATCGCTTTGTTTATTTATTTGCTTTTGTTTACTTTTGGTCGACGTTTAAAAAGTGGCAAATATTTTGGTTCAAGGCGTTCGTGTACTTTCGGACAGTTTTACTCCTCTATTAGGGAATTTCATCCCCACTCCTCCAAATTTGACAGATTGCCAGATTTAGTTCGAGAAGTAACGAACAAACCTATTGTGCATATTATTATTATACATATTATTACCTAGTTAAGTTATAGATACTGATACAAATCTAAACACAACCATATAATATAATAAAGTATTTGTTCCAAAATTTTGATGTTTCACAGACAGATTCTATTCGCTAACGAAAAAATCTTCAGTTGCGAGGAATAGTTTCGTAAACAGAATGATCATGTGTATAGGCTCGGACATCAAAAGAAGGGTCAGAACTAATTCCGAAGGTTGAACGGGGCATCATGCCCAAGATGTTATGTTTTAGCCGGGAGTGACCTTCCTTCATCAACAAAAATTTAACAAACGACTATTTTAGAAGATGTCTCTCAACCAGACAATTTACGCCAATAAGCAATAGACATTCCAAAAATATTATGCTCAAAAGGCAATACCACCCACAAGAATGATTCAAAAACAATGTTCCGAACTTCATAATACCGCGGATGGTTGGCCAGATGGTAGTCGAGACATCAACCCGTTAGATTACAAAGCGTGGTCTGTTTTATAGCGAATAACTTGCACTAGTAGACTCCCAAATATTGAGTCATCAAAGTGAACCCTTGTCCGTGCAGCGAACAATTTTCCAATGAATAAGGTGCGTGCGGGGATCGATGATTGGCCAGGGGATACTAAGGCAAATGGCGGCCATTTTGACTGATCTCTTTTATGATTAGTAGCTATTGGTCTTCTCAATAAATAATTTTTTTTTTTTAATATTAACGCATTATCATTTGGCATTAATGTTTCCTTGCATTAGTATTTTTGACTGTCCTAGATAAGGTTAATATTTTAATTTTGTACCTGGTGTCTGGAGAAAAGAGTATTCTGTCCAATTTTTTTCCTGTCAGGAAAAAAATTTGTTTAATATTTTATATTTATATATATATTTAATATATACATTTTTCTCGCTTTTTTAATAGAAATTTAAAAACAAAAATCTCTCATTACCATTGGAATTGATTTTATTGATTGTATAATGTATATATGACAGCTTATGTTATAGGGTGAAAGCATAGAGTCTCGCATACTTGGGAATACAAACCAATTTAAATTTTTCCCTCTTAACGCTTCCACCTCAACATAAAAAAAAAAAACATTTAAACACTGGTAGAATGTATGGAAACTTAAATTGCTTACGATAAGATACAAACACGCGAACAAAGGTGAGTGTTAATGTGACTGATATAGGTTAAATGGTGCAGAGTGTAAGTAAGTTGGTTGCATGAAGAAAAGGAAGTACTGTTTTTTTTGTACAAGAAAAACTTTTTTGGTAAAGGAGAAAACGATTTTGTCTTCCTCTATTTTTCTTCTAAGAAAAACATTTTTACGCAAAAATTTAACTGTTCTTAAGATTGAAAAATGAATACAATAGAGAATACAAGAGAATACAATGAGAATACAAAAGTAGGATCTGAATTCATTTCCTAAATTAATAATCCTCCCATAATATTCTTTATCTTTAAAAACCAAAGTCAGTATTCGGACTCATTCACAGACGTTAAACTGCATATTGACAGTTAAACAGCAGAATGTCGGAAGTCGTTTTACATTTTTTTTTTTTCAGAAATAAAAAAAAACTTTCAAATTTTGTATGGCGGTTAATAGTAAAAGGTATTGAATTCCTGCTTTTTCTGTTAAATGTTCAGAACAACATTTTAACGCTGAATTTGCCAAAAGATGGCTCTGATTCTGTAATTTTTTTTGCATTAATAATAATTTATTTGGAGTTTTTCGGCTTACGAGATCCTACACTTATATCAATTTAATAAAACAAAAATACACAATAAAATTCAAAGAAATTCTTAAAACAACTTTCAATAAAGCTTCTTGCTTCAAAAAAAAAGAAGACATTAAGGTACACATTTTTGCATTACATTACTCCTAAAATAAATTTTATCTTCCTTGATTTTCCCAGAACACTTAACAATTTAATCCATTTGTCTTGTCCATCCATCATAAATTCATAAGGATAATTTGGTTTCACCTTTGTCGCTTTGTGGTAATTCCATTTTACAAGCATCAAAGTTGACACATTCCCAACTGGGACCATTTGATCTGGAACAAACTGAAACGCACTCTTAAACTTAGTTTTTTTAAGATGATGAAGGAAAAACATTCATGATGTGATATATGTAAATGGTCATGACTCATGACAAACGAATATGAAAGTTTCTCTCTTTTTCTTCCTTTAATGGATTGGATATGGTACTTGGGCGAATTTTATGATGAAGGATGAAATTCAAAATAAATGTTGCAAAAAGAAGGTAAGATGATGACAGAAAATAAATTAGATTTGCATACATTTATGTATTTACATGGTAAGTGATTTGTATTTATTTTGAGGAAAATCTACTTTGGGCAGAAATCTTAAACACTATCAGCCAAATTAATAAAAAACGCTTATTCCACCTTTATTCCACGAGTTAACTAAAGCAGGAAATAAAAGTTAAGCTATGGGTTAAAAATTTCCATGAATAAAACCAAAATGTTCGTGGAATAGTAAGTTGACGTTTACCTTAAGAAAATCTACTACAATAAATAAGATGCCTGTCTGGTAACTTCAAATTTCCCCAAGTTTCGCAAACTTGGGTATTTTTCGTATTGGTTCTGACAGAAAATTATGATAATTTGTAAAAAAAAAACTCAAGTTACCAAACACACCTAAGAATTCTCTTGTTAATATATTTCTGTCAATATTGTTGTGTTGTGTCTGTTTTCTGTTTTGTTTTTATTTATTTAAATGGAATGTTTCTGAGCACTTCCATTATAGATCACATACATGTATTTTTGTATAGTTTTCTTTTTATGGTGGTTGATGGCTGATTGTCCAGTAATTAGAATTAATATTTAAAAAACTCGATAAATCTAGCAGACATTATTAATTTTATTCAATCTTCAGTTAGATATTTTTTTTTTATTTCAGAATAAGTTTGACATATCTGGTTCTTATTCCTTCGCTAAACTACCTTCTCCGGTAGTTTAACTTAGTACACGTCAATTTTTAGATATTTGCTTTTATTCATAATATTTTGCACTTAGTCCACGGAATAAGACCTAACCATTCGCTGTTCCACGTTTATTAATTTGGCTGTATATTATTTTATATACATAGGTTTCTTTAAATGTATGTAAATGTAAATATACAGCTACATTCTAAAAACATAAATATTAAATAAATTTAGAGTTGTTAAGTTTGCAGGAATGGAGGGTATAATTTTTTAGGCTGAATCCAAAAGGGTAAGATGAGGGGTAATTTATCACGATAAGAGATACTCTTGTAGAAATTGTCACTTCCTTGCAAGAAACATTCTCCCTGAAAACGAAAAAGACAAAATTAAACAAAATCTTTTAATTTTCCTGAAACCCATGAAACCTAAAGTTTTTTTTTGAGAATTTGTATGATGCGATATTTTTAAACTATCTAAGAATTTGTTTTTATTTAAATGGTAACAGCTTTTTCGAGAAAAATAAATTTTTGTTTAACGATGGTATTAAAGATAACATACCTACCATTATTTTTGGTACCAAGAATATTGCAATAAATCTTATGAGGAAGGTTCAAAAACTATATTTCGATGTACGTACTCGTGGAAAACTAAATTTTTTTTAACAAGAAACAAATCAATGAAGTGAAATAATTTTCTTTATAATTTTTGATTTTTTTTTTTTTTTGTGAAAAACTTTCCATTCGAAAGGATGAAAAAATAATTTTATTTTATTGCAGAAGGGAAAATCACACTATATTTATTAAATCTAATTAAGTATGTACAAATTTAAATGAATTTAATAAATAAATAGTAATAGTATATAATAATACTTTAATTTTGCAATTAATTGAAACTTTATTAACATATACAAACACACATATATGTACATATATTTGATTTATTAAATATTAATTTTGTTATCACCTAATACAAATTTTAAATTTCGAAAATGAAATACATTTAATTTTATTTATAAACCCATTCCAAAGTATTTCTAGCTTTAAACAGTTGTTCAATTCAAAAACTTTATTTAATCGATTTCCAATCGATTGTTTAACTAAAGCCCGTATGATAATTTTAAAATGAAACTAAAGCAGTACGAAGTATTCATTACCATATGATTGAGTGTGAAAGTTCACATCAAACCCTAAAAAATTGAAAATGTCACAAAAAAAAATGTGAAAATGTCAGAAAAAATTTTCGTGTTCAGAAAAATGAGATCTCAGAGATTTTTCTCACTCAAGAAGTGAGCAAGCGAATCCAAAATTTTTTTCCTCAGAGTTTTGACAGCGAAGCTGTCAACCTGTATGTTACCTGTTCAGGTAACTATTCAGGTAACTGAGATTGATGACATCTCGGAGATCTCAATTTCCATATATATAATATAATCAAATATTGCAGCTTTAGAAGAGATAACAACAAAAGGATTTTTAAATAATGTTGACAATTCATATTATTTTTTTGCCAGGTATGTATGTAAGTGTTTTTCCTGATGATTAATGAAATGAACACTGAATGTATCCAGAACTTCAAAAAATTGATAGTGCAACTAACATAGTCCCCAAAATCCTTTGAAAAGCCCTTTTGAAACTTGTTAAAAACGTTTAATTTACCATGAAAATTAAAAATCAAAAAAGGTTTGCAAATATATCTAGGCTGGAAGGGAAGTTTTTAAGAAGAAAGAAAAGAGTTATGGTTTATCAAACGACAAAAATTTTACCTATGGCATAATGAATTATTTTAAGATACTTTTAATGATGTGAAATGTTGAAAAATTAATCTTCTTGTCTTTTACAATTTTTTTTTATTTATTGAGTTTTTCCATATACAATCCGGCAAAAAATCTTCTAAATTTCATCACCACACCAACTTCAAAAATAATATCATATTCACTACGACATCATCTATTTTATTGACAGGAAAAAAATTTAGCAAATTGAATAAAAAAAAAAAATACGCATACGCCACAGTGTACATACAAATTATTTCTTTATAAAATATTCTCTTCATGACGCAAAAAGACATAAATTATAACTGTAAATTTCAGTCTGGACTACGTGGTTCGATGGACGAAATAGATAATTGCACTAGACATATTGTGAGATGTCTACACTCATTTCCTCGGTATAGAGAAATTGAAAATAAAACGCGTCAGCGGATGTGGTACGAATAATTACAATAGCAACGTAAATGACGGTTATATCTTACACGAGTAGGGTTGTTGTTTCTGAAATATGGTAACCCGGATACTGTACATCAATACGTTAACTTTTTTTTATATTTGCACTATTTCAGTTGAAATTTGTACTATTAAGTTAAATTTAACTATTAAGTTGAAATGAGTTACTATTTGAGCTTTTGGGACTTAAGTAATTTCTAATTTTTTCCATAGCTGTTTCTACCTGTTTCCTGAGACGAAAGCGGATATTAACACATCTTCACCGCGAGTCCCCGTACTCTCACATTTTTGTTCTTATAGCAGCATGGCTTTTTGTGAATATTTTGTTTTCATTTGGTTAAACTCTTCGTGGATATTTACCTTAAAAATTTGCCCTTATGATTTTCGTTTTTTTAGAATACTTTTTTCTATAATATATTAACAGCTGAACCAAATTTGATAAGTCAAGCTCATAAGAAGTATAAATTAATATAACCAACATTTTTAAAATCATATTTTTAAATACAAAATATCCTGTCAAAAACAAGTTTATGAATTTCTTATGAAATTTAATTTTGATTGAAATAAACAAACCAACATTTTAATGATACTAGTTTTTTAGTCAATTTAACTTTTTTGTTCAAAATAATAGTTTTTGAAAATATTAATATGCAAATCAGTTAAAGGCTTAAGGTATAACTATAATAAATCATTATTTTCTTAAGATCATTCTACTTTATTATTACTTGTTTTTTTAACTTTTTTAATATATACATACATATAGCTGTATAAATGGCTCCGAGATCTTAGAATCTTGGGTATGTTTTAAAAATTTAAAAAAAAAATCATTCCTCAATAAAAGAATAGTAAAGGCGTACTTTGATCAAAGTTAACAGTAAACAGGTCTTCAAAATGAGATTTAGGTGATAAAATTTATACGACTTTGAAAACAAAAATTCGTACAAAATAATCTTTAACTGACCAATTACTGAAATAATTAAATTGTAAAATCTGCGGTTGCCTTTGAAATTGTTTAGCAAAATAAAATATACATATCTATCTATCTATCCCACATATGAGGTGCTAAGATGTGGGAGCATATTTTACTATAGCATATATAAACTTAGTGATTGGGTCCTATTTATCTTGTTGATTCATTCAAAACTTTTAACTGTGCAGAAGTGAAAAAGAGAAGTTTTTTAAGTTCTTTAAGAGTATAAATTCGAATTTTTGTTTTAGTAAAAAATTATTCACAAAGTCTGTTTGAATAATACTCGGAGTTGTAAATTCCAAATAATACTAATTTTATTAAACAACGTATCTGCCTTAAATACTATTTTTACATGTGTATTATTTACATATTTCTTATCTCTATATTCATCTTACTTATCTATGTTTTATTGAATGGTTTATTTATCTGTAGATAACCGTCAGTGCATGTTTACGATGATCTGTGTTATGTTTATTTACCACACACATTGGGTTATCTGAACCGAAGATAAGAACTGCATGTTCATGTTTGAACAAAGTCCTCTTTTCAAAAAATTTTGTCACCCAACATGTCAAACGAGTTATGGTATCAAAACGCTAATAGGGCACACTGAGCTAGGTTGCTCAATATGCTCGTAGCCGTCATTTCAACACCTACTCACCTATACAAATAACAAAACTATTTCAACTATCAATTCACGATTAATTTCAACATACCTACGCATATTTTTTCAGCAATTAACAAAAAATTTAAATATTAAATATTACTTTCGTAATTTTTTCTTATACTATTTATTTATTAATTTTTTCAATGAAAAATCTAACCTTTATTTCTATTCAATCAATAGCTCCAAGCCGACTTTCTCAAATTCAATCATAAAACTATATATTTCCCTTGTGTATTTCACTAGACGTATAAAAAAAATTATTTCATATAATAAAAACATCAGAGATAAAACAAAAACATGAATACATAAAAGATAAATAACCAAAACCAATTTGTTACCTTTTTTTCTTCATTTTTGTGCCCCCATCGTGTACCCATCGGTTTAAATTTCGGTGGCACTTTCAATTAGATTTTCTACTTCAATAACGAAAAAAATATCTTCGAAGGAGAACGATAAAAGATACAAAAATATATTACTTTTAGATTGGATATTTATTACTTTGAACAGTTCATTAGTTTTTGAATAGGTAAATTTTCTTTTCTTTACCACAAGAACATAGAAAGAATATACATATGTGTAAAAAATATGTTCCTGTGTCAATTGATAAGGAGGTAGGTTAGGTATATAATTTATTTAGTTAGTTAATAAGTTTTAATGACTCTTTATTATTTCATATAATTTTTGTTTTTTAGAAAAGACATGATGTAATTTTATTTTAACTTAAGTCTTATTGGTATGGCTTATATCGCCGTCTACCAGACTGACATATTCAATATAAATACATAAAATAATAGTAAAAGAAAAATATAAGATATAAGAAATGTTTCCTTGTATATTGATATAAAATTGTGTTTAAAAATCTTCCTCTATTATACATTTTCTGTACCGTAATGCCGCAACAACGTACTTATAAAGCGCATCCCATCCTTTTTCCCCGTTGAGTATATTTAGTAACTCAGTTTCATCTAAGTATGATTTACTGAAGCAACTCGTTCTTATTTCTCTCAAAACTGGACATACAGCAAGAAAGTGGTAGGTATCTTCACGTGTCTTCATATTGAAGAGACTGCATAACAAAGGCAGATCAGGACGGTGAGGTTTAAAATTCACGTTTAGTAACTCTCCCCTTGTTTTAAAAATAATGTTTATTTTATCCACAGAGTTGGTGTTTAGCAAATAGGGTTTTTCCTGCAAGCTGTAGTCCAAACGACTATAGTAGCACCTAAATAGCGATGAACTGGCTTCAGATGCATATCTTTCATACATTATGTTTCCAAACTTCTCCAATAACGCATTAAACTTATTCCTTAATTGAATTGATTGTCCGTTTGGTACTATCTCCAGATCGATACCACATTCTGAGGCAAGACTCTCACACTCTGTTAACATAGTTCCTATGCCTTGGAGAACCTCATGTTGAATAATTTTTGGAATCCTTTTATCGTCCATGTCCATGATTTTAACAACGTAGTTAAAGTGAGTATTAAGAGTGTCCATAATTAAAGGAGGGATCCCTGTTTCCAGATACAGCATATAGTTTGGTGTATTTTTTGGCAAGCGGAAAATCCTTTTAATAAAATATCGAAGGAATTTTTCAACTGCTTCGAAGGGGTGATAGCCCCAAACTTGGGCTCCATAGAGAAGAATTGACGCTGCTGTTGCTCGGAATAACTTATGCTTTGCATTGTGCTCAATATATTTGCTCTTTATGCACTGCTCCCATAACGAAGAGATTGCCCGCTTCGCCTCCGCTAACTTCCCTTCTAGGTGCCTAGACATATTTAAATTTGGTGTTATTAAAATTCCCAAATACTTGTATTGCCGCACAATTTCAACTGCCTCGCCGTTATAGGACCACTTTTCACTCCGTGCATTCCTACCACCTCCACCTCTGAATACCATAATTTTAGATTTTTGCATGTTCACTTCCAGATTCCACCGATTGCAGTACGCTCTGAGTCTGTTTATCATCATCTGCATTTTATCCACCGTATCAGCGAAAAAGACGATATCATCTGCATACATTAAAGCAGTTATTGTTTCTCCTGCCACCATAATTCCACCTCTTAATTCCTCCGTAATGTCATTTATAAACATAGTAAAAAGTAAAGCACTCAAGTTACAACCTTGTCTAAGACCCATTGTTGTTTCAAACTCCTCCGATATAGTATCACCGTCCCAGACGTAGGCTATATTGTGCTCGTACATCGCTTTCAGAATGCATATAATTTTACTCGACACACCCAACCCATACATTTTGAAGAAAAGCGCTTCGTGGTCAATAGGGTCAAAAGCTGCACGAAAGTCTACAAAAAACGCATATAATTTCTTCTGTTTTCTTTTGTAAGAATCCGCAATGTTGAAAAGTGAAAATATATGATCAATTGTTGAGTATTTTTTTCCGAAGCCGGCTTGAAACTCTGATAAGATGCTTCTTTCCTCTACCCATTGTAACAGTCTGTTATGAATAAGCCCAGCAAACAGTTTAGCACAGGTATTAAGAAAAGAAATTCCATAAGTTTGTTGGATCTTCATAGTTTCCTTTTTTATGGAGTGGGAAAATGATAGATTTCTGAATGTTTCGGGTACTAATGCATTTTCAAAGATTCGATTGAACTCGTTAGCAAGTAAAGATACGAAATCATCTGAGGCGTGCTTGTAGAATTCGAAATTTATATTTTATAATTTATCTATATTATGTAAATATTAATTACGTATGTAAATTTCTTTTAATGTTTTTGTTAAACTATTTCTTCAGTGTCATACTCGTGGTTGTTTTTTTTTTTTCTTTTCTCTAAAATATACAAAAAACTGTACACCTTATTGTGAGCAGATAAAAAAATTCACTTACGATATTTTTTTGAATACTGTAAATGTTATCCAGGTGTTATATTAAGAACAGGAATATATCCAAGGCTTAACTTAGTGATAAAATGCAATTTCACAGTGAATTAATGTCGACAATCTTAAGTCAAACATCAATATTTCATAAAACCAAGCTTAACTTCTTCACTTTATTGACCAAATATCATTACATACATAGCAAACCGTATTTATTTCAAATGAAATATTTTTAACAACCTTCATCTTAACAGATTGACCTCATTAATTTTATCTTAAATTTTCTTAGATTTACAACTAAACACTTCAACATTTTTTTTCTATAAAATTAATTCCAATAATAAAAACTGACGCTAAGTGCAAATAAAATCACTTCTGTTCAACCATTTAACATAATCGAAACTTCAAGAGGTCTAATCAAAATTCACTTGACAAGCCAACAATTTTATATCCTTACCACACATTAAATTTTATAATACATAGATTAAAAAAAAACCGCATCGTAATTCATCTTTCTAAGAAGATTCACACTTTCCACTCGAAGACGTTTTTAGCTTCTAGTTTAATTTGAAAATCAAACCAATTTATTTGAAAAATAAAATAGAAATTATTATTTTAGAAGAGCATTGAGTGGTTTTTGTATTTTGTGGCAGCAAGTGTAGATACCCTGCCCTTCGGTCGCGCATCGTCACAAAACATTAAATGCCTGTCATTCCTCATTCATGCTGAAAACCTTTTTATCGATTTATCTGTTGGGATGGAATTATAAGTGATTATGTAGTTTTCTTTTCTTTTATTTTATTTTTTTTGTTAGTCGATAAATTTTCAAAACTTAGAAATTTGAGATACAAATACAATTAATAAATTGAATTAATTTCCCAAAAATTGTAAGTATCAACATAAAAAGTAGTAAAGTTAAGATTTTGGTTGAATAAAAAGGTAAGCCTTAAACATATCACACCTCTCAAATTTTAAAAATGTCACAGTCTCGCAAATACAATTACCTTTTAAACAAAGCTCATTTTCCATAATTTGAGGTTAATTTATTTGTGTAAAAACATATTAAATGGGTTTATATTCATAGTAATGTCATCTTTAATACTTTCTGACCATTAAACACTAAAACTTTCAAGTTTAAATTGGTTTCAATGAACTATTTTTTTTATTTTAAAGAACTTTCTAAAATCCTTACCTTATCATGCGCAACTTACATTACTGAATGTAATTTCTTATCCTTTTCAATTCTAATTCAACTTCAGGAGAACTCTTAATGTAGTGTGACGATGAAATTAATGAATGCTTCGCGTGAAGTTACAATCGCACAATACACCAAAAAAATATAGCATGCAACCTTTATAGTGAAAGAAAAAGATGATAAATTATTATCGTTTTAGACACTTTTTCATTTATTTTCAAAATAAGACTGCAGGTACTTTTAACCATGTATACCTGTAACATTTCCTCTTTAATCACGTATCATAGATTTTCCTACGTTAAATGTTCAACGAGTGTTATAAATAGCTTTCTTAATGTGATTTCAATTGAAACAAGTAATTTGATATTTTGATTTGTAACACTTTTTTTTATCTCCTATCAAATTGACACGTGTCGGAATTTATTATTATCATGTCACATCATTAACACTTGAAGTATATGTAGGTATAAAAAATTTTGTTGTCAATAAAGGAAGAAGTCAAATAAAGTTATTTTTATACGAACATATGTACGAGTATATATAGATTTATCAATTTTGTGTAGCATTATAGCTCACTGAAACGCGATAATAAAGAAATTAATTTGCAGTTTTTGTTCATAAAAATAAAGTATATTATTTTTTTTTGGATTTGCGGATAAACATAATTACGTAGGTACGAATAAACTTTGCAAATAATCATTCATGATACATACATATTTAGAAGTCTATATGTAAGGTAAATTAAATTTATTCGCTTTAAAATCTTTGAAACCAGGAAAAAAATGGTTGCTTGGAGCTATGAGAAAAGGTCAGACAAATATGAGTTCAAATTTGTTCAGGTTTGGGAGGCATCTTATCACCATTAATCTTTAGAACAATTACAAATTATTTTAAATAGAAAATAAATTAAAAAACTAATATTGTGAAATAGCTTTTTTAAACTAAAAATTTAGGATTTCATTGAAAATTTAATTTATTTTTTAAACAAATATTTCTAAACTATTAAATACAACTAGAGAAAAATTATTAAGTATTAAATTTGTGTTAAAATTGTATAATATGCAACATAAGGTGCTCCTGTTTTTGATATTCGATGCTAAAATCAATTTTTATTCGAAATCTTGCAACCGAACGCTTTTATGTTTTCTAGGCTTTTGAAAAATATTGTTTTCTTAGAATAATCTTTTAAATTTTTTCTTTATTTTTTCCATTGTTCACTTTATTTAAAAATTAGAAACCAAAAAATTATCTAATTCAGAATATTTTATGGCATTCAATTTTATATTCCAATATGCCAACGAATTTTTTTAAAGTCAACGGTTAGTGACTTATGAAATTCCAAAAGTTTTACCATTTTTTTTTGTTTATAAAATCTGTATATTTTTATAAATCTGTAAAAGCCAAAATAGATGGTTATGGCTCTTCAAATCTTAACATTTTCAGCTCATATTTTAAGGGCCCCCAAAGCACTAAAACTATTGAAATTTGTATGAGTATTTTGTAACCTTTCAGATGGTTTTATTTATTTTTTTTTAACATTTCATAAATGAGTTGCTAAAATTTTCTATGACCTTAAAAAATGTAATGCATACAAAAATTTAAGACTGACAAATTAATAAATGTAGCTGATCGTCTATTACTTATTAGGATTAAGTTACCTTTCAAATTGTATATATTTTTTAAAATATCCCACAAATCAGGTGCTAGCAAACTTTATGAACCTTGAAAAAACTTTTAAAAAATTATCATAACAAATCTATGACTGACAGAAACTAGCACAACTTTAATATTTAATGACCTATAAAAATATTTACTTGTTTTTTGTTTAGAGCGGATAATGAGGTGCTAAAGTAGTTGCCCTTTTAAGACCAATAACTGACACACTATTTTTCAGAGATCCCGCAGTCATTGAAGTCCCAATAAAAAATATACATATATTAAGGGTGTTTTTTTTTCAAGAAGAAATAAAACGCATATAATTTTATGTTATGGCCAAGAATTTAGCTTTATAGAAAGATAATGGTTTGCCATTACATTTTAAAAATGTTTTCGGGTAAGTGCCCACCGCGGCTGGCTCAAATAAATTCCAGCCGAGAGGCCCAAGAGGCCCCAGCTCCAATTGTTCGTATCCAAACAATCGTATCTTCTTCGATACACTGCTCCACAGCAGCAATAGCGTCGTCGGTGCGCACTGTACGGCGTCTATGAGGATGCCGATCCATGGTTGCTCGAATTACTCTGCTGGGCGATTATGTCGACCGAATATTGGACGCAGATCGCGATGCGTCGCACGAACCGCACCATTATTTTGGTAATAAATTTGCAAACGTTGTTCAGGAGTAAGTCTAATCATTATGAAATGGCAAACTAAACTGAGCATAAATCAAGTGACAGCTGTCAAAAAGACCAACTCCGAAAAAAGTTTTGACAGATTGAAAACCATACGTCTAAATTCAACGAACTATTTTGAATTCTTATCGACGAGTGCAACAAAAAACCCTTTATATTTTAATAATGTAAATTAAGGAGAATATCAAAGTATTTGAATCGTTAACTCTGAATAAGCTTTTATAAAAAGTGTTGACAAACAATGAACTCTTTCGACTTTCAATTGAAATAAAAATTTAAAAAGAGGTTAGGTGCGACCCTCACTGGTAACTTCCCATTAGTGCCCTAAGAAACTAGAGTCCCAAAGTCATTTTGTAATAAGAAAATTCCCAATTCAATATCTTTAAAGTTCTTATCAGTGTGTTCAATAATCAATATGCAAACAACTGAAAACCAAAACTCAGCCTTTGTTTCTCGACATATTCGATACGAAAAACATTTTTCAACAATTTTTAGTATTTTTTTATAAAATTAATAAAAACTGTCAATTGATTTTTTTAAATAATACCAGTAATTAAATATGGAATCGTCTATAGAAAAAAATTTGCTCGAAGTCAATATCATTGTTTGTTCTGAAGATATTAGAGCCGAAGAACGATTTTTTACAAATTGTTGCATGTTTTTTGATGAACAAAAATTTCTTGTTCTCCAGTTTGAGACGAATGAAATTTTACTATTTTTTTTTAATTGCTATAGTAAGAAAACGGGTAATTGAATTTTTCAATTTCTCAGTTCAACTGTTCAAGATGTCGATAAACAAATGTAGGCACATCAAACGCACAGAATTATAAGCGGAAAGATGCCAACCGTACATAAAAACAGATCGACAAATTCGTCGGTACCTTTTCATTAACGTTATCAAAAGTTTCCAACGGACACTAAACCGAAATCAACTACTGGAATCAATTGTAATGATTTATCATACATATGTATTTATTTCGTTAATCTAGTAGAATAGAAATAAATTTTGTTTTTTTTTTCTGTAGCTTTCAAAAATTTAAAATGAAAAGTTATGAAAATCTAGAAAAAAATATGTGGCTACCCTGTTCCTCACATATCCTTTAACAAAATCGAACCACACAAAAACGTGCTACACATTTTAAAAAAGAAACACCGGCCGGCATGGCATTGCAAAAGCACGCACTCAACTTTTTATCCAAGGTCAAAATGCCGAACACATGGTTTTTAACGTTGTGTTTTGGTTTGACATTGGACAAGCGCCGGCGCATCAAACATGTTTGAAACATATCTGGCGAAAATCATCCCAAACACGTTCCACATTTGCGCAAAATTTTCAACTCAAAAAAAAAAAAAATTAAAAAAGTATTCCCAAGTCCCAAGACAATGCTGTGTGTTTGGAAAAAGGAAAATTCTGCCCAACAACGTATTCGCTTTTGGCCTCCTCAGTCAATGCGTTGACTTCGGGTGGGCCGGAGCGAATTTAACTTTAACGGTTAACGGTTTCAAAAAAACAAAAAGAAAATAATAAAATAAAAGAAAATCCCGGAAAAAATTGTTGAAAAATCAAAAATTAAAAAAAAAAATCGTGTTCGGTCTTCCGAGTGTGAGGTGTTTATGGAGAAGGAAAGGAAAATATTTTTGTTATTTCAATTTTCCAGTGCAATAAATTTAAGTTAAAATAATGTCTGTTTCCAGATAGTAAAGTGTGTGTTTTTCATAATTAAATCAGTTTTCCAAAATTTATAATATTAAGAGTGAATGATAATTAAGTAACAAAAATCATAAGAAAATGGTAGAATACGACTCAGCAGATGAGGTGAATCAGGAGCTTCTCAAGAAACTCAAACATCTGGACGTTCGAGTTGAAACGGGTGAAAACCCTGAAGGAGGTGGTGTATTTAAAAAAGGCTCCTGGAAACTAGTAAAATGGAAATCTGCACTAAATCATATTGGATTATTGATCTCGCTGTCGATCTACTGCGGTGTAGGTGGTGTGGTGAGTAGAAATTAAAATGGAAAAAAAAAGAAACAAAATTCCTATCAAAATATTTCCACCTGCTTATTGGGCTCGAGTGGGTGGATTTGCCATCAACAAAATATTGTAAAGGTGTTGGGCTATTTCGACTATATTCAATAACATTCCATTGGTGTTTCTTGTTTTATATTATTTTAATGCCAAATTAACACGTGCTGGCCATTTTATTTACATTCAGGCACATAAATGAAATTTTCCAGGTTGGAAATTTTACTATCTATGTATATTTTTTTTTTTTTCGAAAGAGGTGCGTTATTTTAACGCATGTCATAAAGTTGTTTTACTGTGATAAATTGAAATGTTATTCTATTTTGACATGTTAACTGGAAAATACTCGTAAACTTGTGTCTAAAAATCAAGTGCTTTAGCTGTAAGGTAAAAATTGTTACACAAATTGTCATGTTGGGCTTAAATAAAGTGGTTTTCTAACATTGAGTATGAGTATAAGAAGATTACGTGTTTTCAAACACTTAGCTTATAGAGGGTAGTAAGGTTGTACTATTTTTAGAAGACGAAAAATATAATTCGTCTGTGAAATTTTACATTACATACCTGAAAAACCTACCCATGCAATAGAAACTTAAAGATAGAATTTCGAGTTAAGAGTATTCGTTATAAAGTGCGCGATGTTCATATATATCGGTGGATTTTTCCTAGGAAAAAAAAAAACTTTTTAACTGAAGTCGCATTATTTTTTTAAAAAGCAACAACATAACAAAATCAAATAACATTATGAAACATTCTTGTTCAAAATTGACTTTCCTTCTTTGCAGATTTTTAATTGCTCTTTTATGCAAATATTGGTTTAAGAAAAAATTAGAGGATTTTAATCAAAAATAATCGGAGAAGCCGAAAAGTATGGCATACAGTTCGTCAATCTGTTTGTTCGTGCGTGTAGGTATATCTACCTACACGTTATATCGAGCTAGAACTTAAAACGATAGACGGACTGGATTTAAATTTCTTACAGAACACTTTTATCTAATTTCCTACTGGAGAAATTGGAAGTTTTATTTAAGCTACTGAAAAGGGCCATTGAACCATTATCATATATTTTTAATGTGTATTGTATTATCTAGTTTTTGGTCATCAATTTAACTTCGCGCCACCAATTGAGTATACTTAAGTGGCTCCGGGGATTAACTCCCGACTTAATAACTCCCTAAACGAAAAATAGAATAACCCTCCAAAATTTGTATAGAGTTGGGGAGTTTTTTTTTATATAAAAATACTTCTAAAAATTGGCTATTTATTTTATAGATTTTTGGAGATTTATTTCATTTTCAAATTTGATGTGCTAGTTTCGTGATGAAATAAGTCCCCAAATTTGGGAATGAAGTTATAGATTTCCCAATTTTGCAGACTTATTTTATAATTCTAGTTTTTGAAGGGTTTTTAACTTCGAGTGATGCTTACGGAGCACCCAAAATATTTTTGTATTGTTTATAAAATTTTTTATGCATTTATACCTTCTGGGCAATTTTTTAAGGTTTTCTTAGTTAAAGTTTCACATCAGAACTCTTTTGACTAGGTATATCCTCTTTAGGCAAATAAAAGTATAGAATAATGCATAAAAATTAACAATATTACTTTAACGTAGATTTGCAACTATTAGTTGTAATTTGTTCAGGTTAAAACCAAAGTAACATTTTTCCTCTCATAAGATGGCCCAAAAGCTTAACTAAACTATAATAATGGAGCTAAAAGTAATTCTGAAGAATACTCCTAGATTGTTATAAAACTGCTAAAAGCGTTAAATGGCCTAGGTGTGGGAGGCTCTCACATCAACTAAGTCTTGCTATGAGATTCGCTCAAAAGAGAACAGAGTAAATATTTGTAAACTTTAAAAAAATATATTATACTTCTTACTTGACATTTTCTCAGAGAGAAACAAACTATTTCTTTATTTGTGTATGTATGTCTTATGTCAAAAACTGAAAGGCTTGTATGAGAATATTTATTTTGTATGTCAATAAATTATCATTATGCATTATAATACTTTTGGTATTTAAACTCCAGATACTCTTGATATAGGAGTTATTAAACTCAGATTCTGTAAGAGTTTTCATAGAATTAAAATCCCATAACTACAATTATATAAGTGTAGTTATGGGATTATAAAGACTACAAACATCAGTTTTGAGCTGAATTTTCACAAAGGGATTTTTATAAGACTATAAGTTTATATAATCCTATTTCAAGAAGAAAAATTGATTTAGCTATAAGATTTAAGTACTTTTCAACTCTTAAAATAAAAAGGCTATATGAGACCTATTTAAGTTTCACAACAAGATAATAATTCTTAAGTATAGCAATGGGATATAAAAAAAGTCGTATGAGAGATTTTTTCAGATTTCGAAAGCTTAGCTCTGGAGAGTTTATTTGTTGGGTGTGTACTAGAGGGTTGTCTACAATAGACCAATATGGTATTTATTTATTTTATTAATGAATAAAAAGTTACCCAAGGTGCACAAACTTAACTTTTATTTTTATTTTTTATAAAAAGAAGAAGAAGAAAACAACGTTTTTAATTTCGAAAGATTTCGATTTTTTCAAGCTTATGTGTTGAGACCTAATCTTTTAGTCGAATTTTTCACAAAAATGGTTTAAATATTTTCGAATTCTAACAAAAATAGTTTAAAAATTTTGAGGCAGTTTAGAAGGATAGTGGAAATCTTATTATGATATCTTAATTAGATTATTTTGATATCTAAATTTTTTTTTTAAGCAGACCAAAAATTTAAGCCTGGAATTTATGAGGTTAATGGATAAAATCTAAAATAATACGATGTAATAATTTTAATTGGCACCTGACTTTGTTTAGCTATATAAATGCTTCTTTGTTATGCGCTTACCGATTTAGAAGCTTTTATGGGATTTTTTTAATTTAAAATTAAAATACATAATATAAATACAAGTTAGAGCACAAAATCTAAAAACTTGACAGTTCCAACTTTTGTTTGCCTCAATTTGTAGCTTTCTAAATATTTATTTGTTGCCCATAACTCCGATTTTGAATAAATAATCTCATATCTAAAGTTAGCTCCAGAGTGACCTGCCAAAAAATAAAACAATGAGAAAATTAATTTTATTTGTTTGTCAGCTTTGAAGCTTTCCTCGAACTTGAATATTCAACAAAAACGGAGCTAAATTTAACTTAATACAATTTCAGAATCCAATTAAAATATTTAATTTATAATAATTTTAGACTTTTTCCTTAATTTCAGAATTATTTAACGAACAATTTAATTATATAGTGGTCAGAAATATCAGGTATTCGAGCTACAAATTTTTGGTTTCCGGAACAAATTAGCAATAAATTTGCTACAAATTCTTATATCAAAACAATTTAATTCTACCGAAATAAAGTACGTCAATAGTGGGTACAAAAACATCTTTTATTCAAACGGATATTTTCAAAATTGAAGTACATACATATATGTAGAAAACCCCCTTTAATGCTCTATATTTCGTCTTCCTGAGAATGCTGGACAATAAAGTGCGATTAACCACTTAAGCATGATTGTTATACGAACTCTTTTACAAAGATTGCTTCACGAAGTACAAATTCGTGGTGCCAGATAGAAAAGGGTTAAGTCAAAAAATGGTTCTAAGGAGAGAAGTCATCAGAAAAGAAGTAAGCACTTACATTTTGTGGTCAGCAGCCTGATTTTATTACAGATGACCTTTTTTATGATTGTTTTGCATCATTAGTTTTTAGAAAAAGGAATATCTGAAAAACAACTGAACCCCTTGTTACCTGGCACCAGAGAGTTTAGAATGTTGTGCAGTAATAAACATTTAAATGACCTAAAAATGGCCGATCTAATGGGGGAAAAGTGGTTTCTATATCTTTCTTAATATAATAACAGATACATACCTACATATAAGACAACAGGAGGAACAGCAATCACGCTTTCTTAATTTTCAATATTTTTGTCGTTAACTCGATTTTTTTTATTAGAGAGTTGCGCCACAAATAATTCTATCCAACATATGACTTTATCAAACTGCCTTAACTGCTTTTTTACAAAAATTTCGTTCTAGGGTTTCGAACAGTTAACTTTTGCAAATCTTTTAAAAACATATTTCAATTGGATTTTTGACGTTTTCGAAAACGGCCATATACCTACGGAATTTAATTGGGAAAAATATACTTTCCTCTTTTTATTAAAAATACATAGTTCATTTACGACTTTTCCGGGTTTTCAAATTTTTAAGTTGTAAACACAAATAATTATATACATATATGATATATATTATGTATTAAATATATTTATTAAAATAAAGCAAAGTTTTTTCTTTTTAAATTTTATTTATTTTTAAATTAATTCATATTTCATCAAATAATTATAGGTATATTAGTAAATGACTACACTAGATATATTTAATTAAAAATGTAGACAAAGAACTGGAGTAAACAAAAATAGGAAAAACAAAATTAAAATAAAACAAACAATTCTTTATCAATTCTTAGTCATTTTTATCTTCCATCTATGGTATATTTTATTTATGTATAGGTATACCTACATGATACAATGAATGTTATATCGATATCAGATAACCTTATAAAGGTATTGCAAGATTGTAAAAAAAATCATAAATTTTATCTGAAAATTGCAGATAATTCTTGACCCTGTAATGTGCATTGACTGGATACTAAGTTATATCTCTATCATTGCCAGTCTTTCCAAAATACGTATTTCCTTTTTATTGCAAATTACATGCAAGAAAAAAAAAATTCAATCAAATGCAATCAAGAACTTTTTCCTGTTGCATCGGAAATCGGATGAATGTAATAATTATTCAAAAAATTCTAAAATTCCTCAAAATTGACGTATAAGTTCATACATTGTATGAATGTTGCAAACATTAAGCAATAAAATGTATTATACAAGTTATTTTAGGTAACGGTTGCTATAAATAAATTAAATGAAGTGTGAAAATGGCAAACAACCTAATAATAACTGAAATTTGTATTCTAAAACAACCTAACAATGGAAGTAAGTTATTTTATTCCATAACTAGAATGTTGTGTTATGTTTATTTTTTTGAGGAAATAGACTCAATGGCGCCAAATATTTCATTTTTTTTTTTCTTTTTGTCTGTCAAAATAAGATTTTCTCAATAAACAATGTACTCGAAAAATATTTGCAAATTTTCACCTCATCGATTAAGCATTTTACCTCCCCGAAATGGTTTGAGCTTTCTCTTGTGAAAAGCTAAAAATATCAATCACAAAAAAAGAAAAGAAACAACATTCGAAACATAAAATAATCTAATTTTGCATTCGAACATGAATATAAGAGAATACAAAAAAAATTGTTGTTTATCTTTTGGAAGTAAAACATAATGATTATATTTTTGTTTAGTAATTCAATTGTATCTAAGAATATAAAGATACACTTCGAATCAATTGTAAAAACCACATTTTAAACAATTATTTTTTTTAATATTATACCTAACTCTTTAAAACTTTTATGTATATAAACAAAATGTAATGTTGATTCAGGATAACGCATTTGTTTGCCCAGTTAATATTTTTTCCATTACGCTTTGCGAAGATTTAAAAACATTATCAACCTTATTAATACAAAATTCTTAATTTTCATTTAATACAAAAATTAACTAAAACTTTGATCAAAAATTAGTAATGAACAAATAGCTTCTAATTCAAGTTAAATAGCAAAACCTTACGAAAATCTACTACACTCAACTAGACCTCTGCTGTTGACAGATATTATATTATTTAGTTGCACAGATATATTTTCTCACGAGCTTGAACTTTTCCACACATAATTTTCATTTGAGCTATTAAATAACATAATATGTCACTAGCTTTTTTTTTTCTAAAAATACTTTCGAGGGCACTGGTACAATGTGTATGTACTGGCGTATAATCATCTGGTACGTCTGAACTCTAAACTATTGAGATAATTACCAATTGCATGCATCGTAAAAGTCCTGAATTAAATGCGGACACTGTGGACTTAAAATGTGTATTTATGTCTACAATTTTTATTCAATCAATTTAAGTCTAACCGAAAAAAAACCGTTGTTAAGTAACCTTTCAGAAAAAAAAAGAAAAAAACAATTAGTCTATATCCAATGGAGCTGAAGTGTACGTTTATAACCTAAACATGAAAAAAGTTGTTGAATGTTTTTTGTAACACTTATTTATCCAGTGAGATTTTTCAATCACGTTGTTTTTTTAACAAATGATTGATTTGATAAATTGAATGATTTTTTTCAATATAAAAGAATTTTCTGCCAATGAGGATTTCCAAGAGGAAATAATTGATGTTTCTTTTTAATGTGTGATACAATGCAGACCTTACTTCGGGATTTAAAAAAAAATTTCTAAATAAAATGATTGACATTCTTTTGAAAATTAACAACTTATTAGTAATTTATTAAAATTTCAATTTATAGAAGTGTGAAATATGTTTAATTTTATTAAATCATCCAATAACATTTTTGGTTTTTTTTTATATTTTTATTTATATTTTTATATAGCTACAAGGAAAGTATTGGTTTCGGGTGAAATAAAACGTTGAGGTCATAATCAAAATTAAAACTACGATAGTTGAGAAATCTGAAAAATTGTGTTTCGTCATATACTGTCTGTCAGTCTGTGCATCTGTAAAACCACCACAATTTGAACCTTGCCGGCTTGACCGATTTTGTTTAAAACTTCGTACAAAGCTATTCAATAGAGGGATATTATAAATTTTTGTTTTAGCTTATTAAGAACGGAAAGCCCCATCATACAACAATTTTGGGTTTCTCAAATTTACAACATTTTGATTAAACTTGATACCTGAAACAAACATTGATTGTAAAAAAAACTGCGTTTATGTTTTTTATCTAAAAATAACTTTAATATTTTTTTTGACAATTTTTATGAAAATTGTCTTATTTATTTTTTAAATTAAAGTCAAAATTTTAAAAATACATTTTTGTAGTAGGTACTACCTACTTTCGATTTTGTTTTTAATTTAATTTTGTACCAAAAATAACGGAACCTGTCAAATGGCGACCTTCACACTATAAATATTGTCTAAGCTTTTTTCTGAAGTTTTCGTGCACCATTTCAAGCATTGCTACAGAAATTGAGGGGATGTGGTTCGAATGTTGTGTTTTAGGGCTTCCAGTGTCCTGGGATAATCGTTGCAGTATACAAGGGATTTAAATAAATCGACGGTTAACGGTTAAAGTGCAGAGCCTAGTTAATCGTTTTTTCTTACTTTTCGGAAAAAAACTCGACAAATTTTGTATGGTGATCTTTAGTAAGAGGTTTTGCATTTTGCCTTTTTCTGTAAAATTTCAGCGTAATAACATTGTTACACTGAAATTTCCAAAGGGTGGCTCTGATTTTTCTAAATATTTTGCAATAATAATATTTTTCGATATATTTTTGGTGTGGTAGTATAAATTTGATGTACAATGGATTAAATTTTACATTCATCTTTTATCCACAGGAACTCTCATAGATTTTTTTGTTTTTAACTTTCTCATAACCTACTAAACCAATTTAATTTAATTTTATTTTATTTATACATGAGCTTCTAATTTAACTTAAATTAACTTCACATTAATAAATAAATACTCGTTGGATTTTTCTCTTAATCGAACCATATTTATAACGTGGCTCGTGAGAGTCCAGAGTATCAAAGTATGATATTCAAATTATTTACTAAGTTCAAGGTCAATAATTTCAAAGTATCGCATCTTTAAATTAATTTTTTGTTTTGAACCCCAAATTTAATAAATATCAAAGAAACAAAAATATTTTCTATGATTAAGTTTGTTTTCACAAGATTATGCATTCACTTTCAAAGACCAGCATGAGTTTATTTAATTTTTTTTTTTTGTTAATCTGACTTCCTTTCCTGAAGTGCATAAATATATAATTTTTGAACATATGTAGGTACACATATATGAATACTCAGAAGTAATTTGCATTATAAGTGTTGTTTGACCATGAATACACTTTTTTTGTTTCTGTTCCTTGTTTCATTTTCAGAAAATAGAATAAACACCTTTCCCCATTGCTAATTTAAAAATGAATACTGACCCTGTTGTTGTTTTTTTTTTTCTATATATATTTTGATATAAGAAGATTTTTTCTACGATAAATTCGTGCATATGTATGTATGTATACAGAAATCTTATTTATTCAAGTTTTTATGATTACACTTAATTGTTTGTTTTTCTTATAACACAAATTTGCTTTTTTATTTTGAGTTTGAAAAACATTCGGAATTGGTTTTTGATAGATTATATTGGAGATTAATTGATTAAAAGGAAACAATTTTTTCAATAAAAAAAAATATTTACATGTGTATTGTTGGGGTATTAAAACATACGCGTGCTAATGATTTTTTTTACTTATACGTTAAAAAATATTTCAGAAATGTTTGGACTGAATGAATAACTGAATTGCTCTTTCTCAGAACAAAACAGCAAAATATTTTGAAACTTTATGGGCAGAACAGTTTCCTATATTTCAAAACACAAATTAAATTTAATTTTTTTGTAATACATATACTTACAAACTTTTAAAAACACTTTTACTTTAGATATCAAAATAATATTCTACGTTTGTAGAATGTTTTTTTCAAAACAGTGTGTATTATTATTATGCTACTGAATTGAAAAAATGAACACTGAAAAACATGCCAACCCACTAAATTACGTACGCGGGAATTGTTTTTATGTAAATCTCCGCAAAATTGCATACACTCCATTACGACCGTACTGCATCACATGCTAATGACACCAAAAATCCCAGAACTTGAGATATTTCCCATTTTTGTGGGAATTTCACTTCTAAAATAAGGGAAAAGGGGATAGTTCAAAAAACGTCCGGATTTACGTTATGCTCAATTTTTTTCTTAAATTCCTCATTTTATTAAGAATAAAATTGTATTGAATTATGATCAAATAAAACAATTCTATGTCTAGAAAGAACAAATCATTCTATGAATGAATGCGTTGATTTTCATTTCGTCATTTGGTTAGATCACTGCTGATGCGAAATGAAAATTTTGTATTTATTTTTTTTTTGTGGGAGAATTGTGGGCTATTTTATAACCTTTGTGGGAAAAAGGGAATTTTTGGGTATCACTGTGGGAAAACCTGCACCCGATGTCTGGCAACACTGAATGTCACACTGATCGCTGTGTGTATTGAAAATAGCACATCTAAACAGAGTTACCATATTCCTTATTTAAAGTAAGTTTTAAAAGCTTTTTCAATGGTTCGTAGATTTTTAAAGCTTTCGAGGAAAAACCATAAAAGCCCTTCCACACTATCCCACTGAGTATTAACACATGTCAAAAAAGTGGGAAACAAATCATGTGTAATAGTGTGGAAACAAAATATGACAGCCCATCTTACACAGCATGACATTCCAGCCTACACGATTTGACATGTGTTAATACACAGAAATTCTTATAAATGGTTCTAATTCTATCACATTTTATCACATTTTTATTGAGGTTAAATGAAACTGTTGTGTGTGGTCAAAATATGAAAAGTCATTTCTCTCCCACAAATTTGGCAGTAGCATGGAATTCTTTGTCTTTCCCACTTTCAATTTGACATGTATTAATACTCAGTGGACATTTTGGAAGGACTTTTAGCAGCTATTTCCCAGGTTAAAAAACAGAATACCTACAATGGGTATTGGGTACGTTCAATGCATTACGTTTTCACAATTCTGAGTTTTTAGAGCTTCTGATTGGCCAGCTGTAATAAAAAGTTACATGACTTGTTGTGACTTTTAGTTACATTTTATCTCAATTTTCAGACAAGAAATTCTCATTTGAAAATTTAGATGAAAGTTGTTTGTGGTGGGGAGAGTGCCAAATTAGCTGAAGCACTGCACATAAAAGCCGAACTTTATAATTTTAGCCTTGCTGGTGGTTGATTTTTTAGTTTTGTCATAAAAATTCAATACTTACTTAAATGAACGAACTTTTGTTTATTATTTAGGAAATTTCTATAATTTTGTAGAACATACATTTCAATAAAAAGATTTTAAATAAACAAAAAAAAACCCATGTTGATGATTTAGTTAAATATACCTACATAATTTCATCCTCACAACTACTCACGCTCAATGTTTAATATACGAATGCAATTAAAGTTCTATTTTATTTCGCTTAAATGTATTAATCCTATAGGTAAATGCAGGAATTTGACTCAATGACTTTCGATTGAAATTTCAGATTTTGTTTGCGTTCAACCACATAAATTCACAAATCTGAAAATACAGCAGGACATAAACACGCCGCCCACTGGAATAATTTCGTATTCTTTTGATTAATTTCATATCGTCAAAGTATGGCAGGAGTTATAATTGGCTGGACTTTTGAAATCCCGTGGGATTAACAATACGATATAAAAGAAGTATTATAACTTAACTTCGCATTGTCTACAAGTTGTTTGACATCAAACGTATCGGAGTAGTGTGAGGTATTTATCAACGTACTTCATGGATCAACGACTTCAACGTACACGTACGTTATCCATCAAATATTGACATTATTCTGTATATATATCAGGGTTACCGCAGGAAAAATTATTTATGAATCCCTCAGAATGAAAAAACAGTCCTATTGAAAATAAATGAGTCCTTTTAAAAAACAAGTGCAAAACTTTTAAAATTATCCGGTTTTAAGTATTATCAAAGATTTTTTGTTTTTTAAATAATAAATTAAATACCTACACTAATTCATTAATATACAAAAAAAAATTGGAATAGAAAACAATAAAGTTTCAATTATCATAACTAAAAATAACTTTCTTTGAGTTAAAATGATTGTGAAAAAAAGTGTCCTTTGAAAGAAAAAAAAAGTATCCCCAAATCCCACCGAAAAGAAAAGAATCCCCCGGGAAACAATTGTGTCCCAATGGTAACTCTGGTATATATAATATACATATACATATGTAGCTATTCTACCTTACTAAGACATCCCCTTTCGGAATGAAAAACTCGATTATAGGCCGACAGCTCCAGCAACTTAAATGAACTTATAAGGTGAGGTTTTTATTGCTGACTTACATTGACTTCATCCAGATCATTGGTATAGTGAGTGGTTGGAGTCAATAGCGAACTCTTGGAATAATCAAATATCCATGAAAATGCATCATACTCACCGATTTCACCCAACAGCAAATTAGGAGGGTCTGAAACCTAAATCCGTTTTAGGATGTGTTTGTTGTATATGTAAGCTGTGCTTTTTCTGATAATAAATTGTCTTGCAGAAATTTAATGACCTATATAGTGTCAGTAGACCCACGAAAAACTTTGAAATAGTACAAAAGCTTAAAAAATTTGTCCCTATACCTATAAAAATTCTTTTAACTTAAAAGATAGGTACTTATAGGCCTAATTTTTCAGTAGTAAGTTAAAGACCAGATATAACTTATTCTTCAGATAAAGCAAGCATTTTTCCTATAGGTATACATAAATTCATTCGACGTCTAACTGAATGTTTGATTGATGATTAAAAAATCGGTTCTTAATATTAAAAGTTAAACTCTATCCAACTGGATAAATATCCAAGTATTCAGGAGATTGTTTTGTAATCTTGCAAAAGAATAAGAATAGGTATGTACCATTTCACATTTAGTTCATCTGTGGACTGTGAGTCACATAAATGTATTTTCAAAATTTATGAAAATACATTTTGTATATTTAAAACCTGATTGGAATTTATTTTGGATTTCGGCCCAGACACCAGACATCAGAAAAGGAATAATCACGTGAATCGTGGAGGTGGAAAAATTAATCTCGAATCGATTTTGGGAATGAATGCTGCCGGGTGTTTGGTCATAATCTGTTTATTGTGTTTCTTTGCAAAATATAAGAAAAAAAAAACATTGTTACTAGGGTGCTAAATTTATAACAAATTCTGTGCTAATTTAATTTTTTTTTTTTTTAATTCATAATTTTTTAAATAACAAAAAATTCAACAAATATGACGCATTGTTAAAAAAATTACAAAACAACAGAAAATTAAGATAAGTCATCCAGGAATTTGAAATTAATTGACAATATGCCAGAAATATTGCTTGCTATCTACTCTATATTGGTACGAGTATAAAGCATTAAAGAAAAGCTACAAATGCATTTTTCCTTAATGCCACCAAAGCACGGAAAGTTTTGACTTTTTGAGTAAAAAAAAAACAATGTCCTTACAGAACTTGTGCAAGATGACGTTATGTTAACATATTGACAGATGCATGTTTGTTTTAAATGAGCATTGGATTGCATAACGTTTGCTTAATGTATTTTTTAATGTGTGCTATTGTGAAATTCAAGTTATTTTTTTTCCTTTTTTACGAATGTACGAATAAATGAGAAAAGTGACTTTCAAAAAATATGTCCTTGGAATTGTTTGGAAAAGAAAAGGTCATTGAAAAATAAAATTAAACTAACCATGACAGCTACATATTTGGCGCCCCAATATCGAAGTAGTAAGTAGCGTGGGAAGGTTGTCACAGAAAAACACATTTGCTTTACAAAAAAAAAACCTTTTGTAAACACAATGGGACAATATTAAGGGGGCGTCAAGTTGCCTTATATAGAGAGGTTGGTTGCAATTTGGGTAGATTTCTAGAGGTTTTTTTCACATTAATGTGTAGGTACCTACCTACATGTGTTTTAACATAATTCTTCTTTTTTTTTCAAATTAAGAGCTGGGATAAATATTTTTGAAATTACATAAGACTTATGACTGATTCTCTTTGAAGATTTTACTTAATTTAAAGTTTCTTCACATCCAACAGCCATATTCAAATGGCTGAATTAACTCTAAGTTAAACCTTAGTTAGCTAATCCTGCAAATAAATTGAACTCGAATTAACTCACCAGCAGTTTTACAGAAGCCGTGTTTCATTATCTAATACGGATCTAGATCAGGATCATTTTTTAACACGTTATACAACAACAACTTGAGAACCTGTTCTCTACCTGGATCTATTTAAAGATCCAAAAATAAGTTCTTACTCTGGCAGGCTTTTCAGTTTGGAAAATTTGGTAAGGTATACTGTTGTCATTAGGATCCGTGTCGTTTTTTTTCATGGGATGAACCATATGGATCTTCGGGGATAATAAAACGCGGGTAGTGTAGGATTAACTCTGACTTTCAGCTGTTAAAAATATATCGAAGTCAAAGCGCGAAGGACTTAGGACATGCGCTTTCACAATCGAAACAGAGAAATTGGCAGTGTGCAGCAGTATGTAACGAGGCGATTTGTATAGTGGCGCCATCTTTATTTTGATAGTGTTTTTATAAACATTTGTCGAAAAAAGATATGTAGTTAATCCAGAATTAACTCACCAAATTGAATGAGTTAAATTGTCTCAAAAACCTTTTTAGGAGTTTACAAAATGGGAATTTACTCGCATTGAAAAGCTGGACCTAATGTCGTTTTCTACTCCTTTTTGACTGCAATCGAATATGAAAACATCAACTTCCCAAATTTACACCGAATGATGCCATTTAAAAAAATGGCGTCTTTTAGCATTTATCGCTGTTGAAAAGTAATCCGACCAAAACTTTATAAATTTATCTGTTTTTTACTTATCTACTCCTTTAAGGCCCAGTTTCACAATCGAAGTAAGTCTCACTTAAGTGCCAAATATGGAAAACTAATAGGCAATTTCACAGTGTAAACTTATCGGAATAAGTGACACTTAAGTCTCCTATATTGGTCACTTAAGTGCCACTTACTCAGACAGTAAAACTGCAGCTAAAGTACTAAAATGCGTCCCAGTTATTTTCGTTAAGTGTGCACTGTGAAACTGGTCCTAAGAAATTGGGAACAGAAAAACACTCCGAAAACTTTATTCGAAACAACCAATTGAAGGCTTTTGGAATGTCCAAGTGAAAACAGTGTTCTCAGATCGGTGGTTTTTCCAACCGAAATGGTGTGAAAAAATCAGTTTGCAGGGACGTATGGTGGGAGATATTCCAAGCGCTTTTCATGGGGAATATCATATTTTAACCATAATCGCAACTTACTATACTTACTACCTACCTATTTGCCTCCAATTTTGTTTTCTTACCTTACATTTTTTACTCAAAAAAATATTTGACCATCACATAAAAGGATTGACTCTAAAACAAGGCACATGCAAAATCTTGTGAAACAATCGGTTAAAAACTTGTCCTCATAAAGGCAACATCGTTGGTTGGTGCATAATTGCGCTGTCTGTCAGTGGCTATTAGAGTGTTTTGTTTTCTTCGGGAACTTTGTGCTTAATGTAGAAGTAAGGATAGGAATACACTTACGAATTTCATTCGATCGCAACAAATTTTAGCAATGAACGTTCTTGTGGTTTGAGTCATGAGATTTTTTAATCGCAAACAAACTTCTTATGAGAATGCACCCTTTTGCTACAGATAAATAACAACTTTTCAAAATATTTTTTGTTTTAAGGCTTAAAGCGACTATTTTAGTCGCAAAAATAGAAGATAATATAACAAGACATTTAAAGTGAGTGCATTTGCTTCCATTTGGTCTATATTTGCGTAAAAAAAACGATCATAAAAAGGATCCGTTTCATTATTTTAATACCTGTTATTTTTATAATCTCATGTATGTATATGTGCGAAACAAATTAAAGTCTTTTAAGCGTCGCAATTTTTTGGTATCATGGTGGTTTTTTCCATCCAGTACAAAATACGTGGGATTTTTGTTCGAATCTCATCTGGCATCACTGAGCAAAAATCGTATAAGAGTATTTGTGATACAGATAGTTATGCACTTTATTTTCATTATGCATATTTATGCTGCTGTGAGCAGCGGAATCGCTGTTTACCTTTATTATGTTTGGCTGCATTAAAACAAAAATACTGGGAAAACATTTTTAGATGAAGAAAGAATTGGGTTTCATAACGAATCTATTATTCTCGTTATGACTGCAAGTCACACAGTACACAAATCTAAGGTAATATATTGCGCAGGTTGAAAGTGTCAAAAAATTAAAAATACCCATTTGTCGTGAAAAGAAAAAAGAACACTGTACTGAGAATCACTGCGGATCAAGTATTGCGGATTCCATAATCGAAGAAATTACCTTCAATATGTGTACTGTGTGTCAGTCCGGTCTCTATTGTTTAAGATGGAATATGTTTTGCAAGTAACTAGCCTGATAAACACTGAACAATATATTGTCATATAATTAGGTTTGTTTGGTAACGTGAAATTTCTTACGTTGGACAAATTTTCACAATTTACTGTCATGGGAAAAAAACTGATTTTGGGAAATTCGTTGAAAATTATTGTTATCAAACAATTGCACATTGAAAATCGTCAATATCAATCTGATGGTTGGGGTTGTCACTGAACAAACATTTTATGTCCGTTTCAGACTTTTTTAAACATAAATTTGGTAATTTTTTGAAAGAAAACAGCGTTCACTAGATATTAGGTCTGTTTCTTTACTTCCCAAAACTGCCACTTTCTACCCATTTTAAACCTAAGTTCTGTCAAACGAAGTCTATATAAACAAAGAAAATTGTACTAGAATTGGGAAAAATTGGCAGTTTTTGGAAGTAAAGACCTATTAAATACATTACCGTTCCTGAAGGCAGCAAAAATGTTCTTACCTTTTCAGGTTTTCTTAAACAAAAAAAGAGTAATTCAAGTACCTACCTACATTAATTTACTCTTTCATTTTTCATTAAATTTCTTTGAACCTATATAGGTATAATTAACCACCTATCATTAATCTTAGTTGGAATGTACATACCTACATTTTAACGACTTAAATATATTTTTGTTGAAAAATTTGAATAATTACTTACTTTCGTTTTTGAAAAAAACAGTCAGGAAGTTGTCATGGCTTTCTCTTCAAAAAGAATTGAAATTCTTTGAATTTAATTTATTCATTTTGACATTCCACCTACATAGCATGGAAAATAAGTTAAGATCAAGATTTTACCTACTTTCCTAAATTTATGCAACATGATTCCTAGCAGAAGAATTTGAGAAGCTTTATTAATGACACTCAAATTTTTTTTATCGCACCAAAGCACTTGCATTGCCTAATGCCTATCCCTTAATCTCTTAGATATTTAAAATCAGTTCGCTTAAACAAAAAATAAAACATGCGGTGTTTAATGTATATCTCTTATCATTGTTGCAAACATGCCTTCTTTTACAATAAACAATTACAATGATAAGCCCATCAAAAAGGGTTTTTTGTTTTCCAAAAATATAATCCAAAGAATCTCCCCCTAATGTATTCGTGACAAAAAAAAAAAAAACAAAATCCCGTAGGCTCCCAGCTCACCCTACTATATATTTCTGATAAATGTTAAGGATACGTCACGTTGACATTTGCACAAAAGAAGTCTCACCACAACACGACTTCTGAAAAATAAATCAGATAACACAAACAATTTGCCAAATCGTCGAGGAATCCACGGGATGATGTGTCGTGGCTTACCGAATTGGGGTATGTCTCTATCAAAACGACACACAAACAAAACAAAAAACCCTGCGGTGGGCCTTTTTACTCGTGCAAATCTCAATTTCATTTCATTTATCGGTCACGCAATCGATGTGTGCTAGAATGTGACGGGACATAAACTTGGAATACCGCAGTAATACGAATACCACCAGCACCACTCCTCTTAATTCAACACAAACAGCAAAAAATAAGTGGGCCTCGTTTTATGTAAATCAAATTTCATTTTTAAAATAATCCATCCAGTTTTAGTATGATTGTACAAGCTATAAAATAACGGTATTGTCCGCCATTTCGTAAAGCCACATGTCATGGGTGAATAAATCTGTTCGTGTATGACATAATGTCTTTCAATATAATATGTTTCACTGTCCTACTGTATATAATATGTATGTTTAAGGAAAGCGACAGTGGTAGGTATTCCCTTTTTTTTTTTATTTGTATGCCTCGCATAGGGGTATTTTTTTTTAAAGAGTAATTTTGGATTTTGTTCTATTTTTAGCTCTGTTTGTTTTGGTAGGTTGTTGTGATGGTTCCGTTAAGAATCAGTTTGACGTTTGATTAATTTTCTATTTTTTTTAAGTAATTTGTTAATATAAGTTGGTTATAGGTGCGGGTATTGTAGTTTTTTTTTCTTTTTATTTTATTATTACAAAAAGTATTAGTAGGTACGTTAAATAGGGGCTGATTCATGTTAAAATAACTCCTATACATTTGTATGTATTTTTAATGTTTTGTCATGGGGCTCATTCTTAGTAACCGGAACTGGATTTGGAATAGGTAGGTACATGAGTTAAAGAGAAACAAAAACGAGACCAATAGTGTTATTGTGGTCGAAATATTCATTAATAAAGGTTAAAATAACAGAGCATTTGTAAATCATTTCCTCTGAGGTGTTTTTTTTAATCATATCTTTGGCAGAACATAAGTCAGGTACATAAATTAATCTATGGGTTTACCCCGAACAAAGTTTAACAAAAGGTTTATTTAGTTAAAGTACATCCACACTGTCTCACAGAGAATTAACACAATTCATCTTGAAAGAAAAAGGATAGGATTATACATACATAAATTCCATTTGTGGTTTGAAAATCATTTTAATATTTTGCTTCTCCACTTGCTTGCATCCAAACAAATCAGTTTTGACATAACCTCAAACACTCAAATAGGGTAGAATGTGTAATACTTTTAGAACGGATCCTAAAAATGTTCATGTATTAACAAAATATGTAAAATTGCAGTGTGAGATGGACTGGTGAAATAAAATTTAAAATTTTATTTCCACACTATTATACATGATTTTTTCCATAATTTTGTACATGGTTTTGTTTAATTTTTTTGTACTGTCTTAGATAACGTAGACTTTAACTTGATTTTGTTTACAAAGGTTATACGTTTTTACAAATTATTGAATAAAGGGGACAAAAATGTCCCCTCTGTTGAAGAACTTGTGAATTTCTGATCCACGAATTTATCTAACCAAGAATAACAACAGCTATCAAAACACCCGCATCTGTTAGTTTCTTTCGCTTTTAATTTGAGATTTTAAAAATTAACTATCTAAATATCTATACTATGTTTTTTTAAATTACACACTAAATATTGTAAACAAAACTTGGCTTACAGATGGTGATTGTTTATCTGAATAGCTGGATTTTAACAATTTATACCCAAAGTGGTTAAATGAGTTTGTTAACTCACTGTTTTGAAAAAATTCTGTCTCGCTTTACTGTTTTGACAGATTTTTAAAATTTTCGGAAAAATGATATCAAATAGACCTTAAAATAGATCCATCAAATTTTGTCCCAAGTTTTCAAAGCGTGTGATCTTCAACGCAGAACTCTGTCAATGCGTTGACGGCTCCGTTGACACTAGTGTTGATATGAATTTTTAGGTGAACGCATTGACTATTTTGTGTGACCGTGGTAATCGCCCTGTCAACGCAATTAGAACACTTTGACAGAAAGGTCGCCAGCGCGTTGACTGTACGTTGACACAGCAGATTTTTCTACCGGGTCAACGTAGCCAGCGTTGACCTCCATTTCAATTTTTAAAATATCTGATTTTATAGAGGTTTTTCAATCCATCGACATCGTAGCTATTCTTCAATGGAATTGGACTGTTTATTTATGGCATATATTAAATATTTCATTCCAAATGTTACCCGAAAGACCTAAAATCGTATTTTTCAGGAGTACAAAGAAAAATTTCTTAAATACATATATGATTTTTTAGAAGTTCTTTAACCCATCGACATCGCAGTAGCAATCCTTCAATAGAATTTGACATTTTTTAGCTTGGCAGATTATAAGCAACAAACTATATTTTGATGCATATTGAATATTTGATCGATCCAAATGTCATCCAAAAAATGTAATATAAAAATTCTTAGAGGTTTTTTAATCTATCAACATCTTAGGCATCCTTCAACTGAATTTTACTGTTTTAACAGTTTAACGTCGTATGATGGTAAAACAATTACCGACTGCTGTCACTCGTGTGAACGTCAACGTTTCATGCATTGACACGGTCTACGTTGACAGCAAAATGATCATATTAGGCGTTTTTCTTTTTTAGCCCCGAGCGTGGCACTGAGCTGTCAAAAAGAAAACTATGTTACTTTTTAACTCTAAGCGCTCCGAGCTCTCAACTTGCCTTTCTTTTTTAGCTCAGAGCTCGACCGGGGCTCGCTCGATGAGCTCGGAAAAAAATTACCGAGCACATCGAGCACAAAGCTGAGCGCGGCTAACTTCATACAATTTTCATGTTATTTTACAGATTACTAAGCATATGAGAGTTCAGTGCTCAATTGAGTTTCTTAAATAGATCGGTGCGCTCAGGCCACGCTCTGTTCGGAGTGAGCTCTATTCGCTCAGAGCCCACTCTATGCCCCGCTCGGGGCTAAAAAGAAAAACGCCTATTGACATTAAGGAGTTAATGCATTAATCATTTATTTACGTTGGCCGTCTAATCATAGCTTCAAAACTGTGAAGGAAGCCTTTCAGCTGTGAAACATCATTGAAAGAAAAATAAAGCAAGGCATACGTCATTCATATTTAATGTTTAAAAGATATACTTTGGAAATTGGCTTTATTTTTGGCATTTCTTTATTGATCTTCATAAATAAGGTGTCAAAATGTATATCATTCTATGAGTGTTTTCAATATCATGTCAAGTATCAGTAAATTTATTATTTTGTTTTATTCATCAAGTCCTTGAACAAAAAACCCCAATTCAATATTCCGGCAATTTAAAATTGAAGACAACCCGAACCGCTCAAAATTGATCTACATCTTTCAAAAATCCCATTATCCTTTCATTTCGACAATCAACATCTGCCACCTACTTAATTTAATTTCAATATCAAAATTATTTGCCTCAGCTATGTATGTACATTGTACATACATATGTAAAATAGCATAAATAAAATTTAAAATCACATTTTAATTAAATTTTTTGTTTGCTGCCACTTCTAGCCAATATTGAATTATAATTTTTATAAAATCCAAATATTTACAAACCTAAAGATTTTCATCACTACAAATACATATGCAAATACATTTTTATTTAATGCAATAAAATAGATATTAATTGTGCGAAGAGATAGAAACAATTTTCACTCACAATTTACTACGTCATTGAATTTTATTTCGACGATCATTATTGTGACGTAATTTTTTGTTGTTTATATGCCCGACAGCATGTGTGATATTCAATCAATTCAATTTAATTATCACGATGAAAACATTCATGGATGCAAAAAAAAATTATTTATAGTAGATCTAATTTGTTTTATAATTTATATTGATAGTCGGGAAGAAAGCGTTACAAATGATAAAAGCATTTTACACTGCCAAGCCAATTTCAATTAAATTTTGATTAAACAAAAATATCTTTGAGTCTATTGGCGTGGAGTACGTTAGATCATGTTTATATTGCAAACATCGCGATATATAAATTAAATAAATAAATTTTGGTAGTGCAACAGCTCGAGGAGAACCAGGGTCTACAGTGACTTCTGAGCGAATTATCAGATGGTAACTACAATTTTCTACCTCATCCGAACAGCCAAATTGGTAGATAGTTTTTAATAACAATAAATAGGTACAATTGAATAATTAATTTGTCAATTCCTCGTAAAAAACAGAACCCGCGCCAAAACTATTTCCGAGATCAATCTTAATCATATATAAAAACCTGGTGTGGACTTTTAAACAAATTCTCATATACTATATTAAAAAAAAAAAAACAACTAAAAAACTCGATCCAACTGATCATATTTAAGTAACTGTATTCAGTTTACGCCCCATTTTTTTTGTACAAAAAACACCAGCCCATTTGGGCAACCGGGATTTTGCTCGATGGGACCCCGGGCGAGTTAAAAGTTCATTAAAACCCCCCGCAGTACTTTCTGTTCTTCTAAAAGAAAACTTTCTCATAAAATTGGATTTACATATAAGGGCCCCAAAGGAATCTCAGGAAGCCCAAATAGTTCATGTTAGGAGCCCCCAAGCTGTTGGGTCCCCACAAGATTATTTTAACGAAAACTATATAGTTTACCTGATGAGGGCCTCACGATTATTATTATTGAATTGTTGTGGGCCCAAAGGGGTCACATGGAGGCCCCTACAGACCACCGTACTGTTAGATAATTTAAAGGGAAATCCTCGGTAAAGTCTGTAGTTTTAATTAATTTGGATGAAAACTATCTACTGGAATTGGAATCCCCAACTTTTAAAATAGTGTTTTTGTAACATGATCCCCTAAAGCTCTTAGAATAAATATTAAGCTTTTTGGGGACACCACAGTATTCTTAGACAATTGAAACGAAACTATAGTTGGGGCTCTCACATTAAATACTGAGCTATTGTGGCTCCATTGGTAAAATAAGTAAGCCCCCAAGTTATTGGATAATAAAATTTTTATTCAATAGGTTTTTGAAATATTTTCAGTTCATTTAAAGGAAAGCTTCAAATAAAATTTCACAGCCGCAAAAACAGAATAGAAAAGAAAAACAACGATATTTCGATTGCTGTGAATATTTTTCGAAGCTTCGGTAGAATTAGGAAATCATAAATATTATAAATTAGTTACATTTTTCATAAACGTAATAGAAATTTTGAAACAACGATAAAAGTTTTTCTCGTCGTTTTCGGAACTAATCTTTTTTCATTCTTCCTTCTACCCATTTTACCATTTTATGGACCTTTTTTTTAAGTCCTGAAAGGCACTTTATATCCCAATCCGCCGCTGGGGCCACCCAACGTACTGTTTGTTAAGAAAACTGTTGACATAGGAGCCTGCTTTTTAACTGCCTCAACAAGGGACTTACGTCCAAGAAAACGCATCAACCTTTTTTTTTTTAAATAAAGTTTTTTTAAAACATTAAAATTTGGTTTTTGACAAAATCAAATCAATTTTTTAAAATAACTTTATACAAACAAAAGCAAAATAATTGTTTGATCTTTTCAATACAAGTTATTTAAAAAAAATCGCGGCAATAGTTGTGGATCCCACTTCTTTTCTAAGGAATTAATAATATTGACCCACTTAGTTGTGGACTTTGTATAAGTTTATAAGCTCATAACTGATTTGTGGACTTTTAACCAACCAAGTAGATCAAAAGTTCATTATGGATTTTTGGCCTTTGGATTTATGACCCTGCGTCGCGGAGCAGAAAACATTTTAGGAATAATGAAATCGATGACAAACAATTTATTGAAATACTTAACAAGCTTACTGGTAAACCCCAATAAAATGCTTTCAAATAATTACTTATTATCAGAATTAAATATCTTAACTTCTTACATTTATAGATATAAATATACCTATATTACCTAAGTAAGTATAAAAGTATCCCCTAAAACCTGACGGGCAGAGAATTTCAATATTATCATGTAACTACTTTTTTTTGGTAAAACCTCGTAAGACAAGTCTGTATAGGTTTTTTTTTTTTTTTTTTGCATAAATTAAAAAATCGTTATAATTGGACCAAAAATAGATTGGATTCGATTGTAATTTTGTATAATTTAAATTTACACATTTCTTTGAATGAAAGTCAAGTTTTCAATTTGAGTATTGCTTCTATTATTAAACCTGAAAGATATAAATGAAATATAATAAAGGATAGTGACTAAATTATCAGATTTATAGTTTAGAATAGTTCTTTATTCAACTAACCATTTTAAGCTCATTTCCTGACGCATTTCGAGAAGAAAAACTATCAACCTGATTACAGAATCTGATGAATGAACTGCGGAATGATTCAGAATCAATTTTGACATTTTTACTATTAGCGAAATGTCAAAATTTGATCTGATTCCCTCCGCAGCTCATTCATCGAATATTTATAATCTTCTATTCATCTGTGATGTGGAACAAGATGTCGATATATAATTATTTATGAAAGACCTTAACTAATTAGTTTTTCCTTATTAGAAATTTAAAACCTCCATTTAAACTTGTTGCGTCATAAACTGGGTGAAACTTTTATAAAGTTTGAGTAAGATATTTTCCGTACAGAGACCTTAAAAGAAACACCGTACGTCCAACTGGTAGAAGGCCTATTTAAAGAGTGACGAACTAATGTATTTAACAAAATGTAAATTCAGTTTATGAAATGAGAAATAATTGATAATTACAGTCTGTGTATACAAGTCTGAACTATCATACATATAATAACATATAGTGTTCGACAATTTTAAAACTTTAATTCGAAAATGTTTATGGAGATTCTACGCAGTCTTCGGAGAACCTAGCTGATGTGCTGGTTTTAAGAAAACCTGCAATAAATTCATCAGCCAGTTTTCAAAATATTGAGTTTGCAGAAAAAAAACAAAAATTTGACTTAAAACAAAAAATCCAGAAAAATATGTTTTTGAAAATGTTTATTAATTGGTCGCTCATGGTTGCTCATGGTTGTTCTTCTAATAAAATTTCATCGAAATCCATTTATCCGTCGAGAAAAAAAATATTGACCGCTAAGGGAATCTGTCAATTTTTTATAGAAAATATGCTGATTTTTCTTTGTAAAGGGAGCCGTTTAATTTTCATTGGAAAATTGACAGGTTTTGTTGTGAATAGGTCTCGTCCCACCGAAGATCCGTTGAAAATCTCTATACGAATCTTGGGACCGTCTGAACTTATATGCCCCCTTTTATTATTTTGATGCCAAAATAAATCTTATGAACATTTATTTACTTTGAGATGGTCGTAAGAACTGTTTCGTAGATTGAAAAATGAAAGGAATTCTATTGTAAATGGGCCTTATGCCATCGGAGAACCGATGATAATATATACAAACAAACCTTGCGATCGTCGCTTACAAAGTAAACAAATAAAATATTCAATAATAAATTTCTTGAAAATCCAAACAGATGACGTTAACAAACTTATGTTTTCAAAAAAGCTTGTCCAATTGATTTAATATAATTCCCAAGAGTATATCGTACCATCAAAAACAAAATGGTTTATCCCAAAAAAATTCACACAAAATGCAATTGTTCTGTTAAACATGCCATAAAGATACTTCCAAAACTGAAGACGTGAGGGCGATAGTGTAGTTTTGCATTTTAAATATGCATATGCATTTTAAATATGGAATGTTCAGGAAAATGAGATCTCGGAGATCTCAGCAATCTCTGTCACCTTAACAGGATTCCTCAGCAAAATTTCTCAGCTTTGCTGTCAAAACTATGAGGAAAAAAATTCTTGGATTCGCTTGCTCACTTTTTTAGTAAGAAAAATCTCTGAGATCTCATTTTTTTGAACACAACAAATGTTTATTATTTAAACAAAAAAAAAAATTATAGGGATACAATTTAAAATTACTAAAGTATTACATTTACATCAACAGATTTAAGTCAAGCAACTCTGCTGTTGCTGTCATAACTTTATAAACATTTTGACTTGTTCATGTTTTGTTCATATACATTTGTAGGTACATTGTACATATAGTGCAAACTTTGATGGTTAAAGATCCTATATAAGACAAAATTTAATAATAATAAACAATAAATTACATTCTAAATTATTCAAACTGTTGCCATTTCCTATTCACATGTAGATGCCGTTGTCACTATTGTATGTTTATTCAATTTCCCTAAAACATTGCATCTGAATAGTAAGACTTCCCTTCTTTCTAATTTTATAATCGTGAAAATGTCGTCGTCGTCGTCGTCGTTGTCGTTTCTGTGTATTGAAAATGTGCAACACTATCTTTCTATATTTTTGTATCTTGTGGCTGATTAGTCGAATAAGTTAAGCACTCTTCTTTGAATTTGTATATACAATTTGTTTCTAGTCGTTGCAACAGCCAGGAGCAACTCATTCCCGTTAGAAAAAGAATTTCACTATATCTAATCCTGTAAAGTAGTCACGTTCACGTGACAAATCGCTTTCTGAATAAGTAAGCACTCTATATAGCAAAAAACATGCATATCCGACATTGTGACAGTTTTTATGTTTTTTTCCTAATCCTTCTATATGCTATAGAGGGTGTAAAATTGTAGAATATCCGTCTGTATACGAGTCATGCGGCTAAATTGGGTCAATTGAGTTTGCATATCTGTTGGATATCTAGATTTTGGAAAGTTGGACATGCAACATATAGTAGATATCGATTTGCAAAAAGTAAGGAGATGACTTCATGGTATATAGGTATTTTTATGTTTGAACATTTGTTGGTGGTACATGAATTAAATTAAAAAAGGCAGAACACATTCCAAAAATCTTATTGCCCATGCAGAGGAATATAGAAAATATCCAAACATTAACTCGATTTATTTCAAAGTTGTTTTGAAGTTGTGATGGATAATTTTTGTATAAATCGTATCCCTATCTTAATGGAAATATTTTAAGACCTTAATCTTGGAGATCTTTTGAGAATTGTTTCAATTAATTATTTTTAATTAAAACTGATTTTTTGGAGAAAAAAAAAGAAAACACCAAACCTAGCATCACTTCTGATGGACTAACTCTACAACATACTCGTAATGTTGATATTATTTTTTAAGGAGACCATTTTGAATTATTAAGGATGGAGTTATATCCTTTTAATGGTGGACAGTCTAGTTTGGCTCATTTTTTTATTGAAAAAACACTTTTTCCTTCACTGACAAGCGATTTATGCCTTACACATTTTTCAGCAATTTTGCCATTTATTAAGTACGAATTTTTATACATTTATGTAACCTGAAAATTTAATATTATTGTAATCGGAAACATCCAGTCATTAGAACTGTTAACCCCACATTGGGCGCCAATTACTTTTAATTATTAGAAATCGAAAATATTTATTTATTAAGATGAATATGATTGCTCTCATGCATGTGAATACCGTTACTTTGAATATTTCTACCCACAAAAAAAAAAACAAAACAAATTAATCAAACAAAAAATAAAATCCACAATTGCTGAAGGGTGATTTTTGATCAAGTGCAAAAAAACGAAGGCAAAGACAATGTGTAAAAGTCGTTGACGGGCTTAGTAAAATCTACACTGACAAAAAAATCACTTGTAATAACAATAAACACAGTTTATTGACTGTTTTTTCACTGTCTCAATAAACTTTTTGTGGATATTGCGAATTTTAAGAATTTGTACTCAATAAACAATTTGTTAGCTCAGTTAAACTCAGTTTATTGGAAAATTAAAATTTAGAAATTAATAACCTGTTGCTTGTATCAATAAACTTTTTTTTGACAAAAAAAACTCATGGATTTTCCATTGGTAAATTCAGATTTCAGTAAAAAAAATTGATTTTTTTCTTCCCGAATGGAACACAATTCAAATTGATTTTTTTTGCCACTTTATTGGTGATCTTTCTTGTCTGTGAAACTTGTGCGGCATGTCAAATTTTCATTTAAACTTGTTGTCTTTTGAAAAGTGTATGCAGCAAATTTCATATTAAACTGCTTCCATTTTTCAATAGGATTGTATTTATTTAAACAATTTCAGCAAACTTTTCCCTAAACGAATAAATTTCAAATCAAAAACCACATTTGTCAAGCTGACAGCTTAAATTTGTATTGGTGTTAGTAAAATCTACCGAAAAATTTAGATTTGCAAATTTGATTTAAAATCAAAAATAAATCAATTTATTCTGCCCAATAGAAAGCAAAAAGAGGGGAAATTGTGTTTTTGACAGATCCAAATCAAAAATAAATTGGTTTATTTTGCTAATGGAAAACCCCATCATACATTGCCTCAGACAATTTTTTTTATAAAACTACGTTATTGGCGCAATAAACAATTTATTAAATGTCAATAAATATTTTCTTTGTTAGCATGATAAATGATAATAATAGTTTATTGGTCCAATAAACTATTTAACACAAGACATTTTACTTATTTCTGATTTTGTCTGGTTTCTGGCATAAGTAAATTTCATCTGACAGCTTGAAAAATTCAGAAATCTGAATTTTCAGATGATACTTTCATCCTTCTAAAAGGTCACTAATTGGTCATAAAAGGTCAGCTATTTTCAGAAATTGGTCAGGCTTGGAAAACTTGTAATCCAAGCTTAAACTTTCTCAAGGTCATTAGAGATTTTTGACACCTCGCAAAAAAAAAGTATACCATTTGAAAGGCCACTGGATCGTTATAAAAGGTGAGGTAGTTTCAATAATTGTACAGCCATAATCTGTTTTTTATGATTTTTTTTAAGTTCTTAACATAAAAATGCATCAAATATAGGAATTATTTAAAGAAAGTTCGTAGAATATTTTCAATTGCATGACGCACTTGTATATGTACTTAGATTTTGAGAAACAGAAAAGTAAATGTTTTTAAATCAATCAAAATAATTGTTTTCAGCATTTTATTCTTTTTTATGCGAGATTCCACAAATGAGGTGAGTCACACTGTGACTTTGAATTTTGTTTTTTAAATTCATTAAAAAAAAATCTAAAGCTGACCAATTTCTGAACCTATAGCTGACCTTTTATGAGGATTGAGTTATGTACATTTCAGATCGTATATCTTTTTTTTTTAATACAACATTCTATACGACCTTCGTACGTCGTAAAAATTCATAAAAGAAAATCTAAGACTGACCAATTTCTGAAACTGCCTGAATTTATTATTATTATTATACCTACTTTGTTCGAATATACCACAAATGAGGTGCTAAAAATGGTCATGACCTTAAAAAAACTTAAGAAAATTATTTAAAAAATCTATAGCTGACCATTGACCAATTACTGAAACTATAGCTGACCTTTTAACACGATCGTATTCTTTCAAAAGGCATACTTTTCTTTTTCGAATATCCCATACATGAGGTGGTAAGATCCCGAAGCGCAATAATAGCCCTCGCACAGAATACATTTTTCATGAAGTTTTATCACAAAAAAACATACGTTAAGGAATATTGAAAACAAAACAATTTTATCAAAAGCCGCATTATTAAAAGCTTCTTCCATAATTTTTTTTTGGAAATTATAAAATTTCAAATGGTTTGAAATTCAATAATTTTGTTCACACATACTTTACTGATGATGGATAGATTGTATTTAATTCATTTCATTTAAAATTCAAATATATAAATCAAATCACTTCCCATCAGGAATTATATCTCCTTTCACTCTCGACCACAATACAAAAAATATTCAACGCTTAGGCGGAATATACAAATAGATAAATATAATTTAACCCTAAATTTCAAATAAAAAAAAAAAGAAGTTCTTCCATGATAATATTACCCATAAATAATTTTAATATACATTTCATTCTTCCGGCAACTTGACATATAACGATATAGTTAAGTCATTTTTGGCAAATACAAAAACCTCCCCATCAAGGTATATAGACATAGTTAAGTCGTTGAAGCATATACTAAAAATTCCCTTTTTTAAGACATTATCACATTTCGAACATAAAAACAAATTTTAGTTATCTAAAATTCCAATCAATAGCTAATTTTGTTAACGTTTTTTTTCTCAATTTAGCTTTCAGCGTAGGACAAAAAATAGGTGTGTTGCCAACTCACATTTCCTGATTTCTTTACCACGAACCTCCTTAAAGCTTAAACTTAGTTCTCTTCACCAAAAATTTCACAAAAACAAAAATATATATATCTTATCCTGAATATTCAATTACTTGACCCAATTGACAAAATATGGGCCACACACGCACAGGTTGTCGTTTTCGTCAACCGTACGTACATATACATACAAAAAACTTGAAATTAGGACACAAATAAAAAAAAACTTTATCAAGAAGGCTTGACGAAATACATACTTAAAGTTGGGAAATTACATAACATCCGAGATAATATGATTATTGAAAGAACTTTCTGTCCAAATAATTACAAAAAAGTTTTTCCTACTTTTTGGCGGGCTCATGTTGAAAACAAATATAGGCCATCACATCGTAGTAAAAAAAGAAAAGTATTCAAACTTTCTATGATTTTTAAGAAAACCAACGCAAAAAGTTGTAACAAGCCAAATCAAGGTCATCCATAATTTATTTTTTTTTCTATCTACAAGGCCCCAAAGGAGGGCGTTTTATTTTTAGGATTCACCTCTCAAAGGATCAAGAAGACGATTTAATTAACAATTTTGTTTTGAACTTTCCATAAAACGTTGTGTAACTTTTGTGTGTGGTGATGTGAATGGAACTAATAAAAGCAGATATTTTTTTTTGATATCCTTACTAATTAACTTAATAAAGGTTTTCCTGTAACGGAAACTCCTCGGCTGGAGCTATCCGGTTGGTGTGGTGACTATTGACAAAAGTAATGTTTGCAAATAATGTAAATGATTTGACTCTATATAGCCTTCCGTCAACGTCGTTGCTCGCATAAGACGATTTATTAAATTGTTGACTAGACGAAATGGAAACTATAAAATTGAAGAGTGGCGTCAGATAAAAATAGACGTTTTGTTTTATTTGTCAACACAAAATTTATTAGGAAAATGCGTGACAATCTTAAAATTGATACATTACGTTCTGCGAATTTAAATGAAGAACGTTTTATTATGTTCCATTAATCGGGTTAGAGAAAACTGCTTAAATTTGACTTGACAACAAAATTTATGTCTACCAATGTGTGTTGTTACTTGTTAGACGGAAGGAAAAAGTTTTTAACTTTTTCTGTGAGTTATGTACCTACATATTATTTATACAGGACATCTGTATTTGGCTCCATTCTTCCCTCAGGTATCAATACTTTTTTGCCAAATGTCAACTATGGAGTTGCTGAATATACTTTAGGTTTCAAAGACTTATCTATTATTTTAAATTTCAAAGTGGATGTACACCAAAATTGGTCACGATTATATCCTGCGGTGCTACAGTTATTAAAATCATTCAGTTATTATACTTTATTTATTGACATCAAAGAGTTTAATTTCCCTTAAGATTATACAATCAAAAACATTGTAAAGTTTGTACGTTAATTCATAAATTAACTAAAAATATGTCTTCTTAATTTAAAAACTTTTTTATATTCATATTTACCCAAAATTTGAATTCGAAATAAAAAAAAAAAATTTCATCCTTTTGCATTCTTTGCTTTCTTTAATGATAAATAATTTTGAATTGAAACTTCCGTAAGATTGAGCTTATTTCTGCAATTTGTTCGTCATTAAAGAATGAAAAAGCATGAATGAATTCCCAAAAGTTTGCATTCAATTGATTGTTGCAAAATAAATGGAAAAAAAATTATTGCAAATTTTTTTATTGAATGGTGATTACATAATTTGAAGTCTGAAGGCTCAAAGTAATATCAATGAACGCAATCTTATTATTGAAGTCCTTAATGATTGCATTCATAAAAGATTGTATTCATTTAGGCTGCTGGTTAATCTGAAAGTGCGATTCGATCAATTTAGTTTACGGATTCGATTCTGATCGGAAATCAGAACAGATTAAAGTACACTTAATTTAGTTTATTATCATTTTTTGCTGAATCGCAATTTCCGGACAACAAATTGAAACAAATTACAAAAAATAAACTGCAAATCCATGTGATGATGGTTCCATGTCATTATTCATTTTCTATACCAACTGCAGACAAATTCTTATTTAGTGCTTAGATTTCTATTTGATACCGTACTCTTAAAATTTTTTCTTACATAGCTAAATATTAAATTAAAATGTGAATTTTTCATCAATTTGCTTTTTATCATTTCCGAAAATAATTCTTCATTTCTATCATGTACTCAAGGTAATAAATTGTAATTTATATTGAATTTGATTTTTTCAAGCTGGACTGAACATATCTTATGATATTGGAATTATGTAATTTTTAACAAATGGTTTTCGAGCGTCTATATATGCTTCAAATAAAAATACCTACACTTTGCTATCAATATAAATTACACTCTATATACTATACCCTTTTTGTTGTTGTAAAAATTCAATGAATCAATCTTTACATACTCGAATGAAGTTAAATTTTATTTAATGGTTTGTGACGTCCTGTCCTAAAGTGTACTATACCTTTTTCCGATTCATGCTAATTTTACCTATACCCGCACTAAATAAATTTATTCATTTTCAATTTATTTGCTGTCAATGCAATCACCTTCTATAATCATTTATCTTAGTTATTTTTTTATTTCTTTTTTGTCGATAAGACTTGTCCTTTAAAATCGTTAAAGAGGGTGTTTAGGAAACCGTGCGTCTGTCGGTCGTTATTCGTGTATACTTTTCAGTGGAGTGAAACTCATAGAAAATTATTATTTTTTCCTAAATAAAAATAAAATTTCATGATTTTTTAAGATATAGGAATTGAAAATTGTGGCATTATTTTTATTATCATTGCTCTTTTTTTTGAAAACAATCAATAAATTTTATTTTTTGCTTCAAAATAAATAAATATACGCACTTATTCATTTTAGAATCTAATTCTTAGTTGAAAATAAGTTTAATTTAATTTTCTAGATTTATTTAAATAAATTGTTCGGCGTTACGATTTGAATAGATAAAATAATTTCGTCGAAAATTTCCGAGTTCGAATTCCCTTCCCATACAAATTCGAATTTCGAAATTAGATAACTTGCACAAAATTATTTTGGACATTCGATATTTGAATAGAAATTAAAATGACCTATAAAATTAAATAAAGTTGAAGAGATCTCAAAAAATAAAACAAAACACAAATGAACAAGAAACTACCACATCAAAATCGGAAAAGTAACAATTTCGAAATTATCTTATTTCAGCTCTAAACAATTCTGACATGCTGAATTACAAATTTAAAGGCATCTGATCTTAAAAACGACATTACAATTGAATCCAATCATAAAAAGGTTATTTACCGCAAAAAAATGTCATCAATAATTTTTAAGACACCCTGTACATTAACTCTTATATGATTTTTTTTCAGAAATCATTCAATCTATTAAGATGAAATAAGGCTACATCATTCGGTGATGTGACGCCTACCATACATCATAATATAATGGCTTTTCATCATTTTTAAGCATCCATCTGCTTCGGAAGTCTTGGTTTTTCAGATCAAACACTCTCAAAGGGCAAATCGTTGTCTTTTAAATGGATGATGGAAGAAAAAACTGTCTTCTAAAACAAACCATATATGAATATGTATACAAATATTATGTAGTACAATAAAAAAATATAATATTCATATATCCATTTCAAAAGTAGCATTATGGGATTTCTAAATATTTATTTTACTAGAAACTTGGTCTTGTTTTGTTTTTATTAGTAATTCGTTTTTTTGTCAAAGGATAAACATCATCCTATAAGTTATTTAGTAAAAAGAAGGTATTTTATGGATTTATGAAAAATGGAAGGACAAGTGGATTAAATAGCAAAAAATAGCATAGGTATTCTTTTTGTGGGCTGTATGTTAGGTGAACTTAACCTGTCATAATGAATTGTGTGAACTAAATCCTAAAAGAATAAACTCCCACTAACCAAAATGAAAAAACTCCCACTAACTTTATCAGTGGGAGTAAGGAGCAGTTTTCAATGTCTGATTATTTTTGTTTTGCTTATTGACAGAGTCGTTAAGCCAAAAATGAGATTCATCGTTGAAAAAGAAGGAAAATAGAAATAAACGGTCTTAAAATTCTGACCACCGGGCACCGACTCAGAATATCGATAATTATTATTAATAATTTCCAAACATTGTTCCTTCGTGAACTTCACCATGATTAAAAAAAAAACACTGACTGAAGATCGTCAATATCTTTAAAAAAAAGTTTAGAGGTCAGTTTTTATTAAAACACACAAATATTATAACCCTATTGAAAAACTCTTTCGAGGAAAATATTTACTTTACCTGTTTAATTTGCTTAGCCATCCATAAACTAAAATCGTAAATCTCCCATTTTAAAATTCAACTTAAATTAAAGCAAAAAAGCTCTCAAAAATTAACAAAGTTTTATTGCATTTTCCAAAACTCAAGCAAAATTTCAACTATCCAAAACAAAAATAAGTGCATCTGATCGATTGGGATCAAATTTATAGATTGTAAAACCGCAACATATTAAAAATCAATTAAGTTCATCAGATAAATCCACTTTTCCCCTCAAAAAACAAAAAAAAAACCAAAAAGCATTTTTAATCTCAGCAGTTTTGAAAACAAATAAAGTTCAGATCATTATTGATGGCAAGTTTATGAAAACCACGCATCGTATACTTTAGTTTATTGATGCCAAAAAAGAATACCGTCATGACAGTAAATGTCTATCAATTTGATTCTAGACAAAAGGGGAGATAGTATACATAAAGAGAAAGGAATTCTAACCATCAATGTGCTTCCATGCATAAGAAGAGAAAATCTGATTAAATCACTTTAATCCGCAATTTTTCAATTTTATTTTTATTAATTTTTGGCGGTCGTGCGAGTGTTATTATAAGAATAGTGTTTTGATGGAAAAAGGAACAAAAAAAATCAATTTAAATTTATAGACGAACCACGAACGATAAAATTACGGTTTTCCATTAATATATACGGTCGACAGATGTTTCAAATCTTGACGTCGAGTATGAAGATGAATTGTGGAACAATCAAGAGGGTGTCCTTACCTCATCAACCTCAAGTGTTTTAAAGATTTTTTATTACTGAAACGTTACAATTTAACTTTTATTTACAGTCACTAAACAACAATTAAAGGAAAGAACTTTATATAATCGACTCAAAAAGTTTCGCCATCGAAGATAGCTTAGCAATAGGACGGTAAATTGTAACTTCATTTTTTGAAGCCTTCTTATAAATTGGTGTTAGGTATGTACTTTTCCATATTTTGGTTGAAATCGAGCTTTTTAAGGATTTATTAACAAGGATACATAACGTAAATAGAGGAAGGTACGTCATCAAGTCCCGGGCTTAAACAGTCAAGTTTCAAAATATTTTCTGTATTAGAATCACTTATTATAAAATTTATCAAAGATTATACAGATGGGTGAAATTAGCATGAGGAAGAGGAGTATCCTTGAAATAATATTTGCAATAACCTCAGATTCATGACCAGTAGAATTTAAATAAGATGTAGAACTATAGGATAGCTTTCAATCTTTCTTTTGCTTTTAACAAAATTCCAAAAATTGTTTGGGTTAGTCTTATGTTCGTTTTCAGTTTTCCGTTTATTTTTTTTTCATATAAAGAGTTCGAATAATCAACAAACAGGCATTTGAAATTCATAAAAGTCCAATAATCTTCATCATTTATAAACAATATTTTATAGAAATAGTCGGATGCTTTCCCTAAACAATTAACAATTAAACCTTTCTACTAAAAGGAATGTGAATATTTATCGGTTTCCTCTTGAATCCAACTTCGGACGTACTTTCAAGTACAGAGATTCTTTCTTAAGTCCCACCACGCGAATGTTGAACACTTTAATTGACCCTCCCTTCCCCTCATTTTAATATTCTGAATTTATTAACCGATGTGCATCGGTAGCGTTTTTTAAATCCTCCCCTACTTTCCAATAGCTCTTTACCATCTTAAATATTAAAAGGGTTTTCAAAAACACCTTGGTATAGTGCGCACATTTTTCTCTAGGCCGACCTTTTAACCTTTAATTGCAGCATTTGGGTGTATAGCGGCTCATATACGGACTTATCAAATTAAATACCACATTTTCCACATTTGGTAGTCAGAATTTTTTTTTCAGAATTAAGTATATTTTTCTTTCTTTAACTAATTTGCTTAACACTTGCTTAACACTAACAAAACTTGACACTTTTTTCAAAATGATTGATGCCTTTTTATGTTTCATGCAACGAAGGGTGGATGATGAATTCCTTTTGGTCAAGGAACGTCTCCATTTTAGAAAACCTGTTGAATATTCTTAAAAGAAATTAATTTTTTTACATAACAATTCATAGTATATACATAACTTACCTACCTACCGTTTTGCATGTTAAAAAGTACTTTGGACGAAACATTTCGAGAGCATAATTTTTTTTTTCTTTTTGAACTTTTGAACCCAAACAACATTAATCTTAATATTACACTAAGTACACCACCTTCACTTCCTATTTAGTGTTGACTTTCATGATTTTTTTTTTCTTTTTCCCTTTTGCTTTCAAGTGTACCCTGTCATAAGGACGATAAGATTAAAGGATATTTATTAGCATCATGTGCGCGTGGGTTAAACAATCACAATAAATTCAAACAATATAAATTATCCGCAAGTGAAGTGATTCTCTGTTAGTCGCATATATAGCGATGTAAACCTTGCAATATGTAGGTATAATTATATATTTGCCGTCCCGTATGTGAGGCGCCTGTAATAGGATATATCTACTAATAAATAATTAAGCTAAAGGGATCTGCGTCTTCTATTGGGAAGGACATCGGGAAATATACATTTCTTGTATATGTAAATCGAGCAAATAATTCTAATGAGTAGTTTCAATTATCTGGAGACATAATACGAGATGCTAATTTGGGTATATGACGTTGTACAAACTTTTGGAGCTTAAGATATAATTTCAATACCCTTGTAAGAAGATAATATCACAAGGGAATAGATATTTAAATACGGGTTCTTGTTGATTTTGAGAAGTTATACGAAGAGATTCTATGGCACTGTATTATTATTTCGGAGAATTTAATAATACATAGATAAAAATAATGAACTAGCTATATAACATAGAATGATACATTATTAACAATATTACGGGGCCCTTGGATGGGACTAAAGGGAAATAAAAACTAATGTTTATATATGATGAAATTGATAACGCCTCTTCCTTATTGACCGCAAAAAAAAAATTTTAAGAAAAATGTATGTATATCGTTGTTAGCTGTTTGAAATAGAGTTGAGATTTAGGGAATACCGTACCTATCTCAAGGGGCTGTGACGACGAAAGCAATTTAAAAGGGTTGAAAAGATATGCATGCAGCCAAAGAGAAGGGGTAGAATCATCTATTTATACTAAACTCAAAGTCACATCTGAAAACATATAAAAAGTAAATAAATAGAGCGATAGCTCGAAAAGAATCAGAATTCAGAACCTTAAACACTCAAACCTACAAATTTCTGCCGATTTCGAACGACTAATAGATAAGACACATGATAAATTATAGCAAGAGATACTCTTGGAAGATTTGTCACTTTCTTTCCTAAAACCTGGAGCCAATAGGTACCCCTAAAAAAAAAATATTTTCGTGAAATTCTTCGGACTATGGAAAAGAAGGACCATTTTTTGAATAACTGATATTTTTTCGTAAAAAGTGAGTTAACCATGTTTAAATTAATTGTTAATAATAACTATTCAAGCATATGTGAAAAATATCTATTTTAGTTAATTAAGAGCTGACTCATAAAATTTGGTCGAATAAAGCTTCGAGTTTAAAATAGAGCCGATGATTCTACCTGGGTAATCATCAACACGGGTACCCGGTTACCCAGATTGCTTATACCCGGGTAGTAAATAATGGGTATAATGGGTATTACCTGGGTAACCGGGTGCCCAGGTAGTTAAAATTACCCGGATACCCGGGCAGATGATTACCCGAGTGGAATCATCAGCCCTAATTCAATGTCTCCAACATCTTGATGAGACATAAAATTAATTAGTTCCATCTTACTTATTTTACAAATGGCTGTGGTTCGCACCCAGTTCCTATTTTTGCTTTCTTTTTTTTTTGCTGTACCCGGGTAGTTGGGTAGTCGGGTTATCGGGTACCCGGGTAATAGAGAAAGTTCAACGGTGATTTAAGAGTATTGAACAGTTGCCAATGTACAAGTGAGGAGATAATACTAATACAGCGCCTCAAAGGGCTAGAGGATTGCTCCCAAACCCAACTCAATTCATTGAAACTAAATCATAAAATGGCTTGTGATATGGTGTCTCAAGTCTCAACTAACTAAGGGTTTCAAACTGGAGAAAGTAAGCTATATACGGGAACGACCTAACCATCTAAATAAGCAAATCAGATTTACTCAATTCAAGAAATTTCTTCGAAGCCTCAAGAACTAAAATTTAAAAAAAATAAACAAATTTTGTAAATGATGAAAATAAAAATGAAAAATTCTATTAATTTTTTGTTTATATTTAAGGAAGAATATCCAATGCAAAAAAATCAATAAAAGTCAATCAATTAAATGACTGTTTCTTGAAATGTGAATTTTTTTTATTTTGAGGGACTATTTCACTGAAATATTATTCACAAATCTGATGATTAATGCAGATTTTCACCTTAATTGTATATTGTATAGAATATGAGGAAAAAATTAAAAACAACTTCCGACAAATAGGTGACAAGTAAATCCTGTGAATTATTTTCCAAGAGAATTTTTAATTAAATATACAAGAAAAATATTTATGGCGCCAAACGAACATTTTAAAATTGGTCAATGACTTTGCAGAAATTTATTTTTTGTATTTTCCTTTTCAGAAGAAAAAATTATGAATCACAAAAGAATAAAAAAGCTTTTGAAAATAAAATACACGACTCGGTCGCACAAACTTGCTCTTAATGTACAAATAACTAGGAATTTGTAAGTTATTTACATTGCTCCAATCACACAAAAACTATAGGGTATGTTGAAAGTTATTTCTTTTGAAAAATTCAGTGGTCGTTGTAGGACGTAGATAATTATATAAAAGTGTGACCGAAAAAAGAAAATACTAAAATGCAATATTTGCAAAACATTAAAAAAATCAATCGAAAACCTTTTTACAAAAAATCCATCTCACTATTTTCGAATTATTGAATTTTCAAATAAAAAAATTAAAATTTTTTTATTAAAAAATATTGTACCTAATCAAATAGTTGAATATATTTTTTTAAGAAAAGAAAGGAAGGGAAGAAATTAATAACTTTTACCTGCCGTACAATTTTTTTAGTAATTAATGAAAATCTTATTTTTCTCAAAAATTTACCCAGAACTAAAAAAAAAATTAAATTGGATTAATAAAAATCAAAATTATTTTTTTGAAAATTCGATATTTAGAAATTGTGTAAAAAAAAATTTTTCAAAATTATTTTTTAACTCCGTATTAATAAATACTACAAAATGGCTAACCAATTTTCTTTAACAAAATTTTATGCATTAAAAAAAAACAGTTCCAAACCGATTTTTTCTCATAATTAAAGATTTATTAAAAATATTATAAAGATTTATTTACAATATTCAGACTTTAAGACCACGTTGTGATCATACGTAAAAGCAAGTTCGATGCGTTCTATTACAGTCTTGCATTTTATTTTATTATACCTTTCCAAAAATATAAAATTCGAAACCATCAAAAATAATCCTGATTTATTGCAAATTATTTCTGAAGCCGTCTCTAGGTACTTTCCTGTTTTCGACATATGAACGCTCATATCTCGATTTTATATTTTTCCTAATTTTGTTTATATCCACGAAATTTTAATTATTTCAAAATCTATCGATTATATTTAAAAAATGGCACAAAATTTTAAACCTCCTTATGTTAAGGTATTAGCATGATACTACTAACAAATTTAATAACTTTAAAGATCTTTACTAAAAAGTTCTTAGTTTTAAACATTTTTTAACTAGTATCATACTAAACCTATTTTCTCAATAAACTGACAATTCGTGCGAACAAGTAAGCAAACATACCATTTTTACATTTTTAACTGTCAAAGTCACAGTTGGAGTAAGCTTGATACTTATAAAAATTAAATAAGCATTTGGTGATTTTAACTCTGATAAAATGTTTAAAAGATACGATGCTTACTCATTTAAAATTTGAAAAAATCATACTAAAAATGCTTTAACATCGTACTGAATCTTTTAAAATTTTGATCCAATATGTCTCTATCTCCTAACCTTTCATTGAATGTACCTATAGAACCAATAGAACTAAAAATTCAAAAAAGGTAATGTGGCAGGATGGAAAAATTATTATCTAAATCTGATTATAGCCAATTTCCGAAATAAATAAACAATGCCCAAATAGTTGTTTATCGTTATTTTATCAGAGGATTGAAGAAAATTGCTTCCTTCGGCCTGCGGGCGACGCGACGTTGTGTTTAAGGTTTGTAGGTCGACGTACAACATTGAAAACATAAAGTATTCGGTTTCACTTTAAAAACTCAAATAGAAACACCCTATTTATTGTAATACAGAATAATAACCATGATAACAATAATATTTTGTGCAAGAAATAAGAATACTGCTTCAAATGGAACTCAAACCCAACCCTCGTAGTAAGCAGAACTAAGTGCATACACACATCCCCTTAATCATTGATTTCATCCCCAATTTCAGAACTTTTGCTGAAATTCTATCAAAATGTTTAAAGCTCTTTTTGAAGAAATTCTCTTTAACCCCTATGGACCTAAGATACAGCTTTACAACGAAGAGACCTGCAATTGGTCCAACCAACTATTTTTTTGTTACTTTATTACCAAAATATATTCCAGGATTTTCTTCTCCTCTAAAAAAATATCCTATCACGTCATATCATTAAATTCTACATTTTCATGATAAATGAAAGAATTTTCTATAAGTTTCATCAAAGGACCGTTTATTGCACAGATTTTATAATAATATTCCTACATAAAAACAGCCATCATAAAATATCTTTAAATTTTTTAGGGTGGTTTATCATCCGCTTTACTTTAAAATAATAGGCCAGATCGTCCGTCCTCTTTCTTTCATTAAATATGAAAGTATTTATAAACCAAAATTTTTTTTTTGAATATAACGCACACAGGAGCTGAGATTTTTAAGTCACTATAATCAGCCCTGTGGTTCTACACGAGCTGTCGCGCCACCAAATTTAATTTTATTTTATTTTATTTAATTTGATTTTATTAAACCAAAAAGAGGATGACATGCTTAGATTGTTCCTACCAACTTCCCCTAAAAAAGAACAGACTTCATACACTTGATATTTAAGGGTTTTCCTTGTTTCTTCATTATGAAATGTTTTTTCCAAGTTTCTATTTATGTTGGTGTACACTTTAATGTAATTATATAACAAAACATTCTAATTTACCTAAGCTTTAAGCTTAGTTCATACTTCCTCGTGAAGTGAACAACCATCAGTGGAGAAAGTGAATTTTTGACACAATTTGCTTGACTTTTGCAGCTTTTATGGTCAAATTGTTAAAGCTACACCAAAAATAAAAGAGTTCCCGTACATTTTGCGCGTGAATATGGTTCACCGTGAACGCAAACTCTCCACTTTTTGTCATGGCTTCACGACCACGCTCACGGGTGAACAAAAATGCAAATTTGTATATGGATTCACGACATGATTCACAAGTATGTACTAGGCTTAAGCAATAAGATACTATTCCAGTTGTGCACCACATTTCCATTTAAAGGTAATTTATTGAAATTAAAATCTAATCACCATCAAACTTATGTTTAAGAATGATTCAAGGCTTTCAGTAACACAAAACTATATTTTTTGTTTCAATTCATGAAAACTATTTACTAAACCTTGGATTTAAAAAACTAAACCCCACCTTACTCAAATCATGTTGATTTGAAAAATCTTTTATTAATTATTTCAACAAACTTCACAACTGAATAATAAGAAAATTTTAGCCCTGAATTTACATACATATGTACATACATACCTTCATATATTTGTCATACATTTTCTTGCTTAAATGCAAAAGTCCAATAGTAAAAAACCCACCTCCACCCAGTCAAGACGTCAATCTGGCAAAAAAATCGTCTCAGCCTGTCAAACAGCAGTACAAAACTTCCATCATCTTTCACAAGATCAAATTTATAAAGTTTTTGAAAAAAATCTTCAAGATGACGGATATCCTTTAGCCACCAAGTACTTCAAAAAACTAGTGACAATTGAAGATAGTCAGATTAAGACAGATTTCCGTTTCAAGAAGCGTGTTCGAGATTCTCATTGTTTACTATTAGCCATAATTGAGAATGTTAAATCAGCTGAAGATGCATATCGAACAATGGGTGATAAAAAACTTACACTTAGACTGCTTATACAAACGATTTATATGATTCAAGCCCAAGATAAAGCCTTTAATTGGCTAGTGAAGGAGATTTATAAAATAATTTTAAAAATATCAAAAGATTGGGACGAAGAATGTTTAGAAGAGGTGTCTAGAACACATTTTGAATATGGTGTTGTATTGGCAGAAAAAGGTAATTCAAAATAGATATGTATACTTAACTATTAACTGAGTTTCTAAGAAACTTCACATTGTTTTCTAAGATGATTGTCTGGAAGAAGCAATCTTGTATATGGAAAAGTCTTTAGATGAATGCAGGGGAACCATGTGGTATACCAATGAAACTGATCGCAAATTTTTACACGAAGATGTATGTACGAAGCTTTGTGAAACGCTTTTACGACTTGCTGTAATAAATTCTAAGAATAATCCTCAAATGTCAGCCAGTTTCGCAGAAAGAGCTGCTAATGCAATTTATAAAGGTAAAACATTTCATTTAGAAAACACTAAAATACGGTGATCGTTTATCCACAGAAAATCTTCAGAAATATATTTTGTGTTTTCGCATTTGGCGTGTTCAGAAAAATGAGATCTCAGAGATTTTTCTCACTCAAAAAATGAGCAAGTGAATCCAAGATTTTTTTTCCTCAGAGTTTTGAAAGCAAAGCTGAGAAATTTTGCTGAGGAATCCTGTTCAGGTAATTGAGATTGTTGAGATCTCCGAGATCTCATTTTCCTGAACATGCCTTAGTGCTGAATTTCTCAAGCTTCTGATTGGCCAGCTGTCATACGAAATTACTGTTATTTTCATCTAACAGCTGACCAATTAGAAGATCAAAAAATTCAGAAATCTATGCCTTTACGTTCCATTACTCGCGCATCGATAAAAATAGTCGACAAACGATGAAAATTGAAGCAAATTATATGATTTTATGACTAAGCCAGTTCACGTTTCTGAGATCTCACTGAGCAAACGTCTGTCAGCTCCACTGAGGAGAAGGAGAAACCTGAACAAAATTTCTCCTTAAGAAGTCAAAAGCGCTCTCCATCTCGTTTTTATAAATTGATCAACTGCAACACAAAATAATTGAGCAAACGAGTTCAAAAAATTTCAGTCTCAGCTTTTTGACAGCAAAAGTGAGGAATCTCACTGAGGAATAACGTCAGATTTATGAGATTGCTGAGATCTCCGAGATCTCAAAAAAACTGAACTGGCTAATTATATGAATTATAGGCACTGAATACTGATATCTGAAGATTCTGTTTTTTTCTTAAATTATATTTTTAAACAAATTGAAACGACTGATAAAATTAAAATTTATTTACTTCATTTTTTAAATAATTCAAAATTAGTTGGAACTAGAGAAAGTCCGAGTTTATATTGTTCTGCCAAAATACGTCAATCGGAATACCTAGTAGCAAACCGCAACTACAAAGAAGCCTGCGATATTCTTTATACTATTGAAAAGCACATCATGTCGAACGATGCTCCACGGAATAAATGTGAATTTTATCTTTGGCTGGGAATTTGTCATTTTAAGTAAAAAAATTTAAATTAAATATCAAATAAAAAATTACTGTAATATCATTTCATTTCACATATAGTATTTCCCCCGAAGACGTAAATTTAACTTTAAGAAAATTCAAGCTTTCGTTCGACTTAAGTGATAAATATAATTTCGCAGATTTAAAAGCTAAAACCTTATTGTACTTTGGAAAGATTCATTCGAAAAAATCATCAACCCATGCTCAAGCAAGAGAATGCTTCATCAAAGCCAAAGACCTTTTTCTGAGATTAAGGGATTTTGAAAATGAGAAACTAGCTAGATTTTTGATGGCACAGTTAAGGGCATATCAAATATTTCCAAATTATTTGGAATTAATTAAAAGAGCTTCAATGAATAGTTTTTGTTATTTGTACGATTTGATGCAGTGGCAACAAAAACTTTTGCCATTTTGGAACGAAGAGGGAGATTTGAGGCATCATGAAGATGAAATTCAATGTATTTTACAAGAGAATTTGGAAAATAAGATTTTTGAATCCGGTGATGACTAATAAAAAAAACTTTTACATTTACATTGTTCCTTTTCTTCTGCAGAAAGATCTACCTCTCAACGAAAATTGTACATCGTTCAAAGCTGAAATTTTTTAAATGAAAATTAAGTTTTTGAAAAATGTAAAAAATTAACACAACGAAAATTGAGAAATGTTTTCCTATTTTCTGGCCAAATTCTCGTTTATGACTGAACTATATTTGTGTTGAAATGTCGTTGAACAAGGAAAATGTCAGTGATGAAACCATTTTGCAAATTAGGTAGGTATATATCAAAATATCAGAAAGAATGAACGCCATTATTTAACTTTGTGTACATTTATTGAAAATTAATTTTTTCAAATATTTTGAAAGTTTTGTGGCAGTTTGTCTTACAAGTTACAATTATGTCAGTGCTGCGTAAATCCTATGGGATTTTTTTCTTTTTTTAAAATGAAGTCATAAATGATAAAGAATTAATGAAATTATGACAAGTTATCATTCGTGAGAATCCAAAACCAGTCTTAAAAAAAAATATTTCAATTTTACAGAAAAAAATGTTCACGTTTCATTTCACACTTTCCAACCATTTTGCCTGCAAACTTTAATTACCCCAGGTAATAAATTCACACAAAATTTACAGTATTCCGTACTACTTTATTTTAATGACACGCACGAAATGATGTTTCGTTTTTATTCATTTACTCCAAAATTTGGCGCGTTCAGAAAAATGAGATCTCAGAGATTTTTCTCACTTAAAAAGCAAGCGAATCCCTGGTTTTTTTTCCTCAGAGTTTTGACAGCATTGCTGAAAAACTTTGCTGAGGAATCCTATTCAGGTAAGAAAGATTGCTGAGATCTCATTTCCTGAACATGCCTATTGACATTTTGCTGACCTTTAAATTTCTGCAACTTCTAGGACAGTAAATCACAAATATAGCGAAATATTTTAATCTCTCGCGAGCGTTCTCTTTTCTAAGAAAACTGTTAATTTTTCAGTACGAGAACGACATTGAACCGAAATTCTCACAAATTTTCAAGCCCGTGTTTTATGCACGTATGTTAACCTCTTTTAAAATCAAGACTTGAGATATTTTTATTGGTAAAAGTAAGTCGGAAACTGGTTCACTAAACAACCTCAAAAATCGCTTGCTATGGCGGAAATAGAGGAAATGCGTTTATTTTAAAATTTAAACAAAAATGGAGAGCAATGCAGTGCGAATCCAGTATTTCATAATTGACATGATTTTCTTTTGTGAAACACTTTTCCGTAAAACTTTCTTACGCCGGAAGGAGACTCATTTAAATTGTTCTTTCCAATTAGCATACCTACTTACCACCGTATTGGGAAATATGAATAATTCAGTTTGTTTTGCTAAACTGTGTGGTATATGTTGATGTCTACTCCTTCCAGAGGTAAACTTCTTGGTACAATTTTACATATATGTACATAGTACATACATACTTATGTATAGGATCTCTTGCAGAATCTGATATGGTTTAGAATTTAGGAATCGAAAGTGATATCCACTTAGTTTGGGTTAAAAATGAATGTTTTAACTTAAGTGCCCTTACGGATGAAAGTTTTAATTAAAGTGAAGTAAAGTATAGTTTTCTTTTATAGACAAACAAAAAATGGCTCACGAAATAAAATATTTACTAGCAAAATTACTTGTGTGGTTGTTTTTTATTGCTCTGAGTAGCTTTTCTAAAAGATAGAAAACAACTTATTTAAAAGGACAGACCACAATGACGACGTCGGTCGGCAGCGACGATAGCAAAGTTGGTCTATAGAAGAGATAAATGTCGACTTAAGTTATATGAATTATTAATACTGACATTCTTATACATATATATGTTATAATACTTTACTTAGGTATAATGTACCTTTAAATTCAAACAAAATAATTCACTGTCAATTTATAAGTTTGTTTCATTCGTGATTTTTTCTATGGGTAAGAATTATGTGCACACATTTTTTTTGTGTCTGGACTTTTAAGTGATTTATTTTGCGAATGTTATTCTTAAAATACTATAAAAAAAAACTCCATTGTTTCATTGTCTGTCTCTTTAAGTTTAGAATTGATGGTTATCTTAACAGAAACCAACAAGAGATTATTATTATATAGGTAACATTAACACCTACAAGATTGTTAGCATCCACATAAATCTCTTCGGTTAATTTCAATTTTACCTGAGGGGATAACACATTTAAATTAAAACACATCTAATTCGTTGACAACATAAATTGTAGGTAAATACATACATAAATTTTATTATTTAAGTGCCTCTTTCTAAAATCGAGCGAAAAAAAAAATATTCCCCACATTCATCACCCCATGTAGATATTTAAAACAAATCCCCTTTAAAAATTAAGATATCATTTTCGACATGTTGATGGTTTTGGAGATTTTCCAAAACCACATCTCGCAGGGAAATATATCTTAAAAAATGGATATATGGTTAAAAAAAAAAATAACAATTTGAGACAAATTCCAATGTGGGACTTGTTTGTATTTTGTCACAAACCACCTGACATCATAAAGCCACAACGCTAATTACTTAATAGACAAAGCTGTCACCAAACTAAACATAACATGATCATAAATTTTGAAATTTCTTCCCCAATAAATATAATTTTTTGTGTAAAACATTCGTCTGATTTAAAAGTATCTATAGCTATATCACATTGAATTGTTTACTATTTTATCATAGAATATAGAAAGAACATCATGCTGCGTTTGTCTATTTGACATTTTTGACAGTCAAAGAACTTTCACCGAGTGTTTTTTGTTTGTTTCGGATTTAAATCTATTTTTATAAAGAATTTATTTGTTTATTGTTTTTTTTTTTTTTGCTTTTGTTTTGTTCAGAAAGTGTGCACGAAGATTGTTGAGTGATATTGTATGGTTAAATTATTTAGGTAGGTATATGTTCTTAAAATATTAAAAGAAAATGACTTGCACAATGATGCACATAGGATAGGAATACAAGTAGACTCTTGGCAAATGACCAAATACATTTGAATGCAAAGTACCGACACATAATGTCCAGGTAGAGAGACATATTATAGGTCGAGATCGTAAAAGTAAAAGTTCGGCAATAATGCCACAATGAAGTCTATTTTCTGCAAATAGGTATTGTCTGTTTGAAATTTTATTTTCTGTTTAAGGAGTTTTGATGTTATGCTTACAGCAATGAAATCATCAAATTTTAGCCAAAATTTACAAAGCAATTTTTTTCCAGCAGTGATTCAGCATATTTACCGTTATTTTTTATTTTTTTTTTTTAAATCGCAACATGATTCACTTCAATTTAAAAAATATAAAAAACAGCTTTAATAATTTAAAAATTCGTTTCCAAGAAACAGAATTCAGAAGTGCCTCGCATTTTGTTGCATTTTTGTTCTTATTTACTCAAAACATTTCTCACTATTAGGACAGTGATTTATGAAAAATCTTCTTTTTTTTTACTGAAATATTTAAAAATTTATTTTATTCAGTCTAAATCCAGATCAAATTATTGGTTAAACTGTAAAATCATAACTGCGGGCAGAAAGAATGAAAATTCAAACAACTGTTAATTTTATAACTTAACAGGATAATGAGATGACGTATAATGTCCAATCAACAATATAGCATCCATGTTCTGCATTCCACTTATTAGTCCAGTCAATAAAGCATTTTACTCGGAAAAAATGGATTTTTGTGCTAATTATGAATTTGAAATTCAAATTTTTTTGGTATTTCTGAACCAATTCCATCCGCTTTTTTATGTTTTGTGAATTTAATGCAGTTGTAGTTGGTTTTGTGCAAAATGTAAGCAAACTTTGTATTTTGTTCTTTTAAGTATTTTTTATTATTAATTTAGAAGAAAACATAATAAAACCGAATATAATATAAGTAACTATATAGACCGAGAGCCCGTAGCAAATTTTGGGTGTGAATGATAGCAAAAATTCACTGGTATTTTTAGATAGGTCTTTGCTTTTCATAAGCAAATATGAAAATCTTGCATTTCATGATAGCGGCCTTTGTCGGTATAATGGTGCATTAAAAATGCGTTTTTTTTTAAAGCCCACATAAAAAGTATAGCAACTTAATCGTTATATTTATTAAAACATCTGAGCGCCCTAGACATGAAAATGGCGCTCCAAGACATCTTGCGTGGGGTCTTCTGCATCCAAGACGAAGCCATAAGATGGGTATAAAACAGGTCCCTAAATAAAATGTGATAGCATTTAGAAATATATTCTCACTGATAGAAGCTTCAATCTGATAACATAATATGGTAATCCAAGACTTTTTCCATGGGGCTGCTTATCTATACCAGATGCACTACGGCTGAAATGCAAGACTTTCATATTTGAATATATGAAAAGTAAAGACCTATTTAAAAATACCAGTTAATTTTTGCTATCACTCACACCCAAATTTTATCCGCGGTGTAAATTCTCTTTTCAAAACAATTAAAAATGGATGCTTCCATTCATGTTGAAACAACAATTGACATCGGATTAAATCTACTACAATATTATCAAAATAGTGCCATGTTAATTTAACAATGAATATAATAATACATATTGAAATCATGTACCTATGTATGTTTATGAGTTGATATGGGAAACCGCACCTTGTAAGTTTAACAATACACCTGTTTAAGTTTAACCTGATGTATGTTACTAACGCAGAAATCTTATTTTGTTTGGACTAATCTCAGAAATCATAAAAATTGTTGTAATTTTTTTTTTTTTTTCAAAATAAACTATTTTTAGGGAAATATGGGGTAAAACAAAAAGTGATTTAAATTTTGAAAAGGGTATTCTTAAGGGGTTTAAAAAATTAGGTAAAATCAAAAAAAAAGTTTTGTTTGTTTTGTGTTTGAAAAGTAATAGTCACTTTAGAAACATTTTTTAATATTTAGCTAATTATAAGGTGATATGGAGTAAAAACAAAAAATAGCATCCAATTTCAAAAATTCAGTTTGTATTTAAAAACCAATATTCAGAATTCAAGAATCTCTCAAAATGAAGCTTTTTGTAGTGTAAAAAAGGGTAAATTCAAAAAAGTGGTATTCAATTTAAAAGAAGCAAAATTGTTATATTTTGAGGATGGACGTCGAGGATCACTTTAGAACAAAACAATTTTTTAATATTTAGCTATTCATGACGTTAAATGGGGTTATTTATATTTTTAAAATTCTTTTTGCGTCTTAACATTAATATTTATAGAGGTTCTATTTCGAGAATCACTCAAGGATAACAATTACATATTAATTGTTATATTTATTTATATTTTCTTTTTTTATATTTAACAAAACTTAGATTTTTCTATACGTGCGAAGCCGGGTGGGTCGACAGGAACTTAATTGGCTTTTAATATTCACTGCACCTATATCAATTCTAAATCGTATAATGAAATTCAAAGGATTTAATTTTTTCTAGTTTTTGAGAAAATTAATAATTATGAAAACTACTCTTTTATTTGATTCTGTCACAAATGGTGTCATACCCAAACGATTATAGGTACGTACCCCCATTGTGCCATATAGGCTGTGAATATAATTATTTGGTAAGACATGAAATAAACAAAATGTAAACACCTTTCAATACTGTAAAGGTTTATTCCATCTTAAAAAAGATACCTTATTATGTTTTAAAGACCTGAATCTAATAAAATAAAATTAATCGTCCATTTTGGAACTCAGAAATGCAAACATTTTTAATGTAAAACTTCCTTTTGCTTTTACTTTGCGGTGCATGACTTTGATTTTATTTACTTCATCTTTGATTCTATTTAAATTTAAAATGAAAACGATACGTCTTAGTAATATACTTTATTTTAGTTCACTGCAAAAACTTCGGAAAAAAGGGTTCAAATGCAAACGTGCTGCAAATTTTTACCAAAAAACGAATACCTACATTTCCATAATATGTTTGAATTTCTTTCCCTAGGGGATTCCCATAAATAAACAAAGAAATTCACATATATCTCATATCAGACACATTTCACACCTACTCAAATACCTCTCAAAATAGTCCAGTCCGTAATAATTGCTTTTGGAAAAAATGATTTAACAACAAATTCTTCCAGCGCTGCCGGTGTTTTGTATGTGAGTACTGAGTGATGAATGTTGTTGAAACACCCGACTATTTTTGACTAATTTATTTAAGAACCGACGAAGTTTTCAGATTAATAGCTGTTTTTTATGTTTTATGAGAATTAAAGTAATTACCACTGTGTGGTTTTATCGTAACAGGTGGTTTTGATAATCCAAATTTATTATATAGATTAATGTTATTTTCTTAATATGTTTGTATGAGTAGGTATTTCATATTTTAAGCAAGTGAATTCAAAAATATTGTGACACATTGGTCTGGATATGTCACAACTTCAGAGAGAAATCCACATTAAATATTAGAATTTTCGACAGTGTTATGTACATTATAATGTTTATTTTAAGTCTAAGAGATTTCCTTGAATTAATTGAAAGTGTGTTCGATTGAAAAGATCAACATTTATCATCTCATTGCTTTATAAAACCATCAAAACTTTATATCTAGCCAAATCTTAAAACACCACATTAACGAAACCATAATCGATGCAATCATTTAATAAATACAAAAACCATACTGCCTTTGATGTTTTCCAATTAATCATTTTTCATTTTTAAATTGATTTTATTTTTCCAAAAACACAGCAAATTTTAAGTCATCTACCTCAAACAAACAGCAACATCTTCTTTCAAAAAACAAAGAAAACACGATAGAATCCAAGATATGTACTTTTTGTTTGAAAAATCATGAATTGTTTTGAAAACCCACTCCATGAGGCAAAATAAACACACTTAATAGTGCCAACACCACTGCACTGCTTTTAAGATTTGGTCTATATTATATATATTGAAGCAGGGATAAAGTGTTTTGACAACCACTCGAGTTATAAGGGTGCACTGCTTCATAATTAAGGAACTGAAATAATTATAAATTATGAGCTCTTCAAGCTTTTGTTAGAATATGATTGCATGCGCGTCATGATTTGAAATTGCTAGCGAAAAATATCTTTATATTTGTTTAATAATTACACTCTGCACTTTTCGATTGTGAATTGAAACTAATATCATTTTTATTTGAGCGGGGTTCGTTTAAGTGAAAAACCCGCTTAAGTGAAAGAAAGACTGAGACATAATGGAACTTTTCTTAAGCGGGTTTTATGTGGGTACTTTATAATGATTTTAGGGGGTTAAAGTTTGAAGAGAGTTGTACCTATGCAATAAAAATGAAATTAAAGTTGAATTGTATTATTTGTATTGTATTACGCGTTGACTCTCTAACGTCAAAATGATGTCAAATTCTGTACCAAAGTTGTCAAGAGTGTGAAGGTCAATACAAAATACTGTCAATGCTATTACGGTTGCTTTGAAACTCGAGTTGATAAAAATGTAAAGTGCAACGCCATGCGCGTAGTTAATGGTGGGCAAAGGTGGGCGGCGCCCACCCTAGAAATCGTATTGCCCAACCTAGAAAATCGACAGTACTAACTTGTCATTCATTATAAAGACAACAAAATTTATATTTTTCCTACATTAAGGTTTTTACCAGCTGGTCGTCGTATTTTCCTCAAGGTATGTGTAAAAAAACGCAGACATAATAACAACGTATCACTATGTTCATACGTATGTGCAATACGTGAAAACTAATTGCAAACACAATACCTACAAACAACCGGGTAATTCGTTTATATGCAGGATCGAAAATCCGACCCTAATCCAACTCGATCTTGCGTTCTTGCATATAAACCAGATATTATAAGTTATAGATACGAAATATGTGGTGTCATTTAGGTTTTGCAGGAGTATGCGTTAAGAAAGGTATACCAGTCCAAAAATGTCATATCCACCACGCTCATCTATGTTTTCAGCTCTTAGGCCGTGTCCGAATTGCGTTAAAATTTTCTACCACTGGTTAAATTTTGACGTGTGGTTAAAATGGGATAATTTTTTTATTTTTGCTGCCCGAACAGGATTAAAATAGGATGGGTTAAATGGGATTTTTAGTTAAAATTCCCGCAAGATTAAAGAAATTTCCCTAACCACAAATGTGTTTTATTATTCCAGAAAAGAAATATTTTATACAAAATCCAGCTTGAAATGTATAAAATAAAATTCGACGCGAATAAAGTACAAATTTCTTAATTTCATTTACTTTTAAAGGTTTTGCATCGATTATATCCCCAAACATTACGTACAAAATCCTATTGTGTATTGCTTGATTTGATTATGCAGTCTGCGAACACTAGGTCAACAAACTACAAAAAAAAAAAACAAAATAAAACAACCAATTGGCATTAATTTTGCAAGATGAATTTGAGGAAGTATATAATAAAGAAGAATATAAAATTCATGTTTGCATTTTTTGATGTAAAAAGATGATCGAACTCGATTCTGATTTTTACAAGCCTCAACTTTTCTCCTTCCGACCCTATAGAAACAAGAATACAATAATTGTTTTTATTGAATTTGTTCAAACTTACATTTAGAGTATGGTTTTCCAGAAGCTCTTGGTTTCCTTGTTTGCCGGTGGTATATCAACTGGCTGGCTGCCCCCCCTAGACAAAATTCCTAACTACGCCAATGTGCAACGCGTTGATAAATTCTCTGTGACCGTATATAATCAACGCAGTCCTGTAAACGCAGGAAGGACACACTACTCGTCAGCGCATTGACTATATACATATCTCAATGTTGACACAAATGAATTTTTTAATACGTTAAAGTATCCTGCGTTGACACTTGACCTTCATCTCAATTTCAAACACTTCTGATTTTGTAGAGGTTTTTTACATCCATCGAAATCGTTTTCGTTATAGTCATCCTTCAATGAAATTGGACAGTTTATAGTTTGACAGTCTGCAATATCTTTCGCATAAGATGCAAAAAAAAGGTTGGTGTAGGTTGGGTCGCGACAAAAAAATAACCTATGGAAGGTTACCTATTTCTCCCGTCCAGGCGAGATGGGTAAATTTAAAAAAAAATCGACTTGAATTAGAAAAAAAAATATTAAAAACCAAGCGCAGTATTTACAATGTTATACCTTTTTTTTAAACAAGAAATCCGACTTGTAGTTCTGTATTTTTATTATTATTATAGCTTTATTGATACATAAATAAACTAAAATACCAATAAATAAAATTTAAGCTCTACCTACCAGGGCTTTGAGCTAAGTTCTGTATTTAAATTGAATGGTTTAAGTGAATAGATTCGAAAAAATTAATTTTCAATCTCAAATATTTGAAGAAAAAAAAATAAAAGAAAATTTGGTTCAAACTAATTTGGCTCAAAATTTTACTTTGTTAAGTAATATGTTTGTTTGTTTTTTTAATATTCAATACTTTTATCAATTTTTATTTTTCTAGTTCCAACCTGCAATATAATTTTTTTACCATTTTTGCAAAATATTGTTTTTCTTAAAAATGGCTCCAAAGATTCATTCAATTTAAAGTCAAACACTATAAAAACCAGATGCTTCTAGTTTTTGAAATAATCGACTTTACTACTTTTCACTACATATTGAGTGGAAATTGGATCTTTAGAACAACTTAAATAAAACAAAATTTATTTTCTCAAAAACTAGACATTTAAGAATCTGGTTTTTAGTGTTTGACTATAAATTATATTAATTTGTGGAGTTATTTTTAAGAAAAAAAATATTTTGCAAAAATTGTGAAAAAATATATGACAGTCCTAGAAAAATTAAAAAAATGTTTAAAAAACGATAGTTTCCAAGTTTAAAGTTTAATAAAAAATCGACCCAACAGTTTAGGCTGACCATGAGAATCTGAATTTTTTGTTTATTGTTTTTTAGTTTTAATAAGCTCATTTTCAGCTTCTTTTTAGGCAAAGGTTATTTAAAGAATTTGTAATCAAAAATTAGCAAATTTAAACATTTTAAAGAAAGATATTAGATATTAATCAAGTGACACGAAGTGTATAAAATAAAGTTAGCTACATATACCTATATGGACTTTATAAATTTATTTTAAGGATTTTAATTGCAATTTGCATTTCGATTTATCAAAAACAAAATGATAATTTATTTGTGAAATTTTTGTTTCTAATTAAATTATTTAATTATTTCTTAATAATGTTATAATTAACGGTTTTTTTTTCATTCTTTAGATATTTCGACAACTGGAACGACCTGCGGAAGTTGAAAGAGTGACACATTTAAAAGAGGTAGTAAAGACACAAAGAGAACGTTTTATATGGGCGATTCTAAATAACACAGACATGAGCAACCTCGATCGGTTGGTCTCATTTGAACTGGGGAAATACGAAGAGGTGAGTTTTGAAAAGATAAAATGAAATACATGTATATTTGAATTCAATTATTAGCTGTGTTCCTTTACTTTGAAACTCTGTGCATTTGTTTTATTTTATATGAACTTTGTTTTATTTTATATGAACTTTGACAGACTTTTGTGTAGAAATTCACACAAATGCACAGAGTAAATGAGCACACCTAAATTATAAAATCATTTTATAATAACATTTAAATTCCTAGTTTTGAGTCGTTAAAAAAAAATACGTATATATCAATTGTGTTTTGGTAAAAGTGTATAGGTAGCAACTCGGCAAAATTTGTATACCCAAGTATTTGTAATCACTTTTTGTTTGTTATGTGTAAAAAATTTGCTCAGCTGGCTACACATTCCATCTAAATACGGCTATTGTACAAAGTATGTATAGGTACATGTATTTTCATTTAAAAGTTAAATCATGTATATAGTCGAACAATAAGTATCTAGCGGACCTGATATAAATAAATTTGGAATAGTCAGTTTCAATGCAAATTTTATATCAAGAAGTAAAATTTAAAGCTTCTTTATAAAAACTACATATGTATACATATTAAGGTCCAAAGTTTGTATATAGACAAAAAAATAAACCAATCTTTGAACTATACAAAACGTGTGCCATCCTTATCTATACCTATATTCAATTTAATTAAACGACTCGCATAAATTAGCATAAGTCACGCAAGGTGCGTGATAACGCACTACTGATGATTTATTTGCATGACTTATTGAGACATACGATTCTATTATGAATGTCTTTATTGTAAAAAAAAAAAAAGTAAATATCCTATTTTCATCCATTTAACGAGGCATACTTTACTTCCTATACTAATACATAATCCTTGTAGACAATATGACGCCAATATATTTTGGTTAACAAACAACCCAGACAGTCACCCAGTTTATACCAGCAAAAAAGTATCTCAAAAACCCATGCACCGCATTTTCAATTAATGTAACACTAATTCACAAAACAAATTCAAATGTAGGTCAAGACTATGTACCTTTCGGTTTTAAGAAGGATATACCCAAATTCGTAAATCCCTAATTTTATCGATTTTCTGTTTCCTGCGGCCAAACCCCGTGAATTATGCGAATTTTTTGTTTCCTTTCTGAGAAACAAGGTCAATGATACCCAAATTGTATCAATCAACTTCCCTCAAGAAGCCGGCATGTTTACTTTATTAGTGACAATAAAATTTTATCGGCATCAATTTTATACCAATTTGAAGATGACTCTTTCATAGAAAAACTAGGTTTGTTAGTATATTTATATGGGCTTTGAACTCGAGTGGCGGTGTGACGAAGTGTGGGTAAGTCACATCACTTGCTATCGCATAGCCTTATACAGTCGGTATAAGGGTAATGTGGAGTATTCTTAAAGCATTTGACCTTGAATTTTAATTCAAATTTTTTTTTCGAAAGGCAATTTAGGTTTCGCATAGTATTGAAATTGAGGGGGCTTACTTTTTTCGAATAAAAATAAGGAAACAATAAAATCAGTTGATATTATATATGAGATGAGATAAAATTTATGTTAGATATACGGTTACGGTTTTACTTTCCAATTTATTTTTGACAGGAATTTGTGTGTGTGTGTGTCTACCATGTTAAATTAATTGGAATCAACAATAAAACGATTTTTTGAGAGCTATTTAAATTAAAAACATCCTTGGGTTTCCAAAGGAATCCAATTATTTTTGTCCTTTTAAATTATGTTGGGTTAAGATTAATACATTGTAAATATGTATGTATAAACTAAATTGTACTGTAATATGGCAAAAGAAGAATTGCTATATGGTAGGCGAATAATTATAATTTAAGCATATAATATACAATTTTGAAATTATAATTTCAAATCACATTCCCCAAAAAATACTGCTCATTTTTGAAAATGGAAAATTTAGCATTATACATAAATAAACTGCCACAGTTTTTCTTCAAAAGTTGTAGTAGTTAGACCGGTTTTGTAATTGGCAGGTTGCAAAAACATAATATCTTACACATTTTTCTCCATCAAAAATTGTACAAGCAAATTCAAAACTTTTGTTTTTAAATATTAGACAGCAAAACTAAGAATTTTGTTTTAAGAACCCATGTCCATATTTCTATGTAGCTAATATGTCACTTTTCTTATATCATGATCTTATACAATTAATTTTGCATGTAAATGATGCGACAAAAGGCTAGAAAGTGTATAAGTTGGGTAATAATAAAACAAATTGTATAGTAGGATCGTAACTCCTATATTTCCCCCATTAATACAGGAAGGGCTATTTTGCAAATTAACTTAAAATAGAACGAATAAAAATATTATGATATAATGGATACGTCAAATTATTTCAGTGAAAGTTAGTTTTCAAAATCAAAATTTTGAAAAAAAAAATTATAAAACAGATTTATTTCAAAATCTTACGCTATTAAGTATTTACCTGCTAGATATTTTCGTTCTTTAAATTCAATGCTCAATTTTTGATGTGTAAACATCTATACTGGCGGTAGGGTGAAAAGAAAACGTAACGTAACGTTGTAATCGTGATCGTGATCGTGGTCGTGATCGTGATCGTGATTCTGAGCTTCACGAAAATTGAGTGCGTTCAACAATAGGCGTGTTTTTTTGCAAGCCCGGGGGGAATTGGTTGAAAAAAAGGACAGCGGGGATTAGCGACAAAAAACATGGAGTTTTCATACAAACTATCGATAACATGTATGCAATTCATGCCGGTAACACAGTTTTTCGGTGCGCTTAAGTTAAGCCCCGAGAATTCTCCGGGATTAGTTGTTGTTGCATTTAACATGTTAATTGTTTAGCATGCACGTCGTTTTTTTCATCCAATTCCCCCCGGGCTTGCAAAAAAACACGGCTAATATGTACGTTCAGTAACTAAACGCTGAGTGTTTATATACGAAATCAAAAAGTCGAGTTCAGTTTGGGTTGAAATGTGGTTGGTTGCTTAGACCGACCATATAGTACAAGGACTGCGCTTTCATCATGGCTGCAGGGTTTCAACATAGAAGGCCGCCTTTTTTGGCAAATTAGACGAAATAAGGTCATTGACTGGAAAGTATTTTTAAATATAATTTTAATGATTGGCTAAGAGCCCACTGCTGTTTGTGGGTGTGAGTGATCGCAAAAATTCACATGGTATGTTTAGATAGATCTTAACTTTTTATAAGCGTGGTTGGGGCCTTTGTCGGTAAACTAAAAAACGCATTTTCCATGCACCATTACCGATTTTCAAATTTGCTTATGAAAAGTTAAGATCTATATAAAAATACCAGTAAATTTTTGCTATCATCTACACCCTAAATTTGAAGTAGGCTCTCGGTCTATGAGACATTCGGACGAATGTTGATGTTTACACATCTTAACCGTGAGTCCCGGCACTCACACTTTTTTGACTTAACATTAATATTAAAAACAAAAATAGTATACATACTTGCGTAACATTTTGAAAAAAAATCACTTTGAAACAAGATTTTTTTTTCAAAGTAGATAGATCTATTACCTATATTGAATTAGAAAATTAATTTTTAAAAACCGCATATTCACTAAAATATATTGATCCACGGCTTTAAAAATGCTATTATGTATTATTATATATTATGCAAGTGTTGCCGTTGTTTTTTAATATTTTTTTTTATTTGTAGGTATAGTATTTTACTTTTAATTACGCTTCCCAACTAAACAATTAGAGAGGGGGAATACGATTTGTTTTCTTCTTTCAACTCAATTCCTATACACGTTCTAGCCTTTTGTCTTTAACTGCTGCCCGTAACTATAAACTAAATACTTGACCTTTATTGCATTTTATACCTTATGTACAATAATTCACATAGGTGGAGAATCTTAATGTATCTACGAATTATTTTCTTAAAAAATCTACTAAATTGTAAAGTACGTCATTTACAGAAACATAATTAATATTCTTTATTATTGTCTGAAACACTTTTAATATTATTATTGAAATAACTAATAAAACATTAAAAAAATATTTAAAATTCAGCAACACAATATACTAATACTGTTCGCTGCAGATAGAAAATGAGTTAAAATTGTATTCAATAAATTTATTAACACTTCATTTATCACAACCACTATCTAAAATTAAAAAAAAAAAAAAAAAAGTGTGCGTCGGCCGGGAATCGAACCCGGATCAACTGCTTGGAAGGCAACTATGCTAACCATTACACCACCGACGCCCTTGACATTTGCTTTGAAAAAAATTGGTTTGTAGACAAGTACAGTGTATTAGTTAATTCTCAAAATAGTTTATTGAAATAGACAATGAATAATTATCGAATAACATTTTTAATGATTTATAACAAAGTTATACACATATTTAAAAAAAAATTCACACTGTGATTTTAAAATCTTCTGTAAACTTATTGAAATCTTATTCAAAATAAATAAATCATGAAAAGCCTATAGGTATTTTATGCCACCTTCGAAAACAAAGATTAACTGAAACTTGAAAGTAGTTTTATGTGAGTACCTTACTACTTACACACAAATGACAATAAATCACCGTGTTGGACATATTATTTAATATACATCCATAGGTATACTTTACAGTTTGAACTGAAAAAATTGTTAAAAAATCAACTTAGTTAGAAATAAATTGATTAAACAACTTCTGGAATTGTTTTGACACCAACACAATGTACACTTATTTCTTTAAGAAATCTTAATTTATTAAAAAAGATATACAAAATTATTGAAGCTGTTTTAAAAAAAAATGTAATTTTTTAATATTTAAATATTAAGAAAAATAAATTGGAAGGCCAATATTTAGGACTAATTAATGTGGAGATTAAAATTCAATTTCGAAAAAATTATCTACTTCTTTTGAATTATCGAAATTTCAAAAAATAATTTTGAATTTTTTTATAAAAATCAAAAATTTGTTTTTTCTTTTTAATTTTGTTATTCAATATTATTTAAATTTATTAGAGGCCTTTTACATAAATAAAAATTATTAAGAACGGTGAAATGTGATAATGAGACACCTAGTCGAAGATCAAAAAATGATCATAATGAGAAGTACCGTTAAGTGTTAATAATGGCTAAGTGTAAAATTTGTTCCTGTTAAATGGTCGTTCGTACTAATGTAAACAGTCATTTTCGAGAAAAATAAGATTTTCTTTAACGATATTCAAGCAATCGTATGAAAGGTACCGTTAATTTAGGCTATAAGAATATCTATTTTATTATTAATCTGCTAGATTATTTTGAAAAAAAAAAAATACCGCCGGTGGTCAAGTTTAATCAAAATTGGCCGCACCGATTTGGAAATACATATTAAGTTACATATGTACATATTATGTATGTATGTATTTGCAAAAAAAATCGTAAAGCTTAAGTACATTTATGCTTCTTTTTGAACCCTTCCCCACTTCTCCCATACATTGTTTATATACAAATCAGCTGCACATATCAATAAACAAAGTTTTTGAATCCTTTATCAACCATCAGCATATCACTCTCATATGCAGACAGTTTTATTCGAAAAGTTAAATGCACCTCTTAGCGATTCAGTTATATAATTAGTTACATATACCTAGTTTAACTCTGCACCGTGCGTCGCGTCGTGTGCAAAATAGAAGAACTATATGCAAGGAAAATTGCCAGTCATTTTCAAAGTTTGAACTCAGAAAACGTGCCCCTGCAATCAACTAAAAGCAATATATATTTACTTTTGCAATATTCTCTAGCCTCAATAGGTGCTATCTACCTCTACTTCGTACACAAATGTTTGCGAATTAGTTTCAACTCTATAAAATGAACTTGCATAAATTATAGCTGACGAAAGAATTAATCGATTTGAATTTCATTGACCTGTTTCTTCTTTATTCCTTTTGGTATAGGCAGTTCAGGAAGCTGCAGAAGGTGGACTTCTAATCGTTGCCGATAAAGACTTTCCACAACTCTACGAGAGATGGAGTATCCTGCAAGCTGTGTTCTTTTCTTCCACTGTCCTCACAACAATCGGTTTGTATCCTTTTTAAAGATTTAAATAGAATAAACATGTTTTCACGTCAATTACTTATTAAACTTTTTTTTTTAGGCTATGGTAACATAGTTCCAGTTACCACAGGAGGTCGGGTATTTTGTATTTGTTTTGCTTTGATTGGCATTCCATTTACATTAACTGTGATAGCCGATTGGGGTCGTCTATTCGCTACTGCCGTCTCCGTTTTAGGAAAATATTTACCAAGTACGAGTAACGAGTATATACATATGTATATGTTTGCCAAATAACCTTCTTTGATGTTTGAAATTTAACCTAAAATCCTTGTTTTGTTTTTACAGAAAAGCCATCTATATCGAATGTGATAGGCAAGACATGGTTTTATGCCATAGCTGCTGTTTGTTTTCTAGGTGTGTATCTGGCCATTGGAGCAGGTCTACTCCTGCTCTGGGAAGATGATTGGACATTTTTCGAAGGATTCTACTTTTGCTTCATCACAATGACCACAATTGGTTTTGGTGACTTAGTTCCAAGTGAGTAGATAAAAGAAACATTATTGTTATGTCGCTGACCCTTGTATGTATATATCTTCAACATAATATATTCTTCCGCATGTTTACCTATATAGAAAAACCCAACTACATGCTGATTTGCACGCTGTATATTTTAATTGGATTAGCTTTAACTTCGACAATTATTGAATTGGTTAGGAGACAATATGCTGATAGTTGGGCCAAGATACAGGTAAGAAAGATTATATATGCTATACATGTTTTGAGTAAAATGGTTTTGTTTGTTGGTTTGTAGGAATTATCTGGACCAATGGCGGAGACACTTAGAAGACTGGGCGAAACAGCTGGTACGGGTCTAGATTATATGGCGCTGCAACGTGTGCTGACGGTAAGTTAATTAATTAGGAGGCTAGCTCAGTCTATTAGCGAGCTTATAAAGCACCCTCACTAAAATAAACAAATAAAACACAAATTAGAAGGTCGGATCAGATCACGCTGAAATTTTTTAGAAACATGAATTTCTGCGTCTCTTCTGCTGTCTAATCTCACCTTTGAAAAACCATATAGAGTGACAGTAAATATTTTTATTTTTTTTGTTTTCAAAACGTGTGGCACTACAAGCATGACGATGAGAGAGCCTCATTGGCAACTCATGTTAGCATAGCAGATGTTTATACAAATATACCTATAGTAAGGTTTTTTTAAATTTACCTAATTCTTCAACAATTATACTCACACACTATCGCTTGTCTTTCATGTAATATCATTCCAAATAAGTTCCAAACATGAATATCCTTCATAGTTCAATTTAAGTTCAATTTAAAACAACCCCAGATACGTAGCAGGATGGGTTGTTACATTCTGACTACGAACCTGAACTGCTGAATCAGTTGGCTTTATGGTCGCGTTGCAAACCCTTATTGAATATTAATTAAATATTTATTGAATATTTTTTTTTATTATTTTATTTTTTTCGATTTAATTTTTTAACTTTGAATCTAATTATTTTAATTACAGGTTTCAATGCCCAAATGGAATACTTCAAAGAAGACTACACAAGAACAAGAAATAGCTGCTCTAGAAGCTATTACAAATGCCATTTTAAAAGAAGTTAAAGAAGCACAAAATAATAAACCAAAAGTTTTACAAATTGTTATATACGAAACATCAGTGTAGTTAGAAATAAATTTAGATTTAAGTTTAGTAAGAATTATTATTTTTAAATTAACGTATATATTCGTATAAATATAAATATATAGGTATATAAATAAATTAACGCGCGTATTATATGTATATGTATGTATATATATTTTAATCATAAACATTCTTGTGTGTACAAAATGCATACAAAACTGTTTATTTTTTTATATACAATATATTAAATAAAATCATTGCCTACGAAGTCCTGCCTATTTTTAATTAAGTTAAGTTTTTCTTTTATTATGTATATATTAAATATGTATTAAGTGTCAATAGAAACAAAGTAATAATAATTTTTATTTGTGAAAAAAATGACAAAAAAAATGTTTTAAGCTTAGCTGTAAAATATACAATATTTTTTAAATTATATAAAGTGTAGTTAATACAGAAATATTTAGTATAATTATTTAAGTTTAAAAAAAATTAAGTAATGTACATTAATTCATATAATTTATTTTTAAAGATAGATTTTAAAAATAAAAGACTTTACTTTAAGTGAAAAAAATTAAGTGAGTTTAATTTGTTTTTTGTTTAGTCCTATATATTTACTTATACTTGTCTCATATATGTGATATACAGCTGGTGATTCCCATAAGGTATGACGAAAGGCTAGGGTTGTAGGTCGGGTCGAGACAAGAAAAAAATCGTATCAGAGTTAAATTAAGTTGTTTTAGAGAACAGTTTTCAAACTCAAAATTAAAAAAAAAAAAAATCGAACAAATTTTTTTCAAATTTTTACGTAACTAAATAAGTAGGTACCTACCTATTATTTTCGTTTTCAAAATTCAATGCTTTTTTTAGTCAAACATTAAAAACAAGAAAACTATATAGGCGCGAATTATTTGCGCACATAATAAGTCAAAATTTTGAAGCTCTTAAAATAATAGACGTGTTTATATTGGAAGAGATGTCCATTGAATCGTACATGCATCACAAATACAGCATCGATAGTATGATTACGGCCGATAAAAGCTTAAGTAGAATCCTACAGTGGGTGCTGACAGGTGTTCACTGTTCAATAGTACCAAATGTGAAATATAAAAACCATGGTATTGTCGATGCGTTGATCTATTTATAGATCAGATACAAGACATTCAAAGGAAAAACTTTTTTATCCCGATATCTGCTCCAACAGTTTTGATAACATTTTTTTGTCTATTATGTAGGTTCAACTGTTCGAATATTCTAATTTAAAAAAAAATACTTAAAATTGTTATTAACGCCTAAGTCACAGAAGCGTTTTTTATTTCCAACTTTCTCGGGAAGTACGCCTACTACCACGTCCACTTTTTTACATCTGAGATTCCTACTTACCTACTTAAGATTATTATAAAGTTTAAATATTTTTAATTAAAATCTCTTTTTCTGAAAGTTTGCATTTTATAGTTTGACAAAATGTTCTTTGATTTACTCTAATTATCAAATAATAGGTATATATTTAAAAAAATTATTATACGAGTATTCTGTAACAAGAAATTTATTTATTTTAACCAACCCTTAAAAAGGATAATACCTAATTGAATTTATAAATATAACTTCTTTAGAGCTGTTACCCATTATTGTGGAACAAATTACTAACAGCTATTAGGGGCGTTCTTTTTGGTTCTTTTAGGGCAAGATATTATTGTCATTTGCAAAATAATTGATTCCATTTCGTTACTACCCATTCGACGATATTCCCACAGTTTGAGGTAGAGGTATACATATATATGCTGAATGTTCAAACTTTCACGAATTTTGTACTTTACTTATACCCCTTCAATGTATCTACAATCTATATATAATAATATGTACCTGACCAACGCATATGAACATATACCCAAAATAAGAAATAATGGGCATTGCATATTATTTGTATATATTGAACTTTGTCGATTTAATTCGAATGAAATAGTAAGAATTTACATATACGTAGGTTGGAAACAATGACTTTGACAATGTTATTTCAAAATATTTGTCTATACAAGTCCCAAAAAAAATTAATTGTTGAATAATTATTTATTCGAATAATCAACCAGACTATTTATATACATACTTATTAATGTAGGTGAGTGGTTTATTTCACAATATTTCATATTTTTAAATAGTATTTTAAAAACCCTAAAACTTTTTAAAAAATACTTACAAGCTGACCCGCCCGGCTTCGCACGGGTTTAAATATTTAATATCAATAAATATAATAGTGTTATATCGGTGTTAGGGGTCAGTTATATAGCTTTATTTGAAAACCATATTTTTTTTTTTATTAATAAATCAAGTACCTACCAAATAATTCAAGCCAACAGCTTATTAAATCAAAATAGTCAGTATTTTCCCAAATTTAACAATTCAAATTTCCAATGACTGTTTTTATTTTTTAATAAAAATATAAATGGCAACTTAGGTGGCCAATTTCAATAATTTCACAATCGAAAATTTACTATACATATTTTGTATATCTGTTACCAACTCGCTTCCTTGAGCCCCACAGATCCTATTTTTATAAAAAGTATGCTTTAACCTAATCCACCCATCCTTTTTTTTATTTTGTTTTCAATACAATATAATTATTTCAATATAATATTATTTTTATTTATTGAGGTACCTCATATTTCAAAATATTTTTAATTTTTTTAATTTTTAACCAATTTTTGATCTTTTCCTTTTTTTCATACATTTCCAATACAAAACGAAAATTTACCCCTACAAAAAATAGGATTTTTCTATGAAGAATTTTCAACAGCATATTCAAGTATCAAGAATGAATCCTTTGTTTCTTCAAAACGTATTATTAAACAAAGAAAAAATTTATAGAGTCAAATACTAGTTTTGTTCCATAAAGAGTTAAATTTTTAGCAAACGATTGAAAATTGTTTTCCTCAGTATTTTCACAACAAAACTGAGGAATCCTGTCCTGAGGTCTTAGTATAACGAGTATTGCTTCTATGCCTAACAGGTGGCGCTATTTAAAACAAAGTTTGTAAAAACACACGCGTATTTGAATGCAATGTTGTGTCAAACGACACTTACAGATTTAAGTTTTAATCTGGATGTATCGAGTGAATAATATGGTCGCTATCAATTTGTTAATTTTAAATATACATTTTTTATAGACAGTAATAATTTGGGATAGCCAACCCCCTGTATAAGACATTTAATACGAAAAGAACGGAAAATAGTTAATATGACTGTTTGGTAACTTTTTTTCAACAAATTTCACAAAACTAAGTTTTTTTTCCTATGAAATTTGACAGCAAACTGTGAAGATTTGTGAAATTTTGTGCAAATTCCCAAGATGTTTCACTTTACCACACAGACCTATTGTTTATACTTTGCGCGTTTAATTAGTATATAATTAGCAGTTTGACTGTACCAATTTTAAAGAATAAATAATAATAACAAAAATCATTTGCCTAAACAAATAATCTTATTTTATTTGAAAGTAACTTAAAATGTTTTCGAACCTCGCATGCCTGTTTTTTCATTATTATAAATTATAAAAAAAACAGCATAATCAAAGAAAATTCAAGCCAATCAAAATATTCCTGAAAAACTCAAAAAAAAAAAAATAATTTGTGACCTTAGACATGCCAAAACAACATATTGAGGCAGTTTCATTTTCTTAACGGCTCAAAAAAAATTGCAAACGGCTTTTTTCATCTTTAATGTTAGAATTATTTCAAAGACTGACAAATTTATGTTGACCTAAAGAATTAAATAAAATAATTATAAGTGAATCGGATAAATTACGGCCCATGAAGAATGTTCAACAGTATTCAAGTATCAAGAAAGAACTCTGTTTCTGCAAAGGAATACAAATCTTAATTATTATATTCATATTATAACGAGATAAAAAAGTGTGACCAACGAGTATTATGTATGTGATGATTCACACATAAGTATAATAAAGCTAGAACCGCAGACGTATGCGCATACAAATCATGCAATAGTGACAACAAACCTTTAAAGGTCATCTTTATTGGAAACTGTTAAAAAAATGCAAATAAAGTAAATACGGATTACACGTGCGTAGATGGGATGTGAACATTTTTATCAAATCCAGAAATCTTGCATATGGAGTGGAAAATTTGTTTATTCGTAGGTAGATCGTAAATACTTTAATTAAACCAGTTGTTTTGTTAGGGCTTAACTTGAACTATGGTGTATCTCAAGCAAAAATGATCCTCCTATATGTCTACAGATTATTACAGCGGGAATAAAATGTATACATATATAGATGCATTAATGAAATTTTAGATAAATTTGTAAATTGTGATTAACACGAGTAAAATTAATGTAGGCATATTTTAACATTATTTTTGCTAAAAATCTTATTACAGAATGACGAAATGTCGAAACATCAAAAACATAAAAAAAATATAAAAATTAAAAATTTACTCGTAGTTAGCATGAGGAAGACTACTAATTATCTACAAACATTTATAATACATATCTTTATGCCAAATCAACATAAAAGACAAACTGAAGGGGCGATTAGCCTAAAACATTCAAATTTTCAACCTGATTATACAGAATCCGATGAATGAGACGCGGAGGGTGTCAGACTAAATTTTAACATTTTTACTATTAGCGAAATGTCAAAATTAAATCTGATTACCTTCGCATCTCATTCATCAGATTTCAATCGGAGTGATTATTTAATTGGCTCATTGTATGAATAAAAATGTCGAGCTTTTAGGGCCAGTTTGTTCACAGTGGGTTAAATCTGCACTATCCAATTTAACAGATTCTAATTAAATTTTGATTTCCCTAATACAAATTTTGGTTAACATGCACGCTGGTGATTTACAAGTTGCATTAATCCTTGATTAAAGATAATTAACTGTGAACAAACTGACCCTTAATGTAAATCAAAACTACGATGATGGAGAAGTCAAAAATATTGTGTTTGTGTTGTCTGTGAGTTCTTGCCATATAGGAAGTATTAAACCACAAGAGCAATCGTGTATTTTGTATATAAATTTTATTGCATGCTTCGAAAAAAAAATTGAAAAATTGAGTTCCAAAACATGTATGTAGCGTCTTTTTTACAGAAAAAGTGAAATGTCTTAAATATAAACCTATAATTGAAATGTCTTTACATTTTTGAGAACCAATATAGTTCTGTGATCTTAGAAACCTGAGCTGACTTTTGTATGCAGAGCGCTTAATTAAGCTTATAATCGTTTTTTTTTTTTTTATTCAATCTTATAAATTTTTCATCCCGATCAGAAATTTGATGAATGAGCTTAGGTCATATCAATTTTCCGTAGTGTCGAAATTGAGTCTGTCGATCGGATTCTGTAATTTGGGTGATTATATGACAATTTCAATTTTTTAAAACGAAATTTTTTGTTAAGCCTAGTACGCAGCTGGAGCGAAACGAAATTTTTCTGTGGTCTCCAAACCAGACAACGAAACGCTTGCGAAATCACAATAGAAAATATCTTTGGAGAGTTTCACTTATTCCAAAAACAAAATAAAGCATAAACGCAAAAAATCTGAGAAACTCATGATGTAATAAAATAATAAACAAAAATAACACAAATTCAAATGTCATTTTTCCGCACACAATAAACAGTCAGCATAATTAATTCAGTGCAAAAAAGGAGCGGAGACTTCTCCAAATAATCTGCTAGAATTACAAATTTTGCTCTTCGAACAGCGTACTGCAAAACGAAAAGCAGGACGAAATTCTCCGTTTATGATTTCGCTGTGTCATTTTTATATGGGATTTTTCGTTTCAAATCAGCAGCGTACTAGGCTATATAATTTAAAATTTTGGACATACAGTAGGTTGAGACATTAAAATAAGACTATATAAATCTTAAGAGCATGTTAGGACCTATAAGTGTTGGTTGTTTTTAACTTCACATGTTTTTTGTTGTGGTTTTCCCAGATTTACATATATGTTGCTTCAAATTCATTATTATCATCATCCAAACAAAACAAATCCTGAACAAAATCAACAACCATTTTTTTTGCCAGAACCAATTGCTGCCTACACAGAAAAAAATTGTTGTTAGGGCTATATTGGTTCATTAATCTACGTAATGCTTAAATTACTTTGCATACCCAATGTTAAGTACGTGTTGGCTTCAATTCAAAGTCAAATTATAAAGTCCAAACTATTATAATTGTATTCCGAAAAATAAATTTATTCCAAAAAAAACCAATGAAACAGCACATTTAGAAAACCTTTTCTAGTTCTATAATTCCCTTAAAATAATGCAATTGCACATGGAATATAGTAACCCAAGTTATCACCCCAAACTCTCCAACCACGACCATCATCACTATATAGTACATATATTCGACTAAACAACCACATTTGTCACCCCTTTTGTCACCGCACAACCTCTATCAAATTTATCAATCGTATAGCTTAAAATACAATTGAATTAATCGAATAACGAAATGTAAAAAAAAAAACTTGTTACCTATGCATTTATTCGTCGCTGCAACTAACAGGAAAGCCTATATAAGAAATCGATCAGCTAACCTAAGCCAACAGTCCGGTTCGGTTCGTTCATACTTCAGGAGGGTAAAACGATACATAAATACGGATCCTAAACAAACGTGATTTTCGGAGTCGTTCGTACTTACATTTACTTACATTTTCAATTGATTTTAAGTGATTTATTTAAATAAAAAAAATAAAAAAAAAACAATCATGTCGATCGCTCAGGAAGTGATCAAGGAGCCGATGATGGTTAGCGCGTCAAGTGTTTTCTATTTTCTGCTTCTGCCAACATTCGCCTTGTGGTTCGTCTACTGGCGTCTATCCCGCAGGCATCTTTATGAGTGTGCAGCCAAATTACCGGGACCCGATGGATTACCTTTGGTTGGAAATTTATTCGATGCTATTGGCTCACCATCAAGTACGATAAAATAAAAATAAACAAAATTCGGAGCGTTTGAAATTAGTTCATCTAAAATGTTTGTTTAATAATTATAGAGGTATTCGAGACCGTTATTCGAAAGGGTGAACCTTTTGATTATGTGGCTAGAATTTGGATTGGACCTAAATTAGTAATATTCTTGTATGACCCACGTGATGTTGAGATCTTACTTAGCAGCCAGGTGTACATCGACAAAGCACCAGAATATGAATTCTTCAAGCCATGGTTGGGAGATGGTCTTTTGATCAGTACCGGTGAGTAAATATTGTACAGAATAAAAATCTGGTTGTGATTCCAAGATTCTCATAGAAAACATTTCAATCATATCCAGTTTGAAAATCTAATTTAAATTGATTAAATTTTTTAAATATAACTCCGAAAATTGTAGATTTCCAGAGAAGATCAAGGTCAACATTTTCGGAGAATATTTTTTTTGTCAATAGTTCTCCAAATTTGTATTTGTTTATACTTTCATTGAAATATAAATAAAAATATTAGACAAAATTCTTATTAAATTGCGCATAATGAAAAAGATCAGTTAACGTCTTTTAGAAGATTAATTTTACTTTACTTCCATTAAGATACAAACATCGTTTTTTATTCACAAATTCTATTATTACTACTGATTTAGTTTTTTCTTAATTTTTCGGAGTATTTAAAGTTCCATTGAATAAACTCCAACCTTTCTATATCTAGACTTTATTTTAACTTTATCAGAATTATAGCCATTCAGACAAATTAAAAAGACTTGTTGGAATTAAGACAGTTTATAATAAATACATCGTTTGTAATATTGAGTACCTACTCCGAAAGGTTAATATAAAGCATCAGATATCTTCAATATTATCTTTTTGTTAACTACAAATTAATTATAAAACTAAGACAATACCTAAACACTTCAATTAGCATGGATTCCAATTCCTTCTATTATAGGGTTAGTAACTTGTAAAATTTACTCCGAAAACGAATTTGAAACTAAATAAAGCTTTTAAATATATTTGGTCTAAAAAAACAATAGATGTTAGAATTTTTAAATTTCTTATTGACCGCAAACTATCAATAAAAAATATTAAAACACTTGATCTTGATAAATATTCTTTATTAAAAATATCGTATACATTTCGGGCTCTTAATAGAGAGCTCATCTTCAGCGAGCGTTTAAATACACTGACGAATAAAGCTAACAAAAGACAAAGTATCAGTGTATTTAAACGCTCGCTGAAGATGAGCTCTCTATTAAGAGCCCGAAATGCATACGATAATTAATAAAGAATATTTAAACTAATAAAGATCAAGTGTTTTAATATTTTATCGATAGTTTGCGGTTAATAAGAAATTTATAAATTCTAAAATCTATCAAAACGACCACAAAGTGAAGTTCAAAACATTCGGTGATTAAATATCGAATAATTAATTCTTAAAATACATTATTTATATTAAAACTATCTAAAACAATTTTCGAAAACTTCAAAAATTCGAAGTTAAGTATATTTAGCTTAAATCACATCCAGAATTTGCTAAATCAATAATTTTATCTAGGTTTCTTTAATTTTAAATAATCTTTTTTTTTTTAATTCTAAAATAAGAAGTAGGTAGATTTTCTTTTATTCGTCAGTTAAATTTGTATAACTACACCTAAATATTTTGTTTTACCTGATCAGCTCTTATAAAGTTCATAAGCCTTTATTATTTGTTTTTGTTACAAATTAGGTTAAATTAAATTTATCGTTCCACCTAATACAATATATTTGGGTTACACCCAAAGTCTTGCGTATTTCACATGGTGTTTCCCCAAAAAATAAATAAAACCCAATTTTGTTTTTAAATTTAATGAGGTCATTTTATCAATTAATCGTTTGACACTTTTTGTTATATTAATTTTATAAATATAGAAATACATATAAGTTTTATATGCACATTTCAGGATAGCAATTCGATTATTCAAATAACGGCAGGTAGTAAATAATAATAATTGTGCAGTTAATAAGAATTGATTTCATTGACTTAAGAACTTGATAAATTATTCATTTGAAGTACTTAAATTAAATTTAAAATGTTTTTGCTTTTGCATTGTATTATAATCTTTAATTTATTTGTTATTTATTCCAATTTACAGGTCACAAATGGCGCTCGCACAGGAAACTCATTGCCCCAACATTCCATTTGAACGTACTTAAGAGCTTCATTGAACTCTTTAATGAAAACTCACGAAACGTTGTTAGTAAATTGAAGGCCGAAGGTGAAAAGACATTCGATTGTCATGATTATATGAGTGAAGCTACTGTGGAAATTTTATTGGGTGAGTAATATTGAAATGTTGTTATTGTAAGATTCGAGTGGAATCTTTTCACGGTGTTTAAAGATCGAAAAATGACAAAAAGGATCTTCGTTCAATGGAAATTTTTTTGCATTTATCAAATCCAGTTTAGCTTCATTCATCCAACCGCGTATTAATTTTTTTTTTTTTGTGATGATCATTTGTGGATCTTAACTTATACCTATATCGTACATTTTAATTCGAAATACATATCGATGAATTAAAATCTTGAACCGACCTAGCTGAACCACTCTTAAACCTACACTTAGCCCCAATATTTTTAGATTGATGAATAAAGTTAAAGTTAACTTTGAGTTAAACCAGAGTTGACTTACACTGCATACAAATTAATCATGAATTCGCAATACAGTGTTCTCTTCTTTTCATGACAAATGTGTAAAGAGAAAAGAGAATGCTGCAATGCGGATCCATAATCAACATGAATTATTAATTTGTAATTAGCTTTTCAGCGTTGCGTTGTGTCAAAAATATTTTTCTTTTAATCCAGAGTTAACTCACCAAAGTTGGTAGGTTAACATCGCTAGATTTAAATTGAACGCTTAACATATTTAGTTTATTGGAGTTTAACTCCGAAATTTGAATGATCGCTACCTGATTTTATTCACCATCACCACATCTAAGCGCATTTCGGGTACCAATGTACGCACTAAGTGTGTTTATGAAACAAATAAATAAACAAAAAGTTTTCAGAATTAATAACAAAAGATTCGAGGTTAGAAATTGGTAAAAACAAAATTATTTTGTATGCAGCTTTGACTTATCTAAATTCACCTTAAACGCAAAACTTCAAATGTCAAATTTGAATATTTCCATCTTCCTGTCAATAAATTATTTTGTTTTTATTTTAAATTGGTCAATTTGTTCTTTGTCGTCCAAATGTAGTAAATGGTTAAACAAACTGTGGTCATGATGGTCGCATATGACTGTTTAACATTCTTGTTCAGCAGCCAAAACATGCACACAAATTTAAAACTAAATATTCACGATTCATTTCTCCCACACCCAATTTGCCATCGTTGTTTGACCTTGGCATTGGTTTTACTAAATAAGTGCATTCATTCCCTCTCCTCGTGAGATAATCAAATATATTTTTTTAACCACCAAATAAGTACGTTTATTGCAAACTAAATAGAATTATTTTTGTATGTGTACCTATACATACATATTTATGTATGAAGTTTAAAAATACAAGCTCTATACAAGCTAACCAAACACCACAATGGCACCAAAATAAAAAAAAAAAAACAATAATAATCCATTGAATCATAGCCAATTCACAAATGATTATTATGTCTGGGTGTCACCTTCTGTCAATCGCATATCACTATATCCACCTGTATCTAACTATTCCGAAGGAAATTAAAAACAAAACGCATAAATTATTGATAGAAATTTTATGAATAATGCCAAATGAAAGAAAAATCATGCCACTGAACCTGAATGACCTCTTTTTTTCTCTACTATTATCTAACTGCTATTATTTTCGTTTTTTGTTTGCGGGAACACGTCACCTCTTGGAAAACTAGCCTTTCTTCATCTCCCTCCATAAATATTTTATTGTAATAAGTAACTTTTACATAACTTTCTTGTGCGGGCACACACTCTTGGCAAAATAAATTGATGCCAAATTATAAAATCTAAACCCACCTGATACAGATACGGTACACACATTCAGTCCCGGATGATAAGTATTAAAAAAAGGGGGTTTATAGACAAGGCAGCATCAATTTGGGGATGCTTTTAAGTCCAGGAAAGCGGGCCCAGGGATTAACCTTGAGTATATTCAACAAAGTTACAAATGGCGGCGTCAAAATGACACCAGCAATTTGCTGACAGAACAGCTTATATGTATGTCTTAAGTTGCTGGCAATAAATTGCGCGGTTCATGTTTTTTTTTGCCTGTCTTTCGGAAATCGGAACAATGTTTTGAAAAACCAAGTATTGCCTCAAGAACGATACTAATTGAAAAAGACAGGAATGGGTAAAGGCTTTACTACATTCAAAACTTTTACCAAAAAGTACAAAAATAAAAACATACACAAATACAGTAGCGACACCTGGTTGTAAAAATCGTACGATTATTTAGACTGGCGTGACATTCCTGTCAAGGTCAGTTGTCAATTTCTTAAATTATTTATTTATGTTTATTGGTGTTTTACTTTTGTGCAAAGGTAAAAGTTAAGACCGTTTTAACTTTTATTTTTAAAATTAGAGAAAGAAGATAAGATTACATAGTAGGTACGTTAAAAAAGACAAAACATTCTGTTCACTTTTGTACAAAAGTATGTAAGTTGAATGTAAATAATAAAAATTGAGGGTATCAAATTTAAGCAAGGCTAGGTTGAGATCGATTTGGCTTCAGGAAACTTTTCCTAAGCCACTGCTTACATCCGTTAAATAAAAGTATCCAATAATTAGACTTAATTCGAAGGCCATACTTGGATTAGTACAAAATCTCCTAACAATCATGTCGATTATGGAATCCGCAATACTCTCTTTTCTCCTTTTTTCTTAATCCATTTGTCGTGAAAAGAAAAGAGAACACTGTACTGAGAATCACTACGGATCCAGTATTGCGTATTCTATAATCGACATGATTAATATTTTAAAGTACGGGACTGAGTTTAAGTCCAAATGATTTGGTGCCCCATGAAAAATTATACTTATCTACTATTTCTGCTGTTTTTTTTCAGAGGAAAATAGCGAAGAAAGTGGGAAAAATGATTGCGAATTCGTAGAGAAAGAGAAATCACACGATTGGGTCGACTGTGATGCATGTTGTATATGTTTTGAGTTTAGAGTTATGTAACATTACATTTGGTATAGCATCAACCTGGTATCATTCACTCAATGTTCGCACGTGTTAAAAGAAGAAAATTGACGACAAGTTTTTGTTGCACTTTAATTACCTGTATTTTGTTGAGTGTTTTTTTTCTTATTTAGATTTATTGCAGGTTATATGGCAGGTAATGTGGAGACTTCCTTATAATAGATAAGTAAGCATGAGGTTAAATAGTTAAGGTGGTTTTTGAAAGTCTATTATAATTACTGCCTTACTTATAGGATTCCGCATAGATTGGAACGAATTGTTGAAAAGCCTTTAGTTTTCTTGATGAAAAAAATAACCTTGAGTTTGGTGAGTTTTTCATTTTTTATGAAATGACTTATGCTCATGTTCAAGGCAGTTGAAAAACTTGATTCTTCTTTTCTGTTTGAACAATTGTTATATTTTCCATGTGACGTTGTAGTTCTCGCAATGTTTCCTATTTTTCATGCCCTAAACTTATCAGTCCGAATTACCTACATAAGGCTAAAATAATACTTTCAATAATAATGGAGGATTTAAGTTATTAGGTTTATTTTTAATACAAAACTTGTGACTATTGCCATATCGTTTTGAAAAAATATCCTCTGAATATTTTAAAAATCTTCAAAAAAAAGGCATAGACATATAGATGGCGCTTTTTAAATTTTATCACTCGGCTCAGTTTTGACTTTTTTCATTTTCTAATTCTTAATTATTTTTATTTTAGAAACTGCTATGGGTGTTTCAAAGAAGACTCAAGGAAAGAGTGGTTTCGAATATGCTATGGCTGTCATGAAGATGTGTGACATCCTTCACTTGCGTCATCGTAACATCTTATTGCGCAGTGAATTCCTCTTTAGTCTTACCAAGCATTTCAAGAATCAGGGTAAACTTTTGGACATTATTCATGGGCTAACCACCAGAGTTATTAAAAACAAAAAGGAAGCATTTGCCAAGGGAACCCGTGGATCCCTGGCACAAACCAGCAAGTCTTTTGAAGCTTTTAACTTCCAAGTAGATTCAAAGAAATCCACTGTTGTTGAGGGCCTTTCATATGGACAAGCTGAACAGCTTAAAGATGATTTGGATGTGGAAGATAATGATATTGGAGAGAAGAAGCGTTTGGCTTTTCTTGATTTGCTCTTGGAAAGCGCACAAAACGGTGCTCTCATCTCTGATACAGAAATTAAAGAACAGGTTGATACAATTATGTTCGAAGGTCATGACACCACCGCTGCAGGAAGTTCATTCTTCCTTTCGATGATGGGTATTCATCAAGATGTCCAAGAACGTGTATTGGCTGAATTAGATGAAATCTTCGGTGATTCCGATAGGCCAGCAACTTTCCAAGATACTCTTGAAATGAAGTACTTGGAACGTTGTTTGATGGAAACTCTTCGTATGTATCCACCAGTACCAATTATTGCACGTCAGCTTAAGGAAGATCTTAAACTCGCATCTGGCAATTATGTAGTTCCAGTTGGATCCACTGTAGTGGTTGCAACTTTCAAGCTCCATCGTAATCCAAAGATCTGGGAAAATCCCACAGTCTTCAATCCTGACAACTTTTTGCCTGAAAAACAAGCCAACAGGCATTACTATGCATTTGTGCCCTTCTCTGCTGGGCCAAGAAGTTGTGTTGGTAAGTTTGTTTTTATTTTGTTTTTGCAAACATTTTATAAAATATGTTTTAATTGAAGGTCGCAAATACGCCATGCTTAAGCTGAAGATTCTCCTCTCAACTATTCTTCGCAACTACCGAATTCACTCGGATGTTCCCGAAAAGGACTTCAAATTGCAAGCTGATATCATTCTGAAGCGCGAAGAAGGCTTCAAAGTACGGCTTACGCCAAGGCAGAGAACTGCCAAGGTTGCCTAAGGCACACGATTAAACTTTAAGTCCCAAAGATTTCCATCAACCCTCAACCCCACCCAAACATATATAAAATGCGGATGATGTACGAGTAGTTTGTAGAGAAGAAACAAAATGTATAAAACAAAAACGAAAAACACCTAAATTTTGGATACAAAAAACTCCTCAGAACCAAAAATTATTAAAAATTAAATTTAAAATCAATCTTTTGCAGTGCGGTGTTAACATCAGACCTAGACCTTTCCTTTTCTTTGCTATGCTTTCTCTTTTCTCTTTTTTTTTGGTTAATGATGAGCTTTAAACAAAAATTATTTCTTTTTTTTTTCTGGTTTTGTGTGTGTATATGTTCAAATTTATTTTGTTTCTAAAAAGTGTTATGTCTTAAAAAAAAAGAACCATGATGAATAAACAAAATGTTTATAAAAAATAATTGAAGATTTACTTTTTATTTAATTCAACTTTAGGTGCCGCACCTGGCAATTTGTTGCTCCCTTTCTAGGATCAAATATAAAAGTTGCTGGTAGTGAATGTGTTTCCATCTTACACACTAACGCAATGAAATTGTAAGAATAGAAAATTAACAACTGTTAATTATATAAATAGTAGAAAAATAGCAGCAATACCAAATGTCAAATTCTGACGATTTCATTTTTGTGGGAAATTACGCTCCTTTTATTACTGCGATTAAAGCTCTTTAAACTTAACTACAAACCACAGAAATATTGGTATACCTACATCAAAGTGAAAATTTTCAAATCTGACTAAGAATTGTTTGTCGTTTTTGTCGTAAAAAATTAGTATAAATTTATTTAACAAAAAAAAAACAACAATTAAAAAAAAAAGAAACGCAATTAATTTAAATTTGGTTCTAAAATCCTTTTGTATAGAGTATTATCTCAAATAAGGTATGGCAATACTGATGCGACATTTCTTTTTGATTAACAGCAAAAATAACCCACATTTAAAAATTTGATTATTATTGTATAATGATTTAGCATCAAACCTACAGAAAAAATTTCCCAAAAAAGCCATTACTTACTTGTTTAGCATATTTGAAATTTATTATTGTTTTTACCTGATTATTTAATTTTTTTAGTGCGCGATGTATTTAAAATAATCTTATTTTATTGTTGTTAGAACCATTTATGTCAACAAAATTGGGATGATGTATAATATTAAATATTAAAGTGCGCAATTAGAAGATTTTATATTTAAGACTTGGGAATAACGGAATTTAATCCAATATTTTTTGCAAAACACAATTATATCATTACAATCAGTTTTTAGTCTAATGATTAATTTCAAACCTGTTATCCAATCATCACACTGCATTATTGTGGCTCCAGAAATTGGAGATAATATTTTTCGAATGTTGTTATTCGTGGTTTTGCTTAAGTTTAGTGGTTAAATAGAACTAGAATAAAAGCTGATTATTATGTAGCTATAGTTAAGACTAAAGATAAAAAATTTTATGTTATCGGATACCAATATGTTCAGGTGAAACAGAGGCTATACTAATACCAGAAATGTTAGCAGGGGCGAACTGGGCCACCGCGGTGTATGAAAGTCTCTGCAATACTTTCTGTTTTTTTAAGAGAAAACTTTCTTATACAATTGGATTTCTAAGGGCCTTACAGTAAATATACAGCTTTTATGGCCACAAAGGCATCTCAGGAAGCCCACACATCTCATATTAGGGGCCCCTACAATAAGCATAAGGTCTGTTATTTCCCAAGATTATTTTAACGAAAACTATAGTTAAGCTGATGGGGCCCCACACTTATTATTATTGAGTTATTCTGGCCCTATTGGTTACCTAAGAAGGCCCCCAAATTACTCTTAGTATTCTATAAGTTTTTAAAGTACTTTCAGTTCATTTAAAGGAAAGCTTTCGCATAAAATTTCTGGGCTGCAGAAACAGAATATATAGGAAATTATGTGAGTAATTTCGAGGTCTCGGTAGAAGTAGAAAACACCAGTTATAAAATTTGCATTATAACAGTAAACAGGCCGACTTAATGTTTTCAAAAATCTTGTTACATTTTTTGTTAACTTGAACTCATAATAAAACTTTCGGAGCAACAACGACAAAATTTTTCTATCGTCGTTTTCGGAGCTTATTATTTTTCACTCCTTCTACTAATTTGAATATTTTGTGGCTCTTTTTTTAAAGTCCCGGGAGGCCCTTTGACTCCCAGTCCGCCCCTGAATGTTAAGATTAATGATGATACACATTTTCGATCTGGAATGACTTAACATTTTTAATTGCGTCGATAGATATTTTTTGGTAAGAAGAACTTTAGGATCCCCACACCAACGCGAATCTGTCGCGGCGACGACGAAAACAATAATAACAACACGTTGTTATTAGGTGGTGTTTTTTCCAACGTTGAAAGAAACGTCATGGAGGATTAGCGACGCGATTACAGAAAAAAGATGGAGTTTCCATACAAACATATCGATAGCAAGTATGTAATTCCCGCCGGTAATACAGTTTCTCCGTGCTTAAGTAAAGCCCCGAAAATTATCTGGGTTTAGCTAAGCCCATTGGGAATTAGTTGTTATTGCATTTAACATGTAAATTATTTAGCCCCAAATCGTTTTTTTCATCCAATTTCCTTCGGACTAAATTTGATAGAAACCAACAATTTGCATATAAGAGTGAAATTTGTTATCAATATTTTATAGGGTCGCAAAAGCTTAAGCTATTTTTAAGCTTAAACTCCCGTTCAATTTACAAGTCAGTAATGGACTCGTGAATTGAAAAATTTTTATACAAAATAGCTTTTAGCTTCTACAAAAATTGGCGTTTCGTCCCGGCAGGCGATCTCATTTGATGTATTTCAGTAGCATATAGAATTTGTATTACTAAAAAAACCTTCGTATGAAAAATATGCAATTCACAAACTTTTTTATTTTGTACCCAAAAAAAAAATATTTTTTTTCACAAGCTTTTTTGGAATTTTGAATTATTAGCTCTTTTATACAAAATTTCATTTCATTTTCATTCATTTTATGTTCATTTAGGTATAAGAATATTTTTTGTTTATAATATTTCAGATTTTGTTTAAAACCTTCTTGTTGCATTCGAAATAAAATGCACGACTGGGTCGCAAGAACTTGTTCATACATGCGATCACACTGTGATTTTAAAGTGTGAATAGTTTAGATCTAATCATCTGATTTTATAATAAATTAAAATAGTTATGGTAACTTATATTTTATTCCATCTCCCAAAAATATAGTTGAAGTAGTGTTATGTGAGTACATATTTATATGAACAATATAGCACCGTGTTGCACATACATATACTCTCAGTTTATATTGAAAAATTTTTAAAAAATCAATATAACTATAATAGAAATAAAAAATTGATCAAACCAACTCTTGTTTGTTTTGACGCCATCGCAGATTTCTTAAATAATTCCCATTGTATGAGAAAAAATTTTTGAAAATTGTTGGAGCGGTTTTTATTTTAAATAATTTTTTAAATATAAATTTTTGTAAACATTTTTAAGAAAAAATATTTAGTACGCAATTTGTTATTATTTATTAATGCGGAATTACAAAAAATAATTTTGAAAAAAAATCACCTACCGATTTTTGAAACATCGAATTTTCAAAAAGTAATTTTGAAATTTTTTTTTAAATCCAAAATATATTTTTTTTATTGTGATATGCAATATTATTTAAGGAACTCCCACACCTACGCGAATCTTCCGCGGCGACGACGAAAACAATATTAACAACACGTGGTTGTGGGGGATCCTTTATACTTATTAGAAGCTCTTGTGAAAAAATTTCGTTAAAATCGGTTCAGTAAATATGAGATAGTCGAAAACCAAAAAAATTGTTCTATGAGAGATACCATTTTTAATCCATAGATAAAATTTTTTTTCCAAAAATATGATAGATGGGAATTAAAATTGTAGTAGTTGTTTTTACCGGTTTTTAGTCACCTGTATGGGAGATACCGTTATATTTTTGGTCATAAGAAAATTTTCTATTTAAAATGTGCTAGATAATCTTAAAAATCTGCTATAGGTGCCAAGTTTGCTAAAAATTGATCAAATCGTTTTCGAATTTTTAAGTTAAAATTTCTGAATTTTTTTTTTAAGTTGTGTTTTTGAAAAAATGAGATTTTCATTTTTGGCTAAAAAAAAATGTACGGCAACTACCTACTATTATTTTTGGTCCTAAAGGTTCCCTCACACCAACGCGAATTTTTGGTTGCGACGACGAAAATAACAATAACAACTAGTGGTTACTGGTTGTAATGAAATCAACACGTCACCGAAAATTCGCGTTGGTGTGGGGGAACCTTAAAAAAATGAAAAAACGGGTCGGGGGAATGCCCAAAAAAGACTAGGTACCAAGTTTAAAGAAAATCGATCCACCCGTTTAGGCTGCAGTCGAAAGGACAGACAGACTGACAGAATTGTGAGACGCACTTTTTTCGACTTCGCTTTTATAAACTTTGATCAAAATCTATAGTTCGACTTTTTTTTACGAATGCATAACTTGCCATATACATATATATCGCAAGCAAAAGTTGTTCTCGAAAAAAATTTCAAAAAAATTTTGAAACTTCAATAATTTTGATACACAATTATTAAAGCTTTTTGAAAAATTTTCTAACCGTTTCGAACCATTTTTGAGAAAATCGAAAATCAAAAAATGGTTCTATGAAATTTGCCATTAATAACAATTTTTTGGAATTTTGAATTCACCAAAAGATATAGATAGCCGTATCTATAGGAAATTTTAAAGCCATCTTAACTTAATACCTCTAAATAGCTCTTAAGTGCGAAATCGGTATCTATAATCAATTTCCACATCTAAGCATCATTACTTAAACGACAATCACGGCGTTAAGAGGTTACTTAAAACCATTCAAAATATATTTTGACATCTGAGAAGAATTGTTTTTGTGTATTTATTAGAGAAATATGTAGGTATATATTTACATAAATCATAATATTCTGTATGTATGTAGGTAGAATTTTCAGTTTTGTGTTCTAAATAAAGTAATAAATAATAATTATAAAAAAGATTATTTTATATCAAACGGCTGAAAAAAAACCAAAGAAATTTGTGAAAATAAAAACACGTCATAAAAAAATGGAGTCTGGTTTCATTTCTTTTGCTTTGGACTACATACCTCCAGTTGCTTCTCTTTCTCTCTTATTTGCTAATAAGCTTGTTTTTTGTTTGAATTTTTTCGAAGCTTTCAAAAACAGCGTAAAAGTATGCAATTCATAAGGAGTTTTTCTTTTTTAGCTCACTCCGAACAGAGCGTGACTTGAGGCTTGAGCGCACCAAATCTATCTCTTTGACTGCTCAGTGCCACGCTCGGGGCTAAAAAAGAAAAACGCCTATAGAATACATGACACAATCGTTGTTTAGTTAAGTATCAATGGGAAAACGATTATAAAAAAGAATTTAAGTAACATCATTTAAAGGCAATTTAAATATTTAAGCAAACTAACTTTGTAAATGACCTCTAAGAGACGTTTTAAGAAAATATAATAGATACGACTGTAAATATTCTTTTAACGAACTGGCACCTCAACGTGAATACACAACGAAAAACAGAGTTGCCAGCAACTTTCAGTTGTTAAGCGAGTAAGCCACGAAGTAAGACTGAAGATAAATGAACGAAATTTCCCTGGTCAACGATTTGAGGAAATTTTTTGACATTTCTATTCACACACACATTAGTTTGTGTTCAACCAAGCTACTTTAAAAGGAAAATAAAGAAAGTTCTACGATTTTATTTCTTCGAGTAAAAGGTACAAAAGATTTTTAAGGAAATTAAAAGAAAATGTCAAAAAAAAGTCTACAGCAACTTGTTTCCTCATGTGAAAGGGTACTTACAGCGTCGCGTAAAGACGCGCGTTCTTCACCAATAAGCCGAGCTACATTATGCATACACCTTTCGCAAGCATAGCTAAACAACCGCTGCATCGATACACCTGTTGAAACTGTCAAAATCTGCTGACAGATGACAATTTTCTGAAAAAAGTCGTCCAAGTAAAACGACAACAAATCCAAAAGTGTGAAAGTGACACGCAAACGATTTTTAATTTGTTTTTCCTTTGGAACTTTGGAAACTACATCCGACATTTTATTCTTTGCATTCATATTTCTTCAATTTAAGTGATTTCCAGAAAATGGCTGCCCTCGATGAACTTCGTGCCAGACTCAACGACCTCCAAGAAGAACTCCAAAAACACAAAACCAATGCAAAGACATTCCGCGAAAGAATCGATAAAATGACCGCCGAAGTGGTCGATTCTAATCCCTACAGTCGTCTTATGGCTCTACAAAGAATGGGAATAGTTAAGGAATACGAGAGGATTCGGGATAAATCGGTGGCTGTTGTTGGAGTAGGAGGAGTCGGCAGTGTAACTGCGGATATGTTAACAAGGTAAATTATGAATATTTTTCTTGTAAATCAAAATTATTATAAATTCCTTTAATTTGTAGGTGTGGCATCGGTAAATTGATTCTTTTCGATTATGACAAAGTAGAATTGGCCAACATGAACCGCTTGTTCTTCACACCCGATCAGGCTGGCTTATCTAAGGTCGATGCAGCTGCGAAAACACTCACGTTCATCAACCCCGATGTTCGAATTGAAACCCACAACTACAACATAACTACTGTAGAGTCCTTTGACAAGTTCCTCAATACAATCCAGACTGGTGGCGTCCAACCCAACACCCCAGTAGATCTGGTCCTTAGTTGTGTGGATAACTTTGAGGCACGCATGGCTATAAATACGGCTTGCAACGAATTGGGACTCAATTGGTTTGAATCGGGAGTGTCGGAGAATGCGGTTTCTGGACATATTCAGTTCATTAGGCCAGGAGACACTGCTTGCTTTGCTTGTGCACCTCCTTTGGTCGTGGCAGAGAATATCGACGAAAAGACTCTAAAGAGAGAAGGCGTGTGTGCGGCCAGCTTGCCAACTACTATGGGCATCACAGCCGGAATACTCGTGCAGAACACTCTCAAGTATCTTCTGGGTTTTGGTGAGGTTTCGGATTATCTGGGTTATAATGCAATGAACGACTTCTTCCCCAAAATGACCTTGAAGCCCAATTTGCAGTGCGATGATCGTCATTGTCAGGCGAGGCAGGAAGAGTTCAAATCTAGACCCAAAATAGAAAAAGTCGAAGAAGCATTAGCCGATGAGGAACCATTGCACGAAACCAACGACTGGGGAATAGAATTGGTAAGTGATTCAGCGCCTGAGGAAGTTTCTGCTCCGATAAGTTCGTCAACCGTAGCTCCGGGATTAAGACTGGCCTACGACGCCCCGGAAAAATATGAGGAACCAAGCGTGGCAACACCCGCGGCTGATGGACCTGTAGTTGACTTGGATGATTTGATGGCTCAGATGAAATCGATGTAGAAAAGAACAGGAAAATGCATTTTGTTAACGATCAACATTTTTTTATTTTATTCATAATAATTTTTTTGCAAATAAAAACAAGAACATAAGTTAAATGTCCATATGAGTTTTATTTGAAAAGCTAGTAGTTAAACGCCCACAGTAAATTTGACAATAGCGAAGAGAGAAAATCATAATCAAATACTATTAGACCAAGATTTTCTTGTTACTGTTCTAGACAATTTCACGAAATTATAGCGACGTTTACGTTTCCTAGAACTAAAACTGCAAAAAATCAGGTTTTGCTTTATTTGAGGTTAGGTATTTAAATAAATGAATATACAATTATGTATACTGTGCTGAGTACTAACTGCCTGTTCAATTTTTTAAATTCAAAATCACAATCAGACATCATAGAAGTGTCTTTCAGTTCAAAACTGTTAATCTTTCGAAAACATAAACCCTAAATTTTCAGTGATGCGCGAAATTATCACTTTGCAAATCGGCAGATGTGGTAATCATGTTGGTGACGCAGTTAGTCTTATAAAATATTTATCATATGCCATTTATATTTCCATTCAGTGTTTCTTCCTATTAGTTCTGGGATGTTATCTCACGAGAGCATGGAATCAAACCCAGCGGCGAGTTTGCAGGCACTTCTCATCTTCAATTGGAACGCATGAATGTGTATTTCAATGAAACCGATCGTGGAACTTTCTATGCCCGGGCTATTGCCGTCGATACGGATCGATCGAGTTTGGATCACATTAAAAGTGGTCCGAATTCGGGAATTTATAATCCCGAATTATTTGTGGCTGGCACAGAAGGAACAGGTAATAATTTTGCCCGAGGATTCTACACTGAAGGTGCAGAAATAATGGACCGAGTATTAGATGTTACACGATTGCAGGCGGAATCCGTGGATTCATTGCAAGGATTCCAGGTAATACATTCGCTAGGCGGCGGAACTGGATCTGGATTTGGTTCTTTGCTTATGAGAAACCTTGCAGAAGAGTATCCAGATAATTTGGTTTGTACATTTAGTGTGATTCCATCGCAAAGGATTTCGGATGTAGTCGTTGAGCCATACAATTCAGTGCTGTGTCTGCCGCATTTGGTGCGGAACACTCATCTCACTTTCTGCATTGACAATGAGGCTTTGTACGACATCTGCCACAACAGACTGCAGCTTAATGGAGCCTCACTCGAAAATCTTAACCACATCATAGCCCACACTATGTCTGGAGTTACCACATGTTTGAGATTTCCTGGTCAATTGAATTCCGGCCTAAGGAAACTGTATGTGAACATGGTGCCTTTTCCGAATTTACATTTTCTTGTTCCGGGATTCGCTCCATTGACCTCAATGGGCTCTGCTAAGTATGCTAAGCAATCGGTGGGTGAGCTCGTAAGCCAGATATTCAGCTCTAACAATCTGCTAGCTGCAATAGACCTTAAGTCTGGGAAGCTCCTCACGGTTGCTGCTATATTTCGAGGCAGAATGTCACCCAAGGAGGTGGACACACTCATGACCAGCGCCAGGAATAAGAATATTCAAAATTTCGTCGATTGGATACCGAATAATGTAAAGACTGCCATTTGTGACATTCCTCCAAGGGGGCTGAAGATGTCGTCGACATTCATTGGCAACACAACAGCCATTCGCCAGCTATTCGGACGAGTTTCTGATGGGTTTGTGACGATGTCAAAGAGAAAGGCCCATCTCCATTGGTACACCGGCGAGGGAATGGATGAGCACGAGTTCACCGAGGCCCAATCGGCCCTGGAGGATCTCTTGGTCGAATACGAGGATTGTATCAAGGCAGACGATGATAAAAAACAAGAAACCACATGCAGTTGGTGTTCCAAAGAGGATGTATTAACATAAAAGTAAACAAGTGAAAAGGGTCCTCCTCCAGCATCAGATAAAAAGGGAAAAAATAAATTCACAACATTGGCTTCCATTAGATGGATTTAACCAATGCAGGTCATGCGTTCCACAGTCCAGCCATCAGCTGAAGGAGGATTTACAAACAGAAACTAAAAACGGAAACTTAATCTACAAGCGACTTCTTGATAGCTTCAATGATAATATCAGGTGCTGGGAATTTCTGAGCTCGTGGTGGACCTTTTTTAAGACCCGTCCATAGCAGCTTCCTGGAATCAGCATCGTCGGTATGTGTTTTGGCAAAGGACAATTCAAAGGCGCCACGACGAGGAGGACCAGACGGATTAAGGACGAGTTGGATATTCGGCAGATGCTCAATGATTTGACTGTGCAAATCAATGGCACGCCGTTTGAATACGCTTCAGCTGCGACAATGCTCGACATAAAGCACTGGACCAGTGCTATTGTCGAGTTGTGTCGCTAAATTTTCTGCGGGCTGTTCAGCTGCTTTGGGCTTTTTTGCACCCTAGAATTTGTTTCACATGATTTAGGTATAAAACTAATTAAAAAAAAAGTATTACCTTGCTAGTAGATGCGGTAGCCTTTCTTTTGCGTTTTGGAGGCATTTCTTGTTTTTGAATTTTCTGGTTGTTGCATCCAAGAATTCAAGATTTAATTTAACCATTGTATCATTGTATATAAACGCTAATAGTAGTCTCATGAAGAGGAACGTCTCTTACGCCATTGAGTGTGCCGATTTGGAAGCTTGCGAAAATTCAGAGTGGAGAGATTGGAGAGTTAAGAAGGAGGAGATAATCGAAGAGAGAAGAATAAAAAGTAAGGTTAAAGAAAGAAAAGAAGAATGAGAAGACTGTATATGATATTTATGAAAGCTAAAGTGGGACAAGAATTTATCGATTTTGCGTATTATTCTTGTAGGGGGGTAGGTTACAGAAAGAATGAAAATAAATTATGTTCAAAAGGAACTTGGATTTTGTTTCTCCTGTGTATGCAATGACCTATATTTGGTAGAACAAAAATAAATGTAAGTATAAAATCGCCACTATTGCCACTCGCAGAAAATAGGGTGTTTATAATTTTTCAGTTTTTCTTCATATTTGAAGTATAGAAAATATATTCCAAATTAATAGGCGCCAACGTAGATATATGCAAATATATATACAGGGTGTTTTTTATTAAATGCCTCATTCTTTTATGAAAACGCTGTATTTTATTTTTTTTGTATAAACAATTTTTAAAAAATTGAAAAAATAGAGAAGCTTTAGTTTGCAAATTTTGAAACCAATCGAATAAGTACAATTTTTGAAGGAAAATAAAAAAATTCTTACAAAAAGTAAAACAAATGGGAATTTGGTTTAGAAATTTTCTTATTCGATTCAAATTATTCGGAAAAATATTTTTTGGGTATAGTCAATTTTATAAAAATAAAAAAAAATAAAAATTTAGTTTGCAAATTTTGAAAATCGATTGAAGTACACGTGAAAAAATTTTATTATTTTTTTCGGTAAAAAACATTTATTTAAAAAAAAATTTAAAAAAATCAAAATTTAATTTGCAAATTTTGAAAATTGATTTTGAAATACACGTGAAAAAAAGTTTTTCGAAAAAATTTAATTATTTTTTTCGGAAAAATACATTTTTTTTTGGATACCAAATTTTGTTAAAAAAATTAAAGTGCAGCAAAATCAAAAATTGATAAGGTAAATATATTAAATTTAAAAAAATACAACGAAAACCACGGTGTTTTTTTTTCTTAAATTAAATTTCTTAAACATTTTTTTTTGTTTTTATATACATATACTTGTATAATAATATAATATGATAATATAATAGGGGTATTCCCGATCCGATGCAACTGGTCTTGTATAATTGCAAAAATGCAAAAGTGTAAAATTGCTATACCCTAACCCCATTGTAAAAAAAACTTTGCACTTTTGCAATGATGCAAGACCAGTTTGCATCGGATCGGGAATACCCCTAATGAAATAATTTAATATAATACAAAATAATATTGAAATAATTTAAAACCTAAACCCTAAAACCTAAACCCAAAATACAGAAACCTAAACCCAAACCTACACCTAAACCTAATCCTAATCCTCAACCTATTCCTAAACCTAAAAACCTAAACCTAATCCTAATACAATACCTACCTATAAATATAAAAAAAACCAACAACAATCCATACCTACCTGGATCTTCCTATAGGAAAAAGCATAATAAATGCAAAATATAGCAACGTTGTATTTAACCCACATATTGTGAAATTTAACAACGTTGCTTTGCTATATGGAATTTGAATCAAATTCCAAATTTTTAAATATTTTGCTTCTATTAAGCCTATACCCATACCTATACTTGAACCTATATGCATACATATAGCCATACTCTATATTCTATAACAAGAAACCGTCTCTCATCGCCCATTGGACAAACAAATTTACTTCTCCATATTTTGCTTTTTGCCTCGTCAAAAACATCTGATTCAACCATCTCCCTTAGCCTCATTATTGTTGTCAGAGTAATTTTAATATAATCCTCTCGTTCTTACTACTAGTCTTTATTTCTATTTTACTTATCTTCTTCCCGCCTTTTTATCTCTCCAATTTCAAATTCTGTCGACGACAGCGCCGCTCAAGACCCGATTCAGAACTATTTTTTTTCGTTCCATGAGACTACTATAGGGTTTATATACAATGATTGTATATAAACCCTATAGTAGTCTCATGGAACGAAAAAAAATAGTTCTGAATCGGGTCTTGAGCGGCGCTGCCGTCGACAGAATCTGAAATTGGAGAGATAAAAAGGCGGGAAGAAGATAAGTAAAATAGAAATAAAGACTAGTAGTAAGAACGAGAGGATTATATTAAAATTACTCTGACAACAATAATGAGGCTAAGGGAGATGGTTGAATCAGATGTTTTTGACGAGGCAAAAAGCAAAATATGGAGAAGTAAATTTGTTTGTCCAATGGGCGATGAGAGACGGTTTCTTGTTATAGAATATAGAGTATGGCTATATGTATGCATATAGGTTCAAGTATAGGTATGGGTATAGGCTTAATAGAAGCAAAATATTTAAAAATTTGGAATTTGATTCAAATTCCATATAGCAAAGCAACGTTGTTAAATTTCACAATATGTGGGTTAAATACAACGTTGCTATATTTTGCATTTATTATGCTTTTTCCTATAGGAAGATCCAGGTAGGTATGGATTGTTGTTGGTTTTTTTTATATTTATAGGTAGGTATTGTATTAGGATTAGGTTTAGGTTTTTAGGTTTAGGAATAGGTTGAGGATTAGGATTAGGTTGAGGTTTATAGGTTTAGGTGTAGGTTTGGGTTTAGGTTTCTGTATTTTGGGTTTAGGTTTTAGGGTTTAGGTTTTAAATTATTTCAATATTATTTTGTATTATATTAAATTATTTCATTAGGGGTATTCCCGATCCGATGCAAACTGGTCTTGCATCATTGCAAAAGTGCAAAGTTTTTTTTACAATGGGGTTAGGGTATAGCAATTTTACACTTTTGCATTTTTGCAATGATACAAGACCAGTTGCATCGGATCGGGAATACCCCTATTATATTATCATATTATATTATTATACAAGTATATGTATATAAAAACAAAAAAAAAATGTTTAAGAAATTTAATTTAAGAAAAAAAAACACCGTGGTTTTCGTTGTATTTTTTTAAATTTAATATATTTACCTTATCAATTTTTGATTTTGCTGCACTTTAATTTTTTTAACAAAATTTGGTATCCAAAAAAAAATGTATTTTTCCGAAAAAAATAATTAAATTTTTTCGAAAAACTTTTTTTCACGTGTATTTCAAAATCAATTTTCAAAATTTGCAAATTAAATTTTGATTTTTTTAAATTTTTTTTTAAATAAATGTTTTTTACCGAAAAAAATAATAAAATTTTTTCACGTGTACTTCAATCGATTTTCAAAATTTGCAAACTAAATTTTTATTTTTTTTTATTTTTATAAAATTGACTATACCCAAAAAATATTTTTCCGAATAATTTGAATCGAATAAGAAAATTTCTAAACCAAATTCCCATTTGTTTTACTTTTTGTAAGAATTTTTTTATTTTCCTTCAAAAATTGTACTTATTCGATTGGTTTCAAAATTTGCAAACTAAAGCTTCTCTATTTTTTCAATTTTTTAAAAATTGTTTATACAAAAAAAATATAATACAGCGTTTTCATAAAAGAATGAGGCATTTAATAAAAAACACCCTGTATATATATTTGCATATATCTACGTTGGCGCCTATTAATTTGGAATATATTTTCTATACTTCAAATATGACGAAAAACTGAAAAATTATAAACACCCTATTTTCTGCGAGTGGCAATAGTGGCGATTTTATACTTACATTTATTTTTGTTCTACCAAATATAGGTCATTGCATACACAGGAGAAACAAAATCCAAGTTCCTTTTGAACATAATTTATTTTCATTCTTTCTGTAACCTACCCCCCTACAAGAATAATACGCAAAATCGATAAATTCTTGTCCCACTTTAGCTTTCATAAATATCATATACAGTCTTCTCATTCTTCTTTTCTTTCTTTAACCTTACTTTTTATTCTTCTCTCTTCGATTATCTCCTCCTTCTTAACTCTCCAATCTCTCCACTCTGAATTTTCGCAAGCTTCCAAATCGGCACACTCAATGGCGTAAGAGACGTTCCTCTTCATGAGACTACTATTAGCGTTTATATACAATGCTGATACTGAACTGAAATGAAATAAATTTCCTGAACTAGATGAAGAGCTCAAAAATTGGCATTTGGCGGTTCGTCATATTTTGTTATCAATTTCGTTTATATGCTTGATCGAAAGATCGAGTTGGATTTTGGACCGGTGTTTGTCCCCTTTCACACGTGGAAACAAGTTGCCGGAGACTTTTTTGGCGTTTTCTTTTAATTTCCTTAAAGCCCTTCAACACTATCCCACTGAGTATTAATGCGTGTCAATTCTACCATTGTATATAAACGCTAATAGTAGTCTCATGAAGAGGAACGTCTCTTACGCCATTGAGTGTGCCGATTTGGAAGCTTGCGAAAATTCAGAGTGGAGAGATTGGAGAGTTAAGAAGGAGGAGATAATCGAAGAGAGAAGAATAAAAAGTAAGGTTAAAGAAAGAAAAGAAGAATGAGAAGACTGTATATGATATTTATGAAAGCTAAAGTGGGACAAGAATTTATCGATTTTGCGTATTATTCTTGTGGGGGGGTAGGTTACAGAAAGAATGAAAATAAATTATGTTCAAAAGGAACTTGGATTTTGTTTCTCCTGTGTATGCAATGACCTATATTTGGTAGAACAAAAATAAATGTAAGTATAAAATCGCCACTATTGCCACTCGCAGAAAATAGGGTGTTTATAATTTTTCAGTTTTTCTTCATATTTGAAGTATAGAAAATATATTCCAAATTAATAGGCGCCAACGTAGATATATGCAAATATATATACAGGGTGTTTTTTATTAAATGCCTCATTCTTTTATGAAAACGCTGTATTTTATTTTTTTTGTATAAACAATTTTTAAAAAATTGAAAAAATAGAGAAGCTTTAAGGCTTAACTACATAAGCCAAAAAGTACTGAAGTACAAAAGTAAAAATATTTTTTTTACCGCTAGCGCCGTTGTTTTGTGAAAAAGAATACACAAATTTGTTTTTAAACCAAAATTTAAGCTTTCTGCATCATTTTTATAAGTTTTCTAGTCAGAAAAACTATCACAAAATCAATTTAAAAATTTTCACTTTTGCACTTTTTCACTTTTTTGGCTTATGTAGTTGAGGCTTTAGTTTGCAAATTTTGAAACCAATCGAATAAGTACAATTTTTGAAGGAAAATACAAAAATTCTTACAAAAAGTAAAACAAATGGGAATTTGGTTTAGAAATTTTCTTATTCGATTCAAATTATTCGGAAAAATATTTTTTGGGTATAGTCAATTTTATAAAAATAAAAAAAAATAAAAATTTAGTTTGCAAATTTTGAAAATCGATTGAAGTACACGTGAAAAAATTTTATTATTTTTTTCGGAAAAAAACATTTATTTAAAAAAAAATTTAAAAAAATCAAAATTTAATTTGCAAATTTTGAAAATTGATTTTGAAATACACGTGAAAAAAAGTTTTTCGAAAAAATTTAATTATTTTTTTCGGAAAAATACATTTTTTTTTGGATACCAAATTTTGTTAAAAAAATTAAAGTGCAGCAAAATCAAAAATTGATAAGGTAAATATATTAAATTTAAAAAAATACAACGAAAACCACGGTGTTTTTTTTTCTTAAATTAAATTTCTTAAACATTTTTTTTTTGTTTTTATATACATATACTTGTATAATAATATAATATGATAATATAATAGGGGTATTCCCGATCCGATGCAACTGGTCTTGTATCATTGCAAAAATGCAAAAGTGTAAAATTGCTATACCCTAACCCCATTGTAAAAAAAACTTTGCACTTTTGCAATGATGCAAGACCAGTTTGCATCGGATCGGGAATACCCCTAATGAAATAATTTAATATAATACAAAATAATATTGAAATAATTTAAAACCTAAACCCTAAAACCTAAACCCAAAATACAGAAACCTAAACCCAAACCTACACCTAAACCTATAAACCTCAACCTAATCCTAATCCTCAACCTATTCCTAAACCTAAAAACCTAAACCTAATCCTAATACAATACCTACCTATAAATATAAAAAAAACCAACAACAATCCATACCTACCTGGATCTTCCTATAGGAAAAAGCATAATAAATGCAAAATATAGCAACGTTGTATTTAACCCACATATTGTGAAATTTAACAACGTTGCTTTGCTATATGGAATTTGAATCAAATTCCAAATTTTTAAATATTTTGCTTCTATTAAGCCTATACCCATACCTATACTTGAACCTATATGCATACATATAGCCATACTCTATATTCTATAACAAGAAACCGTCTCTCATCGCCCATTGGACAAACAAATTTACTTCTCCATATTTTGCTTTTTGCCTCGTCAAAAACATCTGATTCAACCATCTCCCTTAGCCTCATTATTGTTGTCAGAGTAATTTTAATATAATCCTCTCGTTCTTACTACTAGTCTTTATTTCTATTTTACTTATCTTCTTCCCGCCTTTTTATCTCTCCAATTTCAAATTCTGTCGACGACAGCGCCGCTCAAGACCCGATTCAGAACTATTTTTTTTCGTTCCATGAGACTACTATAGGGTTTATATACAATGATTCTACGAACAAAACGACCTTTAAAAAGTGAAAAAGTAGGTACAAAGATGAAAATTTTCAAACTTATTTTGTGATAGTTTTTCCGACTGGAAAACTTACAGAAATGGTGCAGAAAGAAAATTGGGTTTAAAAGACAATTAATTGTATACTCTTTCTAACAAAACATGCTTTGGTAACTTTTTTTTCCAAAAAATTTCCCAAAAACTTAGTTTTTTTCTATGAGTTTTGACAGCAAATTGAAAAATTTTGTGCAAATTCGCAAGAAATTTCACGTTACCAAACACACCAACAATTGCCCCAGCAGTTACAAAAATAGGGGTATTCCCGATCCGATGCAAATGCTCTTGTATCATTGCAAAAATGCAAAAGTGTAAAATTGCTATACCCTAACCCCATTGTAAAAAAAAAAACTTTGCACTTTTGCAATGATACAAGACCAGTTTGCATTGGATCGGGAATATCCCTAATAATTTCACTTTTTTTGCAAAAAGTGGCCAGTATAGTTGAGGCTTAACAATTACCATGTTAAATGCAACAACAACTAATCTCCTCCGGGATTACCGCGGCATGAAACACACGTCTTGTTATCGATAGTTTATTTGAAAACTCCATTTTGTTTCTGTGATGACGTCGCTAAATCCCACTGTGGTTTTTTCAACCAATTATTGTCCCCGGGATTGTCCCTAGATTATGCAATACGCAATACTGGATCCGCAGTGATTCTCAGTACAGTGTTCTCATTTCTTTTCACAACAAATTGGTAAGTAAAACAGAAAACACTCCACTTCGGATTCAGTATTGTAATTTGTAGATTCCATAATCTACATGATTATGATTTATGACCTCTTTCAAGTTAACGAACAACGAAGTCAATAGAGGCGTAGAAAGTCGAGAGGCAAGATAAATTACCTAAACAAATACATATTTTTATTAACATACACATAAGCATGAGGATTGTTATTAAATCAACTCTTCGACCAAAGTTTTTCATAAAGCATAGTACGCTGCAGGTGCAGCTCGTGCGAAACAAAATTTGTCTGTGATATCTCCAAAGAAGACAACGGAAAAATATCCATGACGAGTTTAGGCTCTCCCAAACCAGCGCGAAACATTCGCCGACGACAGATTTTTGTTGTTGTTTAGCGTTGTGTATTTGTCATATTTTGTGTTATTGCGAATGATTCGCTACGATTTCGCGTTGGTTTGGGAGAGCCTTTTCACCTATTGCAAAAACAAAACTTAAACGCAAAATATCACAGAAACCCATATGCTGTAAAAAGAAAATAAACAAACAAGGATAAAGGTTCCCCCACACCAACGCGAATTTTCGGTGGCGACGACGAAAACAACAATAACAACACGTGGTTGTTTTCGTCGTCGCCACCGAAAATTCGCGTTGGTGTGGGGGAACCTTAAAGGTAGAACCGCACTAGCTGGAACTGCACTTCAGCGACACCGTGCGCACTTTCGCACGAAACCAAACGAAACTTAATGTCGCGACACAGTTGGTCAGATTATCAACTTTGTCGCATAGTGTCGTGCCGTGAAGTGCAGTTGTCGCTTAGTGCGATATAGCTCATACAAAAACAAAAACAAAAATAATAATTTTCTTATTATTTGTGTTTCTCTTCTTCTCATACAATTTCCTACAAATAAGTCGTGAAGTTTAGTTCCGCTGAAGTGCAGTTCCGCCAAGTGCGGTCTTACCTTAAAACTCAAATGTTATTTTTCCGCATACGACAAATATGTAAAGAGAAAAGAGAACATTGTACTGCGAATCTCTGTGGATCCAGTATTGCGGATTCCATAACCTACTTGCACAATGCACAGTCCCCTATTACACGATGATTCTTTGCATCTGACTCTTTTCGAACATAACGAGTGCGAAAGAGAAAAAAGATGAGACGGAAGACCAGTTGCCCTGTGAGTCGTGGGCCAAGATTTCCGAGACTCTTTTTGACGTTTCTTTTTATATAACTTTAAGCTACGTGCAAACCGACACGATGGCGGTGGCGATCGCGATAACAATGTGGATGCCGCACACGTAAATCAATGGAGGGCACACATCGACGCGATATGTGGATTGCGTTCACATTCCATTGCTGCATTCAGTTACGCGACTTTTCTTGAACGCAGCAAGCACTATTTGATCGCTATATCGCCTGAAGAAAAATTACAGTCTAAAAAAGAAAAATTTGAAAAACTGAAAAATTAATAGAAAAAATTAGGGGAAATTCCATTTTATATGTTTTTTTTATTAAACTTCAAAAATTAAACGTTTGTATTGTCGCTGACAATTTAGCCCGCTACACAATAGCTGTGTTTTATTTTCCCCAAGATCCGAACCAGATTGGATTTGCTTACAAAAATACATGTATTACAAAAACAACACAAGATCCAACTTTGTTTTGAATTTGGATTTCCAAATCCATTTTGAACACACACCCTTAATTTGATAATGTCGTCAGTAGTGTAAAGAAAAAAGACAGAGGGTGTATACGAATAAAAAAAAACAAAGGAAAAAAAGAGTTGGGTATATAACAAGTTGTCACAGAGATCCTGGGTTGTTTTATTTTCCTGATCTGATCTGGATTGGATCTGGGGGAAAATAAAACGCAGCTAATATATCGCGTTGATGTGAGCAGGTTTTTGAACGCATCTTTATCGCGCGATAAAAGTTATCGCAATCGCCACCGCCATCGTGTCGGTTTGCGCATAGCTTAAATCAATGGAGGGGCACACATCGACGCGATATGTGGATTGCGTTCACATTCCACTACTGCGTTCAGTTACGGGACTTTTCTTGAACGAATCATCGTGTAATAGCACCATTTGATCGCTATATCGCATGAAGAAAAATGACAGTTTAAAAAAGAAGATTTGAAAATGACTTCAAATACTGAAAAATTAATAGAAAAAATTCGAGAGAATTCCATTTTATATGTTTTTTTTATTAAACTTCAAAAATTAAACGTTTGTATTGTCGCTGACAACTTAGCCCGCTACACAATATATATTGGTTGATGTGAGCAGGTTTTTGAACGCATCTTTATTGCGCGATAAAAGTTTTCGCAATCGCCACCGCCATCGTGTCGGTTTGCGCATAGCTTTATTTTGATGATTTTCAAAGGGAAATTCGAAAAAGCGTGAGGCGCAAAGAATCATCGTGTAAAGCTATGCGCAAACCGACACGGTGGCGGTGGCGATCGCGATAACTTTTATCGCGCGATAAAGATGCGTTCAAAAACCTGCTCACATCAACGCGATATATTTGTATCCCATATATTATTTTTTTTTATATTTTTATAATCTTTGTTTGACAGATCATATAAAATGGAATTCTCCCGAATTTTTTCTATTAATTTTTCAGTTTTTGAAGTCATTTTCAAATTTTCTTTTTTAAATTGTCATTTTTCTTCAGGCGATAAAGCGATCAAATGGTGCTTGCTGCGTTCAAGAACAGTCGCGTACTGAACGCAGCAGTAGAACGTGAACGCAATCCACATATCGCGTCCATGTGTGCCCCTCCATTGATTTACGTGTGCGGCATCCACATTGTTATGGCCATCGCCACCGCCATCGCGTCGGTTTGCGCGTAGCTTAATAGCGTGCGACTCACAGGATGATTTTCAAAGAGAAATTCGGAAAAAGAGTCAGACGCAAAGAATCATCGTGTAATACATAGAGTACCTATATTATCTAGAGAACCGACTTAAGGGGTTTGTTCTCTTTCGACCTACAAGCTGCTAGAACACTGAAATCTACTTTTGCATAAGCATGTATTAGTGGTCCCGTGCATTTTAAATGGGAGCCCATGCCAACACTTCTTTGAGCAAAAGTAGACACGCTCAGTTTGAAATATGGAGGATTATGCGCTCAGATATTCAAAATAAGAGTCCGTTAAATTCAAAAAATAAAAATTAAATTAATTTTTTGCTTTTTGATTTTTATCTTTTTGACGGATGCTTAGAAAAATCTCAAAATCATACAGATGATAGATATTGGTTATCTAATTGTTTCGTAAAATTTTTAGATTTTTCAATTTTTTTTTAACCGAGATATAGACATACTTCTGTTGTTTTATTTATCACCTCATAACTCTTAAGTTATTGCATCCATAGGATTAGTTTTTTTTTAATTCGCATCTAGAAAAATAGACAATTAATTTGATATATAATACATAACTGTACACCCTACACGACCTTCACAATAGTTAAATAGGAAACCAAAAAAAATCTCGGAAAAATTGAAAAAAAAATGGGGTTGTTGTTCATTGCCAACCGACGTGTTTCAGTGGGAATTGCCCAATTTTTGCTAAAATTGAAAAACACCCGATTTGCGGTCACTTAAAAGCTTATATCTTTGGATCAAATTGTCGGATTTTCAAAATTTAAAATTCAAATTAAAGCCAGAATGACAGTCGAGTACCAGCTATAAAAAAAATTTCAAAACCGTTAAAAATTTCTTACTAAAAAAATTTAATTAATTTTTGGAGAATAATTTTCGTCAAGGCAAACGTAACGAAGAAGAGGAATACACAAGAAAAAAAATAAAAAATGTTTGCTACTAAGAATATACTGGTTGGAGGGAGATAGTTATTCTAAAGACGGTGGAGTGCGTGAAACAAAACAGCATAACCTTGGCAAATTGGGTTCGCATCGGGAAAAAATTTGCTATACATATGTAAGTATGCACGTTTGCGGTAGGTATTTTTCATTCATTATTTGTTAAGGTGCCTTCATATGCTTAGTTTGGTTGGCTGATAACTTTTATTCTAATAGTCGGATCGTTAAGGTTGAGGTCTTAAAATTTAGGTTGAATATCAGGCTACATATTTTTTACAAAATCATTGCAGAGTAACATAAAAGTACATATGTTTACAATACAATATGTGTAAGATAGGTACAATATATTAATAATTATCATTAATCATTAATTTTGTCTATTAAGGTAGCCATTTCTTTTTCTTTCTTTTACAATCTTTAAAGCTATTGACTATAGTTAATAATCAATTGGATCTTACACATACTGTATGTGTATTGTAAACATACTTTTATGTCACTCTGCAATGATTTTGTAAAAAACATGTAGCCTGATATTCAACCTGAATTTTTAGACAAAATTAATGATTAATGATAATTAATTATATATTGTATCTTACACATATTGTATTGTAAACATACTTTTGTGTTACTCTGCAATGATTTTGTAAGAAATATGTAGCCTGATATTCAACCTGAATTTTAAGACCTAAACCTTAACGATCCGACTATTAGAATAAAAGTTATCAGCCAACCAAACTAAGCATATGAAGGCACCTTAACAAATAATGAATGAAAAATACCTACCACAAACATGGATACCTACATATGTATAGCAAATTTTTTCCCGATGCGAACCCAATTTGCCAAGGTTATGCTGTTTTGTTGCACACACTCCACCGTCTTTAGAATAACTATCTCCCTCCAACCAGTATATTCTTAATAGCAAACTTTTTTTTATTTTTTTTCTTGTGTATTCCTCTTCTTCGTTACGTTTGCCTCGATGAAAATTATTCTCCAAAAATTAAATAAATTTTTTTAGTAAAGAATTTTTGACGGTTTTGAAATTTTTTTTATAGCTGGTACTCGACTATCATTCTGGCTTTAATTTGAATTTTAAATTTTGAAAATCCAACCATTGGATCCAAAGATATAAGCATTTAAATGATCGCAAATCGGGTGTTTTTCAATTTTTCAACTTTTTGAGCTACTGGCACCAATTGTTGTTGTATCAACAATTCACACGTATTCACGGACAGGGAATTTAAGAGAGTTTTCTCTCATTGAGCTAAAATAAATTTTGAGGGTGTTTCAGGCAAGGGGGGTACGAGTCGGTTCTCTAGATAATATAGGTACTCTATGGTGTAATAGGGGACATACTAATTTTCGATGTTGCTCGAAAATGGACAAACATGAGCACAATATCGTGTGCAAACAAGACCTTATTATACGCAGTATAGACTCGCCATTAGAAAACCAACTTCAACAAAAATAGTAACCGTTCCAAACACGCAATCTCACTCACCAATATTTGACAAACCTTAAAATTTCAACAACAGGCACGTGCGTGTGTGTCAACCACACGCACACTAGCTAACAAAACCGACTATGAGCGACAGTTGCTGTCAAAAATTCTTAAATCTCTACAACTTTTCTTCATGAAAAAAATTTTCACTACGGACGGATCGAATTCGAACATTTCCAGTCGCGGTCACCGTCAATAAATAAATTAACATAAATAAAACCAACAAAAATCCTTCATCATGGGCAATGTAATGGCTGCATCGAAAAATGATCCCAAAATCGGACTTCCGGAATCGTTGATTGCGGCTCCAGTTCCAGCACCAGTCACAGTTCAAACTCCGTCAGCTGCCTCCAGTGGGAAAACTAACCTTGAGAATCCGGGAACAGTTGAGGAATTGCACAAGAAAACTAAGGGTAAGTTGGGGAAAAATAAAAATCCATTGAACACCTCTGAGCGAACAGGAATTAATTCATTGATAACTGCGGTGCGATAATGATGACATAACCTATTTTCCTGGTTGCGTGCAAATATTTGTGTAATTCCAAAGTTTGAAAATATAAAAACGAAAAATGTTCCTTTTACAGATATAATGGCGGTGACCTTCGAAGGCGCCAAGGTAATGCTAAACAAGGGCCTAAGCAATCACTTCCAAGTTTCGCATGCGCTTAACCTTTGCAGCACCCAACCGAGCGGCTATCGATTCTCTGCGACTTATGTTGGCACCAAGCAATTCTCGCCCTCGGAAGCATTTCCAGTGATCTTGGGCGATATCGATCCATCGGGTAATATGAATGCTAATTTAATTCATCAGTTCAATCCGAGAGTCCGGTGCAAGTTTGGCTCCCAGGTAAGGGTGTGCGTATAAACATTTCTTTTCCTTTTATTCATGATATTCTACCATTTCAGATTCAAGACAGCAAACTAACAGCTGCTCAGCTTTCAACTGACTATCGTGGTGATGATTTCACTGCCACTCTGACTGTGGGCAATCCAAATTTGTTGAATAATTCGGGGGTTCTTGTTGGACATTACCTGCAATCTGTGACAGAGAAACTTGCTCTGGGTGGGGAATTGGCCTATCAGTATGGTCAGAATGTACCTGGTGGACAAATAGCAGTCTTGTCGGCTGTTGCAAAGTACACAAACGGTGACTCAACATGGTCTGGCACTTTGGGAGCCGGCGGTGTCCATGTATGCTTTTATCAGAAGGCAAGCGAGCAGCTACAAATTGGAGTTGAGGTCGAGACTAGTTTGAGAATCGCGGAGTCAGTTGCTACGATTGGCTACCAAGTGGACTTGCCAAAGGCTGATTTAGTTTTTAGAGGTAAGTATTTTTAAATCCCCAATTTTTAACTTGAATCTACGGACTGATTAAAATACAAAAGCACTGATTAAGCTATAGAAATTTTTGTTGTAACTCCGCAAAATTTCATATAATCTACTATGACCTGCCTGCAACACAGCCTTCATTCTGCGTTTTGACAATAAGCACATCAAAACAGTGTTATCATACGGAGTTAAAGCAAATTGTTACAGATACTTCTTGTCACAGAACTTTCGGTTTTCGTTTTGACAATGTGTATCTTCTGAGTTAAAAAATAGCGAATTAATATGTATTTTAATCAATTGATAATAATAAGTCATTTTCCACACATATGTAGATTTAGTCATTTTTGGTTCGAAGCCGAAAAATTTTGATTTCGTACTTAAACTGGCGGTCTAAAACTGTTTGAAACTACATAGGTCTAGTACAAAGCTATGGTCAATCGTTAAAGGGATGTTGGGTTATGAAAAAATGTTACCAATTCAAAATATTGTAGTTTCATAATTTCAAGTGTTTTTTTTTACTTTGTGAAAGGAAGTTCTCTGTGAAATCCTGTTTAAAAGTTTTATCTTCCTCGCAAGAGGCAGTACCCCTGAAAAACACATTTTCTTTTTTGTGGAAAAGGCTTTTCGATCAAATGCATAAAAACTCGTTAGAGTGAATACTATGGAGCTGTAGATATACATACATAGGTTATATTTAAATAATCACACGCATTTTTGATAAATAAATGAAAAATAGATACAATATAGAATAGCTAGAAATTCAATTTAAAATTTTTTTGGAAATATGGTGCTTAGCTAATTTTGTCATAGTAAATTTTTACGTAAGAATTTAAGAAGTTTATTGCTCCAAGCTAAAATGGGGAAAAATAGCAATCAATTTTAAAATTTCCTGTTTGTTGTTTAAAAAGATTTACTTGGAATGGAAGTTTGAAATGAGGTAAAATTAAAAATTCCTTTTTTTCTGAAAGGTTACATTTAGAGCTATGGACTTCGAAGATTTATTAAAGACTATATATTATCAAAATTGTTACTTTTATAGGATGATAAAGGGTAAAAACAAGAAATCATTTTTTTAAGGTTATATTTAGACAATAGACTGGTAACAGTTATATATACACAAAAATTCGAATTTGGAGTTATTGACGCCTTCAGGGCGAGTTCAGGGCGACCCCAGGTCTCAAAAAACACAGAATTTGATTATCAGGGTGAGTTGAGGTTTTTCAAAAAACGCTTTAGGGCGACCCCAGGGTGACATCAGGGCTCAACGAACAAACCTAGTATTTCCTGTTGTTAATTTTTTACGACGCTAAGTTTTGTCAACCCGTGCGAAGCCAGGGCGGCACGGCTAGTAATAAAAAGAAAATATAAACACATATGATTCACTTTGTACTTTTACGTAAGAGTTTGTTGAATTTACCCTGTTTCATGTCGAATTTTAAACTAATCAAACAAATCTTTGCTTGTTTCAAATAATTCCGAAAACACACTTTCTACTTCCGTTAATACTACATCAAAAAGTATTAAAATGAATAAAGCAAGGAGCCATCGATAACGAGGTTAAGGTTATAATGGCTAGTTTTGAAAACTTCCGTTAAAATCTAAGTTTGGGTCCAATTTCATTTTTTCAAAATTAAACCAATAATAAAATCTTGAAGATTTTTACCGAGTAATATATAATGTAATGTATCTTTCTACAAAAGATTTGGATAGCACTCATTAATGAATACTTTTTAACAAATTTTATATGATTTTCTTTATTAAACTTCAAAAATTAAACGTTTGTATTTTCGCTGACAACTTAGCCCGATACACAATATATCGCGTTGGTGTGAGCAGGTTTTTGAACGCATCTTTATTGCGCGATAAAAGCTATCGCGATCGCCATAATTTTATGTGCTGGAAGTTCTATTACATACATATATTTTAAATAAATAAAACTATAACTTCTCTTATTACAGGTTCGTTCGATTCCAATTGGACCGCATGTGGTGTTTTAGAAAAACGCCTGCAACCATTGCCATTCTCTTTTATGCTTAGCGGACGGCTAAATCATACCAAAAATCAATTCAGACTTGGATGCGGACTAGTTATTGGTTAACCTTCTTCCCGATCCGTCATCTACATCCCCAGTTATCATCGGCATAAAGCGACCTCCCCCAACCCAAGTCCGCTTATTGTTTAGGCCAGAAACAAAACAAACAAAAATTAAGCAACACAAATAAACACATGCTCGTTATTCCTTTTGAAACCTGTTTTAGTCTACATAGAAATTTATTGTTAAGGTAATAATTTCAAGAAACAAAACAAAAATAAACATACATATTTTGTCTAAACAAGCAATTATATCCATCCACAATTATTCAGAGAAACAAACAAAAGCAAATCCAATCCAACAAAACAAAACAAAAAACTCGATTCTCCCTGATTGCATTTTAAACAAAACTAGCAGTTTGTTTTTTTTATTAAACAAATAATAAGGTTTTTTCTTTTGTTTAAAAACTGCTGTTTTTTTTTTTGTTTGTGACTGCTTGTAGTGCATTTCGACATTTAACTTTTTTGTTAATTAAAAACAAAGGAAATTATTTGTCGTTCTATTACTTTTACAATTACTTCAACAACAGCTGCCCTTAGATTTTTTTTGTATAAATATATACATAAATACATATATTTTACGATGAAGATCTTTTTATTGTTTTAGTTTTTGCTTAAGAATGTTTTATTATTTTTAAACTAATCAAATTAAATTAAAATGATTTGAACGTAATAATAATATGGTCTTTTTATTGGTTAATCAATCAATTACAAACATATTACTTAACAAAATTAAAGCAAATAAAAAACATTGTACAGTAGAAAATATTAACTATTAGAAGTTAAATAATTTGTGAACAGAAAAAGAAAACAAAAATACAAAACAATGAAGACATTAATTATTGAACAAAATTTAAAATTCAAATCGAAATGATTTATGAAATAAAATTGTTAAAAGACTAAATTAATAATGGACGTTTTTTTTTTTTAGCGTTTATTTTATTACCGTTTTAGAAATACCCACTTCCTTTCTCTAATCACTGACGATCTAAAAATAAAGGAATAAAAGACGTTATAAAAAACATTTATTTTTAAAAGGATACACAAATTAACAGCTTAAGGTCAGTTCAAGAGAACGTGAAATGTAGCAACAATTCTATCCTGCGCGTTCACTATAGTGTTTGTGTAGGAATCATCAACCTTGTTCGTATATTTACCAAACCTACCCATTTATACCATTTTAGCCCAAAAGACTGTCAAAGTTCATAGAGAAAAAAAAATGAAACTGGTAGAATCTGGCAGCTTCGGGAAAGTAAGTCAACAGACAAGTGCCGTTCAAACAGAAAATGAATCAGCCTTATTGTGAGTATCAACCGAAAAATATGTATGTAGTTCACCTTAAAATTTGTTTGTTCGCTCGGAGTTTTAAAAGCTATTATGAGTTTAGGCCGAACGAAATTTCGTTCACCTACTAAAAATAAGTGAACATTTAGGCCATCTGCACATGAAGTGTCTCCTCATAGACGCGTACATACTTCGATTATTTACACACAGTTTGTGTGTAGCCCTCGTGTAGCTCTTCAATGGACAACCGCATATTAGGCGTTAGCTGCACTTATTCGTTGCATCACACAAGCTGCAAATCGCAGGGCGTCAGCAATGTCAATGGCCAGGCTTACAGTTTAAATTATTTACTTATAGCGTTTGCGATTAGTGCAGAAGGCCTTAGGCTGTCAATAGCATTACATTTCCGCCCTAAATTTTGACAATAAAGGGAATTTTTCGAACATGAAATTTCGAGTGAAACTCAGAATAGGCCAAAAGTGAAATGTCAAATTTTCCGGGTAGAATGTTTTTCGGACGAAACTCACAAAAAGAATGAATAAGATAAGCCAAAGAACACTGCTGTTAATTTTTTCTGCAAGACAACTTTTATGTTCACGGAAAATTATTTCAAAAACTACACCACCGAATGCTGGGCTCGGTTTGACATCATAGATCGCAGAAGGTTTCTATGCCTAGAGATGACCTCGAGTCAAAAGTAAGCAGTTAAAAATGTTATTTTCGTTTCATTTTGCGCATCTATGTAGGTACATCGATGCAATACATTTTGGTACTTTTAATAATAAACGTGTGTATACAAAAACTTAAAACAATGCTCAATGCGTTATCTGTTTAGTTATATCATGATTGTCACCCGCCACTTCAATGTTTAAGTTTCATTTCAGCGAATTCGCCTTAGGAATTTGTATTTTTAATAATTGGTTGGAGATACAAATATTTCGCATCTACATAAACTTTGCAAATTGTAAAATTGAAAACGAAGATGTTTTCGAAAGAATTACATAAGTTCCAAAGAAGTACATCGGTTTAAAAAACAATGGAAGAAATAAGTTGAATTAATTCTGAAAAACTACCGAAACTCTAGGTTCCCCACACCAACGCAAATCTTTCGTGGCGATGACGAAAACAATAATAATAACACATGATTGTCAATGAAAACAATACATTCTTATTATTCTTTTCGTCGTCGCCGCGACAAATTCGCGTTGGTGTGGGGGAACCTTCAAATGTAGAAAATATTGTCAACACTGCAACGAAAAGTTAATTTCAAATTACTAGCTGCCAACCATTAATTTTTTGAAATTGTTTATTAAAAGCGGATGGTACAGTAACGGTTAAAAATTCATGTAAATTTATTAGGTTCTTGTACAAGCTTAGCTAATGCTATATTTTTTTATATTTCGAAAGTGATACAAAATTATTGAATTCAAATATTTTTGTTACGAAGTGGCTTGATTATGAAATTCGAAGTGAACCGCATAGAGTGGAACACAAGGCTTAAGGTAGAACTAGAATAGGCGGAAGCCAACGTACGTGGTCGTACGAAACCGAGCGAAAACAAGAAATGCATATGACGCGCACATAATTGCGTTCTGGAACTTTTCGTTTAGTTTTCGTTAACTTTGGCCGTCGGACGTGAGAGCGCTCACCGACCGCTCTTTCGTACGTGGACTGACAGCTAGATTCAAAAATCAAAAAAATCACTTCCAACCACTCAAGTGCATTATGGGTGACTTATGAATTTGACGTTTTGGAAAGCAACTTTTCGTTCGCTTTTGACACTAGCTTCCGACAGCTACCGCCTATTCTAGTTCTACCTTTACGGTCTGATATCTAACAAATGTTGTTCCGTGAAATGTGGTCTTGAACCCATCGGTCGGTATAATAAGGCGCCAGTTATAGCTTAAATTGAAACTCATCATTGAAAATTTTAATTGTTAATTTTGAGGCACTTAAAAAGTGATTGTTTTAATGCAAATAAAAAGCTGATAACTCAATTGTTATTTCTAGTCAAAAAATTTCATTTTGGCCCAGCCTATCGCAGGAAATGAATTTCTTTATTTCAATGATTGAACTACCTTATCATTGATCATTGAAATCTTAGAAATCATTTAATGTGAAAGGTAGGGCCAAAGTGAAATATTTTTTTGACTAGAATTAATAATCGAGTCATTAGCTTTTTATTGGCATCAAAATAATCACTGCTATCGCTTTTTTAGGGCCTCAAAAATGAAAGCTATAACTGGACCCATGTTCTGTAACTCGGCGATAACTTTTCGAGGCGATAAACGGCGAAAAATGGAACAAAACCCATAGGATTCCTATGAGTTTTGTTCCATTTTTGTTCCATTTTTCGCTGTTTCTCGCCTCGAAAAGTTATCGCCGAGTTACAGAACATGGGTCCTGGCCCCTAATCTGTAAGGTCTGTCGATTCACAAATGCAACGAAACAGAAATTTCAGAATCAGTGCTCAAACGAAAACTCTATTAATTACCTTACATTACATTAAGTGGTATTTGATGCAAGTAGCATTACGCAAATAGCTGAATGGAGGCATCATGATCTAGGCGAGATTTATGGTAGGTAGCATGTTGACAAAAACTATGCTTTTCTTTATTTATATTTTGTTTTATTCCGTATAATTGGGACCCCGTGGATAGGTTCAAATAATATAAAAAAACCCTTTAAAGTCTCATACCATTTTAATTTTAACAAGTGTCGCTTGAAATCTGAAGATTGTGTGTCGTAAAATAAATAAACCAGTTGATTTGCATCGAAATTGTTTAAAATTTTGTATACGTTTATTAAAAGCTAAAATGTTTGAAAAAAAAAAAAAAAATGGTTTCATAACTTGAAATCTTTCAAAATAACCAAAATAAGCTAAGAGATAGCTAAAATATTTTTAAACTTAAAGAGTATGTACTGACTACTGTATGTACAAATAGACTGATTCAAAAAATTTAAATTAATAATTAATATCTTATAGAGGTCACTACGTTGCTACTTTCTGTTTTCCAGACAAATCGTGTGGGACAATTTTTTTTGTCTGACACGCGACCTGACGCATGACCTTAATGCACGCACAACTTTGACGCCGGTCTTTGACGACCGACCTTGAAGCCTGACCTTTACGCCTGACCTTTATGCTTGACACTGAATCCTGATCTTGACGCCTGACCTTGACGCCTGACCTTGAAGATCAAGTCAAGGTCAGGCGTTAAGGTCAGCCGTCAAGGTCAGGTGTCAAGGTCAGGCTCAAATTTTAGGCGTCAAGGTCAGGCTTGAAAGTCGGCGTCAAGATCAGGCTTCAAGTTCAGGCTTCAAGGAAAGGCGACAAGATCAGGCGTCAAGGTCAGGCATTAAGGTCAGCCGTCAAGGTCAGTTGTCAAGGTCAGGCGTTAAGGTGAGGCGTCAAGGTCAGGCTTCAAGGCCAGGCGTTAAGGTCAGCCTTTAACTTTAAGTACATTAACTGCGTTTTGAATTGCACAGTCTCAATATTAGTACCTACTAACTGTTTTTTTTTTAAGTTAAAAGACTTACTAAAATTATGTCTTTTCAATCAATTAACTGCAGCTCGTAAAAGACTGCAGCAGTCCTTACATTTCTGCTAAAAATTAAAAAAATTGTTAAAAATAGTTTAATAGCTGTGAAAATCTACCTTGACAAAAAAAAAGTAATTGTTTTCGAAAACTGGGTATACTTTTGAAACCGTGCGTTGCGTCGTAAACTTAAAATTAATCAGCGTATTTTTTGTCCAATATGAGTATTTTCCCAGGCAGACCGAATTCGTTGACTATAACTCATGCCACTTATGATTACAAATCATCGATTCTAGGTACCACCCCTTTCAATTGATTATCGATCCTTTAAAAATTTTCTGTTTTGAAGTTGAAGGCCTTTTTTAATTACGTATAGTCACCGAAGTGTCCGTATAGCACAACTGAAATCACTCTGTAATTCATCCAGACTGAAAATGTGTATATATGTACGTCTATAAATTATACAAATATGAAAATCAATGCAGAAACTATCACATGACATGACAGAATGACTATGCTATTAAAACCATTATATACTCAACCCAATCATTAACTAATTTTTGACTTCATATAATATTCATAGAGTTTACATTGTTATATTGCATAGTATATGTTCCTTCCGAACCACCTGTTATAATTTAATCAACCAAACATACCTGCAGCAACTAAAATCGATTTGATATTTATCACAGAATGATTAACATTATGTTTTGCTGGTACACCATCACCGAAACCAACCAGACTTACGGTATTAAATGAAAATTGATTTATTCAGAACGTTTAACTGACATGTTACACCTGTTAATAAATCATTTCTTTCCCGAAGCCCAAACTGCACACACAAACTGATGTTAATTCTTCGTTAGGACTTTGCAGTTCAGTTCACAGCAACAACAAAAAAGTCGCCAAAATAACAAATCCTTCTGGCATTTCTATTCTAAAGAAGGGTAAATCAGAAGAAAAAAAAAAGTTATGAATAAATAATGGACAAACGAAATAAAAAGAAAAAAAGAAACGATATAGGTACAATGAAAATGCTTTTCCTTCAAAAGTTTACCAAAGGTAAAGTGAGTTGTTTTTTTTTATTCTCAGCCTATTTGGACAACCTTCTTAGGAGGTTGTATAGAGACCTTTCAACTTAATGAAGGTCGGTCTTCAAAGCGGTCGACCGCGTGCCACTCCGCGCCGGCCGTGATATTGCCCCGACACAACACAAGGACCAACGACGACGACGATAGTGTGCAGCTGCCATGAATAATCTACGGAACTACAAGAAAATGATTTATAGCACACCCTTTTCGGACTGTGGAAAATGGTAAGAAATATTGTGACCAGATGCATTCAAATGTCAAAGAAAGGAATTCGAAAACGCATTATTTTGTAAATAGCTGAATTTAACAAATTGTAATATTTAATTCGGAATAGCAGGCTTAAATTTTTAAGCCTAGTAGGTACCTACGCCGCTGATGTGAAACAAAAAATCTCATACAAAAATGACGCAACGAAGTTACGTTTATTTTGTAAACTCTCCACAGATATTTTTCGCTGTGTTCTTGAAAGAATTTCGCTCTCTTGTTTATTACCATAGACAAATTTCGTTTCCCATCAGCATCGTTCTAAACTTTACAAATGTGATTATGTTTGATTCACGTTGCTCCAACTTTTGCCAAATATTGTCAAAATTTTGCAAAAATGGTCACCCTAAATGAAAATTAATGCCCCAATAGTCTATATAGAACTGAATAGAGAAGATGACGATAGCATTTTTTTTTAGAGTCAGTTTTTGTTTACCTATATCAGGTATCACATATAAAGACAGGATACACGGGTTAGAACAAGAAACGGCTGTAATTCTTCGTTGCGACCATAAATTTGAATGAAGACGTCTGCCACTAAATATAGCACATACTATATCCTTATCATTCAGTGGGTTTTGAAGATAGTTTTTACAATGGGCACCATTCGTTTTTTTTTTTTAACATTTTTCCCTACTCAAGAACTAAGCAAAGAGTGTCAGAAACCATGGATTTTTCGGACACTCTTAGTGGGGAGATATCAAAAATGTTCTTGGACGATGTGACACGACACCCTTGGGAAAAAAACAAGGTTGAAAAGCATTTTCTTTTTTTTTTGTATCGTATAATTCTTTTAAAATATGAGGCGTGGATCAAGAGGGTTTGGGAATATATTAGAAAAGTTTCTGAAAAAATGTCTGTATTGATTAATTTGAGCTGACGACATCAGAATTGGGGTTCAAAAGATCATCTACATTATATGTATATTTTATATGGGAATGTTCAAATGTTGCATATTGTTAAGACTGTGCAGAGAAGTAAAGTGATTAAGGTACTTAAATGGAGATTTGATGTCGCTCTTTACTTGGATTAAAAAAGTGGGTTTTTGATGGAGTATAGATAAGAAAGACGAAAAGTTAAATAAAAAACATTTCAGAATAAAAAAATTAGAGAAAAGTTAGGAAGGTGACTAAGATATACATATAAAACCTAAGTGTTATTGTTAGAGAAAATGTGGCACAAAAAAAATACGAATCAATTTTCAATTTTCTTAAAAAGTAGAAGACAGAGCCTGGTTTTAAGTGTCCGCGATAAAGAATTAAAAGAGTTAGAAAATACTAAGTGCGAATTAAGTACCTTATTCCACAAATTAATAAATTAATTTTCCATTTTCCATTTTCATTTTAAATTTTGAGTTTGAAAGTAATTTTTTCAAAAACACTTCATAAAAATAACTTGATTTAAAAAGAGAAAAGACTTCTGACTTTCAAAACTTGTATAGTACTTCATTGTAGGTGTTGCTGTTGTTTTAAAGTTTTTTTAATGTGTGAATAAATGTTCACACGGCCGTAGGGTAAAATAAAAACTTGAGTCTTACGTGTTAAACATTTGTTGTCACACATTACGTTGTTAATGGGTACGTTCAATAACAAAACTACAGCATTTGGACGAAGATTGATGTTTAGTGTTTACACATCTTAACCGTGAGTCCCAATTATCATAGTATTTTTTATAGCAAACCAAATTGGAAGTTAGGTGAAATATAAAGAGGCGATTGTCCATTTTTTGAGCAATATCAAAAGCGTCAAAATGCCAAATTTAATGTCATAACACCCAAATTCCGAAACAAAAAACTTTACGGCGATAAGACAATTTTCGATTTGGACGCGTTTTATTACATTCCATTTGGGCATTGTAGGTTAAGTTAGAAGGGGTGATGATACGAAAATCCACATCACCTGACTCTGATCTCGATGGATCCATTGTGCTCCCCAGGATTTAGGTTAGATACAAATAGAGTAAGTCAACGCTTAGATATGGAGTGCCTCCCTGAACCATCCTGAGTTTTGAAGGAATCTCAGGATGTTCTTTAGTGGCAAAATAGCGATGTCGCTAAGTTCGTTGAAAAAGTATTCTCCAATGACTGTTTTTCTGGTTCTGGCTATAGGCTGGGGTATTCGCAAATAAAGTGAGATGTGCCCTCTTTCACGTCTTCGAGTTCGTCCTGACACCCTCTGCATAATGTCAGATATGCTGATGCCATATTCTGCTCATGAGGGTTCCCATTTAGTTGTGACCCGTTAAGCCTAGTACATACTTGTGAATCATGTCGTGAATCCATACAAATTTGCATTTTTATTCACCCGTGAGCGTGCTCGTGAAGCCATGACAAAAAGTGGAGAGTTTGCGTTCATGAGCGGTGAGCCATATTCACGCGCAAAATGTACGGGAACTTTTTGATTTTTGGTGTAGCTTTGACAATTTGACCATAAAATCTGCAAAAGTCAAGCAAATTGTGTCAAACATTCACTTTCTCCACTGATGGTTGTTCACTTCACGAGGAAGTATGTATTAGGCTTTAGGATTCCAGACAACAGGGCCTGGTTAGCACGAGTTAATATTGTGTTTTTTTCTTTGAAAGATCCGGCCATAGATTTTTCGAAACCCGGCAGGTGTCAATTGTTGACCATCTGTTGTTTGCGCCTTTGAGGAAAATTTGGTGGATTCTATTCTTGTTCCAGGGGCATAAGTACCCAGGGTACAGTTTGGCTCGGTTCAAGTGACGAACCTTTTTGGGTCAGTCTATCAGCCATTTCGTTACCGTATATGTCACGGTGTCCTGGAACCCATCGGAGGGTGATTGTGTTAGTTTCGTTGAGCACTCTTTACTCATTGCGGCTCATCTATGAATATGTCAATATTTCTATTGACCTGCACTTATAAAGTCGCAAGCAAATCTCCAAATTGGAAGATGTATTACATTCTTAAATTTTTAATTCAAAAGTTAAAATCCAAAAGTATTAAAAAAAAAGAATTTTCTGTTTGTTTTTTTTTTCGATTCAAATTTTTTTTAATGGATTATTGTTTGGATTATATTTGGAAGAACTCAGTTGCAAAATTGTAGCAAAATCTGTCTAACCTTTAAAAAAGATATACGCGAATAAGCCAAAAAGAAGACAATTTTCTCAAAAACCTTTTAATGGCTATTTCTGTTATGTGATTTTTTTGACTATCACTTATTGGTTATTCACCCAAGTTGTTGTTTTTTTCGTTCAAACCTTCGATATTAATATTACGTTGGTGAGAAAGTTTTAAAGCCTTAATGACAAAAAATGCCCAAAACAAAATATAATAATTTAATTTTATTATATTATAGTGGCATCGATATACGAGAACTCGAGTTATTAGCCTTCTAATGACTCTAACAATTTTGTTTTGTTCCAATCATATTGCATTTTAAAGTTCTTTTTATACATATTATGTATAAACAAACAAAAATAAAGACTAAATAAATAAAAATTAAATAATTAAATATCTACTCTACTTTTTTCACTCTTATGCCTTAAATATTTCTTAATATTAATAAGCCCAATACTATAATATGTCCATTGCTCAAAGACTTTATAACCTTGTACCGCAAGAATTCAATTAAAGGCTCTGTCAACGTTGCAACCCAGTCGTGCAATTGATTTTCAAATGTTAAATCAACAAACTGCATATCCTACTAAATATCTGACTGTTTCAACCTTCAAAAATGTCTGCCATTAAAAAAAATATACCTACAAACATATACCTACACAAAACTAAATTCCACTCTTTCCTTCTCCTGGAAATAAGTGTTAGACAGAAAAACAAATTTTATTTGTGTAAAATATTGTGGGTACAATTTTCTTTTGTATTATATACTTGACAAGTTTTGTTTGTTCATTTGAGATCCACTTAAATGAAGTACCTACACGAGAATGTTGTTAACATTTTGTTGTATTTGTCCTGAGTTCCTGAGTGCACTTTTATTAATTAAAAGTTTAACGTGTCAATGATTTGAAATGTATTTGTTCTGAATGTCTGAATGAGTATACCTATACATACTTGGACTTTATTAATTGGGAATTTTCAAAGTTTTTTTTTTTGAAATATAAACGAGACAATTCAATAGAATGTTCAGATTATATAGAGATGCTCACACATGTGCTGGGTAAATGATAATAATTGGAATGGTCATTAAAAAAAATTTGTTTTTTTTTGTTGTTGTTTCATTTAAAACAATTTTCAATTGAGTTTTTATTTCTTTAAAAACAGGCAAACAAAATTTAGAAAAAAAAAATTATTTTTTTGGTTTACTATAAATAAATAACCCATCAGCTTTAATTGATGTAATGATTTTTGATACGAAATGTTTTGTAAAGGGCTTCAAATATAGGGACTTCCGAACTTTGACAATTTATAGGAGCCATATTGTTGAAGCTACATCTGTCAAATTAGTTGTCTTTTTTTTAAGTCTTTTTTGCCAAATCACCATGGACGGATATAAAATTGTTTTATCAAAATGGGTGTTCTGTTCGGGCAACGTTCCGCGCGCTTTCCCTATTTTACGCTCGCCATAATCGTCCTACCGAGAGGACTATTCGCAGGGTGGTGGATAAATTTGAGTACACTTGTTCAGTAAACGATCATCTAACACCCATAATTCGACGAAACGCAAGATCTACCGAAAACATCGCCGCTGTCCGTGAGAGTGTGCAGAAGAATCCGAGGCAGTCGATTTCGCATCGCTGACAAGAACTCGGTCTTTGGCGGATCACAATTTTGCGAATTTTGCGTCTTGAATTGAACCTGTACTCGTACTCAACTGACCCAGGAGCTGAAAGTAAACGACTATATACAACGACGCGACTTCATCTTCAGCGATGAAGCCGGTACGGTCGATGAATTCGGTACGATACAAATCCACATGAGATCCATGAGCGTCCAATGTACCCCGAAAAAGTCACTGCTTGCTGTGGATTTTCGGCTGGCTTCGTCATCAGTCCATATGTCTTTGAGAATGACGTTGGTCGGGCCTTCACCGATGCGCACTAACTGCGAGCACTATAGGTCGATGATTACCAGCTTCTTTTGGCCTGAATTCGATGATATGGACACCAACGACATGGAAATCCTGGACGAGTGATTTGAGGGCATGGTTATCTCACGCGATGGACATTTGAACAAACGAATAAAAAATTTCGATGCTATTACACACGCATCTGTTTTATTTAAATTGAAATATAGAAAGCACTTAATGAAAGACCCTGTGTTTTTCGTTATCATTTGTGTATCTTGTATTTTAAATAACATAAGTTGAGGAAGGTTTCCCCCTGAACTTTTTATTTTTATTTGATATTGTTTTAATTTATAAATAGCAAAATAGCTTCGATTCAAGGTCAATAATAAATAATTATTTTATATAAAATTTAATTGGTTACTAATAATTGCTTCCAGTGGATTATACGTTTTATAGAAGTAGCAACTTTTGACGCAGTTGCAAATTTTTTTTTTCTTCAAAAGAACCTGCAAATTACTCTAATTCTTTAAACAAAAAATTCAAATCGCCAACAATGACAAATAATAATGACAAAATCACGATAAGTCACGCTCATATAAAACAACATGCAAAAATAAAACTTGTCTCCTTTCAGTTTCGAGACAAATTGCAAGCCCTAAAATGTTTATCTCACACAACAAGTCGCGTGTAATTGCTATAAGCATTACATCACACGTCCTCTTTGCCTATATACATACGTACATATACTACGACAAGTATAGCATCTGACTTCTTTTAGAAGAAGATACGATAAAATCTGTTATGCATGCTTATTAAGGCGTTGACACGTACATAGAATGTATATGTAGTAGGTATATGTGGAAAATCCTAGACAAAACTTTTATGTAATCCTCAAGCCATAATAATTGTCTAACATACAGATGAGTGTGGTTTTGAGGCGGAACTAACCCCTTTTTTTTTACTAGGTATACCCTATATACGCTTTTGAAAATAGTTGGTGGAGTTTTGGCTTTGGTTAATCTAGTTTCTGAAACTCTCTCTCTCTCTACTTCTCTGCATCCACTTTGGAATTCTTGTCAATAATAACTACAAAAACAAAACAACCAAAAAAGTTTTTGTTGAAATTGTATAGTGGGAGAAGATGCATTAAGAAAATGAAGGGGAGACTGGGATAAAATCGGACATCAATGCCTTTTCAGGAAAAGGACAACATTAGACAATTTTGTATCAACCCTGTTCCCATAGTTTAATGCGATAAATAATCCCCAGAAACAGAACAGAAACACAGGTTAAATCAAGACCAAAAAATAATGATTAGGGGAATAGGGAGTAGGTTTTTTGCAGAGATAAAAAGGATAGTTTTTTTTTTTATGAAATAATATAAAAATTTAAACCTAATTTTTGAGCAGCCAAAGGAGAAAATATTTTTTTTTGCAAAACATTACAAACGTTACCCCACATAGCCCAGTTTCCCTTTACCTATCTAGTGAAAAAAAAATTGTAATATAAAAAAGATTTTATTCACTCTGCTGACTCGTGACTGCACAAAAAGCACAGAAAAAAAAACAGAACAGATATACATATATATTCAACGACGAGCAATACAATACTTTGCAATCAACGTGCAGAGAGTGGCACCCTGTGAAGAAGGGTGTTGTCCTTTTTGGCAATGAAACACTCTGACTCTATATCTCTTTCTATACATTCATTGCGGAGGTTCTTTGATTTATTTAACGACTTTGTCCTAAATGGGCGGTTAAACAAGATCATTTATATTTTCGGGTTGTGTATATTGATTTTTTATCCTCTTCAAACTTTTGCCCGAAATTTTTTGTGTCTTTTAGTTAAATATTAAAGTTTTCGTAATGCAACCAACTTCCTTTTGCTTTGCGAACTCAAGTGGAATAATGTTTTTTTTTTTTTTTTTTTTGTCTTCTACTTTTTGAATGCTACACGCCTCTTGTTTTTGAAGTGATGATGAAACTGGGTGTTCCGAGTTATTATTTATCTTTTTATGTTGTTCATTTCTATATAGTGCTTGGTAAATATAACGGTGGTGGTTGCGAGTTGCGACAGAAGCGGGCAGTGGTAGTACACAAAATGCATTTTTAAAGTTGGTTCAAATGTTTTTTTTTTCGGCAAAAAAAAAGAATAAACATGACTTTTTATATGAATAAAAAGAAGAAGGATAACAACCCGACCCAACTTAAGAGGCTGCGAGGGGCATATGACCTCGCCAAGAACTGGAACGACTTTGCTTTTATGTATTAATTGCATTTGGTCTGTTTTAACTTGTTTCACTCTTGTAGAGAATTATTATTTTCCGGGTGCAGAAAGTCGGACAAAATGTGAATTTCGTGTCAAAAGAATGATGTTGAAGTGGGTGTTAAGGGCAAAATCCGTTTTAAAAAGAAAGTAAACCAAAGAAAAATTGAACGACATTTCATCAGTATTTAGCTTATAATATAGATAAGATAAAATTCTTTGAGTTCGACATTCTATGAATATTTTCTTAATTTATTTTGAAATTCCTCTTATATTATTATACTTAAAAAAATAGACTTTTTTATTTAAATAAAAAAAAGGAAGGTTGATTTGTTCAGATCTGAAAGAAACATAGATACGAAAAGCAGGAAACCAGTTTTTCGGGACGCTTGCCAAAATCCGTTGATTGGGAGACGCGAATTGATGTGTATCGAATAATTTTTTAATGGTTTTTAAATAGATGTATGGAAGGTAGACGCAGTTAATTAAAATCTGCTTACTTATGCTTAGAAACAGCGCAGGCCTGAGTTTTATAAAAAATCAACCATGTTGTTTTCGAAATATTGAAAAGTATTAAAAAAACTAAATAAATATTTTTACATGCGATATATATTCATATGTATGTAGGTAGGTACTATGTTATACTGTATGTTGGCGGCAAGTTATGGATTCGTAAAAAAATCGAACTCGAGATTTTGATCAAAGATGACATTTCGATGATAGCGAAGTAGAAAAAAATGAGTCCTTTGGGCTGCAGTCTAAATGGATGGGTCCATTTTGTTTAAAATTGGTACGGAGCGTTTTTTTAGAATTCCCCCGACACATTTTTTTCATTTTTTCTTTAGGAAAAAAATTACAGTAGCTGCCGTACAAATTCTTTTATCGAAAATAGAAAATCTTTTTTTTATCAAAAACGTGCCCACAATAAACACATAATTTTTTTAACAAATTTGTAATTTACATACGATGTTGTAAAAAAAATTTCTAAGTTATTTAAAATAATATCTTTTATTTATTTTAGTTTTTTTTGTGGAAAATGGTTTCAATTTTTTTTTTCGAATACGACTTGATCAATTTTTGTTAAACTTAGGACCCAGCAGATTTTAAATAAAAAATTTTCTTTTAACTAAAAATAACGATACCTCGGTGCGATAAAACTAATTTTTCTCAAAAACAACTTCCTTCATTTTGATTAAAATTTGAAAGTGAGCTTTATTCAAAACGATTTACCATATTATTATTTGAAAGATTTTTGTATCTAACGTTTAGTAACGGTATCTCTCATAGAACAATTGTTTATTTATTTCGATTTTGTCATAACCTGTTAAACCGATTTTAAGGGCATTTTTTTTTTACAAAAAAGCTTCTAATAAGTTTGAACAATATATTGCATATCAAAAAAAACTGGACTATTAAAAAAAATTTCAAATTTATTTTTTGAAAATTCGATATTTCGAAAATGAGTAAATGTTTCTTTTCAAAATCAATTTTTTAAGTCCGCATTAATAAACACTAAAAAATGGCGTTCTATTTTTTAAAAAATTTGTATATAAAATACATTTTTTAAAAAACCGCTCCAACGATTTTTGAAATTTTTTTCTCATAAATTAAGATTTATTTAAGAAATCAGATAACGTTCTAAGCGTTGGTGTCAAAACAATTTTAGATTTTTTTAAATTAATTTATTTCCAATTAACAGTTTTTCAGTTTTAACTGCATATGCATGCAAATGTGTTAATTGTTAATTTTTGTACTCTCACATAATACTACCTTATACTTACATACGTTAAAACACGTAAAATATAGGCTGCCATAACTAATGTATTTTTTTTTTTAATCAGATACTATTCAGACTTTAAAACCACAGTGTGATCGCACTTAAGAGCAAGTTCGAGCAACCCAGTCGTGCATTTAATTTTTGTTTAAATTTTTGTATACAAAAACTACTATTTTAACTTTTAAATGAGTTGAACCGTGTCCGAGAATATCAAAAATAAAAAAAATGGCTCTAGGGGGATTTTAAATTTAAAAGTATAGAAATTTTCCCTTAAAATCTGTGTAGTCATTTTTTAAAAAATAAGATTTTCCAAAAATACTAAAAAAAAAAATTAAATGGCAACTTTATTTTTGAAAGAAAAAAATTTTCTCGAGGGAATATCCAAAGAACTGTAAGTACCAAATTTAAAGAAAATGGAACCACCAGTCTAGGCTTTACAAGAATTGATAGACTTATTGGTCTTCCCTATCATCGTAATGACAAGTTTGACCAAAATCTCGAAAGACATAATTTCAAATACAAAAATCTAGAATTGCAAAAACTAGAAAATTAAAATACTAAAAATTTTCGGAATGAATTATGAAACCAAACATAATTCAGTTCATTCCAGTCTTTTATAAACAGTTTTCTTGAACAACAGTACTATGGGTGGCTAGCTTCGTGGGTTTCAAATATTCTAACTCCTTTTTTGGTCCTCTGTCCCGCTTACGTAACTCTGTTGCTTCGCTTAGGTTCCATCACCAGACAGGCGTCAATGTCAACAGTTTCCTTGGACAATAATGCCTTGGGTGGCTAGTTTACCAAATGTAACCCTAGTGGTAAAAGCCGAATCTCCACAAATGTAAAAAAGGCAATACATCTTTTGAAAATAAAGACGGCTTACAGAATTTAAGTCCATCTCCATAGTTAAAAACAGCTAATATCAAAAAGAAATATTTTGTTCTAGATTTTTTCCGATTTACATATTGCAATTATGAACAATAATGTAATTCATTCAGGATTTTTGTCATTCAAGGTTTTTGCATTCAAGATAATTTTGTTCTTTTGTTCTTGCTATTTTAGATAAATTCATGATCCAACGTAAGTACTTATGTATATATCGCAAGTAAAACAATGTGCTAATAGGCGTGACTTTTGTCACTTATTTGGTTGATTGTTAGAAAGAAGATTGGGTAACTATGGCGTATACGTACTATTTTATTAACATAGTTTTAATCAAAACTATTTCAAAACATTTATGTTGTAGTTAAAAATGATGATTTTGACAACTCGGCATATCGTGTGCCTTTCTGGCCTGTAATTATTTTGGTCTATTTGTACATCAAGCTTAAGTCTAAATCAATGAACGAGTTCACTCTGAATACGTTAGAAAGAGGAATTATTTGATTATATACTTTGTGGTAGCCCACTCAAATACTTAATTATTTTCATGTTAAAATTTTGGGATACATCGCGTGATCTCAGGATAAAAAACAACATTTTTTCAAGTAAAGAAATAAAAATAAAATTTTAATAGGCTTATGGAGAACCCATAAATTGAGAAATAATGAAGAAAATAGAGTGCCTCGTCGATTTAAAAGAAAAACAATTTTTCTTTGACTACTCCACCTAGATTTCCTCCTTTATGTCCTAAAAATATGTGTGTAAATTATTTAATCGCACCTCAAGTCAGATTTTGTTTGCTTTCCTTAAATATTATCTTTTTATTCTTCTTTCTACATTTTCTATAGGTGTGTTTTATTCATTGCTGCATAGCCAGCGCAGCAAAATTTCCCTTGGCAAACAAAAACAATTTGATTACTGGCGAAAAAGAAGTCAGTAAAAAAAAAGATGGCTGTGCTGCCGATAGAGCTTTTAATTATTGAAATGAACGGTTAGAGTGAGTGATCGTTTTATTCAGACTAGTGCTGCGCTGGCTATGCAGCAATGAATAAAACACACCTTATATTTCTATATTTTTCCTCTTTTTCTTGTTGCTTGAATATTTCGCAATGAGTTGAGGACCTAAGGCCTAAACCATGAGCTATACGGATTGATTTGGAAAAACTGTTTACAATCGCTCCATATTATTGGAAAGCTCTTTCAAGAGTGTGTGCTGCAGCCACACAGACTGATCTCCATTTTAGCAGTTCCGTTGAAAAATTAACTATAGTTTCTGCTATTCATTTTTTGAAAATGGATCCGGAAATTGATAATTTTAAAAATAATACAAAACAAAATATTTTTGAATTTGTATAAAATATTAATAATTAAAGTAAAAATTAAAAATATTATTTTGCGCAAAGCGTATTTTCACAGCGAATGTCGAAACCTCTGTCAATTGAGTCATGTATTTTCCCTTGTGCAATAATAGTTGAATACAACAATCCAAATATAAAAGCTAGAAATATTTTGGTTAGCCTGACGTCACATACAAAAGTGGAGCATAATAAATGCAGACATATTTATTATTTACACCTGGAACCACTTACAGTGTGACCGACTAAGCTGCTTGTTGACTATTTCAGGATTAGATCGAATCTAATTATGTAATATGGTATCGTCGGGTTAAAATTCATCATGTAACTCTACTACTGAAAGAGCAGACAGACACCATACACTACCATTATAACTGGAATTTACCTTAGATCCATTTAAGTTTATTATATTCCTAGCTAAGTTTTCTTAATATCACAAATTGATTTATGATTATGTCTACTAATTTAATTCTGAATTACTACAACTTTATACCAAAACAATTCCCTTTATTTTCTCTTCCTTATAAAATCCAACAAACAATATTATATTAACACATTTCTTGTATGTCTACGTGTTTTGAGATTTTGATGAATACACAATAGTTTAAACCTCACTAATAACACAAAAAGACTGTACGATACAGCGAATTTTCATAACATGAAGAGCTTAAACAACCACACCACCACCATATTCTAACCACCAGAAGTATAATATTTGCTGACCCATTTCTCGTTCCCGAAACCACAAGGAATAAACAACATCAGTGGCAACCCAAGAAAAAAAAAAAAAAAAAAAAAACTATTATTACATGATTTTATCCTTCACCAAACTCTTATGCAGAGAAATTTCTGTGTGGGAGGACATGCATTGCATTGTGAACAGCAAGAAATAACATTCACTTCAAAGAGTTGAAAATTTGTTGGAGTTCGTCGTTCTGTATGTGCATGGAGGCAAGAAGGCAAAGCAAAGTAAGAAAAACTAATAATAATGCAGCAACACAAAACACATAATCCTTGCCAAACACACTCATATAAACAAAATGATATAAATATACAAGCAAATATTAAAGCAATGATACTTTTGTCAAGTTTAGCAGTCCATATATACTTAACATATACACACATAAGATTATTCGTGCGGTTTCGAATGAGCGATGGAAATAAAATTTTGCTGTTAATAAAAGTTTTGAAACTAAAAAAAAAGTTTTCTTTAAACATGAAAATTTGGGTAAATGCATTTTAAAAAATTTGAAGAAACTTTTGTTGTTCTGCCAACAAAAGTTTCTTCAAATTAAAAAATTAATAGCATTTTCCGATTAGGTGATGACTCATTAGAAAGAACACCGTCATAACTCAAAAAATGCTGTTTCGAGATAAATGAGATTGAAATTTTCTGTTTCGTGAAATTTCGCTATGGAAATGATTGAAATTGAGTAAAAATATCTATGTTTTTTTTGCAGAAACAAAGTGAAACATATTCTACGAACGATGGTGTAATAAACTCAAAAACGAAATATTTTAAATTATGACGGTGTTCTTTTTTATGAGCGATATGTAAAATTCGTCCAATGGGAAATCAAAAACCAAGTAGACTTTAATGCTTCCAAAACTCAATCCTGACGTTTGAAACGAACCAACCCAATGTGGCCAAAAGTGTTAAGGTTTTCTTCGGTAATGGAAAAATGTGTCTCCCCTTCCCATCTGGATGTAATCTACAAAGCGTTTATCCATCCAAATCTCGAGTATAATTGGGTGCGTTCAATTGATTGCGTTTTACATCTGAATTTTCAGATTTCTGAATTTTTGGAGCTTCTGATTGGCCAGCTGTCATAAAAAGCTAGATGACTTTTAGTTACGTTTAGTTAATTCTCATCTGAAAATTCAGATGAAAGTTGTTTGTGGTGGGGCCAAAAGCACACATAAAAGGTGAATTTTATAATTTTTGTCTTGTTGGTGGTTGATTTTTTTAGTTTTCGTTATGAAAATCCAATACTAATTTAAATGAACGAACTTTTTGTTTATTAATTAATGAATTTCAACAATTTTTTATATTGATATTTAGAAAGTTTTACTAGAAATTTGTAGGGCATACATATCAATAAAAAAACTTTTAATGAAAATAATAAAACCTATTGCTGATTTAGTTGCATATAATTTCACCTCACAAGTACTCACGGTCAATGTTTAATATACGAATATAATTAAAGTTCTATTTTATTTAGCTTAAATGTAAATCCTATAGGTAAATGCCGGAATTTGACACAATGACTTTCGACTGAAATTTCAGATTTTTTTTGCGTTCAGCGACATAAATTCAGAAATCTGAAAATTCAGTTTTTTAGCTATTTTTATTGAACCCACCCATTCTCACATGTGGATAGGTGCTTCTATATAACTGGCTGAACACAATGCCCTGCTGCAACTGAAATCGGAGCCGCAGCTGCAACTGCTTTCAATAAATGTCGTACGTCGTTTTTTTTTATCTGCCCACAATGAGCTGTACAGCTTTTTGTATATTTTAAAGAAAAAAAAAAATAGCCACGAGTTAATTATTCATTTTTATTATATCCAATATTTTTCTTTTAATTAATAATTTTTTTCGCGACACAAATAAGCACTAAAAACTTCAACATTTTTTTTGGTTCTTTCTTTATATACATAAATTGAAACGTCAAAAGTGCTGCACGTAAAAAGTTAAAAGTTCGCGAATGTCCATTCTACTCGTAGCATTGATTTTGTGTGTATTTAATATTTTGACAGTTGTTCCAGCTCCGACTCCGGCTGCGGCTCCTTCGCATTGTGTTCATCCAGTAACTCATTTTAATTCAAAACAGAGCTTTAAGGTTATTTACAGGGCGATATATATATGAAAGTACCCACACCAACGCGACGATGCGATAAAGCGATAAAGCGAATCTCATATAAAATATATTGACAGCTAAAATTTTCGTCGTTTTTCCGAATGTTTTGCGATGGTTTGTAGGAGCCTTTAAAGTAGAATGGTGATAGAAGTACAACAGATACAATTAAGTATAGGAACACCTACTTACTGTTTCATGCCTCTCTTTATTTTGTTTCTAAAAACAATGTTCAAGTGAGATATCGAATTACATTTCTCCCCTAAAACAATAAAACCGTAAAACTTATTGATAGAGCCGTTGATAAGCCGGTTAAATGCAATTGATAAGCCGGTTAAGAGCCTTTGATAAGCCGGTTAAAAGCCGTTGATAAGCTGGTTAAAAGCAGTTGATAGAGCTAAGAGCCGTTAATAAGCCGGTTAAAAGCCGTTGATACTTTATTAATGACGTGAAAGACAATCGAGTAAAGAGCCAGAAGGGAAGTACAATCCGCAGAAGAAGAACTTTCAAGAGAGCAGCCTGAGCATTCTTATCACTGTAAATCAGTGTTGCCCCCACCCCCGAATTGATTCAAAATGTAGCTTCGCGTATTTAAAATGTACGAGAATGTCGATTACTTAAAAATCACTAATATTTTGTTTAAATACAAAAAAAATAGAAATAATGATAACGATAATTTAAACTTTTAATTCAAGAATTTCAACAACAAAAATAAAAAATTTAAAAATAATATTAAAGAATAAAACACAATTTAATAGTGTGTATTATTATGTAGTTTTTAATAGAAATTCATGTGTACTTTTGCCTTAGAAGCGTTTGAAAAAATCTCTTCATTTTTTGTAAACTATAAACACAGAATATCTTGTCATGATCAAACATGAAAACAATATGTATAAAAGAAAAAAGTAAAAACTGTCATTTTTGATTTGAGTGCTCGACAGTTAAAGGGCCAAACAATGTGCGATATCATTTTTAATACTAGATTTTTAATTTCTGAAATTTTGAATCTGGAATGCTTTACCAGGCTCTATTTTCCCTCTCATTTTTATATTAAGAACTTCAAAACCAATATGTTCCTTATTTTCTTAACACTGGTTTAAACATTTTGAGGGTAGTCAAAAACCCCTTTGATAATATAAAAAAAATACTTTAAGAGAGTTTAGTATTCGGTCGGTGGGAATGGATGTGGATTTCTACGAACCAGAATGGGTAAGATGATTGGCAGTATTTCATGGCAATAAATATTCTTAAAGGATTTGTAATTTCCTTCCCTGATGAATCTATTGCAGCATAATGTGAAATTCAAATGCTTTTCTCATTAAGCCAAGATATACACAATAGGTTAAGATTGAGAACACTATTAAGTGCAATAAACTTCGCTGTGGTTGCCATGACATCGTAATATTTATTTGAAAACCAAATTCATCAATTTTGAATTCACTACTTATAAATAATGTTAAATGAGATGTGGTAAGTGATATGGTAGGGTTAACGATCTCAATCCAAGTAAAAGAGAAAATAATTATGAAATTAACTGATAGGCAAAAATACTCAAAGCTCTGACTCAAGGTAACTGCAGTTTTCCAATATTACTTGTAAACAAAGAACTACGTAAAGGTATTGTAAAAAAAATGAGAGATTTTGTTGCATTTAAATTAAATCAATTGAAAAGAACTCAATACATAACTGCAAGTACAGTGGGTCAGAATTTAGTTTACATATAGGAAAAAATTGTTAATGTTAATGTTTTTTAATGTTAATGATTTTTAGTTTTAAGTAAATGAAAATTAATTATTTTAGTAAAGTTTACAAATTTTAGAATTCAAATTGATTTTAAATGAGTTTAAATAATTATAAATGATGTTAAATGAGATTTTAACAAATTTAATAAGTAGATTTAAGTGAATTCAAAATTGATGACTTTGGTTTTCAAACATATTTTTCATTATTAATAAAATAGCGGACTAAAAACCAAAAAGGCTAATGACTCAACCAACCTCATTATGACTGAACTATTTTTTTAACTAAGATGTAGATTTATTGACCAATTTGATCTGTATTATGTTGATTGGAAAATATGTTTTCCTTCGGCTGTTTTCCCACGTTGTGTGAATTTTTCGTCAGAAACCAATCACATTTTTTCTGAATTGTCAACTGCCCTTACAATTTTATTCAAATTCTATAAGTAGGTATAGTTCTCCATAGTCCAAGTCTTTAATTCAATCACAGTTATAAAAGGCTTTCCCTTATAATATCCTTATCATTGTGTTCTAGAAGTTGTATTGATTGTTATCATCCGTATATACAAATTTTAACAAAGGACTACAAAATCTTTTCTTGAAATGAACCATAATAACATCCCCATTCTTCACACACAATAGGTACCGCATATCACATGACACCCACTTAATCATCTGGAAAATTGAATCACAATTCATAACTCAAGAATCGCCACAATCACTTGCCTCAAATTGTGCCAAATGCCTCCCTATACTATAAAGATAAAGTGCTTACATCAAAAATCTCTTGTGTGATTTTCCATTTCATTTATAGAAGCATATTTCCTTCTCGGCCAAGTATATCTAGTCCTTTTCTTTGATTTAGCTTTAAAGACATCATAGGCTCCATATACTATATACGAACTCGTACACACATGTTTCCATATAACGACCTTCAGAAAATATTAATTCCCGTAATGCTTTTTCCAACTCAATAACGAAAACACACAGGAAATATGTATTAGACACACTATAGACTAGTCGATTCAAGAGAGCAAGGACATTTATAAAAAAAAGGAAGCTCTCATAAATGAAGTAGGCGAAGAAAATCACACACAAGAGGCATGGAAAATCTCAAAAGACAGACAAAATCGGATAAACTGGACATTGGACAGGGACACACATAATTCAATAAAAATGTCATATCTATCCAACTCAATTTTTCAATCATATAAAAATATTTTTGAAATAAAAGTTAAAATAAAAAAAAAATCATGTTCATCCATACCTTTTACTCTTATGAACGACAGACCCCTAAGAAAAAATAGACAAATATATATATATATATATGGAAAGACGTCCTCCACTCGTTTAGACCAATAATAGAGAAAGAAATAAAATTCTTTAAAGGACAAACTGCCACTCCAAATAATGGACGACAGGATGACTTCATCCGTTTGTGTGTAGGTTAGTTGGGATGCTTTTAAAAAAATAAACTCGTACATAAAGTTCAACTTCAAATACTATTGTCATAGCATCAGGACTAGACGATCCAAAAGGACTCTATACATAAAAGGTGTAGGTAATAAAAACTCATATTTTCATTATACTGATTGAACATGCCTGATTAAAAATAAAAATTTGGGTCAGTAAAATTTTTCTTTAACATAATTGTACAACTGGATTATGAGAAATTTTTTTAGTGGCTGTTTTCGTTATAAGAATTTTTTTTTGGTAAAACAAAAAAAAAAAAAAATATGACAACCTTTTGTCAATAATATTTAGCTTGGAAAAGTTTATTTTGTATAGAAGCTAAAATTAAGCCTGTTCTGCGTACAAGGATTAACACAGTAAGGCCCAACTAGGATCACAAAAAAAATTGGATTTTGGAAATAATTGTTCCTCAGTATCTTAGCGCTACAAAAAATGCCCTAATTCTCCCAAACTTTCCGTAACTATTCCCTTTGGTCAGAATGAAAATGTGTTTCAGTTAAAGTTGAAATTTTAAACAACTGCCGTTGAAGTTCCAGATCATCTGAAGAACAAAGTTGTGAATCAAGAAATGAATATGAAAAGCTGATTGTACTCTCTGTAAAAAATTTCAAAGATTTGTAGTTTCAGATAAGAGATTATTGATAAATATATAGGTAGAAAATAGAGTCGGAGACAAAACAGAACCTTGGGGCACACCAGCATTTGTTTTGTGAATTTCAGAAACCGTCAAATATGAATTATTTTGAGCGGTCCGTTAGGAGATTCATCGATATCAAATGTGCGCATTTTCGATAATTAGATAGTTTCATTCCAAACTCTATCAAACAAGTGTCGGGGAATGTAAAAACATTTTCCAATTATCGTTAGCTTTCTCAAGTTTTGTTTAACGTCTTTCCCAAGGTTCTGATTGTTAACTATCTTATCAGGCTATTTGACTAAAATAAAGAACTGCATTCCTTTAAGGTGTCATCCTGAAAAGACATCGTGCCCGAAAACAATAGTTCCATTACTCCTATTATATGTATATTGCTCTTTGGATTTAACACATCAACTTCTTCAACCACATTCATTTGCTCCAATTAAGGTCTCATATGATGCTGTGAATGTTATCCAATTTAATACCTCGAATTAGCTAGAATGAAAAATCTCTCCATGTGTTTTTTTTTTTCCTTTAATCACATTATTCAGATCCTTTCATTTGCACCCTTATGTGCGAGTTAACCACTTACACAACAATCCAGCTTAAATCTATTCAAAGCCGCAGTGTTCAGCCACATAATCCTCCTTTAAATTTCTTATATACATATGTGTGTATGCATACTTCCGACTATTAAGAGCAAGGACTCAACACCGAACAAAAGTGGTTTTTGATATCCTAGTCTAAGTGATGCACTTAGATAATAATTTTTGCTGCCTGACGTCGTCGTCGTCGTTGCTTGATGTTAATTATCATTGCTATGTGAAGCTATGTGGGAAGCTAGCAATGAGAGAAATATCCTATTTTGTATAGGTAATTTTTTTTGTTTCAAGCTTTGCAAATAAGAATGCAAATACAACCTCTTTTATTCTGTGCAGCATCACATACATATCTACATATACATTGAAATGTACATGCTGCTGGCGCTGCTGCACCGCTGCCGGTATATTGTGGTGCAATGCAATGCAAGTATAGAGTATTTTTTGCTGATGACAACCTTCTGTTGGTGGAAACTTGATGGTTTGTTTTTTTTGTTCAGAGCCAAAGGATTTAGAGTATCGTGTGCAGCAATATGATGTTTGATGCTCTTTTAAGTGCTAGGGAAGAATATGCTCTTTTAAAAAATGATGAAAGTGCTGTTAGGTCTCTATAAAAGAACATTTAAAGTGTGATGTTTGTTCTGGAAATATTGTTTCCATAAAAAAAAGAAGAATATGTAACATTTTTCGAAAAAGAAAGTAATTGACGATTTTAGTTAAGGTTTTTGCGAATGATCTTACAAACAAAAGATAAGAAGCTAGAAACCCTTATTGTTTCAGAAATAATAGAGCTACACAAAAAACAGCTTAACCGCACACTGCATTCGGATCCCGCATTCTAACAAGTTCACGAAGGCTAGGATTCTAAGCCGGATGTTCCAGATTTTTTATTTGGAAAGAAAAAATGGTCAAAAACTCTCGACATTAAGCAGTAAGTGTGAGGATTTTGTAAAGTGCGTACTTCGGCTCTTCCGATCTGACCTACTCTACACATGCACAAGGGTTTCGACAATTCGATGCGCTATTTTTCAACTTCTTCACTCCTAAAGCTACTATCAGAAGATTAACGCAAAATGAATGGCTATACGATCCATCTTTCGAAGGATTTTTTAACAGTTTATATGGCTTGGTAGAGGACAACCAACTATATTTTGACGTTTATTGAATATTTTGATCCAAATAGCATACTAACCCCCAAAAACGCCTTTTTCTGAAAAAAAAATGAACGTTCAAATTTCGTAGAGGTTTTTTTAATCATCAATATCCTTCGGTGGATTTGACAGTTCATAGCTTGACCGGTCTATATATTATCCGCTAAAAAAGGTGTGTTAATTAAATAAAAAAAACGACGTCGGTCGGTGGTAAACAATTTATATATGTTAAATTTAACAACAATTAATCTCCTGCGGGGTTAATTAAACCCAGAGAATTCTCGGCGCTAAACTTAAGCATGCTGAAAAACTGTGTTACATATGTACTTGTTATCGATAGATTGTATGAAAACTCTATTTTATTTCTGTGATGACCGCTAATTAAGTTAACCCCGTGTCAATGCTCAAAGTGTTCGGATGTGATTAAATCGTCAACGCATTTTGGGGCAAACTTTCAAAAAATACACATTTTACGTTGACAATAGGCGTGTTTTTTTGTATGCCCGGCGGAATTGGTTGAAAAAAAATGACAATGGAGATTAGCGATACGATACCATCACAGAAACAAAATGGAGTTTTCATACAAACTATCGATAACATGCATGTAATCCACGCCGGTAATTTTTTCTGTGCGCTTAGGTTAAGCCCCGAGAATTCTCTGGGATTAGCTTAGCCCGCAGGGGATTAGTTGTTGTTTCATTTTACAAATAAATTTTTTAGCACCGATGTGCGTCGTTTTTTTCATCCAATTCTCCCCAGGCTTGCAAAAAAACACGCCTAATATATTGATGATATTTTTGCTGAAGCGCAGTCAACACATTGACCATTTACGTTAACCTTCTATAATAGTAAGTTAAAAAGTTTTGAAATATCAGCCGCTTTCTACTGGAATCCTTCGTTGGATTTCCACTAAGGTGAAATTCTTGGAGGAAATGGTGGGTGAATTCCCGAATTTCGAAGTAGATGCTATAAATAGAAACGTTTTGCCATAGGTGGTGGAAAGATGCTTATTTGTTTGTTGTTAACAAATACTTGGTCTTGTCCTAGTTTCAATGGTTTCAATGGTTGTAGGTTGGGAGCGACCGATAATATCGATATCTTCGGCATACCCATGTAGTTGGGAGGATTTATTGGAAGAAAGTGCCTTCCGTTTCAGTGCCTGCTATACAGAACTATAAAAGTAGAAGTCACGTGATAGTGTATTTACTTTCTGAAACGTTTGGAATAGTTCGGGAGAGCCATCCCCTTTTTGAACATTACAATGTTTATTTTCTAATGTCATGCAACACAATTGGATCAGTTTAAATGGTATTTTAAGTTCGTCCATTGGCATATGAAGCTCCTGAAGCCACTGGTAGATTCGGATTAAAGTATCAAAGTAAGGGTTTAGTACATTCGCACAGTACTTAGGTGGCTTGGTATAAGGCATTGATCTGTATTTTATTAGTCTTATTTATAAACGTTGTCTAACTTTAGACAACTGTCCATCTCTGAAAAATGTGTTCAAAAACCTTGTTTAGTGTTGTCTTATAGCTGCCTAACTTAGGCACAAGAGTAGATTGTCTCAACCGAAATAATGTGATATTTATTTTTATTAAAAAAAGCATATTTCCACCAATTTGCAAATAGATAGACAGTGTCTAAGTAGACAAAAATCTAATAAATACGACTGATATGTTTAATTTGTAGAGAACACTTCGATTACGTATAATGAATTCATTGTTTTTGTCCTTTAAAATGAAAGTTGAAGCTCTGGTGATTTCAATGCCTATAGTTTTCAAATATCCAATAAACAATTCTCAGCCATCCCTTTCTCATAATTCGGTATTGGATATTAACAAAAAAATGTCTTTATATCAAATAAATGTCAAACATGAAAATACTGCACTCAATAAACATCAATTTAGTTCCAATTTTCTAAAGACACCCCTTTCATTTTATAAGTTTATTATTCTTTCCTTTATTTTTTCTTTGTCATGTTTAGATTGCATCGACAACGTTTGTCGACAAAGTTTCGTTAAAATTTTCCACCAAATGGTTTCTTTCATCCCGGTAAAAAAAGAACCAAAGCGGTGAAGAAAAGCTGAAAATATAATGCTGGAAAATAATGTGAATTGCATACCTAGTTAAAATGAAGGTGAAAAGCTAAAAGAGGGAGAGAAAGAGAGAGTGAAAGAGAGATATATAGAAAGGACTTCGTCGTCGTCGTCGTCGAGGGAAGGACAAGTTTATTATTCAAGTTACAACAATTCTTAGCGACGAACGACGACGATGGTCTTTTTAATAAAAAAAAAAGAACTTCAAGTTGGTATGCATATAGAAAGCCGATTTTTCCTTAACTTCCCTTTTTTTTGTTAAGGAAAAGCAATGAAGAAATGAAAAAAAAAAAACGGTGTTCTTTGCCAAGGAAGTGGATTTATCCTGAACCATAAATTTTATTCCAATTTTCCGGTAACTGAGACTTCCGTTTTTTGTTCGCATTTTAAAAAAATAAAATATCTGGTAGATGTCGATACGAATTGAAATGTATTTAAAGGTGTAACGAAAATATTTAAAAAAAAATTCTTTATAGGTCAGAGATCTTATATAAAATACTATTGAAAGGTTATAACCTGTGAATGCAAAACTAATAGATGTCTGAAGCCATGGTGATTCTTGGACTTTAAGTGTGGGGAACGAAAAATATAACTAATATAAATAATATTTGTTGGTCTTTTTTTACTAAGAGTTTGATTTATATTTATAAAAATAAGTGCCGACTTAGTACGATGTTAAAGCATTAAAGCATTTTTAAAAACAAGTTTTTCAAATTTTTAAACGAGCTAGTGTCGTACTATCGTTTTAGCATTTTATTTATTTTGAGTTAAAATTACCAAATGCCTTTTTTATCCTTTTAGTGTCATACAAAGTGGCGCAAAATTCGTTACCCTTTTGAAAGATTAATTATATTTTGACATTTGTGAAGTAAAAATAAAGAATCATTGTACTCCCCTAAAGAACGCGGAATAATTATTTCGGTCGATGTTTTCCCGCCATTTGCAAAAATTAAAGGATCTTCCGATAAGGTGACAACTTTTGCTCTTCATTGTACTAACTCAAAATGTCACTTTGACAATTAAAAATGTGAAAGTAGTAGGTATGTTTTCTTCCTTGTTGGCATGAATTGTCAATAGTTTAGGCGTGTTCATTTGGAATTTATTAATAAAATATGTTTAGTAGGTATCTATTAAAATGTTATTTTATAACGTTTAAAACTAAGAACATTTTAGTTTGTTAAATTTACTTAAGTACTTTTTAAAACATAATTGCTATCCCTTCGTAAAGTTCAATGAAAGTCTAAAGTTAAAAAAAAACGAGGGCACACCCTGTCTTCTAATAACAACGCCTGTAACAAGAATTCTCCTTCTTTTATGCAAAGATAAAATATGGCGCCAAATGTCAAATCTACTTTAACATTTGTGAAGTAAACCGATACATACAAAATATACGTCAACAAAACATGAATCACTATACTCGCCGCGCCTCCCATTTGCAAAAATTTTAGCATCTTCCGATAGGGTGACAATTTTGTGTCAACTTTCACTGACTCTAAATGTTACTTTGACAATTCAAAATGTGAAAGTAGTAGGTATGTTTGCTTCCTTCTTTGCATGAACTGTCACTGTTTTAGGCGTGTTTCTTAGTAAAATATGTTTATTGTATAAGTAAGAATATGTTTTAAGCTAAGAACATTTTAGTAAATAGTTAAAATAATATTAAGTAGTATCATGCTTATAGGTACAGGTACTTCTTAAGACATTATTGCTATATCCCTTTTTCAAGTTCTGAAATGAAAATCTTAAGTTAAAATTTTTAACGAGTCCAAAACCTGCCTTCCAAAAGCAACTGTAACATTCCTTCTTTTTTTTTATTCAAAGATAAAATAATTATTTCTCCGCGAAAACTTGGCATTTCAATATCCATTCATGGTGCCTTAATGTTGAATAAGTTATTGTTGCTCGACATGAAACTTTGCATTTCAATTCAATTCATTGGTTTTATCATCCACAAGGGAATATAGGCGACGCACGATGCGACGACACTATATAGTTCCCTCCTCCTCTGTGACAATGACGACAATATGGTCGATAGGTTATAGCTCTCTTCGGCATCACTCCCTTCGCGCAAGTAGGTATAGATATGTTTCTATATTGGATTAGATATTCATCCTTTTCATAGATATTCTCCAATTGAATTGAAAGTTTTGACATTAATTCAACTTCCACGTAATTGCATAGAATTGCTCTGAGTCATTTTTTATTAGAAGAGTTTTAACCGTTTTGCGCTCTGGTGTAGATGATGGTAGGGAACAGTGGGAACTGAGGCGTGCTTTTATATTCGAATTGCTAAAAGGATAATAGCTCCTATATAGGGGAGGGGATTCGCGTCGTATGGGGTGAACAATGAAAATGATATCCTTTAATGTTTTAACTTTTCCGTGGTAAATCGTGCAATTGAGCGGAAACTAATTGAATTAAATTTTCTAAAGACAGCCAAGCCGTGGGGTTAAAATGTCAAAAAAGAGGTTTCTACGAAGGTTAAATGTTTTATTATATCCTTTATTATATGAGTTGTATTTTGTTTTTTCGGGAGGAATTTTCGCAAACACAAACAAACACATTTTTATATGATTTGCGGCAATTTTAAATTTTACTATAGAAATTGCCAGTGTTGAAATATTCATCCTGGTGTACCTATAACTTTTGTTTAAGACTTGATACACACGCATGAGATGTTTTTTTTTGTTGGTTACTTGAAGGTAAAAAATAGGGCGTGAGCTTTGTGGTATGGAAAAAGCATGTGGTTATTAAGAAAAAATCAGCTCAAAACAAAATTGGAATATTTGACATTTCATTGCTTTTGGGGTTTTTATCTATTTAAGTCTATTTAAGTCTATTAAAATTTGCCTATACATCCGAACTCATGAAATTGCATCAAATATTCATCTGATTCGTTTTGGAACTCAGCCGAACTCTATGTATTCTTTTACCACAGTACACAAATCTAATGTTAAAAATTTCCCAGGTTGTCAAAGTTGAAAGTGTCAAAAAAAAATTTAAAATGGCTGTTCAGTGTCCTCAGGAACTCAGCACGCATCATTAGGTTTGTTCGATGTTCTCTGCCCCAGGGCAAGCTGGAGAATGTCAATCAATCGTCCAAAAACTCAGAGATGCTCGGGTTTTTATTTTACATCAAACATTCAGTGCTACAAATTTCACCATATAATTTTTTCGTTAATTTCCTTTTTTTCGTAGACTATTTTATCTTTTGGGATTTCGTCTATATAATTACTTGAAACAAAAAAAAAATAACAAAAGTAATAACAAAATATCTCATATTTACCAAGAAATTTGTCATTAACAATTTTTTTTGTCTGAATGCCAACAGCTTGACAGTTCTGAATTCTTACCCTAAGTTAAAACCTGGGTCTCGTGAGAGTCATTCAGATCAGATGAAATTAGACGCTGATTACACAACTTGTTTTAGGTCATTTCATCTTTTTGACAGCTTGGGTGAGGGTTGTAGAAATGTAGGGGTAATGAAGTAACGAAAACATAAATTTCTACAAGCTCTCAAAAAGACGAAAAACGAAACGACCGAAAAAAGACTCATGTAATCGTCGTCTTTGATAAGTAAAGGGGCACTGGTTCCACCATTTTACCGACATATACCTCGATTTTTGACAGATGCACAGAACTGAACAAAACTAAAAACGCTAATGACAATTACCTTTAATATGACAATTACCTTTCACATGCAAATCCAGTTCTCACTACTGTCAAAGCAGAAGGGAGTAGGTAGTGTAACGGTGACAGCCGGAAGATCTGATTCGGGTGGGTTACATCAACTTAATAACTTCTTCTGAAGTTATTTTAAGTCCTTACTGTATACTAGAAACTTTGTCTCTGTTAAACCTATTATTAACAATGCACAATCTATTTTTAAGATTAAATTTTATTACAAATTCAATTGATAAAAAGAACATTAATCATCCCCGGATGACTAGGAATTTATGACATACCTCTTATCTCCATCTTGAATTGAATTTATAACTCCCTTAGGTATAGGTACCAAGAAAATTAATTTCAGTCTCAACAAAATGGTGTCAGTTCACGTACATTCCTTGTTACTGCTGGGTTTTGTTTTTATGCCAATAAATTGTCAAATTGATTTACAAATTACCAATAAAGATTATCTTATTTTGGCTGAAACTGCAACACATCTTGTTCGAAAATATTTTTATCAAAAATCAACAACTGTTATAGTTATTGAAAGAAGTGTACATCCAGAATTCAAAATTTTTAATGAACATATTTTGGAAAATATCTTGGAAAATCTTAACGAAACAATTAGCGTTCAGTTGTATTTTGGAAAATCTAATAATCAACCTTGGGAATACCATATACTTATTATTGACAGTGAACAGGCTTTTGTGTAAGTGTTCGGAAATTAACAGGAAAGATTCAAATTGTAACCAGTATTTTGATTTCTTCTCAAAGGAACATTGCTTCGAATTTCCCACAAAGTGATTTCGATGGTGATTTTCGATTTCTCATTATCTTAACAAATTACAGTATAAGCAATTATTATGAAACAATATATGACATCTTCAAGGAATGTAAAAGAAATAATGTTATAGATGTGAATATTCTTGTTTATCATAATATGTTCGGTGTGAGCATGTACAAATATGATATTTTCTCCGAAATCCATTGTGGTGTTGTTCAGCCGTATCTGCACTTTCGACTGATCGATGGTTATCATAAGCTTACCGAAATGTTTCCACAAAAATTGCTGAACTTTCATAAATGTCCGTTAAGGATCTGCGGTCAACTGAATCATCCGATGTTGACATTCTCAGGTAAGGTAAGTGATCCGAAGCCTACTGACAAAAATTGGAGTAATCTTCGAGGGATCGATGGACAGTTGATAAGAATTCTTTCACGAAGTCTTAACTTTACTATTGACTTGTTGCCTTTTTCACGAGGACGAACATATATTGAAAATCATACTGGCTTTGGCTGTTATGCTGAGGTTTGTATACTTATTTTTAAAACAAAAAAATCTGTTTTTAAATGCTAGGTTTGATAAGGCTTTCAAATTCTAGAACTTGTCTACCCTAAAGCCTTAACCCTAAATCAAATCAGTAACATTGTTTTTTTTCAGCTATTGAACAACAATGCGGATGTTGCTATTGGAGGTTTCAGTGGATCGGATCCTAAGCGGATAGCACTTACTCCTTCAGTATTGTATCACCATTCACCGATAGTATTCGTTGTCCGTGGTAAAAGAGAGCTAGATTGTGTAAATCGACTAGGTAGACCATTCAGCATTGCAGTTTGGAAGTACATTATTGCACTATTACTTTTTGGGACTCTTCTGATTCAAAGCTTATGGATTTTAAAACCTTCGAATAGACAATTTGTAATTGGCGAACAGAACGATGCACCTTTGCTAAACTATTTTGCCGTCTTCTTGGGCTATCCCGTGACAAAAGTTCCTAAGGGAAATTTAGCAAGATACCTTCTGATACTTTGGCTTGTGATGACATTGATTATTCGTAGTGCCTATCAAGGTTCTCTTTATGATTCTATACGAATTGATAGATTCGAAAAAATACCTAAAAAATATGAAGACCTTGCGAAGCAAAATTACAAATTTATAATCACTAAATCTTATCTTGATATCGATTTATTCACCCGAAATCAAACGATTATTTTAGATGCAAAACATTATGAAAGGTTAAAAATACTTGCAAGACTTGAAGGTAATTATGCTACAGTTTCTCTTCAAGATCATGTTATTAGTTATTTGGAGTCAAATTTCCGCAAAGGTTGTGATCTAAGAATTATTGATGAGCAGATATATCAATTTCAAACTGCAATGTATTTTCAAAAACATTCAATTTATGCAAGGCCATTTAATGAATATTTAAATCAATTCAATTATGCTGGAATAATAAGGCATATTGTTAGAAATAACGCTAAGGATCGACGAATGTTTAGAGAGAGTAAGTTACCAGCTCCATTGCGACCAATGACAAATGAGCGAATATGGAGTTTGTATCAGATATTTGTGGGACTGTTGATTGTCACTGTGGGAATTTTTATTGTGGAATTAATGTCAAATTATTTTATTTTATTACGGACGATTTTGAATTGGTTGCACTAAAAGTTTTAAAATGTTTTTTGATATTCTGTCAATTATCAATAAATTTTATGTAGATAATAGCTGTTACCCAATCCGCTCCGCTGAGCTGCACAGAAACTGAAATCGTGAAAATTTTTTATTATTTGCGGAACACCGTGATTGTGATTTTCGTTTTTATTTTTATTTTTATATATTTTATATTTTTTATTTTTATATAAAAAATGTTTTTATTGAGAAATTAAAATAAAATAAAACTCATTCCATCCATGTAAATTGATTATGTTCCTTGTGTGATCTATTGATCTTCCAACCCATACCAAAATAGAATTTTGTGTTTAGCGCCATCTATCGGTAAATTTGAAAACTTTTGACTTACTTGCACTTCTCATTTCATACCAAATATATTTTTTTAATTTTAATATCAAACGGAATGTTATTTTTTATTTTTAACTAAGTTTGAGACTTTGATATTCATCGTCTTCTATCGGAAAACTTGATTAATATTTTTCTCACTTGAAATCTTTCCGGTGCAGTTTATTCTAGTGATGTCTTACCCTAATATCTTCTAAATATTATTTATTATTTATGTGGTTTATGTCCAAAAAAATAGTGTTTGGAATACACATTATTATTTCAAAAACGTTGAAATTCAATTTGTAACAGTGTAAACTAAAAGAAGAAAAGGTCATCCCCTTACCGGTTTTGCGACACGAAATTGAAAGTGTTTATTTAATTATACGATTTCAAGAACATTTTACAATAGTTTATATTGCATGTCACTATGGTCAGAGCTTCGAAAACCAAAAACACAAAAACTCAAAATCTATAAAACCCAAATTCCGGATAACCCAGAGTCCAGTAAAGTCAAAATCCTGAAGAACCACGATCGAGAAAACAGAAAATCCCAAAAGCCCAAAATCACATAAAGTCGTTATCGGGAAAATTTTTTTAACAATTTTTAAAATGAAAAATTTGATCATTTTGAATTTGAAGCCTTTTTTTGATTTATTTAGGGGATTAAAGATTTTCAAGATTTTGGGTTTTTTGAATTTTGGATTTTTGGTATTAACAGTTGGATTTAGGGTTTTCGGGGTTCGGAATTTTCTGGATTTCGGGATTCTGTCCACCTCCCTGTTTCACAGTGTTATAAATATTTTACTGAATATATTCCACGTTTTGGTGATGTAAAATGGTTGCCAAAAATCTTAATTGATTTTTGTAAGATTCGTAACGACTCTAATGAAACCAGAAAACTTACTCTCAAAAACCACTGTTAGCCAAATTACGCAAGATATTTTCGCAAAATTGTTCGTCGATAATTGGAACGGAAGTTTGAATTATTAAAAATCATCAGAGTGAATAATTGTAAAATTAAACTTGGAGACCTTTGCAGTTTTTAATTATTGTCACTTACTTTCAATAGACATTATAAAGTATTATTGAGCAGTTCAATAAATCTATTTCATCCACATTCCCTTGTTTCTATCATATACCTATAGGCGGTGGCCGAACCTGGAAATTTTGCCGCCCTAGACAAATTGTTATTTTGCCGCATCAAATAAAAAAGAAGATAACGACGCAACATTACCATTTACATTTGGGTTTTATTTAAAAACATATATGTTTACAAAATTTTGAAACTACAATGCGCTGACCTGCGACTATTCATTTTTTTTGTAGTGATTTCTTTTTCTAAAATGCGATTAAGCATGTCTTTGAATGAAAAAGTTGCTATTGGGTCATTGTTGAGCGAAGATAGATTTTTATAAGTTTAAGCTTCGAAAAGCTAGCTTCACCTAATGCATGCACACAATTTAAGTTAGAAATGAGAAGCTTAATACAAAGTTTAAAATTCACAAAGGTTTGAAATTAACAAAACAACCGAAGAAGTTTGATTAAATATATTTTGTTCACTCAAGAGATATTAAGCTATAATATCCTTTCGAACTTCGTTGTTAATTGTTGGTGTTAATTTTGCTTCAAGTTGTTCGCAGCCTTTTAACTTCATCTTCTTTGAAATGTCGCAAAGAAATCCGATATTTTGGCATGAGAAATTGATACTGCGTAAAGTGCTCATGAAGAGAAGATTGTTGAACATCGTTAACGTAAAAAAAGAAATCGGCTAAATATTTTAATTTTTGATATTTTTCGCTGTGAAAACTCCTTGAATCAGCTCAAAGAAAACTACTTGATTGTTCATTTTCGTAGCAATGTTTTTAGCGTCCTTGTATAATTTTTCAAACAAAGATTTTTAAGAACGGTTTATCCGAAAGTACTTATGGTGTCGCAATTTATCAAAATCCTCTTAACAGGTTAAAAAGTCCATTGATTTTGATTGAAGCATTTTCGAAAGGATATTTGTTCGCATAAAAACTGGTTCCAAATTCCTGTTGACAATACAAAATTGAATTTTTGTATATCAAATTAAGTTGCTTTAAAACGTGAATTCCGAACTTTCTGCAGTTTCCATTAAAGAATCATAAATTTCTGATAAATTTTCTGAAAGTAGTCGCGTTTGCTCTGTTTGACCACCGGGTATCGGATAAATTTTTTAAAGCAATTTGCTTAGAATATTCACCATGTTTTTGAAGAATGGTCGAGCGCTTCGGACAACAACGAAGAAGTTATTGAAGTAGATGAATGTGTTAACCTTTTTCGCTTTGAAATTATTGTACTGATTTTGTCGCTCTATATAGTTAAGTGCCGCCCTAGGCAATTGCCTGTTTTCCCTACAGGCAGGTTCGGCACCGCCTATAAGACATTTGTATTTTCTTGCAGCACATTTTCGTTCACAAAATAATCATTGAAAATAACTGTGAAGTTATTCATTTTAGTATTACGAACAAAACTAATAAAACTAAAACGTATCTTATCGTCAATATCGAATACAAATTTATTAAGTTGCTTTAAATTACAAATGCCTTTCTCATAAATTATAATCAGATACTTTAAATATTAAATGTAGAATCATATCTTGGATCTATTTAAATTTCTAAAACACTCATGAACATGCACATTGCACAAGGAATAAGAATTCCAGTATCGAAGCAATGGTTTCAGTTTGCGTACATTTTCTATTACTACTCCGTATTTATTTTTTCGAGTCAGTGATGGCCTTGATAAACTGACTGATATTTTTCCTCAAAAATTACTTAACTTTCATGGGTGTCCGCTGAGGATGTGCGGTCAGCGATATGATTCCGTTTTAATATTTTCAGGCAACGAAAGTAATCCCAAGCCTGAAAAGAATTGGAGCAATCTTCGAGGAATAGATGGGCAGTTGATAAGAGAGTCTCAATTTTACTATTGATTTGTTGCCGTTTCCTAAGGAACTGACTTATTTTGACAATAACAAAACTGGCCATGAAAAGGTAAATATTTCAATTGGTATTTGTTTCGAAAAATTCTGATCTACAAGCTGATAGAAGTATTGCTTAACTTAACAAAATCTTAAATCATTCTAAATTTACTTGCAGCTTCTTAACAATAAAGCAGATATTGCTATTGGAGGATTAAGTGCTTCAGGTCGTCCACGGTTTGATCTAATGCCTTCAATATATTATGACGATTCACCGATTGTTTTCATTGTTCGGGGAAAGCGGGAACATGATTGTAATAATCGACTTTGGAAGACCATTTAGCATACCTGTGTTGGGCTAAACTGCTAGATTTTTGCTTATTTCAGTCTTATGGATGCTCAAACCTTCAGCAAGACATCTTGTATCCGCTGACCGAAACTAGTATACTCCAGCATTTAATTTCTTTGCAATTTTCTTAGGCTATTCTGTTTCAAATGTTCGTACACGAAAATTCGCAAGATATATCCTTCTATTGTGGATTTTAATGACATTGATCCTTCGAAATGCATATCAAGGTTCTTTATATGAATTGATAGATTTGAAAAAGTACCAAAAAATTACGATTAACGGAATGGAAATTTTGCAGCAGTTGCCCTTCGAGATCATATTTTGATGTACTTGGCGCAGAACATCAGACATGGTTGCGATTTGAAAATTATCGATGAGACGGTTTTTCTATTTCGAATTTACTTAATGTCATTTAATGATAAGATAAGAATATTTAATTATGTGGGAATATTGAAGTATACTGTAAGGAAGACGAACATTAAAGGAATATAATATGGAAACTCCGTTAAAAGGAATAACTAACATCCAAATGTGGAGTCTGTATCAAATTAGTTTGCTTCTGCTCGGAATCACTGTTGTCAGATTTGCATTAGTTAGAATTGTTGTCAGCTTATTTTTAAAAACTACAAACTGTTTTAAATTGGTTACATTGAAGTTTTTTGTTGTGTAAATAAAATTTGGTATAAAGAAAATTAATATTTAAACGAGTTTTATTTACTAAGTTATAATCTTGAAATGAGCCAAGGTGCTCCCTGCCTTTAAAAAGTATGGTTTTTCTTTATGTACTCGGTTGAGACTGATCCGACCGATGGACGAGAGGTATCGGTGCCAGTTTTGATCCTTGGGCAACTCCTGTTCTGATGCTTTTATTTGATGTGGTGCAGCAGAATGCCTTAAGATTCCAAAATATGAGTCCTTCAATGATTTTGCTACTGTTGTTTAAAAGAGATATGAGACGATATCCAAAAACGTTACTCCTAACGAACAAATATCTTTACTATTTTCGCTATCTTCCGTATCTTCGTAAAACAGTTGACACAGTAATTTAACGAAATACTAAAGAATAGCAACATGATTTTTGTAAACTTTTTTATGATGTAGTTGGTTCAGATGATTTATTAAGTCATCTATTATGTAGGTAAAGATAACCCGGCGACTTCTTAGAGATTACTTGCTAAAATACCATCGTTAAAAATGATTATTACAGAAAATATTAAATAATAAATTATCACATCAAATCACGAATAATATGTTCGATCTGCAAACGTTGCTTCAATACTTTTTTTCTCTACAAGTTAAATTAGAAAATTAATTTGAAAATGAAGGACTTTTATGCGGCTAGCTTTTTAGCCGGCAAGTAAAATTAACAATATACAAAATGCGAAATTCAATCTTTTATTTAACACAAACTTTATTTTAAACGAGGTCTTCATATTATGACGAACTATAATGGACTGTATCCTCTTGCTACCCATTTCTTCATTTTTATGGCAGATGACCTACTTTCGTAGTTTCATCTTCATCGGTTGCAACTACAGCTATTTAGGAGCGGCAAGATCTATGATGATTATAATAAGTATGTATATTACCATGCAATGGTAACATTAGGCAGTTAGATCGGGAGCCATCGAAGCTGACGATGTTGAATTGATATTTATATTTTTCGGTCGCAACTACCGTTATTTGGGAGCGACTGGTGTCCATGATGATAGATGATGATTATGCAAAGTGCATTGGATGGCTTTGCCCGACGGCCTTATGTGATGATGTGATGATATTGCTGTTGGTATAGTACGATTTGGTGGTGCTTAGGAAACAAGTGAATTTGTAGAGTGATGTGTTTGGTTGTTTTGCAATAAACAGAAAGTTGTTATAATTTGTATGTAGCAACAGACTTCTTTGAGCGTTTTTTGAAGCTGAAAGAACAAATGGTTTGTTTACAGTGTCAAGAATTTTGAAGAAACTTTGTTAAAATTGTCCCAACCACAGGTGGTCTACGCCAGGGATGCATTCTGAGTCCTCTATTTACTATTAATTCTTTTGACTATTTGTTCGATGTGTTAAAATGATGTATAATTGCAGCAAAATTGTATTTCTTATTCTTTAACGGTGGAGTTTATTAGATTGAATAAACTGAGACTCATTACATTTATTTTAATGGACCAGAACATAGAAATATTATTGTAAAATAAAAATAGCTGGTATGAAGGTAAGATACCAGATTTGGCAATTAACTGACAAAATACAAATTTCAAAGTGCATCATTATTTACCAAAAAAATATTGAAGTTAATCAGGAAAAATGGTTTTGACATGTCGGAAAGCATCTTCTTGCCAACCCTTCCTAAAAGACTTTCTGTTAAATTTGACAAATGCTTAAGAATACTTTAATCTTAATAGTCATGTAACGACGGAAGCTTTTGGTTGATCTTAACAATGGTACAATCCAAAACCGAGAGACCGTAGACGTTTTCTGAGGTCAATGACATTAACCCTAAAGTTCGCTCAATTTAAAAGACGTTTTTCGGACGTTCAACATGTCAGTCCAAAGTTTTAGGAAAATGTTTTTACAATACATAAATATAGTATTAGTTTTTCCTTTTAATCTAATTTCATATTTAATATGTTTTAATGTCATGGGCCATGCTTATGTGAACATGAAATTATACGTCATTGAATTTTGTCCATTTAACTGACACATAAATTATTCAAAGTCGAGGAAATTAACTTAAGCATCGATAAATCAACAAACACATGCTCTCAACTTCCATCACAGTGGGTCGCTGTGAGCAGCTTTCAAAGTCTCTTGCTGCTTACTTTTTCAAACTATAGTTGTCGTCATACGAAGAAGGGAAGTTGTTTGCACACCAATCGAATAATTGTGGCTAACTTTTTATGTTCTATTCTATTTGATAAATGTATGAAAATACGTTAAGCTGTTTTCAAATAATTAGTTTTATTAGTTTCGCTGAAATATTTAGTAATAAGTAACGATGTTATCTTAACTCCTAATTAAATTACCTTATATTTATTCGTTTCTATGATTTGAAAACATTAAGGGACTTTATAGTTGTCATTTTCGATTCAGTATAAAAATGGTTTCCATTAATACAAATTGTCTTTTTATATTGTGCAATGTACTACCACAACTAGCAGCACAATCATCATTCTCTAAATGGCCACAGCCTAAAAACGACCATTTTCAATTAGCTGGCGCTGCTGCTCTTATAGCTCGAAAATATATTAGTAAATCTACAAATACAGTTGTGGTGATAGAACGAAGTTTAGACTCAAATATGTATCATCTAAACAAACGGATTTTGGAATATATCTTAGCCAACTTGCAAGACACTATTTCTGTTCAACTTTATAATGGACAATCAGAAAATCAACCATGGGACTATCATATTTTCGTGATTGATAGCACAGAAGCTTTTGAGTGAGAAAAAAATTCTATAAGTATTCTCAGTGAAAGAAAATATTTTTTTAAAAAATATCAATTTTTAGTGAAATTCGTTGGAACTTTCCTCAAACTTACTATGAACGTGACTTTCGATTTCTCATCGTCTTAACAAAATTTACTCCAGAATACTTTTTTGTTTTGAACAGAATTTTTTCTTCATGTCGTCGTTTTCATGTTATCAATGCAAATGTTATTCTTCAACATCCCACACTTGGTGTTTGTATGTTCAAATACAACCTCTTCACCGAAGATAAGTGTCACATTGTTCAACCTTACCTATTTTTTCGCTTCAATGGTGACCTAGAAAGACTTGAAACGGTTTTTCCACAAAAGCTTTTAAATTTTCACGGTTGTCCTCTGAGAATAACAGCTCGTTTGAATGCACCATTTGTGAATTTTTGGGGTAACAAAAGCAATCCAGTTTACGAGAAGAAATGGAAAAGTCTTAGCGGAATCGATGGCCAGTTGATAAAGCTTCTTGCAAGAAATCTCAACTTCACTATTAATTTGCTCCCATTTCCCACGGTATCATCATTTTTCGTCAACTACACTGGTTTTGGTTGTTTCGCAGAGGTAAAACTTAAAAAGGGATCCCTCATTATTTCAATTCAAAGATTTTGGTCTTCTAACTTACTTTTATTTGCAGCTTCAAGAAGGTAGAGCAGACATTGCTATCGGAGGCTTTAGTGCTTCGAATCCAAAGAGATTAGTCCTAACAGTTTCAGACGTCTATCAAATTTCACCAGTTGTATTTATTATTCGCGGTGGAAGAGAGTTGGATCCCATAAGCCGTTTGGGAACACCATTTAATCGTGAAGTTTGGATAACACTATCCATATTCCTCATCTGTTTTGCTCTTGTGATTGCATCTTTGAGATATACTAGCGCATCGATTCAAACATTTATATTTGGAAAGGAAATCAGCAGTCCAATGACAAATTTCTTCGCAGTATTCTTGGGATACCCAATGAACCGTTTGCCTCTGAGAAACTTCGCACGCTATCTTCTTCTTGTGTGGCTATTGATGAGCTTGGTTCTTCGAAATGCCTATCAAGGTTCTTTATTTGACTCATTTCGCATGGATAAATTTTCTCAAATACCAAAAGGATACAATGAGCTCATGGCGTGGAAATATAAAATTTTAGTTTCAAAATATTTCGAAGATTCAGAGACATTTTCAAAAAACACTACCATAACTGTTTATGGTGGACATGGAAATAGGCTTAAATATTTAGAAAAAAAGAGAGGTCGATATGCTACGGTAGTACTCCGGGACTATTTCATGAGCTATTTGGAAAATAACTATCGAAATGGAAGTAAATTGATTATGGTCGATGAGACAGTGTATTTAAATTCAGCAGCTATGTTTTTCCCTAAACATTCAATGTATGCAGCAGTAATCAATAAATATTTGAGACTTTTCAATGATGCGGGCATCAGTAGTTATCTTGCTAAGAATAATGCTAAGGATAATAAGATATTTCGTAAAGGAAAAAAAGGATATGCACCTTTAGAACCAATAACTTGTTTTCGGCTTTTAGGTATTTTCGAGATAAGTGGAGGACTTTTAATAGTTGCTGTTGTCATTTTTATATTAGAGCTATTATCTGTTTATTGGAAAAAATTACAAAATTTTATTAACATGATAAGCTAAAAGGTTAAAAAGTTGTTTTTTTGGTAATATTATTATTATTATTGGTATTTGTATGTTAATTTGAGCGTACGGAAAAGCTGAATATATAGTCTTTTTTTATAAATAAAAGTGTTGAACTTATGAGAGAGTGATGATCTATGATCCTTTTAAGAGTAAATATATAACTTAAGAGATTGATGAGTGATGTTTAATATGAAAAAAAAAGGAATTTTGACAAAAAAAGTGTTTTTAAAGTGTAATTGTGTAAAGCGAAGTAAAAGCTTTTCATAAAAACGAAAGATTAAAGATTTGCAAAGCATAGACATTGCAGCCTTACGCATTTAGCCGACTATATGTGTCATACATGTATTGCCGGTCAACGCTTTTCTTAAATCCCATTTTTATATCCGTCAAAACAGAACCCCTTTTATTTCTTCACTTATCAATAAATTGAGGTCCATTAAAATAAAACAAAAAAGAAGTGATTAGTAAGCTTGAAAATCAGATGAGTTTTGATCTACTAGCTTCAAAGCGGGCCATACCACGCTCTATAGTACGTGAAAGCAACTGGCATGAACTGATTGATATTTTTAACATTTTGTTGTGAAAAAATGTCGTATGTGCTATTTTGACTGTGGTTACAATGCAGCTGTACAGCTTTTAATTATATTTTAATTTATCAATCACAGACTTATTATCTACTTTTTTATCTCCGATATTTTTCTTTTTTTTCCCATTTTTTTCTCCATGCTATTTCAAAATTGCTGTACGTGAAAAGTTAAAAGTTGGTGAACTTTTCCAGCTCCGTCCGGTTGCAGCTGCTTTGCGTTGCGTTGCATTCAAAAAATCAATTTTATAACCGCTATTTTTTCGACACGCTTTATAAATTATTCACTTCCCTTCTCTTAAACAGATTGACGTCTTGACTGGAACGAAATTACATCAAAAATGAGTTTCAAGCTGTTTATATGAGTAACTACCTACTCTACTGTCGACTATGTTTACAATCGTTCGTGTTTTATATAGCTTCAAATAAGTCATAAGAAGCAGCTCTCTGTACTTTTTATCGATCTAAGGATGTCTTTGATAATGTTGACAGAAATTATTCATTCTACAAATTATCGGCGCTGGGAATCTCTTCGAAGATGATCGCAATCATAAAGTCTCTTTATTGAGAAACTATCTGCTGCTGTTTGGGATGGCACAAAACTGTCGTATTTCTACTCATCTAATAAAGATTTTTAACAGGGTTGTATTCTAAATGATTTTTAAACCCATAATTTTGAAAATAAAATTCGAAAAATTAAGAGTTTAAAAATCATTTATTCAAAAAATAAGCACTAAAATAACTTTATTTGAAAACATAATTAAAGAAATAATTAATTGCAACAAATTAAACACTTGTTCATAATTTTCAAATATTTATACTTCAAATTTTTTAAAACTCAATCAATAAACCTAAAAAAAAAGAGTCAGAATGTATTAAAATTTTTTATTTTGAAAAAGATTTTTTTGAGGGAATGTTGTACCAAATAGAATACCTCAACGATTCATGCCATAGGATATTATTTTAAATATCCGTACAATTGATTGTAAACAAGAAACAAACAAAATAAGGAGATCGGAGAGAACAAGAGGCAAAATCTGAAGCAGTGAGATACCAACGCACGAAAGGAACTAAAGTTCTTATATACACTTAACACTTATAATATCAAAAGGACATCACCATGCGGTAAAATGTAAAGCAAGCTGTAGAACCCAGTCAAAACAAAATATTTTGAACATTTTACAAATAAAAAAAAAAAAAACTATTTACATCAGTTTTTGAACATACATGCTTCAAATATTTAGAAATTGAGGAAAATGGGATCGCAGTTATCTCAATCTCATACCAATTTAACATATTTCACACTTTAACATTTCCAAATTATTTATTTAACATTTCCGGACATTTAAATAACTATAATTTTGAATTTCACAATTTATAAATATCATTTTACTAATAATTTAGCCAACCTAACACATATGAGATATCCCAACTGCCCAACCGACCCCGAATACGGAACGAACTAAATTTTGATTTGTTTCGTCCGTTGATGAAAAAAATTCTGTGAATTATAACCGGGTGAGAATCTTTGGTGTGCCAAAATTTTGACAAGCTGACAAAGCGATGGATCTCAATTTGATGAATGTCATACTGAGAGATGTCATTTTGACAAATGTCATTTGAAAGGCGTCATTTTGCCAGATATCATATTCACAGATGTCATATTGACATATGTCACTTTGACAGATGTCATTTTGACAAATGTCATTTTGAAAGATGTCAATTTGACAAGTGTCATTTTGACGGATGTTTATTTGACAGCTGCCATTTTGACAGGCATCATTTGACAGATGTCATATGACATCATTATGATAATGTATGTGATAGGTTGGCTAAATTATTAGTATAATGATATTTATAAATTGTGAAATTCAAAATTATAGTTATTTAAATGTGCGGAAATGTTAAACAAATAATTTGGAAATGTTAAAGTGTGAAATATGTTAAATTGGTATGAGATTTAGATAACTGCGATCCCATTTTATAACATGATATTGTAAGTGTTGCCGTTGTGTTTCATGTATTCATTTTCTATTTTCAATATTTTTTTTTTAATTTGCCCCTCCCACCAAAACCACTCTATCGATTGGTTTATTTCAAAAGTGGTTATTTTTATGAAAAAAAAAATCTGATAATCTAAGCTAAAAATTAGTTATTGACACTTTTTCTGCACAACTCACCTTTCAGGAGTTATTCCTGAAAACCCATTTAGGGGGTCTTCAACCCCCTGTAAAATTGTTAGCGGCGCTCATATCGATAGAAAATTTTGATAGTTTCATAAGAACCCCATTAGGAGACTATAAGCCAAAAAATCCTGGGACAGTAATTCATAGAAGGGTGAAATTTTTAGAGTTATTGTAGTTATTTTTTTTTTTTGTTTAAAAAAAGAGAGTTTGAGAATATTTGCTAATGTGTTTTTTCTTTTAGGTTCCCAATTTTATTTCTACAAATTTTTGAGTACTGTCAGTGTGCGGTAATGAGAAATTTTACTGTACCACTTCCTATTTTAATTGAGTTTCTATTGATTCCATCCTTTTCTTTTAAGTAGCCAATATCTTATCAAAACAGAAGTGATATTTTTTTTTTCAAAAATATAATATTTTTCAAACTTTTCAAAAACTATTGAAACATAATTCTTAAGGATACATTTTTGTAAAATTCTATAAGTGTATAATATGCCTTACAAATTTGTGTCAAAATTTATATCCCATAAAATTTATTTAGTTTTGTAAACATTCGACCTTTGGCTTGTATTGAGAAAACAAGAAAAGAATACCTACCTTGGATCCTTGTTGGAAGTAAAAGCATTTTATTAGCAATGTTTGCAGTGTATATCAAATATCTGAAATGGAATGAACTCTCCACGCAGTCCCTTTTTTCTTTTGGCCATGCAACCTTTTTTTTTGAATCCTAGAATAATATTGTATATCCCCTAACCCAACGAAGACGATATATAACTACTCTAAAGACGAAGTGGTCATTTTAACAACAACGAAAAACTCCGTAATCAAAAGTGTACAAAAAAAGGTTCGTTCAAGGATTGTTGAACAGTTTGATATTCATTTCATTTCAGGGCCACTTGGTTAGTACTATTTAGTAATGGAATTCAATACGAGTATACGAGGATTCGTTGTTATACATTCATATATCGGTTGACCGCTTTTGTTGTTTCCAATCGTTTTTGTTTTTTTTTTTTTGAGAAAAAAAAAAATATTGACTGTCGCACTCTATTGGCTTGACATTGAACACCCAACCACTAAACGACCATCACATGAAGTGTTTCCGGTCTGGAGAGTATATATACAGCCGCCATTAAGAGTGTGGGTGACATTTCCTTCTTGGATCAGGTTTGACATTTAATACCGATATAGAAATGACGGCAAAAAGAACAAACAAAAAAACACAACAATGTAATCAATTAACTTTTCCATTTGCGAAGTGTTTCGGTTACATTTTTGTATGGTTGCGGTTGGTTTGTTGCGCTGATGGCTGGCATGGCGGTGATTTGATTTAAATTTTGAAAAAATATATCTATGTTATGGATGAGTTATTAAATATATACATAAACATTTGATAGACAAAAATGGAACAAGTATGTATAAAATTGTCCCTGGAATATTATTAACTATGGGAGGTTTTTACAAGTTGTTTTGATTTGACACTTTTGTTTGGTTTCGCTTTTAGTTTTTTGTTTATATTTATTTTTTTACCAGAAATGTTGTAGTTATTGCATAATTTGTTTAATTGTAGTTGTGAAATTGAAAACCACAATCGGTATAATGAAAACGACAAATGGCTGAAAAAAGGCAGAATGAATTAAAAATAGGATGAAACTAAATAAATTGTTCAATTGTTTTACATGCACCAGTTAGTATGGCTCATGGCTTCGAAACAGTTAAGCAACAGTTAAAAATGTAAGATTTTGAGCTGTTGATTTAAATAACGGAGAAAATAAATCAAAATATTTAAACAAAATTATAAAAGTAAACGTTAAGCTGAAGTATACAGAGTCGAGCAGAAATTATCAAAAACATTAAAAGTCACTGGAGATTTAAAATTATTTTTTTTTTAATTTTCCAAATTATTATTGCAACATTTTGGAAAACATTCCACAAAGGTATACAGATTATTTTCATTTCCTCATATTAAATCAATTATAAGTCTAGTTTCCTTTAATACTATAAATTTAAAGTTAAATCAAATGACCCCCGAACGATGATACACGACAACAAAAGAACGTGAAAATTGATATTTGATTGATATAGCACTGCTTCCGTGGATGTGAGAAGCTTTTCCAAACGAAATTTTTAAGGAATGTACAAAAAAAAGTCCTGCAACACAATACCTCTAGTTGTAGTTGATTACGATTTCAATCACGTTCTCTCTTGCTGTGGATTTCTACGTTTGATTGTTGATTCGCGGAATTGAAATTGCTGAACACGGATATCTGAAAGTTGTTCAAATACATAGTATGCAGTTGAAGCTGTTGTAATTTTGTAATATGCTGTCGTTGCTACAATACATGTTCCATCCATCCATGTCCATGTTCACAAAAAGGCATGAACATCATGACAATGAAATAGATATACCTTGACAGTATTGGTAAAGAGAAAGTGTAGTATTGTTTATTTGCTGATTCTATGTACATACAAGGTGGCGCAAAAGTTTACACCGGGGTGGCGCGGCGGAAAAAGATGTCACCGGTTGCAAATGGCGGCAAATATCAATTCTACTTTGACATTTGTAAACAAAGATGAACAGATACAAAATATGCATCAGCATGGCATAAATCATTATACTCCTAAAGAACGCGGAATAATTGTTTCGATTTTTAAATTTGCCGTCATTTGCAATGGGTGACATATTTTGCCACAATTGACTGACATTAGGTCTGTTTCTTTACTGTTTGGGAAAAGTTTAGGAAAAAGTTTGAAATTGAGCTTTTTGATGTTGTGGTTGTAATTTTTGACCAGAAATGAAAAGTATAAGGAAACGCATTTGGGATGTTTCTGTTTTCTTTCTAGGTTAACGACACATTTGACAACAGAAATTATCAGTAAGTTCACAAGCAATAAAAGGCAGTAGGTAAAATTTTCGGGTAGATTCTTGCTGTAAGGGAAATGAAATAAATTTAAAAAAAAATTAAAAGCCAGAAAAAAGTAAAGAAACACATTCTGGGTAGATTTGGGACACCACGGGATCCCGTGGTTAACTGATTTAAGCGAAGCTTAAAAAAATGTTTTTTGCAAGTTAAAAAATATAAATTTTTTTGAAAATTAAAAAAAAATTTATTATTTTGGAATCAGACAAAATTAGGTCATATAAACCTTACAAACAAAAAGATTATTAATGATCCAATTTTTATCAACAGTAAAGCTGTACCTTACACCGCAATAATGCCAAAAGCCATAGGAATGATTTTGGGTACCAAACTTTAGTGGAAAGAGCACATCAAAAAGTGTAGAACTTAACCTGAAATGTAGAATAATGTCTTGGTTACTGGATAAGAACTCTGAACTATCCATTCAAAACAAAAAAATGCTACGCAGCCTAGTACTGAAACCCGTTTGGGCTTATGGAATCCAACTGTGGAGCTGCACAAAGACAACAAATGCTGAAACCATGCAAAAATTCTGAAACAAAATCTTTCGTGGTATAATAAATGGCAATTGTTAAAAAGGTTACAGAAGTGGTAAGAAAACATTGCTGTATCACAAATTCAGCGACTGCATAGTCATTCTAACTCCGAGATGGAGACTTTTTGAAATTTACTAGATAGTGCTCGGAGACCAAGAAGAACCAAGCCTCATGAGCTGATGGTTTAAAAGAAAAGATAAAATATTTAAACTTTTAACTTCCTCCAATGCGATGTTGTATTAAAATAAAAAATATTTTGTCGATCTTTCATAGATTGGTCCTGGTATTCCCGGTGGTTTTAGTGCGTTAAAAGATCCACACTACAATTGGTACCGAATATTATTTTTTTGAAGATTTTTACCTGTAAAGAAAAAAATTATGAACCAATTGCACATTGTATTGTTTTTTTTTAATTTAGCTGAAAGATTCCACAGTTTAATTTTTATTTCAGAATCAGCCAAAAAAACACGGAATTCAGTGTTGATGAATTTTCAAAACCGAAAAATTCAATGAGAATCACGTTGACAAAAATCAATGGAAAAAGTGTCCACTATGGCGTATGAGTAATATATTAACAAAGAAATCACACAGAAAATTTTGTTTTTTTAATACATTTTGGGTTTAAATTTTTTTTTTACTATGTATCTAATCTTCAATGTTGGTACATTACAATGTTAACCACAAGAGCAAGTTCTTTATGGTCGGGCATACCTCAATATTTAAACCTCAATAATTAAAAAAAAAAAACAAATTTAAATTTTCAAAATATTTTTTTCCAAAAACATGTTCATAAATATTTGTTTTGTGTGTTTTTGTTTAAACAACTTAGTTTAATTCACTGAAAGTCTTTCGATAATTTGACCGATTTTTAACTTATGATAAACCATCAAATATTATTACTCTTTGGAGTCAATTCCAATTTGTCTGTTTAACCACAAAACAGCTGTTCACATTGTGGAATCTAAAATCTAAAAACTAAAATCAAAACCACTAACTATTTAGAAATGCATCATATTAGCTAGAGGGCAATACAAAATATTCGAGAGTTGGTATACAATTTGTATCCTTTCAACTATTCATGGGCTGCCAATATGCGAGAATATCAATTCAATACATATTACTATTAAATTGCAAAAGTTTTTTTTTCGTGAAAATTGTTAGTCGCATTTGAAAATATCAAGGAAGAGTGTTTTTTGAGGAGGAGGGAAGAAGTCTAATTTCGATTTAAAAAAAAATTATTTAAATTTAATTGAAGTATATAATGGTAAATGCTACTTTTTAACGCTGAAACTATTTAACACAAAAATAAGACGATACAACCACCACTTTCTTAATTCTTTGCTTTTACATAAAAATGATAAATGAAACATTTTCCGCAAGTTCCATGAGTGCCGCATTTAAAAAATTATTCTTAAATGTTGATCGATATATGTATGTTTCAAAATCGATTAAAATGTTCTGCTGGCAACCCTGTCAAATATGTGGTCTCTTAGAAAATATGCAAAGCAATATATGAAAGCCACGCATATGAACTTTATTCATGATATACGTAATATTTCCTGGTTTAAAAGATGACCAGATGCGAAATTCGTGCTTAACCCAACAATTCGCTATAAATTCTGAACCGCAATTTGTCTGTGCATTTCATCAAACTATATCCACGCAATGATGCTGCTTTGTTGTAGAATGTATAAAGGATATTATGTGCGTCCTATATAATGCTTGGTATGGTTTCCGATGCAAGAGGGGCATATTGCTCTTCAGTTTCCAGTTGTTCGGTTTTTGGTTATCCGAAGGGAAAAATCTACATTCTGCAGAAAGAAGCTCGTACATAACGAATATACGCACGATGTTTGACCTTTTAGTTCTCATTCCAAAAATGAATTTCGTGCATTTTGTTGCAAAATTCTATGTCTCTATATTTTTAGGCACACATGCATAGACCTACCTTAAAGCGTCGTCGGTTGGTCGGTCATCTGGCCTTCTATAAATGCAATTAGCAGGAAGAGCTCTGAGATCAATTTTGTTTAGGTATTTAGCTACGTGCATACATACCTACATATATACAGTATACAGAATATCAATGTAGGTGAATATGTACGTTTCTGAAAATCTTTGTGGTTGCAAATAATGCAGGCATATGTTTAAATTCACTTGGACGTGTTAATCGTGCATCGATAGTAATGGGATTTCCATGTTATTTGACTTAGGTCAGGAATAATACGAATTAAAAGGTAGGAAAGGAAGGAGTACAATTCTTTGAGGAATTGAAAAATCCTCCAAAAAAATCTCATGTCAAGAAAAAGTGCCTTTCACCTTAGCCGTTTGGATTCAGCAGGCCCCCCATTCCTGCGGATAAAATGAGTGTAGCTACATTTATACATTAACAGAAATGAAAAAAAAATACCTTGAAATGATAAATATTTTCTTCTTGATTTTATTTATCTCTAGCACAAAATATGGCTGAAATTTCCGTTTACCCACCTCCATTTACACGTATCTTAACCTCAATTATTGTCTTCATAAATTGCAGCCAAATGGCAATTTACTCTTAAATAATGTACACTTTTTATGTATAATCCTCGCCTTTTTGGATGTTGAGGGTTTCTTAATATTCATATGTATGCGCTAAGTTGAATTGCTTTTGCTTGCTTCATCATGTGATGGTTTTTAATGGTTGCCATATTCTTATCATCAACTAAGCTGCTGCTGCTCCTCTCTAGAAGATGCCATCATCAGGATCACACAACGTCTTCATCATTACAACCATCATCATTGTCGTCCTTGTCGCACGTGATGTGTAATCACAGCACTTCAGTTCAATTTTCCCTTCATCCTCCTGCTGGGCGTTCCTTCTCTTCAGCTTCATCTCGTTCTCAGCCAAATGAAGGAACCATCTTTCAGGATACATGTTGTAGTGTTTTTTTTTTTTTGTGGCAATTTATTTTGATATAAAGTGCAGATTGTCTCAGGAGGGTGTCAGTTGATGTCGTCATCAACCTTGCACACCCTGTGATAGAACAAGGGAAATTGTTAGGATGAGTAGAGAGATAATGTGCTTAGAAATAATGGATGTGTAACATATTGCCTCAATGACTGCGAAGTGCTTATATATGGAAGATCACGAAGAGTTGACAGCAAGAAAACAAAAATTCTGGAAAACCTCAACCGGGCGGTGCGGCGGCGGTGAAGAAAGTACATACAATGTTCTTTTCAATTTTTACTTATGCTTCTGCTCCAACACCCAACCTCCCAACACCACCGCCCACAAACACCATTTTGTGTTTTTTTTTTTGTTTTATTTATATTTTTTCATTTGTTTTGTGTCATTTACGTCGTTGATCCCTCATTCAGGGGTGACGAGGGGGTTGAAATGACGAAATGACTTCAAGTGGTTAAGTTGACGAAGTGTTCTTGTTTTGTGAGATTTTTATCAACTTCCCTTACCACTGCTTTGGTTCTGGCTTCAAGGGAGCAAAAACGAAGTGAAAAATTCTGTGTGGTTGCGTGAAAAGGGCGAGTTTTGGGGGTTGTGATTGTTAATTTAATTCACTTAGCTTGAGTGGTGATTGCAATGGAGTCAATAGGGTGCTTATTTCTCTAGGGGAAGAATGTAGTATATATACGGTGTGCCCATTCAATATGATTTACTAATGAAAGAGTTTCAGTGATTTTATTATTTTTTTTTTGTTCTTTCTGTCAACTGATTGATGGGGGATGTGTATACTTTGGTGTCTCAATTTTGTAACTTAATTTGTGATTTTATAGATTTTAGTTACTAATACAAAATTTTAATTTACAAAAAAATTAAACTAACAAAAAAAAAAATGATTCCAGAAACTTAATTAAAATAAAAGTTAAAAATATAAAAATTTTGAAAATATTGTGTATTAAACAGGACATAATTAAAAAAAAATTTAGTGAGTTGCTCATGTTTCAAAATGAGTTGATACATTGTACCAACTCAAATATACTACAATACTTTAAAAAACCTCAATGTAATCCTATAAGATTTGCAGCATTTAATCAAATAATTAGAGTTTGAAAAAATGAAGCTATTACACAAAATCCAGGGGTCAAATTTGAATATTAAATATTTGTCAATGGAACTTCCAATATTTAAACAACCTGGCGAGTTTAAAAACACAAATTTCTTTACATTGGATTGGATAGAATATGCAATAAAATTGACCGCACTCGGAATTTACAAGGCTGAAAAGAAATTTCCTGTTAACTCCATAAGTATGCGAACAAATTAAAAAATTTTTTTTTTGTTTTCAGTACTCTTTTGCTTGCTTTTGCTTTCACTCCTGATAGCCCAAAAGCTTCCGATTGTCTGTTTCGAGCAGGCTTGTAAAAATTTTAAAGCAAAAAAAATACATTTTGCATTAAAAAAAATGCAAATTTAATTTAAAAATTATTTCCATTAAGAAAATTGTTACGAAAATTTTTTGCATTAAAAAAAATGCATATTTCGTATGAACATTTTTGAATAAAAAAAAATGCATTTTTTTATGCAAATAATTTTTGAATTAATTTTTAGTACAAAATATTTTCAACTTGCATTAAAAATTTTTTTCTTTATGCAAACATTGCATTAAAATTTTATTTTCAATAAGAAATGCAACGAAAAATGTATTAAAATAAATGCATTTTTACAACCCTGGTTTCGAGTAATGTTTTCATTGGGACTTGAGTACTTGTCAAAAACGATAAATGCTTGAAGAAGCCATTTTGTTAAATGCTGACGTTCGGAAGATTGTGTTAAAAATTTTGGAAGTCAATGTTTTCATATTCGATTAGAATTAAAATGGAGTAAAACACACCGAAATCGAATTAAAAACGACATTCCTATTGAGTGAAAAAATAAAATCGTGGTTAAAAAAATTTTGTTCGCGAAAGAAATAAGTTTTTTGTTAAACTAGAATTTTCTTATCGTTTCGTCGTAAGTTTACAGTTTTTTTTTTTTTGCAATAAAAATGTTTGAAAAAGACAGTTCTGGACGATGTTTACATTCGAATTTCTCCTCCGACTTTTTTTGATATCTCTGTACTTTATCTCATTTTATAGCGACAAAAATATATCCCTTTCTTTGCTACCACTGTCTCGCTTTATATGAAATGGGAGTGAATTGAATAGAATTTTATTGAGACTTTTAAGAAAATTTTACAGAGTACAATTCAGAATATTGAAATGGGAGTAAAATTAAGTACAGTGATGTCAAAAAAGCCGGAGAAGGCAGTTCAATGTGAACAACGTCATGGAAAAAACAACTGACATGAATTAATAACAAGAACTCTTTTAATTTTAATCTTACTCTCCGTATAAATTCCATTATTTTAATGATACTTTTTATAAAAAAAAAAACTATTTCGCTGCAGACAGGATTCGAACCTGTGCGGGTAGAACCCAATGGATTTCAAGTCCATCTCCTTAACCACTCGGACACCGCAGCTCATGGTTAAGTGCTGCCAAATAACACAAACATGCCTTGGCATGCAAAGAGATACGGTTTTAGGAATATGTACGATGATAAACTTCATGAGTATCTTGTAGGAAGTTTAATCCTAGTTTTAGACCACCAATACCAATATAAAAATTATTCGTTTGTAAATAGTTTTTAAAAAATTAATTTTCAAACTAAAAATTTTGAAAAAAAAAAACAAAATAAAAAAAAATTAATTTTTCAAAAACTTTTCACTAGCCAAGCGGCAATTAAAGCTATCTCCTCGTTCGTCACAAAGTCCAAACTAGTGGAGAGATGTCGCAGTGAGCTGAAATTACTGAGCGAAACAAACACAGTTACCCTTCATTGGGTCCCTGGGCACCGTGATATTCGAGGGAATGAAAAGGCAGATGAGTTGACTAAAATCGGGTTTTCTCTTGATCCGAGCCAAACAGAATTTTCGGTTCTTATACCGCTAGAAAATGAAAAGAATAGAATTCGTCAGGGCTTCCTCAAATCCGCAAATGACCGATGGTTATCAATTGACACTTGTCGGGGAATCTATGGCCGGATATTTCAAGGAAAAAAACAGACTACTTACTAAAGCTAAGCAGGCCTCAATTGTCCCTCTTGGTTGGAATCCTAACGGGTCACAACTCAATGAGAACCCACATGAGCAGAATGGGCATAAGCTCATCTGACTTATGCAGAGGTTGTCAGGATGAAGAGGCGGAGGAGGGCTCTTATCACTTTCTTTGTGAATGCCCCAGCCTAGCAAGAACTAGGAAAACAGTCCTCGGAGAATACTTCTTTGAAGATCTGTGCGGCATCTGGTTTTTGCCACTAAAGAATATTCTGAAATTCATTCAGATTTCAGGATGGTTCAGGGAGGCAACCCATTCCTAAGTTTCCACTTACTCCTTTCCCTACCTCTCCTTATTCTTATGGTTCCATTGAGATCCGAGTGAGATAATTGCGGCTTGCCGCTTATCACCCCGTCTAACCTAACCTAACCTAACACAACTTAATTTAAATTTAAAATTAAAGAAGAGATTTCTGACTTTTCAAAAAGGTATAACATGACATTGTAAATCTACCCGTTGTTTTTAAATATTTTTTTTTCTGTTTTAAGTCAATTTTTTTTTGAAAATTGCCCCTCCCGCCTAAACGGGGAGAAATACACCCATCCTCCTATACGATTTTTTTCTTGTCTTAACCCAACCTACTTGCTCTAGCTTTTTGGTGCACCTTATATCGATCACCCTGTATAAAAAAAAAACAAAAACAATAAAAAAAATTTTTACTTCTTGCTGGGTATACCAAATTGTTCGCAATAAAATGATATACAAAAAACACTCAAAGTGTTTTTTAATAAAACTGCTAGAAAAAAAGTTATAAGCCCTTAAAGTAAATTATTTTTTTGAAAATGTTCGTCGATTATTGGCTATATCTTTTTTATTTTCAATTTAACGGTAAAAAGTCTCTTAACTAAAATAGTAGAGAACTCTACAAAAAAGGCTCAAAATTTTTTTTGTCAGACCTATATTTCTCAAGCTATTATGAAAAAGGTTTTCTTTCCCCCTTTTTCAATATGGCGTCCAAATGGGGGGGTTAAAGCCCCGAAAATCATTTCGTATACTCACACTGATACACTCTACACATTACAAAAAAAAAACCTTGTCCTATACTAAATGCGAGGTTCAGGCAAAATTTCGTAACATTTCAATGGACTATAACTAGCATTATACGAAAAATGGTTTAACAACGTACCAAATCTTCTTGAATTTAGAAAATAAAGTTTAACAATCTTCTGATGTTAATCTTCATTATTAAGGTACTTTTAACTTTAAATATTTGTATTAATTTTTTTTATATGATGTCCAATTTTGTCATTTGTAATATACATATACTATATGTAGAAATTGTATACGTTATAAGATATTATCTTACTGTACATACATATTTTTGAATAAACTGAAACTGAAATTCTTGGTACGGGGGATTTTTTTTTGTATAAACCGCCTAATTACTCGTAAATGCTTCCCACCTCTTTCAAGTTGTCCCACTAGCCCATAAAACTACTCAAACGGATGCAACAACAAATACAAATTGTTTCCAAAATAAAAATAAAATAAAAGGAGTCCCTTAAGTCCATTGAGATTGAGTCATTGTCGAGTTTAATTTTAGTTTATGGACATTTGTGTAGATCATGTCCCATCAGAAGAATGGGAAATCCACTGTACATCACATGAAAATTGAACAAGTTTATACCCAGTTGCTGCAAAAATGTTTTTTAGCAAAACTAACATGTGTATATAGCTCTGTGCGTCGTTTTTGAAATTCCATTATCATTGCTGCAAGGCGAACATGTATATATGGTTAAAGGATTCTCATCGATAAAACAACTCCTCCATACTCGAACTTCTTCTATATCCTTTTTTTTTTTATTTTAGCTATCCTCGTTTTGCTCGATTTTCCAATGGCAAATGAATAAATCCAGTATTGTGATGTTATCTTTTTTTTGTTATTTTTGTTTCAATTTCAAAATGTCTATCTCATCACAACCCAATCCAAATCTAACCCATAGGATGAGAGAAAGTTGTATAGATTAAGATTCTTCTCGGGTAGGTATGAATTTCTTTAGAAATTCTCTGCCCCTTATCATCCAGCAAGTTTTCATCGCCGCCCGGACAAACTGTACTGCACTGCAATGTACTGAATGTATGTAGAAACAGAAGAACTGTGAACACCACAGCCGATATAATCGAATCAAGCAATTTATGGTGGTTTTACTATTTCGTTTATTGTTTCTTCATTCGTATGTACACATACTTCAGGCTAAATGTGAAGCTGGAAATGGCCTTAGTTTAACATCGAGTGTACCTATGTTGTTGTTGTAGTCGTATACAGTTTATATATCTTTTTCTCGATTTAAACGAATTTCTGAACAATTAAGGAGTGATGTGGTGCAACCGAAAACTGACCGATTGATAATTGTCTGAACAATAATTGAGTCTTGAGTGCAGGATGGAGAGAAGAGAGACATTAAATATCTTATACTCACATAGGATATGGATTTTGGTTTTAGGCACTAGGTATCCGTCACTACTATGCATCAACAGTGGATTTATTACACAGAATGCATGAAAATTCGACTAGGGCGCTATAAAGATTTTTCAGAGAGGAAAATCTTTGAATTAGCTATTTTACTTGTTTCTCTATGAGACAAGAATATGTATTAGTTTCGCCTGAACAAAATTTATTATTGCAGTGAAAATAAAAGATAAAAATGATCCATTAAGAGCAAAGTTTATCGAAATTGAGGACGTGAATCTGTGAATCCATCGTTTCATCGGGCTTGAAGCTTGAACTGATAAATGGATTTGCTTGAAATTTTATTTGTAGCAGAAATTTTAATTTGTTTTTTATTTCATCGAGAACGGGCTCCTCGAAAACAACTCAAACTAATTTGATTAAACTTCAAAGGTATCAGTAATTTTCAAAGTTTTAATGAAGGGTTACACTTCCGCTCGCACCTACCGAAATCTATATTCATGACCAAAAACGAATCGCATAAACTAATACCCAGCTACATCACAATCAAAAAATTCACGTCATAATTTAAGATACATTTATTTTTTTCTAACCACACTTTACAGTAGCCCGTGGCGTAATGGTAAGTGCGTAGGACTACTACGCCGAAGGTCTTGGGTCCGATACCCAGCCTATATGCCATATTTAAAACAGAAATGTCTTTCATGGGCTACTGCCTCTTGCGAGGAATTGACAAATCCTACAAGAGTATTTCTTGTCATGAAAAAGTGCTTCTCACCTTAGTCATTCGGATTCGGCAGAAAATTGTAGGTCCCCTCCATTCCTACCAATAACACCCACGCAGGAATGGTTGAGAGTGGTAAGTCACTAGGCCCTGGTTCTACACGAGCTATCGCACCACCCAATTTTTTTTAAATTTTAACCCTTACAGTTCACACTTGCTCTTAGTAACAAATCTTATAAGACCAGGCGAACGTATCGAAATTCGAATTCAAAGCTTATCGACTCATAATTTTTTGGTTTTCTTATTGAAAATAAGAAGAGCAGAGAATAAGTTTTCAGCAGATTTCATTTTGTAGCAATTGTAATAATTGCAAGTTTATTTTCTGGGAGACATTAATGAATTCATGTGCCAATAAGTTAAACCTTCTTGCTCCAAAAAGAACCCTACTGATATTGTTACTCCCCTTTCGCTTCATAGTAAGTTGTGGACCGGAATCAGCTTCCTACCTAATTCCTTTAATAATACCCTTCTTTCTTCTTAAATATAAGCAACGGGATCACTAGTTTTTCCCTCGGATTAGCATTTAGCCCTGTTCTGGAATTAGACTTCTACTAACTGCGCTCTTCGTTTTTAATTTAAGTTCACTTATTTCCCTTCAAATTAGAACTGGACTGGAATCAGGTTCCTCGGTTTCTCCTTTTCGCGGATGTTTTTCACAATAATTTTGCTTCTAAAAGGCTTTCTTTCTTACACAAGAGTTTATCGAATATGTGGATGCAAAAAATAAAATTTCAAAATAAAAATTGGACTTCAGGAGAAGGAGTACTGTAAGCTGGGACTGCTTGATCGCTTATTGTGTACTTAAATCGGGTTTGGTTATGTTCGGGTACTCTATCCCAAAATTAAACGATGATTTGGTGCCTTCATTCTCATCCACTTCTAACCGGAATTTGGTAATTATTTCAGACAAATCGGGATGTTGTGGCCTTCAAATTGTGAAAAATGGTTTTCTGTGTACTGTTGGTTTAGTTAAAATTCATCCTGAAATAATTTCAATAAGATTATATTTATTTCGCACAAATATTTTAAGAAAACAAAATAACTTACACTTTGTCTGCAATTTTCAAATAAAAAAAATAAAAAATAAAATCAAATGAAAAAAATAAGTCAAGAATCGAGTTCGATACCTATACGATACCATTTTCGATATCTTTAGTAGTAATGTCAAATGCAAATAAATCAGTAACGAATCTTAGTACACAAATCTACGATAATAATATTGTACAAGTTGTCAAAGTTGAAAATGTCAGAAATAAAAATGGCTGTTCGAGTGCCAAAAAGAACTACTCACCACATCATTAGAAACAACAACAAAGTATTGAAATTAGACTAATGAAGGGGCACTGGATCCTCTATTTTCTTCGATTGTGACAGATGCGTAGTACCTTTAATAAGTGTGCTGTCAAAACATATTGCTTGTTTATTTATACCATTTAATTTAGCCTCATGTTCTCCATTATCTATTTAAATTTATCTTCTTACAATTATCGGCAAAAATGTACTACCTACAAGAACAAGTATATACGCTCTTATACATTTATTAAAATTGCCCAAGGTGAAATTTGTAAATCCACTCCTGGCCACTCATATATACCTACCCAATTTTATAAACAATGGACTCCAAGAGGAAAACTCACAAAGCTTCACTGCTTTAGAATAACTTCTACTACCAGCAGACAGACGATGATGTAATAAATAGAATTTCAAATGAAACAGAAATACAAATATATATTTTTCTACATATTCCTATATAACTGCAACTTACTGCGTTTGAATTTATATTTTTTTTCCTTCTGGGAAATATAATTTGATGTTATTTCCGTTCGCATTCAACTGGATAGTTTATTATCTCTAGATCCTACGCCTTCAAGGGAATAAATTGGGGTATGAATGGAAATTGATTGAATAATTCTTCAAATAAAATACATTTGTAGAAGAACAAATTTTGATTTCATTAGCAATTTCTCTATTTTCCATTTGAAACCGCATAAAATGTGAATCAGTGCAGCTTATTTGAATTGAAAAGGATAACTTTTGAGTATAGAATAATGTTTGCGATAAAATATAAAACTTTACTTGTGTGTGTGTGTGTTTTTTTGCAAGGGAATACTTAATGTGAAATGCTAATAATTGCTATAAAATGTGTTTTTTATTCAGGAAAAATAAAAATATAAGAATAAAAGAAAATATTTGTTTCTCTCGTCCAAGTTAAGTGTCTACCTATACTAAATTTAAAGTAAAATACCTATTTAACAGTTTCGGCTTTAGGAATTAATGAACACATATTTAACCGTTTCAGCTTTAGGAGTTAATGAACGGAATTCAGGAGAAATTACGTGTTTAGTTAGTCATGTGGAATGTGAAGTCTGTTACAAAAACCAAATCAAAAGTGTTGTCTCTAAAAGACCGTGGTAACATAACCTATATTTACATTTTGTACTTCAGATAATTGTTCCCCAAAAAACATTTTTTTTTTTCGCCAAATCATCATTCATGAACTCCAAACAAAACAAACAAAAAACCTATCGTCAGAGAGCAATGACATCTTTTGCCAACTTGAATTTCATCGTAATTGTAGTTGAAGCTGAATGTTGACTGAGTGTATACGCAGCGAATGTGATTAGTTCAATTTGTCAAAATGCATGTTTCCAACTAGAGTACTATAGAGTTTTCGTATAGTTTATGAAAGCTCTTATGTTGTGCCGCGGAAAGTTCCTGCATACCAACGATTTCGAAATTCAAATTAGATTTGGCAGTTGAAGAGTGTGACTGCACCGAAACACTGAATTGTTATAGGTAGGTATATTCAAAATAAATCAAAATTACTGTAAATGACATGTAAATATGTATATTGCACATAGTTTTGATTAAAAAAAATTTACGGAATATAGAAATAAGAGATAGAAGTCATTTCAATTTATATTCATAACATTTTTATGACAGATAAATGGAATTGATATAGAGTATAATTTAAAATCTACATATACGCAGGTTTTTTTTAGAAATGGTACCTACTGCTCTTATGTGTTTGTACACTTTTTTGTGTATTTTGCAAACGTAGAATTCGCTTTATAATTATTGTATATAGTAGTAGGTGCGTTGCTTTACTTAGAAAGTCTGTAATCTGTTCAAAACTGCGAATTTAAACAAATTTTATTTTGTTTATATGAATTTCAGCAGACTTGAAGTCAGTACGGGAAAAGGCATAATAATGTAAAAAGAGAACGCTTTTGTTAAAAGATGTCTGCAAATTACCCTCAAGGGCTTAAGACTATATTTTAGCCGAAAACCATCTGAAAACCTCCCTTGGAATTAAGGCCAAATAATATGTCGATAAATTCATTCACAGAAGTGAAAGTGGGTTAATATGTAGATATATACTTACAACAAGATACAGAAATTCAAAACAAACCGAATTTTTGAGCTGCCAAACGTCAAAATAATTGATTTTACGTCACTAAATTGACGGTGTTCATATTGGATGGCGTCCTCAGACTTTTTTTGACTTTATCTCACTTCTATTTCATGGCGAGAAAGAGATGGCCAAGAGATTATTTTTTAATTTTTAAAAATTTGTGGATTTTTCTGACGTTTTCTTTTGTTACATATGTTTCATCTGTCTGCCTGTACTTTTTATTTGGCGTTTAAATAATAGGTGTTTTCCTTTACTTTAAAACTCTGTGCATTTGTGTGAATTTCTACGTAATTTTTTTTTTTTTATATACACTTTGGCAGACTTTGGTGTAGAAATTCACAGAAATGCACAGAAAATCACAGAGTTTTAAAGTAAAGTAAAGGAAATACAGAAACTATTTTTTTTTACAATTGGAAAAAATATTTTTTAATAATACATATATGAAGTTTGTGTCTGAACAATAGAAGTGGGATTGACATCAAAAAAGTCGGAGGAGGCAGTTCAATGTGAACAGCGTCATAAGTTGGATTTGCTATAGTTTCTATAACGATTTCGTTTGGTTGTCCGGAAGCATTCCAAATCAGAGCAATTTTTTTTCTGCCGCCCTTAAAATTTGTTGGTCACCGACAAAAAATAGAAATTTCGCCAAAAAGTATCAGTCTTTTTTACATAATTTTACAGCATGCTTTTCAATAGGAAAATCGATCTGCGATTGAATCGAAGGTTTTGCTATGTCATTTTACATTCTAATATCTGCTATAGGCTATTCAGCTTTTATTGGCTCAAAGAAACGCATAGATAGTTTTTAATGCGATTTATTCTACGTTCTCCTGTTGCATTTAAGGCATTTAAGAATATTTTCAATGCAGTGTTTAATATTCGGAAATGAGGTAGGTAGCAGCGTTGTTCTTGGAACAAAAAATCCTGGGGCCATTCTTGGGGCCATTTCAAATTTCTTGGGGCCAATTAGGGATATTGGAGTAAAATGACACATTTCGAAATGATTTCTTTGATATTTTTTATTATTTTATTTATTTTTTCAGTAAACAAAGAATAATTTCTAAGAAAAAAGAATAAATTAAATTTAAACGAAAGTAAAATTTACAATATCTCCTAATTTGTTTTAATCAATTCTGTAGAGGCTCAACTCTCATAAATGAGTAAATAACTCCTTTGTTTAGTTTGTTGCGGTTTTAATAATTTTATGGTAGAAGAAATCATTCTTCATAATGCACTGCATTGTACAGATAGTCATTTAAAATTATGTTCGCTAATTTTTCCAGAGTTGGTCCAGAATTAAAAAATGAATCTATTTCTTCTATTAAATTCAAATAAATTTTTAGAAACATCTCCTTTAATAGATTTGATGGGTAGCTTTGAAACCATTCTTATAAAATCACAAATAATTTTAATCAAATAATTGGGGAGCAGAGCACGGCTTCATTCTTAATTCCTTTGAATTGAGTATAGATAATATTAATAAGCTCAAAAATATTTGCGTTTCTCACAGATTTATGAAAGCTTACATTATTAAAGCTTGTCAAAACAATGCATCATCATTTTCTACTAATTCTCTTAGGGCCAGTTGTACAAATATTTAAACCGTGGTTTAGCAATTTGTATCCACCGATTTCGGGGGATCAATTGAGTTTTAACAGTGGTTTACCGTTCAAGTCTGTGATAATAACCAATTACATACTTGAACCAGTGTTGAACCTTAGTTAATCCGCCGAAATCGGTGAGTTAAAATCTTGAACCGAGGCTGAACCGCTATTGTACAACTGGCCATTAGAATAATATTTCTTTTTTTTATATTATTCGACAAAATTTTAAATAAACGCGAGCTTGTTGAAAACTTGATATTTTTTTAAATTTGTGAAATCAAGTATTTTTTCTATTGTTTTATTTATGAATTTTTTGAAACTGGGGCCATTTCACGTTGGCCCGGGGCATGGGGCCAAAATACAAAACTTAGGGCCAAATGGCCCAATTGGGCACTTTAGCACAAAGCTGGTAGGTAGTTAGCTAGAAATGGTGGTAACGAGCACGAGTGCGGCCATTTCGATACCTTAACTCGTTTGACCTGTGCGAGAAAAATGATTGGAAAAGTAAGATTTGTGGAGCGCTATGCCAAGCCAAACAGTTTGTTGGCTGGTTCAGATGCGCAAATGATTTGATACCTTCTTCTGATCTCTCCACAAGGTCTTTAAAGAATGTCTTTACAATACCGAATTCTTAGAGTGAATTCAGCGGATTTGGGTTATGGTTAAGTTCCGCAGGTATTCGTCTTATATAGAGCCACTGTGCCATGTTGGAGAAAGAGATAAAATATTTGATCATTAGCTCAGAAAGTTCGTTTAGGTCGTTGAAAAATGCTTTACCAAATGACTGTTTTCCCATTCTGGCCAAAGTGGGACATCTACAGAGGAAATGAACGACTGTTTCCTTTTCCTGCTGGTCTTCCCAGCTACGACAGATGGGAATTGTGAGGATACCCAGTTTCACCGAATATCAGTGTCCAGCCCAGGTCGCGACTATCCTGGCTATATGTCTTGCCTGTGTCGGAAATGAAAAAAAAATAGATTTTTACCGACAATTTTATCTTCTAACATAATTTTAGAAGACAGGGTTGTTTTTGTTTTTGTTTTAATATTATTAATGTGGCTGATCTGAAGCTTTAAACAGCATTGTTTAAAATTTGTGCCTTCAAAATTGTCAGCCTTACAAAATTTTTCGCCCAGGATTTAAGTCCTTTTAGTGCCTTTGACAAAAATGGCACTGTTTCAAATTTTTCTGAAAGTATTCGTTTGGCAATAGATGACAGTTTATGACAGTTCTCCTTCTGAAAGAAGGGAAAATCGAATCTAAATTTGGAGAAAGCATTTAATTGGAAATATTAATACAGTAAAACCCGCTTATCTGAAACACTTTTTTCATCCCCGAGTATTTGTCAACCAATTATCTTTGTAACACTCCACTTAGGCGAAACTCGCTTAAGTGAAAAACCCGGATACCTGGAACATATTTTCAGTTAATTTTAATATTTTTCATTAAAAAAATTTAATAGAACAGAACACAAAATTTGCCGAACGCTTTTTTTTTTTTTTTTATTTTTTTACCTCCACCAAATTTTCATAACGCAAATGACGTTTGAATTTCTGATATGTCAGAACCCTTTTTGGAATTTTTAAATGCGCTTAAGTACAATTTTTTTGTTCACTTATCCGGACTCCGCTTAAGTGAAATTTTTTTTCACTTAAGCGAGGTTCGTTTAAGTGAAAAACCCGCTTAAGTGGAAGAAAGACTGTGACATTTTGCAGTTTATCTTAAGCGGGTTTTACTGTAAGGCTTTAAGTATTTAAGAAAATCACTAACTACAAAAATTTGCCTACAGTGTCACAGTCGGTGTATGTATGTAATACGGTGAATTTATGTATTTCTTCTTATTTTGCTCTTCAAATACTCTAACCCTTTCTTCTTTCCTTCTGGAGAGCTTGAATATCGAAGCAATCCAGACCCATGATGTATATTTGTTCATGTTGTATTTTGAAATTCCTCCGCCATAATGGAATTCAAACCACAAAATGAAATAACGTAAGAATAAACCTAACCATTTTTACCTACTGCAGCTTTAAACTAAAAATTTGTATTCCCAATTAAATCTCTATTTTAATTTCGTTAAAGGTCATTTTCACAAGGTCAGTTGCACACAAGAAAAGTTCAAATCTTTTCCTCACAAAAATCATCTAAAAAAAAAACAAAAATAAATAAATGCAAAACCACAAAAAAAAATCCTCGTTGAATGCTGAGATTTTCCCAAGCCAAATATTATACCCATTATTCAAATAGGTAAGGAAAAAGAACTACCATATATAGGTACTATACACAAGACTCTGGGAATCCTTTTCACCAGTTTAGCCACTCGAAACAACAAAGCCACCGCATGGCATAAATGAATGCCACAAAAACTTAAAAACGAAATGAAATACCATACATGCCACACATGTATACGTAACATATGCATGTATATACTACATAGGTATATGAACTGTAGAAAACCTACCTATGTATTTAAACTAAAAAAAAAATTCAACCAAGGATATGCCAGAATGTAAAAAGGGAGCGTTTATTATGTACACTCCAATTTACTAAATTATGGTCAGGAATTTCCCATCGCGTTTGAGATGAGAGAACCAAACCATACCCGGGTAAGAAACTTCCTATTCGGAAGAACCTGAAAAACATTCCTAAATATTTATCAACATAAATTTGATTGACATAATTCTTAAAGAATAAATCCCCAAATACAAAACAACAAAATCGAAAATCCCACATCAGAAATCCCCACACTTAAAAATCCTCAAATTAACGTCTCCCAAATATGGGAGTCTTGTTCAAAGATTTTAGTTTTTAATTAGGGAAACATACGTATATAAATCCCCAATAACCAAAATCTCAATCGGTTGATATCCCAAAAAAATGCATCCCAACAGGACCAAATCTCCATTGGGAAAGACGCCCTTAGGACAAAACCTCCAATAAATAATTTCTTTTGCTAAAATCTGTGCAAGTATGTGAACCAAGCAATAAAATAGCGCGATTTTCACTACTTTTTTAGGATTTTATCTTCAAAAAATTAAATCTTGGGGATTTTGGCTTTACTTGGTTTTGGTTTGGGGATTTTGACTTTGGAAATTTTTTTTTTGGGATTGTGGCTTTTTGGTAAACCCCACAAATCCGCCAGCATAATCCCAAAAACACAAATGCCCCAATCCAAAAACCCCAAAATTCAAAACCCTCAAATCCAAAATTCCAACACTTGAATAATTCTTAAATTCACAACCCCCACTTACGATATCCCCAAATTCAATAAATGTAGGATTTTGTTTAAGAACTTTGGTTCATATTTGCTCTATATTATGTACCTACCTACGGTGACCATATTTTAGAATTGCAAATAATAAACGAGTGAAAAAAGAAACCAAATTCAATTAAATTTCCAATTATTCCATTTAATAAAAATATATTTACAGATAAATGATTTAACTTAAAAAGGGAAGGTACAGAATTTCAATTTTTGTTTGCATAAAACTTAAACTTAAAAACTCTAAAATCTAAAATAATTTTTACGAATTTTGATATTTTTCTAAAGAGTGAATTTTCTTCACTAAGTTCTGTTTTTATTTTAAATATTCCTTGAACTCTAAGCAACTGAGTAAAAAACAGATTTTAGAGTCACGACATTCATTTGGGTTTTTTCATTTGTCCAAATTTTATTTAAAATTGGAAAAACTCTTTCTGTAGAAGCATTTGACTAAATAAAATTGTACTAGATGTCTTGTTTGTTCTTTCAATCGGTTAGGACCCAATAAATAATGAACAACTTTTGAAATACAGAACAGTCATGTGTTTTTGTATAACAATTAATTCATAATGAACATCGTCTTCAAATACACTACTTTTCATTATTACAATGAAAGGATGGTCACCGTATCTATAGACCAAGTTTCATGAATAAAATTAATTGAACAACTGGATCGACCGAACTTGCTTTTGTTTTTAAGAAGAGTTGGACACAATCAAAACTCGAAATCCCAAAAATTCAAATTCCATAAAAACCCGGAAGAAAAGCCAGAGATCACAGAAACTAGAAAAATCAAAATCCAAGAAGTCTAAAAGCAAAAACCCCGAAAACCTAACATCCCGAAATTCCGTAATAAAAATTTAAAAAAAAATGCTTCAAATTTTTAAATACAAATATAAGTCCCCAAAATCCTTTCTCCGTTTGCGGATTGTTGGTTTTCAGGATTTTGGGTTTTCTGGAATTTGGGTTTCCTTCTTGGACCCTCGATATGGTGACCCTGTGCAAATGAGTTTGAGTGTTCATGCCAAACAAATAAAATAGAGAAAAAAAAAAACTAAAAGAATTCCACACCGGTAAAATGCTAAACAGCATCAAAAGTGGTAAGAGTTTTAAGGACACGAGACTGCTCTTATAAACATAAAATTTACACCAATAAGGTAAAGCGGCAGACTAGATTATATATATCGGGGTAAAACTTAAAATTCCAATGTTTTAAGTTTGAAGAGGGACCTCTTCAAAAAAATAAAAATGTCTCCCATTCCTTGAGTTAGGCCTCCATCATACTCAAAACTTGCAATAACTTATGGTTTTTCAGTGTGGTATGCCCGCAAATTATTTATCCCTTGGAATGTTCACATCAAGGATAGACACAATAATATGTAAAATAAAATCTATGTTGACGTTGTCGTCGTATCGTCATCGTCGTAACCACATTCTTGTGCAAAGTATTTAACATTTTTACCTATCAGAACTTAAAAGGACTCAGCCAGTATATATATACTTGTGTTCTAATTATAAACTCAATTTCGTAATATATGTGGATGTATAATTGGGCGAGAGAAGGTTTAGTTGTTTTTTTTTTTTTAAGTGATTGTGCACATTAAAAGCTGCTCGATATCATACTCATACCAAAGGATCAACAGAATTTATTACATTAACAAGATTCATTTTAATGGAATACCGAGAAGTACAGCATAAGGTGGATGGATTACGCACGACACACCGTTAACATCAATTTTCGCTCTACCCAATAGATGAAAACTTTCTGGGAATGAATATACAGTAAAGACCAAAATAATTCAAACAGTGGAATTATTTTTTTTTTAATGAAAACATTTTGAAGTTGTAATGACAAAATAAATTCAAGAAACGCTCCCTACGAACTATCTCTACAATGAAATAGCCTCTCCAAACGAAAAATTTAATAACCTCCAAAAATTTATATGAAAAGATTACCCACAAGTGAAGATTTATTTCATGGATTTTTGGGGATTTATTTAATTATGAAATTTGGGAAGTTATAGTTTATGAAGAAATAAGTCCCTAATATTGAGAATGAAATATGGACTCCAAATTTGGAGACTTATTTTATTGTTAAGCATTTCAGCGATTTTTAATTTTAAGTGATTCTTAACGGTCGCACATACCCCAAAATAAAATGTATTTTACAAAATTTCATTGAGCCCAAATTAAAAAAGGACAAAAAATTAAGAAAACAAAATTAGGGATTTATTTCATTCATATTTGGGGACTTATTTCATTAATTTTTAGGGAATTATTTTATTTAAAAAATAAGACAGTTAGTTCATGTTGAAATAAGTCTCCGAATTTGAGAATGAAATACATCTTCAAATTTGGAGACTTATTTAATTTTTCTGATTTAGAGCGGATTTAAACTTGTAGTTATATAAACCTAAAAAGAAATGTCAAAACGCTTCAAATATGTTTAAAATGTCATAAAGCGCAAATAAAAAACGTCAAAAAACTTATTCATTTTGAGCAAAACAATGTCAAGTTTTTTTTTTTTTTATTTGAAGAATTTGGCTAGAATTCAATTATTAAATCTTCATTTCATTTATTTCATTTTTCATATTGCCTGAATAATCTTCGCAATGACTGTACTTTACATACCCCGTTAGGAAAATAGTTTCATAAAGTTAAGAAATTCCGAGCCCATACTGAATGTTTTACAAAGGACTCGGGACTCTGTTTTTCTCCACCATCATCCTGCTATACGTTGATATAAGAGGCTTTGCTATATACTATATAGTCTCTTCGAAAGTCAAGTGGCACGATGGCAGTTAATGCAGTCCTTGGATGTACTGTACTGCGGCGTCCGGAAGGGATATTAGCACAGGTGGATGTTGTGTTTTTGTGATGGTTCTTATGTTTAACTTTTTTTTTGTTGCTTTGCCTTGCCTATCTCTACAGTCTCTATATACTGCAGCCTCCTATACCTCTGTAAGTGTCGGAGACTTTTTTAAACTATGTGGAATGTTAAGAAGTTTGTTGGCTTCATTTTGGGGTATAAAAAGTTTTGCTTTAGTTAACTTTCTTTTTCTCGGAAGAGCGTGTAAGTGAAACTTCAAAAACTTACTTTACCAGTTCTAAAGCATCAGATGGTTGTTTTTTTGTTGTTGTATTATTGTTAGTTAAGTTTCCTTCATGATTTAATTTTCTGTTTTTAATTTTTTCTCAATGAAGAAAATATAATTTTGTAGTAGGTGTACTTCTATGTGTAGGTATGTGTGTAATTATGTGAGCACATTAATTTCGCGTTTAAAAGTGTTTTTTTTTTTGTGCAAAGATTTGACTACCTAATTTAATTCCTTAGGCCAAGTTTTTGATAAGGTGCGGAGGTGGGGGAAGAGAAGGTTAAATTCCTCGTAGGTTGGTGTGCAGTTTTACTTGATACATGGTTTAATTAAATTTATGTCAAAATATCGAAACGATTGTGTTTTCAAAAATAAAAAAAAAATAAATAAATACAGAACTTTCCAAAGGTGGTTATGCGAGTAGGTGTTTTTTCATATTAAATTCAACTGCCAAAAAATACATATAATATGTAAGCTGTAAGTACAATTCCACACAATAGACACTTCTATAACTTAAATTAAATTAAAAATTAAAATTCAGTGGCCTGTGTTGCTTTTGTGGTTAACAACTAGAATGGAGCTAAATTTTAACGAAAACTTTTAAAAAAGTCAAAAGTTCTTAAACAATTGGTTTATTGTTTGATTTTTTAAAAATTATTTTCAAAATATTATTTTAATAACTTAAGTAGTGGTGATTGCGAAATTTTAACAAAATTAGAAAACCAATTTATAAGCTATACGTTAATAACTCAAAAATATAAGACAATTTTCTCAAAAAAATGGCAATTTTTTGGCAAATACCTGAAACGAGAAAATTTGAAAAATCAAAATATTTAGTTGTATGGCAGCTAGATTAGTTTTAGATGAGCTTGAATTAAAATTCGAATTTCACCTCTAAGGAATCAACCACATAAAAATGCTCGGTATCAAATTTTTCGTCAATTTATTCAGCTGATTATGCTGTTTAGCTGTTTAGAAATAAATACAAATACAAATACAAGAAGAATTGGGTTTATAATGAATCCTAACATAGAGTTAGCTTTAGAAGAAAAAAAATTGACATTTGGAGACATTGAAAAATAATTAATTTATTCTACACCATTCTGTCAGTCTTTCAAGGCTATCTTGCAAAAGAAGGCAGGCTTTAAATGATTTAGTACACTTAAGGAATTTTAGATCGTCTGCAAACAAAAGTAAAAGAGAATTGAAGAAAATATCAGACAAGACATTAATAGAAATTAAGAAAAGTAAGGGTTCAAAATGCCTCCCTTGAGGGATACCTGATAATACTGTAACTGGATTTGAAAGAAAAAGATCAATAGAAACGAATTGAACTTAGTGCGTATAAGGTAGGAAACTGTAGCCAATTCAAAATATTGTATTGAAAACCTTTCCTTTCTATTTTTTTTTTATTAAATAGTGTGATTAACTCTATCAAAGGCTTTGGTGAAATATATATCAAATAAATTGGATAAAATTTTTCAAGTTTATTAAGAACAAAGTTTGAGAATATAGAAAGGTTAGTAGTTGTTGATATTCCAGCAACAAAGCCATGTTTTAAAGGTGAAATAACTTCTTTCAGTATTAATTTCAATTTGTCATAAACAATCATTTCAAAAAGTTTAGGCATGGTTGACAAATTACAAATCGGGTGGTAGTAAAATTGCAGCTTTCAAGTATCGGAATTAGAAAAAACCTAAAATGTAAAATAGTAGGCGTGTCAGTGGGTGTTGTGTTTAAGGTTCTAGATAGCTCATTTACAAAATTCAGCTTGCTTGATAAACAGAATGAGGATAAAAGTAAAACATAAAAGGTAGGCATGGCAGTGGATGGATTTATAAAAAAAAAATCTATGTTTCGCTTTAGGTTTTGAGAGCTTATTTATAAACTTTAAGTTTTCTACACTAACATAATAAGAAGACACTAACAAAATAAAAGAAGAAAACTTAAAAATAAAGTAGGTTTGGCAGGTAAAAAACACACACTTGCTTATATGGTATATAGGAACTCCACCAACAAAAGAGTTTATTAGTTTAAAAATGCACTAAATCGGAATACTAAATCTAACAGGTCGTGAATTTTTCCTCTTCTCTACAAAATAGTATGGCAATATCCTCTTTCAAATCAAACGTATATAAAATAAAAGCCAAAGGTTGAGTGGCTTCGAAGTCGTTTACTACGCAATATTAACCGTATTTGTACAAGATCAAACCAAATAATCTGCATAATAATTTTATAGGTACTTAACATAATAATTTAATACCTACAGCCATATTATTATGAACTAAATGGGATCTTTTTTTGTAACTAGCTCTGTTTTTGAACAACCCGCACATAATTATATTTCCAAGCACATACTTAAAATAAATAACTTAAAATTACATAATTTAAAACCACTGCATCTGCAGGTGACAGAACATATTAAGCCTACTTATAACCATTCCTGAATTTAAAACAAATTATTTCATATAAGAAAAACTAAATATGTGTACTCTGCTTTGCACCATTATAGGCTTCCCGCATCCGAATCAAGAAAGGCAGTGATTTTCTTTTACCTCGAGTTCGGTATGGTTGTTGCCACATGTCCTTAGGAATTCTCAAATAAAATCCATAGCAGTACATGTAGGTATGATGGAATAAAAAAAAAAATGTTCTCTTCAGCTTACATGAATTATTTTTGCCTCCTTTCGCATTCAAGGACATTCCGGCCTTCAGTATGTGGAAGGACAAAACGATGGCAAAAGAACGTGGTATAAGTCTTCTCGATGACAAAAGCAGAATTCTTTCATGGAATTGATTTCAGTTCATCTTGCCTACTTAGAAAACAATTTATCATAGATAAATAGTCACGTTAAGATGCCAAGGACTTTTTTTTGGAGTTGGAAGACAAGCTTATATAGGGGCTGAATTACACACATGCCAACTATTATATAGAGCTACATATTATAAGTGTATGGAGTGTCGATATGTGGGAGAATGTGTCCATTCTTTATTTGTGTGTTTTAACATACCTATATGTATATATCCACACATAATGAACTCCTTTTGCCATCTCAAGATCTTTTATATACCGTCTCTGTGTCATCATGACTGCCGAGACGACTTCAATATAACGTATGCTTTTTTTTTTTTAACCTTTGAAAGCAAATGCCAATTATTGGCACAGAGCCAACAAGATTTTGGATGTGATTTTGAGGAAATGCACTGAAAAGACTTCCATTTGCTTTTGGAATATGATTTTACAGTGTGCAGCGGGATTAATGGAATCCATATGGCTTACCTCTTGTCACAAGACCAATTGGAAATTTATTTTCAATTTTATTTTGCTTCAAATAAAGGAATATAAATTGGTGTCTGAGTTAAAGTAACATAAACAAAGGTATATAATTATTAAAGTTGAAGGATCTTTTTTATGAGGAAAAATCCTAAATCTGTATACCTATAAAATTAAATTTAAATCGCTTGCCAGTCGTATTTTACTTGTTAGGTGCCGGTGTGTTTGGCTAAAAAGATATTTTTCCTAAATCTTCTGAATTGTGTTCAGAAAAATCGACCAAACCATTTTTGAAATATTGAATTTTCCAAAAAAAAAATAAGAAATTAAAACTTTTTTAAATTGTGTTTTCCGACCGGTGTTTAACTCGCTGGTCTTACCAGGCTCAATTGTAAAAAAAATACTAAACTTCAATTTTAAAAGGTCATTAGAACCTTAAAACAAAATCTTTACCTTTATTTCCGGTACACTAATCATAAAGTTAGCATCTGATACAAGATCGACAGGTTCTACCTACACCCCTGGTGGTTTTCAGAAACAGCTGGCTTTCTTCAAACTAAACACTTCTTACCACGGGTGGGGGGAAGTCCGAAGAATGAAATGGCTAAAAGAAACTAACTGACCAAATCGACTTAACTCGTTGGTAACGAAAAGTGAAACTGATGTACAAATATATCAAGTTTATTATTTTATGAGCGTGACCGAAAGGGTGGTTTTCATTTGTCGAAGTAGGCCATCTTGGATTATTTAAACACACAGTGTGAACTTTATTATGATGAATGAAAATACCGAACACTTGCTGTGCTGTTTGGTGACGTCATGAGTTAGAAAAAGTATCATAGCATGTAACGCTTCATTACAAAATCCAAACATTTTGGTTCACAATTTTATTGAAACCATTAAATAATAAAAATCAGTTGAACCGTTTTCGAGAAAATCGAAAAAAATAGTTCTTAAGGAGGTGTCATCAATAACCATTTTGTGAAATTTTTGTTTGCCTTACGATAGCTTACACCACAATTAACTGTATTTAAACAAAAATCAGTGGGCACGTTTTACACAATTTTTATAAAATGGTTAAAAAATTGTAATACACTCACCGTTATTTTTCTTCTTAAAAAATTGAAAGAACGAAGAAAGGACAAATCCATTTCGAATGCACTGCTGGCAAATAAGACTACCAAGAGAGGGAGAGTTTTCATTAACAAAACGCTCGCTCAGTAGCACTCATTAAACAGCTCTAAACTCAGCCTGAGTGTGAATGTGAACAAATCTAGAATCAGGAGCGGACTGGGCGTCAAAGGGCCACAATATTGTAAAATAAATAGGAGTGAAAAATGACAAGCTCCGAAAACGACATTTACAAAATTTTATCGTTGTTTAATTGAAGCCATAAAAAAGTGTGAACAAAAAATGTAACTTGCTTTTTGAAAACATTGTAAAGTCTACAATAATAAAATTTTATAATTGATGTTTCCTATACTTCTACCGAAACTTCGCAAATACTCACAGCAATCGAAATATCGTTGTTGTTCATTTCTATTCTGTTTTTGCGGCTCTTAAATTTTTCATGAAAGCTCAACTGACAGTAAATAACTATGCACTTCAAAAACTATGGAATATAAAGTTTACTAAGAGTAATTTGGGGGCCTGCTAACGTTACCGATGGGGCCCCAACTAAAACTTCATGTAAAGTGTCTCAGAGCAACAAGTAATTAGGTTAGGTTTGTGTGACCAGGGGGTTGGCCCATTGTGATACTACAGGAATCTAGGAAGCTTTCTTCCTACTCGTTGAACCATTTAGAACCACTTAAGAAGCCCGCGAGACTACTAATGTCATAATTTGCCAGATCACTAGGATCATTGTAGTAGAATTCTCCTAGCTGGAGCTTACGTCTTTGAGATAAAGCAGGACATGTACAGAGAAGGTGAAGAATCGATTCTTCCTTCTAGGTCCAATTGTATACCTTTTATTTACACAGGATATACCTCAAATAGAAGGCACTATTGTAGCCACGTTTGCTGACGATACTGTAATACTAGCAGTGGGCAAAACTATCAACGAATATACAATAAAATTACAAAACGCAATTAATAATGTCAATGAATGGACAAAAACATTACGAATAGTGCTCAACGAATTTAAATCAGTCAACGTGGACTTTACGTCCAAGAAAATCGATAAATTATCTGTATTTGTAAATACAACTCGAGTTCCATTCGTAAATGAAGCTAAATATCTCGGTATGACTTAAGACGCGAAATTCAAATGAAAGCCGCATGAACAAAAAATTTTCATTTTGTACTCGCGATTCTAATTTAAATATCTTACAATCTTTTGAAAATAAATTGCTATGATCATTCGTTAATGCGCCGTGGTATATAAGAAACGACGATCTACACAGGGATCTTGGGATCCCCATAGTACGAAATGAAATAAAAACTTTTGTGCGAAAGTATAGAAAACGACTCTTAGAATACGCTATTATCGAAATTCTTGACGAGACAAATTTAGTACGCCGCGCCGCTTGCGAAGGACTAAACCTTCTGACTAGGTGCGGTAAACAGTTAACAGCTTCAAAAATCGCGGAATTCGCAGGAACTATCACCGGACCTGTAACACGTTGTATAATTTTGTTAAAAATTAATTGCTAGAAAGATAAGTTTGAACTTAGTTGCAATCGGGAGGAGGAGGTGGTTTTATTGAAGTTAGAATCTCAAACTTCTACGAGCACGCGTTTTTCGGTCCTCATAGAGCATTTTAAAGGTTTAAACACCTACCCACGAAAAAAAAATAAATATCCAATAAGATCTGTTGGAAGCGATCGATTGGCATTTCTCTTCCAAAAATGCCATTTAAAAGCAGTTGTATATGGTTTCTTTTATCTAATAGTACTTATCGCATTTATCGTACCCAATCCTTTTAAATAGGGATGATTTAATGCTTGCCATTTATTTTAATGTAATAAAAATATACATATTTCCATTTTTGTTTTTATAAAAATATGTCTCTTTTATGTCTTCCCTACTAAAGGAAGAGATAGAACCACTTGATAATAATTAGAAAGTGTAACGAGCTTCAGACTTCGGACACTAATGCAGACTCATAATATTTGAATAGAAAAGGGTTTGTTGATTCAAAGAATTGATTATACATTTAGAGGTGTCTAATATTAAAATTGTAGCAATGACGGTAAATAAACAGAAACAACCAATAATTTAGTTGGAAATTGTATCCCTCTAAATACATATAGTAAGTTTTTCAGGTTTGTATAAATTCAATTAAGAAAGTAATTCATTTTTTGTTAGAGAATCACAGCTACTCAGTTTTGTGTCAAAAATAAAGCTGCAAGGATGTAGATCAATTGAAAGAAAAAATCATTACCTATAAAAAGGTACAATGTAAATCGAAATAAAAATAAAAAAATTTATATAATAATCTTGTTCGGAAGGTAAGTAAAAAAGAAAATTATTACAAACAAGAGAATTAACGCATTTTATTATTCGAAATATAGTCGCATTTAAAATAACTACTTTACACATAAAGTGGGAAATTTCCATAAAAACACTGGGTGCAATTTATAATACATGTTATCTCCTAACGAAATTTAGCCGCTTAAATCAAAGTTAGTGATTTTGGTATCCGAATTCAAGTGACTTTTATTTCCTACAAATATATATGTACATATATATATAAGTGTGTTATTTTACATATTAATACATTTAATTTGTTATAACTTACGTTTAGTTTTTTGGTTTTCTTTTATTTTACAAATTTTTACTTTTTCGTCTGGCGTCTGTTTTTCAAATGACATGAAATTAATGCCGGTTGCACTTGCATGTGCTATGTGGATTTTATGACAGCCGAACGTAAAGATGGCTGCTATCGTCATCCAGTCAAATACTAATCAGTATTAGCATTGCCAGATTTGACAATATTACATTTGTTTGATCATATTTAGTTGAAAAACAAATACCCACGAAAAATTCTCACATAAATAAGAACAACTGCACCAAGGATTCCGCCAATAGCTTAGCTATTCTTTAAAAAAAAGTGCTGCAAGTTTACAGTCTGTGCAGTAAAATATGTATGTATATGGGTGATTCTCTGCCAACTGTGATTCTTTGTGTCCAGGGCTTTATTTGTAACTTCATATAAAATTTTATTATGAATTTCAGGTGGAAATAAGTTTGTTCTACAATTTACATTACATACCTACCTTTTCCCCTTGACTTGAAAAAGTATACGCAAAATGTCAGTACCGTGGCATGTCCCATCCTTGTTTTTCCAATTAAATCTACAATTTTCTATTAAAATTCATCGTTGAATAAAAATGTTGTTCTTAGAGAAGTTTGACTACAATAGTTACTTCATTAAATTTTGAAAATATCAAGTCAAAATATTTGTTCTTTTTCATTTTATTTTTGAATTCAAAAGACTTCCCGCTGAACCGCCATTTTGTTTTTAGTTTGATGGCATTTGTGTGGTACCGTTTTAAAAAGGCACTATTTATTTATTGTTGAAAAAAGTCAATATATTTTACTAACGTAATTTTGCTGTAAGAGTGAAGTGTTTTTATTCTAAAACCGTGTTAACTGTCAGTACCGTGGTAGTGTTATCCAAGCGCGTTTGGAAATTTTTTGGGGTGATTTTTAGAATACTGTATTTCTTTTTAAGTCATATAAGTTAAAATTATAACGGATTTTATTTTTCTCAGAAGCTTTGAGATATGATTTTATATTACAGCCTAAATGTCAGTACCGTGGGTGGGTGTCAGTACCGTAGTATATTTATTTATAATGAACTAAATTATTTCAAAAAATTTTGCTAAAAATCTTGTTATTTTTTTTATTAAGAATGGTACCAATACTTCGGACAAAACATATAAAAACAAATCCGTGCAATAAATGTTGACTTATAACCTAGCATAAAAATAAAGACTACAACCTCAAAAAACAGATTTCAAAAATAAAAACCTACAATTTTGAATAAAACACTGCCTTTCAAAGTTGAAAACGTCAAAACGTAAGAGGGAATTTATAAAATCACCAAAAATATTGTCAAAAAGAGTTAGAACGTATAAAAATTCAAAAACAAAAAATCAGTGTCAGCACCATGTCTTCGAGATTTAGTACTTTTTACGATATTTTTTGTCTATTTAAAGACAAATAAAATAACAAAAATTTATTTACAATGACTTTTAATTTTGGCAAAATTTTTCTTTAAAAAAAAGTGTGAGTGCTGGGACTCACGGTTAAGATGTGTAAACATCAACATTCGTCCGAATGCCTCATAGACCGAGAGCCTACATCAAATTTAGGGTGTGGATGATAGCAAACATTTTTTTTTTGGTATTTTTATATAGATCTTAACTTTTCATAAGCAAATTTGAAAATCGGTAATGATGCATGGAAAATGAAAGCGCAGTCCATGTACTATATGGTCTAAGCAACCAACCACATTTCAACCCAAACTGAACTCGACTTTTTGATTTCGTATATAAACACTCAGCGTTTAGTTACTGAGCGTACATAGCGTTGAACGCACTCAATTTTCGTGAAGCTCAGAACAGAGATTATGGATAATTCATAAGTCTGCTATTACACGATGAATCTAGTTGCATGCGCCTTCTTCGAATTCTTCTTTGTTATTTCGTCCGCTGTTTCAGGCGCTATTACACGTTGAAACCAAAGTCAGGAATCTAATTTGACAGTTCTCTTTATTTTTCATTTTCGTGTTGGGCTGTGCTCAAGCAATAAAAAAACTTTTTCTGTTTTTATTTTTGTTTTCATTATTAGATACCTATATTGAAGAAAGAAAGGTTTGTGTGCCTTTAAGTGAATATCAGTCAAGAAAAGCAATAATTTTTTTATATGTTGTTTTTAAAGATGAATTCTCATTTCTGGAAAGCCTATAAGGCTATCAATAACAGTGCGTTGCATCGAAATTTACTCTTTGAACAACAAAACCATATGAAGCAGAATAGTAAAAAACGGACAAGAGAAAAGAGAAACGTCAAATAGTTGCATCGAAAATTTTACTCACGCGACACCGGTCACTTTTTTTCCGTACCATCTTTTCGATTATTTTTCTCTTTTGCACTTACGTAGTTCGAAAAGTCGCATGCGTCTAGATGCATCGTGTAATAGCAGACTAATCTCTGGCTCAGAATCAAAATAACGACCACGGCTACAAGATAAGAATCACGACTACGAGATGAGTGGGCGTAAATTTTAATTTTTTTTTTAAATTATGCGTTTTCTAAGTTGACGCAAAGTTTTTCAAAAAATTCAAAATTTACACTGAGCCATCTTTGGCGTCTACTTTAAGGTACATACATTCATACAATGTATGTGATGTATGTTCTGTGAAATAGGCCCCTGGTCTCAAAGCAGTCATGTAATTGAAAAAAAGTAATGCAAAGAATACAAAATACGGATAAAGGTAGCTGCAAACAAACGCGATAGCGGTGGCGATCACGATAAAATTGTGGATGCCATACACATAAATCAAAGGAAAGGCAGACATCTACACGATTGAAGTGTGCTTTGATTTTTGTATGAGGCATCCACATTTTTATCGTGATCGCCACCGCCATCGCGTTGGTTTGCGCGTAGCCTAATGCTAAAGAAGCGTTAAAAAGAGTCTCGTAAAACTTGGCCCACGACTCACAAGGCAACTGGTCTTCCATCTTATCTTTTTTCGCTTTCGCACTCATTATGTTTGAATAGAGTCAGACGAACTCGACCTTTCGATTTCGTATATAAATACTCAACGTTTAGTTACTGAACGCACATATTATTGAACGCACTCAATTTTCGTTAAGCTCAGAATCACGATCACGATCACGATTACAACGTTACGTTACGTTTTCTTTTCACCCTACCGCCAGTATAGATGTTTACACATCAAAAATCACAATTGGAAGAGAATCACCCATATGCGGTATATTGCAGTGGTTTAGTTAAATTCTGGATTTTAATTTTCATCAATGGATTAAGCATAAATTAAAAAATTGGCAACGCCCGCCCCGGCCCTTCCCCCCATTTTTTCCTTTTTATTTAACGCGATTTTTCTCGATTCCTTTTTCTTTGTTGGTAAGCAAAGTGTTTAGACAGCTTCAAATTCTGAACATTATTTCTTGTGATTCTTGTCTCAGATAAAATTCTGTGGAGGGAGGAAGTTAGTTTCCACAAACCAACTTCAATCTGTAATGAAGCCTTAATTTCTGACATGAAGGCTTAGAATAATTCTTGCGAATCAGTTAGATTATATATTAGTGTAAAATAACAACGAAAAATGCAACCCTAACTCACAGAATACGGGTTTGATCATATATTTACTTTTATCTTCAAAAGTATACATATTATGTACGTACTTACTTAAATTTGCTCTATTTGATTACGTATAGGTACTATGTAAAACAATTTTTTAAGTGTTTATGCTCTGTGATAATTTAGTTGTGAAAGGAAGTGCTCTGTTCACCAAGCTTATATTTAAATTAAATATCTAACAACCACAAAAAGACACTATATAGCAAGGAGGCCAGGCGGCAGGCTTTTCTTATGTAGGTAGGCATGATAAAAATACCTAAAACCGTAAAGTTGATGGCGCGTAAAAAAATCCCTGCGCTATATGAACAGGGTGAGACGGCCGAAGAAGTATACAATCAAGCCAAAGTGGCGAACAAAATCCACAAAAAAAAAAACACTCATCACCCATAGCCAGCTATATGTAAGTGCCAAGAAAAGCAATGGAATGTTTTTGTTTGTCCTTGTGATGTGTCCTCAAGAGGGGTCTTTGGTGCAGGAGGGGGGGATATTGGGTATGGGGTAGGTTGTAGGTATATTAAGTTGATTGTTGTCCTGCTTTTGGGCATTCCTCTGCCTAATTTTCTACTTTAAGGCTAAAGAGAGATATTGGAGTTGTAAACATTCCTAATGGCTGCAAATTGAATTTTCCGCGGCGAATGATCCTGGAGATTGTGATATAGCAAGGATGACAACAACAAAAAGAACCACGAGCCACGAGGATGATGATGATGATGATGATGCGATGAAGATATATATTTTTATATCTTTGCAAAACCAAATCTGAGGGATTTTTATGTAATTCCTTGAATGACATTTTGGTCCTTTGCTTTTTTTTTTTTTTTGGCTTTATAGCTGGGCACGGTTCTGGATGAATAAATATCTGTAGATATAGTTGTATTATAGAGATATAAGCGGATATATGTATATAAATACTTACTTCTCTTTGTGCGAATTCATGACTCGTGGGAGATTTTGATTAGGTTCTTGAATAATGCAGTGGTTAGATTCTCACTCGGAAATTGGAATTAAGCTTGAGGGGAATAAGCCATGGTGATGGTGCTGTTTGCCGTTAGTGTTGTTGGTGGTGGTGAAATAGTGAAGGAGAAGGGTGCTGGTGTGCTGCTGAATTTTGGTATAATATATTGCTGCATTTTTTTCTTTCTAAGCGAATTGAATATTTAATTTGATTTATTTTTATGGTGTCATCATATTCCGAAGGGTATATATTATAACGTTTTTTTTCTGAAGTGAATAGTTGATTAAGCAATAAACACATACCTATAAAAGATAAAAACTTTTATTTGGTAAATTCGTTTTCGTAGAGCGGGAGATAGCTATTAATCAGTATTCGGAAGACTTTTTGATTAAGTCCCTGTAGTTTTAAATAATATTTTTCTCAAGAACTCATCACAGAGTGGATGCAAATTAAACATTAAGTGCGTAGGTAGGACTGTAACTCCATATAAGGTTTTAAGGACAAATCTCAGCATCTGCACCAAAAATATTTTTTTAACAGGTACTGCCTCTTTCGAGAAGTTGTAAATTGTGGGTCCCTTTTATTCCTGCTGAAAACGTGCTAACAGGAATGGTCCTTCTTGTACGGTGTAAACGTTTTTAATTTTCAATAAAAAACATAAAACAGAAGCTAAAATGTATCTTAGTTTTTGAGAAATTAAAAAAAAAATTTTTTGGTTTTCCCAAGATTAATCTGCTCAGGTCAGTTGTTATACTAGCGGATTATGCCTTTTTTTATTTTTTATTGCATATCATCCGGTTTTTAGCAAATAATAAAAAAAAATAAACTGGATTAACTTATAGATTTCACCTTTACTACTTTTCATTTTTTTTTAATTTCTCAAAAACTAAGAAATTACATTTTAGCATCCGAATATCTGTTTCTTATTGAAAATTAATAAGAGCATTGAATTTTGAAAACAAAAATTATACTTAAACACATAAAATTGTGAAAAAAATTGGTTCGAAATTAAAATTTTTTTTTTTTTTTTTTTCAAAATTTCGAGTTTGAAAATTTATTTTTCCAAAACTGTTCACTAACACAACTTAATTTGAATGAAAATTAAAGAAGAGATTTCTGGCTTTCCAAAAAGGTATAGCATGGCATGTAAGTTTTACCGTTGTTTTTAAATTATTTTTTTTTCTGTTTTAAGTAAATTTTTTAGAAAATTGCCCCTCCCGTTTAAACGGGGGGAAATAGACCCCCCTCTCGATTTTTTTCTTGTCTTAACCCAATCTACTCGCTCTAGCTTTTCGGTGCACTTTATACCGATCACCCTAAAGCCTGTAGGTATATGTGTCAGATAAAGATGTAGGGAGCTATGGCAGTTCAGCCGGCGAACAGTGGCCCGTTTTGACTTTTTTAGTTGCTAAAACATAACTCTTTAACGAATAAAGATATCGAAACAATTTTTTTTATCTTAAAGAGTATTTCCAAGGCAAGCTGGTGTATTTAAAAAAAAATAGTTATAGAGGGAGTTTATGAATTTTCTGTTTAAAAACGAATTTCTCAAAAGGTAATAAATATAATTTGTATTTCACTTTAAAAATGCCAAAAGTTCAGTTCAGAGTTTGTTTAATAAGTGTATTAATTTTTTGACATAAAAGAGACCATTAAAAAAAGTCAAATCATGGAATAACAAAATTCTGTAAATATTTCAAAATATATTTTAATGGAAATGGTTATGGATTTCAGAGTTTGAAAGTAGAATTTGAAATCATAATTTTGGCTTAGGTATAGAATTAAAAAAACAAAAAGAACATAATTTTGAAAAACAAAATTTAGATCCCAACGTAGTATGTATGTATTAGATAATGAAAAAATTGCATTTTAACTATTTCAGTATCGAAACAATTTTTCTGTAATCGTTTATAAGATTTTGGAACTGATTCTAAAGCATTTAAAATTTAATGTATTTTTTTGTAGCTCTTGAAAAATTAAATTAGTTCAGTTTTGTAGGTGTTTTTTACTGACATGAGCGACAGTTACATACCCACTTTCTTCAAAACAATAAACCACTAGGGATACATATTCATATTACCTTCGATATTTTTGTTCTGTTTTCCTTTAAATAAACATTTTAAAGCATTTGGTTCTGACCAATTATAGGTACACTCATTACTCAATAACGAAAGTCTAGACTCTAAAATTAAGTGATTTTAAACGTTAACAAAAAAGTCTTAACACCCATTTTATAAACTCAAATTTATTTTCTCATTTAAGGACCTTTATACTTTTTCATTAAGACGATAAATATCTACATAAGAAAACACGAAGTCAACGACGAGTCATATAAATCAGCAATGAATATTTTACCACTGCTAACATTTTATTTGTTCAATTTAAATGGACAATTTACGCATCGCAATATAAATTCTGAAATTGCCCAATCTTTATATTATGTCATTGAAAAATTATTCGTACCACGAAGTTCATCGTTTGTATTTTTACTTTCATCAGAACGTCAAGACACAATGACAATTTATGCAGATGTGGGTGACATTTTGTTTAGCTATTGGAGTTGCATTAAGAAACAAATTGTAGTTAATAGTAAACTCGACGCTGCTGCTAGCCATGGTCAAACTTTGAATGGAGAAAATATCTACAATATTCTGCTGGTTGATTCGTGGGAGTCATTTTTGTAAGTTAAATTTAATTTTCGTTATAATTCCTTTATTTTATTTTATACAAAAAATACAAGAACAAGTAAAAATAGGTGCGTTCCTATAACTTTGAAACTCTGTGATTTTCTGTCCAAAACTACGAATTTCTACACATTTAATTTTTTTACATGAACTTTGACAGACTTTTGATTCGTAGAAATTTGCAGTTTTGGACAGAATCTACTGGAATAGACATAATATTAAATTAAATTTTACTTAATACTATCCAAATAACCAAGAAAATACACAAAAGAACAGATTTGTTCATTAATAAATAAATTAAAGAATTACACTTACACTCTTAACAATATATAGAAGGAACTTTTAACACTATTTTCTATTTTAGAATTTATTGCATAAAAATAAAAATATATAAAAAACATTTTCAAAAATTTCATAAATCATTTTAATTTTATTTTCAAGGCGAATCAATTTGTCTTCAAAAGTTAAAAATTACGATATAAACGAGTATTATCACATATTTCTTCACAACAAAGATCGATTTCTTGCCTCTGATATGCAAAAAATTTTCAACTACTGCTGGAGAAACTATATTATCAACGTTAATATTCAAGTGCAACAAGAATCAGGAGAAATTATAATCTACACTTACTTTCCCTTTCAAGAATCACGTTGCGGGAATGCTGTTCCAGTTGAGATCAATCGTTTCGTCAATGAAACAATGAACAACGATATCCTGTTCCCATTGAAATTGCAAAATTTGCATCATTGTCCTTTGAAAGTGGCTGCTTGGGATGTGCCTCCTTATTTTATGCTAGATTTTAAGAAAAAAGGACGTGAAGTGATAAGTGGATTTGAGGGAAAACTCCTATTGACTCTGAGTGACTTGATGAAGTTTGAAATAGAAATTGTTGTACCACCAGATAATGAGAAGCGAGGTACAATTTCTCGACACAAGAAAACAGGAGCTATAGGATTGGTAAGCAATTGAGCAGAGAATTCCTTTGTTCTCACAACTTGATATTATAACGAGCTATACCTATGTCATTTCAGCTTCGCAGAAATGTGGTTGACCTAAGTCTGGGTTGCTTTTGGTTTTCCGTCAGTCGTAGTCAAATACTCACAGCAACTGATGCATATTTCCAATCATCCAATGTAGCCATTCTACTTACAGATTCTCCAAATTACCAAGCGAAATATGCTTTGTGGTTTCCATTCAATTGTAACGCTTCATCGACTCTATTCGCAACATTTGTTATCGTCCTGGGACTCCTTTACATCCTAACCGAATTGACGAGCAAATGGTCCTTATTAATTATCAACGTTAAACATCGAAACATTTGTCTGAATTTTATTGCCACCACCTTGGGTATGCCTTCTGCAATAAAAGAACTCAAAAGAACATCGAAAAGGATATTCATTATAGCTTGGATTTTATTCACCTTGGTTATACGTACAAAATATGGTGCCGTAATTTATCACCTCATTCGGAATAATCTATTTATTAAACCACCTACGTCAATACCAGAAGTTCTCGACCTCAATTACACACTTGCCTTGAACCGCATCGGTTTCACTGAATTGGGTGAAACCATATTCACCGATAGGCGACAGAAGAAAGCCATTGTTGAGGGAAATCTTGTAAGTTTAGTGTTTGAATATCTTGAGGAACGTCCAAACGAGAGGATTCTCACCGTTGTACCTTTGGAATTTCTTCTCTATTATTTAGTGAAACAACAAAAGATCGGGCATTTTACTTATTTGAAGGAGAAGCTTATGAACCAGCATTCGTGTATTTATCTTCCGAAACATTCGTATTTGGTCGATAAATTTAATTCACTTCTTCTACGCATAAATTCGGTTGGCCTAATGGATGCTTGGGTGAAGCAATCAATTGATTTCTCGTATTTCAAGTTTCAGCTGCAACCAAAGGTGATGCCGATTGGACATGAGCAAATTATTGGAATTTATTTTATTTGTGGTGGAATATTGGTGGTGGCATTTGTGATTTTTTGTTTGGAAATCTTATCGAAAAGGGTGAACTTTTTGAGAAGTATTTTTGAAAGATAGAAAATTTTCAACATTATATTAAATATTTTATTTCATTATTTTATTGCATTTTTATAAGACTGCGGACGCAATATCTGTACCTAAAAAAAAAGTGAAATATATAATGATAAATATAAAAAATTTACAAATCGTTGTAGTGTTTTTGTAATTTTTTAAATAAATTATTTTTTATAAATATGCATTTTTGTGTATTAAAAAAAATGTTGACATGACAATTTGAAATATTTACGAATTAAATTTAAACAAATCTTTCGCCAGTTGATTTTGATAAATAATATAAATACCAGCTGTCCCGGCTAACTTTGTACCGCTTTAAATTGATTTAAATTATTATTATATATTTACAAAAAATCGAGGGGAAATAAATTAGGCCATTTGTAGCATCAACCGGAATTCCTCCATTTCCAATTACCAACAGTTGAGAAATTATCAGCTAATGGATTGTTCTGCAACACAACTCGCATATTCGTTGTCAATTGTAGCTTCTTTACGTATCACCATGACCATAAATATGATAATTTCATTCAAGCGTCAAGTTCATCTGTAGGCGTTGATCGCAGGATAACTCGTTAGGATTGACGGAAATCGCCACCATTCACCCCTAAAAGTATGTGTTGACCATATGATCACTGAATCAACGTAATGGTGTTCCAACTGGCTCAATTTTTTCATCTATATCCTTTTGATATTACCACCATTCACCCCTAAAAGTATGCAAATTCACGATTTTCTCACTTTTCCACTCTAAATTTCTAACTTTCTGATCCATTGTGTTCTTACCTGATTTAATACGAATCCAATAAAAAAATATCTATGCAACTCAGTTGATTTTCAGCCGAGTTTTGCTGTCACTAACAAAAATCAATAAATTTGTCCCTAAAAGTATGCAATTTCACAATTTTCCTACTTTTCCTACATAATATGTATATAGATAATAAATAATAAAATATATACATAATTAAAAAAACAGAATAAGGGAGTAATCAACAACAACAAAAATAAAAAAACATATTCCCATGACTTATTTCAATCAGAGAGTTCTAAGTCAAATAAATTTAATTTTATTTTACAATTGCAGAATATCTTTTTCGGAAAAAACCTAATACGTCAAAAAAATGGTGCTTGAGCAATTTTGTTTTCCCTCTTACTTCAATTTCTCATTAATATGTTTTTCTAATAATTTTCTAAGTGTCTGAATTCACAGTATATTCATGCTGTGAGTTTCATTAGAGTCAGTAAGCAATAAGCATCGACCATAATTTGCGTCTTAGAAGGGTACGATAGCATTTACCTGATGAGCCCAACTGCAGCTGATTTTTTTCTTAAATAAGTTTGAGTTTGAGTTTCGCAGAAATTGATAAATTCGCGTTTTTCAAAATGGTGGATAGCGCTTGGGTATCCTAAGAACCTGGATATTAGCTTTTCCAATAGGTATCCTTTTTTCAGGTAGGTATGTACATATATGAAAAAATCTGCCTTCATAAATGTTAATATTTCATTCCACGAAAAATTCTGTAGGTGCTTTTATAGTATTTATTGATTAATTATTTTTAAATTTTCATTTTTCTGCATTAAAATCGCTTATGTTTATCTTCTTTTGACAAAAATCATCAATTTCATGTCACAATGTTAAATTAAGGCATCGCAGCAATCTTTTGATCAATTTTTTTGTCTGTTTGAGGTTTTACTTATTTAAAACAACCCCAGGCACATTATCGGTTCTGTATAAAAAGTCTTCCACTTATTCCATCATCCATCTATTAAAGCAGTTACCAGTAAAGCGTAGCATATATTGCCTAAAGCAAAACACTCGAACAAGAAATAATAAAGAAGATCCTTGTAAATTTCCTTTTTGGTTATACCTACTGCATGAATAAAAAAAAAAAGTCAATTCATTTACAATCACTTTATTGGTATTGGCTTGTAAGAGGTCTTCAATCCTTATTGAGTTGGGTTGTTAGATGCTTGCTTGATCTCCCCATATATACAGCAGCAGACTCATCCATCAATTTCAATCAATTTAGAGCGCAATCCCAACGTGCCTATCCGCACCTCTAAATATATGAATTCATATCCAACCATCAACTAGCAGCTAAGGCTCAGCGCTAAGCAGCCAAAAGGACTTTTTCATCATGTCTGTCAACCATTGGAAGATGTGGTAAAAAAAAATATTATTTTTCTTACAACTTCATTTCGATTTGTTTTTTTTTTTTTTTTTTTGCATCATCGTCTTCTTTTTTGCCAGACCATGGAAGATTTAGATGAGAAAGTCCTATCATCTGCTTTTAAAAGAGGTATAGGGTGTTTTAAGGACGTATAAATGACTGCCTATTTATAAGATATATTTGCAACTTTGTTGCTTATCCACTTTTCGAAATTCGAAGATCTGAAAGATGGGTTACGACTTCCAAGGCTTAGTCTAATTGAACCAACTCTTGGTAAGAACAAAGTTCCAGTATATAATTTTTCTGAAACTTTGGAGCAAACCTTTCCTTGCGGAAAATAAGAAACCTGTCAGTCTAGAATTACAAATCTAATTTTTCAACTACATAATAATTGGCGAAAAAGGAGATCTCGGAGATTTTTCTCACTCAAATAGTGAGCAAGCGAATCCAAGGTTTTTTTCCCTCAGAGTTTTGACAGCAAAGCTGAGAAATTTTGCTGAGGAATCCTGTTCAGGTAACTGAGACTGCTGAGCTCTCCGAGATCTCATTTTCCTGAACATGTCTAATATATAAACGAAAAATTGACATTAGGTTTCTTACTTTCCGTAGGGAAAGCCACCAGATTGATTGTTTTTATGGAAGAAAAATCTTGAAAAGTTTTTTTTTTGAAACACCCTGTAAATGATATCAGTGACGAGACAGAATATTTCCCTTCTCTAATATTGGGGGTAATATCGTCCTGTCGTCGTCGTTGTCGCCAACTTCAGAAGAATCATATTCGTTATTATTGACACGTCCCAAGAGTGTAAGTAAAGGAGGCTTGGTTGGTAGGTATACGTCTAAGGCGTGTATTGGTATAAAGTGCGGATATATTATACACGTATTCGTATATATATGTATATGTACTTACTTACCTTCAGCTTTTGTGTTGTCAGTCGCCTTTCCTCAGGTAATAGAATTTAATATACTTCCGCTGAAGTAATCCTTGGCAAAGTAGAAACGGAGATTGTGCTTCGCATATAGATTTCAGATGTTTGCAGATGCTACTTCTTCGACTTCGACGATGCTAGTGATATAGCAAAATTCGCCTTGCTTTTACCATTCACAGTACCTACCAGGCAGATTGCTATCATTGATGACAAATAAGGACGAAGTCAAGTTGGTGGATGGGAAGGACCTTTGATTGTTTTTTTTTTTTTTCTGTGATAAGGTGTACAGTACCTTCATGTAGGTACCTAATGTCAATGGATGGATTTACTGAAGAAGGTGAAAAGAAATCTGAATATTCGACACAAGTTGAATATTTGCGGCAAAAAATCGACTCTTTTTTACCTACCTTCCTCTTTCTTTAACAGAGTTTTCTAATAAAAGATGTACATATGTGATTTCAATTTATTCTTCAGTTGTGATTCATTCAATATCAACATAGAAGAGTTATTCATTTACAACTATGAAATTGTATGGTACCTTGAAAGGAGATGAAGTGATTAAAACTCGAACAAAGCGATATAGTTAATTCCAACTTAAATGAATTTAGTTTGTAAAATTACAAACTAAAACGAGCGTTTGCCACTTTTGTAGATATATTCGCATTTATAGACTCAAAAGTTCATCGAAAATTGTATAATGGGGCGCACAGAGCAAATAAGAAAAGTTTTCGAATTTTATTTCTAGATGCAATATTCGTAATTTCTTTCATGTTCGTAATTCGCCTAGTGCTCCAATAATTTATTAAAACACCAACGCCTATGTACGCCATCCGATTTCTTTAATAAATCTTAATTTAAGGGAACAAAATTTCAAAAATCGTTGGAGCGGTTTTTTAGGAAAATAATTTTTTATATACAACATTTTGAAAGCAATGTTTATGAAAAATTTTTAGTGTTTATTAATGCGCTGTAAAAAATATAATTTTGAAAAAAAATCATCCACCCACTTTTGAAATATCGAAATTTAAAAAACTAATTTTGAAATTTTTAAAAAAAAATCCAAAATTTGTTTTTTTTTTTTGAAAATTTTGATAAGTAGCTATTATTGTTTAAACTTAGCTCTTGGGTACAAAAATTTGTAAACATCGCTTCAACAGATTATGAGGTATTCGAAAACCATTAAACGGTAGACATAAATTTTTTTCCAATAGTATAGTAGATCGTGATAATAGTATAGTAGATCGTGATAATATTTGCTCCCATACATTTTTTATCAAAATCGTAGGAGTCGTTTTCGAGAAAAATGTGATTTTCTTTACAGGTAAGGAACATACTTTTTTCATACAAATAACGGTTTTTGAAATAAAACAACCAGAAGAGTTAAGGGTTGTACTTTTCTATGTAGATGGGCGACTTAACTCCAAAATTGTGCATTTTGTGATAAAAGCACCATTTTTATATTGTTTTTGGTACATTATATGGACATTATTTTAAGATATCGGTCCATTCTATTTGTCCACCCCTTTAGGTGATAGGGGCAAATTAAATTTTTTTTTCTAAAATATAAAATGAATATAAAACACAACGGCAACACTTACAATATTATGTTATAGCTAATCTTAAGGCCAGATATCCATTCTCTATGTATGTTTTTAAATGAAGTTATTTTAGTGCTTAGTTTTGAATAAATGATTTTTGAACTCAAAATTTAAAAAATAAAACTTGAAAAAAAAAATAATACACAATAATTTTTTTTTTTAATTTTCCTTAATAAGTACTAATTTGGGTTAGAATTTTTAATACTCTTAATATGTTTCAGTCGAACGCTAAAAACCAGATGGTCGTAAGTCTTTTAGTTTTTGAGAAAATTGAAAATTACCAAAATTATTACTATTTTTTTTTTCAAATTTTATTTTTAAAATTTTGATTTTATAAATCAAATTCCAAAAATTAACCGCTAAAATAACTTAATTTAAAAACATGCATTAAGAATGAATATCTGGATTTAAGATAAGCTATAACATAATATTGTTAGTATTGCCGTTGTATTTTTATATTAATTTTATATTATAGAAAAAAAATTATTAAAAAAGGGGTGGACAGATAAAATGGACTGATATCTTAAAATAATGTCCATATAATGTACCAACAACAACAAAAAAAAATTATGCTTTTATCACAAAATGCACAATTTTGGAATTAAGTCGCCCAACTACATAGAAAAGTAAAACCCTTAACTCTTCTGATTGGTTTATTTCAAAAACCGTTATTTGTATTAAAAAAGTATGTTCTACGTTTTTCTAGGAAATATTCCAAGCTAAAAATTAGTTTTCACACTTTTCTTGTATAACTTACCATTTGGGAGTTAATCTTGAAAAACCATTTTAGGGGGCCTTCAACCCCCCGTTAAATTGTTAGCGGCACTCATATCGTTGGGGACTTTTGACAATTTCTTAAGAACACAATAAGGAAGCTATATACCAAAATCCAGCTTTCCGGCGATTTTTTCCGAGTCAAATGCTTCATTGACTGGACTATAAGTCGTTTTCGAATTATTAAGTCCTCAAAAAAATTTTTAATCTTGTTTTAAAAATCTGAAATTTTTTTTTTTTTTAATTTTGGAATATAACTTTTTGAAACATTCTTCAGAAAAAAATTGATGAAAGTCATTTGAACCATATTTGAGAAAATTGAAAATAAAAAAATGGTTCTATGACAGGTACCATTTATAACCATTTTTCGGAAACTTGTTTTTGTAAAATGGTAGCCTTTATGTAAAATGAATTACTGAAGTTTGCCAAGTTTGATCAAAATCTCGAGTTCGATTTTTTTTTTACGAATCCATAACTTGCCATTTGAACCGTATCTAGCTATATATCTCAAGTAAAAAAAAAAAAAACCAAAAATGACCCAATCACACAGATCCGTTGCAGAGGCTTTGTAGGTTATTTTTTACTCGTTAAAGAATTTATTCCTTCCTAATTACCATTTAAAGTTAAAAAAAAAAGCGAAAAACACAAATAACGAGCCAGATTATTTTAAAAAAGGATAGTTTACACATTAAATTTTCTTATTTAACGTATATTTTTTTATTTATCGAATTCAATAATTTATTTTAAACAATCTTTTTTGGATTCAACATTTGGTAGTTGTTTTCGCGAAATTAATTTGTTTTTTTTTTTTATCAACCCGTCTCTGTTGGTGAATCCGCAAAGTGTTTGAGAAGCCTGTCCTTTCTACATAGCTTTTTTTATCAACCAGTCTCTGTTATTGAATTCCCAAAGTGTTTGAGAAACCTGTCCTTTCTACAGCTTGACCGTTGTATGGGAAACGTTTTGGTTGACAATGTCACAATTTGAATTTATGGACGGTCCACTTCAAACTACTGAATTTACTTAGTAAAAATGTTTTAGACGGCCCGAATAGAAAAATTTAAAAAAATTTAATTTAAGTGAAATATTAATGGTGAAAAATTAATAAATAAGAACATTAATCACAAAACTTATACTTAAGTGTTTTTAGCAAAATTCTACCGTAAATTTGTGCCTAGATTTAAAAACTGAAAAAAAAAATTAAAAACACCACAAAATCAAGAAATTGTTTTTATTCTGCATTGCGCGACTCCTAGCGTTGGAAAATAAAATTAAAAAAAAAGTCTCAACATTATTCTTAAGACCACATACAACTTTTGTGGCGGGTACAATTTTGATTTTCCAAAATTTTTCAAATTTCTCCGGTCTAAGACATATCAGTTCAAATGGTTTGGTATTTTACACCATTGCGGAAAACCATTCGATGGTATAACAACATAACATTTGAGTTGATTTTGTCAACATCTACATTTACACTAAACGCTTTAGTGATATAATATGAATATTTATGTACATATGTATTAAGAAAAAAAAAACTGTTTAATTTTAGAATTTAGAAAATCGATCATAAAAAAACTTAAGGACATTATTCCAGAAAAAACGATCAGGGTATTGGGACCTGGAATTATTACAAGAGTTATGGAAAATGCTCTGGATGTCGAAGTACCTTTTCAGAAAGATTATATATTGTAAACAAAATGTACCTAAACGCATACATATTTCCATTTTTTGTCTAAGTTAGTGTCCCTCCATTTACTGTCTGTGCAGGTGAGACAAAAATTTACCCATTTGTCCATCTTTGCCAAGGTCCATACCTCTTCACACAAGTCGGGATGATTAAAGGGGCCGACAGATAGAATCTGTTGCATCGATTAAATTCACTTGTTCTTAAAAGAAGCGACTTAAAGGCAATGCATCCACCGGATGCAACACAAAAAGTATAGTAAAGCTTTTAACTTTTATTTTTCTTTTCTTATCAAGACTACTTCCATTATAATTAAGCACTAAGTAATATATACGTAGTTAGTACAAGGAGTAAAATATCAAAAATATCGTCCAAATCCATTTCATTTTAAAATTTGTTACCTTAGTTCGATTTGCAAGTAAAATACACCCAAATTAAAATTTTGAGATAGGAGTGTTTTATTGCGTCGTCGTTCTTTTAAGAAAGTAATTTACAATACAACCATCGATATGATTTGTTTAAAAATCTTTCCAGAAATGTATCATTACATGATGCTAATTTATCTTCAAAACCTTAACTTCATCACGAATGAACCATCAAAAGATAAACCCTATCGGTCTCGACACTTTCAAAAAATTAAACAAAGCAGCTTATGATAATTTCATTGGTTTGGTCTCTCTATGAAATGAGTTCAACAAAATAAAACTCAAAAGCAATCTCCTATAGCTTGAAAATTCTCCGATTACTCCTATCGTTTATGAACAGAAGTTTGTTGTTTTGAAAATTTTGTGAAAATCCCTTTAAGTTAGCCACACGATCAAGAGCACAAAATAAAAACGAATTTCAGTTCCTCATGGGAAAGCTCAAAAACCTGGAGAACGAAAAAGGAAATCCCTTAATTTTATTTTTCTTACATTGCACAGTCCACACCTCTGACAAATTTCCTATACAACGTGAGATGGAGAGAATAGAGAAGAAGATGATGACAATGACGTTGCAAATGTGTTGCAAGGCAAAATATTAAGCTTAAGGCTAGCTACCTACGTAAATCCTTTTATAAGTTGGGAAGGAGTCTTCCCTTATATAGTCGAGTAAAGACAGAGGAAGACGTTTTTTCTACCTGACAAAAAAGAGCAAAAGAATGAAGGAATTTTCAACCAGAGATTATTCGAAAGTGCCTTGCCTTGTTGCTGTTGTCCTTTTTCTGTTGTATATATGTATATTTTTTGTTTTTGTGTGACATAGCAGGTGGTTGCAATGGACTAACCTCACCTAACCTTTCTTGGATATAGGTAGGTATAGGTATATAGTTTGACTTTGTGGTCGATGAAAAGTTTACTCGTCTCATCGTTCGTTGCTTATTTTATTTTTTTCTTTGCTGCCAACATTCTTTATATACATAAACCAATACACCTGACCAAAGTTTGCTTTGTAAATTGAGAAGGACTCAGGAGTCTTAGCCTTTGTGTTGGCATCCCGCCAGTTGAATATAACTGATAGTCAGGGATTAGGGCTGATGACAGCTCACCGGCTAAAGTCAATTGTTGGCAGCTGAAGGGCGAACAGATTTATTTTTTTTTTGTATAATGATACCTTCCTTCATATTATATACGAGTCCGTCAAGAGGTGGAATTCTTGAACGTGTTGTGATTATTTATTGCTTGACTTATCTTATAAGCACAAAATGCTCTTTGGAAGCTCTTTGACAAAGGAGGTGATATTGGTTTATTTGACTGCGGTTTGATGAGTATAACAATGACAGTTTGATGACTGAATTGAGAAATATTACATGACGTCTTTGATGGTCTTTAAGGGTCTATAAAGACTTTATTTTTCAAAAAAAATTTAGGGCAGATAAACTCTTTTAGGTTTTTATAACAACATTTTTTTTTTGTAGAAAAACGTTTATATTGTTGAACAAGAAATGTGTTCATTATGTTTTTATTATTTACAAATCAAGAAATATTTTGCTAAAAACCTTTATTTAATATAAATAAGAACTTTGATTTAACAGTTAAATTTGTTAACTTAATTTTGTCTAATTTAAATTAGTTTGAAATTGAATTCGGCTTGGAGTAAAATATAACGGAATCTCTCTTTCCAAATTACACAATTAAATAATTACAATTGTATCACAATTTTTTAAGGGTTAGGAAAATTTGTTTGGCATTTCTTCTTGTCGTTTTACTGTCTTTTAATATGGCTTTTTGTTTGCATTTTAAAAATATAAAACTGTTGAATTAAAACCAATAACGAAGGCTGACAAAATCTTCTAGCAAACTTGATTTGATAGTTTTCTACGGATGTTCCCTAAAATTGAATACATTGCTTGGTGGTATAGTTTATGGATGATCATCTGGAATAAAAATGGTCTTTTCAGATTAGAAATTCTCTATAGAAGTTTTTAAGGAGTTTTTAATAAAAATTTTTGTTTGGCCTTTCTGCTGTCTGTACCTGAATCCAATTAAAAACTGGTGTATTAAGAAGTTAAACTCTGCAAAAGAAAGTGCACAGAATCAAAATATAAAAAACTTACTTCAACCAGCTTCAACTTTTATATATGGTATCTGCACCCTTATTTACACGCAAATATACGTTGGGCGCCATTTTCAATTTTAAGCAATTTTTTTAAACTGAGTTTAAAAATTTAAATTCCAATTAAAGGAACGTTAGATATTTGGGGAGAAAAATTCAAATGTTAAATAATTGGGCGTGGTAGTTGACGTATTTAAAAAAAATAAAAAATTTTGTGTTATATTCTAAATTAAAAAAATTACAAAATTTCAGCTTTCTATAGAGATGTCGGCATGTTTAGCTAAATTCACTTTTTAGTACTTTTTGTCTCTTATAGTTATACAGAGAAATCGATTTAGTAATATTTGGAGTAAAGTAATAAAACAAAATTTAATAAAAAGAGAGATAATACGGTAAAAAACAATTAGGGTCTGTTTCACAATGCATGAGTAAAGTTCTGATAAGTTACTTGACACATAAATACTCTCACAGGGTCATAAGTCCACAGGATTGTTTTTTGATGACTGGAATAGGTAATAAATGCAAAAATAATATTTTTTGGTTTGTGGACAGTATTTATGTGTCGAGTAACTAATCAGAACTTTACTCAGACATTGTGAAACAAGCCCTTAGTGAGTTATTTAATAAAAACTAATTTGTCTAAGATTTAAAATTGCGCCCCACGCGAATTGTTTTGAATCGCAACAGATATATGTAATCAAAAATCTTTTTTTGTATATAAATTTTTAGTCTTAATTTGTAAATAAGCGAGTTATTTAAAAATCAATTCACTTAAGATTGGCTTTTGGGCTTGAATTCCGACAGATAAATTTTATACTACTTTATATATATTTTTAGTCTTAAGTTGCAAATGAGTGAATTATTTAATAAAAACCAATTTGTCTGATATTTAAAATGCCACCCAACGCGAATGGGTTTGAATTCCGAAAAATTTAAACTCATATTGTTATATTACTTTTTAGTTTGAATTTTTTAAATGGCGAGTTATTTGAAAAAAAAAATTGCCTAAGATTTAAAATGGTGCCAAATGCAAATGTGTTTGAATCCCGAAAAATTAAATTTTGTCTCCCCTTCTATTAAGCTTTTTTTTAGTCTTAAGTTGAAAATTAGCGAGTTGTTTAATAAAAACCAATTCGGGTAAGACTCAAGATGAGGCGAGCCCAACGCGAAAAGAGCGAGTTATTTAATAAAAAACTTATTTGTGTAAAACTCAAGATGGCGCCCAACGCAATATGGCTTGAATCTCAAAAAATATAATTAATTTTTAAATAATTGTTTTTTTTTAGTTTTAAGTTGCAAATGAGAGATGATTTTAACAAAACCAAATTTGTTTAGATTCATAATGGCGCCCAACGCAAATGGTCTTAAATACCGACAAGCCTTATAAACTACCTTACGATTGGTAAAATAATCCTTCTTTAATTTATGTTATTTCATTATTTTTTTGTATATTCCTACTGAAGGAATATATTTCTCAAGCCATACTTTCTTATAAATAGAAATAAAAACCTAAAACAACTTAGCCTTAAAGTTAATAGATAATAAAAAAACACCTTTTGAACTTACTAGATAATTATAATGTCATAAAATATATCACACAAGAAATAAGCACACTACAGATTTTCTATAGGCCGATACTAATTGGTCGGTGGGTTGCTAGCCTAGTACGATACGGAATCGTTGTAGTGTGAGAAATTTTATATTGATTAAGACCCCGACGATATTATGGGCCACTAGAAAGTGGTGAGTAGTGTGCGGGGGCTATTTTAGTTTTGTTGTAGAAAACAAATCTGAAACAATTATTTGACAATTAATTACACCTAAGAGTGCTTTCTGTTTACCTTTTTCTTTCTAAGTATTTTAAGGCTTATAAGTGATTCCTTTGTCCAGTGAGATATATTACTATAATAATAAGCCAAATTTCAATCATAACTTACACTGATACCGTTGTTTAAGGACTTCCTTTATTCTTGTCGTCCTGATCGATATGAATATTATTCCTCTTCTAACATATTATTTGATAAGTTCAAATGGAAATTTTGCTGAACGTGATATTAATTTGGAAATTGCTGATTCTCTTATATTTGTTATTCAAAAATTCATCATGCCAAGAAGTGCTTCATTTTTCCTTCTAATGGCTTATGAACGACCTAATACAATTGATTTTTATTCGGATCTTATAAGATTAATTTTTGGAAAACGTATTAATATTAAAACGCATATTGTATTGAATAGTGATTCAGTTGGTCCAATAATTCATGGTGAAAGACTTTATAATATCATTTTGGTGGATTCGTGGCAAGCTTTTCTGTGAGTATTAAAGTATCAGTGGAAACAAAATTCATGCATCGAAAACCATCAGTATATAAAGTGTTTTGAATTTTTACTTTTAAGACTTGGCAGTTGGGACTTGTTTCAAAATGTCTAAGTAAAGTTCTGACTACTTAACTGACACATAAATATTGGTACAGGGTCATAAGTCTTTAAAGTAGAAAAATTTTCAATAATCTTCTGATCCACTTTAATTGGTTTTAAATCAATAATATCTATAATTTTTTTGGATTGCGGACTTAAGACCCTGTACTAATATTTATATGTCAGATAATTTATCAGAACTTTACCTAGACATTGTGAAACAGGCCCTAATCTATTATTTTTAACTGAATGTCTCATATTTGTTATTCCGTAAGGTGTAGTGTGCCGGGCGGAGTACCCTAGCATTTCTCAATTCTTCAATAATATTTCCTTCATAATTTTATTTAAAGATTCTCTAAATGAATCTTTTTTTTTTTCTTCAGAAAAATAGATCCAGCTTCTAAAGTTCAACATTACGACATCAACGAATATTACCACATCTTTTTAAAAACTGACGATCAATATGTCGATGATGACATGCAAATAATATTCGACTACTGCTGGAAGAACTACATCATCAATGTTAATGTCCAGGTACAAAAAGAATCTGGGGATATTCTAATCTACAGTTATTTCCCATTTTCCAAAACGCACTGCAGAAAAGTTATTCCAGTAGTAATTAATCGTTTCGAAAATGGAAAAATGGAAAATAATAAAATTTTTCCATCGAAGCTACACGATTTGTACGATTGTCCGTTGAGAGTGGCCACTTATAATATTCCACCGTATTTGACATTGGACTTTTCCAAAAAGGGACGTGACGTTATTGGAGGTTTTGAAGGCAAACTTTTGCATCAATTGAGTGTCAAAATGAATTTTGATATTGAAGTTGTAGTGCCGCCGAATAATGAGCTTCGGGGAGTTATATATGGTAACCTTAGTACAGGAGCCGTAGAAATGGTGAGTATATCTAGTATTCATAGAAATTGTGAAAATTCCTGACATCTTCTGTTTTTTTTTTCGCTTAGCTCCGTAAGAAAGAAGCCGATTTGAGTCTTGGTTGCATATGGTTCTCCGAGAATCGCAGTCGAGTGCTAACAGCTACAGACACTTATTTACAATCGAAAAATATGCCCATCTTAATGGAGTCCTCAACAAATTTCAAACCCGATTTATCCCTTTGGTTTCCATTTGAGCCCGAAGCCGCTATGGCCTTATTGGCAGGATTTATTATAACCTTAACATTATTCTTCATTTTGACAAAACTTCAAGCTACATTTTTCAAATTGATCCCAACAAATAAGCCCAATATCGGCCTTAATTACATTGCCTACACTTTGGGTATAGCGCCATCGGCTGAACCAATACAAAACTCCAAAAGAATTTTCGTCACATCTTGGGTTCTGTTCGTTTTGGTGATCCGAACAAAATACGGCGCCATCATCTATCACCTCATTCGAAATAATATTTTTCTAAAGCCCCCGTCAACCATTGATGAAGTTCTAAAATTGAATTACACTTTTATTCTAAATCGACATGGATGGAATGAAATGGGCAACATGGGTGTTTTCAAAGATATGCCAGCGAAAAAACTTTCCCTGGAAAATATTCAAACTTGGGAAGTTTTTCAATATTTAGAACAAAATGCACAAGAAAAACTAATGACAGCTGCCCCGATTGAATTTATTTTAGATTATTTGGGCAAGAGTCGGAAAATTGGAGTGCTGACGACTTTGAAAGAAGCTTTTATGAATCAAAATGTTTGCATCTATTTGACGAAACATTCATTTTTGGCAGACCGATTGAATACATTCATATTGAGAACAAATGCAGTTGGATTGATGGATGCTTGGGTTGAGCAAGCAATTGATTTTTCATTTTTTCAAATTGAAAGACCACCGAAGGAAGTGACTATCGGACTTCAGCAATTAGATGGAATTCTATATCTTTGTGGTTTTTTATTGATCATTGCTTCGATGGTGTTCTGCTTGGAGGTTATGTCGATTAAAATTAAATTATTGAAAATTTTCTTTACAAGAATTTAAATTTTTTTTTTGGATTATTAAATAATATTTTCTGAAAAAAAAGTTGTTGATAAATAAAATCATTAAATTAATTAATAAATCTCAAATATCTACAAATCTCGTTTAGAAGAAAAAGTTAATTTATTAATTTTTCTTTTAAAAAATTTCGTGGTTGTAATCAAAATTTTCACTTCGATGTTGGTGATGTCCGAAAAAGTGGGTTTCGTCATACCGTCGTCCTTCCGTTACGGTTTGTGCGGGTGGATCGAATTTCTTAAAATTTGGCACAGAGCATTTACACGTATATCTTTTTACTATTAACGAACAATTCATGAACTACATATATACAATATACATATATTTTATGTATATATGTACCTATATAATTGATTTCTCGAAAACGGCTCTAAGGATTTGGATGAAATCTTCAGGGTTTGTTCCGCTAACCATGAAAAAAATTTAGAAAATGATTTCATTGAAATCTGACCACTGCAACGCCCACTTTTCTTATTTATTGATTTCTCACAAATTGCTCCTTCAGTATGAATAAAATTCTGAGAGTTGTTAATATTTCAAGTCGGATGGTACCTCCACATATGTTGAGATATGTTCACTTAGATGTAGATAGATAATACATCCACATACATATGTGTAGATACATGAGGAGAAAAATATGGTGATACCTTGACTTATATATGTGGAGATAAACCTTGAAATATATGGCGATGCATGTGGAAATACCATCACACTTGTGGAGATACATGTGAAGATACCTTCACATTATGTGGAGACACTTCCATATATGTGGAGATGAATGTGGAGATATCTTGACAAATGTACATATGTGGTGGTACATGTGTAGATACCTCTATACATTTGAGATACTTGTAAGAATACCTCCACCTATTTATGTGGAGATACTTCCATATATGTGAAGATACATGTAGAGATACATCCACTTATGTTGAGATACATATGTATATACCTCCACATATGAGGAGATACATCATGCGGATATCTCTCAACATGTTACGGTGGAGGGGCGGGTGCAGTACACAGAATTTTGGGTGGCACGCTTCTCGAGTTCAAAAAAGGGAGTTAAACTTCTTGGGTTCCGTGTACCATATACTCCGCTTCTCGGCTCCGCTTAGGGTATGTATGTACCTACATTGCACACTTGGCTGGCAGGCGCCTCTGACGCGGGCGTGTGTCAAAAGTTTGACGGAAGTACCATAAAAAATAAAAATGAAATCAATTTCTCTGAAAATCAGCATTTGTCATGACAGTAAACAAGGCTCAAGGCCAAACTTTTTAGTTTGTTAAAGTGAATTTAATTAAATAAAAAAGTAACACAGTAAAAGTAAAATAAAACGTGTCGCCCAGCTATTGAGTTCTTATAGGAGAAATTCGAAATTTTGCATTAGTTAATTTAAAACGGGTAAAACGGTAAAAGATTTCATTTTTTTTAATTTTCTTGAAAATGGCTATAACAAGCTTGATGAGATTTCGTTCCAATTATTATCAAAATTATTGTAAAAAAAATGTATGTGTTGTAAAAAAAAATCACACTACGGAAATAGGATTTTGACGTTTATTGATAAAATTGACTAATTTTAAGGATATTGGCTTAATTCAATGGTTTGACCAATTCTCTTGTAATTTTGCATTGTTGTGTTTCTGAAAAGTACAAAAAAAAAACTAGCATTTGTAATTTTGAAAATAATAGATTTTTAAACAAAAAATCTAGTACTTTTTTGCAGTAATGATCAGAAAGAGACCTTCTAATGCTTTATCAAAAGATTTGTCCAAATCGACTAGGCATGGATTCACTGCTATTAAGATTTGTTCCATTAGATATATCAGTGACAAATTTATGTCGTGTTTCGTCTTTAAACTACACTGAGTACCTAATCTACACATATGCACATTATACTGTATGTTATATCCGTTTTTTTTTTTAAATATGTCCAAGAATGTATAAAATCAAAAACGGATTGAAAAAAAATATATATCTTTTTGCCCTTTCAGCTTTCAGGAAATGATGAATATCATACAAAATATTGTCTTGCATCTATTAGGTATAACATACGTATAATAAAAGCTAACATGAAATTCGTTCTAAAAAGCATTTTCCATATTTTTATAAAAGAAACAAAAAAAAATCAAATGTATACAAAATAATATTTTAGAATTTTATTTTTCTCATCCATCTCTTAAGCTGTTTCATGCCAAAAAGCCTTCAAAAGCAATTCTTTGCACTTGAAATACAATGACAGACAGAATGGAAATGAAAAGTTTTCAAATGAAAATAACCAAAATAAAAACTAAATAAATATATGTATGTCCATAAAAATTGCAGTGTGAAAATACTATTTGAATGTGTGTATACTCATACAGAGCACTTAAGTCATGGGATGTCAGTCAGTTTATGGTTGAAGTTCATTTGCATTCATATATAATAACTTGACTTAAGCGCATATATATGGCGTATAACAGCAAAAGCAGTTTATTTGCTGAAAAGCTGAAATTGCAACAATGAGCGAAAAATAAAATGAATCCCAAAGGAAGAGTAAATGCTATTTATTTATAAGAATTGTTCGCACAGGAAAAAGAATTTTATATAAATCTACCATCAGGAAATATGTTGTGCTTAACAAACAGCAAAATTGACCAGTGCTGTTATGGGTTGCATATATTAAGTTATTTTCACAATCAATTTTTATTTGTATACAATTTTTTTTTATTTTGGTCAGAAAAGATTTAATTAAACTGGAACTTGAGAACTTTTTTCTTTTTATTTTTGTTTAATAGGGAGATACAGCTTTTGGAGTAATGGTTAGTGCGTAGGACTGTCACGTAGGAGGTCTTTTATATCTGAGATCTCTGAGATTTTTTCTTGTCATGAAAAATTGCCTCTGATCACCTTAATTATACGGATTCAGGAGAAAATTATTCCTACCGATAACACATAGGAATTGTTAAGATTTATAAGTCACTAGGCTGGGGTTCTAAACGAGCATTTGCACCTTCAAACTTTTTATATTCTTCATTAAAAAATAAATGAGTTATAACATAAAATGATTACTTAAAATTAGAAAAAAAGCTGCAAGTTACTTTTGTCTATTATCGTGCCATGATTATCCGCTTCTGCCTGAAATTGAAGCTCGTGATCTCAAGATATTTTATTTTAACAAGACGGCACTTGCCTCCCAACCCGTAAAACCATGGCAGTAAACAAATTTGTGAACATTTTGTTTTAAAGTGTCGACTGGCGAATTGACAATTCATAGATCATGTGATATAATATTTCAAGATTTTTTCCCTTTTCCAACTTTTCTCGTATGATACTTTTCCACACAATATAAATCACGATTGACATTTTTTACTGTGCAATTTTTCTTTCATGCAACTTTTCTAGCATAAAACTTTTCTATCAAGCAAATTTTATGAATACAACTTTTCTCGCGTCCAACTTTTCTCACATAAAACTTTTCTAGCATGCTACTACATTTGCATACAAGATTTTTATAGCATACAACTTTTCCAGCATGCAACTTTTCCAACACCTAACTAATTTAGAATAAAACTTTGACATCATTTAACTAATCTAATACAAAACTTTTCTATAGCATGCAACTTTTCTCGCATACAAATTTTCTAGCATGATATTTTTTCGCATATAATTTTTCTTACATAATGCTTTTCTTACATAATACTTTTCTAGCATGTAAATTTTCTCGCATCTAACTTTTCTCTTGTACAACTTTTCTTGCGTGCAATTTTTCTCGCATACATCTTTTCTTGCATAATATTTTCCTCGCATTTTGTATACCTATGCAATTTTATTTATAATATTATGTTTGCAATTCTATATGGACCTCCTGTATAGTTTTTAAATTGAAATTGTTGAAGCCATTAACGAGAAAGTTGAAAATAAAAAAAAACTTTCTATATAGTTTTTGCATTAAATTAAAGTTTTCGTTTACCAAAATAATAAATAATAAAAATAATGACCACACATTCAATAGCCTACAAAAAAAAGGTGCATTCATTTTCCCAACAACAATGTTGTACAGTTATAAATAAAACCCATTAGTTACGATTCAATTTTCTTCAATTAAACATTTTTGGAGTTTTTTTTTTTGCATCATCTTTAAATAGAATACTAAATACTACAGTGATTATTGTTTACCCTCCCTGAAAAGCAATAAAGATATTTAGTTTTATACTATTCTATCTCTAATGAGCTCGCCCATCACAAGGTGAACCTACACAAATTCCTATATAAAACCGATGTGTATATTCTAAGATTCCGATAATCCTACTTATAGTACAAAAGCTAACAAGTTCTTTATAAGAAGAAAGACAAATGGAACATAAAAACAATACCGACAGGACATGGGAAAACTTATACCCGAGACTAATTCCCAGTGTTAAATGTATCCTGTTAATCCTTCGACATAAAAATACAGCATAATATATACCCTGCTAGAGAGATCACTATTCTGAAAACACACACAACACAAACACACATGAGTGGCTATGGAATATATGGAATGGATGTCCTTGCATTAAACAATGCTGAATGAAATCACAAAATCAAATTAGAAAACTTTGCCAATTTGTTAGTCCATGGATTTGTGTGGATAAAGGAGACACCCATCTACTTCCGTTTCCTTTGAGATAAAATTTAGTCTCTTTTCGGATGTGGATTGGTGTATGCGACTTCAACGTGAAAAGATCCTTGTTATTTGCGATAATTACATACATATAGAATTGTAGTCACTTTTCAAACCAAAAACAAAAAAAAAATCAAAATGAAAGGAATGCGGAAATAAGTTCAATTCGGGACAGGAAGGATATTCTGCTGTACTCGTGTGTGTATAAGGACATAAATTCGAAACCATGAAATATTCCAAAGGTGAAAGCAATTGAATTCTCTATGTGATGAAGACGATTAACTGTGTGATATACTGCAATGTACTGGACGGTAGTGAAATTCCAAAATTGGCTCTTCATCGAATTATGCATTGCCTTTGATCCTTTCCATGCCTTGCGGAATTCCACTTCCAATTCTATTGCTCTATATTGCCGTTGGTATTGCAAATACCATACAAACTTAGGTACGTGTGTATATGTATATAATGCAAATAAATTGTTAAACCACCCTGATGGTTTTGGTTTTATTATATTTTGGATGAAGAAGAAGTAAGTTCACTATATATCTTAGATTCCAGTTCTATAAGACAGGACTTGTACATACATACAAACATTTAATGGCTCGAAGCAAAGACAACCGACAACGCACCATATACTCTAAAATACACATATCCTGTGATATATATACGACTATGGGTAGCAGATATACATATACCTACAGATATTTGGGCTATAACACTTCGTTATTTGAATCTATTGGCAGGATTCCTGAACGACCTAAGGTCTGCTGTATAATATCCTTATGGGTATTTAGGAGTAATTTTCGCACTCAATTTCAGCAAAGCAAAAGCAAAAGCGAGAGAAAATTAAGTTTTCCGGGGTCTTAAACAATTACAAGATGTTCAGTTAACTCTCTAAGGTGTGATAATTGATTGCTATCAAAAGGAGGTTGGGCTATGTTTGCCTGTACTTCCTTAGTCCTGCGATGACTAAAAGTGGGTTTTGTTATTATATTGAAGTTATATAGGGATGTTTGGTAAGGTAATTCAATAGCTATGTACATTTTGGTTTTTGGGGTACTTTTCTTATGCGGCTTAAAGTTCTATTTTGAAGTTTTAGAAAAAGGAAATCAGTTTTACTTTGAATTGTGGTCTTAAGAAAAAGTCAAAGCAGATTTTTTGATTGAGCAAAAATTAGAAGTTCATTGGAAAATATATTTGGATTTTGCTTCCCAAAGTTTCAACTAAACTTTGCTGAAATAAAATAGTAAAAGCGATGCAATGTTACTGATATTTTTTTAAATGTTTTTTTTTTTCAGAATGTACATACTTCATTTTTCCGGGTTTTTAAGAATGGATGCATATCAATTTTTCCGAAATAGGTAGAATTTCTTCCAGAACTGGATGAACTAGAAACTTTGAGATTTAGTACGCCATATCAAGAAAAACTAAATCATATTTCAGTAGGTTTACCGGGCCTAGGGCTGGACACGTCACGAAACGAGACCACAGAAACAATATTTTTGTAAGTCTCGTCTCGTTTCAGTCTTTTTTAAATCGAAAATTTCGAAAATTCGTCTAGAATTTTGTCTTGAACACGTAAAGCTAACACTCCTATTATAATACGATTGTTAATTTTCGCCGCCAAAAAAAGCTTTTTTTTTACGTCATTAACAAACCTATTGTGTTTAACCATATTCCTACGTTTTTTCTCAGCCTTCTAAGGACGTTTTATAAGGATACAATTCTAATTTAAAGATAGTAGGCGTGGTAGTGGGCAGAATAAACAAAATATGCAATTTTTTCGAAGAGAGCTTTATTACTAAATTTTAACAGGTTAATGACGTTCAATAGGGAGATATCTAAAATATAATAAAATAGGCGTAAAAGTGGGCGTGAAAGTGAGCTAATTTTAACTAAAATTACTTTCTGAACCATCTGGTATTATTAGGAATACAAATTTTAAAAATCTTAAATTTCAACGGAATTGGTTCAGCAATATTCAATTCAGTTTAAAAAAAAACTAGCTAGAATTTTCTATTGAAAAAAGATTGTTTACTTAAGGCGATATATATGTACATTTTAGTTTGTATTTCACTTTACAGAGGTCAAAAGCTTAGATTTAAAATAACAGAAGTAAAGTTTATTGGAGTGAAACTGTGAAAAATATCAAAATAAACCAATTTGAACAGTGGGGAAAAAATTTAAATTTTTTATTGATTTAATAAGTGTATATTTTAATTTATTTATATAAAAGAGTGCACTTAAAAATATTTTATTAATAAATTATAAGTCAAATAGTCTAAAAAAAAATAAAAAATGATAGATTACAATTCAAATAGTTGAAAAAAAATTAAACAAACCAAGAATATACATGGGTGTTTTGCATAAGATGCGAAAAAAGGTTAAAGCGTATAGATTGGGTTGAGACAAGAAAAAATCGTATAGAAGGGGGTCATTTTCTCAGTCTTTTAGGCGGAGGCAACGACAACACGTACAATTTAATTTAATACCTGTTTTTAAAACTATAAATTCTGTTTTAAACTTGAATTGTTATAAAGTAAATAGTTTTCGAAAAATTAATTTTCAAATTCAAAATTTTGAAAAAAAATAATGTACTGATGTACTGACTTCTTCAAATCAAATCTCTCTAATATTCTAAAACTTTATGCAGCTGATTTTTTAAGATTTTGCGAACAAATATTTTTGTACGTTAAAGTTAAAGGTGGAAATTTACGGAGTGTTTTTGTAACTCAATTTAGAGTTGCAAAAGAGTGCCCAAAGTGGTGTTTCAAAAAATAAAGAATGTAAGAGTTTTAAAATTAAAAAAAAAAATTTAAAAAACTCATTTTTTATTTTAATAATAAACAAATATTTCTAGCAAAACAAAAAACAGGAAATTTTTTTACGTTTTCTCTTCAGTTTTTACGCTCAAAACTAAAAAAAAATTAAGAAACAAATTTTTTTTGCCACCATACATTTTTTTTTTAATTTTATTGTTTCTACAAGCAAAATTATTCATGATCCTGAACTTTGCAGACAATGCGTCCGCTGAAGTTTGAACAACCACCGAAGTCGTTATTCTTGTTCGATTTAAAAAAACTAAAAGGCCATCGCTTCGTCTCGGCAAAATCTAGTGCCGATATTTTTTAGTTTTTTTTATTTGCCTTAAAAAAAAGTTATGGCCAAAAGATTCAAAAACCACCAACAAAATTAACTAAAAAACTTTGGCCTTCAGTCACCACTGTAATTTTCGCCGCATTTTCATAAAAATTACGGCAATCGCTTCGTTTTTATTTCGATTTATTTTTTTTAAACATTTTTTAAATCAGTAAACTTAAGGGTTTTGCATTATAGACCCACCCGAAAAATGATTAGTGCTGAACCTCGTATCAGTCCTTTTTGCACGTTTTTCAGAAATACAAAAAAAACCTGCCAAGTTTTGAATTCCCAAAAGGTGGCTCTGATTTGTTTTTTGCATTAACAATATTTTTGTTAAATTTTTAAACTTACGAGATCCTGAACTTTGACTATCGAATATGTGATAGCATTAAAACAACAACAACATTTCCTATTGTTTTCGTTCTGCTTCTTAGTTGCTCTATGTTTTTAGATTTGTAGAATAGTGGAACACCCTTTATAACACTTTGTGTGTCATTTTTACACACTTTTAGACAGTTTTTCTGGAATTTTAAATAATCGAATTGTATTGCAATGATTTTAGAATAAATCATTAACCCAAAGATTCTCAACTAGAAGATAAACAAATATATTCGATAGACTTTAAGATATAAAAGTTACAGAAATCGTTTTATGCAGGGTAAAAATGTACGAAATTGTCCTTTTTGTTATTAGAAAACAAGTTCAAATTTTGGCATGCAATAAATTTTCTGCATTTTTTTTTCGTATCATAACAAATATCTAATGAAATACAATATGATAATAAGTCATACCTACCTATATTTTCCTGAAAACAACAAAATATGTATATTTGAAACTATAAAGTTTCGTATGATTATAGAAAATCTATTGCCAAGAGGATTATATAGTGATGTTGTCTTGTTAAGGTTTGGCAATAATACATGGTAATAATCGTCTGTTAAGCCCTACCTAAAACGCATTTGTATAGTGATATTGCTTTTAACAACTCAGTCATCGAGAATTGAATCAACCACCTTCTTTATACAAAAAAAAAAAAAAAAAACAAAATATACCTATACAAGATTGGGAGCAAAAGAAAGAAAAAAAAATCAATCTCCATTAACACACCTTGCCATCAGATCTAAATGATGATGAAAACCAATCAATTTGCCACGAAGCCATTCCATTTGCTGTTTTTTATGGCAAATTCACACACTACTGGTACCATCCTTTTCCCTGTTCGACTTCATTCTCTATATTATATGGTTTATTCTGTATGGTGAGGAGTTTCGGTTTTTGTTTTTATGACCTCTGAACACAATCCAGCCAAGAACTCAATAAGCAGTCTCATCTATCTTCGCGAAGCTGGGAATATCCGTATATGTACGATACGAGGAGGTATATAGTAGTGCAGCAGCGCCTTTATGGTGTCATGTCTCCCAACATCATGGCATATCAGGCGAGTCCGCCTCCTTCAAATAAACACACACAAACAGCACAGAAAAACATATATAGAATAGAGTGTGTGATCCGAAGACATAACATCCTTGGCAGATGGCATAAATTAGTAAAAGTTGGCTTCTTATTAATTCCACCGATAACTTGCTCCGCACCACAAACTTTGTCTTGAGAACCATTTTGGTGAAGGGTTCACCTCTTCAGAATGTTGTTGGTGTTGAGTGAAACCTATTTGTTCGGAGCTGAAGTTTTGCTTGCTGCAGTCAGCCAGCCATTTGGGCTATTATTCTTTTTTCTTTTTTTTTTTTTACAAAAACGAACACAATGTGCAGCTGCAGCTTTATGTTGCCTGCATCATGTGTCAGACAGCAATGTATTCATTCATTTATAGAAAAATAAGAAACTGTTCGCTTCGGGAATCAGCTACAATGATGGATGCAGCAATTTGCCAAGGACGTGAGATGACTTTAACACAAAAAATAAATTCAATGAATTCTTTAAATAGCCATGTATGTGAAATGAACTGTAGTTGCGAGTTGTCTGATATTTTTCAGAGGAGGTGATATATCAATCAAGAAGGAGTACATTTTTAAATCAAAAAATTACATGACATTATCGGAATAGGGCTCAATTATCGAAGTGCACACACCTTACTAATAATTACATTCATTCTAAAAGTTTGAGGAGCTTCCTGATTTTCTTTAACCACAAATTTCGTTTAACTATATTGGTCTTCAAGTCATAAGAAAACTCGTCTAACGTAATAAGTTAAATATTCAAAATTTAATGAACTTTACAAGGCTAATTCCAACGACAATAAATAATATTTCCTCTGTTGAAGACAAAAGAAGGGTGTTCAGACGTTTATTTTATTCCCAACAAAAACACTTTCACTTTTATTCACAGTAACTCTAAATCTCCTAAACTTTATAGAGTAAGCGCATTAGTTCTTTACAATAACATACCTTCCTCTACTTCTTTGGTAAGAGTAACTAGCTTATGTTAAGCCCAATCAAGATAAACAACTAAGAAGAAGAGGAGAGCGCAGCCTGCACAGGAGGCTTTCACAATTTCAACCCCTCAGTCATCATCTTAATTAAAAGAGACATAATTCGTCATAAATCTCTGTCTAAATGATTTCAGACAACAGACACTAATGGCATGTCGACGTGTCATGTGGTGGATATTATGCCGACATCATATACACGCAACTGCCTTAAAAACCCCCTCAAGAGCTATAACCGGCTTGTTTGTGGAAGACCTATTATGTACCTACTATGTATATACACAACCCTCTCACCTGTCAAGCATATAAATCTTACCAACTTCATTCGATGTTTCCGCCATTCCACCCACCACCATATACAATTCCCTATACTTGCTGCTACTTATTATCAGAGCTCAACACACACAAGGGAATATTAAAAGAAAATAAACGGAAAAAACATTTTACTGGTGTGTAGTAATTTAATAACAAAAGCCAACTGATGCGGGGCGGATGTTGATGCCAGCAAAAAAACAAGCCCAACGCAACATCGTATGTACATACATCGAACGACGCCACGTGAAATGTTGGCTGACGCCAACCGTGAGCATTTAAAAGTCAATATTAACCAACACCGTGAAGCATCAGAAGCATGCCTTTGTGGCAGTTTAAAAAGCTTATACCGCCAATCGACCTATTATAGGGGGTTGGTATTTTAGTCAAATTAACCGCTAAATTGGTAAATATTTTAAGGCTTGGGATTTTGAATGAATAATATGCCAACTATGTATATGGATTTATTAGGGGTGTCGTCTCCATGTTGTGTGTTTTTTATAACGATTTTAATATAAAATGTAAAATATAAATAAAAGAATTTAAAAAACCGATTGAGTATATTTATATTTTATTTATTATTATTTAATAATGTCACAACATATATAATTAATTGCGACAACTGTGATAAATTTTATATAGGACAAACAGGCAGAACATTTTTTGACAGATTCACAGAACATAGACCAAAACAAAATACAAAATCAGCATTTGCACAGCACCTGATTGACGACAACCACAACTACACAAACTTTGACACCAACCTTACACCCATACACATATGTAAAAAAGGGACAAAACTAGACGCACTGGAAGAATACGAGATATACAAAGCAAATAGAACGGAACAAAACAATATACTGAACGACAAACTAACAATTAAAAGCAACACACTATACAACACAGCAATTACATACGCAAGAAGAAACCGATAACAAAAGAGACAAACACATTGAACACCAACCATCAGTACCTATTAGAAACACAAACATACCAAAATACTAATTAACAATACACCACAAGTCAACAAAATAAGCCCGAAGATGGATGAGAAAAATCCGAAACGCGTAGCTTAAAATTAAAACAAAATTATATATGTTGTGACATTATTAAATAATAATAAATAAAATATAAATATACTCAATCGGTTATGTATATGGGTTCAAGAGGTACCTATACAATGCAAAAACGACTTATTTTGATCCTTAAGTTTGGTTGGATCAAAATAGTTGAATTGATTGTTGTCAATTATTTATACATAAGTTGCAGTTAAAAAACTTTCAAGAAATCAATACCATTTACCAAAGATGAAATAATAAGTTATATGTACATACCTATAAGCACTTATAACATCTTGTTATATCGACTTTGATATTATAGATTTTAAAAAGGAAAAGAAATTGGGTTGTGTAATTGATCTCATCAAGATATTTTCTGAAAAGAAAATTGTTTCTTAACACAAATATTAATTATATAGTTTGGTTTGAGAGCTTTTAATTTATGTAAATATTGGCTTGGCTCAATCTTAATGAGGAATGAGCTAATAAAATGCATGATTGAATTGCATGAAGATGCTCTTGTGGTTCAATAATGTAAGAAGACTGATTATAAAGGAAATGCAGGAAATAGGAAATAATCAAGAATAAGTAACGTTATTTTGATATATACTTGCTTGGTATATTATATGCTCGAAGTTTAATCAACATTTTTAGAGCCGTTTTAGAAAAAAATATAAAAAAAGGTTTTAAAAACAACAATATTTCAAACTGCTTAAAAGAATCCACCTATTTGTAATTTTAACAAAATCGGTAAAGTCATTTACGAGATATAATATGGGAGTAACTCGAACATAATCCAGCTTCCTCAAAATAAAATCGAACTTCTACTTCGAGAGTTTCAAAATTATAGGCAATTGTACTCTATAGATTCCTAACTAGTGGTTCCCAAAGTCCAACCTTTAAAAACCACATTTCACCCTGCAAATAGAATTAAGAAAAAAAAACAGCTCATAAGCTAACTCCTATACATAACCTTTCAAACACAAAAATGTCACTTATTCTACCCCATTTCACCATATAAATAGCAAAATTTAAAATATATAAGCCTTGATTCTTGAGGTCCAAATTGCATGTATTATCAGTTATCACTATAATTATTCATTGAGTCATTCCCTAAAAATATAAACTTTTTTCTTTGTTCTTATTTAGGATAAAAGATTTAGGAAGTAATTTTATTTTTTAATCACATTCGCCTGCTGCAACACTTTACGGCCGTGTTAATAGAAAAAATAGAATATTATTTAAATCTATCATTATTCAGCTTATTTTAATTAATAAAATTACATTTGGCAAAAAAGTAGTATGGAAAATATATAACTAAAGCAAATTAATATAAAATAGTACGTATACGTCACAGTGTACCAATGTTACACACAATTTTACACCTTCTTGATAGTGTAGTCACAAATTTTTATAATAAATATTACAAAATTGTACTATGTAAATTGTAAATTTTAAATCGTGAACTGTTTCGGTATTAGAAAGCATCCGATTAAAAATTTTATCAATAAGCCTAGTACGCAGATTGCGCTAAAATTTAGTTCCAAACATCAGCTAAAAATTAAAACCCTTGCTAAATTTTGATATAGAGCATGCGCTGTGGAGAATATGTCAAAGAAAACAGCTGCTCTCTGAGAAGAAGTGCCCAACCATTTCAATGATTTTTTATATTATTGCAACTGAATTTTATAAAAAAAAAAATGAATTTTTTGGCTGAGATAAATCGATTATTCCAAAATATTCCACCATTTCAATTTTTATTTTTACAAAACACAATTCATACAAAATTCAAGAATTACAGAATCTGTTAAAATTTAGCTTGAAAATTAATGTAGATGGTTAATTGGTGGCCAAATTGCAGACGACCGGTTCGGTAAGTAATCAGCCAACATACCCGTACGTGAGAGATACGCCAGATCAGCCGAAAAAAATGTCATTGTGAAAGTAAGTAAATTCATGGTAGGGTTATGTCACGTAGAATTGAACTGAATTGGCCACCAAGATCGTACGATTGGACTTGGGTTCCTGTGGTTTTTTCTGAAGTCTCATGGTCTATGCCAATTAGCTGCAATTGATCAATGCTCTCAAAGTCAACATAATCCTAATAATCACTCAAAAATTTGGAGGATATATGCGGCAGATTCGTTGAAAATTGGACCTCTTGGATCTGTGCAACTATGGGAGGCAGTGGCAGACATTTTAATGATTTTATATATTCTACATACAAATGGCACACATGAGACTTTCAAATAAAAAAAAAGAATTTTGTTAATACCTCACACACAGCATGTTCTATTCCATTTCAGACCTCAAATTTTCTTGCAGGAATTTATCAATTTCTTCTTAAAAATATTATCGATGTCACTGCGCCCTGTGGTCAAAAAGCTCTAAAAGACGTGGCGAAATCGAAAATCCGCCGTTTCGGTTGATTTTTTTATTTCTGACAGAAACATTATGCTTTTCAAAACAGCTACCAAAATATGTTTCTGATTTAGTTATTTATTAAAAAAATTACAAAAACTATATTTTTTCTGAAAATAAAATATAGATCATATCTTATTTTAAGAATAAATATAGTTTTTTTTAATAGAACTTTATTTTCTTGTGCTAAATGCTAAACTAAAAAAATTAATAGGTACATTTTTGTTTTCTTTTTTTAATTCATTTTTATTCCATTAAACTTATAACTATCTTAAAGCTAGACAAAAATTCATAAAACTAGCCTGCATATCAATAACTTACAACTAACACTGGCCCTACGCAGGCGCTCTAAGTTAAACTATATCATAACTTAATACTAATGCCTTTCGGCCTAAAAACTAATTATCTAATTCTAAAGATTCTTTATTGGTTTTATTTTTTCGCAGAAAGAATGCACAAAAACTTGGTGTCCTACAAACCTACAAAGTTACTAAAACTATAATAAAGCTAATTAAAACTATTTACTACTATGTAAAAAACTATGTACTTAAAAGTAGAATGCAAAGGTACATATTTATATTTACATGTTCTAACCAGGTTTTTGGATAAAATCAGCAGGACCTTGAGCCATGAACTATTTGTTTAGGCCTCAAACTGTTGCAAAATAATGCAAAATGATTGCAATCTTTTTGATTCAATCTAATTGCATAACATGAAGTCTGAAATCTCAAAGTGAAGTCAACGAATGCAAACTTTTAGTTGAATTCGATAATTAATGATTTTTAAAGACTGCATTCACAAAAGAAAAGGATGCATTCTTTTACAAGCCTAAGCCCTGATATGCAAAATATAACTTTTAACACTCTTCGAAGATAAAAGAATTTATTTTAAAACTTGCTTCCGAAGCTGGCATTTCATTCTTACTATGAGTTATTGAATTTCTCAAATGTGTTTGTGCCTTGGTTATTTTAAAAATCCGCCTACCCATTTTTGGGTGAATGCTGTTTACTTCTTGACAAAAGATAAAAAGAGTATTATTAGTATTTTCCAAATACGATTTTGTAAAATTATTGAAAATTTACATTTTTATTACATTTTTTTACATTTTTAAACCCATCCATTAAACATAATTTTGTTTAACTTTGTATTTATTTTAGTTTAAATCATAAAAAATGATGGTCCATTTGCTTTATCCATCCATTGTAGTTATTAAGTTTGCTAAAAACAATGCCCTGTTATAATTTCAATAATTTTTTGATCATTTTGTTAAACTTTCTTTTAATTTCAAAACAATTATTTAATTTGCAGGATTAGCATTAAAAAAAAATTGAAGAAATTAAATATATTTACTGTATGTTTATCTACAAAATGAATTAAAAAAAAATACTCTAAGGATCTTTGATTTTTTTGTTGCATAAATTAAATTTTTTGAAGAAATAATACGAACAAAATTTTTCAGCTGAAACAATTTTCGATATTGTTGTAATAAATAAAAAAAATTGTTTAATACATTTGATCCTTTTTATTGAACTGCATTTATATTGTTTATGCATTTTTAAAATTCTACACCACTTTAACATAAGTGCAAGTATGAGCGACGTGTGACTAGCATCATGCATTTTTTTTTTCTTTACTTTTAGTAAACCTACAAAAAATCAGGAGTTAAGCTTCAAAGATCAGGGAGATATTAGCTTTTTTTTTTGTTTTAGTGTGTAAATAATTTCTTTCGTTTTTATTACTTTTTGAGATAACTATTATTTAAGAAATGAAAAATATCTAGTCAGGAACTAGCTATCTTAGTTTTAATTTGGTCCGTCGGGCACAAACTTCTTCTAAAAAAAATTTCTTTTCAGCATATAAATTTTGTACAACTATCCACAACTTAACTCTTAAACTTTCTTTAATCGATTTGACATCTCTTTCCTCAGTTAACCAGTAAAGATTTTTTAAATATTAATTTTTGAATAAATCGCAAACAAAAGATTTAGAATTTTGATTTATAATTTTTTCAAAGAACTTATTATAATTTTAATATACGAGAGTAAAACAGGATTTATCCTTGAAGTTGTACAGCGATGTTCTTGTGTAAGAAAAAAAAGAAACCTGATGAAAAAAAAAACCATAACAAAAACTTTTCAAGGATCATTATAACATTTCGTTTCGCTCTTCAAGCAACATGAAAACCCAGAAGAAGTAAAGTCCAACAAACTTTGGTCGTTGCTCGTTGGTCCTTCCTTAATTAACCCCTTTACTTTATACCCCAGACCAGAATACATATCTTCATCAACTTGTTCTTTGGTTTAGTCGAGAGAAACTTTAAAGTTCGGCAACGTATCTGTGTAATCACTTCATTATCCCATTTAGTTGTGGACAAAAAAGGGCCAGATTATCACACCCCCATTATGTCCATCGGCAATATAAACTCCTCTTTCACCAGTCACCACCAAACCCAACCGAACCGAACCGCACACAACTCTTTTTGTACATTTAATCTTCGCATCATCTCTGTGATTCCGTTTGGTGCCGTTATATATGTATGTATATAGGGTTGAAGATAAAGTTGCCATAACAGGTTGAGTGTGTGACACATCCTTTTGTCATTCAACGAAGGTCCTGGGTAGTCCATTGATGAGCATATTGTTACCCACTTTGGATGATGTTCGTTCGGTGCTCGTATACTCAGTGTTTAATGTTCCACCTCCCCCAAGGTCCCCATTCAAGTATTTATGTGTGTCCCAGGCAGATAGGCTTTGGTCAGCATAAAGACCTGTCGGTGCGGTACTCAAGCTATGTGTATGTGATTTGAATAATCAATGGCTTGATGTCAAACAGATCTTCACATCATCACTTTGCTGTTCGTGCTGATTTCAAGTGAGTGCCTATGGAAAAGGTGTGTTGTGTACCTATTCATTTTTTTTTCTGTTTGTGGTTTTTATGTTATTTTTTCGTAATCGATGGGGCACGAGCATCATGTTGGGTCACGGTCAATACAATCATTTGATTGGGATGAAGGTAAAGGGATAACGATGGAAATGATTGTCAGGAAAGGTGAAGTGATTTGTTCAAATAACTTTGCTACGTGATTTGTTAATCGATGGTTTCATCTATATCAGGAAAATATTAAACAAACAAAAATACACAGAAAGCTTTAAGGTATATTTATACAGTAAAACCAAATTAACAGCAATTTTGCCTTTTGCAATAAATTCATTTCTTGTCACAAAATTGGTTTATTTAGTTGAAATATTTCTCTATAGAGGCATTTTTAAAATTTTTTGACTGTCATCTTCAAATGAATATATTAGCAGGTTTTAGTGTACATTATGTCAATTTAAATATGTACATACCAAGAAGAACTTATTAAGTAAAGAAAATTGCGGGCTTTCCTTAAAAAATTAATTTCTTTAAAATTAAAATCATGACATAAGCCAACAGTGGATTTTTGTCCCACTTCAAATAGCAATAAAATTGGAACTAAAAATAAAAGATTTCCTTTTGCTAAAAGTTTTCTTTTTATCTTGTACCTACCAAGTTCCTATTCTTATAAATTCTTTTTCACATGTTCTTCATAGCTGAGTACTTTTGCATGTTTGTTTGATTTTTAAAAATTTTTTTTCAATAAACTTCAGCAATTCGTCCCATGCTGTGTGAATTATCGTCTAATTATGTGTGTCCTCCCAAATAACATGCCATTGCATTCAGCAAATCAACTCGTTAGTCGTTATTCATGTTAACACCATCTAAACTTAAGTCCCAACACAATATTCTCCCTTGCTATATGTACATAGGTATATTTCAAATCATTTAATTGTCTTGTCCTTGGCATATACGCACTCTAACTTGTATTATTATGTCCTTAGACATGAACGTTGAGCTAAAATCATCGTAAATCGTCTCGAACTAAAGAAGCTCTTATACCAACAACAACCAGGACCATCAGGACCTCCTTCTATTATGGCACACCCACCATCATACATGCTATACCTCTCCAATATATAAACCGAATGACATCCAAAACTAATTTATATCTAACACTGTCCTAAACAATTGAATTGAAGGATCTCGGCATTAGTCACGTATTGTCCTATTGTCACAATGATGAAGTTTTAATCGATAGATAACATCAACACCATCAGCATCATCAGCATCAGGACCTGAAAAGCCTAAGCTCCAACAATGGAAACTGGTGGTATACGCATACATATATATGTGTATTGTATATATGTATATATCTACACAAAATCGTGGGATGTGAATGTTATGTTAAAACGGTTTTCGTTCGAGGACCGAAAAGTGGACAACAGCCTGACAAGTAGTTTATCAAGTATAGAACATCACTTCCTAACCTATACTACTAACTTCACACCCGGAACTACTCGTCGTTGTAGAGATGTGTTTTTGACTGTTGATTGGAATACTTTCCTCGTCCTTATTGTTTCTGCCTCAACGCCCACCATCACCGCACCAACACCACCATCATGTGTCGTCCGCCATGTTTGTTTTATGGCAGTCCGATTTTGACAATTAAAAAATGAAATTGGAATTGTTTGATCAATTCCGAGTGTAGATATAAGGTTCGAGTGGAGGTTTTGTCATAAAAAAATACATACATACCAATATCGTAGGTTGTTCGTAGTCATGTTGTGTGAAATTTGTATTTTTTAAATTTACACAGATTTAATATTTTTACATTACGAAGTTCTAGGTATAGCTCTAAATGAATTGTTTATTGATAAAATGCAATTCACGGTTCTATCATGTTTAATATCATTTTAATCAAACAAGACAATAGCTTGGTTTGGTCACTTACAACGGTGATGGAGGATATTAAATTCTAGTTTGTAGCCATTTAATTACTATTTATTATTAGATTTTTGATGACTTGGGTGAAAAAATGCAAAGAAAATATGAAAGAGTTCGGCATTCGGCCAGAATCCATATCCCTTAAACAAAAAAGAATTTTTCCAAGCAGAGGTAAGAATAAATATTTGATTGTCTGGTCAACTATTTTCTTGATTTCTCTGGACCTGGGGGATACCAGTGAGAGTATCTCAATCAATAAAAAAAAGCAAAATAAATTGTCGCCCCAGCAGGGAATTTTTGAAGGATCAACCGAATTCTTACCACCGACCGTCCTAGAATTTTTTAAGATAACATGCCGATAGCCATTTCCCGATTTATCCGATAAGCGTTTTTAAGACTGAATATAGAAGAAGCAGCGAATTTGTTTAAAAAAAATCCGAAGATGAACAAGTCGTGATATCTTTCATGCCAGAGGAGCTCATACAAATACGGAAAGAGGTGCATATATCAAATCATGATTTAAGTTTGGGAATAGAATGACGCGTGTCTGTAGTCCGATGACTGGACTATCAGCTACATACATATGCCTATATGGTTATCCTCTGTCCCACAGATTGATCATAGGAGCAAGTCTTGGAAAAGACAAACAAACAAATCGGGACTTATCATCCGATGCCACCGCCAGGAGCTCAATATGTTGATGGTCAAACTTGGGATCGCAGCAAAACATCGAGATGTTTGGATTCACATTTTGAAAATACCCGGTTCCATGTCCAATAAGAGTATAGTTTCTCCGAATTATTTCAAATAAAGGATTTTGACAAGGAGAAGCGTTATCGTGTGACTTCTTCAATCTTGTTCTAGAACTGATATTGCAAGAAGGGCAATTTCTTTAACAATTCCTCCCAAATATCAGGATATGTGAAAAATATCAATATCATCGGCTGCTCCCAACGCACGTGCCAATAATGATCCCTTCCCTGATATTGAAGAAAACGAGTAAGGCACAGATAGTGAATATAATGTTATAAACTGCCGAAGCACCGAATTAGCATTAATTTTTTTTATACATACGTCTTGTATAGGTACATCCAGTCGTAATAAGTCCTTCATTTTGTTTTCTAAGTCAAATCCAATCAAATACCATAAAATAATGTCTAACCTTTTCTTTTAAACTTTTATCGTTATAAGTGCTCTCTGTATATAGAAATTTGGTCATAATAATAATAATCATCTTCATTGAGTCAATTTTCACAATCTCCCACCATTTTGTACAAATGTGTAAACTTCTGGACGTGTCCTCGTTGATTATATTGGAAAACTTTCTAGATATTAGTCCATAAAACTCAACAGGATCTGAGCCTTGGCCTCAATTTCATATTCTCCTGTTAAGCACAGCTTGCAACTTCAATGCACAATCCTATATTGCTTGCATCTTTGCATCGAATGTATTAAGCTTGATATCGCATCTTATGGCAAAAAAAAGAAGGAAATGCATCGAAGGACGACGTTGATGACGACGCCGACGACGACGACAACGCCTCACACCATCTAAAACATCTATAGTATACGATATCACAAATGACATAAATGCTCCTAAAGGGTGGTGAAATCGTATAAAAACAAAGTGCTTCCCTTGGTGACCTCTTCCGCCAACGTCACCGTTCGTCGTCGCTCTGTCTTTCTCTCTCTCGTCGGAAAAATGATTTCGTGCAAAGTTTCCCTTGAATAGCTCACGCTGTGCCTCCTTGGGCTTCTTCTATTTGCTCCTTGCTAAATCAGGCGGAAAAACAGTTTTTTTTTTCGTTGTAGGTATGTGTTTTTTCTATGCTTCTTCCCGATGACATCTATGGAGCCGTATATACCCAAAAGTCCTTGCGCTCTCAGAGAGACAGATAAGGAAAACTTGTGGCAAATGCTATCTCAACTTTTGGTTGTAGCGTGTGATGCTTAGGACGACATCCCAGAACAAAAAAAAAAAGAAAAGAAGAACGACATCGAAAAACGACGACTACGACGACAACGATGATGCTGATGATGATGACTTTACTCATGGAGCTTCCAAAGATATCAAATAGTCGAAGTTTTCCGAAAGGAAACATTAAGTTTTAGGGGACATTCTGAGTTTTTTTTTTTCGTTTGTTTTTTTTTTCTTTGCATTTTTCAGCCCCGAGGCGATAACAAGGTGATTTCCATGCAACGGTTCGTCTGACGACAGCCAAAACATCGATGAGAAGAATGTTCACAGTGAAAAGTGAAAAAACAAAAAAAAAAAACCTTAGATTCGATTCACTTTGATTTTGGTCTCGAAAATTGGATAATTGGATTGAAAGAAATTCTTTAATTCAGTTTTATCTTTTCTTTCTTTGGTTTGTTGGTCTTTTCTTTCAAACTTTGATCAAAGGCGACAAACTTAAATGGGAATCACTTCAATTTATAATTTAAAATTGTAATTTTTTTTTCTTCCCCGCAGATTTTGAGTGTTCGATATAATGTTTATTGACTGTGGGTTTTGTTTCATTTATTTATTTTTTTAAAATAATTTTTGCCAAATTTAATACCAAAAATTTTATTCCTTATATTAAATAGAAAATACTTTATTCTTCATAATATTATTGACTCTAATAAAATTTGGCCTAGAAGTAGATAATATCGTGGAATAGGTTATAGAATTTGTATCTGCAATGGGATTATGGGAGGGAGAAAGATTTTTGATAGAATGATGAAAAATAGAAATAAGATGGTTGAGTACTAAATCTTTATATTTAGGTGGTTTCAAAGTAGTCACCCTTAAATATTCTTACATAAATGCTGTTGTTCAATTAACTTAGATCTGGTAAATATCTGGGTCATTCCTGAGATTCGATAAAAAATGGACATTAATCTCTGCACTAATCCTGTTCCTTTTTCACTCTGAGTTCTGCTTAAACATAAAATCTCCACGGGAGTAAAGGTTACTCCCGTAAAAATGTCACAGTAAACTTCTTGTTTGATTTTGATGTTTTCTTTCAAAAAATAAAAATTAAGGAAATTTTGCCACTGGAGCAAATTCAACCTCATATACCATACTGGATTGTGGAAATTGTCGATGTTGAATAAACGGATGATTCCATAACTGGTATTTCGATGGTTATGTGTTCTTGTTGGAGGACATTAGCCAAAATATTTAATAAAAACTAAAATCATATTGGTGATCAAAAGGTGAATTTCACGAGTGATCAAAATCAGGGTGAGTTATTCATGGGAGTAAGTTCTACCCCCGCTAAAATGCCGCAACTGTAAGCTTCTTGGTTGATTTTGATGTCTCGTTGTAAAAAATTTAAAATAATCTTGCCACTGGAGCAGATTCAACGCAATACCATGACGCACAGTTGACACTGTCGAAGTTCAATAAAAACGAATGATACTCTAGGAACCGACATTTTGTGTACTTGTTGAAGGACATGAGTCAAGATATTTGATAAAATCTAAGATCAAAATAAAATAGTGTTCAAAAGGTGAATTTCACGAGTAATAAAAATCGGGGTTATGATCTTCGATGAAAGAAAAACAATTGGGGGTAGTACAAACTACTGGGTCATCTCCTATATTTTTTTTTGTTTTTTTTTTTAATGATAGGTATATTTATAATATTCACTTTATTTTTTATTGATCTTTGAAGTTGGTTAAAAACAGTAAAATTATACTTTAACTTAAAAAAAATTCCGAATAAGCCGAATTATGATAAGAAAATTTTATTTGTACGTACCTATGTCTTAAGTATTTCTTAAAAAGTACTCTTAAGGCCTGTTTCATAATGTTCTGATTAGTTAGTTATCTAACACATAAATATTATCACAGTCATAAGTCAAAAGTCCGAAGGAGAAAAAGTTTTTGAAGTTACCTTTTGACCTTTTGAAATAAAGAAATAAAGACCCACATGAATAATGGGTTCTTAAAATAAAAATTTATTTTAGATTGTAGGCGTATGACCATGTGCCAAATTTTATTTGTCAAATAACTCAGATGTTACTCAGATAATGTGAAATAAGCCTTAAATTTATTGAGTTTGCAGATTCACAAAAAAATCGCAATCTTTCATCATCCCTAAAGCCTGGTTTCAAATTTAAGTAGAAAATGCAGCTGTTTTCTGGAGCTTCATTTGTAATGAAAAGATTTTCACTGATAACCTAGAGAACGTCTGTACGGATTTGGCTCTTTTTTTAAGTTTTTACGAAAAATTGAGAAAAATTGCTTTATCCATGGATTTTTTGTGTCTCATGATTTGAACGATCTATCTATTAAGGTAATTTTTTTTCTGATCCACTTCTAGTCATTTTTAATAAAAGCTGGCAATTTTTAATATGTTTGAAATTTATCTTTATTTAACAGCCATATAAAACTGAAATTTTCTAACTAATATCTTTTTAACATAAATCATGATATGATTAACTTGTTTGCGAATTCCGCCCACCAACCCGCTTACTTTTCATATCTGTATTTCAGTTAAGGTATACGTATTTAACACCAATAGAACTTTGAAATTTTGTAATTGAGCTCTTTTGACCAACGTTGTTAAGAAAACATAAAATTTTGGTAGTGACCTCTCTGGAACCTATGATATGACATGAATTATTTTTCCTCTCCACTGCCACGCCCAATTATGATTATTGATTATAAAAAAAAAAACAATAGTATTGAAAACCACTTGATCTAGTTGCATGAAATTTTCAGAATCGGTTACTGTATAGGAGGAATTTTAAAGAAGTGTTTTAATAAAACCCGCCCTCACTATAGACCAAGTTCATCGAATTACGGTCGTTGTTCAAAAGGAACTTGTAGGAAAACAATTATGTTGCTCCAGCCTTTCAGAAGGTTTGGCATTATTGGAGCATGAGTACAAACTGCATATAGAGACCTCACAAGGCAGTTCTATCAAATACTGAAATCCTATGTTACAAAACGAATGTTAAGAGCTGGTGTACCACAAGGAAGTGTCGTAGGACCAACACTGTATTTGCTATATAGGGATATTCCAGTGTACAACAATGCAGATGATAGTGTCATTTTAGTGCCTGATAAATGCGTTGTGAGGGAGACAGAAAAATTTCAACCGATAAAGTACAACAATGACATATCAAACTTAATGAAACAAAATCACCTCATATAAACTTTACAAACAAAAATGTTATAAATGTTATTAATAGGCGAGTTTTTTTGGGATTTTGTATATAGTATAGTAAGAAATTCCAAAAAAAACAATCCGCAGTAGCCTTCTGCAGTAGGATTCTACTTCTGCTTTTATTGGCAGTAATTCTACTGTGGATGTTGTATTTGTAACTCGTGTAGAATCCTATTGTGCTGTGAATAGCTTTCCAAAAAAAAACCAGACTAATGTTCCAATTTTTATCATTAGTAAAACTGAACCTTACGCAAATACTGCCAAATACCTTGGAATGACTTTGGATGAGAAGCAAAAGTGGAAAGAGCACATCAAAAGGAAAATAGAGGAACTGAACCTGAAATATAAAAAAATGTGTTGGTTGCTGGTTCTTACCCATCTAGTATCTATCCAGAACAAAATAATGCCAACTGGGAGACTGTACCAAAAAAAAAATAAAAATGCTGAGACCATTACGAAACAAAGTCCTTCGTGGAATAATAAATGTCCCTTGGTATATTAGAAATAGCGATTTACATCGTAACCTACAAATAGAAATGGTTATAGAAGTTTTTTTTTATAAAACAAACTGTATCATGCAACATACTCTGCGATGGAGACTGTCTCAAATGTACTAGTTAATGTCCGAATTGACTAAGAAGAACCAAGCCTCATGAGCTGATGGTCTAACAGCGATGGGAAAGTATTAAAATTTTAAAAGTTTAAACTTCCCCCAATTCGATTTGGTATTAAGAAATACAAATCTTTTTCGATCTTTCATGGGCCTGATTTCCTGGTGGTTTTAGTGCGGTTTCAGTACCACACTATGTGTTACCGAATATTACCAAGTGCCTTTTGAAGAAATCTACCTGTAGAGAAAAAAAAATTAAACCCACCCACTGCCACGCCCAGTCATCCTAAAATTAAGAAATAATATTTAATGACTAAAATTTAATTTTAAGTTCAATTAAACTTAAAGTATGACGTTTGATACTACCATGCACACATTTTCTGATTTATACCATGAGTGCGCCTGCTTAATAAAAAAAATGTAAAAATTTATTCATATGAAATGAATTGGGATTTTTTTTAATGAGCCTTTCCCATTCTTCTTGATGTAGAGCATCTGCTCTGAGCATAGTGCTTCATTTACTAAGTATATTTCTGCAAAAAAAAAAAACTGTCACATTTGAGGCCTTGAAAAAGAAAAACCTATATTCTGTTGGAATGAATTGTACAATGTCCCCACAATTAGTTCCTTTCATTTGTCAAATAATGATTGAAACAAACTGAAATATTTGTCAAAAAAAAATAAAAGGTTTAATATGTAATTTCTATCTAGTCATTGTATCCCAGCGGTAACTTAAATGATTGATTGTTACTAAGTTGAAATAATTTTCCGAAATCACGAACTTCCTCAGTCCCTGCACACCAAAATAATTCCAACTTAATTCTGTCAGCTAAAAGCCAATCTATAAAGGCAGGTACATAGAACACCATTTAAATAAACTGCTGCCCCCCAATTCCTCTTATTTCGATAATAAAAAAAAAAAAAAACAGACAAAATCACCTTGCATCCGTCATATACAGACTACAGAGCTTCTCTCAATGTGAGCCGCTCAATCTTCATTAATGTCAACATCAGTGAAGCCGCACGTTTTTATCTCTTCTTCACCCTCCGCTCCGAACTGGTGTTGCTGATGACAACAATAATGACAGCATTTTCTTGCTCATCGTTTGCCTAACTTCATTCATGAGGTATTATGAAAAAAAAACTGCATAAAAAGTTGTTCAGAAAATTGAAAAGAGGAAAAGAGAGTAAAAGACAAAAAAAAAATATATAGAGTACCTTTATTCCTGAGGATCTCTCAGGCTCCAGCCCTCTTAACGCATCGGACTTAGATGTCATTTGTGACGTAAATAAATGAGTTGTCAAACTTTGTCTATTTGCGTGCCGCCTCATTAATTGTCACCGCAAAATTTTCTGTGAATTCCTCTTTAAGAAAAAAAAAAAATAATAAAGAAAAAAAGACAAACCCAACAACTGTCAAGTGAAGTGTGACAAAACTGTGCCTCGGGGGCGTCTTAATGAAAATTGTTTTGTTTTCGGCAAACTAACTTTTCCAAAGTACTTGTTGCCGAAATAAGTCCCATCACCACCGTTGCCGTTGTTGCCGCATCGTTCTCCAACGGAAATAGCGAATATTGGGGTTGGCGTTAGCGGGCTGAAGCTAAGAGATCCCACAAATGAGATAATCTTATAGCAAGGCGAAGAAAATTTGAATTCCTTGGATGATGGCTTCGTGCCAATAAAAATAAAACAACACTAAAACAAGTCCCGGAATGGAGTAATAATGGGGCGCTATTGTTGCAATACCTACTTTATCTCTGTATAGAAGCTTTTCTGGTTTTAAACTTGTGAATGCCACAAAGTTTTGGCGATAGAAAGAAAGAAAGGGGTTTTCTTCCTCGGCCCGACTCGCCTCGGCACGGCCAAGAGCCAACAGCCAACACAGTCAAATGAAGATGACTTGGTGGACCGAAATCTTGATGAGGGTATTGCATTAATTGTCACAGTAATGGGATTTGAAATTGGGTTTTCGTATTTTAATGAAAAACATTCAGGATTCTTGAAATGTTTTGTTTATTGGGACACCAGCACGCTTTCTATATTTTTTTAAATTTTATTTAGTCATTTCAGAGTAGTAATTGATTTTGTTTTATTACTAATTAAAACTTTTCTCGCGCAACAATGAAAATAATTGAAATCGTGAGTTAATGAGATGAAATCAGTGGTAATTGTGGCTTGGCGTTATATTGTGTGGGTTGAATCCGCGGAGGATTGCTATTTTTGGCGGTTTTTGATTTTTGATTTAATTTAGAAAAAAGTATTTGTTTTATACATCATAATTATATTATATTATATACTATTATGGAAGACTACTTTAATGAACGTTTTAAAGTTATAAATGCAAAATTCTTTTCAAATGTTCCATGAGTATCAAAGATTGCTGCTGCTTTGTATTTGTATTTTTCACTTGCAGTATGAACATATATGTGTAGGTAGGTACTACTTATAGGCCAAGTTATGGATTCGAAAAAAATTATCAAATTTGAATTAATGATGATGGGAAAGACAAAAAAATCGGATCTCCCAATTCTGTTTATCTCTCTGTTCGGCGAAACCAGGTCCCTGCAAGAAATAACACCCCAGAAGTTGTAATGAAATAAGGCTTCAAAACAGGGGTAATTTTTGATTATGAAATTTTGCCCTATACATTAAGGCCCCAACAAACTATTTTAACCTGGGCTTCCACTGTCACTTCTGGAGCCTAAGCTTTCCGAAAAGGATATTCACCAAATACTCTTGATTGGTACTATATTGAAACTACGGAAGAGTTCCGTTTCCTACTGTTTTTTTCACAGTCTCTTATATATATTTTGGTTCGAACTGAGTGTGAATTATAATATGGCAAAAAAAAATGTTCGTTTTTTATTATACTTCATCAGAGATGGAAGAAGTGGTGTTGTCAGAGATTTCGGGAGTGTTGACTGTTGTTTGTATTTATACTCACAGTATCGGTCGGTGAGGGAGACGCAGTGTAAGGCATTATTACCAGCCCCAAAAATAAGTGAATTAATCCCCAATAATTTTGTTGTTCCTATACTAAAGTTTACTTTACTTAGATATGCTTGCACTTGTATAGTTCCCCTGCCCTTCAGCAATCGATTCAGCTTGAATTTTCATGTTGCATTCAGCACAAATCTTTTAATGCTTATAAGCAAAGCTGTAGCCAGACAAATATTTCAGGAGCCAAACTCGGTCTATGTCCTCCAGTGCGAAATATTTTGGCATAGTTCTCGACCTTAAATTAAACTGGAAATTGAATATTGAAGGCCTGCATAGCCTTCTATGCCTGTAGTAAAATCTTTGGTAAAATAGTGATGGGGTCTCCAATCGAAGATGATAATGTGGACGAACATAGCGGTGGTACGGCCGATCCTCACGTATGGCTCGATTGTTTGGTGGCTCACCCTTAGTAAAGCCTATAACATAGTCAAACTTAAAAAGATGCAAGGAACAGCTAGCGTTGGCACTACGGGGGCACTACGATCCTGCCTAACGGATGCCTTAAGCGTTTTTCTTCACCTTCTACCTCTTGATCTTCATATTAAATACCTTGTTTGTTGCAGCGCGATAAGACTAAAGGAATACAATCTTTGGTTTGCCAAGACATAGTCATGGCAATATCACTAATCTTATTCCCACAGATATTTTATCATCAACTACTGACTACTGCGCTCCTACTCTGTGTCTCAGTAGGGAATTGAAAGTTGTTTTTCCATCCAGATAGGACTGGAAAAATGACTTCGACACAAATATTTTTACTGATAGTTCAAAGATGGAGTGTGGTGTTGGTTCAGGAATTTTTTTTCGAATCCCTAAATATCTCTAGATCTTTTCGACTACCCAATTTTGCTAGTGTTTTTCAGGCTGAATTACTGGCAATTAGTGAAGCATATAAGATACTCAAACAAGATCCTAACCAATACGAAATTACCGCTATATCCTAACAGATAGTCAGGCAGCTATTAAAGCCATTAGCTCAGCTGCATCTTCTTCCAAATTGATGCAACAATGCCGAGATGATCTCGCCAGCCTAAACGTGATTTTCAAGGTGACACTTATCTGGGTTCCGGGTCACTATGGTATTGAGGGAAACGAACGGGCTGACGAACTAATCAGGCAAGGTTCGGTCCTTTGTGAGTCACTTGCGGAAAGAGTCGACATTTCACTTGGAGTTATGAAGGGCAATATATACTCCTGTGAATCCCCCCCCCCCTAGTAATGGACTTGCTTACAAGATACAAGGCAACAGAATAGCTGAAAAAAACCGGCATTAAACGATTCTAATGATTTGATTTCTTTTACTCCAAAACCACCTAAAATTAATTTGCATTATTTCCTCCTTTGTATTAATAAATATCTACTTCTACTTCCTTCCTTGCACGTTCACAATAGTCTTCTTTCATATTACAAAATATTAAAATAATTTCACGTTCGTACGTACCACCGACTGCCACTTATAATTGAAATACACTCGCACATCTAATCGTTTCTCAAGTATAGAAACCCTTGTGTGTACTTTTCACAGCTGAACGAATAGACTTTAACAACAACAAAAAAACCTAACACATCTCAGAATAAATGAACTCAACAAGAATTGACTTAAGGAGCGAACAAAAAAGAAAATCTGACCAAAAAAAAAAAACATTCCAGATCTATTGAACCAATATTATATACGAGTATGTACCTAGTGCACAAAACGACCAAACAACATTGGGTTGAAATGTCCCGTCCAGACGTGCAATGGGTCCTTTATTGCGAGTAAATATTTTATGGACGGTTTTCAAGAATTTAATTGTACGGAAAACGATGTGCGGGCGTAAGATGATGGTAGCGATGGTTTGTTCCACTTGATACTAAGGATATAAAAGGTGTCCATCGCAAAATCATAATCTTATTGTATTGTGTGTCCTTAAAGGATCGTAAATCGATGTGGTGGTGTTGCTTTTATATTTTATATATTTTAAGTGAAACCTTTTCACTTTGCTTTTCTATATACATATATTGGTGTACTTATATCGGGGATCGAAGAGGCCAAGAGCATAGGGACAATGGAGGTTTGGGGTTTGTTATGAAATTTTAGAGCTTTAAAAGCTGTATTATTTATTTGAAAGATTGAATAGAATGGTGGGCTCTGGGTGAATAAAGTCATAAGGATAAATAGAAGCTGTTAAGTTGTCAAATATTTCGAAACAATGCAGAAGGATTAATTTATTTTATGATTACATTTTGGGTTTTTATACAAAATTTAATTTAATGCCATTTTTTATTCGTATACAAAACATAAATAATAACACTGTGTGACAAAAAAGGGTAAGAAAATATACGCGGGCGGAGACCTATCACGTTTTGTAGAGCTTGTTGCACTGATTACAAAATGGTATGTAAAAATTCCGAAACACCCCAAAAATCTGGACTTAGGACTAAAAAACAATTTTTTGGACTGTATTTGATTCTTATGACCTTTTTTCGAAAACACAATTCTCATAAAAATAGGCTTACCTGTATTTTGTTTTTGCGTAAAAATACAAAAAAAAAACTATTAATGAGAAGATTAACAGCTAATTTCTTTACAAAGTTCTAACGCTAGTACCGGTACTAGTCTTAAAGTTAATACTCAAATCAGTATCAACTCATTTCTTACACAAGATCTTAGTTCTAAACTTGTCAATTTGATACCGTCCGAGTATTAGTTACGTCTCGGTACTAGCTAGCTCCTCAAAATCAGCTAGTATCTGGTTATTATACCAGTTGTTAGTACTCAAATCGGTACCAAGTGATTTCTGCACAAAAGTACTAAGCTCTAGTCCCGTCAAATTGGTACTGAGTACTAGTTAGGACTCGGTATTAGCTATTACCTTAAAATCGGCAGTCTATTCACGTTTTACTCGAATCAGGCCAAATAATTTTATTCTTTTGATATCTTATGGGCTGTCGTTAGGAATCGCAATGTTTGGGAAGACATTCTTTTGCAATTGCATCAATAATAATTAAAAAAAAACTGTATTATATTCTACCTAGAGCAGGTCCAAAAAAGGCTCCTGAGATTTGCACATAGGGGGTTAGGATAGGATAATCCCTACGATCTTCCATCTTACCACCGTAGACTTAAACTTATTGATATGCCGAGTCTTGAGAGCAGACGTTCTTATTTATGTCTTCATTTTTAAATTAATAAATGGAAGTATAGATTCTTTGTACCTTCTGTCTCGTATAAACTTTAATGTTCCCAAAAGAAACCTGGGGAATTTGACCGACTGCATACATATCTCAAACTGTCGGACCAACTATGAACAATTTTCTCCTTCAAATAGAATGTTTAAATTATCTAATTATTTCAATGATAAATATATCAATTTGTTTGATCAAAGAATAAATTAATCGAGTAAATTCAAGTTAACTTTTTTTGCCAATTATTCATAATCTGTATATAAAGTCTTTGTAAATTCTTTGTAAAGCTAGTACTTAGCTGAGTTAATAAATAAATATTATTTTATTTTTTTAAAAATGCATTTTTTCGCGAACGTTGTAATCGTTTCCGATGTGTTTGTTTCATTGCAGTTATTTGAATCCGTTGGCAAACTACCGCAGGCAAACTATCGCAGTCGTATGATTGCAGTCCGGAAAGTAGATGACCGTAGTAAGAAAGAAGTTCCAACATAGCCCCAGTTATTTCCATTTTTCGTACAGACGACGAACCACGAACTGAAGTAGTTGTACGGACTTTTGAAAAATTGTTCCTGTGTTGTTGACTGCGAGTTACATATAAGCTTCAAAAACGATGTTAAAGAGATTGCGTGGTAACGAATCGCCTTGCCTTAAACCTTTCTCTAGATCAAAGGGATCAATGGTGTTTTTTCCGACTTTGACGGAGCAGCGAGATTTCTCCATAATCATTTGGCACAAGCGGAAGAGTTCGGCAGGGATCCCTAGAAAGAACATGGCTCTGTATAATTTGTCAGTATCGACGCTATCTCCGGTCGATAAGTCTTCTACCGAGTATCAGCAAGGTATTCGAGAAAGTTGTAAATAGAACTCTGTCCAAGTGGGCGGAGGACAATAATATCATACCGGATAATCAGTTCGGTTTTCAGGCGGGACATGACACCAATCATGCCGCGTCTAAACTCGTTTCTGATATCCAATGGAACAAATCTAAAAGACAGTGTACGGGTGCCTGTCTGGTTGACTTGGAGAAAGCTTTCGACACCGTATGGTTAGAAGGTCTTTATCTAAAGCTGACCAGGCTTGGCATAAGTAAACCACTTTTGTATATGCTTTATGACATGCTCAATGGTAGAAAGTTTGTTGTCAAGAGTGGCAATGTAACTTCTACCGCAGTATTCGACATTAAAAATGGTCTTCAGCAGGGAGCGGTTAACTCGCCGATTCTATTCAGCATTTACACCAGCGATCTGATAGGTAGCCTAACTCAAGCAATTGCTTACGCCGATGACCTAATTGCGTACAGAACGGCTACAACAGTTGAGGTCATCAGAATTCTTCTGCAGCGTGACTTCGACAAGATTCAGCGATACTGTGATGACTGGAAGTTGTTTTTTTAGCTGCCGGCTTGACACCAGGGTAAAGGTGATTTGCTACATGGCCCTCATCAGGCCGATGATTGCCTATGGATGCCCGGTGTGGTTCAACGTTGCCCCATCTCAAATGGAAAAGATTCGGGTGTTTGAGAGATGCTTACGGCGCTGCCTTGGATTGCACAGAACACCAGAGTCCGAGTACACACACTATTATTCCAACAGGGTTCTATACAACGCAGCCAACATAAACAGAATAGATAATTTCTTATTTAAGCTGATTCGGGGTCACATTGCAAGAGCGTGTCCTCGGCCAATAGCTTAATTTTCGGGGCTAACTACCCCAACACTGAATACTTCGAGAGTGTGCGTTTAAGTGGCTATGTTCCACCTAACGCATTCCTCTATTTAGACAGTCGAGGGCTGATCCAGGATAGAGAGGCGGTTCCGGTAACCTACCACGTCGGCCGTAGAACTGTGGATAGGCGGCTTCGATATGATCGAGACGTGCTCGAATTCGGTTCATTAGGACTGTGTCCGATCGGGACCGAAAAGATAGGAAGAAGCAGGAGAACCAGTTTTGGTGGCTCAATCCTGAACTCAATAGTTAAAGTCGATTTGCTTTTCTTTTTTTGAAATGTCTTGGCCGACTTACATATAGGTGTAGGTATTAGTTTTAAGTAGGAATAGTTGGGGTGGCACCAAAAAAAAAAAAAAATACAAAACCAATAAAAATCAAAAAAATTACAAAAAAAAAAAAAAAATTATAAAACCAACAAAAATCAACATAAAAAAAAAATTTAAACCGAAAACGCTGCTGTGGCTGTTCTAGTTTTTAAGTAGTTTTAAGTAGTTTTAAGTAGTTTTGAGTAGCTTTAAGTAGTTTTAAGTAGTTAAGTAATTTTAAATACACAGTTTTAAATACGAGTAATATAAGTAGTTTTAATTAGTTTTATTATAGTTTTAGGTAGTTTGTAAGTTTTAAATAAAAATAAAAATGATAAAGAAACCAAGTTTTTGTCAAATTCTTTCTTGGTAAAAAGTAAAACCGACAAGGAATTTTAGGATTAATTAGTTTTTAGGCCGAAAGGCATTAGTATTAAGTCATGATATAGTTAAACTTTGAGCGCCCGTTTAGGGCCAGTAAGTTAGTTGTAAGTTATTGATAAGTAGGCTAGTTTTATGAATTTTTGTCTAGCTTTAAGATAGTTATAAGTTTGAATTAAATAAAAATGAATTAAAAAAAAAAAAAAAAAACGCTGTCGCGACTCAGAAATTGATGAAGAGATGTGGGTTTGGGTTTTTTCTAAAATCTGTCGGAGTGTGAATATTTTGATAGAAGGAAGGTTGGCATATGGTTTTAAGCGAACAGTATGTTATAAGAGACTTTTAAAAGACTTATTCGCTCTGATGTTGGCACAATTCAAAGTATCTCCTTATTTGTGGATAGGGCACTCTATACCGAGATTCCATTCATCGGACATACTTTGGTCCGACCAAATTTCCCCGATAAGTTGGTGTATATGCTCCCTACCAAATCATCTCCCGCTGCTTTGAATAGTTCGGTTGATAGCCCATCATCACCAGAAGTCTTGTACGAATTAAGTTAAGAAATCTTGACCACCATCGTCCAAGTTTAATGTGTGTTTATCGTCTTTGTCTAGCATTATTCTTCTTCGTTTAGCAGTCTAGAAAAGTGTTCTTTCCAGATCCTCATCGCAGACTCTGAATCAACTACCATATTCTTAATTCCCAGTCTCGTCTCGACTGGCTTCCGTTATAGCCTTAAAGCTAAAGTGATTTTGTAGAAAATTGCCCCTTCCGCATAAACGGGGGGAAATAGACCCCCTCCTATAAATTTTTTTCTTAACTTATCTGCATCTTGTGCAAAACATCCCGTATATAAAGTCTTTAGAAGTCTCAAAATTTGTAATAAATCTGCATTGAGCCAAAAACATGGCATGTGAAGTTTTTTTTTGAAATCAGCCTACAAACACGCCCACTTTTCTTATATCAGAGATTGATCTTTACTTTAAATACCTTGAAAGTTGAAATTTTTTAATTAAAATCTCTTGAGTCTGAAGCATGTGTAATTTTTAAAGTTTTTTAAGTCCGCCTACTGCCGCACCGTATACTTAAGGTTTTTTTTTCTTAAATGAAAGTTTAAATTTTTTACTTAAACAAATATTAAATCGGTTTTACTGCGAAAAGTGTAAGGGTTCAGTTCGTACCTAATGTATAATTTTTAAAATCTAAAAAAACTCTTAAAAAAGGACATTTTAAAAAATTAAGGTTTATCTAAGTATAATAATGTTAATATATAGTTTTTTCTTTGTATTCTTCATTTAAATTGAAATTGTTCCTTCAAATTTGATGACGCTTCAGAAAAAAAACAATAAGAAAAGAATTATTTACAGCTTTAAAAACAAGGGTTAGAAAAATCTTCTACAATCTGCCAAAAAAAATATCCATTTCTAACGGATTTCAACCATACAAGCGGAAAAAGTACCAAATTGTACTCTGATTTACAGATATTTTGTGTTTGATAAGCTGTTCAAAATCCCTCACTATCACTATAGATATATATCTAACTCGCAAAGTATATATTTCTCCCCGCAAATCGTTCCTACAAAAATAACGACAGCCATGACAAAATCCCAACCAACAAAATATCTGTTCACTTCAATCAGCTTAGCATCCACAATCGGCAAACAAATAAACGGACATCCACTAAAAATTAAAGGGCTCACAGCATGAGAAGCCAATCTCAAATAATTCAATCGCCCAAAAACAAAAATAAATAAAATCCCCTGTTTGTTCTATCGCAGCCAAATGCCGATATGCCCCGCAATGCCCAAGCCGAAGCCGCAGATCAGTTGCAATGTTTGCTATTCCATCGTCAGTGTGTTATTGGGCAAGAAGAAGGATTCACAGATTGCTTCTGGTCCAGCGACAATTTCAGTCAAATAAAAATCCGATTGTGTGTTTGTGATAACATAGAAAAAGGACGACGATTATTAAGTGTCGTTCCGTCTGTCTGTTCGGTTCAGTTCAGTTCGGTTCGTTCGTCTTGTTTTCAATCTAAGCACTTTGCTGGTTTTCTAATGGAAAGTAGTGCTACGATGCTGTTGTACTCGTATATATACCGATTGAAACCCCCCGTTAGAATAAACACTCCAGTGATGAGTTTAAGATAAGCACATACGACGACGAGTCCTTCACAAGATGACTCTATTCTCTGAAGGAGAAACAGAAGATATCTCTTCAATGGATTTCCCAATTTATTGTTTACCCCTAAAAAATAAACTAAGCCAAAGCAAGAAAGGATACACACCACACACGGAGCGAAACAATTTTGCGAAGGAAATCTCTGGGCGTGGCTTATTACGTAAGAAAGTCCTTAAGTCCATGGACCGTCATGATATTAGTCCTCATTCAAGTATCGCCTAGTGGTCATTTCATGTTTTTTTTTTCGTCGATTGTTTTTGTTTTTGTAAAGATAGAAGGATGAACGTCAGTCTTGTTGGTGGTCTATTCCTGTATATTCCATGTGTTGTTGTTTTTTGTTTTTTTTTTCCACCACTTTGGTCGTTTATCCTTAAAGGGTGATTTTCTTCTTATCGATGGGTTTAGTCATCTCGAGATGCCTTGAGGCTGTGCTACTGCTTCTTTCTTCTATCCCTTCCGCTTGCCACACTTTCATAAAATGTTCTTTGTTATTGCTTTGGTATTAGTTTTTATTGGCGATTTGTGCTGGTTTTTATTTTTCTTATTAAGGATTCATTGTTAGGATCCGAAAGTTTTATGGCGATTTTATTTGTGAGATGATAGTATATATAGGAACCTTAAAATACTCGTAAGTTTTAAGAGAATGAATGTCATAATGCGTGGTCGTTATTTTGAAAGTTGAGCTGACGAATTTAAAGGATTTTGTGTGTAAGCTAACTTGAAAATCTAATCTGTCTTTAGCTAATAAGTTCTTATTACTGCATTGATATATTTTAGTATTTATGAGCTTAATAAATAATTATTAGCAATAACGTAGATGAAGATTATTATTAGCGTCTATTTGTTAAGAACAAATAAAGAAGAACCAATAAAACAAACTGAGTAATATCATGTCTTTATGACAGCATAATTGAAGACATGTGTGGAACTGAGTCCAAAGTTATTCTAATTTCATAATATATTACTTATTTTTGTGTAAATTTAAGCAGTCTTATGATCAGTTGCACAAAAATGGTTCAAGCTTTTGACTCATCAATTTCAGTGGATTAAATGAGATTCAACGCTGGTTCAATTAAAAATATAATTGGCTATCATCACTCTTTTTAACCCTGAATCATCATTAAAATTCAATTAATCCGCCGTTAATCGGTTAAAATTACTTAACTATACTATTCATTTGTATGAGTGAAACATGTACATATTTCAAAGCGAAAGTGGTAGAAAATTAAAAAGGTTGGTAAATGATGAGAATTCTTCATTTATAGGATTTTTGTAAACTAATTTCTTTGCTATAGAATAATTTGATTCAAATAAATGTATGTAATGAAAATTAAGAAAATTGAGAAAGGTTTTTGTAGGTGTTGAATTGATACAATATTTTTTAGAGCTATCCAATATTCGACATTCCTCACTCCTCACTCCTCACTCCTCACTCCTCACTCCTCACTCCTCACTCCGCAAAAATCGTTTCTCTTTACAATCATTTTAAGCCCTTAAAAGAACTTTTTTAAGCTATAAATCTTTTCAGCAGCATTCTTAGCTTATTGGTAGAGAATTGCTGGATCCATTTTCCACTAATACACTGTCGTGGGCACCACAATGAAATTCGGCATCATTGTCACCTCGCTTTTTCATTTGAAAATTAAAAAAAAAGCTTAAAATACATTTTAAGCGTATTTTTTTAACTTTTTAAGGAGACTTTTGAGCATTTTCCAGAATTATTTCTAGTTTAAAAGCCTTTTTGGCGTTCCGTCATAAGTTTAAAAGTATTTTCAAAAAAATCAATATTTTTCCTTTAAAAATTACCTGTATAAATACTTGAAACTAGAAATAATAATTTTTGATATTTGGAAGCGCTTTAAATAATTACATCGACACCTATATTAATTTCTCTTCTATTTAATAATTTTTCTCACATCATAATCTTCCTTTTCATCAAAGAAGGATCCATGAGTTTTCAAAAACTACTGACTTATCCCTTCTGAATTATAAACGAGAATATAGCTGCATACATAAAATGACTCCAAGAAATATCAGATTTAAAGCCATCTTGTTGGTTGTTTCAGTTAAACCTGAGGCATTAGCTCCTCTAAACACTTCAATTCCTATAAGCATAAAATGATTTAATTCCATGAATAATCAATCGATTCCATGACCGCTGACTTTTTCCCATTAGTCGATATGTGTTTGTATGTGCAACTTGCCCTAAGCCAAAGTTGAGAATTCTTCCAATTCCAATAACTAGCTGGTATACAACATTCTCTCGAACCCCTTTATTTGATTTGCCTTTGGATACAAAAAAATAGCAACAAAGTATAATCAATTAGCATTTTTCCATTTGTGAAATGAAAACTCGGCATTGCATTGTCAATAGCAAGTGCTTCATTTATGATTCTTTCCCGATGGGATGACATCAATTACGTGGGGCCATAACGACAGCGGCGTTTTATAGAAAAACTGATAATCAGCCGTATTGACAAAATAAAACCATCCTCCCCGCTTCCCAAATGGAAATGTCACATGAATGAGTTTTCATTAGGCGCTTTCACCCTGAGGTGTCCTTGCAAATCAATATAAGGATCTGAGGGTTAATGCCGCAAATTTGACAAGTGCTTCCCCACCACAATATATTTCACTGCACATGCGGGGTTCAGAACCGGATTATTGTGTTCGCCAAATAGATCAATAATTTTTTTTCAATCAATTAGTTTATTGAAAATAATTTGTTTTTGTTTTGTTTTGGGTAAACATAATTAAATCTATAAATATTAATTTTTTTTAAATTTTATGAAATTTATTGTTTCACTATTCAAAATTATTTTTATTTCTTTGTTCAATCGGATTAAATGGTATTTGTTTTATTTTATCAATTGAACGCAAAATAACCAATAATTAAATTTCATGTTATTTAATTTATCAATACAAAAATTATAAAAAAAAATTATTTCTACAAATAATTTTAATTGTTTTCTATAGGACACATAATTTTTGTTGTCCTTTTTGGGAAGTTCCAACCAAAATGAACTAAGTTAACAACAATTTCAATATTTAACATTTAATGTTGCATGCAAATTGAAAATTTAATTTCTATCTCTCTCTCAAGGGAAAAAGCAGTTCCGGCCATTTAAATGTTCAAATTCAACCCTAAGATCTTTGTTTGAAAAAAGCCGCAAGCAATCAAATTCTTGCTTAAAGAGGGTGAACACTGAATACTTCAGAGATAAGTGTGGTGGCTTGGCTTGGGTGGCTGGTGAGTTGTGGTGTTGGTCTTATCTGACACTTTGTTTTTATTACAAGAATTATTATTATTTGAGCCAGAGCCAGCGGAATGGTGCGGGATGATGGTGTTGGCGGCGACTACGAGGGAAGACAGATTTAATTTCATAAAAGGTTTTTTTTTTCTCAAATCTGAGAGTAAGAAGCCTTTTAAGGCAATAAGTGTTATGGAAAGCGAGATTAGAAGCAATAATTTAAATAATGGAGTGATTATTAAGTTTTTCCTTTTTTTTTATTTTATACGATTTTTTTATTTCAATATTTAATGGAATTTTATATAAAATTAACTTTAACTACAAATCTTTATGAAAGCTATAGAAATGGGGTCAATGCAATTTTTTATTTTGTTTTAAGAAGATTTTTGTTTTGCTTGTGAAATAAAATAAAGATTTCAATACATTTTTTATTTCTTTTACAACCAATCGTGCACTTTTTTTAATAATTAAAAAAGAAAGAAATATATTTTTAGTAATACTATTTTTTCAAACTTTATCCTAGAATATCGCATTGCACGTAATTTATGCTTGCAGCCACCACTTTGCATTTTTTATATCAATTTTACATTTTATACCTAAAATCTTCATTGAGGAAATTAGTTGTCACTTTTGTATATAACAATTTTCGTTTGCTAAAAAATTTAATTTATAAAATTAAATTACGATGTTTTGTTATTCAGCTAAACTTTATTGAACATGAATTCACAATCCATAACGCTGCATTTACTAAATTGAATTTTCAACAATTAAAAAAAAAAAGATTTTTTTTTTTGGAAAAAGTTTCCACATTATATCCCTTACTTATAACCGCCTTGTTATAAGTAGTAGTTACATTCACAAACACCTACTTTTTTTAGTTTTCCTTGTAATTTGATTAATTTGATTGATTGTGCAACTCCAACCCACGACGACGTCGACGAATAACTTTTGTGGTAAAACTTTCACAATCACATAATTGAAGTTGAAGGTCTCACCTGCAAATTGGTTGCACACAAGTAGGTAGTATTGCCCTTAACGACAACATTGTCGTCGGCGACGTCGTTTCTCAGTTCGAGTATATATATGTATTTTTATATGATTTGTTCAAAGCAATTTTTTGTTCGTTCAATTTTTGTGTGCAGTTTTTACTTGCGATATATTATAGGTACTATTTATAGCAAGTTATGGATTCGTAAAAACAATCGAATCATTTTTTTGATTTTCGATTTTCTCAAAAACCGTTCAAGTGATAGCTATTGATTATTTTTTTTATACAGAATGTTTGAAAAAATTTTAAAAGTTTTGTATACCTACCCAAATTTTCAAAAAATTGTTTTTTGGATTTTTAAAAAATGTTTCAAAAATTTTGTTTGACAACTTAGTTATTCAGAAACGATTCGGTTAATTTTTATTAAACTTGGCACCCAGCAGGTTTTTAACATTATCTAGCAGATTTTAAATGAAAATTATTCTTATAACCAAAAATAACGGTACCTCCCATACAAATATTTAAAAACCGGTATTGAAAATCTCATTTTTCTCAAAAAATGAACTAATATCTGTACGATCTACCATTTTAATGGAAAGACATTTTTCTATAGTTTAAAAATGGTATCATAGGACCATTTTTTGGACTATCTCATTATCAGTTGAACTAATTTTAATGAATTTTCTTTTACAAAAGCTTGAAATAAGTTCTAAAAATATATTGCATACATAAATCTTTAAAAAATAAATTTTTGGTTTTTAAAAAAATTTTCAAAATTATTTTTTGAAAATTCCATATTTCGAAAATGGGTAGATGATATTTTTTAAATTAATTTTTTAATTCCGCATTAAAAAAGGCTTAAAAAATTGCGTAAACATTTTTTTTGTTATTAATTTTTTCAAAATTTTCTATATAAACAATTATTTTTTTTAAAAAAACCGCTACGATTTTCAATTTTTTTTCTCATAAATATAGATTTCCTTAAGAAATCGGATGATGTACATCGCATAGGTGTTAAAACAATTTCAGAGGTTGTTTAATCAATTTATGATTAATTACATATTTTTTTTTACAATTTTTCAGTCTAAACTGTAAGTTCCGTAGATTTGCAACACGGTGGTTTATTGTTCATAAATAAATGGACCTACTCGCATAATACTACCTTAAACTTAAATACGTTTAAAGCAGGTGGTATACAATATAGGCTCCCATAACTAATTTATTTCTTTTATAAGATAAATATAGTTTTTCAAATATTAAAACTTTACAAACAAAGTATACGATCGCACATAAGAGCAAGTTCGTGCGACCCAGTAGTGCACATATTTTTTTAACTATTTTTAGTGGTTCCACCATCAATCGATGGTGCAAAATAAACATTTTTCACTATTTCTCATCAAATATTTGCAAAAGAACTCACAAGACCAAGATAACGTGTTTGCCATCAGTGGCTATGTAAGGGAAGACTTTTAATATTTCGCAGAGATATTGTATGTGTTAGACGGGGTTCTTGTGCATCAAAACCTTCGATCTTATGTATGTATATCTGGCTATATAAGCTTTCAAAATTATTAAAATGCAAAATCCTAATATTCTACAACACTTATGTAGATTGCAATTGCAATTGAAAAAAAAATTCAATTGAGTCTTGTGTACTTGCTCTAATAAAGTAAAGTACCTACACAATTATTGGAGTTTTAAGCTTTTTGTTTTATTTTTAATTATTATTTAATATTAGTCGCTTTCTTATAAAAATAATTGATTATTTATTTTTCCTGTAAAACAAAACTTTTGAAAAAAAACATCTGTTTCAGAGATTTCGAAGTCTTTTGTCATTACATTACATTAAACTCTATAACTCAGAAAAAAAATTATTTTTCATTCACATTTGCGAAATGCAAAAACATTCAACGAAAATCCGGCAGATGACCCCCTCCCAAGTTCTTACCCTCGAAAGGCATTTAAAATCTAAATAATGCTTTGCGAAATAATAATACGCCAAATAATAATGTCAAAACTTCCGTTGTGCAGGCGCAGTCAATATTCTATGATTAAAATTAAAAAATCATGGTGATTCGGTAAATTAATATCTTGTATTGATTAAGAAATGCAAGTTAAAAGTTGCGATGTGAAATATGAAATATGATGGCGACATAATAACATAGCGAAATTAAAACTTGCCAAAAAATGCGAAAATATAAAGTTGCTAGGCGAAAAACTATGCGCCAAAACTATATGCATATACAAAACAATAATAATGAAAATTCTCAAATTTTGGGATGTCATTTTATTTTTTTTGGGGATTTATTTCATTATTTTGTTGGGACCTTATTTGATAATGAAATAAAGCCGCAATAAAGTGTAATATTAAAAAACATACTATTTGGATGGTTTGTAATTGGTTTAAAAACGTTTTTATTTATTTGCAATGAGGCAGAAATATTTTTTTATGACGTTTTGAAAGTCACACATTAAAATGATTTAGCACTTAAATTGTGAAATTAATTTAAAAAAAAGTAATTATAAAAATTATTGCCATTTATGACCATTTTTTGACCTTTAAAATGGTAATCTAATAGCCAATAACTCAAATCAAATAGATTTTAAAGACTTTCCAAATGGTATTCTTGTTTTCGAATATCCCAAAAATAAGGGATATTGAAAAATTTTAAGAATTCATTGCAAATAAAGCTAGGGCTGACGATTAAATGAAACTGACTGACTTTTTCTGACCAATTACTGCCCTTCCAGATGGCATATTTTTTTTGGAATATCCCACATATGGAATGCAAAGTTCCTAGAGCCTTAAATTACACTCCTTTCCATACAATAATTTCTTGTTTTGATCCAACTTATACTCAGTCTAGATTTACATTGCATCTCATGTGATTTACCACGTACTTACAACTCAAAATCCCGAAAACACAATCCAGAAAACTCAAATTTCCAAAAGACCAAGTTCCATAAAACCCACTATCTTGAATTCAAAATCCCAAAAAATTACATAAAATAAATATCGGGGTATTAATATACTGGATTTTTGGGTTATGATACACAAATTATTATAAATTTCTATTTACATTGCTGACATATTTTGCACATTGTTGAGACTTTCTATTTCTAATACTGTGCTCATTGTTGAATTGAAGTCAAGAATTATATAGGGACAACAATTCTTATTTTATTTTCTTTTTTTTAACAATGCCTTATGCTATACTTTTAAAATACATATTATGTCTAGATAAATTCACAAATAAAGACCTAAACAATAAATTTATTCTTAGAATACAAAAATAAACAGCCGTTGAAAACATCCTTCAACATGCAATTACATCTACGTTATATCAATATATACCACCATCACCACCTGAGTTGAGTATCTAAATATATAGAGGAGCACTTCCTGAACCCATATTCTATCCATCAAGTTGAGTCTCTCCACATACTAGATTCTATAGAAATTGCAGGTTAAGTGAAACACAGAAAGCCCATTTGTACCACTCGATGTTCGATGAGAGATCTCGGTCTATGGCTATAATATATGGAGCATAATGAAGTAAAAGAAGCTTCACCTGGGCCTCCTATGCAAAACACACACAAACCATCATCAGGCATATAAAGTGAGTTGTATGTATGTAACATGTATGTAAGTGAGTTGTATGTATGTAAGTGTGGAAAATATGCGGCACAGGTAAACGGTTTATTTATGCAAATTGCTATTGGCTTAGTCGGCTTGTTTGTAAAGGTGAATATCACGGAAATGTTTGTTTGTGGATTTCTGCATGGTGATCCTTTAATACTTTTAATCATTTTTAAAAGGTTCAATATAGTCAGTTTATTTTGAGATATTTACGCCTTTGAAGGATTGTAGGAGTGTATAGTATGAACTTTCAGTGATATTTTGCCTTGATTCTTAAATTTTCTACAAAAATAAAAATTATAAAAAATTCAAATTAAAATGTCAAGGCATTCAACACATTTTTTAAACTTAAAGCAACATTTTTAAACTTTGGATGTTTGCAAAATGTAATTTTACAAAGACGACAGCTCTGTTCTTTTTACATCATTCAATAAGCAAAGGCAAATCTGTCATTTCAATATAAATTGTCTTACTTGTGAAATTCACAACATTCTTCAACTATACGTCTGACTAAATTCTACTCTACATCTGATGCTGCTAGAAAACTCATTGTTAACGTTTTACGTTACATCCTGGCGTGTGGCTCAAAAGTTATAGACCCAAACAATATGATGGCATTTGTTATGCTAGGCGTAAATGCCTAATTTTATTATTACTTTCCCAAAAAATATGCTTGTGCCTTAAATAGACTCAGGCTAAAGAGAGAACTCGGTGTGAGTGAGCATAAAATGTCAGTCAGCCGTCCATCTTCGTCGTCGAGTCATCAAATATATTTTCGTCCTTCCATGGCCCACATCATCATCAGCATCGGCCTTCTATCAGAGAATCAATTAAATTAACATTGTATATATATTACTCTTACCTACACTCCTGGTAGCACCTGCTGGGATTTTGGTTTAAAAGAGATGTCTCTATATATATGTACATTGTTTGAGTAACAACAACACAACACTGTTAGGGATTGGAATTGTTCGATAGCTCATGATGCCTGATGCTCGAAATTGGATTTTATAGAAAGTACGATGATCCTCCTCTAATCACGTGCGGCGATAATTGGATAAATGGTTGCAAATTACTTTCAATTATTTTGTATATTCAAAGCTTGTATTTGGTGGTGGTGGTGGTGGTGTGGTGTGGTGGTCTGTGGCTATTTTGATCCTTGTTATTTCCTTATTTGTCTGACTGCTGCTTAAATTGCTGCTAACAAATAAATACATAGGTATAAAAGGATTGTGAATAGAATGCCCAATGATACAGTTATAGTAGGTATATATATACCTATATAATTGATGCATTGCAGAGTTTCATTTGTATACGAATATGATGAGTTTCTGTTTTTAGTTTTGTTGTTTGTTGACAAAGCGGGGCTTTTTGTTTTGATGGAATCTTTGACATTATGCGTTGAAAACTTGGTACGGAATGGACTATGAAGACGAATGAAACATAAAAAGTACTTATTATGATCTGTGTAGTAATATGTAATTGTTTAGAGAGGTTTAAGAGACGTTTTCCCAAAAGCCATAGTCCAATAAAGAAAATCCCCAAGCGAAAAACCCTAAGAGAAAATCTTTTGAAAAAGAAATCTCTCAGAGAATTGAATTGAGCAATCAAATTTGGAAGGGTTAGTGATGTTTGCCAAGAAGCCATATTCCCTAAAATAAAATCCCCAAAGCCAAAATCCCCACACTATATATCAAGTAAAACAAAATCCCTAAGATAAAATCCCTTGATAATAAAATCCATTACTAAATATGTTGGAGATTATTGGATATTTGTGGATTTTAGCAAAACAAAATATTTATTGGGGATTTCGTCTACAGGGCGGCTTTCCCCATGTATTCATTGTTGGATTGCATTTTTTGGGTCATTCGTCCGAGTGAATGTTTTTTTTTTGGGGGGATTACATATGTTTGCCATTTGGAAAGGGCTTGTGGTAATTGCCCAAAAGCCATAATTCTAAAAAGAAAATTCCCAAAGCTAAAATCCCCAAGTTAAAATCTAATAAAGACAAAATCCCCAAGTGAAAATCCTTTGAAAACAAATCCCAGAGAGAAAATCCCAAAAAGATGATGTACACGCAATGTCATTATAATTTATATTATATTCCTGTAAGACTTCGAACTGGGAAAGTTTCAAAAGAAAATATTTAGTTGGTTCATAGAAAGCTTTTCCTTATAGGGATTTTGTCACTTTGAATTGCATTTTTTGGGGATCTTGTCCTATTGGGATTTTGGTTTTTGGGATTAAATCTGCAAGAGTTTTAAAATTCTAATATTCATGAATACAAAGTGCGAAATGCGGAGGGCGATCTGTGGAGTGCGAAATTTTGCCAACCTAAAATTAGCAGTACTTATACTGATTTAAGTGATAATAACTGAGGAGTGCGAAGTGCTGAGGTGAAGGGCTCGGCGAAATAAGGCCCCAGGAAATTAGACCCCTAACACAAAATGAAATAAGGCCCCAAAATTGGGGCATTTTTTTCATAACGAAATTATTCCCCATGCAACAAAGCCCCAACGAAATGAAAAAACACCCCAAAAATAAACGAAACTACACCCCAATTTGTTTTGTCCATATTTGTAGTATTTTCTCAAAAATGAAATAATACCCCAATTTGTTTCGTCCATATTTAAAAAAAAATTATATAATACCCTAATTTGCCAACACCCAGCATTACGGCGTATAAACAATGAAGTATGTATGGGGGGGGCATGCTGCCCCCTGCAACCCCCTGCTTGGGCACACTATAGGATTTGGGGTTGCAGGGGGAAGCATGCCCCCCATACATACCTCACTGTTTATGCGCTGTAATGCTGGGTGCTGGCACTGTATTTATCTGAGCAAGCAAGGTCCTCGATTAGCGAATTTTCATAATACTTTTTGTAAAAATTATGCAAATTGAAATAAGACCCCAAAGCATTTTTAAAATAAAATTAAATTAGACCCCAAAATTAATGTTGGGGTCATATTTCATTGGGGTCTTATTGCATTATAAAATAAAGCCCCAATAAAAAAATGATAAAAGGCCCCCAAAAATGAAATAACACCCCAAAATTGAAAAATGTTCGTTGTTGTTGTTTTGCATTCAATGATATGGGGCTTTATTTCATTTTGTTTTTGGGGTCTTTTTTCCTGGGGCCTAATTTCGCAGAGCCGAGGTGAAGTGCAGTGTGCGAGGTGTGGAGTCCGAAGTTTACCAACATAAAATTGGTAGTATGTACTTACATATATTAATTTAAGCGATATCAATTTCGGAGTGCGAAGAGCTGAGTATAAAGTTCAAATTGCGGAGGGTGATGCAAAATTATAATTGCGAAATGCTGAGATCGAAGTTTTTGCTTCGAAATTTGGATTGCAAAGTTATAATTGCAAAATGCTGAGAGCGAAGTTTGGGGTGCGAAATTTTGAGTGCAAAGTGCTTATTGCTAAGTGTGCAGTGCAAAGTGCGGACAGTGGAGTGCAGAGTTAGAAGTGCCGATTGCGAAGTGCGATTTTCGAAGTGGAAATTGCGGTGTTTTGCCAATTACTAACCCATGATTGTCAGTATTTATATTTATAAACTTATACTAATTTATGTAATAGCAAATAACGATCAATTTAAGTCCAAGTTAATTGAAGTTAATCCGTTCGTTTATGGTAAATAACTTGATTGCTTAGTGAGAGTAACCATCAGAAGCTCAAATCGTTCGACGCTATATGACAAAATCACTTTTTTGAACTTTCCCATAATTGTATACGTAAGGATAACTATTTCTTAAATGAGGCTTATCTAGCTTGAGTCCGTCAGAGCTGAGTCTGTTTTTTAAATACTCTTTTCGTTTTTGTACATTAAGTAAAATTTCGCACAAAAGTCCTTATTTAATTCTCTTCAAAAACATATACCTTTATGATATGAGAAGTAAATTATTACCTGTTTAACGAAACATAAAAAAAGAGTTAACAAAAATCAGCAGTGCATTAAGGCGTTTTCAAAGAAAATAAAGTCTGTTAAGTTTAAAATGTTATTTTTCAATTTCTCTTTGAAATTTCAAATATTTCTTTTCACATATGTATTTTATTGTATCAATATCGAATTTATTTGAAAATGATAAAAAAACGAGTTATTATTATTACTTGAATCGAAAAAACCACAAAACTGATGCTTAAAAAATATAAAACTAAAAAAAAAAACAAAATGTTTTTCGTTTGAAAAAAAAAATACACTGCACTCATGTGTAAGCTTTTCTGAATTCAAAGTATATGTTATATGAAGTGTGATGAGGTAAGCAAAGCAAAGCAAAGCCCGAGGAAAAGGAAATACAATATTAATATTATCTTATCTCATGAGAAGATTCACAACTTTCAAAAAGCCCCTTACATGTTTATAATTTGAGAAATGAAAATGTTCCGAAAATAACATATCTTTCTTGTATCTATCTATATTTATATATTTCTATCTATCTCTCCAATTCACCATCTGGAAGAACTAAGGAAGAGTATAGTATATTCATAAAGTATATGAAAAAAAAAAAAATAGCAAAAAGGAACACAAAAAACAAGAAAAAAATATCAGAGATATGAGAACTAAAACCGACCCCTTTTGCACACTGCGAACATCAATCCTTCAAATCCTGCCAAAGGGATAACATCATAGATGAACGAAGAACATTTTCTGCTGATTTCGACAGAATTTTCCTTTGTCTAGAGTTGTTGGTTACTGTGTTGTGGTAAATGAGGATATATACATACATAAGTATGTGTGTATCGCATGTCGAAAGGAAACGGAAACAGAAGAAAACTGTTCTTGAGATAATGTTTAATATCTACATATATTTTTTTTCTCCCAAAAAACAATATTTATTATTTTTGGATACAAACACAAATACGTACGTTTCATCGCATGACTTACATAAAGTGTATTCTACCAATTAAAGTATTTTAGTTTATTGTTTTCAAAAAAAATATTCACTCAAGTATTTTTAAAATAATGTTGAATATGTGCCGAAAAACGTAAATGGTTAGGTCTAATCTCAATAGGTAGCGCCACAATACAACTTCTAAATGGAGAAAATTAAAGACAGTTAATTCTTTCGTGATCGACAGATTTTTTTAACTCAAGAAAGCCGTAGACAAGTATGTTTTGAAATTGCCCAAATTCTAAAGTCGAGATATGAACGATTGAAAACCATAGTTCTTAAAGGCATATATTATATAATAATATGTAGTTAAAATTATTAAAAAAAGAAGAAAAATTCAAATTCTATTTTCACGCAAAGTTCTATTCTAAGTAAATGGAGGTTTAATATAAAATTATGATAGAATATTTTTATTTTATGAATATACGACTTAAATTTGGTAAGTTTACATGGAAAGTTTTCTTTTTATTTTTCAATTACAACTACGGATTTCTTAAAAAACTCAAAATTAAAAAAAAAAAAAATTGAAAAACAGTGGCAACACTTGCAACAAAGTACTATATATATAATTAAGGCAGTGAATAATAAAAGAAAATTTAGTAGATACAAAATTTTGAAACATTGAGTTGGGAAGCAATTTTTTTTTCAAAAATTAATGTTGGACATAACTATCAAAAAATGAAATTATTAAAATAAAATAAAATAAAATAAAAAATGAAATAAAATAAAAAAATAAAATAAGAACAGTTTTCTGGCTTTTAAAAAATTTAGTAGGTAAGTTATTGAAAATCTTATTTTTTTTTAAACTGCTCATCCCGTATAAAGTTGAAGATCGCTGCATTTTTTTTCTTTTAGACTTGCAGATCTCGATAAGTATCAATGGTATTGTAAAAAAAACTTAAATGTTTTTCTAGGGGCAATGTCTGTTTTTTTTTTAATTGAACATCGTTATGTTTTTTTTAAACTGAGTTTCTTAACTTTTAAAATAATATTTTTTTAGAAGTGCAGATAGACCACAATAAATGTTTTATAAAACAAAAAAAATTTGCTCTATGTGGTATTTAGAAAATAGTCAGCCACAGAAAATTTTGCGTTAATGGTTAAAGTTTTTCAAGATACATTTTATTATATATGTAATTGGAAATTTTAAATATAAATTCATGTGGGATATTCACAAAAAAGTATATCATTTGAAAAGCAATAAAAATTCAATTTATTTTATTCAGTCCTAGATTTTAAAATTAATGTTTAAAGTTTTTTCACTTGGTCGTAGAGATATTAAGCACCTTATAATATGTGGGATATTAAAAAAAAAAATTAAATGTCAATAATTATTTGTTTAAAAAGAACCATTTTTTAAAGTTTTTCAAGTACATTAAAGATTTTTAGTACTACATTCGTGGGATATTCACAAAATCGACAACATTTGAAAGGTCACCAAAAAATTGAATTGGTCAATCAATTCAAGAAATAAGTCAGTCATAGTTTTTTTTTTTTAATAAGATTACTTAATCTTTCAGATGGTATACTTACTTTGTTATGAATATCCCACAAAGGAGTTGTTCACAATCTCTTTGACCTTAAAAAAAAAAAATTAAATATTCATTAACAAAAAAAAAACCTATGTCTGACCAATTACTAAAACTAATTATTTGACTTTAGAACACATTCGTAGTCTTTCAAATGGTGTACTTTTTTTTTGCGAAAATCCCACAAATGAGATACTAAAAATTTCTAATTTGAAAAATTTAAAACCTTTGATTAAACATTTTCTGTGACTAGAGTAGCTAAGTCTTTTTTACCAAATACTGACCAATTACATCTAAAAGATGACATACTTTTTTGCGAACATCCCACATTTGAAGTGGTAAGATCCCAGATCCCAAATATGGCTTTCTGTAAAATTTACCCAAACTAGGTGATTCATAAAACACGATCGGTTGAAAATCATTTTGAAAATTAAAAGTTTATTAATTTCATTTAAATTTGATTTTCCGTTTTAAAATTTTTGATTCTTTTATTTATCTTTATAATAATTTCTTGATCATAAATCCCAAAAGATTTCTTATTCATATTAATTATATTATTAAAATAAATTAATGAATTCGAAGGCTGAATAAAAATTCACTCTCCGTGGACTTCAAGGTTGGGCATACATATTTAAAAAAAGAAAATCTATGCGAAACCAAAAATTAATTATAAATTTGGTCGTAAAGCCTTAATAGTCCAGTCTGCAATAAAGCCTTAAAAACAGCCCAATTAGGAAATAATCGCCGGAAAGATGGTACATAGAAAAAATTGAGCTTAAGAAACTGTCAAAGTCCCCATTGATATGAGCTCCTCTAACAATTTTAGAGGGGGTTAAAGGCCCCCCAAAATGGTTTTTCTTGAATAATTCCCAAACAGTAAAAATGTCAAGGACTAATTTATAGCTTAAAAAATTTCATACAAAAAAGATTAACATACTTTTTTTCATAAAAATAACCGTTTTCGAAATAAAATAATCGGAAGAGTTAAGGGTTTTACTTTTACTTGGCTCACTCTATTTTTCCACCCCTTTAGGTGGGAGGGGCAAATAAAAAAAAATATTGAAAATGAAAAATGAATACAAAAACACGATGGCAACACTTACATTATCATGTTATATCTTATTTTACAGCCAGTAATTCATTCTTCAGTTATAATTTTCAAATAAATTATTTTATTGCTTGGTTTTTTGAATAAATGATTTTTTAAACTCTTTATTTTTCGAATTTTACTCTCAATATTATAAATGCAAACAAATCAGTAGAATCAGAGTCTTTGGGCAATTTCAGGGTAACAATATTGTTCTGACAGTTTTACAGAAAAAGACAAAATTCAAAACCTCTTACCATAAATCGCCATACAAAAATTGGGAGGTTTGTTTTTCATATCTGAAAAACATGCAAAAACGTTTTACGAGGTTCTGCAATTTGACCGTCGATATACTACTACATACCTTGCCAACTGATTTTTATTCACCAACTATGCGTCGGTACCCTAACCTATTTCTTGACTTAATAATGAAATGGGAACATACCTATTGAAACGATTTCCTATATACCTATATCACATCTATTGCAGAATAAGGATATAAACTATACACAATATCATCCCCAAAATATTATTAATGTAGGATAATTTAGCAATTTTATGTATTGATGTCTCCAGCAAAGTCATTTCCAAAATGTGGACTGGGATTAGATGGCCAGAAAATGTATATTGTATAAGCAAAATAATATCTCTTATTCCAATCGATATAAAAACTAACAGGATTAACTGTCAACATAAAAATATATTTTCTTTTATTATTGTCTATATTTTGGACTTAGAATTGTATTTGCTTATATAGTAACTGTATCCGAGGGATGAAAAGGAGCAGGATGAAATGTTTTACTATACTTTGGTTCCTTCGAAGCCTTTTTATTGTTTAGTTTTCAGATGATTAATTGAAGTAATATTGTTTTATGTGTCTGGTCTGTATATCAAACTATGAAATATGAATCTGTTTTGTATGTAAGTTGTCAACAATATGCCAAAGTTTATAACATATTTGAACATCTTGAAGGCTTAACAGCCAAATAAATCTTATAAATAAAGTACCTGTTTTTGTAAGCTTTTTGTTGATGAAAATAAATTAAAAAAATAAAACAAAATGGATATGGATAGGTACGGACAAATTTAAAATGGTTAGCTATTGCTTTTAAATTTATTAACCACATCATAATACAAGAAAACTGCAACGTTACTGTATAATCGTTACTGTATAATTACGAAATAAATTATTATTATTAATGTTTTTATCATTTAAAAAAATCCTTTATCTTTTCTATTTTGGCTTTTCAATCGACAAAATCCTTACACATATTTTTGTAAGACTCATTCCTTTGCGATTCCCCAATCAATTTCTGGATAATATTATATTTTTTTTCTCTTTTTTTCTCCAAATCTGAGCTACGACCAAAAAAAAAGTGATCGGAATTTCTTCAGTTCAGTTCCAATCCATTACAATAAATCCTCACATCCATTAGATAAAATCCATCGTAATAAACGATTGCACCATACAGGATTATCCTCGGTTCTTGAATGTGCACACAGTTTCCCAAAAACTTAGCATTTTAAGTGTCTTCTCCCCAGCCAGTGCGATGTGCAAGGAACAATCTTAAAGAACAAAAAAAAAAAAAATAGAAAAGGAAAAAAAAAAAAAAACGAACTTAAGTCATAAAATGTATCCTGACTGAAAAGCTATATATATACTTTTTCTATATATTTTTCAAGAAATAAAATACCAACAACTAAATATAGTTCCCGAATGGCGAACGGGATATATGCACAAACATATATACCTATACGGAAGGAAACTTTGGGTTCGGCATTCTGCGGGATCCTGTTTTGGAGCTTTGCTCCTAATGTTATTAAATAAATCGAAAATGACATCTAGAAAATCCTTTTTAAATTCACATTTCACATCGTCTTCCTGGTGTTCTTGTTTTTTTTTTTTTTTTTTCTTTGTAATTTCCGAATGTTGCTGGTGATAGTGTTGGTGTTAGTATTGCTGCTGCTACTGCTGTTGTTAAGTTTGATAAGTGGCAAAGCGTCATCATCTGCAACGAAGGAAACTGCGAGAATAGTTTTTTTTTTTTTTTTGGCATCCATATTAGCGAAATGTTATTAAATTGGGCTGTGCGGGCGGCGCGGCGGTGGCAGAGGAGGAAAAGTTCACCCTAACACTGACTGATTGACTATGAAGGATTATTTGGCAATTTTGCATTGAGAAAGAGTTTTTCGGCGAAAACTTTCGAAGATGGGATAAACTTTTTTTCGATCGCGCAATAATATAGGAATACGATTTTTATGAGAATTTTTGGCATAAACTTTTTCTCAAGGAGATTTTCGTGCATTTAAGTTTAGCTTTTATTCCAGATGGGGTCTATTTCTATACGAGTATGTATGTATATTTGGTGATTACTTTTGTTTTTGTTCAGAAGTTAAGCTAATTCGAAAGAACGTGAGCGATTGAAAATGATTCTTTTTTTAGAAGTTTGCAATGAATTTATTCAATTAAAGTAAAAAAAAAAAACATGTACATATACATATATACCTACCTATCTATAAAGTGAGATAAGGAGCTGGTTTAAGACTTTGAAAATATAGGTATATACATAGATAGTTCGTTTTCTACTTCTTATTATATGAAAAGAACTTAAAGAGTAATGAAACGTTAAATCATTTTTCTTAAGGCTATGGTTTTGGTGGCAGCGATTTTTACTCGTGATTGAAATTTCGATTGAGCGATGAGAGCGATTTCAAATAAATTTTGAGATGGGACTCTTTAAAAAAATGTGTGAGAACCAAGATTCGCTGTGAAGATGTGTAAACATCCGCTTTTGTCTTAGGAAATGGGAAAAGATCACAATAGTAAAAATTAGGAATACCCATTCTTCATACTCTGAATTTACCAAAATACATATAAAACGCATAAACAATAGTCACTCATTTCAACTTAATGATAAAAAAGGATCGAATGGTAATTCAAGCTCCAGTCTGCTGAAAAGGAATTGTGTTTGAATTTTCATTTCGTATACCCTCTCGGTGCCGTTCAAACTGCAGGGAAAAAGAAGACAGGCAAAACGAGAGCTAATTGCATTTTAAAGTAAAAATTATTCTTTAATTTCGTTCCTTTTTTTCATATACATATTTACCAACCAATTCTTAACTCTTTCTGTTAGAAGAGTGAGTGACAATACTGATAAGTGCTAGCAGTTAGTGAACTGTAATACCGATCAATGGATAAGGTTGTGTGTGCAATTTCTAGAGTTAACATAATTTCTTATGATTATTATTTTTGAATTAGACGCATAAAATAAAAAAAATTCAATTAGCATCTGAATTTTAATGATATGTATATACTAACAACTAATTTGTATAATTTTAAAGTGACATGCAGAATTTTCATTTAGCCTGATTTAATGCAACTGACATGAATTAAAACAAGGTGACATGAACTTTCATGATTTTCTTAATTGAATATTTTAAGAACTTTAAAAATTGTGATGCTTTTTCTTCGTGGCTGAAGTAAACTATTCGGTGTCCACTGTTTTTCTTTCAAAGAAGCAACAAAACTTGGTTTGGAGGGTCTTAACTCCAAATAGTGTTACGTAAACGATTTAAATCGGATTAATAGAATAAAACTCATCTTTCCCGGAGAAGGATCAACGATCACGTTTCTACGAATTGTCAAATAAAGAAAAGATGCCAATTGACATTATAAGAGAGAGATACACATATACTTCGTGAGCATTTGTACCAGTCATTGACGTAATATATATGGACTACTAATACCCAACATCACTCGTTTTCCAGTTTACAGCAAAGCTTTTTGTGACTCGGTGGTCATTCCGTGTAACTCGCCTTTACGTAGCAGCCTTATTGATACATATTGTACTTTAATAATGCACTATATTGCTAAAAAATTCAATAGAAAACATCAGAAAAGGAAAGTTCGATAAAAACTTATGATTTTTCAACTAATGGGCTAATAAACCGAAAAAAAATCATCAAAATAAAAATATCTTTTGAGGTAAGACCGCACTCGGTGGAACTGTACTTCAGCGACACTGCACGCACTTTCGAACGAAACTTCATGTCGCGACAAAGTTGGTCAAATTAGCAACTTTTTCGCATAGTACCGCGCCGTGAAGTGCAGTTGTCGCTTAGTGCGATATAGCTCATACAATTTCCTACAAATAAGTCGTGAATTTCAGTTCCGCCTAATGCGTAAGGTAAGAACCTTTAAGCTATGCGCAAACCGACACGATGGCGGTGACGATTGCGATAACTTTTATCGCGCGATAAAGATGTGTTCAAAAATCTGCTCACATCAACGCGATATATTGTGTAGCGGGCTAAGTTGTCAGCGACAATACAAATATTAAATTTTTGAAGTTTAATAAAAAAAAACATATAAAATGGAATTCCCAGAATTTTTTTTATTAATTTTTCAGTTTTTCTAATTTTCTTTTTTAGACTGTCATTTTTCTTCAGGCGATATAGCGATCAAATGGTGCTTGCTGCGTTCAAGAAAAGTTGCATAACTGAACGCAGCAGTGGAATGTGAACATAATCCACATATCGCGTCGATGTGTGCCCCTCCATTTATTTACGTGTGCGGCATCCACATTGTTATCGCGATCGCCACCGCCATCGCATCGGTTTGCGCGTAGCTTTATTCAATTTAAATAAAAAACGAACTTTTTGTTATGTCATCTATTATATACGTTCTTCTTAAATATTCAAATTTTAACGTTTTTTGAGCGTTTGGCATCCATTTAAAAAATCCAAAAGCGCTGCGATTTCTTGGAACATTTTCCTGCGCGAGAAATGTAAGGAAGTGAGAAGTAACTAGCAGTCCATATATAATACGTCAATGGTACCAGTGGCCGCGAAGAAATTTTTTTGGAGGCTTCGTAAACGAAAAAATAACGAACGCAACGAGAATTGGACAGATTGAAGCAATAACCACAAGCCTTAAGATTTTTTCTTGGCTCGCAACAAATTGATTACAACATTTCAAAGAAAACAAAATTATACTCTCAGGAACAACAATTTGTTTTGAATAAAAATTTATATTGAAGTTTAGGAGGTTGCCTTCTTTTTTTTTTTGCATCTATGTACAAGGTTTCTCTTCTCATCAGATCTTTTTTTGGCAATTTTTGTTGCAATAGTTTATTATATTAAAATATATATTACGTTTCCATACAATATTGCATTATTATTGATTTACAACAATCTCAAGGTCGACTTCAATGCAGACTGAAATATAAAGTCTCAAAGAAGCTGTCAAAAGTTTATTTAACCCATATAATTAGTTATATGTGAAAAAAAGTTCATTCTGGTTTTTTAACGGTCTTTCCAGTACATTGAAGCAAACAAGAAAAAGTATTTCACTATAGGATTGACTCTTTTATCCAAAATGTCTCCTTTTTTTTAAGTTAATAAGAGCTCATATAGAGATGTTATCTGGTAAATCATCAGACCAAATTTGATTTTTTTAATGCAAATTGAGTAAATCTTTTTTGTATTCTTACGATCCTTGAGATACTAATTGCGAAGAAATTAAACCAAACTACAGAACAGAATTACAAAAAAGGCAAAACTTAAGATATAAACAATGTTCTATAGAGTATAAATAGCCTTGAAGGCTCTCGAATTTAATAATTAATTTAATTGATCTTGTTGCATTAAAAATTTTACATTAAGAGAAATTTAATTCGAAGTGATTAATTAACACCAAACTAAAAAAAAAATTGAATAATTATCTAATTGCAAATTGAAATAATTCAATAAACAAGATATGTTCATCAAGAAAAATTTTTACATCTTCCGCATAAATTAAACAAAAGCAGTATTTAAAGTATACGTTTGGCAAATCATTTATAAAAATGTTAAATAGAAATGGACCCAAATTAATTCCTTGTGGTAAAGCAGATAAAAGATCTATGAAATGTGAGTAGTACCCTTCAACATCAACTCAACCAACTTTGTCAGTTTTAGAAGAAGAAGACCATAGTGTACTCTATCAAATGCTTTTATAAAATCTGTGTAAAGAACATCGATTTCTTTACCCTTTTCCATGCTGTTAATGCAGAAATTTGAAGATATTCAAAAGTTTGTATTTGTCGACCTATACCCTTGATGAAACCCTGCTGTTTAAAAGATAGTGAATTCGAAATAAAAAATAAAGTTACTGAGTGACCTATTTTTAAAAAAGTTTTGGCACAGCGGATAACTTAGAAATTGGTCTATAATTTTCGACTAAATATGTTCTCTATACCTAAAATTGGTACCCAAACTGAGACGACAAAAAATAAGTCATTTTTTTCACATGCTCTTGTTAAATATTTGGTTTTAAGTCAGTGTGAACTGAGAGAAACGAAGTATAGAATTGTATGGAATTTTAAGAATTGTTAAATATTTGGTTTTAAGTCAGTGTGAACTGAGAGAAACGAAGTATAGAATTGTATGGAATTTTAAGAATTCCCATTTTGTTGAACTTAAATGAATTTAACTGGATGCACATTACACAATTAATTGTACAATATATGCTTTGTATGAGGGCAACTGGATCTATAATGATTAGGGTATATTTTTAAATGTTGTAAAACTTTGTTACAATATTCTTAGACAAGTATTCATTAGAATACGGAACTGACAAAGACTTTTAAATCTAAATCATAGCTTCTCAACGAATTTAGCGAAGCCTTTAACAAATTTAGTAGGTATTTTAAATGTACATAAGTATGCAGGTTTACCTTAAAAAAAACTACAGGCAATACATAGTATACCTAAGAATATAATTTTATACAATTTTCTTCTCAATATTCTTTTTCATCTATTTTTACATCTAAGGTGAATAATAATATTTTTTATAAAAGTTTGTAGTTTTTAGATCTCAGAATCCTGAGTATACAGTAACTGTATTTATTCATATAAAAGTTTGTGCTTTTTATGTATAAGTACAGTTACAGAGAAGATAATTTGTATATCAAAAAATCCCTTCTAGTTGGACGGACCTAATATTATTCAGCTTTTTTCCTTTCCGTTATTATTAAATCTTTGAAAGAAATTATTATACGTACATATCTTTGACGGGTCAAGTACTTTTTTTCATGGCTCAATACACCCCACATTTAAATATCTTCAATCCATCCTCGGGCTATTCGTGAAACGTTGTTAGGTTTTTTTTTTTCCAACAAACAAATAAAACCTGCAAGCGTAGCAGCAAAAAAAAGAAGAGAATTCAAACCAAAATGAAAACGGAAACAAGTAGAAGATAGGAGCAAAGAATGATTTAATTCGTGTAAAAGCCTAAAACGTGGTACCAACGTACAAGAAAGATATATGGCCGGGATATTTTTGAAGCAATGCACTACGTTTCCTGTGAGCCCTGATGCCTGCCTGACCAAAAGGCGAATAACTACAAAAAATCATGTAAACCAGCAATAATTTCACTTTGTCCAGCTCAGCAAAAATTTAACGGCTATATACCACAGACAAGGATATGAGTTTGAGTATGTAAAAGGCGTTCCTTGTAGAAAGTCATATATATGGGTATAAAAGCTATAAACAGCATTAAGGGCGATCTCTAAAGGAGCTCCTCTCTACCTTGGAGTGGACTGTGCAGTGTGTTGGCTTTGGCTGGGCTCTTCATGTGCTGCACTATAAAAAAAAATGCTACAGCAACGAAGGACGAAGTGTGCACGTCCGCACTACCAACCCATCGGCCAACATTTCACTGATGATAGCCGAGGTAGCATTTTATTGTTCGTTAGGTGGAAGAACATTTTAAATAAACGATGTAGATCTTTGATAGAAGGATTTTGGTTTTGTTTCTCACCGGTTGTTGGTGTTATTTTCTTAATTTTTTTTTTGTTTTTTTTTTTTTAAAGAGGGTTTGAAACACTATAGGATTCAAAGTGGGGGAGGAGGGCTGTCTATTTCAGCTTATTGCAAAAATGCAAAGAAGATGTTCATGATGGGAAATGAGTATTTATTTGGTAAATTTTATGCAAATTTTTTACCGAAAAAGGCGTTTGATATGTAAAGTAGGTTAGGTAGGTGTATATTGAATGACGTGTTTCGTGAAAAGTAGGTTGTTTTTTTTCAAGGAAGACACACCTACCTTACAACATCAATCTTAAACAAGTAAAATAAAAATATAGGAATCAAAATAAATGTTTGCTTAATAGAATTTAAAAATTAGAAACAAGCTGATTTTTTGTTATCCTTGTTATTACATTAAAACACGGATATAAGAAATACTGAAAGTTCAAGACATATTTCATTTTTATATACGAACTCCAACTTGGCTCCTTGATAATTGCATCTCAAATAAACATATCTAAAATGTCATAAAATGATCAATCTGTTTCACAAATTGGTCAGCAGTTGTTTTTGTTCTAATGAATCTTTAAAGTATTTTTCAAGGTTACCACCCATTATGAGAAGATCCAATCAGTTTACCATGGAGCCCAATTTCGGACGTATTATATGAAGTACACAGATTCTTTGTATGACTACACTACACGAATTTGGAATGCTTTACCTTGCTCTATTTACCCCCAACCTCTTTGCATTATTTCAGTGTGGTTATCATATTTCCCTTGCGGGATTATCTTACGCCGCGCCGCTCAACTGATTCCCGATAATTTTCTTCTTCACTTATTTTCCTTCTGAGAATATGTTCTCCGTTTAGGTGCAGATTTTTCACCAATTTAATTCGTTCCTCAGCATTTTGTCCGGATCTATGAAACCAACATTTTTTCCAGATCTCGACGCTCAGTTTCCCATCTCCTGCAGGCAATGAAAGTATGATGAGCATCGTATATTGCATAGTCACCATACTGGCAGGCTGGATCATTTGCTTTGCTAATATTCTGGAGGAAGGCGTTGAAATATCCGTGACCGGTGAGAAACTGGGTGATGTAACTAGTAGTTTACCTCACCGTATTTCCGGTAATTCCACGTTCCTGTTTATTCTCGCTGTCCACCATCTTCTACTTTCAGAGTTCCAAACTTTTTGCTACTTCCTGTGCGTTGCTCTATCTGATCGGTTGCCGCTTCAATACCAATTGCCACTTTTTTGAAGTAGACGTATATTTGTTGTGCTGGTATTAGGTCAATAGGAGTCATACCTACAACTATGAGGGCGGATAGTTCCGATACCGTTCGGTAAGAGCTGGCTCCCCATCTTTCTACTACCTCCACTTTTTCCGGTACTTCTCCTGCAGGAGCGCAATGCAACATTAACTAGAGTAGGGCAATCATTTGTATTAGTATTATTATTGGTGTTACGATTATTATTATTATTGGTATTATTTTAAGGGTTTTTAATATAAAATTTTCTTCCGTTTCTTTCCTCTGAACTCCTTTTCAAGTTGCTTATTGGACAAGGTTTTTATCCAAGAATTCTGACCATTCCCTAGGTTGCGAGCAAGGGACATGGTGCTTCCGATAATGATCCCTAAACCCGTTTTTTTTCCTTCATGTTCCTCTCCGAGAGTTTTCAACCAGTAGGTATATGAAAGACCGTGTGTTAGTTGTTTTTAAACGAAATTGAATTGTAGTATATGAAGTATACCGTATTATTTATCTTAAGAAGACAAATAGTGTGAACGACAATAGTACGAAAAAATAATAAGAAATTATAATTTAAAGAAAATAAATAAAACTATTTTATTCGGAGTTTAGACCCTCCAAAGCAAATTTTTATTGCTTCATTGGGAATATCTGGATACCAACGAGCTTATCTCAGCCACGGAAAAAAGCAATAGAAATTCCCAAATTTGAAAAATAATGTAACAAAAAATTTGTGTAGCCTGGAGTTTACAGTTTTTATTGTTCCTCAAACTCCAAATTAAATTTTGTAATTATCATTTCTTAATTTATCGTAATTGTTTTATATATTCAAATAAAATAATGTTTAATGGTTACAACTTCTGATAGCAGAGGAAAACTCCCAATCATAAAAGTTGCTGCTGATAATGTTCCAAAAGTGTATTATACGTTACGTACATAATGCAGGAAGATAGTACAATATTTAGCTGCAAGCACTTGACGTTAATTATCCTTATTAAGTGTAAAAGCTCTTACAATGTGACACACTACTATAATATGTATATTGTATAGTATCATTTAGAAATTTAGACAATGTTTATGTTTATTGTAGGGAAATGAAAATAACCAAGTATACTCTGCGGGCAAGATGAATGTTGGTGTGCGCTTACTTGCAGTGTGTGAATCGTGGAACTAGAAACTAAGACAGCTCGAGGACTCTAGGGGTTCTCTATTTTTATTTCAATTCGTTTGAGCTTCAAACTTGCGGTGGAAAAATAGCAATATAATACGAGTTTTTATAGGAAGCGTGCATTTGACATTATAAGCGAGTTTAATTTGTTTTTTTTTTTTATTAAGTTTTTATAGAAATTTATTTACGGAATTTTTTATTTTCATAAATAAAGATGTTTTAAGGGGGAGACTAATGGTTTTATGAAAAATATATCAAACTATTATTTTGTTTGATTCAATTTTTAATTTAAAAGTACAAAAATTATTAATTAATGACAAAAATTAAAACCTTCCATACAACTATAGGTAGGAACGAAGGTTTTTTTTAAATAAAAATTCTGTATACCTACTACTGAAATATATCAGCCAAGTAGAAGACTTAGCACTGTAGTTTGTCTTATAAATCCGTGTGTTGGCTTGTTATTGTTGATTAATTTAACGGTTGAAGATAAAGTTGAAGAAAATCAAATTAAATCAACAAGTCAAGTCAAAAAATTAAAAAAAGGCGTATTGACAAGGCCCTCACTAGTCAACTGATCAGTGCAAGTGAGATCGCCGGAACGAAAAGCCAAAATTTTTGTAGAACTAAAGGCTGTTAAAAGCTATTTTGGAAATAAAAAGACTTTGAATTTGATCAAGTTGATTTACAAGTCTTTTAACTAATTGAAATGTGTGTAGCCAAGTCATTTGATTAACTGTTAAATAAGTCTTTTTTTAACTCGACGCCTGATATACACTATGGTTCAATTGAATAAAGGCAACACTTTTATTGAACTAAAACGAGAATTATGTCCCTATAATTCGTTACATGACTTCAATAATTAGCGATGTGGTAAGAAAATCCGTGTTATGTGATAGTTGAGTAAAATTCTGAGTAAAGTAAAATAATTTTGTGTGATTTTTACCAAAAATGGGCAAAGGAAATGGTTTAAGTACCTACACACTTGAAAAAATGTTTACCACTCGGAAGGTTATTCCAACCGCAATATATATAAAAGTTGGATAAAGCGCACTTTTTGTTGAAAATTATTTAAGAAAACTTGGTTCTAATGAAAAAACAACAGCTGATAGGCGCAAAAATCATTCGGTGTGATTCGAATTACAATCGTTCAAAACCAAAATCAATTTCGAGGTCGTAGTAAATGCTAAATAGTACTTCTCATATAGAACAATTTTTTTTTTTATTTTTGAGTTTTTCAAAAACTTTTCAAATGATTTTGATAAATTTTTTATGGAGAATCTTTCCAAATTTTTTAAAAGAATTGTAGGTATACCAAAATTTTCAAAAAAAAAAAATTGGATTTTTAAAAAAAGTTTCAAATTTTTTTTTACAACTTAATAATGGGACGATTTTTATTAAACTATGCATCTAGCAGTTTTTTAACATTATCTAGCAGGTTTGCAATATTTTCAAGTAAAAATCAACAAAAATAAAATAAAAAATTAGTATGCTTCTAATTCCCAAATCACCTTAATTTAATTCGGATTCCTAGTTAATCACTTCAATGACTCTGACAATTTGATTTTTATTAAAGATTTCTAACTAATCTTGATATTTTTATACGTAACGCATTCTATTCTATAAATATTTGTTACTACAGCAGCAAGAATCTCAAAACTATTCCCCTAAATCTCCATAATCGACTAAAACCTAACTGTTTACAATCCTAAATATAAACCCATCTACTACACCAAAAAAATGCCGGTCCACGTGTTTCGGAATTAAACAATCCAGCAGCTGCGCAGTAAAATTTTTTCATAATACTCACAAATTTTCGGAGCTATATATTAATTTCCCCAATTCCCTTTGCCTTAAATATTCAACTGCACAACCGAAGGATTGAGAAGGATTTTCCCATTGTCCAATCTCAAAAAAATACTGGGTTTTCGGAGTCAGACTACGAGAATCCTTTGTCCGAATAATAAATCCTTACAATATCCTTTTGTACACTTCAGTCATACGTTGGATTTACATCGTACCGCAACACCCAAAAGAAGGACTAGTGTAAGAAAAAAAAATAAAACGTAGCCCTAGGTTAAGGGAAGAAAAAGCCGAAGTGCAAGCAATTTTAATATTAAAAAATCAAGATTTTTTTTTCCTTCTTGAATTTTAACATAAAACAAAGTCCTCATCATCAGGGTCGGTGTTTTCGGATTGTCTCGATATCATCTTCACCGTAAGACGGTATATTGTGAACGGATAAGTGGATTAAAAAATGTAAGGACATTCAAATGTCCTCCCAGTCTAGTGTACAGTGAATTATTAATATCCTCCCACTACCACCACCTTTTCGAAACGGGTCACCAATCCAATATATAGTAGTCCCCTGTGCCACCACCACCCACATCGACAAAAAAAAGAAGATAAACCCAGAGAGGAAATCGAAGTCGAGTAACATCTGCTTCCGTGTTAATCCTTGATCAATAGATAGATATAGGGCTTTCCAAATAGAAAGCAAAACGAAAAAAAAAATTAAAAATTGGAAATAGTGCAGAATACTGTTCTCGTGTGTCCTTGTCCCGTTTTGCATGATTTGACAACACACCTGGCATTGCTCTCTTCCACCTCCACCTTCATCATCATCACCGACGCCGCCGCTGCCGCCGCCGTCACTGCCATCACTCATCATCGTCAAATGCAATGCAATACGATGAATGAATGAGTTGGCAGCCTTTGCATTGCATTTCACCCATCATCATCGACCACCGGGATTCAGCAGGTTGCTCCTGTGCTGCCATAGCCGTCAGTCATTTGAGTAGCATCAGGTCCTGCACAACCATCCAATATGCATCAAAGAACGACACCTGGTCTGCTCACATGCACTGCAATTGTACTCCTTTGTAGTTCCGGTAAGTTTTTCGTTTGATTTTTATTTTTTTTTTGTTTTTGTGTTGTGCACAGTTCGGGCGAATCCTGATTTTAATTGAAAGGCAGAAGATTGCTCCTGCTAGATATTGAGATGGGTTATAGAACATATAAAGTGTAACTTGGAAATTGTGAGATTGATGTTCGAGCAGAGAAGTGGGAGCTTGTTTCATAGAATGAACATCCGTATCTCAGATTACTATAGGTATACATGTTCGACCCTAAAGACCATCTCGTAAGGACCTTGTATACGTACGATGCAATGTCCATAGGTGAATAAGGTCATATTATATATGTATTTGGGAAAATAAACCTTTTGTATAAGACTGCTGTTGTGGGTAGCATCATTGCAGTACAAAGAATTTTATATTTTTTGAAGAGGTCAAAAGATTCTTCTTTTTTTTAGCTTTCACTTATAGAATACAGTTTGAAGTAGCATATATTCATAGGTACATATGTACATACGTGGATACGCTGGAATTAGTAGGTAACACTACCCATCTTTTTCCTGAAATATTTTTGAGAACTCTTTGAAATTGAAAGTTCAACTCTGTTGGGTGTTCTTCTTTTTGTCCATAACGGTAAACAAGTAGGTACACTAGAAATGTCAAAGGTTAATTTAATTTGAGTTTGAAGTTAAATTCAAGATATGCACGACTGCTTCGTACGAACTTGCTCTTGTGGTAAACAACTCACATATAAAAAAAGATTCATATTAAAGATGCATGTTCAAAAAATATAATGATAGCTATATCTTTAAAAAAAAAATGTGAATAGAGTCAAAAGTACATCTACTTAAAAATGATTTATTTGTTTAATTTAATAAGTATTTAAAAATTTTTTTAATGTACCTAATATTATTTATAATATTTAGAAGCATTTACTTTTACAATTATAACAAAATTGGTGAAACTATTAAAAAGCTATACGAGAATAAATAAAAAGAGGGGCAATTTTCTCAAAGAAAACGTCAAACCACTATTTACGTTGTTCAATTTTTTTTTTTGGCAAAAACTTGAAAGGCAGTTTTCTTACAATTATTTTGGTCATTATAAGTCCGAAATTCTTAAAACCGTTTTGGAGAAAATTAAAAAAAAACCGTTACCTATTTAAGATGAGCAAAACAACAAAAAAAGCAGCTAAAAGCAATTTTGAATCAAAAACTCTAATTTCGCGTATTTCGGGAATAATTATAAAAATTCTTTGTACCAAATTTGAGGCAAATCAGTCTGTCCGCTTAGGGTCTAGATCAGATTAAAGTCAACATACTCACCAACTACACGATATAATGAAACCCACAACTAACCACCGGTTCAAAGCGTAAAGTTAACGTCCATATTATTCATTCGATATATAAGATTAAAACTTAAATCAGGATGTATTTACATTGAATTTGTAAAATTTACATTCGGATTTAAGTTTTAATCTGGATGTATCGATCGAGTGAAAAATATGGATGTAATTAATGTTTACCGAATTGTTTCATAGGGTGGGTGCCACAGCACTGTCAATTTTGGTCTTCACTTTCAGTAAGCAAAGAGTTCGTTATCATGATCATTACTGACGCCATTGACATTTTTGAATAAATAGGGCCCAAAATATAAACTACACGGAACATTATTCTTGGATGGATGTAATAGCAGATCTTATCACTTATATTTTCTCATGAAAAAAAGGGTCTTTTGTTGTATTTTGTATTTGTATTTTTGTATTTTACGAAACTCTTTTTTTTAGTAAATCAAGATGTTATTTAAAAATGATTGAAAAAATTGTAATTTAGTATTCAAATCTTCGTAAAATACAAAATTTTATAATTTGGTATTTATTATCAAAAGTCATAATTCGAGCTTGTTGACTTCAAAGCATATTTAAACGTTTGAATCGCAATCTTCTACTACTGGGGAATAATTTAATTTTACAAATTATTTATCTTGTTTTGCCAAATGTAAATGGTGATTTTCATTTTCTCAATTATCAAACCAATAAAATGTAATCACGTAATCGGTAAGCATCGACCATAATTCGCTTCTTAGTAGGGTACGACAGCATCTGACTGATGAACCACGTGTCGTACCTGGCCAAAACACAATCTTTGGAGTTAAGTCACTCGAACTTATAAATGAGGTATGTATTTTGCAATTTCACTACCTCATCAGACTTTGTAGCTAAGTCGGAAATTATTTTCACTTAATTTGCAGTTTTTCATTTGCAGCAAATCCATAGGTTTAAGTTGTAAATCACTCACGAAGATTGTTATCTCAACGAAAAATTGTTCTTGAATCTCGACAGGATTGCTTGAAAATGGAAAGTAGATTAATCTTTAAAAGCTGCAAATTGCCGAATAATCAGTTTCAAATTACGACTCAAAAGTTGCAATTTAAAGATAAATAAGTATCAAAACCGGCAATATTTTTTTTCCTCGATCGAATAATTGATACTCAAAAGTGGTGAAATATGATTTTTGAGGGTCAATATCTTCAATTCGCTCATTTTATGAAATTGCAAACAAAAAGTCGTAATTTACTAATTTCGAAGCCAACGTACAAAACTGGATTCATTTTTCGTGATTTGTAGCTTATTTTTCTTGATCTGATCTAAGAATTTTGTCCGTGTATGGTCATAAAATGACTACTTCCCTTGTCGTTTTTGACTTTACTTTCATTGGGAAACCTGGGAACCATCCAAAACCTAGAACTGGTCATTTTTTTAACATAGGAACTTGAAAAAGTCCAACCAGTCGTATTGTAAATTTTTCAACCAATCTCATTCCTTCACATATTAATCGAATTTTAACAAAACTTTGGCGGTTCGAATAACTTATTTTACTTAAATTTGACATGTCAAAAGGCTGATATTTTGTTTTTGTTTTAATTAGTTATTGGTATATGTATGACGTATGTACATACAAAGCAATGGTTAAGCTGTAATAAGCGGATACTCATAGTCCCCCAGTTTTTGTCCGGTTATGAGAAATGTCCGGTTTAGGGAAAGAAATAGAAAAGTTTCATTATAATTTTGTATTATTAGAAAATGACATCACTCATAGTTGACTACCGTAATTTTTTTTAATTTTTTCTGTCCAATTTGCATTTTTTCTTTTTAAGAAAGCATTCATTTTTTGTTGCCATCATGCCACCTTCTTCTAGTGGCATCGTGACAGCAAAAATTAATAGCAGAACGAAAGAAAATGACATGTGAAATCACGGAAAGCGATGAGGAAAGGGAACCATACACTCTCAAAACACCAACTTTAAAAAAAAAAAAAAAAAAAAAAACAACACAAACATTATATAGGGTGATTTTTTAGCTGGTTTGGTTTTGGCAACACTGGTTTTGACAGCTGACGTGTGTTTAGTACCTTGTGTCACTGTCAAACAGCTTCAGTTTGGTTTGCAATTTAACCATGGATCGTCTTACAAATGAACAACGCTTGCAAATTATTGAATTTTACTATCAAAATTCGTGCCGCTTTTTTATCGAAAAATTGTGTTCAGCGATGAGGCTCATTTTTGGTTGAATGGGTACGAAAATAAGCACAACTGCCGCATTTGGAGGGAAGATCAGCCAGAAGCATTGCAACAGCTACCAATGCATCCCAAAAAAGCCACTGTTTGGTGCGGTTTATGGGCCGGCGGCATTATTGGGCCATATTTCTTCAAAGATGATGCGAATCGCAGCGTTACTGTCAATGGTGAACGCTACCGAGCGATGATAACAAACTTTTTTTTGCTCGAAATGGAAGTTCTTGACTTGCATGATATGTGGTTTCAACAAGACGGTGCCACATGCCACACAGCACGCGAAACAATGGCGCAATTGCGAGGCGAGTTTGGTGAACAGTTAATTTCACGTTTCGGGCCGGTCAATTGGCCGCCTAGATCGTGCGATTTGACACCATTAGACTATTTTTTGTGGGGATATGTCAAGGCTAATGTCTTTAGGGACAAGCCCGCTTCGATTGACGCACTGGAAGCCAACATCCATGCATTCATTCGTGAGATACCGGCCGATATGTGTGAAAGAGTATGCCAAAATTGGACTCAGCGGATGGGCTACCTGAGACGCAGCCGCGGTCAACATTTGCATGAAATTATCTTTAAACATTAAATTGCAAGGTTCAAACTATCGATTCAAATAAATATTTCATTCATTTTTTCGAATTTTTTGTGTTTTTTTTTTTTTAAAGTTCTAAACCTCTTAAAAAATCACCCGTTATATGCCAGTAAGACCTAGGGTCTTATAAATTAGACAAATGTTAGAAGGAATAGAAGGATAGGATAGATTTTTGTTGGCACAGTGGATTGAGAGTTTTGGATTGATTCGATTGAGTTTTGATTTTCTCATTAAATCCCAGGGGTGGCGTTCAGTTGAGGGAATATAGAAAAGAAGCCTAGACTGGGGATCGAACCCACACATCCTGGGGCCTATTTCACAGAACATACATCACATACATTACAGAAATGTATGTGACGTAAAATAGGCCCAATATGAGTGGGCATAAATTTTAATTTTTTTTTAAATTATATGCGTTTTATAAGTTGACGCACAGTTTTTCTAAAAATTCAAAATTTACACTGAGCCATCTTTGACGAATACTTCAAGGTACATACATTCATACAATGTATGTGATGTATGTTCCGTGAAATAGGCCCCAGGTTAGCAGTCAAGCACTACTTCCACTGCGCCAGGGCCACCCCAAGGTTCTCGGGAAATCCCCTTATAAACTTATAACATTACATCGATCGGTCCAGTTATTAGAGCTTCGCGTCCGGTTATCGGAGATTTTTTATGGATTTTCTTACGTGTTCAAAATAAAACAGAAACCATACTGAGAACACTCCTTCTGTATTTTTTCTGTTTCAGTTGTTGATAAAAAATAATCCCTAAATACAATTTTTTGTCCGCCTATGGGAGGTTATCTACCTAAAATGAGTAAGGAAAAGTGTCCACGTCCGTTTATAGGAAAGTAATTTGTATGAGAAATTCGAAAAAGGAGTTTGTTCCCGAAAATGTGTCCGAATTGTCCGCTTATTGGAGCTGTCCGAAAGTAGAGCTTTCACTGTACCTACATATAATGATGAAAATAAAATGTCATCAAAATAGGTTTAGTGCAGTTCAGATATTTAATAGAATTAATTCGATTCAATCAATCTATTAGAACCACTGCTCGCCACGATCTGTGGTATTAAATCCACTCTTTTGAAAGACTCCATTATCTTCATGTTAGGTTTTATTAAATTCTTTACATTTTTCCCAAACGAATATATTCGGGCCCTTTTGAACAGGTAAAAAGCATAAGTAACGAGAAATGACAGTTTGTATTACAAATTCTGATTGCAACAGCATTGTCTTGTTCTATAGTGAAATGTATGATTTTAAAAAATCACTTGCACTCACACTGTCTCTTTTTAAACGAATTTGAGAGAAAATATGTAACACAATTTTTCTGCGCCTTTCATCAAACCATCGATCTGCGCGATCCCCTAGCGCAAGTATTTTCTTTTTTTTTTGTGTTTTTTGCATCGGTACGTTTTTCTTTTTTTGTATTGTTTTCGGTTTATTAAGAAAATGGGTGCTGTTTCTTCATTTAAGTTAAATATTTATACTTCTTTTTGCCTAAATTTATAAAATTTTGTCGATTTGTTTGTTTTCATTAAATAGTTTATAAATTATAAACATGGTTTTTGCAAAATGACAACATGTAACACAATGAATCAATTTAAAGTGGTACACAGTGAACCACTGACTTGAGGTTTCAGAATTCAAATGTTTCATTAAATGTTGATTTTTCGAGTACATATAGATGTTCGCTAAAAGCTTATAGCAATTATTGGCATCTGAATCGCATGTTTTATCTGCCTTTGGTTCCTTTTTTAACTTTTTGTGATTTTTTACAAGCTGAGTTGTTATGTTTTTTAGTAATTTTTTATTAATGCTAAAAGAACTTTTATTTTTAGGGAAAAATTATGTATGTATATTGTATGTATATGTACTTGTGAATAAACAAATATAATGTTTTTTTACTCAATAATCTGATTTTAAATCTGTTTTGATACTCAGTTAATTAGGTGCGTTAGTATCCTTAATTCGTAACATTTTGGTTTTCGAGATTTTTCTTTTATTTGTTTGGGATACGTTATAGTAAGAAATATGGTTTAGGTTTTTTTTATATATTGGTGAATGTGGCTCTTGTAGAAAAAGCTAGGGATACTATGAAAAATCTGAAAGGATGATAGCATATTAACTATATAGCTTTCATGATACTTTTGGAGTTACCATGATACAAATCGGGGACATGGTAACCAGGTGGTAGTCCATAGTATGTCCAAAGGATGTGTAAGGTGGTATTTTAGTGGGATACTCCTCTGAAGAGCGATATCATCTTAGCTCTCCTCACTCTCTAGATTTGCAATCCTTCCTGTTGGGACAAATAGGCTTCGCAGTTTTAAAGTAATGTAGACGGCATGAAAATATGTAACAATCGGCCAGGTTTTCTAATTGCAAGAACCTCCCCTCCGACGAGCTAACAATTTTGGCTAAGCTAGCATACCGAGCGACTAGAGCCTGGGCAGCCATCCATTTTTATTTCCAAGACGTTTCATAATGCCTGTAAGTTCTGATACATAATGTTAACATGAAGAGTTTTTGGTTTAACTCGATCAAAATCACAACCCAACCCAATAGTACACAGTGAATCATATGGAAAGATTAAGTTTATATAATTTTGTAAAGTTTAATAATTTTGTGTTAAAAATTGTGTTAAACATTGAAAAAGCTGTAGAAAAAAAAAATCAATATCTTATATTAAAAATGTGACATCTACAGCGCAGAAAGTAAAAAGTGATTTACTGCCGATCAGTTTACCCTGCCTCTTCATACACAGTCTAAATTGTTGAAGCGATTTTTTTCAAACTTCTTAAGATTATAAAAAAGAATGAAACTTAAAATAAAAACCAACAATGTTGAATTATGTTGGAGACGTTTATTTTTATATTTTTGATATCCCTAAATATGAACTGTCAAACAAAAAAGATTTTAATACTTTTCTTTCGTTGGAACAATAGATTTATATGTTATGATGCTATATTTTCTATACAGAGCGATACAAAACTGTGCTTGTTTGATTTTGTAAATTCCACAGTAGGAATAATACATGCTTAAAAAAAAGGTAGACCAAAAGCTTTTGATATTGTTTGGGTGATAGAGGCAATATTCAGTTTTTTGTACATACAAACCCCTGCAGAAATGTCAAGTCAGAAATTGTATCTTTTAAAATTCTATAATTTTTACTTTAGATACTATATAAAAAGTGAAGTAATGGATTTAAAAACAAAAATTGAACTCAAGATTTTGATCAAACTTGAAATTAGAATGATAAGGCAAAAAAATGTATGTCTTGCAATTCTGTCCGTTTTACACTGGGGCCTCTTCATACAAAACTGTGCTCAGAATTCCATTTTTGATTTTTGAGAATCTAATTAAAATAAAATAAAATAAAATAAAATAAAATAATAATAATTGCGAAATCAATATTAATGGTATAACACATGTCATACCTTAGTTTTTTCTGCTCTATTGATGTATTGACCAAGTAACGATGTTTTAAAGTTCACAATTTGAAATTATTTTTGCTTCTGACATTGCAATGTTTCTGATTTCGTGTTGCATTTTTATTTTTAAATTCGTTCGTTTAAAAATAAATTAAAAATATGATGATTTACAAATAAATATTTTTATTTTTGTGTTGAAAATATTTTTTAGTAGCTATATAAATATAAAAACGCGAAAGGCTTTTACTCTCGTGGAATTAAATTTTTAAAATGTTTTTTTTTTTTTTTTTTTTTTTTAATTCACGCAGAGTACTTTGAAATCTTTTGTTATTATAAATCCGAAGCGCGAATTTAAAATAATGGTGTTTAAATTCGCTATTGAGCACAAAAGGGATGATGATTCCTACCGGTCAATCAATTTCATTTTTAAAGATTTTTGCAGGAGAACTTTAGCGTACACTTGGGCGTATACGTATTATTTGTGTTAATATTGTGTTAATATTTTTCCACTTTGCGTTTATATGAACAAATTAATTTTTGTTGTTTTTTTTTATTTTTGCCAGTCTCCCAAATACTGTTTCCAAAGCTATTTTTATCCCCTCTTAAATAAGTTTTTATTATAAGCAAATAACGAAGAGCAGATAATATTTTTTGCGATACTATATTAAAAGAAGTCAACGAAAATAGAATAAGACCAGTTTCACTGTGACACTTACTTCACTGTGAAACTGGCCCTTAGACTCACAAAAATAATCTTGTCAAAAGAATTTTCTCAATTTTATTCAAAGAATCTATCGAGCTTTATGGGCCCTTAATGACCTTTATTTATGAAGCACTGATAACGAAAAGCTTCTGTTAGACTCGGTTTTCGAGATTTTTCTATCTCAATTTTAATTTTAAAACCAAGTATAGCCACAAAAACAGAAGCATACCTAGAGGGACAGGTGCACAGTAATTAAGTGCTTGATATTATGATGATAACCGCTTTTTTTCCATTCATATTTAATGGTCCTAAGATATCTAGTGGTAAATAGAACACGAAATTAGATCTTTTTCTGTAATAAAAATTTGTTTTTATTGTTAACCTTCTCATTAAAAATTGCTTAAAAAATTAACGTACCATTTTTTTTTTTTTGGAAAAATGCTTGCATGTTTAAGCACTCATACCTTTTTTCATTTTCATTTTTTTGCCTTGGCATTAATACTCAGTCACTAAAATTGAATTTTCTATTCATTTTGTATGGTTTCATGATCACTGAAATTATACAGAATTTTTTTTCTGGAAATAGTCCATATAACTGACATAGGGTCCATTTACCCCACTACTGAAATTCTAACAAAAATCATATTTTTTCTAATAATTGAGATTTTATTTTAATAAGAAAAAAATAGTAATACTATAATTTAGCTTGAAGTTGTTGGCAGTTTCGGGAGACATTTACGCATATACGTTTGTGTGGCGAAGGCAGCAATATCTACCACAGCAGGTGGTTCCGCTTTTCTTGTCTCCTGTATATACATAGATCTTAATTTGAAGTCATTTATAGGAAACCTTTTTTTTGTTTCATAAAAAATTGTTTCATTCGATGACACGTGCCGGTAATACAGATTTGAAATTAAGCCACGAAAATTATTTGGACTTAGCTAAGTCCATAAAAACTTAAATTGTTGTTGTATTTAAGTGTAAAGCTCTTTGTTCTCTTTGTTTTTTATTTTATTTTGAAAAACATTTTGGGCCCTATTTTGTTTTGCTAAAAAATAATTTTATTTCTCAAAAAATGAAAATCCACTATAGTCAAAGGCTCACAGCTTTCAAAATATCGCTTATTGTGGATCCACTAGCACAATTAATTTTTGCTATTTTATAGCTTTTTTCTTGCAGCCTAATTTCGCGGAGCCTATTTACCTATATTTACCCTACTAACATAAAATAAGAATTAAAAAATTCCGTCTAAGTGCACACCTTCATCATTTAACTACCTTTCAAATGCATTTTGTAAAAATAAGAAGACAGAAAATTTCCAAAAAATTCTAAAATAACTTATGTAAAAGGTTCATTCCTTTGTTATTTTTGAGTGGTTTTTGTGTTCAATATTTAATTATTGTGTGTTAAACAAACGTATATTAATTCACTTCAACATAATTTTCTTTCATAATAATTAAATGCTTATTTGACAATGTGAGTCAGTACATTCACCTTTTGACACCAATATCATAATAATTTCTCAATATGACAAGCACACACCAGACACAACAATCATAAATCATAAGGCTTATACCAAAATGCTTATAAGCCAAATAACAATATCAAGCTCTTTTTGTTTTGTCCAAACATAATTCCCCATAAATGTCAATATTCGCACAAAAATGGCCAAAGAAAAGAGCCATTTACGGCTTCCTTGTTCATTCGAACATAGACCGTCCAGTCAATCTCTTGTTAGAAGAGATTATGTCGTCTAAGCATGAAGCAAGGATATACATTCCACACACCACACCATAACATAATATAACGTCAAATCTAATGTAAATAATGAATAGGATTATGGGCATTACATAATACATATATTATGGCAACATGAAGTGAGTGTCTAGCATTTTGCTATCGATAGCTATGCTATATTTACGGCATGGTCTGGTGCTGGTCAGGAGTCAAGGCCTGATGTACTATATCTGTAGGGTTTGTTGGTATTTTTGTTTAAGTTCACACACACACACTCACAGGGACAAAGTGGATTACTGGCAGGATGTTTCAGGCTTTCAGCTAAAATAAATGAATGAATTGAGTATTGAAGTGATAAAGTGCTGCGGCTGATATAATGTTTACAAATTGTTTGGTCTTCCAGCGACACGACCGAAGCACGCACGTGGATTACACTCTGGCAGGGAATCTAACAATATTTTTTGAGTGTGATTATGATCTCTGGTTGAATCCCTTTTATTATTTCAATTGAAAGATCCTTAATTTATGATGCTCTTTCAAAGACGAGATAGATTGTGTCTGGTCGGATGAAAATAGATACTTCAACAGAGTAATGAATAGCAGCGTCAGAATTCATCACTCATACAGTTTCTGGGATATTGAACAGAAATAATTTGTCTACCAAGGAGAAAGAATCAAAAAAAAATGTTTTACATTTCCGAAGGATTATTTTGTTTTCTTTTTTTATCTCATTAAGCTAAAACGTGTTGGAGCAAATCCTATTGAAAATATATATCTTTACTATTTTTTAAGAAAATAACTTTTATTTTGAAAATGAATGCAGTTTCAGAAGTCCTGTTGTTTGCAAGTATAAAATGGAGGAAATGCAAATAAATTGAGAGGAAAAACTAATTAAATTATGAAAATAAAAACAAGTCTGTCCGGGCGAACTCCACTTGAAGGTATTAAAAAAAAAATATTTACGATGGTTTTCTTATAACCTGAAACTTTAATGAAACTACTACTTCCGTTTTGGAATAAGGTAACAAAAACAAAAACCAGTAGTAAACTTGTAATGCATACCTGATGGAAGTGGAGGTATAACTGAACATAATAAAGTTTTAATTTTGTGATTAAATTTTAAAAGAAAACGCTGGCACTATAGTTTAGCAGTGTAATATAGCTGGCTCTAGTTATTGTTTAATTACAAAGTTTTTTAAACATTGAATGATTTTAATTCTTTTAAAGTGAACTTTATGAATTAATTCTTTAAAATCTGTTTGCTGATTTAAAATTTAAATTTTTAACGAAAGGTGACATTAATTCCAGAGCCATAAAAGGCATTTCTTTAACGATTTATTTAGTTCTTATGAATATTTATAGAGAAAATCATTATTTTACTAATATATAAAGAAAAAGCAATAACTTAGTAATCTCAAATAATATTTAATTGATTCATTTGATATTTTTTTAATATTCCTAATTTTATAAGAAAGTTTGAGGCTTTTTTTGTTTGATTGTATAGAACTAGAGTATTATTTTTTGTATGTTGTTTTAATTTTTTCTTCGAGGTTGACCAAAATAAATTAATTTGTACTTTTAAATTTATTTAATATTTTAAAAAATGGGAATTATTTTACAAAGTCAATATTTTATAGCATTATTTGTATTTTAAGCCCTAAATCTTTTCTTAGTTATACATACAAATATGTGAAAATTCTATGAAGACTTTGAATTTTTCAGCAATATTGGTAAAAGTTAAAAATATTATGTTTTCAAAATTATATTTTGAAAATTCCATATTACGAAAATGGATAGATGATATTTTTTTTAATTAATTTTTTAACAACACTAAAAAAATTGGGTACCATTTTTTATTTTATTTTTTTCAAAATTTTATGTATAAAAAGTTATTTTTTTAATAAACCGCTCCAAGGATTTTCAATTTTTTTCTCATAAATTGAGATTTCCTTGTTGATTTATTAATTTATGTTTAATTACATATTTTTTTTTGTACAATTTTTCAGTCTTAACTTGTTCCATGCATATTTGCAACACGGTGCTATATGGTTCATAAATAATTATGTACCTACTCGCATAATACCACCTTAAACTTAACTATGTTTTAAGCAGCTGTTATACAAAATAGGCTAAACTAATTTATCTCTTTTATAAGATTATAAAAAAAACAGCTGGGTGTCAAGTTTAATTAAAATCGACAGAGTCGTTTTCGAATTATAAATCATTAATTTTAAACAATTTTTAAAAATTAAAAAAAAAATTTTTATGAAAATTTTGGCAAACCTACAATACTTTTTAAAATACTTTGCATAAAAAAACTGATCAAAATCAATTGAATGGATTTAAAAAAAAAAATGGAAAATCAAAACAATATTGTTCTATGGGAGTTGCATTTTATAACCATTTTTGTGAACAAAAATTTTCACAAATATGTAGGTACTGATTTTTTTTTTGAGAAAAATAAGTTTTTCATTAAAAGCTTAAAAAAAATGTACGATAGGTACCTACCGTTATTTTCGGACATAAAAAATTATAAAAAAGTGTCGTTGGAATGCCCGAAAAATGCTAGATACTAAGTTTAATGAAAATCGGCACACAGACAGAATTGCAAGACCCAGTTTTTACGACTTCGCTTATCATCTTAATGTCAAGTTCGATCAAAATCTCGAGTTTTTTACTTACGGAACTGTGGCGAACCCTATAGGTTCTCATCACGTAACTAAAAATAATTTTTTTATTATTAACCTAAACAATAACTTACAAATAAAATGTAGTTTTTATAATAAAGTGGATTTTAGTTTAAGAATAATCGACAATCTTTTATTTCTATTCGTCGTAAAAAGTTATTCTGCTAAAACCTCCAGAAATCCATAACTTGTCATATAGTACCTACATATTATATGTATATCGCAAGTAAAAAATTAAGTTTAAAGCAAGAATATATCGAAAATCTGACTTAATAGAAAAATTCAGAGTTCACATTCAGAGTCAGAGCATCCAACTAATTCTAGATTAATATTGATGTATTAAGTAATTGCTTTGAAGTTTTAAGTTACCCGCAAACCAACGCGATGATGCACGGTGGCGATCACGATCAAATTGTGGATGCCGCACATATAAATCAAAGGAGAGGCACACATCAATTACGTAGATGTGTGCCTCTCCCTTGATTCACATGTGCGGCATCCACATTTTTATTGTGATCGCCATCGCGTCGCGTCGGTTTAAGGATTGTTTTGCCGATACAATGAATTAGTCTTAACTTCTGATCAAGATGTAATTAATCTGTATTGGGCTGCATTAATTCAAAACTTTATTTCAATTTTCATAACAATGTTAGCATTTGTGACTCTCAAGCGTTTCGGAAATAGGAAGTACTGTCAATTAGCCATTCTTTATTCAACCGAGGCTTTGAAAATTTTGGAAACTCTATCCACTCTATTCAGAATTTCAAAAAATCTGCTCTAAAACCCTAACTTTATATAAAATAACGTTGTCTATCTTAGGACAACAACCGTCTAAATTTTAAGTCATTAAACATTTTTAACTGCTGTCTTATGGTTCGTCCACAACAAAGAAACATTTCAAAAAATATTGCTTAAATAACATTAATTCATAAACATTTCAATAATAATACAGGCATGTACATAGATCAAATATTAATAGTTATTATTTTTACTGTTCCGGATTACAGAATTATATGAATTAACCTAATTTTCAATTTCCCAGCTTTATTCTAACTTTTCTACAAAAGCCAACAAAACTAATTGAATATTATGTATGATTAAGCAACCACACCAGCTGAGTTCCATTAGTTTTATTGATCGTTTAAAATTAAAGTTAAAGCAACCCAACAACAAGTTAAATACATTATATACAAATTTACACAATGTATAATAACAATGTTACCTCAAAAACTCAAGGACTTTTTTATATGACATTTATGACAGGTGGTGGTTGGTTACAAAATTTACATAGTTGTAGCAGAGATTGGAGATTATTTTCATTTTTGAATGATGTTGCCTAAATTGCGTTTATGAAACATCGTGTTATGTTTTGATAACTAGTCCGGATAAGGATTGCGTGCAAGTTGGTTTTTGAAAGAATTAAAGTGTGTTAAATGAATGAATGAAGTTACTTTGTGTAGTGTATTATTTTGTACACATAAGTTCTTTTGTGTTTATTATTTAACAACAAAAAAAAAGATGGGGGATAAATATTTAATTTAAGTACATTTTTCGTGTTTAATAATCACTAATTTACAAAGCATTTTACTAAACATAAAATATTTAATAGAAATACAATTTGTAATCTCAACAATGTTGATGAAAACATTATTAAACATTTTAGTCAAAGTTTAAAAAAATCGACATAAAGAGTTAAGGCCTTAGCCGAAAGATATCAAAATTGAAAAACTCTGAAACTCCTGCCTTTTCAAATGTAAATTTTTGTCCATAACTTTTAAATTGAAGATTCTTAAAAAAACAACTATTTTTTATAGAAATTATGATTATCTTTCAGTTGACAACATTTTCAGAAATTTATTTAATAAAACAAAATAAACAAAACGCTTCTGATTTCTCTACAAAATTTCATTTACTTTTTCATTACAAACAAAAAATAAAATAAAATTTTATCGCATTTCGACCTAAAATAATGAATTCTCATTTTCACAGCTTAATGTATTTTCATTAAAACAATTAAAAAGCACTGATGGCTGTCGCTGTTTTTTTTCAACTCCAACTCTTTTGTATGAGGAAGTTTATCATTGCATTCAGAGAGAGAGAGATAGAGAGATTCAGACTTATCATCATCACAGTGTTCATGGAGAGGTCAATATATGAGAAATATCATTTCGTCCACTCAAAATATATATCACTGTGAAAAAATCATTTAATTAGCGCCCAAGTGGCCAGCAAGTAATATAAAATCCTTCACAAAAGGACTCTTGGTTGTTCCATTTTCTTTACTTCAAAAAAAAGAAAAAGAATTACATTTAAGAGAATAAAAGTCTGGATGTGTTCCGTGAACTAGGGTGGATTTTTTTTTTATTTTTTATTTTATTTTATTTTTTTTAAGTTGCCCAAGGATAACATTACCTCATATATCCATTTAGCATCCTTCATCATATATGAAACTTTGTGTAAAGCTAAAAGAGCAGCGAAAAAAAAAAGTTGTAGGTATACCACAGGACGAGAGTGTGGATGAAAGAAGATCGGGTTTCATGAGATTTTAATTTCCGGACTAAAAACTTTGTCTAGTCTCTCCCGTCCATCTCAGTCCGTCGCCGATGACGACGACGCGGCAGTCGTGTTAGTAGGTATATAGTAGTCGAGGCGTCGTCGTTCGTCCGCCCATCCAGGACGAGGTGAATTGTCGGGTGGTTTGGCCGTGTACTCATTTTCTCTGTTGTATATCTCATGAATGTATCTCGGTGCTTAATCCTCCAATGAATTAAGTTTTAGGTTACGAGAAATGGAAATTTTATTCAACCAAGTTGTAGGTAGCTGCTACTCGTGGTCATGTTCATGTAGAGATAAAGATTAAAATCTGATCCAAATGTAGTGGCATAGAACTAAAAACAAAAAGAAATGTTTTTAAAAAAAAGAAACGAAATAAAATTGGACATCTCATTGCATTTTAGTTATACTGGAGTGTTTATAATCCTCAATTTTTTTTATCTTTTTTTTTTTTTTTTTGTAATTTAACTGATGATTGTCAAGAGAACCAAATGTGATTGAAAAAGTTGTCATGTACAGTACACGAGTACATATGAAATAAATATTTGCCTCTTTTTTTTTTTTTTAATTTCATATAAGGTTGGTGGGATTGTAGAAGTTATTCGTCAAAACAATGGAAAATTGTTAACACAAAAATATGGTTTTGAGAACTTTAATTAAAATTTATCAAATTGTGTAACTTACTGATTGGAAAATACGCTTCAACTAAGGTTTCTGCTCACCAAAATAAATTGGCTGATTAAGAGTACCTATGTTAACGTATTATTTAGATTAAATTCTATATATATTTAATTTTCATTTTAAACTTATATACCTATATGGTTTAAAGGGTTCCTAAAGGTTTTTTTTTGTGGTTGGTTGGTGGGCCTATCTTTTAAATTTATTTTTGTCATTTGCTTAAAACTTGCAATTTTTAACTTCATCGTACTAAAAGTAATTTTAAATTAAATTTAAAAAAAAAATATTTTTTCACCATAAATTTGATTAAAAGCAGTTAAAGCTGTTAAGGAAAAAATTAAATTATTTATAATTAAATTTCGTTAAATTAGTTTGTTCAACTAACTTAGTGGGAATATAGTACTACTTAATATAAGAGTTTTGAATTCGTAAAATTGAACTCGATATTTTGATCAAACTTGACATTACGATGATAGGGTAGACAAAATAAGTGTTTCTCCGTAAGTCGAAACGGATAGGTCAATTTTCTTAAAATTTATAGTACCTAGGGCTTTTAGCGGACACTCCCCCGAAATTTTTTTTTTTTTTCATTTTTCTACGACTCAAAATAACGGTACCATCCATATATTTTTTTTAATCATTTTTGTATTTTATTATTTTTATTATTTTTTTTTTTTTTTCAAAAATAGCTCCACAAATTTTTTTAAAAATATTCAGTTAGCTTGCTTTTGGTGAACATAAAAATTCCAAAAAAAATTTAATAATGACATTTCCTATAAAAACATTGTTTTGATTTTGGCTTTCTCAGAAATGGTTAATTGATTTCGACAAATTTTTTTATGAGGGCATTTTTTAGTAGGTATAGTATTGTATACAAAAATTTTCAAAAATATTTTGTTTGTATTTTTAAAAAAGCTTAAATGGTTTTTTTGAAAACTCAATGTTTCAGAAATAACTTGGTTGCTTTTTATTAAATCTTTTACCAGGCAGTTATTTTTTTACATTATCTATAGTATTTTTAACTAAAATTAATCTTACTTCGTACTTCGCAAAGGATTGTTAAAAAATCTTATTTTTCTCGAAAACGACTCAAAAAAATTTTGATTTAAATTTCTCTACTATAAAAATTTCATTAAAATCAGTTAAACGGGTATGCAAATTTTTTTCCGATAATATGGTAGATCGTACTAATGTAAGCTCCCGTAGAAATTTTTATCAAAATCGTAGCATTCGTTTTTGAGAAAAATGAGATTTTCTTTGCCGGATTTTAACCAATTAATGGGAGTTACCGTTATTTTTGGTTATAAGATTAGTTTTTATATAAAATCTGCTAGATAATATTAAAATAAAAACTCCTGGTTTTAATAAAAAATCGATCAAGTCATTTTCCTATTATTGTGTCCTAAGAAAAATTTTTAAAACTTTTTTAAAAATCCAAAATTTTTTTTTTGTAAATTTTGGTATAGGTACAATACTTCAAAACTTTTTGAAATATTGTCAACCAAAAAATTGGTAAAAATCAGTTGAACCGTTTTTGAGAAAATTGAAAATTAGAAAATGGTTCTATGGGAGGTATCATTTATAACCTTTTTTCAATTTTTTTTTTAATGGTAGTTTAAAAAAAAAAATTAAAAAAAGTTGTGGGCACGTTTTTGAGAAAAATAAGATTTTCAGTTTTTTGCTAAAAAAATTTGACCGGCAGCTACTGTTTTTTTTTTATCCTAAAAAAATAAAAAATTGTGTCCGAGAATACCCAGGTATCAAGTTTAAAGAGAATCGATTCAACCGTTTAAGCTACAGATAGACGGACAGAATAACAAGACCCACTTTTTTCGAATTCGCTTCATTGTAATATCAGGTTTGATCAAAATCTCGAGTTCGATTTTCGTACGAATACCAAACTGCTAATATAGTACATACCTATATACCTTTTTAGTATTTAAATATATATAAATAAAGTTGACTCTCCCTAAGTCGTACTCTCTCTAAGTCGAATTTATCTCTAACTCGAACTTTTTCGCCATATTTTATAATTCCCTTCAATTTTCCATACAAAAACCATTCTCTAAGTCGAACTCCCTCTAAGTCGAACTCCCTCTAAGTCGAACTCTCTCTAACTCGAACACATTTTCTCGATATTTGGCATCTTTTTTCACCCCTTAAGTCGAATTTTGTTTAGAACAAAACAAAATAAAAAACATTACCCCTTCGGAATTCGTACTTGGGTATAGTATAACTACGAACCATCAAAACCTTAATACATATGTAATATGTATATTAGGGTGGAGCGTCGATGTATGGAGAAAAATAAAAGTTGTTGTATCAATTTCGAATACCTCCATTTTTTTGCGTTTTGATGAGTAGAATAATTTGACATTAAAAAAAAGTTTGTATTAAGTCTTTAGCTCTGTACCTTAGCTCAAAGTTTCGACTTTTTGGAAAAAAAATTTTTTTTTTTCGGAAACGTTAAAATTATTTCACAAGTTAGAAATAAATTATATGATATCATTCATGAAAAAAGAAAACACAAATTATAATATATTAACTTTATTTAGACAAATAAATTAACACAAACTTGAAAATAAAAACTTAAAAATTCATAATACGCCATTCAGAAACTAACCTAATTAAACTTTTTATTTTTCAAGTTGTAATTTTTTTTTTGTGTGGAAAAATGGCAATATTTCGAGAATATATCTTATTTTTTACTAGCCCGTCTCTGGCCTTTTCACCAGCTACTGTTATTGAAGCTTCGGTCACCATCTTCACACAGAAGAAGTCCGAAAATGACATGCCAATAAGAAATTTTTTTTTGAAATTCTTCCAAATCCTGATCGCTATAGTTCATATCCAACAAAAGGGTTAATGTAACTTGTGACTCGCTCCAGCTAAAAAAGATTTCCATAGCGCAAATATATGAAAAATTTGAATTTAACATATTATCTCGAACATAACATATATCTCGAAAACGGCTAATCATACAATATACCTAAGCTGTTGTACATTTTTTATAGGAAATTTAATTATCTTTCTTTTTACTACAAATATTATTTTGAAGGATTTATACTTTCGGAAATACAGAATAAAGCAAACAAATTTACAACTTTTTTTCCAATTTTGCAAAACTTTGACCTGTGGAGAGGGCTAAGAAAAACAATTTTTATTTTTTTTTATGGGTAGCTTACGTAACTACACAACTTTTTATTGCTATTAGAATAGCTAAATCGAAAAAAAAAATTGACGCTCCACCCTAATGTATATACATATGTGTAGCATCGCGTGTACCATCATCTTCAGCTCTTCGCGTTTCTTCCTATTCATAACCCTGGTACCTCTATAAAAAGATACAGTTTTTTAAAAGTTACAACGAAAACACAAAAAAAGGATTGTTATCCTTTTCTTTGTGTTGTTGGTTGCTTTATATACACATATAATTACCTTTATATATTAAATAAACTTTTACAATAAAAAAAATGTGTCTCTATTTAACTCGAATTTTTCCAAAACTCTCTCTAACTCCAACAAATCTTGGTATCCCGTGAAAATTCGACTTAGGGAGAGTCGACTGCATAAGTATATAAATTGGATTTAAAAGAAAAAATTTGATTATTTTTTGAAATTTCGATCTTCCAAAAATGACTTGATTTTTAAACCGCAATAATAAGAGCTAAAAACTGGCGTGCTTATTTTTTTTTTTAATTAAAACAAATGATTATTTATTTTTTTTTAATTTTAATTTTAAAATTAATTTCAACAATTATGTATGTATTTACTAAATCAATTTTTGAAAATTTAGAATGGATTTCTGAAAAGCTTTAGTTGTAAGTGTTGCTTATTTTCAAATATTTCCATATGTGTACCTTCTTGTTTCTGTTTTTATTCAATTCCTCTTCTGGCTACACGTGTAGAAGGCAGGATTTTCGTTCATATTAAAGTAATTTTTAGAATTATTTTTGTGTTGTACCTAGATCCCAATTTTGGAAAAACTAAATCTTTATGATACTCAAACAAAATACCTTAAAAGTTCAGATTTAAATATAAATGTGGACATACGACATAGGTTCACAAAAATCTATGAAAAGATTGCGATTGTAAAATAAAAGAACGCTAAACTCATTAAATGAAAGTGATGCATATAAATTTTATTCGAGAACGAGAACGCTCCTTATTTATAAATATCGAAAATCTTGAACTTATTTAGTTAGTCATGGTTATGGTTCTAATTACAAGAAATCTCTAAAGCATATTATTTTCGAATCTTTAATCAATGGAAAAAGCAAAAAGCAATCAATCATCTAAAGAAACATCGGTTATTCAAAAAGAAATCATATAGGAATAATAATTAATTGAATAATTTTTTTGTCGGCTACTTAATTTTTTTCTTTTATATGATCAAAAAATTAACATCAAAATCTATTCATTACTGAAAGTATATTTAATTATTGATTCAAAATAGCTTTTAACGGCCTTTCAACAAGTCCAAATAAAATATTGCTTAGTCTTCTACTTGGCTGATGTATTTCAGTAGATAGTATATAGAATTTATATTATTAAAAAAACCTTCTTATATTTAATTATGTTTGTACAGTAATTCCCATCTTTTTTTATAATAATACAATACTTTATCTGCAGAAATATAATCAAAAATATAAAAACACAGCAACAAAAGTAAACTCCTCTCTGAAGTACAAACTACAAGCCTATTTATTTTAAAATAACATATAGTTACATATGTATGTACGAGTTTAAAAAAAAATATTAAAACAATAATAAATTAATTATAGGTGAATTCCTTTGAAATAAAATTTAAAATATAAAAACTCACCACAAAATTCTCACTACACACAACACATACGCAATATACATACCTACATATTATATTCAGCACCAAAAACCTTACATCAAAACTTCCTTTCCCGCATCACTTCACACAATCCAAAGCACGAAAATCAAATAACAAACTTAAATTAAATTCATTCATTTAACATGCCAAGAATACTAATTACATTTTGTGCAACAGAACCAGCACACGACCCTTGAGAGACAATGAAATGTCTAGACCTAGACACGATTTAAATTCCCATTACATAACCTAACCTCTTTATGTGGTGGCCTCTACTCTCTAGGGAGCTTTTTATACCCTTCAGGCGGCTCTATGAAAACTCCATCAATGGTATCACATCCTCAGAACGTTGCGTCGCGTTGCCCTATACTCATTGTCCTATCATTTCATTGCCACCCCTGCGTCGCGCCGCGCCTCACTGATGTAAGGTACTCTTTTTGAGTAGCTATATCTTATCTATAGATTTAGGTAGCTACGTATAAAGCTAATTCCATTTTCATATACTTAAAAGCCCCGCAGGGATTTGATGGTGGCTGCACGTTCACCATCGACCTCAATTGTAATTCCGGGAGAAAAGTGAATATTTTCCGATCCTGAAAAACAAAAAAATGATGGCAACCTTCTTCATTTATGCAGTTAAACTGAATTTAACGGTTTTACCAATTGAAATGAGCAAATTAAATATGTCTGACCAACATTTGTATTTTAATGGTAGGTTAATGTTTGTGTTTTTTTTTTTAGAAGAAGTTCACATGGATGTAAAATTCTTAAATTTATTCTTGGATTTTTAAGGGCTCTCAAACCAAAATGTATCATTCACGAAGTTATATATCATGAGACTTTTTCATGAAGGAAAAAAAGCAAATGACCGAAAATGTTTTTGTGTCTGCTCCATTTCACATTAAATATCATTGGTCCTATAAGGGAAGGTTTTGCGTTTGAAGTTGTTTTTTTAAGAGCGGGGAAAGGTTCAATGGTACGGTTCTTACCTTATTTCTAGTACCTACATATTATGGTATTGGTGAAATAATATTAGCATTTAAAAAATGGAAATATGATATTATATAACGTTGATCATGCACTGAACATTTTAAAGTTTGTAATGAATATAGGCTTATTCAAAATTAAAATTAAAATTGTTTAGCAAGGCAATAGTTACACTATACAGTAACATGTTTTTTCTGCAAGGAGTAGGTACACAATAAATATTCTCACAAGCTTGACCTTAATACACCAAAAACAACCCAGCTAGCCTGGATGTGATGTGTCAAATTTCTCAAAAACTATAAGTCATGAAGGCATTTGATTTGATTACTAAATATTGATGAGAGCATTTAATAAAAAAAACAAAAAGAGGTTGGGTGCGACCCACACTGGTAAGATAAGTTCCCATTGGTGCCGTTGGAAAATGAACACCTGATATTATTATTTTTCTATATAAGGAAATTCCTAATTCAAAATTCTCAAAGACTTTATCAGGTGTTCAATATTCGATCAAGTGAAAACCAAAATTGGGGCGTATTATTATTATTCAAACATTTTATAGTACCTTTGACTAATTTTTTTGCTTAATAAAAAACTGTCAACTGAATGTAATTGTTAGGTACAAACCAAAGTAGATATTTTAAGATATTTTTTTTCGTCTTATCAATCCAATCGAATTTTTTTACAAACCCTATCAATTCAAAGTTACAGCATTGTGTGTAAAATAAAATTATTCAGGAATTGATAGCATAATTGTTTTTTTTTTTTTAGATATACCCGAAAAATATTTTTGAACAATTTTTAGTATTTTTGCGTAGTTTATTTTGTTTGTTTAAAAAAAAATATCATTTGAATTTTTTAAATCATTCTATACGTGCATCGTGAATAGAATAAAATTAACTCGAAATAAATATCATTGTTTGTTCTCAAGATATTCGAGCCAGCAAAAACGATTTTCTATAAATTTTTGCATTCTTTTTTTTATAAAAAAAAAAAAATGTCAGGTCATTTTTTTTTTAAGTTCTTTCCAACTCTTCATTACGTCATTATGTGTAGAATAAAATTAAGCCGAAATCATTGGCATTTCTTGTTTTTGAGATATTCGAGACGAATGACATTTTATAACTTTTTTTGAAATTGATTTAATACAAAAATGGTTAATTATATTTTCTGCAACCCGTTTTTGCACGTTATTGTCTGTAAAATAAAATCTATTTGAAGTCAATTGGCGTTTTTCTTTTTTGGCTCTGAGCAAAGCTCTGAGCAGAGGTTGAGCGATCAGAGCAAAGATCTGAGGAGATTATGATCAGATCCCTCAGATTTAATTATGAAACACACTTGAGCACTGAACTGAACATGTCATATGCATAGTAATCTGTCAAATTACATACAAATTGTATGAAGTTGGCTTCGCTCAGCGTTTTGCTCGATTTGCTCGGTCATTTTATTCTGAGCATACAGATCATGCTCCGAGGTAGCTCAGATGGAAAAAAGAAACATGACTTATGTGCTCTGATTTGTCTGAGGTAAAAAAGAAACATAGAATTAATTTTTGACAGCTCGGTGATCTGCTCTGAGGTAAAAAAGAAAAACGCCAATTATCTCTATTTGTTCTTGAAATACGGTGAACGATAGAATGTGTTACGAACGTACGAAAGTATACACAAACATATATGTACAGACATCTCTCCAAAAACGATGGATTTGGATTCTTGCGATCTCAAAACGTAGAGATATGTCAAAATTTTCGATTCGACAAATCGTACCACTTACAATAACTTCCATTGGAAAGTTAAAAATAGTAGGTATACTTCATTACGTTTACAAATTGTTATATTTTTTAATTATGTTGGTACACCAATTAAGTACATATACATATTAATTAAGTGTGTTTCATTTCCACTTAATTTATATATGTATAACAACAACAAAAATCATATTTTTTAAATCCAAAACATATTTTTTTGAAAAATTTTCAATGGCATACTATTTAAACTGATACAAATTTTTGATTTAAAAAATAATTTCAATAGGTTACGCTGATAAAGTAAAGTCAAAAATCTATATTGGAGTTGTTGGAACAATTTTTTATGTTTTTAACAGTTGTATAGTGGGTATAGTTTTTATGGCTGTAAAAATGATTTTTACTGTCAATCTTCTATTCTAGATACATATACACCAAACACCGCTACTAACAATAAATTGTCAATTATCACTTGATAGTTTGTATGTATTGAAAATTGATATTTAACAAACCCATATTTTGCTAAATGATTTAATCATTGAGAATGTCATACGGACCATTGTGAATTACAAGACAATTGAATATTATCACGGAATAGTTGATCAAGGAATACTTGATCAGTAAATTAAATTTAATCTTAAATTTCAATATTTATCAACTTCCGGATGATAATTGACAATTGTAATAATAGTGATTGTCTAAAAAACTCACTTGGTACCAAGTTTTAAATTACTTTAGATTTTTTTGAAAATCCTTCCCTGTCAGTGTCATTGGATGTATTACTAAACATTATAAATAATGCATCTTCGAATCCTTGTCATATTTCGTAACCTTGAAGTCAGAGAGAAAGTTCTTTGGATCCAGTCGTGCATTTTAATTTAAAAGGTCACATTATCTAATGATATGCACCCACGTTCTATTTTTTTTAACTTTTTGAGTATTTTAAGAAGAAACATAAATAGATATATTATACGTTTGTATTTTCCCAGGATAACTTTATGTTTAAGTTTGCAGACCACTTGCCACTGACTTTAAAAACAATGAAAAAAGAAAAGCAAAAATAATCACAAATAAATAAAATGACATAAAAAAAAAAAACATAAAGAAAAAGAATAACAATGACAAGCACCATTGGTGCTTTTTTCGCCTGAAGATTAATATCAACATTTATTTACATTGTTCAAACTTCCTTGGGCAAAGAAAAAAAAAAAACGAGAAAGAGAGGTGAGGTTCTGGGTTCTAAATTCTTTTGGTTTGCTCTTTGGTGGTTTTTGGGTATTTGGTTACAATGCTTTGATGGTGGCGGCACGGCACCTCCATACCGAATTGCGGTGGGTCTGTGTTGTTTGAAAAGATTAGGCTGAAAATTGCGGCGGGAAGAGTGCTTCTTGTGGATGAGTGATTCGATTTCCCTTTTTTTTATTTTTACTTTAAATCCACGGAAATGAACATTTCTTTTGAGATTTTTTTTTTTTGACACGGATGCTCTATGGAAATGAAATTCTTTGTTTTTCATGAACCCTTTTTTTTTTGAAAAAAAAACAAATAATTCAAAAAAACTTGTTGGTGTTGTTGTGGTTATGGGAGTAGGCTATAATTTATATTCTTGTTATTTATTCATTGACGGAAAAGTGATTTTGAAAAAAAAAATTGATGATTTATTTTGATTGCCTAAACTTATGGGAAAAAAGTGAATATCTCATTTAATTTATTGTTCCTATTAAGAAAGGTAACCATTAGTTATTTTTATATCTAAAATCTTAGTGCAATTATTTCATTGAAAAGATAATTGTTAAGGTTAAGTTTTATAGTGTGATAAATAGTCTATACCTTTTAACTTTTTTTTAAAAGAACTGAGAAGCTAGCAAAAGATATATTTCATTGTAAGAAATTCAAAAGGATTTTAACAATCTAAGCTAAAATTTTTGGTCACTTCCTTCTATATGCAAAAAAAGCCCGATTTATTATAAACAGAGTCATTGTACTAAAAGACGTAAATAAATAAATAAATAAATAAATAAACATTAATAGCTAAAATAATGGGTCAAATTATTATTATTAATTCTACGGAAAATAATTAAATAGCTTGATATAACTTAACTCTTCTCTTAAGCTCTTCTTTTTAGCTTTTCTTTTTCTTTTAAATCATGCCAGGTTTTGAAAATTTACTTTAAAACTGAGATAAGCAAAGTAAAAAGTTGAAACATTTTATAAGATAGACTATAAAAAAATATTATTAAACGCATAATAAGCTAAGTTTATTGAAAATTAACTTAGAAATTCTTGGAAGCAAAAAATAACTTCTTAAACTTAAAAAAAATATTTACGGCACAAGAGGAGCACAATACAGCGCTACTTTATTGTTTTGGCGGTGCTAACTTCACTCTTCCCAAAATGTAATTTTGGCCTAAAAGCAATAAATATGAGAAAAATTTTTTGACCAAAATACAGCACAACTGTGATGTTTTTGAAAATCATAATTTTGCAGAAAAAAAAAATTCATCTCTAAAATTTCCAAATTTTCGAATTAATAAAAATATTTACGGCACATGGAGGCACAAGTTGAGCACAACACAGCACAGCCCAACTTTTTTTTTTGAAAATCGAAAATGATGGTGCTCATTTCCTTCACAACATTTGCATTCGGTCCTAAAAGTTGCAAATATCCAATTTTTCTTTATCTCTTCGACTGTATCATTTTTTGAGCACAAAACAGCACAGCTTTAAGTTTTTAGAAAACTATTTAGAAAACTATAATTTTGGAAAAGATTCCATGGGCCAAATTTGAAAATTTGCGAAATTTTCAAAAATATTTACGACACATCGCAACACAAGTTGAGCACAATACCGAACTTTTTATTTTTTTTTTTCAAAATCGGATATGACTTCACGCAAAAAATATGGCTAGTCTCTAAAAACCATATGCTTAGTAAGATCTTTTACGGCACATGCCAGCATAAGTTGGGTACATCGCAGCACAACCGTGACTAAGTCTTCAAAATTTAACATACTTTAACATCTTGAACTAAGTTTCCCTCATAAAACTGTTAAGCAATCTAATGTAATTAGGTATACTCCTTTTTCCACTAAGATGCATTTGAAGTTTTGGAAGTAGTATACCTATTCATTACACTTGAAGAAATTTTTTAGTCGAAATTTTATAAAAAGATGGGCTTTCTGGAGTTAAGTATGTGAAATGTAGACCAAATTTAGGTCGACGAGAAATAAATATTTAATAAATAAATAAATTAATATAAAAATATTTTTTATAAATGCTCTTGGGCAGGGTCGTGACCCGAAAATCCCCCTCTCTCTCCGTGGATCCACCACTGGTCCTATCATAGCTGAGAAGACACCTTGGCTGTTATACGTGCTCAACAATTTGCAAAAGCCCCTAAATAAGGCCGCACTTACGGAAGCTCACCCCTCAGGGAGTCCATAAGCCTATGTCCTATCAACAATTAACTACCCATCTAAAAAACATAAACTTCCATGTTTCTAAAACATTACTTCAAATGAAAGTTCAAAACTCATTATTTGTATTCATTGTATTAAAGTTTAAACAATATTTTTTTATTCGTTTGAGAATTATAAATCAAAACAAAAACATAAATGTTAAAAAAAGAGCCAAGTTCTTCTATAAAAAAAACCTTTATGTAACAAGTCAGCCGTGAAAAGTAGTGAGATCTAAAAGTATGCCAAGTTCTTACTTTATAAAGTTTTAATGTCAAATATTTAAAGTAGATTACTATTGAAGTAACTCCAAATTATGAGAGAAATTTATTATTTATTGATTTAAATTTGGCGGTTAACTTGGCAAGTTTTCTTTTTATTACTCAAAATTCAAAAGTATTTGAAAACTTGACCTGTAACCGCCAAATTTAAGCCATTAAATAATAAATTTCTCTCATAATTTGGTGTTACTTTAATAGTAATCTACTTTAAATATTTGACATTAAAACTTTATAAAGTAAGAACTTGGCATACTTTTAGATCTCACTACTTTTCACGGCTGACTTGTTACATAAGGTTTTTTTTATAGAAGAACTTGGCTCTTTTTTTAACATTTATGTTTTTGTTCTGATCTCACTCCTTTTTGCAAAGATTTTAATTTTTCCCCATTTCAAGCCCTACCGAATTACATCATTCTACAGCAATCGGAAGTGCTCTATTTAATTGATTGCAATACTGAGAAAGTAGGCGGATACCACGCCCCCTGAATGGAAAACCTCAAATATTAAATTTTTCCTTTGGATGCACTTGAAACCCTACCGCTCTACCAAATTTCATCACTCTACAGCAATCGGGAGTGTTCCATATAATTGATAACAATTCTGGGAAAGTGGGCGGATACCACCCAAAATAACAAGTTTCTGCGGTGTCGGGAAGTGCTCCATAATTTTGATGATCTGTCAGTGAGTGATTCAGTGAGTCAATGAGTCAGTGAGTCAGTTACGGTTTTCGCGATTTTTGACGTCTTATATGTCGGGAACCACTTACGCTAAGGAGTTGAAATTTGGTGTGTTGCTTGTGCTTGGCTAGCCTACCAAATGTTCCGAATTTGAAGTTCCTGACTTTATTGGTACTGAAGTTAGAGGGGGGTCGAAAATCGCCTGAGTTTGTTCCTGTAAAAAGGGTGTAGGGCCTGGCTGGGCACTACCGTGCCCTTTGATAGTTAAAGTATTTTTTTTAATAAAAAGAAAAAAAATGAATTTAAGGCACTTTCTACTGTTCTTAACTATAGGAAAAGAATTAAAGGGCAATATTTAGGCTCCGGGATCTTAGCACCTCATATTTGGGATATTCGGAAAAAAAGTATACCATTTGAAAAGCCACCGGATCGTGATAAAAGGTCAGGTAGTTTCAGTAATTGGTCAGGCATATATTTTTTTTTAACAATTTTTTTGAATTTTTTTCAAGGTCATAGCGATTTTTAGCACCTAATTTGTGGGATATTCGAAAAAAATATATATCATTTGAAAGGTAACTCAATCCTCATAAAAGGTCAGCTAGTTTCAGAAATTGGTCAGCTATAGATTTTTTTATGAATTAAAAAAAAAAAAAAAATTCAAGGTCACTAGTATAAGGGCCAGTTTCACAGTGCACACTTAACAAAATAAGTGGCACTTAATTTTCCCATTTTGGCACTTAAGCCGCAGTTTTACTACCTGAGTAAGTGGAACTTAAGTGGCTAACATGGGAGACTTAAGTGTTACTTATTCCGACAAGTTTACACTGTGAAATTGGGAATTAGTTTTCCATATTTGGCACTTAAGTGACACTTACTTCACTGTGAAACTGGCCCTAAGACTTATAGCACCTCGTATGTGGAATTTCACAAAAAAGGTAAATGAACTCAGGTTTAAGACATTTAAAATGAAAACAAAAAACTTAAAAAATAAAAATCTCTCAATCAAAAAAACCATCCTGAGCGAACTTCCAGGCTAAAAATTCCAATTAAACAAAAATCACTTAACACACACTAATAAGGGTAATAGAAATATTAATAAATAAAAAAACTGAACACATTTAAAATAATAGCGACAAAATACGGTCAGACGAAATTAGGAAATTAGAAAATATAAAATTAAAAAACCACCTACATATGTATAGATCAAACCAATAAATTATTGTAATTTCATTAAATTCATTTTTTTGTTTTGATTTCTTTTTGTTTAACAGTTTGGGATCACGACAAATGCAATCATTACCACTTAGGGATAAAAAGACTATTTTTTGTTTTGATTTCTTTTTCTCCAGTTTAATGTATTTATGATAAAAAAGGATTTCCTTAACTTGTTTTGTTTTTTTTTGTTCGTAAGGAAAGAAGGGAAGAAAGTATTAGAAAGTATTTATTATGTTCTGCGGTAATGATGCCAATGTAAAAGGTGTGTTCCTTTACTTCGAAACTGTGTGCATATTTATGAGTTTTTAAACATTTTATTTTTTTTTATATGAACTTTGACATACTTTTGTGGAGAAATTTACACAAATGCACAGATTTTCAAAGTAAAAGAACTAAGCTACTGTTTGCTATTACATACATACATACGTACATTTTTTTTTAATTAAAGCTAGCAACAGCAAACAACATTTCAATTTTCCTCAATCCATAAGATACCAAATTATCTACATACTATTATTTTTTTAAATATTTTAATTAAATTCTCATTTTGTGTACAATTTTTTTTAGTTTTTTATAAATCAACGACTTTCATTCCCTTCGTAACACAAAAAAAAATAATGAACAAACTTTAATCGGTGACTCTATATTTTTTGTATTCTTGTTGCTAGTAATTTACAAAACCTAGAGTGTTTGAATCGTGTTTGTTTGTTTTTTGATTCTAAAACTGCTTTCCATTTGAAAAATATTTTCATGTTAATTGGCAGATTATCACGAGTCGATTTTTGCCTTTCATCAAGATATGCGACTCATAACAACATTTCCGCAAAGGTGAATAAAATCGCGTCTGATTAAGATAAAAACGTTAAATGCCGATTTGCGCCACACGGACAAAATTAATTTTGGCTGTAAGAATATTTTGTTTTCCAAAAACCACTTGTTGCGAAGTTTAATAGGGCATAATTTTTTATTGGGTTTTTTTAATCCAATATTTTTTTTCACATAACTATTTATTTTAGAGAAAGCAAAAATCAAAAAAACGTGCTTCATATTAATAAATTATAAAACTATTTTTCGGATTTTTTTTCCAAAAGGTTGCCATTACCTTTGCAAAGTGGTTTTGAAATAAATAAGATTTTTCTTTATGAATAAAAAATTTTGCATTGCTAGGTCAAGAAAATTGAACCATTTTTTTACTGCAGCTTTAGATACAGATGTATTGACATAAGTCAGACTGACAGAATCAAGAGCTACACATTTTCTGTCGTCTTTATTATAGTAACGTCAAGTTTGATTAAAATCTCGAGAGTAATTTGTATCCGTATCCATAATTTTCCATTATATGGCCAAATATCAACATTCAATGTATAAACAAATTGGTCCGATTGTTTTCTTAGAAAAAACAAAGTAATTTTATTTCTGTTAAATTTAGATTTTGTAGCTTACATAAGACGGCAATAAGAATTCTGAGCTATTGTCGTCGTATTATTTTTAAAAATATAAATAGCTACCGACATAAAAAAAAACAAGTATACGCCACAGTGTCCTTTTAAAAATGTTCCTTCTTTTTATTTTTGGTGCTTCAATTTTCAGTTAGTCATTAATAAATTATCTTCCTCAATACATAAGGTAGGTACCGTCAATGCTTTCACACAGAGATAGTATAACTCTATGAACGATTAACAGTAACTCTAAATAAATACAAATTTAAATGTTCGTTTGTTCAAAATCGTAAAAGTCTGAAAGTTCATCACCAATTACTTTAAAATTTAGACAAAACGTTGTGTTCGAATATTAACGTGTTTTTTTTTTAATTTCTTGCAAAACAGTGCCATCTAATGGACGAAAAAGTAACACTTTACATATCTCAACAATCTCAATAATTACATGAACAGAATTCTTCAGCAAAATTTCACAATTTTTATGTCAAAGTACTGAGATTTAAAATTTACATAGCTATTTATAGGGTAAAATGGGGTAAAAAATTGCCATGGATATGAGGATGGATGGATTTCATGGGACATTTTTGGGAAAGATATTTTTTCGAAATCTAGTTAAGCACTTGAAATTTACAAAATTAAATTTTTACTTTTCGTATGAGGAAATTTTAGAGAACTTTACATTAGGATAATGGGTAGGTCCAGCTACATATGTACGTCTATTATTTAATTTGATTTTTTTGTAGTAATTTCAGATTTCTTCACTTCTTTTTCCTTAAGTACATATTATTTTCAATTGTTTTATATCTTCAATGCTTTGTTAAGACACTTAATTACTTTTCAACCATAGATATAAAAGCTATTACATGAGTTACCCAGTCGAGCATTTCATTCTTTTTTCACATAATCATTGATAACCTAGAATCATATTTGAATAAATTATAGAGTATCTCCTATTACCACTTATCGTAATTTAAACTCCTTCTATATTATACCTTAAATATTTTGCCAAAATAAAGACACAAAAATGAAATCTATTCTTGAGTTTTATTTATTAACATATATTCTCAAGGATGACCTAACAAAACAAACCCTCTCAAAGTGTCATCGTTAAAAGAAAAAGCATCAACTTTATTTGTTTGCAAAGCAAACATATTTTTCTAAATGTACATTTGCAGTAGTATTTTAATTACTTCCATAAACAAGTTGACACTTTTCTCTGGTATATATGTAGCTGCCATCACGGACTTCATTTAACATACCAACATATCCACAAAAACACTCACTATTTTGTGAGACCACCATCTGCTTTCTATATCTCACCAAGCATGATTCCCCTCTCCGCTTAAACTTTTTGAAATTCCATCAGATCTCTGTAGGATATCCAGCATTAGAATAAGTTCTTCGTCCACACATATTTTTTTCTTGGTTTGGTGGTGTTTTTATGTGTGTGTGTGTGTGTGTGAGTGTGTGTTTGTCCTCACGCAAGTTTGACAACATAATCTATATACTCCTTCCTTATATCGTCCTTTTCCACCAAACCCGAACCCTCATTGCTCGATTAATATTATTCTTCCGTTTTGGGGCCATGCCACACAAGGCACAAGCTTTGTGGCTTCGTGTGTGTGTGCAGTGTGGTGTGTGCATAATGCCACAATAATATAAGCCAAAAAGGTCAAAAAATATACCATAAATGCTATGTGATGTGTATACACACAAGCAGAGTCCGTTTTATTCGAAAATCCAAATTCGCCCTTTTTGTGTGCCAAACAATTGTCAGAATGTTTTGCCCCAATGTTGTGACTGTAATGTAGCAGCTTTTGTTGTTGTTGTTGGTAGTTGTTACTTTTTATCCTTACTGTGTGGTTATTTTTGTCTTCTGTAGACTTTTCAAAATATTTTCAGTCCCGTCAGTTAAGTCTACCACCATCGCAAACCGACCCCTTCTGCCATCAAAGTATAGAGTGTGCTTCTACTTCCGTTAAATGTTGGCAGCTCATAATAGAGGGTAGATCGAGGGAAAAAAAACATTCAATTTGATGGCGCCTGACTGACTGGCTGCTGATGGCTGATGTGGATTTGGTACTCCCGTTTTTTTTTTTTTTCTGTCACTTTTGTTTACGTAAAGCCGAAGTCATGTCTATGTGGGAAGATGAAATGAATCACGAAGCAATAAATGTGGAAAAGTTGCAAACTTTCGTCGTCATCCAGAATGACAAAGTCTGATGTGAGTAATGGCGATTCTTAAACGGGTATACAGGGTAACGGATACGCATTTCTAGATAGATGGGAACAGGACCGTATTTCAAATGCCATTTAAATTGAGAAAATAAAAATGAAATTCAGTTGGATCTTTATTTATGTGTTGAAGGGGATAGGAGGAAATATTATGTTTAGGTGGGGATGTGTACTTTAAATTATAATATGGTGGTTAAATTTGGATTTGTAAGAAATCAAATTAAGTAAGAAAAATACAACCAAGGAAAATATGGGAGACCTAGGTTCATACAAAAATTTTGAATTGGGTATACTTCGAATTTTGTTGTTCTTTAAAATATAAAGCATAGGTATGAACAAACAACAAAATTTAAAAGTCTTATAATATTAATATATTGCAATAACTCTCTCTATCGCTGAACTAGCCCTTCCCCTTTTTGACTCCATCTTGGAAAAGGTGGTGTAAAAGGGTTTTCAACATATCTTGAGCACTATAAGTTGCACAAACAAAACTATACCACATTTGTGTAGAAAATTTAATTAAATTACAATTTTGGTTATTACACTTTTTACCGAAAAATTGAAAATAGACAAATTGCGTTTTCAGGAAAAATATCATTATTTTATTTTATATTTTTTGGTAAAAGTGTGTTTACCAAAAATGTATAGAGAATTTAATTTTCTACAAAAAAAGACGTGGAAAAATTTTGTTTGTAGAAATTATGGTTCTTATTTTTGACAACACAATTTCTTGCTCCGTTCGAATTCAAAATCCTGAAAATCCAAAATCGAGAAAGCTCAAAATCCAAAAACCTAAATCAAGAAACACAAAATCTGAAAACCCATAATCCAAAGTATGTTTACCAAAAATGAAGAGAATTCAATGTTCAACAAAAAAGTGGTGAAATTTTGTTTTTATAGTATATTAATAGTTCTTATTTTTGACAGCAGAATTTGTTTTACTCCGATCAAACTCAAAATTCCGAAAAATCAAAATCCAAAAACCCAAATTCAAGAAACACAAAATCCAGACAATCAAAAACCCAAAATCCCATAATTTACACTTAACAAAAATTCTTCAAATTTTTAAATAAAAGTCTTCAAAATTGTCTCTTCTATATGAAACTTTTATTAGATAAAATATTCATATAAGAAATAAGAACACCAAAACAACAATAAAAACAAAATTTCAAACAAAAATATGCTAAAAAACAACTGTTTTTAAAGTTTTTTTGGGATTTTTTTGTGAATAATTTTTCATAATAATATGTAATTGATTTTTTGAATTGTGGTTTTTTGGGTTTTCTGCATTTTGGGTTTTTGGGATTTGGGGTTATTCGGAATTCGGGTATCCGGGATTTGGTTTTTTTGGGATTTCAGATTTGGGACCTTCTGCATTTTGAGTATTTGGGATTTGGGGTTTTCGGGATTTTGGGTTCTCTGAATTTTGGTTATTGGAGATTTTTGGTTTTATTTTATTACTTAATCTGTAAAGACTTGTTTATGGTTTTGAAATGCCATTTATATTCGGTTGTATAGTTCCAGTAAATAAGGCACGTAAATAAATAATAAGTAAATAAATAAATAAATACTAAAAGAAGGAAACACGGTCCTTATATATTTTAAAATAACATCACACAGATGTAAACAAAATAACTCTTCGAATCTATGTGGACCTCAATTTTTTGAACTGCAGTAATTTCCTTTCTATTGGTTCTTATATCTATCATCTTCCATAACACAGAAAAAAAAAATAAACAAAGTTAGGTACCTAAGATAGTTGATTTTTGAAACTTTTAAATTGTTGTTAAAGTTCATTCAAAAAAATAAAATCAATTTCAAAAAATGATAAATTTTCAATCTTACACCTTTTACAATTTGAAAATAAATTTGAACCTGATTGTTGAAATGTCTCAAGGATGACGACGAATTTATGTTTTTTTTTTTTTTTTGTTTATTTTCCATCCCCAATTCTTATAATCCAGACAAGCTGGGAGCCCCATTGTCGACCAAAATCTTGTCGAAAATAGCAAAAATACATCCTGAAACGAATTCAATTTTCGTCTTTGCCCCTCTTTTTCCATCAAGAACTATGTATATTCGATTCATAAGATTTAACGGGGACAGTTATCTTCTCTATAGTATTTTTTTTTTTGTCAGAATAAAGAAGATAGAGTGTTTTTTCTGGCGCCAGACAGGACGGCGCGTCCCGTCGAAATTGAAAAGTTTCCTTTTTCCATCTTTTTTTTATTTTTCCACATATACCAAGTATGGCTGTGTGTGTGTGTATAAGCTTCTTGTCTGGGATATTTGGCTGATAGTACTTCCCGTATAGCTACAGAGTCGCTTCCTTTTACGCTGCCAGCAGTATCCTTATATTCATTCTCTCCGCTCGCTTGCAATCGTTGTGTTTATGAATCTTGATCTTTATAATCTGATTGCTCGTTTTTTGCTCGAGGATATTATATAGCAATAGCAGTTGTTGTGTTATGTTATTGGAGCGATGCTGAGAAGAATTTTTGAATGGATAGAATGTCCTTTTATAAATCCTTGATACAGTTGACAACAGCAAGTGACACTGCTGTGACAAGAGAAGACTTGAGGGCGCGTCTCTTTCTCTCTGTATATATTTATAAAATTTATTTACTCTTCAAGGATGTGACTGCTTATATCAAGTTGGTTATTCTTTCTTCTTTTTTTGTTGTTGTACTGAAAAAACTCCATAATATTGACTCTTGGACAGAAGGATAATTTATTAGATAAACAATGTCACTTAATTAAAGTGTCCTCGTATTATATCCTTTTTTGACTTTGATTTTTTTTTACAAATCGAATTTAAATTAAATCCACGTCTGGAAATAATAGAATTTTACTGGAATTAAAATATAATTCAAAAGCAAAAGCTTACAAAGTGTCCTTAGGGCACTTGGAAAAAAGGCTGAGTCATAAATCACAAATGTATAACATCAGGATAACATTCAACCCCAACATAGGTACATAGTTGCATATTATTTATTTCTGTATAGAGCCAAACCGACGCCGCTGTCGCCGATGACACAATGGTTGGGAAGCGGTGCCAGACCAATGAAGGACACACAAAAAACAAATTTTTTTTTAGTTTCAACTACGTCAGTGTTTTCCTGCTACGTTTGTTTGAGAATACAGAAATTTATTGTTCTACTTCTTGTTTTATTTATTTTTTGTTTTTGTTTAAATGGTAGGTATATATGGGACTGTTGCAATGCAACGTTTGTGGTGATGACGAACCTAGGTTTATAACGGTTGATATGAACCGAACAGTTTAAGGATTTATATTTTATTCATTTATATTGAAGTTGAATTCCGTGTGCCTGTTGCTGAATCGAATTATTGCGTGCAGTGTGATGGAATGAGATTAGTGTTAAAATGTTGGTAAATTTAAATTTGTTATTACGTCTGACATAAATTTAAGTTAATGGTTTTTGTGCCATGATGATGGTGGGTAGGTGCTTTCTAACGTACATGTTATTTGATTGAACCAATCATAAAAGATGGCAAGTGCCTTTTATAGAAAAGAGAAAATAGCTCCCTTTAAAAAATATAAATAAAAGTATGGTTTTCCTTGGTTGAACATGGTTCATGGTGTTCCCAAGCAAGAAAACTTGAAAGCTGACAATTGACAATTGAGTTTGATGTTTCATTCAAACCTTCAAAAATAACGACAGCCGTTATTTTTCGTACAAAATCATTTTCAGCGATGAGCTGAAATGAAGATACACGGGTGATTGTAGAGAAGCAAATGTATCTAGAATATGTCACGGTTTGGTGCGGATTTTGGTATGGAGCCATCATCGGAACATTTTTCTTCGAAAATGCAGCTTGTCAGACCCATAGCTTTATATGGGCTTATAAACCTATTCACCATGGAATTGCAGTGAATATTTATGACAAAATGAAATTATGAGTGCTTTCATCGAAAACTTGCTCGAAAACGAATGTAAAAAAAATCTATAACTGCAGTGAAATCAAGCAGTGCATTATTAATTCATTATTGTAGAAATATATGTTTGAAATAAAAAAAAAAAAAAAATAATTTTGTTGAAAAAGAATGGTTCTCATTTTCGGAGTTTGCAAAATATTTACTTGTAAATAGCACAATAAATTTTCAAGTAATGGGCCACTTGAAGACTTCGTAAATACCGTACCGCCCTTATTACACATTAAGAAAACACATTTTTTGAGTTTTAGACGCAAAAAAATAATTAAAATTTTCTGGTAATTTTAAGATTTTTGATTGATTTAAGTTGAATAGTTTTTTTTCCAAAAGGTAAAATGTCGTTTTAGATGTTTAAGTTAAAATCAAAGATGCTTTGACAAAAATGACATATTTTGAGTTGTGATGTGATTCTTGTAAGAAATAGTTGCGAAATAAATATCAAAAGTGTCTTAATTTGAATTGTGTCGTTTTAGTGGTTAAATTATCAAAAAAAAAAAATAAGTATTTTGAGTTAAAACATTTTTACTGTCTTTTCTGTGGAAAATATTTGTTTCATTTTGAGTTCTGACGTTTAAGTTGATTGCGAGGTAATTATAAACCCTTTGTATTATTTTTATTTACTACACTTTAGAAAAATGAAAATTTAGAGTTAATACAGTTTTGTTGTTTCAATAAATATTTAAGTTTTTAAAGCTCAATTAAATACCAAAATGCTTCCAATTTTATTTAAAACCTTAACCAATTGTTATGGCAGATATTTTACAAACACTTTAATTGGAAACGAAGCCTTTTCTCATATATTTTTCAAGTTTTTTTTCGAGTTATGACACTTTAGATGAATAAATTACACTAGTTACACTACACTATTTAATAAAAAAGCCAAATGCAGTCTTTGTTTTTAATCGATGTTTATTGAATATTCGCGAATATTCAATAAACATCGATTAAGCAATCGGTAGCTTCCACCGTTTTTTTTATATGTTTTCCAAGCAATATTTTTACCTGAGTTAGGTAATCTTTTTTAACGGTTAATTAATTGTTTTTGTTTTTAATTAAGTATAAATCTTTTTAATACACTATTTTTTCTCCGAGAAATCTAAAAAAAATCTAATGTATTTGGCATAAATATCTAAAATTAACTGGTTAAGAAAATTTCAATTTTGTTTATTATTAAAATTTACGAGAAGTTTGTAAAAGAAATAATTTCTATTAAATCAATTTCAATGTTTTCGTGTCATAAAAATCTATGATTTATTTTACAAAAGTGTTATTGATTGAGTTCCTTCTTTTTTTTGTCATATTTATTTTAATTATCTAAATTTTTCCAAATAATAATAATTATTTTTTTAATAATAAATAAAAACAACCTGAATGAATGTTTCCTTTTGTATAAGATTTTATAAGATTAATTTGCTTAAGTTTTTAGAGTAATAAGGTTTGAAGAAAGGCGTGGTGAATAAACGACATAATATTGATCATTATTCTACATTTTGGTTAAGGATAATCCTCATAATCCTTATAACTTTTCTAAAAAAAATATCAAAGTCATGTAAAAAAACATAATGTAATTTAATTATTAAGTAATAAATACATCAAAACCGTTAGTACTAAAATTTTTGCTGACTAAAGTGGCTGAACTCAAAATAAAACATTATTTTTTTTATGAACAAATCACGAAAAATATCATTTAACTCTAAAAACGTGAATTTTCATGGTTTAAGATGTAAAATTGATGCTGGTTGTTATGTGTGGTTGGTTAATAGATGTATTTCCTTCTCTAAACATTGATTATTTCATAAATTTATTTTGTTTCTATATTCTCGTAAAATGGTTTTTCGACTCTATTGAAAAACGAAGATTTTTGAGTTGTGACACTTTTGTACTACATGTTCGAGGTCAATGATTGGAGACTCTTAACCAAAAAGTCCTCAAAGATGCCCTCCTCTCCCATACCGTTATTTTTTGTTATAAAAAAAATAAAAAGTGTGAGTGCCGGGACTCACGGTTAAGATGTGTAAACATACGTAACGTAACGTGAATCACAATCACAGAATCACGATCATAATATACGTTACGTTTTTTTTCACCCTACCGCCAGTATAGATATTATACACATCAATAATTTTTATTTAAAATCAACTAAATAATGTTAAAAAACTGCTTAGTGCTAAGTTTAATAAAAATCGACCAAGTCGTATTCGAATTATTAAGTTCTCAAAAAAATTTGGAATTTTTTTTTAAAAATCAAAAATTTTCTATATGCAATGCTTTTAAAACTTTTTGAAATATTTTTGTATAAAATGGTAGCCTTTTTGTAAAAAAAATTACTAATTTTTTATTATGTTGTGGCCTGTGGGCTCTTTTTTGAAAAGAATAAGATTTTCAGTATTCCCTAAAAAAAATTGTACGGCATATACCGTTATTTTTAGTCCGAAGAAAAATAAATCGGGAGAAAAACCAAAAAAACGCTTGGCAGACAAAAGGAAAGACAGATAGAATTGTGAGACCCAAAATTCCAACTTCGATTTTTTCTATGAATCACAGGTAAAAATATTGGTTTCGACTTTATTTTTGGATAAATTAAATTATTATTATATTCAAAATATGTATGTATATCTTTTCAAAGTTAATATTTACTAAACATAATATTTGAGAGTACCTCGCTATATATAATACAAAATCTGAATTTATTTAAACATTAATCGAATTAAATGTAAGAGTAAATCATAATATGCATTTTTTTTTAATTTAAGAGAAGGTCTATTTGATCATAGTAATGTAATATAATAATAATTATTAATTTATTTATTGAACTGAAATATATACAATTGGTACTTAATTCTATTTTATATAATATTACATTGACATTTAATTTTGTTTTTTACATTAGGGTCCTAATTTTATACATTTTTTTATTATTATTTATTTAAAATTATTTCAAAAAATTGTCACTGATTGTTTTATACTATTTATTTAATACTAGACGATTCATTTTGGGTTGTTCCGGCAGTCTTTGTGGTGGGATGTGGGGCAATTCTAGCCATGGTGGTAGTGTGCCGCTGCGTCCACGCAGAATTGAATTTCCTCGTCGTCGGTACTCGGTGATAGAAAAAATTCCTTCATCTAGTAGTGCTGTCACATCTAGGTATCGAGGCTTGGAGTGTCCCTATTCGCTTGTGATTTTTCTCACCAACATTGGGTTCAGATGATTCCTAAGGTTGGTCGTCAGCCTTTTGGCAGCACTGATCATATATATGTCCGTATTATTCCGGATGCCTTGTAAGTAAAGTCGCTTGTTACTGACGTATTTTCGTCGCCGTTTATCAAAGTAGAGTACAATTCAGATCCGCAAGATTTTCCTCTCAAACACCCCAAGCTTTCTCATGCTGGTTTTGGTAAAATTAAACACACTATACAGGATAACAGTATGTGATGATCGGTCTGAGAAGTTGCTTATAGAGAAGCAACTTCGTCTTCTGACTGAGTCCATTCCTTTTCTGCATTACTTTTGTTTCGGAAACACCCTGTTATATCTCCAACTGTTTCAATGGTTTCATAAATATACCTACGAGCATTATAGCTATACCTATATAGTAAAATGGAATACCATAGCTAACTTAATTAATGATAATAATTTTATCATTATCTGGAGCCTTTTCGAACTTTAACACATCCATAACATCACAGTTTTCTTCATCATAATGAAATTTCCGGATTTATGGAGCTGTCAAACTATTTGGCAATCAATATAATATAGGTAGGGTTGTTTATTTTTCTTTTGACCATACCATCGTGGATGGCAAGCTGTTCGTATTTCTGTTAGTACGTGTCACTAGAAACTTATACCAACAATATAACAAGAACAACGAAAAGGCCAATGGGTGGATGGTATCCCATTAAGATACCGCAGTCTCATCGATTTAATTGATATATTTCTGCCAGGCCACTCTTCGCTCTTCGAATACACATACGTTCTCATATAATATCCTTCCATTAACAGCAAACTTTCTATACCATAGCTATTGTGTGCTTTTATTGGCTGCAAAAGGGATTTATTGCTTCCGCTGTCAAAATGCTTGTGATTAATTTAGTAACAGAGTAGATCGTCCTAAAAATAAAATAAAATCAATATTCAACCCCCAAAAAGGATACTATACCTATACGAGTGTAGGTACATACTACCGATGAAACATCAAGTGTGAATCAAAAGGGCGATGATGATGATGATGATGATGATGATGATGATGATGATAATGTTGATGATGACGAGGTCATTGAGCCGCCAAAAGCAACGAATAACAAAAATAAAAAAAAACCATGGTAATGACTTTTTTCATTTTCAATTATAGGCATTAATTGCCTTAATTAAATTATAAACTGCCATTGTGAACTGCCAAATGGGGGTTTTCATTTTCATTATCATCGTCTGTAATTATATAATAAAATATATATATCCTATGGCTATGATGGCTGAGAGACAGGACTAAGGGAAAAATACCTTTTTTTTTCTTTCATTCTATTGTTAAAGAGCTAACACAGACAAGTCTAGGAAAATCGTCTTCGTGAACAGAAGGATTAAAACATTTAATGTAATTATACGTAATTGCTAGGAAAAAGGACTCCTTCATTAACAGAATTTGTTTTTGTGTTTTTTTTGTTTTTTAAAGAAGGATGAGTTTTAAGTTACAATGCGAAATTTTCTTGGAAACATTTAATATGATTGTTATTTTGTATTTAAGAAATTATTTATAAAGATTGGGTTTGGTTTTAATGTAAAAGTAATTAAGAGTTTGATAACATTTACATAAAAATTATGTATTTATTTTAATATATGAAGGATCCAACGGGAAAATGGCTTAAGCCCTCTCAGGTTTATTATAAGAAAAACAAAATTAAGTATAAGTTTACTTTCTAATAAGCTTAATTTAAATTCAAAGGAAAATTATTTAAAGTAACAAATTATTTTTTCTAACAAAATGGACTTGATTATTATTCAAAATAAATAGATTTTATAAAAAAAAGTATATTAGGTGGCAAGACAGCTCGTATAAAATCAGGGCCTAATTTGAATTACAACACTAAAACATTCCTGCGTGATATTGGCAGAAATGGAGGGGACCTACAATTTTCTGCCGAACGGCTAAGGTGACAGCCACTTTTTCATGACAAGAGATACCCTTGGAGGATTTTTCAGTTGCTCGTAATTGACTACTACCCATGAAAAAACATTTCAGTTTTAGGTGGCATAGGCTGGGAATTGAATCCAATATCTTCGGCGTGACAGCGAGATGCACTTACCATGATAATATGCCATGCACTACTACTAAATTGATTTTAATTTCGTGAATTATTTTTTCTTATGTAAAATAATATAGGCTTCCGTCTATCTTTTGCGATCTAAATTTAATCCAAAATTTCGAATATTTTTAAAAATTTCTAGCGAATGAACTATAGCAGGGTTCGAACCTAATAAGCAAAATTTCGGAGCAGATATGTAAAAAAAAGGTGGAGTAAATCGAAAATTTCCGGAGTAGATTTGAAAACGAAAGATAAATTAAAAATTAAAAAAAATTTAATTCAAAAAATAAATTTTTAACACAAAAAAAAAATAAATCGCTTTAATTGCAGATCAGAATAGAATTGATTCAAAAAATTAAAAACAGAATTAGTTAAATTGAATAACACAGTACATTCATTTCCTTTCATAAGTTTTGGCTAAAATTTTTTGTGAATTTTTCAATATGGTAAAAAAGAGTAAATCTCAAAAAAGCGGAGTGGCGGAGTAGATTTATTTTCTTCATCAAAATTGGAGCAAATTTGCTCCGATTGGAGTAAGTTCTAACGCTGAGCTATAGACATGATGTTAAAACAATTTTGTTCTGTTTTTATTCATATGTACATCTTTCGATTCGAAAAAATAATTTTTTATAACTTTGACATAGAACTGTCCTTGACCGCTTTAATTAGTTTTAATCTTCATACGAAATAAGATAAAAAACAGTTGAACCGTTTTCCAGAAAAACTATGGGAGGTGCCAGTAAAAATTATTTTTAAGACAAAAAAAAAACTGTAGGTACGTATAATTAAATTTACATTTTTACTTGCGATATATACTACATAATATCTAGGTACCTATACTATAAGGCAAGTTATATGCATTCGTAAAATAACTAACACTTGAGATTTTCATCAAACTTGACATGCGATGATAGCGAAAAAAATTAGGTCTCACAATTCTTAACAGGTGTATCGATTTTTCTTAAACTTGGTACCTAGCCTTTATGGGGCATTCCACGTTTTTTTAATTTTTTCTACGACCAAAAAAAAACAGAGCTACCGTACAATATTTTTTAGCAAAAAATGAAAATCTTATTTATCTTCAAAACGTGCCCCCAACTTAAAAAAAAATTAGTAATTCTTTTACATAAAGGCTAACATTTTATTTAAAAAAATTCGAAAAATGGTTATAAATGGATTTTCTCAAAGAAAGCTCAACTGATTTTGATAATTTTTGTTTGGAGAGTGTTTAAAAAAGTTTTAAAAGTATCTAGATACTAAAAGAATCTAGATACTAAAATGTTCAAAAATTTTTGATTTTTAAAAAAATTAAAAAAATTTGTTTGAGAATTTAATAATACAAAAACGTCTTCATGGAATGTTATTTAACTTAGCACCCAACAGTTTTTTTTTTTTATATTTTTTAATAGATTTTAAATAAAAAATATTCTTATAACCAAAAATATTAGTACCTCTCATACATATGTAAAAACCCGTAAGGAAAATCCTATTTTTTCTCAAAAACGACTTTTACGATTTTAATACAGAATTTTATGTACGATCTTTTCAGTACGATCTACTTAATTATTGAGAAAGAATTTATATCTACCGTTCAGTAACGGTATCTCTCATAAAACCATTTTTTTTTAATACCTCATAACCTGTTGAACCGATTTTAATGAATTTTTTGTACACAAGAGCTTCTTATAAAATTGAACAATATTGCATACCAAAATTAAAAAAAAAAAAGATTTTGTATCAAGGCTTCGCACAGGTTGACAAACCCAATAATCCTAAGAAATTAAATTTACAAAAGAAAATATAAATAAATAATATAACAATCGTGCAGAACGATAGGTAGGCGCATTAATTTTTTTTTATTTTTTAATGATATTATTTTCAGGCTCCACAAATCTTTCTAAAAAAAATTCAGCTTATTTGAAAAAGGCCTTTTTGGCGAAAAACATTCAAAAAAAGTTCTTTATGGCACCTCACATAAAACCTTATTTTTTCCGTTTTTTCTGGAAACTAGAACTGTTTCTAATGAATTTTTTATCGAGAACATTTTGCAAAGTAGGAACTATAGACCTAAATTTTGAAATAAATATTTTTTTGGAGTTTAAAAAAAAATTTAAATTTTTGTTTTGAAAACGCCTTTGTCTATTTTTATTAAATTTGGCTTGAGACAATTTTTTAACATAATCTATAATATATTTAAAAAAAAATTATTCTTATATCTAAAATTAACGGTTTCTTCCATACAACTATTTAGCAACCGTTTAAGTAAATTTTATTTTTCTCGAAAACGACTTCAACGATTTTTATTAAAATTTCTATGTATGAATAGAAATTTCTAAATACGAATAGGACCTACCATCTAACATAAACAAAAAATACATTAAGTTATAAATTAAGTCTTTAAGAAGCTCATTAGATCTATATAAAATGCATGTAAACAATTGTCAATTTTATTTATCGAAACTTAAAAATAATGAACATATAATTATTCTTGGAGATTTTAATTTAACTAATGTTGATTGGGTTTTTGATCCCGAAGAGCTTCAACTTTTATCATTTAATGTAAACACAGATTATGAGATTGAAGTAATTGATTCTTTTGCAAGTTATGATTTAATTGAAATCAATTGTTGTAAGAATAATTTAAATCGTGTACTCGATCTTGTTTTTGTTGACAGAGAATTATCTATATCGGTTGATAAATCACTTTGTCCAATTTTCCCCAACTCTGTTCATCATAACGCTTTAGATTTTAGTTTTTCATTTTATGATTACTTTAGATCTACGAATTGTAGTAAAATTAAGTTTAATTACACGAAAGCTAATTTCGAAGGCATTGCGAGTTATATGGCGCGTATTCCGTGGGAATTAAATTTTTGTTCTTGTAATTTAATGCAATTTTATAAATTGTTTATTGATAATCTAAAAGAGGCAATTAACATTCATGTACCTAAAGTTAAAATTAAAAATAATTCATCGCCTCCGTGGTTTAATAAGAGGCTTCTTAATTTGAAAAATAAAAAAAACAAGGCTTACAAACGGATGCGTAATTCCGCAGGTAATATTGCTTTAAAGAATAATTTCATACGTTTAGAGAGTGAATTCGATGTTCTTAACAAATTTCTGTTTAAAAATTACATTTTGTCAATTGAATCCAATCTGAAAAAAAATAGTAAGGGTTTTTGGTCATATATCAAAACTAAAAAACTCTCGAATGGAATTCCTAGCAGTATGCAATACCTTGGTTCAACTTTTTCCGATCTACCGACTATTTGCAATTTATTTGCTGATTATTTTAAATCTAATTATACAACTTCAAATGATGAGCTATCAGTAAGAGCTGAATTGCTTTCTAACGATTTTAAGGTTGACATCGGTCATTTAGAGGTAGATATTTTTGAGGTTGAAAAAGGTCTTTTGAATTTGAATTGCGATAAAAATCCTGGCCCTGATGAAATTCCTCCAATTTTACTTAAAAAATGTGCAGTTGCTCTTTCTGAGCCCCTATTTTACATTTTTAATAGTTCTCTGGCGAGTGGTGATTTTCTTTCAGAATGGAAAAAATCATTTATAACTCCAATCCACAAAACCGGTCCAAAGCAGGAAATATCAAACTATCGTCCAATTTGTAAACTTTCCTGTATACCAAAACTCTTCGAAAAAATTGTATGTGATAAGTTGACTTTTCTGCTTAAAGAACATATTTCTCCGTTTCAACATGGCTTTGTTGCAGGAAGATCTACAACGACCAATCTTTCAATTTTCTCCAATTTTATTTTGAATAAACTCGAGGAAGGATACCAAATTGATGTTATTTACACCGACTTTGCGAAGGCCTTCGATAGAGTTAGTCACTTTATTCTAATTGAAAAATTAAATAGATTCGGTTTTCATTCAAACATGTTGAAATGGTTAGTGTCTTACCTTGAGGGTCGTATACAATTTGTATCCATTGACCAAGTACTTTCATACCCAGTTATGGTGACATCGGGTGTACCTCAAGGAAGCCATCTTGGTCCACTTCTTTTTCTTTTATTTATCAATGATATGCCTGATATCTTCTTAAATTCTTCTCGACTTCTATTCGCAGACGATTTAAAATTCATACAAATGCATTAAATCTATTGATGACTGTTTTCTTTTACAAGATGACCTTCATAAATTAACGGAATGGTGTAAAACTAACCAATTATTTTTGAATGTCTCTAAATGTCAATGTTTTTCGTTCCGTCGTAATTTTTCACCAATTTTTTTCGAATACAATATTGAAAATAGTGTTCTTGAAAGAGTTTTGGTGAAAAAAGACCTTGGTGTGTTTTTTGATTCAAAGTTAAACTTTGTTAAACATGTAGAATATATTGTAGCTAAAGGAAACTCTATGTTGGGCTTCATTAAACGCAACTCTAAGGACTTTAAAGATCCATTTACCCTAAAATCTCTGTACAGCTCATATGTAAGATCAATCTTGGAATATTGCTGTGTGATATGGAACCCTTACTATAACATCCATTCAAACAGAATTGAAATTATTCAAAAAAAATTTACTGAGTTTACAATTTGGAAATTAGGTTGGAACATCGAAACTCCATCGTATTCTACGAGATGCCAACTTCTGGGAATTCAGTCACTCGAAAAAAGACGTAAAATGTTCTCGGTTATGTTCATAAGTGATATTTTATCATACCATATTAAATGCCCTTTTCTTTTATCTTTAATCGATCTGTGTGCTCCATCTCGACAATTAAGAGAACGTTGTCTGCTCCGCGAAAACGATCATAGGGTGAACTATGCACTTAATGAACCAATAACTCGCTGTGTCAGAGAAACTAATCTTATTTCTAATTATATTGATTTTAATTTTCATATAAGTAGAAATACTTTAAAAAACAAGTTGCTACTGCACTTTTTAAATTAATTTTTTTTTTTTATATTTTTTACTTAAATGTATGTATTACCACTTTATATTATTTTATTACTTATAATAATAATTATTTATTTATTTCAATGTTAATTTTCGGTAGTCTAATTGTAGATTTAATAGATCTCTTATTGATGTAAATAAATAAATAAATAAGTTTAAATAATATTGATTATGCAATTTTTTTTGAAAATTTAATATTACAAAAATAGAAATATTATTTTTTTTTCGAAATAATTTTTTTATCTCTGAATTAATATAATAGGTTAGGTACCTTAGAAATGGAGTACCAATCATTTTTCTTAAAAATTAAAAAAAAAAAATTAAATATGGAAAATTAATTAAAAAACAACTGCCCCAGACGAATTTAAAGTTTTTTTTAAATGTTTGTTAGAGTTACTGCTGCAGTAGCCCGTAGGGTAATGGTTAGTGCCAATGTTGCCGCTGTTTGACTTTAGTCGCATTTTGACCCCTTTTTCGCTTCCTGCAACCAAAATTTTATAAAACATCTTTTTTATGCGACCTTTTCAAATTCCTCAGCAACACTTTTAGTGCGTAGGGCTGTTCCGCCGAAGGTCTTGGATTCGATTCCCAGTCTATTCCACCTAAAAACTATATCTTGCGAGGAATTAACAAATCCTCCAATAGTATATTTTGTCATTCTTCTCACTTTAGCCGTTCGGGTTCAACAGACAATTGTAGGTCCTCTCTATTCATGTAAATAACACGTTAATAATGGAAGGTACTGTTATTATATTAATACTGAAGAATGTCAAAATTAGGTGAAACACTTTCGTCGAGTCTCATTAAGTAAGACAGGTTCTCTAATAGAAGTAGGATTTTTACTTCCCACATGAGGAAAAAAAAAAGTGCAAAGAAATTTGCCGAAGATCAGAGATATAGTTGACTGAATAAAATAACTCTTACCCAACGTGGGAAGTAAGTCGCCTTTTGCTAAGTTTTTTAATTTCTCACTTCTTGAGAACCCTTCATTTCCTTTGAAACAAATTGAATTCACTCGTAATACCTAATTAAATTTCAAAAACTATGAATCAATATAAAAGTCTTTAAAGAATACAGGCCTCAAAATAAATTTACTTTCTGCAGAAAAAAAAAAAAGATAAATTAGGATCTTACTCGAAAATAATGTCACACATCATTTCGTTTGATGTCGATTTTGCTGGAATGTGATTTCAATTGCCCTTTTCTTTTAAACTAGGTTGAAGTTCGAAACAGTTTATAGGACCATCACAAGACTCATTTTGATTGATTTTTCTATACTAATTCCGGGTAGAAACACCCTGTTAAAAAAAAAAACAACTTCTTCGTATGCGAATCACGTAGGTAGATACTTCTCAAGGAAATAATATCGCAATCAATACCATCATCCCAGTGCACACATACAGTAAGTTATATACGAGTTTATAGTGAAGAGGGAAGAAAATCTTAAGCATTTCAAGGATATCAATATTACTACTAAGAACGGCTATTCGTTTTCTTTTGGTCGCATAAATTGTTTTACTCTTCGAAGCCATCAAGCAGTAAATCGATCAAAATTCAATTCCAAAAGTGGTAAATGAAACGGCCATCTCTGGTATAATACCCGAACTTCTGATTCTTATATGTATGTTCGTAGGAGAGTTTTGTGTGTTGCTTGGGCATGGCAATGAATGCCTCTTTCAATCTGTGTGGTGATTTGAGCTTATATCCGAAGAAATAATTCAGATCCGGATTGATGAATATACTTTCTCTACAATCAATATAAATCATCAGATATAAGATATAAAATTTAGGTACCTTCCCATATCAGGCTTAAGGGAATGAGGGAGGGACTGGGAGGAGGCGGGACTGTTTTGTGGGTATAGGATGTTATTTAACTTCTTGAAAATGTTTTGACTAAGATTTGTGGCCACAAAGAAACTTTTAACATCTGCACGAAGGAAGATATTTTGATAGAGAAGTTTAATTTGCGTGCGGTGCAAAGATTTCAAATGATTTCATGAGATGTGATGTGAGGAGAGACAGGAAGTCGAAAAGTTGAAAAGGCTATATTTTTACGTAAAAATCTAAACTTTTGTTTAGCACACGCTGATGTTCTATGGAAATTGATTTTTTTTTCTTTTCTTTTATTTTTTATTTCAACTTAATGTATTTTAACTTAAAGCAGACCTTGTATACCTACATAGCTATCTATCTGTTTGTTATGGATTTTATCGGTTCGGTTCAGTTGGTTGATGAAGGTCAAGTATTCTGTGTATTCTTAAGAAAAGGTTTTTCCTTTTTTTTAATTTTTATTTGTCCATGACTTTTTCATTGAAATGTTAAATAGGGTTCAAATAAATAATTTTTACAAAACTTAAAGTGAACTTTAGAAGCAGCAGGTTCATTTCTCACAGAGTGGAAGGTTTTGTAGAACAAAAAAAATTCATATATTATGATGAGTATAATTTGAATTTTTTTCTAAATAGGTCCAATGAAATGGCGGGTATTTTTGTTAAGGAAACTTTCAAGTTGATGTTTATACATAAGTTAAAAGTTATTGGTAATTTAAATAAAAACTTTTAAACTTTTAGACTCCTGGTTTCTGATATACATTAGTATATCATATATAGATATTCCTTTTTTTAATGAAGGTGTGTTGATGCGATTGTAGGAATTTTAATTATCTTTTAAATTGCTGTGAACTTTTTATGATATAAAATCTAATAGCAGGTAAGAAAACCATAATAATGTGAAATGGATATTAATTAACATATGTTATGACTAAGAAACGCAGCCGTTGGGGAAATATTTTAATTATGAAAATGCAAGCGAACTTGATTTTATTTTCTGTTCATTGACACCAAACCCGAAGAACAACATACTTGGTAGTTAAGGTGACCATAAATTCTTGAATGTGGCACCCAAATCTACCACCGTTTTTAAATCTTCATAGTTGACCTAATCTGTCCATACCCTTAAGAAAACACTCTTCAAAAATTTAAGGTTTATTGTTAAAATGTTTACAGAAATGATGGGTAAGGTTTAGTTGGATGACCCAGTATGTGGCTAACCACTCTCAAGTCTCAATGATAACCTCTGCAAGATGGAACAACCATTCATATATTCAATTTTATTTTTCATAAAAAAAATAGCAAACGGAACCATCATACTATACACAAACATAGACGAATATAAAATGATTTTTGAAGCACAAAACCAAGCTTATCCCTTGTGGTGGCTTTTATTTTCCAAAATAAAAAAACAAAAATAAAATCCTGCAACATTACAAATCGTATGTATTTTACAGAATATCTTTTGGGAAAAAGTATTCACATGATGGGTAGATAGAGATACTATCTAGATAGATCCTGTGAAACCGGAATAAAGGATGCAGTTTGGTCCAGGGCGCATTTTTATTGAAGTCAGTGGGGAAATTGTTTATTTTTTTTTTTTACTGGACTACCTTTTCCTGATGTATATCTAGTGCTATATATATATATTTTTTACTTTAGTTTTTTTTTTTTGTACATATCAAGGCTATACAGGAAAATATTAAGCACTACCGATTATTTTCAAAGTATTAAGGAAATAAGTCTGATTTAGATGAGTTCAATGAATGAAATAGCTTTTGTGATAACTGCACTGTTATATGAAAATAAAAAATATTTTTTGGAAAATGTGGCTTTAACTGCTTTCAAAGCTAAATTTTTCAAAAATTTTACACTATAATCATTTATTTATAAAAAAAAACTCAATGCTATATATTTAAAAAAATCAACATAGTTTTTGAAAGTTTAAGAAGCAGTAATTCAAATATTTGCATTTTTGTAAAGAGAATTTCGATACCACCCCAATAAATTACATATGTACGTCTGTTTTTGTATTGTCCAAAACTGCGAATTTCTATGAATTTAAATCAAAAGTCTGTTAAAATTCATAAACAAACAAATAAAATGTGTAGTTTTGTACAGAATCACAGAGTTTGAAAGTAAAGGAACGCGTTTTGAATTTCAATCATCCATCTTCGGGCATATATCGTTGACTTCAACGAAGTGGATGATTGAAATCCGAAACGGGTAGCTTAAAAATATTAAAAATTTTATGTTGTGAAATTATTAAATAATAATAAATAAATTATAAAAATTTAAATTAAATAATAAATTCATTTATATTTTTTATTTTTATTTTTATATTTTGACATTAAAAATCGATCAAAAGCACACAACATGGAGACGACACCTTTAATAAAAAAAAAATGGAATGCATTAACTACTTTCAAGTTTTAAAAGCTTAAATTTTCAATTTGTTCTTAAAAACACTTGATTTAAAATAATAAATTTGACTGGCTTTGTTCAAAAACAAGGAAAAAAGAACAAGATCAGCAGATCATGGTTACAGAGCATTAAATCCGACAAAATGTGTACGAGTGCACAAAAAAAAGATACAATTTTGAGTGACTTAACAAATCAACTAAACCATCAATTATGCATCATTTCGGTCCTAAATAACGATAACCACCAGTTGCATTTTTGGACCGACCCAACCGACCGAATGAGTAAAAGAAGCAACAACAAAAACATAAAACATGAGCAACCCTCTTCTCATGGAGAATTTCTTGAAGGACGAGGAATATTTATTCGATTCTAAAGCTAAGTACAGACGATTGTCAGATCTTACAATATTGTCAGATCTGTCAATGGTCTGACAATAGCTAACAATTAGCTGACAATTGACATATTTCTTACAATGAAAAATTATCCGTTCACACGGTTGGTAGATTTCTTCCCAATTTGATTGTCAGCTATTTTTTTATTTCTCTTTAACCAACTCATTGACATTTCGAACAATGAAGAAATTGTCAGCAATGGTAAGATGTTTTCAATTAAAACATCTGACAATGACCATTGAGTCTGACAATGTCCCAATCGACTGACAATGATACCAATTGTGTGTTCAGACGATTTTAAGATACCTGACAATTTTTTGTCAGATTGTCGTCTGACAATGACGTGTCTGACAATATTGTCAGACAAAATTGTGTGTTCAGACGATTGTAAGACATTTGGGACAGTTTTTTCACTGACAGATCTGACAGTATTGTAAGATCTGACAATCGTCTGTACTTAGCTTAACCTCGAAAAAAAAGCTTAAGATACAATTGCCCCTGCCAATTCTGATGCAAGATTCATGAAAGATCACTTATATATTATTTCTATAGTCTAGACTCACTTTCCGACTCTCATACTACACCGATTATGCCATATGAGATGTCAAACGAAGCGAAATTACCTGCTGATTTACGAATGTTAATAATTTATTCAACAACTGCATTTGTTTGTTGAATATTATTTACTTTGTATTTATTGTCAATTTTTCTCAATGGTTCGTGTATTCGATTTGTTATTCCGATTTTAATAATACACCGATTTTGACAAATGAGGTGTCAAACGAATCGAAATTATCTGCTCATTTGACGAATTATAATTTTATTTAAAAAAATGTTAATAATTTGTTCAAAAACTGCATTTGTTTGTTTTCGTGCGTCTTTTATTTTTACGTATAATTGCGAGAATTCTTGCACGGGTAGGCTAGTATTATCGTAATGATTTAAAGTCAATATACGTGAAAATACTTAGATTCTGATTCGCTTAAACGCTGCACTGATGACTGTTTTACTAAAAATGTAAAGTTTGTAGGTATGTATATAGTTAAAGTACATTCGGCTGGTTTTGTATGACTTCAGCTGTAGGTTAGACCAAGTACACATGCGATCCAGTCGTGCGTCATAATTTATTGTTCGTTTAATGTGCGTTTTTATTCTCGTTAACGCCTCACATGATTTTGATCGAATTTTATGCATAACATCTATTAAGCCTATAAGTAAATGAAATATATATAGTTAAGTCTGAAAAAAAATTAAGCTCATTTTGTACTTCCTTAGTTTACAAATAAAATAAACTCTAGTTAGCTTCGTACCTTCCTATATTAAAACGTATAAGGGTAACTTCGAACAATGTTGCCTTATATGCAACTAAATATTTTTCGTTGCAGACAAACTAACTATACAAGAAAAAAATAAAAAAAAGCGAAACAATTTTCTGCAGCAATTCCCTTATTTGTTATTTGATAAAAAATTGTTTATTTATTTTATTCAGAAACAAAAAAGTTATTTTTTATTTGTTTTCATTTTTTTTTTGCAGGAATAAAAGCAAGCTGGGAGGAATGGTGGACGTATGATGGTATTTCCGGTGAGTAATTAAATGTGCCAGTCGCATTCTCGTTCGTTCGTTCTTTTCTCTTATTTTATATTTCCCATTTAAATTCAAAATCCGTACGTGTATCATTCATTGTAGTTACATATATATCTGGCGGATATTTGTTTATTTATATTTTTTTTTGTAAACGTTTTATATAATGTACATATATATATGAACTTTTAGTTGTTCGGTATGTAAATTGACAATCATTCTTTATTCTATCTAGCGATTTTACGAATGATGAATGATAGGGGAGGCTGTGTTTTATGTTCGATTTGTAGGGTCAAGGAATATAGAGGGGGTGGGTTTTAAAATTTTATGTGAACAATAGGGTACCTACACTGGTCTACTTCTATTTGTTATTATTTTTGTTTTTTTTTTTTCGTTTCTGTTTAGATTATCAAGTATTTTATGGATTAAATTGTATCAGATAAGGGAATAACAATTTTATTGAAATTGGATTTAAAATTTCGTTAGTTTTATTTTAAAATAAGTATTTTTTTTATTTTGTAAATATATAAGCTTGTCAACATTCAAATGAATTTCACAACCAATTTAAAGACAAAAACAATGTATGTATAAATATTTATAGGTATAATAGATTTTATTATTTTTATTACTTTTAGGACCTAGTTTTTGGGGCCTTATAAATCCACAATGGAATATGTGTAATAAAGGACATCGTCAATCGCCTATAGATGTAGTTCCAGATAAATTATTATTTGATCCGTATTTGCGACCTTTGCACGTCGATAAGCACAAGGTAAAATTTATTGCCATTTCTATTTTTTTTTGTTTTAATTTTACCAACCTTAATTTCTTATAATATATGTTTATATATGTATTCTCACAAAAACAAAAAAAAATGTATAGGTTTCAGGTACCCTACATAATACTGGCCAATCGTTGGTCTTCCGTGTCGACAAGGATACAAAACAGCATGTGAACATCTCTGGTGGCCCACTTGCTTATAAGTACCAATTTGAAGAGATTTATATTCATTACGGTACAGAAAATACTAAAGGATCTGAACATTATATACAAGGATACAGTTTTCCTGGTGAGGTGAGTTGAATATACGAAGATTTTCTCAATTTTGATATTGTATATTTTGCGTGAAAGAAAATTAACTTATTTTATGAACAAAAAAAAAATGGACGAGACTAGAGAAATGTACTAATTATAAGGTTTTTCTTAAATCATTTAATTGGGTAGTTTTTATTGAACGACGGACGGGACTAATTACGAAGAAATTCCTTTTGTTCCCTACAATTTGTACAGACCTATGTACCTTCCTTTCTATTTTAACCTCATACTAGATAACCTACCTTTCTAAAAACATACAAAGGTCAAGAGCCTTTAACAATTATTTCATAATACAGTAAAACCCGCTTAAGAGAAACTGCAAAATGGCACAGTCTTTCTTTCACTTAAGCGGGTTTTTCACTTAAACGAACCCCGCTTAAGTGAAAAAAATTTCATTTAAGCGGATAAGTGAAAAAAAATTGTACTTAAGTGGATTAAAAAATTCCAAAAAGGGTTCTGACATATCAGAAATTCAAATGTCATTTTCGTAATGAATATTTGGTGGAGGTGAAAAATAAAAAAGAAGTTCAGCAAATTTGTTGTTCTGTTCTATTAAATTTTTGTTCACTTAAGAGAGTTTTTTTCAATGAAAAATATTAAATTTAACTGAAAATATGTTTCAGGTATCCGGGTTTTTCACTTAAGCTAGTTTCGCTTTAGCGGAGTGTTATAAAGATAATTGGTCGACAACTACTCGGGGATGAAAAAGTGTTTTAGATAAGCGGGTTTTTCTCTTAAGCGGATTTTTCTTAAGCTGGTTTTACTGTAGATTGATTGCAAAATGTTATCTTGTTATTGACGTATTGTGTTTTAATTATAGCATTTTGTCTGTATAAATTCTATTTGTACCACAGATGATAATACAATATACTCGCCTTGGGCAGTAGTTGTTAATTCGTCCATGAAAATAGAACTTTCAATAGAACTAATTTATCGCATATATACTCTCCTCTCTATATCTATAGACTTCTTCATTCTTTGGTTATCCAATATTGATTTTAGTTTTAAATGCCTGCAGTCTTAATAAACTTAATTTAAATCACTTTGGTCAGATAGAAGCTATTAAAAACAATCTCAAAAGTACTTAAGAAAACTTTAAGCCAAAGAGAGCATCAAGCAGCATTCTGGTATGACGTAAATATTTAAGTTCACATTATTTTGTCTCTTTGTCTGTGGGTTTCCTAAGGCGATTATGCCTACAAAAAGCCTTTTCACACACAAAAGTAAATTTTGCCTTCAAAAAAACGAAAACATCTTGCACAGAAGATAAAACATTCACATATACAAGAGAATAATTCTGTCTCAGGAATGAGGGTGATGTGAGTTTTTGAATTTCCTATACAAGGAGAGCAGGTGATACCTACGATACACAGTCAGAAAAAAAGGACAACAAAATGAAGCCACTTCAAAAGTGTTTTATATTATATAAAATATTTTAAAGTGTGTCATTTTTGTTTTGAAGCACCCTCTCTCGCTTTCTTTTTTCTAACCTCCTTTTGGGTTTCTTCAACCAAACAGCTGTCAGAACAAAAATATGTATCTTGAAACAATAATAATTTGAATGTGGTCATGTTTAACAAGTCTGTGTTATGTATATTCGTTTCTCATTCTTCTTCGAGAACATTATGAAAAACAAGAATATAAATATATAAGACCAGTCAATCAACCAAAACCAACAATGGAAGAAAAATGGATTTTAAAAGTTTTGAAACTTTTGAGACTTTAAGAGGACAAACTCAGGCAGAATGTGCGGTTCAACAAGAAGCTATTTTGAGGAGTCATACTTCAGATGATGACTTTTATGCAATAATAATGAGTTCCTCAACCAATATACAATATACCTACATAGACAGCTTTAGGGAAATTGGTTAATCCCCGAAAGGATTTGTTTTGACACTGTTACAAGTTTCTTTGAAGTTGGTCGTTTTTGATGTTTGAAAAAATTTATTTGAAAATAATAAACACAAAAATATTAAATTTAGTTAGTTCGGTGGAAATATTGTGTGGATGAAGCTTTGCAGGATTATTATAATCTGAGTCGTCTTTAATGTATAGTCTAAACAGGACACCCTCCGCTCCTGTTGCAATCCTGTTAGTTGGAGGTCATAATGGTCGAATAAGTGGGTTGAATTTTCAAGGATTCAAAGATTGGGTTGGATTTTGTTTGTATGTGCTTCCTGAATTTTTTTAATTGAGGGTTATAGCACCTTCCTTCCCTTAGAAAGATAAGGAAAGATCCAATCTAAGAGACCAATTGACAAACCAACGCTAGGTTGCGTTACAGAAAACAATTTTCCATTTCTTTTGTTTACAAATTTAAAATCAATCAATTTAAACTAATTTGTTTTCAATTTTTTCAAACTTTTGCAAATTTTCTCTAAGGTTTTAATCAAATTTCCTATTTAAATTGTACGCCCTCACTTTTTCTCAGATATTAGCCTTAAGCTCTTGCCTAGTCTGGTTCTTGGCTTATTGGCATACAGTGAATACTGCTAACTTTTTAAGTAGCCACAAAGAAACGAATCTGTGGAGCCAGTTAAAATCAGAAAAAACGCGATATTATCCGATCACCAAAAACACCGAGCATACTGAATGCTTACTTGTGGATCATTTGCTTTCAATTCATGAACCAATTGAATCTTAATTCTTATATTTAAAAAGTTGGAACTGCCGTAAAATTCCTTGTAAAAACAGCCTAGGCATCACCAATTGATGAGAACATCACCTGGTGGAAGTTTCGGGGTTTTCTTCAATACTTGCTTGCACCCGAGCAATGTTCCATCATTTCGAAATGCACGAGGTATTTCAGCACGCGGACGATCACAGAAAGCCCCTTGTTGCTGAAAACGCTGGACCAAACGCGCTGAGTGAATCTCGAAAATTGAAGAAATTTCGATATGATCTTTGTTACTGAATGAATGTTGACCTTCAAATTAACATTTCAAAATTAGTTTTTTTTTCTGCGTCTTTTCATAATAAATTTCCCAAATTTTTCGAAGTTAATTCTGAAAAAAAATTACGTAAACAAAAAAGATTTTCAATAATTAAGTCATAATGTTAATTAAGCGCCCCACTCTATTAGAATTGATTCCAACTTTTCATTTAACTTTTCTATAAAAGTGAAGTTCAAACTAAGTTTAATAAAAAAGGTGTTTTTTATTTAAATTTATATGCGGGCTCCAAGTAAAATTTAACAATGAATTTTTGTAAAGCAAATGATGCAGTCTTAGATCGTAACGCCATCTGTTGGCGATCCCATTTTCGTGGGCGACAAAATTAGACGATTGTCATTTCCATATTGTTTGTCACGACCCCTACAATCAGTATTTTCTCTTTCAAATACAAACTGGGGGTCGGTTCTGGTTCTGTGAAAAAGTGAATCGAATAAATTGTATTCACATTCACTCACAAGCATTGCTTTCACTTTTTCGATTCACTTTGTGCAAATAAGCGATTCTAGTTCAGTGAATACAATTCTCCGACGAACTATATTACCGATCCCGAACCTCCTTATCATTTCCCTTGAAGCGCATGCGCAATCAGCGCAATTCTCTCATTTTTTGAAGAGAAAAGAGAAACGAATGAGATGGAAATATTTTTTTCTTCATGAATAGGACAGAGAGGGACATGTGGTTGATTTGAGCTTTGTTTGTTCGTATTCACCCTTTCTTTTCGCAGATTCACTTCAAAATATCGACGTGAAAGCAAATTATTCATATTATGAATGTTTTTTTACGTTTGGTTTCGCAGAACGAGAATCGGATTTAATGTGAAAGGCTGAAAATTTTTTCGATTCACTTTTTCACAGAACCAGAATCGGCCCAATGGAATTTTCAAATATCGCCACTGTTCACCCCTGAAAGTATGCAATTTTGGAATATTAGGATTTTTCGACTTTTCCGGTAAAAATTTACAATTTTTGGCTCCGTAGTGTATTCACCTGGTTCGATACAAATCCAACAAAATATTCGCCAAGCCAATTGGGTGATTTATGTGCAACAAAAATTAAAAAAAAAATTGCTTATTTAAATGTTGCATTGCAATGCATCTTCGACTAGGTAGTAGGAAGGTACATAATATGTATGTCAATTTTTATTTAAAAAAATACCTCACTCTACATCCTTAATGACTAGTTGATTTACAGCATTGAACCATAAGTTTTCTCTAACTAATTACTTATTTATATAAACATTAAGGTAAATAATTTATCTTAATTATTCGAAACTTAATCTAAAATAGCCTGGTGTAATTAGTTTAAAGTACATAGTTCCAAAACCTTAATTTAAAAAAATTATGCTTCTCATTACAGATTCAAATCTATGGATTCAACAAAGAACTGTATCACAATATGTCCGAGGCGCAACATAAGTCTCAGGGTATTGTTGGCCTGTCACTGATGGTGCAAATAGGCGAAACTCCAAATCCTGAGCTTAGAATTATAACAAGTACTTTTAACAAGGTGCTATTTAGAGGTAAGTGTTAGTATTATCCTGTTTTTTTTTTTTTTCATGTTAGCAACATAATTTTTATATTTCTTTTTTCTTTGAATTTTCTTCGTATATATCGCATGTCCCTCTTATTCAAATTTCAAGTAGATATCTTTTTTGATTTTTGTTTTACCTGCTGTTACAATAAACTGCTGTATTTCTGCGTTTCTATTTTTTATATTATAAGGTAAATTTTCTGCAAGCATTCCACCTTAGTTATTATGTAAAGCTGATTGTATCTAGTACTTACATTTCCTCTATATAAGAGAGAGATTCAAAGTTGCAAGAAAAAAAACCAAAAGAATCCCTAATTTAGGTAACAGCAGTATTAGATGGCTTTACCACACGTTTCTTGGGTGTATCCGCTGTTATTACCGAAACTATATACGAAGTGTTCTTTCTTTTTGATCCTTTGGAATTCTTTCCAAACCAGATAAAATGTGTTTTATTTTTGTATGAGCAATTTTGCTATATATAAGGTATGGAGTTCGAAGGGAAGTTGTGCAAGTGTTTGCTTAACCGGAAAGAGGTATACTGCTACTACCGGTAGTATAGTAGGGTGGTTTGATGATGGAAGAAAGCCAATCATAAAAGAGTTAGTAAAAAAAAAAACATGTTTCTTTTTCTTCTTGTTGATTTTTTTTTATTTTCCCTTTTTTCTTCAAGGATTCCTGTCGTTCTTTCATAATGAAGTCTTAAAATGTGTACCTATACAACTTTGTGAGAGGAACTTGGGTTACATATTTTTTACTGGCTTCATTTTATTTTTGTTTTCCGGCTTATTGTGCTGGAATTTCTATTTGCAGAATCAGTTTTAAAACTATGAAATGAGCATTCTATTGATACACTTTTAAAGGTGTTTCTATAGACAAAAAGAAATATTTCAAAAAAATGTTTGAATGATGAAGTCTTTAAATTAATTATTCGAGACAGTGAAGTTGATTTGATTCTTAAGCTATGAACCAGATGTCCGAATTTTTGTTTCTGTTAATAAAGATACATGATTCTGAAGGCAAGTCTGGAGTAGCTTACGATGACCATGCCAAAAAAAATATTTCTAAAACATTTTTTTGAATCTATTAAAAACATATTTCAAGTTTTTTTTTAAGTATTAAAAAAATAAGGACGAATGTGTCTGCACCTACTCTTGAAACCCTTGTTTTTAACAATCCTTCGAAAAATTCTTTTACTATAACGATTATCATTTTCCTATATTTTCAGGATTTTCAACACCAATTAGGCACATTTCAATACGTTCTCTACTGCCAAACACAGATCATTTCATAACTTATGAAGGGTCAACTACACATCCTGGCTGTTGGGAGAGTACTGTGTGGATAATTGTGAATAAACCAATTTACATAACAAAACAGGAGGTAATTTTGAATAGATATGTATACAATTTAAATTTTAAATTATGTATTGAAAATTATAAAATTGTTGAAAAATTAATTTAAATTCTATATATTAACAATTTATTTCTATTTTAAATTTATTAATATTCTATGTATGTTATGCATATCGCCGGCTGAATGCTTAAATGCCCCACAGACCACTTTTTCGGGAAACTGAGTTAAAGATGCAGTTATACTAATTCGTATGTTCTCTTTCGTTTGGTGCTATTCCCGTTGCTCTATCTCTATTATTAATAAAGTTACAGAAACCAGTTTTGCTCCATAGACCACATATTTTCGGTTCTGTTCGTGCTTATTTGCCGCATATCCAAAATTTGTACGAGGTGGGGCAGTTTTTCTATTAAAGTTTTAAAAACAGACTCTTAATGCTTAAATTCCTCATTGCAATGGGCAATGGATATAGATCAAACATCACTCAAATATATTTTCAATGCTTAATTGCCCCATATCCACATGAGATGGCATATAGAGCATGTAACCTCTCACAATCTATTGAAACCAAGTGACATTTTTCCTGCTTATGTGCCCTATATCCATGGACAAAAGTGCAATCAGCTGGAAAAGTATAAATAGAAGTAAATGCTGTCTATAATTAATTAAATATTTATTGATTATTTTTCGACGCTTCAATTCTGGTTTTGATAGTTTTCAGGGCTGATTAAGTAATATCTGCTGTGTTTATAAGGATAATTTCTCAAAAAAGGCCATAATATTTTTTTTTTTAATATTTTTAAAAAAATAAAAACGAGGTAAAAATAAGGGGAAAAAAATATTTTTAATAAGACTATTTCTATATCTTCAGGTTCACAAACTATATAAATGCATTTAGAGTATTCTTAATAAGGTTTTTATCGATAATATTCAAGCATTTTTTTTTTGTTTTTACTAAAATGGATAAAAACAAAAAAGGTAAAAACCAAAAATAATTAATTTGAAGAACTGTGAAAAAATACTAAAACTTAATCCTATGAATGCTGAAGTATTTTTTAAACCAATTCCGAATAAAATTGAATGTATTTTTCTAGGAAATTTTAAGAGCCAAAGTTCAAGTTGGGTATTTTTAATTGTAAAGTGTGAAAATACTTTGTCATTTTTCATACTTTTTTTATCGACTTAAAATTAAGCCAATGTAATATAGGGAAGGGCTAAGCCATTATATTAATATTCCTTTTTGTTTTATATTTTTATCACTACAAATAGATTTTAATAAATTAGAAGTGCTAGAAATTTTATATTTTATTATTATTTTTGCTATCGTTGAATTCCCAATGTTAAAAGCATAAAGGTTCTATATCCATAGGAAATTTGCAGTTTGGTTTTCATAGATTTAACATTCGTATGGAAAGGGTTCTATATCCATTTTTGACTTTTTCTAAACTTTTATTTTTTTTTTAAATAACCATAAATGTTTTTAACCCTAGGACTTCAAATTTAAAAAAAGAAATATTCCATTCATGTATATACAAATTCAAAGGTCGAAATTTTCAAATGCAAAATTACGAAATTATGTTTCAAACCTTAAAATTCGTTTTCTGAGGAATAATTTTTTTGTATATGGGGCATTTAAGCATTCAGCCGGCGATATGCCTATATAAACAATAAATGTTGAATGTTTTCTTGACACATTGAATTTCCAGTAATGTAATTTTTAAATATGAATAATTTAATTTAAATGAAGTCATACAAAATAACCAAATTATGACCGGAGTTTAATAAAATAATTTAAATTTTCTATTTTTTATTGAAAAAAAAAATTATTGGCAAGGGATTGATTTGCATGGCAGCGGTGTGTAATTAAGTTCAAAACAAAACCTTTTATAAATAAATTATGTATTTTTCACATCATTCGCGTTTATTTATTTAACTCAGCTAACTTTAAAAGTTTTAATTAAACAGAATGTCCCGAAATCACTGCCTCAGAGTTGAGTTTCTGAGATCATTTCAAGTCGAAAAACTTGTGAGGTAATTTTCCCGTTTTCGCTTCGTTTTTGACTTATAACGGTTTTTATGATTTTTATTTATTTTATCTTTCCTACCTACCTGGAAGAATTTATCCGCTATGTCTTTTTTTTCTTGTTAACCCAATTATCCATTAAACCTGCAGCTATCACGAGTTAAATTCTTCGGGCTGAAAACCGGTTTCTTGCTTTAGTTTAAGTGCAAAAGGGATGAATTATTATTTGGGAAAAGTCGATTTCCGCCTAGAAGACTTCATCCGAGGTGGAAGATTTTAATCCATTTCATACCGCACATTTCACTTCACTCTTGTTAACAACTTGCTTGCGCGGTCCCAAAAGATTATTATAAAATGAAAAAGTAAAAACTTAGATCAGAATGTTCAAAATGAATCATATTTCATACGTTTTCATACAAAATACATTATGGGTCCAGCCAGTCCCCAAGTGTCGGTCCAAAGGTATTTTTTCTAAAAGTCCCTATAACATCCATTTTAAGGACTTTTTCTACTGATTTCTTTTTATAAATCGAAAGTCAATAAAATTTGAGGAAGATATTTGGAAACACAAGTTGCTATCTAAACAGAAAATAACGGGTGATTTTTTAGCTGGTTTTGTTTTGGCAACACTGGTTTTGACAGCTGACGTGTGTTTAGTACCTTGTGTCACTGTCAAACAGCTTCAGTTTGGTTTGCAATTTAACCATGGATCGTCTTACAAATGAACAACGCTTGCAAATTATTGAATTTTACTATCAAAATTCGCTGGCCGAGGATCCGCTTTTTTATCGAAAAATTGTGTTCAGCGATGAGGCTCATTTTTGGTTGAATGGGTACGTAAATAAGCACAATTGCCGCATTTGGAGTGAAGATCAGCCAGAAGCATTGCAACAGCTACCAATGCATCCCGAAAAAGCCACTGTTTGGTGCGGTTTATGGGCCGGCGGCATTATTGGGCCATATATCTTCAAAGATGATGCGAATCGCAGCGTTACTGTCAATGGTGAACGCTACCGAGCGATGATAACAAACTTTTTTTTGCCCGAAATGGAAGTTCGTGACTTGCATGATATGTGGTTTCAACAAGACGGTGCCACATGCCACACAGCACGCGAAACAATGGCGCAATTGCGAGGCGAGTTTGGTGAACAGTTAATTTCACGTTTCGGACCGGTCAATTGGCCGCCTAGATCGTGCGATTTGACACCATTAGACTATTTTTTGTGGGGGTATGTCAAGGCTAATGTCTATAGGGACAAGCCCGCTTCGATTGACGCACTGAAAGCCAACATCCATGCATTCATTCGTGAGATACCGGCCGATATGTGTGAAAGAGTATGCCAAAATTGGACTCAGCGGATGGGCTACCTGAGACGCAGCCGCGGTCAACATTTGCATGAAATTATCTTTAAACATTAAATTGCAAGGTTCAAACTATCGATTCAAATAAATATTTCATTCATTTTTTCGAATTTTTTGTGTTTTTTTTTTTTAAAGTTCTAAACCTCTTAAAAAATCACCCTTTATATTTAATTTAACGATTAAAAACGAAAAAAAACCTGGCCTGACCTAGGTGTCGGAGGAAGGGTTTGAATTTTAGTAATAAATTTGTATTCTTAAAAATAGTTTAACAATTCATTTTATAGCATGGGCTTGCACCGCCAGAGTGACAACTTATCGTTGTAAAATTCTGAAACGGATCCAGAGTTGATCATCGCTACCCGGTGCTTTATTATTTTTCGAAAATTTTAATGCGAATTTTACCACAGAAGCTGAAACAAAAACTATCCCAAAACAACTTTTACTACACCCAAAATTGCGTTGTTATCTCAAAAACTTAATTGTATACTTTGTTGAGTTGATATTACTTCCTTATTTAATCAGTACTATACCTATATTTTTTTTAAATATTTACTAAAATTACAACACTTTGGGTCGTGCATTCAGGTCCCAAATGTTACAATCTTAGTAAATTCGGTATAATAAAATTGAAAAGTAAAGAAAATTATTTAATTCATATAACAACTCTATTTGTTTTAATGAATTTCAAATAAAAATTATTTATTCTATATTTGCAGTTGTATCAGCTTAGGCGGCTAATGCAAGGATCTGAAAATACTCCAAAAGCCCCATTAGGTAATAATGCAAGGCCTGTGCAAGGGTTGCACCATAGAACAATAAGAACTAATATAGATTTTAAGAAATCAAAGGTAAGTTTCAAAATCTTCTACTGAAATATTTAAATAAAACGTAATTAAATATTTAAATAAAATTATCGTAAAAAAAAAAAAAAAAAATCAACATTTTTATTTTTTAATGATATTTTTTTTTAAACGAATAAATAACATTTATTATAAAAATATACGTTTCTTTTCTTTTTTAAATTTAAAAGCAAAATCAAAACTCGTGCCCATCAATGTATAAGGACATGTACTACCGAGCGAATCGATGGTCGCCAGATAGTGGACTGATGATTCGTTGACCCAACGCTATATACAATTTCGATATTGGCTCGGTACTGAGTGCAATTAATCTGTAGATCCTAGAAAAATCCTTATAAAATAAAATTCCATTAATTTTTAATTAAATATAATTAATAAGATTCTTTTTTTTAAACATTTAATTACACAATTAAACAACCAAAAACCCTATGTGTACGTGTAAACTATTCGATATTTTTGTTATAACAAAAATTAAAAAAAAAGTATAAATAAAATATAGGTACAATATTATAAAAAAAAAAAATGAAACAAAAATATAATAATAATGAAATAATATAAAATTAAGCCGTTAACTGGAGGGTGGACAATAACTACAGTATACAAAATAATTTATAGTAATATATATTTAAAATTAGAAGAAAAAAAAATCAAGTCACAATAATTGCATAACCAAAAAAATATACCTACTTAATTATAATCAGAAAATAAATAGAATTGCTACTGCTATATTATTATGTAAAACAAAAGAAATACAAGAATGCTATACAAACAATAAAATTAAATATAATGGTGAACGTAACTTCCTAAACAACCGATGAAATAAACCGCAAACAAATATAAATGAATATATATATATATATTTATAAATACAAGTAAATTAAATCGATTACTTATAAAATTTAATTACATAAGAAAATTGTAAAACATAAAAATATATTTAATTGATAATTTTATTGATAAAAAAATTCAAATACATGAATAAGTTACTGCAAAGTTAACTAAATTATATAATGTTACAATTAAGGAAATAAAAACTAGTGCAGACACTAGGAACAAATAACGAAATTGAAATAATGTATAAAGAACTAAATTATGGTAAAAAAAATTGTAAAATTAAGTCGAAAAATAAATTTTACTACAACTGGTCAAAACGAAGTAGTATTATAGCATAACGCTTATACATATAGTTATTTAAATATAATTTATAGCTATTTTTGCAAATGGTGATCTGTAAATAGATTTTTTTTTATAAAACTTTAATTAGTGATCTTCATTTTATTAAGTGATGCCAACATTTAAGTTTTTTTTTTGCAAACAATAAAATCAATGGCTGTCTCAAAAATTGTAATTTGTGTTATGTTTTTGAGTTCGGTGGTAATTTTATTTAAAAGAGTTGTTAAATCCTGTTTTTTTTTTTTGGTTTGGCCGAAATAAAACCCTGAGGTACTTTCTCACTAAATATTAACACAATGTGTCAAATTAAAATTGTAATAAAATTCCATGCGACTGTCAAATTGATATGTGAATAAAAGATTTTCATTTTATGTTGCTTCCATACTAGCTTCATGTCTAAAGTTTAAATTTTTTTCAAACTAAAAAAATGTATGTATGTCTTCAAATGAGCCTATGTTATTTATTGATGCATAACTCATACATGAGTTATTAAGTACCACAATTCACAGCTCACCAATATTTTTATTTTACTATTTCTCTAAATCCGATCTTTTAATATTGCTCATATCAACGCAGACCATACAAATTATAGAGACGTCTCATTGTAGTAAATAGAAACTCTTTACCAACATAAAAATAAAGTAATAAGAACAAAAAGAGAAATATCTTAACGCAGTCGACAGCTGTGTGCTGCTTACATTGATGATACGTTCATAATCCCTCATTCGTTCTTAATGGTTTTCTGCTTTTTTCCACAACTGTACTACACGTTGGTAATTATTAAAAAAAATTTAGTAACTCATTTATAAAATACTAGCTGAGCTATGCCGCGCTTCTCGAAACCACCCATTGAACATTTGTCAAACTATATAAAAAAAATATAAGAAAAGAGGGCGTGGAGGAAGGCGAACTTTAAAAAAAAATTACACATTTCATGCTTTTGGTTGAAGAGATTTTAATTACAAACAACTTTCTTGGGATGTAAATAAGGAGAAATAAAAGATATAAGAAAAAGTGGGCGTAGTCGTAGGCGGATTTCTAACAAAACTACACATGTTATGGTTTTGGGTAAAGCGAGATTTTTCAGAATTCTAAAGACGTTATATAAGGATAATTTATAAGAAAGGTGGGCTTGGTAGTGGACGTAATAGTGGACGTGGTAGTGAACGTGGTAGTAAACGTGGTAGTTCTCGAGGCAATGCACAGTACACATATTAAAGGATATACCATCAGCGTTTTCATTTTTGTTCAGTTCTGCGCATCTGTCAAAATCGAGGTATTATGGTGGTAAAATGATGGATACAGTTTGTTGTTGTTTCTAATGATGCGTGCTGAGTTCCTGTGGGCACTCGAACAGCCATTTTTAATTTTTTGGCACTTTAAACTTTGACAACCTGCGCAGTACATAACTATAGATTTCTGTACTGAGGCAGTGTACGTTTAAAATAATACACGTCATACAAAATTTTAACTTTCTTAGAACGTTTATTAACGAGAAACTAAAATATGATAAAAGGGGGCGGGGAAATTAACGAATTTTACTAAAACCACTTTCCAAACGGCAAACCATCCTGCTGATATAAGAAATAGACTTTTTAAATTTCAGCGAAATTGGTTAAATAGTTTTCGAGTCTATAATTTAACATTAATTTTTGTATATACAAATTTGGTTAGAGATAATGGTACAGAAGTAGTTGATTCGATGTTAAATGCGTGTGTTATTTGTAAGGCTTTATAAGCTTTCTAAATAATTTTAATTTGACGAATCTGTGATCCTAAGCCGTGAAACCGGGTTATTCAATATTTTTTCAGGCAACAATTTTAATGTTTATGGGTAGGTATACTACAAATTGAATTTCTCGTTGCCAAAATTGAATATTTCAAACAGTTTCTTATAAGTTCAATTCACTTCTGAGTGCTCGATAAAATAAATTATATTTAACTGCTTTTAAAGCTCATATTATGATGAAAAATTAAGTTCACATAATTTTATTTTTTTTTTTATGTTTTTTTTTTTTGCCAATCACCAAAAATCAACAGACGCGGCTGACCATCCACCATCCACCATTTTGCCAACACGAGTGGGTCCAAATTGATTTAATTAATATTTCATCACATTTTACAGATAAACACCTCGTAATACATTTTAATTAGCCCAGCTTATAATGGTAACATTGTATACCTACGGAAATCCGAAAAAGGATACTGAATGGAGTATATGTAAATTAATCCACGTAATTCTCCTGTTTCGAAAAACGAGAGAGATGTTTTTCATGCCCTCGTTTATTATAGTCTGATGTTGTGGGTACATGGTTAAATGAAAATATTTTATTTTACCTTCATTAAAATCATATCAAGGATGTTTAAATTCGAACATGAGTCTTTGGCAAATTGTAATTCGAATACTAACCAAAAATTCAACTAAAAAGTGGCGCCCAACGTATATAACTATACCTATACTGCTGCTGGTATCGTATCTCATCTTCAGTGTGTGTTGTGCATTCGACTATTGTTGTGTCTATAAATCTCGGTACGTTTGAACTTTTGTGTTCTGTATCCATTAATATTGATTGCGAAATTAATTAGGTCTGATTTTCAATTTAGCATTTTAGAGAAGCATCGCAACGAGCGAGAATTCGAATTCAATAAATTAATCGCTTTTATTTTATGATAATTTTATAACAATTGAAAACATTTCGACAAAACTGTGAATCGAATGTTATCCTTTCATATTATTTGTGGATAAAATAAATCATTTAAATAGTATGTAGGTATTGTTTTAAGCCGTGTAAATATTAAGAGAAATGGAATTTTAAATGAGCAATTTTATGTATAAATTGAAAAATAAATACAAAAAAAAATTTAACATATATTATATGTATGTACTTGCATTCCAATTAGCAAATTAATTTTGGATCTTTTTATGACCATTTTCACAGCTAATAAAATTCAAGGAGGACAATATTTATATTTATTTCTCTGTTGGTCTATTATTATTATTATTATTTTAGTGGTTCGATAATATACTTTAATTTGTGGACTCACTTGAATTACTTTAAAATAATAATATGGTTTTGAACTATTTAAATAATATTTAAACTTAGTTTAATATTCGAACATATAATTTAAATGTTGGCATAGTAGTTGAATTTTTGTTTTATATTAAATTTAATAGCCTTTGGGAATTTAATTAGTTTTTGTAAATATTTTAAAAATAAGTAATAAGTTAACATCATTTTATTGTATTGTAGAAATTTATATAATATATTATGTGTTATATAATAATATATACAAACAAAATACCTTATACGATAGTATACAAAGCTTATGAAGGAAAATAAAATGCAGATAAAAAACAAAACATGGTTTTTGTTTTCCTATTTAAAAAAAATGTCAATTGATTTTTTTAAGAATTAAAATGTTAAAACGAATGATTTTTTTTTTTTATTTAAACAAATATTAAATATTTTTCATATAATTATTGTGTCAAAATTTAACTTAAGGCAATTAAATATGCACATACATAACTTTTCATCCTTGACGAAACTTCAAACCATTTAAGAAAGATCATTATTCAACGAAAGTACCTAGTTCATGTCCACTAAAATTATATATAGACGGTCCCGAAAATAAGTTTAGTGTGAATATCTCATTACTGTTAACTTTTATAGAAAAATTATCAATGTGAATATTTTTATAGCTTATGACATTAAATACAAAAAATATGAAAACCCTTTTTTTTTTTTGAAATATCATTCCCTAATTTATTGTGATACATTTTCGTTTGAGGAATCATTTTGGAGTTATGTGATTTACATTAAAAAATAAAAGTAAAATGACTTGACTAGGCAAACTTAGGCAAATATATATCAAAATTTTGACTCTGGGAAAAAAATTTAATGCAGAAAAGTGACGTCGCTGGTCGCTTTAGACATAGATATCAGTCGTAGTAGTTGATAATTGCGTTTCTGACACGTTGTCTTTAAGTTTGGGTGTTCCGCAGGGCTAAATTTTGGGATCACTACACTTTTCATAATGTAAATAAATTAATTTCCCTCATGTCTGTTACATAATAAATATACGATCTTGATTTTTTTTTCTTTTTAAGCGAAGAACTCTAAATTTAAAGATTTTCTATTTTCGTGTGCTAAGTACATTTTCTGCAAATGTTTATAAAAAAAATAAAATAAAATAACATCTTACATCAAAAATAATGTTTTTGCTGGTTATACATTCATAAAAATCAATATTTTATTGAAAATTCAATTTTCGACAACTGCAGTCATTTAAGACAAAAACTGAGAGGTACATCCAATAATTTGTGGCAGTTTGGACTTAGTAATTTAATTTTTCCTCAAAATCTAAAGCCTTAATTTTTGGCGTATTCCCATGCAGTGCAAAAGTTCTAAAAATCACTAAGCAGAAAATAAAGAAGCTGATATTTTGTTGATCCCTATCTCATCTATAGGCATTTACGGCAAAGAGTTGGACTAAAGCTAAAAGTAATTCAAAATAACAAGCTGAATATTTTTTTCATACACAGAAAATTGTTTAAATCGGATATATCAGAAATTGAATGGCGTAGGGCCTTAGGGCCCAAGGACATAAAGCCGAAATTTTATTTTTGGGGCTTAGGTCCAACTTGAGTCCGATATAAAATCCAAATTTAATTTGGGCCTTAAGTCTCACCCAAGCCCCAATTATTTTTTGTTAACAGTATGGGACATAAGTCCCAAATTTTTTAGAGAAAGAAAATTACTACAGTGGTAGCACCAAGCATTACGGCGTATAAACAGTGAGGTATGAATTTGGTTAAGGCCCAAATTCATACCTCACTGTTAATACGCCACCGAAATGGGACGTATGCACCAAAAATAAAATTTGGGTTTTATGTCCCTGTGTCAAATTGAATTAAGTCGATTTAAGAAATCAAAGAGGAAAATGTATGGAAGGAAGCCCTGGGAAGCGGAATACGCTCAAAATTTTGTTTAATACTTTAGAATTTAGAAAAATAAAATAAAATGCAAAGTACTCTTACAAATAATTGTGTGCCAAAACCTGGTTTGACTGTCCGTTAAATTCAATTTCATTTCAATTTATTTTATTAGTATAAATAACATGGTACTTGTACAATGAAATTAACTTTTTAGAGAAAAACAATTAATATCTACTTTTACAATATTGAAAATAAAAATTAATTAATATTAATTACTGGAATATTGATGTTTTTCTAAAAAAAAAATATTTTACGAGATATTCATCTAAAAGTATTTTTTGGGACAGTTGAACAATGAACAACTCATATTTTATTTAACATCGCATCTTCGTGTAGGTTATCATGAACTTTGCATTGTCTAGACACAGAAGATACGTTTTTAGCAGTATTAAATAAAAACTCTAAAGATATGTTTACTTTCATAAAAGTTATTTATTAACTCAAAGACAACTGCGCCCCATCAATAGTCAATTGGAACTGCCTCTTCCTATTCTTAAATTGAACGAAGGAAAAATTTACTTTGTTCATTTTTACAGAGTTACCACTCGTTGTTAATGTTCAACGAAGAATAATTCAAAATATTTAAAAAATTTGCAGTAAGTGAAATAACAAGCGAAGTTCTTATTTTGTTTAATTTTTAAAAATACTACATAAACCTATTTAATTTCAATATTATTTCAAGGATTGTAAAAGTTGGGACTAAAATAAAAATAATACTGATGATTTTATTCTTTTACCCTTGCTTATTTTTTGCTAAAAAAAATATTATTAATTTCAATTCACTAATTTAGATTAATTTAAATAAAATATAATGTAAAAAAATAAATTAAAACAATACAATTAAATTGGCATAAGTAATAACATATATACTAGCTTAAAAAAAAGAAAATATGTAATAGAAATTGTGAATAAAAAAAGATTTTTTGACAAACCGAAAAGTATACTCAACCTTTTTCTTTTAATGTAGAACTTTGGGCATTTTTATATACCTTTTCTATTTTATTAATTTTATTTATGATAGTAAAGTGAAATTTTGCCTTGTTTGTTTATTCAGGGTAATCTCAGAAACCACATGTTCGTTTTCAAAAATTCTGCTTGTGTTGGAAAGGTCATTCTAATGGACTGGTGTTAGAGATAATGTGTTTTCAAAATATTGTTTTTCATAGGGTGAAATGAAGTAAAAGGTTTAAACAAAACTATTTGTGTTTAAAAAGTCGAAGATTAGGTACTCAAGGATTTTATATTTTCTTAAATTTAAGTGGGTATTAACAGGGTAAAAAGGGGCTATATACGAAAAGCGGATATCCGATTAACTTATAACAAAATTCTCCTTCTATTTTTTTTTTTAAGGAAAATTTAAAGAATGTACTTCGAGAATTACTTAAAGGAAAGACATTTTTCAAAATTAAGCTACTCATAGTGTGAAAAAGCGTAACAAAAAAGAACAAAGTACCTATCTGATTTTAACAATTCTGTTTGTGTTTCAAAAATTAATAATTTCTTATCAATGAGAGTTATACAATATTTAACATAGTGTCTAAGAAACAATTTGGGCATGGGTTGCCTATGAAAATGTGGTCAAGACATAGACATTAAAGGTGCAGGTTTTGGTTTTATTCAATTTTTTGACTCATTCTATATGGTAATTAAGGCTTACCATAAAAATATATTAAGTAAATAAAACTTAAAAGGAAAATTAGTTTAAAAATTTATCATTTCGGAATTTTTTTAAATTATAAATTTCTGTACGATAAATTGTAGAAAATGTGAATGTAGAAAATGATTTAGAGCTTCTTTTCTAAACGGAAGGTAATAGATAAATGATTTTTGAAGTAAAACTTCTTTTGCGGCATGGGGGTAAAAAATTTTTCTATGGAGCTGTCAGTGACATGTCAAACCGACATACAAATTCCCGTCACGAATTACAAAATTCAGCGTCACGATATTATATTTTCGTTAAATGCAATGGTTCGTGCATTTAATATATTCGTTAAGATGGTTAGTGAATTCGAGTAAGGGTTTTTTGTGGGAAGAATTTTATTTCTGAGGATTTTTTTCTGTTGTGTTGGATTTTCGGCCATTGGTCGATTTAATGCGAGGAAGCATAAATTATGTATAGTTGTAGGTTTATTGGTTTTGCATGGAAATATTCTGCAATCTATTGTGTCTCTCGCTCATTGGGTGTTGTTGAAGTAAAACTTCTTTTGCGGCATGGGGGTAAAAAATTTGTCTATAGAGCTGTCAGTGAAATGTCAAACCGACATACAAATTCCCGTCACGAATTACAAAATTCAGCGTCACGATTTTGCAACGGTTCTGAGTTTCAAATCGGGTGCTCTGAGTGGTAGGACTTGAAAAATACTTGCCCTGTTGTCGTGAAAGAAGTTTTACTTCTAGCGCGTGTACATAAGTACGCACACTATTTTTTTTTTTTGAATCGATAAATTGGTACTTTATGCCTTGATGACATTTAGATCAATATGTCTAAATTTTTTGGACACTATTTAAAAAACTTTACACCTTTCATTGAGAAAACGATTGCAGGTTGTCTTATGGCGTTATCTTAGACTATTTGGGAAGGATTAAATAAGACATTCCGATGAACATTAGTTTTAATATTCTAAACACTGCAATTAAAGGGACAAATTTAGCTCGACAATGAAATCCCATTGCAGCTTGAAGAAAGAATCTCTGAGAGTACCTACGTCCGAAATTGGTCTCAAATTGTTAAAACGTATGGGGATTTCCTGGTGCGCGGATATTACGTTGGAATTGTTCAAGGCGAGAAATGCAAATGGCTGTTTAAATGCAGCACTACTTGTAAAAGAAGCGAATAAAAAAGTTTAGGAGACTTGAAACGTGACGATTGTACAAAAGTTTTTGTTATTATTCTATAACTTTTCCTTTTTAAAACCTGAATCCTGTTAAAAGACTTAACCCTTTTGGTACGGAGGTGGTACACATCCATATAAAGTTCCATTGTTCTGTAACGTACCGTACCGAAAGGGTTAAGTGGAGTTGAAGGAGCACCTACCCCAAATATGTGAGTTTTACTTACATAAGCCAAATGGCAATCTTAACTTTGCAGTCTTCTGGTCAAGACAAATTTGTGGTGATTCCCCATTGGGCAATGCTTTACAGATCAGAATTTAATTTAAGCTTATCATATGTATGCGCTGCTGTTCAAACGAACATGAAAAACTAAAGGTATATACTTTCGTCAGATTAGATGTTTCGGGCAGGATATTATTGATAAACTAATATAAGAAAAAGAATCCGAGATAAAACAGAGTCCTGGGCCCTTGCTACACCAACAATTATTTTGTGAAATAGTCTTAGAATTATATTGAGTGTTCGAAGAGTAATTTCTAATCTAAAAAATAATATAATAATGGACCGAATGCGATAAATCGAGAAACAAGTTCAAGTACAAAAACCTTACTATAATAATTAAGATCTACAATGAGCTAAAAAAAAGTATTGTACTCCGAAAAGAAATGCGGTTGGTCGGCCTAGGATGGGTGATTCAATTTTCTCAAATTGTTATGGTATTTTTTTTAAGAATTTAATTACTGGTCATCTAGATCATGTGATATTGCTCTTCTAGACTTTTTCCTTTGGGGGTACGTAAAGTTCAAAGTGTATGTAGTAAAACCTGGCTTCGATTAAGAGATATTTGGACCAATATTAGTCACGCTGTTGGCCAAATACCATTCGAAATGGCCGGAAATGTCATCAAACATTGTAACTTTAGAATGTACTATGTTAGTCGCAGTTACGGTCAACATTAGAAAAAAACAATATCTAAAAAATAAATGTAAAGAATGATACTTTTCTATGACAAGAAACTACATATTTTTGGTAACATAACGACTGTCTATATTCAAGTCAATGAACATTTTTCTTTTACTTTAAAAAAAACTCTCAACAGACCAGACAGTATACCTGCACATAGACTATAGCATAACTAAGGTGTTTTTAAACCCCTGCAGCATATTATTTAAGACTTTTAAAACCATTTTATTGATCATAACTTGACAGGTTAAATTTCCTTTTTTATAGCATCTTTAAAATGAAAGTCCTCCTCCAGCTGCTAAACTGTAAAGGATTAAATTAAATACAACTTTTATTTCTCAGTTTGATTCCACACTTTCAGCGAATATAAAATGGTATTATAAAATTTATAGCTTTTCATGGGTCATATAACTCAATCCCTCTTATGAACCCACACATATGCAATTATTGCATCATATAGCTACATCCTGTTGCCACATTCTCAACTTGGACGACATGAATTTCTTTGTCAAGAATTCAACTGAAGTGCTGGTGTTATTTAGGATTTATAAGAAGAAGTATGGGAAATATGTAGTTTCCTAAATCCTCAACCAAATAGGTGGTCAGGTCAACCATTTTATTCGAGTTCATATGGGCCGATGAATGAAGAGAGAAAAAAAATGTACTTTAGTCCTTTCTACATGGCACTTATTTTTAGTCAACTATATTGCTGCCGAAAAGTATCGTGGCAGACGATATGGTTTTTCGAAAGCGCAGTTGTAGAAAAGTCTCTAAATTATATACACTGCAGAGAAAGAGGGGCACGCAAAGCCGCACCAAGTACCAATGCATTTTTGGTTTGGCTTAGATACTTTAGTTGGTCGGAGAATAAAATGAGGCCCACAAAACACATGCTTCTGCTAAATTGGCAAAGTCGAACGATGTAGTTTTCGAGAGGGATTTAGATAGTATACTCGATATATGTGTATATATAGAAGAAAAGTTTCTATTTTCATATTTGTTGGCTTTAGAAAGTTTTGGTTACAAAATGTCGGCATTTTATTTCATTGCATGTGGTTAAGTTTTCGGAAGTGAATTTTAGTTTTACATTTTTTTTTTTTAACTTTAAAGTTGGCTATTTGAAGTGAAATAATAAGCTAAGCTTTTTGAGACTTGTTAAGGTACAAATTGTTGGTATATTTTGACTGCTAATAAATAAAATAAGAAGGGTGATGTGGTTTTTGGAAGAGATTAAAAGTATTACCAACCAATGTGAATATAACGAGGAAGTCAATATAAAAATCATTACATACTGAAATCAACTAACATATTTATAATAGCTGCGTTTTATTTTTCCGCAGATCCGAACCAGATTGGATTTTCTTACGAAAATACATGTATTACAAAAACAACACAAGATCCATCTTTGTTTTGAATTCGGATTTCCAAATCCATTTTGAGCCCACACCCTTAATTTCTAAATGTCGTCAGTTATAGTGTAAAGAAAAAAGACAACGGGAAAAAAAATTTGGTATATAACAAGTTCTCACTGAGATCATGGGTCGTTTTATTTTCATGATCTGATCTGGGGGAAAATAAAACACAGCTAATATAGTTATTATATTACTTACTGCTTAAAGAATTTTGGTCATTCCGCTTTAACCCCGAAACGGAAAAGGTCACGAACGATAAAAGATATCGTGGGATTCAGACGCAGCTTATAATATAAGAGAAGTTTAATATTGCAATTTATTGAGAAAAAGATTTGTCTAACTATAAAAATCATTAAATGTTTTTTTTTTTAATTTTCTAATTTCAATTTTGTCAATAATTAAGAGCATCATTTAATGGCTTTTTGAAACTTATTTAAATTTTAAATTGGGGCGTTATTTCATTATGAAATAAGTCCCCAAATTAATATATGAAAAAGATCCCCAAATTTGGAATCTTATTTAATCTTTTTATTTTTCAATGATTTTCATTCTTTCCCAAAAAAAAAATGAAACAGCTAGAGTAAGTGTCGCAAATATGGCCCACCATTAACTTATTTTTAATAAAACGCCGAATTTAACTCGAATTTATATATTTTTTTATTTTAAAATTTAAAGAAACTGTTTTCGCTTCAGTCTTTGATAATTTTAAACATAAAAAGTAACTTAACAAAAAAAAATATTTAAAAAAAATGAAAGGAACCTCATTTCGGAATATAAAATAACATGCTGCTAATATGGCCCACTTATGGTTTCAAATATGGACCACGGTGGTCAAATATGTTTTGAGTCTAATTCTGCAAATATCACATATGAAATATTGCTTCTCATTGGTCGAGCAGTGCCATGATGTGATTCTTTAAAATGTATTTGATTTGAACTGGGAATGGAGTCCCTACCCTACTTTGTTTCATTCAGGAAATATTGCGGTGGGCCATATTACCAACGTGGGCCATATTTAGGATACTTACTGTCTACAAATTGGATGCCTTTGGGGATTTATTTCAACTTGGAATTTGGGGACTTAGTAAAAATGTAGTTTTCAAACAATAAAACCAAAATTGGGATGAACCCGATCACGTGACTTCGGTAGCGCAATGCGTAGTGCATACTGCATAGTGCATATGGCTCTAAAGTCACTCAAATATGTGTTCCAAACGAAAATGCTATTAAACAGATTTTTAATAAAATTGTAAATTATGTGGATTGGAAAAATTTATTTGAGCACATTTGAGTATGAAAATCGGGAGAAATCACTTTATTTATATCAAAAATAGTGGTATCATAAATAGCTCTAAAAATCGTGAGGAATACGACAAATCGGTATTTCTGGCAACACTGGGCCTGAAATAGTATTTTTATCAGTATTTTTATTTGTATCTTTTAATATTTGAAAGTCTTGAAAAAAACGTTTCAAATCATCAAAATTCTGAATAATGAGTACATAAACACGTACCAAATGTCTAATTAAAAAAAAATTAAACAAAGAAGACCTGCAGCCCACAAAAGTAGGCTTCAATTATATTGAATTCAAAAAGGTCACGGAAAAGGAGTTACTATTTGTCTATTGTTATTAGGGGTATTCACGCAATGATGTAAAACACTGGATAAGTTTACCATTTGGTTAAGTTTACCATTTGGTTAATGAGCTGTCAAATTTTGTATGAGAATTTTTACACAATTAGGTTAAAATTCTCCAAGGATTTTGCTAGATAAAATTAACCAAATTTTGTTGGTAAACTTAACCAAACGTCATTGTGACTTTTAGAAATAGGCGTGTTCAGAAATATGATATATTAGGTATCTCAGATAACTAAGAAAACTCTGCCGTGTTCTGTAACTATCGCATTGAGATAAGTTCGCAATAAAAGTTGTGAATAAAAACGTTGTTTATACAAAAAAAAATAGTTAGGACATCCACATTTTCTGACTATAATTGATCAGCGTTGTTTATTTACACAAATCCATATAATGAGCCATATGGAAATACAAAAGTAAATTCTTTTACTTGTATTTGTTATGGTTTCCGAATGTTCATCGAAGTGGAAGGAACCATTTATTTTTTTTTATTCTTCTTTCATCAGTTGACTTGAGCTCAGGACAACTTTTAATGCCGTTTCTCATATAATTCCCGTCAGGATAAAAAAAAAAAATACAGTTTTTTTTCGTATATTATCTTACATTTTTTTCCGTTCTGAGAATTGTGCTCCGATTTCAAATTAGTTTTGATTTAAAAATAATTTCGAAATTTGAACACGCTCATTTGTATACATATTTTGAATTTTAATATTTGGTGTTCAACGAACAGCTGATTCAATTAGGTATACAGCATTTAACAAAAAAAAAAGGGCGTTCAGACAAACTTTTGTGTAAACTTTACAATTTGTAAACTTACGACGTTGCTATTTAAACTATAGGTTTGTATTTTTTTTTACTAAAACGAAATATAACCGCTGCAATATTTTAAGCTGCAGCAAATGCATTTCGAAATGTTAAACTGATGTAAAATGTTAAACTCTGCAAAGTTAACAGACGTTGTTCTAGTAAATATTCCTATTTATATATAGGTAACAAAAAAAACACATACCCTATCGTGTTTAATTAAATAAGTTTAGCTATTGATGTCCGAGCTGTAACGCTTACAGAGCAATGTAACAGTGTAACCTTTAAAAACCCTGTAAAGTTCTCTTTTTTTTCAAAAACACAAAACAAATAAAAATACAAAAAATTTCAATATCAGCAAACATTTTACTAAAACCCCAAATTAACAAAACCTTTTTTTTATTTAAAAAAAAAAAAAAAACAAACAAACAATGTGTTGAACTAATGTAACTTTTATGATGTCAAAGTGTAGGAGATTTCCACCTCTTCCCTACTTGTTAGCGCATCGTTTTATTTTTGTAAAGTTTTTTCAACAATTAAATAAAAAAGGATTTCTTTATAACTTTCCTAAATTTTATTGCATCAATTTAAATTGTATACAAATTGCCTTTTTAAGGCAATTGATTCTATTTTTAATTACACCCTAAAACCGCTTTTAATTAAATGTTTGACTGTGTAATTACTATTTTCATTAGAGCACAAAGAGAAACTCTGATTGTATAAAGTAAACGTATTCATCACAATATTATCTCCATGTTTATATATCTCATACCACTTTTTGCTTCCTATTTCAGTATGATTGATATTGAAATATTGTTAACACTATTATCTATACATATACATATTTAAATCAGTATCACATTTACATTTAAGTACCTATAACTTAGTTAAGTTGAGAATACTCTCCATCAAAATCTGTTTAAAATTAATTCAATACTAAAATATGTCTGAAAGGGTTTATTGATTAAGGCAGTGGCCGATAAAGGCATAAACCATAATTAGACTGCAGAGTGTAGACTGTAGGTGCCATAGTAACATAAGTATCTTATCTAATTATGAAAATCCTTGATCGAATCTTTTAAATCACATATTGGTCTACTCTCGGTTTTAAATTACAGAAATACGAAGAAATATTTTGGAATTGAAATTAAAATATCCAGTTTTTTTTTATATAAATTAAGCATTCGTAATAAAATATTTAAAATCGATTGTTCTAAATGTGTATAGATATTTTATTTGTGAAAACAAAGCTTCTTTCTGGATTTTTTGCACAGAATATTCTCGTTTATTTCTTACTCGGAGAATACAAAATTGGTCAAATGTCTTAACAAAGATAAAAAAAACTAACAAAATTGGGATAAGAACACTTCCTAATGGAATACCACAACTTATTTTATTAATATTTCGAAATAGTCTTTTTTTTTAAGTAGGATTTCATAAAACAGTATTTTTGTATTTTAATTAAGTCTTAAAACATCAGTTATTTATTTTCGACAGATACGTTTGTATGTTCGATTGATACGTCCATAACGTAAACAGGGTAATTGGTATAAGGTGCACCAAAAAGTTAGAGTGAGTAGGTTAGGTTAAGACAAGAAAAAAATCGTACAATCGTATAGGCGGGGGGGGGCGTCTATTTCCCCCTGTTTAGGCGGGAGGGGCAATTTTCTAAAAAATTGACTTAAAACGGAAACAAAATTATAAAAAAACAACGGTTAAACTTACAATTCCATGCTATGCCTTTTTTTATAAAGCCAGAGATCTCTCCTTTAATTTTCATTTTAAATTAAGTTGTGTCAGTGAATAATTTATGAAAACTTAATTTTCAAAGTAGAAATTTTGAAAAAAAAATTTGTTTGGTTTAAGTCAATTTTTTAGAAAATTGCCCTTCCCGCCTAACCAGGGGAAATAGACCCCCCCCCCCCTCCTACACGATTAAACGATTTTTTTCTTGTCTTAACCTAACCTACTCACTCTGGCTTTTTGGTGCATCTTATACCAATCACCCAGTATATGTATCTAAAACAATTTTAAAGGAAATTTGATAGCTATATAACTACATATAATGTATATTGCATATCAAATTGATTCAATTAACACCATTTAAATGCTTTCAATTATTTTTTTTCTTTTTAACATTTATTTGTGTCTAAACGTTTCTATAAATTAAGCGTAGGTATACGTTGGAAAGCTATGTAAGTATGTTTGTTTAGGCTAATAACATAAATAAATAAGCAACCCGACCGACAAAAGGTTCTCATAAATTCGGTTAGGTTGCTTAAAATTGCTACCAAATTTCTCCAACAAGTGGATTTCCTATAAGACAAAACGCAATAATAAATCATGCTGAACATAATTTTAAGGAGTGACATTTTCGTTGATAAATAAATTATTTTTTATTTTTTTTATATTTAGATCCTTTAAAATCGCTTTGTTTGTTTGGATGCGTGAACTCATAATGTTCAAAGTCAACGAAGTATGTTCTATGAAAACGTGTTCTTCTTGAAATATTTTACACAAAAGGTTGAAAAAAAACAACATAAAAGAAAGGAGTAGTAGAATCAATGAACCCATAACCCAAAAAAAAAAGAAGGATATTGTCACGAGACAAAAAAAAATAAATGCACGACTTGGTCGCAAGTTCTTACTCTATATATGATGATTTTGAGAATTTGCAATAAATAAGACTCAAAAAGATGCTTAATTATAGTTAGTTATATTATGTTAAAGATCCCAGAACCACTGATATTAAGACCACTTATCCCACTTAACTGGTCAGAAATTATCAAAACTCTTTATGAATTTCCCAATGCTATATTATGCAATACTGAAAAAAAAAATAAAAAAAACTGTTTTGATTTAATTAATTCCAATTTCATTTCGATTTTGAACCAATGCGTATGTGGAGCCAACAAAAGTTGGTAATTTAATTAAAATCTTTTAAGTTATTTTTAGTTATTCTTGAAATATTAAACCCTTTGTTCGAGAAGCATATACATTAAAGTTGAGTTTAAACAAAATCTTGACGAAAGATATTTCGAAAAGTAGGTATTCTTTTTGTTATTTTTTATTTTTGCAAGAAACTAATAATTCCTCTTTAATTCAAGAATATATTGAAATAGGAATATTTAAAAAAGAAAAAAAAAAAAAGAATGAAAGTGATTGTGGGATGTCATGAAATAAATAAAGCGATACCAGTACCAGAAGCCTTACATATTTTGTATTGTTACATTTATATAGATGTCAAGTGTTTTGAGAATTTGATTTATTTGCCATCGTTCTCTGGAAAAATAAAATCATAGCAGGAACATTTTATAGAAACCTACCTATATGTATGTATGTACCTACATGAAAAGAAGGTGGTTACTTTACATTAAAGAGTTAAAGAAAAATTCAATTTTCTGTGTTTTATTCAATTATATACGGAAATGAAAATTTCTTTGTTCTCTCGAAGAAAAATAAATCCGTTTTAATAGTACTTTGTATGTTATAGAAATTTTATTCGATTTTATAATGAAATATGTTACATTTTTTGTAGCTTCCCTTTTTCATATGTTTTTTTTAATTAAATATGTACTAAGCTTTAAAAACAAATTCTGTTTAGCTTTGATCAATATAAAAATATAAACACATTAAAGTAATTACCTACTTGTAAATGCTTATAAGAGTTTTTATTTCAGCTGCAAACCTTTTCTTGCGAGCGAACAACATGGTTTTTTGAAAAAAAAAATCTACCGTAACAAATCTTCTTGTATTTACGTCTTTTACAAAAAAAAAAAATATTTAGAAAGTCCTTCAAGTTGACTGTATCTATATTGACTACTGTAAGGCTTTCGACAAGTTGTTTCATAGTTTTATTTTATTCAAACTTTCATCTCTAGGTTTCCCTTTAGCTTTCGTTCAATGAGTTAGATCTTATCTGAAGGTGATGAACTACCAAGTTCTTTTTAGAAGAATCATTTCTGATTTAATTAACGCAAACTCTGGTGTACCGCAAGGTAGTCACCTAGGTCCACTACTCTTTATAGTTTCTATAAATGATGTTATTTCAATATCTTTTGATGTTAGTGACCTTTATAACTATATAAACTTTTGTTGAATGGGCTTCAGGTCAACAAAAGTTTATATGTTATTTCAATAGTAAAATCCTGTAGGCTGCTTATATCTACGCTGATGATATTAAGTCATTCAAAATCATTAGAAACCAGTCTGATTCTGTATCTCTTCAAAATGACTTTATAATATCTTTTCTGATTGGTGTACACAAAACAATCTTTTTCTGAATGTGTCAAAATCCCAATCAATGTCCTTTTTAAGAAAAAAATGCAATAACCTTTAACTACAGCATAGAGCAATCTGTACTTAATAGAGTCAGAGAAACTTGTGATCTAGGTGTACACTCTACACAGAATCTTGATTTTTCATTCCATATTGAGAAAATTCTTTATAAGGCCCATGCAATGCTTGGTTTTATTAAACTTTGGAGCAAAGAATTTTCGAGTAGCCTCATTACATCTTCCCTATATACAACTCATTTGTTCGTCCCCACTTAGAATATGCTAGTGTGGTATGGTCACCTCACTATACTGTACACATTGATCGCATCGAATCTGTTGAGCATAAATATGTACGTTTCGCACTAATGGCCAGTTGTACAATAGTGGTTCAGCCTCGGTTCAAGATTTTAACTCACCGATTTCGGCGGATTAACTTACGTTCAACGCTGGTTCAAGTATGTAATTGGTTATTATTACACACTTGAACAGTAAACTACTGTTGAAACTCAATTAATCTGCCGAAATCGGCGGATAAACAATGCTGAACCACGGTTTATATATTTGTACAACTGGCCCTAAGTTACTTGAACTGGAATTACCCAAATCAACTGCCTTCTTATAGCAACCGCCTTCTTCTTTTAAACATGACTACTCAGGAAAAACGTCGAAAAGTAAACGATGTTTTGTTTTTACACGAACTTACTGGTTGGTTCCATTGAGTTCTTTTGGACCAAATTAATTTATTAGTTAGAAGTCACAGTTCTCGGAAGTCTGAAATTTTTTATCTCGACTTCCATTATACCAATTATGGTCTCAATGAGCAATGAAACAAGATGCGAATAAAAACCATAATATTTTCGACTTTAGTTACTCAAAGCTTAAACTTAATAACAAATTGTATAGGCTTTTTTAGTATTCGTGTCACTTTTCTCTTTGCATTGCAACAGTGTTGCCACTGTTTGTTTGTTTAATTTATTAAATGTGTAATATTTTTGGCTTTTAGTCGTTTTTGTTAAAAAAAACTCGAAGAGAAAAGAAATGTGATGTTACAAATGCTTGCATTAAACAGTACTGATATCGTGTTATAAATTTTCCCAAACAAAATAAGAGATATAAACATCTAAAAGTTTGCCCTTTCCTTTACCTGACATGACATAATATGAGGATTTCAATGAAGAAAAGTAAGGTATGACTTTTACCACAAATTCAACTGAGCACTAAAAGTGTCTTAATTTAAACAAATTCCTTTAGAAAAATTAAATTCAGAGTATAGTCATGCTGTGGTTTTAAATAAGAGCCGTAAACATCGACCATAATTTGCGTCTTAGGCCGTGTCCGAATTGCGTTATAATTTTCTACCACTGGTTAAATTTTGACGTTTGGTTAAAATATGATAATTTTTTTTATTTTTGCTGTCCGAACTGGATTAAAATAGGACGGGTTAAATGGGATTTTTAGTTAAAATTCCCGCAAGATTAAAGAAATTTCCCTAACCACAAATGTGTTTTATTATTCCATAAAATAAATATTTTATACAAAATCCAGCTTGAAATGTATCAAAAAAAAATTCGACGCGAATAAAGTACAAATTTCTTAATTTGATTTACTTTTAAAGGTTTTGCATCGATTATATCCCTATAAACATTACGGAAAAAATCCCTGAACGTTACTGAAAAAATCCTATTATGTATTGCTTGATTATGGAGTTTGCGAACACTAGTTCACAGCTGTCAACAAACTAAAAATGGTAGGTGTACACTGTACATGCACATGAAAATTCAAAATTCATAACATTGTTTATTTCCATTGTCCATTGTTGCACTTTTAAAAATAATTTCAAATTCAATTTTCTCTCTTTCTTGAGAAACGTCAAAATTTAACCATTAGTGTCAAATTTTAACCTGTTCGGGAGCTGGGTAATTTTTAACCCATTTTATTCACCACGCTAGTGTCAAAATTTAACCAAACGTCAAGTTTCAACCAACATTTTAACGCAATTCGGACACGGCCTTAGAAGGTTACGACAGCATCTAACTGATGAGCCCACTGTCGTAAACACATTTTGGAGTTGTGGTCACTTGAACTTTAAATTCAATTATACATATATTCAATCGCTCCAAAATATTTTTTCTAATTTATAAATGAAAGACAATTTGAAGACGATATAGATTCGGGAAAATACTGAGGTGGTAAATAAGCAACTAGTGATTTCACTACTAAATTTTCATCATATTGAAATTAATAAGAAAGTTACACTCTCTTAGTGATTTCTTCGTAGAATATTCATCACATTTTCATCGGAGTTCAGCTGGTGAACAATTAGCTTCCAAGGAAGTAGTGATTTTATTCTTGAATTTTCCTTCAGAAATTGGCATGTGCTTACTGCCAATGACATGCCGATGATAAATTCCTCAAGTAATTCGGCACAAAATTGGAGGGTGCAGCTTCCTTTCCTCAAGGAAAAAATAGGTTATTCACCAGTATATTTCCCACTGGGAGGACAAGTTTTTTTTTAAATGTATAGGGTGAGTACACAAAATAATTTTAGGGGTTTAATTTACCCTCTCTCCTTATTTGGCATTTAGCGGTGGTCTATAAGTATTTTCTTCAAAATCTAGAGATTAAAACCTGAAAGATTAAAAAAATTAAATTTTTTGTTTTGAAAATTCGATATTTCAAAAACGAGTGGGAATTCAATTTTAAAATCCACATAAATAAAAACCTACTCAAAACTTATATCTCTAAACCATATGAGCTTAAGTATACCCACATATACGAGTGGTTTTTTCGTTCATTATATTTCATTCAAAATTCATAAAAAAACCCATTCTTTTCAAAACCCAACTCAGCCTTAGGTAATTTTATGTTCTTATACTTGAGTTCCTTTATATAAAACTTCATTCAAACAAAAAATAAATCAACTCAATGAAAAGAAAAATATAATCAAACTTCCATCTTCCACCACTATCCAGAAACGTGCCCAAATATCTTGGAAAAGTGTTTCTTTGCTCACAAAAAAAAAACCAAAAAAAAAAATATCTCTCTTATACGCCAAACAAGAAACACGATCAAATTTCCCCCAAAAAGGACATGAATTGCACACAAAATTATTATTCATTGCATGCCAAAAAAATGCACATATACTCGACGTATACCTACATAACCCTTTGCATTGTTCATTGATTCTATAAAAAAAAAAAAAAAAAACTGCAAGGGGCATGTCGCACGTTATTAACTTCCTATATTTGAGCTTCGTGACCTAGCACATTGACTTCCGTTTAGGATTTTCCCTCGAATGCGGATAGAAAAGGGATACCAATCAGGATTGTGAAAGTACAAGAACATAAAATAATAAAAAAAAGAAAAAAAAACTTCCAGCTCTTATGGAGCTGCATTTTCTGTTGAATCTTCAATGAATTGCTCCTTTGCTCGTTTTATCCTGCTGATTTTCGGATTCCATTATTTATTTTCTCTCTTTTGTTGACAAACATTCGCATCGCATCGCTCGGAGGGAACTCTCATCTTCTTACAAAACTAAACTAGTCTGGTCCTGGAAAACGTTTAACATTCATGTTCAGGCCGTTAACATACCAAAAAGTCAATCGCATTATTTCTCAATTTGAACCCCCAATTTAGTCGCACAGACACACACAGAATCAGCAGTCAGTTATTTTGACTTCAAAGCGAGATTTGATTTTCCACAAAATTTCCTTTCAATTTGCTGGATGCTGAAGGATGTAGAAGAGAGTGAGAAAGGTATAGAAGGGTGGGTATAGGGTAGCTAACAGGAAACGACACACGACACCTGGTGACACACGTCCCTCTATATCTCTGGCATCGTTTATGCAAAAGTTACTCATCTGCACCCACTCGATTGAGTTTGAGGGTATAACACTTTAAGGATTGACGGATGGCAGGATGTATAAAATGTACAGTATAGATGTGGTGTTATAGCGTATACTTACATACATACGTACGTAGTTATATGTAGCTAATAGGACTATGAGTACGGTGTCATGAAAATGTGGGCTTGGATTATTATTGGTGGAAAATTACATTTTCATTGAGTTGTACTGAACTGAGCAGTATGTGTGACATGAATTAGAGATTTCGTTAGGGAAGTTTTATAGGGAATAATTTAGAGTTCTTTATTTCTGGAATGAGGATTTAGTGCTCGTGTTTGGGGCTCGTAAGCTGAAGCTTTTGACGATTATGTGCAATGAAATTCTTGATTGTGGGCGGAAATAAATGTTTCGTGCTTTAATGGTTTGATATTCATACCGAAAACACGCTTCCTGATGAATACATAATAACACGGTAAATGGAGGGTAAATAATGTAAGAGGGTAAAGTTTACCAAAATTTTGCAAAATTGTTTAAAACAAAAATAGTTCAGTATTACATTAAAATATTCAAAGTATTTGAAGCTCAGGCCTAAAAGTCAGCTCCCCATTCTTCGAGTTTTGTTAAGGGTCTATAGTCCTCCAGACTGGGGTTCGTGCCATACGTCAGGGTGACTGAAAGTTGATCGACTTTGCTACGAAGTGAGGCTTTGTAGTAGCTAGTACGCAGTTTCCACATCTCAATTTTCATAGAGGAACTTGGAGATTTCCAATCAGCAAGATTGACCACATTGTAATAGACGCAAGATACTCCTCCAATATCATAGATGTTCGAAAAATCTTCAATCGCAGAAGATTGCTAGGTCCTTTTTGCGATCGAATATCTAATAACCTCTTGAGGAATGGAGAGGCCTATGTCACCATGCATAAAGTATTGAGAGCCAGCACAGATATGTAGTAGCAGAAATGATCTGAAGCTTTTCGAAAAGCTAAAAAGAACTTCTCAAGGTTATAAGCCCCTATAACCGAAGCCTGCAAGGACGATCAAGAGAACATCGTAGTTAAATCGCAGTGGATGCGGAGGATATGGGATAACTATTTCTGCAAACTGTATAACTTAAAAAAGTGAACAGTATATTTATAATCAGTTCAACATACACGCATCATTATTAATTCCAACCATATTTCGACACAACACCGTTTTAATAATAGTGTGGCTAGAGTACTTGATAGTTTTTCCATGGGAAGAAATGACTATTCATCCAGATGCATACATGTTCGATTGATTGCTGAACAAGTTCGGAATTTATTTTTTTTTTTCTCAATAAATCATTGCACGTGTCGGTGATGAGTGAGTTTATATATATTCGCGTAATCCTTGTCATTATTCTCTTCCACGTCATTATGTTTCAATGACTTTTCAATTCCTTGCACGTCATTTTCACTGCTTGTTGATGCCTGATGTTGTCGTCATCAACGTCATTAAATTTTGAACTTGCAGCAGGTATTAGGTATAGGTAGATGTACTCGTATGTGAATTTATATTCTCTTAGCCAACAACAGGATGAAGTTGCTCATCATTATTCATTACCTACCTAGGTAGTTGTATAAGACAAGAAGTCACTCAGTAAAAGGATGCTTCATCCTTTTAAATAGGGATGCGTTAAAAAAAAAACTCTCCATGTGCATCTTTTGAATGCGCTTGATTCCATCAAAGCATCATAATAAAATATAGGTGTGCATGTATGTATGTATAGATCGGAAACGGCAATAAGGCACTTTTCCATGTTGAAGTTGATGAATGTTGTGTCTTTGGAATGTAAATATCAGCTGTGCACGGTAAATTATTACAATTAGAATTCTCCTTTAAAAGTGCAAAGAGGGGTTTTCTGCCAATCAATTACCACATCAGCTGTATTAAGGACATAGTACACTTATACTCAATTCGTAATAACATGGTTTGAGAAATATGTTGCATTCTTGTTATTTAATTTACGGTTTCAATGGAATTTTGATTTTTAACTTGATCAATAGGATAAATTTTGGACATTCCACTGACATTTTTTTTGTCAATTTTATTTTTTTCAAAAATCGTTATGCACCGAGAGCCCACAACAAATTTTGGGTGTTAATGATATACACAAATCGCTGGTATTTGTAAATAGGTTTTAATTCTTTTATATGCAAATATTAAAGCCCTGAATTGTAATATTTCCTTAGTGAACAATTGTAAAAAGTTAATTTAATTATAACTGAATATTTAGAATGTAATCTGTAAAAAAAAAATACAAATTGTGTGCAACACTGAAAAATATTTCCAGTGAAAAATATAAAGCAATATTAAGAGTTTTAGATCAACATAAGAATCCCGAAAACAGCAATATTGAAACAAAATGAAAAGTGTTCGCAACTATTTTTATAAAGCCAAAAAATTTGTTTTTTTCAATAGCAATATTTTTCAGGTTTCGTTAAATTTTTTTGGAGAAATTAAAATAAAGTAATTTTCGTCATACCGTCAGATGGAACACAATTTTGTTGCAGCTTTTAAAGATGTACATATACATATAATGGGTCATTCATTTTTTGGTTTCGAAAGTAAAGCTAAATAAAACACACTCAACGATACATTTTTGATGAAAATTTTATTTCATTATAAAGTTTGGACTACGCTATTAAGTGTTAAAAAAATATCATTACAAATGGCCGCCTCGAGAAGATTCGCAGCATGCGATTCTTTTGAGGTAATTTTCAACCACTTTTTCGCACGCACATTTTGGGCGGTATCTCGGTCATAACTTGAGTAACGTCTAAAGCTCGGGAATTATTCGCGTAAACACGGTCTTTTGCGTATCACCACAGAAAAGAAATCTAACGATGTCAAATTGCATGATCGTGGTGGCCAATTTAAGTCGCCAAAACGTTAAACTACGCGACCAGGAAACTTCTCACGCAATAAAGTCATAATTGGCCGTGTTGTGTGGCTTATTGCCCCGTCTTTTTAGAACCACATATCGTCCAAGTCATGATCTTCAATACCATATTGCTCCAAATTGACTGTAACCATCTGTCCATTGGCATCTTCGAAGAATGTATGGACCAATGACACCTTTCAACCATAGAGCACACCAAACAGTCACTTGTCTGGATGTAACGGCAGCTCTTCGATCACTTATGGGTTTTCTGAGCTCCATATGCGGCAATTTTGTTTGTTTACATACCCACTGTGTGAGAAATGTGCCTCATCGCTGAAGAAAATGTTGTTCGAAAAACTTTTGTAATAAGTTTTAGTTATTTAAACGCGTTGTTGGATTGTGATCCATTATCGTAAGTGGGAAACATTCAACTAATATTATGACACATCAAATGACAGCTTAGTTTGACAGGTGTCTAATGCCAGGAAACACGAAATGAATGACCAGTTGTAGGTATCATAGTAGGTCAAAAAATATTGCACTTCAAAACTATTTTTTTATTTTTGTTTAAACAAACAAGTATGAATATTTTTTATTCGATTATTCATTTATTTATTTTAACAAATTCTATGTTTTTTTGAAACACAAAAGAAATTGTAAAAATAATGTATATATTTAAATTCCTTATATTTTCAAATTGGATATTTTTATATTCTTTGTGTACAGTCCATTTTAATAATATAATCACAAAAAAACAACGAAGTTAAAGCGGAGAGCTTTGAGATCGATCTCAAGTTCATCGAGTCAGAGCTGTTGAGACTGCTCAATTTTTTTTTCATACGAAACTGAGTCCGAATTGCGCTCTGCAAAATCGATCTTACATGTGAGTTCAAGTTCGTTAGCTCAGACTAAGAGAACAAACTCATCTTTTAGCATACGCCCTTATGTGACGCATATAAGTGCAGTCATAAACAAAATTTGATTGTAAACATAAATGATTTACTTTCGATAGGTGATGACTGACCACAGTTAACAAATCTAAGATAATATAATGCGCCTAGGTTATCAAGTTGAAAGTGTCTAATGGGTTTTCGAGTGCCCATTAGAAACAACAACAAAATATTGAAATTAGACAAGGGTCACTGGATCCTCCATTTCCCCCATATATTAACTCAATTTTGACAGATGCGCAGAACTGAACAAAAATGAAACCGCTAATGATATTACATTTAATATGTGTACTGCGATGACTGACCATTCTCAACATAACCAGATGCAGGACGATATGCTTATTGCTTATGAGTGCATTATTGTTTACATTTTATTTTGTTTGGGTATTTGGGATCTATACATTATACACAATATGGTCAAACCGAGTAGATGATGTGTTATAATTTCTTCCTCGGGATGTGTATTAATTTACATATTTGTTAATTTTAAATAAACGCTTAGCCTGCATGTTGAAAGTTCCTATGCTGTCAATTAACTTCGAAAAACAGTTTAAGCTTACAGTTTGAGAGTACTACCTTTTGTTTCGCGTTCCAAACCGTAATCTAAGATCTTCTTAACCCTATTTATATAAGGAACTATCGTACCAACTACGAGCGGAGTATCAAAAACAGACTTTAAAAGAATATTTTATAATTTATAGATTCTATGAAACATATTGTACGCTAGATATTAATTAAAATAATTCCAATAAATTAAATAAATTAAACTATAGAGAGTTTTGTTCCAATTTTCTTAATTAGAAAAATAGGTTTGATGGATTGATGAGTAGCACAAATAATATTTGATGAATGAGCCTCAATAACTTAAGAATCATTTATTACTGGGTAAATTATTGCATGAAAAGTTTATCAATCTTGGAAGTTTATCAAGCAAAATTAAAAAAAAAAATTAAAATATTGTTTTCAAATACTTTCCCTATAGCTTTTACACTTACATAAAACTATATCATTTTGAATTAAATTAAACATTAATCTACTTGAATTACCTTCACAAGTCACACTCTAGGCAGCATTTTTTTATTTATACCCTCAGTTTCAACTGAACGCCACCCATGGGATTTCATGAGATAAATAAACACCTTATTTCTTATTCCACTGTGCCAACACAAATTCCTTCCTATTTTTCTATTCCTTCTAACTAGAATACAATTTAGGTTGCATTTAAAAGATCAAATCTTACAGGAATATAGTAAAAAAATTATTATTATTATTACAAGCTTTACCCTTAATTCGAGCTTAATAATTTTGTAGACTGAAGTAGCATCAAACGTTATGAGCATCAAATAAGCGAAGCAATTTAATGAAAAATTTATTATTATCACAACTAATTAGGGACAAATTAACGACAAAATGATATGAACATTTCATCATAAGAAGTTCTAATCCCTTTCCAAAGGAGTTCTTTTCTAACTTCATATAAATTTAGTAAAAAATTCTGAAATACATGAATACGACACACGTAGGTTGTTCATACAAACATTTTTCAATTCATCAGGTTCTCCATGAAAGGCGCTTCAGGTGTTCAAAAAATACGACAGAAATATTCTTGTGGGAAATTTTAAGGATACTAATATTTCTGTAGTTAGCACAATTGCAAAGGTCTCCTTTTTTTCATGGAACAAATGATGCTTAGGTTCCATTTATTTATGATTTCCTTCGACTATATTTTGTTTCATTTGTGGGATGAAAATGAGAAACACATGAGGATAGATGATTCTACAATCAGGTATTATGTGTGGTTTACACAGAAAAACTTAAGAAGCATCTCTTTCATTTGCATTGTGCATCTGCTTCTGAAATACAAATTGTTTTCGTATTGAAAAATAAATTTAAAAAAAAGTACGCATACGCCCCGTAACACCATTAATTTTTTTTTAAGAAAACAACCGAATTCGTTTTGTATAGATTAATAGTTATTTAAATTATCAACTTCGTAGTTGTTTTAAATATTTTTTTATTTTGATCATCAACATGAATAATAGCTGATAATAATGCTCGTAATATTTAATCGACAAACACAAGGGCCGATTGGTGGTATTATAATAAATTTATTGAAATAATAACGACGAATTTTAAATAAACATCAATTAAACTGTTGCTAAAAACTACGAAATGAGAAAAAATGAAAAGAAATTGTGACCAGACAAAGTGTAATAGCGAATGCATTGAGCGTGTTTAAATAGATAAAAATTAATTTCTTTGAATGAATCTAGTTGCGTTATTTATTTATTTTTACATTCGCAGAATTTAAGAGTATACATGCCTACATGTTATAAGTCAGATAAAACGACCGTCATCGACGAAATAAGGTTGATATGCACACATGGCAGTCACTCTATGTGAAGTAGATGGTAGATTCATTGGTGAATCACTTCCCTTGAGATCAATAATTGTATGATTTTTCACATTATTACGCCATCTATACATAAATAATATGATATACATAGAAAAAAAAAAAAAAACAACTTTTAATAAATTAAAGTCTAAACAAAGTTTTTTGCTATATTAATGACTTCATAAATCTTTTTGTTTCATTTATCATTAAAAAAACATAAAATTTTTCTTAAATCAAAATAAAAAATATCCGTAGAATTATTCTAATAATAAATATGTATGCGGATTTAATTAAACAAATTATAATTACAAGTCAGTGAGTTTTATGAATTGCGCAACCATCAACACCCCCTTAAGCCTTAAGCCCTAAAGAAAAAAAGAAAGAGAACTTTTACAGAAATGGATATCTCTGCATCTTTGTATAAATAATATAAAAGTGATGAATGACAGCAACAGGAACAAAAACCAAAAAACGAATAAACCATTCCACAAAATTCACAAAAACCAAACCAAAGTCCATGCTAATTTTCCTGTTCAGCTGTCGTTCGATCGAAATTTTGAGAATATACAACTTTAGTGCTTCCTGTCTAAAGTTCTATCTGTACGTATTCCTTGTTTTTTGGGATTGTATTCTATTGACCAGTGCTGTGATGTTATGTCCTTCGCCTTCGGCAGTAAATTGGAAAACTTCTCAGACACAAGAATCGATTGGTAAACAAAATTTATTTTTATTTTTAATTCAATAAAATAATTGTTATTCGTTTGCATAGTTCTTTGAGCAGATATACTCGTATGTTTGGAATTATATAGAGCTTCGTTATTTTTTGTAATAGAAAAATGTCTATAGCAGATTACAATTTGATAGTAAAATTATATTAATTGTTTAAGGAATTTTTAACTTTTCATAAACCATTCCCCTTTAGTATTATAAAACAATTTTACTTGAAATGAAAATTTTCTTATTTGTTAGGCACACCATACGATATGTTCTTGCTCGTGGTCAAGATTGGAACATTGGGAACTTGAATGATGCTCGAAATTTTCCCTAAGAATTTTTTGCTATATTGGGAAAATATTTTTTACGGAGATTTTGGTTTTCAATACATTGGATTTTCGTTAGAAGGAAATTAATTTCGGGATTCATAATTTGAGACAAAATTTCGAGGGTTTGTCACCTGGGTTTCCCGATAGGGTCCAATGATTTTCACTAGCACTTAATCTCTCTGTAATGTACGAAGCTGGCCATAGCATGTAACGGGAAAAAAATGTATACGCAATTTTTAAGCATTTATTAATGCGGAGTTAAAAGGTTTAATTAAAATCGGTTTAATAGATAATGAGATAGATAGTTGAAAAAAATGGTAAGCTTTCCCAACAATTTGATTCATATTGTCAAATGCCTTGGAGTTATCAAAGAGAACCAAAAACGAAATTTAGCATCTAGCTTATCTCACTCGTTCTACATTCTCCAAAAGTGATGTTTTGCAGCTGTGGCCTAGGCAGAAGCCTGATTGTTTTAAGAGAGATCCTGCAGAAAGTTGTTTCTGCATTATTTTTTACCAGGACTTTGGAAGGAATGGGAGGATAGCGATTGATCGAAACTCTGTGTTAGCATTATTTTTAGGGATGGGGATAATTTTAGAGTCTTTCCATTTGTAAGGAAATATTGACTTGGTAAGTATAGTATTGTAGATGTACGTAAGACGCAGCAAGATTATTGGCAACATGTCTCCAAGAAAAGAGGGATGGAGGTTATCAAACCCAACCGCATTAGATTTTATTGAAATAGAGTTCAACTACATCCAAAGTGCTTATACCTCTCCAGTGTACGTGATAAAAAACTCCTCTACAGGGAAGCTTGTAATGGAATCTATAGATGTTTGGGAAATCGGTGCAATCAAAGAGTTGAATATTACATTGCAATCCAATTCATCAGCACGGGAGTTATTTCGTTTCCTTGTGATTTCTTTCAAGTTTTTTCAGAGCCTTCGTCCACTTAAGGATGTATTTATACGGTGCTGGTACCAGTGGACTCGAATAAGACGAACGGCAGTGTTACGCAAACGGCGATATTCTTGAAAATCATCTGGAATATTAAAACGTTTCCTCTTCTCAAAAGCCAAGTCTCTTTGTTTGCGTTTGTTTCGTATTTCGCAAGTAAATCAGGGACAGTCACTATATTTAATAGACATTGTTTTAAGAGGGCAGTGGTTGTCGAACATGAGAAACAGATTACTCTGTAGGAACTGTACTTGTTCGTCAGGTAGATGAAAACGGTAAACAATATCCCAGTTTACTCTTCTTTTGATTTTTGCCAAAAAATTCACAAAACTGAAATAAGGTTTTAAAGTTTGTTGTCTTATTAATGGACTGATTTTGTTTTTCTTTTTTTTTATATTTTATTTGTAACCAATTTTAACAATTTTATATGTAACAAATAAATAATTGTGGCCTTAGTTTTGAAACCGTCTGCCAGGAAATTTGCAGTAGATACCTAGCCATATTATATAATAGTTTTGAATCACAAGAGCAAGTTGCTACGATCCAGGCGTGTATTTTTTTTTTTTTAATTTTATCACGGAAATGGTTGATATATCAAAACCAACCAAATAAACTAATTACTATACCAGATATTGCCACTGTTATTTCATCAATTTTATCAAAGGGTATGCTATTGTCCTCGAACACAAAGCCAGCTTAATGTCATTATTCTGTCGTCCGTAAAAAAATTTCTAAACTCATATATGACAGCGACATTATTCTTTTCAAAGTTAAACACAAAAAAAAAACAAAACAAAAAAAATCATGCTTTTGTTCTGTCGAATATGGATAGAAAAAAAAAATTTAAATCATATTCACCATCTCATATATACTACCTCCGTCTTGTATTCTCGTGTATATGTGTGCAAAAATTAATCAAAAGTTACTGAAAATTGGATGGGATTCTTGATGAAATTATATGATTTGAATAATAATAGAATCACTCATTCATCTTTTGGTTATGATGTGTGTGCTGTTCTTGGATTCACAAAACTAGGTTCGTACTATATAACCATATAACCAAAAGGATATTCTACATATCTACTCGTACCATCAACCAGAACCGCTGCGCTGCTGTATATGCAACACAATGGCAAAGCCAGACAAGAATTATCCTTGCCTTGTCCTGATGTGATGTTCTTCCAATGTGAAGGCTTCCAAGCCAAGTGCCTTGTGCAAAAGGACTACTTTTATTAATATATTCTGTCAAGAGATGACACACTATACAGTACGGGATATGCCAAAATACATACATACATAGGCACAGACATACTTTTGTCCAAATGTGGCAACGCCAGCTTTGCATTAAGCTAGAGCTCGAAGGACCTTATTGTTTGTTGAAGTCATGCGTTTGCCGAACTACAGGGTGATTTTTTGTGTACATAGATTTTACTGTTATTTTGATTTATTTACATTTCTCAGTTCAGATTTGAAGGAGGTACAAATTTTAATAAATAAACAATCAAATTTTTAAAATGTCTAGAAGTCACTTACATAACTCCAATCCTAATGTTTGTTCACTTTTTTGATGAGCAATAAAATTATTTAATTTAGACCATAGAATTTGCGGTGCATTTGTGGCAAAATGGATGACTTCGTTTCGATATTCCTTATATGTACATAATACACTTTTAAGCCAGATAATTCGTTGGTTGAATCAAAATCTAAATATTTGTTTCTCATTTAAAATCCATGTTATATAGGCGCAGGGTCATAAGTCCACAGGCCAAAAGTCTACAATGGACTTTTGACCCACTTGGGTGGATTACAAATCCACAAATCAATCGTGAGCCAGAAGTCCACAAAAAGTGGGTCAATATTTCATAATCTTAGAAAGAAAGTGGGCCATAAGTCCACAAATATTTTCTGGAATTTTTTAAAATTACCCAAGGAACTGTTTATTAAGAAAATTGTTGACATAGGCACCTATCAGGCGACTGGACATACCCCAAGCGGAGCGCCAGAGTTGCGTGAGCGGTATAAAGCCCCCCAAAAAGGGAGTTAAAATCTTTGGAGCCCGCTAAGCGGGACAACCAAGGTATCTGCAACGGACTTGCGTTAGTGGTACAGAGGACCCAAAAAGGGAGTTAAAATGCTTTGAACCCACTTGATATACTGGTTGTCCAAGAGAACGGGTATTTTTCCTATTGAACCCTTAAAACTGAATAAACTGAGTGCCAGTTTCACAGTGAAGTAAGTGTCACTTAAGTGCCAAATATGGAAAACTAATTCCCAATTTCACAGTGTAAACTTATAGGAATAAGTGACACTTAAGTCTCCCATGTTGGCCGCTTAAGTTCCACTTTCTCAGGTAGTAAAACTGCGGATAATGTGCCAAAATGGGAAAATTAAGTGCCACTTATTTTGTTAAGTGTGCATAGTGAAACTGGCCCTGAATATTTTTGAAATCATTAAAGTGAGTCAAAAATCCACAATCAATGCGCCAGAAGTCCACAAGAATTTCCTCTGGACTTCCAATCCACCAAGGTGGATCAAAAATCCAGTAGATTTGTGGACTTTTAACCCACCAGAGTGGGTCAAAAATTCCTTATGGACTTTTGGCCATGTGGACTTATATGACCCTGCACCGTTATATACCTGAATAAAAAAAACATCCTGTTACCTATAAAATGAGTGAATTGCAGAAGTCTTCGAGACTCCGAAGGTTTTGGAAGGCCGGATACATATACCTTTATTGTATATACAGTATTTACAGTACCAACGACAACGCACGACTTGGTCATATTCTATTGTAGACGTATGTATTTAGGAACGTGTTGTAATTTTGTGGGTTGAAACAATAGATTTCAGTGGACAGATGGTAATTTTGATTTGTGTGTCACTGTACCAGGACACTGCTTGAAAATAGTGCCATATGTGTAAAAATACATACATACAAACATACATATGGAACGATAGTCTCAGCAATTAGCATAACAATGGACCATGAACTTTTACATCATGTGTATGTGTGTGTGTGTGTGTGTGTGTGAAATATTCATATTTCAAGGCAAAATTAACATGGCAGTACAGGTTAAGGAAACGGCAAAATATTATATACGGAATTTTAAATCGAAGATAAAGGAGCTATTTATTTCAAAAATCTTACATCATGTGGTTAAGTGGTATTTTAGATTAATTTATACTTTTGCAAGGATTACCGGAAAACAATATAGGTAAGCTGTTGCAAGTTCCGTTTTCGTAAATTTTAGTTCCAAATTAAATAAATATTTTTCAAAAACAAACCATGAAATCTACTGGAAACTTATTCTTTGGTTTTTTAATTCGAAAACAAGAAATCATGGTAAACATAGAATTGTTGAATTATTAACGGTTTAACGATATTATATATATATATTTAAAGTTCCCCGCTAGTTATCTTAAAGTACATATACATTTATTATTAAAATTATGGCGGCACAATAGGGGCCTTACTTTAAACATTAATTTACATTTAATTGTCATTATATTGACTTTTAATGTCAATCTAGTGTCGGCTTCACGTCTCGGATTGTTCAGATCCGTTTAACATTGTGGTCGTTAGGCGATGGGTAAGTGAGGAGGCTTTCAGTCACGGTAGTGACCTGAACCTGGGTCGGTGTAGAAGGGGGTGGTCTTTTCGTCAATCGTCGTTTTTATTTTTAATGAGAAAGCTTAAATTTTGTATTGATTCAAAGAGTAGGTATACAGATTGGGGTTATGTATGGAATAGCACATAAATGGCCGCCACGGCTTTGCTGGCAAGTACGTACTCTTTTATTGAAATTTTCTATGACCGTTTCGCATAAATGTGGCTGAATTTCATTAATACACCTCCCAATTTCCTCTTTCAAGGCGTCTGTGGTCGTGGGATTGTTTCCATAGACCTTTGATTTCAAAAAACCTCAAAGAAAAAATTACAATGGCGTTAAATCGCGAGATCTGGATGGCCAATTCTGATCGCAAAAACAGCCAATTCCACGATTAGGAAATGACTAATGCAGTAATTGAATTTTTTCAAACCATATGTTGATTACATCAATATCTTGAAATTTAGGCACTAAAAACTGGGTAACCATGTCACGATAACGAACTCCATTAATTGTTACTGCTGTTACTACTGTTTTCGAAGAAGAATGGTCCGATAATGCCTCCAGCCCAAAATCCGCACCAAACAGTCAGGCGTTGTGGATGTATTTGTTTCTCGCAACTACTCGTGAGTTTTCTAAACCATAAATGCGACGATTTTGACGATTAACGAAGCCATCAAGATGAAAATGAGCTTCATCACTGAAGATCACTGAAGATCACTGTAGCTGATAAACCTTCATTATTTTTAAAATAGGTATTGCTCAACAATGGAAATGCGTTGTTCTTTCGTATAGCGCTTCATTTTTATTAACCCCGAACTGTCAGCTTTCACATTATTATCTTTTTTTTCGTTGGCAACAGTGTACCGCTTGAGAGAAACTCGCTTAAGAGAAAAACCCGCTTATCTGAAACACTTTTTTCATCCCGGAATATTTAACGACCAATTACCTTTATAACACTCCGCTTAAGCGAAACTCGCTTAAGTAGAAAACCCGGATATCTGAAACATATTTTCAGTTAAATTTAATATTTTTCATAAAAAAAAAAATAATAGAACAGAACAAAAAATTAGCTGAACGCTTTTACTTATTTTTTATTCTTCACCTCCACCAAACTTTCATCACGAAAATCACATTTGAATTTCTGATATGTCATAACCCTTTTTGGAATTTTTAAATACGCTTAAGTGCAATTTTTTTTTGTTCACTTATTCGGACTCCGTTTAAGTGAAATTGTTTTTTCACTTAAGTGGGGTTCGTTTAAGTGAAAAACTCGCTTAAGTGAAAGAAAGACTGTGACATTTTGCAGTATGGCATTCTCTTAATAAATGGCGCAAAATTCAAATTTTGCGTGAATTATGGGCCACCCTTTAGTTCCATTGCTTCAGGATCAGGATGTCTTGGGTAGCTTAAAACTCCTCGTATCAGAGGTTTCGGTTGGTTGATTAGATTCTGTGGGCACTGTGCGTCCGCTAGATTGGGTGAGGTATTTGTTTAGTTGTTCAATGTTAACTTCTTCATAGAGTCTCTTTATGCTAATATAGATTGCCTACGAATACCGCCGTAGTGCAACGCTGTGTAGATCCGCAAGATCTTCCTCTCGAATATTGCAAAACAGTACGTGATGACAAACCTGATGAGCTGGTTATGGAGAAAAAGCTTGCTCTTCTGGCTGAGTCCGTTTTGTTTTCGCATCAGCAGATGAATGCAGTGGAGCGAAAATTATACCTTTCCTCAGTATAGCTACTGTGTTAGAATCGAACCGTTATAGCTCATTGAAGTGTATTCCTAGATATTTCACATTTTTTCTGGCTGACAGTTGAGTTCCATCGGGTAGGGAGATCTTGGTTTTCTTGCAGTTAGCGGCTGAGCATCATCTTCCGTTTCCTGAGCTTCTTAATCGTCTGAAGCAGATCACAAACTTGGCTGAGTCAATTTTGAAACCACAACGCTGGTAGTACTCGTTTAGTAGTCTGATGTGGGCTTCCACTCTTGTAGCAGCAAATATGGGTGACATAGACTTGGCGTACGTTAGTGCATTTTCTGGTTGTGTTTGGTCTGAAGTGTAGATGTTGAAGTAGAATAGCCCTAGTTTATATCCTTTTGGTAACTCCAGCCCTGGTTGTTCTCGATACTTATTGGCAGCTTCAAAGAACGATCTAAAATGCAGAAAGTTGTAAATAATTTTAATTAGTGAATATGCCTGAATCCAATCACTGTTAAATGCACAATTACAGTTTAGGGAGAGGGCGACATAAGTGTCGAGTGTTTTTCCCGGAACCCGAACTGCATACATAAATGGGATTGTGCAGTTGTTGCTGCAGAATGATTTCAGTCTTCTGAGTATTATTTTGCTCGTGTTGCACATAAGTCCGGTATTACACGGCGCGTGTTTAGCCTCGCGTGAATGAAGTGCAAAAGAGAAAGAAAGAACGAAAAGATGAAACAGAAATAAATCTATCTGAACACGCACGGGTAGAAATTTCCTTGCGTGTTTTTGACGTTTCTTTTTCTACTCCTTCTTTGTTTTTTGGATTTGCTTTATTTCATTTTGGATGTTGATGAATGAGCACAAATTAAAATGGCTGAGGAATTCAAATGGAGCAAGGAATTAACGTCTGAACTCATTTTGAATTATGAAATGCACCCCATTCTCTATAATCCTTGCCATCCGGAATATGTAAACAGGGTCAAAAAGGCAGACGCCTTTGAAAGTTTCTTAAATTCACTGAAGCCTTTTGATCCAAATATAACAATGGATGCAATTAACAATAATTACCGACGTGTCCAGTAAATTTGTTAGATATTTGGCTTCCATTTTTGCTATCAAAATTAATTTTTTGTTTAATCTAATATTGGGCAAAGAAGATAAAATGATAAAATCTGTCAAATAAACGCGCAGTACTGAAATTATAAAAAGGCTTCGTGTAATAACACTCGCGTCACGGAATGAATGTTCAAAAGAAAATAACCAAGAGTTGCGCGTTAAACTCACGCACCGTGTAATACATGACTAAGGGAGACGTTTTTGTTGTTCTTCTTCTTTGTCATTTTACATTTGTTGGGAAAATAACAGTTGTTAAAGCAGTTCTTTAGGATAATTGCTAGGAAGATCATCACCGACCAAGGCAGTCTCTTCAGGTGGAAATATGGAAATTTGTTACGTCTTCTTGTTATGTTCTTTGCAACGACATAGTGTGAAGTATAAAGTCGAAGAAATAAATATATGTATAATTATTTTGAGTGATGACGTCGACTTCGTCATTGTTTACATCGTGGATTATGATTTCAGTGATTGGTGGGTAACTGATTAATATGCTGGTTAGATGTTGATTTAGGGTACTGATACTTTGTTTATGTGTTTTGGATGATGATGTAGGGAAATGATGATGCGCAGTTCGGCCAACTGTCATGTCGGTAGTTAAATTAAATTTTTGTAGAAGGTTTGGGGTTTGCAATTTTTATTTACAATCCTACCGTACAACAGGACTCAACTGGACTTAACAGCACTATTGGTTTTATGTCGATATTTCACTCGGATCCTTGATCTTCTTTGATGGAATGACACTGTTTCACGATCGTTTAAAGACCAGCTTAAAGACCAGCTACTTCGATAACTTTAGAAGTAAGTCTATGATTACATTACGTAAAAAAGGGTTCTTTAAAGATATTTTCAACGAAATATAAATCCGTGACACTTGTATTTACAGAGCATTGACATGTGAAAGAAATCAAAGATGTCTCAGTTTAAATAAACATACAAATTTCCGGAGAATCAGAATGAATTAAATGTTTATTTTTCAAGCTCAAGGTACCATTTTATAAATTTAATATTATCGAAAAGTTTCTTGCATTACCCATTGGCTAGATTAATAGTAAGAGCGTTGTAATATCATATGTAAAGTTTAGAATGCCAGTACAGTCGATTCCACTAACCACGAATTACCAGATTGCCTCTTGCAAGTAAGTCACAAATCCTCCAAGGGTATGTTATGTCTTGTCTTGAAAATGTGCTTTTTATCTAAGCCTTTCAGATTTGTCAGAAAATTGTAAGTCTCCTCCATTTCTACCGACTAATAATAAGCCGACCAGAATATTTGAGTATCAATAAGTCACTACGTAGGCTCTGATTTTCCACGAGCCTTCGCACCATTACTTTATCTATTTTATCTACATCTCATCTGTCATTATAAGTTCTTCAAAGTTTTGTTGGAAATTACAGGCAAATATACATAAATTCAAAGAATTTTTGATTAAATTTTAACAAAGTTTTAATTTTCTTTACGCCTACATAATATATCCGAACTTTAGTACCAAAAATAAATTGTAACAACGTACCTATTCGTTTATGAGTTTGCAAGTACCTATACATATTGTTACGAATATTGCGTTGGTTGAATGCAATCATCAACAGTGTATAGCTGAATGCGGTCAACAAGAATGACAGCAATGACTGCCAACAGCAAGATAGAAAATGTAAGATTGTCAAGAAAGTTGAGAATAAAAAGGCACGTGTAGCATTTCACCTAAGAAGATTTAATTTGCGTTTTATTTCCATTATTTATTCGGAATCTCATCCTTAAATTTATAACATTGGTGTCAGAAGTGGGATCTGAATATGACGGAAGAATTATCGCAAAAGTTGGAAGAAATTCTGACACAGCTATCTACACTTAGTTCAAGCTTAACTCAACAACGTGATGAAATGGCCCAGCTGAAGAGCAGTCACCAACGTCAATTTGAAGAACTTCGCACGATGGGAGGGAGCACATTTGCAGAAAAAGTGTTTCAGTGTTCTACACCTACAGGAGGTTCAGGAAACCCTGTAGATAACACTGTTGTTGAAATCCAACCACCAACTAACCAAGTAGAGGGACCACTCAACATCTGCCCAAAACCCAATGCGACTTCGCGTTCCAGTCAGTCAAATGCTTTCTTAGGCTGCCATACTAAGATCGAGCCGCAGCCTTTTGACAGCCAAACGACTGACTGGCGAGAGTACCAGATTCAATTTGATATAGTTTCGGAAGCGAACGGGTGGAACTCCAAAGAAAAGGCACAAGTCCTTGCCTCTCTTTTACGAGGCGAAGCTGTGTCTATCTTAGGAAATTTGAGTCCTGAAGAACGTTCGGATTATAAGAAATTGGCTTCTGCCTTGCAGCTAAGGTTTATATCACAACAAAAACATATTTCTCATGCTACTTTTCGTTCCAGGCGCCAACGCAACCGAGAAGATCTTGGAGCTTTTGCTAGCGATATTCAGCGTCTTACTCGCATAGTGTTTGGCGACTGTCCTCCAGAGGCTCAGCAGCGTATTTCGGTGATGCAATTTATTGACGGCATTGCAGACCGCACTATACAAGATGTTGTTCGAATGGCCGATCCGAAAAACATGTTTGATGCCGTTAGTAAAGCAGTATCGGCTGAAACAGCTCATCTTGCAACTCAAACTAGTCACCACGCCCGGTCTGTGGAATTAGCAACAGAATCCAACCAATTTTGCTTCCCGCAAAATACACCTTCTGCGAGAAATCACAATGCCAGTCGCAGAAACAATAATGAAGCTGCCAGTTTGTTTGCGGATTCGGGAAACGATCAGACGTCGGTGCCGAGGGGCTAACACCGACAACTTCACACAGCCCCCAAATCATCAACCTCCACTCTGAGAGTTCATCTAGTGGGTTTACAATCCCTATGTTTTTTGGTTCAGTTCCATGTCAAGTGCTTGTGGATACAGGGTCCGCGGTCACACTGGTACATCGGGGTGTGGTACCTAAAAATACACGCCTTCAACCTGGAAATACAGTCATTCAAGCATTGGGTGGAAATACATTTCATATCTCACAGATGTGGCGAACAACAGTTAAAATCGGCACTTTTCAGCTTCAAACGGACGTGATGGTAATCGACTTTCGCCTACCAGCAGGGAGCCAAGGAATCCTGGGAATTGATTTGTTGACGGCTTCCAGGAGTGTATTGGACTTTTCTTGCAATTTTATGTCGATTGGTGAAAGTCATATTGCTCTTAATAATGAAGAAATGCCGCCTCCAAATCTTATAATTGAACAAAAAAACATTAGGGCTATTTTTCTAAAGACGTCGGATACTTACCTTATACCACCGCAACAACAACAATTTATTTTAACCACAACCTCTCACACAGCCCCTTCTGAAGGTTTTGTTTTTCCTTTAGGAAGTGACCTGCCGAGTGGAATACTGGTTGGAAAATCTTTAAACTGTAATAAGAACGGGACCGTGTGGGTATGTGTGGCTAACCTTGCAGATCATGCCATTACCCTACCCCGAAACATTCCTGTCGCCACGTTTGAAGATGTCAAATCTAGTTTCCATATAACAGACTACCAAGAAAATGAAGAACTACCTGCTTATTTGGACAACCTGTTTCTAAATTCGATTGTGAATTTAAAACCAGATCAAGTAGAACCTGTTAAAGCACTGCTTACCGAATTTTGTGATGTTTTCTCTAGTGGTCCAGATGATCTAGGCAGAACAAATGTAGCCCAACACAAAATAAACGTAGGCTCAGCGAAACCTATCAAACAACCTCCACGTAGACTTCCACTGGCAAAACAAGAAGAATCACGAAAGATAATTGATAACATGCTGCGCGCAAACATAATTGAACCTTCTCATGGCCCGTGGGCTTCGCCTATTGTAATGGTGCAAAAGAAAGACGGCTCGACGAGATTCTGTGTCGACTATCGTCGATTGAATGACGTTACAATCAAAGACTCTTTCCCGTTAACTCGAGTTGACGATGCACTGGATGCTGTTGCTGGTTCTGTATGGTTTTGTACATTGGACTGTCAGTCAGGTTATTGGCAAATTGAGATGTGCCCAGAAGATCGCGAAAAGACGGCATTCGTGACTAGAGATGGTCTGTGGCAATTTTTAGTTATGAGCTTTGGCTTAACTAATGGACCAGCAACCTTTGAACGAGTCATAAAAAAGGTGTTGAGTGGACTATCTTTTGATGTCGTCATGGCTTATTTGGATGATCTTTTGGCACACGGTAAGAGTTTTGAAGAAATGCTTGCTAATTTACGTCTCGTTTTTAGTCGACTGAGAGAAGCTGGACTGAAAGTTAATCCCAAAAAATGTCATCTGTTCCAAAAAGAAGTAAAATTTTTGGGGCATTTAGTCAGCGAGAAAGGAGTCTTACCTGATCCAGAAAAGATTAATGCAGTGCGAACTTGGCCGATTCCCAAAAACGTATCCGAGGTACGGAGCTTTGTTGGGTTATGCACGTATTATAGGCAGTTTGTTCCTCATTTTGCAAACATCGCCCATCCTTTACACCAGCTCACAGAAAAAAATATCACCTTTAATTGGACGGAAGAATGCAATGAGGCCTTCGAAAAGCTAAAGCATTGCCTCACAACACCACCAGTTTTGGGACATGCTCTTCCAGATATCGACTTTGTTCTTGACACTGACGCTTGCCATCATGGAATTGGAGCGATTTTATCGCAAATCCAGGATGGGGAGGAAAGAGTTATAGCTTATTTCAGTAAGGCTCTAAGTAAACAAGAGCGAAATTATTGCACTACTCGTAAAGAATTGCTGGCGATGATCAAAGCCGTGGAACATTTTCATGTTTATTTGTTTGGCCGGGAATTCTTGATACGCACTGATCATGCTGCTCTTAATTGGCTGCTATCTTTCAAAAATCCTGAAGGTCAGTTGGCACGTTGGATAGAACGGCTTCAGCAGTACAATTATAAAATTCAACATAGAGCCGGGAAGTTACATCTAAATGCTGACGCTTTATCAAGACGACCGTGTGCTGACCAGGTATGTAAACATTGTGATTCAAAAGAAACTAGTTTTGGTATAAATGAAACAAAGTCAGTGAATGTTATACTTCAGATAAACGACTTAGTAGATTCTAAAAACTTAATAAAGTCACAACAAGAAGACTCTGTTTTAGGCCAGGTTACAAAGTGGGTACAAGATGGTGCTCGCCCAAATTGGAATGATGTTTCGGGGGGTTGCAGTTTCTTGAAAGCTTACTGGGCCCAGTTTGCAGCTCTGTCCATTAAAAATCAAGTTCTTTATAAGAAATGGATACCCACTACTCGAAAACAACAGCAGCTACTCCTTCCAGTTGTGCCCAAATCTCTGACAAGTAACGTCGTAAAGATGTTTCACGATTCGCCTTTTGGCGGGCATTTTGGCTCTACTAAAACGTTTAATAAAATGAGATCTAGATTTTATTGGGTTGGTGCTAGAAAAGATGTGGAGCAGTTCTGTGCCGAGTGCGATATTTGTGCTTCAAAAAGAGGACCAAAAAGCAAGACCAGAGGTGAACTAAAAATCTACTTATCGGGTGAGCCATTCCAAAGAGTTGCAGTGGATATTTTGTGACCACTTCCATTAACCAAGAGGGGCAACAAATGTGTCTTAGTCTTCATGGATTACTTTACCAAGTGGGTCGAGATCTTTCCACTTCCAGATCAGACTGCAGACACTGTTGCACGAACACTGGTGAGAGAGGTCTTCAGCCGATTTGGCATCCCAGTTGAGCTACATTCCGATCAGGGCCGGAATTTTGAAGCGGACGTGTTCCAGAATGTTATGGAAATTTTGGGTATCCACAAAACAAGGACAACGCCCCTTCACCCCCAGTCTGATGGTTTGGTCGAAAGAATGAACCGAACGGTATTGCACTATCTATCCAAATTCGTTAACGAGAAGCAAGACGACTGGGATGATTTTCTTCCTCTTTTTGCAATGGCGTACAGGGCAGCACAGCAGGAATCAATCAAACAATCTCCATTTACAATGTTATTTGGCAGAGAGATGCGACTACCCCCTGATTTATTATTCGGGGTTCCACCAGGAGAGGTAACAATAGTTGGATATGCAAAGCAGCTACAGGAGCAGCTTCAAGAGGTGCATGAACGAGCTCGACAGGAGATGTATAAAACTGCTACGAGGATGAAAAACAGGTACGATTTAAGTTCTCATACACCACGTTTTCAGGTAGGGAGCTTCGTTTGGTTTCATAATCCCAGAAGAAAAGTTCGCGTATCTCCAAAACTTCAATCTGATTGGGAGGGCCCATATCGCGTCATGGAGTTGATAACTGACGTCACAATCAAAATTCAGAGAAAGCCAAGAGTGAAGCCAAGAATTGTGCACATCGATCGTTTATCTGAGTATCGAGGAAAGCAGTGCGATGGTTGGCCATTAGAGAAGGCCGCTGGTGGACGTGTTCCAGTTCAAGGTGGGGAGAGTGTTACGAATATTGCGTTGGTTGAATGCAATCATCAACAGTGTATAGCTGAATGCGGTCAACAAGAATGACAGCAATGACTGCCAACAGCAAGATAGAAAATGTAAGATTGTCAAGAAAGTTGAGAATAAAAAGGCACGTGTAGCATTTCACCTAAGAAGATTTAATTTGCGTTTTATTTCCATTATTTATTCGGAATCTCATCCTTAAATTTATAACAATATTTTAATTCTATTCGCGCATCTCTATAGCTTGACACCCATTTGCATTTAACAAGAATGCAAATTTATGTTCATCAACAACACAAAACGTGCGTTGCACTAATAACAGTATTTTATCTTCATAATAATTTTTCCGAAAAGAAAGGAACAAAATGACTTGACTTCTCGTCGTATCGGATAACGACAACATGTACCTGCATGTGAGCGTTGAGCGGTGAGGGTGAGCCTCAACATATTATTATGGGCATGAGAGCACGTGTGCATTCTTCGCTCATTTGTCTTAAAGGATAATCACCTAGAAGGAAGGATAAACAAGTTTATTGCATTAATTACGTTAAAATATGACGCTAGCTTTAAGAGGCAAGGTAAAAAGTACAAAAAGAAAAAAAAAGAACAAGAAGAAATAGATTTTTTTTAACGTTTTCCTTCCCAAGAAGGATGGACTTAAGTCAATAAACTCTTTTCGAAAGGACTGCTTATGTATGTACGGTTGAATCCTTATGCTATTCCTCCTGATGCCTCTCTCTCCCATTCCTCTTGCCATTATAGAAAGTTACATACATATCCTTATTCTCTTAGCTCTAAGAATGACATAAATTTCAATGTTGTCACACCTTTCCCATGCAAGGCAGCCAAACTCTTTGTGCGCTTCGCGCCACGCTGCCGTCGCTGCCACCACTTCTACCGGGTGACAGTGATGCACACCTCTTTGGTGTTTTTCTACCATATCCCGTTTTGTCAAACAGCACTTTTGATGGTAGGTGCATGTATGTGTGTTATTTTGGTCGACCGGGTGTTCGGAAATGTTTGCAAAAGAATTTGTGTCAAACTGTCAAGACTTTGAGGGAAATTTTTCACCTACATCCGTTACCTACACACAAGATGCGATTTATGATGACATTAATATAAATGCTGGTTCAGTAAATAGAACTTTCAAAATTTAATTTTTTTCAAGTGAGTAAGTATATGCATGTATATGTGTTAGTAGTATTTAAACAGATGTTTATATTTACTTCTTTAAAAAATAATATATCAACATCGAAAATTATGGGTTGAATAAGCACATACACAATAATTTATTACATAACATCGAAATAAGAAAGCCCAACCTCTTACCGCAGTAAGGCAGAAAAAGCCATCTTCAGCGCATACTTATTTGATTTTAACGATTATTTATAGACTCTATTTTTAGTTAATATTAACATTAATACTTCAATGTGAGGTTGAAATAAAATCAAAGTGGAAGTTTAATCGATTGTGTTACATTTTAATACTTGTCAATTCTATCTGCAGTGAAAATTGACCAAAATTGTTTGCCAATTTTTTTTCTGTTTCTGTAGACAGTTCGTTGTTTCCACAAAAGTGTTCGAAAAAAGCAAATACTTTTTTATTAAGCTTTTAAAATAGCTTTTTAGAATGGGAGGAGCCGAGGAGTGATGACTAGTATTAAATTCCACACAAAACAAGTACACAAAATATTTTAAGTCTTCTTTTACTATTTAAGGTTACCAAATCTCTAGAAAAATTATAAAAGACAGTCGAATTTTTTGTTTTTTTTTTTTGATAATTCATCTATGACTTTATCCGCTATGTTTTCAATATTGCAATGAATTGTGATAGTAGCCAAACATTCAAACATGAATAAAAGTTAGTTGATCAGAAGATAACAAAGTCACTTCTTTTTTCCCGTTCCTTTGAAATGTTCTTATGCTTTTCAAACCAGAAAATGTTCGATCTGGACGAGAATAGCAGAAATTACTGATAAAACTCGACAGTTCTATAGTAATAATATTATTATCAGCTGCTTTTGTCAACTTCGAATAAAGCATCAAGAAAGAACCGAAAATTCTAATAATTTTCATGATTAGTAAGTCCAGAATATATAAGTCCAGAAAAAGACCAGAAATTAATCTTCTGAAAGATCCTTCTGTCTACCCACTATTATTTTCGGTCTCAATTGTCAACAGTGTCACCAATTCTTTTGAAGCTGCATAAATTCATGAAAACACATCTTCTTCTGCTCCAATCTTTTTAAGTTTATCGCTTAAATCTTTGGCGAAAAAAAATTTAAATTAACTTTTTAAGCAACGAAAGTTGGTTAGACAGATTGGTTACATGTAAACTAATCAAAAATTCAAAGTCCATGGTGTTTTTCAAATTTTTTGACATTACTTTCAGAGGTTCTCATTTCATCCAGAGTTTCGTAAATAAAAGGGAATAATTCACAAAAATCATCAACAAAGTATGACACGTATATCGAGTCAAATTCAGTTTCTTTAAATTTTTTGCTCTTGGATTTTCACCAGATTATTCGATAATGCTGTGCAGAATTATATTTCATTTATTAAATTAATTCGAAAAAACCCGAACAACGCATTAAACATAATTAAGATCACAAATTTTTGAATTATGAGCACTACTTTCCATTGTATTTGTGGGTGCAGATTAAGAAGTAAGTCAACATAAGTTAGTTGATGTCAAGTATTCTACGAGTATATCTAATGATGGAAATTATAAGTCAATTAATCAATTGTGGACTTATATTCCATCCAAATGGCCCAAAATTCCATAATGCAGTGAGCCAATATTCCCTAATTTGAGAGAGGATGTGTGTCATAAGTCCACAATTATTTTTAAGAATTAATTACCATTATTCATTAAAAAAAAAGAAGTTCAAACAAGAACTTTTAATATTTTATTTTTCCGTTTGGTTTAAGGTTCCCCCACACCAACGCGAATCTTTCGTGGCGGCGACGAAAACAATAATAATTCGCGTTGGTGTGGGGGATCCTTTAAACTAAAGTAGGAATATTTATAATAAATTCCACACATACATTTTTAAGAGTAGGAGGGAATGACGCCTTTGTTTCCACTTAAAACGGTTTTTCATAAAACTTACCGCCTCTTTGAAGCTGTCGAAACATTTGGAGATAGCACATTTTTGAGCGAGTCATCATTTTCGGCACTTTCGAAAATAGAAGCTGTACGACTGCGAAATCTTTCTTTTATAAATATAAATGATATTTTGCGTAAATTTTCCGAAAAAACAAACCCAAGAATACAAATTGTTTAATACTAAAAAGATATTTGTAGTTATCCATGTATGTATAACCTACTTGTTGATCTCCTAAAGGTACTCTTAATTAGTGTCTAATTTACTTCCTTACCTATACCTAGGGTTTTTATTCAAATTTAATTTTTCTAGAAAATACATATTTTTAAAAAAATTCAGCTCACCCGAAAAAAACTTGAAGCTCATCCCTACATAAGGTCCTGGTTACGGCCGTGCTTTCAACTAAAGCTCGTTGTTAATTTTTTTAAACTTCCTTTATAAATTATAAATCTTGCAACTTTCGTTTTGAATAAATCTTAAAAAAAAAAACTTATTTGTCTGTTCGTGCAATAGTACTTACCTTACTTATCCTTTATTTATATTTATATCAATTTTAATATTATTTAACAGGAACCGTTTAATCCGAATTGACAAATCAATTTCCTTTTCTACTTCCTTTTTAGTTTTATTCTAACAATTTTACTTTTAATCTGGAAATACTTCAGTTTTATTTCATTTAAATAAAACTCCGCATTTATATCCGATGCTTATGAAACTTTCATTTTAAATCAGTGCCTTATCTCAATATTTTCTCATTATCTCAATACCACAAATCCAATTTAACAAAAAAAAATATAATAAAAGCAACAACTACCATACCTACTATGTTCCAATTGCCAACTTAACCCTAAAACCAACGAGAAGAAAATATTATTTTTAATCTTTCCCTTCCTTGAAGGCAATTTCTCGCCTCAAAAGTCTTATGGTTACTTTGTGGAAAACCATTTCGAATAACACCATCACCATAGGACACTACAGGTCGTTCTATATGTAGATTGTAGATATATAGTTGAAACATCATCATTATCTCCCATCAACCGAAGTAGAATAGATATAAAAGCTCCAACAGGAAATTCACGAACGATGGAAAAACCTTAAAGGGAGAGGACTCAACAACCAACAGAAACATCCTGCCTGAACCTCACCTTGGCTAAGGAAAACAATTAACCGACAGGAGTACCATCTGCCGAAATCTTAATAATTTATTTATTATGAATTTCTCATTATCCTTTGTGGGTGAAATTTGCTTTTCTTATACTAGATATACTTTTCTCTCTGTCTCCTGCAATCACTTGTCCCACATCCCGCCCGCCACTCGGCCTTACATCTCTATTCTATATAGGATGGTTTTCATTACTTGATTAAAGTATAGAAAGAACTTTTTGCTGTTTTGCCTTATTCGGTTTGCCAATCTGCCAACCAGCAGCTCTGGAAAAATACAATTTTAAGTTAAAAGAGATTCTTCAGGTCGATATTGCTTCGTTTGTGGAGATTTCTTTTTTATCTTCAACAGCTTTAGTTGATATTTCCTACAAAAAGAAATGAAATTTATCTAGTTTTTCTGAGGTTCTTTTCAACCACAGTATCGCAATTTATTTTTGAATTCGTTGTATAAATTGTAGAAGCAGTTGCAGTGTCATTTACATTTTGTTACTTTATCACTCGTATTGCTGGAGGTTTTATTTTGTAACATACCTACCACACATTTAAAAAAAAAATTTATATATTGGTTACAATGTTCCTTGAGCGTTTCTGCTTGTATAAATTCATTGTATGTATGATATCCAATTAGATGTTTTAAATAAATTCTAACAGTTAACTCAGCAAAACATTAAATGCACAACTTGAAAAAACTTGGCATTACTGATGAAGGCAGTATCTAAAGTGGCTTTAATCTTATCATTGAATATGTAAAGTGGTGATTCATTGATAAATTCCATAACATTGGGGAGAAAGTATGAAAAAAATCGAAAGATCGTCAAAATAGATTTCGTTTAAAAATAATATTTTTGGAAAATATATTATTTGATTATTTACTAGCTGAAATCTGCCATCGCTTCACAGCACCATCTATTGAACATTTGTCAAAGTGAAAAATTTCAACTTTCAAAGAAATCTTCAAATGCAAAAAACTCAAATAGAAGAAAAGTGGGTGTGGCAGTAGGTGGATTTGAAAAAGAATAACAAAATGATAAGCTTTATGTTCAAGAGATTTAAACTAAATTTCAACATTCTAGGGATGTAATTTAAGCAGAATCTCAGATATAAGAATAATGGGCGTGGTAGAAGTTTGTGGATTTCTGGGAAACTATAGATGTCATCGTTTTTGATCCCGAAAGATTTATTATAAATTTTCAACTATCTAGGACCGATATACGTACATATGTACATATCTTTAAGTTTCAAATTGTAATATAAGAAATGTAGGTGTGACAGTGGGCGGGATTAATAATAAATGTCCTACTTTATGTTGAAGAGATTACTTAATTACAAATTTTTAACGTTCTAAGGAAATTCAATAAGGAAAATACTAAAATATCATCAAAAAAAAAGGTGTGGCAGTGGGCGGATTTTACTAAAAATATTATTTTTTAAAGCATCTTACTGCTAATAGGCGAAATTGATTAATTAATTTATGAATAAATAAGCCTCATGCAGACTATCATTCATTTTAATATACATAAGACAGATTTCTTACCGCCCTGACTTTGCATGGATAGAAAAATTTTACATTGGTAAAAAAATTGCAAAAAAAAATAAAAAAATACAGAAATTTATATTAGGCAAGGAATGTCAATAACTTCAAAGTCGAATTTTTATTTTATTTTTTACAGCTGCTACCCGCCTGCATCTCTGGTAAACCCATGGACACCCTCTGGGTTATAAAAAGTATACAGGGTGTCCCGTTACTCAAAGTCAAGCGGGTAACGGGTGATTGGGTAGGTTGTACCTGTTCTGAAAAAAATAAGAAAAAAAAAATCTATCTTGCTTGGTTAAGTAATAATAGTAATATTTAGAAAAATAGTGAAAATCGATACCCTAGACCACATTTTTAGCTACTGTAGTCACAAATTTCCGAATTTTGACGTGTTTATTTTTTATGTAATCCTAAATAACCAAGCTATTGATTTCAATCACAAATTTAAAAATAAATATTGTAAGTTTCTTAAGAAAAATAAAGTTTGACTGAGTCATGTTTCAAAAAAAATTTTTAAGCGAACTTTGACACTTCATATTTAAAAAAAAATGTACTACACTACCTTGGCAAGTTTTTTAAAAAATTGGCGCGTTTCGTCAAGATTTCAAAATGGTACAACACTTGCTGCTTATTCATTCGTAAAAAAAAATTTCATTTTTTATTTGCAAAAAACACCTCAGTTCACTTCAATCACTTTTACCAGAATAATGCTTTTTTGTACTCAAAAATCCATTTTACCAAGGTGTACGTGACATAAACAGAGGCCTAGTGCCTATTTCTATTTCTAGATAATAACTGACAAAATTTTTACAACAATAATCGAGTCCAGGGTATCACAAAAACGCACGATTGTGAGAAGTTGCGAGTAAAACAAGGAACGTACCGTACCGAACGTATATCGTAGCGTACCATATTGTGTAATGTAGATCTGTCTCACTCTTATTGACGGCAAACAGTGTCTGATTCTAGTGCCTCTATTTATGTCACGTACACCTTGGTAAAATGGATTTTTGAGTACAAAAAAGCATTATTCTGGTAAAAGTGATTGAAGTGAACTGAGGTGTTTTTTGCAAATAAAAAATGAAAAATATTTTTTACGAATGAATAAGTAGCAAGTGTTGTACCATTTTGAAATCTTGACGAAACGCGCCAATTTTTTAAAAAACTTGCCAAGGTAGTGTAGTACATTTTTTTTTAAATATGAAGTGTCAAAGTTCGCTTAAAAATTTTTTTTGAAACATGACTCAGTCAAACTTTATTTTTCTTAAGAAACTTACAATATTTATTTTTAAATTTGTGATTGAAATCAATAGCATGGTTATTTAGGATTACGTAAAAAAATAAACACGTCAAAATTCGGAAATTTGTGACCACAGTACCTAAAAATGTGGTCTAGGGTATCGATTTTCACTATTTTTCTAAATATTGCTATTATTACTTAACCAAGCGAGATAGATTTTTGTTCTTATTTTTTCCAGAACAGGTACAACCTACCCTATCACCCGTTACCCGCTTGACTTTGAGTTACGGGACACCCTGTATATACAAATCAAAATAAATGAAATTTTATTTCAAATTCACTGAAGTTACAATTTATTTTGTGTGAATTATGTATTTGTCGACGTTTAAAGTGAAGGACCTCGTAAGTCGAAAAATCAAACAAAAAAAAAACATATATTTTTAATTCAAAAAAATAAGCAGAATCAGAGCCACCTTTTGGCAATTTTAGCGTAACAACGTTGTTTTGAACATTTAACCGCGTCGAGACACCAACGTGACGTACACGTGACGATGGCTTCAACAAATCTCAATTTATGAGAAAAAAATTTTGAAAATCGAATTGGAGCACTTTTTTTTTTAAGTATATAATTTTGTTAACATTTTTAAGAAAAAAAATTGTACGCAATTTCTTAACCGTTATTAATGCATAGTTGAAAAATTAATTAAAAAAGAAACATCCTCCCTTTTTCGAAAAAATTGATCAAAATCAGTTAAACCGTTTTAGAGGAAATCGAAAATCAAAAAAAGGGTTCTATGGGAGGCACCATTTATAACCATTTTTCAGATTTGTTTTTTATTAAATGTTAGCATTTTGTAAAAAAAGTAATTGAGTTTAATTTTTACCCCACTTCGACCTTGAAATAGGTAAATTTTAAATTAATTTTTGTTCCGATCCGTAGATAGATTTTTTTTTTTCAATACCTACTTTAAAAATTGTTATGAATATTTTAAGGAATGCCGTATAGACAGGGTTACCAAGAGGGGTATTTTTGCACGGAGACTCCGGGAATTCGATCTAATCTCCGGGCTCCGGGCTCCGGGCTTAGCCGAAATTTCTCCGGGCCTAATGTTTCGATTATTTTATTTCATTCTTCAACGCATTCCTTAACACAAAAAGAAATCTGCAAACACAAATTGCAATTTTCCATTCCTTAGGTTCATATTAGCATCCATTGGGTAGAAAGCTTTTAAAAAATGTTTAAGATATCAATTGTTTTTTTATACAGCGGATTACAACAACACAAAGTTATTCAGATCGCTTTGGGTGGGAATAAAACGAGTTTTGACAGCAAATTGTAAACAATTGTAAGAAATTTTAATTTACAAAACATACTAAATATAGATTGCCAAAAAATCTCTCTGCGTTCTGTTACCCTCGCATCGATTTAATCAATCGAGAAACGATGAAAATTGTAATAAATCCTTTGAATTTTTTTGCAGCAAAACAGCAATGGTTGAAAGCATCAAGTTGCGGAACAACAAAAAGTAAAAGCTAAAAAGTGTCAAAGTGAAACAGCGACTAGGCATCAAAGCGATGGGAATGCGGCTAGTCGGGGTAGAGAAGAAGGACATACAATGGTTTTGGAAAAAATCTCCGGTTCTGGGTTTTTCCGAAGTTGGTAACCCTTCGTATAGAATATGTCGTTTCCTCCAGTGTGCTTAAACATTCAAACTGAAAAATTTTCCTGAGGAATCCTGCTCATGTTACGTTAAGTTTTTAAGAAAGAAAATTTAAAACTGGATAATATTTTTTTGGGAGCGTATCGGAATCCCGCTTTTTAAAATCCCGTTTTTCGAAAATCCCGAAAAAAAAGTTTTAAAATCCCGTCTACTAAAATACCGTTTTTTTAAAATCCCGTCTTCTAAAATCCCGCTTATTCATAATCCCAATGTATTAAAAACCCGCTTTTTAAAATCCCGCCAAATCCCGCCAATCCCGTTTTTCGCAATTAATTTGGGTATTAAACTTGGTTAATTATGAACTCATTCCCATCATTTTAGGAACTAACTGCCAACTACCAAAATGATAAAAAGAAATTTTGCATACACCCAACCTCGCACCTACCCCAAATCCTATAGTGTGCCCAAGCAGGGGGGTTGCCGGGGGGCAGCATGCCCCCCCATACATACCTCACTGATTATTAAAATCGTTGGGACCTATTTCATAATGAAATAAGTCACAAATGAATTAACTCCAAATTTATGAACTAAGTCCCAACGAAATTTTGGTGGGAGTTAAAACAAGTAGTTTTAATTGATAAAGCGGGATAATAAGAAACGGGATTATAAAAAACGGGATTATAAGAGACGGGATTATAAAAAGCGGGATCTTGAAAAAAAGGGATTTTAAAAAACAGGATTATAAAAAGCGGGATTGTAAAACCGGGATTTTAAAAAACGGGATTATAAAAACCCATCCCTATTTTTTTTGTTTTTCCCTATTTCATCCTATAAATATCCAAAATTAAAAAAAAAAAATGCTCGAAATCCATTCTCAATACAACTTTTAAAAATTCAAAAGTACAGTATTTTTTCTTGTTACACCATTTCACCCTCTAAATAGATACATTTTAAGAAATTTTGAGTCACGAAGTCATCCATCTTAGTTTAAACCATTCGAACAATAAAAGATTTTTTTAAATCGAAAATTAGTTTTCATATCTCATACTTTACCTTATAAATAGTTAAATTCAGAGAAAAAAATGTTCTCAGTATGTTGATAACCAAACAATATAATATCGTATGTTATTTTAAATTTATGGATATGTAAGATTTTGAATAAACGAACGTTTAATTTTTTATTTATTGGAACAGTACCTGGCAAAAAAAATTTTCATCGTTTGAAGCGTAGATATTAATTTTCAAAAAAATTAAAAAAAAAGCCCACAGCTTTCAGTTCAGTTAATTATGTATTTTTAGGTAAAACAAAAGTTCAGAAAAATTGTTTTTAATAGTATCTGAACTCTACACATATAGAACCTTTTTTTTCGAAAACAGTTCTACTTATTTTAATAATTTGTTTAAGGGAAAAAATAAATTTTTTTTTTTAAATTTTAGAAAAGTCAATATTTCGAAAACTACTTCGTCATTTTTTGTATAAATCTTGTAAACTATCTCACTCTCTTCCGTTTCTAATTTGACACTCAATAACTTTGTCAAAAAATATTAACTTTTTCCACAACCTAGTATTAAAAGTTAGGATCACTGACGTATGCTAGAAGTTAAAATTAGTTTATATACACTCTTTCCAATTGTACCACACAGTACTATTTTAAAATCGATGACACCTCAGTTTAAATATTAAGCGAACGTAACGTAATGTAAAACGTTCCACGTAAATTTCTACACGTAAATCATCACATGTTTTCGTGTCACATTCAAAGAAGTTTTTTCCACGTGTATCGTCGCTTGAAAAGCAAAGTGACATATCTAAGTCGAATTTTTGTTGTTTATTTAAGTTTTTTTTAAAATGAATTTTAAAATGTGCACAAATATTTTAAATGTTTGTTTGATGAAAAAATCTTATTAATATACTTATTTATTCATTATTCAAGTTAATAATTTTGAGGACAAAAATAATTTGTTTCTTTACTTTCTAGCTACGAAGTTAAAATTTTGACTTATGTCACTTTGCTTTTCAAGCGACGATATGTAGTTAAAGTCTTACTTTTCATTTAATCATAGCCCCAATATAAATAAACATCAATCAAAAAACACGATTTAATTATTTTAATACTTTTTTATTCAGGTCCTTTCAGTCTATATAAAGTTGATTTAATTGATTCCAAAGTATTGAGCTTTGTAAGAGAAATAGTCAGTGTCTTGAGCTTCAATAACAATTGAGATGCTTCGCAGTCCAATTCCTCCTGACACAACATAAGCATTTCCTAGATTGTTGTTTTGTATGGCAATTAGTTCAACGAATGTAACAATTGCTCCAGTACCACTTTCGGGATAGCTTAATTGCAAACTAACATCATTTGGTGAGGCATAAGAGAAGGTATCGGTTCCTTGAGCAACAAGTCCATCACCTTTGTAAAATTGAAAAAAAAAAACAAAATTGTTATTTTACAATCTTATCATTGGAGAAGAGTTTGTGAATTTACTTACCAGAAGTACGTCCACCCAAAGTGTATCGAACCGATTGAGTGCGTCCCTTGCTTTGTTCTTTAAGCATTGGAATGATATTAGTTCCTGGATGACTTCTGGCAAAGTTTCTAATATCATCTATGATTTTGACATCATTGATTTTCTTTACAGAAACATTTGATGGAATATTGTTGGCACTAACTGCAGCACACATGAGAACCACACACACAAGACTTAAACGCATAATGGCGGTCATTTTTGTTTATTAAATAATTAAATGATTATTTTTAGAGAGACGATTGTTCTTATAGCACGTTGAACGTCAATTCGATAACTAATTTGGCATTGATCTTAGTTCGTTTATTTATATCAAAAGTCAATTGTGGTGTAACCGCTAATTGGATTTTCAGATACCATGATTATGGTGACACACTGCAGATAGTGAATTCTTGGTAAACAACTTCAATTTCAATTGAATCAAAAGCATGAAATTATAATTGAATCGATTGGAATAGTGATAAGAGGCCCGATAAAAGATTTCTAAGGAAATTCTTCTTCAGTAAATGATTACTAATAATTCTTCAACAAACAACAAATTTGGTCAATAAGAAGTTTTTTTTTTTTACTTTGTTAAACGTAAACAAAGATATGACTTTAAGAATGAAAAAATTATAAATTTGATAAAATTGTTCAGTGAGGAAGCAGGTGAGTTAACTCTTAGATAACATCAGTGATTCACTATCGATGAATTTGAACATATTAATTATAAAATGTATTTTGTTTTTATGATGACAGTGCTTTCCGAAATATTCTAGAAAGCACTGTAAGTTTTAGCTAATTGATTATTTACTGATTTCTTTATGAGTAACACCCCGTTTACCTAAAGCCAGTTCGGTATTGGGTTGGAACTTTAGAACTATAGTAATATTAAAGTTTTTTGAAAATATACCCCCATTTACTATGGGCAGACATTTTATGAAATAATTTTTGGAATAAATTTCTGTTTTATAAATTAATTTTAACTTTTTTTTTAGCCCATTTTACAAACTAGCAGAGGCCACTCGAAACAACAATTTTCAATTTTCCCGCTTGAAGCAGATAGCCATAAATGTTTAAGTTTGAAGTGCTGAAGTTGCTTTAGAATTCTAAGAAAGGCTACCATCGCGTTATTCTTGATTATGTAATTTATATATAAAGAGACTCAATTTTGAGGTACTTTGCCATTAGTTCAATTTGAATCCGTTGAGTAAAACTAACTTGAAATAAAATATGAATCTGGTATTCTTTGTAATCTAACAATTTCGTGTCACGGTGTTTGTGGTCTCACTTCTCCGAAACGACTCGACCGATTTTTATGAATTTTTTGTTGTATATTTGCTAGGCATGAGAATAAGTCGTAAAGTATATTTCATACCGCTAGATGTTAGGGTGTCGTTATAAAAAAAAATATAGTTTTACTCTACAAAAAATTGTTCTTGTATTTTGTTGACAATTTTTTTTTTAGATTTGGCATCAAAAAATATCTATTACCCTAAATTTTCACCCTCCTGCCCCCACCCAACATTTTTTAACCGCGATTTTAGTATTTTTGTATGAACAATATCCAAATAATTTAACCGTCGTTCATTTTTCAAACAGAATCAATTTATTTATGTTGTTAAATGACAGATGGCGCTAGGTCCGCCTCATTGAACTTTCAACCACACATGCGCAATAGGGTGGAGCGTCGATGTATGGAGAAAAATAAAAGTTGTTGTATCAATTTCGAATACCTCCATTTTTTTGCGTTTCGATGAGTAGAATAATTTGACATTAAAAAAAAAAGTTTGGATTAAGTCTTTAGCCCTCTACCTTATCTCAAAGTTTTGACTTTTTGGAAAAAAAAAATTTTTTTTCGGAAACGTTAAAGTTATTTCACAATTTCGAAATAAATTATATGATATCATTCATGAAAAAAGAAAACACAAATTATAATATATTAACTTTATTTAGACAAATAAACTTTCGTGTCACGGTGTTTTAAATAAAAATAAAAAATAAAATAAAAATAAAAATAAAAATAAAAATAAAAATAAAAATAAAAATAAAAATAAAAATAAAAATAAAAACTTAAAAATTCATAATACGCCATTCAGAAACTAACCCAATTAAACTTTTTATTTTTCAAGTTTTAATTTTTTTTTGTGTGGAAAAATGGCAATATATTTCTAGAATACATCTTATTTTTTATTAGCCCGTCTCTGGCCTTTTTCACACAGCGCTCAACAGCTTGAGTATGACAAAGGAAGTCCGAAAATGACATGCCAATAAAAGATTTTTTTTTGAAATTCTTCCAAATCCTGATCGCTATAGTTCATATCCAACAAAGGGGTTAATGTAACTTGTGACTCGCTCCAGATAAGAAAGATTTCCATAGCGCAAATATATGAAAAATTTGAATTTATGTAGCGCCTTTTAACATATATCTCGAAAACGGCTAATCATACAATATACCTAGGCTGTTGTACATTTTTTACAGGCAATTTAATTATCTTTCTTTTTACTACAAATATTATTTTGTAGGATTTATACTTTCGGAAATACAGAATAAAGCAACAAAATTTACGACTTTTTTTTCCAATTTTGCAAAACTTTAACCTGTGGTAGAGGGCTAAGAAAAACAATTTTTATTTTTTTTTACGGGTAGCTTACGTAACTACGCAACTTTTTAGTGATATTCGAATAGCTAAATCGGAAAAAAAAATTTGACGCTCCACCCTAATGCGCAAGTCATTGACGTGAAGTGTTGCGTCACTTTGGCATTTAATTCTCCATTTAATATTTATCACAACGCAGTGTGTGCAAAATTTTGCAAGATTTATTTCAATTTACGGTTTTTCAGGATTTTCTCCCAAATGGTTACTATGTACAGAAAAATTTAAAGGACTAATTTGTAGCTTATATTAATTTAAAAAAAAAACGAAAAGTATACTTTTTCAGTAACTACAGTTACGAAGTTTTATGAAAATAGTTAGAGCCATTTTCGAGTAAAATCTGGTAGAAAGATTAGAAGGAATGGAACTTCAAAAATAGCATTTTAAGCAACAGAAAGCTGTATTTAGTATTTTTTCGAAAGCCGGCTTCTATTGAATTTTCCTTTTTTTTTGTCAAATTTGTCCTGTCTCTAAAGCTGTTCAATTATAATGACCGCCCCATCTCAAGACCAAGAGTATAAAAATAATTATTCCTAAGTGAAAATGTCTAACACGTCCATTATTATCATTCACTCAGGCTTAATTCTTCAAAACAAAACTTTTCAAAATCCATCGGAGCAAAAATACAATATAGACTCTCATTCATATACATAGATAATATACTATGCAGCACTCTGGGCTCCTTTTCCAAAAAACTCATCCATCTATCTTATATCCTATACAAAAAAGTCTACAACGAAGACAAAGACGAAGATGCCTTCCATCATGAGTGGTCTAATCCATGCCTGACTTATTCTTGTCACACATTATAATTCAGAATATTGTGTGAGAGGATTGAAGAAATGGGAACAAGGCAGCAACTTTTTAGCATAAGTTTTCAAATTGCCAACATTATTTTTGTAAAGCAGGAGATTGGGGGTCCTTTTATATCCGATTGTCTCTCTTGTGCATGTCATCTTCTTCTTTTTTTTTGTTGTTGGTAAGACAAAGAAAAAGAAATAGAGACCAGCCCACCATTAAGTATGAAACTTTTGCTCAACATCACTTCAAATTTCCCCATTTTCTTTATGGCCTTAATTAAGACAAACGTGTAAGTCTCCAAACAAAAAAAAAGGAAAAGAAAAAGCTATTTTGAACGAAGCATAATATTCCACAAAAATTAACTTTTATTTATTTTCTATATAAATGACAGGATGACAATATGGCAATTATGGGAATGGTTGAAGCAGGTAGTGGCATGGCAGCCATGTATAAAATTGTGACTTGCTGCGTTACCGGATACGAACACATTTGTTAAACTTTAAGAGATTTCTTATTATTAGATATCTTGAATAAATATTAACAATAAATAAAATTTATTTCCTGCAAAAGGTTATTCAACTTTTTTTTGTCATTTTTCTCTTTTGCAGCATCATTATGATCATATTTTGAAAACAATGCTTGACCGCCCACTAGGTATCTTGAATTAAAGGGGAATTTCGTGTTTGTTTAATGTTTAACAACAGGAACATGAAACATGTCTTGTTTTTGTCAAATCAACAAGGGCATTTAAGTCCCTACAATTTCTTCCTCATTAATTTGTTCCTACGTGTTGTCATGTCACATCGTTGGTGAGGAAGAGAACCGCAATTTTTGAGTTAACATAGCAATTTTGTGCTGAAACAAAATATCCGCTTGAAAAATACAAGACTCTAGTAAAATATTTTGGAAAGTGCAAAGATATTATTTAGTTGTGATATGATATGTACATATATTAACAGATTTATAGACAATTTTAAAGATTTATTTTAATTTTCTTTTGCCTGTGCTGAAAAATGGGATTAATTGAGTTGTGTCATATTTCTTTCAAACCGAAGAACTGTATACGGTCTTTTCTTGTAGCTAAAGTGAAAGAGTTGGCATTTTTAAACATAAATATTAGGGTGAAATGAATTTTAAGTGCCAAAATCCGGGGCTGGTAGGGGCGACTACCAGACTTTGTAGAATTTTTTTTGGATTTCGTTTGTAGAAAAAAACTTATAAAATTCAATTAATAAGTTCAAGTGACCTCAACTCCAGAGATTTGCGTTTTGTCCAGGTACGACAGTTGGGCTCATCAGTTAGATGCTGTCATACCCTTCGCAGCCACTTGCGAGTCTCGATCAGAAACATCGAAAAAGAGTAAATTACAATTCGGATGAAAATATTTCGGAACCAGTCCACCTACCTAGAAGCGTTTGGTTTTCAGTTTTAAAAATATCTTTAACAAAAATAAAATAAAAAAGGATATTTCGATATAAATTGAGGGCATTGGTCTTTACTTGTAGAAAGTGTCAAATGATAAGGTCTATTTTTTTCCATATTCACCACTGAAAACCACAACCTCTTCCGAAGCTTGGTTCCGGAAATATCGCCAATCAAACAATTTTTTATTTTTAAAGTTAGTATAATTAGAAATAAGATAATTACACTTTGGATGGAAATATTTCGAGAACCATACGACATAGAAGCTTCTGGTTTTCAGTTTTAGAAAGGTCTTGAAAATTTAAAAAACAAATTTTGCTATGCAAACAAATTTTTCAGGGTTCGATCCGAGTGGGTGAAGTTAGCTCCCCTTTTTTTAAATTTGTTATTTTTTAAATTTGTTCCGCAGGTTGTTCCTGGTTTGCTCCGCATTGTTCCAAGTTCTTTTTTGAAAATTTTTTAAAAAAATGAGGGTTTTAGACCCAAAAAAACCGTTTTTGACTCAGGCCCCCTTTTTTTTAAATCGATTTTTTTAAAGTTGTTCCAGATTTTTCAAGTTGTTCTAAACATTGTTCTAAATTTTTGGACCCCTATGTTAAAAATTTGTAAGGTTATTGGCAAAATTCGAAAAAATTCTAGCCCCCATTTTTTCGAAATTATTATTTTTGAAGTTTTTTTTTTGGGCTTTAAAAAGTGTTCTAACCTTTGTTCAAAAAAATTAAAATTGTAGGACGTGTATTTTTAAAGATGAACCCTTCACTTTTTTTTCAATAATTCGAAAAACGGCTCTCCAATTTTTATTTTCAAAATCTTGATCTTCAAAATTTGTTTTTATATTTTCAAGATCTTTCTAAAACTGAAAACCAAAAGTTTCTAGGTGTATTGGTTCTCAAAATATTTCAACCCAGATGTAATTATTTTATTTCAAATTTATTAACTTTAAAATTAAAAAAGTGCTTGGATTGGATGGCGATATTTCCGTAACCAAGTTTCGGAAGAGGTTGCAATTTTTAGTGCTGAATAGGAAATAAATAGGCTTTATTTGTCACTATAGCGTCAAAAACAGACCAACGCCCTCAATTTATATCGAACAATTCAAAAAGGCACCTAAAAAATATCCTTTCTTACTCTTCAAAAGTGATTTTCAGCTAAACCAATGTTCCAAGCGAAATAAACAATTTAAATTTTCAATTTTTATTTTAATAGTACTTTGATTTTTCTGGAGAGTGGATTAGAAAATACTTTTACTCTTAGACTTAAAAAATCAAGATGCATTTGAACTTTTCACCTTACAGCTGCTAATCAAAGTCGCTTAAATCCAAATCATAAAAGTTTGAAGCTTTCTTTTCTGATATTAATTCAATTAATTCGTCATGAGATAGGTCACTGACATGAAGTGATATAAATTTGACCTTCCTGTCATTTCGTTATTTTTTTTTGTGTTTAGTTATAAAATATTGTTAGTTGTTTGCTTTGATGTTCCTATGCTATTGAAAAATTGTTTTTGACATTTTTATTAAGTTATGTGTGTTTATCCGATTTGTTGTGTAATGTCCCTTGAGATTGAATTCCATCTTTCATGATATATATTTACATCTACATTATAGTATTCCTACATTCATCGGATTTTTTTTTCCATCATATTTATCATAATATACAGTTATGGATTTTATCCCATATTTTGTCCATGGTCTTGAATCGTTTTGGCATTCTAGAGTAGGTTATCAGTATTGACGGGTATTAAGGGAATTACATATTTTTTTGTCAATCTCACAAGGATATTTGTTGTGTGCAGGATGTGTACACAAATCGGCTTCACTAATGTTGGCTGATGGTCAATTGGATATTGACGTGGGGACATGGACAGTGAACATAATGGACATAGGCTATATACGTATAGGCATCATGGAATAAAGATAAGTGTTTCCAAATGAAATGGAAAATCACTAGAGATTTGTATAGATATTTGTTGTAAGCATTTAATCATATTTCAATGATATTTAGTTTAATTTCGGATGAGTGATTGTGTGGTGTCTTTTGAGTTTCAGAGTTATGAATTGTGATTTAATTTTTTTTTGCTGAGATGATAAGTTGTTGTCATTTGACTTGAAAAAGTCAAAAAAGTTTTGTATATGATCGTCGGTGATTGAAATAATTTATTCGTCCAGTAGGCTCATGTTGCCTCTCCGCTCAGGTTGGTTTGGTTGTCAGCCTTTTGACAGCACTGGCCACTCATCATAATATATTTGTCCAGTGGTATTATTCCGGATGCCTCTTAGAGTCGTTTGTTGCTGAAGTGTTTTCGTAACCATTTGTCAAAGTGGAGTCGAGACTCCAGTGCAGATCCGCAGGATTTTCCTTTCAAACACTCCAAGCTTTCCAATGCTGGTTTTAGAAATAGTAAACCAGGCAGGAAAACAGTATGTGATGATCGGTCTGAAAAGTTGCTCATAGAGAAGCAACTTTGTTTTCTGGCTAAGTGGAATCCTTTTCTGCATTAGGGGGTGGATTCGGTGGAAAGTGAAATTCGCTTTCTTCGGAGTAGCTGTTGCATGGGGGTTGAGACGTAGCCTCTTCTCGAAGTTTGTACCCTGATATTTCACTGTTGGTTTTGTTGTCAGCTGCAATCCGTCTGTCTGGCAGCTTGCGGTTGAAGTTTGCAGTCTTTTTTGGAACTGGTTGTTGTTGAAATGTTGAAGAGCGTTCCTTTATATAATTTGCGTTCATTGTAGTTCACTCTTACAGTCATACATCGAACAATCCCTTCTGGGAGAAACTGGTATTTGCCAATTGAGGTCTTTTGACTCTTCTGCTCATCTAAGGTGTTGTTTATGGTGAACTCCATTGATTCGATGGCTTTCTCAATCCCGTTGTTGGAGAGGTTCCTGTTGGCATCTGGCATCACTCCTCGACATGAGTAATTCATGCAACCTTGGAGCGATGTCGATAAAGTTGGATGAAACCAGAAAGAAGTCCCACCAGGATGGTGTTTTTGGGCTTCAGTATTCTATTGTCTTAATTACATATCGCACCCTTAGAAGGAAAGTGAATACAAAATTGCAATTTGTGGGAAAGGAACAAGAAAGTCTTCAAAAAAGTTGTTGAGTAAGTGTAAATGTTTCTCTCCCATGCTGCAATATATATAAGATATCCCTTATTTACTAATTATTCGGTATCTTTTTCACCGCCGGGTGTAACAGTACGCTATTTATGGTCATTTTATTGCAAGATCGGAAGTTACTGAAATTTTGAGTTAGGTCATTTCCATTCTAAGGGTGCGAATATTAGTTGAAGCAGAAATTTTACTATTTTACTATGACAATTTGAAAAAGCGAAAAAAAGTGAGTACTATAGAAAACAGACTTATAGTACCTACTTTTAAATTACAGAACAACTAGACTGGATCCCCTTTATGTTTGATCTTAGTCAACGCTCTTTCGTAACTTTCATGTACCTGTGTATATTTATCGAAGATAGGTATACTTCAATAATTCCTTTTATAGAAAAGTACTCTTGAAATACAAATTCCATAGAACAGAGAAAAAAAAACATCAAAAATAGGACCATAAATTTCTCCACACGATTTGAAGCACCTGTCACAAAATTAAATCGGTGTATAAAATCCACCCGTGACAAACTATATCTATTTCACTCTCATCGAATAACGGAAAACAAAACAAAAAAAACTATAACTATAACTATAACTATAACTATCAGCGTCAGCATGCCTTTCCATCAACACTGAAATCATATTGCGGTCAGCAAGAATAGTGACTACGTATATACAGTCAGGGCATATCCATATACCTTCGCTGCTCTACAACACTACCTCCAAAAATACTACAGAAACCAAAAAAAAAACAACATCCAGTCCACGTTCTGGCATTCAATTCAGCGAATCAACAAGCAAACTCTGGAAATCCTCCAGTTGCAGAACGTGATTGAAATGCTAATCAATTGTTGCAGCAGCACCAATAGTTTTTTTTTGCGTTGGATGATGTTGTGTGAGTCCCGTTCTTTTCTATCACATCCTTCCGAACGGATGCAGCAGTGCTATATCAATCAAATAACAATTTTCACGTTCAATTGTTAGATGGGGTTTCGCTTGGTCATTCGTTTAACTTCAAAACGAGAAATAGCAAACGTGAGAACATTGAACATGAACATCATAATAAAATTGGACTCAAGCTGCGAGATGTATACGAGTATAGTTGCAGTAGTAGTTCATATGAAGATAAAAATCAATAAAAATAAAAAAAAACGATGAATAATCGTTCCTTGTGTCATATCCATCTACATTGCCTAATCTCACCTATGCCTTCATAATGCTTTATAGATACAACAAAGATGCTTTTAAAGGTCTTATCAAAGAATATTTTTTTACTTTTTGGTGACTTATGAACTTTATATTCTAGAATCGTAGGAAAACTTACTTTTTTGCCAATCTTTTCCTTCTTGCTTATATTTTTTTTTAATTTTCGGTTTTCCACACATAACTTTTCAACAATAAACGCTAGATAACTCTGAATCTTCTACTAATAATTATCGTCGTCAATGAAAACTCCCGAAGTCAATTTTTTTATTTTTGAAAAATATTTTGCATTAGTTCTGGATATTTTACTGATAACCACTCGAACATTTTTGTGTTTGAGTAATTTAGAATTAAAACAACTTTAAAGCTGAGACTTTTAATAACTTAACTCTTGATATTTGATTAATTGTGGCGTATTTAAAAAGAGGTTTCGCAGTTTCAAAAAATGGACTTTAGAGTTTTCATAGAAAAACTACGATATGTAATAGTTTTCAAATATTTTTGCAAACAAAAAATATGCCTTAATATTATTATGGTTGATAATATTTTAACCACACTAAATAAATAAGAGTATTTTTAAGGGTACATTTCTAGAAAGCTTGAAAACAGCTGAGGGCATTCAGACTTAAGAGTTTTAATAATTATAGACCTACCTCTCTTTTGCCATTTTTTTTTCAAAATCTTTGAAAAAATTGTTTTTTACCTTAGTAATATTTAATTTTTTAGCGATAAACAATATGGATTTAAAACCGGTAAATCAACTGAAGATACGCTCCTAATTTATTGTTCACATATAGTATATGAAAGTATGTATGGATATTGGATATACAAAAAATATTTTTTCTCTCTATTGACAACGAAAACTTCTGATATGAACACCAATATTATTAAGTTAAGAAAATAAGAAAAACTTGCACACGTCGAAGTCAGCCAGCGCACTTTCGATTTTAGTCAAAAAATTGTTTCAGGCGATGTAACTCTAATTGCTCATATATAACATTACTGCAATAAAATAATTGCTCACTCCTTCCGTTGTTTATCTTTTTAATATAAACAAATTGCACATTGTATGGAAACTTCAAATGCTCATATCTCTGTTACCGAGGAGGTCTATTCCCTCTGTTTAACCGGTAGGGGCAATTTTCTAAAAAAAAAAATGATGAGATAGAAAAAATATATTAAAATATGTACAACGATATTACTTACTTACAATGCCACGCTATACGTTTTTGTAAAGCCAGAAATCTCTTCTTTTATTTTATTTTATTTTAATTTACTTTATTTTAATTTATTTTATTTTTAAATAAATATATACAAATATTTAAAAAGTAGAAGATATTTAAGCATCAGGTGTTTAATGTTTGACTAAAAATTATAAGGGCATTGAATTTTGGAAAGAGAATTAGTAGGCACTTATGTAACCACGTACAGTTTTGAAAAAAAAATGGTTTTTCTTCAAGATTTTGACTCTGAAAATTTATATTTCAATTCGATTCAATCATATAGGGCTTTTCGTGCAAATGACCTCAAGATATATGTAAAGGGTGATTTTTTAGCTGGTTTGGTTTTGGCAACACTGGTTTTGACAGCTGACGTGTGTTTAGTACCTTGTGTCACTGTCAAACAGCTTCAGTTTGGTTTGCAATTTAACCATGGATCGTCTTACAAATGAACAACGCTTGCAAATTATTGAATTTTACTATCAAAATTCGTGCTCGGTTCGAAATGTTTTTTTATCGAAAAATTGTGTTCAGCGATGAGGCTCATTTTTGGTTGAATGGGTACGTAAATAAGCACAATTGCCGCATTTGGAGTGAAGATCAGCCAGAAGCATTGCAACAGCTACCAATGCATCCCGAAAAAAAGCCACTGTTTGGTGCGGTTTATGGGCCGGCGGCATTATTGGGCCATATATCAAAGATGATGCGAATCGCAGCGTTACTGTCAATGGTGAACGCTACCGAGCGATGATAACAAACTTTTTTTTGCCCGAAATGGAAGTTCTTGACTTGCATGATATGTGGTTTCAACAAGACGGTGCCACATGCCACACAGCACGCGAAACAATGGCGCAATTGCGAGGCGAGTTTGGTGAACAGTTAATTTCACGTTTCGGGCCGGTCAATTGGCCGCCTAGATCGTGCGATTTGACACCATTAGACTATTTTTTGTGGGGATATGTCAAGGCTAATGTCTTTAGGGACAAGCCCGCTTCGATTGACGCACTGGAAGCCAACATCCATGCATTCATTCGTGAGATACCGGCCGATATGTGTGAAAGAGTATGCCAAAATTGGACTCAGCGGATGGGCTACCTGAGACGCAGCCGCGGTCAACATTTGCATGAAATTATCTTTAAACATTAAATTGCAAGGTTCAAACTATCGATTCAAATAAATATTTTATTCATTTTTTCGAATTTTTTGTGTTTTTTTTTTAAAAAAAGTTCTAAACCTCTTAAAAAATCACCCTTTATAAGAACTGTTTTGAATCAGCCCTATTTCATTCCACCCGAATAATTTGACATTTCACTCTTCTTCTATTGTGAGTTTCAGCCGAAATTGCATGTTTGCGACAATTCAATCGGTCGTACAACACTATACAATTCATTGACAATTTTATGCCGACTCACAAAACCTACTTACAATCATATAGGTAGCAATCGAAGGTTAGCGGTGAAACTCAACAGTTGTACGGTTTTAACAATTTCTATAAATGAAAATTGATCGTCTTGAGGCCGCTGTATGTATTCGCAAAAAAAAACAGAATTTTGCACTTCCTCTTAAAAACTTTAGCTAACGCCCATGTTCTACATTTCACTTACATATATTGTGAATTCACATGACGAAATTGAATTTGAGTGTTCCACAATTCGTTCGAAATGCGTATAGTGAACTGGAATTTCGAAAATGAAAATTGTTCTGCATTGCGGTTCATTACGTTTTCTGAACGTATTCCAATTTTGTATGCAATGTGAAATTTGTTCATTTGCAGATAATTTTGTATTTCTTGGTATAAAAGAAAACTTTATACATATTTTTGTTCCTTTTAGTAAATATTTATTATTATTATTAACATTGAAAATGTTTATAGGGTCGTTTTGAGAAAAATATGGTGTTACCAAAATGATTAAATGAACAAATGAATATATAACAAATGAACGAAATGAACTCTAGCGTATAGGGGGCTCAGGATCGAATTTTTGGTTGGTGTTACCAAAGAAAATACCAAAATGAACTAAATACACAATCGATGAATCGTACCTACACGTTGATCGTCGCCAACCGACGAGCTTCAGTGGAGGATAGTTGAATTTGTATGAAATCTTAAAATCACTCGATTTGAGCGCACTTAGAAGCCTTTTACTCAGGTTATAATTATCGGATGCTTAATGTTAAGATAGATAATTAAAGATAAAATGACAGGCTACAAATCTGCATCAAAATGTTTGCAAAAGCTTACAAAATTTCATACTAAAAACGTGAAAGATTGGCTTTTGAGAACTAATTTCATCACGGCAAATGACGTGAGGAACAAGAAAAGAAAAAGAAAAACAAAAAGAAAAAAACGTACCCAAAAGAATATACATTGCTGTAAGGGTGTGGGCAAGACGTTGGTTGGAGTGGAATGTGTGGAATAAAAAACCACCACTGCACTGTGGCTGGTGCCTGGTGGCAAACACAATTGGCTTCGCATCGGGAACAAAAATGATATACATACATAGCTACATTATTAAGTAGGTTAGGTATGTCTGTAAAATGTTATGTTGATTAAATTGTTGTAGGTATTTTGCAAATATTAATTATTCGTAATGGTACGATTAGGTTGGTTTGGTTGGCTTATAACTTCTGTTCTAACAATCGGATATTTAAAATAAAGGTCTTAAAATGAAGGTAAAATATCGAACTAATTTATTCAGTTAAAAAATAATTGAAATAACATAAAAGTGTAGGTGAAAAACCTTTAGGTTTAATTCATCAAAATAAATAATTGCAAAAATTGAAAAATTGAATAACAAAATTGGCTTCGCCAACAAAATTCATATACCTACGTATCTATATAGGTACATACATTATGTATGTAGGTAGGTAGGTAAGTAGAAATGGCGATTACGAGCAACCTAGCTCGTTGACCCAATTAGGGCTAGAGTGCGCCGTTTTGTTATCATAACTCGTTGGACCTGTGGATGTAAATGGTTTGGAATGTCTCAGAATGGCTCAGAGACGTAAGAGGTTTGACCCCTTAGTATGACATTATGAATGTACATTTATATAAAAGGATTGATTTAGTTGTTCTGCGGTTGCCTTACTTCTGTACTAATAATCGGATCTTAAAGATTAAGGTTTTGAAATAAGTTAAATAATAGGCTTCAAAATTTTGTGTGACAAAACTTGACTTCATTCTTAATCAATTCGATTGTTGAACCTAGAATATGCACAGAGACCTATACTTGAACCTCTATGATTATAACTTATAACTTTAGTTCTATAAGGGCCAGATGTTGAAGGTTAAGGTATTTAAATTAAGGTTAACCAGGCTAGAAGTAGGATTAACCTAGCGAAGCAACTTTAATATAATACCTAATCGGAAAGGGTTGATTTGGTATCTTCTGTTCTATTTATCGGACTTTGAGGTTAATGTCTTAAAATTAAGGTAAAATCTCAGGCTACAAATTTATGTGACAAAACAACATCTAAGCCAATGCGTTTTTTGAACTTGACCAACGTCTAAACCAATGCGACTTTTGAACTTGACCTACGTCTAAGCCAATGTGATTTTTTAACTTGGACTATACGTCTAAACCAATTCGATTTTTGAGCTTGACCAACGTCTAAGCCAATGCGATTTTTGAACTTGACTTACGTCTAAGCCAATGCGATTTTTGAACTTGACTTACGTCCAAACCAATGCGATTTTTGAACCTTAAATATGCAAATATACCTACTTGTGAATCTCTTTAATAAACTTACAACATTAGCTCTAAGGGCCAGTTGTTGAAGGTTAAGGTATTTAAAGCTACTTAAATGTAGTAATCGAAAAGGGTTGACTTGGTAAGCTTTTTTTTTCTGTTCTAATTATCGGATCTCTGACATTAAGGTCTTATATTAAGGTCAAATCTAAGGCTATAAATTTATGTCAGAAAACTTTACCTAAGTCTAAGCCATTTCGATTTTTGAGCTTGACCAACGCCTAAGCCAATGCGATTTTGGAACTTGACCTACGTCTAAGCCAATGAGATTTTGAACTTGACCTACGTCTACACCAATGCGATTTTTGAACTTGACCAACGTCTTAACCAATGCGATTTTTGAGCTTGACCTACGTCCAAACCAATGTTATATTTGAGCCTGAAATATGCAAAGGTACCTACTTGCGTTTCTCTTTAATAAACTTACAACATTAGTTCTAAGTTGTTGAAGGTTAAGGTATTTAAGTTAACGTTAATCAGTCTAGAGGTAGGATTAACTTACCTAAGCAACTTAAATATAATTTAAGGTCTTAGAATTCAAGTAAAATCTCAGGCTATAAATGTATGTTACAAAACTTTACCTACGTCTAAGCCAATGCGATTATTGAACTTAGAATATTCATAGGTACTGCAATATAATTGAACTTCTTTAATAAACTTATATAGATTTAGTTCTACTGTTCAGATGTTCGAGGTTAAAGGTAGAACTATAATAGTCGGATGCCGACCTAAGTGGTCGTACGAAACGAAACGAATACAAAGAATTCATATGACGTGCCCATAATTGAGTTTTGCTTATTTCGACCAATTTTTTACTTTTGCTTCCGGAAGTGAAGAGCGCTCACCGACCGCTCCATGCGTAAGTGAACTGAGAGAATTTTCTTCCAACATCTTCCGACTATTACAGTTCTACCTTAAGATCCTCAAATGAAAAAAAAAAAAAAAACCATTCAATTTGGTTGTCAACTCAGCTGTCAACTTAATTGGTGCTTTGCTTTTCATATACACGGATAAAAGTATACTGCTTATAGCTGTCAAAACCATGTATATTGTCTTAAGAAATTACACGACTCGAGTTAATAAAATTTATTAAAAGATGAGTTCAAAATGCAAAATATTATGGAATACCTAAAAACAATTAGGTAAATCAGGTTTGCATTGAGTTTGAGCTACACATCAAATTATTTATAAATTTGGTCTCGCGTTCACTTCGGGTTCACTTTGACAGTAAATCAAATAACTTGCCTATATATAAATAGTTCAATAAGTTGAGAGACTTGTAAATCAATTTGAGCAAATTTGAGCAAATATTTGAATTTCTTCAACATCAACGCCGTGATTAAATAAACTGAACTCAACAACATTAATTTAACCGCCTACTGGGATTCGACATTAAAAATATCTACATATTGTAATTTCAGACTGAAGAATGGTTTCTTAGACATCTTCAGAAGTTTTGGTGCAACTATAGGATAGAAATTAGAAATCACCAAGATTATTCGTGTTTTTATTTTATCGAGCTAACACAAGTCATTTTCAATGTCTCCATAGTTACTCTATGAGTGAAATCTGTAAATTTTTTCGTACTAAACATAAGAACATACATATAAAAGAGTACAAAATTCATCTGAACCATTCATATTTATGGTATAATCTCGCCGTCAGACAAGTCGAATATATTAAATTTTTCTCGCAAAATTGTTCGCCTGATTTTTTTTTAGATTTTCGTTTTCTTTTTTTTTTTTTTGCTTATAAATGCCAATAATAATGAATCCATTTTCATCTCCAATGTAATTTCACTTTTAAAAGAATTAAAAATAGATGGAAACGAACGAATTGTAGAACATGGAATTTCAATTAACGTGAAATTGAAATGCGATTTCAATTCTATTTCATTCGAAATGCAGAACATGGGCGTAAGTCTTAATTAAGGGAATGCTTTAAATTAAATAATAAAGGTCTCCACCAAAATTCAGTTTTGCCGGAATTTGATTTGAAGTTTATTGTTTTTTTTTTTTTGTCTAATTTTTCGTGTAATAAAAAACAAAATCATAAACAGACAATTTCGTTCAGCTTTCCGTTATGCAGCGTGTGCGCACAAAAATTGATAATAATTTGTATAGCAGATTATTTATTTATTCGAACAAAATCTAAAAAAATGTTTGCAGAAAAATCTTGATTTTCGTTTGTAGGTATACATTTCGTTGTGTTGGAGACCAAAGAAACATTATATTCAGCATCAAAAGCGTATAAGGTTATTCGAAAATATTAAACAAATATACCTAGAAATATATAATTTGCAGTGTATGTATGCTGTAAATTGTATAAAATTCGGTAACAATCGACCAAAAAATTGCATCTTAGAAAGGTATGACAGCATCTAACTGATGAGCCCAACTGTCGTGCCTGGGCGAAACGCATTGGACTAAAGGTCACAAAAAAACTTTATTTTGCATTTTATTCAATACAGTCCACTAAAACAAAAACAAAAATAATAATTTTCTTATTATTTGTGTTTCTCTTCTTCTTATTACAAATATTTTTCGGTAATTTTAGTACCTACATAATATATTCCTTTTTTTCCCCAAGTCACGCATTTAGTTGTACATATTTATATTTGTGTGTACTAAAATTTTACTTTAAGAGGGAGTCTTTAAATGAAAACAACTTTCTTTTTTTTCTGAATTAAAAAATAGTTTCTTTTTAATTTTAATATCAAGTTTATAATCATAAAGAAACTATATAAAAGTATTTGCAATGCAACTTGCAATCTGTATTTCATTCAAGTTTTTCCTACACCTCACTTTTCCAAAAGAAGAATAAAATACTTTTCACTTTATATACCAGCCCGAATTTAACATCACATGTTATTTATATATTTACTTATATTCAAATTTTAATTGACTAAATATTTCCAAAACAATCTCAGTAGGTAAGGTAGGTATCTATATACCCATCTAGTTTTTTAACTTTATTCAGTTTCGCACTTGCCTCACAAGTCTCAACTCAACCACAGATGGTGTGTTGAGGAAAAGTTGTAAAACTTTCGCTAGTTTTTGGAAAACTTAAAATTTTCTTTCATGTTTTAAAATATATACATACATACTCGTAATAATGAGACCAAAACGAAAATAATTTTTGCAACTCCAAACAAAGTTAGCTTAGTTATCAAATAAACCCCATTCAAGCAAACGTCATATTTTTTTTAACATATTATTTGTCCATCAGATATGTTGGAGATCCTCAAGAATCTGTTTAACTTTATGAAAAATAACTTTTATGTAACTTACAGAATTTTAAAATTAAGCATACAACTGTACACACTGATGATAAATAGGATGATGTTCCTAACTTATACCATAACTCAATTATCTGCATTGTAGCTTTCAAACAAATCCGAAAAAATATCCAAAAGCTTTACATGAGTTTCGAAGTCGTCGAGAAAAAATCCATTTGATTAGTTGCAGGTAAATCTTTCTTTTTTCACAAAAAAAACAAAGTGAAAAAACTTTAAACACTCGATAATCTGAAGTTAATCATGACTTTTTGATTGATTGCCACTTAAAAGGCAGACAATTTTTCGCCATCTTAAACATAAACCAACATCAGAGCCAAAAACAAAGACCAAAATTATCCACATCTGCAGAACTAAATTAAAGCATCCTTCAAATAACCGCCCTTATATATACTTTATAATCCAGAGCCTAGACAACATCAACACCAGTACCCTATAGCATTCTATAGCACCCCAGTCTCCTCAGCAGCACCATAAAATCCGTCAGATTCAGCTCCTCTTAAAATGAAGTACTCAATCTTCATTAATGTCATCATCAGTGATGCCAGGTTGATTTTAATTTTCTCTGTCTCCTCATAGACTCGACTCCATGATGTTGTTGACAAAAATAATGACACTTCGTGACTTTCGTCATAAATTCTGCATTAAAACATAAAAAAAAAGCCATGCGATGCGGGAGAAATTGAATATTAAAAACAAAACAAAAAATTGTTATGTAGATACATATATATATATATTGTCGTCAGCGATTAGTGAGATTTTTATTATTTGCAAGTTGCCTTATTGACTGATGATCTCACTTTACTTTGTTTGTATTCAAATCCATAATTAGCATATTAAAGTCATTATACAATGTCAATTGCTTCACTTTTTTTTGTGAAACATTAAGAGATTTATATATCAGATAAGCAAAGAAGTCCCTTCGCTGATTGTTAAAGTTTTTTTTTTGCATTTTTTATGACTTCTTGTCGAAGACTTCTATACAATTTTAAAGGATTCATTGTTCTAGTAATAGATAAAACATTTGAGTTATACTATTTTATTACTTGTTCTATAGTCTATAGAGGAATTTTATTGGTTCCTTGTAAAAAAAATTCGAGATTGTAAAGTTTATACTAACCGCCGATTCATCCAGATTAAAACTTAAATCCGAATTAATTTACATTGGGCCTTACCAATAACCAAGCAATAATGTCGACTATTATAGTAAGATGCAAGGTTAAAGTAAAGTGCGGAGCTTAAAGGTAAAACCGCACTTGACGGAAATGCACTTCAGTGACACCGCCCACACTTTCGCGCGAAACTGAATGATATGGTCAGATTATACTTTGTCGCGTAGTGCCGCGCCGTGAAGTGCAGTTGTCTCTTAGTGCGATATAGCTCATACAATTTCCTACAAATAAGTCGTGAAGTTCAGTTCCACTGAAGTGCAGTTCCGCTAAATGCGGTTTTACCTTAAACAGAATCCTATACTCATAACCAATTTATCCTTGTCATTAACAAATTTTTTTGAATCTACTACAATTTCCAGAATATTAACCAATCACGACACACACATAATATGACAGACAAAATAACCGAAGAATGTTGACTATTGCCGTATCTTTTTTTACCACCTACTACTTCAGTTCTAATAACAAGTGAATTGATTTAAAGTGTCCGAGCGATTTTTATTTTATTTACCTATTTTAGGTTAGGTATACCACATTTATCAAGCAAATGGTTTTTTTACGAAACTCCATTATTTTTTCATTTGCAACATATATGTATGTAAGTATGGAATTCCTTTAAAAGAATGAATCAGTATATAATTTTAATATTCATTAAATTGTTAATTTAATGGGGTTTTCCATTGGTAAAATATAATTTTTTTTCAATTTTGATTTGGTAAAATACCGATTTCACATTAAAAACTCGAAAGCGGGATGGCGGTGCGGGCAGAACTCGTAGTTTTCTTCTGTGTTCTGTGATCCGAAACAAAACGCTAACATTATTCGACGTTGTATTTGTTGCTTTAATATTCTCGTAAAAAAAAGTTTCTCTGCACCAACAATGAACAGAATTGAGATGAAAACATTACATTTGTTTGATTATCTATTTATTTAAATCCTCATAACAGATTTTTCAGTTTACAAGTCAGATTTTAGTAGTTTACAAAGCTGTGAGTCAGCACTTTGTTAAAGTAACCTCCGATCTTCGTTTTTCTTCGGATACTGACTACATTGTTCTTTTCTTTCGGTTTGACTTCTCAAAGGCTTTAAATTGTAGTGATCACTCTATTCTTGTCGCAAAGCTTCAAAAAATTTTCAAGTTCTCAAACGCATCTTTTCGTTTATTATATGTTATTAGTTATTTCTATTTAAAAAATAGATCGCAATCTATAGAAGTTGAAAGCGGTTTCTATTTACCTTTTTTTGTAAACACGTACACTTCCGAACGGAGTTAAGTAGCAAAAAATACTGGATAGGTGAAACGGAGAACTACAGTCTTAAAGCAAACACCATCAAGTGGTATACAGATGGATCGAGAACTTCTGAAGGGACTGGGGCAGGGGTTTTTGGGCCCAGAATCAAAATCTCTCTACCGATGGGACAGTCTACAAGCATATTCCAGGCAGAAGTAAACGCCATAGGAAAATGTGCAGAACGTAACCTCGAAAGAAACTACAAAAACCAAAACATTGCTATCATGTCAGACAGCCAAGCCGCACTAAAGGCTTTAAATTCATACGGCATTACCTCGAAACTGGTATGGGAGTGCGTGAACAGGCTAAATGAACTGGGCAAGAAAAACAAGGTCACTCTCTATTGGGTACCAGGCCACGTTGGTGTCCAAGGCAATGAAGAGGCTGACACCCTAGCAATAATAGGAGCAACGACACCCCTAACGGGGCCAGAGCCCTATTGTGGTGTAGGGGAGAATATGATTAAAAATAAAATCAAATCAGAGCAGGAGGCAAATAGATCAAAAATCTGGAAAGAACTCCCCAAACTGAGGCAGGCTAAACTCTTACTCGGGAACTATAACCGAGAGCGTTTCCTATCCTGCATCAGCTTAAGTAGGAATAACCTTAGAAGAATAACGAGTCTCCTCACAGGCCACTGCAAGCTGAGAAGACACCTCAATATCCTTGGCCTAGTGAGCAGTGCGTCTTGCAGATTCTGCAACGCTCATGAGGAGACACCGGACCACATAATAGGTAAATGTGATGCTCTAGTGCATCAAAGACAAAGATATCTGGGCAGTCACCATATAGATGAGAGCAAAATACAATCTCTAAAAATACTCCAAATTCTCAAATTCCTCAAAGGAACGAATTTGGAGGACGAACTGTAGTATGAGTAACCTCAACCAGTTCATAATGGGGGCACAATAGATCCTAAGGTCGCAGTGCAATACCCACCCCTATTCATTCATTCATTCAAACACAGGAGTATCACAGGGTTCTGTTTTGGGACCACTGCTATTATCACTTCTTATTAATGATCTTCCTGATGTTTTTGAAGACTGTTCACTTCATATGTATGCAGATGACGTTTTAATCTACATTAATCGTCCACTTCGATTGATGGAAGACGCTGTAGTTCGAACGAAATAAAGATTTAGAACGCATTCAACTGTGAGTAAGTGAGAATAGACTTAAACTTAACCCCTCTAAAAATGTTGCTATGATTTGTTCTAGAAATTAATTTCATTCAGCGGTCTTTTCCCCAATTATTCTCATTGGAGAAATAATTCCCTACTTAGACAAGGTTACATATTTAGGCTTTACTTTAAATAACTCTCTTAGTTGAATTGTAATGCAGTTTCAGCTTATATTAATTAGAAAAAATTATGCAGGTTTACGGGATTTCTTTGAGGCTTTTTAATTCATTAACGTCAACTCGAAAAATTTATAATTAAAATAATAATAAAAATGTTTCTTGAGGAGTAAGATTTTGCAATTTTTGAAAATTTTAATTATTTATTTATTTTGGAATTTTTCTTTGATGTCACCCAAACCGATTCCAGATTGAATCACAATAATCCGAATGAAAATGTTATCTTTTGTTCCAAAGGCCATGCATTGAATCATAAAGTTGCTCAGCGAAATAGTCTACTTTTTATTTGCAGCACTTAGACAGACAATAGGCAAAGATCCCTTTTGGATTGGAAAATCTATCAGAGTTGTTGGTATGATCTTGTGAACAGGAGTTCTGATTCATCAGTAATCCCATCGGCCTCCGGCTTCACCAGTTTCGAATAAATCAGAGGCATCAGCGACGGCAGCTGCTTCATCAACTCCCAGATTTTCATCGCACGACTTCTCTGGTCCAAGTAGACACACAATTGCTTAAAATGCCCACTTTATTGAGTTAAGGAGTTCCTTTTAGTTTTTTTTTTAGTAGAGTGAAATAAAATGTAAACAATTACTTTTTTTTATAGATATTTTATAAAGTTTACCTTTTTCTTTGGGACATTATCGTTTTGTTATTTGTTTTGCAGAATGTAGACAATTTGACGTTTGTTATTTTTTTTAATTTATCGTTCTGTTTGATTTAAGGTTTCCCCACACCAACGCGAATTTTCGGTGGCGACGACGAAAACAACAATAACAACACATGGTTGTCAACGAAAATAACACGTTGTTATTATTGTTTTCGTCATCGCCACCGAAAATTCACGTTGGTGTGGGGGATCCTTTATTCAGGTAAAAAAATTAGGCGTGTTTCACAAAAATTTGCCGACGTTTTGTTAGACAGGTTCTTTATTTAGAAGAGTTATTTAAATTGTTTTTAACTAGAGTCGAGTTTATTGCTTAAACGAGAACTGTTTAAAATGTTGCGCCATTGATTTTTGTTAACTAAGTGTTGGATGTGGTCAGTACGTGTGATCGTCATAGCTTAACATGTCAACGCGTTGACACCAAACAGTAAAAAAAACGTTTTGACACAGATAACACATCAACGTATTCCGAGACAACAGGCATGTTTTTTTGCAAGCCCGGGGGAAAAAAATGATGTCGTTGCTAAAAAATTTACATATTAAATGCAACAACAACTAATGCCCAGCGGGCTTAGTTAATCCCAGAGAATTCTCGGGGCTTGACATAAGCGCGCCGAAAAACTGTATTACCGGCGTGAATTACAAACTTGTTATCGATAGTTTGTATGAAAACTCCATTTTGTTTCTGTGATGGCTTCTCTTATCCTCGTTGTCGTTTTTTTGAACCCATTCCCCCCGAGCTTGCAAGAAAACACGTCTAATATTGACCGGCTGGAGTCAATCGTGTTATCGTCTATGTTTCATGCGTTGACACAGTTTACGTTGACAGTATATTCATGATATTTTTGGTGACTTTACCTTAACCGTCTAATTTTATATTAATGATATTGAAAATAATCTTGTTTTCGGTTTGTATGTATTTTCAAAGGTTTGACCGATTTAGTAATAATTTGGAAACTAATGCTTCTTAATAATTCAAACAATACCGCATATACAAATTTTGGGACAAAATGTTTAAATAAAAAATAAAATTTAATAAAAAAACCCATTTTTTTCTTGTGTTTTTTTTTTATTTTTAACATTAAAAGTATCATTACATTATTAAACCCCGATAGATTTTTGACAACTGAAAGTTAAAGGTAATCCTACATTGAAAAACTGCTGCTGAGAAAACTCGGTTTAAATTGATTATAGGAACCCATTGCCACAGTATTTTTTAAAAAGAGGAGTTTTGTGCCTATATACGTTCTGTAAATCTCGCATCGACAAAATTAGTCGATAAACGATGAAAATTGAAACAAATCGTCTGAGTTTTGTTCCATTTATATCAATGTTCCTATACCAATTTTTTCGATGCGGGAGTTACAGAACGTATATAGGCACTGGTATCCGAAAAGGGGTCAAATTAAAGAAAAAAATGTGTCCCAAAGGTATCCCTGGCCAATTATGATTTATCTTATCTTTTTGGAGTACATTTTATATCATTCGTATATGTTAACTGTCTTATCTCTAGCATTAAGCAGCACTTTGGAGTGAAGATAGTTTAAAAACAAAAATACTGATAAGATGAAAAAAAAAGTGCTCCCAAAAGTTACGATAAAGCATCAAGTGAGAAGACAGTTCACATAAAAAACAGAATTAAAGACAAATAATAAGTACCTACTGCTAAAACTAAAGATAAAGCTGCAGGGGTCATTGATTTATCAAACAATACTTAAATAGTAAAACTTTTTTAGCAGCATTTTCTCTGAACAATTTTGTACACTTTCCTTCCTTCCGGGCTTCTTAAATATTTTGCAAAAAACATTTCTTCGCAACAAAGCATAAAAACTCGTTCCTCAACACCATTATTACGAGAGGAGATCCTATAACGAAAAAGTTTGTACCGAATTATGAAACTGATGGCAAAGAATGCGGCATTTATTGTCACTTCAATGAAATAGTTGAATTAAATTATTTCACAACAAATTCACAATATCAGAAACATAAAACTTAACAAAAATTTATAAAAAAGTTCAATGTTTTTTGTAACTAATTTAAATCCCTTCCGTCATCGTTGTCGTCATCGGCGTCGTCGACGTCGACGTCGTTGTTGTCATCGTGATCGTTTCGGGAATAAATTGATTTTGTTTAATTACCACTTAAAACTTTTCACAGAATTTGCAGCGCGAGTTAATGAGATGGAGATGATAATTACTGCTTGCTTGGTTGGCTGAAGCCATCGTTTCTGGTGCTGGCCATATAGCCCCGTTGGACATCATCATCATCGTCATCGCTTCGTCGTCGTCGGTCGTCCATTGCCATCATTGTCGGTGTTTCCTGAATGAAACGATATTTACCAAGTGTCTTTCACGGTTTCACGTTGCAAGTTGCACGTTGCAGTTCCGGGCTTAACATAAATAAATTGATTAAAACTTTCAATGATGTTGTAAATTGAGGAAAACCAAAAATTTAATTATAGTCCAAACGAGTGCTTTTCTTTTCGCCTCCCTTTCCATCATTCATTTCTCTGAAATTTTATTTGCACGTGAATTTATTTAACACAGGCAGGACTTCAAGGATGAGGGAATAAGATGAATTTGTTATACACCTTCGATTAAAATTCGCAAAATCACCGAACAACATCATGAGAACACAACTTGAGAGGGAGTTTTAATTTTTCAATTTGGTATTTTCATCGTACAAACTTGCAAAAACATTCGACCAAGTGCGCGGTTTGGTCGGATTTTCAAGAATTCTTGAAGCTGCAGCAATCACATAAGGGGTGGAGGCGATACACAACACTTAGCTGAGGTGCGTCGTTTGATCGAAGGACGTGTCTCTAACCGTACCAGCAGCGTGCTGCCCTTGGAAAATAAGTGGAAAATCTATTAAAATTAATTATTTGCAAGTGGTTATGCAAGACTTTTCATTAAGGTTGCATATTTTTTTATTTTTTTTTTGTATAAGGGGACTCACGAGAACTATAAGAACGAAAAACTTTATACCAGAGATTTTCAATTGCATAAAAGATGGAACTTTTTCGTCTAAGAAAGGATAAAGTTTTCTTTCCAAGTTTAAACGGAAGGAATATTTTCGATTTAGCAGCAAGCGTTGTTGAAATTAATCTTACTTTTTAGTTTGTTTAGCATTACAAAAAATTAAATGCATTAGGTAGCTATTATAATTTATTTTATATAAAATTTCTACCTTGTATATAAGTTTCTTCAAAGTTATTTATGTAGATGAATTTGTAGTACCTACTTATACACATATGTGTATTATTTTAAAGTAAAATACATAATTAGTAGATAAAATAAAATAAAAAAAATTCTAGTGATGAAACTTGGCAAAAAAGTTTCTTACATTTATCTTGAGAATACAAAATTCTGAGCTTATGTCGAGTTGATTAAATTAAGAAAAAATTTGTACCACTAAAGTTTATAATAATTATCAAATTACTAAAAACCCAAAGCAATTTATTAGTGAGATGTTTTTTGGAAAAGATATTTTTAAATTTAACACAGTCAATGGCAGTGCGCTTGTTTTTTTTTCAAAATTATAGAAATTTGAAAATAATATTATTTTTTTAACATTGAAAATGTTCGTGTAGGATCGTTTTGAGAAAATGATGATATAACCGAAATGATTAAATGAACAAATGAATTCAATGATATTGAAAGAACTCCAACGTAATTTCAAAAAATATTTTAAAAATTTTTTAAAAATCCAAATTTTTTTTTTTTTTAATTTTGATATCCAATATTATGCTACTATTGTGTAAAAAATTTCACTAAAATCGGCTAAACAAATAATGAGATAATCAAAAACCAAAAAATAGTTCTATGAGAGATACATTTTTAATCGATAGATAAATTTTTTTCCAAAAATATGGTAGATGGCACTGATATAAGCTGATATAAAAATTTTATCGAAATCATAGGAGTCATTTTTGAGAAAATTTTCCTTACCGTTTTTTTAACATTTGTGTGGGAGGTACCGTTATTTGTAGTCAAAAGAATAAATTTTATTTAAAATCTGCTAGATAATGTTTAAAAAACTACTGGGTGCTAAATTTGATAAAAATCGATTTATAAAGTTTTCAAGAAAAAAATTTGAAACTTTTAAGACTTTTTTAAACATTTGTCAAAAAAAGTGATCAAAATCGTTTGAATCACAATTTAACTGTCGAAAATATGTATGTAGATATCTATATTTGATCTTCAATTGGTGGACTTTGGAACATTCTTATAATTTGATAAATCGAATCTTCTTTGATGATTTCATTTGCGACTAGATCTAAAACAATATTTTATTAAAAAATTAATCGAAATGCGACTGTGAATAATACAAAAAAGATGGTGGTTTTTTCAGTATGTGCGTATATGTGTGTAACTACATCAGTTAAGTTATCCTCGAGTACCTATACTGGCGACAGTATATTTACTCAACGTGTCCTCAACTGCTGGTTATAAGAATGCTATATTTGTTGAAATAATATACTAAGTTTGCTTTATAGCTATGGCTCCATCTGTTGATAACAGATAAATCCAGTTGGCTTTATGGATATCTTTACGACGAACGAACGACGAACTTAACAAAAACCTAAATAATTCAAACCACTTTTGTTTGCAATGTTTTTTGAAATTTCATCAATACTCATCAAATTTTCCAATCTCAGACGCGACTGCAAAAAAAAAATAATAATCATAATTCTATTTAAATTCAAAATGAATTTCTATAGAGGATGTCTGGGTTGTATATAAAGGATCACGAAGGAGTTAGTGTTGCATTGCTTTTGCTGTTATTATTGTTATTATTATTCATAGACATTGTGTACCTGATACGAATTGGAATATATCTTCATCAAAATAACTGAATTTTAAATCAGCTTCAGGAACGTAGTTAGATGAGAAAGAGCCACAGGGAACTAAATAAATTGTACCGCCTTAAAATTTTTTTGAAAAACTGGTTTCATGTTTGTTTTTAAACAATACAAAATATTTAAAAAAAAATTAAAAATCTTAATATATGGAATTTTTTAAAAAATCTCAATATATGTATTTTTTTATTAATAGATAATACATATTAATAAATAAATAAATAATATTAATAATAATATTAAAAAACTTCTGGGTGCTAAGTTTGATAAAAATCCATAAAGTCGTTTTCGAATTATTAAGTTCTCAAAAAAATTTTGAAACTTTTTTTAAAAATCAAAAAAAAAAATTTAAATTTTTGGTGTTCAATATTTTTAAAACTTTTTTAAATATTCTCCATAAAATAATTGATCATATTTAAAAAAAAAAAATTATTATTATAACCAAAAATAGCGGTACCTCCCGGCTCACATACAAAAGTTTAAAAACCGGTAAGGAAAATCTCATTATTCTCAAAAACGACTCCTACGATTTTAATACAAAAGTTTACATATACCAATATCAGTACGAGCTGCCATGTTTTTGGAAAAAATTGAATATCTATCGTTTAGTAACGGTATCTCTCATAGAAACACTTTTTTGGTTTTTGAGTATCTCATAACCTGTAGAACCGATTTTAATGAAAATTTTTACACAAGAGCTTCTAATAAGTTTAAATAATATTTCATATCAAAATTTTCAAAAATACAAATTTTAGATTTTTTAAAAAAAATAAAAATAATTGTTTGAAAATTCACGGGTACTTTGAAAATGCGAAGATGATTTTTTTTCAAATTTATTTTTTTAATTCTGCATTTATCAACACTAAAAATGGTGTACCAATTTTTTCTTCTTAAAAATGTTTCCAAAATTGTATGTATTAAAAATTAATAAAAAAAAAAAAACTATAAAATATAGGCTGCCATAATTTAATTCTTTTAAAATCACACAAATGGATCTTAATTATACAGACTTCAAACCACAGTATGACTGCACATAAGAGCAAGTTCGGTGCATTTTATTTTAAATCGAGTTGACTAGTTTAATTTAGCCTAATGAGTTTGCAGGTTTATACTAACCATATGTTTGTTCTTTAACTTAAACCGAGTTTTACATTTTTTTTTTGACCGATCTTTTTTCTGTGTGTAGTTATAACAATCCATTTGAGCATTGCAAAGGCAGCCAAATTTTATTTTAAATCAATGATTTTTTTTTCATAAAAATTTAAAAATCAAATTGTTTTATAGAAGGCGCCTTGATTAGCTTGGAAACAAATAATAATTGAGTTTCTCTTGCGAATGCGACAAAGGAAATACGACCATGAGTTGAGTCTCTATAGCTTGATGTACACTTGGACACACAGTCGCACCACCAACGTCTAAATAATAATTTACATATTTACAGAACAATTGCGTACATACACATATATATGTAGATACTCATAAACATAAATATCTGTTCGAAAATAGTTGTTCAAAATGGATGTGGTTTGTATGAAAAGGGTTATAAGGATAGAGTAGTCATTCTGAACATATTATATTACCTGATGCGTCTCATTTTTGTTGAGCATTGCAAATTTTTTTTGTGAAATAAACTTGACGTCATTATGTCGATATTGATATTATGTCTATAATTTCATTTATTAGGTATGTTAAAACGATATTGATATATATAGGCTTTTCTACATATCAAGTTAGCTTATGTTCACCAGCTTTACCCTTAAGCCTAAAATCCTAGAATTATCCTAGAAATTATTGTAATTTTATCACTAATAACAGAATCTTATCCTGAGGAGTGGGGTTTAATTTTTTTTAATTTTTTTAATAACCATTATCGTTTCGATTTCTATTGAATGAATGGATGTAAATATTTTTGAACTCATCACACTGCCACTGTAAAGGTAGAACTTAAAGATTATAATAGAAATAGTTTCCAATTATCATTCTATATATGTACCTATATTTAATATATAAAGAGTATAAATACACCCCAACCCTCAAGTTAATGGTTTTCATTTAACAAATTGAAAACGCTAATTGATTACTTTGTTTGTTTTTGCCATTTTGGTATCTCGTATATTGAATGTCGAACATTGTTGTTTGTGAACAAAGCGAAAAGAGGATATATAGATGATGGTATAAATGGTTTGTAACCGATGTAGAAGTTCATCCGCATTGCTAAATACAATTGGTGACAAATATAACTCCCTCGAGGAAATATAGCGCCCGGATACCGGAAACGTGGTATATTTCTCATTGTCCATTCCATGCTGCATTGTAACTAAGTATAAAATCAATATAGTTCTAGTTGATGATAATGAATTGAAGGAGCATTGTCCTGAATCCTGATGGCTGAGCAGTGCTACTATAAAGGTTTCATATTATAATAGAGCAGAGGGTTTAGTTTTGTTGGTCTGGGAAATTATATAATGCCCCAGCTGAAGTACAATTAATGAGCATCAATTTTATTGATGTTTTATGTTGTCCAATGGAATGTCAAATGATATACATAATATGATAATTGATATAGTCATGTTGAAAAATTTTCATTACAAATTTACATGCATTATTATTTATCAATTAGAAAAATTTTTGGAATTTCCCTCGAAAATTCAATTAATTTTAATTTTTACATGCAATTAAATTTTTCAGTTTTCTAAATATATATTTCTTGTTTCTGTTTAAAATTGAATACGATCTTTTTAGTAAAATTTTGTTTTTTTTTTTTTAATTTAAACAAAAAAAGTTTAATAGAACACTTGGTTTTTCCAAATTAAAAATCGTATTTTTAGGTTTTGGTATTTTTATTATTATAGGACATCTTGGGACATTTTCAAGGTACTAAAACTAATATTTAAATACAAAAATAACATTTAAGTATGCGTGGTGAATTTAAGATTAAAAATATCAAAATTTATTGGATTAGATTTGTTCTAATTAAAATAAATTTTAAACAAATAACAGAGAACTTTTATTATACTTTTCTATTTACTTTTTTTCTATTTGGCAATGTTGTGACAATTATGTTAGTTGGTTTCGAAGAACTCATACTTGGCTTATAAGCTCGCCCTGGCAGACACCTATTAAGGAAAGTGACGCATCGTCAATATAATACTTTTTTTAAACTACACGGTGAATGTGAATCGCAAAAGAAGCCACCAAAACCAAGTGTTTGTAAGTTAAGTCAAGTCTAAAAAAAACTTGTTTGAGAAGGGGTCGGTCTATATTCCCCATAAAGAAACTTCAAACTCGTAATTTTATAAGTGAAAAAAGAATCTGTGCTCTATCGATCGAAATGCGAAAAAATCTTATCCGCGTCGATCCGCATTTAAAAGTTAGAGCGAAAAAACCTTTTACACATAACGACTTTTCATATATGCAAAATTTTACTTTGAGTTTGTTTTATTAAGTCCGATTAACAAGTATATATATACTTGTACTTATTTTCTCTGTCTCCTCTCCGTTTATTAGTCCTAATTCGAACTTTAAACACCTCTTGATTTTAGGTCTTTTAGTTTTTCAGAAAACTGAAAATTTAAAAAAAAAAAATTTTGTATTTTTGTATTTAGTATATATAGTTAGTTTTATAAAAATCAAATTTTAAACTGATATAGCATTTAAGATTCCTTAAAGTATGAAATATATAGTCCCCAAATTTCATATCCCTTCTTCCAAAACTTACCACTTTTTACATTTCCTATGTCAATTTTTATATAATAAAAGTGCAAAAAGGGGTAATTTCAGTTTATTCGATCCCTATAATAACGTTATTTTCATGAATTTTAATTTTCTGAAAAAAGAAATTTATTTACATATATATCCACTTTCAATCGGGTTTATGACGTTCGACTAAAAATTGATAAGATTACTAAATACAGTATTAAACTTGCACTTAAAGTCAAAAATTGAAAAAAAAAAGGTCATAATTTATTTTTAATAAAAATAAAAAAAAAAGGTATTTTTTTTTACAATTTTTTAGTGAAGTTTAAACAACTTGATTGAAATAAAAAAGTAAATTTCTGGCTTAAAAACCAAACATAATTTAATATTACAACTGTTTCTGTTCGTTTTTAATAAATCTATATCCGTTTTAAGTAAATATTTTAAAATATTACCCCTCCAATTTTGTTATTTTTTTGCGAATTGTTCCCAACTTTTTGAAGAGTTTGACCTTTATTTAGAGCGCCATCTGCCATCAACTATCTTCAGAACCAAACAAAAAATTTTGTTTTGAATTATGGAATTATGGCTGGATTTTCGATCTATGTGTGGCAGGATGGTATGAAGACTAGAGATAAAGAACAATAAAAGAAAGTCAAAGTATGATTTCCTGAGGTAACATTGGGTGCGAAAAAAAAGAGTTGGTCAATTTGAAATAGTGCAATCCTTCAATTACAATATCATTTATTGAAATTCTAAGCATCTATCGACAAACTGTATAATCGATTATTCTAATGGCACGCGATGTTGTGTTGAACATTTTTTTTTTACAACTTTTGTTTGTTACAAAATAGGTAGGTACAGTAACATTGTACCTGTTAAATCCCATTAATTATGAATATTTGTTCGATACATTAATATTTCAACTGGTCAATTTCATTATACAATTAATTTTTGTCTTCTCTCACAAAAAAAATAATATAAGAACAGAAGAAAACAATAAAGAAATATATATACGAAGTATAAATTACAAAAAAAAAATTAACGTCAATAAACCCATATCATAGAACAAATGTATCAAAACTACAAACATACATAAATTCAAATATACAAACACAAGCACACATATATACATTTATATACACAAAATAATAATATATTGTCACAACATTTGCCTATCGCTCAATTGTCATTATTGTCGACCTCTCCAAAAACACAGACAGGGGACAAAATATTTTCATGTTGATGTTTAATCCTATCAATTTTCATATCGATAAGGATAGATGATATTATTTGCCATACCATCAAAAATGTATATATGCTTTCAGTATCATATCCAATATAGCCCCCGAACAGTAATCAGTCCCGAAAACCAGGAACTTTCTCAGGGAGGTTAAGGTATTTTTTGTTTGATAAATCTAAAAATGCCAGTAAATTCTTTTGTATCTCATTTATTTAATAAGATTCAGAACTGCTTTCATTTTTCCTAATGTATTTTAGTGTGACACCAAAAATAAGACCCCATAGAAAGTATTTGTCCAAGAAACTTTCACAAAAATATTATAATTAATACAGCTAAGATTATTTGAATTCTGATAAAAATTCCCTCAGCTTTGGTCGCTAAAAAAAATTAAAATGAAAAATAATATATTAATATTATATAATATTTTGTTAAATTTAAATGAACTCTGTTGGTGCGACCAGAAGAGCGAATCCTAACAAAAAATGTTGTCTCAGTTTTTTTTTTTTTAATTTTTCCCTCAAAATTGAGGAAACGAATCCAATTTTGTTTATTACACCAAAATTTCCGTGAGGAATCCAGTTTATGAATTTGAGAAGTGAGATTCTGATAGACATTATATTCCCAAAATATATAACCGCTTGGCATAATGATGAATGGTTGAGTTGAGAGTTTTAATTCAATAGGTAATGGTTCTATACGAGCTGTCACCCAATTTGTTTTATTTTATTTTGTTTTATTTTATTTTACTTTTTTTTATTTTATTTTCTTTTCTTTTCTTTCCTTTCCTTTTATTTTATTTTATTTTATTTTATTTTATTTTATTTTATTTTATTTTATTTTATTTTATTTTATTTTATTTTATTTTATTTTATTTTATTTTACTTTATTTTATTTTATTTTATTTTATTTTATTTTATTTTATTTTATTTTATTTTATTTATTTTGTTTATTTTATTAAGTATTTTAACTTATTTAATTTATTGTATTTCATTTCATTTTTTATTTTATTTTATTTTATTTCATTTTATTGTATTTTAACTTATTTTTTTTATTTTTTTTATTTTATTTTATTTTATTTTATTTTATTTTTAATCAGATGGATTGTGCATTGCTCCTCCTTTGCACCCACCTAGATCCACGCTTGACAAAAACTTCTACACATTATATATTTTATTTCCTGTTTTGTTACAATTTCAATGAGGATTGTTGTTGTTGTTTTTGTTATCTTTGGCTTACAACATCCACTTGGTTTACTTCGATTGAACAGAGACGTATACAATATACATATACTCGTATAGTAAAGAAATTTTATATGACAACGTTTGTATGTTATAAATGAAAAATAGTTTGACACTGAATTTGAAATAAATATAACATGGAGAAAATATTTGGGTCAAAAAATAAATTGTTTTCAGTTACTTTTATTGATGATTTAATAAAAAACCAAAACAAAAATCAATATTTTGAGATAATGCAAAACAAAAATTGGCTTTCGCAAATAGTAGTTAAATTTTAAATTTTAGAGATTTTTTTAAAAAAATATCCAAAATTTCTAAGCATTTTTTTCTAAATGAATGATTAATAAAAGGGCAGATTTTATTAATAAACATTTAATTCTTGTATTAAATTTTCATGAGTTAATTTTTAAAAATAAAATAAGTCTTTGTATGATATCAAAACAGAGTTGTAGTATAATTAGCGTGTTTTTATGCAAGACAGGAAAAAAACGACGTCGGTGCTCAACAATTTACGCATGTTAAATGCAACGACAATTTAACCCCTGCGGGTTAACCTTAACCCAGAGAATTTACGAAGCTTAACTTAAACGTCCAGAAAAACTGTGTTACCAGCGTGAATTACATGATTGTTTATCGATAGTTTGAATTACATACTTGCTATCGATAGTTTGTATGAAAACTACATTTTGTTTCTTTGATGGCGTCGCTAATCCCCGCTGTCGTTTTTTTTTCAACTAATTGTCCCCGGGATTGACAAAAAAATAATAAATATGCATCTATTACAAATAACCCCCCTAATAATTATTAAGGCAATTGTTAGTGCGTTAAAGGCTATGGAGCTGGAAGGAGTTTTAGTATCGAATCCTAGACTTAAATAAAAATGTTTCTCAGGGATACTATAACGATAAGCGACAAATCCTTCAAGAGTATGTGTCTTTTGTCATGATAAAATGTTTTTCATCCCAGCCTTTCATATTCTGCCGAAATTATTACTATAGAACATGCATTTAATAAATTAGAGGAAATGGTAAAAAAAAACGTATGAGACATGTTCTGTAAATTACTACAAAACCTATTTAAGATAATGAGGTAAGCAAAAATCGGCGTCTGAATTCTTGATGCAGTATGAATTTAGAGCAATTTTATTAAACAAATATGTAATTTCTTTTGTATATGTATATGTATTCCGTGGTTACTGCAGTCTTCAAAGCAACACTTTAACTCCTCCCGGAGCATAGGGCAGCAACAAATACCTTCCATCTATCCCTATATTTTCGTTAGGTTTTCTCAAGGTGTGACCAATCCTTTATTTTTGTATAATATCGAGATCCACTTTTCTAATTAAGCAGTCCTTTTTCACAACACTCAACATTAGATATAGTTTCTGGCCAACTAATCTTGAGAATTTAGCAGAATGTAGTCTGCTCGAGATGTTGGCGGAGCATTTCCCCGTTTCACAGGCATACAACAACACACCTAGATTTAATGTTGGACTCGAAAAGTCTCAGCTTGGTGCGTAGCGTTATGTTGATTGAAATTCCATACAGGGGAAATAATTCCATCCATCATCAATTGAAACGATATTGACTAGGTAGTTGAATTGTGAGACACTCTCAATAGTCTCCTGATTCTTAAACCAGTCAGCTCTTCTTTCACATTTAGTAGTTGGCACATTTGATCCAAACTAAACACAGAATGCTGTCCACTATCCAAGACGAAAGACCTAGCGCTGTCCTTGATAATAGTGACTATTTTTTCAGGAATACCCCTCCATGATAAGTGATCTCCAGATGTATTTGCTGTCTGCCTTCTCAAAATCAATGAACATAATCTATATGGGGCGACTAGTACTCAGTTGTTCAATGATTATTCGCAGTGTTAATGTGATGTGAGGGATGACTATATCGTTTCCCCTATCCGCTCGAGAACAACAGTAGCCATTTATTTCAGGAACACAGACGGAATAGTTATAACACGCCAGTTACTACAATTTTTGAGATCTCTTTTCTTTGGTATCTTCACAATAAAACAATCCTTCCAGTATTTGGGATAGGTAAAGTTCTCCCATACATCCTGAACTAACAGAAGCAAAATATCAGCCGCTGTTTCAGGATCCACCTTCAGGAATTCGAGCTGTTTTTAGTTGTCTTTAGAAGAAGGATCTCACTTTTAAGCTCTGCACTGATTGTAGTTAAAGTTTTTAACATTTTTAAAAGAAAAATAATAATAATAATAATAATGATAATAATAATAATAATAATAATAATAATAATAATAATAATAATAATAATAATAATAATAATAATAATAATAATACTCTGATTTAAAAAAATATTAAGTGTCCCGCTTTCAAAATATAGATAATATACTTAAAAAAAAAATATAAAAAAAAAATCTTTAAAAACCTACAAATAATACTTACAATGGTTTACACAATTTTCTTTAAATCAATATCGTTAGAGCCGAGTTAGTTTCCGAGATGAATACGCTCTCTCATAAAATTCGGATGGTAGGTAAATTTTGGAGCTACAAAATTTTCAATATCCCATCTTGAGAATCACATTAACCTTAAGTTTAAAATTTTGAAGAAAATCGCTTTAGTCGTTTAGGAGGGTATAGGTCGAGGTGTAGACATATTGACGTATACAGTAAAAACAGACGGAATTTTAGATTGAACTTTTTCGTGTTATCTATCATCGAATTAAATTTTTTTTTACATACGAATCCATAACTTTCCCTATAGGACCTATACCCTACACTTAAAGTTAAAACGCTCAGATACCAATCAGTTTGAAATTCTGATAAATAATTATTAATCCCACAGGATACAAAACAGACACCCTTTCGACAAGCATCTTTCAACATGTATTCACCTTAATTTCCAAACCACCACCTCTATGCCTATGTACATATTCATATCTCCACATAAGTATACTGGTACGTCTTTCTGATACCCGCATTTAAATATATAACATTCATATACCTACCCAACTGAAGTTAAAATAAAACACCGAAAACCCATTTGCAACACTTGAGTCTTGATGATATCTCAGTTCATGGCACAACACCCTTAACCTAGCCCCTGCAACTATACAGCTAACGCATTTACAAAAGGTATAAAGCAAGTTGTTGTTGTGGAAATGTAGAGAACAGGTAAAACGGTTTATTTATGTAAATTTTTCGTTTTTCGGCCTATTTTCCTCAACAACAGTTTACCATATTTCCGTTGGTTGTTTTTTTTTTTTTTTACAGACATGGTATTTGGTTACCGTTTTTGTGTATGATTAAGGATAACTCTCCATATTTAGTGATTTGTTTACTTAATTAATCTTATGCTTTTATAATGATGTAGATATAACTTTCTTTCTATACACATATTGCAAAGAATCATTACCCCAAAAGTTGTTGGCAAAAAATCAATTCACAAAGTTGTCTGATTATTATAAGTGTTTTCGTTCGCTGAATTTCAATTATGTTTTATTTGAGATAGCACATTCAAACTAGCATTAAAAATCAAAAACAAAAATTTAACTTGCTGAATTTTGGATTTTGTTCATCATTGTCGAATTGTTTGGAAAGAAAAAAATGTGTAGAGCCAGAAAATGTTCAGCTTGAATTTTTAACCATTTCATGTCGGTATATAAAGTTATTTTTCAAAAATTTGTTTTTAGTGTTTTTACCAAACAAACAAATAAACTGAAAACTTGGAGCAAAAATAAATAAATTGTTAGCTGAGGACGCCTCCAAAATTTGTACACAAAAAGAAAAGAAATTAACTTCACCATTTCTGTTAAACCACCAATTTATCTTGCCTTATTTGTTGAATAAGAATTACATAACTTTAAATTCAAATTAACTGAATTTTAGTTTAAAAAGTGCAATTCCAAAATCTAAAAAATAATTTTTGCAAACAAATTTTACTTTTCAATTGTAATTTTTTTGTGCCAAGCCGAAATTTTTAGCGCGAAAGTTTTTATTAATTAAAATTTTGAAGTAAGCTTTGAAGTGAAATGCCAAAAATGTGCCATTTTCTTATTTAAGCGGACTAAAAATGCGTTTTCTTAAACTAGAAATTTAAATACAAAATATACACGAATGGTAATGAAACCAAACTTCCTCTTGTATACCTAAAAAAAATGCAATAGGCTTGTTTTTTTGCGAATTCATAAATGGTGTTTATTTAGACGTGTGGTTTTCAAGGAGAAATAAAACGCATATAATTTAATATTATGGCCAAGAATTTAACGTTATTATAAACATAAGTGTTTGCAATTATGTTTTAAAAATGATTTCGGGCAAGTGGCCGCCGCAGCTGGCTCTAATAAATTCCAGCCGAGAGGCCCAATTTTCGACCAATGTTTGCAGCAATTGGGGCCGAATGTCAGCAATAACGTGCCGAATATTCTCTTCCAAGGCGTCAATCATCTTGGGTTTATCTGCGTTGACAAGCGACTTCACATAACCCCACAAAAACTAGTCCAGCGGTGTTAAATCGCACGATCTTGGAGGCGACGCCACAGGCCCATGACGCGAGATAATGCGCTCACCAAAAGTTTCCTTTAATGAATTGATTGTTTTCTTTGGCTGTATGGAATGTAGCACCGCGCCGTTTTGTTGGAACCAAAGGTCGTCCACATCAACATCCTCCTATTCAGGCTCTATAGCGTTCCCCATTGACTGTAACATTATGGCCGGCTTCATTTTTGAAGAAATATGGACCAATGATTCCCTCTGCCCACAACAAGCAGTGAGTTTTTCAGGATGCAACGGCGCCTCAACAATGGCTTGTGGATTATGATCACTCCAAATACGACAATTTTGCTTATTAACGTACCCATTCAACCAAAAGTGAGCTTCATTTCTGAACAAAATTTTCTTGTGAAAATCGGGACCGTTGGCCATCTCGAACCATTATTTTGGTAATAAATTTGCACAATTTGCAAACGTTTTTCAGGGGTAAGTCTATAGCGAACCAAACTTAGCACAAATCAAGTGACAGCTGTCAAAAAGACCAACTCCGAAAAAAGTATTGCCAGATTGAAAACCGCACATCTAAAAAAAAAACCCCCTTTACAAACTACAGTTAAAAATTCCAAGCCTGTTCTATACTTGTTTCAAATTAACTAAAATTACTTTATATTAATAGAATCAGAATTTATTAAAATGCAATTTTGAAATAGTAAGCCAGAGATTCAGATAAAATTCATCAAAAAAATAAACTACTTTCATTGAAAAAACCACAACAGCTGATTTTGACAATTTTCACAAATCTCTTCTAACTTGTTCCACCTCAAAAGCAAGTGCAGAAAATCCTGTTCTAAAGTGCTCTTAACTGTCCCAAACAGAGTCATTGAACAGCAAAGTAATCCAGAACAGTTAAGAACAGAAAATTTCTTATTGAACAGCAAAAACTTGTACTTTTATGTTCTAAAGTGTTCCCAACTGTTCCAAACAGAATCATTGAAAATACCTAATGGTTTAATAATTTTATGACCTATGAAATAATTTTCAAAGAATAAAAAGTTTGTTCGATATTTTTTTTTTTGTTTAAAAAATTATTTTCAAAATTTATAAATGCGCAATATTCTTTGAAATATTTAAAAACACCAGAAAGAATTCAACAAAATTGGTGAAGCCGTTAAAAATTTTTTCAGAAAACTTTTAAATCCTTCCGTAATGCGAAATTTTTCAGTAAAAATCTAGAAGAAAGTTTTCTTACAATTACTTTGTTCATAACAGGTACGAAGTGTAATCAAAATTGTTAAAGACATTTTTCAGAAAATTTGAAAACCGAAGTGGTTCAGTCTTTTGGTTCCTTTTATTGGATATGCTTAACACTTCAAAGCAAGACACTAAAACAAAATCCAAATTTGTCAGATTTTCTTTCGAAGTCAATGATTAATTATACTGAGTTTAAAAATGAAAATAAACAACAAAATGAATTTTTGATGTTTTTGTATAAATGTCAAGTTAGCGAAGCATGAATTTGTGATGCTTTTTCGTTGTAACTGAGTTGGACACCGAGTCCAGGATTATTCCCAAAAATGCAACAACATTTGGTTTTTAAGAGTCTAAATTCCGAATAAAAATGGTTGTATTTATTTAAAAGAAATTTTTAAACAATAATTTATACACAATTTGTAGATTATGGAAATATTAACATTTAAATTTAAATTTTAATGTATACGCACATTTTATTTTTCTATCATTTAATATGCGCTAAAGTATTTAAGAATTTAATTAGTTTGTATTGCTCAGATCATATAAATAAATTAAAATTTCAAAAAACCCTCTTCTCAAATGTGCAAAAATTGTGCACCTCAAGGACTAGAAACAAAAATAAATACAAATGTGCAATATATTTAATTTATTCAATGTGCATTGTATGAATTTAACCCACCATATACCTATTCCGCACAACACACAGAAGTATACAGCACACATCCTTCATATAATGAGCATTTTAGCCCGCAGTTGGTGTTTTCATTTCCCTACAATAAATATTGGTTAAACGTTACCCGGCGTGTCACATTATGAGCTTCACACTTAACAAGGATAATTAACGTCAAGTGCCGCCAGGAAAATAACCATCCTTTTGCTCTTATATATATGTAGGTACTTTACGTGCATCGCCTCACTATATACAAAACGACAACGACGATGACGATGACGACAGCAACTTTTGCTCTTCCAACAATTTTTGTCCTTTGCCAGTAGTTGTTTGGTGGGATAGTACTGGTTCTGGATTGTATACCATATACCAAGTCCCTCATAATGGTGCGTGGGTTTTATTATGATGGCGAATGGGGAGTGAATTTTCTGCTTTAAAATAGTGAATTTTTCAAAAATGTAGATTTCTTATCGTGTGCTTAAATATTTTTACGGACTTACTCTCTGCCAGTTGTACGGATGCAATAATTGCTAAAAAAAAGAAAAGAAAGCGACGGACAAAAAAAAGCAAACATTCATATAATGATTGCGAATAAAATCCTTAAGTAGGTATCGTACATTTGTGACTTTTTCTCAACAGGATTTTGAATCAAGTAGAGATACATTTTCTTTCATTTGGAAATGTGTCACAGTTTTTGCAATCGTTCCGTATTTTTTAAAGATGCATTTCATTTAAGGTTTAGTGAATATTTAATAGTCTTTGTATTTAATAAAAATGAGTATCTATATCGAATGAAATTTGAAAATCAATTTTATTTCTACATAGGCTAGTATAGTTGTCAAAATACAGTCTAAAACGGATAGAAAGGTTTGCTTCAAGTGTTTAAAGTAAAGACAACTTGTAAAAAAAGTTGGAAGCAGGGTACTTTTGATTATAAAAAAATAAAAATAAAATAAATCCCTTTCCCTATTTTAACTTTTTTTAAATACATAATATCGATTTATTTCGTTTTCTATTTCTCCAAAAAAAAAAGTGTACCTAAAGGCTTAAACATGTTCATGTTAATGCCCTCAAAAATAGAGACTTTCCAGATAGTTTTAAAAATTATTTATAAATTTTAAAAATAGATTCGAGTTTCGCAATTGCCACGATTGGCCTTAAACGACAATTATCGATTCTGGTTTTTGACAATTTTATGAAAAATTTACGGTCCCAAACAACACGTCAATATCCTTTATTAAATGCTGATTTTACAGTGAATTTTTCATTAATTTCAACTAAACTCATATGGAATGCAATTTTTTTACATGGTACCTTTAGGAGTGGAATATTTTAAAATCTGTAGATAGCGGTTAAATTTCGTCTTGGCATAACTCATCTTGTTTTTTCTGGTTTCCAAGATATTCATCGCAAAGCCTGCGTTTTCTGTATTTCATAAAATCTGTGTTTTGGCTTTAATTGAAGAGAACAAACAAATGTATTGCATTGGAAAGTGTCGTTAAAATGATCGAATTTTTTACGCAAATTTTCTCCCCAACTTTGAGGCGTTGACAAATTGAGTTTTTTCTTAAGGCTGCCAGAAATCAGAACTGTTTCGAATTTCTAAAAGAAATCAATATTTGGTTTGAAATAAAATCCATTTATAAAAAGGAAAAATGGACCACCAAAAAAAGGAAAAATAATTTATTAAAAAAAGCATTGAAATAACATATTATTCGAGAAATTGTTTTGATAATGGAACAAATTAATCATAAAAACAATTTTGAAATTCAGATTTTTTGAGTTTCTTTTCAAGTTTTGCTATTAAGTATCTATACCAAGTATGGACAAAATTGTTGATAACAAAAACACCAAAAGAAAAGTTGCGCAACGACGGTTTTAGAATTAAAAATACAAGATTAATTAAAAGACAAACATTATTTAGGTACTACACAATATTTTAGATTCTCCAGAATTTTGATATATAGAATTCTGGATATGGAATACAGAATTATGTTCAAACTGAATTTTCATTTTCAATTCATTTACAGAATTTTGGAATACAGAATAACGACCACTTACAAAACAAAATAAAATTATATTAATGACACCTCCAATAGAAACTTTTTTTTTGATCTTGGCTTTTCTTAAAACGGCTCAACTGATTTTGATTAAACTTTCTTTGGACAACTTTTTGAAATATAGTAGCTATTGTGTAGATACTAAAATTTTCAAAACATTAATTTTCGGATTTAAAAAAAAGGTTCTGAATATTATTGGCTATTATTTTCACAAATTATCCAAGTGACAAACGCAACTTTTAAATTTATTCTTCATTATCATTTTGGAGAATTTGTGAGAATAAAAGCCTAAAATTAGCTCGAATTTTACATTCAGCTATTATATTAACATTCTTATAGTACGTTCTTTTCAATTTCAACTATCTTATTAAAATACAATTTTGAAAACGAGCTTCTAGTTAGTTAAAAATCATTACCTACATTGTTTTTCAAACAGAAAATTTTCGATTTTTGAAATTTAAAGTTTTAAGATTTTCTTCTTATTAAATTGGTTAGCGTTGATGTCCACACTATTTCAGATGTTATTTAATCAATTTATTTCTAATAATGTTGGTTTTTAACAGTAACACGGTCGACTTTTTTGTACTCACCAAATACTATATACTACACTTAATATTATTATAGTTATACCTATTTTAATTTATATTAAAACACGTTCTCAATTATAATATTTAAGACCATAAAATCTATGAACCATAAAATAGGAATTAAATTTGTTCCAGTAAAATTAAGCATTTAATTTCGATCAATAGGACTTTTTAAAACTAAGCTTTTTAAATCGACATTATTGTTTAAAATGTTTTTTTCTGAGTTAAAAAATCAAAAATCAAGTTGCATAAATTAAAATAAATTTAGCTTTAAAATTAATTTGATTCTCTCATCAATTGTGGTAGTTTTTAATATGGAGTACAAATTTCTGTTTCATAAAATATGGCGTTCATTATCCCACAAAAATGTATTCAAGATAGAAACATTTGTGAAGCTCTACTTTTGAAAACAAGTTAAATTATGAACAGTATTTAAATTATTTTTTGTCCTAAATTAAATTTTCATTTTTATTTCTTAAAATTAAATTAAGTTTTAATAATTGGAAACACCAACCTAAAGCAAAAAATGGAGTTATCTTACTATTACAATAAACGAAACAAATAATAATTCATATTACATGAGTTGTTATATAAAAATTTTACTCAATGACTATATTTTAAGTTAAATTCCAACTAACTTTCGAAAAAAAGCCGGTTGTTTACAAAAAAAAAAATATTTAACTCCGAATTTGTATATCCACGTGTTTCGGAATAAAACAACACTTGCGCAGTTTATAGTAAAGCGATTCAATAAAATTCCTCATCTCAAGGATTTAATTCTCTCAGTAGCATATTTCCCCCAAATACTGGGTTTTCGGAATATGTTTTAGTCTTTGTTTGAATGAATGAACTCCCCATGTCTTTTGAAAAAAATTCAGTCGTTCTTTATATCTAAGCTGAACAACATCAAATGGACGATTGGTGGGTTGGCTGATTTATTTCCATATCCTTAAAATACTCTAAGTCGTTCACTATAGGAAAATATAAACCTTTAAAAATATTGGGTGCGTGTGTTTTTATTGAAGAAAATCACAACGCTTCGAACTTTGTTTCAAAGTTTTTTTTTTCTCAGCAAATCGTTCGGAAATTGAAGATGAAAAACAACTTCAACTATAAATCGAACTTCAGCAAAAAGAATTTTCGATGGTCAATTGGAAATTTACATGGCCGTAACTGAATTACTCAATTGGTGGAGAATTTGACGGTAAGTTTGAACTATAACTTAGAAATGACGTTTAGTGTTGAATTTGATTCCAAAAACACTGAACGTTTTTGGTTTAAATATTAAAAGTTTTATTTTAATTAATAAAAAACACTCATGAACTAACTTCAAGAAGTTTTTATTTAAAAAAAACCAAAAAGGTTTAAAAATAACTTACATTTATGAAATGTAAATTTTAAAATATAAATATAAATTTAATTTTGTATATTTGTATATACTGATATATTTTGTATATAAATATATTTAATTTTCTGTTCAACAAAATCTGCTTTTTTTACTTCATTTTTTAATGTTCTTTAAAACGCGTTTCGGAATTAATTCCTTCAAGTTTAGTTGAATTTGAAAAATTTCTAACTCTATAGCGCGGCAGCAATTGACTCTGCCCGGGCGCTAAAAACTTACGGTACCTGAGCTTTAAGAATCAAGAAAGATTTACATTTTTTTCTTTAATTTATACTTTTGTAAATAAAAACCTTCTGGTATACCTGTTTCTCATATACCACTTAATTAGCACTTGCAATCAGATTGCATTGCTTGTAAACAATAAGTTTGTTGATATGGGCTTATTTTTTTTAAATCTTACCCAGCAGCTCCATTAGCAATACTTGAGGAAATAAATTGCTTGGCTCATTGCCATTGCCTTGAATATTGCTAATGGAGACGCTTTAGCAATGGCAATGACAATATTGCTCAGCTGGTGGAAGGCAATTATTGATTTCCATCGCTGAGGCAATAAATTTTGACGTTTCACCTTTTTCAAAATGGTTTCTCCGCGATTTTGAATGAATTGTGCTTCGTTTTGAAATTAAAGTTGAAAAAATGAGAAATTAAGTGAATTAAAGTTTGTTTACTTTCAAAAATTGTGAATTTTTAAAACGAAAAAAACACTTGACTGTGGTCGTAATTTCTACACTGACATTTGACAACTGCAATTACTTTGCAATAGAAGGCCCACCCAGGCATTAAGTTGTCATTGCCCTTGAAATTGGCACTGCCTCAAATATTGTTAATGAAACCATAGCGTTAATTTTCAAAAAATTATTATTTATAAAAATACAATTTTCTTTTATTTAAAAAAAAATTTAAGTATTAATTATTGTGCAGTTAAAAATTAAAATTAAAAAAAAAGATCGTGAACCCGTTTTTCAAATTAAAAAAAAATACTAATATTTATTATAATTTTAAAATAATTTTTTTTTTATTTCAATGAACAATATTAATATCAAAGGTTTGAATGAACAACAACACTTGAGTGAGCTACCACCAAGTTTTTATAGGCTTATTAATATCAAATCATTTAAATCAGTTAAGCCGATAATGATTAAGTTGAAATAAAAAAAAAAACAGTTCTATGGGAGGTAATCTTAAAAATTATTGGTTAAATTAAAAGCTTCTATTTTTATTGCTGGTATTGCTACTAATTATTTTAGTTTACAGAATTTTTTGTTTAAGAAAACCGTGACATTTTTAATGAAGGTACCGTTTTTTTAGTTATATCATCAAAATCTTATCTTGTCCAAAATCCGATAAGCTAACAATTAAAAAAAACGAACAAATTATTTTCAAAATAGGTAAATATTGAGTTTTCAAAAATTACTAAATAAAAAAAAAATTAAAATTTTGGTAGCTATTAAAACTTTTAATACCTTCCACTTTTTCGGAGGTTCAGTCAAAATCTCAAAATTTTTTTTAACAAAATCGCAAGTAAAAAATCTCCCACTGTTAACTATAATTGAAATGCGATTTATTTTAAAGATAGGTACCAGTCAAAACATGAATTTTTCGAAAACAAAAATTCGGCTTAATGATCTCCAATCCAAAATCAAGCATTTAGGTCTTTATCTATAGTTTCAAATTCGATAAGATAAGTCCAATAAAACTGTATAAAAGGCCACAAAAAAGGCAAAGATATAGGCAATATAGGCATCTTATTTTCCTTCTGCCACAAAAATGTTCCCATATGACTATAAAATTTTCCTTGATATCTTGGGGAGTAATAAATTTAATTGGAAACCACTCTATATTCGATCCAAAAGGTTTTTGGCTCTGAGCTCTGTAAAAATGAGGAAACAAAAAAAGAAACAATTTCCCAATTCTGATACACACATACATATACATATCTATGAAATGAATGTAATATACCTACATATATTTTGTTTATTCTCGTTTTCCAAACCAAAACCAGAAAATTCGGTTTCTAACCCTCGAGCTGACAAAAGTTTTGCCCATTTTTGGTTTACTTTGCTTAGTTCCGCACGACTGCAAAACATTCAATGCTTCTTCGCAATCTCATGGAGGAGGTAATAAGAATGGGATTGTGGAGAGCCTTGGGCGGCGGCGGCGGCGAAGAGATCTAAGTCAAAAAGGTGCACTTAAACGGAAGCTTCATGGCAAGTTCCAACGAATCCATACCAACCTACCCCTTTTGATGGAACTTATAGCCATAAGGCAGACCTGTGGGATCTCCAACCTATATGGATGGATGTACATTGTACAACATTGCAGTAGGTACTAGTGATAATAGAGTTTTCATAGCGTTGGAATTCGTTTGGCAGGAATATAGGAGGGCTCCGCTATATACCTTAAGTGGGAATGAGTATGAATATAAGAATGTCTGGAAGGGGTCTAACGTTCGTTGGTTGTTGCACAACGTGTGTAATTAGTATTCCTGGCATGTAAATGAACAAATTTAATTTTAGCTTGCTATTTGATTTTCGTGCCGCATGAATTCTAGTGAAGAAGAGTGAAGAAACGGCAACAGAACTCAATATACTATACAGTCGTGTGGTAGTTTAGGAGCGTGCTGAAGGTATAAGTTGTTGCTTTATTGGGGGGTGTGGGTATAGGAATATAGGGATATCCTTTTATGTGAAATAAATACCAAGAGGCGCATTGTATAAAGTGAATCAATTGCGGAAGTTGTCCTTCAGCAGGGTAATAGCAATGAGAAAACGATTTAGTTGGAATTTTCGGTTAGTTTTGTTGGAATGTACGTAGAAATTTATTTTGTAGATATAGGTATGATACTCCTTGATGAGAATTTTTGCTATTGTTTTTTTTTTTTTTTTTCTAACAATAAGATTGTGTGGAGACTTCATTAGGTAAATGTTTATTGAGTTTTCATTAAAGTTTAAGTTTGGTGAATTCTTCGAATTTTTAAATTGGCAGTAGAAAATTTTTTAAGTACTGTACCAATTCGGCAATACGGATAGACACTATGTTGGATCATCTATTAACAAGATTTCAAAATTATCTAAAGCCCGTTTGCTGATACTACACAAAACGATTTAAGTTTAACTTAAATTATTAAGGGGTACTTTTTCAATGTCATAGAGTGATACTTAAGAAATTAAGTTCAACTTAAATCGTTATGTGTAGTATCACCAAACCTCCCTAAGCGTTTTAAATATAAGATTTTTATTTTATTGAAATTCAAAATAAGGCTCGTATTCAAACAAACAAACTGATCAATAATAAGTGGAGGGTATTTTCAGAGAATGTAAGAGAATTAAAAAAATAAAAAGATAGATAGCAAAAGAAAGACGATGATTGGAAGGAGGTATAGGTACTAGCTAACCTATTCGATATTACCCATGCTAACGAATTACAAGTTTTTATTTGGTGTAGTCTCCATGTTGTGTGGATTAGGAAAGAAATAGAATAAAACGGTGCAGGGAAATAACTTCACTTGTAGTTCGACTGAGTTGGAAAGATATATAATTTGAAAAAATAGATAATTTATTAAATATTTATTTATATAACTATAGTTTTTTCTTAATAATTTTCACAACATATAATTTTAGTCAAAAATAGTTATAATATAAGCCCGAAGATGTGGCAACAACATGTAACTTACAATTTTTAAAATTATATATGTTGCCAAAATTATTAAAGAACAAACTAATAATTAAAAATAAATATTTAAACAAATTTCTAATTTCATATTTTATTCGGTGCAGGGAAATAACTTCACTGGAAATAACTTCACATGGCAAAAAACTTCACCACTAGTGGGAAGTAATTTCCTTTTTTTGAAGTGAAGTTATTTCCCACTTTGAGTGGAATAACTTAGGTAACTTTTTCACTTTATAGGTGGTTTTTTTTTCCAAGCTTGGTTTTTTTGTCAAGCAGCTTGTGGAAGTGAGGTATGTAGTAACCCTCCTGCTTGGGCACATTATAGGATTTGGGGAGGCTTATGTGTATGCAGTCCCTTTTGCATTTAAAGAATCTGGATTTAAAGAAACTTATGCATACACCCAGCCTCGCACCTACACCAAATCCTATAATGTGCCCAAGCAGGGGGGTTGCAGGGGAGCAGCATGCCCCCCTACATACCTCAGTGTTTATACGCCGGTTTAATTTTAATTTAAAAATACTGTGAAATTAGCTGAGAAATAACTTCACCAATTTTTAGATATAATTATTTCCCACTCAACGTGAGAAATAACTTCACTTGAAAAAAGTGAAATTTTTTCCCACTAATGGTGAAGTTTTTTTCCCATGTGAAGTTATTTCCCTGCACCGAATAAAATATGAAATTATAAGTTTGTTTAAATATTTTTTTTTTTAATTATTAGTTTATTCTTTTATAATTTTTAAAAATTGTAAGCTACGCGTTTTTGAAATTTCTCATCCATCTTCGGGCTTATATAACTATTTTTGACTAAAATTATATGTTGTGAAAATTATTAAGAAAAAACAAGTTATAAATTAATATTTAATAAATTATCTATTTTTTCAAATTTTATTTCTTTCCAACTCAGTCGAACTACAATGTGATCGACATTGCAGAGTAGAAGAAATAAATTCCTAGTTCCTTTTCAAAGGGACGACGCGACGTCGCGGAAAGATTGGAAATGTTGTCGAAAAAGAATTATGTTCGGATTATTTTTGCCCCGAACAGCTCGAGGACGGTGAAGTATGGTATACCATTTTTTTCAATATCGTGAGTGCTGACTCTAAAGAAGGGACGGACAGCTACTTGATTTTTTTTTTTTTTTTGGTCGTGTATCATCTGACAAATTTGTACTGAAAGATTTTTTGTGAGACAAAATATACATATATTAACTTTCAGGCGAAGCTTTTTGTAAAGAACACTCGACACTTTTGACTTTAAATAAAATATGGCTAACGCATTAAGTAAACTTTCAAGCCAATCAAAAAAAAAAAATTTCCACCATTCCACAAATGAGGAATCATTCTCTAGATGCTAAACTCCAAGTGCGATAAATTTGAAGAATTGTCACGTAATTTTTATTAAATAGGATTCTTCTATAATTTTGTATTTATATGTATCTACATATTAGATTTAAAGACAATAAATAAGTGATTAGCTCATTAACAAGTTGAGTAAGTGTGTTTATGTCAGCAACAACAAATTCAACGATAAGTTTAACAATATTCTACCTACATGTATATCTTCCTTATGAAGCCATTTACAACTTTTTGCACTTATGGCTTTTCATTGTCTTTATATGAGAATGAGGTTTTTAAGGTTCTTGATTAAATATTTTCAAGGCTTCTCTGATTCCTAGTAATTCAAATTAACCAAAATTTCTTCTGTCTAGACTACTTATGCCCATTAATTCAAAACATTCATTTTACAAAAGTTTCAAAATAATTAAAATATTATAGGTATGTTGTTTTTATTTTACAGGTATTCATATTTTATTACCACTCTTTAAACTTATATAATATAAAACCCTGTCATGTCCTTTTTATTTATAAACTTAAATTCCAGATGTCGGAACATGCTTAGGGAACTTGTATCTGTACTTTTTATCTTTATATCCTAATGTATGATAACTTTCTAAACAAAGTTTCAATACAAAATTAATATACCTATTAAATTAAATTGGGCTATATGATATATCTCAGACAAGAGACTTAAATTAATTGCCTTATTTGAAAAACAGCTTCAAATAAGTGTTATCTTAAAATCTGTATTTTAAAACTCCCACTTCATAAATAGATCATCTTTTATTTTATCAAAAATTCTTCTGTTTTCTTCTTGCATATTCTGCTAATTTATTCCTCTTGAAAATATGCTACCCCTTTAAAACTGCACAGAAACAAAATAAAAGTTGAAATTAAATTTTGTATAAAGAATTCAATTTTAAAATGTTTTCGTTTATTTTCAAGGTATAGCTAGTAGATATACCATCGTGGTTAAACCTTTTTTTTTATTATTATTTTTTTGTTCTCTCTTATTTTACGAAGGAAGATGGAGATAAAATGCCTTACTGGCGCCAGACAGATGACGCAATTCCAGATCGAATCGAAAAGTTTCGACTTTTCTGTGACTTTGGGTGAATGTATAGATATATACATACGTATACTCGATGTCTGATTTCAGTAGAGGATTAATGATAGACGTTTGATATATGTAGGGAAGTTAATAAAAGGGCGCTGGAATGTTTCACAAAATATACAATTTTTTACATTAGGTAGGTATACATGAATTATTGTAGGTAAGTAAATTTTTTTTCCCATGCGCATTGAGGTAAAATCTTCAAAAAGAGACAGGATACATTTATCTTTTTCGCAACGAAAAAATTGTTGATGAATTTTTTTAGTTCAACCTAATTTTTTTCATTAATTTCTGTTTGACTCCTTATTTTGTTCAAATTTAGAATAAATCAAAGTAGGTACTAATCAAAGCTTTTAAGCACTTCTTCTTTTTTCAAAGCCTCATATTGAAAAATCATGTGAAAAAACACCCGAGTTAGAGTCAAAATCCCAAAAACTAGCTTATTTAAAACATTCAGAATTGTTAACAATCTCGAAAGCCTAAAAAGCCACTTTTTGAACCATTTCTGGGTGTTTATTTTGTTGAATTCTTAATTTAGCTGTCTGCAAATGACATATACGGAGAGAATTTAGGGCTCGCCACGAGACAAGACTGGGGAAAGTCTCGTCTCGATCTCGTCTTAGTCTCGGTCTCATCTCCGTCCATTTTTCTGTGGCTTTATTGATGAAACATCGATTCAGAGTTTGTATCTAGAAGCTGCTTAGTATTTAAATTGAAAAATCTTTTTTGCCAAGATCACCAAGACGCCCGAAACTTTTAGCAAATTTTATTCCAAAAAAAAGATGGTTTTACCTCTCTCTTATCGATAAATTTACAAAAATTAGGTTTTAAAAAGAAAATTTTTAAATTTTTAGAAAACGAAAATTAATGATATCATTATTTTAGCACTTAAATTGTTTTAATTTTTCGTTTACACTTTGTCGTTAACAATGTCGTTGTATTATACTTTTTTTTTCCCTTCATAAATTCGCCCATGGATATATTTACTTTTTCTATTTGATTCATCCTTTCCTTTATCTTTCACTTCTTTCTTTTTTTCTGATGAAACAATTTAACCACTAAAATTTGATGGTAAGTTCTTCTTCTTCGAATCTTTATATATTTAGACGGAGACAGACGGTTTGCTATAAAATTGATATTCAAATGAGTTTTTTTTTTTTTTGAATTTTCTATTTCAGTTTCTACAGCTGTATTAAAAAACAATGTTCTTTCTACTCAGAATATATCAGATTTAAAAATTTGTATGTTTACGATGGAAATATGTAGTACTCTTCGAGCAATATAAATCAAATACATGACATCAGAATTCAAAACAAAGACTTTTTCAGACTTACGGGAAAAGTTTTTATTTTCAAAATAAAAAAAAGAAAAAAAGATTCCATTGCAAATTGTTATCCAACAAGGACAATAGAAAGCAAATATTTTCTTTAGTTAGTTGGTTTTTCTTTCCGCATTTCATTTATGGAAAACATTTATAAAGTTTCACAGTGGGGCAACTAATAGGGAGATTATTTTTGAAATATTTGTATAAGTAAATATATAATTAAGATTTTGGGAGCAAAAACAAACGTGAATATTTAAATAAAAAAAAAAAAAAACGTTCGCGTGAATTCTCGTATTCTGCTATCTGTCGGAGGAGAACGATTGTTCCAAAAAACATATAAATTGCGATAAAAATATAATTAATTTTACAATTATAATCTCTCAAGAAGATAGGGCTTTGAACTCGAAATTATATTATACAATAATTTTATATAGACCAAACTTTATATATATTCTTATACAACTAAATTTATATAATGCGCAAAAGAACGCTAACTGAGATAGCAATACCTGAAACATAAAGTTAAATCTAATATTTTTCATTAAAAAAAACTCTCTTAGTGAAACAAAATTTAATAGAACAGAACAAAAAATTTGCTGAACGCTTTTACTTCTTTTTTATTTTCACCTCCACCAAATTTTCATCACGAAAATGACATTTGAATTTCTGATATGTCAGAACCCTTTTTTAGAATTTTTAAATCCGCTTAAGTGAAATTTTTTTTGCACTTATCCGGACAAAAAAAAAATTCACTTAAGCGGGGTTCGTTTAAGTGAAAAACCCGCTTAAGTGAAAGAAAGACAAGGTTTGTTCGTTGAGCCCTGAAGTCACCCTGGGGTCGCCCTAAAGCGTTTTTTGAAAAACCTGAACTCGCCCTGACAATCAAATTCTGTGTTTTTTGAGATCTTGGGTCGCCCTGAACTCGCCCTGAAGTAGAACTAGGTTTTCTGCTGTGGCAAGTTGAGGTAACGAATAAACTGCCAAAGTGACATGAATTGTGAAGCAATTATTTTTTTGTGGATTTGCTTATTGCAGGTAATAGCTTATTTTTGAAATAGAAATCAAAAGAAAAATTGAAAGATAACAAATAGAAATAGAAAAGAAAGACGCTTGATGTTGTTTTAATTCATTTTTAAAACTAATTTAAAACACATTTTATATGTTTTAATTATTGAGCGCATAACTTCTTGTTTCTTGCGATTAATGTCAACAACATAATTTAAATCCCTCTGGCGTTTTTTGAAAAACGAAAAACACAGTTTTTTTTGACAATTCTTGAAGTTGTAAAGAAAACCTGGGTCAACCCTGGGTAAAGTTCAACGAACGAAACTACTGTGACATTTTGCAGATTCTGTTAATGTATCCACTAAATTATAGTCTGAGATATCAGACGCTTCTAAATTACAGCCTGAACTAGCAGGCGCCACTAACTAACTACTTTAACCTGGACTTTCACTGTCGCTTCTGGAACCTAAGCTTTTCAAAAGGGAGACCCACCAAGTACTCTTGATTGGTACTAATATTCAAAACTGTGACAGAGCTCGATTTCATTGGTATATTGGTTCAAACTGAGTGTGAATTATAATATGACGAACAAAATAATATTCCTATTTTAGTATATTTCACCAGAGATGGTTGCAATGGTATGGTCAGGGGTGTAGGGAGTGTGGCCGGGTGTTTGTATTTTTCTATACGGTATCGGTCGGTTGGTGGTGAGAGAGACGCAGTGTAATATATCAATACAACATATTGGGCCACTTCTTTTGTAAAGCTCTTGTCCTATTGGTAACCGTATATTCCGAACTATTTTATTTAAAATCTAATACCTACGTACCTGCATATGTACATACTTTTAAACTGAAGTGTTCCTTTTAAATATAAATACTGTTAGCTATAAGTCTTTACATAAAATCTGTATTTCGTTTTGAGCACTTTTATTTTTAAATTTTTAAAGTGAAATCTCAGCATCTCTAAAACTGTTATATTTAATAATTCAGTCCCAAATTAAATGTTATTTTGCTCCACAGTAGTCTTCCGCACGTTTCTATTACCTTCATTTAATTTTTTTTTTGTGGAGTGGCGGAAATAACGGTAATGAATGAATAATCAATGTTATGTCCTTAACATTCTAGAATAATTTTTTTCTTCTTCTCCTTCTATGTGAAAATGCCTGTTGCACTGAAATAAAAATGCGTCCATTATTCTGGAATGAATTTATGGACGGACATAAAAAAAAAATATGAAGGAAAAGTTTAATTGACGTTTTTGTGTTTTTCACTCGTAACGAGTGAAGTTTCTTTTTTTTTTTTTTTATTTTTTGTATTGTTTAGTTGAATTTACATTTTTTGTTTATTTCTGCTAACTCAACACAACACACAGCAGGTTGTGTGGAATTTATTAATACGTGGAAATATATATTTCATTAAAATGTTTCACCTTAGTTGAGAATATAAAAAATATATCTACAATAATAAAAGAATTGCAATTCATGTACATAGAATGTCATGCAATTGTTGGAAATAAAATGCAACATTTTCATTCAAAAATGTTTTTAATTTAGTTTGCAAATTGAAAATAATTCTTTGATAAATTCCAACAAAGAAAAAAAAATAACTCGCAGTTATTTGAAATGAAAATTGTTTAATTATAGCCGCACATGACTTTAAATTAATAATTCTAAATGGCTGGTTTATATTTTATTTTACACCTCGTATTGTCCAATATGTACACAAATTAAGCTGAATAAGTAATTTGGTTAGATTTATAATTAATTATTAAGGATTACAAATAAATATTTTTTTTTTTGAGTTTCTGATTTTTAGGTTTTTTTTTAAACAATAATTCCAGATATTAACACTTCTAATATTAATAGCAAAATTAAATTCTCATTTGGGATATGTCCCTACGTGTGTATTTAAGTATGTGTTCATATGGGTATCAAAATAATATTTATTTTCCAAAGAGACTATGTCACGAATAACTGCAACAGCAAAATATTAACCTTTTACCTTTAAACTTCCATGCAAGAGGGAGCAATTTAAAACACGAAAGTATCGATTGACCAAAAGTCGAAAGTATTCAACCATGATCTTCTATAGTATATAGCAATTTAAAACCTTGGAAATTTGGCATAAGTTTGTTGAAATAACCACACATTGAAAAACCAACTGCAGCTCCAAAGAAACATAAATAGAGAGAGATAGAATGAAAGAATTTGATACTAGTCTGGTCGTATCACATACCACTTTTTCGAATTGAATTTTGATAGATTGACTAGCTCTATATTACACTATAGAAACTATACCCGGTAATACAGAGAGCCCTTTGCTTTATCGATTTCGTATTGATGTTCAGTTTTTGTCCTTTTTCCATCAAATAAGGTGGCCGTATTTGGGGTGTTTTTAGATGAATTTCACTAGTTGTATATATTGCAGGTTTGAGAGAATATATGTACGTTCAGCTTAAAATAAACTTCTTTACGCGAAAATATTTTTTTAAAAACATGTTAAACAATCAAGAATTAGGTAAGTATGGTTGATCGAATTCTAATGGGTATTTCATATTTCTTTTCATTGGGAAGACACATTTTTCAAGCTATCATTAAATCGTTACGCAGCGGCTCCATTGGTAATATTTGCCGATAATGCTTTGAATTTTGCCAATGGAGACGCTTTTGTATATAATATTACTCGGTAGATGAAAAGAGATTATTGATTTCCATCGACGAGGCAATCAATTTTGACATTTCACCTTTTTCAAAATGGGTTCTCAGCGATTTTGAATGACTTTAATTGCTTAGTTTTGAAATTTAAGTTGGAAAAATGAAAAATTAAAACAATTAAAAATTTGTTTTGTCAAAAATAGTGAATTTAAATAGTAAAAAATCATTTGACAGTTATCGCCATTTCACTGACATTTGACAACTGAAAACTAAATCCAATTTTTTAACTTAAAACCTCTGGCAGGGTTTCCGCCTTTTTGATTTAAATTGTCACATTGTTTGAAAGGAGTTAAACTTTCAATTAATTAGGGAATATTATTTCACTCAAACTACTGTTTCAGCTGGGTTTATATTAGACAGGGGTGGACTGAGAATCAAAGCGCCTCGCGGGACTTCTAAAAAAAGGCGCCACAAAACAGTAAAATTAGTAGGAGTAAAAAGGAATATAAAAAAAGTGTATCGCTATGTAATAAAGTCTGTAGAGGTCCCAAACAGCTCAATATTTGTTTTAAGAGTCACCAATAAAATTTAAGGGACCTTTTGTGATCGCTTTTAGGCTCTCTCGCGAGTCCGCGAGTTTTCCTCTAAATGAATTGAAACTGCCTTTACAATATACACATTAGAGTACTTACTGTTAACCGAGAATTTCCCTTTTATCTAACAGTACTGTGGGGAACTTCGTATGACCCCCTTAGGCCTAAAACAGCACCATAATAATTAGTGTGGGGGCCTTATCAGTTAAACTATAGTTTTCGTTAAAATATTCTTGTATGAACCCAACAGATTTATTCAAATTTTAGGGGCCTCTAACTGACTGTTTGGGCTTGATGATATTCCTTTGGGGCCACAAATGCTGTATTTTTACTGAAAGGTCCATAGAAATTCAATTTTATTAGACAATTTTCTTTTAAAAAACACGAGGCATTGTAAGGGCTTTCATGCACTTTTTGTTCCCCAAGGGGCTCATCGGGCAAAATCCCGGTTGCCCTCTACACTGTCTTTTCATTAAACATTTTTATTTTGAAAACCTACTTAAATGATCCAACCATTGTTCTGAAATTCTCCAACATTTTGTTTTTTTATTCAACATGTTTTGTTCTAAATTTTATTGATTCGTTTTTTTTTTTAATATTCCTTCTCACATTATTCTGCGCTTAAGAAATTCACCTGCTTGAGGTTGTTGGGCTTAATTTCACGGCAAATGGATATACTTATTTCGAATTTTTGCTTTAAACGATACCTACATCCAGCTAGCAGGGGGCTTGATAGACTAGGTATATATATTATATACTAGATACATTATATAGGTATAGGTTCATGTGATCAAAATTAACGATAATGATTTCTTCATTATCTGAATCCTTTTTCGAAGTTTATCCTTTCCTATATCGAATGAATATCTTCATCAGAAATATATAAAGTTTGCAATTTTATGGCCTTGTCATTACGTCACACATTTTGGTTTTAAAGGTTGGTCTTTTTAGGATATCCTTTGTTTTCTCGCATTAAGTGTTGCTGTTAAAATATGACTGTATGCATAAATATGTTTGATATTATATAATGATTTATGGAGGTATATAGGGAGTGTAAAGTTGGCATAGAATGCTAAAAACCATTAAGATTTGGCAGTGTCATTGATTTAATTGATTTTCAACAAAAAAAATAAAATCTTTTAGTATACCTATATAAATTCGAAGGAATTTTTATTTTTATTTTATTTTGTTGGAGTAAAAATTTGAACAGGACTTACTCTTATATGGTTCAATCTAATAGAGTATAGTTGGGTATTAATATTGTATTAATATGCACAATGACAAGACAGTACTTTCATTAGGCTGTCTCTCCCTTGAGGGTTCCGGACAGAATTTTGTCTAGATTGCAAGGCTTCCCAACGAAGATTTCGACTATACTTTCCTTTGATAGGTATAGCCTTTTCAAGGTTCCTTATTTTATTATATATTTTTTTTATTATTTTAGTTTTTAATGAAATTTAATGTACCTATACTATTTTATTAGCAAACTAAATTTTTTGTGAAACGAATTTAAATTCAAATTACAAAATAGTTCACATACGCCACAGTGGCCCATAGGATATCCAAAAAGTAGTTTTAATTCCGAAGGTGCTGGTGGATTGCAACTATTCATTTGACTTTAGGGTATTTGACTAGTGCCCATGTTATTTTGCTCTCAAAAATGAAAACACATGCGGGATGAAAGGGAAATGAACAACTATTTTATTTAATTGCAACGACAGGATGTATTCCTAGCCTCACAGTTACTCGGATAATTTTATAGAATTTTGAAATTGCAGCTTAATAGCAAGGAAATTAAACCGAAAGGGCTTATGTGAATTAAGTATTTACAAAATTGCGTTATTGATTTCCAATGTTATTGATTAAAAAAAAATAATCTAAACGCATACAAAAATGAACTATCTAGCTATCTCATTTCATTGAAACAAAACAATAAAATAACAATTAAAATAAAAACCGTGTAAAATTAAAAAAGAAAAAAAAACATTAAATCGCCCACAGACCAATCAAATGTGCACAGTATATTAATGACATTTTGTGGTGTTCCACTATAGTGATTGTGGTCAGTTGAACTCTGATTTAAGTTTAATTAAAATTTTTATTTCATTAGAGTATCGGTTAATCGGAATTTATTGATTTGAAATTAATTTCATTGTCCTTTTAAGTTGTATGCACATTGCTTGTGTGAAATTCGTTTTATTTTAATTTTTTTCTTTCTGTTATTGTATCGATAATAATGATGATGAGGGTAGGTACAAGTACAAAATACACTTTATAAAACCTATAGAGTCCCTACCAACATTCTAGGTTTTATTTCTGCATTTTTTATTTTGTTTGCTTTTTTTGCAGGATTTTTTTGTGGTTTATTCATAATACAATTCTCACATCGATTTAATGGTTGGAAGACCACACAATCGGAATATTATTATAATTATGTTAATGGAAAAGCAATGTTTAACAATAATTACATTTTTTTAAGCACATTCAACTTTGAGGACATATATAAATTTTTTGTTGTAATATTATTTTTTTTTGTTTAGGTACTGTTGTCTTTCCAACAACATTTTAATTTTTTTGTTTAAATATAAAATAGAAAATTATTTTAAATGTTTGCTTTTTTTTATTATTTTCAGATTTTGATGCTTGAATTAAATTTGTGGGAAATTAATTGAACAATCAACATAACTTACTCGGCGGAATATTTCAACGTTAAATATTTGAAATTAAGAGCGTTTTTAAAATTACACAATAAAATAATAAATTTAAAAATACTTCCAAATAATTTTGATTTTTTAAAATTTATTTAGGAGACATTTAATAAAAAAAGAAATGGTAATGATGGAAATGTTGTTATGGAAAGTATGTATTGAAATTTATTAGATATTCGAAATACAAAAAATATATATTATTTCTATTTATTAGATAGAGCTCTGCCTTAATAAGGGTGCTTTGTATATAGTAATTATGTACAAATATGGTGGCCTGGACCTACATAAGTTGCAAATAACTAAACTTTCTAATTCATTTTAAATTAAAATTTTTTTTTTTTGCAACTTGTCTGTTAACCGATTTTTGGTAAATTTTAAATTATGAATAGTCAAATGTTAAAAAGTCTAACAGATTTTATTTTTTAATTTTTTTTTTAAATAATTTTTGTTAGCCACGCCAAACTATGAAGTTTTTTTGGACTTACCTAAAATCTTGAAGATGTTCAAAATTTCAGGGGGTGCAGAGTACGAGACACGATGAACGGTGAGCTGTGCGACAATACTGCAGCAGAGGTAAGCTTTCAAAGGGAATCTGATGCATAATCGACTACCAGATTCCAGGTGAGGTGAGTGAAAGTCCATCGGTATCAAGACCAACCGATGCTCAGAGTGGTAGCTAGAGTTAGAGTGAGAGTTATGAAGATTTGGCATGACATAATTTTTTTGTAGTGAAGTGAGGTTCAGTGGAGGAGCAAGATCCCCCCCTAATTCCGGCGAGCTTAGCCGTGTTCTGTCAGCATGTCGCTGGCACTAACCACTGTTTTAAATAATATCTTCTTTTTAGAATAGAAAAACAGAAAACATAATTTTTTTTTTTTATTATATTTGAAATCCATATGAGGATGGTTTATATACATTTTAATTCGGATATTATCCTTATATGAACCATCACATTCATGTTCTTATGAAACTATTTAAAAGATAAAAATAATCTTAGGTAAAATTCTTAAACGTCTAAAAGAAATATATCTTTAACTTTTTTTTCCTTTGACTATTTTAATCTGTTGATAAAATATTCATAATACATGCACATCAATATTATAAATATGAATCATGTCGTTCTATCGTCCTATATGCATTCGTAATACGTTTTTTTATGGTAATCTTAAAAAAAAAAAAAAATTTACCAAAGCATACTTCACATTGGATTGTGCATGATTTGCAAAAAGGGATAGCACTCAAAAAAAAAAAAAAAAACGATGAAAAAAAACCAATGAACTTTGCGTTCAAACAAGCACCATGCCGAAATCTCTTCTATCAGAACCAACATCTTATCCAAAGAAATCGGTTTTACTGTAAAGTATTATATGTATAGATACAAATATACGAAACAGAAGACGCAAATATATAGAACCTTTAACTTAAAGGACGTAAATTGCATTCGGAATTATTATTCTCTATGCATGCCAAGAAATTCACTGAGACACACAAATATTGCATATGTGGATGATGATGACGATAAGGAAAAACGAATACGGAAGGCAAAAGCATACATTTAACTTTTTACCTATATGTCATATTCGTGACCTAGCACATTGACTTCCGTTAAAAAAAAAATAATTTTGAATAAACAACGAATCAAAGAACACGAAATATTATTTTTATATACATTATAGCTACAATTCCTATGGCTAATAGTTGTCTATAAGAGCATAAAGTCATAAAAAAAATAATTTAAAATATAATCATTCTTCAGATTAAGTTTAATATGAACAAAAAATACATATACGACTCGATCGCACGAATTTACTCTTGTGATTACCAATTTTACTTTAGCTTTATGTTATCGTAAAAAAAGTTCAAAAGTACTAATAAAATGATTTGTGTTTGATTTTATTTTTGTTTTAAAATAAATTATTTTTAAAAAATTTTAAATGCAGTATTATTTAATCTAGATATTAAGATTCAGTATCCAAATGCAAAATTATATCAAAATCGGTCAGGTTTTAAAAAAAACTGTACCTACCTGGAAAACTAAAAAAATAACGACATTTTCTCAGTTCAAATTCTATTTCCGTAATACGAATTTTTTGGTTATAAATTAAAACGCAATTCTTACAATTACTTTGGCCATTACAGGTACGATGAGATGTTTTTGAGAAAATTTGAAAAAAAAAAAATCTTTGTAAAGAAATACCCATTTTCAGATAATTGAATCCTACGTGTGTGAGATTCAATTATCTTGAATTTAAAAAGATTACGAAAAAGGAATAATTAATTAATACCCATTTAAGATGAATTCCAATTTCTCCTCAAGGGATTCACAAAAAAAATTATCTAAACAAAATATTAAACAAATCTGTCTACCAGCTAAGACTCTAGCTCAAATTACATTGGATCAACGGACCACCAAATATGCACAGACACATGAGATACACAGACGCAAAGACCAAGGGATGGTATGACGAAATCCTCTTTTTCCAACTTGTCTTTGGAAAAACCAATACTTCCTCCTGTATAGAAAAAAGTTAAAAAGTATTCCTGAAAAGTTTGATGACAGACGTTTCTACTTTTATGGAAACCAGCCAACCGCTGGAAAAGACCCAATAGGGATCATAAATCCGAAATAGAAACCTTTTCGCAGAGCATCTTGTAAATATTTTTAAAACATTGTCAGAAACTACAGCTGATAACATAAAATTGTGCGCTTATTTCAATCATACCGAAGGGAAAATTATCATACGCTAGCAAAAAAATGTTTTTTTTTTAATTGAATGAGAACTGAAAATTGTTCTAAAACCTTTTACAAATTTTAATATTTTTTTTTTTATTTTGTTAGACATAATTTTGAAAACCTGGCTTTTTGATTAAAAAACAAAATTTTGCTCTATTTCAATTAAAATGGCTTTCGAGAGAAGAGCTGAAAAAAAATTACACCACTTTTATTTTTTTGGAATAAAATACCAGATTTTCATTAAACATTTTTAATTTAACATAAAAACAGAAAAAATTTGAATGTGATGTTTTTTTCGTTGATAGCTGAGGTAAGCTCGTCGTGTCCAGGGTATTCCCGAAGAATGCAAGTAAAACTCGGGTTATGAAGGAAAGAAAAACTCTAATCGTTTACCAGATTTATGTATTTTTATTTCAATTAAATAAATGGTCTTACAATCTTACAATTTTATTTAAACTTAGTCTAACTAACATCTTATTTCATATAATCAAAGCTATTTAATTCGAGCTACAGGGTCAGCTCAGCCCTCGAGATTCACTAAGGGGAAGTGATCCGGGAAAAATCGGTAGGAATCTGATTCCAGCCCAAGGTTAGTCCAAGGGGCTAACAAATGAGCCTGCTGCTTATAAATAAGAGGGGAGTAACGGTAGGAATCTAATTCCAGCCCTAGGCTAGTCCAAGGGAATAACAAGTGAGCCCGCTGCTTATAAGTAAGAGGGGAGGAACGGTAGGAATCTAATTCCAGCCGAAGGCTGAACATACATATTTATGGCAAGTTTTGGATTCGTACAAAATCAAAATTTTGATCTAACTTGACATTACGATGAAAGGGAAGAAGTGGGTCTTGCTATCTCTCTCTATCTGTTTAATTACAGCATTAAAGGATGGGTCAATTTTGGTACCTATCGATTTTTGGAGATTCTTCCGAAACGTTTTTTTAGTTTATTTTTGAACCAAAACTCACGGTACTTTCCAAATTTTTTTTTTTTTTTTTTGAATTTTTTAATAATCTTTTTTTTGTCCCAAAATTGGTTTCACAGTTTTTTCTATAAAAAATCTATAAATTTTAATAGGTATCTAGATATCTTTTGGTGAACAAAAAAATTACAAAAACTTATTATTAATGGCAACTTCCATATAGAACCATTTTTTTGATTTTCGATTTCTTCCATACGACAAGGGTATCGAAGTCAATGAAATAAAATCGACTGTCATATAAATTTTACAAACAAAAAGTTTATTTATGTTCCAATTTGTATTAATTAAAGCTGAATCTTAAGCCAATACTGCCAAATATCTTGGAATGACTTTGAATGCCAAGCTAAAATGGAATGGAAAAGTTTATTGATTATACTGATGATGATTATCCAAAATCATATGGGAGTAAGTTTAAACTTAAAACTTCCCCCAATGCGAATTTAAATTAAGAAACTTTAAGCATCTATCGATCTTTCATAAATTAATCCTAATTTGCGGGTGGTTTTTGAAAGGTAAGAGTTCCTTAATATAGTTGTACCAAACCAATATCACTTGTATATCTTTTGCAGATTTCCACCTGAACAAAAAAGAAAACTCAAGCCAGTTCAGGGATTTCTTCATTTTCTTCTTGTAAAGAATTATACCCTCATGTAGACTATTCTTTTTATGAAAAGCTTAAACTTAAACAAAGGCCAAAATACAACAGAAAAGTTTTAACATCTGCTAGAATAAATTTTTTTGAGGTTTAACTATTCGCAAAAGTCAATACCATAAATTCTAATTTAAAGGCCCTTCTTAACCCACAAACATGCCCGTAAGCTCTTTTTTTAAGTTGTGGTTGTCAAATAGATGTTCTGATGGCATTTAATTTATCTCTAATAGTTTTTCTATATAGATGTTAAAAGGCTTAGGGGTTAATATTGAAATCAGTAAACAGCACAGACATGCCATACATAAATAATAATGAAAGTGAAAATATCTTAAAACTCATCACCTATATTTTTGATTTCATAATTTAAATTTTTTATCAAAACCAAAAAATTTCTGTCCACCTTTTACTTTTATCTTATTGTTATTTATTAAAATTTTAATTATAACTAATATAGAAAATTTAACCAACTGTATTTAATTTGTTTTAGAAATAGCAAAAGGATATTTCCTGCATGCTTTTCTTAAAAAAAAAGCAAGATGCAAGGACCTTAATTTAAACCAAAACAAATAATACAAAACAAACCTGGCAACACTTACATCATAATAATACATATTTTAAAGAAAACTACTTTCTTCCCACTTTGAAATTTTGGTCAAAGAATTATTTATTGCATCAAATGTAAAAATAATAATCTGTCACTATGGTTCAGTTGATTAGATCCCTATTTTTATTTTTGTTTAATAAATATAGACTTAACAATCCGAACCGGAGTGTAATACCAACTTAATTTTTTGTATTTGAAGCTTATAAATCTTTCAGTGACCAAGTTTTCATTTCTGTACCGATGAATTCTGTAAATCCGATACCTTTCTCTCAGTCCAACTTTATAAGAGATATTTGTTCTTAAAGAATTTTTAAGTACCCTTGCCTTGACCCCAAATATCCAATTTCAATGACCATGAATTTTCAAAAGCATCATGCATTAATAATACCTACATAATATTATAGTACCTCCTTCTTTATGATTGTCACTGTTTTTCATTTTAGAAAATACTTTCCAAACAAATTATGTGTGTATGGTAACACTGTTCAAACAGGAGGTACTGCAAGTCACTATATTTAATGAGACAACACCTGGTGACATGCCTGTCATCGTTGATGTAGACGTATGTAGGTAATGCAAAAGTTTTTTTTCCGACACCACCGCCGCGCCGCCGCTCCACCGACGACGACGCTAACACTCAAGCTCAGCAGAAGGTTAAACTGTGTGGATTAAGGGCTTGGTGTATTATACAGTGTATGAGGATAATTTAAGAAGGGGCAAGGATAAAATTAAACCTCATTCCAATTGGTATACCATATTGAGGTGGAATAATGCGGCTTGAATTCACATTATAGGCAGAAAATTACCTTTGCATTGACTTGTTCAGAATATTATAATGTGTGGCATGAATGAAAGATTATCCCTGTGTGTTGTGTGTGCCTTGTTGCTTGTGATATCCTTGCGGCATACATAATACGTATAAATAATGATTTTCCGTCAAAACTCAAAGGATATCACAGTTGAGAAGAACGTGCGTGTTATATAAATTTCACTGCATTTAATAGAGTCTATATAATCATGAAAATGTTTTGATAAATACATAATTGCATGTCACGAATCAAATTCTATACCAACCTACCAACGCCAACGATACTAATTGAAATCTGACAAATCGATGAAAGAATTGAGAGTTGAAACAAAAACAAAAATCATATCGTCGTTCGTGAGGAAGAAACATTGTTTTGTATATTGTTTCTTCAATACCTATGTAAGGTATCACTGTGACAGTAATTTTGTATGAAGTAGAAAACTATAATTAAGACTAACCAGAGTGACAGATCATAATCATAGATAGAAGAAAGGATTCAACTTTTTAAAAAAGTATCCATTTTTTACAATAATTTTAAATAATTTAAAAGAACGTTTAATTCCGCCAAAAAATTATGATTTGGTTTAATTATAAACAATAATTAAACGAGGGACAAAGCTGTAGGTACCTACAACAGACTTCAGTGAACTACAATAAGAAATTCATTGCTTTTATATGCATTTGTTAAGGTTACAAAAACGAACATTTTTGAAAACTTTGTCGGTCTCTATCATTTTGGGTACATTTTGGGCAATAACTAAAATCAATTGATAAGTAAAGTAAAAATTATAAAACAAAAATTTGTAAATTTAAAAAACAAAAGAAAACATTCAAATAAAACTTAAATTAAACAATAAAAAGATAGTCTCATTTTTTTACGAAAAAGAAAAAGATTCTACACATGGTAATTTTTTGGAGTTGCTGTTGCTACCGCCACAGCGTGGAAAATAATGGTGTGTTTCGGATCAAATATACGTATCTAACTTTTTTTTTTAAAGATAGAGCATTGAAATTTTGCCCAAATAAATAGGAGTGAATAACGTTTCTAATAAAATTCTCTTAATAAGAAAAATAATAATAAATATTTAAAAAAAATTAAAAAAACTCGATGGAATAATAAACAGGGTGATTTGCATTGCATAAGGTCCGACAAAAGACTAAAACGTGTAAGTTGCGTTGAGGTAAGAAAAAATTTCGCATTTCTATCGTCTATTTCCCCTTGTTTAGGTGGGAGGCGCAATTTTATACAAAAATGACTTAAAACAGACAAAAATTTATTTATTAACAATGGCAACACTTACAATGCCATGCTATATAGTTTTTTGAAAGCCAGAAATACATTACTTAATTTGCTTTTAAAATCAAGTTGCTTAAGCAAATAATTTTTGAGAAATTAATTTTCAAACTCGAAATTTTGAAAAGAAAAAAGATATTTTTTTTGTTCAAACTGATTTTTTTCAAAATTTTACGTTGTTAAGTACTGTTTTTAATTTCAATATTCAATGCTCTTATCAATTTGAAGTCACGCTGAAAACTAGAAGGTTCTAGGATTTATGTATATACTTTTAAAGAGATAAGCAAATATCTAAAACAACATGGTTATAAAAAGAAGAAAAAACTGATACCTGCAGTAGATAAGCTGAAATGATCATTTGAATTGGATTTTTTGTATTGTTTTATTTTTGTGAGTCTTGCCATTGTTTTTTTATATTTTTTAAAATAGCTTAAATACCGATTTTTGATTTGCTCGCTTTTATCAGTGTTTTGCTGATAACTTCCGAAACCGCACGTTTCCGCAGCTGATTCTTATAAATGTTTTTCATATAAAAACCCAAACTACAAATCAAAACCAACCGCCATATTATTCACTCGATACATCCAGATTAAAACTTAAATCCAGATGTTAATCATACAAATTCAATGAAAATGCATCCAGATTTAAATTTTAATCCGGATGTATCGAGTGAATAATATGGGCGTAAATGTAAAGCGTGGCGAAGCGTGGGTTACTACTTAAAGTCTCAGTTAACTTTAACAATATTTTTTTAATTTTATTTAACATTTTAATTAATTATTACTTGTGAACTTAATCATACAATTAGAAACCTAAAAAAATTTTAAGATCTCCATAAAATAAGCTTTTCAGAAATGCATAATATTTTATACCTATTCCTACAAAGTCGTATAGAAAACTAACTTTCATAAGTGATGAACCAAACGGACTTGGATTGAAAATCCAAAAAAAATAAACAATAATGCTTCAAAAAATTTTGTCTTATATATAGATATTATATAAAATTCTTGCATTATCGTAAAGATTGACTATTTAGCTAAAATTTAGCTAAAATGTAATTGAAATTTAATGTCAGTAGCGACTTTAGTAAAAAAACATTCATGATCTGCTATTGTTCTACCATTTTCCACTATGCGTCATAATAGATTAGTACTACGAATCTCAAAAAAAGTATCATAGCACCGTGTCGCGTCGTTGTGTCGTCGGAAAATAAAATATTCCAACTACCGATATCACTTTTCAAGAACTCAAAATTTATTTGGAAATATTTCTGTTACGACGATGGCAGTTATAGTACCTACTTTTTTTGTCGGGATTCGTAGTACGAGCGATGGGCCTGTGATAAGTCCTTTTTTATTTTTCCTGGAAGGATCATATTCATGAAAAAGTATGAGCAGAAAATGTGTGAGTATCTAAATTTGTTCGCTCTTACTGGCTGAACACAATACCCTGCTGCAACTGCTTTCAAAAAATGTCGTATGTAATACCAATATTTTTCTCTTAATTAATAATTTTTTTTGCGAAACAAATAAGCACTAAAACTTCAATATTTTTTTCCGGTTCTCCGGCAAAAGTTCGCAAACCCTTGTGGCTCCGTCTGTAGTTGCGTCCCATTCTACTCATAGCATTGATTTTGTCATTTGTGTATATTTAATATTTTGACAGATGTTCCGTCAGTTATTTTATATCCAGGCCAAAAATTAAATTTCTCTTACAGGTGTCAGGTATTACATACAATAATTTTGTTTGGTGAAAACAAACTACCTATACTTTGTATATTTGAGGCGCTCAGCGCCAAAACGGCCTAACCCACATTTCCAAAAAAATTAACTAAATACGCAGATCGAGCCACAATTCAATCATTTATATATTATAAAAAAATCGAAGCCCTATGTAGAATACTTTTGTTATTATTGCTGAAAAATGTTTGCAATGTTTAAAAAAGACATCAAAAAGACTCGAAGATAAAATGGCTTAGGTTGGTAAGATGAAATATAATAAAAAAAAAAAACTTTGCATAAGTTAAGTCAACAGTACACAATGACTCTTTAAACAATTAATTATTTCAAACAAGAATAATAAACAATTTTTATTTAACTTTTAATGGAAATTAAAAAAAAAATTGTTTGAAATAAGCGTCTCTTTAGACTCATTTATCTCAGTTCGATAATTTTGGGGTTAGGCCGTTTTGGCCCTGAGCGCCTCATTTAATGTTGTTAAAATAATGTTTATTTAATGTTGATAAAATAATAACTCAAAAATGATAGTTTTTATTTTTCTCAATAAGTGGGCTAAATTCTTGTCCACCATTTTATGTATGTACTATCATTTCAAACATAATAACAATATGAAACTTTAAACTATTATTTTCTCCGCGCTAAATGTAAGCCATTATATTAATTTATTCATTGCCGTTAACACAATATTTTGCAGAAGAGCTTAAGAAAAACTTAATTGAATAATTACGTCACCAATTTAAAAAAAAAAATATTGAACCCAACATTTCATCAGAAAGGTTAAGCATCATATTAATTGTTTGCGTAAACAAAAATAATTGAAGCGCGAAATATTTGGTTGCTATATCTACATATACAGTAAATTTCATTCTTTCTTTCATTTCTTTCACCAGTTAACGAAATCAATTTGAATCCATTTAATGAACTCCCTTTCCAGTTTTTTTTTTGTGCGAAGCCAAAAAATCAAATTCTCAAAACATATTTTGACGCCAATAAAAAATGTTACAACCACCACATGTTAGGTGCCATTTAGGTTTGGATTTATTATTTATTTCTTACGACTTATGAGTAACAGTGGTGGATTGAAATAAATTCATATAAAATAAATAAAGGTATGTAATTATAAATGGGCCTATCTTATAAAAAAAAACATAAAAAATGTGTATTGTAAGCAGTGTTGCCCCCCCAATTGGTTCAAAATGTAGCGTCGCTTATTTAAAATGTACTACAATGTCGATTACTTGAAAATGACTTATATTTTGTTTAAATACAAAAAAAACATTATTAATGATATTGATAATTTAAACTTTTAATTCAAGAAATTCAACAACAAAAATAAATAAATTACGAATAACAGTAAAGATAACATAAACACAATTTAACAGTGCTATTTAATTGGTGCCTATTGTTTCGCTTTTTTACTTCGCATTTTTGTTGTTTCGCTTTTCTTACATTTATTTCTGTTTATTTCACAATACCCTATTTTGTTTTTGTTTTATTTTGTTTTTCGATCACTTCGCCCCACAGTTATTTCGCATTTATTTCCCTCTCTTGCCTCGTTTTGCATTTTCATTAAAAGTCCAATGAGTTATTTAGGTCAAGGTTATTTCGCTAACGGTTTATTTCGCATTTGGTTTTAATTAGACTATTGTTTTAGTGTGGGTTTATTTCGAGCTCTACGAACTAACTCCCTAAAAACTAACTGCCCCTAAAATTGAACTTAGTCCCATTACTGCGCCAAAGTACTTACCCCTAATCCTATCTTGTCATGATCAAACATGAGTACAACTGTAATACAATTCAAAACAGCAAAGACAGTATATATAGGTAAAAGAAAAAAAGTAAAAACTGTCTTTTTTGATTTAATTTTGAAGCGTTTACACAAAAAGTGCTACTGGCGAATTTAAGGGCTAAACACAATGTGCGATATCATTTTTAATACAATAAAACCCGCTTATCTGAAACACGAATACCTGAAACATATTTTCAGTTAAATTTAATATTTTTCATTGAAAAAAACTCTCTTAGCGAAAAAAAAATTTAATAGAACAGAACATAAAATTTGTTGAACGCTTTTACTTCTTTTTATACCATCACCAAATTTTCATCACGAAAATGACATTTGAATTTATGATATGTCAGAACACTTTTTGGAATTTTTAAATCCGCTTAAGTGCAATTTTTTTCCTTATCCAGACTCCGCTTAAGTAAGCGGGGTTCGTTTAAGTGGAAAACCAGCTTAATTGAAAGAGAGACTGACATTTTGCAGTTTCTCTTGAGCGGGTTTTACTGTACTAGATTTTTAAAATCTGAAATTTTGAAACTGTTTTAAGAATATCTTGCGATTGTAAGTACCTAGTGACTTTTTTTTTAAAGAAATGTAGTAAAAGCGCTACAATTATTGTAGTAGAGGGGCAACGCTGATTGTAAGGCGCTTGAGGAGCGGGGAGCACGCTTTAAAAGAACTTGACTTGAAAAATAGGAGAAAAATTGATCAGTAATGTACGTTTTTCCTCGTTTCTTGGTAGCTGGTTACATTTCGTGTCCAATATATTTATAAAATTGTAAGTATAGTAGTATTGAAAAGTCTTGTCACTTTTACTTCTTCCTTCCTTGATGCGGCTACCTTTTAAGCGGAATATTTATCAATTGAAGCGAACAAAAGAAAAATGCGAAAATTCAATATTTAGCCGTTGATTTTTGTTTTTAAATATTAATTGTGAAATGTTGGTACCTATTTCATTTAAAATAAATACAATACCTGACCTTATATAAGGAAGTATGGATAAACAAAGCATGGTCTGTGCTTGGGGCGATGAAATTTCCTCAACCGCCTCTGTTTCCAGCCACATTTGCTATCAAATTTCATTCTCATTAAATGTTGTGACTTGTTTTCTTTTATGACAATATCCTTTTTTAAGTAATGGCTTCATTGAAGTTGCTCGCTTTCACTTGAATTTACCGTTTTACCTTCTTTTTACTTATTTTAGGTAACTTAACTCACACTTGTGATTAAATAAAACATCCCTTAAATCAACAGGCAACACATTTAATTTATACGAGAAAATATCTTCGATTTTTTTTAACCAAAACAAAAAATAACAAAGTCTTTTCCATGGAACTCGATGATGTAGATGATGATGATTTCCAATTTTCTTTTTTGTGGAGGGTTTCTTATAACATCAATCTTTGGGTGAAATTAAATTCTTTCTTTCTCAATCTTTAAAGTCGAGAAAGTTTAAGTTATATTCACTCATATTTTCATCCCACGTTTGTAATTAATTTTGTCAGTAGGTACATACATAGGTATATGAAAACTTTCGAGAATTTATTATAAATCTGTATGATTGACTATAATTAGATATGTTTAATATTATTAAAAGATAACAGAGAAAGAAACCCTATGGAATAAAATTAACTTAGGTATTTGTTGTACCTACATAGTCTAGACGATTGGTATTTTAGGGTTATAAAGGATAAAAAATGTTCTAAAAATAAAACAATTGCAAAGGATTAAGGCTTCTGTGTTTTTCTTTTCTTCACTTCACGTGCTTGGAAATAATTAAATAGCTGATACCTATAATTAAAATAACCATTGTCGTGTTTGGATTTCTTTGGGATTATTAGGTGAGAATTTGGCAATCAAGGAGATTTAATTTTTTCCTTATGACTTCGTTAAATGACGAAATTCTTTAGCATTAATATGACAATGATAATAAAATTTATTACTCATGTTAATTTTAGATTTGAATTTTATATAAAATAAAGTCCACGGGTAGGTCAAATAGTTTAAGTATTATATAACTCAAGTGGATAGAATTGGGCTTTAGGTCTTGTTTGTTACTTAGGAATGAAATTTTACAATTTATACAGTCACGAAAAAGGAGATATTTAATAGAAGTGTTTAGTTAGTTCAATTCCTATGTATACATACAAATATTTTAAAATGGCTTTAAACGGCCTTTAGTCAACACAAATTGGCGTTTCGTCCCAGCGCAGCGCACACTTCCGATTAAGTACAACCCTAGCTAGTCAAAAATGAAAAAAAGTGTGTTATTTTTATTGAAATACAGTTTGATTAAGAGAGGGAAGTTCTTACATATAGTTACATTACTAAAACTTTTGATAACGGATCTTGATGATGAATATCAAACAACATGTGAAAAACATGCAACATTTTTTATCACGCCTTTTCCGAAGGTAGAAAGAAAAAAACTTTCTTTTGAAACATTTTCAATATCTGAAGAATTTTGGTTTCAAAAGCAATTCCAAATTACCAGAAACAGGAAAAAGACTAGAAAGACCTGTAAAAGATTTTCAGAAGTATGGAAAAAGGCAAAAAACGACAAATTCAAAGCCTTATGCACAGGTCGATAGAAGCAAACTAGCCTTTGCTGTGGAATCTTAGTATAGTAGGCGGAGATTCAATGGCTGAGGTCAGAGGTGATCAAAAAAGCTGTTGAAAGTTTACCTAAAACAATGAAGAAATTAAAAAAAAACCACACACAACAAACCCCATTACGCCGTACACCCCTTAAGAAGATTTAGCTCATGTGACAGAGCTTATATTGACTAAGCATCAATATAAGCAACTCCAAAAGAGTGCCAAGGAGAGAAATGCTAACATTTACCCTGCATAAGACATCATTTTGGAAACCAAGAAAACACCTCTATGGCAATAACTGAAACGTTATGTGAAATCAAGATACAGTCCTTATTGGACTTTACCATTACAACGTATTTCTGATGCACAGCTTATAACTTTTGACAGTCGACTGGAACACGGTGATATAGCGGAATGTTTAAGGAAATGGGGCCCTGACGGTAGAGGATGGCACTCTCGTTATAAGCAGAACTTTTTCCGATATTTTGCTCATATTATGTATGTATAGTGCCGTTAGAAATAAAGAAAACTATTGGATCCCAGAGTATACTACAGTCTTGATCAATTTGAGAACTTCTTCTACAAGATACTGCAGGCCAGTGCGATTTGAACTTTCAAATTAAATATTCAAACAAATGCAAAAGAGTCAAGCCATATGGAAGCGGAAATAAATATTCTAGAAACTACTTCATTAACCATTAACGACAAAACTGTTCCTGTAAATCATATTTTATTCAAAACAATGGTTGATGGTAAAACATGTAATGCAGTATTGGAAAATAAGGCTAGTTCGGTTTGCTATATATTCAAGGCATCTCCCAAGGATATGAACGACCTTAATAAATGTTTGTAACGGGTGATTTTTTAAGAGGTTTAGAACTTTTTTTAAAAAAAAAAACACAAAAAATTCGAAAAAATGAATGAAATATTTATTTGAATCGATAGTTTGAACCTTGCAATTTAATGTTTAAAGATAATTTCATGCAAATGTTGACCGCGGCTGCGTCTCAGGTAGCCCATCCGCTGAGTCCAATTTTGGCATACTCTTTCACACATATCGGCCGGTATCTCACGAATGAATGCATGGATGTTGGCTTCCAGTGTTTCAATCGAAGCGGGCTTGTCCCTATAGACATTAGTCTTGACATACCCCCACAAAAAATAGTCTAATGGTGTCAAATCGCACGATCTAGGCGGCCAATTGACCGGCCCGAAACGTGAAATTAACTGTTCACCAAACTCGCCTCGCAATTGCGCCATTGTTTCGCGTGCTGTGTGGCATGTGGCACCGTCTTGTTGAAACCACATATCATGCAAGTCAAGAACTTCCATTTCGGGCAAAAAAAAGTTTGTTATCATCGCTCGGTAGCGTTCACCATTGACAGTAACGCTGCGATTCGCATCATCTTTGAAGAAATATGGCCCAATAATGCCGCCGGCCCATAAACCGCACCAAACAGTGGCTTTTTCGGGATGCATTGGTAGCTGGTGCAATGCTTCTGGCTGATCTTCACTCCAAATGCGGCAATTGTGCTTATTTACGTACCCATTCAACCAAAAATGAGCCTCATCGCTGAACACAATTTTTCGATAAAAACATTTCGAACCGAGCACGAATTTTGATAGTAAAATTCAATAATTTGCAAGCGTTGTTCATTTGTAAGACGATCCATGGTTAAATTGCAAACCAAACTGAAGCTGTTTGACAGTGACACAAGGTACTAAACACACGTCAGCTGTCAAAACCAGTGTTGCCAAAACCAAACCAGCTAAAAAATCACCCTTTAAAAACTTCCTGATACTAACGCATTTTCATATGGCTTGCAAACACTTCATGCCCAAATGAGATTTATGAAATCATTGCAAAATATTTCCTATGAAATCGAACTTGAAAATTGGTAGCCAAGAGCAGTTGAAGCTAAATTAGAAAAATATTTTTACAAGACAAACTAAGATCGGAGCTAGAAATACTAGTTGATTTTCCGAAACAAGGTGGAAGCAATACAAGCGATGGAAATACTACCCGTACAGGGCCCAGTAAAAACTGCTTAAATAATAGAGTTAGACCCAAGACTTGTTGAGTGAGTACTAAAAACGCTCACATCGGGTTTTAAAAACGAGTTCCGTTCTTACTGCCTGAACGCAGCAAAATTATTTGTATTAAAATACAACTGGTATATAAAATGTCCACAAGACTCTTTTGCATGGCCCTGATGTTATCGAAAGTTTTCGAAACCCTATCGGACAACTTTCAAAAGTTGTTTTAGAACCTCGTCAAAAAGATTACAAAACTTTTAAGACAGGACTTTCTAGTAAAATGTCCCGCGTTACTATGAATACTGATGTGCTTCATATAATTTGTTGATATCCTCTGGTCCTAAAATTACAGATTTGCTCCAACTACCGAAACTACACAACAAAATTCAACCACCTACGGTATTAGAAATGCTGCTTGCATTATAAACAACAAAATTTCTATTGATCGAACGAAAACCTTTACCTTTGAATTAAGTGTGAGGTGATCTCACTTAAACTCATCAGTTGACTAGGCCGTCACTTATAAAAAATCACCGTTGATAAGGCCCTCAAATTAAACTGATGAGTCAAAGCAACTCGGTCAATTCGTGCAGACTCTAGCTCCATCTAAAGACGTAGGTACAGGTCGTATAAGGAATCTTTTGGACTTCTCAATCATCGTAATGTTATACATATGTTATGTTTGATGAAAGGTTCAATATTTTTTTTTTTTAGAAAACAAAACAAAACGTTCCAAAACGAATCAGATCAGATTGATATTTGGTGAAAAGTCATAAGTTCCAAAAGTCAAATGAGAAAATTTTGACAAAGTCATGAGTTTCTAAACGCATCCCAAACGTCGCGTCAGTGATGCCTATTACCTGAACAGCTAACGCATCCAATTTCGTTTGGATGCTTTCATTATTGACAATTTGACCTTTGAATTGAAAGTGAAACACAAATATGGAGTTTCGGAGGAATTAATTTAGGTATAAAAAACTTTTAGAAATTCCAAACTGATGCAAAGTAAAATGTAGGCATGCAAAGCATTCAGAAATCAGGATGCGTTCCAGATGCGCATGAATAGTGTAATGCTTCCACATTAAAACTTTTTATTTGACTTTTTGGAACTCAGCCATACTTTCCCTATATAAAGAAAGTAAAAAATGATTATACATCTAACAAAACAAAGAAAAAACAAATTACATATTTATAAATTTATGTTAATTAAGTTGAATGAAATGCAAAAATTAACAGCAAATTCAAGAATTTTCCTGCCGCATCCTGTGAAGTGTGGACTCAGCTGGCTGTTATACCATCCTACTCGAATATACTTTTAATTTATTCTAAAATTTGTTTCCTCGCACAAATCAACAACCACACTGCAATGTCATGTTCGATTTCCTACTCATCCTAAATAACACAACACAACATAGATATTCTCGCACAAAACCCAAACTCTCACTGCTAATCCCGGAACTCTCAATCACCATTCACCGAATTCATTGAAAACCAATCGAAGTCATATCCTGGCTATGACGTGTTCATATCCTTATTTTTTGAGCTAAAACTACACAGTATACATCAGTACAGTACAAACTGATGCCGTTTTCAAAACTGGCTTCTGGTTGTTGAGTGGTGGAATATTTATGAAACTCGTTGACATTTTGAAATGGAATTCCACTCTGTGGCTCTCTCACATCATATGCCAGAAGCTATTTTATTTCATCACATTTGATAGACATGCAGGGCAGAAGAGACGACCAAAAATGCTGCTGAGTGCCTGAGTATGAGTATGATGACGATGATGGCAAGAAAAGGTCCATATATAAGAACATTTTTTTTATTAAGGATAAATTAGACTTTAGAGAGTTTTTTGTTGTTGTTATCCTTAGCTGGGTTAAGAAAACCAACAACAACAACAAAAAATCTACACAAATTTGTGTGTTTATTTTCGAATATTAAAAGGAATTAAAAATTTAAATTTGCCTTCTGGTTGATTCTTATGTCTCGAAACTTTACCAATTATTGAAAACCTCCTGCTGGAAGGAGAATGAATACAGAGCATCCAGCATCAGGAGATGCCAATACACGTTGGGTCAAATAAAACTTTGGACAGGAAATACTACAGTTAAAATCTATTGTCCCTTATTCCCTTAGAGTCAAAATCGAATTCAAAAGTAAGGAAGGAAGAAAGGAGAGAAAACATGTTAAGAACAATGTTCTTCCTCATGGTAACTACAACTGACTTTGGCTTCTGACTTCTGTGGGTATAAAGATGTACATATTTTTTCTCGGTTTTTACTTGAGGTGTATACCGTGCGTCGTCCTCGTCGTTGTCGGTCATTCATGTGATGTTATAGCTCGTTTTTTCTTCTTTTTTCTTTCTTTTCTTAAAGGTCCTTTCATGTTTGTCTTAACAGATGCGTTATCCAAAACCATCATAATGGATTTGGTCTGGAAATAATAATTTAAATTATAAAATGCGCATATTAATTTTTGATAATTTCTACAAAAACGAATAATTTATGGTTTTTGATTTTATATTTTTCGAAGAATGTTTTCAGTTTATTTTTTTATATATAAAGAAGAAAACCCAAAAGTTAAAATAGATTGTAGTTATAAATTAAGAAAGTTATCTCTTGAAGAGGTATAAGGAATTTAAGGATTTTCTGAGTTGAATTGAGGATTTTTGGGAAGAATGACAAAGTTTTGAATGTCATAAAGAACCTCTGAATTTCAAATTTAGTACACGAGCTGGAAGTCTTTTCCCTTAACAATTAAGTTGCAGGAATTTTTCTTTGGGTATAAGGAAAGAATCATGTTAAATAAAATTAAACAGGTCATTGTTCTGATTTCCAAAATTTGTTGTATAGGAAGATATAAAGCAGGGCTTGATTGATTGATAAGGAACATTTTGGTTTGTTTTTAATTAGTTTAAGGGAAAACTGTTATTTCATCTTTTTTTTTTTCGGAGTACGAAGTTCGGAATTGCGGAGTACGGAGCTGCGGAGTTGCGGAGTGCAGAGTGTGGAGTTGCGGAATGCAGCTCATACACGATTCAATTTGGTTGTCAACTCAGCTGTCAACTTAATTGGTGCTTGGCTTTTCATATACTCAGATAAAAGAACACTGCCTAGCTGTCCAAAACCATTATTATTGTCTTAAGAAATTTGACGACTCGAGTTTATTAAATTTATTTAAAGATGTGTTAAAAATGCAAAACATTATAGAATAAAGACAATTAGGTAAATCAAGTTTGCATTGAGTTTGATCTACACATCAAATTATTTATAAATTTGGTCTCGCGTTAAAAAGGGTTCACTTCGACAATAAATCAAATAACTTGCCAATGAAAATATAAGTTGAGAGACTTGTAAATGAATTTGAGCAAATTTGAGCAAATATTTGATTTTCTTCAACATCAACCGTCAAATTTACCGATCAACATTAATTTAACCGCCAACTGGGATGTGACATTAAAAATATCTACATATGTATTGTAATTTCAGACTGTAGAATATTTTCTAAGACAGCTTCAGAAGTTTTGATCCATCTACCTATAGGATACAAATTAGAAATCACCAAGATTAGTCACGTTTTTATTTTATCGCGCTAACAGTACCTACACAAGTCATTTTCAATGTCCCCATAGTTACTCTATGAGTGATATCTGTAGCAAAAGTTCAACGAAAAAAAGAACGTGTTACAGCAAAAATAATAAACGCACCACAACTTCAACTCAAAGAACATACCCATTTATGAGGCCAGATGTCATGCTGTCAATTGTTTTCGGTGAAGATTGCAGCTTCCAGTTGGTGTCATATCAAAAATATTAAATTTAAAATTAAATAATAGTTTAAATAATTACTTAGCGCTATACTATTCATTCGATTAACCCAGTGTAGTTTAAAACTTAAATCTGGATGTAAATTCCTGTAAACACATTCAGATTTAAGTGAATAATATGGCGCTTAGTAAATATTTAAACTAATTTCGTTTTAATATTTTTGATATGACAGTCACTGCTAGCTGCAACATTCCTCGGAGACAATTGACAGCTAAAGGAATTTTCAATGTCACAATGACAGCTGGACTAGTAATGGGTATATGTTCGTTAATTTAAAGTTGTGGGGCGTTTATTGCTTTTGTTCTGACGCGTTCGTTTTTTCTAGATATTTTATTCAATAAAACATTGAATGTTAAGCTTTGTTTAACATCTTATTTTACAATACCTTGATTTTTAATTAAGCATTCAGCTTAAGATTTGTATTTATTATTGTAAATTTACTTCTAATCTTGAATACCCAAATCCGGATTGAATCATCCATCGTCTATGCCACACCTAATAAATTCACAACTTATGTTTTCAATGTCTTAAAAGTTTTCTTAAAAAAGATATGGGTATGAAATTCCTTATATAAATGTCATTCTAAGATTTTTATGATCCATATTACAAGCTTAATGACATAAATATTTTATTATCCTTGAAACTTCCTTGAGGCAGGTATTGGTATGTTTTTTTTTTTTTTTGTAAACAACTTTTTCTTGTGTAGAAAAAATAAAAACAATTTGAGTGGGTGCGGGAATCATGCTTTATGGCTTATCTTTCTGCTATTCCTTGTTGGTAACATGATACTCGTATACACATACTTGAAGATGATGTGTTAAAAAAAAATATTATCTCTGTGTACCTATCTCTATCAGCTAAATAAGAAGATATAAATTATTTTGGTTTTTTCATCTAATGGCTTCCGGTTCACTATAAACATCAAGATGAGCACAGTATTTGCATTAGAATGCTTGTGTTTTTTTTTATGATCGTAATTTATTAAGTTTTTCTCGCATTGAGGAGTGTTAAAAATGGAACAAAATCAATCGTTTAGCAGTTCATATTCCGACATACACTAACATTGTTTCAAGTGTTTTTACTTGTTATATTTGTGTTATGCAGTGAGAGTTTACTATAAACAAATTTAAGAACACATGGAGGCATCTTTGAAAAGACATTCATCAGATTAAGAACATTTGTTGGAGCCATTAAGTTTTGTAGACAAAATTGCAATTATAAAGAGAGGGGCTATATTTCACCCCAATTAAGGGGGAGAGATAATTTGCTAGCACATTGACTTAAAATTGAAGTTATAAAATTTTTGAAAACAACATTTAAGCTCCGAAATGTTTTAACAGCCAGACTCCAAAGATAAATGGCATATACAGAATATGTTATCTTTTTTTTATATATGAATTACAAGTAATCTTACATATTGGGCCCTATCGGGAATCTCCCGGGGAATTTCATTTCCCACGGAAAGTTTCATTCCCAGGAAATATTTCTAGTTACCGTGAACTTCCTTCGGAATAAATTTTTCCCACGGAAAAAACTACCAACTTTGAAAAACAAAACTACTTTCGAAAATCAATTTCGAATTGTGTGCAGTGTTATCAATTGATCTTAATTTAAAAAAAAAATTTAAGTTGAAATTCCCTAAAAGTTGAAATTCCCTAAAATTTTCTGTACAATAAAATAAAATATCCCAAACAAATTCCACCTTTTATCGATTTGTGTTGTTTTTTTATTCATTGCGGAACATTTTAAATGCGTTTTTTTTTATTCAATGAGAAGAAAGGAATATTGGGTGCGTTCATTTCAACCAAATTGTATAAAATCCCATAAAATTGTAAAAAACAAAATAATTGTATTTTTTCATGTTACCAACAAGATATTTTGGTTTGAATGAGGGTTAAATTTCGCAGTCCTCAATATTTTATTTTATTTGAAAATCCCAAGAAGAACGAAATCCCTCCACCTGAAAACATTGTTTTGACAGTAACATTTCTTGTTGTTTGGATTAAATTTTGTTTTGGTTGGATCGAATTTTAAATACAGGGTGGCGCACCAATTGTGCTACAATAAGAAATTCAAATAACTTTTTTTTTAATCGATGTATTTCATTTATTTTTTTTTTATTGGTTAGAAAATTAAATTTTATTTTAAATAGTTAGTTGTTTTTAAAGATTATAGACCGCAAATGACCTCCACGCTGTCCCACGCATATGCGGCACCTGGTCAAAAAATTATTCATTGCGGCCTGAAGAGTTGAAGTTGGGATCGCCTCAATTATTGTCGTTATGGACTGCTTTAATTCAGTTAAATTCCTGGGCTTCGTTTTATACACCTCTTGCTTGACATAACCCCATAAAAAGAAGTCTGGTGCAGTCAGGTCAGGTGACCTTGGGGGCCAGCGAAGAGTGGAGTTCCTAGAAATTAATTTGTTTGCGAATTTTTTGTTTAGCTCCGCCATAACTGGTCTGGCTATATGTGCAGTTGCTCCATCTTGCTGAAACCAAACGCTGTTGAATGGTATACGTCTTCGGCGCAGTTCTGGGTAAAAAAACTCCTTCAACACCTTTAAATAACGGTCCCCATTGACAGTAACGGTTACACCGTTTTCTTCAAAGAAGTACGGCCCGACAATACACCTTGATGAAACTGCGCACCACACAGTGACTCGTTCTGGGTGCAGTTCCGTCTCATGGAGCATTTCTGGATTAGACTCATTCCATATACGGCAATTTTGCTTGTTTACATTGCCGTTAAGATCAAAATGGGCCTCATCAGACATGAACAAACAATTGATCAATGTGTTGTCTTCTTCGGCCATTGATATCATTTTTTGGCAAAATTCCAGGCGAACAGGCAAATCCTGAGGGTTTAACTTGCTAGTAATTTGGACTTTGTACGGAAACAAGTTTAAATCGTCATGAAGTATCCGTTGTAATGACCGTCTACTAATTCCAATTTGCCCCGATAAGTTTCGGGTCGAAACGTTCGGATTGGCCTGTATTGCAGATGCTACTGCTGCGATTGTATCCTGAATCCGAACATTGGCATCTCGATGGTACGGCCTTCGTGCGATGCTTCCAGATTCGGCAAACATGTTTACAAACCTCATAATGGTCCATCTACTCGGGGGATTACCGCCAAACTCCCGCCTAAATTCCCTTTGGACGGAAATGACGGACTGCAAAGCATGGTACCGTTGCACTATCCAAATTCTTTTCTCCGTATCCCAAGCATCCATTTTTATAAATCTAAATAGTAACCTACAAAATAAAAAAAAAAATAAGCCGATTACTCACACAGAAAAAAAGTTATTACGTTTTATTTTTGTAGCACGATTCGTGCGCCACCCTTACAATTTTAAGTTTAAAATGCATAGGATAGCATAGGATTGGTATTACTTGGCGGTCGAGGAGAAAGAAATAAAAAAAATGAAATCAAGTCAATACGAACCGAACTAAGGGATAATAATTCCAAATCCTTGGAGTTACCACAAGAATTGTGAGTAAAATTTAGCAATGCACCAAATTTTCTTTTTAATTCTTCTTGTTTCAGATTTATCAAGAATTTTCGAGTCAATAAAGTTTTATTCAAATATTTACTGGACACCCTCTCCGATTCCTTTCTCATGACAAAAAAATTATTTGCTGTGCCTAAAATCGTCAGGCTGCCAAATCTTCTTTTTCTCTGTAGGTGGTAAATCCAGTCGCTATGTCTGTATTATTTTCCATAATATTGACCAGCAGTTCTATTTGGTTTTGGTTTGTTGAGTTCGTCCTATGATAAAATTAAAAAATTGTTTTTGTTTATCAAAAAAGTTTCAATTTAACTTACATTGCTCCGTCTCGCCTTAATTTCTCCACCAAAATAAATGCGGAAAAATTCCAGAGAAATCACAACAAATTTCCCATGGAAATATTGTTCACTTTCCGACTCTCATACTACACATTTTTAGACAAATGAGGTGTCAAACGAAGCGAAATTACGTGCTATACGTGCGTTTGTGCTATGCCCTACTCAGTCGTACATTTAATTTATGTACAACTAAACAAAACCACTATTTTAGTATAGTCATCATTAAACCCAAATTTTCTAATTAAACGAGTCGACTCCATCAAACGTCTAGAATTTCAATGAGACAAATCCTATATCCTGGTGTGTAGTGTCCTTTTGTCCGGGAAAGTGCTAAAATTAAATAATTTTATGAAATATCTATTGTTTCTTGTTGCATAGTGAAAACCTTCTTAAGCTCTAATATATAATAGCATAGCATCTACTAAAATAACAACAAAATAATTTCCTTTCAACATCATCAAAAAGGACATTCCTCGACAGAACATTAAACAACACTCAGCAGGTCATCGGGTTATATACGTTTCTTTTCAATATCCTCATTTATCTCTCTCTCTCTCTCTGCAGAAGCCCACAAGAATATAGAATATCCCAATAATTAATTTCAAGCTCAAGTACCGAAACATGGTATACCTACTTCTTCTTAAGGCACATAGTCCAATATTTATTATTATCAACAACCATAATGAACTGAGTGCAGAAAATAAATGAAACTCATTATTTCTTTGTTCTTCTGCATGCGTCCTTAATGAAATATTAAGTAGCGTTTTCATTTAATTATTAAGAAATGAATGAATGAGGCGACGCAGTAACTATATAGTATAATGTCCAACATGACAAATAGCATTCCTTAAAAAAAAAAAGAAGAAAAAAAGGAAGCTACAAATGAAAAATGTAAAGCTGCCACTACAAGAAATTATACTTTAAGTAAAAAGAATAAAAGGTATACCTTAACTCTGTTAAATATTAAATAGGGCTTTCTTTTCTTATAGATACACCCCCACAATGGCCAGACTTTGTGCCAACAAAAAAAATAAATAATCTATCTTTTCTTGTTGTAAATTTTTTATATGCAAACTTGTATACAACTGCCCTCGTTTTAGAGAGAAACTTCTCTTTGTTAGGAGCTATTTTTAGGAATCAAAAGCAATGTTCATGCTTCGTTCCTCGTCTATGTATACCACACTGCGTCTGTCCCAAAAATAAAAAATCAGTAGGATGTGACGAATAAAAATAAAATCGAATTCAAAGGAGCAAGCTGATGGGGTTTTCCTTATCAATAAACGGTTTCTTCTTCTATATGGACGCATAAACTCGTTCCCAGGAATATACATTTTCAATTGATGCCGAGCTATGATAAACATCCTTTTAGGTCGCTTAACCCATCGTTATTAAAGCTCCTTTGAATTGTGTGGTATCGGGTTTTCTTCGAAATCCAAACATAAAATAAAAAACAATGAGGAACGCGGGGACAGAAACATCTCAGATTCCGTTCTTTTTACAAAAAACTATAAAGATAAGCAAGTCGTTTTCTTTTCATCAAGAAAAGATAAAAGTTAAAACAACGATTTGACACTTATTTCTGTTAATTCAATAGTTTTTTGTCAAGTTCTTGAATTCCTTAAAAATTATTTGAATTTTACGCCAAAAATTCACTAAAACCTTTTTGCTCCAAAAGTTGTTGGAAATCGCTGAAATGGTACCTATATAAGCTGCAATTATAGGTATAATAATATGTGGCTTTAGGCAATAACGCCCAAAGAAATAACGCCCAAATCGATTTGGAAATATAGCCCAATTTTTTTATCGCCCAAAAAATTGGAAATATTGCCCAAATATTTTCAATGTAAATTGTTTTGCTAAAATTTGGGCGTTATTTCTTTAATTTTGGGCGATATTTCTAAAGTGAAAATTCCATGATAAGATAATCTTAAAAAAAATCACGGCGCATAAACTGAGTTGAGGAATGTATGGGGGGCATGTTACCCCCTGAAACCCCCCTGCTTGGGCACAAAATAGGATTTGGGGTACGTGCAAGGCTGAGTGTATGCAAAGTCTCTTTTGCATTTAAAGAATCTGGATTTAAAGAAACTTATGCATACACCCAGCCTCGCACCTACACCAAATCGTGTGATATACCCAAGCAGGGGTGTTACAGGGGGCAGCATACATACATACCTCAGTGTTGATACACCGGATTAATTTTCAAAAGTCCATATTGTAAATGTTTGTATTGGGTTTTATTATTATTTATTTCCTAAGATTTGCGGCGTTATTTCCTTTTTCTGGATTTTTTGGGCGATATTTCCATATTTGGGCGTTATTTCCTTTTTCTGGATTTTTTTGGGCGATATTTCCTTTTGGGCTTTCTTTCCTTAAAAAAAATTTTAAAATTGGAAACAACGCCCAAATGGAGAAAAAAAAACAGCAACAATTGTTCAGAATTTTTTTGGGCGATATTTCCAAATCGATTTGGGCGTTCTTTCCTTGGGCGTTATTGACAAACGCCATAATATGTACATTGTACATTATATACTTTTTCGCTATATCATGACAATTCATCTCAACACACCGTGTGCCAGTTTACCTACATTTCATTTAAACATGTATAACTCGGCTATACAGAATCCCACATTTCCGTATTTAACTATTAGAGATAGAATTTTCGATTTCGCGCGTTAATTACCACACAATCATCTCCCGTAATTAAACCTCTGCTTGAATGATATCCGCTGCAAATGATTTTGGTTGCAATCAATTTAGTCTAACACAACAATGATTGGTTAGTTCAAAATTACATCCATCATAATAGCCTCCTATCTATAGAAAATTATTTTAATATGTGCATTTGTGTATGCAAGTATATGCGTTGTGGTCGGATATAGAGCTTCTCGTATATATAAATTTTAGTACAGTCAAAAGCCTATAGGGGTTAGTTTAAATTAAATACACTGTTAGATATCCTAAATTTTCCGTCATCTAAGGAAGTCATACATCCAACACAAATTGCTTTCAATTTCCGTGTGTCATAATATTCGAATTCAATTTGCATATATTTATATCAAAATAGATGCACAAAATACCACATAACTGTATTTTGTTTCGTGGTAGTTAAACAAAAATAAAAACAAGTCAACACTAGGTATGTAGGTACAGGTCGTCATAATTTATTTAAATATCTACTCATATATTTTTTGTGTTCGAAAATCAAAAGATTTTATTAATATGCAGATTAAACAAAAAATTACGCAGTTAATCCTTTTGTTTTCGGTAATCTCCATATTGACATAGCCGGATCGAAAAGTTCTGTGATTTTATTCAGTGTCTGGGGTTTTTCCATGTCTAAGTTAAATCAGAGTTATTTAATTTTGAAAATAAATTCAACTCGAGTTTAATAAGAAACAATTTTTCAGTTTAAAATGAAGAATAAACTTTAACTGACAGTTGTAAAAAATATGTATATCGAAATCAAAGTGCCACATTATGGAAATACGCTTTCACTATCGAAACAGAGAGGGCGACATTATTGTGGCACTAAGGAATGGCCGATTGTTACAATGTCGCGCTTTCTATTTTAATAGTGTCCGAAGTACGTATGTATATGCGTATTCGTTAGAACCATCCATTATAGTTAATCAAGAGTGATTTCAGCAAATTCGATGGGTTAACTTGGAATCGAAAAACATTTTCAGTACTTAAATCGCGTTTAACTCTGAGTATGAAATAATCTCGCACTGAAAAACCTAAAAAGAGCTCTTGCGCATAACCCAGCGACTCACATTCACAATATTTGAGAAAATAAATTGCTTGATTCATTTATATTGCCTTAAATATTGCCATTTAGTAGAAGCTTTGGCAATGGCAATATTTGGCAATTTTTGATTTTCATCGCCAAAGAAATAAATCTTGAAGTTGCACATTTTTCAAGATGGTTTTCCCGCAATTTTGAATGACTTTTACTTCGTTTTGATGAAAATGTGAGAAATTTAGTGAATTAAATTTTGTTTTATCAAGAATAGTGTATATTCTTGATGATAAAAAATTTGATAGAGTAGAATTGAAAAAAAAAAATCGACAAGCGATCGCCATTTCTATACTGTCATTTGTGAGGAAACAAGTAATAGCTGGAGATTTCTTTTACTTTTTTTTCTAATTTCTTTAAAAATCTCTTGTACCTTAAACACAAGAAACATATATCTTAGAAATTTTCTGTATCTTCCTTTTCAAGTAGCTTGGCTGATTATATACTATTGTTTGAGTGATGAGGAATGCCAACAAAAAACTCCTCAAATCGTTGACCGGGTAGATTTCGTTCACTCCTCTTACTTCGTGACCTTGACCCCGTTCAGACTGTGACTGCTCACTCATATTCGAATTTATATGGTCTTTTGTCGCTTTTCTAAAGTGATATAAGGCCATATGGTCTTATGTCACTTTCAACCGTGTTTCTTTCCCTGATAAATATACCTGTAAGGCCCTAAACATGGTTTAACCAAGCCATTTATTTAGCTTTAAATCTTTTGTTTTCTTCGAATTTATTGTTTTAATTTATTTAAAAATAAAACTCTTTTATACGTAATTGAACAAAAATGAAATTCCGAAGAAAGATAAGAAAATATTGTGTGAAAACTAAAGATCCACTCGAATCACATCCCTATATGATCTTCCCGTATATTTTATAAGCATCATTTTTCCCACAGCGCCTTCCAAGATTCAAAATTCTAACACAGCGTGTAACGCAAAGAATTACGCGCGAAAGTTATCCAGGGTTACACGCTCTAAAGTCTACAAATTGAGCTGAATTTTAATATATGCCTTAAAATTAGAGTAAAAGGTGTAAACACCAATCATGTCCATAGAAATTTTCCACGTCTAACATCTCAATTAAAGTTTTGCGTTCGAATTTTAATTCACTCAAAGCGTATAGCGGGACAAAAAATTTTTGCCAAGAGGAGATCAATAAAATCAAATAAAAATTCGCACCACAAATTGATCTTCTCAGCAGCACTAACCAATTTAAGGCCAGTTGTAGAAACGTGGCTCATTTCATCCTCGGAATGAGATTTTAACCCACCGATTGATCCAGGATGAACCACGTTTGTACAACTGCATTTCTCATTGCTATTCGTTGGTTTAAATCTTGATTGATTCAAATTCAAACCCTGTTTCTACAATAAGTTCTAATATGTCATGCAGGACTTGTTAATATTTCTGAAAATCTCAATCCGGCACTGTATGCGACAAACACAATTTCAAAAATATAATCATCAACTGAATGTGAATTCACATATTGTATATGGAAGCTATATTTTAAATCCTTGTTTCTCATTCCTCTTACCGATTATCGTTTTAAAAATGAGAAGAGGTATGAATTGTAATATACTTGGGTGGATTGTGAATAATACTTTAATTCATTGATGGCTTCACCCACACAAGCCGATTGCATTTACGGCCAATGCAATTCATTCATTGATGGTAGTGTATCAATTAAATTACGCTCGATTTAGTCGAACAAGCGTGTGGCCCAAGCGAAGCAATTATTTCTGTAGGTATTGTTTTTTTTTTTTTTTGCCGGATGTTTATGTATGTAATGGAGTGTAGATATATAAGAGTAATAAGGTGCGACAACCGGCACAGACAGTATTGTCGTTCTTTGTCGATAAAATCAATTATTTTTTATTTTATTAATTTTTTTTGTTTCAACGACTTAACTTTTCGAAATGAAAATCAGTTGCGTAAACAATGTGTGCAGTGGGAGGCACATAAACGAGTCTGGAAAATATTGTTGACAATTAAAACGATTGCAGATAACCTGGTTATTATATACATTTATATTAATCGAGAATATTATAAGAGACAAATTATTGAAAAATAAAATTAATGGATTGTCCGATAAACCTATTTTATTAATTGATTCAAACGAATTGTTTTTTTGTTCAGTATTTTTAAAGATTTCTTAATACCTACGTATTGTATATTAAAATATGTTTCAATGAAATTAATAAAGATATAGGTATATATTATAATAACAGATTCAATGTGGTGTATAATCTTTATTGGGGAGACATAATATTTTGTGGAATATTGTAAATCCACAATAAGGCGCACAAAAGTTTTAATCCTGGGAATCAGGTTGACGTGCGTCGCGTAGGTCGGTTATTTCAGTAAATGTACTAATACCGAACTTTATAGATATTCAACAAGAAACTTTTTAAAAATTGTTTAATAGACCTAAGAAATAAGTTCACAAGTAAATAATTAAACACACAATGAAACACCAATTTTTATTTTTTGGTTTATTTAAAAAAAATATTCGCTTGATTATTCTAAAAAAAATTGTGTAAAATTTTAGACGATTTAGTATACGATACTTAAGCTAGGTCAAAAACAGGACTTTCCAAATTTAATTTTAAACGAGTTGGCTATTTATCTTACTATTTTTTAAAGTCAAAGGCGCAAAATTTTAAACATTTTAACGCGGTGCTAAAACTACTTTAAAATGGGAGTCGGTTCTTAATAATAACTTTAGAATGAGAATCTGCTCTTTTTAAATTTTAAACGACATAAAGTACACTTTAACGTTAAAGAGGTCTTCTAACTTTAAAACCAGCAAATCGCTTCTCTATCTTTTTAAATTATGCTTTATTTAGTTGGCGTTTGTCATTTTATAATTGAAATAATACGATCACTTTCATGGATGGACACAGGAAAAATTCAGACTTTACTTTTGAGCAGAAATTAGTATTATACTCCAAATTGGTGAATAACACACCTTCGATGTTCCTTATATCTCAAACGATTTTCCAATTTTTTCTCATTTCATTTTCTTTCCAATTTCCTATGTAGATATTTGTGCCATTTATTTTGTTAATCTTCATGTTAAATTTAAACCCAAGGGCAAAAAAATCTCATTGGGGAATTCAGGAAGTTCATCATAAAGAAAAAAAAGAGAACTTGCTCTAAGTGATTTTTTTTTTATTATTTGTTTGAATAGGCGTGTTCAGATAGCATTTATTAAGAAAACGTAAAACTAAAATCATTTTAGTAAAGAGCTTTAAAATGACAAAATAATTGAATTATATAATATTTAATATGTAATCATATATTAATATAAAAACAAATGAACAGTTATCTGCTCTTTAATTTTTGATTATTTGTTAATGTGCAGTGACTCAATCGCAACTCTAAAAAATTTTATCATCATTTTTACTTCTCCTTTTTTTGTAACATAAAAAATGTCGATTTAATTTGTTTACATTTCATTTATTGAAGGACGCAAACAACATGACCTTCCCATCAGACACACCCGTGTGTATCTGTGTCATCGATATCCTTGCTAGCTGTCAATAAAAACCGTCTGCGAAATAGTTCATTCGAAATTCATGGACATTTAACACCAGATGTCTGTTGGCAGTTTATTTCTTTTTTTTTTTTTACTGTTCAAGTTGAATATATTTCACTCTATTAAAATTCCAACTCAACCCAAATGTATGTAGATATTCATTCTGGCTGTGGGCAATGTGTGATGTAAAAAAAATCGTTACATCTATATTAAATATATTCAATAAGGAGATATGAGAATTTAAGAATAATAAAATGAAAATACATAATATTTGCATTATAAATTCAAAATTCATTACGTCGCGGTCGTGCGTCACTTAGTTATTATTTAAAAGAATCTGCTGATTCTCTCAAGTACTTATGTTTATAAAAAATCGTTTACTGCTCTAACAATATGATCAATCTTATATGCATAGAGAGGGATTGAAGGATCTAGTATAATTTATTCAAAAATTTAAATACTACTTTATTTGAGAATTAACTTTACTCCGTTAAAGTCAGCGAGAACTCCACCGAATCAATTCTGTTACATTTTTAAAATATTTACAAAAGCGATAGTAGGTATTCGCAATTCGGAAAGTTTGGTTTTTGGTTATAAAATACCTGACCCATTCCCTTCATTTGTTCTTGATCCATAAATTGGCTTTAAGAGTGTAGTTCACGATTCACCAAACTACTCTGTCTTGCCACCAGCGTTAGAAACTTACTCCAATCGGAGTAAATTTACTCCAATTTTATGAATGAAAATGAATTTACTTCACCATCAAACCAAAATAAAGAAAATGACAGCACTTTTATATTCAATTTTTTTACCAACTCCGAATGTTTTTTTCTGTTCTGAAACGAATTGAAATTCTTTAATTTTTTTTTTTGGAAAATTTAATTTTTTTGAAAACTTGAGCTTTTCTTTCGTTTTCAAATCTATTCCGGAAATTTTCAATTTACTCCACTTTTTTTACAAATCTGCTCCGAAATATACTACTGAGGTTCTAACCCTGCTTGCCACTTAACTCTGTTTAAAAGTTTTTCTGGAAGTTTTATTTTGTAATCATTCCATATCTCTTGAAATATCAGAAGGTTACTGTGGATATCAAAAACTGCCTTGTTATTGTTAATCCTCTTTGGATTATTTCACAAAGAGTTTCTTTGAACTTCCCAAGGATAATATGAAGGTGTTTTCAGCAATAAATTAAATAAACAAATAAACAGTGGCAACATTAGTGCAATACAGAGAGGTGACAAAACTTTTGGAATACTAAGAATGTCTATATAACTTTATCTTAAGTGTAAGCTTTGAGTAACTCAAGTCGAAAAGATTATTGTTTTTATTCGCACTTTGTTTCATACGAGTCAATGGTTCATTGAGACCATAACTGGTACAATGGAAGTCGAGATGAAAAATGTCAGAGTCCGGAGAACATGTAATTTCTAACAATAAATTTGGTATATTAATTTGGTCCAAAAGAACATTTGTATCAATGGAACCAACCAGTACTTGGTGTAAAAACAAAACATCGTTAACTTTTCAACATTTTTCAAGAGTAGTCATGTTGAAAAGAAGAAGGTGATTGCTATATGGAGGCAGTTAATTTCCAGTTTAAGTGGCTTTGTGCGAAACGTACATATTTACGCTGAACACATTCGATGTGATCAATGTGTATAGAGTAGTGAGGTGACCAATGAACATACCACATAAATTTGATTGATTGATAGAAACTATAAAAAGTAGTGGACCTAGGAGACCACCTTGAGGTACGCCAAAATCTGTGTTAATTGAATCAGAAATTTTACAACTAAAAAGAACTTTGTATGTCCTCGCATTCAAATACTATCTGACCCATTGAACGAAAGATGAACGATAACCAAGAGATGAAAGTTTTAATAAAATAAAACTAGGAGACAATTTGTGGAAGGCCCTATTAAAGTCAAAGACACAGTGAACATTCAACAAGATGGCTGCTGGGGCGCTGGCTGTATCATCCAAGTATAACTTCATATTAGATGCAGATATCCGTCAGATTTTCTCTTGCCATTAACAAATTTCCAAAAAGAGTTTCGGATCAATGAGAGGTGAAGAACGCATTTTAATCAAATAAATATCATAGAGGTTTCTACATAATGATTCGAACTCATTATACAACCAGAGATAACTGTTGTGGACTGTGGTCATTCTGGTTATTAGACGTTGAGTACTTTGTCCATGTTCTGTTTCTTAAACTACGTAGACTAGGAATCTGGAGGATGTACCAGGTTGGAGTTGGTAGAGACGAGCGTCTTGATTTTCTGCAGCTCACAAATTTAATATTTTCCTTAAATTTTCCAAGAATCAGTTTTTCATATATCTTAATTAAAGCAATAAACTTCAAATGCCAAAGCTATAGATCTTCAAAATTAAGTGTTTTTTTTATCAAAAATTATGCAAAGAAATAGACTCCGCTTCCATATAATTTTTGTTCTTGTCTTGACCCAACTTAAACGCTCTAGGTTTTCATCGCTACTTATGCAAATCATCCTGTATACAATAATTATACCTTTTCATTCTAAACCACTCATCCTTAATCTATTTCTCTTAATTCATTAATATTTACTTATAAAAATATCCAACAAAAAAAAACTTGGAACATTGAAAACTCATTTCACGAACGATTATATCCTTAAAAAAAATATAAAATATAAAAAGGGAAAAGGAAGAAAAAGTCATTACCGATGAAGAAATACCGGATCGAAGTTTTGAAAAGATAACGCAGTCCAGGAAGGAAAGATTGTGAGTTCATGTTGTTGTTGGTGTTTTTGTTGTTGTTATTATAATGTTGGTTTGGCTATGAGCTGGTTTGGTATGAGGCAAGTGCTTTGAGTCTGTTTCCGAAAATGATTTATTTACCATGTTTATCCTGAAAGCCAGTGAAAGAGAGGCAAAATCATAAATCTCCTTAGTCAGAAATATTACTCTCGTTCGTTTTAAGTTCTTCTTTAGAACAGCAGTTTTCATATTCATCAATTTTCTGAAATTACTACAAAACACCCAAGTATATATAGGTAGACGATAAAGAAAACAAAGGGAAAGCAATGTATCCTTACCACAACAACAACAACAACTCTCAACTCTGGAGTTGAAACCGAAAACGGATCATTAAAAACGCATTACAATACAACTTCTCTCAACAAGTTATGTATTTTATATGTAAGATGGGGTGAGGTTGGCTTTTCAGTACTGAGAAATAAATAACAAGTGCATTGAGCAAAGTAGGTAGGTACTTGAATTTAGGAATTTTCTTCGATGTCATTCTTGCCTGCCTAAAATGCAATGAGGAAAGGAGTTTTATCGCAAAAGTTTATATATAGGTAACATTGTAAAATACCTTCGGTATACCTACCTGACAATCCCACGTGTGTGTATTAAATTATATATCGATTCTACGATATTTGAAACAGAGTTAAGATTTCTTCAAGGATTTCAAATACCATAATAATTATAACTACAATACATAAAAGTGTGGGTAAAGAAAACGCATGTTAAGGTATCTTATGATTTCGAGTATAATTTGCACAACATCAACATTTCCAATAATAATTCCTAATCTTTTATAAACCCAGGAAAATTATTTGAAGTTATGTAAGCCTTTATATAGATTTAATATTTTTGAAATATTTTGTTTGTTATATTATTAATAAGTTATATTATAAATAAATGTAGAAAGCGAACTGGAAGTAGGTACTGTTCTACTACATATGTATATGAGATAACGATGGTAGAGTAGACAAAAAAGATTCTTGCCGCATTTCTTTTTCGATTCTCTATAAAAAAAACTTGGAACATTGTTTTTCAAATTTTGAATTTTGTTAAGTTCCAATAAGAGGTACTTTGCACACATCAAACACATTTATTTGAAAATCTTAGAACTCATTTTCAAGAAAAGTAAGATTTTTTCTTTTTGGTTATTAACACTTGCATGATGGAAGATACCTACATATATTTTTACTAAAATCAATTTTTGTTTTCTAATCTTCTGTGTTAAAAATCGCAACGCTCTTAAGTTACAAAAAAAATATAAAAGTTTACTTTTCGAATATTCAAAAACACCTTTGAAACTTTATTTAAAATTTAAAAAATATTGATTTGAAGATGTTTATATGTATATATGTATATAATTCCTGCGTATTTGTGAATTTCTACACATTATATTTTTTTGTATATAACTTTGACAGACTTTTGTGTAGAAATTCAAACAAATGCACAGAGAGTTTCAAAGTAAAGGAACACACCTAATATGTAGAAACTATTAGAACCTTTTTAATCATTCTCCAAAAAAAATTCCAAAATCAGTAGTTGAATAGGTTTTTGAGAAAAACGAAAATCTAAAAACATCTTTCTATGGGAAGTGAACAAACAGACAGATGTTAGGAATGAAGTGCAAAAATTAAAAAAAAAAAAAACAATAATCAATTATGGACATAGGGTGGCCAAAAACCTGGTTCAAAGTAGGGTTTTTCTAAACCGTTCTGATATTCGGTGATTACAAGTTACTAAAACCTGAGAGGTCATGACCTGACCTATCACCAGTTTCAATATGGATCATTGACAGGGACACTCTGTATACCAAGGGATATTTTGCATAAGTTGTGACAAAAGGCTAGAGGTTGGGTCGAAACAAGAAAAAACACGTATGGGAAGGGGTCTTTTTCCCCCCATTTAGGCATCAAAGAATAATTATTTTGTTTTCAAAAACAAAATTCTTTAATTTGTTTTTAAATCAAGTTGTTTTAATGAATAATTTTCTAAGAATTAATTTTCAAACTCAAAATTTTGAAAAAAGTTCAGTTTAAATTTTTGTTGTTATTAAGTACTCTCACTTTTTTCCTTTTAACATTCAATGTTCTTATCAATTTTCATTCAAACACAAAAAAATTTTAAATGTCTTTTTTGTTTTTTTTAGAAAAATGAAAATAACAAAAATATTTTTTCTTTAATAATAAGGGGGATCAGGGGATCAATCCGCCCCATGAGTCTTCAACTTAACCATAAGTTACCTAATCACAAAAAGAATGGAAACAAAACCCACAACTATGTTGACTTGCTTGAATTTGCAAATCATTCAATCATTCAATTCAATTGAAGTGCTGGATGCACAAATTTCCCGAACATCTGATTCAAAGAAACAGGACAAAATAAGTGGGTTTGTTCCCTTTTGTTCATCTGAATTTCATTGCTCAAGTTTGTCTTATTTCTTTTGTTATTTAGCACCTTAGACTAATTATCAAAAAAAAACCGAAAACTTGATTTTACCCTAAAATGTTTAGAAGATTTTTTAAACTTATATATACTCAAATATGAATGTACCTTAATAATTTTTTACTTGTTTTTGTCACACTAAATAAAAATATAACTTCGTAAAAAAAAATATATGGAATATAAACTTCATAAGTCACCCTCCCCCTTCCCATCGCAAAAAGATATTTACGCTGATTTCCACATTTAAGTATCTGTTTCTTAGTGTGACTAAAACTTGATAAGATCACTAAATATTAAAACCAAAAAATCCACAATTAAGTAAAATTTCTATAAAAAAAACTTTGTTTTTTTAATTTAAAGTTTAAAAATTATTTTTTTCAAAAATTATAGTTTTGAACAACTTGATTTAAGTCGAAAAGAGCTCAATGGAATTTTGATGTATGTAAATTCACCATTAAACACCATTAAGAGAAAAAAGATCAGGTTCTTGATATTGAATTCTGACCGTTAGTTAAGGTCGTTAAAATATGCCTTTTCCATTGTTTGTGTCCTTCTTGTGGGACATGGGCAGAGAAAATAAAAGACTACATTGTATTCTTCTAATCTACGACAAAGTATGTTGTGAGGAATGCCAGGCTTTGTTGTATGTTTTTACTAAGTTAATGGTTATATTCCTCAAATAAAAGCTGAACCCCTACACTTCGTTAATCCTTGTTTCCTTATTTAAGTTCCCAGACACAACATCCAAATAATTCTAAAGATTTCCCATTTAACATGCATGTCAGTGCACTTTTGATGCACCAAACTATATATAAAAGTTGATACCAATTTGCATCTAAGAAAAGTTCAAATTTATTCCACCATCAACCATCGTTGCAAGCACGATAGCGGAACGTGTGTTGCCCTAATAAGATCATTTTAGCTTCATGATTATAATTATGTATCATAGGTAAACTTTCTTCAAAGAAGAGCATCCCATGCATATTGTGTTTTTACTCTGCTAGCATATTTTTGTTTTAACAGGATAATCACCTGAAAGACGGCTAAGCTACATATATTTTGTTATGCATTAATTAAGTTTAAAATGTGATGCATATAATAAATAATATATTCTAGCAGAAGTGTGTCGCATATATGAGACTATGTTACCAGCAATTTGTTCACATCATAAATAAATAGAAGCCACCGACTTTAAAATATCAAAATACTTTTTGCCTGGCATTGTGAAAGGATATTATATAAAAAAAAAATTCTCTTCTGTAAAGCCATCTTGAGTCTTGACAAACAATGTAATAAATTTCAATTTTGTCATTCCTTTCACGTACTGCACTGCATGCCATCCAAGTCAAGAAAGTGACAGTGATGCACACCTTTTTGGTGTTTTCTGCCATTTTTCTTGTTTTTCTGAAAACATAATAGAATGGATTTTTTTTAGGGAGTTTGTAAGAATTGTGTGCAACATTGGAAATTGTTGTTTACCTGCACTTGAGTCTGTATAGGACTTATTGGTTTATATTTTTTTAAAGATTTAAAATATAATATGATAAAAAAAACACTTTAAAGAAACGATTCTAAAATGCAGGTTATGTGCTTAGTCAAGCCAGAAGGGTAGATGGAACTTTGAACCCCGCCAAATTGTAGGTAAGTCATTGTGGACAAAAGGTTTTCTGACTATTTCTCTTAAACCAGTGTTTCCCAAGCTTTTGACATTTGTATACCGCTTCTATAATTGAAAGTTCCGTTTGTTGATTGTTATCTACCCATTTTTTTTTTTTTTGGGAATTTTTGACTTATAACCCATTTCTATATCCCGCTATCCCGCTTTCTATAATCCCGTTTTTATAATCCCGTTTCTTATTATCCCGCTTTTTCAATCAAAACTTGTTGTTTAATTTTTAAAAATCACGCGATTTTTTAAAAAGCGGGATGACTGTTCAGCGCACACAATCCAATACTAAACAATGTAATCTGGCTCAACCACAACTTGTTACAGCATCAGTAAATCAGAGCGGTTAAACCGTAAGCAAGAAAAAGAATTTTGCTGTGCACATAGAATTTTTTTTTTTCTATGAATTAACTCATGAACACCCAGTCCAAAATTTAGTGTGAGTTAGTGCATGGGAGTTATTTCATTTGGGAGTTAGTTCGTAGGGCCAATTTTTTCAATGAGTAAATATATGTATGTATATAATTTTGATTTTGTGAGCAAAAACAAATGTGTATACAGTAAAAATAAAACACATATTTTCTTTTATTCGAGTATATTTTATTTTATTAAATTTACAAATACGTTATAATTTTTCGGTTAATACCCAAATGAATTGTAAAAAACGGGATTGACAGTATTTGAAACGAGATTTAAAAAATCGAGATTTTAATACATTTGGATTATGAATAAGCGGGATTTTAGAAGACGGGATTTTAAAATAACGATATTTTAGTAGACGGGATTTTAGAACTTTTTTGTCGGGATTTTTGAAAAACAGGATTTTAAAAACCGGGATTCCAATACGATCCCCCTCCAACACCTGAAAATTATCTTATAATAATTTTATATAATTAATCATAAAGTTTTTTCTTGAATTTCCTGCACCGATTCAGTTATGCGAATGTACTGTATCTATTAATGGAGAACCTTCTAGTTGTATACACTACACGTGTACTATTTATTTCAAATTTCATTTAAAGAAGTACGTCGATGAAGAAAGGCTTTTTATAAATGTAACATTTCAATACAAAATTACTTGGTGCAACTGAGCATTCCAATGCATCACCAAATGTTACGTAACACAACCGGATGCAGGCAAACTTTAACCTATTTCAAAATATATATTGTTCTTTTTTTTACTTTCCTTTGATATTCATTTCATTACAGGACAATAAACCGGCCTCTATACATCTAAAATTGAGATAACAAAACATTCAGAACATGACAATTGAGAAGATGACATAGAAATCCAAAAAAATAAAAGAAATATCAATGAATGAAACCATCATCAACATTGAATGCAATTTAATGTCGAACAGTCAACCAAAAAGGACGATTGTCCTTTCAGTCATGTGGAAAAGTTAAGTTTAACAGTTTCTGACAATGTTCTTTCATTGTGATTCCGATAAAACTATACCTAGATACAATATAAACATTTTCAGAGTTACATCAGTGTGCACTGTGCAGGCTATATACAATAACTAAAGCTGACCTGATTTTCTTTTATAATTTGTGCTTGTACCACGGCAATTATCGAAGAATGGGGAAAGGATTTTTATAGTTTCATTTTAATATGTACCTACATAGCTACTTTTGATTATCTAATATGAAATAATCAAGTTCTGTAAAAAATACTAGAAAGACTGGATAAACAATCCTAATCATTTGAAAAGGTTTTATATATTTGTTTTTAAAATTTAACATAAGCTTTTGAGTAGGTACAAGGTTAGTATGTGTATGTTACTGTAAAACTCCGAAATCTGAAACTTCCATAATTATCTACCGGTAAAACTTTGAATTTTCACCAGTTTGGTAAGCCCGAAATTTTACTCTTCATGTCTAAAATAGAAATTGGGTAAAATTTGGTTCCGAAAAGATTTAAGGGTAGGTTTTTAAAAATCAGCAAATTGTTTCTTTGGTCTGAAAAATTTTTGTGATGAGTCCCAGATGGCCATGAGATATGTTCAAATTTTAACACAAAAGCAGCTATGAGCACCTTTTTAATATAATATTTGTAAATTAAAAAAGGAAAAGAAGTTGAGAATGAAAAAACGAAGATTGAGGGCTATGCCGTATGCGAGAGTGATAAGATGAAATTATTAGTTCATAGATTGTGGCTAAGCAGGCTTTAATTCCATCTGAGGTATATTTTACTGAAGATGAAGAAGAAAGTTTATCTGAAAATGATACATCTTCAAAATAAGCAACTAATAAGCGACTATTGTTTTCACAACAACAAAACTTTAGACCCTTGGGTGTGATGCTTCAAAATACAAGGTTGATTCGTCTTCAATTCGACAGAAGCTTGCTGAAAATTTCAAAAATGATTTTACGTCAGATGTTCCCCTTACGATTCATATTGGGATGGAAGTTCATAGAAGACATTGTTGGCCATGAAACAATTATCCGGCTTCCAATTTTGGTCTCTAGTATAAGAATATTGACTGCTAGAACTGAGGTAATACAAGCAACAGTAATTTATGAAGCAATAGATTCATGGAGGCTTTTCGGCAAAATTAAATGCATGTAGCTTCAATACAACAGCTTTAGATTCATCTGTATCTGTAGTCGTTCAGCTGATCGCTAGTTCATTTGTACCAGACATTTTACTATATAAATGATTTCCTAGACTCGTGAGCTAAATTTTCAAATTGCTTCCAATGAAGATTCAAATAAGAAGTCAATTCATAACTGCTGCTGTAATCATCTCTTTCGATCAGAACCAAGTCAACCAATTTGTAGTTCGAGAGAAAGGAATTTCTTTCTGAGCCCCTGTTGGAATTCACCGTGTTCTTCTATGAATTGCAAAATCAATTTATCCCATTCAGCTCTATTTATTCAGAGTACAGTTTAAGCTTACGAAAAAAGAAGAGAGATGAATTCTATACATTTGGCTTATTCACAGTTTCCGTACATGTGAAATACTGGTTCGAATCACCTTCAGCATCTTACGCCCAACAAAACGATCTTAAACTTTTTAAAGATATAAAAAAGTATAAAATTTTGAATCCTTCATTTTCCAAAACAGAGCTGAATAAGTTTCTGGTCTTGGTCACTTCTTTCTGTACTTTTCGGAGAACTTGTCGCCTTTTCCTTTTTTGACGACAATGTTAGCAACGGAACTAAACGCAAAATGATAAATACCCTAAGGAATGAAGGTATTGAGATTCTACTAAAAAAAATAATGTTGTTACCGAAGTAAACATGAGAGATCCACATGATTTTCTAAAAATTGACGTCAAAAATGGGAAGCAGATGATTTCTTTAGATGCTGCAGGGACATCGTTCGTTCCGTGAGAGTTGTCAATTATATTGCTGATTTTAATTGTTTCCCTAATTTAAATCATTAAAAAAATATATTTCCGAAAAATTATCATGTTTTTATAATAATTTTTTTTTCGGTCATATAAAAAGCACCCTAATATGTATCTTTCCCGACTTTTTTCATACAATTTTGTGGTACAACAGTATTTTGGCCATGGGTTCGCGGATTCCAAGAATTTTAACTATTTTTTGGTCCGCAATTACGCAATCCGTTTCTCCACTTAGGATATGTTCAGTCGCCAGGCAGGCACTAATGTGAACAGTTTACTTGAACAGCAGTACCTTAGTAGACCCCTTTATTAAAAGCCTATAGGTGGCAAAAGTATGGAATGAATTATGAAAAAAAAACTATCTCGGACTTTTACCAATATTGCTGAAAAATTCTATGTTTCACCGGTAAATTCTAGAAGTTTGCCATTTTAGAACCTTCCAGCTTTGAACTGTTCCATATCATGGCCTTCGTACTGTATAATTGGTATACGTACTGGACGAGTGCCTTGCATTTTAGTCAATCTGATTGATTATTCTAAAATTGGTAGACAAGAGGAGTTTTTGACTAGTAAGTGAACAGACGAAATAAGTTGCTGAATATTTGTTAACGTTTTCTTTTAATTTCTTCTGAAATTTCTTGTAGACACCTCTAACAGGAGAAAACAAAATCGTAAAAGATTTAAAAGTACCAAAATTACTTAAAATGATGTGAAAAGCAATGTCAAAAAAAATTCCTCTAATCCTTGATCGGGGAGATTAGGTTTGAATCCTACCGGCTGCATTACTCAGCTTTGACCCACTGAGGGTGCATTCTGGAAGTTGGTTACACCGAATCGTTGTGTCACAGTGCAACGCGAAACTGCTGTCGACAATATGTCAGTATTATCTGAAGCAATTCAACAGTCAGATACGACTCAGTGGTTCAAGCCTTTGGTTGGGTAATATTAGGGGCACAACACTCTTACTTCGTGGTTTTCTAGCATAAAAACTGAAAGTTGTTGTTCCTCGTGTGAAAGGGGACAATGTGAACACCGCCCGCCACTTATTTTTATTTTTTTAAACTTTATTTCTTACAAAATACATAACTTTATCTATACCTAATAAAAATTTAAAATTTATACAATATTTGCCATGGCTAGTTTTTTGAAAGAAATAGCTTAGTACAATCTATTGCCAAAAGATAAGTGGCGAATATACTTTTCTGGTTAGAAAAAAGTGGGGAAAGCATTCTTAATTACAAATAACTTTAAATACAAATAAATAAATAAGTATAATTTTTTTTTTATATATGTTTGTTCAATTGATTGCTCTATTCGTAGAAACAAAAATTAATGAAGAGTGCTCTTCACTTGACTTCTTGTATTGATTTTTTCACCTGCTCAGTGCTCAGTCGAAAGAGCAAAATCTCCAAGTTCGCAGAAACTTTAGATTTTTACATATAATATGCATTTTGCACATCTGGCACGACTAGCAAAATGAGCTGTGAACAGTCATAAAACACAAACAAGTAAAATGCGTTTTTAAGGTTAAATTCCAACGAATTTTCTATTCGCCAGTTTTTGGAACGCAACTTGCTGTATGTGAATAGCTGATTTACTTTTGACAGTTCGCAGAATTTAATTTCTTTGGCACGTATAAAATATTTTAAAATACAAAGTTTTCCAATTTAAATTAATTTAACGCAGTGTTTTCTGTTTAAATTTATTCAATTCGTCGAAAAGTTAAAAAAAATGATAATTGATCTAGAAATTTCTTTAAAAGATTTATTCGCAGTTAACAAACTCATTTTATTTGCAAGGCACTTTAATAATTATAACTTAAAAGGAGTACCTAGTTACACTCCTACTTAAACAAACTTTATTTGTTCTCAAACAAAGGTTTCCCGCAATGGCTAAAAAATATAAGGTCCCAATATTTTTCTGAATGACTCAATCATAAGTACACAAATCAGCTTCGTATTACAAACGAGAATAGGTATAGCCCCATAGATTATAAACTCACTCTACACAAAATAGAACCCTTTTTTTACCCAACATGTACATATTGTATACTTTACATGAACTGCAGCATCTTAACATGCAACACCTAATGAATTGAACACAAGTACACGTCACTATTATAGCAATAAATTATTTTTGACTTACCCCTGTTCAACATTAAGTGACTCTCAAGTTGCAATATTTTACCATAACCAACTGACATTTACATCGATAAGTCCTCTCATTCATCAGCCTGCCTGAGTGGCTTCCCATATAACCAAGGTATGCTCCCCATGATATACAACAACCTAAAGCCAAATGCATATGCAATATTTTATACCATGTATGTACCTTAAAATTGCATAGACCTTTTCAGGATTCAAGCTATATACCCATGTGACACTCTATACACATATGAAACACAAGTATAGAGTAGAGTATAGTTTTTTGTGTTCCATAAGCATAAAATGCAGTATAGAAACCTCTTAAAAGGGAAGAAGTTGCATTTGTTAAAGCAAAGCCGTATTTCTTTGTAATGGATTATGAATAATGATGAGACTTTCGAAGTGAGTTTTCCTTGCTGTGCCAAGTTATTTTTTTTTTTTTTTTGTCAACTTAAATTTCACTTCATCCCATTGGCACCATGGAGCAACTACAACGAAAGCGGTGACGGTCCTGAAAAAAAAAACCTAAAACCTCTTAGAAAACGATTGAGAATTCAATTGGACGACTACGTAGACGAACGAGACGATGATGATGACAACAACAACATCAGCAACGAGCGAAATCCAGAGGGAACGCGCAATGAATTGAAAAACCATTGAAACCTAATGACACGAAAGAGAATAATGACAAGGATAACATCCATATCCTCCGCTTGCTATACAGTATATACACCGACCGCCTTCACAATCGAACTCGCTACGCTATGCTATGATAAAATGCCGAGCTTGTTCAGCAATCACTCGTGCATGGTTGCACTCGATGATGATGTTGTCTCCCTTGTTCGAAGGAAGCCATGCGACATGGCCCACCATTTTCTTTGAAGGCGGTAGTTTGTCAAAAATGCCTTAGTTATTAATAATAACGCATATTCGATATACATAGTTTAAGGACCTGACCTCTTTAATCACTTCGATTGGTTTGTCAACATTGCAGAAATGAACACCGTCAGCGGTAATATTCAAGACCCTTCAGTTTTTTTTTTTTTTTTTTTAGTGGAAAAAGGTTGGTTTTGGCTCACATTAAAATTCATTTAGAAACTTCAGCTTTTATAATAGCTCTACTCGTATAAAGGAAGAAAAACCCTGCAAAGCTAATTAAAGAAGCATAAGCTTTGAAAGTAATATGAATCTAATAGTGGCGATGAAGAAAATTAACGTTTCTTCGTTTTTTTTCGTTGTTGGTTAACTTTTTTGTCAGCTATGTTATATCAAATGTCTAGACATTCCACAATGAATTAAGGCATGATCCTGCGACCTGCAAAGAAGTCAAAAAGAGGGTTAAAATTTCTGTTTTTTTTTTCTTAAATAGCTTATAGAAAAAAAATATGAATTTTGCCAGGGTTAAAAATTCAAAATTCGTAATGAAAACTATAGAAAACAAAAAGAAGATAAAGATAAAGAAATGAATGTTGACAATAATTTGTTTGATGCTATACACACTTAATTTAGGTTCAGTTATTACGAGATTACCTACTTACAGCATACTAAATGATTTAACAACTGAATTACAAGTACGTATTAATTTTTTAAGGAATATCCGGTAATATTGCATACCAAAGCTTTTTCAAAACATTGTTTGCAAACACATTCAATTTGTCAGGCAATCGATAAATTGTTCCTGAACAACACGGTTTTTCCTTGCATAAGTCTACGACAACGAATCTGCTTGAATTTAGAAATCAACTAAATATAAATATGCAAAATGGACTCCAAACTGATGTGTTTTACGCTGATCTGAGTAAAGCATTTGATAGAGTTAGCCACTTTATACTCTTAATTAAACTAGAAAAGTATGGGTCTCCGGAATGGATACTGGCTTGGATCCGTTCGTATTTAGAAAACCGTAAGCAATATGTTAATTATAAAACTTTTATGTCTAAAATTAATCATGTATTGTCCGGAGTACCTCAAGGAAGTAATATTGGACCTCTACTATTTATAATTTTTATTAATGACATTGGTGCGAACATATTTTATTCAAAAATCTTGATCTTTGCCAACGAATCTTTTTTATGGCTTCACGAATCCAAGTGGATACTTGTTTTTGCAACACGATATTGATAGAGTTTCTGAATGGTGTGTCTCAAATGGAATGCAAATCAATAAAAGTAAGTACAAAGTGATGTCATATTCAAAAAGGAGAGAACCCTTGTTGTCTTCTTATTTTATTGATGAAAGTGTTGTTGATTGAATGTACACATTTAATGACTTGGGTATTTTATTTGACGCCAAGCTATCATTCAATTCCCATATCGATATTATCACAAGTAAGGCAAGAAGTCGCTTTGGATTAATTAAGAGGTTTTCTAAAGAGTCCCATGATCCTCAGCTCACATTGTTCACTTATTCGTCCTATCTTGGAATATTGTACCTGCGTGTGGAAACCTATCTATGATGTATCAATTAACGAAATTGAAAGTGTCCAAAAAACAGTTTTTACTATTCGTCCTCCGTCATCTACCATGGGATCCAACTCAACATCTTCCACCTTATGAAAGTCGTTTGAAGCTGCTTAACCTATGCTGAAGAGAAGGAGGGAAGCCAATAATAATATGTTCTTTTCCTTTTCAACTTTTATCTGGGTCAATTTATTCTTCTCACATCCTAAGTATGCTAAACATAAATTCTCGTCCCAGATTAACCCGGAATCCTGCTTTTTATACATCCTCTGCCAGAGTTAACTATGGATTAAATGAACGTAATGTGTATTGATTTTAATTGTTTTTATCATCTGATTGATTTTAATGTATCTAAAAACAGTCTAAAAAAAATTATTATGTTCTTAATATGTACCTAAAATTTTTGTTTGTTTGGTAAGCTATTTTATCCTATATATCTACATATATATGTATATACCTATTTTTTTGGTTTATAAATTGTATACATTTTAAACAACTTAGACATTAGTCTGCAGTTGAAATAAAGAAATAAAATATGTTCTCCTTCTTTCGAATGGTTCTCCGATAATGGTTTTTCGTATGCCCCATACCATCACAAAAACAATCATAGTAGACTTAAAATAAAATGTGCGACCCTAGATGACGATTCAAGGGAACATTTGTACAATACCTGCCTAAACAAATATGGAATAAAAAAAAACAAACAAGTTTTTGAAAAACCATAGCTTTTTCGTCAAAACTAATTTATTCCATTAAAGGCGTTAAACAACGTAGTCCAAACAAAAATCGACGGCAACGCGGCGACGTAAAATAAGAGGCGCAACATTTTAAACAGTCAGGTGTTAAGGTAATTAGTATGATACTTCTTAACAATTTACTAACTTCAAAGCTCGTTACTAAAATGTTCGTAGGTCTACAGATTTTTTAACTATGTAGTTTCATAATAGACCTATTCTCTTAAAAAAAATTCAGCTGAACACGTCAAAAAATCTTCGTGCAAACAAGTAAGCTAACAGACCATTTTCACATTTTTAATTGTTGAGTTAGTTTGATGCTAAATTATTAGTATGATAAAATAGGAATTTGGTGATTTTAACTTTAATAAAATATTTAAAAAATAGTACGATGCTAACTCGTTTAAAATTAGGAAAATCCTATTTTAAACCTACCATTCTACTAAAAATGTTTAAACATCGTACTTAATCGTCCACAAATTTGCCGCAGAGTCCTAAAAAGCGGCTGTACGCAAGTTCGTGAGACTGTTTTGCTGATTGATGCAAGTGTGTTGCGGAGTTGCGATATTATTAACCCATGCGATTTGACGACGTTTGACTTTTTTCCACAGACGATTAAGGCATTTATAGGAATAATGTTGGCTAGTGGGCTGAACATTGAAAATATATTGAAAAATATGGTTCACAAGATGGCCTTCTGCCAAGTTGTTATCAGGTACCCAGGCTGTCCAAGTAAATACTTTAGTACACTCATCTGAGTTTTTCTGATCGTCATTTTCTGGATCTCTTTTCTAGTTTTAACCCAAGTGTGTTTATTAGGATCTCAGCATTTGCTTTAGGTATTCTTTTTGTTGTGTAATTTAGTTTTTGCGCTCCACCCCTATTGTGTAGCGGGCATACTCTATGGTGTCATTTCCATTCTCATTTTCAGTATAATAATTAATAAATGGCTCTTTGATTGGTAGGGCTTTCATTAGTTCTGTTCAGCTGTTGATTGAAAATGTGCGTTAATTGAATTAGAGGACAATTCTGGTGACAGGCATTTGGTATTTGGTCTTCCACGATTGCAGTCTGTTATGATCCGTGGATAATATATCTATAACAATTAAGCCAGCCGATGAAATTATTTGAAATAAAATAGTAAGCGTGTTTCGCATAAAATTGTGTGAAAAAACTACATAGGAACTAAGCAGCAACAGGCGTATTTGAAATCGCTCCGGGGGGAATTGGATGAAAAAATGACGTCGGTGCTAAACAATTCACATTTTAAATGTAAGAACAACTAATCCTCTGAAAAGCTGTACTACCGGCGTGAATTACATACTTGTTATCGATACTTTGTATGAAAACTCAATTTTATTTCTGTGATGGCATCGCTTATCCTCATTTTTTTGTAATTTTTTTTTTCAAATAATTGTCTCCGGGATTGGAAAAAAACACTTAATTTTCGGGACTTAATACTAATCCCGATAGAAATTGTATTACCGGTACGAATTATAACTTTGCTATATTGGTCCATTTAAATGTTACATTGACCTTGCACTATTCACTTAACCTTGACCTATTCACTAACACAATTTAATTTAAAATGAAAATTAAAGAAGAGATTTTTGGCTTTTCAAAAAGGTATAACATCATATTGTAAGTTTAACCGTTGTTTTTAAATAATTTTTTTTTCTGTTTTTAGTCAATTTTTTAGAAAAATGCCCCTCTCGCCTAAACGGGGGGGGGGGGGAATTAAACCCCCCTCCCATACGATTTTTTTTCTTTATATTTTTCGCAATAAAATGATCTACAAAAAACTTCTTGATTTTTTTTTCAATAAAACTGCTAGAAAAAAAGTTATAACCCTTTAAAGGAATTTTTTTTTTTAAATGTTCGTCTATTATTGGCTATATCGTTTTTATTTTCAGTTTAACGGTCAAAAGTCTCTTAAACAAAATTGTAGATATTTAAATTCTCTACAAAAATGGTTTACAATTTTTTTTTGTCAGATCCTTATATCTCAAGATATTGAGAAAAGGGGCTTCTTACCCCTTTTTCAAGATAGCGGCCAAATGGGGGGTTCCATCTCCGAAATGATTTCGTATACTCGAACTGATGCACTCTACACATTAAAAAAAAACGTTGTCCTATACTAAATGCAAGGTTCGGGCAAAACTTTGTAACATTTCAATGGACTATATATAAATTGGGTGAAAACTTCAAAATATGTACGTAAGTAATTTTTTTATAAAAAAATATGTCCGTATTTGTCATGGAATTGATTTTCTTTGCCGATGAATGACTTGGAATTAAATTCTTGTTTTTATTTTATTAAATGGAATAATTTTCTACATAAGATTTTTTTTTATATGATTAGTTTTGTTTTGCGCTTAACACAAAGCTGAAAGAGTTGTGACAGCATTTTCTGATAGTGATGGGATTTTTTCACTGCGATGACTTTGGTATGTCCCGATGTCGTTTTTTTTGTCATATTCTATCTCGACCTGCAAAAAACACTCCAAATATTCCATAATAAATCAGAAGGTTTAGTCTTTTCAATAAAACAATAGTTGTTGAAAATTATTCAACTGTTTTGGTCGGAAAAATAATGCAGCTTTTTTCATTGTCTGTCTACTGGGCTAAGCCTAAACGTTTGGTCGATTTTTTTAAAACTATCACTTTTCCCCCGACATTTTTTTTTTTTAATTTTTCGGGACCCTGCCTTACAAAATTTTGAACCATTATGAAAAATTATTGTAGTTTATATGCAAGTGATCAGACATGAACTAGGTACTTTTTGGTAATTTTTTTTTCTTTGAAAAAAATGTTTAGGTATCTACTAACATTACCTACCTCCCATAGAACCATTGTCTTGTTTTTTCGTCTTTCTCTGCAACGTTTTTTTAAATTTAGATAGAGTATCAATAGTAGGTAGGTACGTATTATATGTATTTTAGTTTTTTTTTAAATTCCAGTATCGAAAACGATTACACTAAAAAAATAAGCGTTAATGTTAAAAGAAAAATGTTGTTTTTGATTTGAAAAACAAAATTGAAAATTTGAAATTTTTGTTTATGTCATGTTGTTAATATTTACTTAAATTATTTTTTGAAAAAAATGGTAAAGATATTTAATATATTAAACATTAATTTAAAAAAAAACTGTAAGTTCTTTCCATTTCTGTAAACTAATAATTTGCACATGGCCCATGGGAATGGTTAAGGGAATTGTAAGTGACATAGACTCAGTGACTAGGCTCACCTCACGAGCTGTTGCGCTACCATTTTTTTTTTATTTTAACACGAAAATGAGTACGAAAAAGAATAAAATTCGTTCCCATTTCACATGATGTTGTCAATTAATACCTTTGCCGATTGATAACACTGGGAAATCGAATTAATAAAATTTGAGAATTTATCTACTTATAAAAAACAACGCTGGAGAAATTAGCCTTTACATTCCTCATATTTTAGCTGCGAATGAATATACCAACTTAAATCGAGAGAAAGAAGAAAAACCGGTAAGCTAAATGAGCTGCGAAAGCTATACCCTTGGTGATGATGGTCTTTCTTCGCTAAACGAGCCCGGTCCGACCATCCAACCGAAATGCATTTCCTTCTTTTTTTTTCTTCCCTTGGCCTTCCATATAGCAATGCTATATAATAATTTACATTTTTCGCTTCGTGTCATGTCGTAACATTTTCATGATGTCCTTAATTACGAAAAGGACACTTTTTTTAAGTCAAAATGGTAAAAGCGCGACATTTCCGTTTTACCTCCTCCCGCACACTGCACTTCTTGCCTTTTTAAGTTTTCAGTATAAATGTGCAATGTACGTACATATATATAAATGCAAAAAAGTGTCCATTGCAGAAAGGATGCTACATATATATTCACTCGTAGATATAGTGTTATAGGTCTTGCAGTTTATATATAGAAGGCCAGAGGACCACCTAGAATTGGGTGTGTTTGTGCAGTCTATCGTTAAGTGGTGTATTAGGAGGGATAATGTTGTTATGGAGAAGAAAAGAGCTATAGCTACAGCCATAGAAACTAATCATTAAACACTGTAATGGGATTTCAGGATCTCTAAGTCTTTACTAATGTCGGGGTGCAGCATGAATTTATTACAGAAAGATGGTCACTAAAGATGGTGTGGCGTTTGCACAGTCAGGGGTTAGGTATAAGCGAAATGTTAAGGAATTAATTTCTATAGGGAAATCAAGTCCAAATAATATGATGTTGGTACTTGTGGATAAATAAGTGTAAACGGTACTTTGTGGGCTAAAATAATAAAGTGTTTTTTTAATATTTAACTTTACAGTCAATTAAATCTTAAATAGTTGACCACATTTAAAAGGAACAGATGGTAATTTAGGAACTTGCTTCAAGTTGAATATCAGTAAGCCACAGTTCGTATAGCTATCAACCTACATCCATTTAAGCTCTCCAAGTTGACTGCGTGGTCTAAGGTCAGGATACAATTCTCGAAGTTATATGCATATCTATCATTACGCCGCATGACTTTTTGCAGGAGATGTTCATGCCTTTTCTATTTAACACTTTTTAAATATCTTCTTCTCAAAACATGAACAAATTGGTTTTACTTTTGAGTTAGACACGACCGACGTATACATTCAAAAACCAGAAGCTTTGATTTGTATACACTATACAGCCGGTTCCAATATATTCAAATTTAATTATATTCTTGTTGCACAATCAAAGAACATATTACTTCAATATAATCCTTATAATATCTCCCTTGAGCCCCATTTACACCGAACCAATCATCTTTACAACATTTTTTTTGAACCCTTTTCCTTGGGTCGACTATGTAGGTAGATATATTCAAATTTTATCAAAACATCTCCATCCTTCTAACTTCATTTGAACACTTTATCAATCTGCAGACACACAACAAAAAAAAAGTCAAATCTAAGCTGTTTTTTTTACGACATTTGCAGTTTTTTTTTGTCCTCAGAGTTTGAATGTCCTTCTTTTTTGTTTGGTGAAACAATTGACGAATATACACCTCTGACAAAAAAAAAAAAAAACGGGACAAATAAAAAACAAAACTTTTTTATTGGCGTAATTTATAATGGTTGCCTACTTCACAAAATACTCCAACCTATCCATCTACTCGTACCCTTATTATACTCTTTTTGGCGCGACCAACTCAACAAGGACGACAACACAAACAGTAAACAAATCAACAATAATTCCCCTGGTGTGAGGATGTCAAAAGCAATTTACTCAGAATTTTCAGGATATAAAAGTTCCATTTTATTGTTCGTGATTTATTTTATTTGATTTCTGAATTAAGAGATATACCTAGAGGGATAGGAAGTTTCGTCTCAGGAGGTATCAACAATAAACCGGTATAAACTACGCGTATGTACATGTATATATGTATGTATATAATTTAAAAGCGGAACAGGAAATCCAAAGTTAATCGCGTTTAAATTCGTTTTGAATTTTCAATTAAGCTGCGATTCATTTCAAATTTGCTGATGGTCAAATACAGGGACGGAGTGAGTGGAAAAATAATAGGTATGTATTATTAGGAAGTTTAAAATCACTGTAAGGATTTCATTAAATCACAGTCTGAGATAGCAGACGCCAATTAATTATAGTCTGAGATAGCACACGCCACTTTGTTAAAGTCTGGTATAGCAGACTTCACTAAATTACAGTCTGAGGTAACAGATGCCAATAAATTACATTCTGAGATAGCAGACGCCACTAAATTACAGTCTGAGATAGCAGACGCCACTAAATTACAGTCTGAGATAGCAGACGCCACTAAATTACAGTCTAAGATAGCAGATGCCACTAAATTACAGTCTGAGATAGTAGAGTTCACTAAATTACAGTCTGAGATAACAGACGCCACTTTGTTAAAGACTAAAGTCTGGGATAGCAGACTTCACTAAATTACAGTCTGAGGCCAAAAAATTACAGTCTGAGATAACAGACTCCACTAAATTACAGTCTAAGATAGCAGACGCCAATAAATCAGTCTCATTAAATCACAGTTTCAGATACGTAGCAGCCGATCTCACTAACTAGATAACAACTACGGATTCCTTGACGTAAACAGATGAAACGGTTGACCAAATAAGTACGTTGTTTTGACGGAATTGAAATTATTTTGCTTTATAAAAATCCACAAACAAATGTCTATTCTTAGCTTAAAATCTTATTTTATTTTTATCACGATTAATTTATTTTTAAAAACCAACAAAAAAAAGAAAATAAATAGCAAAAACCCAAAAATACAAACTATAGGTATTATTGACAGCTGGTGTCAAAGGATCTGTCAAAGAGAAAAATTGAAATTTCAGCTTCTTTTTCTGTTGCGTTCGTTGCATTTGTTACCTATGGGTGTCTCCTCATAAAAATTGTGCATTTAATCGAGCTGTCAGCTGTATATACGTCAACGCAACGCAACGGATTGTCCATAATGATTACGTCAGTCGCTGACTTATTTTGTATTTGGAACCTGTGTTGCCCGAAAAATTTGATTATGGTTAATTTTGCGTTTTAAGTTTAATAAATTGACTATGCAATTTCTTACTATTATTTGGAAATCTTAGACACCAACTAATTGCATATACATAATACATATATTAATTTCAGAAAATAAATAGGTCGTCGCGAATTGCAATCTGTTCGTGACGACCAATTTATTTTCTCAAATTTCTCTTATGTTAGAAATTTTACTATTTTAACATTAATTTAAAAAAGTTTTATACCATTTTGTCTAGTTTTTGTGAAGAATTTAGGCTTATTAGATGTTTTAAATTCCATTTGTTCTTTTATTCGTCGGTCGTTGGGCGCTTCCATGTGAATAGGCCTTAAGTCTCTTTTTTCGAACATAATTCATTGAATAACAATTTAGTTTTAAGGCAGAACCGCACTAGGCGGAACTGCACTTCAGCGACACCCTGCGCACTTTCGCTCGAAACTGAACGAAACTTCATGTCGCAACACAGTTGGTCAGATTATCAACTTTGTCGCATAGTGTCGCGCCGTGAAGTGCAGTTGTCGCTTAGTGCGATATAGGTCATACAATTTCATAAAAATAAGTCGTCAAGTTCAGTTCCGCTGAAGTGCAGTTCCGCCAAGTGCGGTCTTACCTTTATTGTTCATATTGATTTCTATGCTGTCACAAAACAGTCGAAGGAAAACATATTTTCCAATCAACATAATTTCTATGCTTTCGTGTTTTGTCTTTTTTTGTAAATGGTTAAACTCATGCATTCAATGTAAATGTTGGTTCAACGTTTATATTACTTTGCCAATCCGGAATGCGGATTTATTTATAAATATAAATAACAAATATATTAGAGATAGAGACGAGCTTTAAAATCATGCAGTACTTCCTAACTACGGCCCTGACTGAGATCAAACCAATGCCGTCCATCTTTTTGTCTGACGCTATAGGGATTCTGTGTTTAGGTATTACCTAATACTTCTCTTTATTGTCGGACATTGCAGCAACCACCCTAAATGGCTCTAATCTAATCTCAGCGGAAATGAAAATAGTAACTAAACCTAATCCATGTGGTAATGGTCATATTGGTCAAAAGTAATTTTTGCGTGTGAGCAACGCTATAGTGTAGGTTTGCTCTAAGTATTGTGTTACCAGAGACAAGCACCCGGATGTTAGGTTATAGTATATCAGTTCGGCAGTGTTAAATAATTTTGTATGTGTTTTCTATTTCCGAAAGAATGTATGCTGCATCAGATATACCGTACCACTATCAACCCAACTGCCAAACAGAACCATCAATAGGTACCTGCGCTGCTGAAGTATTTGAAATGTTCAGATGATGGCTGTCGGTGGATCAGCAATAAAGTGGTTTGTGCGGTTCGACTGAAAGGGGATGATGCGTCCGGGCAAAAGATTTATTTTCAAAAATTCCAATAAAACTATTTACCTACAATTTAATTTAGCAATTTGCGTTGAAATGGACTTCCATAGAATTTAAATGTTAATTTAGTATAAGCTTTTACAATGTGGAATTTTTTTAGATCTGAATTATTTATTGTTAAAAATTAGGCTGTGATTGCAAAATCGATGTAACAATTAATTTTTAAAAATCTTACAGTTTTATATTTTACTAAAGGCTAAAGCAAACCTCAGCCATTGAAATTCCGGTGCCGATTAATTTAAATTTATCTGTGATTTAAAGAAAACTCTTGAGTATTTTATGTTTTCAATTAATATTTAATTTAAATAAGGATGCGATGTGTAGAACGCCGGAAGTCGAAAAATTACAAAAAATATCATTTAAGAGAAAAATCAGCAGTATCAGATCCACCTTTTGGCAAATTCAATGTAAACATGTTGTTCTGAACATTTAACAGAAAAGGGCAGAATTTAAAACCAAAAGTAGTTGAAGTAAAATCCGCTCACTGGCACGCCCACTTGTAGCATATTATTTTAAGTTACTCCTTATTCTAAGAACGTAAAAATTGTAATTAAACTCTTATCGACATTAACAACTGCATATATGTATGTTATTTAACCCACCTACTACCACGCCTACTTGTCCTTATATAACGTTTTGTTTTGTTTTTCCACTTTTATGTTTTTCCAAACATTTCTAAAGATGTTTGCTTTTAACTTTTTGATGTTTATAATTTTTGAAATGAGTTAGGTAAGTTTTTTTGGAATTTTTAAAATGCTATAATTCGCCCTGATACTTTTTGGGCGAGATTTTGATACCTTTAATTCAACAATTTCTCCTATTTCTATTAAATTTCAAGAACTGATAACCAAAACAGTTTTAAAATAAAACACATTTTGTATAGGTACACAATTACACCAAATCAATAGAACTGACAAAAATTCCAATTTCCAATTGGTTAGTATAATTAGCGAACATTGAAAATATGGCCAAATATAGTACGAGCATATTTGAACATTGCAAATGCTTTCGACTGAAAAATGATTGAGGGATGTCAGCTATAGATGCGGATATTCGAAAATTCAATCTACTTACATATGTTATAGTGCCATAGCGTGTTAGACCTGACCTCAAATCCGTAAATGGCGTCATCGCAATGCAACATGAATTTTCAATTAAACAGATACGCAGGTAGGTACATACATATATCTTTCTATAGATATTTTTGTATATATATAAACCTGATGGTAATCCGTTTGGTATCACAGGTATTTCGTTAAACAAACTTGGTACCTACATATACTATTTTGCCTCTCATCATAGTATTTTGGTTGAAGTCTGGACGGCATTTAATCCTAGCTATGTGCGTCTATGTTCGTGCAACTTCAACTCTGCATCTATATACATATATGTTGCTGAAGAGTATTCCTCACTGGCAACATCAAGTAAATGCAGATTTACCTACCACAATTGTCTGTGCACGAGAAATCGCAAAGAGGATACCGGATACCATATATGCAGATGCACCTTTCCATCTATAGGAGCAGGTAATAGGTATATGGAAACAAGACCATCAGGCAGAGTTGCCCTTTCCGGTTTCCGAATGCAGTGGGTAGGTATATAAGTCGAGTCTTTGAATTGTTCTGTATGAATAGATATGTGTTCATCCAGAAAACTGTGAAATGAGGCAACTGCAGAATGGTATTTTCATCAGAAGTGGTTAAATCATTCAAAATGATGCGTTTTAGTATAAATTCTATACAGGAAATTGAGTTTATGTGTCTAAGTTGAATTGTGCAAAGGTAATTATATTTCGATAGAATTTAAATGGGTATGACGGTTAGGAAAATAATATTCACAGGTAACTAAATGCTTAAACATTCATATCAAAATTGTCATAAAAGTATTATGATTTCTATATCCACTTAAATTAAATTTGTATTTTCTTAAGGAAATTTCTTAAGAAAAGTAATTCAAATCATCTTTAAATTTAATAGCCTCTTAACCCAGTTGCAGTGAATGGATTGGATTGATTATGGGTTTCGCGTTACTGATGTCTTAAATAAATAAAATGCGCGGCTATGTCGCATGAACTTAGCTAGAAATTGTCACAACATAAACATAGTTTAAAATAGTTTGACTCAAAAAACTTCTGAAATTGTTTTTTTTTTTGCACCAAAAGCAACGCATATACACTATTGAATTTCTTTAACAAATCTTAATGAGAAAAAAATTTTAAAAATATTTGGAGTGGTTTTTAAAAGAAAAATATTTTGTTTATAAATGATGCCCCAAAATTCACTCAAGATTTGAATTTCACGCCATTTGTACGGTACCTAAGTTGCCAACGAAAAAAGAGACAGCTTGATAGTTGAGAATTATTAAAAATAGAGCGCTACACGAAGAAATTGTTTTTAATCAAAACTACCTACTATTTGCGTGTATTTTGGGTCGTCAATGCGGGCTATGAAAACATTTTTTGTTTAAAATCTGTTAGAAATAATGTTGTTAGTACTAGCAAATCATAAACATTGGCTGTTTATGTCAAAACAACCAAACATCACCTTACAAAATCACTTGTTTGTTTAAGCACCACCAAATTGCACTACCTATATAGGTAGGTATGTATATCAACAACAATATGATCACATAAAATCAAGGCCAATATCATCCAATGCACTTTTTTGACATCATTGACATCGGTCGCTCCCAAATAGCGGTTGTTGCGACCGAAAAATAGAAAATATTTGCACATCATCAGCTTCGGTCGCTCCCGATAAGCGGAACTTTAGATCGACATGCCTAATGTTGCTTTTGTATGCTAATATCTACATAAGTACAGTAAAACCCGCTTAAGAGAAAAACCCGCTTATCTGAAACACTTTTTTCATCCCCGAGTATTTGTCGACCAATTACCTTTATAACACTCCGCTTAAGCGAAACTCGCTTAAGTGAAAAACCCGGATACCTGAAACATATTTTCAGTTAAATTTAATATTTTTCATTGAAAAAAAAAGTGTGAGTGCCGGGACTCACGGTTAAGATGTGTAAACATCAACATTCGTCCGAATGCCTCATAGACCGAGAGCCTGCATCAAATTTAGGGTGTGGATGATAGCAAAAATTTACTGGTATTTTTATATAGATCTTAACTTTTCATAAGCAAATTTGAAAATCGGTAATGATGCATGGAAAATTCGCTTTTTAGTTTACCGACAAAGGCCCCAGCCACGCTTATAAAAAGTTTAGATCTATCTAAACATACCAGTGAATTTTTGCGATCACTCACACCCACAAACAGCAGCGGGTTCTTAGCCAATCATTAAAATTATATTTAAAAATATATTTTCCAGTCAATGACCTTATTTCGTCTAACTTGCCAAAAAACGCAGCCTTCTATGTTAAAACCCTGCAGCCATGATGAAAGCGCAGTCCATGTACTATACGGTCTAAGCAACCAACCATATTTCAACCCAAACTGAACTCGACTTTTTGATTTCGTATATAAACACTCAGTGTTTAGTTACTGAGCATCACTGATCTCTATATACACTGGATAGTGTATTCATACAAAATTTTTGAGGCAAAAATATAGTCGTAACCGGTAACTTCATATAACAGTATAACAGCGGCGCCAGCGGTATGGACGCTACTGGACCTGGATTTTCTTTTATTTTTTTTCAATATTTACAGCCGCAATGCTTGTCGGCATCAACTGACATCAAATAAATGCTCAGTTACGGCAAATATCTTCCATCTCTTTTTTTTCGTTCGTATGGAGCGAGATATGAGGTCGTGGCCGGTACCCTTTCAAAAATTGGCTCACAAAAACTATTATACACTGTAGGCTATTCACTATCCAGTGTATTATAGAGATCAGTGCTGAGCGTACATAGCGTTGAACGCACTCAATTTTCGTGAAGCTCAGAACAGAGATTATTGATAATTCATAAGTCTGCTATTACACGATGAATCTAGTTGCGTGCACCTTCTTCGAATTCTTCTTTGTTATTTCGTCCGCTGTTTCAAGCGCTATTACACGTTGAAACCAAAGTCATGAATCTAATTTGACAGTTCTCTTTATTTTTCATTTTCGTGTTGGGCTTAGCTCAAGCAATGAAAAAACTTTTTCTGTTTTTATTTTCGTTTTCATTATTAGATATATTGAAGAAAGAAAGGTTTGTGTGCCTTTAAATGAATATCAGTCAAGAAAAGCAATAATTTATTTTATTTATGTTGTTTTTAAAGATGAATTTCTCATTTCTGGAAAGCCTATAAGGCTATCAATAACAGTGCGTTGCATCGAAATTTACTCTTTGAACAACAAAACCATATGAAGCAGAATAGTAAAAAACGGACAAGAGAAAAGAGAAACGTCAAAAAGTTGCATCGAAAATTTTACTCACGCGACACCGGTCACTTTTTTTCCGTCTCATCTTTTCGATTTTTGTTCTCTTTTGCACTTACGTAGTTCGAAAAGTCGCATGCGTCTAGATGGATCGTGTAATAGCAAGCTAATCTCTGGCTCAGAATCAAAATCACGACCACGACTACAAGATAAGAATCACGACTACGAGATGAGTGGGCGTAAATTTTAATTTTTTTTTTAAATTATGCGTTTTCTAAGTTGACGTAAAGTTTTTCAAAAAATTCAAAATTTACACTGAGCCATCTTTGGCGTCTACTTTAAGGTACATACATTCATACAATGTATGTGGTCTCAAAGCAGTCATGTAATTGAAAAAAAGGAATGCAAAGAATACAAAATACGGATAAAGGTAGCTGCAAACAAACGCGATAGCGGTGGCGATCACGATAAAATTGTGGATGCCATACACATAAATCAAAGGGAAGGCACACATCTACACGATTGAAGTGTGCTTTGATTTTTATATGAGGCATCCACATTTTTATCGTGATCGCCACCACTAGTGCTAAAGAAGCGTTAAAAAGAGTCTCGTAAAACTTGGCCCACGACTCACAGGACAACTGGTCTTCCATCTTATCTTTTTTCTCTTTCGCACTCATTATGTTCCAAAAGAGTCAGACGCAAAAAATCATCGTGTAATAGGGGCTTAATATATCCTCTAAGCAGCCAACCAAATTTCAACCCGAACTGAACTCGACCTTTCGATTTCGTATGTAAATACTCCATGTTTAGTTACTGAACGTACATATTGTTGAACGCACTCAATTTTCGTAAAGCTCAGAATCACGACCACGATCACGATTACAACGTTACGTTACGTTTTCTTTTCACCCTACCGCCAGTATAGATGTTTACACATCAAAAACTCTCTTAAGTGAAAAAAAAATTTAATGCAACAGAACAAAAAATTTGCGGAACGCTTTTATTTCTTTTTAATTTTTCACCTCCACCAATTTTTCATCACGAAAATGACATTTGAATTTCTGGAATTTTTAAATCCGCTTAAGTGCAATTTTTTTTTCACTTATCCGGACTCCTCTTAAGTGAAATTTTTTTTCACTTAAGCGGGGTTCGTTTAAGTGAAAAACCCACTTAAGTGAAAGAAAGACTGTGAAATTTTGCAGTTTCTCTTAAGTGGGTTTTACTGTATTATCAATTATCATCTTCATCGTTCGTTGCTCCCAAATAACTGTTATTGCATTGCGACTGATGAAGACAAACCTACGAAAGAATGTCATTTGTAATAAAACGGGTGAAATGGGTAGCAAAAGTACACAGTCCAATATAGTTACGGTGACCATCCGTTCATTATAATAATGAACAGTTCTGTATTTGAAGACGATGTTCATTATGAATTTTTTGTTATACAAAAACACATAAATGTTCTGTATTTCAGAGGTTGTTCATTATTTATTCTGTATTTCGTACAAATTCTTAAAAGAATAATAACATAAATATTAAAGCAAAATTCAATGACAAAAATAAATAATAATGCTAACCGATTGAAAGAACGAACAAGACATCTAGTACCATTTTATTTTGTCAAATGCTCCTACAGAAAGAGTTTTTTTCTATTCTAAATAATATTTGGACAATTTAAAAAACCCAAATGAAGGTCGAAACTGTAAAATATTTTTTGATAACTAAATACAATTACGAACTCAGTTGTTTAGTTCAAAGAATAATTTAGAAAAATCAAGAACTTAGTGAATGAAATTTACATTTCAGAAAAATATCAAAATCCGTAAAAATGAACTATGTTCAATTAGATTTTAAGTTTTTATATTTTTTTTTTTTTTTGTAAGACTTTTTTATCTAAGAGTTATTTTGTTTTTTAAGTTTAAGTTTGGTGCAAAAAAAGACTGAATTTTTGTACCTTCTCTTTTTAAGTTAAGTAATTTTTCTGTAGATATTTTTTTTCAATTAAATGGAATAATTTAAAATTGAATTGAATTTTGTTCCTTTCTTCACTTGTTCATTATTTGCAATTATAAAATATGGTCACCGTAAATATAGTTCGTCATCGTGTTAAGAACTCGTTTAAAATTAAGTTTAAATAAATTATTTATTGAATTCTCGCATATTTTTTTTGTCTGCTGTACCTACTTGATAAATATTCGGCTTAAAAAAAGGGTAGTTCCATCAACAACTATAATATAGTTGCATTTTCTTGCAATAATGTTAAAAATTCAAAAGTATACACAACAAAGCGAATTTTTTGTTTGATTTTTGTTGATTAAAGAAATAATATTTTCAAAAATTTAAAATTTAAACTATTAAGAATTATGTATAACAAAATTGCTCAAGACATTAAAAGGCTATACGTAAACAACTCAAAGGCTATACCAAGCATTAAAAAGCGTTAAAAAACCCTAATCCGATTGGCAAAAAACTGAAGCGCAGTTTTCTTGCAATAAATTTGGTCATTCCATGTTGGTATGAAGTTTAAAATAACTGGAGCTTTTTTCCAGAAAATTAAAAAAAAACATACATTGTCGTATGGCAGCCGTTTCAGATGAGCTAAAACAAAAACATTGAATTTGCTTCCTCTTACATACAAATGCTACATACTGAATTTGAAGGCGTTTAGGACCAAGCTCAAATTTATACATTGGACGCACGGACGCACAGATCCATCCGTCCTGCCGGCCGCGGCGGGTATGTCGAAAGCCAATAAAATTGTCTTCATTATCGTTAGCACGACTTTCCCCGATTCTTTAAATAATCAATGTACGTTATAGTCATGGGTGTCATGCCCTTTACCGACGATAATATTCCCAGTCAAAACAATACCTCACATCAAATTTATTTAAATCCTTTTTTTTTTGTCTCTTACAACCATTTTCATTAGTAAATATTCATCAAATTATTTTTCGTGATTAATTACACCCTTTAAGTGCTTTTAGTCTGAATTTTTGACTGCCCATAAATAACCTCATTCGACGGTTGTGAATTTATTTGCCTTATATAAGTCAATAAAGATACAGTCCATCAGTTATTTCGTTGACCTCATTATAAGCATGAACATTAAAGCACTTCTTACATTCTATTTAATCAATTCCCACGCACAATTATTCACCGATCGAAATATCAACGAAGAAATTGCAAATTCAATGATTTATGTCATCGATCGATTTTTTGTGCCACATGGTTCTTCATTTATAATTGTTATGTCATTTGAGCGAGAAACAACTAAATATTTCTATCAGGATCTTAGTGAAATACTATTTGCTTCATATGACAATATAAAGACACAGATTGTATTAAATAAAGGAATGAATGCTGGGCCATATCTTGCTGCAGGACAAAGGATGAGAATTTTTAATATGTTGGTGGTCGATTCATTGAATTCATTTCTGTAAGTATAGGAAATCTGATATTCCTTCTTATCTATTATTGAATTATTCTATTTTATCTTTTAGCAATATTGACTTAGCCAACAAAGTTAAAAACCAAGACACAAATGAATTCTATCACATTTTTCTGCACAACAAAGATCGCTTCTTAGACAATGATATTAGAGGAATTCTTTCATATTGCTGGAGTTACTACATAATAAATGTCAATGTTGTGATACAAACAGCATTTGGAGACATAATTGTCTATACATATTTTCCCTTTACCGAAACGCATTGTAACGAAGTCGTTCCAATTGAAATAAACCGATTTAAAAATGGCGAAATGGTAAATGCTGAATTATTTCCCCAAAAACTTCAGAGTATGCACAAGTGTCCTATTAGAGTGGCTCCGTTTCATGGTCCTCCGTTTTTAGCTTTGGATCTTACAAAAAGAAGTGCCCAAGCATTGAGTGGCTTTGAGGGTCAACTTTTGAAAGAATTGAGTTTTTTGATGAATTTTACAATTGAAATAGTTCTACCACCAAATAAAGAAAGGGGCTTGATTTACAGTAACTATAGTACAGGAGCAATTGATATGGTAAGTGCTTTGTTTTATGTCAAATCAACTTTTCTAAAATCTAGAGTTTGTTCCCTAGGAATAAAATTACATATATATTTTCCACAATTATTACGATTTTTCTTTTCAGCTTGTAAAGAGAAAGGTTGACTTGAGTCTCGGATCTTTTTGGTTTACCAGAGATCGCAGTCAGATACTTACAGCTTCTGATTCATATTTTCAAACTTCTAACGTGGCTGTTTTGGTGAAAAATTCTGAAAACTACGAATACCCTCATGTTTTTTGGTTTCCATATGAATCTGGAGCTTCATTTGCAATAATAACTTCATTCGTCATCATGCTCGGCATGGTTTATATTTTGGAAAATTTGTCATTTTTTCTACCCACAATCAAACAACGAAGTAGATGTCTTAATTTCATTGCATGGACTCTAGGACTACCATCACATACACTGCCAGTTCAGGACTCTAGACGAATTTTCGTTATGACTTGGGTCCTATTTGGTCTAGTTATTCGCTCTCAATATGCTGGCATAATTTTCCACCTTTTAAGAAATAATCTTTTTCGCAAAAGTCCATCAACTATAAGAGAAGTTGTTAACCTCGATTACACAATTATTTTGAGCAAAGAAGCATACAATGCTTTAATTCATACAAGTATTTTTGCCGATACAGGACTACGATATAAGACCATAGATATTGAAGAACAGGATATATCATTGTTTGGCTATTTGGAAAAACATCCACAAGAAAGACTTTTTGTTATATCGCCATTGGGTTACTTGTTGCATTACATGGGTGAGAATCATAAAGTTGATGTTTTAACAACTCTAAAGGAATCGTTTATGTTACAAAATATTTGTATGTATTTCACAAAACATTCATTTTTGGTCGATCGAGTTAATTTCTTAATTCAACGAATTTATTCATCTGGACTTATAAAATCATGGATTTATCAGACAATTGATTGGTCATATTTGAAATCACCAGGACTATCATATAAGATTGTTATTGGTCAGAGAGAATTGAAAGGAATTTATTTTATTTGGCTGATGATGATGATTGTTGCATTTTTGGTTTTTTGTCTGGAAAAGTTATCGGAGAGGTTTAAACCTTTAAAAAAGATATTAAATAAGCTTGAGTCGAATTGAGATAAGCTCAGTTTAAATTTAACTTACAAAAATTGCCCTTTTTCATTCTTGGAATATTTATTGCTCTTCAAACAAATTTAACCTATATATTTTAAGCAAAACGTTGCAAACGAGTTAATTGTTAAGATTAATCAATTAAATAAATATCATCAAATTATTAAATATAGTAAAACCGATGTTGCAATTCGTTTTATTCCCAAAGTCAAATATCTGAACTTTAATATGTAATTGTAAGAAATGAATGCCTCCATTATAACTCACAGTAGGTCGAACGTTGCATTTATTGGGTAAACCTAATACACTGCTTATGAAAAAGACATTTTTCTGTGGTTCTACAAGACAGTGAATTGTTTGAGAAAGCGGAAAATATGCTTGTGGAGTTCGGTTTTTGTTTGCAATTGCTTAGCAAACAAAAAGAACAGTAAAATCACACACAATGAACGAACAATAAAATAAACCTTAAAAACAATCTTAATAAAACTCAAAATGTGATTTTTCCGCACAAAAAAGAGTGGAGACTTCTGCAATTTATCTGCTACATTTATTACGAATTTTGTTGATTATGATTTCGTTGTATCATTTTTGTATAGAAAACATCGTTAAACATCAGCAGCAAACTATAGGCTTTCAAAGAATAAAGACTCCCCAACCGGCGCGAAACATTCGGAGCGAATATGCGACGATGGAGGAATGTTAAAAGAATCACATCGCACCAGTGTGGGTACACCAGGGCCGTAGCTAGAGTTGAATTTAAGGTAGGGCATCGGTGATAACAGGTAGGGCAGAAGAAATATTTGTTTATGAAATATGATCTGATCTGGTAAAAGTGGTATCTACTCAATTGTCGGGAGGGGTTGATAGATAAGTGCAAAATATTCATATACATATGTATTGGTTTTTATTATTATGTCTCTTATCATAGATATTATATTTAGTATACCTAAATACATAGATAGCAATATCAAGCTCTTTCATTAAAATAACTGAATTCTTCGATTCGCCATTTTATTAAAAATACGAAGGACTTCATCCAGATCCAATGACTTGGTTCTTTTCTTTTTTTGGTGCAATGTAGGAAAGGAAATGGATGGAACAAATCTTTGTACCTATACAAAGAACGAATTTAAGGGAATAAAAAAATCGTTACGATAGTTGATTTTTCAAGGTAGGGCATTGGAGGTTTCAAGGTAGGGCATTGCCCCTAATGCCCCCCCCCCCCCCCCCCCCAATAATTGCCAGAGAATATAAGCAATTTTTTTTTACGATGTAAAGCTTTTGAATCCGTAGATTATTCAGAAGATTGAAATGATACAATACAAATATCAGTTTTATATTTCGATTTTTATGTTTCTTGTACTTAGACTTTTTTCTCAGAATAATAACAAAACCAAGCCCTTGTCGTTATTATTAGGTATGTTTTATTCATTGCCGCATAGCCAGCGCAGCAAAATTTTCCTTGGCAAACAAAAACAATTTGATTGCTGGCGAAAAAGAAGTCAGTAAAAAAAAAGATGGCTGTGCTGGCGATAGAACTTTGAATTATTGAAATGAACGTATAGAGTGAGTAATCGTTTTATTCAGACTTGTGCTGCGCTGGCTATGCAGCAATGAATAAAACACACTTATTGTTACTATGAAAAACACTGCACGTATATAACTAACAGCCTTCAATCAAAGTAAAATAAAAAGCTATAAGCTAATATAACAAGTCTCATTAAAATCACATCTATGGGTGAATATCTAATGAAAAACCCTCCTCATTGTATTACCGCTTTAGGATTTAATCGAACCATTATAGTTCAACCACATCAGTTAACACAAACCAGCTGGCTTATTGCTTACCAAATTTCCACTTGAATTGTCATTTTGGCAATCAATATCGCCGTCAAACATTTCACTTACTTATTATTCAATCAAAATTTTCAGTCATATGCGCTGACGACTGTTTGTTTTCATCATTGAACTGTGGGAGAGGATGTTTTTGCATTCATTCAATGGGCAATGCTATTGGCTTTAGTTATTGTGAAAAATCCTAAACAGATGCGGAAATCGTAATCATATTTCGTCTGAAAAGCATCCTGGGGGAGTTTTCGGTTTAAAAACAACGTTTCAGGCACTTGTTCTTGTATATAGGAAGGTTTCTTTGAATGCCATTCTACCAATTAACTGAATTGATTCCTAGAAAGAAGAATTTAGCTTGCCTTTTTCATTGATGGAGAAGTAATGCAGCTAAAATTGAAATTTGCGAATGTTTTCGTTGCAAAATTGATAAAGAGCTTTGAAGATTGATTTTTTTTTAAATTGCCGCATTTTATAGACCAAGAAAAATGTACACAAATCGGTCAATCTGGGGACAAAATTTAAGTGAAGATGGATCCAAAATCATGGGTAATCTAAACCTACATATTGCAGGCAATATACATAGCCATTTTTAAACTGTTGCTAAGTAAAAAGTAGGTTTAATTGAATTATTTTGACATCTATTTTAATTGTTATATTTTGTCATTCCAATATTTGATGTCACTCACTTCACTCACTTCCACTCACTCCCATGACTTCACTCAATTCCACTCACTTCCATTCACTTAGAAAGACTTATGTCGTTTTCCATTGGTTTCACTCAGGGATTAACTCATTCTGAAATCCAATGGAACAAAGTTAGCATTCTTCTACTCAGCTTAGAAATTTTTTTATTGTATTGGTGAATCATCATGAACATTTCATGTATCGAACAGGCATACAATCAAACAGAGTCCGATGTTTACTTTTGACATTTGAGTGAGTTTGTTTTGGAGTTATAGGTTAAATGTATTAGAGCTTCTTGAGAGGATTCTGATTTCAAATCGAGAAGCGAAATTTTCTTCTGAGAAGCGTCGGTTGAACGTTTTTTTTTTGCCAATGGAATGGTTTCAGAAGAGTTCTTTTTGATTCTGGACGCTTCCAGACGTCCAATGGAAAACGACATTTTAGTGGTAGTTCACCCATAAGTATTATTGTTTCATTCAAACGTAAGTCAACTTTAATAGAAGTTAGCAAGTCACCCACGAGTCCAGAGCAACAACAGTTTACAGGACCTTAATGAATCTACAAAGTCTTTTCGCACCCTTAGAATGAAAGTGACCTAATTCAAAATTTTTGTAACTTTTGATTTTTCAATAAACTGCCCTTAAAAAGCAAAATGAACTCTAAAACCAGGTCGTAAAAAAGATGCCGAATTCTTTAGTTAGGTCACTTTCATTCTAAGGATGCGTTTTAACTCTTGATGATTTGAATAAATAAAAATTTTTGAGTCCCAATTTTACATAAAAAAAAATTAATCTATAAATTTTGTATATTATTTTAATTGGCTTTGAGTCCAGTCCTATACTTATTTTGCGTAAACACCTTTAAATGTTTTCACCTCAAAAAACACGCAACTTCATTAATTTTCTTTATTTTGTTCCTTTCCTACCTACATGATGGAGCAAACAAAAAATAAATAAAAGAGGAAAAAGAAAGCAAAAAACAAAAATATAAAACTATTATTAAAAGTCAGAGCCCAAAAAAGTATTTATTTATATAGATTACGTATGTACCTACGTACCAACATTTATAAATATATAAATGTTTAATCAGAGTGAACACACACTCGATTGTTTCATTGTTTTAATGGATTTAATGCAAACGAATGCATTTTGCTCAAAAAGAAGCTACATATAGAATATTCATATATACAGAGCAATTCCTTTTATGGTGATTTCGTCCTTTTTGAGTTGATGATTTATTTTTACATTAAATATTTATTTCGTGATTTTTTTGTATTATTTATTTTTTATTTCTCTTATACGCATTAAGTAATTATATTAATTTAAACAGCCACAGGACGATTTCGTTGTGATGTTGATTTTTCCAGACAGAGAAACAAGGAAATTTGATGAACAATCAGTGTAGTGTGAATGTAAATGAATATACATAAATACGTAGCTACATTTGTGTATTTTTTATGTTATATATTATGAATGTATGTATAGACACATTAAAGCCTTTTCCAGGAAATTAAACTGCATACATTACCATTCGGTTAAGAATCAATCACGTATCAATTTGTGTTGGAGCTTAATTAGGAGAGGTCCTTTAATTTTCGATGGATATTATAATTATAATCATTTATGCGAAGGAAGGTGGTGCTCAGGAGGAAAGTATGTTATTTTTGAAAAGTGTGATTGTTTATATTTTGGGCGTTAAAGCAGGCTAAGCTCGATTAATTAAGCCACCAACAATTGTGTGTAAGTAATAATTTTCCTTAAAAAGGAGCTTGTACGGGTTGTTTTTTTTAGACGTGTGGTTTTAAATCTGGCAATACTTTTTTCGGAGTTGGTCTTTTTGACAGCTGTAGCCTGTAACTTGATTTATGCTCAGTTTGGTTTGCCATTTCATAATGAATAGACTTACTTCTGAACAACGTTTGCAAATCGTGCAAATTTATTACCAAAGTAAAGGTAGAACTAGAATAGGCGGAAGCCAACGTACGTGGTCGTACGAAACCGAGCGAAAACAAGAAATGCATATGACGCGCACATAATTGCGTTCTGGAACTTTTCGTTTAGTTTTCGTTAACTTTGGCCGTCGGACGTGAGAGCGCTCACCGACCGCTCTTTCGTACGTGGACTGACAGCTAGATTCAAAAATCAAAAAAATCACTTCCAACCACTCAAGTGCATTATGGGTGACTTATGAATTTGACGTTTTGGAAAGCAACTTTTCGTTCGCTTTTGACACTAGCTTCCGACAGCTACCGCCTATTCTAGTTCTACCTTAATGGTTCAGTTCCGCTGCGTCCAATATTCGGTCGACATAATCGCCCAGCAGAGTCGGTAATTCGAACAACCATGTATCGGTTTCGCACCACGTTTACTCTAGTGGATAATGCGCATCCTCAAAGACACCGCGCCGTACAGTGCGCACCAAAGACGCTATTGCTGCTGTGGAGCAGAGTATCGAAGAAGACCCGAATGAGTCCATCCGCCATCGCACGCAACAATTGGAGCTGTGCCACTTTATGGAAGATTTTGCCAGCCGCGGCGGCCACTTGCCCGAAATCATTTTTAAAACATAATGGCAAACCCTTATCTTTATAATAAAGCTAAATTCTTGGTCATTTTAATTATATGCGTTTTATTTCTTCTTGAAAACCACACGCCCAAAAAAACACACTTTATATATAAATTTAATATTCTTATATTTAAAAAACCATCTTTACAAGAAGAAATTTTTTACAGTTTAATTTTTCCCAATTAACAAATAGAAAGAGTTTTTAAACTATTTTTTCAAATCTTTAATTTTTTCATTTCATTTTGTTTTCTTTTACATATAATTGTTTTTTGTTTATTCAAGTTTTTTACATTTTTTTTCTTCTCAAATGAACCCGAACGAACAAATAATTTTCCTATCGATTTATTTTTAATTGACATAATTTCAAAAATAAAAACAACAATCGAACAACTTAACAAAACACCACATATTGCTATGCAACTTGTAAGATCCTTTAAATATAATGGTTTTGTTTCGGAGCTAATTTGTGTTGATTGCATATGCTTGACTACCTGAATAGATGCACGCCAATACTCGACAATTCCACTTTCAACGTATTTTGTGAGTATTTTGTTCAAAGGATCAACTAGATATGAATCTTTGCGATAGTAGAAGTACATTGGAAAAAAATATAATCGTTGTGGTAAAAAACTTAAAATACCAAATTTTTTATAATTAAGAGCATTGTAATATTCCAATTGAATTCTGGTATCGATGACCATACGTTTGGCTTCGCCTTGTTGAAGAATTGCGTAATGAGTGTGTAAACTGTGTTGTAGAGGGGTAAATGCGCTAAAGAAATAAAATAAATTGTGAGTACGTATGTATATTAAAAGTGAAATTGTATTTAATAATATGTTCTTAAATATAAAAAAGAATATTCTCATTCATATCGTATTGAGTTGTTGTTATGTCTACAGGGTGTCCCGAAAATATAACCGCCTCAGAAGAAATTCATAAGTTCCTGAGGATAGTTTCAAATCGAAAAACTTAAGAGATAATTTCCTCGTTTTCGCTTCGTTTTCGACTTTAACGATTTTTGATTTTTATTCTTTTTTCTTTTGACTGGCTCTAACTTTGCAAAACTACATTTTTTTTGTTTCAACAAGAACAGTTAGAAATTTATATTTTTACCGTACAACTTTTTTCTCTGTGGATAACGGTTTTCCCGCAATTAATAAACTAAAGGCATATCGAACCGTGACACCTGATATGAAAAAAGTCAAATATTTTGAACGGAAATGCTAATTAGTTGTTTTGGTGCACAGTACACAAATCTAAGGTTGACAATTGAGTTTGTTGTCAAAGTTGAAAATGTCAAGAAATTAAAAATGGCTGTTCGAGTGCCCACAGGAATTCAAGGCGCATAATTAGAAACAACAACAAAATATTGAAATTACACATTTACCACCATTTTACCTCCATAATACCTCGATTTTGACAGATGCACAGAACTGAACAAAAATGAAAACTCTAATGATATTACATTTAATATGTGTAGGTACTGTGGTTTTGCTGACCGATTGGCATTAATTAGCGGAGTTTACTCTGTTAAAGAAGCCTAATCTAAATTTTTGGTTTTAAAATTGTTAGGTTTGGTGCGCTCAGAAAAATGAGATCTCAGAAATATTTCTCACTCAAAAAGTGAGAAAGCGAATCAAAGATTTTTTTTCCTCAGAGTTTTGACATCAAAGCTGAGAAATTTTGCTGAGGAATCCTGTTCAGGTAAGTTAGATTGCTGAGATCTCATTTTCCTGAACACACCTATTAATTAGAGTAGGGCGATCAGTTTCATTAGTATCATTGGTGTTTACGCTTATTATTATTTGCGGTATACGATATATTTTATAAAGGTTTTCCATCAGAATTCCCACCCGTTTCTTTCTTACGAGCTCTTCTCCAAGTAGCTCATTGGACAAGGTTCTCGTCCAAGAGTTCCGACCGTTTGCTTCCCTAGGTTTTGTACTAGGGACGTATGCCTGTGGCGTAATGTTAGAGCGAAGGAATGTTACGTTCGGAAGAAAATTGTAGGTCCCCTCTATCCCTGCAAATAACACGCACACTGCAATGGTTGGGAGTAGTAACCACTAGGTCCTGATTCTCACGACCTGTTGACCCATCCCCAATTTTTTTATTTATTTATGTGAACTTGGGCATTCTTAAAGAACCCCGACCGTTTAGTTCCTGTTAGCCCCTCTTCAAGGCGCTTATTGGACAAGGTTCTAATTCAAGAGTCCCGACCAATTAATTCCCCAAGTTGCGTGCTAGGGATAAGGGCTTCATCAAGATTCCCGACTGTTGAGTTGCCTTGGGCTCTTCTACAAGAAGTTCACTGGAGAAGGTTCTCCTTCGAGAGTTCCGACCGTTCAGTTCCGATAAGTATCCCCGAACCCGTTTTGTCCATTCGTCTCCCTATTCAAGGATTTTGCTGGACAATGTGCTATTCCGAGGTTTCGGAACGTTTTGCTCCCCAGATTGCGTTCTTGGGATACTTTATACGAAATACCGTGTTAGTTATTTAACATACCGAACATTTTAGATTATGAAGTACTGTGTCAGTTTTCTTAAGCCGCTGAACGGTCGTGTATCTCCCACCAGAAGGGTTGGCCACACCCCAAATTGTGGCAAACCAACAATATGGTGTATAATTTTCATTGGAGACTCATACAAAACTATTAAGTTCTGGCAACTTATTATGTAATTTACATAAAATATACAACATTGCATTGTATTGAACACCATGTTAGTTATTTTAATATGAAAAATAATTGTTGTATAAGTACGTTAACACGAAAGAAACATCGTCAGATATTGAGAAGGGGGGGGGGGGGGGGTGGAATTCTATAAAAAAAAAAAATATATATATATCTGATAAAGGCTAGAACGGTTTGCGGACAAACCCTTTTGTATTTCTGTCTATAACAATATATTATATAACGTTTTGAATTGCAATTTAGTCCTATCCTCATGTGCATTTTTTCTTATAGATGTAGAAATAAAACAAATGCTCTATTATAGCAACATTATACCTAATAAATATTATTCAATATACTTACTCCTTTCTGCCCAATATTCCATCCTTAAAAGTCGGTATCAATGGAGATGGCACTTCAACAATATAACCCAAATCCAACATTCCTTCAATTGTGGTTGGGAATTTCTTTAAAAATCCAGTTTTTAACATTCCAAATAGAATAGCTTTATAGCAACTACTTAAAATCAACGATGCTACCAACCATTGAAGAATCACATTTCGTGCTAGTGCTCCTTTTGGAAATCGTATCACAGCTCCACCCAAATAAACAATAATCATTTCAAATACAGGATCTTTTACTGTATCACCAAATACCAAATCTCTAAAACGCTTACTCGACATTTCCAATGAAATCGAAGCAAGAAATGTAAAACCAAAAGTTAATCCAATAGCAATCCAAACATCATAATCAAATGGTAAAAGAAGTTTTTCAAGTGGTGAATATTCTCTAAGTGGTGGAATTGCAAATACCATTGAGGTATGAATAAATGCAATACTTGGAGAAAATTGCAACATTGCTTTTGACGCTGAACCGAATCCTCCAACTGTTATGTTTGCTTCTGAATTTTTAAGCTTAAAATAAAATAAAAGTTAAAATTACATATAAATATTAAAAATGACATAATCGATATTCACCACAGCCAAAGCCCCTGTCAAAGTTCCATTTGGCAATAGAATACCACGAACCTCCGAATCGATGGTTCTGATGGAAAAATTAAGTTTTTCAGAAAGTCCATTTAGCACCAAAATATCCAAACCACGTATTTTCACCTCACCATTTTCATGCTACACAAAGACGTGTGGTGGAAAATGAAAAGTTGTCAATACCAGCGGACATCCGAAAAAGGTGTCGAATTTTGGAGAAAACAATTTTAACTGGTGTAAAGGTTGATTTCCATCGAAAGTATTATGCCTCAACGGAATGATTTTGAAACAGTAACTCGACGATACCGGAAAAAATGTATAAAAATCCATGAAACCCGTTGTTTCATTTTTTACCATGACCTCAATATTTACAATGTTACTCGCGAAAAACCTCTCAAACACTTTTTGAATTAACATCATTGTTTCGTCTTGTGGATGGCTTTGACTAATTAAAATCAAGTGTTTGCCATCAGTGCGATATTGTCGAGACTTCAAAATTTGATCTATCGCTTGAAAACTCTCAATAGAGTCAATAAGCAGTAAAGTGAATTTCCTTCTCTCGGTAGGAACATATTCAAAACCACCAATGTCGTCCAATCGAACAATAAGATTCAGATCAGATTTGAACAAAAATCCGTTTATAATCGAAGCTTGATGATATGCACTTTGATTACTTTTCGCAGAAAAGACAATGTGGAAAGTATGAAATGGTCGTAGATTGATTTGTTTTAAAGCAAATACTAAAGTCTCAACTTCGATATAATGCTCGATTTGCAGCTCGAAACAAGTAGCCATTCTTGGAGAAATTGTTAAAAGGAAAAACAATAGCTTTATCACAGCGATTTTCATGTTTTTCCGAATTGAAGTTGCAAATAACTGTGAGCTGTTAATTTAAATCACAGTCGTTTTTATATAATGTGTTGCATGTAATCAATATATTTTACCCTGCTATTAACATTATATATTATAGTCTACGATAAATTGAGTAGTCAAAGGCAACAATTATTGCGTGCAACATTTTGAAGTTTATTGATACAACCAGTACATCGACGTATAATTTATATTTTGTTACTTGAATTAGGTATAACCTGTAGGGAGTGAAACTATAACCTTCTACAAACAGGACAATCTGTTTAAAAGCTTTCCAAAATCACCACCATTTAGTCAGTTGCAACTTAAGCTACATAAATTGTGTATGAAGACCAAAAAAAATTCGCCCGAGGATATCATCAATCTTCAAGAACTTCACCAACCACAACAGAACAATGATAAACGAGCTATTTACATAGCAAATTAACATGGAGGCTCTGATATAATATTTAAGTGAATTGAAAAAAGCAAATCTAATCAGATTTCAAGCCCCAAGAACATTTTCTTAATTGAATTGTTAGTTCTTAAGGGCAAGTGGTGGAATGGTAATAATTTTGAACTCAAGATTTTAATCAGACTTGACAAAACGACGGAGAACCATTGTAAAACAGACCTTAAGATTCTTAGGGCTAGATTACCGATGGAGTTCTTGCACTTTTAACTGCTCTTGTAATGCCTCTCATCCTAGCTCTTCAGATTCGGCAGAAAATTGTAGGTCCCCTGCAATTATGGTTGAGAGTAGTAAGACACTAGGCCCAGTTGGTTCCATAAGAGCTGTCGTGCCATTAAATTTTTTTTTTTTTCTTTTTATTTTTAATATTAGGCGTATTCATGCAGCGGCGTAAAATCATCCTAAAAGTGGTACCTAAACTGCGTTTACGACGACTTTACGCCGTTGCATGATTACCCTTATTTACTCCTATAAATTTAACTTAAGCCATAAGAACAAGCTTGTATGACACTGTAAATTTTGTTACTTTTCTATTACAACTGATTTTCATCAATATAGAGTGCGGTAATAAATCGTTTAGGGACCATTTGTTTGTTCATGACCAAGTTATTATTAAGGTTGAGGTACTTTTGAAATGCCACTTTCGTATTGTCCGTGTCATAAAAGTTTTGTGAAGTTATTATTAGGATATATGTTACAACTTATTCCGTGGAGCCAGGAGTAGTGAACAATAAAAAAAACAAATTTAATTATAATATTCATGCAAGTTTGAAAGAAAATTGAATTTAATGTTAAAATTTGAGGAGTTTTTCCAAAATAAAATAAAATGCATGTCTCAGGGAACGCATAAATTGCTCGAACCTATCAAGTTGCTAATCATCGAATATTTAAGGTTATAATAAATTTATATTAAAAACATCTGTGTTATACCAAACCAATGTCATAGATGTCAAATAGCGGAGCAACATTCGTAGTTAGGTGGATAATTAACGGTTAAGTATGCATGTTGTTAGTTAATTAGTGAATCATCCAATCACAAAAAGGTTTTTTCAAAATAAGATTTTTTGTTTTGATCTCATTTCACCCTATAAATAGCTAAATTTAAAATAAAAATTTTTGTCTTCAATATTTTGACAACAAAAACTGAGGAATCCTGTCCTGAGATTTGTAAGACCTCAATAAAGCATGTGATGCTTTAACGTACAACAGATGGCACTGTTTTTTCCAACAAAGTTTATAAAACACTTGCGTGTATTCAAATGCAACAATTGTTTCAAAATTTCAAAGCAATTGTTAAAGAACTTAAAGATTTTAAACAAAAGAATATTTTTTTTTTAAGTATATACATACATACTTGGAGATTTCTGGAGTGAGATTACCTTAGTGGCTATATAGAACATTGACAGATTTAAACTAAATAAATAAAGCATCAAGGGAGGAATTGTCATAAGTGAGAGTCACAATTAACCAATTCAATCTGTATAGGGTTATATCACTTTTCAAAGGTACAAAACTATCACAGTAGGCAAATCTAAGGTAATATACTGCGCATGTCCATGTTTAATGTGTCAAAAAATTAAAAATGGCTGTTCGCGTGCCCACAGGAACTCAGCACGCATCATTAAAAACAACAATAAATTATTGAAATGAGACAAGTAAAAGGGACACTGGATCCACCATTTTACCACCATAATAGGTATCATACCTCTATTTTGACAGATGAGCAGAATTGAACTAATGCCGCAGAATGTCTAGAGTTACCAAAAGTCATACAAAAGTGCAAAAACTTTTTCTGAGTTCTTTTTTTTCACCATTCAAAGAAACTAACATTTCCGATACCAAAAATGTTTACTAAATTCCAGAAAATGAGAAAAATTTAAGAATTATCGCAAATGCATCATTTTCTTTCTAAAATTTCTATTTTTAAAACGCAGTTAAAAAACTTTAATGTTAACCTTCTGGAACCAAGTGTAGATCTATATATTTTATAATTTTTAACATCCATCCACTGCCACGCATACTTTTCTTAAATTTAACTTAAGTTAACTTATTAACAACTTTAGAATAGATCCCAGCATTGTTTGTTGTAGAAATTCAACCTTTGACACGCCTACTTTTCTAATATTTCAGTTCAATTCATTCCTAATCAACTAAATATTCTAGTGAACATTGTGGTGAATCTTATTATATACCTTTTGTATTTTTTAACTTGCCACATACTTTAGAACAAGTATGTACAATAAGTAACTTAAACCTACAAAGAAAACTTTTGTTTGATTTTATTTACTTTTAATTAAACTTTATTTAGGAGAAAAATAAAACAGAAAATTTTAATTAATTGAAGTTCTATAACCATTCGAATTTTTTAAAGAAATTATTTTTTAGATTTAAATTTTTAAATTAAAATCACATTAAAAAATTTAAAATTTTGTGTTGTATCGTATTTCAGAAGGAAATATTTATGGAAACATTTTTGTTAAGAATTATTAAATCACTTTTAATAAAATGTTATAATTAAGAATTTAAATGTATTTATATATATTATTTAGTTGTTTTGTACTTCAAATGTTAAAAAAATTCAGTATACTTCTACATATTGGTGAGTGTCGTGACCAAAGCTCCAATAGAAAAACCAACAAAGAAAACCCTAAAAAGAACAAATAAGCACTAAAAATCCCCATTAGCAACTGAATAGATAGCACAGCTGGTTCCTTATCATTGTAATCTTGTTTATGCCTAGATAGATAAAACCTATCCCAGGCTTCAAGCAATCCCATTGCTACAAAATTCACCAAATGATGATTAACGGTCTCGAGAAGATAGGAATGTCGTCGAAAATACATTGTCAGCGGTGCAGATATCAAGTTTGTCGGTAGTGTTTTAATGGGTGGTATTCGATGAAAAACTCGATTGTAAATTCTCAAAAGTGGTTTTAAAATAACAACTCCAATTTTTGATTTACCATCATGAAGCTGAGCCAAATAAGGAAAAGGTTGCCCTCTTATAACTCTCAAACGATCAGTATCGGTTGATTTTCTTATAATTTCAATTGTATTGTCAGCACAATAAAATGTATAGTTTCGATCGACCATTTCTTCGGTGGTTCTAAGGCTTCTAATTGATGAAGAGTCTTGAAGCATAATATATAGTTCACCACTATAAGCATTCCTTAAGACCATGGCATACAGCAACCAAACAATGAGAATATATCGGGCGAAATTTCGTCTTGGAAGCACTGTTACAGGGCCACCTAGAACGACATTCAGCAAATTGGTGAACGGTGTCGAATTCATTGGTCCAAATACAAAATCTTTAACTGTCTTATTTCGCAGAAATTGTATTATAAAAATTATTATTATTCCCGCTATGATACTTGAACTGAGACATGACCAAATAATGTATTTAAACGGTCTTGTTAGCCTTTGTAACGAGCTCAGAGAATCACCTTGAGGAATTGCAACAATAATGGCATAACTAGCGTAAGTATACGATGCTAACATTGTCTTCAAAAAAAATTCTGAATAAACATAACTGTTTATAGTTATATTTGCTAATCCATCAATGACCTGTAAAAGAAGAATTTTAAAATCAGTTGTTAGGAATACAGGTATGTAGATATGTTGGTCTTACTAATTTGACAGCACCATTTGCAAGTGTCAGATTAGGAAATACTCTTCCTCTTCTATCTGTTTCTTTAAACAAGATTTTGAAGTTCATTTTGGTCGCAAGCATTTTAATCAGTTCTCCCTCAATTCCATAAACTTTTACTTCTCCATTGGGTCGTTTTCGAAAATAGACAAACGGTGGACCGTTCCACGTGGCAACTGTCAACGGACAACCAAAAAAGTTGCCAACTTTATTGGGAAAGAATTGTTTCGAGAAAATAAAACCATCCTGTGCAGTAAACCTGTTCAGCAACACAGGAATTGATCCACGGCAATGAAACTTTGTAAATGGGTAAAAGGTATACACCAGTGTTTCATTTAGCACTTCCACGTATATATTGACATTTGTTATGAGAGCGCTAAAGATCTCCTTAAACATCCGGGAAATGACATCAAAATATTTTTGCTTGTTTCCTGTGTAGATGATTGTATAAAAGCCTCTAATGAGATAACTTTCTTTCGCTAGTTCTTTTTTAAATCGCCTGTCAATCAAATAGTACAAACGTCAAATGCAAAATGTAATTTAAAAAAAAAAACTTACATGAATGACTCAAAACTGTCGACCATCAAAATTATATCCCTGTGTACAAGACACCTATTAATACCTTCACGAAAATTGTGCTGGCATTTAATATTTTCACCTTTCTCAATAACGGAAGTCAGTTGAGAATCACGAATAGATGTCAAAATATCACCAAGCAACTGTATCTGATAACTGTCATCATCTGCTGTTCTTGACCATAGAGAAAACACCACAGCACTTGTATAACCAACATAAAGGTGATTTATAGTCCATACAGTGGCCATGAGAAGGGTTGAATTTACTGGATGATTTAGAAAAGTATCTGACAAGTGAAAGCGTGAAGTTGTCATCCTGTGAACTACTGCTACCGCATATGAACTTAAACTCAATCTGAACACTGGAAATATGATTCTCATGACGTGTTTGATAGCGTGTTTGTTTTGTATAAAATTTTTAATGATGCAACATCATGCAATGTCATCATTTAATGTTTTTTTCACTATTTATGTTTATTTGATGGATGCATTTAAAAATTATTTTTAATGATCCATATGGGTAATGGCCTAGTAAGCAAGTAAGTCGAAATAGCAGATATCTCCCTTTACCACGTGAACCTATTACCTATTTAACAGAAAATATAGGATAGAAATAATAGGAACTCAAAACCTAAGATATTTTTTTGTATTTACAATAAGTTGTAACCAAAATTATTTTTTCTTTAATTATTGTTTTGATTATATTTTTAATTCTTTTATACAATTTTTGTCATCAACAACATATTTTAAAAGAAAAATAAACTAAATATTTAATACTTGCGGTGTAAAGCTCTAAATATTAAATCATTCGAGATAGAAAGTATTGATTTAGAAGGAAGGAGTAAAAATGTCGGAAGTACTTACAAAATTAATTTTAACTTTTTTTTAATAAAATAAAAAACAGTTTGAATTTTAATTTTTTTTTTGTAATAATCTTGGCTAAAGAATTTTACTCAAAAGGTAAAGTGGCTTAAGTCGACTATACCAAATTTGTAATGTTTAAAAATGAAAAATTAGCCACATTTCTGTGTAATCGGCCTGTTTCCATGTCTCCTGGAAGACACTTTTTCTACTTTTGTTTTAACAGAATTAGAAACTTTATTTGGATATATTGCGGGATTTAAAAGACAGGACTATAAAAATCGGGATATCAAACACAGCTTTAATTTTTTTTTGACAAAAACAAGTACACAACTTATTTACAATCTTCTTTTAGTATATAAGTATAAAAAATTGTAAAAATTATAGGAGCAAGTCTCTTATTCTAGTGCCACGATGAGCCAAATCATTTAAGTTCCAAGAAGTTCTAAGAAGACAAATTTATGTTTTCTATTTCCCGCAGATAATCAGGAGGGAGCTCAATTTTCCTTTTATCCTCTTCCTTTGAATCGTTTTTATCTTATCAACTTATTATTTTCGAAAAATTTTCTTCTGAATAACCCAACGCTTCAATTGAATTTTTATGCTTGATAAGTTCTCTACGGATTAAATATCTCTTCCATGTTTTTAATTTGACGAAAGCTACAGATGACCTAGCAGCAATACATTTTTGACAAAACTCAACAGTTTTAATAAATTTATAAACTATTTTATCAATTTCGAATGAAGCATGCTTGAAGAGCAACGAAATTCTTAAATATTTTTATGATTATAGTTATCTCCATCTGATCCATGTTATAAAAGTCTACAAATAGATTTAAAAGCCACATGTCTTATGGAAGTAATCTGCTGTAGGATTTTCGGTAGGATTGGGACGATTCTTCTGTCTCCTTTTTCTTCTGCTTGAATCCTTTTGAAGTTCTTCGCGTAAATCTTTGGCGAAATTCATAGCTTGTACCAAATATAAATTTATCTTTTTAAACTGCAAATTGGCGACTGCAAAAACAACGAAAATTGGTAAACCCAGTTTACAAGTTGTAAAGTAATAAATAATTCGAATATGCATTAATTAATATACGTAGGAATTAAGGCTCTCCCAAACCAACGCGAAATATTTGGAACAACGACGAAACTTTCGCCTGTGGATTTGTTTTTTAATTATTTGTTTCTAGGATTTTGAATATATTCTGCAGATTTCGCTTATGAGGAAAAAAAATTAAATAAACAAAATAGTCTGAACTTAGTACTCGTGTTAAGTAGGTACAAAAAATTATTGATTTTTCTCAAAATTGATGAAGTAAGGGTGGCCATAACCAATTTGTTATCCGTATTTATTTTTAAAATAAATATCTTAAATGTATATATTGCATATAACTTGTAACTACACACACAAGGTCACAAGTAACTTCGAACAATCAAAAAGAATAAGGGCACCAATTTTCACAAATCCGGCATTTGTTTCCGTATAATTACAAACGTATATACATTAAATACAATACAACTCCACAAACATTCCGGAAAATTAAATTAAATGAACTTTCTAAATCACGCACTCAACTAGTACCTAACCTACCTAATTACCCTATCTTCACTTCACGGCATCCATTTAAAATCCTTTTAGAATGATACCAGTTATCGTGTTGTAAGCATTTACCTCGACCATTTGTCAATTATTTGAGTACATTACACTACATGCAACATCAATATTTTAAAACAAACAATGTGCAGATGGACACTTTACCTGCAACTGTCAATATGATTCCAAAAACCCTACTATGTGCCGTCCACATATTTGCTTGCATTCTCATTATCAAAATATCCTCTGAAACGGGAACAACTCTACCCCAAGCCATAGTGACTTTAATTGAAAAATCTTATGTTCACCATTCGAAGGGATTTAATTTTTACTTCCATTGCGAAAATATTGTGCGACGAATGCAGTTTTTCTACGATCTTGCCGATTTTACAATGCGAAAAATCGACAATATTTCGGTTCGAATCGGTTTTCTGCAAGAACTACCTACAGACAGTGAACGTCATTATATTATCATGGGAGTGGATTCGTTTTCAGCAATGGATAAACTATTTCGAGAAATCAATAAGATGCATTTCAATATTGAAGGACACGTCCTGATTGTTCTACACACTTTTGAAGGTCATTATCATGATAATATGATCAAAATATTCGATCTGTGCTGGGATATTGGAATAGTTGATGTCAATATTCTTGTGGAATCGATTCCTGGTGTCGTGACGATGTTCACTTATTTTCCGTTTACGAAGACCTCTTGTGGCATAGTGGCACCAATTATTTGTAATAGATTCACTAACTCAGAATGGGAAAAAGAGGATTTGTTTCCGGCGAAGCTTGTCAATTTGCAGGGTTGTCCGTTACTCTGTGCTACTTGGGAGGATGAACCTTATTTGAAGATTATACAAAATGGAAAAGACAACCAGGTTTATAATGGCATTGAAGGAAAACTGCTGGAATTTATTTCATCACAAATGAATTTTACCATCAATTTTCATTTTTTGAATGAAGAGCAGATTGCAAGGACCCTTGAAGATAAAGGATTGGTTTTTGATGAGGTATATAAAAGTATTTAAAGTGTATTTCATCATTTTCGTTCCCTTTTGTAATAAATTGAATTTTCTAGCTTTTTTGGGAAGGAGTGGATTTTGTTATTGGAGCATTACATTATAAGCCTACGTTTTATGAAGACTATTTCAAACCAACAAACGGGTACTATTTAAGCGAATACAGCATTATCGTAAGTTCAAAACGAGAAAAACTTCCACCAATTACCAAACTTCTATTTCCTTTCACCGCTACGGTGTGGCTTTATGTGATGATATACTTTGGGGCTGGAGGAATTGTTGCTTTCGGTGCAAAATGGCTGGCGAAACATATGCGAGACTTCATTCTTGGATCGATGAATCGAATTGCATTGTACAATATGTTCTACACAGCTATTGGAGGTGGAGTACATAGAATTCCGGGGAGGAATTTCGCTCGATTTCTGCTTTGCACTTGGATGCTTCTTTGGTTGGTCCTACGTTCTGGATATCAATCTGCGCTGTTTAATTTCATAAGAATGGACATCACTCTGCCACCACCTGATAATATAGATGACATATTGAAGGATGACTATAAAATTCTTCTTACACCATCAGTATACAAAACCTTGGACAAACTGCCAACAATTCAAGCTGTTTCGCAATTTCTCAACGGTACAGAAGTTGAAAATTTTCCTATGCTATTGCAAGAAGCCAATGGGAAGATTGCTTTTATTGTTCCATATGAATATTTTGGTTTTTACAAAAAGAATCATTTAGATGAAATCAGTGAATTTTATGTAGTGAAACAACATCTTTTTACTCAACAACTAAGCATGTATCTGAGAAAGGATTCGTTTTTGGTCTTGCCATTTAATAAACTAATTTTAGAGTATTTCAGCAATGGATTGACATTAAAATGGGAGCGAGCATTTATTGCAATGAAAAAGAGGGATGAACAAAATAAATCAACAGCTTTTAAAGTAATGACACTTATAGAAGTCTACGGTGCAGTTGATGTCTTTTTTTTTGGAATTGCTATCGGATCGATCGTGTTTGTAGGGGAGATTATTGTTTTTAAATTAATGAAGAGTCATCGGAAGTTTTTTAAGAAAGTTTCTAAGTTGAGGCGAAAATTTGTGCAGAAATAATTGTTTTAAGACTTCATTTGCAATAAAATTTAAATACTTGTTTGGTTTGATTTTTCAGAAGTTTGTGATTGTAAATATTGAAAAAAACAAAATTTTATTTTTTATTTCCTTAAGAAAATTAGTTTTGGTACTGTAATTTTCAGTATTTTTTTTTTTTAGGAATTTAAGAAATCGCTCAAAACTAGCACCCACTAAATTTGAAGTAAATACTATTACAACCATATTAATAACCGTGAGTTAGCGAAGATTTATGTTTAAGTCGTGGATTAAATGAAAAATCTCATTAATGAAACAAAATGTCTGCTAATCAACGTTTAATTAACAGGTAATTTAGCCGAGGAATAAGACGTTTTTGCTTATATTTCTCAAAAAATTTGGCTGAACCGTCCATTTTGGGCAGGAATTATGGCACGAGTACGTTAACTTTGGCGCCAAAAATTGATATGGTTTTCTGTAGAAGGATCAAAAACAAGCATTTTTTTACTATGGGGGGGGGGGGAGTATATATCCCTCCGTTTAGGAGGTAGGGGCAGTATTAGAAAAAAATGAATTAAAAAGGAAAAAAAAATTAAATATTATTAAAAAAACAACGGCAACACTTACAATGAGTTTTGAAAGCCAGAAATCTGTTCTTTAATCCCAAATTTAAATCAAATTATTTATGTCAATAGTTTTTGAAAAATTCGCATGCAAACTCAAAATTTTGATAACGAAAATGAAAAAAGTTTATACCAATTTTTTTCAAAATTGTGAAATGAAGTGCTAAATTCGCTTTTTGTTGTCAATGCTTATATCAATTCTCAATTGAACACAAAAACCGAATGGTTTTATGCCTTCTAGTTTTTTGAGAAAACTGAGATCAGATACAAAAATAAACCTTGTCCTGCACAAAATCTAAGGTCAATGAAATATTTCAATAGCCTAAAGGGAATTTCTACTTATCTTCTTATTGCAGTAGATTTTCTCAAAGAATTTTCAATAAACGTCAGTTTGTTAATCAACAAATGATTTTTTCTTATTAATAGGACATTTTAATTTACGAGTTAACTCCCATATCATGATTTAGTAAATTCGTGGCTTAGAGGTGGGTTGTTAAACAATATTTTTAAAAAATCGTGCGTTAATTTTTTAAATACAAATTTTTTGAAAAGTAACTTTGAAACATTCAAAATTTAATATTTGTTTTATTTTTAATAATATTTTTTATTTGTTCAGATTTGTGTCTAATGACTAATATTGGGTGTGTTCCTTTACTTTAAAACTCTGTGCATTTGTGTGAATTTCTACGTCTTTTTATTTTTTTATATGAACTTTGACAGACTTTGGTGTAGAAATTCAAAGAAATGCGCAGAGTTTCGAAGTAAAGGAACTAGGCTATTACTATTATTTCGTCTATCGGCATTCGGCAAAAGTGCATAACCGAATATTTAAGGCTCGCCTAAACTAACGTGAAATATTCGGAACGATGAAGTAAAACGCGCATAGTAAAACTGTGTTACCGACATAAATTACATACCTAATAGTTTGTATGGAAACTCCATTTTTTTTCTGCGAAGGTGTCGCTAATCACGATGTCATTTTTGTAAACATATAGGTACTATTTCATTTAAATCCTTAATTATTAGAAAAAATAAAACAAGTGACAAAACGATTCGATAAACAGTCGCGTTGTCTTCCGAATATAATTTTGAACAATTTTCGACTAACTCAGCCTTAGTAGGTATCTATAATCTACACTCAAATCAAACGGTTATTGTTTCATTGAAACCAATCAATGCCTTTAGACAAATTTGACCAAACCATTAAAACTAAAGAATAAAAAGCTATGTACATATAGTTTGTACTTAATTACGCTATGGATTTTCACCCAATCATAACGATCAATCGTTTTATTTTAATAAGTACATATTTTTTAAATTTATTAAATTTAAATTTATTAATTTATAATTTCTTAACTTATTTATGTTTAAATCACTTTATCCAATCCATGCTTAAGAAAGTTATATTTCAGGGACATAAGTTCAACAATAAATACCACTACTGCAATAAACAAACACATAATCAGCAGTATAAATGCACCATCAAGTTGATGCATTTTCAATGATAATAACTCTCTAGTTCTGGGCGTAGGTTTTCGTTCTATCATTTCATCGGCTAGATTTTTGGAGGCCCAAAATTCAATCAAACCAAAACTACGCAAATTTATTAAAATTTCACTAAACCGATCTGTTAAAAAAGAATGTTTCGTAAAATACACACAAATTTGATGGTTAAAAATTGATTCTTTCACAACGTGAAATATTCCATATTTCTTTGTTTCACGAACATAATAACTCACAAAATCTCTGGGCAGTGAAGATGCTATTTTGGAATTGGAATTTTCTAAAATTGGAAAATTATCGTTTTCGTTAATATTCTGCACCGACAAACGCAAATATCCATTTCGAATGATTTGAAGTTGTGAAAGTGTGTCATTGCTAGAGTAACTTACTATCAAAACATAATTTTGTTCAGATAATTGTATCGCTGTATCTGGTGGAATTTTGGCAATGTTTGAACTTAACAAATTATAGAGCGATCCTTGATATGCATGTCTTAATATCAAAGCTGTAAAAATCCAAAGTATTAATATAAATCTGCTGAAATTTCTTCTCGGTTCTGGAATGACGGTGCAACCTAACCAAGCTGAGATAATATTCAATGCATTTCCTGAATCAGTGCCAAAAATAAAGATTAAACTGCTGGGTTGATATTTTTTTAAGAAAAAAGTGAGCAAAATTCCAGTTATAATGATTGTCAGCATTATGGTCCAAATGTAAAAGTCAAATGGGTACGCCATAATCTCAAACGTTGTCAATAGTTCTGTAGAAGCTTTGATGAAGAAAACTTGATTTGTCTGATAATGACTATCTGAAGCACTAAGAACAGTTGCCCTTTCCAGGGTACATCTGAAGCAGCTAAGACTTAAATGAGCTTTCTTTTCCTGTAACTTTTAGAAAAAAAAAAACAAATATTTGCAGTTAAAAAATATCAAAGAAATTCCAAATATGAATTTACCATCTTTATAGCTCCCGTAACTGTTCCATTTTTGAATATTAATCCACGCCTCTCATCATTTGAGGGAATCTTTACTTTAATTGTGAAGTTCATGTTATATGCGAGTTCCCTAAGTAATTCTCCTTCCATCCCACTTAAACTACCAATATTGATAGGAGCTGTCTTCCAGCTGACAAAAGGTGGGTTGTTCCATAAAGCTGCAATAAGTTCACATTGATGTAAATTCAGCGTTTTGGGTGGAAAAATTTCGTTAAACTCTGTGCCCGTTATTTCAACCATAGAAGTTGAAAAGCATTTGTTCTCATTGAAGGGAAAATAAGTGAAGAACCGAACCACTCCCATCATTGAGTCCTCCAGCATAATGCTAACATTGACTATGTAGTAGCTCCAACAATAGGCAAATATAGCTTTGATCTCTTCTGATTGATTTTTGTCATTCAAAGGCTCATAAATAACCAAATAATATTCACTGAAATCTTGATGTTTTGTTTTCTCACCAGGGTTTATTCTTCTACATTAAAAAAAAGAAAATTGTTTAAAAGCCTTGAGACGGATTATACTTGTATCTCACCTGAATGAACTTTCTGAATCCACATATATAATATTGATATAATCCCAAAGTTTTGAATGGTGGTAGCCAAAAGTGTCGATTTGAACCTTGAGAAGTTCAATAGTCTTTAACAAGTGACCCGCAAAGTCACTGAACATATGTCAAGCTTCAATGGTGTCTACCTCTGCTGAAATGGTAATAGAGGTAGCCCTTTTAGTAAAGAGTCTACGACAGATAAAATCAGTTTTATTAGATATCAACTCTTTATGGCTGTGCAGAAAATCCAGTTCAAATTGATAACTAAAACCAGATGGAAACCCACAAAGGTATAGCAGTATAACTGTTTTAGACAACATAGCTTTCATGTCTGCGGTTGTTGACATTATCCTTCTAGGTTTCTTGTTGGTTTTTGTTTTTTTAAGGTGTAATTTTATAGATCTCATGTGGATTAGTTGGTAATAGTCTATCTGTCTGGAGGAATAATGGAAGAATCATGTTAACTATATAAACAAATAGAACTCAAAAAATTGCGTTAATAGGTTGTAAAAGGGTTGTAAAAAGGTGATATGTTTACGTTTTAGACATGAATAATATGTCAGCCTTTTAATGTTATGTCAATATTATGCGTTTCCAACTAATTAGACTTGGGTAAAAACAAGTGAAAGATAATTTTATGAAATGAGCGTGATACATGCTATTTATGAATTATTTATATATTAATTATCTAACGTAGTATAATACGCACTTAAGGTATACAGTTCTGCTTGCTCTACAACTGGTATTGGTCTCGTGGGAAACAAAACTTAAATACGTTCAGGCTTGTGACAGACCTTTTGTTACGCTGGAACTCTGTGTTTCTTTTTTTTAAAATAATAATTTTCGTTCGTTTTTGTTTGAAAAAAATCTAATTTTAATTTTATCAGACAATAGACGGCTTTAAAGAAAATTTAAAACTGGCGATCGAACTATTTACTAGCACTTAACAAAACTTAAAATGTGGTAATTAATCCAGTCAGAACGTATATAAAATACATTATTATCGTCATTCTAGCCCATTTACGCTGGGCGCCACCTCGATTTTAGACAAATTGCTTATTTTCATCTAAAAAAAAAAAACATTCTGAAAAGAGAGTTTTTGAAAATTTTATTTTATACAAAAATAATTGTATTTTTCACAAAAATTTGGATTGAATGACATTTTTCGACTCATGTATGTACATATGTAATTTATAAAAATTCATTGAATAAACAAAGATTTTAAATAAAGATTTTTAAAAATGAACCAAAATTTATAAAATAAATTCTTCCATCCTCATGCAGTAAAAACAAAAAACATGGGGCGCATGCGCAATGGATAATAGTAAGGAATGTAGAGAGTGACATGAATATATATGCCCTATATGTTTTTCGTTTTAATTGTGTGGGGCTTCGAAAGATTTCGGATTTTCTGGATCCCGGGTTTTCTGGATTTGGTGTTTTCAGGATTATCAATTTTCAGGATTTTGGGTTTTCCAGATGTTGGATTTTCTGGATACCGGGTTTTCTGGATTTGGGGTTTTCAGGATTTTGGGTTTTCCAGATGTTAGGTTTTTGAGATTTTACAATTTGCGATTTTTCTAACTCCTAAAAATATATTTGCCTAAAATTCAAGATGGCGCCCAACGTTAATGGATTAGAAATCCAAAAAATTATAATTTAAACTCTTGACCAAATAAATTCACTTCTGTAATTTTTGTAATTTCAAATGCATATAGATACATATACACCTCAACCCAACTGGTCCAATAACCGAATTTTAAGTATACCTTGGCTTCATAACGAATTTTTCAAACGAACAATTAAGTCTTTAGGCGAAACAAGTTTTATGCGACAAAAAAATAACTTTTTATGACCAAAATTCTCACGTAGCTTTATAGCCGACAAGTCACAACAAATAAATCTTACACAAAAAGGGTCATATATTACAGGGTTTCTGAGATCCTGCTAAGCCAAGTTGAGTTATCTCTTAAGCCTAGTACGCTGCTGTTGCGAAACGAAAAATCCCATACAAAAATGACACAACGAAATCATAAACGGAAAATTTCGTTCTCTTTTTCGTTTTGCAGTACGCTGTTTGAAGAGCGAAATTTTTAACTGTAGCAGATTATTTGGAGAAGTCTCCGCTCCTTTTTCGTACTGAATTAATTATACAGACTATTTATTGTGTGCAGAAAATGACATTTGAGTTATATTTGTGTTTTTTTTGTTTATCATTTTCTTACATCATGGGTTTCTCTGATTTTTTGCGTTTATGTTTGATTTTGTTTTTGGAATTAGTGAAACTCTCCAAGGATATTTTCCGTTGTGTTTTCGCAAGCGTTTCGTTGTCTGTTTGGAGATCACAGGAAATTTTCGTTTCGCATCAGCAGCGTACTAGGCTTTAAACATTAATCTAAACGTTTCTAGAAAAAATGTGAAATATTATTACATACCCGAGTTAGAGTTGCCAGGATGTTACATTAGTAATAAAAAGACCAACATTTCGTTAAAAATATAATTTTATTAACATAAAAATTCTAGAATTCTCTTAATAAACCTTACTCTACTCGATAGCATCTCCAGTGAAAATACTAAACAAGCTACAGTTACCAGCACCAAATAAACATCAAAAGTCCCTCTAAGTTGATTCAATTTCAAGGGTTCTTTTATATAACCATCATTTTTCTTTGCATTAAAATATGTTGTATCCAAATTCTGTGATGCCCACAAATCAATCAAACCCGATCCCCGCAAATTCATTAGAATTCCATTAAACCGTTCAATCAAGTATGAGTGTTTTGAAAAATATAAAGTTATATGTTGGGTAGAAATTTTCTCGGGCAGAATGTGAAATACACCTCTTTTCGACTGTGTCATGGTATAATATGTCAAAAAATCCATTGGTGATATTCCGGCGTATTTTCCCGAATTATGCTCGATAAAAGCGAATGTATTCAAATCTGATGAGTTTTCACTGATGATGTATCGAATTTTTCTTTTCTCAATTTTCAGCATATTATTAACTGTTTCAAACGTTCCCTGGTTCATAATTAATGTGTAACCCAGATCTTCTAATTCCTGAAGTGTATTCGGTGGTTTTTGATATAAGCTTGATTGAAGAAGTTTAAACAGTAAACTCTGATAAGCACATCGCATCACAAATGCAAAAATTACCCACAGTATCAACAAGTAACGAATGAAATTTCCATTAGGTAAGTTTGACATTGAAGCTCCAAGAAAACTGGCCACTAGCTGATTTCCCGAGATTTCCAAAAACATTGGTCCAAGAACTTTATTGTACGATATGGCTAAGAGTCCAAAAGATACTATGATCCCAACAAAAGCTAACATACTCAGCCATGTTGATTTGGCAAATGGAAAAACTAGTATTTCGATCGGTGTAAATGGCAAAGAAGTTTTAAGAACGCCAAAAACCTGCCAGGTTTGATAGTACGGCAAAGCAGCTGTCATTACATCGGCTCTTTCCATTGTGTATCTAAAACTTCCAAGACTCAAATCGGCCATTCTATCTTGTAACTATGAAAGAAAATGAATATAAAACATATTTTAACGTCAAACTTACTTTGCCTACCAGCTTCATAGCCCCATTGGTAGTGCCATTGGGGAATCTTTTCCCACGAAGTTCATCATTAGGTGGGATGATATAATCCAAAGCAAAATTCAATTTTTTTGCAAACACCTTTAACAGAACACCTTCAAAATCGGTGAACTTATCTAGTGCGGTTCGATTGGGTAAGATTCTCAAATAAGGAGGAATATCCCACAAAGCAGCAGTCAGTTGGCAACCCTGAAGATTTTGTAACTTATTGGGGAAAATGTAATCTGTTCCATTTGTTGAGAAACCATTTCCAAATTGATTTATTAAAATTGGTTCAATATTTCTGCATCTATTCTTGGAGAATGGAAAGTAGGTGTAAAGATGGTCGACTGCATTTGAATGTTCAATGATAATACTGACATTGATAATGTAATGTTTCCAACAGTAGATTAGAATTTTAAGTAGATCTTTATACGGAAAGTATTGATTCGAGTTCATTTTTAGAAGAATAAGGTAATATTCATTGAAGTCGTAGTTGTTGGTTTTTTTTGCTGGATTGATGGATCTTAAATAAAAGAAATAGGAATAGTTTAATAATAGGAAAAATAAAGCCTCTTTGTTTTAAGAGAGCCTTAAAAATCAGTGTCATTAAACCATAAAAATTTCATTGAAATCATTGCTTAAGTTTTTTTTTTAGAAGAAATATTTTTTTTGTAAAGTGTGTCTTTTGCTAAATTCTGATTTCCTTTTATCCATCTTTATTTAATGATCAAAATATCCCGTTCATCAAAGGCTTAAAGAGGTTTTGTATTACTGTACGAATTAAGACAAACAAAAACCGGTTAAGGATCCTTGTTTAAGGGCTATCGGACAAACATAAATTTGTTAATTAATTCAGAGCAGGAAGAGAATTCTCAAACAGATTTTTCTTTACAGATTTTCAAGTTTGTTAAAACTTTGCACAAATAATACTTACTTAAACGCCTTGAAGCTATCCACAAACAAAATGTTAAATTCTCTGCTTCCAACCATCTCACTACCGTCCTGATCAATTTGCACTATTGCAAAATCAATGCGTTTTAAAATTTTGTCAATCATTTCCCCAAACGTTGATAGCATAATTCCATTTTCAGCTTTTGCCGAAAAGGTTAAAGTTCTTTTTTGTTCTACCACAAAAGACCGAATGATAAATTCAATTGTCAAAACCACATTAGGATTTTGAAACTCAAAACTCGATAAAGAAGCCAAAACCAATTGAAAATTGAATATATTTACAAAAATTAAGAGATAATATATTCGCAAGATGAAAATAGTGGTAAACATATTTTGATAGTATTGAATTTATGACTGAATAAATGAAATGCAAAAAGGTACTAAGCTCAAAACAATGTATGAAGGTATAATTGTCTATGCAATAATTTAGTTACATGTATTGTAATTAGGAATATGCCATTTAGAATTTATGGTAAAAGGAATTACTTAAGCCATTTAAATAAAGCACGAAAGTTTTTTTTTTTAAACATTTTTGTTTTATCAGTTGAATAATCTTCAAACTAATGTTCAGTAGATTAAATTAATTGACTGTCAGTGTTTAGTAGTTATTGCAATAGAAACATTCTGACATATTTTATTCATTCTATTGGAATTCTGAAATTGAAGACTGATATAGCAACCTTATGTTTTATAGACTTCCATCATCATATTGAATTGACAACAACAAGCTATTTTTGAGCAGCGAATTTCAGAGCGTTCAGTTATAGCAGAATACTCAAGTGTACAACAATAGGCCCATGTTCTTTGCATTATAGGTATGTAGGATGTAAAAAGTGTTAAATATTTTATTTCAAAAAAATAAAACCTCATCCACACATATCAACTTAAATTGCAATATAAAAGTCCTTTTTTAAGATAAAAAAAAGAAAATGTCTTTCAAGGGTATAATATGTCCAGAGGATAAGTTATCTTTTCCAAACGAAATCACCCCTAAATTTCTTCAGAAAGTTCCCTATGGCTGTTTTTGAGATTCGATATACTCATACGGAGGAGGGACTTATAACGTATATGTTATGCATGGCATGTATATAGAGAGATGATGCTTCAGTTTTAATTACGACAAAATACATCAACAACACGTACATCTGTCAAAAGTTCATTACGAACCAACGATTTTCTAAAGCCGTTGGCACTATTGCTACTATATACATACATATGTATATTATGTACATAGTTGTATGGGCCAAGTTGTAATTTCATCGGTTTCAGTGTCCACTACTCCGCCTTAGCCTGCCCCAAATTAGTAGTAATAATTAAATACACAATATGATAGTGACTAGTGACATATTATAGCATGACAGGGATGTATTTAATTGTGACACTAACTATATTTATTGTGAAGGAAAGGAAAGAGTTTTTGGAAATTTTAACATTAATAAAAAGTTAAATTTAAATTTGAATATGAATTCATATGATTTTAATTAATTAATTTAAACCAAAATCATGAAATCGGAATTTCAATTAAAGATTTAAACCTTATTCTTTTTCATTTTTTTTAGTTTAGATCGGTTTTGTCTTAACAAGACGTTTTGTTTTTTTTTTCGTTTCGTTTATAGAAGAATTTCGCAGCGTGAAAAAGCAATTTTGAATATGCCAAAGATAAACCTGGAGTGAAATCGGTTAAGATGATTTGTGATTAGTATAAAACCCCCTTTCACACGAGGAAACTGTGTTTCCACCAACTTTCAGATTCTAGATGAGAAAGGCACGAAGTAAGAGAAGTGAAAGAAATATCCTCGGTCAACGATTTGAGGAGATTTTGTTGATATTCCTCTTTACACTCACATTCATGTGTGTTCAACCAAGCTTCTTCAAACGGAACTATAGAAAATCGCTTACGATTCATACAAACTGGCGGTAACAGTTTTTCTGCGCGCTTAAGTTAAGCCCCGAAAATTATATGGGTTTAGCTAAGCCCGTTGGAGATTAGTTGTTGTTGCATTGCAAGTAACATGCAAATTATTTCGCCCCGTAGCGGGCTTGCAAAAAACACGCCTATATTACCTAAGATTTTTGTACTGTGGAGTGATGTCCCATTTAATGGCTAAAAAGTTATCACAACATTAATTTTATTGTCACTTGCCGACGAATTTGACGTTTATGTCGCAGAATGACTATAGTCACCACATGTCTGTAAAAATGCTACAACTTTTTCCGAGTTCTTTACAGAAAAGAAGAAGAATCAAGAAGAACTAATGGTCGCTCAAGATTTCTCTGGGGCAATCCGCAATCATGATTTTGGCAAATATCATTGGAAATTGTTCGGTTGAATTCAAACAATTATAATCATCTTAGTGCCTGTTTACACAGTCGTTTTATTAAAAAGCGCAACCAGTGAGACAGGTAGATTTATGTGTGCATAGAAACGACAAGGGTAGATTCCATCCCAAAATCCTTCACGTTTCTATAAGCACATAAAATCTACCTATCTTACTGGATGCGCCTTTCAGTAAAACGACTGTGTTAACAGGCACTTACGCAAACGGAAAACTCAGCAACAAACACATGTGACCAGAGTTGGCCGAACTGTCACTTTTTAGAATAAACTACAATTTTTTAATTTGCTACGTAGTTTATGTACTTAAACAGAGTTAAGGTTCCACCATACAAACGCGAATCTGTCGCGGCGACGACGAAAACAAAAATAACAACTCGTGATTGTCAATGAAAATAATAACAACAACGTGTTGTTTTCATTAACAACCACTTACCACGAGTTGTTATTATTGTTTTCGTCGTCGCCGCGACAGTTTCTCGTTGGTGTGGGGGAATCTTTATATGTAGCTAATGAAACAAATTGTTTCAAATCTCAAATGATCTTTCAGCTGTCACTTTAAAGTTTGATGGCATTTCGAAATTCAAAAATCTTACATACAAAATTAAGTAATTGTTAATTTAATAAAACAGGGCCCATAGTTTTTCCCGGAATCGCTCCTGTGATGACGACATGAAGACAAGCTAAACATTGAAGGATATTTCATGTGAAATTTTAATGTAGAAAGAGTAAGACATCATAAATGAGCTGAGTTAGTTATAGCATTCGTTTCGTTTAGGAATTTCACTCCAGAGCCAATTAATAGCTTTAAGCAAATACCACATGAGGTTTCTTCGGGTGTAGAAAATGGAATTTAATTTAAACGTTTATATAGCTTTCAGAGTTCAAACTCTCCCGTATTTAAGGCATCATGACTGTTGCTCATGATGACGATACAAAGTTGCGTTTAAAAACAAAAAGATGAAAGGAATACCAAGTCGTATACATTTATACATACATACATATGAAATTTGCATACCTTAAGTTGTGTTGGCTAGGTCCGACGACGGACACGAGATGGTTACGTTAAGGAAGAAGAATTCCCTAATAGCTGGCAGCACACTCCGCAGGAGCACTATAATTATGATTAATGCGAGGACATCAAGTTGGCTTGGCTGAATGACTTTGGCTAAATTGTATACTAACTGTCCTGACTGTTTGTGTGTGTGTGTTTGGGTTTTCATGCACTAAATGTTGGTTTGATGGTGTGACCTTTTAGGTCCTTTTTATGGCATAATTGTTTGACCTAGTATTATGTTGTGTGTTGGATCAATTTATATGTTTAAATGAAAGTGAAAGAAATCAACTTTAAAATGATTTGTCCTTTCACTCGAACGTGCAATGGGTAATGAACTTTTTATTTTGTAATTGCTTATAGAAACATTGGGTAAACGTTCAATGCATTACGTTTTGTATCTGAATTTTCAGAATTCTGAATTTTTAGAGCTTCTGATTGGCCAGCTGTCATAAAAAGTTGAATGACTTTTAATTACGTTTTATCTGAATTTTCTGACAAGAAATTCTCACCTGAAAATTCAGATGAAAATTGTTTGTGGTAGGTGAAGGCCAATCAACTGAAGCACTGCACATAAAATCTGAACTTTATAATTTTCGTCTTGTTAGTTGTTGGTGGTTGATTTTTTAAGTTTTCGTCATGAAAATTCAAATTTTTTTTAAATGAACGAACTTTCTGTTTATTGTTTAATGAATTTTTAAATCAAAAATTTTTTATATTGATGTTTGGAAAGTTTTTCTATAATTTTGTAGGCCATACATATCAATAAAAAGTCTTGTAATAAAAATAATAATACCTGTTGCTGATTTAGTTACATATAATTTCATCCTCACAACTATTCACGCTCAATGTTTTATATACAAATGTAATTAAAGTTTGTTTTATTTTAATTGAAATAATAATGAAAATAATAAGTCGTGTTGCTGATTTAAGCTAAGTTCAGAGGATTATCAGATCTGTCAGTGGAAAAATTGTTCCAAATGTCTTACAATCACAATTTTGTCTGACAATGTAGTCAGAAACGTCATTGTCAGGTATCTTACAATCGTTTGAACACAAATTTTACCATTGTATTAGGATATTGTCAGACTCATTGGTCATTGTCAGATTTTTTCATTCATTGCAAACATCTTACAATTGACGACAATTTCTTCACTGTCCGAAATGTCAATGAGTTGGTTAAAGAGAAGTAAAAAAAGAGCTGACAATCAAATTGTCAAACTTTGGGAAGAAATCTACCAACCTTGTGAACGGACAATTTTTCATTGTAAGAAATATGTCAATTGTCAGCTAATTGTTAGCTATTCTGAAACCATTGACAGTTCTGACAATATTGTAAGATCTGACAATCGTCTGTACTTAGCTTTAGTTACATATAATTTCATCCTCACAATTACTCAAGCTAAACGTTTAATATACGAATGTAATTATAAAGGAATTTGACACAATGACAGATGTAAAGCGATTTTTATTGAACCCGCCCATTTAAAGAGGAATATTTTGTTATATTTTGTTAAATTGTTCTATGAGCTGATGTTTTTCAAGTTTTGTATTATTCTTTTTAGAATTCCAATTTTGATGTTTCAAGGTTCACAATCTGAATCCATATTCGCTCTTATAAAGAGGTCTGTGTGTGCGCATGTGTACGTATGTTCATTCCTGATACCTTTTTTTCGTTCAACATCGCTATGTATCTAATAGATCTTAGTCGCCCAGATTTTAAACCACAGTGTGATCGCACATAAGAGCAAGTTCGTGCGACCCAGTCGTGCATATCATTTTAAAGTATTTCTGCAGTTCATGCTAAACATAAAAATAAGTTATGAACATTTATATCAGTTAATTAGTCGATATTAATATTTTAACAAAACAAGCAACCAATTTTCTACATAAACCCCAGTGAATTCTTTCAACAGTTTAAATTACAATTCCAACATGTGTAGTACAAGTGTTCCAGTCGCCAACCGCAAAGCCATGCACATTATGAATGTACCTATATTGATTTTTTTTTTTTTGATCCGGAAGTGAGACTGAAGTGAGAAGAATGTCACAACAACAATAACATTTTCATTATTTCACTCAATTGGGTAAATAATGTTCTTGAAAATTTAACAAAACTTAAAAATAGATTTTTATCAAGTGTAGATACATATTTTGATATGTGTGTTGAATGTCATAAGCTATGGTTGGTGTTCCGTAATGAGAACTATAGGACGTATTTTAGCATTTTGACTTGCTTTTGGGATAGTCAAAATATAGCAATACTCTCGGATAACTCGTATACAAAATATTAAGGCTTATCTTTTACACCAGCTCCTTTTTTCACGCGTCTTTTTAGTCGGTTATCGTGAATATATAGGTACATATAACATAGGTACCTACGTCTAACTTTGAACTCCTGTCCAACTTCAAAACCTTATTTATAAATATGTTCCACCAAGTGTCTAAATTATTCTACGTTTTCATTGGGGCAAATGAGGTAATTTCGTTGAAAATTTCCAAATTCAATTCCAAATTATCTCATTTCCCATACAAATTCATATTTCGAAATGGGTGAATTTCAATCAAATTTACACGAAATTTGGTTGAAAATTACGTAAAAACTTTATGAACAAACCCGAGTGGAAACCTATTGGAAACCATTGAAAATGTTAAAATTAGATGTAAAAAATAGAAAACAAAAAAAACAAAAACAGAAAGAAAAGACAACAAAAAGAAGCTATTAACTGCCAAATCAAATTCAAAATGAAATTATCTGTCAAACGAAATAAGCAAATTTGCAATGAAAACACTTTTTCTGTAATATACGAAATTACCTCTTTTCGACTCCAATGAAAACGTAGTATTAGACACTGCAATTGATTGTTCAAACCTATTCTAAAGCGGGTAGGTATGCTCAATGAACAAAGAATTAAAAAGTTGTCTGGATATGAATGAAATATTCATCCAAATGTTGCAAGCCCGGGGGGAATTGGTTGAAAAAAACGACAGCGGGGATTAGCGACGCCATGACAGTAAAAAACATGGAGTTTTCATACAAACTATCGATAACATGTAAGTAAATAATGCCGGTAACACAGTTTTTCTGTGCGCTTAAGCTAAGCCCCGAGAATTTTCTGGGATTGCATTCAACATGTTAATTATTTATTCCCGGGCTTGGAAAAAAAACACGGCTGTTGTATCCAAATGTTGACTAAATTAACAGAATACAGGGATGTCAGCGCGTATTTTAGAACATATTTACAAAAGTCTCCGTCAATCTGACACGAGAATAAATAAATTGTTCAAGGTCATGTGTCGAAGATATAGGTTTTTCGCATAATAATTTATATAACGGTAAATAGTACCTAAACCTATCGAAAAGTAGTTTGAGTTAAATTTGTAGATAAAACAATTTTCTACAAAAAAATATTGAGACTCTTTTTTCGTATGGTCGATCATTTAGGGTTCTAAGGGGTCCTCTCCCCCGGTCACGCAACTCCATTACTCCTTTTATTGAATGTTTATTCGTCAGTCAGGCTTCAATGTCATTTCGGACTTTTACCAATGTTACATAACAATTTAAAATTTTTCCCGTAAATTCTACAATGTCGACATTTCGGGGTTTTATTTCTTGAAAGCTAATTTTCTCTCGTAAACTTTTTGGTAAATAAAAAATTTATAAAAAAAAATCTCTAACGGTAGGTGTCTTCCTTAGCATACAAAGAAGTACCTATCAGAGATTCTCTTCTTATTCAATTTCTTTCCTCGATTCAATCAAATTGTTTATTTTGGTTCATATTTTTGTTTATATAGATTCTGAGTACTTAAGACAAAATATTTACCTAAATTATTTTTAAAAACCAAAACTTTCCCCGAGTTCATAATTTCAATATTTTTTTTCTCAACTCCATCCCGCTCCCTGAAGAATGTATGTATGTACGAGTATAAAAAAATGTGTGGAAATAATCAAGTGTTGTTTGATTTATCAGAACCTTTTCGGTTCCATCCTGCTTCCTCTCTATTTTTAGATTAAAAAATAATTTCTTTAGATAAACATTTTTTTTTTCCACTTAACAATAATTGCAGCTGCACCATACAAATTTGGAATACTATTCAACATGACGTCATCACCCACCACAATTTAATAAACAAAAAGATCACTTGACTCATTTATTAGCATCTCTGTCACTTTCACTCTGATGTCTATAAAATTCCAGCATCCAAATCCAGTGATGTACCTACTTGTACTTATAGTATAGTAGTGATAGCTGGTGGCTGGTTGGCGCAGAAGAACAAGAAAGGCGAAGGCAACCCTTGTGCGGGGCTTGGTGCACTTTACTCATTGCCCTTATCTCAGTGCCTTACTGACCGCCCATTGATTCAAATCTTTTGTCTGCGAAGGCAGTTCGTTTATTTTTCGTGTTCCGCATTAAAAAATAAAAGAAAGAAAAACTAACTACACAAATTAATAAGGCAGCCGTATAAATTTAATTGACTTTTTTTGCGGACATCATCGTTGGTCGACCCATAAGTCCCAAGTAAATACTATTGTGGCAAAACGCAAAAGAATCTCTGAGGGTCTTGAGTGAACAACTCAAGTGTGCGGGCGGTTTTGTACGCGGTAGTTTGTTCCACATTTGCTTCTGTAGAGAGTCGGGGGTGTTTATGGGTTATTTGTCGTCGCTAATGACTTAATTCATTTCCCAGACCCAAACTCTCGATACGAAAAAAAAAAAAAAATTTCAATTTATCTGCCTCTGGTTTTAGAGTATAGAATCGCGGGCTAAAGCTGAGAACTCACACTCTGTGGTAACGTTGATGACGAAGGCAACCACAACGACGGACGACGGACGGCAAAAAGTGTATTAATTAAGTCGCTAGAGAGCTGTTAATAATATTTATTAAAAAATTAGAAATAACTGTTAATTGTTTTGACCCCAACGTCTGGCTGAGAGACAAAACAACAAGTGAGAGTGGCTGCATTATTTAGTTTTTCAAAAGGCGTATTGGATCAGTTAATCTTTGAACTGGAGTTCGACTGCACATCTTTGCACGCATCACCGTAAAAACGGACATAAAATGGATTTTTATACAAATTATCAAAATTTCACCTACGACACCAATAGCAACAGCAACAGTCGAGTCAGTCCAAGCGAATCGGATTCATCTAACAGCCCTTTGAAGCCTCGACTGGAAGTGAATGCTCGTGAAAGATTTCGCACTCAAAGGTATGTGTATTGTTATTTTTTTCTTGACAAAGAAAACCCTTCAGTGATGTGAAAAAGTCGTGTTTCCAGTGTTAACACAGCATTCAACACTCTAAGAACGTTAATTCCAACTGAACCATCTGACAGGAAGCTGTCGAAAATTGAAATTCTTCGATTAGCCAAGAGCTACATAGCTCATTTGGATGCCATAGTTTTGACAGGTAATCTTTTTGAATTGACAATTGACAAGATTTAACATTTGTTTATTTAAAATTTTATTTAGGAACTACAGAGAAGCCATGTGCTAGTCACAGTCTTCAAAGTCACAATTGCTCGGCTATGGAAGGCGATTCTGGAGTTCGGTCTAATATTTGTACTTTTTGTGCTAAGACTATCAACGCTAGAAGCTGATGGGCCAACCGTAAATTATAAAATGTACATAATAATATTATTTAGATATTACTTTATTATTTTTAATAATAAAAAAGAGGATTTAAACACATGTAGTAATAAAGGATAAAGGTTTATTTTTTTCGTATGAATAAAATAGGTTGTTTCATGATTTTGTATTCTTTTATAAATATTTGATCTTCTTCTATAAGTCTACACCTTCTTGTCTTTATATCCAATTTGCCATTATATGGTGCCTCAATAAGGGGTACCTAGACGCTCCCGTGTGTCTCACGACCTTACCAATGTTTAGTATTTATTTTAAAGCAAAAAATGGCTTGTTGTTAATAAACTAATACTTTTACGTTTTTTATAATAGCTATGTGCGCACTGAAAAGATTGAAACTATCTTTAAAATTATTTATATGCGTAAATACCTACGAGTACTTTATTAGGAAGAAACTGATTTGGAATTACAATAAATTGTTGAGATGGAAATTTTGTTAGCTGACCATAAGCGGCGTTGTTTTTAAACTAAATTCCTTACCTGCCTAAACTTAAAATGATGCACAGTTCGAATTTCGAAAGGAAACAGCTATGTATTTCTCTAAATATGAATGTGAAACGGAACCCTATACGCACGACACATACGACTGCGAGCATTAATTTAGTGAATGGTCATACTCGAAACCATTTTACGTCTTGTTTTGAACCGTTTAATCAGTTATCCAATGAGTTTAACTAAAAGATAACTTCGATTCCAAACTCTACAAAAGGCTTTCGAAACATCGGTTCAATAAATTTTACTTTCGGTCCATGGCAATAAGACCCGCGGAAATAAAGCCCACGGGTCTTATCTTATCTCCCAAAATAAATACATAGAATTAACACCCGCCGGCTTTTTTTCCACTTTTTTGAAATGGAAATTTTTTTCTTGGTTTCAGTCCAAAGAATATGGACCAAGTTACTGTTTTCCAAGAAAACTGTTCACATAGGCACCTGCATGACGATTGAACATATGTTGTTTTCCATTGGACATCTGGAAGCGTCCAGAATCAAAAAGAACTCTTCAGAAACCATTAAATTGACAAAAAAAACGGTCAACCGACGCTTCTCGATTTATAATCAGAATCCACTCAAGAAGCACTAATACATTTAAGCTATAACTTCAAAACAAACTCACTCATATGTAGAGAATACAATCCCGTTATCCCGAATCCCGGGATCCCGCCCCATTTTTCAATCCCGGGATTATAATGCTCCAATCCCGCGATTTCCGGGATCAGTGGCTTTAATATTCTCATATACGGTATACCTTGATTTATTTTTCTTCTTGCTTACGCCATATTCACTCGATACATCCAGATTAAAACTTTAATCCAGATGTAAAGTATACAAATTCAATATAAATAGATCCAGATTTAACAGGGCTATTCTGGCGTTGTGAGGGCTCACAACTCGCAAGTCACAAGCCTTTGTGAGGTTGATTTCTTGTGAGGTTGTTGTGAGGTTCTCAAAAGGAGATCACAATTTCGATAGTTTTTGTGAGGCTCACAGTTGTGAGGGTACGAAAACCTCACAAAATCGATTTCACCTTTCCTTGTGAGGTTGTTGTGACTTGTGAGGTATCAGTGAGGTTTGCCAGAATAGGGCTGTAAGCTTCAATATGGATGTATCGAGTGAATAATATGGGCGTTATTCTATCTACTGACACTGGTATTTTTAGATAGGACTTTACTTTTCATATTCAAATATGAAAGTCTTGCTTTTAAAAGATGAAATCACCCCTTGCGATTTTTAAGAAACTAGGCGGCGGACGCACGTATGTGGTGGCCGGGGTAGACAAAATTTCTGAGGTTGAAAAAATTGCAGAGTTATCGCACTTTCTTCTTTGTGCCTTTTCGTGTGTTTTGAGACATAAGCAGAGTGAAGAGTAGGCGTGTTTTTTTGCAAGCCCGGAGGGAATTGGTTGAAAAAAACGATAGCGGGGATTAGCGACGCTATGACAGTAAAAAACATGGAGTTTTCATACAAACTATCGATAACATATATGTAATTCATGCCGGCAACACAGTTTTTCTGTGCGTTTAAGTTAAGTGCCAGTTGCACAAATATTTAAACCGTGGTTCAGCAATTTTTATCCACCGATTCCGGCGGATTAATTGATTTTCAACAGTGGTTTACTGTTCAAGTGTGTGATAATAACCAATTACATACTTGAACCAGCATTGAACCTTTGTTAATCCGCCGAAATCGGTGAGTTTAAATCTTGAACCGAGGCTGAACCACTATTAGGCGTGTTTTTTTGCAAGCCCGGGGGGAATTGGTTGAAAAAAAACGACAGCGGGGATTAGCGACGCCATGACAGTAAAAAACATGGAGTTTTCATACAAACTATCGATAACATGTATACAATTCATGCCGGTATCACAGTTTTTCGGTGCGCTTAAGTTAAACCCCGAGAATTCTCCGGGATTAGTTGTTGTTGCATTTAACATGTTAATTGTTTAGCACCGACGTCATTTTTTTCATCCAATTCCCCCCGGGCTTGCAAAAAAACACGGCTATTGTACAACTGGCCCTAAGCCACGAGAATTTTCTGGGATTAGTAGTTGTTGCATTTAACATGTTAATTGTTTAGCACCGACGTCGTTTTTTCATCCAATTCTCCCCGGGCTTGCAAAAAAAACGGCTAGTGTGCAGATGTTTTCATTTAACAAAAATTGCAACCATTATAAATCGCAGTGTTTAAAAGCATCCTTGCAACCGAAGGAAGACCAAAAGAGAAACGCCACTTAAAAATCGCAATCGTCTAAAAGCAGTCATACCGTTGTTGGGGCTTTTGTCGGTAAAGTTTATTATTAGCCGTGTGTTTTTGCAAGACCGGGGGGTATTGGATGAAAAAAATGACGTCATTGCTAAACAATTAACATGTTAAATGCAACAACAACTAATCCCAGAGAATTCTTGGGGCTTAACTTAAGCGCACAGAAAAACTGTGTTACCGGCATGAATTACATACATGTTATCGATAGTTTGTATTAAAAGTCCATATTTTTTACTGTCATGGCGTCGCTAATCCCCGCTGTCGTTTTTTTCAACCAATTCCCCCCGGGCTTGCAGAAAAACACGCCTATTGTTTAGCACCAACGACCCGTTTTTTTTCCGGGCTTGCAAAAAAACACGGCTGTTATCTGTAGTTTGTATGGAAACTCCATTTTTTTTCTGTAATGGCGTCGCTAATGTCCGATATCGTTTTTTTCAACCAATTCCCACCGGGATTGAAAAAAAAACCTAATCTGACCAACTTTGTCATGACATAAAGTTTCGTTCAGTTTAGTGTGAAAGTGCGTGTGGTGTCGCTGAAGTGCAGTTCTGCCGAGTGCGGTTTTGCACTAAGAGGCACTTAAAAATTGTAAAAATTGAAATCAGTGATTATTTTAATGCAAATAAAAAGCTGATAACTCAATTATTATTTCTAGTTAAAAAAATATTTCATTTTGTCCCAGCCTATCTCAGGAAATGAATTTCTTTATTTCAATGATTGAACTGCCTTGTCATTGATCACTGAAATCTTAGAAATCGTTTTATGTGAAAGGTAGGGCCAAAATGAAATATTTTTTGACTAGAAATAATAATCGAGTCATCAGCTTTTTATTGGCATCAAAATAATCACTGATATCGCTTTTTTAGGGCCTCAAAACTGAAAATTAAAATGTTCAATGGTGGTTTTCAATGAAAGCTATAACTGGCCCCTTAAAATTGCCCTCTCCCTCCCCCCCCGTTTGCGAAATCTGTCAGTCGATTTTTCAACTGATTATTTATGTGTATTATTAGCCGTGTTTTTTTGCAAGCCCGGGGGGAATTGGATGAAAAAAACGACGTCGGTGCTAAACAATTAACATGTTAAATGCAACAACAACTAGTCCCGGAGAATTCTCGGGGTTTAACTTAAGCGCACCGAAAAACTGTGTTACCGGCATGAATTGCATACGTGTTATCGATAGTTTGTATGAAAACTCCATGTTTTTTACTGTCATGGCGTCGCTAATCCCCGCTGTCGTTTTTTTCAACCAATTCCCCCCGGGCTTGCAAAAAAACACGCCTATTGTTTTACTTTTGTGCAAAAGTAAAAGTAAAGACCGCTTGATAAAGAAGCTAAGATTGCGTAGTACGCTGAAAAAGACAAAACATTTTGTTCACTTTTGAACAAAAGTAAGTTGAATGTAGTTAAGCCTATAAAATTCACAGTTTTTAAAAGCATCTTTGCAACTGAAAGGAAACAAAAATGTGAAATGAAGCCTAAAAATAGCTGCGTACTACACTTTAAAAATTTTGTACATTTTAAATTAAAATCCTCAAATCATCCCTGTCTGAACTACCTTATCATACATGCGCATTATGTCGGCATTTTTTCATATCTAAATGTTGTCAGCACTGTTCAGCATGTATCCAGTCTAGTTTATCGATTGTCAAAGGCCCATCATCACCGCCATTTTCAGTTTTTCGTTCGGGTGTTTTCCTTGTGCTGTGATCTTAAAGGCGAAAAATTCAACAAAAAATGGTAAAATTTATTCAATTTATAACTAAAAACCTATTTAAATTTGTGTATTTTCTATTGTTTATTAACGATATAAAAAAACTTTATAGATAAGTTAATTTATTGTGGCAAATATCAACAGTTAATTACGCCGGGTGTCTACTGGGAGGCCCAGGCCGACAACCATTTCCATTGAGCAGGAGAGAACAAAATGTGTCTGTGCACGTGAGAAAATTTCTCGATTCTTCTGCGTCGTAATTAAATTCTTTCCAATGCCTTAACTGTTATTTATTTTAATGGCTAATGAAATTTATTAATTTGCTAAATTGTTTCTTTATATTTAAAACCTTTGAGGATTAACGGGGGAATGTTCTAGAAGAAAGTAGTTCAATGCTCTTTGAAAGCATGAATCATCTCAAATGTTAGGTTAGGTTTTACGGCAGATGCACCCCACGCCCAAGTTCAAAAGTTTTTGAAAATTAAATGAAATCTCGACATTTTTCTATTTGATCTAGCTTCCGAAGAGTTTTTTTTTACTCACAATTTGTGCTTTTTAAGTAAATACTTGAGAAAACTTATTTACCCAGATGGTCGGTCGCGATTTCTAAAAAAAAAAATCTCCCTTCCCTCAAATTGTCTAGATTTTAAATTAAACAGATACATAAATGTCTATTTGAACAAAAATATTGTTTAATTCTAATTTTTCATGGCTGAGTTTTCACACCAAATTCAATTTGTTTGTTAAATTCACTGTTTAACCACTCACCGAGCATTTTGTTTGGAAAGATGCCAAACGTCCATTTTGTAAAAAAAAAAAAAAAAAAAAAAAAACCAAACTCGTAAAACGCTTGCCTATGCCTATTGCTTCATGCTTATGATAAAATTGGTTAATTAAATTTGGTAACAGTACGAAGGTTAACCTTTAAATCTGTAGAATTTGAGTCATAGCTCATAGGTATGTACCATTTTTTAAACTCGGATACAGTTTTTTAAATAATATACATTAATATTTGCTTTTATTTTAAAATTTGTTATTTTTGTACCTATCTACATAGGTACAGAATATTTCTTTTATATCGAAATTCATTTCTTTGAATGCACGTGCAAGATTTTTGGCTTTTTCTTCGGTTATAAATCGACTGTAACAATCCCCATCTTCAAGGGCAGAAGTCAAGTAGTTAAGCCGTGTAGGTAGGTCACACAGGTTATTTCCTGTGTTTTTTTTTTGTTAACATGATCAAATCTAGCTTGGCTTAATCTCGATTTGTCAGTTTATATTTCTGAGCACTCGCGGGTCATGTATTATCCTCAGTTGACATTTGACAAATAAAAAGCAAGCGAGTCCAATTTTTCCCTCCTTGGGTACCTAGGTAGGTACGTATTTGAAAAAAAAAAAAAAAACTCGTGTTCATATTCCATAGATTTCAAAGATAAAAAATATAAATTATCCAATTAATTGATGACAATTTTAACGTTCTATAGTACCTTCCTATTGGTTTCGGGTAAAGAAACAAATATTGGGAGGTTTTACCTAATCATGGAAAGGTCCAAAAGTGGGTCTCATCTCCCGTTTGTCGGTCTGCGCATCCATTGCAATTTGAGCTACAGAGCATTTTTTAAGTTTCACTCAAGATGAAATTGGAATTTTTATTTTAGCTCATCTACCTAGAATGGGTAGATCGAATACAACGAGTTTGGTTTTGCTTTCTTTTTTTCGAAAACGACAGGATTTTGACCTTCGTAGGTACCTACCCGTAATGACCAAAGAGATTGTAATAAAAATTGCGTTTCCGATTTTTGGCAACGAAATTATGGTTCAAACGTTTTTTTTTTTTAATGGCCTCATTTTTTGGCTATTCACGTAGGTATTTAGCTTTTTAATGGTCCAACCGATCTTGTTATAATTTTGCAATCCAGGATTGTAAATACAAAGTACCTACCAAGAAACAATATTGCATTTAAAAAGTTACAAATTATTTTTTTTTTTACAAAAAAATCGAAGAAAACATAAATTTTTTAGTAAGTACTTTTCTTTAAAGATATGTCATACTCATAACATTATTAAACTTCTATGATAAATTTGCAATATCCAGCCACATTATAGTTTAGAAAACCCACAGGAGAAAGTTTGTAGGTTCAACTCGTGCATATCGTGTGCATACCTATTTCTTTTTTTACTAATAAAGACTGTTGCAAGTTAAATACCTGCATCCAATCATCACAAAGAGTGTCTTGTTGCCCCCTTTTTTTAATTTTTCTTAAAGATACACAAAAATTCAAAAACTAGCCTACTTGAGCTCGTCGCTCTTAGTTTAACTATAATAATTTACTGCCAATGCGATTTGTCGTTAGATTTGTTATCAATTTACTTTATAGCTTTTCCTTTATTTTTAAGATATCGGCCTGGAGTACGTCAGTTCAGGTTTTTGAAATCTCAGAAATCCGAACGCAATTTTTCAGTAAAATTTATTAATTTTTCTTTGGGTTTTTATTCTTTGTAAATTAAAAAAATTAAATGTGCTTTTGTAGTCTTTCGAATAAATCTTGTTCAGGTTTCTTCCTTTTCCATCGTCAAATTGAGAGGTCTCGAGATAACTTCCTTAGTGATACGACAAAAAGACTTGATATAACTTTACAGCAACATTATTAATCCATCGCTATTGGCGTAAAAAAGGATCGATTCATGATCCTATTCTGTCTTGTTAATCTGAAAGAAATGACAAGTTGATAGCATTAAAAAAAAATACCGGGTTAATTAAAATAAATCGTGTTTTTAGTATTTTTAATGATTAAGTTATTGGGTTATTATAAAGCTCTTTTTGTTTGTGGATTCTATAAATCCAAATTGTTTGATTTTAAAGGGTTGTCATTTTTGTTAGATTTCTACTGACTGAGTTCAAACGTCTCACAATTACGTCTAATTCTTACCTTCGTGCCTATTTATTTTTAAAGAAAATTAGAAACAACTAAAAATTGACACAATTAATATGCATAAATACATATATTAGTGTGTCCTTTTTAAATATATTCAGTCCTTCCAAATCAACTCACGAGAGTATAAAATCGTGTGTGTATAATAAGCCGTGTTTTGGTGAGAATATAGTTCAGTGAAGTAAAAAAAAAATAAAGAAAACGATCCACAGTTCCCACTGATTATGTGTAGGAAAAACTACTTTTATCCAATAAGATTTGACTGGGGAAAAAAGTTTATGTAAATGCCTGTAGATTTTTGTTGTTGTTGTATCTCTTGTTAAATTTTGACTAATTGGCTTGCACTCACCAAAATACGCTTATATTTAGGAAACCAAATTTGAAAGTTCTTCACACAAGAAAGGGTCGTATTTATGTATAATCGTTGTCTAACTTTGGACAGCCGTCCAAATTATAGATAAACATTAATAGTTGATGTTTTAGATCCCCCACAATCTACAGACTTTTTATCGGCCAATAGTTTGGTCGAGTTGGGCTGCCAGTGCGCAGACTGGGCCAATTTAAAATACTCGGGTTGGCAGTGAGTTCGCACACTAGACGACAGTCGGTCAACTTTTCTTAACGATTTGGTAGTCGATAAACAGCTTGATACGTAACTTTTTTTGATTTATCTTCGTCATTAAGCTGATTCCAATCAGGAACAACTGCTTCACAAACATCCTCCCATAAATTTTTTCTTATATCCATAACTTAGAACAAATTGAATTTAAGTTCAGAGGAAACTGAGGCATTGACAAATTCGGCCGACTATATTATAATCGGTAGTTTGCGCGCGTAGAAGAGCTCTATACTTATTAAGTAGTCGCCGATAGTTTGCCGATACAATCTTACAGATTTGATTTGGCGATACATTAAAATTTTTAGTATATGTTATAACACCACACATATGAGTATTGAGTTTATGGTTTAATTGATTTTTTGAAGAATGTTGAAATTCTTGTTGTTTCAATCTATTTTAAGACAACTCAAAGTTTCTAAAGTAAACACGATAAGACTCACCAGTGTGGACTTAATCTTCCCAATTTAAACAGTGTCCACAGTATGAAAACCATTTTCAAGACACAAATTTTCACGAAACTCCATCCGACGAACTTAAACTTTAAATGTAGGTATGTAAGTCTCATAAATGCTACACGCAAATAAATCGGCCCTATCATGAATTTTATCGTAATCGGAAAATTTTCCGAATCCCGAAAAAAACTATCACCGAATCCGTTCGTAATGACTATTTGTATGAGATTTTCCACTACGAAGGATTCTGTGATAGTTTTTTTCGGTATTCGTAACAAGTTTCCGTTTACGATGGAATTCGTGATAGGGCTAAATATGTACATTACGTTCCCATAATCTTTACCGTAACTTTTTTTTACATCTTCAAAACTAATATGGTGAGAGGACGAGTAAATAGTTTCTTCAACTTAAAAGTTAAATACTTTTGGAAAAATTACTTCTTTTTTTTTTTGAAGAAAAGTGTTAAGTGGATTATGGTTATCTGTTTACCGAAACATCAAGTCGATTCTTTTAGGCCAGGCGCGCACATGCAACAGCATCATCCCAGCACTCCCATATAATCCCATTGTGCTCAAAATCGAAACCAAACTGTTAAGTTGCATGTTCGCGCCTACCCTAAAAGATGATGACAATCATAAAAAGTGTTCATGAACGCGCAAATGCGCAGATATGTATCTTGTTTAATTTTTTTTCTAAAATATTTAATAAATTGCACTTTCAACAGCAAACTATTAAACTAGTCTACACTATTTTGGTTGCATATGTTGGATTATACTTTTACCAAAGTGTATGACGTCTTGAACTCGAATCCGATCTCAGAAATCCTCAATTGGCTCACATTTTAAATCGTATTAATCGGTTTTAGGGACATTCAATTGAGTTTGCTTTACATAACAAGATACATATTTGAAGAGCCTTTCTTATTTGTTTGAAGGTTTGCACATCATTAGAAGAAAGTTTTCAATAATGAACACGTTACACAAAAATTGATGTTACTTTGATGCATTTTTGAAAGTTTGACGAAAGAGACTGTCCATCATTTGTGCAACGATGTGAATTTACACTGCATGTATATTTTTTTTTGTATATACAAAAAATGTATGTTTCATGCGTCTATTGGATGAGCTTCTGGGCCAAGATAAATAAAAAATGCACTCACTTGTTATGAGAAAATTCCACTCCGTCTATAAAGGAACACACCAACATATTAACATAACCAAACGTCAAAGTTAGTTAAAAAGGAATGAACAGAATTCGTGTTCGCTTGTTAATGTTATGATAAAAAGATTATTTAATTTAAACTTCTTTTTGAAACCAATAATTCAAGTTCTATAGAATTCATTTAAAGAGAACTTATTTACATATTTTGATTATTTTGCTAACCATTTCTTTTTTGTGATTTTTAGGAGATGTCACTAAATCCCGTTCGCATCCTTAAAAACGATGCACAAGAGGAAAAGGCTGAAATGGCGAGGTTATCCTCGTTCATCGGAGCGATAGCTATTGGCGATTTGGTTAAGAGTACCCTAGGACCTAAAGGTATGGACAAAATTCTCGTTTCGCACGGCCGTAATGCTGGGCAAGTGGAGGTAACCAACGATGGTGCGACCATCTTGAGAGCTGTGGGTGTTGATAATGCCGCTGCCAAAATTTTGGTCGATATGTCCAGGGTACAGGACAAAGAAGTCGGTGATGGGACCACTTCAGTAACTGTCTTCGCAGCCGAACTCATACGGGAAGCTGAGAAGTTAGTCGAACAGAAAATTCATCCACAAATCATTATTGCTGGATGGCGTATAGCTACAAAAGTTGCCCGCGAAGCATTGACAAATGTATCGTTGGACAATTCAGCAGACAATGAGAAATTCAAGGAGGATCTTCTGAACATTGCTCGTACTACTTTGAGTTCAAAGATCTTGCATCAGCATAAAGAGTTCTTTGCCAAGTTGGCAGTAGACGCAGTGCTGAGGCTTAAGGGTTCAGGAGAGATGCATGCTATTCAGATCATTAAGAAGACTGGTGGAACTCTGGATGACTCTTTCTTGGATGAAGGATTCTTGTTGGACAAGAAACCCGGTGTACATCAACCCCAAAAGGTAATTGGAGTTTGAAGAGCATTGGTGCTTTTATTTTTTTTTTAATAATTTCAGGAAAAACATAAGAACCTTTTACGAAACGCGTCAAAACGGTTGTGAATTATGTGGGATTGCAACTCATATCACAGCCATTTTGACGAGTTTTGTGAAGAGTAATACAACAGAATAATATTAATTTTTTTGTTACCATATAATGAACATATTTGATAATTATATTAAAATGGACATAATAACATGCAAACTCCTAGGTAGAAAAAGCCAAGATTCTCATCGCCAACACTCCAATGGATACTGACAAAATCAAAGTATTCGGTAGCTCAATCAAAGTCGATTCGTTGGCAAAGATTGCTGACTTGGAGCTGGCCGAGAAGGAGAAGATGCGTGACAAGGTTAACAAGATCCTTACACACAACTGCAATGTCTTCATCAACCGGCAATTGATCTACAACTACCCAGAGCAGCTGTTTGCTGATGCTGGAGTCATGGCAATCGAACACGCCGATTTCGATGGTATCGAGCGTCTTGCCCTAGTGACTGGTGGAGAAATCGTGTCGACCTTCGATCAACCCCAATTAGTTAAGTTGGGTGAATGCGATTTGATTGAGCAGGTTATGATTGGAGAAGACACACTCTTGCGGTTCAGTGGAGTGAAACTCGGTGAGGCTTGTACTATTGTGATTCGGGGTGCTACTCAGCAAATCATCGATGAAGCTGACCGTTCGTTGCACGACGCCCTCTGTGTATTGGCTGCTACAGTCAAGGAATCGAGAATCGTCCACGGAGGTGGTAGTTCCGAAGCGCTTATGGCAAATGCAGTATTTAAGAAAGCAGCTGAAACCGCTGGCAAGGAAGCCATCGCAATGGAAGCATTTGCAAGTAAGAATATTGCCCTGTAAGACCATTTGTTAGTCTTGTTTACTTATTTTGTATTTATGCTCTCTAGAGGCACTCCTTTCTCTGCCTACTGCTATCGCCGACAATGCTGGTTACGATTCTGCTCAATTGTTGTCTGAATTGCGTGCAGCGCATGCTCAAGGCAACCACACAGCTGGTCTGGACATGGAAAATGGAAAGATCGCTGATATGAAAGAGTTAGGCATCACAGAATCATTCGCCGTTAAACGACAAGTTCTGCTATCCGCAGCGGAAGCCGCTGAAATGATCCTTCGAGTTGATAACATAATCAGATGTGCTCCCCGCAGACGTGTTCCCGATCGTGGATATTGTTGAAAATCTTAATCAGTCCTATTTCAGCCTTAATCGTCGTATGATAAAAAAAATAATTAAGTTTTTTTTTTTAAATTTAAATAAATTATACTAACGCGCCTAGTTAACACATTTTAGTTTTTGTTTCTCATTTTTGTAATGCATTTATTCCACTTTGAACTTTTTGTGGTAAAAGAAAAGACGAGATTTTAATGTTCACGAATGGAACAAACTCACTATTTTATACTAGAAAAAGATCAAAATTATAATTATTTTATTAACTCACAAAAAAAAGCGAAAAACAAGAAATAAGAAGAAAAAAGTTATATTCACACTAAATTTTGTCTGTTGTTTTTTTTTCTGGGGTCTTTCCACGAAATGAAATCTAGCGAAATGATATTCGCCCGCAGAGTGATTAAGAGAAACGAGAATTCAATCAAGAAATTGTTGCCCAAGAATTTGAAAAATGATATTTTTTTGAAGCGAGCGATACAAACATCAAACATTTGCTTTCTTGCGATGCTGATGCGCAACGCAGCTGATGATAAATTATATCGTGATCGGAAACTTTCCCGATCCCGAAGAAAACTCCGGATCCGTTTGTGATGAAAATTTGTGCGAGATTTTCAACTAAGATGGAATCTGATAGTTTTTTCGGCATTCGTAACAATTTTACGATTACCTTAATCAAGGATTATTGCAACTGGTAAATAATCGAATGATCATACTAATCAAATTTTTTTTGAGGAATCCATAATATAAGTTGTTAGGTAATCATGGAAATCGCTTATCACCCGATTTTGGTTGATTAGCGCCATTTAGTTAGAAGTTGTGAAAGTCATCGTTCAGATTTAACCCACTGAACAAACTGGGGTGACATTCTGTATATAAAAAGCGATCAAATGTTTTCGTTTGTGCGAAAACTTGCATAAAGATTTCAAGCAAATCTTTCGCACAAACGAAAACGTTTGATCGCTTTCCCCACACAGAATGTCACCCCTGGCCCTCAATGCATCAGTAACTACGCTTCATGAATTTTCTCGACTCTGTAGGGCTATTCCAGAAAGCGCGGCGGATCATATTGAAAGCGATTTCTCAATTTCGGCCATCTTCGCTTTGGGTTATTCCCAAAAGCGAACATGGAAGAAAACGATCCTTCCATTTTTTCAATTTAAATATCTAATGTTTCCAAGTCGTTCCCATTCTTTTTTCCCTCTTCCCATTTAAATGTCCGACTCATGGACGTATATATATGGACTGCTAGTCTAATGTCAGTTTCATACAACAATTGTCAAAAAATGTCGCCAAAATAAGAGCGATGCTAGCTCTTCCCACACCACTTCAGGCAAAGAAATAAACTTCACACATAGAAGCTCGCGACATCTGTTTTTAAAAATTCAAAAAGTCGTATGTAGCGATAAACCAAACCTGACATTTTTAAATTTCCTGCATAGAAATGTGCGACATCTACGGTATTTTCCCTCTTATTTTTGTTTAGTGTTGGTTTGGAGGTTGGATATTCAAAATAAAACAATTCACCAAAAATAATATAATCGATTTTTTTCTGAACAATTCGAATTTTTTCTGTCAAAACAAATCTTGGTAATTTATCAAGATTCAAGAAATTTTTTACACCGATTTGCAAACACACTAGCAAGATTTGAAACTTCTAAAATGTCAAATTGAATGTTGAGGTGTTTTAAGAAAACAAATTGTGTTTTTGGTTGCAATGAATTTTCGGTGAATTTTATATTAGCTGTGTTTTTTTTTCTCCCAGATCCAATCCAGATCTAACATGAAAATAAAAGAACCCAGAATCTCAGTGAAAAATTGTTATATACCCAACTCTTATTTCCTTTTGTTTTTTTTATTTGTCTTTTTTCTTTACGCTACTGACGACATTACAAATTTAGGGTGTGTGTTCAAAACGGATTTGGATATCCAAATCCAAAACAAAGTTGGATCTTGTGTTGTTTTTGTAATACATGTATTTTCGTAAGCAAAATCCAATCTGGTTCGGATCTCGGAGAAAATAAAACACAGCTATTAAATATTTATGCGTTGTTTTTCAATTAATTATAATAATTCATTTCCAAATTGAATATTTTCTGGACATTTTACTTCAAAATTGCGGCTGTCAAGGGCCACACACACAATCACAAAAAAAAACGATTCTTTTCGTATTCCTTTCAACGACAGAAAAATTTTGATTCTTTTTAGACAAAAATTCGATTCTTTGGTTGAAAGGAATTCAACATGTTTTGCATCGGATTTGTCTTCAAACGACCAAAACCGGATTGGATAGGTTTCTCTGGTATTTTATATATATTTTATATTTTATTTTGTTCGGTAAAAATCAAAATCTATGTAAAAAAAAACCACAAACTAGAAATCCCGCGTGTTCTTTAATCCATTGCCAAAGAATTTGAGAGACTAGACGCTGAAAATTTACACGTATTTCAGATGTCAACTGTTTTTATTCTTCACAAAAATCCGAAAAATTTTAGGATACATTTCAGTTTTAAGCTACGCGCAAACCGACGCGATGGCGGTGGCGATAACAATGTGGATGCCGCACACAAGCTATGCGCAAACCGACACGATGGCGGTGGCGATTGCGATAACTTTTATCGCGCGATAAAGATGCGTTCAAAAATCTGCTCACATCAACGCAATATATTGTGTAGCGGGCTAAGTTGTCAGCGACAACACAAACGTTTAATTTTTGAAGTTTAATAAAAAAAAACATAAAATGGAATTTCCCCTAATTTTTTCTATTAATTTTTCAGTTTTTCAAATTTTCTTTTTTAGACTGTTTAAGCTATGCGCAAACCGACACGGTGGCGGTGGCGATCGCGATAACTTTTATCGCGCGATAAAGATGCGTTCAAAAACCTGCTCACATCAACGCGATATATTTGTATCCCATATGTTATTTTTTTTTTTATATTTTTATAATCTTTGTTTGACAGATCAAATAAAATGGAATTCTTCCAAATTTTTTCTATTAATTTTTCAGTTTTTGAAGTCATTTTCAAATTTTCTTTTTTAAACTGTCATTTTTCTTCAGGCGATAAAGCGATCAAATGGTGCTTGCTGCGTTCAAGAACAGTCGCGTACTGAACGCAGCAGTGGAACGTGAACGCAATCCACATAACGCGTCCATGTGTGCCCCTCCATTGGGCTTTTCCAAAAACTATTTTTGTCTTTTCTCTTTCTAATTTTGACAGTTCAAAACAACAAAAACAAAACATGTGATATCATACTTGGAGAAATGTAAACAAATGCTTTTTCAGTGCAATGTGGATTTTTAATATTTTCTGTGATTTTTGTTTATATAAATAAGCTTGATAAGTTATTGAAGTTGTTTTTTTGTTAAATTGGCGTTATAACCATCGTTTTATACTTTTTTTTATTGGAAAACAAACAAGCACTATATTATAAAAATATTTGTCGTTTGTTTACCTTTCACCAAGTTCAGACCAGCTGTTTCCTATTTTTTTTGCTTATTTGAAACTGACGGCTGGTGGAAAAGCCCAATTGATTTACGTGTGCGGCATCCACATTGTTATCGCGATCGCCACCGCCATCGCGTAGGTTTGCGCGTAACTTAACTATTATCGCGCGATAAAGATGAGTTCAAAAAAGCCAGGGGGGAATTGGTTAAAAAAAACGACAGCGGGGAATAGCGACGCCATGACAGTAAAAAACAAGGAGTTTTCATACAAACTATCGATAACATGTATGCAATTCATGCCAGTAACACAGTTTTTCTGTGCGTTTAAGTTAAACCCCAAGAATTCTCCGGGATAAGTTGTTGTTGCATTTAACATGTTAATTGTTTAGCATCGACGTCGTTTTTTTCATCCAATTCCCCCCGGGGTTGCAAAAAAACACGGCTATTGTGTAGTGGGCTAAGTTGTCAGCGACAGTACAAACGTTTAATTTTTGAAGTTTAATAAAAAAAAACATATAAAATGGAATTCCCCCGAATTTTTTCTATAGACTATATGGTCTAAGATTCAACTAGTAACAAATCTAATATATAAGCCTGGCAGTGTTTAAAATCTGCATCCCTGCAACCGAAAGGAGATCAAAAGAGAAACGAAGCTTAAAATTCGCAGTCGTATAGAAGCAGTCAAAGATTTGTGAGAAAGAAGAGCACTCTTTTAGAACGCAATCCGTCACTCATATTTTCGGCTCATATAGAATTTTAGTAAACATTAAGAAGTGACATCTATCAAATTTGACATTTATAGGTTTTGTCAAATTTCATGTGTGTTGTGTAACTTTTGGTTTTGTGGTAAAGTTTTTTCAATAATTTTCCCTTCGGTTTCTTTTTAATAACTTTAAAATTATTCTTGCCACTTCACAGAAACAACATTAAAAAATGTCGGCACCGCCATTTCGTCAAGGAATTACTGGCCTAATCAAACGCGGATGGGTTGAATTGCCAGACATTGTATTTGGTTCGGTCTTGGCTATTATTGGACTTGGCCTTTCTGGAATCGGTATTGCCAATTACTACCGCAACGATGGAGATAACCGAAAATATAAAATTGGATGGGTTATTATGAGGCCTGATGATCCCAGGGCTGCTAGAGTACACAAAGATTAAATTGTTATAGAAAAAAAATCGTCATTAAATTTGTTCTAAAAATTTGGTACTAAATGTATGTTTTTATGTATTTTAGAGGAAGACATTCGCAGACTATTGAATTGTTATCTTTCGAAAGGATAGTTAATAGTTTGTTGGGATGATGCATATTGTTAATGTATACACCCCAATGGTTTGATGGTTATAAATGTGAGGGAGGCCACCGTAAGACGACTTATCTCAGCAAGGCTGTTGAAAAAGTGAACACTAACTAATAGCTTAAAATCAGGCATTTACAAAATCGCGAGTGTGACAAGTTTGCGATGGTCGGCGAATAGTATTCACTTTGAAACAACCCATTCCATCGATATCCAGCTCATGTTCTTAAAGCCATTTCCATTCATTGTAATTTCTAGTTAGATTACGCAAGGCTGATCTTAGCCGCAACTCCGAGCCAAAATGTAAATAAACTCGGCAATTGTACCTCTCAATTTAATATGTGTACATTACTTTGTGAATATGTTTTTCGTTAGCCCTTATCCAAATCGAAAAACTCAAAGCGTAAAGCGAGCAGACTGCATATAAAAGTCGCAAACGTTAGGTAATTTGTACGTTATCATATGCGACTTTGGTCCCATATCGTCTGAACACTTGGGACAGTCCGCATATGCTCGCAGAAGATTTGCGGATTATATGCGACCCCAGGCCGCATATAAGTTTGCGACCTTATTGCATATCGTGTGAACACTTGCATATAATTTGTGACAGTTTGCGAGCATATGCGACGGTATCCAAGTTTTCGGTGGGACGAAAACAAAACATTGCATATCCCTTACATTTGCGAGCATATCAGTTGTTTCAATTCCTCATTTTACTTGCAGAACAGTCAGTTAAAAAAAAATAAGGGTTTTAAAGTTTCGAACTCACAAAAAAAATATAACTGAAATTATTTATCTTAGTGGGTGTCCGTTATATTTACATTAGTCTGATGTCATTAACCCGAAGGCCATTCTTATCACATATGCCTATATCTAAATCGAAATATGTAGGCATATAGATTTTGTATGTACATTTTTGAATTAGGTCTTTTAAACGGTCGAATGCACAATAAAAATGAAAACAAAACTAGAATATTGAAATTTCAAATTACATAAAATATTAACAAATCTACAATTTTTTTTTGGCAATAAATATGGCCAGAGGTATGGTCAAAAATTTTTAAGGGCATTTTTTGTCGACATTTTGAATTTTTTTCAGAACTTTAATAATTTTAAATATTCACAAACACATACTTTAACCACCAAATTTCAAAAAATTATGTAATGTCCGCAAACCTGCATATGATCTCAAATGGGTGATATGCGGATTTTGTCGCTCGAAATATAGATTAAAGTGTCAAAAGCTGCAGAAAATGTGTGACCGAAACTACCAAATTTGGCACATTTACGAGAGTCTGCAATGTTACTATGCAAGTAACAATTCTGAACTTGAATGGAATTCAACCTTGTTTAAACTTAATCTTAGGCAGTACCTACTTAGGGACAGTCAATTGAGATGGTTAGATATTGTATATTTTATTTTTATATATGAAAACAATATATTCTTTTGTTTTTTTCTTATATTTTTTGTTTCAACTTGTTTTTTTTTGTTTTTAAAATGTTATATTTTTTATAATAATTTATGTATACATATATGATTTATATGAAATCAAACCTAAAGCGGTTTGATTTCATTATTCTGTAAGTGCCAAATTTTTCCGGTTTGCAAAATTCTGTATTTCAAAATTCTGTTTTTCAAAATTTTTTAGAACCAAATTCTGTAAATTATAAAAGAAAAATTGTTTTGATAACAAAAAAAAAACAAATTTTTTTTTTACAATTTACAGAACTTTGAAATTCAGCATTTTGGAGTTCAGAATACAATAACCGGTTTTTTTGATGTATTCAAATTTTGATAATTTCCAACCTTATTTTTTGAAAATGTTTGTACCTATGTTTTGTAAATTAAATACTTCACTGTCGCATTTGGAAGTTTTAAACGAAATTATATAAATAACTTAGAAATTCTTTTATTTTCACAAATTTTAAGTTGATTTCGCCTGCATTTCCTGTTATTAATCTTTTGGATTTACAGTTAAATTACAACATAGTTTAAACTTACCATGTAGGGACGTTCATTCGTTATTTTTTGTTCGACGTGAAAAGAATTGATTTATTGAAAATTAAAAGTAACTTTCAAGTTACTTATGTAGATGTGATTCATAAAATATATTTTCATAGTATCCTATTACATACTTATAGTAATAATGAAGAGCAAAATTTGTTGATATTAAGAAATCGGTGGTTTTATATTTTAAAATGTAAAATTAATTGAAAAACAAACATTCATGTCGATTATGGAATCCACGACACTGCATCCGCAGTGATTCGTATACCAGTACACTCTCTTTTCTCTACCCATTTGTCGTGAAAAGAAAAGAGAACACATGTACTGAGCATCACTGCGGATCCAGTATTGCGGACTCCATAATCGACATGATTATTTACTGTACATACAGTATTTACAGAGTTTTGGATTTACAGAATTTTGGATTTTCCGAATTTTGGAATACAGAATAACAGATTTACAGAATAATGAAATACAGAATTATGTTCATACAGAATTTTCAATCCATTTACAGCATTTTGGTCATACAGAATTTTCTAATACAGAATAACGACGCGTTCCCTATTAAAAGCCTATTCAACAAAACGATCATATATGTATATGCATATGATTTTATTTAGTTTGTGTATATTAATTATTTTTGTAAGTCACTCCTTAAAGTAGCACACAAAGCTACTTGCCTATAAAGAAGATATTAAGCTGTTATATCACTCCGGGTTCGTTGAGCCCTGAAAACACTCTGGGGTCGCCGTTAAGTGTTTTTTAAAAAACCTGAACTCACCCTGAAAATAAAATTCTGTGTTTTTTGAGATCTAGGGTCGCCCTGAAGAAGCCCTAGGTTTTTTGCTGTGGCGAGTTGAGGTAACGAATAAACTGCCAAAATGACATCAGTTATGAGGATATTATATTGTTGTTGTTTCGCTTGCTGAAGGTAATTTCTTATTTTTGAAAACAAAATTAAAAGTAAAATTTAATTGTTTTGATATTGTTTTTAAGTTATTTAAAATAATATCTTTTATTTAAAATTTAATGAAAATAAATAGAAATAGAAAAGGAAAGAGGAAATGCTTGAAGTTGTTTTATTTTATTTTTTAAATTAATTTAAAACAAATTCTATGTTTTATGTATTGAGCACTGAACTGCTTGTATCTTGAGTTGAATGTCAACAACATAACTTAAAGCTCTATGGTTTTTTTAAAAACCGGAAAAACCCAGGTTTTTGTGGACAATTCTTGGGGTTGTCAAGAAAACCTGGGTCAACCCTGGGTAAAGTTCAACGAACGGAACTAATGATGCAGGTGAGAGTGTCTTCATGTATGGTCGGTCGCATAACCCCAATGAATAAACCCAACAATTTTTGCATGATGCGCAGACAAACATGAAGCGAGTGTTGCGAGTTTATTTATAAAATTAAATAGAGAAATAAACTGCCTTGTACTACCATTTTATGTTTTCCATACATTTTTAATATATTGAAGAATATTCTTAATTAAACTTAACTTTAGCAAAACTTTATAAATGAAATAATTAATTAAAATAATATACAAACCCAAATTGAAGCAAAGATTAAAAAACGTTAATATCTTATTCAAACATCGGTATAGCCCCAAAAAGAATCAGAATCTACTCGTCTACTCGTTAATACCATTGAGTTTCAGAAACTGAGTGTTAATACAAATCTTTTGATAATTGATACCCCTTTCAACAAAAAAAATTTCACGTATAAAGACGGGTCACTATACCTACGCCGCCCGCCGGAAACGTTCTCAAAAAGACATTTCGACACCAATGTAGTAGCGTGAACTCTTTTAATTATCATATCATATCATATTTCCAACACAATATTCTTCCAAAAAAGGTTATTGGATTACTTATCTATGAGATAATAAAAAAAATCGTTGCAAGATCGTTGTTAATGACTGACATACCTCTACTATTTTGCAATCGAAATTATCTGTTAAAAAATCAACTTCCTAGGGTTCACCCCCAATCGGTAACCGATTTGAGCCACCAACGTTATCGTTTTACTAACCCACGTGCCACCCAATGTTTGACCTTCTTATCAAAATGATTACCTCCCCATTAAGGACGTCAGTGAGACAAAAAAAAATGTATAAAATAGAAAGTATTCTTGTTAAAATGCACCAAATAATACGAATCAACCAAAACGAATCAACAAGATGATTTCAAAGATTCTTATATTGACAGGAATTATTGCTGTCGTGAACGGTAAGCATTGTTTAATTTAAAATATACCTACGTTTTTTTTTAACCATTATTATTATTATTTTATTCTTTTTCTTATTTCCAGGCACATTTCGATGTGGTTCTTTTGAGACTCCTTCATTTTTAAAATGTGACGACAATTGTTTAGGTACGATTAAAAAGTGTACGATAGGATTAGGCTGTACTTGTATACTTGGATACAAAAGAAACGAATATGGGAGGTGCGTCGCTAAAAGAGAATGCTGTAAGGAAGAAAACGAAAAATATTGCGAATTTGGATCAGATAGATCTTGCGACGACATTACAAGAACAATTATTTCGCATTGGCCCACCAAAGGTAGATGTTGTTGTAAAGAAGGCACAGTCAGAAATAAAGACGGAAAGTGTGTTTTAGAAATCGAGTGTTATCCTAAATGTACTGGTGCGAACGAAGAACATAAAACCGATGGGTGTGATTCAATTTGCAACCTCAAAGGAGAAGGTGATGAATGTATTACTAAATATAATAGTTGTTATTGCAAAGAAGGTTTCGCAAGACAAAATAAAGATGATGAAGATTGTAAACCTATAAGTGAGTGCCAATGTGATAAACCAAATGAATGTTACATAAGTACTGGAGGTTGCGAGAAGGATTGCAAAGGCCATGACTGTCTTATGTGTCCTGGACCACGTGGTTGTTACTGTTCAGAGGGATATGTAAGAAAATACACAAGTGATAATAATTCGGAATGTGTTTTGCCCAAGCAATGCAAAAAACCTTGCAGTACATGTGGTCCACATGGTGAAGGTGCTGCCGAAGTTGATGGAAATGACAATGGCAGTGGCGAGTAAAACGACATAAACCCATTAATATTTATAAAAATATACATTTAACTTTTGTATGTAAATAAAAGAAATACCTAAAACTTTTAATTTTTAAATAAATAAATTTATTAACTATATCACAACTTTGTTTTGTATATTAATGTTACAACGCGTTTCGGAATCACTGTTCCATAATCAGGTTTGAACTTGAAAACAAATTCAAATCTGATGATGGATGGTGATTTAATAATGCATTAAATAATACTTAATAAAGACTAGCTTTACAATTTATAAGTAAAGTTCTGAATATTTGATACGGGCACGCAGGTTCATAATACATATGTTCAAACTTCAAAGGCAAAACATTATACACCAATAATTGACAAAATGCACAAAAATATGGGTAGAATAATTCTACGGGAATCTTTCGTCGGTTTTTCGCAAGACCTTGGGAAATGTATGTATGTATGTACATCACGAATAAAATTGATATGACATGGGAAGCTGGAAAATGGCCACTAACTACAGACAGTCAGCAATAGGTAAGTACGGGGTGTTCGGTGGTAAAATTATGTTTACAAACGTGAATTATTGGTCGTGAGTCGTCTACTATCACTCCTAAGTTTTATGAGCTCTTATTATAGCTAAAAATTGGCATTTATATATTGGTGACAAGGTAGGTATCAGCATATATTTGTTTCTTAACTTAATAAGCGCTCGAGGTATACCGCGCTCCCAAAAGTTTTAATAAGTGTCAGCTAAACGTTCCCTACAAAAACAAAAAACAATAAGTTATGAAAATTGTATACAAATTCAAACGAAGAATAAACCAATTGCCAAAGGCGTAAAACTGAAACGTGATTTCTGCCTCAAAATTATAACTCCTTAAAATCATTTAGGTAGGTATATGTATATATAGTTCAAATTTCATAAAAGACACAAACGTCTCTTGATCAAATTGGAATCCTTGCATTTACATTCCATCACATCGTTGTTGTCGGCGTGGCCCTGAACTAACAAACTATGATGCACTCGAGCCAACTTTCATTACACATACATCAGGGTTTCTATACTGCAGTAAATTTTCTTGCAAACTAGAGTTCATTTAAATCCTTGAAACTGAGGGTAGTATATATAGTAGCCAGAAGCATCAGGAAGGTTACGATACCACATATCCAATCCTCCGCTACTCGAACAGAAACTTTGAATTTATATTTCAACACTCTTCGACATGTGACGTCTCAACGGTGGTCGTTTAGTTTAGACTTTCAAATGAACATATGAATATACGGTGACCATCTTTCTGGGACCAAAATATGTTGGTATATGTATTTCACAAAAACCTGAACCTGATTGATATTATAGCGTTTTATTGGTAATTTATAGATAGTGCAGGAATCAAGTACCTACCAATAAATCACTTTAGCCACTTTTATGCAGGGGAGGACGGGGCACAGAGGATTTCTGTGGTCCTCCGTGCTCCTATATGAATACGAACCTGATCAATTTTGGATTTTTTGTAATACGGAACTACATTAAGAAAAAGCCGGAGCCAAGCTGGACACTTATTACTATGGAAAATGCAATATCAGCTATAAATTCAAAAGAAGTATCCATCAATGGAGCAGCGACCATCTACACTGAACCAAAAAGGTACAAGATTTTCATGAAAAATGTCCTACTTTTAATGTACACATACTTAAAAATTGAGCCAAACATCGCGTTCATACGATTTAGGTATAGTTGTATGAATTGATTCCTACGAGTATGAACGAGTCATGCGGCTCATGAATTATTCATAAAATTTATGTATCTGATGTTCATAAATCCAATGTTGTATACTTAAGTTATATGAATGAATTTCATTTAAAGTGAATTTTCTGTAGGTACTATACATACAAATTAAGAATATGTCCATGTATGCTATAAAAATTTTACCTAAAGCATATGATTTCGGTCATTTATTTTATGTTTTATTTCATAAAAAATATGAATCGTTCATTATTTTTATGGATACCAAAAAAACGCATGAATTTTTCTTAAAATTTATGAAATCAATTCATAAAACCTATAATTCTCCAATCTTCGTTAGTGGTTTATATCTTAAACCTATATGGACTTGCTGCAAAAGAAAAACTGCAAATTAAATGAAAATAAATGAGCTAGTGAAATTGCAAAATACATACCTCAATTTAAAAGTTCGAGTAATCTCCGCTCCAAAGATTGTGTTTCGCTCAGGTACGACAGTTGGACTCATCAGCATATGCTGTCGTACCCTAAAGACGCGAATTATGGTCGATGCTTACCGATTATTATAAAACTTGCAGCATGAATACACTGAATTCTATATTTTTAAGAGAATGATTTTTACATAAAATTCATGAAAAAACAGTCATAAATTTCTTGATCGGGTGATATTTCTTATGAATATAGCAATTATAAGTGCATTTGATGATGACATCACAAGGTATGTTGAGAACAAATTTGAGCAATTTTTCTTTGTTCAATATATTTCAATAAATCGGCAAACGTTAAATGGTCCCCTGTGCCCCATCCTCCACTACACTTTTTATATCTGTGACTGTGTTCGAAAAGTATTTTTGTTTCCGTGTCTTCATTAATCTATAAATATCATGGAAAACATCTTTTTTGTGAGTGAAAAACAACATTAAGGTTTAAGTCATGAATTCTTTTCAACAGCGCCGCACCTTCAAGTTTCAACTTTCTTTAGCCACTATATATTTGCGATTTTGCTGGCTTATTTATCGGTACTTATTGGTTTTTGTTTACCGAGGGAAAATTTACTGCGTCTAGTGTCTACACTGGAATTAGTATAGGTAGACTTTCATAAAACTCGGACAAATGAATTGCGATAACATATACCGATTTAAATTATTTTGAGACTTGAAGGAGCAAGTACGTGCGACCAGGGACCTATTTCACCAAACACTTTTCACTTTGCAATTTTGCACTTTTACTTTGCAAATTTTGTTTCACCAAACGCAAACTTGCAAAGAGGAAATTATTGAATTGAAAACATTTCCTCTTTGCAAATTAGGTTTCACCAAACACAAATTTGCAAAGTGCAAAGTTCTTTCTGCAAAGTGAAAAGTTTTGTTTATTTGCAAAGTATTAATTGTTCTTTTTGCTTCACCAAACAAATAAACTTTGAAAATTATAAGAATTTTGAAAAGTTTTTCAGTAATATGCAAAGAGAAATTTTCATTTGCAAATAAGTGTTTCTTTGGAAAAGTTCTCTTAAAATAATTAAAAAAATGAACCGTTTTGAAAAATATTTTGAAAACGAAGAAGTAAATTATAGTGACCAAAATACCATACCTCACTGTTTATTAAAATCGTTGAGACTTATTTCATAATGAACTAAGTCCCAAATGAAATAACTCACAAATTTATGAACTACGTCCCAACGAGTTAAGCTAAGTACAGACGATTGTCAGATCTTACAATATTGTCAGAACCGTCAATGGTCTGACAATAGCTAACATTTAGGTGACAATTGACATATTTCTTACAATGAAAAATTGTCCGTTCGCACGGTTGGTAGATTTCTTCCCAATTTGATTTTCATCTATTTTTGTATCTCTCTTTAACCAACTCATTGACATTTCGAACAATGAAGAAATTGTCAGCAATTGTAAGATGTTTTCAATTAAAACATCCGACAATGACCAATGAGTCTGACAATACCCTAATCGACTGACAATGATTAAAATTGTGTGTTCAGACGATTGTAAGATACCTGACAATTTTTTGTCAGATTTTCGTCTGACAATGACGTGTCTGACAATATTGTCAGACAAAATTGTGTGTTCAGACGATTGTACGACATTTGGAACAGTTTTTTCACTGACAGATCTGACAGTATTGTAAGATATGACAATCGTCTGTACTTAGCTTTAGTCTAGTCACTTCTTAGATTAAGAATATACATACATTTTTTGAGTTTATTTTTTTTTAAAGTTTTGGAAAAAACCAACTTGTTTTTCATTTTTTAGAACTGCCACTTCCTACATCACGAATATCCATTTTTGAAGTCGTTAGGTCGCTTAGTTTAGCCGCAAGTCAAGTTTAAAGGTGTCAACTTTGATGCCATCTAGCACGTCTAGTTTAGCCGCAAATCGCGTTTAAAGATAAAAATCGCTTTTTCATATGCATCAATTAAATATTCCTAGACTACGAATATGCATTTTTTTAGTCGCTAGGACGCTTAGTTTAGCTGCAAATCTAAAAATGATTTTTTGAAAGTTTTGGAAAAAAATCTGTTTTTTGATTTCAAAGTACATAATTCCTGAATTTAAATCAGTTCTTCTACCAAAACGCATTTAAAAAATAGAAAGGGGGTTAAAATCCTTGGAACCCGCACAGCGGGCCAGGGCAGTTACTTTTTTGCAAGAAAATAAATAAAAAGATTAATTTTGAATCATTTACACTAATTTGGTACCTACTGTCAATGATTTTTTTTTTTCAATGCATATTTGACTTTAATAGATACAATCTCAGATTTACTTTGCAATTTTGCAAAATACGAATTCAAATGCAAAGTTCTATTGAAAGTTGGTGAAATACTTTTACTTTACACTTTTCAAAAATAGTCTGAAAAATTGAAAAGTGAAAAGTCCTTGCACTTTGCAAATTTTGTGAAACACTTTGCACTTTTACTTTGCAGGCAATTATTTGTTTGCAAAGTTGCAAAGTGCAAAGTGAAAAGTGTTTGGGACAAATAGTCCCCTGGTTATGCATTTTATTTATTTTATCTTTATAGTTGATTACGATCAATTTCTATACAAAAATTAAAATAAAACACAAGTAGGTATATTATAACAAAAAAAACCTAGGAGAAGGATTATGTTCGGTAGTAAGAACATATGGTAACCGTATATTTACCAGAGAAGCTTTCATGAAACCGCAGATTTAATACCATCGTACGTTTCCGATCACATACATAATCCAAAAGAACGAGCGTGTTTCGACACTTCAATCTGCTTCCCATCCATCTATCAGCTTGTACCACCCATTTTCCGGTGAGAATAATGATTTCAACAGATTCGAACACATGTAGGAACACATTTTCCACTCTGTGTGTCCCCGATTCATATACGTACATATGTATATGTGCTTTTCATTGAAGATTACTATCACCAGCTATTACCACGCATTTCCCATGTGTTCTGTAGAAGCTTGATAGGAATCGCTTTAATGCAAGTCGACGATATGACGATGGACGTCGACCAAAAAAGGACCCACACCTTCCGTTCCTACATATTACAATCCTTGCGATGCCATATACATATAGTGATGTGGAGTTCTCTTTAGTCGCAGCCCTTTAGGGATTCATTTGTGGAATTAATTAAACCTATATATACCCCTATTTGTATGCCGGATGGGGTTTTACCACGGATAGCTGATGCCCGTCATACTTAAAATATATGTGTATATATAGTTTTCTGCTTTTGTGTACAGCAGGCACGGCGCGGCGGTGGCGGCGGCCACATTGCTGGAACTTCCCAAGTCTGTTATGTTTTGCTCATGTGCCCGGATGTTCAATGTGGCAGGCTTAACTTAACTAAAGTCAATTGTGTTCCATATGTGATTATTTGTGGCTTAGTTCGATAGGCAGATTCCATTGGATTAAGGATGAAACTAATTGTTTGGTTCAATGGACAGGTGTCTGGGTATGAGTGGGTAATGATGGTCTTATTGATAATTCAAATGGCACATATTGTTTCTCCATTGGAAGATCTTTAATTCATTTCTCAGCAAATTAGATAGCAGAAGGAAAACTTAATACTGATAAATAGTTTTCAGTAAATTCCTAAGCTTAACCGTTTAAGGATTTAGAATAAATGTAAAACATACACATATTTTCTTCGATATAACAAAAAAATATTAGATATATATAGGGTTTAATTTTTTGACACAAACTTAACAAATCGCTGGTGGAGTACTTAAAGGTTGTATGTGAAAAAAAAATATCAGAACAAAAACATAAATGTTAAAAAAAGAGCCAAGTTCTTCTATAAAAAAACCTTTATGTAACAAGTCAGCTGTGAAAAGTAGTGAGATCTAAAAGTATGCCAAGTTCTTACTTTATAAAGTTTTAATGTCAAATATTTAAAGTTGATTACTATTGAAGTAACTCCAAATTATGAGAGAAATTTATTATTTAATGACTTAAATTTGGCGGTTCACAGGTCAAGTTTTCAAATACTTTTGAATTTTGAGTAATATGTTTTTGTTCTGATCTCACTCCTTTTTGCAAAGATTTTAATTTTTCCCCACTTCAAGCCCTACCTCCCTACCGAATTTCATCATTCTATACAGCAATCGGATGTGTTCCATATAATTGTTAACAATTCTGGGAAAGTGGGCGAATTCCACGCCCCCTGAATGGAAAACCCCAAATTTTCGATTTTTTCCTTTGAATGCACCACTAGACCTACCGCTGTGCGAAATAACAAGTTTCTGCGGTGTCGGGAAGTGCTCCATAATTTTGATGATCTGTCAGTGAGTGAGTCAATGAGTCAGTGAGTCAGTTACGGTTTTCGAGATTTTTGACGTCTTATATCTCGGGAACCACTAATGCTAAGAAGTTGAAATTTGGTGTGGTGCTTGTGCTTGGCTAGCCTACCAAATGTTCCGAATTTGAAGTTCCTGACTTTATTGGTACTGAAGTTAGATGGGGGTCGAAAATCGCCTGAGTTAAGTTCCTGTAAAAAGGGTGTAGTGCCAGAACTTGGTTGGGCACTACCGTGCCCTTTGATTTCGAGTAAATCGCCCTCAAAGTTTTAGGAGGCTGGTTGTTATGTAAAACGGTAACATATCAGTTAAGTATTGATGTAATCTGATAAAGAACCATCAAAAAGTCATAAAACCATTAAAAAATTGTTTATTTAATCAATGTAGGGAAATTTTGTGCAAAAAAAATTCTATTTGTGTGGGACAAAAAGTACGTAAAAGGTTCTATGTTGATCTTAGAACCTTATAGCACTAAATATTTGTGTGAATACATATAAGTTCAATGTCTTTCTTATCTGTAGAGTTGCCAACGATTTTTTAAAATTTTTCTTTTTGATTCTATCGGAAAGCCGCTAAAATTACGAAAATTTTGGTATATACAACTCATTTTTGGTAGTTTGGTCGACATACAACCTTTAAGTACTCGACCGGCGAAATTTCATTTTTCAACTGAAACTTTTAACTATAAGATAATATAGAGAAGACGAAAAAAGTTGGTCTCGGAATTTTGTCTGTTCGCCTATACATCCTAAACGGTTTTATTTAATTTATTTGGTTCGTAGCGTTTTTTTGGATATTATCTACTCAAAAAGTTTTTAAGTTTTTTTTTTAGAAGCAAAAATAACGGTCCTAAATTTTCTTTTTCTTTTAAATGGTTCCACAGATTTAACAAAATATCAGTTAATTTATAGTTGTTTCGTTTGGTAATCCGGCCAAATGAACAATTTGCAATACTTTTTTTTGATTCTCAAGTTTGTATTTCATTGTATTTGTGAATAGTCAGTTAAAATCTGTTTTCTTTTTTATTATTTGTAAATATGGCGAACACTTATTTGGAAGATTCTGTTTCTATTTGAGAATACAATTCAGAGATTACCAGTCGTAATTATAAAATTTTTGCCTACTTAGACACTGTCTAATTATTTTTAAATTCGTGGAAATGTGCTTTATTTAATAAAAATAATAACATTCACGGTTAAGGTAACAACTCTTGTGTCTTAGTTAGGCAGCTATAAAACAACAATAAACAAGGTTTTTAAACACATTTTCCAAAGTTGGACAGTTGTCCAAAGTTAGACAACTTTTAGTTATAAATACATGTTTAGATATAACACAATTAGGTACATTATGCTCCAAAATAGTAAATAAAATAAAGTAGGTCGAATTTAATTTTATAATTTACATACTTTCTTTATAACTGCAAACAAATGAATCAAATAACAAAAAATTATATTTCACGGCTTTGACGTTAAAAGTGTGCATGGGTGCGTGCTTCTGGTTTTGCTTCATTCTTCAAATTCAGAGTCGATTTTCTTTACTTTTCATAAGTAAAACTGTTGTTCAGTGCGAAACAAACAATTTTAGAAACATTCCGAAAGCTTCTGGACGACCAATTGATGAGAACGCTATTAAATAGATATAGATTACCTTTCGCCAAAAAAAACGAACAGTTATGATTACCATTTACTTAATGTCACATTTCTCGAAAAAAATTCAACTGATTTTTTTGTCCAAATTATTAAATTATTGGCCTATTTAAAGACCGTTACTGAAAATCTTTCTCAAAAACGACTCATGCGATTTTGATCAAAATTAAAAAAAAGCTCTATATTTAAAAAAAAGTTATCACAGCTTTCATCTTATTTGCAAAATACACACTCATGGTCACTATCTCTCTCGTCCTTCCAAGAGTAAATTTGCGACCGTAGAGGGCAACCGACCGAAAAAAATCACTCTGCAATAAAGTTTTCTTAAAAAACGATGTATGGCGTATGAGCGCTTTTTTCGCAAATAAAAATGAAAATGAAATTCGACATAAAATTAACTTTAGCAAACTGATTAGCCAGCTAGTTCATTTTGTATTAAATTTTATAAACGTTTAAATAAGATATCTGCAACATTATCTTAATCAGTTACTTAATCAAATAAATTCCAGATTCTAAAATTATTTATTAAAAAAATATTATATAAACTGTTATATTACTTTAAACTGCACCTCAATTATATATGTTGTGCTTCCATATTATCTCATAAAAATAAATTTCAGCAACGAAATTAAAATCGATACAAATGTTCTGCATTCCACTTATTGTGAACTCACATGACGCAAATGAATTCGGGTGTTCTACAATTCGTTCGAAATGCTAATTGTGAATTTTGGAATTTCGGAAATGAAAATTGAAGTTTTCCCTTTCGTTTCATTCCATCTACTTTGTTTATGATTTGTTAAATTTTTATTTTATATTTTTGTCCTTTTTGTCCTTTTTGGTATTTTTTTTATTTATTTGAGAATAATACATAAGAACATACGAATATAAGTATAAACAATTTATTAACAAAATTCATAATAAATTACTCACGCTATATCAGGCAATTATTAGATTTTTCTTTAAAAATTGTTAATCTATCTTTTTCCCATGTTTTCGCTTCCTTTTTCCCTTTAAAAATGTCAATAATTCTGAATACAATATCATCTGTTGTGTAATTTAATTTTTCAAAGCAATTCAAAATGGATGCTCCTTTAATTTTGACAGTTCGAAGTAATTGCGAAATTTTCGAAAACTAACGAATTGTAAAACATGGAATATCATTTCGAGTGGAATTGAAAATCTATAATTTCAATTCGATTTCGGTCGAAATACAGAACATGCGTGCAAAAAGAATTATGTAAATTTAAAGAGGACATAATCTCTTAAAAATTATTTTCATTATTTTTAGGGCCAGTTTCACAGTGAAGTAAGTGTCACTTAAGTGCCGAATATGGAAAACTAATTCCCAATTTCACAGTGTAAACTTATCGAAATAAGTGACACTTAAGTCTCCGATGTTGGCCACTTAAGTTCCACTTACTCAGGTAGTAAAACTACGGCTTGATTGCCAAAATGGGAAAATAAAGTGCCACTTATTGTTTTAAGTGTGCACTGTAAAATCAATATGAGTCAGAGTTAATTTTAATAGGCATGTTCAGGAAAATGAGATCTCGGAGATCTCAGAAATCTCAGTTACCTGAACAGGGTTCCTCAGCAAAACTTCTCAGCTTTGCTGTCAAAACTCTGAGGAAAAAAATCTTGAATTCACTTGCTCACTTTTTGAGTGAGAAAATTCTCTGAGATCTCATTTTTCTGAAGACACCAAATTTTTTAATTAATTTGCCTATAAAGCATAGTACCTACGCAACTGAAACGAAACGAAAAATTGTATACAAAAATCGAAATAATAAACGAAAAATTTCGTTCTCATTTTTATTCTGCGGTACGCTGTTCAACGAGCGAAATTTGTAATTGTGGCAGATTATTTGGAGAAGTCTACACTCTTTTTTCGCACTGAATTATTTGCATGAACCATTTATTAAGTGGTTTTCGTTAGCATTGTACTATCGAGTTGGAGACTCTCCATTAATTTTAATAAATATGATTTAAAATCACGAAAATAATTATAAACCAGCATAAAAGTGTTCATATATGCGTTTCGCCCCGATGTAATGGTTGGGCTCATCAGAAGATGACCATTACATCTTGTCTTGACGCATATTTTCCCGAATAAATCGAGATTCCATATAATCCGAGCTACATAGAGCAACTGCGAATTATATAGTTGCTACAAGTCTTCAAAGAAGATAAATTGTAGCTATTTTCATTGCCTTGCTATGGGACTTTTGAAGAAGAAATATTTGACTGTTAACAGTCGAATTGTTTTTTCCTGAACACCGCTTTTTTTTCATAAATATGATTTAAAATCACGAAAATAAATATAAACCAGCATAAAAGTGTTCATATATGCGTTTCGCCCCGATGTAATCTCCATTAATATTCCATTAATATTCTTCCGTGGTCTTTTCGTTACTGTTTTCGAAATCGATTGGTAGACAACAGACAATTTTTGTTTCATTTCAGCTGCATTGGTAATAGACTTAAAAATTTAAATTTAAAAATCAAGATAGTAAATTTGTGTCTAAACAATAAATATGAAAGTATGTAAAGATTGACGACAAGGTTTCGTCGGCAATGAGTTTATGAAAATGTTGATGGCGTGATTCACACTAGAGCGGAACGTAGTCCGTTCATCGAACAGTGACATGGTTTTTCATGAAACAAAATATATTTTTAAATTGTATTTAAAATTTTAAATACAAATCTTTTGACATGGTGAAACTAAAATATTTTGAATTGGTAACACTTCATTAATTGACGGACCCAAGTATATCCTATATATCCGTTTAAAACCAATAGAAAATCATATTTAAACTTAAAGACTTTCCTAAAAAATCTTCTGTGTTTACTTTCCCAACAGATTTAAAAAAAAAGTATTTCTGAACAAATACTATTTGTTGACTCATAAATCTGCTCCAAATATATGACATCAGCAATAAATAAATTTATTCTTATCACCCTGTTTTGTCGCAGTAATTTATTGCCTTAGATGCAAAAACCTGTTGACAAAATCGTAATGCATTCATTTTCACACAACACTCAAGCATTCAGCATATAAATTTCACCCTGATCAAGCATTAAATGAAGAAATACACTAAATACCCCATCTATTTCGAATGCGATATACCTCCCATGAATATTCAAAGAGGAAATAAGAATAAATGGGAAATGGCTACTCTATACTAAGCCTTTGGCTGTTATATGTGACACAGAAAATAAATTGCCAGCTTAAAACACCAAAATCGAACATAGATAATGCATTCATAATTTGTATGTCCTTAAGATAAGTGCATCATCAAAAATAGATAACTTCGTGCTTTGTTGGGAATATAAAATAGACAGGTTTTTGTCCTGAAGCAAACTACCTATAAGGCATAGATAATTAGGTTTGCAAGATTTGCAGCCTCCCCTCACCCACTCTTTAGTTCCGGTCAAAGAAACTTTATCAATTAATTGAATTGAAAGTGTAAGGACGAATACCAATACCACCCTTTATACGCTAGGGGCCTTGAAATTGCGGCCGAATTTTTTCCAGCTATTAGATTCACACTCGAAGCTCACTTTGTACGTGCTTACAATGATAATTTTCCATACACGTGCGTACTTAAAACATTATTCGGTCGTAAAAGATAAATCGATAGCAAAAACGATGTATTTTCATTTTTTTGTTGTAGTTTTCCTTTCACCTTTTTCTAGCGGAAGCCGAAGCGATAAAACCAAATGAAATCCGGAACAAATTACTCCTTCGAGCCAAGTCTCCTTTGTGATACGTCGATGCCGGATGTCGTTGATATATATAATTATAGGTGTACTGCACCGTTTTCAATTCATTTGAGATAGAAATATACCTACCTACACACAACCCGGCAGAGATTAATGTTATCATTAGCAATTCATGAGGAAATTAACGATTGCGGAAGGAAACAACAAAAGTGATTAAGCAGGATGTGAATATTATTTGGTATAGCACCCGGAGAGCTTTCGCACACGAATTTATCACGATCTTTATAGCAAACCCCTCAAGGATATCATAAAAATTAAGTTGTTTTATGTTACACATCTTCTTCTTTTCGAGCAACAGGAACAATGAGATAATATAGATATCGCACACACAATATATTTTTTTCTTAGGTTGATAAAAGGTCTAACATAATAGGGAAATATGGGATAGAGTAAAAGTTTGGAATGAGTTTTATTAAGTCTGAAATCACGATTCACGAGGTTCATAAAAATATATCATCCCTAAAATTTCCTTTTGTTATGAGGGGAAAATCTATAAAACCAATGGATTAAAGAATCCTTCTTATGTATTACCTTTATTCCAAAATCGATATGTTTCATCTGAAAAATATTCCCCGCATATCTATATGATATGGCGAAATATAAATTGCAGCCATCTGTGGTAATATAGTTGATGTTTTCCGTCGCTGCGCAAGATATTTCTCCCGATATAATAATGGTATTTTCTACAGAATGAATAATTTAGAAAATTTTGAATATCAAAGCAAGAACTCATCCGATTTTGAACGAACATCTGTTGTTTCGTGTTGTCTGCAATATGTCTTTAGAAAACATTTTACACAAGTTCATGTAGATACATAACATTTGCTTTGAGACAGTTAACCTACAATATAATTAAATTCTGATGTAAAGTCGATTTTCGGAAATCGTATAAGATTATGAATTTTCTTTAGATCTTAAATGAAATAAAGAGTAGTTCTTTAAGTAGTCGCGAAAAAGTAGTTAGGTTGAGTACAGTTAATCCAATAGAATGATAAAGAAAATTTAAAGCAAGTCAAGCTATTATAAATGTATATAAAATATGCTCAACTGGATCGAATATAAGTTCGTCCTATAATGTTAGCTTAAAATTAAAAATGCATGCTAATGATCAAAAAATGTAATAATATCTTTAACGAAACAAATTTAAAAGAGTCAAAAGTAGGTAGTTACCTAACAAAAGATGGATTTTTCGTTTGATTTTTTCTTAAATGAAAACAAATTATTTTTTAAATGTAATATTTTTTGAAATATTTAGAGCCACCAAATTATATCAATATAAGAAAAAGTCTTAACACGCCGCGGTCGTTTGTATGGAAAATGAGGAAAAGATCAGCAAGCGCCCAGTATAACGAATTATATAATGTTCGAGGTCTTTCTCTATATTGATCGACTTTTCATTTAAACAAATTTAAATAAGTGATTGATAATATTTATTCATACATTTTTACTTGCGATTATATATGTACTATATATTAGGCAAGTTATGCATTCGTAAAAAAATCGAACTTGAGATTTTGATCAAAATTGAGATTGCGATATTGAAGTCGAAAAAAGTGGGTCTCGCAATTCTTTCTGTCTTTTCTGTCCTTTCGACTACAGTCTAAACGGGTTCATCGATTTTCTTTAAACTTGGTACCTAGCTTTTTTTGGGCATTCCTTCAACAGGTTTTTTTCTTCATTTTTACTTGCGATATACAGGGTGATTGGTATAAGGTGCACCAAAAAGTCAGAGTGAGTAGGTTGGGTTAAGACAAAAAAAAATCGTATTGGAGAGGGGTCTATTTGCCCCCGTTTAGGCGGGAGGGGCAATTTTCTAAAAAATTGACTTAAAACGGAAAAAAAAATTATTTAAAAACAACGGTTAAACTTACAATGCCTTTTTGGAAAGCCAGAAATCTCTTCTTTTTTCATTTTTCATTTTAAATTAAGTTGTGTTAGTGAAAAGTTTTTGAAAAAATTAATTTTCAAACTCGAAATTTTGAAAAAAAAAATAAAACAAAAATTTCAAGATAATTTTTTTCAAAATTTTATGTAATTAAGTATAATTTTTGTTTTCAAAATTCAATGCTCATATTAATTTTCAATAAAAAACAGAAAACCGGATGCTAAAGTGTAACTTATTTCTTGAGAAATTAAAAAAAAATATTGAGTACCTACTTTTTTCCAAAAAGGTGAAATCTAGTTAATCCAGTTAATTTTTTTTTAATATTTGCTAAAAACCGGATGGTATGCAATAAAAATAAAAAAGGGATAATCCGCTAATTTAATAACTAAGCAGAAAAAACTTGAGAAAACCAAAAAAAAGTGTTATTTTTAGGAAAAAAGTACTTTTCATTTTTTAATTTTCTCAAAAAACTAAGATGGAACCACTTTTTTGATTTTCTACTATCTCATTATTAAATATATAGTTTTTGAAAATATATTAAAACTCTAAAAACACAGTGTGATCGCACATAAGAGTTCATGCGATCCAGTGGAATTTTTTTTTATCAAAAAATGAAAAACTTATTTATCTTAAAAAACGTTCCCCAAATTTAAAAATATATTCAGTAACTCATTTTATAAAAAAAATTTACGAAAAATGGATATGAATGGTACCTCCCATAGAACCATTATTTTGATTTTCGATTTTTTTAAAAACGGTTCAACTTTTATGACGAATGTTTTAAAAAAGCTTTAAAAGTTATGTACACCAAATTTCCAAAAAAATTTTTTGAGAACTTAATACATAATTCAAATACCTCGACTTTTATCAAACTTGGCACCCAGTAGTTTTTTTTTTAACATTATATAGTAAATTTTAAATAAAAATTATTCTTTTAACCAAATTGTATCTCTCATAGAACCATTTTTTTTTGGTTTTCGACTTTCTCATTATCTATTAAACCGATTTTAAGTTTTATACATTAGAGCTTTTAATAAGTTTGAATAATATTGCATATCAAAATTTTTAAAAACTTTAAAAATAATTTTTTTTTGAAAATTCGATATTTAGAAACTGGGTAGATGGTTTTTTTTTTCAAAGTAAATTTTTTAACTCTGGTTAATAAATTCTAACAAGTTGCGTACACATTTTTTTTCTTAAAAATGTTTACAGAATGTTATATAGGTACAAGAAATTATTTTTTTTTAAATCGTCGCGTCGGAGCGATTTTCAAAAATGTTGTCTCATAAATTGATATTTTTTTAAGAAATCAGACGGAGCACGTTGGTGTCAAAACCATTTCAAAGGTTGTTTTATCAATTTATTTCTAATTATATTTGATTTTTTAATTATTTTTAGTCTAAACTGTAATTTCCATATACATATACATATGTTTGTATGTATATGTTATATATAAATATATAGGTACTCACATAATACTACGTTTTAACCAGGTGAATTAAAATAAAGGCTCCTATATAGCTAATTGTTTTCTTTTAAAATCAGATGAATATATCTAAACTATTCAGGCTTTAAAACCACAATGTGATCGTGCGACCCAGTCGTACATTTAATTTTATTTGTAATACGATCCTGCCATTATATGTAGTTCACAAATTTTCATAAAATTTAAAACTGCAAACCAAAAATGAATAAGTATGCACCAACACAAACAAGTTTTCTCTTATCTAATTGCATCTTTCTTCTTCATTTTGTTTTCTAAATCATTTCACTTTCTTTTATTTTTATTTATATTTAAATTTGTTAATATATCGCGTTGTTCTGAACTAAAGTGTTAAGCAATCAAAAACCATAAGGTTAACGTTATGAGTTCATGAGCCTTAAATGACCAATTGAACATAAGACGCACGTTAAATACAATAATTTGCTTGCCTTGTTCTGATTTTACGCATAAGCTTCTTCTTGACCATAAAATCACTGTCTGTCTCAGTATACACATTTCTTAAATAAAACAAAAATCCAGATTGCTTATCTACAAAATACTATCAAAGCCATTTTTTTACATTAATTATATCACTAATCTTAATTTCAGTTGTGCATTTATACAGGGTAATTCTTTTATCTTACTTTAAGGACAAAAATACTCCCATACAGATACATTCATCCAGATAGATCTCGAATATTCGAATATTTAATAATACATTATTTATTAAGGGGATGATGAAGTTTCAAAAGTCCCAAGGGTGATTTTGTTATAAGACAAGATGAGATGAGATGAGATGAGATGCTTCTTAATTTCCATATTGCCATGAAAAAGGGTTATAACCAATTTTGGCTGGCTGAAGTCTGACCTCATTTGTTATTGAATTAGTGATTAAGTTTCAAAAGGGATTGCTAACATGAAACTTTTATCGATTCAAGGATTTTATTGAATTTACAAGTAGAAGGATATATAAGAACGAAGGTGTTTTTCCCACGAATTTTAAATAATATGAATAATTAAATTTTCTCTCATACTGAATTTATTTTTCAAGAGTTGAAAAAAAAACTTCTCAAGATTGTTTTTCATTGTTCCTTTAAAAAATGAATTAATTTTCAGAAGGACTCACCATCATCGCCACCATGCTCTTATCCTATATTAATTCATGAAGAATCCTTTAAACTGATGGATTAAAAAAAAAAAAAAAAAACACCTTCATCATTGGTGGTGTCGTAAGAGACTGATTTACTTTGTATTAATTGAAAATTATAAGGCCTATGAAGGATGAAGAATTTTAATGTTTAATAAAGTTTGACGTTGAGTGTTTTTTAAGGTAATTGCAATTTTTAATTCCTTAATTACATAGTTTAATATCGTTGATGGATGAGATAGTCGATTTTGGAATTGAGTTTTTTTTTTTTAAGATAAAATATGTACTTATGTAAGTGAGTGCAATTTTTTGTTAAATATTGATTTGTTAAGGCTTAAGGTTAATATACAACCTGCAAACTCACCAGGTTAAACATTTACTGGATCGAAAAATCGAGTTATATTAGGATTTGAGGTTGGATGACAGTTCGAACTTAATATACAAATTCTTTCCCTATCTATCAAACTATTAAGTGTTATTATTGTTGTTGTTGGTTCATATCGGGCTCGAAGGACAAATGTTGCTGGTTCATATCGGGCTCGAAGGACCAATTGTTTGAATAATACTCGGAGTTGTAAATTCCAAATAATACTGATTTTATTAAACAACATATCTGCCATAAATACTATTTTTACATGTGTATTATGTACATATTTCTTATCTCTATATTCTTCTTACTTATCTATGTTTTATTGAAAGGTTTACTTATCTGTAGATAACCGTCAGTGCATGTTCAAGATGATCTGTGTTATATTTATGTACCACACACATTGGGTTATCTGAAGATAAGAACTGCATATTCATGTTTGAACAATAACAATCTATTGGAGCTTGGCTACGATGTAAATGTATAAAATTTCGTTTGAAGTGCTTTCGGAAGACAGAATTCCTATTTATTATTTTATGTCAAAATAATGCTAACTGGTCAATCCAACAAAGCATAAAATTTTTATTTTAGGATTTCTATAAAAAAAAAAGCTTTCTCAAATCTAATTCAGGTTATGTTTCATCACAAAATATTTTTCCCCAAAATTGTCTGTATTTAGTAAATGACATTCTCTTACAAATTTTTCTATGCTTTCCCCCTCAAAAGAAGGTACAAACAAAATATAATTATAGTAACGCACGATATCCTTATGATGGGAACATTAATGTGTCGGGGTAATTATACGCGAATAAAAACCAAAGTTAAATGGTGGATTTTGTTGATGTTTCTTTATTTTATTTGTGGAAATGTTTTTCTCTCTTTATATACATTATAATAATAAATTCATTATAATGTGTATGAAATACATAATGGATCAAATAATATACAGTCACCGTCAAAAAAAAGTGTGCAGTCATTAGACAATAATGTGATTTGAGATATTATTTGTCAGAATCACATTAATTTTAAAAATTTGTTCTTCGCCATGGTTTAATATATAATATATTTATCCATATCTATCCAATATAATTAATAATAGCCATAACCATGGGACTTGATTAACGTATAATATATACTCAAGAATTTTAAACCAACTTCAAGCTAAATTTGTTCATAAAGCTAAATTATAGATACTAGCCAAATTAACGATATAATACAATGCAAAATAATAAAATGTGAAATAATGAAATTCGAAATAAAAATTTTAATTGGAAAAAAATGCCAAATGATGATTTTTTAAAAAACAAAAATACTTACGAAACGATAATTACCAAATAATTAAATGCGCAATGGTTTAATTTCAGGAGGAAAACAAAAATTCCTCCAGATGTCTTCTACCCAAGTTGAATGCGTCTGTTTTGTCAGAGCTTTTTTAACATTACTCTTCTTTAGATGTGTTCGTCTTTCGATTTAAATCCTATTACGCTGTTGATGTGAAACGAAATTTTTCTTTGATCTCCAACAAGACAACGAAATGCTTTCGGAAAAAATTAAAATAAACGCACACAAATCGCACTCAATAGGCGTGTTTTTTTGAGAATCTTTATATTGTACAGTAAGAAATCAGTCAATTCTTAAAACGTCATCCTAAAATTAAAATTCATTTTACATTTTTGTTACTCTTACAAGTCATGTTTTTTATTCATATTGTTTCTTTGATATTCTTAAATAAGTTTGAAATTAAAGACAATTCGAATCAACTTGAACGACCAATATCTTACTTAACATCGTTTTCATTTTACTTGGAATTTTTATTAAAACTTTTATAATATGTGAGTCAACGTAGCCATGTGGAAACAGTTTGGGAGAACCTTAAAATTCAACTTTTCGCACCAATAATTGAGCCGGAAAAATAATACTACGCGAAAAACGATTGGAGAGTTCTCCAAATAATCTGGTACAATAATTATCAATTTCGCTCATCGAACGAAGTATGTAGGTATTTCCGAACGAAAAGCAGAATAAAAAAGTTAAGATTTCAAGCCTTTGGCATTTATTTAAAATCTTAACTTTCAATAACCAATTTATGTTCTTCATCTATTATAAGGGAGTTTTTAGTTGAAATTTGTACTTGCAAGTTACAATTTGTTCGAAAACAATGTAAACACAGTGTTATTTTTTTTTACATAAAGTCGTTAAAAATAAACAATTTTCTTAATGTTTGGCTCTGGTTCATGGGCTTAGATTTTGAGTTAAAAAATAGAAATAGTAAATTAAAATGTATAAAGCCTCAAATCAAAGGAAATGCAAAGTTTCTTTGACGATAGGTGTATAAATATAATATGTTAGTTCTGTTCGAATATGTTGTAATTTAGGTTTTCATATTTTTATCCAGACTGTATAAATCCTAGTTTTAGTTTATTACCTATACTTAATTATGCATAACCCCGTGTCAGTAAAAGTTATATTCAAAATAAATTTCTTTGACCTAACCAAATTATCACATCTGAAAACACTGGGATCACCCCTGTAAAGTTAGCCCTACATATTATATTCGCAGGTAGTATAAGACTTTCCAAATTAAAGAGTATATACAAATTTGGCGAAGTACAATACAAGTAGAACAGCGTCATCGTATTTTCTACTTCTATATATATGTATGTAGAACCCCTTAAAAGTTATAAGGTTATATTGGATTGCATGTCACGGTCACATTCGTTTCCTTTATTTTGATCTTTTCCCGGGTCTATAATACTGAATTGGAATGTATTGTATAGTTATTTTGTTGTTGCATAATTGCTGGTAAAAAAAATTCGAACTTGATTGTGCCGCCACGAATGTGGGTTAAAAATTCGAACTTTCACTTCATGAGGGTGTCCATGTCCATGGATATACACGATGGAAATGTGTGATGTGCAACTACTTAAGAGCGTGTTCAGCCTACTGAATGAGTGCCCCATATTATAAAATCAGGGTTGTAAGTCATTGTTGCCACTTGTGCAAAATTATCAAAACGACAGAAGTTTTTCTATATGTATTAATTTTATTTGATTCGTTTACAAACTAATGTCTCAAAATTATAAATCTATAAAAATGTAAATATACATAAATGATACTTACAATGAGGTGTTCAAGAAGTTTTCTTGAAATAACCTTCTTTTAAAATTGTTATTATTATAGAATAACTTTAAAAATAATATTTATTGAAAACCATTGAAACCTCCATTTAAGCCTAGCACCCAGATCACGCTTAATTTTAGTTTGCATACAAAATTCTACAATTAGATATTAGAGGTTTTTTGTCATAATATTGTTTTGTATATTTTATATTTAATTAAAGCATGTTCATAAAAATCACAAAAATCATGAATTGGTGAATTTTAGGTGACATCTAACCTTTTCTTTTTAACGCACTCAATACGTTCATTTCACCAGTTACTTATGTTAACATTAATTGTTTAAACTGTGTCCTAGCAAGTCTTGGACTAAGCTCTATCAATAGACCATTATGTCATCAACGGATCACACCTCTAAAACTCTAAAAAACACTACGAATAATATGTAAGATATAATATACTCGTATATACTTTTTGTAACAGAATGCCTCAAGAAGATGAGTACACGTTTGTGTTAGCAGAAGAGATTTACTTTATTTTTGTTGTACAAAGTACGTCAGGGACTTTCTGATGAATTTCTATTTCATGTTTCAACATTCAAGTCGGTATAACAAACAAGCTTAGCTTAGCAGTCAGTACTGTAACTGTTATAGAGTCTTCGATGCAACGTTTCGTTCTAACTTCTAGCTAATATTAATTGGATTTGATGCAACAGATGTACAGAAACTTATGATACAGAGTTTACGGATCAATAACACAAGTCAACATGAATTTTGACTTTGAATAAAGGGTATTAAATTTATAAAGCTGTACCTATAGTCAGCCGAAAAAAAATATATTTGATAGAAAAGTTTGCTTTTGTAGCCAGGATAACAGGATATTTTTAAAACTATATGATTTAATTTTTTATTTTTTTTTTTTGCAGTAAAACTTCTTTTGCGGCATGGGGGTAAAAAATTTTTAATCAAAACAAATAGATTTTTGATTATTGTTATATCTTTAATTATTGCAATAAAATTATTATTAAACAAAAATACTACTAAAAATGCAACATTAAAAAAAAAATTAATTTCCAATTTTTTTAAATTTTTTTTCAAAGGGTTGAGTTTAAAAATAAATTTTAAAAAAGTATTCACTAAAATAATTTTATTTAAAAACAAAATTGAAGAATGGGTTTCTGGCTTATAAAAAGATATAACATGACACCTTTAAGTGTTACCGTTGTTTTTAAATATTTTTGTTTCTATTTCAAGTCAATTTTTAAGAGCATTCCAAGATGGTGGCTTAAGCTCCAGTCCGTTTTTTTCCGAAAAAACCTCTAACGAATTGTGTAAAAAAAGTGAACATATAAAATTTTTTCCAGGTCAAATGTTTATTCCTACTGGGCTTATTCACTAATTTAAATGCAGAAATCATGAAAACGTTTTTTGTAATAAGTAATAACTATTACAAAAGCAAACTTTTAAATGAATATTGATATTATTTATTCATTTTGGTGCATAGTGAATATAAAAATCGTAAAATGAATGTTAGGACAAGAATTTTTTTTCTTTTGTTGAATTGTGTGACATAACAAAGAGCCTAAAATTCGTAAAGTTATTGCCTGTATTAATGCAGATTCATCCACAAAAGTAGTAACTTTCAAGTTCTTCAGAAATCATATTAAATTAACAAATATCGTCCCACTTTTCATATGAAAGGAGCTGGTGCTAATTTTAATGGAAAAAATGAGAGAAACTAATTTTTTCGAAGCACTGATTGAAGTAGAGAATTCCGTTTCTAGGAATGCGAAGAGGTGAATTTAGATGATGCCAGAGCAGTTTCTGACCTTCCACAGTTAAGTATAGACTATAGAGTTTATTTGCGATTTCGAAATGCAACAAAATATGTAGAATTTCTTACAAACCAAATAATGAGATCGAAGAAGATTTAAAAGAGGATTCCAATTCCCAACCTGCTATTATTGTACTTGGCTATGAAGGAAACCGTTCGCAACATCAGCTGTAAATTATTTATGTTTTTAAACAAAATTTTAACAGATTCTGTAATTCTTGAATTTTGTGTGATTTATTTTTTGTGAAAACAAAAATTTAAATGAAGGAATATTTGAGAACAAACAATTTATCTTAGCTTATCAAAAGGATCTAGTTTATTTTATAAAATTCAGTTGAAAAAATTGAAACAAATCTTTGAAATGGTTGAATATAATTTTTTCTCAGCAAACAGCTGCAGTTTTCTGTGAAATAATCTTCACAACGCTCTATGTTAGCTAGCTAGCTTTAAGCGAGAGAAGTAATTTTCTGCAAAAACGACTTTAAATAAAAAAATACAACCCCATTATCTTCAAAATAATGTTATACATTTTACTTTTGAGTCTCTCAATAGATACAAACCTGGAAGGAATGGGATTTGAAACAACAAATCGCTCAAAACAACAAAACTCAAAATTCCTGTAACTTCTGATTTTGCAATAACTGACCTTAAAAAGCTTTTTAAGGTCAATTTTCAGTAACTTCTGATTTTGCAAAAACTGACCTTAAAAGGCTTTTTTAGGTCAGTTTATTGCAAAATCAGAAGTCTTCAATTTAAAACATTTGTTGGATACAATTTTATTTATTTATTTATTTATTTATTTATTTACGATTTTGCCTGAAAAGGCGTAACTTGCTATAGAAAGTCAATTACAACAACATACCTTCAGTTGCTTTACTTGTTCTTTGTATATTATAGTAAATATTGTAGAATTAATTCTAATGCCTATTTTTTTTTTGGAAAAAAAAAACTATTCAAAGTAGTACCAGATATGGAAACAAAATTTTCAATTGCGGTAACCTTATATGTAGTTTCTAGTTCATGCATGCATGATTTTGGCATAATACCGAATGATTTTGAACCAAAAAAGTTTTGCGATTGAACATTTTACATACAAAAAAGTTAATGTTTTTATTTTTTTGTGCAGGCACGTTTTAAATTGTGAGAGAAAAAAAAAAAACTTGGAGACATTATTTGATTTCATTGGCACTCTTCATACTACACCAGGGATTTATGCTTCCTATATGCTCTACTATATTTTCTTCAGGCTATTCCTTATTCCATACAAAATGGATCAATATTAGTACTTCATGGATTTTTTTCAGCATGTAGCGTTCAGAATGTTCTAAAATTGAACCAAAAAAGTTTTTTTTTTTGTATGGTAGAAAATATCCAATTACAATTGAAGAACAGGATTTTTTAAAAGTTTTTATTTATATTCAAGCCTGCGTTGACAGTTTTGTGTGAACAAATGTTTCAACAGTCAAGTAAACTACCTTAAGATTGTGTCTTGGAGTTAAAAAAATAACAGACCAAAAATATTCAATTTTTGGAAATTAAAATATGTAGTTATTTTACCAACTATCAGGACATTTCTCATTTATTAGGTGTGTTTTATTCATTGCTGCATAGCCAGTGCAGCACAAGTCTGAATAAAACGATTATTGACTCTATATACGTTCATTTCAATAATTCAAAGTTCTATCGCCAGCACAGCCATCTTTTTTTTTTACTGACTTCTTTTTCTCCAGTAATCAAATTGTTTTTGTTTGTCAAGGGAAATTTTGATGCGCTGGCTATGCAGTAATGAATAAAGCACACCTATATTATAAAAGATGTGGACTTGAGGCTTTTTGTAACATTTGTTAAAGTTATTTTTCTTTAACTGCCCCTTGTCAAAAAAAACCAGTTCCCTAAATAAATAAATAGGTACCATGCTCCACCTGGAATCGCTTTTGTTCAATGGGGATCAGTGATGTCAGATAAGTTTTTAAAATTCCCACTGGATTGGAAAAAAAAATCCCACTATTTTTGTACTGGGAGAAAAGAAAACCACCACATTTTTTTCTGACATAACAAAAAACAAAAAGCTTTTATGAAAAGTGAGAAATGTGAATGATCACCAAGACTTAGAAGGACAATTACGATTTTAATCCAGCGACAAATGGAACACATCATTTTCAATGTGAATGACCAAAATTTCTTTCAATTTTCTAGCTACACGACGCAAATACTTGCAACTTAAATTTCGACGACTGAAAAATTGTAGTCGCAACAAATAATGAAATTGTTTCTTTTTTGAGCGTTTTTTTGGTCTCAAAATTAAATAAGTAAATCAAATGGAAACAAATTTTATACAAAATATTTGCCCACCGTTAATCCCACCATCAATTTGCTACCTTCATTATTCCTACCAAACTAATTTTTTCCCACCATTTTGGTTGGAAAAACTTCCCAATCTGGGAACACTAATGGGAACTCTCTTTTAGCGATTTTTTTAAAAGGATATTTAAATATTTTATAATTTTTTCACTGCAATGAATGTTTTCAAAAGAGTTTGAAATTTAGAAATGGAAATGCAGATATTAAAGTATACTTGGATTTTAATATTTGATTAAATATGACATTTCTCAGTTTCGAAAAAAATGGACAAATAGGGGCTTATATTAAAAGGCAACGATTTATTATGTCAGTAAGTTCCTCACACATTCAACAAAAAAAGGTAGTAAAATTATGAAGAAACATACAAATTTTGATGATATTATTTTCTGGTTTAAATATTCGTTTTAAAACCGCAACAAAAATAAAAAAACCAACAACAATGCAAACACTGAAAATCCAAAGTCTTTTGAACGTTTTACATATTGTTTGTTGTGTACAGCAAAATCAACATCCAAAAGCAATTTTACAAGATTAAACTTTCTCCTGTCTCTAGTATGAGTATGAAATTTTCACGTTTTGTAGCAATTTCTTGGTAATTGCACTTTATCCACTTTATTTCGAACCAAACTCTCAGAGCCAAATCTTTCCATCTGGATCAACACTTGTACATACTGCTGCTGCTGCACAGAAGTGCAGAGTTTGAACATTTGGTGGCATATAAGATTGTCTGCTTTATGCACAACAAGCATTATATATATATGTAACCTACATCATATATGTGCTGTTTATATGAGTATCTGTATATGTAATGCCTTCAAGCTTGAAGCTTTAACTGCATGATGAGGACAACGCGATGCACATGAAATTTCCCGTATCTTGAGTTTTCAGATAGTAAATTTTGTGACATTTTTATTACCCAAAAGCTAGAGTAATGTCTCACTTGGATCTCTATACCTTCGCACACATACATGTATATATTTTCATATGTATACAGTATATATGTGTAGCTTGTTCAAAATGCAATCTTATAGTCCAGAATGTCAACTGGTCAATGGACGCCACAGCCAGTCTTTCGAGTTTTGGCCTTCTTTGGATCTGTGTTTGTTGAGTGAAGTACATATATTGTTGTTGTTTACTCGAAATGGATTTAAAATTTTCATTCAGTTTCCTTTTTCCATGCTGAATCCTTATAGCAAAAAGTTCAAACCTCTTTCGGACTTCTTCTTCGTCAGTGTAAACATAAAGATGCTTATGGCGCTTCGGGGGATATCGTGTCAATGGTTCATTAAGTGTTTTAAATTTTCTGCATGGTCAATAATTTTTGTTCAAACGGTGTTTGGAAAAGAATTTTGATTGCATTAAAAATCGTTTGCGTTTTAAGGCTATGCAGTAAAAACCTTTTCGTGGAATTAAATATAGCAAGTGATAATTGGAAATTAAGTTGTTTTAATTAGTTTATAATAAAGAAGTAATGATAGTGGCGAATGGCGATGTTTGACTTTGCAGACAGTAGAATTTCTGCTTTATGGGTTTTATATTTATTTATTTTTTGAGTATTTAAATGTCAATCGAAAGGTTGAAAAATTATTATTTTAAGATAATTTTTATCAGGTACATTTTAACCTTTAAGAAGGACAGTTATATCTATGACTTGGATGTTTACTATCCGCCTAAGAAGTTTATTGGATTGATCTCATGCAAACATCGACTGTATAGTACTTTAATTTTGGTTTGTTGGTGATATATGTAATATGTATACATATTTGACATAATGTTTGTACGTGTTAAACAATTATATAAGTGGCCTTTACATCTTTGTTATAATTTAAAAAAAATTTCAACATGTATATATTTTGAGTTTAAATTATAAAGCTTTTTCAATAGCCGCGATGATATATAAGTACTCAATTCACTCTCTTATTTTTTGTTGCCGTAATATAAATATAAATTATGTCAACCTACAAATATTTCGTTTTCGATTTTTATACAACTAATAACATTTGATGTTCATTGCATTGATTAATTTTGTGAAAAATATTTTTTTTTAGAAGCATCACAATCTACTTTCTCATAATCTAATCTTTTATCACTCCACTCAATACCAGATAGCTTTATACTTATGAGTTATAAATTATGAATTATCACAAGAAATATTCGTATTGGGAACATATATAATTTGAAATATGCTAAAAATCAGTTTCCAAAGTTTTGTACCTTAAAATCCAATACTTCAGAATTTTATAAATTCAATTTCCGTAATCCAAAAATTCATAAATTAATACAAATTCTTTGAATTTCTGAACAACAACAACAACTTAAAGGTGCTACCACCAATGGTATACGAATTAATTAATAATTCGTTTTAATTAATTATTTGGCTGGAGATATAGCTATTTCAAGGGGTGCCAAGCCCTATCATCAGTCTTCTTATTAGTGGTGCTGAGCTTTAATCCAATTTTATTATGAAAAACTTCCTGCACACCATGAGATTCGAACCCACGCATATCAGATTTGCTCAGTAGTCAGTCTTAGAAGTCGTATGCACTACGCATTTCACTACTTTAGACCACTGACGTCACAGGTCGAGATGTGTATCGTTTGTTTATCAAATGCATTTAGAGCATCAGTATTTTTCTAAGCGCCTTCAAGTATGCTGTCTTGTTCCGCCTCCATTTTGATGAAATTGACGAAATAAAGAATGGTCAAGTCTAATAAACTGACATTCAAGTATGAATAATACAATAAATAATAATAATAAAACAAATTCTGTTAATCAATACTTCTGCTTTTATTCGCGATACAGTCTATTATGAAAAGTTTTGGATTTGTAAAAAAATCGAAGTCGAAATTTTGATCAAACTTGACATTACGATGATAGGGAAGACGAAAAAAGTGGTTCTCGCAATTCTGTCTGTTTATTCGAGTACAACATAAAAGGATGGATCGATTTTCTCGGTAGCTAGCGTTTTTTTGACATTACCCGATACGATTTTTAAATTTGTTTTAGGACCAAAAATAACAGTATGTACCTACCATGTTTTTTGTTGGCATTTTTGAATAATCTAATATTTCTCAAAATTGGCTCAACAGATTTTTCTAAAAAAAATTCAGCAAATATTAATAGGTAAAGGCCCCCATTTTGGTAAAATTTGTTTTCTGAAAATGGTTACTAATAACCTCCCATAGGTTTATTTATTTGGAAAAAACATTTTAACATACTGATTTTGATCAATTTTTTATGGAAAAGTTTTAATAGTAACTGCATTTTTTTATCCAGATGATCTGATGTGGATCATGTGTTTGTTGGATATTTTCTTTGCACTTAATTTAACACTACCTTATCATAAAAGTAATAAAAAAGTACTAGTTTTGGGATCATTAAAATAGATCCAGATACAAATCAGGATTACATGTTGTTTTTGTATATACTACGTGTTAAAATTTGATCCAGATCAGATCATGGATCCGGATCAGATCGTGGATAATAAAAAGCAGCTACGTCGTACGAGACGCGACGTGACGTCAAATCCTATAAAAATTTTTGACAAGTATTAAACAGTAGCAAACAGTTCACAAACAGAATTATTAGTTGTGTATATCAACATCTTCGACTTTATGTAATTTTTAGATATTTAAAAAGTTTTTTTTTTGAAAATGACTAATTCGATTTTTATTAAATTTGGCACCAAACAGTTTTTAAACATAATTTTTTATATTTTTGGCAAAAAATATGGGTATAGTCAGGATTAACGGTACTTTCCATATACAACTGTTTAAAAGGCATTTTATAAGAAAATCTTATTCAAAGGTTTTTTTTTTGTGTCCTGAATTGAAGTTTTTGTGTGGCTGAAATAAGAATTTTGGTTTTCCACTTAGATGATAAGACCTTTCGTAGTCGGTTCGTGGAAGTTTTTCCTGTATTTTTATGTTTTGTTTTTTTATTGCTTACATTTTTGCGTAAAAAAAATTATTTGAACAGTTTTTGTTGGAGGCCATAAGAAGAAAATTCTTATGAATCTGTCAAAAATGTCATTCAAAAGTGCACTTGATTGCACTGCAACGCAAAACACCGGTGTGCGTTCCATAATGCTGGAGCAATGTTCCGAACATCTGTTCGGAAAAATACCTTGAAGCAAAAATCCTTCGATTCGTATGAAATCGGGGAATTTTTCCGTTTCGACCAGATACCTCGCTAAGGCCGATTATTACGATATAAAATTTATAGAAATAAATTTTAAATTACCTCCCCATGAATCAATTTGTTTGATTTCCGACTATCTCATACTCTCAATTCAACCGATTTTAATAAATTTTTTTTTATAAAAGGAATTTTCATAAATAATAGAGACATAATTCACATAAAAATGTAAAAAAAAATTCAAAATTATTTTTTGAAAATTTTATATTTCAAGAATGGGTAAATGATTTTTTTTCAAAATTTGTTTTTAAACTTCGCATTAATAAATATAAAAAATGATGTATCAATTTTTTTCTTAAAAAGGTTTACAAAATTTTATATATAAAAACACCGTTCTAAAATTTTTAAAACTATTTAAAATTATAAAAAATAATTTACCGAATTTTGAAATAAAGACAAACCTAAATAATAAGAACCCTTTAATTTAATAACTGCTCCTTTCTTCCCCCGATATTTCGGTTTTTTCGATAGCCTAGATCTACTTTTACACAAGTTTTTAATTTTCACAGCCTTAATTGATTATCCTTTGGGCAAATTTACTCACATTTTAAAACAAAATAAAACACCTTTCTTTATTAATACTTTTGCAAGAGCAAAATTTATTTTAAGGAATAAATCGATATAATTCCACGTCTTTTTTAAGATTTCAAATGAGTTTTTAGTTTTAAATCAATCAACAAAAAGGTAAGATAACTCATAAAAAATGCATTTAAAATAAAAATAGAGTTCGTTACAAATTAATATACAAAAAAGTTTTTTTTTTTTTTTTTTTCATTTTTCATAATTTATTGCCTCATTAAAATTATAATTAAAATTCAATATTGTAAATCATAATGATTATCCGGTGAGTTCTTTTAATTATTATTTTTGTCCTCCGCGCAGTAACCAATAAAAACGACTTTATATTTTTCATTCACAACACAAAATATAATGATTTAATGGCAGTAATAAATTATCCACCAGTAAGCAGATCCCAAACACTTCAGATAATATTTACACGCGAAATGCACTCAAAATAAATAAAATGCAAGACTGCATCAGCGTCGAACTTAATTGCTAGACTTTTGCGAAAACGGGTACAGAAAATTACATTTTACTGAAATTCATAATATGTATGTAATTTAATTTGAGTCTTCGTTAATTATATTATTTAAAAAAAAATCTATATAAAACCACAGGTTTATTTTTGTAAATGCGGTGCTTATAAACAATCTGAAATGCAAAATTTGACAAATAAAAATAAAAAATTTTTTTCGACACGAATCCAATACTTTTCCTGTAGAGAAAGTAAAAGATTAAATAGTAGAAATATTACAGCAGCAGATGCAGAGATGCAGATTCAAAAGGAAAAAAAAATTACAAATTATTGTCCTTAATTGTTGTGCATGGACGGACACACAAAGTGACTTTTGAAGCTCATTTGCATGAACATTTACAGAAGCTGATTACACTCCAGGGACATAATGGAAAAGTTTTGTTCTTATATATCCTCCCTCCAGATAAACATAAATATATAAATTAATAACATTAAAATGAAGTCAACATTTTCCCAAGGTTTAAAGCTAAATAGCTGTGGAATAACTGTGGAAGTGGATGCAACACGACAACGCAATGGAGGTCAGATTTTAATTTTTGAGATGGACAAAAGTTTTGTTTTATTAATATTAAGAACAACAAGTTTTAGAATTTAATAATCTGAGTGGTTTTATTGAAATAAACTGCAAGACTAGGTCGCGCGTATGTACTTGTATTTATAGTTCAAAGGTATAAGGAAGAGCGAACATTGGAGCAAACATGCGACTATACTTTGCCTACGGACCTAAATCGGATTTTTTGAAGGTTATTTATTTTGTTGTTTATTTTGGTCATGTGATACTTTGATGGAAAGTTGGCACTCTCTGGATCACCACTGCGGTTCAGGAGAAAATAATAAATAAAATAACAAGAGATAAAAAGCTGCTTTTTCGTATTATCCGATAAACATTGAAGGCGGGTGATGTGTTTTTACTTTCCAGCCGAGTTTTTTCTCACATCACAGGTATCGACAGGGTTAGCCTGAAGAAAAACAAGAAACTTCAGAGTAAAAGGTATTTAAAACTTTATATTGTAAAATTTTTATTTAAAACACAAATCTTAATCTTATAACAAACCGGTATTTCAATTTAAGGGCTACCTTCGGTCCAGTATTCAAGAGATTCGCTCGTCCTGGTCAATAAGAATCCGGGTATTTTGTTTCTGATTAACTTTCTATCTATCGGGTCTTCCGGTTTGTGCAAATCGCGTCTCTAGTTTTTTGGTATCAGATAACCAGGTCTCCACTCACTTTAAATTTATAACTTGAAACAAAATCTGCAGGTACTACGCATCTGGTGGCACTATTCAGGAGGTAATAGGGCCCTGGGGTCTGGCGGCACTCAACACGGCTTTCGCTCTGGTAGATCAGCAGATACTACACCCTTGACACTATTCAGCAAGTATACTAGGCCCCTGGCGGCATTCTACACAACATGCTTTCGTTTTGGTAAATCAGCAGGTACTATGCCCCTGGTCCTGGTGGCATTATTCAGCAGGAAGTAGGCCCCTGGCAGCGCTCTATGCAGCAGGATTTCGCTTTGGTAGATCAACCAACAGGTTCTGAAGCCCCTGGTGGTAATTACGACTTTTGTCTTCGAACTCGGGCCCCTTACCACCTAAGCCTTAGTAGGAAATAGTTGGACAGTATCGCCTACATAAGTTTTAGCTTTCAACGAAACCCCTTACCACTGGTGAGTGGTGAGGCGAAGCTTTACGAAAGTAAAACAAAGCTAACTGACTAAAGGTAGAACTATAATAGTCGGATGCCAACGTAAGTGGTCGTACGAAACGAAACGAATACAAAGTTTTCATATGGCGTGCCTATAATTGAGGTTTGCTTCGTTTCGACTAATTTTCGTTAACTTTTGCTTTCGGAAGTAAAGAGCGCTCACCGACCCCTCCATGCGTAAGTGAACTGAGAGAATTTTCTTCCGACCTTAAATCTGAGCTAAACTAGTAGAATACAATATAAACTGAGTATCGCTGGTTGGGGTGCATTTTGTCCATCCGAATAGGTCCTTTTACGATATTTACGGCTACGAGTGAATGTGAACTGTTTTAGGAGGATGAACGAAAATATTAAATGGTGATCGTTTTCTGGTGATGTCACGTGAGTTTGAATGATATTATGCTATAGTAGGTACAATACCCGCTAGCTGATGTCTTTCCTGTTTCTAGCAAGTTATATGGAATAGGTATAATGTAGCTTGGAACGCTTCGTTTTAGGCATTGGTGTTTTTTGTCAGGATGAATAAATTTTTAAATTCCACGGAAAGGCCTATGCATTTTCTATACAGCACCAGCAACCGCAATTTTTTACGAGACTATAATAGGTTGCGGAAATATCGCCATCCATAACACATATTGAGTTTTAATCTTAATAAATTAGAAATAAAGTAATTACACTTTGGATGGCAATATTTCGATAGCCACACCTCCAAGATCTTTTTGGTTTTTCTTAAGTGGTTGCGGTTATCAACATTGCTTTATCTTATTCTTCTTTTCTAAAACTGAAAACCAGAAGATTCTAGGAGATGTGATTTTCGAAAATTTTACACATCTTGACAAAAAAACACCAACGACTTCGATGAATATGCGAACAATATGAAAAAGTAATTTAAAAAAAGAATTTTTGTATACGATTTACCGCGCAGAAGACTTTAAAGTTTCAAAAGAAGAACAAATGATAGATCATTAAATTCCAAAATCAATCACCTATAAAAATCTGCATATCTTTCAGCGGAATATTTCATTTTTAACAAAACAAAATTTATTTTTTTTTTCATTTTTATTGTTTCCTATTTGCAACATAACAGTACTTTTGCAAATATTTATTCAACCTCATTAAATCAATCCATTTCGAAGAAATCGAAAACGAAAACGGAAACAATTATTCTTCGGTTGGAATCTTCCGGGTGTTGCTCCCGCAAAAATCTTAAATAAGTTTTTATCGAAATCTTTTGCTTATGCCATTAAAACATGCCAATATAATAACTCACCTGGCAATCGAAGAATCACGGTGCGTATACATATAATAATAAGTCAATGAATTGAATTTTAAGATTGTTTCTTCAAATTCAGAAATCCTAACAACAAAAAAGAAACATCTCTCTAAAACGCTTTTGTTTACCTCATCATCAAACGATAAAAGTAAATATTTGTGAGGAATTCTTTTTTTTTCTGTTTTTTTTTTTTTTTTTTTGTTCGAAAATATAATTCTTTTGAGGCTGCATGCGGTGCGATGGGCTGAAAGGCAACCAGTCTTTTCGATACTCCCAGCTTCATGATGTGCAAATAGTAGTTCGTGATTAGCGTTCAAACGGGAAAGTTTCGCATATAAACCACGTTTTTTTTTTGTTTGTTCGTGGGTGATTCTTGCTCTGCGTCCATATCTCTGGGGACGTGCAGAATAAAGCGAACGATATTTTGAGGTTATTGCCGATGCCAATGCCGATGCTGGTCTCCTGATGTTTTATTGACCAAAAGTTTGTATCAAGTGAAAATAATGTTCATGGCAGCGCGTGAAACTTATTGAGCCATATCATTTGACCATTCGAGCGTAATTGTTATTCGGAGTACTTTCGCAGTTTTTCCAATTTGTGGTGCAAACTTTTCGCATATTGCCCAACGCCCATCACCGTTCGTCATTTAAGTCAAAATTACTTTCGAATCTATTCGCAGTGAAATCAAACCGTGGTCGTGCGTTTCTACAGTTTCTGTTCGATTTTTATTTCCTTTAAATTTTAAGTAATTTTATTTGTGGTAGTTGTTTTTTTCTTCTGAAAAAATATTGTTTTGATAAAATGTGTCAGGTATTTTTGTAAATATGTATTTTCTTTAAGAAAAAGTGAAATGTTATTATTTTAAAATTTGTTAAGGGAATTTGACCTTTTCAAAAATGTGTTGCTTAATTAAGAAAGTCGTTTGAAGTTCATACATATATTGTGGTTCGTGTTTTTGAAAGGATATTTTACAAATTGGGGTAAGTCTCTTTTATTATCTTCACTTTTTATATACCTATATAGGTAAACCCACCCGTTAGTTCGTAACCTTGTGGACTTTGCGGATATAGCTGACGTCAAAACCATTCTTACAATAACAACTAAATAAACTTGTTATCTTTAAAATAAAGCACCTTTACCCTTAAGTCAAAATATATACAGACACTCCCAATATGAACATAAAAGGCAGTTAAAATTTGATTTCTTACTTCAAAAAGACATTTTCTATGAGTTTGAGTCAACCAACCTATTGTGTCCTTTGGCAAATAAAACATATCTATACTAAATAAATACCGCTACACGATAGAAATATTTTCCCATTACACACATAGATATGTACATACGAGTAGATAGACCTTTTGATAAATATCATAAATATAAAATTTATTGACTTATGCAATAAGATATGTAAATGTTGACGGTATATATAGGCATATGGAAGTTTATTATCAAGCCAATAATGAAGACTAAAGGAATGTTATGCCTACATTATGTTTGTTATAGAATTATCAAATTACCAGTAACAACAAAAAAAAAGGTTGAATAGGGAATTTTGGGGTCTTAAATGGATTTCCATTGGAAAGGGGGTGGGACAATGAACAATTTGCCTACGAAAATATATACTTTAATGTTTTATTTTGCAGGATTTTTGTACGGTTAAGCTAAAATATTACTTTTCAAAGAAAAAAGGTAAAAGTATTGAATAGATTTATTCATAAAAGGCAATCTTATAATTTTTCATTTTGTACAGACCATTGAATTGAATTCTACTAGAATCTGCTTGATAGGAAACTGATGTTGGCCATTTTTTATTTTTTTGGGTTTAATGTTTTTATTTCATTATTTGACGTGAACGTTCTCAGTTTTTTTTTCGGAAATACAAAGCATTAGTCAATTTAGGTCATAACTAAGGACTGGGACTATTGATCAGCTCAATAGAAATTTCATATTGTTTGCTGAAAAGGACTTACGAGTTCGAATTACCTCTATAATTTAATTCCTTGGAAGTTAGTTCATAGAGCTGGTGAATGAAATGATGAGTAATGAGGAGACACTTACTGAATGCTGCATGCAAAACTATATACAATATGTTTTGCCCAAGAGATTTACTTAGAAAAAGTGAACCGAAAAAAAAACGGTATGAATCTAATTCCAGCCCAAGCTGATGGAAAAACAATTGAGCTTGCTGCTTATTTAAAAATTAAGACGGTTATAGTTATCCAATTTCAACCCACAACTCACTAAAGCGAGAAGGGAGTAACAATATCGGCAGTTATGGGGTTCTTTTTAGAACCAAAACGATTTTGCCATTTCTTGACACACAAATACCTTTACTTTAACCAAGAAAAGGAATAGCTGATGAAGCTATCACAGTTACTAAAAACTCAAATCAGCTGGAAACCTATTCTCCTATAATTCTAATTCGAATTTTGAAAAAATAAGAAAATCATGAGTCGATAAATTATTTTTCTGTTTAATTTTTTAACTTTTTTATTGAACAGAAATATTTAAAATAGGTTCTTAATTCTATGTTACATATAATACAGTAAAACCAGCTGAAGAGAAACGCAAATGTCACAGTACTTCTTTCACTTAAGCGGGTTTTTCATTTAAACGAACCCCGCTTAAGTGAAAAAAAATGTCACTTAAGCGAAAAAGAAATTTCACCTAAGCGGATCTAAAAATTCCAAAAACGGTTGTGACATATCAGAAATTCAAATGTCACTTTCGTGAGGAAAATTTGGTGGAGGTGAAAAATAAAAATAAATGTGAAAGCGTTCAGCAATTTTTTTGTTCTTTTCGATTAAATTTTTGTTCACTAAAGAAAGTTTTTTCAATGAAAAATTTGACTGAAAATATGGTATCCGGGTTTTTCATTTAAGCAAGTTTCGCTTAAGCAGAATGTTTTGAAGGTAATTGGTCGACAAATACTCGGGGATGAAAAAAGTGTTTCATATAAGAGGGTTTTCTCTTAAGCGGGTTTCTCTTAAGCGGGATTTCTTGTATTATATTTGTATTTTTAAGTAGTGTTGGGTTTAACTTTATACATTGTTTTCTTATTAAAATTATTAAGAAAATTGTCATTCATTGGGTTATAATATATAAATAAAAGATAATTATTCCTATCGGGTGGTTCAAATCCGGTTGTCTTTGTGGTATTGAGCAGGGGTGGCTTCTAGCCAAGATGGTACGTTGATGGCGCGTCTTCGTAAAATAAGATTGCCTGGTCGTCGATGATTGAAATAATTCCTGTCATATCATAGGTATCTTGGCTCGGGATGTCTCTCTTCGCTTATATAATAGTCCTCACCAGTGGGTTTAGATGGTTGCACAGGTTGCAATTAAGAATTTATCCCAGAGGAGTGATTCCTAATTCCTCGTAGAGCCTTTGGTTGCTAAAGTGCTTCTGTCATTGTCGGTCAAAATGGAGTCCTGTGCGAGACGCAGAATATTCCTCTCAAACACTCCAAGTTTGTTCATGGTGGTTTTGGAAATGGTGAACCATAATGGGAAACAGTATGTATGGGTCGATAAGTTGCTTATAGAGTAGCAACTTTGTCTTTCGACTGAATCCATTCCTTTTCCGAATTAGAGGGTGAATGAGATGGAAAGCGTAATTCCCCTTTTTGAAGACCGCCGCTGCGTATGGGTTGAATCAATAGTCTCTCGTCAAAGTTGTTACCCAAGTATTTTATTTTTGGCAGTTAATTTTATGATTTTATTATATTTGCTGCTACAACACTGTGTGAACTATAAAGGCGACGAAATAAATAAAGTAATTTTGAGTGATGACATTTACTTTGTCGAATTGTTTATATAATACATTGTGATAAAGGTGGGTAGTGCGTTGCTAACAGGCTTGTAAAAGAATACAATCGTTAATAAATTCAATAATAAGATTACAATCATTGATATTACTTTGTGACTTTAGACTTTAAATTATGCAATCACCATTCATTTTAATCAAAAAGATTATTTTTTCCCCAATAATTTTACAACAATCAATTGAATGCAATCTTTTAGGAATGCATGCACATGCATTCTTTTACATTCTTTTGCATTCTATTTTAATCTTTTAAATCACATTTGGTATAATTATTATTTATTGTATTATTCATACATGAATGTCAGTTTATTAGACTTGACCATTCTTTATTCCGTCAATTTCATTGAATTTCTGAACAACAACAACAACTTAAAGGTGCTACCACCAATGGTATACGAATTAATTTATAATTCGTTTTAATTAATTATTTGGCTGGAGATATAGCTATTTCAAGGGGTGCCAAGCCCTATCATCAGTCTCCTTATTAGTGGTGCTGAGCTTTAATCCAATTTTATTATGAAAAACTTTCTGCACACCATGAGATTCGAACCCACGCATATCAGATTTGCTCAGTCTTAGAAGTCGTATGCACTACGCATTCCACTACCTTAGACCACTGACGTCACAGGTCGAGATGTGTATCGTTTGTTTATCAAATGCATTTGGAGCATCAGCATTTTTCTAAGCGCCTTTGGTATAACTTGAGATGTGTAAGTTTTAAGTTTAAATCATCAAATCACTCAAATAACAAATTAAACAAAGTGTTGTGGCTGAAATTTAACAATAAGAAAATACTTAATATTTTCATTCAGAACACAAAAAAAGCCCTTTCTTATTATAATTTAATTAAAAAAAAAACAATAGGCTAAAATAAAATTAAGTAAATTCAGTATAGTATAATCATGTATACCCACTACCCAGATAGTCGTTTTCAAAAAAAAACATTGCACTAACGAGTTTGACGTCAAAAAAGAGGAGTATTTTGAAAAAAATATTAGTGCATACATTTTTTAGTCTCCAAAAACAATAAAGCTAATCAACCAAAATCAGTTGATTGGCAATTTCCATGATTAACAACTAAAATTATGGATTCCTTGAAAAAAAATTTGATTAGCATGTTCATTCTATGATTTACCAGTTGCAATAATCCTTAATTAAAGATGATCAACTGTCAACAAATTGGCCTTAAATATCTATATAATACAAGTTTATTTTGAATTACTCTAACAGGAATTACAATATTTAACAAACCTTTTCATTTTATTGAACTATACATAAAATTCACGGAGAACCACCAAACCAAAATCTCAGGACGTAACAATAAAATAAAATAAATACCGAACTGACAGATGAAAATTGCATAAGGCCAACGAAAAACAAAAACAAACAAGAAAGAGGGAAATTCCCTTTTTGACGACAGTTTGGAAGATAAAAGTGCTGCCAAATTAGCATTAAATTTGAAGTGAATTAAATTAATTAATTTGCTGCAACTGTAAGATATTTTAGATCTTTAAAAAAATAGGAATACTCAAAATCGAAACTAAACTGTTTAGTTGCATGTGCGCGCCATGGCCTTATAATCCATCTCAAATGCTTTAGGTGTGTGCAGAAGTCATTAAGAAATTATATGGAAGTTTTTTTTATGCGACTTAAGATATATACTATTATAGTACAAACATTTTTTAGGATTTTTTATATTTCCCTATAGCTATAACTCTCCTTTGAAAACGCTCAATTCCAGTACTTCATCAATCTTAAGGGACTCTCTCTTTTTTTTTTTTTTCTTTATGGCAGATAAATCAAAATTTATTCACACTTTGACTTTCAGACATGTTTTAGAAATCCCTCAGCTTTGTATGACAATTTCTGTTATTTTTTTTTTTTTTTTTTTTTTTTTTTTTTTTTTTTTTAACCAACAGTAGCTAGCTCTTATCTTGAACCCCTTCCTTTTTTGGTTTGGAGCGAACATCCTTTTGCATTTCATTTCATTTCATTTCATTTCAGTTTTTGTTTTTTTTAGTCCTTTTATTCCATTTGGGGACTTCCTTTTTGTATTTTATGCAAATTAAATCTTCTACACATATAAATAGATTTGCACTGTCTTGTCTTCGCAGTCATAGCTACCACATGCTGCCGTTTCCTTTCGCTATATTATGCTATGGTGTTTTGGTTGGTTGGTACCTATATATACCTACTTATGTTCGTGGAAAGCCATTTTATGGAATCCTCCAAGCTGTCATCATTGTTATCTCGGTGGAATGTACCTACTTATATATTTTTTTTTCTTTTAACTTTCTGGCAGTCACGCGAGAAATACTTTTTTTTTCCTTAAGGTACCTATACATACTGTATAATATGTATCTATATATCTCCCTCCCAGTCTTATAAGGTATGCTTCTATACTTTGAATTGAAGGTTATGTATGAATTTCACCTGAGGGTGAGAATGATAAACACGACAGACTAACACGTACTCGATCTTAAAGCGAAATATATTTTTATGAGTTTAAATTCGCAAAATTAATTTAAATAAGGATTTCCAAAAAAAAAGAAATTGACATTGTTTTTGCATTTTTATTTAAAAACAGAAAATTTAAGATTTTTTAAGTAAAAATCCTTTCTGTCAGATTTCTTTGAAATTTGTGAGAAGAAATTATTTCCTATTTAAATTCAAGGTTTCCTATTTGTAAAACAATAAAATTTGAGATTTTCTTAAAACATCCTATAAAGAGGAGAAAAGAAAGGACGAAAAATATTGGGTCCCGCAGCTCTTCATGACGCTCATATACCTATACGGAAATTTTGATTATTAAAGCTAGAAATGGAATTCATCACTGAACAAAATTTTAGTCGAAAAAGGGAAAATTGGAACCATGGCTATGTCAATCTTAAAATATAAAATTGTTAAAAAAAAAGAATTGTTGAAGTTCACCTTATACAGATGGTAACTATAGCTTTCGGAGTCCCTCGTAGAGTTTGGTTTTTCGAACACTAACTATGGAAATTTACAGCGATTTCATGAATTTCTATTGAAAAGTAAATATGTAGATATAAGCTTTATACCTAAGTTTGGTTGTATAAACTTTCCAATCGTCGCGTCGCGTCGCTTCGGCCGGTTGATGGTGCATGATTCCCCGAAGCAATTTCCATACTTTACTTACCCTGGTGTGTGATGAGACTCAACGATGACATAGCAATGATGATGGCGATGTGATGGCAGCACAATGATAGTATCTATCCTTCCATCGCAGCATATACCACCACCATCACTTTGCTTCAGATTCATATCATAGTGAAAGTGCAACAATTTGTGATTTTATGTGAACTCAAGGGAAGTCAAGGTGGACTATATAAGCCAGGTATATAGCATTGAAAAGCTATATAGGTACACGGTATACCCCAGCTAACTAAACTATAAGCTGCGTATACAAATACAAAGTTTCACAATACCTAGGTACACTGAAACAGAATACAAATTTCGATTTAATATCATTTCCGTCGCGTCGTTCGTCTCGTCAGTTGGTGCTCTCTTCAACTCTTTCCATGATATGGCATATCCCAACCTGATCTGTATAATTTGTATATTGACACAGACGACATGTTGGAAGATAGATAACATTTTCGAGATTAAATCCCAGCAGGGTCCTTCTCAATGAGGTTGAGGTGTATTTTTGTATTAATATATAGGAGTATAAATATCTATACCTACATATCTACATACCTTACCTATACAGACAAATTTCAAAATAAATTAATACAATTTCGAAGCTTTATTTGATTCGATTATTTTCCAATTGAATTCATTTTGGGCAAACACATTTTGCTTAGCATTTAAATTACACAACTACCTAGCTAATGGTATTTATTTGAGAGAAAAAGGTTTCAGATATATATGCGGATGCGAATGAAATACAATTCAAGCTAGAGTTCCTATATACACACACATATTGAATTGAATTTAATGAGACGAAACCGATAAAATGTAGACATACATATATTGATAGGTTAGGTACTCAAAGGAGATTTTTTTTTTACGTCAGGTTACGAGAAAGCTTACCCTCTGTATTTGGAATTGTTGGTTTTCTTATTTATTTTTGTTTTGTCAAATTACAGTTTCAATGAACAGATTTATTTGTTTGGTGTTTTGGTAAAATTTTGGTGATGAACCTGTGGAATTGATAAAAAAAAAAATTGGTCTTTGCTTAAGTGAAAATGTCAATCGATATTGAAGAATCTATTTGATATAGATTTGTGGTTAAAAGAAATTAAATACTTGAATAGGAATTGCACGAATTCCTAGGTTACTCAAGTAGATAGATACTTTAGAGTTTTTAAGGTATTGGTAGGTACATATGGATCGAAAAGTGTATTTCTGTTCTTAATTTACTAATCGATTTAAGATGATTTCGGTTTTTTTTAATTGAATTTTGTCACCTATTTAGAGAAAGATATATCTATACCAAAATAAAAACAAATCACCATTAAATCGACTTAAGATAAAATACCTCAACAAATTCTGAAAAAGTAAGGAAAGGCAAACCGTTGTTAAGGTAAAATTTGGCGTAAAAAGAATATTTCTCCCGTTTCTCTACCACATGATCCTTTCTTTCCAGTTTTATTTTCACAGGGGTTTCTTTCAACTTACTGAGAGACAGTGAAGGGAAGACATAACATAGTTATCGGTTCACTCGCTCAGTAACTTGAAGAAAAAAAATATCAACGTTGTGAATTTTGACATTTAAATGTAAATGCGGATGACTGACGAGGGGGAGGGGGCGGCGGTCTGTTCAAACCCAATAATCTGAAGAGCTAGTGACAGCTGACCACCAAGTGAATATAATATCTTAACCCAAAAGGTAGCAACGGCAACACTTGGTCCCGAACGCTGAAGTTTTACTCTTTATGAGAATACCTACTTGCACAACCTATTATTTTTACTTTTTTGTTTATGTAAAAGATGGAACGTTAACCGCTATTCCTTATTCACCAAATCTGTACAAAAGTCCAATAGTCAAGTCAATGAAGCCAAAAAAACATCAAATTTCGGAAATAATCGCCGGGAAGCTGGGTTTTGGTATATAGCTTCCTCATGGTGTTCTTAAGAAACTGTCAAAAGTCCCTATCAATATGAGCGCCGGTAACAATTTTACGGGGGGTTGAAGGCCCCCCAAAATGGATTTTCATAAATAACTCCCAAATGATAAGTTGCACAAAAAAAGTGTCAATGACTAATTTGTAGCTTGAAATATATCCTACAAAAAAAATTAACATAACAATTCCTTAAACTTATCTTTGTTATTGGAAGGTGTCCTAAAATCTTAAGGCCCCATGGAAAAAGTCTTGGATGACCATATTATGTTATCAGAGGGGAAGCTTCTATCAGTGATAACATATTTCTAAATGCTATCACATTTTATTTAGAGAACGGTTTCATGCTCATCTTTGGCTTCGTTTTGGATGCAGAAGACCCCACCCAAGATGTCTTGGACCCCTATTTTCATGTCTAGGGCACTCAGACCTTTTATTCAATAAAACGATTAAGTTGCTATACTTTTTATCTGGGCTTTAAAAAATAAACGCATTTTTAATGCACCATTACCGACAAATCGCAAAATGCAAGACTTTCATATTTTTTTTATGAAAAGTAAAGACCTAACTCAAATGAATTTTTGCTATCACTCACACCCAAAATTTGCTGTGGGCTCTCGGTCTATAACTTCATTTAAAACTATTATTAAAGAATTACTGTCTTTAAAAAAAAAGCTATAACATGATATTGTAAGTGTTGGCGTTGTGTTTTTATATTTATTTTGAATTCTTTTTATTTTATTTGATCTTCCCTCCTAAAGTAGTTGACAAAAAGAGGCCAATATCTTAAAATCATGTTCATATAATATACCAACAATTAAAAATAAATTGATGCTTTAATCACAAATTTTTTTAACGAAGTCGCCCCACTATACAGAAAAGTAAAACCCCAAAACCGATTGGTTTATTTCCAAAACTGTTATTTTTATGAAAAAAAGGACGTTGACATTTTTGGTATAGGAAATTTTCTAAGCTACAAATTAGTTCTTAACAGTTTTTCTATTTGGAAGTTATTTCTGAAAAACTATATTGGTAAAATTTTTAGCGGCGTTCATATCGATGGGGATTTTTGACAGTTTCTTAAGAATACTATGAGGAGGCATTATACCAAACTTTTCGGCGATTTTATGAGAGGGTACACATCTTGGTAATTTGTTTGACACCCTGAAAAACGAGGACTTAAGTATTTGTAGTGAATAGAGTTGCAATGTTATTATGTCCATACTTTATAATTGTTTTCTTTTCAATGATTTCGTCCTAAAAAATGAACCTGTGTTATGTAGTTACTTAATTAAAAATAGCAACTTGAAAATTATCCTTAAATGTAAAATATAACAAACATGGCAAGAAGTGACACCTTTTTCAAACAATATGAACCATTTAATTCAACTTAATCATGTCTCTCACATTTCTGGTTTAAGAAAATGACACACAAAAAGCTCTTACTACTTAATTAGCTAAAACCAAGATAAAATCTAAAGAGGTAGCTTTAGTGTCGACATTAATTGCCACTTCAAAACCTTTTTTGTGTATTAAAAAGTATGTACATTGTGCACATAATAATATGTAAGCATGTAAAGTTCAACTATAACAGCTTATACAACTCCTAAAAACAAGTATGATTTTTTTTTGTTTTCTCACTCCTTTCAATTTATTTAAATTTCCCATTCGTTTTACTGTAAAAAAAAATCTGTTTAAGTCCTGCAAAATAAAAAATTATATCTGACAAGTGACAAACAAAAACAAAACAAAAAACAAAACAAAAACAACAAGAAAACTTAAACACTCCAACTGTGTAGATATGTACATAAGTTTAAGATTTCAAAAAGGTGCCATTACAAATATTATTTCAAATAAATTTATTCAATTATACCAAACAGGCCAAAGCAAAGAGATTGTTCTTTGTTCTCTTTACTGTCCTGCTAAGTAAAATAGAAAAAAAAGGCTTCGTGATTTAAGCACACACAAACAAATCAAAGCCTTATCAAGGCGGCAATTTATATAAAAGAAAGGAAAAAAATAAATTACCCTTTGGTCCTTTGAGTTGAATCAGCAGATTGAAGATTATTTTTCATGTAGAATTTTACGGTTGAAATTAAGTCATATATAGATGGCAGTGCCGTCGTCGGCGCTCGACGTTTGTTGTCGTCGACGACGTCGTCGGTCGTCTGCGAGCTTATAGTGAATAAGGCGCCTATACCACTCTGCATATATTTATTTATACGTCAATTATACGACTTGGGGATTATTTATTTATGTTAATTTGTAAGGAATATAAACAATGAACGCAGACAAGGCGGGTAATTACATAAACGACGACGGCCACTACCGCACTGTGGCAAACAGTAGCTCCGGACTTTTTTTTTTGTTGCTTTAAGGAACATTATTTTAAAAAGGTAACTATGTGTTTATTTTAAAATAGAATAATTACATGTTTTTGTTAAAATATTATTATTATTATTATTATTATTATTATTATTATTATTATTATTATAAGCTTTATTCATCCAATTTTATACAAAAATTCAATTTGTCGAAAAATAAGTAAATTCAATTTAAAATTAATTTGATATAAGTTCAATTTGATATTTTTTTTTTTGCTGAATCCTATAATTCCTAGCATTACGTTGCCTTAAAACAACTACATTTAATACATTAGGTCTGTTTGGTATCTATTTTAAGAAAAAGGTGTAAAACCTGTCAAATTTTGCAAGAAGGAGAAAATACTCTCAGAGAGGGGAAAACTGGTTAAAAAGTTGACAACGCAAACCACTTTTTGTATAAAATGTCACTCTTGTGTACAAGATGTCAAATGCGTGACAAACCAAAAACCATCTTGAATCTTGTAATTTTTAAATTGTAAAATTATTTTTTATAGTGACAATTAATGTGGAAAGAAAATATGGCGCATGTGAATGTGGATAATCTGAATGAATATTTTGAAAATTCGTAACCGACTTCCAGTGACAGACACTGACAGCTGTGAATTTCCCATTTTGTACACTCCTTGCACATAGACATTGCAAGTTATCCAATGAGGGGGAAATTATATTCGCTCTCTCGTTATGCTCTCGCCTTACAACTTTTTGTGTTAACAAACAGGAATTTTTGACAATTTGTGCAATTTTGCATTAAATTTCACATTACCAAACAGAGCTATTAAAACCATAGTAAATTCAGGCGATGGACGCAACCCATAACAAATTGCTGAACCTTTAACTGTGTTAGTGTGTTCTCCAGAAGATAAGTTGTCATCAGATGTCAAGTAATTTGCAGATTTTAGTAATCTTTATTTACACTGGATCACCCTTATTCGTAAAAAAAGTAAATGATATAAGCTGTACGATCTTACGATCTTGTAAGCTGTGTTCTTATTCAATTCTTCATTTTTGTTCTCTCCAACAATTCTTCCGCTACTTCGCCAACCACATCATTGGAGAGATTCTTATTTCAAGCTAAATCGGGTAGGTTTTCAACCATGTTAGCCTGTGTCATGTTGTTTTCCTAGCTGTCAAACCAATATAAACGCGTTTCCATCATAATACTTGCTGGGAACTTGGGTAGCTTTTTGTTACGATAAGAGTTAAAGACTTTTTCCAAATAGACTTTCGCAAATAAATGTGGCACCGCATCGTGTATTCAAAAATTGGCTTCACTTGGAATTCTAGTGAAAGCATATAATTCGGTGTAAAGTTTGGTAGTAGATATCTTTAAAAAAAAGTATCTTTGAACTTTTTCCACTTTATCAAACCATGCAAATCCCCAATACTTGAGCTCCTTAGCTTAAAATAGCCCTGAAAACAGCTTCTGTCTTTGAGAAAAGCTTAACATCTTTATTCGACATAAAATTAAGGCTCTGTTGAGCCATCTTAGACCTTTCCTTAAAGCATAATCCAGGAACTTAAAATTGTTAAGAACTTATAATTGTTAACAATTAACTTATAATTGTTAACAACCTCCAATGAAATCATGGATATCGTTTATATACAGAGTAAAACAAAGTGAGCTTACATCCTTGTTTTACAACCAATAACGTCTTAAACCATATTCTGAAAGCTTCCTCGCTCCAAACAGCATCCGGATTTTCATAAAGATCTTAAATAGTTTTTAAAAAATTTCTTCGATTTTCTTATTTTGTGTAGCTAATATAAAATAGATTTGCGGTCTATATAATCGAATGCGGCTTTTTACTTTCCTATAGGGGAACATGGTTCACTGTTGAACAGTTTTCCATACTGTGATATCTATAAACCTTATGTTTGAGTAAATTTGCTTCAAAGATATAAGGAGATTTTCGGATTTCGGGATTCGGATTTCGGATACTGTATTGTTTATTGTGTTTTAAGGTTAGCTGATTTTATAAGAACGAGAAATCTGTTGCGAATAATTGACACGAAAATAGCATTTTGCACATTATTTTGACAAGAAGTTCCACTGTGAATGTATGGCATCGGTCGATATCAAAACACCCAGTAGGTATAGTATCTACATTATTCGCCTAACCCTTATGGCACCTGTTGTTAGTGCCGGATACTATGTAACGGAAGTCAATGGCTTTTTATTGAAAAAAATGACCCTCCCGACTAGAAGTTTTAGTAGAAGGGGTAGGTAATTTTTTATATTTTCTTTATTCTATGATTAATTGCTTCTATTTTAAGTATAAAGTTGAATTTATAAACAAACATACAGCTAGACGTCATTTGGGTTGGTTCGCATGTAAGGATTTCATTTTTCTTTATTTTACAATGTAATAACTTTTTTTGTTGTTGTTGTTAAATTGTTATTTACTTATAGAAGAAATATAAAAGATCATGACTCAGCTGCAAAAATCCCCAGCCGCATTATTTTGTTGTTTGAACTGCGTGGGGGAGAAACAGTTTTATAAATAAATTGCGTATACTTTGGGCGAAATAAATTAACAAAGACTAACTACAACAACCGTTACATAGAGAAAGGTAGGTATTGTGTGCGCGGTAGATGTTTGTTTTTTTTTTTAAGCGGCGCGGCGTGTGATGAAGTGCAGAGCTAACAATTTAAATGGTTTACAATTTTTTTTTTTATTTTATAGCAAAAATGTTGGCACATATATAATTTTTAATTTGTTTCGAAATGTTAGGTTTTCGTCGAGGAGCATCATCAGGCAGGCAGGGTAGAGTGATTTTTAATTGCAATACAATGAGCTGGACGTGCCGAAAAAATGAGTAGGTAGTGAACGCACCCTGGTGTTTATGGTTTATTTATTCTTTTTTTCTTATACATACCTATGTATAGTTGAAATGTACAAGTACATAACTTTACTGATATATTAATTGGAATTTTCTGGCTTTATAATTTATATGCATACATATGAACATAGATAAAAACAACAATTATATATTTTTTTAATTAGCATTGTCTACAAAAATACTACATAAATAATGGAAAAAACAGTTAGTCTTTTTTTTATAAAAAGGCATCATTTTCACTTTGAATATTTTTTCTTGGTTGTTTTTTAAGTTTTTTAAATAAATTCAGTCATTTGCTTGGAAAACAAATTTTAGACGACTACCTATAGAAAGGACCAATAGTGGACCTATAGAAAGGACCAATTCTGTTTTCAAATTAAGTTATTGTAGTGCTTAGTTTTTGAAAAACTTATTTTCAAACTCAAATTTTTGAAAAAAAAAATAAAAAAAAAGTTTATTATGATTTTTTTGCAAAATTTTACGTTATTAAGTACTAATTTTCTTTATCATTTTCGATACTCTTATAAACTTTTAGTCGAGTGCTAACAACCAGATAGTCTTAAGTCATTTAGTTTTTTAGAAAATTGAAAATTACCATAACTACTTTTTTCTTAAAACCCTCATTTAGGAACATAAACAATGGTTTTGACTTTCTTGTTTAAATTATAAAATTAGTTTAATCAATAGACCTACAATAGTTAAGGTAGTTATGAACTTTTAATATGTTATTTAATATGGTTGTTTGATGAAAGAACAAATTACGACAACCACGCCCCATACGCCCGCCTTCACAATTCTAAAAAAACCCACACTTTTTTCGGTCTCTTGCTTATAACTTCATTCTGGTTTTTATATAAGCAAAAAAAAATATTTTCCGCCAAATACAATCAAATGAGAATTATTGCTAAGATCTATTGCATGCACCCCATCGTTTTTCGTTTTAAGTGTATGGGGAGAAATTGTTTTATTTGATGCAAGTTTGCAATAGTGAACACTTTACATTAAAACTGATGCTGGTTTGATGGCTTTATGAATGTTTGACCCAAGTGATTGTGCAACATCTCTACAATCTTCTCTCTTTGTGAATTTACATATATTTTTCAAACCATTCGTTGATCTTACTTTGGAAAATAGTTAACGGAATGAAAGAAGGATTTATAATGATCATTCCGGTTTTGTTCAGGTTCTCAATCTCTGACCCCCATATCCCCATTTACGCCACTTCATGTGTTCTTCAAAGCCACTTGGGCCCTCTTATTTTTGTTCTAACAATAAACGATATTGACAGTCAATATAACTACTGACTCATATCGTGGTTATGTAGTTGATATTAAAATCATTAAGGTCAATTCAATTTATTCCAAACTTGGTGCGAAAAGAATTTCTTAGAACTCAACATTACTTTCAATCTATAACCTTCTCCCGTAAACGGTTTTCCTCAACCCCTAGTACATATTGCTTTCGCAACGTGGCCATTCCCATAATTTAATCCATTCGAGACCTTGGAATTATTTGTGACAGTGAGCTTAACCTTCGTTCCCATTTTGGACAAATAATTAAAAATCTTATTCCCACAGATATTTTGTCAACTACTACTGATTACTTCGCTCCTATTCTGTGTCTCAGTAAGGATTTTAAAGTTGTTTTCCCATCCAGATAGGACTGGCAAAAAGACGTCGTGACGAAAGACTTCGACACAACTATTTTTACTGATGGTTCAAAGATGGAGTGTGGGGTTGGTTCAGGAATATTTTCCGAATCTCTAAATATCTTTAGATCTTTTCGGCTACCCAAATTTGCTAGTGTTTTTCAAGCTGAATTACTGGCAATTGGGGGAGCATGTAAAGTACTCAAACAAGACCCCAACCTATACCGAAATACCACTATCCTGACAGCTGTTAAAGCCATTAGCTCAGCTGCATCGTCTTCCATATTGGTGCAGCAATGCCGTGATGACCTCGCCAGCCTAAATGTGAATCTCAAGGTGAGGGATATGAGCGGGCCGACGAACTGGCCAGGCAAGGTTAACGGAATTTTAAGTTTTTATTGGAGCTTAATGGTGTCGGAGCTTAATGAGTGCGGAGTGCGGAGTGCAGAGTGCGGAGTGCGGAGTGCAGAGTGCGGAGTGCGGAGTGCGGAGTGCGGAGTGCAGAGTGTAGAGTGCGGAGTGCAGAGTGCAGAGTGCGGAGTGCGGAGTGCGGAGTGCGGAGTGCGGAGTGCAGAGTGCGGAGTGCGGAGTGCAGAGTGCGGAGTGCGGAGTGCAGAGTGCGGAGTGCAGAGTGCGGAGTGCGGAGTGCGGAGTGCAGAGTGCGGAGTGCGGAGTGCGGAGTGCGGAGTGCGGAGTGCGGAGTGCGGAGTGCGGAGTGCGGAGTGCGGAGTGCGGAGTGCGGAGTGCGGAGTGCGGAGTGCGGAGTGCAGAGTGCAGAGTGCAGAGTGCGGAGTGCGGAGTGCAGAGTGCGGAGTGCGGAGTGCAGAGTGCGGAGTGCGGAGTGCGGAGTGCAGAGTGCGGAGTGCAGAGTGCGGAGTGCGGAGTGCGGAGTGCGGAGTGCGGAGTGCGGAGTGCGGAGTGCGGAGTGCAGAGTGCGGAGTGCGGAGTGCAGAGTGCGGAGTGCGGAGTGCGGAGTGCGGAGTGCAGAGTGCGGAGTGCGGAGTGCGGAGTGCGGAGTGCAGAGTGCGGAGTGCGGAGTGCAGAGTGCGGAGTGCAGAGTGCGGAGTGCGGAGTGCAGAGTGCGGAGTGCGGAGTGCGGAGTGCAGAGTGCGGAGTGTGGAGTGCGGAGTGCGGAGTGCGGAGTGCGGAGTGCAGAGTGCGGAGTGTGGAGTGCGGAGTGCAGAGTGCGGAGTGCGGAGTGCGGAGTGCGGAGTGCAGAGTGCGGAGTGCGGAGTGCAGAGTGCGGAGTGCGGAGTGCGGAGTGCGGAGTGCGGAGTGCAGAGTGCGGAGTGCGGAGTGCGGAGTGCGGAGTGCAGAGTGCGGAGTGCAGAGTGCGGAGTGCGGAGTGCGGAGTGCGGAGTGCGGAGTGCGGAGTGCAGAGTGCGGAGTGCGGAGTGCAGAGTGCGGAGTGCAGAGTGCGGATTGCGGAGTGCAGAGTGCGGAGTGCGGAGTGCGGAGTGCGGAGTGCAGAGTGCGGAGTGCAGAGTGCGGAGTGCGGAGTGCGGAGTGCAGAGTGCGGAGTGCAGAGTGCGGAGTGCGGAGTGCAGAGTGCGGAGTGCGGAGTGTGGAGTGCGGAGTGCGGAGTGCGGAGTGCAGAGTGCGGAGTGCGGAGTGCGGAGTGCGGAGTGCGGAGTGCGGAGTGCAGAGTGCGGAGTGCGGAGTGCAGAGTGCGGAGTGCGGAGTGCAGAGTGCGGAGTGCGGAGTGCGGAGTGCGGAGTGCAGAGTGCGGAGTGCGGAGTGCAGAGTGCGGAGTGCGGAGTGCAGAGTGCGGAGTGTGGAGTGCGGAGTGCGGAGTGCGGAGTGCGGAGTGCAGAGTGCGGAGTGTGGAGTGCGGAGTGCGGAGTGCGGAGTGCGGAGTGCGGAGTGCGGAGTGCGGAGTGCAGAGTGCGGAGTGTGGAGTGCAGAGTGCGGAGTGTGGAGTGCGGAGTGCGGAGTGCAGAGTGCGGAGTGCGGAGTGCGGAGTGCGGAGTGCGGAGTGCGGAGTGCGGAGTGCGGAGTGCGGAGTGCAGAGTGCGGAGTGCGGAGTGCGGAGTGTGGAGTGCGGAGTGCGGAGTGCAGAGTGCGGAGTGCGGAGTGCGGAGTGCAGAGTGCGGAGTGCGGAGTGCGGAGTGCAGAGTGCGGAGTGCGGAGTGCGGAGTGCGGAGTGCGGAGTGCAGAGTGCGGAGTGCGGAGTGCGGAGTGCGGAGTGCGGAGTGCAGAGTGCGGAGTGCGGAGTGCGGAGTGCGGAGTGCGGAGTGCGGAGTGCAGAGTGCGGAGTGCGGAGTGCAGAGTGCGGAGTGCGGAGTGCGGAGTGCGGAGTGCGGAGTGCAGAGTGCGGAGTGCGGAGTGTGGAGTGCGGAGTGCGGAGTGCGGAGTGCGGAGTGCGGAGTGCGGAGTGCGGAGTGCAGAGTGCGGAGTGCGGAGTGCGGAGTGCAGAGTGCGGAGTGCGGAGTGCGGAGTGCGGAGTGCGGAGTGCCGAGTGCGGAGTGCGGAGTGCAGAGTGCGGAGTGCAGAGTGCGGATTGCGGAGTGCAGAGTGCGGAGTGCGGAGTGCGGAGTGCGGAGTGCGGAGTGCGGAGTGCGGAGTGCAGAGTGCGGAGTGCGGAGTGCGGAGTGCGGAGTGCGGAGTGCAGAGTGCGGAGTGCGGAGTGCAGAGTGCAGAGTGCGGAGTGCGGAGTGCGGAGTGCAGAGTGCGGAGTGCGGAGTGCAGAGTGCGGAGTGCGGAGTGCAGAGTGCGGAGTGCGGAGTGCAGAGTGCGGAGTGCAGAGTGCGGAGTGCGGAGTGCGGAGTGCAGAGTGCGGAGTGTGGAGTGCGGAGTGCGGAGTGCGGAGTGCGGAGTGCAGAGTGCGGAGTGTGGAGTGCGGAGTGCGGAGTGCGGAGTGCGGAGTGCGGAGTGCAGAGTGCGGAGTGCGGAGTGCGGAGTGCGGAGTGCAGAGTGCGGAGTGCAGAGTGCGGAGTGCGGAGTGCGGAGTGCGGAGTGCGGAGTGCAGAGTGCGGAGTGCGGAGTGCGGAGTGCAGAGTGCGGAGTGCGGAGTGCAGAGTGCGGAGTGCGGAGTGCAGAGTGCGGAGTGCGGAGTGCAGAGTGCGGAGTGCGGAGTGTGGAGTGCGGAGTGCGGAGTGCGGAGTGCGGAGTGCGGAGTGCGGAGTGCAGAGTGCGGAGTGTGGAGTGCGGAGTGCGGAGTGCGGAGTGCAGAGTGCGGAGTGTGGAGTGCAGAGTGCGGAGTGTGGAGTGCGGAGTGCGGAGTGCAGAGTGCGGAGTGCGGAGTGCGGAGTGCGGAGTGCGGAGTGCAGAGTGCGGAGTGCGGAGTGCGGAGTGTGGAGTGCGGAGTGCGGAGTGCAGAGTGCGGAGTGCGGAGTGCGGAGTGCGGAGTGCGGAGTGCAGAGTGCGGAGTGCGGAGTGCGGAGTGCAGAGTGCGGAGTGCGGAGTGCGGAGTGCGGAGTGCAGAGTGCGGAGTGCGGAGTGCGGAGTGCGGAGTGCGGAGTGCGGAGTGCAGAGTGCGGAGTACGGAGTGCGGAGTGCGGAGTGCGGAGTGCGGAGTGCAGAGTGCGGAGTGCGGAGTGCAGAGTGCAGAGTGCGGAGTGCGGAGTGCGGAGTGCGGAGTGCGGAGTGCAGAGTGCGGAGTGCGGAGTGCAGAGTGCGGAGTGCGGAGTGCGGAGTGCGGAGTGCGGAGTGCGGAGTGCGGAGTGCGGAGTGCGGAGTGCGGAGTGCGGAGTGCGGAGTGCGGAGTGCGGAGTGCGGAGTGCAGAGTGCGGAGTGCAGAGTGCGGAGTGCGGAGTGCGGAGTGCGGAGTGCAGAGTGCGGAGTGCGGAGTGCGGAGTGCAGAGTGCGGAGTGCGGAGTGCAGAGTGCGGAGTGCGGAGTGCAGAGTGCGGAGTGCGGAGTGCTGAGTGCGGAGTGCGGAGTGTGGAGTGCGGAGTGCGGAGTGCGGAGTGCGGAGTGCGGAGTGCAGAGTGCGGAGTGTGGAGTGCGGAGTGCGGAGTGCGGAGTGCAGAGTGCGGAGTGTGGAGTGCAGAGTGCGGAGTGTGGAGTGCGGAGTGCGGAGTGCAGAGTGCGGAGTGCGGAGTGCGGAGTGCGGAGTGCGGAGTGCGGAGTGCGGAGTGCAGAGTGCGGAGTGCGGAGTGCGGAGTGTGGAGTGCGGAGTGCGGAGTGCAGAGTGCGGAGTGCGGAGTGCGGAGTGCGGAGTGCGGAGTGCGGAGTGCGGAGTGCGGAGTGCAGAGTGCGGAGTGCGGAGTGCGGAGTGCAGAGTGCGGAGTGCGGAGTGCGGAGTGCGGAGTGCAGAGTGCGGAGTGCGGAGTGCGGAGTGCGGAGTGCGGAGTGCAGAGTGCGGAGTGCGGAGTACGGAGTGCGGAGTGCGGAGTGCGGAGTGCGGAGTGCAGAGTGCGGAGTGCGGAGTGCAGAGTGCAGAGTGCGGAGTGCGGAGTGCGGAGTGCGGAGTGCGGAGTGCGGAGTGCAGAGTGCGGAGTGCGGAGTGCAGAGTGCGGAGTGCGGAGTGCGGAGTGCGGAGTGCGGAGTGCGGAGTGCGGAGTGCGGAGTGCGGAGTGCAGAGTGCGGAGTGCGGAGTGCGGAGTGCAGAGTGCGGAGTGCGGAGTGCGGAGTGCGGAGTGCAGAGTGCGGAGTGCGGAGTGCGGAGTGCGGAGTGCGGAGTGCGGAGTGCGGAGTGCGGAGTGCGGAGTGCGGAGTGCAGAGTGCGGAGTGCGGAGTGCGCAGCACTCAGCACTCCGCACTCCGCATCTTGCACATTGTACAGTGCACAGTATCAATGAAATAATTATTTAATAATAATAATATATTTGTGGCTTTGTTTACGTTGGCTGTGCTTAAGAAAATAAAATCACTCAATGAGGTTATCACTCTAAATTGTATGGGGAAAAAATGCACGTTTTTGTCTTAACCCAAAATTTCAAAGCCGTCCAATTTGTGGGTTCAAATAGGTGAGAAATGATTTTCGCAAGGTAATACATTTTGGCAAAAATCTTTTGGTTTCATTCGCTACTGCGATATACTTATTGTTCTTTTTCTTTTTACAAGAAATACGTGAAGAGAAAAAAGAGCACTGCACCGCGAATCAATGCGCGGATACGGTATTGCGTATTCCATAATCGACATAGATGATTTGTCCGAAGTTGGGCTCAAGGGTGAAATGATGTGCATTCCTTAAAAGCACGAGTTTATCGTTTAAAATTTCTTTCTGACTATGTTTCTATAACTAGCGATATTTAAATATAATGCGAGTTATTTATTCGTAAAAAAATTTTTGATCAAAGGTGGCAGCGAAGCCGAAAAAGTGGGTCTCGCAATTCTGTCTGTACGGCTGTCCTGTCCTTTTATGTTGCAGCATAAATGGTCGATTTTCTTTAAGCTTGTTACCTAGCTTTTTTGGTACTTGAACCAAAAATAACTGTAGCTGCCGTACAATTTTGTTTTTAGCAAAGAATGAAAATCTAATTTTTCTCAAAAACGTGCCAACAACTCAAAAAAAAACGCAGTAATTTTTTTTTTAATGCTAGCATTTTATAAAAAAAAATTCCGAAATAAATAAATGGAACCTCCCAGAGGTTTATCAGCCCTATTCTGCCATTCGATCCGATTGAATTGAAAAATTTGAATTCACGTGAATTGCTCATTTAAATTGTCACAAATTACTCTTTAAAATCTTTAATTTTCTTAAAAGTGGGTGTGGCAATAGGTGGATTTAAAATTTAAAAAAACTTACAAATGTCATGTCTTATAGCCGTTATATTCAGACTGAAAACAAATAATTAAATTCTTTAGTACCGCTTAATAAGGAAATAGCTTAAATATAAGAAAAGAAGGCGTGGCAGTAAAGGAATTGTTAAAAAAAATACACATGTAATGTTTTAAGGAAAAGTTTTAACATTTTAGGGATATTAAGAAGGTAAGGAGAATATCATAAAAGTGGGTGGGTATAATGGGCGATTGAATTATATCAAAGTACATTTTTTTTTTAAATTTGCGCAAAGCGTAGTCGACAAATTTCGAATGAATTTTTAATTTTCACATCTAAATTGATCATTTTTTTTTTCATTACGATTTGCAAAAAGTTCTAAACATTATTTCTTTAATATTGTTTTCTATGACCGCGGCGGCACTGGTACAATGAAGTGCAGCATGTTTGTTTCTGCAGCACACACTCTCTCTTCCTAAATTTAATATACCAAACAGCTGGGTTAAGAAAAATAAATGTATTTTTTTTATCCAACCCAATGTATCCAACAATGAAAATCGATTAAAAAAAAATAATATTCGAATGAATTAGGGTTTTATTGATTTATTTGTCTGGCCAGAATAGGAAGCCAGAATTTATGTGTGGGTTGTTTGTTTTGTTCACGTTTATTTGTTATGTATAGTCAAAGGCTACGTTTATAAGATGATGCATGCAAAATATTGCATGTACTGAGTTTTTAATTCGTTAAAGTTAGACGAAAAGAACTTATAGTTTTCTAAAAAAAATCAGGTATAACTTTGAGTTTCGGTTTACATACTGACATATTGTTTTCCAAGTTGAAATTTTGCAAATCAAAATCTCGAAAAACGAAATCTCGCATTTTCTTTTAATCTTGGGAAACGAAATGTTCCAAATTAATAATTCTGCTTTTCATTATTTCGCAATTACAAAATACCGCTTTTTAAAATCTCTCACTCGAAAATCTCGCAAATATCAACAAAATAATCGCATATTGTTGTTCAAATAAGTTGTTTAAATAAGCGCCTGCCTGGCGGCTGAACCGAACGCACCCTAAGCGGAGCTATCGAATTGCGCGAGCAGGACGAAGTATATAGTTGAAATAAGTAATTTGTTTTAGAGATTTTATTTTTTTTTCCAGTTTTGCAATTTGCGTGATTGTAAAAAACGAGATATTGTAACTGCGAGAAATGCGAAATTTCGAATATAAGTTTTTATTTTGCGAGTTTTCGTAGCCAATCCACCGTAACAACGCTCAAAATTAAGTATTCCCAAATTTTGAAATGAAAACATTTTTTTCATTTTTCAGAATTGCTCGGAATTTTAAAATTAAATTGCCTTCTATTTTTCTTAATTTTAAATACATTCGACCCCTCATTTCCTTTTGGGAAATCGTATTTGAATATTTTACTAGTTATGAATAAACTTTAAATTCACATTTTTTGGCTTTTTTGTCTCCAAGTTGTGTTATATATGAACAATATTATTTAATAATAAAATGAAAATAAATTTTGTTTTGTTTTTATTAATTTTATTTAAAACTTTACTTTCACAACTTTATTTTTATAAATTGGATTTGCGACGCGTTTCGGAGTGTTTACTCCATCCTCGGGCGAAATAATTTTTGTTTTCTATAGAGTATATATTTTGCCCGAGGATGGCGTAAACACTCTGAAACGCGTCGAAAATCCAATTTATAAAAATAAAATTGTGAAAGTAAAGTTTTAATTAAATTAATAAAAATAAAAACACAAAAATTTTGTATTTTCATTTTAATTATTAAATAATATTTTGCTAATTTTCACCTTACATTAGGTGTGTTTTATTCATTGCTGCATAGCCAGCGCAGCAAAATTTCCCTTGGCAAACAAAAACAATTTGATTGCTGGCGAAAAAGAATTCAATAAAAAAAAAGTGTGAGTGCCGGGACTGACGGTTAAGATGTGTAAACATACGTAACGTAACGTGAATCACAATCATAGAATCACAATCACAGAATCACAATCACGATACCGCCAGTATAGATGTTTACACATCAAAAAAGATGGCTGTGCTGGCGATAGAGCTTTCAATTATTGAAATGAACGTATAGAGTGAGTGATCCTTTTATTTAGACTTGTGCTGCGCTGGCTATGCAGCAATGAATAAAACACACCTATTGTAAATATTATGTACTCTCTATACCTGCATATTGACACTTTACAGTACAAAAATAAAAAAATGCACATTCATGTTTTTGGTATATATGTATAAGGGAGAATTATAGGCCTGTAAGACCTGCGGTGTTTTAAACGTCAAATTGGGACGGTTTTTTGTCGAATAGTGCATAGCAAATAAGGTGGTTATTAAGGTAAGCGGTGCAAAACTTCAACAACTGTTCCGTTGTAAAATATTATTCTAAAAGGTTAAAGCATAACTTCAAACTCCATGATATGGGTATCAAATCCATATAAAAATTTTGGTCACATAAAATTTTCTGCTCCTTATAGAAAAATCGTCAAACAGAATTCCTAAACGAACCCTAAGCTCCCGCTGTTATACTGTCTGCCAGCACCCATGTCCTCGACCATGACGAACATAAGCTAAAACAAAGAAATACCAAATCAAATTGGATGACTTCAGTATCTTAACCGTACGTCGTCGTTCTTAAACTGCACTACATCGATGACCGAACAAACAAAAATACATGCGATGTATCTCAGGATGCGTAGGTATATAATGTAGTGTGATTGTTTGTTCACATAGATTGGTTTCGATTGTTTAAATGGCTGTGGTAATGGTGGCTAGGAGAGACCATATCAAGGATTTATTGTGATCCCACGCCAACTCTATCCTGCATTTAATATTATGTCCTTTTTTTCACTTTCACAATGCGAGAGAGACAAAATTCCTTCCTCGTTTCTATTTTTTTTTTGTATTCACATTTTTCAACCATTTCACAATGCGTGCTCTGCCATGCCACTGCCAGTATATAAGAAATTAATCAGGATTATTTGAAATGTTGGCAGGAGAAGTATTTCACATGTAGCAGTGGTTGTATGGGAATGAACTCGACGATATAGTAAATATGGTTTTCGAAATATGAATGCAGGATTATCTTTTCAAAAATATTTACGATTAAATAAGAGAATGAAAAAAAAAAAAAACAAATAAAAAGCCCATTAAACTTTGGTCAGTCGCTGAGAATGGTTTATCATTGGTTAAGATCCGGAAATTTATTATTCGGAGGATTACAAGTAAAAAAAAAATGTTATTGCGAAGATGAGTGTAATATAATTTGCTACACTCAATTTAATTTTAATAATTTTGCTGAAGTAGGTTATACTTATAACCAACTGTTTTTATATTGTGTTAATAAAATTAATAATATAAACTTTAAGTTTGTAAAATTGTGTTCATTTTGTATGCCCCCAAATTTAAAAGGGATATGCATTTTGTTTTTCAATAATAATCTCATTACCATGAATTTAAAAAAAATGTTGTGTGTTAGGTGCCATACATAGAGTTTCAATAATTGAAAATTTTAATTTGGAGTTTTAAGGCACTGAAAAAGAGATATCAGTGATTATTTTGTTGCCGCAGTAAAAAGCTGATGACTCAATTACTATTTCTAGTCAAAAAATATTTCATTTTGGCCCTACTTTTCACATAAAACGATTTCTAATATTTCAATGATCAGTGATAAGGTTTTAGTTTAATCGTTAAAATAAAGAAATTCATTTCCTGTGAAAGGCTGGGCCAAAATGAAATATTTTTTTTGACTAGAAATAAATAGGTCTGTTCCCAACATTTCGCGCACTAAAAGTTGGTCAAATGTCAAATTTGAGTAGTGGGGATGAAATGCTCTCAAAGAGAAAGAAAACTGAAAAAATGTCTGGAACGATTTTCGCACTAAATTGGACTACTTTTTCAACGTCAAAAAATATATTCGACTAGAGTTGCCGTAGATCAGTGATAAATCTTAATCAAAATCTTTAAAAAAGTTATAAAGGATCACATCCAAGAAAATAAAATATTAACAGAGAATAAATGTACAAGCTTACATTAAGTATATTGATATACAAACAAACAAATCTTTAATTATACATTAAATTATGAAGCTTAAGCGTGTTTTTCTTCAAGTAGCACTATATAATATAAGTAATACTCAATTGTCAATTTTAAAATTTTCTTTTTAAGAAATAGTTTTGCTTATTGACGCAAATTTTTTGTAATTAGTTGATTAGTTAAAAGATTAATAAAATAATAAAAAGTATGCTTATCTTTCAAAACTAAAATCAAAATAAAATAAACACTTGGGCAACCCTTTTCCGAGATTGATATTTGTACTCAACTGACAAGTTACGTCATCTGACATACGGCAACCAGGCATTTGACATCCAGCCCAGAAATAGATAGAAGAAATTCCTCGGACTAAAACTGGCAAGAAGGTGTGTTTTATTATTTTTTTTAAATCTATGTTTCAAAGGCCTCAGTAAAAGATTCTCTGAGGGTGGTGGGGGCTTTTCCTTCTTTCATTGCCTTACCCAAAAATGGCTTTAAGTATTCAAGTTTTTCAATTCATTACAACGAAGTTGCCTCAAACTTACAATTTGAGAACAACAATAATACCTATATAAATACAAATAAAGTTTGTGGGTCTTGACAGCGCCAAAAGATGTTTTTCTTTTTAATAATATTCTACAAAAGATCGCATATAAATTGTCTAGTAATGTTCTGATGACGGCTGGCATCTTCATCATGAATTTTGAGAGTGGGTGGCGCGGGCGGCCGTCCTTTTTATTGTCTAGAACTGAAAACCAAAATCACTACTGGACAGTTATTTGCTGTTTCTGTACACATTTTTTTTTGTTGTTTCTTTGTTTACTGATTTCTATTTTTGATTATCATGCGGACTTACCCCAGTTCAATGGGAAAGGGGATGCACACAATAGTCTATCTTTGGGTAGAGGAGATGTTTGATAATAAATAAAAAAAAAAAAACTTTCACTATACTTTCGATTCCATAGGCCAGACAGAAATTAATATTTATGTAGGAAGAGTTAACTTGGGGTGCATGAAAGTTTGTATTTGCTTAGATAATCTTCTGTTAAGGGCTTGATAATTTAGTACCTATACTACACTTTGCAAAGAGTATATAATGTGTAAAGCTTTGTTTAGAAATGAAAACAAAAACGTGATTTTTTTGTGCTGAGGCGAATTTCGAAAATTTCTGTATAAGACTACTCTCCTAAGAAGCTTCAGCAAAAAGCAATAATTTCTACTTCAATGGATAAAAATCTCTTTTGAAGTCTTTTATTAAAGAAGGGTTGTTTCACTGTCGGAGTTATTCTTAAAATAATCCTACAAGATCCAACGATTCCTCCCTAAATTATATAGGGAGACAAAAATTTCACTTTATCAAAATGTGCAAACGCTGTAAAAAATAAAAAAAAATAACCTTTAATATTTCTTGTCAGCTTTTCTGATTTCACAAAAAAAATAAATATACATACATAATCAATTTTATAAAGAAAAGCTGGATCCTTACAAAAGAAAATTTATTGTCAATTCATGTGAAATTCATTCCAGGTAACCTATGTCTTTCTACCAAACCAAGTCTATAACCAAAGGACAAAATGATTCCGCATCATAAGCAACTCGCACGTAACTAATTGATAGCCATATCTATTATCATCAACCAAAATAGAAAAATCATGTGTTTTCGTCCTTTCGATTAACATTTTGCTTTTTATATAAATTATATGTATGTATAGGTATTTCAACGTTGATTTTATTATCATTTTTATGTCCTGTTATTTTTTTTTTTTTCGATTGATTGACGTGAGTGCTTCGCTGTCTGCGGTAACATTTAGAAATTTGATAAATCAGCCACATGTTCTAGGAATGCTTTTTCTTAAAACGTGTGATTTTAGGTATACATTAAACATATTCAGACCTTTTCAATTTAATAGGATAGTATACAAAAAAAAAAAAAACAAATACACGAACAGAAAACCTATTTTTTATATTGATCGCATGTGTCTACAAAAGCAAACGCGAATAATTTTAAGGACACGTTTGATTTTACGATATTTGTGTGTGGCTTTAAATTATGTTTATTTGTTTCGTGATAAAATTCAAAGCGCCCAAAAAATACGTGTAAATTAATATCGAATGCCATAGGAATCATTTATTTGTTTCCTTTATTTCTGTAGAAATGTCCTTTGCATGCATATACCATATAGGTATACGTATATGGTTTTATAGGAAAAGATCTAAAATAGTGTCAATGAACTGAATAAAAAGTTATCTCGTAAAATGTTTATAGTGTTTTCTTATAAGGAATTTCTTTAAAGGGGGTCAATATTTATACAATATAATTCTTAAAATGTCCAAGAAAAGGTCTCATTAATAAAAAAGCTTTGACAATATAAAAAGGATATAAAATCCCAGAAACAGGACAAACAGCATATTTATGAGAAAAAGATTTATGTATGTATATAAATCCCCACGTGAGGGCAAGTTATGGATTCGTAAAAAAAATTAAGCTCGAGATTTTAATGAAATCTGACACAACGATGGTATAAATATATCGTATAAATGGGTAAGTTTTTGAACGAAACTGTGTCGGCACCTTTAAACAGATTCAAAACAAATTTTTGAAGAAGAAATTTAGAAAATATTTCTATATCCTACTGCAGAGGATATAGGTTTACTGTAAAAAGAACTGAAATAAAACTTTTGCTTAAGGCACTATTCAATAATAAAGAAACTTCTGTAGGATAGCTTTGATGATGCCGTTTGGTCTCGATGATTCAAATTTTCAGTTGGTTTATTTAGGCAAGTTAAAATTTTCTTTCCTAAGGATTTTCCTAATAGGTACGCAGCAGAAGGTTATGTAGGAAAAAACTTTTTGAAAAAATAAGATTTATGTAAATATTATTTTATGAATATCCATATAAATCATCAATAAATTAAACACAATTTTGATGCAGACATAAGATTCGTTCGTTGAACTTTACCCATAGCTTCAATTGAAAGACCAAAATGCTAAAGACATTCCGTCGGCTAAAAACGTACAGCTTTTGGGCGAAATAGAGATTTTGATGGCATTTTCTTAAGAAACACATTCTGCACAAATATAATGGTTTTATCACTTTTGTCCAATGGATCGCAGTTGTTGCAAAATCATAAAAAGAAAATAAGTTTTAATATGGAGGTTTATGAAATTTTTTTTATTATTTTGCTCTCATGCTTCGTTTTCGACTTATAAGTGTTTTTATGATTTGTATTCTTTTTTCCTTTGACTGGCTCTAACTTTGCTAAACTACAACCGATTTTTGTATTTTTTTTAAATTTATACAAGAACAGCTAAAAAATTTGTATCTCCCATACAACTTTTTTCTGTGTGGATAACGGCTTTCCCGCAAATCATTTTTAAGCACATTTTTTAAGCATTTTTAGGTTGTTTTTTTGAATTCGATATGATTTTTTTCACAAAAACACGTTATGAAGTACATTTTTTTTATTATTATGAAAGCCCAATATGTGTTCTTAAAAATACTAAACATTTTTTACCCAAAAATAGATATAAAATTATTAAAAAAATAAAATAAACTAAAATCAAGAAATTATGAATATTTGAATAAAAACGAATAAAAAACTTCTAACGGTCTTACTTTTACTTTACTATTTTTAACATTCCACACTAAATGCTCAGCATAGTTTGTTATTCGTTCAAATATCATACTTTTTTATTTTCCTTTATTTTTTTTTTTTTTTTTTTTTTAAGATTTTGAATTTTGAGGCCTGGCGCTAGATTTATGGGCTTGTAAAGTTTTGAGCTATGGGGTAGGGTCTTAAACCAATGTGTTGCTTGATTAAAAAAAAAACAATTTCCGGTTTTGATGTCATATCTGAAAAGAACATGGTTTCTAAAAATAACGTTTAACTTTAAAACACTATTTATAATTTGTGTTATAATGTTAGATGATGATAATGATGATAATTATATAGTTAAGTCAATTTAGAGTCTTAACTACAGTAAGTTTGACTCATGTCAATAAATATTCAAAATTGTAAGTCAAACATTTTTTATTTTCATTCATTTTCTTTCTATTTCTATAAGAAATGAGATAAATCGATAAAAAAAAAAATAAAAATAAAAGTGGTAAATTTAGGGGTGAAGGACTGGGAGGTTAAATACGCCAACTTTTAATTATTTTTTTTCTTTTTTTTCTTTCTTTCTTTGGTCTGGAATTTGGCATTGGTCCAATAGCAAAAGTCTTATAAAAAATTCACAATAATTTTTCAAATTCCTATACAATAAGTTTTCCAATCAAAAAAATTTACAAACAAAATTTGAATATTATCTATAGAGATTGAAGAAAAGATATTCATATTTTTGTAAAATCTTTCTAATTGTTGATTTACATAAACCAAAACTTAATTAACATTTTTCTAGGTAGCTATATCCCCGGTCATAACAATCGAATAACTTTGCAGCAAAACAACGAAACGAAACAAGAAAAAGACTTTTATACTATAAAATGTTTTGTGATTCTTTTTTCTTTTTTCTTTTTTTCTATTTGGTGGTTTTATTCGAGGGTGCTTTGTTTGAATATTAAAAAGATAGTTTCAAAGGATCTTCATCCAAATATAAAAGAAAGGCTGTAATCAAAATTCCTTGCAGGCTTGAATGATTTTAAGGGAAACAAAAAGTTACATTCCGGAATTATATTGCCTTTAGTTAAATTTTTTCAGGAATTTCTCTATGTTGTTGTTTAATAAAATAAATGAGTCCAAAGCAATGGTGATAAATGATGCTTTTAATGGAATATAATGTATCATAATATTTCTTATATAAATGTTCAACCATATACAATGTATACCTTCGTATGGTTATAAGTTATAGACATTATTATATTATACTATAGTGTACCATACCCACCTGATGGATATAATTTATTCATATTCATAATTCATGGGAAATTACTTTTTTTCGGAACATTAAAGAAGTCATATAAATTTAACCAGACCAATAGTTTAAACCTTGAATTTTTTCCAAGAGAGTTATGTAGATTTTGTTTCTATGGTTGTTGTTTATGAATCGTGAAAGAATGTTAGGATAAGATGGATTTTTTGAAACATTTATAATTTTTATGATTTTCATTCTTTTTTATCTAATTTTTTTCGTGAAAGTATAATGATTTGAAAGTATATAAATTTTCTTTTATTTTATATATTATTTGCAATCATAAATGAAATTAAGGTCATGAAAAATGTATGTCTTATTGTCTTCTGGCTGGAATGACTTAAATTATTGCTTTCAATTTGATCAATTTAATTTTTCTTTTAAATTTTAATTTATTATAAATAACATTATGTATTCCAAGAGATACTTGTAAGTAAAATGAAATAAATAAATTATTATAGTAGCTCGATGAGAACCAGGATGAAGTTATTTACACTTTCAACCATTCCTGTGTGTTTTTAGTCGGTAGGATTAGTGGGGACTTACAATTTTCTGCTGAGTTCAAACGATCAAATCGATTCAAAGGGTTTGTTACTTCCTCTCAAGAGGCCGTAAGTACCCATGAAAAATTAACAAAACAATTTTAGGGGAAATAGACTGGGAATCAATCAAACGCACTTACCATTAAGCCAATGACATACTGCCAAAAGAAATACTGATCCTAAATTTAAGAATTTCTATAAATGAGATATCAAACTGAAGCTAAGACTATCGTCTTAAAAAAATCAGAGGTCGGACAGGCACTGGGATCTTAGCACCTTATATATGGGATATTCGCAAAAAAGTATGACATCTAAAAGGTCAGTAATTGGTCATAAAAGGTCAGCTATTTTCAGAAATTGGTTAAGCTTGGAAAACTTGTAATCCAGGCTTAAACGTTTTCAAGGTCATTATGAATTTTTGTTACCTCATTTATGTGATATTCGCAAAAAAGTATACCATTTGAAGGTCACCGGATAGTGAAAAAACGTCAGCTAGTTTCAGTAATTGGTCAGCCATATGGTTTTTTTAACGAATATTTAAAATTTGTCTGAAGGTCACAGCATAATACTTTTAGCACTTCATTTGTGGAATTTAAAAAAAACAAGGTCATTAAAGGTCAGGTAGTTTTAATAATTGGCCATAGGTATTTTTTTATAAACTTCTTAATTTTTTTAAAGGTCGTACAAGGTTGCGTGGACCGTAAGCACCTCATTTATGGGATATTCGAAAAAAAATTCAAACCATCTGAAAGTTTAATTTATACTTATAAAAGGTCAGCTAGTTTCAAAAATTAATTACGCAGGCATACATTTTTTTTATGAATTTTTAAAATTGATTTGTTTTAAAGATCGTGGAGATTTTTAGCACCTCATTTGTGGAATTGTGATAAAAAAACAGTATACCATCTGAAATGTAACTCAATCCTCATAAAAGTTCAGCTATTTTCAGTTATTGGTCAGCTAGAGTTTTTTTTAATGAATTTAAAAAAAAAAAAATTTTAAGGTCACTAATATAAGAATTTTAGCACCTTATTTGGGGAATTTCGCAAAAAAATGCATACCATATGAAAGTTTATTTTAAAGTTATAAAAGGTAAGCTAGTTTCAGAAATTGGTCAGGTACACTATTTTTTGGGGGAATTTTTAATTATTTTTTTTCTTGTTAACAGTATAAGACTTTTAGCACCACATTTGTTAAAAAATATGCATACCATCTAAAAGGTTATTTTGTACTTATAAAACGTTAGCTAGTTTTAGTAATTGGTAAGCCTTAAACTGTTTTTATGAATTTTTCAAGTTCTTAACATAAAAGTGCATCAAATGTAGGAAATTTTTAAAGAAAGTTCGTAGAATATTTTTAAATGCATATTTCCTTGTTTTGTTTCTCAAAGTATAAATATATATAAATATGTTATACATTTAAAAATATTCTACGACCTTTCATTAAATAATTTGGTGCATTTTTATGATAAGAAATTCATAATAAAACAGTTTAAGGCTGTCCAATTACTGACCTTTGTTATTTGACAATTGACATGCTTAGACCCAGTTTTTCAATTCGAGATCATCCAAGCTTTGGAGGTAAACAGTTTTGGAACGTTGTACAGCAATCCGTTGTCTAATCATTTGGATACGTCATTATTAATAAACGCATTCCTACAATTATCTTAATATTATGTCCTCATATACTCACTGACATCCCTGTAATCTGTAAATTTCATGAACTTTTGGAAGCGTTAAATGACCATTTCATAGTACTCATTTAAAATTCTTTGTTCATTGAAAGTACCCACTTTTAAATAGATTTGGACAACCAATCGCAGTGTTAAGACAATCGATAGAATATTTTAGAGTTTGACAGCTGTCCAAGGTTAGTCATACATACATTCATTTTGGAATGGGCTTATAAAAGACTGATATTTTATAAATGTGCAAATGATGACCTTACACCGAGAAATATGAGCTTTCTTATCGGTAATAGGTAAATTTATCACTTCCAGGCGATTTTCATTTTATTGAGATAGTTTGGATTTTGAAACTCTCAAATATATACAATATAGCCCTTTGAATCTGCAGTTTTTTCGTCTGTCAAAGTAATCTAAAATATTCCATCTTTCCATTCATCATCATCAGGCACTTTAACTATACCTTTTTTATGTTTTCCTAGAATATAAAACTACAGTTAACAACTTTTTAAATAATAAACGAAGTGAACCGACAAAAAACACCTTTTTACATCCTGTTGCAGCAGGTGAAATTGTCTGCCCTGCAGTAACTGTTACTTACTTTTTTGTTTGTTTTTGTACAGTTTTTTTTTGTACAGTTCAACCGAAAAAGTTTTTTCCATTTTTATTCTCTTTAATGTAGGATTAAAGATTTTCATATAAAGAGAGATTAACCTTCGTTCTGGAACACTCGTATTAAAAACAACAAAAAATATCCTCCAGGCAAACAGTAAAAAAATGTAAACATAACTAAACTTCTTGCACTTGCACATAGGTATACTGACTGTATACATATATACAATTCAGGTCAGGTCAAGGATATTTTAAATGCCATAGAATCAGAGTCATATTTAACTACGGTCTTTAGCTCTAGAAATGACCTCAACATGCGTTTTATTTATTTTTTTTTTAATTTTAAGGTAAGCTAGCTAATGTTCATATAGTTGACTAGAATCAGTTAGTAATCGTATTGCATACAAATAATTGTAGATACGATTTCTTTTTCAAAGAATATTAAATTTTATTTGTCAAAATAAAGACAGTGACTATAATTAGCCAGTGTGTTATAAGATGTTTATATTATCTACTGTTAACCCAAAAATTGGTCAAAGAACTTGGTTTGATAAAATATATAGGACACGAGCTGGTCTGCCCGGTTTTGCGCGGAATTTTTTCATCAATTTAAGCATTTGAAAAAGTGAAAATAAAATAAACCCTTTTCAATGAATTTTTCGGCACGCTCCAATAACATTTATACCAGATATAGACAGTCTGAGAGCTTAACGCCATCTGTTGGCAATCCCATTTTCATGAAGGATAAATAAGCCGATTGTAAATTCCCTATTGTTGGTAATTCTTTAGAATTAATATTTTCTCCTTCCCATACAAAATGGAATTTTCATACATATATCGCCATCATCCACCCCTGAAAGTATGAAATTTTGGGATTTCTCAGACTTTTTCGGCTGAAGTGTGTTAACCTATGATTCAATACGAATCTAACAAAAAAAAATGCCCATGCAAATCGGATGCTCTTCAGCCGAGTTAAGCACGTACGAACAAACAATCAATTCATTTTTACAAACATATTTAGATATAAAATCAATAATGGTAAAAGCCCGCAATGTCTATGTTTCATCTTACACTCCAACAACAACAAGAGAATTTGTTGTACCCACACCCACACACACACACAAGCTACATCACTCTCTTCCAGTGCCAGTGCCGAAAAAGCATAATTAAAAAAATATTCCTATTAATAAACCCAAATTAGGCGTGAATTATTAAAGAAATATGTAGATATATCCATATTAATAAACTCAAATTTAACATGAACAATTTTTTAAAACAGTGAATTAATTGCGGAATATTATCAATATAATTAAATTGATTGAAGCTTTGTGCCAATTAATGTGAATTAACGAGTAATTAAGTCAAAAATATTTTAAATATGTTTGCCAATGACTAGAGATAAAAAGAACAAGTATAATTATATGTATTTTAATTACAAGTTCAACTGTAAAAGTGTGTGAGAAAAAGTTTTCACAATATAAGTAAGTTAATGTGTGCAGACTAAGTAATACTTTTAAACGACAATATAGCTAGTTTGTGTTGAATGTACTTTTGTTAAGATATGCTACACAACGTGATTCGTTAGTTAATTTTTTTCAACGCTTTATATGCTTAGTTGATTTTGTGAATTATAAGATAACTAAGCACCTTTTTTTATTAATAGGGGTGATATTGTTTTTAAAGGGTAGCGGACAAAAATAAAATGTGTAATGTGTGCGTAAAGCAAATTCTCTTTTGGGCAGGAATGGAATGAAGAATGGTAAGTCCCTTTTTTCAGTCAAACGCAGGTTTTGAACTAATTCCAAAATTATATTACGTTTCCACCGATTACTAAACCATTACTAAAGTATATTTACCCTTAATCTTCTTCAAATTTCGAAGTTTTAACATATAATTTTGGTGATCCATCAGAAGAAAATTAAAGAGGTTTACCTACAAATGAGACTTAAATATTCTTTAACTTTAAAAATAATAATACTCCATATTATTTCCTTCCAACGAAATGAAAAAATCATACAATTTTAGGGAGAAAACCCTTTTAACTGGCAACCCTGGTGCACACTTACAGGATTTTTAATCTGCCAGTCAAAAAGTGTAATGTATATAATATGATATATGTATAATATATTTCAAATTTAAAGAACAAATTAAGTTGGTCTTAGAACACTTCCTTGTGGGACACCATAAACTTGTTCAATATTATATTCTTATATCTTTTGTTTTTTTTTTCTTTTGTCCATCTCCCAGGGCTTCCATATTTACAGATTCACTCTTTTCCTGGTTGAATTTGAACTCATAATTTGTGTCCAAATAAAATCAAACAATATCTCGTTTTAAATTCCAAACTTCAACTATCATTTAAGCCGATCAAAATCTGCATGCTGTTGAAATGGTGATGACCTTTTTCAAAAATTTTAATATTCAAGATTTTAAAACGGTTACTAAAATTTTTGTTTTTCATCAAAATGAAACAAAAATTAAATTCCAATGAAACAAATCATGGAAAATGAATTTTAAGCCACTTTTGCACTCACAGTCCCAATTATGTATATACAGTCCCAAACGATGTCCATTTTGTCCTAACTGGTTATGACCATCTATATAACAAAGTTTATTTTCACACTTTCTAATATTCTTTTGCTTTTAATTTCTTGTACTACTCGTCCCACCCAGACCTAAGCTACCCGATGCTAGCTGTATAATAAAGGCTTTTAGTTATAGTGGGAGTCCTCCACAAAGAAGGATAATCGTATATAGATAATGTACAAAAGATTTTCTACCTTATTTCATTTCCTGTGTGGAAGTTCTAATTGCTTTAGATTGAATCTGAAAATGTATCTATAAAGGTATAGCTCTTAAAAACAAAAGCATTTCGCTCTACACATGAGTAACGATAGCAATTGATAGAGAATATAACGGTAAACAAGGATGTTGGTTAGTGTCGTTTTGTTGTAATTTTTTTATTTTTTTCTTTTTACCTTAACATGATTGAAAAATTTATCGAAGCGTTACTACAAAACGAATGGAATTTTATGTTTGGTCGCCATTTTTGTATCTGCTTCCGGTTTTATGTGATGAGAAATTTCGTTATACAACATTTAGTTCTTGACGAGTAATTCCATTATGAAACACACTCGAAGGACATTTTTATTTTGATAGTATTATCCGCATTTTATGGTCTATTTATAGAGCAAGGATCACCTTGTTTTTTCTCTCTACCTAACTGTCTGTCTGGCTCTGTGTCGATCTCACCGACATTTTATTCAGTTGGTAGTAATAAATTTAATCAGAAAATAAAATGTGGTGGGCTGAATGAAAGTTGTTTTTATAAAGTTGTTACATGGGCTGCAATAATAGCAATGGGGGAGGACGAAAATGTTTATGTTGTTTTTTTTTTTTTTCTTATAGTTTACACGTTTATTGGTTGGGTTTACTATAATATTTCCCATGTGACTGGGATGGAACATGTAAGAGTCTTGTTTAAGGGTGACTGAACCCGAAGGCGTTGGAATGATGACAACATAGGTATAAAGTTCAAGGTGTGTATTGTGTTTTTGTACGTTTAATAAGAGTGAATTTCATTTTGACATGGATGAGAGTTGAAACTGTTTATGGAAGTAGACACATTTATACACTTTTTTTGTCAGCTTGAGAATAGAATAAGTTTGAATTCCAGCCTTTTACTTGAATTAAAATAGAATAAAAGAATAAGTTAAGAGGTGGACATAACACAACTTAAAACCAATTTTCTGTTTTTTGGACTTGTCCAAATCTGATGTTTGTTATTTAAATTTTTTTGGAAATTTCATTAAATTTATTATTTTTATTAAAAATGATACAAATTAGTTGATAAACTAAAAGAAACCGATATGATTGGTTTTTGTCATTTAAGTGAATAATTGAAGATAATATAGAAATAACATATTCGTTTGTCAATTCCAAATTCATTTATTAAAGTATTCAACTTTCCATAAATTTGACTGCAACAGGTTTTTTTTAATTGTTTTTCATAAAATCAAAAATCAAGGATGTTGGTTTTTCAATTTTTAATTTTTTAACAACTGCGCAAAAAATTATAGAAAATGAAAAATAAACTGAGGTGTGGACTATCAATATACTTTTCTAAATTAAAGGAAAAATTAAAACAGTAAAATCAATAAAAAACAACAATTTAACTGTGCCAGTATTAAGGCTATTTCAATGGTATTCCAACCTGAATCTTATTATGGTGTTTAGTTTATGTATGTTAATCTTTAAATACAAAACAATTTTTTCGTCCAGGTGACTTGAACCTTAGACTATAGCTGTCATTGGATTTAGAAGTCGATGCATTACCAATTAAGCTACCGAAGTCACGAGATCAGTTTTATCTCAATACAAGTTTTACTGTTTACGAGTTGCATTTAACCGACTTGTAGTTTTACTATTCTTGTGGCCAAATTATAAAAAGTTATATTTTATATTATAAAGCATTTGTGAACATTACGAGGTACTTAGTTTTTTAGTTAAAACACTGGCCTAGTGTAAATAAGACATTTGAATTAACTCTTATATCTCCAAAACCTTAGTTTTTTCTCAAAGTTAAAAAAGTCATACTCTGGCGTTACAGTTCCACATTTAAAGATCAAGGAGATTTTGTTTTCCTTCAACAAATGGAAATCTTCAAAAGACCCTTGGGATTATTCGGTACCAAGCGTGAAAGACTAATGAACTGCAAATACCACTGAAAAATCAGAATAAACATACGAAAAACCGAGACAGGCTTTTCTTTTTTAATTTTAAATCGTATTAGGGAGGTTTAAAGTTTTAGTATTTTCCCAATGCTTTCAGACCATAAGGCTACAGCGTGATATACCGTGTTTTCTAACTATTTCTATTTGTAAAACTTTTTGCCAATCGCAATTGTTTATATCCTAAAATGTGCATTTATTATTCCACAAAATTTTTGGATGGTTTCAGAATTAATTTTCTTTGTACAGCGCAATAGTTGGTGGGATATCCAACTATTGCGCTGTACAAACCCTGTACAATTAGATCAGAGTTCTTTTCCAGTAATCAGTACACCAAGTTAAGATACATTTTTTTCTTGATGTATTCTGTTTACTTAGCTTTGTATCCAAAGTCAGTCTAGGACGACTAATGAGACTACAACAGGAATTTGCAGTTTTTTTTTGCATTTCTATTTCTATCACAGAAGTCTATCTAGTGTAATTGCCATTTTTGGCATAATATCTAACTTTACTATTTTGATAAAAATTGAAATATTGCTTAGCTCTTTATTTGATTTTGGATTACCATTGTTGTGCATTTTGCAAGTTTGCCTTCACAAGGATTTTAATAGAAAATAAACTAATATCACAATATCATCTTCAAAGGTGACCTTGAAAGCATTATTGTCCGTATTGTTGACGGTATTGTTATTTCGTAGTATATAACAGATACAGTGTTGGCCCTATGACCGTTTCTTGTGGTACACCGGATTACATTAACGTATGTTCTGAATAAATATATTTAATATCATACTTTAAATGTATCGGTCGGTAAAATAAGATCACAGTATTTCGAAGTACTGTGTGAGAACATTTTTTTCATAGACTTGAGCAACATCTAGGAATAGAGCGGAAAATGCTCTTGTTTTTCTTCAAAGTGTCAGTTCGGAGAGATGAAACAGGAAATAGGTAAAAAAGATAAGGTTTCTACAGTTGGCAAAACAGTAAAGAGAAACTTCTTAAAGTTTCAGACAAGAAATCATTTATAAAGTTGATAAAGAACATTGGAGACGAAAGAGTGTCTTGAGGTACACCAGTATTTTTTTTTTAATGAATTTCAGAATTCAGACTCAATGGTCAGAAAGTTCATTACTAATCCAACAAAACAGTCATTCAACAATAGCAAAAATAGGCCTTTTCCATAAAATGCCAAACTCTATCAAATTCCAATTTATAGAAAATACCTTTTTCAGATCAATGGGACGATATGCCATCTGATCAGTGGATTTTTCCAGATATCCCAGTGACCTAGTAATAGTACGCGTGCCTAGAAGTTATTTGGCCTATGAAAAAATTTACATTCTCTAGTACAGGTTTTGTTTAAATTTTGTCCCACATAAAAATTAAATACAGTCATTGAGAACTTCATTCATCCAGAGTTTAAGAAAGGCTCTCTAATTCCATCATCAATACAAATTCTAAGAAGTTTTTTTCTACAATGTGTTTTCTTTTGAAAGTTCATATATTTTGCTGTAATATGCAAGATATTAATAAATCTATGGAATGTTGAAATTTTATTGCTATATTTAATTAACAACTATTTGTGTTAAACCTCCAAATTTATTTAAAACCCCCAAATTGTATTGTGATTTAAAATTATGTATTCAGTTGCCCAATAAGAAGTAAAGCACAAGGAAGTATTTTATCTTCCTCCCGTGTATATAAAAAAAAGAAGCTACATAAGTCATTGTTATATGAAAACATATAGTACTCGGCACCATCATACAAAGTGTTCACATAACAGAACCATAAATATTAATCAAATTTGTTAAAGTATTTACAGAATAAACGATGATATTAAAGCTTTTGTTCCATTAGTAAAGTTCTATGTCATATCTCTTTTCTTAAATTTGTCCAAAAAATAAATGAACTGACAGTAAGAAGAAGTTATGGTAGTACTGTGAGGGTTAGTTTCAATGGGTAATGTGTACATAAAATATACACTCCAAAGTTCTACCAAATGTATTTTTATTTGAGATAAAGGTACCACTCGTTTTGTATTCGTGAAAAAAGTTGAAATTAGTCAAACAGAAAAAGGAATTCAAAAGAAATAGTCCCGTAATTCTGTAATGTCTCCTTCATATATTCCATGATAATTACAATAACGATAGGTATCTGTCCCCAAAATCGTTTCTAAAAAGCTTAAAATTTTATTCGAAAAATGGGTTCGAAGATTAAATTAAACAACTACGAGGGTCGAATAAATCAGTATCATCGTGTTAGGAATGCAAGTTTTTACATTTTTGTTTAACAATCATAATCATTATCATTGACACGTGTCAAAATACAGTTCCACGGTTTGATTTATTCAAACAATATCTGAAAGTTGTTATAGATGGTGGAGACTTTTTACTAGAATAAAATTAACTTCACGTTTATTTCTTTGAATATTGAGCTCTAGTTCACTAAGTCAGGATCTATATATAAATTGATTTTTTTTGCGTTAATTTTCTGAATTTCTGGGAGTTTATGTTTTCAGGTATCAGAAATTTCAAAAAATTACAAACAAAAACTTTGTTTGTATTAATTTCTAGTGTCTGCGTTTTGTTTAAGTTTGTGTTCTTTGTCTATCCATGCAAATTTAACTAATTCAGATCTTTTAGATTGGAGAGATTTAAGAAACCTTAAGGAAATTCCTCATAAAAATTTCAGAATTTTTTTTGATTCATTTGATTAATTATGAAGAATCTGAGATATAAAGTTAAGGTTCTCATCCGGCGTCAATAGTGTAAAAAGTTTTAATGTTGTTTTCATTTATTTATTTATTTTTGTTTTAAAAAATTATTGTCAGCTTCAATTTATGAAATACTTATATTGATGTTAAATCTGTAAGTCTAATTTATATATAAAAAGAAAAAAAAAAATATAATTATTAATTCAAATTTATATACATACTACATCCCAATAGTAAAACCTAATAATTCAAATACCCTGAAGAAGTTGGAAAAAACCAACGAAACTTCGGGAAAAGGATGAAATAAGTTGCATTCATAAGTCTGTAAGCCCAAATTATTCAAATAATAAAAACAAAATAATTATATTTATCTAAGTCTAAGTCTTTATCTAAGGCTAAGTCTTCTACTTGGCTGATGTATTTCAGTAGTATAGTATATAGAATTTGTATTATTAAAAAACCTTCTTATATAAACTAGCCAGGCCCTGGGCTAAAAACAAAAACAAAAACTTCCAATTTAATGATTATGAATTCTAGTCTTGTTGGATATATGTAGTTCACACTAGGTATTCGTCACGAAATCTATGTAAGATGAACTGAACTTAGCAAAAATTGCGTATTGACAAAGGACCTCACTAGTCAACTGATGAGTCCAAGTGAGATCGCCGGAATGAAACGCCAATTTTTGTAGGACTTAAAGGCATTTAAAGCTATTTTTAATTATATTTATCTTTAAAAGAGATCAATGCTGATTTTGACTTCTTTCTATAGAAATTCTTCTCAGTGAAAATGAAAGAGAAATATCTTCGAGATCTCCAGAAACGTAAAATAAACTAAACGTAGGTTGAGTGACAGAATATTGATGAATATATTTCCGTGCAAACTACATGTTATCAAAATGCGGCAGCCATAGTGATTCAAGATAGAGATGTGGTCTTAGATCTTCAAACTTGATTCACCGATTTTGAAGAAATTTTTATACATGTTCTTCAAACCCATATGCATTACACATTGCGCTACCTTAGTAACGTTTTATTTTTTGACAACTGCATTTGAATCAACAAGCTAAAAAAGAGTTTTTCTAAAATGTACAAAATATGTCGCTTACAATAAAATCACAAATAGGTTCCGGTATGTTTTCCTGAAAATAAAATTTACCTTTCCATATAAATCTCTGGCCATTTTATAAACCAAGAAAAAAAAGAAACGTGTTACACAAATGATTGTCAAAATGTAGTTGAAAAAAAACAACTAATTTTCATGGTCTCTTGTACTTTATTTTCTAACTATTTGCAGTGTATATAAATTTCTATATACTTTTTTTCTCCATCATTCTAAGCTATTTGAGCTACACGAGCAATTTCATGCAACTTTGACATGAACTTTATTTATTCTGTTTGTGTATTTTGTGTTTTTATTTTCTGTATTCTTTTAAATTAAAACACCGGATGTGTATGGTATAAAGTTTTTTTTACCTCATGAAAATGTGTACTGAATTTGGGACCATGGGGCGTATGAGTAATGTTTTTTTTTTTAGTGCAAATAATCACCAACAATAATTTGTAGGAGCTTCTGTTGTTTTCAATGTTAAAATTATAAAAGTGAGGTATATAAAGAACTAAATTAAGACATTATACAATATAGTATACAATGTTTTTTTTCTTTTCGATTATTAATAATGTTTAGTCTTCAGACTGCAGAACACACTCAATTAGTTTTAAAATTAAAAAAAAAAATCAAGTCGTGTTCTGAATACGGAATAATAATTTTTAAATACATATTTGTATAAATTAATTAAAGAAGAATAAATTAGGGAGTTGGAACATTTTCACCAAGAAGTATTATTATTATTCCTCACATCATCGAAACTTTTCTCGTCACAATTAATAAATCTACATTCTAAGTCACATACTGTTCTGTTTTTTAATTTTCCTCGCACCCAGCACTATTATGTAAATTAAAGTCATTTTCATTTATAAGGATTCAGCAAAATGCAAAAAAAAAAACGAAATGGTGCCAACTAGTCCTTCAAATTATTTCCGCCATTATTAGCAAGAAGTGTTATATAATTGCTTATGATGCGGGACTTGTTAGTTAGTGTGTTCGTTGGTCGTGTGCGCTCGTGTGTGACTGCCTAATGGCCGATTTAAATACCGGTATATTCTTTCCGGTTGCATTCAACTCTATATATATTCAGTTTGAATATTGTGTGCCGATGCACGTAACAAGATTTAGTCTGTACATACATAAGTATTCAATTGAAATAATATGACATATATAATATAACATAGAATGTGTACATATATGTAGTGCGAATGCAATTGCAGAGTTGTGATGAAAGCATTTTACCTTTAGGGGAAAAAATGAAACTTCTTCCTTTATATTAGTAAAATATAGGATGAGGATTTTCCGTTTGATGTAGTTATTTTATTTTCAGCAATTTTTCATTCAATATTATGAAAAGGTGTATTCATGTAGCTATATTGTTCGTAATTTTCAATAAAACTTTGAGGAAACTATTGTTCAATTTATAGCCACTGGTGTGATTTTTGAAAAGAATTTTGTAGGATCATTTATTCGAATTGTTAGGTCAGAAGGACACTATTTAAATAAAGGAATGAATTGTTTAAATGTAAAACATAAATAATTTACCAGACTTAATTTGTGAGAAAGACGGAAATGAAGCCTTATCCTTCTTTTACTCCCAGAAAAGCGTTACACATTTTGAAAAAATTATAACATTAATTATTTGAATTTGTTTTTGATTTTTATATTTTCAAATAGTGGACTTAGAAACTTGGCTAATAGCTATTTTTGATTTCAATTTTGGTTAAACATTTGAATTTTTAATTAAGTGTTATGCAGAGAAAATTAATGTCTTAGAGTGTTCACAAATAACAAATATTTTGACAAAATTATAACATTTATTTGAATTTGTGTGGTTTTTGATTTTTATATTTTCAAATAGTGGGCTTAGAAACTTGGCTAATAGCTATTTTTGATTTCAATTTTGGTTAAACATTTGAATTTTTAATTAAGTGTTATGCAGAGAAAATTAATGTCTTAGAGTGTTCACAAATAAAAATTTAGCAAATAATGGAGTGAAAATTACTTTACTGTTCCAAATATATATTATATATTATATATTATATATACCGCAGCATCACTATCGTTATTTCAATTAAATCCAGAAATAATTTGTTCAATTAAATTTGCCTACTTGGTCGATTATGTCGCCTTAAATGTCAAATATTTTTCGAAATTTTATCTAACTCTATTGCTGATATCGAATCGTCGTTGATTTGAACGTCATTCGTTGAATGCGTTAGTTTACTAATGAAAAGATCTCACTTGGAACGTTTTATTGATCACCAATAAAATTGAAATTTTCATAAACAAAAAAGGTTAGTGAAACTAAATAAAAATATAAGTCTTGAAAAAAATTTTAGAGAGCTAAAGAGGATTATTCTCGAGTCTTAATAATTAGTACCTCTATTAATAAATTTAAATCAAACATTAATTATTTGTATATTTATATTTTTGCCAACAACTATGTATATGGATACAAAGAAAGAAATGCTACCATATGGAGAAAGTTTATGTGTGCAGACTGAAAATTATACACCCCTACTACGATTGTCAAAGATCAATTATTTGGTTATTGATAGCTTTTGTCAATCAATTTATTATTCGGTATTATGAACAACAATTGATAAATTTTTTGACTCATTGTGAACTACAAAGAAAAAAATATTTTGAATAGTTTCTATTTCGATTTCTATTTGATTCAATATTTTATAAAAAGTGGACTGAAATTACTGTTGAATTAAACTGTTTAGGTCCACCAAAAGGTAACATAAAACTACCGTTATATTAGAAATAAATTATGTGCTTTATTCATAAAACCCCCGACAAACGTCACTGAAAATGCGTTTTTTGGCATTTTTAGACTTCAGACTTTTGAACCACTTGAAATCGGTTGCATCCGAAAGCCCTCCACTTACTGAGTGCGAATATGCGCATGAAAGACGCGTTTGAATGCGATAATTGAAGTGGTTTCCCTCACTAAATCTATTTTCAGAATTGTTGTATCTTCGAAGCACTTTTTCTCTGTAACGCTGGTACAACGTAGGTACTGACAGACAGCCTGGAACTCTTAGAAAAAAAAAATATAGTTCCATGGTAGAGTCTACTTCTTTCCAAAACTAATAAAACTTCTTTCAAAATATCGCGTAATTTTCTTCGAATAATGGTGTCCACTGAAGTATTTGCTTCTTCTACATCATATTCACCAGAAAAAGTTCTATTGAAGACATAACGATGAATTATTCAATTTTGAGCTTACACAATCTCAGCAAAATAATTTATCAACAACGAATTTGTAACTGACTAAAAATTTGATAACAAACAATAATTTTGACAACGATAATACCAATACTGTCAATTGAATCATTCACAATTGATCAAAAAGCGTTCACTTCATCAAAAAAATTGATTTTTGACAACGATAATACCGATTCATTAATTTTGTTGATATATATCAAATATCGTATTGATAATTGACAACCGTAATAGGGGTGACACTCTTTGTCGACAGCAGAATTCTTGTTGAATGTATGTATATAGAAAATGTTCTTTAAGATTTGCTACTTAATGTCAGTTAGTAGTTAATTAATAAATATTATTAATAAATGTTATTTATTTCTAAGTAAAATTTAAGCTGATTTGTGAACAAGAATATTATTTGTATTGATCTTTATTGTTTCCCCTAAGGGCCAGTTTCACAGTGAAATAAGTGTCGCTTAAGTGCCAAATATGGAAAACTAATTCCCAATTTCACAGTGCAAACTTATCGGAAGAAGTGACACTTAAGTCTCCCATGTTGGCCACTTAAGTTCCCCTTACTCAGGTGGTAAAACTGCGGCTAAAGTGCCAAAATTGGAAAATTAAGTGCCACTTATTTTGTTAAGTGCGCACTGTGAAACTGGCCCTAAGAGTTACAAGTCTCCCACTTTAATTTTGTATTAATAGGGACATTGATTTTTAAAGTAACGACTACATCATAACAACATCGCCGTCCTCATTGGTTCAGATTTATTTTATTTTGATTAATAGCAAAGAAAGTTAGAAGTATGGCAAATTTGTGGTTCCTTTATATTCAATATGTATATCAGAATACGAACTAGACCCCTCGATTTTAATGGTATTTCTAATTACACGTGTATTCGTGTCACGTGTACAGGTGTAGTAAAAATTCAACACGTGTGTCGTTTACACGTGTAGGTTCTTAATACACTTGTAATTAAAAATATAGCCTCACTTTTTTTGTAACTGACAGAGATGAACCAATTTTAAGATATTTTTACGATGTAAAATTACGGTTTTAAGGTACTACTTGATATTAATTACGCTACATCAAAAAAAAAATATTTTTCAAAAAACAAGTTTGCCGTAACTGTATCTATTTTTAAACGTTTTTTGAATCACAAAACATCATAAGTAGGATTTTAAAGTAATTACACGTGTATTATGTACCTACACGTGTAAATATAAATACACTTGTTTAAGCATGAATAATTTAACTCCACGTGCAAGACGGCGTGTACATACACGTGCAACAGAGGGCTCTTATACGAACCAAAATGGTGACATAACGAATCGAATCGAATGTAGAGTGTAAAACGATCCAAAACTGAACTGTGATAGAACCTCGAATGTTTGGAAGTGAAAGCTACGATTACTTCTTGAAATGAACCTTTGAAAGGTTATACGTTAAACATCACTAGAGGCTAATCCAAAACTCGCCATTTTTTTATTAGATAATTCTGTAAAACTTACAAAAACCTACGGTTGTCTCATGTAACTATTTTAAAATCCTTTTTGATTCGATATTGTCCTAAATTAGTTGTGCCGAAAATAAAGTTCCATTCATTTTCTCAAGACTTCATAAATATTTTACTCTCACTGCAGGAACAACATAATAAAATAAAAATGACTGTAATACTATTTTAAATTTAACAATTGCTCACAAGTTCTTTTTCAATAAAACAATTAATTATTTAAGGAGTCCCAAAATTCACGCCAGAAGTAAATTTTTTAGTTAACTTTGCTGGCACATTTATTTCTTTTTTTTTGACATTTCTATGACCGTTCCGCAAAAATGTAGCTGAATTTAGGTGATACAGTTCTCAAAAAAAAAACCAAACAGTCATCAATATGAAAATGAAATGCATCGGTGAAAATTGTTTTGTTCGAAAAATCACAGTCAAACTTCCATTATTTGTTCAAACTTTTGCTTAACAATGAAAACGCGTTGTTCTTTTATGTAGCGTAGAATTTCATGTAGAATTTCAAGTTGTAATATGATTATTTATTTTTAAATTTTCGATAAGACAACAACAATAGAGTGATTGTTTATCAGCTGATGCATTACAAATTAAAACTCTTTTGTTTTATATCGAATTTCAATAAAACAATTATATATATTATTTAAATTCCTAATTTGTTACTGTACACGTAGTATTGAAGCATCTTAAGGTTAAATTTATTGAATTTATGAATAAATCAGATAAATTTCATCTTATATGCTTTTTTTTAAGAAATTATAATGGTCGGATATTCAAGGTTAATGTCTTCAAGTGAAGATTAAAGGTCAAACATCATTTTTGTATACAATTTTTTGAGAAGGGAAAACAAATTTTTATCCTAGAAATGTAAATTGAAATATTATGTTATTAAATTTATAATCATGATTTTCAAGTTCAACAAAATAATGATTTATTATTCATGACGATTTCTTCCAATCCCTGTCTTTCTAATTCGATTCTCGACCTACATATACATATGTAATTGAATTGGTGAAATATCAAATTAGCACGAATTTATCTGAAGATTGGTTTTGAAGGCAATTTATTAACCTATCACCATATCTCTCAAATGACAAACTGGGAATTCTTTTGTTTGTAATGTAACTCGACATAATTTTTGTTTTAACATTTAATTTAATTTTCAGTTGGGATTTTGATCCAAATGTGCAGGTTTTTCTTAGCAAATAGAACACAAAATGAGTTTCACTTTTTTTTTTTTTAATTGTGAGAGTGACATTTTTTTAATACCTAAAAATCGATATTGTTAATTTTAAAGATTGAGAAGAATGCTTCTCTATTCAAGTTTAAGTTTATGTTATATAATTTGAGGAGTAAACAGATGTTTTAAATTTGAGATATTTAATTTTACTTATAGTTCACTTTGATGCCCAATTTTGTGTAGAATTCTTACACTCATTTAACTTCTCCTCCGGTTGCAACGATCAGTGTCTTGGATATGGCGTAGGAAAGCAAATCGTTTGCAAAATTCTAATTCGTAGCTATGTTGGGTTGAGATTGATCCAACGTTAAGATGTTGTAGAGGTATGGTCCCAGTGTTCACCCTGGGGCAACTTCAGCTCTGATTTTTCTAGTTGTTGACTGTTTGCAATCTAGACGAAGAACGACTTAGAATTAAGAAAACTGAAAATTATTTTGATGAGTAAACCAGAAAAGAAAAATATGGTTGGCTGGTGTATTAGTCCCCATATACAGATTTTGTTGAAAGCTTTCTCTATAGTAAGGAACATTCAACTGCAACCTGATAGCCATTGAAGGTGCTAACAACGGTCATGCTGAAATCTCATGAGTGGATGTAAAGTTGAGTGTTTCTCCCAAAATCAAAACTGAATATCAGGGATGATGTTGTTAGTGGTGCAGAACGCCTTCAGCCTCCTAAGAATAAGTCCTTCAAAGAAACGGTGTTCCTATCGACTTTCTTCGGTATCGGCATTATTTTAGCCATCTTTTCGATAAATAGCAGTTGATGCAGTTATTGAACAGGATCGTCAGGAATAGCCCCATGACTAGGAGAAAATTCCTAATGATGCAGTTAGATATCACGTCTGTTCTGGTTGTCCACTATATGATTAATTCGGCTACTGGTACTAATGTTCACCTACATTCATTTTCTTTTGCTGATTATACTGTTAATTTCCTTGAATGTAACGGGTCCTGGTGGTTTGATATTTTGCAGCCTTTTTTGGAACTGTTTGTTGTTGGAATGTTTCTAATTTGCGTATACATTATGGTTCACTCTTCACCATTTGATAGTTGCTGTTCGCAGTGTTCCAATCCTTCTGTTAGAACCTTTGCAATGGCTGTCGATGATCCTTAAGTCGAACAATCTCTTCTTATACAATGATTTCAAGCAAGAGTGGATTTTTTAATTTTTTAGTAATAAAATTTTTCTTTACAAGGCAGCAGTAAACTACCAATTTGCGAAGGACTTCAGATAATACTAGAAATAATTGTCAGGTCGCAAATAATCAAAATCTACTAGTGCGAAATGTACGAAATGTATACTGGCACATGCTTGTATAACTATCTGAATTTCTATAGAAATATTTGTTGCCATGTCATGTTTTTTATTTAAATAAATAAGCAAGGTCAGCACATTCATATGCCCTAGTTAAATGCTTTGTATGAACGTCCTTAAAATTTTCGTCAACTTTGTGTAAACATCCGATAGTAACAAAGATTTTTTTTTATTGTCTTTAATAAATATTTTATGATATTTACTTTTTTCATACAACAAACAACCCCTTTAAGACCATAAAACAATGGTATTATAGAAAGGTTAAACCATAAAAACAGAAGGATGTTAAAATAACATCGTTCACACTTCTATAGTATAACACAATCATTCCAAATATTCCGAAGTGAAGATAAAACAAATAAAGCTACAATATCATGCTCTAAAGTGCACGTGTACCTACTTCTCTTTATTATGACAAAATTTATCTTCAATCAAAACCAAAATCTGAAGCTCATCTCTAAGGTAGGTAGGTATGTAAAAAAAAATCATCCATTGAAAGAAAGTAATTAATCCTATGAAACTTGGTTTCCAAAAATAATACACAGGTATCCAAAAATAACTCTCTAACGAACAATTTTTCACCTTCCGTCGGCTTCGTCGGTTGGCCACATTAACAGTAACCCATAAAAGCTTTCTATGTTTTTACTCATATTCATTGATAAGTCGAAGGATTGTATATACATATAGTTAGCTTGTAACCAATATTCCCTGTATCTGCTCTTTTTCCCAAGTGAGCTCAGTATGATGATGGGGCTCCCAGTTCAAATTCACCAAATCAACCCCGCGTCTATATTCCTTAACAAATTATAGAGGTTTAAGTACATGAAGTCAAGATAGTAGGAAATTTGATGTTCTCTTTTCAAAGGGCCCTCAAATGCTTTTGCCTCATTTTAGGGTAATTTCTAGCTCGAAGACTGGAGGACTCTAAAAGTCCTTTATGTTTTTTGACGCTCCAGAGAGAGAGAGAGTGAAAAGTAATACGAATTGATAAAGGTACTAGGTAGTATAAGGTGTTATGAAACCAATATTTTTACGTAAGATATTATAGTCAGTCACTGGTTCACATCAGGATCCCTGCCATCATTGAGCGAGAACTATATACACAAACAACAATGAACCATGAGAGAATTTCCGAGGAGAGAAAAGCTTTGTAGCATTCTTATCACAGTTCAATTTCCCCAGGTTTTTCACGATAAAGCTCCTCAAATTTGCTCCCTTTTTTTTATTTGTACTTTTACCCGGTCTCCACCTCAAGGATATATGTACAGCAGAGGTGATAGTATGCCAGAAGAACAGGACTTGGCGTCAGGCGCAGAAAAGCTCTTCAGTATTAGTTGTGAAGTCGTGTGTTATGCACAGCAACGTGCTCCCCAAATAATACAACGTTTCCTCTCTTTTTTGAACGTTTATTTTTTTTGCTATCTTCGGTGGTCTGTCCTTCAAAGGATTTTTCTATAAAATTAAAAAAAAAAAATAATATTTATCTAAATATTTTCAAATACCAAAATTTGGTGTATTGTTAAGTGCTTAAGTGTTATTGGTGGTGACAGTGATTAAGGAGTTATCTTAAAGAAAAAAGTAATTGGTAATGCAAAGAAAAAAATTAATGTGATTTTTCGTTCTTTTGCCGGTTGCTCCTTTAAAAAGTAAAAAAAAAATCTTTAAAAATTAATATGTTTTTTTTTTGTTGCAAAAGAATTGCTTTTTGGCTAAGCTACCACTTACGGAATGAACACATCAATAAAAAGGACATTTTTTGAAGGATACTGGTTGCCTTTGATGCATGTGGAAACTTTTTGGGTAACAAGTAGAGGTTATGTGACGTAAAGTGGTTGTGTTCTCTTTGTGCTTTGCTATAAAAAAAGTGATGGATGATTTTGGGATCCTTAGAATATAGGCAATAAATGCCTTTTACCAAAAGCATATATAACTGAAGGATACTTTTGTATCCTTTTGCTGTATGACATGATAATTTATCAATTCTTCGTTATTATCTATGCAAAGGCAATGAAATCCCACTGTGAGAATGTATGTAGTAAGATTTTATTAAAAGTCAGCCACCATGACGCCACTTTCTTTCTCCCTACTTTTTTCTTTTTTTCTTTATATCCTGTGGCATACACATACCCGCATCTTCACCAGCTATAACCTTAAAACCAAACCAACGAACCAACCACCCACACACTTTGTACCGTGAACTCTAGGAGCAGAAAATAAAAAAAGAAGCAATAGGAAAACTTACCGAAAGGCAAAACACTGTTATATCATCTCACGACGTCGACGATGACGATGACGACGATGTACGAGAGCAAAAGGATATTAAATATGAGCGAGAAAAAGGACTACTGGCAGAGCCAGAGCCAGACCCAGTGCTACTGCCAGCCATAGACTTTGTTCCTCTGTTTATTTCGTGTGTTTTGTCGTCCTTTCCCTTCCCGTTTTTATTTTTTTTCGGGGGTGTTACGTAATTTTCTGCGTTTTACATATAAAATCTTCAATCGTTGAGGACTAAACACATATAGGGTTAGGTTATTGAGGGGCATTTGAGTGAAACGGGGGGAAGTAGGTATAGAAGAGAAAGTTTTTATTTTTTTTTTGTCCTTAAAAATTCGCTTCGACTCTCGACTGCAGGAGCCGGAATTTTTGCTGCTTGGCTGATAGGCACATTATCGTCTGATCCTTGTGTATATATGAAAATGGTAGAAATGGTAGTTGTTGTTCTTGAAAGAAAAATGTTTTTGTTTTCCACCGTTGATGTCGTCGTATCCTGGCCTTATGAATGCTGCTGTCGTCCTTATGGTTATTATTTTGTTTTGCTCAGTTGGATTTCCTTGCTGGTATTATTTTTTTTTCTTTTTATTTGTCTAGTAATAGGCTCATTTTCATTTGCACACACACATATCGTTTTTGGGAGTAAAGTGGTGCTAAGGGTTGGGGTTTTTGTAATATTATTTCCTACATAATACAAAAAAAAAATAAAGAACTAAGATTGTTTTGGTCCATATGCCTATTTAACTGTTTGCGGTTGTTAGCGTTGATTTTAATTTTTTGCTTTTTTCTCGTATGTACAAAGATACTAGCAGCTATTACTTGCTCTTATAAAGTTTTTTCTTCTTCTTATTTTTTTTTTCTTTCGAGTTTTGGTTTTATTTTTTTTAAATAAAAATATAAAATTGCGGGGTAATTGTTTATACAATATGCATCCAATGTACGAGTAGGTATAATGTATTTGTAGGAGAAAATGAGGCACGTATGGACACATTGTTTTTTATGAACAAAAATATCAACTAATTTTGTTCTCCGTTGGAAAGTTTGTTTTTATTGAAGGGTTTTATTTGAAAACCCTAAAAAAGTTTTCTGTATATGTACCTATAGGAACTATTATTATGGAAACAAACACAATTTTACTCAAAACATTTGCATCTCATATAGAACCTGATTTAAATCTTCAACATTAACTTTTAACGTTTTTAAGAATCTTAAAAAAAGTTTTAGGTCAATAATATTTTCCTACTTCAGGCTTTAAATGAAAGTTGTGCAAACCAAAGTTAAATATGTTCTCATCCTTCATTAATGCTTTGAAATCAGGATTGAATTTTGATTTTTGTGTGCATTTTAATACATTTAAACTATGATTAAACAAATTTAAGTTTTTTTTTAATACATATTAAAAAACCACATTATTTCGAGAATCATTTAATGATTTAAAAAAAATTCATTGTTTTTTTTTTACAAAAAGCTACCATTTTATTAGAAAAAAAATTCCGAAAAAAATTAATAAATGGTAATTTTTGAATTTCGATTTTATGAAAAACGGTTCGACTTGTTTGTATAAATTTTTTTTATAGAAAATGTCTCGAAATTTTTAAAACAATTCCAAAAATTTTACAATTTTTTCTTTTTAAAAAAGTTAAAAAATTTTTTTCCTCAGAACTTATAATAATGCGAAAACGGTTTAGTTTTTTAACATTATCTAACAGATTTAAAACACAAATTATTTTTATAACCAAAAATAACGGTACTTCCCATACAAATGTTTAAGAACAAGTAACGGAAATTTCATTTTTTTTTAAACAACCGCTACGATTTTGATAAAAAATTTTACGATCGTACTTATATCAGTACGATCTACCATGTTATTAAAAAAAGATTTATCGATCGATTAAAGATGGTATCTCTCTCAGAACCATTTTGTTTCATTATCTGCTAAACCGATGTTAATAAAATTTTTTACATTAAAGCTTCTTATAAGTTTGAATAATATTGCATATCAAAATCTTGAAAACAAATTTTGGATTCAAAAAAAAATAATAATTTAAAAATAATTTTTTGAATATTCGATATTTCGGAAATATGTAAATGAATTTTTTTTATAATTTTTTTAACTCCACATTAATAAAGGCTGAAAAATTGCATACAAATTTTTTTTTTTAACGTTTAAAAAATTTTATATAGGTATAAAAATAATTTTTTAAAATACCGGTCCAACGATTTTTAAAGTTTTTTCCCATAAATTGAGATCTGTTTAAGAAATCAGAGGTATATATATCGCTGTTGTTTAATCACTTTATTTCTAATTCCATTAATTTTTTAATAATTGTTTAGTGAAACCTGTAAGTCTCATGGATATCATGTGCAACACGGGGCTATATTGTTTATATTTTTGTACTCACATAATAATACCTTAGACTAAACTTCGTTTTTGGAAGGTGGCATAAACATAAGTTATTTATTTGTTTTATAATCAGACCAATAGATCTAAATTATTCAGACTATAAAACCACAATGTGGTCGCACATAAGAGCAAGTTCGTGTGACCCAGTCGTGCATTTTATTTCTTAAGTTGTCTTAAATTGTTAACAAGTGAAAAGTACAAACTGTAATGGGAAACAAATTGAAACAAATTTTCACTAGAACTTTACTTCGTTCACCTTGAATTTAAGGTATGTACATTGTACAATGTACATTTAGTTTTATAAAATAACTCACTCTTTTTCAAATTTCGACAATTTTATAACCATAACTTCTTTTTGGCTAAGGATGTAAGTTTTAATTAGATTATGAAAGATTTATGGCCATGAAATACAAAAACTCCAGACTTAGACTTCGATTTGGAGAATTAAGTCTTTATTTATTTAAAAACAAAAAAACGATCCTGAGAGGAAAACTGTTGCTTTTACAAAAATCCCTAATCATCTAGAATGGAAAAATTTTACACAAAAACAATTAATAATATTGCACTATATTTTAAATATTATTTAATTGGGTAAGTGATATTTTCCAAAAAGCCATAATCTAATAAAAAAAAACCAAAACTAAAACCTAGTAAAGACAAAATCCCCAAGATAAAATTTCTTGAAGATAAAAACCCCAGAGAAAATCTCCAAAAGGAGATGTGCAAGTAGTGACTCAAAAACATAAAAAGGGCTAATTAAAAAAAAGTTTAAAAGTTTTACAACAATAGCCCCATTTTATTAGGTATAGGATTGCACTTTTTTGGGGATTTCATCCGATTGAAATTTTGGTTATGGAGGATTTTGTATGTTTCCCGATTTAAAAATTTATTATTTACATTGACTGCTGTTTTCTTTGAAATCTTTACTTGAAGTATTGTTTTTGTTATCTTTTGTTTTTTTAGTGATTAGGTATTTAGTTATTTTTTAATAAAAATTTCACAAAGTAGCATTTATTTTCAGTTTTAATAACGGAATTTCCGGGTTTTCTAGATTTTGGGTTTTCTAAATTCTGGGCTTACTGGATTTGGGGATTTCGGGATAATGATTTGTCTGGATTATGTGATTTTGCCTCACTCCGGAATTTTGACAAAAATTTGATGAAGACTTCGAACGTATCGTGTTAAAATGTTTCACATTCTGACTTAACTTAAAAACAATAAATAATAATATGAAAGTATTCTTATTTTACGGATTGGGTCGACAAAAATCAACCAAATTTTTAACAACTTTTGTTATGTGCATTTTTTATAAAAAGTTATTCAAAAAATTGCCAACGAAATTATAGTGGGTGGTCGTAAAGTGCACCTTAGACACCTTATGACTTTCTCTAACGATTTAATAATTAAAAACTGCTTTTCTTATTTTTCACATTTCAGTACATACATATTTACGTAGATTAGGTAAATTCTGATTGCACTATTCCTTATGTATGTATTGATCATCTAACTTACTCACTAAGAAGATGTAACAGTTCGGTCAGAAGCATTTATTCATTCCTTAGCTTAAGGTCTTAATATACAAAATAGTTCAAATAGGGTAAGACAAACACTCAGTCCTATCCCATTTCAACTATTTACTGGCCTTAGTTTAAAAACTTTTGGGATATTGCTTTGATCAGGCTTTAAAGGTTAAGAGATATACATTATACACACTAGCTATAAAGCTTAAACCGTAGTGATCCAGGATCTATGATGTCAATTATTGCTTTCAAAGTCTGCAAAAAATTTCCTATGGCTGTTTATAAATAATCAGAAGCAGAAGACCTTCTTTTATCTACTGAACTTTGTGAGAATTTGAATTAATAATATAAGTCGAACAATATTGAGTATGTGTGATAGTATTTGATCATTTATTTTGTCTAATTTTATTAAGAATTTGGGCTTGATGATCAGTGAAGATGATGCAATTAATACAAAAAAAAACAGAAAAAAACGTATTCATGCTTTGCCCGTTTCTCCGGTTATTTTCCGGCTTCTTCAGGGGCAGTTTTGACCCCCTACTACAATTGTAGCGTTCTTACTACATTTTTTGTCACTACGTACAATCGCAAAATATTCGTAAAACGCTATAATAATTTAAAATTTCATATCGCACCTTGTGTTTGGCCCTTAGTAAGGACCACCAGTACCTTTGTGTAAACGCACCAAAATCAAGAAAAAAAAATAATTTTGAAACCTGCAAAACATCATCAAACTTAAACAATTTTAAATGGCTCGGAAAACTTTAAGTAGATTTTGTTGACTCGATTTGGAGCTGGGTTTTCAGTTTATGGTTTTTATATTGTTGTTTTGATTAAATTTTTTTTTGTATGATTTTGTTTGATGTCCGAATGTTCAGATAAACTTTTTCTTAACATAATGCAATACATTATATAGAAATCCACATACATTTGTAAAAAAAAATAAAAAACTATACAAATTGGCAATAACTATTATTTTATTAAACTAACCGCTAAAACTTTTGACTGAAAGGTTTAAGTTATATCTTTTAACAATTCTTATGTTATCTTTATTATTTTTAAATCATTGGTTTTTGTTGTTGAAACTCTTGAATTATCGTTGCATAAAGCATTTATTGTATATTTTTATTAAAAAAATTACGAGTCACTTCGAAGTAATCGACAATGTACTGCATTTTAAATCTGCGGCGCTACATTTTGAACCAGTTGGGGGGACAACACTGTTCATGAGTGATGTTTATTTAGCTTTAAAACGAAAAACAACTTTGAATATATTTGTACATAGGTACATATGTAAGTCAACCGTCATTTAATAACAATATATTTTTTCTTCACTTACTTTTTTTGTTGAGTTATACTGATTACATTTAAAATTGAAAATAATTTTTGTATTTGGTTTTAAAGCTAAATAATTACTTCACCCCTAAAGAAGCCGAAAAATAACCGGAGAAACGTTGGAAAAATCATGAATTTTTTTTTATTAAGTGCATCATCTTCACTGATCATCAAGCCCAAATTCTTAATAAAATATTGAGTATTAATTGCAAAAAACTATCTATATCAATAACGAAAGTGCAGTTTAAAAAATACCCTTTTTTAGAAGATCTATAAATCCAAAAAATACACTTTTTACTTTGCAGAAAGTGTGCGTTGACGAATTTAGAAAACAGTTAAAATTAAACAACGCCTTTGTGGTAGCATCGAAAAATGCTCCACTTCTTCCCTATAGAGATTTATATTAAAACAAAATGTTTCTAGAGAAATGGGGACAAGTTCTTGTAGTTGTCCTTGTAACTGACTGAGTAGCTCGCTGATGTTGAAAGAAAAGATGAGAGAAAAGGGTTATAGTTAGAATTTACATTAAATTCAGCAGGACGACTTATAACTGTGCAATTCATATAGAAATCAACCAGTGAATAGAGCTTCTGGCAGGATACACGTACACATGTATACCTGTGAATGTATACATAAATATGTGTTGGAGTAGATAGTTAAATGATGTTTACCTACATTGTCTCTTTTAATAGTTTTTTTTCTTTTCTTGTATTATACTTTCATAAGAAGAGAGCATAGAATGAAATGTTTTTCAGCACTTTTTTTAAATCTTTTTGTTTTGTTACTTTGAAGTGAATGTATAGTATGTATGTATGTTGGTATTCAAATGTTTGTCTAGGAAAATATAATATGCATTAACATGAGTTGACATTCTGACAGGGTTGAATAGGTATTAAGGTTAATGAGGATTAGGTATATTTTGTTCTACTTTTTGTAAGTTAAAAACTTTCTTGACTTTGAATTATGTCATTTCTAAACGTAAAATTACTTGTATAACAGATAAATTTTAAATGAATTAAAGATTAAAGAACCAAAATTTAAACATTCTTTTTTTAAGTTTAAAATTATCAAAAATAGAAATGGTTGGGTTATATTTTTTATTTATTTAACATCCATTAGAGATACTGAAAATCTTCAGTTAGGTTAAAAGAAAGTTAAAAATAAAAGAATGTTGAATAAATTATTGGTACATCAATGAATATATAAGCAAGTAATGTAATATAATATAATTTAATAATTTAAAAAGAACAACAACAAATTATTTTATAAAGTAAGTCAACTTTAACGAAAATTAAAATCAATACTATTTGATATAAGATTTTTTCTCTAACACAGCGCGTTAAAGGTTTAATGAGTACATTGTGTACCCTATTTTGATTTTGACAAAACAAAAAAAGTTCTCTTAGCTGTCGAGATGGCGCATAAATGTCAATCAAAGATAAAAATGTTGGGCATTTAATATGAATTGTTAAATATCATTTATAAACATCAACGAAAAAACTTTGCGTCTATTTACAAGCGACTGAATATTAAGAAGTTGACATCTAGTTGAGTACTAGTTAGTGTCGATTTTCCAACCATACCATATTTCCATATTGCATACCTTATAAAGCTTTCTTTTGAATATTTTCAATTCTATTTGAATGTTGTAGTGTGGATTGCATATCACACAGCAATATTCTAAAATTGACCTAACGTAGGAACTGTATTTAAATGTGTATGGATCCTTAAAGTATTTTGAGTTGCGTTTGATAAAACCTAACATGGAGTTTGCTTTGGCTACAAGCAAACGTGTTTAATAAAATTTAATTTAGAGTAAAAACTACAAATAGGTCTTTTTTTTCCGATACTCTTTAGAGAACATGGCTCTCAATTTTGTACTAAAAAAAACACAGGTGAAAAATTGCGACAGAAAGAAAAAAATGACATTTAGAGACGTTTACGAATAATTTTGTAACTATATGCCATTTTGTAATTTCATATTGTAAGAGAAAACAATCATCTAAACAAATAAATCCGAAGAATTTTTAATCATCAGATCATATAAATAAAAATTGAATACGGCCTTTTAGGTAAGATATTAACCATTTCAACATAAAACCTAATCTTTTCAATTTATTAATCAAAATTATGTGATTGGCTTACATATATAAGTCCACAAATCAACTGTGGATTTTTAACCCACCTTGCTATGAAATTCTTGTCAACTTCTAGAATATCGGTTATAGATTTTTGACCCACTTAAGCTGCGTTCTTTAGGGGATAATTTTTTATTTGGTACAACTATATACATATCTAATATCTTTAACCGCAAACTGAAAAAAAATCAAAATAATTACAAAATAATTGTATGTGTACACTTGAAGTTCAGTTATACAAAAATTTTAAATTAATTATTGCATTATTTGCATTAAAAAAAAAAATAACATTTACAAACATTCAAATGCTTCATACTGAAAAATTTAATTTTACAAGTTATGATGCTCGCAGGCACCACAGATTTATTAAAATACATAATCACATATTTATAAGCAAAAAAAAAAAAAAAATTACAACAGAATAATTTCAAAGTCACCTTACTTATTTTTGTTGAGTGGATTAGAGTGTGAAAAAATCAAAAGTTAATATACTGAATAAATTTTTTTTTAAATATTAAAAAAATATCCTGAATAAGCATGAAAGAGTAAGAAATCATCACATTTTTTGATTAAGTTCAGCTCATTGATTTGACAAGTTATCAGGTAGTCATGCTGAAAGGATCTAAAATAATGTCAGTATACCAAATACATGGATATTATAGTTTGTCACACAAAGGCACTGATAAAGACTACCTACAGCATATTTCTCCTTGTATGATTTAAAACAAGCCGAAAATGTATGAAGAATTTAAAAAAAAATACACAACTAAAAACAAATTTGTTTTGTTCATAATTAATAATTCTATAGATAAAGTTCACTATGGCGTATGTGGAACATTTTTTTAAAAGTCATATGTATAATCTATCGTGAGTTCTTTGCAATGGGTTAAAGGTATAGCCAACTCTGAAATATATTATGGCTAGCTACCACATTACGAATATTGCAGATAAGTACATCAAGGCTGGTATTGCAGATACCGCTGTAACTGGATAGAAAAATGCTATTATTGGGTAATTTCGGATAAGCCGCGTAATTATAATTATAATAATAATTACGCGGCTTATCCGAAATAACCCAAATAATGTCAATAAACAACCGCAAAAGCCTAAAAAGTTATATAGATAATTGTTAATCGAGAATTAAAATACAATTTTCGAATTTCAAGGTCAATTTGTGAGAAAATATAAGATTTTTGTATTCATTTTATATTTTAAACTACGCAGCACCTATATTCTACAATCAAAAGATACGAAACCAAAATAAAAGGAAAATGATAAAAATGCACTTAATTCCAAGTCGACTTATAAGCAACCGGTGATTTTTTTTAATACACGGTTAAAAATGTTGGTGTAGTTTTTAATATTTTTTGGATTACATATATGACAACATCAAAAATGTATTAAAGTTTAATACATCGCAAATATTACATTTTTACTTTTAATAAAAAAATTATTACATTTTATAATAGAACTTTATTAGAAAAAGAGAGGAAATAAATTGAGGAAATTTCTCACAAGGAAATTTCTCACAGAGAAATTTTTCACAAGAAAATTTTCTCTCAAAAGGAAATTTCTCTTGAGAATTAATGCAACACAGAAAATATTATGAATACATACTCGTAATTCGTAATAGCTATAATAATGAATGTGTATTTTAAGTAGTGTAAGAGTACCTACCTATTTATCTTTGTATGTCAATTTATTTCCATTTGGGAATAATTATTCTTATTTTTTTTTATTATAATAACATTCTTTTCTCCATCGTTTTTCAGAAATGAGAATAGAAATCTTATTGCGATTGAAATTTTGTCTACTAATTAACATATTGTGCCTCGAAAAACTGCAAAGCGCCTTCAAAATAATGCATATTTAAATTTTTTTATTTTTATTTAACTTAATAATACAATATTAATAAATTTTAATCTTGGTTGTATTAAAAAGTGACGCAGTCTGTTCAATATGTTCATATTCAATATGGCTGACAAAAAAGAGCATCGAAGCAAAAAAAAGGCGAGGAGGTATTAAAATGTAATCAAAAATGATTAGAAAAATTCTCGTATTTGAAATGGCAACTGAGAGAGAAATTTTCCCTCTCTACAAGGGATATGTTTTATTCTTTTGGGTTAAAATCGACTCTTTTTTGTATTACAAATGATATTTTAATACAAAAATATTAGAATGTAATAAGAATTGATTAGAATTTTTTTTTTAATATTTCCCTAGTATTAAAATGTAATATTTGTTGTATTGCATACGGCTGTAATACAAGAGCTGTATTAAAAAATACCCCAGAATTTTTAAACGTGTATTGAGAAAATAAGAAAAAAAAGTATTTTAAAAACAGGAAATGGAAATGTCTGTTAATTATTATTAATTGTTTCTTGAAAGCAAAAAAAATTAAAACACTCTTATTTAGTTCAAAAAAAGTTTGATAAAACTTTGAAAGAAAGTTACACTCTACTAAACTTCCTAACAACGTCTATTGATTGCATTTTTTTCAAATACAAAAAAAAAAAAACCATTAAGTTTCTGCGCATTCACAAATTAATTTTTTTTAAAGATTCAGTCAACTACGAAACTTTATTATTTTAATAATTTTTGCTTACTCACGAATTTCCAATTAGTTGTTAAAAAATTGTTTTTGAGTCAACAATTTTTAAATCAGAAATTTTGTTGCCTTTTTTGTTATCCTTCTTTAAGGACATACATTATTTTCGTCAGGTAATGCCTTAAACTACTAATTCCAAATTGACAAATTTTAATGGTGAGCAGAAAAACCATACAAACGTTTTGAACAATAAATAAATAAATTATTTTTAGTACTTTTGACTTTGAAAATATTTTTTTTTTAACTTTCAAGGTTAATCGCGAATGTTTAGTAATAAAGAGCAAACAAGTTATATAGTTTATTGAGAAATAAAAAGTTACTTAAATATATTAACAGATGAGGCCAAGGCATAATAGAATGCTAAAATTCCTAATTTTCTAGGTTAATCTGACGTCATATACTTCTTCATTGAAACTTCATAAATATGTACAATTATTTTATTTTTATTCTTTTATTGGGGAGATAAAATTCTAGTTATGAACGAGTTTGACCTGAATTGAGTCACGTGTTTTCAATGTGTGTTTTAAGAGGATTAAACATACAAAGAAATGTAACCGTTTTTGTATGAATATCGTAGGTACTATAGTTGGACTTGAACAATAAAGATAATTAATATTATAATAATCTTGACACATAGAAAATGCAATACCCATTTATCATTTATCTTTCATCATCTTCTTTTGGATAATATTTCATTAAACTTACGTTTTCGTTAAAATCAGATGATATACAGTTTATGAATTATTCTCTCCTAAAACTCACAAGTATTCTACAAACCCTCTTCCATACCCTCAAACAACACTTTTATGAAATCCACTCACCACAGTATTACCTCCACATTCATATAACAAAATCCTGTACCCACATAGCTGTATGTGAGTAGTTGATGGAATTGCATCTTTTGCTTTTTGCACTGATGTTCTTCATCCATGTCTTGTCAGAGAAGAAATTTGTTGCTTTTATTGCAATAAAATATCTTGAGGTTTCTTTTTTTTTGTAACAGAACGAAAGCGCTGTTCTTGGCAGAAAGTTTGACTATTTGATTTTTTTATTTTGAACTTGTCGGTGAAGTATATAGAATGTGGTGAAATATGATGGTATAGAGAGAAGAATGCAACAACAATTTAGGAAAAGTTATTTTTTTTCTTTAAAATTTAATTTTTTGTACGAAGCTGAAGTTCGAGAAAATTGAAACTTACAAATTGATATTCTTGACTTACATTTTTTTTGCGGATTTTGAAATTTAATATTTTTTGAAAAAATAAGTTTTATCTTACGTATTTGTTTGGCTTAGGTAACAGAAAAAAGTTATTTGTTGTTTAGCAAGTTCACACGTTTTTAAATGTACATATATAGGTTGTAATGGTACAGGTTCAGTGGATAAAGTCCTTGACCTTTGACAGAAAATCAACCATGCGTTCTCCTGTTTTATTTTCCTTTGCAAGCGGTCTATAATTTTTGAGTTTGGTATAACTTAAAAATAAATTTGAAGAAATTTTGAAAAGTTATTTCTTTCATTAAAAATAATTTATTATAAAAGTTTTGTGTTAATTTTTTAAATAGCCTGATTAGATTTTAGCAGTATCTCTAAACAATTTTCTAATTTTAAAGAGCTTAACTACATTTTTTAATTCTTATAATTTTTTATCTAATACCATACTACACATATTTTCTTAATTAATTGCAACTTCTACACTTAACACAATGATAGATATTTTGATGCCCTAATTTCAAATCTGACCACAGAAATGTTCAATAACATCATATTTTTCGCCACACTTTAATTTACTTTAAATGAACCGTTAAAATACCGTTTGTACGCTATATTTTGAGATTTGAGATTTTATAGCAAATCCGTGATTGTGGTGCTACAGAAAAAAAATCCTTTGTTTAAGAAAATATATTTTTCGAGTTTGATATATTTTTTAGTTTAAGAAAATATTATATTTTTCGAAAAATTTAAAATAATCTGCTATTAATTTTTGTTTATTTCCATTAGTAGGAAAATGTATACAAAAAATTAAATGTAAGGTCGAAAACTTGCTCTTTTATTTTTATATACATATATAGTTAAATAGGAGCTTAAACAATTAAGAATTTATTAAATCTGAAAACACTAAAAAAAGTAAAGTACAAAAAAATTGATCTTTGTTGCAAATGTTTTTATTTAAAAAGAATTATTTTCAACATTTTTTAAATGCAATATTGTTTAAGCTACATTAAGAAGTTACAAATTGTAAAATTATAAAAAATTGGTCAACTCATTAAAAAGTCATACATGAATAACTTAAAAACAAGTCAATTTTCTCAACAAAAAAAACGTCAAAACTGAATTTCATAATGTAATTTTTGTTTGCAAAAACGTAAAATGCTAGTTTCTTACAATCACTTTGATCATTTAGAAAAAGTAAACTTTCTACTTTCAACTTAAAATCGTTGAAGCCGTTTTCGAGAATTTAATATAAGTTAAATAAAATAAATAAATAAAAACAAAATTTTTGTATGGCAGATGAACTTAAACAAAAATTCGAATTCCTCTTCCAGGGAATCACATAGAAATGGTCTATATCAAATTTGAACTACATCGGTCCATCGGTTTAGGCTATATCTCAAATTACAGTGGATCAGCATTGCCACACAAAAATAAATTACCTTGTCTCACTTTCTGAAAAACTTTGCTTTTTTTGTGCCATATTAAAAACAACATAAATTCGTCTATTTTGTTAAAAAAAAACAATAATTCAATACTATTATGGGGTGTAATACAACTAAAAATTAATAGACATTCATTTTCTCTTTTTTTGTATATTGTCAAAAAAATAGTTTCTATCCATTTTTAAACATTTGGATAAATGTTCATTAAATTTCGTCAAAATTAGCTTAATTTTGAGTAAATTTTATTTTATTTATATTAAATTTTTTCGTGCCCCAAGGAAATTATAGTGTTAAAAAATCACAAGCGTATCATGTCGACAACGGATTTCTCCAACATCGTAGTGTTAATTTTGATTACAACGTTTACACGAAACCAACACTTGCCCTTACAGAGTAATAAAAATTTACAGATTTCACTCATAGAGTAACTATGGGGACATTGAAAATGACTTGTGTTAGCTCGATAAAATAAAAACATGAATAATCTTGGTGATTTCTAATTTGTATCCTATAGTTGCACCAAAACTTCTAAAGATGTCTAAGAAACCATTCTTCAGTCTGAAATTACAATATGTAGATATTTTTAATGTCAAATCCCAGTTGGCGGTTAAATTAATGTTGTTCAGTTCAGTTTATTTAATCACGGCGTTGATGTTGAAGAAATTCAAATATTTGCTCAATTTTGCTCAAATGGATTTACAAGTCTCTCAACTTATTGAACTATTTATATGTAGGCAAGTTATTTGATTTACTGTCAAAGTGAACCCTTTTTAACGCGAGACCAAATTTATAAATAATTTGATGTGTAGCTCAAACTCAATGCAAACCTGATTTACCTAATTGTTTTTAGGTATTCTATAATATTTTGCATTTTGAACTCATCTTTTAAAAATTTAATAAACTCGAGTCGTTTAATTTCTTAAGACAATATTAATGGTTTTGACAGTTAAGCAATATTCTTTTATCTGAGTATATGAAAAGCAAAGCACCAATTAAGTTGACAGCTGAGTTGACAACCAAATTGAATCTTTTTTTTTCATTTGAGGACCTTAAGGTAGAACTGTAATAGTCAGAAATTGTTGGAAGAAAATTCTCTCAGTTCACTTACGCATGGAGCGGTCGGTGAGCGCTCTTCACTTCCGAAAGCAAAAGTAAAAAATTTTTCGAAACGAAGCGAAACTCAATTATGGGCACGTCATATGAATTCTTTGTATTCGTTTCGTTTCGTACGACCACTTAGGTCGGCATCCGACTATTATAGTTCTACCTTTAACCTTGAACATCTGAACATTTGAACTAACAGGGCTATTCTGGCGTTGTGAGGGCTCACAACTCACAAGTCACAAGCCTTTGCGAGGTTGATTTCTTGTGAGGTTGTTGTGAGGTTCTCAAAAGGAGATCACAATTTCGATAGTTTTTGTGAGGCTCACAGTTGTGAGGGTACGAAAACCTCACAAAATCGATTTCACCTTTCCTTGTGAGGTTGTTGTGACTTGTGAGGTATCAGTGAGGTTTGCCAGAATAGGGCTGTAAATCTATATAAGTTTATTAAAGAAGTTCAATTACCTATGAATATTCTAATCGCATTGGCTTAGACGTAGGTAAAGTTTTGTAACATAAATTTATAGCCTGAGATTTTACTTGAATTCTAAGACCTTAACCTCAAAGATCCGATAATTAGAACAGAAAATAAAAGCTTACCAAGCTTACCAAATAAACCCTTTTCGATATTTATATTTAAGTTGCTTAGGTAAGTTAATCCTACCTCTAGACTGATTAACGTTAACTTAAATACCTTAACCTTCAACAACTTAGAACTAATGTTGTAAGTTTATTAAAGAGAAACGCAAGTAGGTACCTTTGCATATTTCAGGCTCAAAAATAACATTGGTTTGGACGTAGGTCAAGTTCAAAAATCGCATTGGTTAAGACGTTGGTCAAGTTCAAAAATTGCATTGGTGTAGACGTAGGTCAAGTTCAAAATCTCATTGGCTTAGACGTAGGTCAAGTCCCAAAATCGCATTGGCTTAGACGTTGGTCAAGCTCAAAAATCGAATTGGTTTAGACGTATAGTTCAAGTTACAAAATCACATTGGCTTTGACGTATGTCAAGTTCAAAAATCGCATTGGCTTAGACTTAGGTAAAGTTTTGTGACATAAATTTATAGCCTTAGATTTTACCTTAATTTTAAGACCTTAACCTCAAAGATCCGATAGTTAGAACAGAAAATAAAAGCTTACCAAGTCAACCCTTTTCGATTACTACATTTAAGTTGCTTCGCTGAGTTAATCCTACCTCTAGGCTGATTAATGTTAATTTAAATACCTTAACCTTCAACAACTGGCCCTTAGAACTAATGTTATAAGTTTATTAAAGAGATTCACAAGTAGGTATCTTTGCATATTTTAGGTTCAAAAATCGCATTGGTTTGGACGTAGGTCAAGTTCAAAAATCGCATTGGCTTAGACGTTGGTCAAGCTCAAAAATCGAATTGGTTTAGACGTATAGTTCAAGTTAAAAAATCACATTGGCTTAGACGTAGGTCAAGTTCAAAAGTCGCATTGGTTTAGACGTTGGTCAAGTTCAAAAAACGCATTGGTTTAGATGTTGTTTTGTCACATAAATTTGTAGCCTGAGATTTTACCTTAGTTCTAAGACATTAACCTCAAAGATCCGATAATTAGAACAGAAGATACCAAATCAACCCTTTTCGATTAGGTATTATATTTAAGTTGCTTCGCTAGGTTAATCCTACCTCTAGCCTGGTTAACCTTAATTTAAATACCTTAACCTTCAACATCTGGCCCTTATAGAACTAAAGTTATAAGTTATAGTCAAAGAGGTTCAAGTATAGGTCTCTGTGCATATTCTAGGTTCAACAATCGAATTGATTAAGAATGAAGTCAAGTTTTGTCACACAAAATTTTGAAGCCTATTATTTAACTTATTTCAAAACCTTAATCTTTAAGATCCGATTATTAGTACAGAAGTAAAAAGGCAACCGCAGAACAACTAAATCAATCCTTTTATATAAATGTACATACATAATGTCATACTAAGGGGTCAAACCTCTTACATCTCTGAGCCATTCTGAGACATTCCAAACCATTTACATCCACAGGTCCAACGAGTTATGGTAACAAAACGGCGCACTCTAGCGCTACTTGGGCCAACGAGCTAGGTTGCTCGTGATCGCCATTTCTACCTACCTACCTACCTACATACATAATGTATGTACCTATATAGATACGTAGGAATATGAATTTTGTTGGCGAAGCCAATTTTGTTATTCAATTTTTCAATTTTTGCAATTATTTATTTTGATGAAATAAACCTAAACGTTTTTCACCTACACTTTTATGTTATTTCAATTATTTTTTAACTGAATAAATTAGTTTGATATTTTACCTTCATTTTAAGACCTTTAAAATATCCGATTGTTAGAACAGAAGTTATAAGCCAACCAAACCAACCTAATCGTACCATTACGAATAATATTTGCAAAATACCTACAACAATTTAATCAACATAACATTTTACAGACATACCTAACCTACAATAATGTAGCTATGTATGTATATCATTTTTGTTCCCGATGCGAAGCCAAATTGTGTTTGCCACCAGCCACAGGGCAGTGGTGGTTTTTTATTGCACACATTCCACTTGAACCAACGTCTTGCAAACACCCTTACAGCAATGTATATTCTTTGTGGGTACGTTTTTTTCTTTTTCTTTTTGTTTTCTTGTTCCTCACGTCATTTGCCGTGATGAAATTAGTTCTCAAAAGCCAATCTTTCACGTTTTTAATATGAAATTTTGTAAGCTTTTGCAAACATTTTGATGCAGATTTGTAGCCTGTCATTTTATCTTTAATTATCTATCTTAATATTAAGCATCCAATAATTATAACCTGAGTAAAAGGCTTCTAAGTGCGCTCAAATCGAGTGATTTTAAGATTTCATACAAATTCAACTATCCTCCACTGAAGCTCGTCGGTTGGCGACGATCAACGTGTAGGAACGATTCATCGATTGTGTCTTTAGGTTCATTTTGGCATTTTCTTTGGTAACACCAACCAAAAATTCGATCCTGAGCCCCCTATACGCTAGAGTTCATTTCGTTCATTTGTTATATATTCATTTGTTCATTTAATCATTTTGGTAACACCATATTTTTCTCAAAACGACCCTATAAACATTTTCAATGTTAAAAACTTACATAATTTTATCAAAAGTGCTAAAATATGGTATGTACCGTACATATGTTGTATAATTAAAGTTTTGAGATAAGATTATTGCACTTAATGCTGGCCTTGCACGACTTTTCTTGTTCAATTGCTAAGGTCACTTTTTCCAATATTCAGTGATGCCAAATAAAAAAGAAATACGTAGAGCAAATATTCTTGTCAAAAAAATATTTATTAGCAAAAAATTAAAACGTTATTTTAAGTTTATGTGTGTCAATCATTGTGGGTGCCAACTATGGCCATGTTGATAAAATTAGTGGATATTTTTTAACAATTTCCTGTGATTAAGCTTTAAAATTTCGTCTTATTATTATATTGAATTTTACGGTATAACGCTCTCAGACTGCTAGATTTTTTTATACAAATTATTGAAGCGTGCCATAAATTCACTGTAAAGGGTTGTTTTAAGCCCCCTACAAATTTTATAAACTCAACATTTTTGTAGGACTAAAGGCCGTTAAAAGCTGTTTTGAAATTTTATTTTCAGTTTTTTAAATTATAAAATTGATGAAAAATTTCGTGCGAAGCCGGGCGGTCCAGCTAGTATTAAAGATTAAAATATTGAATTCAAAGCACTGATATCATTTTCACTCAACCTTGAAAAATTTTCTAAAAACAAATTCAATTCCATTTTGCTGGTTTTAATTTATACATAGTAAGTGTTCCGCCTAAAGCACATTTTAATCTGAAAAGATCCAAATAAATAAAGTTTCCCCATAAATCATCCCTTAAAAAAAAAAAAAATAGAGAAAAAAACAAGTCAGCCCTTATTGTTCAAGACTCATTCAAAAAGATTAAAAATAAACTTTAATGGAAAAGTGATGAGTCGTCCGCATTCCATATATAATGTTGATGTTGAACAAACCCAAAAGGATAATTCTTCTAAAAATATTCCAAATATCATTCATAATGTTTTTTTTTTCCACGTCACGCGCTTATTTGACGTATGTTCCTTTCAACATTGGAACGCCCCACAAATCATATTGTGAGCAGGTCTTCAACCTTGAACCGTATATACAATACATCATCCCTCTAAGCCATGTTGCTTCAGGAAACATGTAGAACACGTAACGCCAACCATTCACACTAAAGGTATTCGTGTAGAAGACGTTTTTTCACATCAGCAACAACTACTACATTCTCCTATACCCAGATAGCTGCTGTTGAAATATAACAACAACAAAGGAAAAAAATAAGAATTCTAAAGCATTTCCTTCAATTATAATTTATCCTTGCCCGAAGGCGAAAAATGTTAAACATTTCATGTAATCACACCTAACGGCTGATGGCTTGAGGGAGAAACGTATAAGCAAGGCAGTCATATACATAGAGATCCTGCGAGTTTATCTTTTTTGCCAAATCTTTTTTAAGTCTCTAATAAACGCCTACAAGCACGACGCCAAGGCGACTTTCTTCTTCATAAGGAACAAGTTTGTCATTGTCGTCTTCAGTCACTCGTCGTCGGTCGGTCGATTTCAGAATAGCCAGCCCTCTGTCTGTCGCATAACAATGCGAAAACGATTAAGCGCTACTATAGGTAGGTACTACTACAATTCTTCTCCTTAAAAAAGGACGATTGAAAGAATGACAAAAACGTCTTCGAAAGGATAACAACACAGAACACGAAGAAAAATAGAATTTCTTAACAAGTTTCGAATTACTTGTACTTTTTTTTTTGGGAGGGGAAGGTGTGGAATTGGAACGTGTTGGAGCAACTTTTGAATTGTTTGTCCGTTTGTTTAGTTGTCTTTGTTTTTTGTTTTTTTTTTCTTAAATTTATTTGTATACGTGACCATTTCATTTTTGTTTAAAAAAAGAGTCCGTTTTCCAAATACCTCGTTAGGATTTCTTCATCCTCCAGAGTCTACTTCCGTTTCCACGTTATACTGGCTTTGTTAAATCGAAGGATTGAAATTAGGACATGTTGTGTTGTAAAAAAGTATAGAAGTTTAAAGTTTTGAAGTTTTTTTTTTTATTTTGGATTCTTTTTTTAAATAAACTTTCAAAAAGAGATGCTTAAGGCAGTTTTCTTATAGATGGTTTGCATGAAATAAGAGAACTAATGAAGTCTAGGAGGGTGGATGTGTTAAAGTGTAGGTAAGTAGGTAGATTATATTCTTCTCTTTTTTTGGTTTAAGGTTTGAATATTTTTAGACTTTAAAAAAAATGGGTTTTTCTACTGGTTAATTCAGATTTAATTTTAAAAATTTACTGTTGTGCCAATTTGTTGTTATAATTAAGTGTGTTGCAAGTGTCATATTTTTTTAAAAGATCCTCATCACTTGATCCAATTTCAGAAGTGGAAGATGCCCTTAATAAATTTACATAAAAATTCATTTCAAACTGCTTCCAGTTTTGAACAGTAAATTTTTTTTTTAATATTTTTATCACAATTAAAGTGTTTTTAAAGTCTGAACAATTAAGATCTATTAGTCTGATATAAGAAGAAATTCATTAGTTATGAGAACATTATTTTGTGAGAGTACAAAAATTTGCAGTATAGCACCGCGGTGAGCGGTGCACATAATGTATGCATGAAACTTATAGTTTAAAGTGAAAAATTAAAAAAAAAGTAATACATAATTAGAAATAAATTAAACAAAATCTAAAATTTTTTTGACACCAACGCTATGTACGCCTTCTGATTTCTTAAGTAAATCTTGATTTATGAGAAAAAAAATCAATAATCGTTGGATCGGATTTTCAAAAAATTAATTTTTTAGTAACAAAAATGTTTTTTTTTTTAATTTTAAGATACGCCATTTTTTAGCGTTTGTTGAAATTTGTTTTTTGGAAAATTTTTATATGCAATATTGTTTAAACTTATAAGAAGCTCTTGTGTAAAAAAAATTCATTAAAATCGGGTAAATGGATTATAAGATTCGAGAGATGACGTTGCTAAATTTGTTTCCAAAAATATGGTAGATCTTATTGAATCCATAATTTTTTTTATCAAAATCGTAATATTCGTTTTTGAAAAAAATGAGATTTTTCTTCACAGTTTTTGAACACTTGTGTGGGAGGTACCGTTATTTTTGGTTATAAGAATAATTGTTATTTAAAATTTGTAAATTGTACATTGTTTTACGCTATCAAGCAGAGACGTTTTACATGTTTTCTAATACTACAAGAATCTAGGAAATTTTCTTCCTACTCGTTGAACCACTTATAAAGCTTCTTACGCGAAGCGCGCGAGAATATTGATACCATGATTTGCCAGATCACTAGGATTATTGTAGTAGAATTCTCCTAGGTGTATCCCATGCCCTTATTTAGCGCTTCAGATTCAGCATAGGCCAGATTTGTTTTGTGGTTTGACATGTGGCGATGTTTTTCACATATAAGGTTACATCTTGATTTAGCATAAGTTTATACATAAGTTTATAATCACTAAGTGTGCCTCTTTTTTTATTCATGAGCTATAGGGTGATAAAAGTGAACACTTAAATATTCCTAATGGTAGCCTAGACATTCAATGCCTGAAGATCTATTCGAATCGATAATTTCCAAAAGATAATCATAAAAAATCGAAACAAAAAAATATATGAAAATTCTCAGTCATATTAATTATTAGATTTTTGTCTACTTAGACACTGTCTAACTATTTTCAAATTGGTGGAAATATTTTTTATTTAATAAAAATAAATATCACATTATTCACGGTTAAGACAATCTACTCTTGTGTCGTAGTTTGGCAGCTATAAGACAACAATAAACAAGGTTTTTGAACACATTTTCCAAAGTTGGACAGTTGTCTAAAGTTAGACAACGTTTATAAATAAGACCATCTGTATCTATGATTCTATCAAATATCTCTGCTTCAAGGACTTTTAGAAATCCATATTTTCCCCGTTCATCCAATTCGATATAGTATATAAGAAAGAAATCAGAATAAATACAAAATTTGCTCAGGTATAATATTATAACTTGTTGATAGTGACAGAATTTTTAACGTCATTTCAGAAGTTCTATAGATTTAATAAAAACAAATTATATTTAGTCAATAGATTAAATAGAACTTATGGAAAACTTATAGACGAATGGTTGATAGATCACTCTAATGTTTTGGGAGTTGACTGGTCAAGTTTTCAAACCGTTTAATTTGTAAATAATAAAAAAGAAAGCTTTCAAAGAAAACCCCCCAAATGTCTCTTATAATTTGGAGTTATTTCAATATTATTTTACGTTTTTTCGATTTTTGAAGTCATATATCTGGTGGAAATTCGGTGAGGCGTCTGTGCTTGTTCAGCTTAGTAAATATTTAGAATTTGAAGTATATGAATTTATTAGTACTGAAGTCAGAGGGGGGTCAAAAATCGACTGAATTCGTTCCTTTAAAAAAGTAATATATCGAAACCTGGCTTGTCACTACCGTGGCCATTGATCTTTTACAAATTTTTCAAGAAGTTATAAAGTAGTTGGGTTAGAATGAAATTGTTATTCTTCTAATTGTGTTTTTATGTTATTTCTTAAAATCATGAAAAATGCAAAATTAATTCAAATCGTTTAAATTTAGTGAATGTTTTGAATGAAAAAACATCAACAAGCACTTGAGTGAGTTACCACCAAGTTTGTATAGGCTATTTTACAACTGTCACGGTTTAGTATTAATGAGTATTAAATACAATTTTTTTAATTTTGAATACAAAAATGGAGTTACCTGTTTTGCACTATATATCAATGCGAACAATAATGATATGATTGCAGTATACAGTTGACGTTCTAGGGTTAATCAATTTATTATTTTAAGTAATTTTTATAAAGAATTTTGAACAATAAATTACTCAGTAGTTTATTACAATATTATTTTTGTCGTATTTTTTTTATAGCATTACAAACATTGATTTGAAATTTTTTTTGACTATTAAGTACATATGCAAATCAAAAATTTAATAATATTTACATTAAACATAAAATGAAGTTTTGAAAAGCGACCGATTTGGAAGGGCTAAAAAAATTCAAACATTAATTCAAGTTTAGTATATAATACTGTTAAAAATAATGACTCATTATTCGACTAAATTAGTAGCTACACACTCTGACCGAAATACAGCAAGTAAAGTCGACTAAATTAAATTTTTTTTTAAAGTTGTTAAAAATAAAAAAAAAACTACGAAAGATTCGCATGTTATAATTATTATGTTAGTTATTTAAAAAAACAAAAAAAAACTATTTTCTAACCCTCAACTCAGAAATCAAGTCACGTCATTCTCACTCCCAATCAAGGCTTATGTGTGGTGTGACCTGTTGAGTTTAGAAAAAAATTATAAATCAAAGTTTCATGTGCGGGTTTTATATTTAAACCGCAATTTAAAAATGCAATAATTCATATGAAATTTTTTTCCTTCAGAAGAATATATAAATATAACATTATAACACGCAAAAATATGAAATCACGTATGTAAATTTTCTTAGATTGTGCTCCTTTCACCAAGACTTTTATGTGATAAGAAGTCTTACGTTGATTACTAACTTAAAATACAGCTCATTTCATATGTTTGCGTCAGAAGTCATCACCTTTTTAAAATTAAAATTATGTACATAATATGTGAGTGAGCAACAAAATTGTATAAATGAGTGCGTGAGAAATTTAAATTCAAATATGTATATTTTGTCTAATTTATTTCTACTTAATTGCTTTTAATTGCAAGCTTTCTGCTGTGTACGCTTTAAAAACCATATATGCAAATATTCTTTCTTTTGCTTGAAACTCGATCGCTCAAGGATATTTTTTTCAAAAAGAAAAAACCAAAAGGATTATAAAATGAGGTCATCGTAGCTTTTGACAAACAAAATTTTTTCTTTGAATAAAAAGTTAGTTCTAGAAAGTTTTCAAAACGGCCCCAAGGTGTTTAGTATTTGTGCGGATGGAATAAAAGTTCATGATTTTTTTGCGTTATAATAACTTTAAAAGTGAGTATAAAAAAAAAACTTGCGTATCCTCTTTGAGATGCGATGATGTGAAATGTGAATTATTTTTTGACAAGTTTTTTACTTCATGTTTGTGCTGTGTTAATATTCATGTTTAAATTGCATGTTAGTTTGATCCTGGAAGTATGGAAGTTTTTATTTTTTTTTAAATTGAATTCGATGTTATCCTTTGAAAATGTTTTTGATAAATCTATTTGCTTTAAGGCATTGATATTTCTGATGAGATTCCTTTTTATTGAGAAGTTTGAGTTTTATCAAAAACTTTATGGGGACTATATATATCAATATTCTATTAAAATAAAAAAACTGATATTTTGTTTGAAATATATATTTGGAAAAAAACGTTCGATATTTGTTTAATGAGTGAAAATTAAAAATAAAATAAACTAGTTTTAGTTGAACACCAAAAAGTTTTTTTTTTATATCTCTATAGTTTCACATTTAAAAATTTTATTTATTGGTTTAAACCTATGTTTTATTTTTATTATTATCAATTAAATTCATCATTATACAAATTTGTGTAACCACGTTAAACAAAATATGTAATAAATCATGAAGTTCTATCTTTAAACTGAAAAAAAAATAATGCTTTTGAACTTGAAATAAAATACTTTGACAAAAATAGAAAACTATTTTTTGTATACTTTTGATAAGTAATCTTCAAAAAATAGAAGTCATATCTATTGTTTTTTTAATTATTTAAACTTTTAGAAATTCTCCAGTGATTTTTATTTTTTTAAATTTAAAACAGTGATTCAGTTAAAATGTGCATTCATTTTTAAAAAAAATCACTATGTGCAATAGAGAACAAATTCTAAAAACCACACAGTGAATCAATGAAGTATAATTTATTTATTTTTTTTATTAACTGAAGTTTATTATAATAATTTCGTTCCCCTTTTAGCCTTCAAAATACTTTTGTTTGACTTGTTAGAAACAATAATATATTTTATAAGGTATGTAAAGTTAATAAACATCTTTTATTAATTTTTTAATATTTTAGGTAGGCTTTTTTGGTCATTGTATAATTTAATGCAAATAAAACAAGTCTATTTCATCTTTTCCCAACGTTTCATTGTTATTCATGACAGGGGTGTATCTAGATCTTTTATTACGTATATAATTTTTACATTTTAATATTTTAATAATTTTGTTTTCTTTTAAAGAAAAACTTGCTTATTTTATTGGTTGATTTTACATAATAATTGTTAAGCAGCTATTTTTTAATAAATTAATGTGAAACAGAAACAAAATAAATTAACACAAAAATAAATAAATTAATTAACATGAAAAAAAGTTATTACTTTACGGAACAAACAAAAATTATCACAGTAGTGTATGCAGGTACTTATTGAATTGCCAAAGCATAGCTCGCAATTTCTCTGTCCTCTTGTGTATTCATTGTTTTCGTCATTTTGACGACCAATTTTGAAAATAATTGGTCATACAACATAATTAAATTAATCTTTTGTTAATGTTTTGCTAGTTCCTAATTTTATATGCTGAAATATTTTCGTAAAAATAAATAATTTTTTGTTTCCAATAAAAGTTTTTAGTTTTCCAATTTTTGTAATTTATTTTTTATGAATATACTAAATGTATATAAAAATTATCGGTTTACTGTGTTTCACCCAGTGATTCACTGTTTTTAACTTTTGGTACACAGTAAACCAGTTGAGATGCTTTTAAAAATAACTCAAAATCTATTATTTTCCATTATTTATAATTTGTAATTTGCTTTGAAGTCAACAAACTCGAATTATAACTTTTGATAATACCAAATTATAAAATTTTGTATTTTACGAAGATTTAAATGCTAAATTACAATTTTTTCAATCAATTTTAAATAAAAGCGTCTTGATTTACTAAAAAAAAAAACAGTTTCGTTAATTACAACCTAAAATTTCGCAATTGGTGATTTTTCAATTCTTTCCGTGTAAGGTAAATGTTTTTTTTTTTTCAAATCAAAGTTGACTGTTATAAAATTCACAGTATGTTCATGCTGTGATTCTTATAAGATTCAGTAAGGATGGACCATAAATTGCGCCCTAGAAAGGTGCGACAGCATCTTACGAAACGCATTCTTTAGGAGTACCTATACAGTAATCCATGTCTTGTTGACGTGAATATTTTGTATCTGTTTACTCCAAAAATGTCAAATTAAAATTGATATTTGCCGCCATTTGCAAAAATTATAGCATATTCCGATATGGTGACAACTTTTAGGAGACACCTACACAAGGTAGAAATTGAAAAATAAATTTCTTTCGCAATGGATTAAAAAAAAATCTAAAAAGGTATTTATAATGGACTATGAGTGTTAGTTTTGAATTAAAAACAAAAGTTTTTTCTTTTTTTTTCTTTAGAATTAAAACTTAGACATCTACGGGTCCTATATACTTTAAGGAACATATATATACATCACAAACAATGTACCTAACCTAATGTTAGAAATTCGTATGTGTAGGCCTCAGAATGTGAATCCAAGATTAGCCTTTTTGTTTCAGCAGTTTCAATTGGATTTCTTGGCTCCAAATGCAACCATAACCTTTTCAAACCACATATATGTTCATTGTTCAATCCACTGCCACTTATGTACATCTTCATATATAAATGCCTATGGCCTTCTTTTCCGTTCTTGTATGAACTTCATCATTGGGATATGTTGGGGTTAGAAAAAGTCCTATTAAAATATATTTCTCAGTGACCTAACCTATACGATCTTTCCCAGCTCTTCTTCTCCTTGTGACAATGAATGTGACTTTCCAAGTGCTGCACCCTCATAAACCTATGTTGTATATTAAGCTAGATTAAATATTTGAATGAAACAGTCTTTTCTTTGGTTTTAAATTTATATAATTATATTTGTAGTTGTTTAACCATTAACGATTTATGAATTTCAAAGCTCATGAGAAAATAAAATAAAAATAATTCACTAAAAATGTATTTTGTCGAAATTGAATATTTAATTAGTTTTTGTGGGTACATTTTAAAGTTTTCATTGAAATTCGAGGTTAACTATGTCAGTTACACGAACAAAGTTTTGCGTAAGTTGATCCACAAAAAAAGAATACCTATATAAAGTTTAATTAAAACATTTGTGTGATTTTTATGATGATTTATTTTAATTTAAATACCAAAACGAACAAAAACCTAATTAACTCAATTTTTTTTTGTTAAAATGGTGGTGTCAGTTTGATATTCCTTTTGTTCACAATTTTTTGACGTCGCTTATATAAATCAATAGAAAAATAGTACACTTAAATACACTGATTAAATTTAGTAGTTTTGACAGCTTTAAAACGAATAAAATAAAATAATTTTTAACATTCATCTAATCAGGATGGTGCTGCTGTATATAGGTATCCTACTCAATATACTCATTATACTCATCGAGTCAAAATTCGAAAACTATCAGAACTGTAGAGCCAAATATTGAAGTTTATAAAATTTCAAATGGAAAAAATTAAAGAAAAAGATTCGTTCGTATGTTTGTGTAGAATTTAAGAAGAACTATTTCATGATGCTGAGAGAAGTATACAACGTTCTATCTCGTATTTCCGTGGATTAATCAGCATAAATGTGTTAAGTTCACTTTTTTCTAAATTATAAACTTCAACAGAATAATATTTCACTCGAAACTCCTTCGTTATCTTAAAAAAAACTGTAGTATATCAATTCTTAAAAAAATAAATTATACGTACATTACGTCATAATCATAAAAGGAACAAAAGACTTCTCTATATGGTAATAATTCTTTTACAATGATTTTGCTTCTATTGCCCATTAAATTCACCTATTAATTCTTCAAATGCATCATTACGCATGCAAATCTCCTTTAATAACACAAAAAAGGTATATTATTCTCATGCATACATACATACATGCGAAGGATATATGTAGATATAATCAATGGCATAATGGAACGAACAAAACATCCCACCTCTAATTTTACGTATGGAAACCATTAAATAGAGAGAGAGTAACTCGTTGCTGACTTTTATGTTATGCAACATGTTGCAATCTGCATGCACGAGTAATCACATGTGTATACGAGTATGTGTATGGATATTTATGTACATTGAAGTCTTAAAAAAAAGTTATATTTGTACTGCACGTAAAAAAGGACTCGCATCGACTATAAAACGATACACACGTAAAAATAAGGCATTTATATCGCGTTCGTATAAACATCGGAGGTGGTATAAATCAAACAAATGCTATACATACGTGGAAATACTAAATATATCTGGGTATGCATAAAATGTTCATCACGACATTTTATTTATTATAGGTGGCTTCTGAATACTGTAGAAGAATTGCCAGAATCTTAAACTCTATTGCGATATATTTAAAATTTCTTATATATGCTAAATGGGTTTTATGAAAATAGCAGTTAATTTCAACAGCGAAGAATGATTTTATACAAAAAATTTCGAAGATTTTAGGAATTTGTGAAAGTTTGGGATCGTTTTTGACATCGCACTTTGGACCCTTTTTTTGTATTAGGGTTATAAAATAGGTTTTTCATATCTTAATTCTTAATTATTTTTTCTTTAGAAAACCACATATTTTTGATAGAAGAAGAGAAAAATATAGCGGAAAGATCATCGGGTTCGGAAACAACATCATCATTAAATTGATTTAAGTTATTTACCATTGATTGAGTCAATAGTATTAGCAAGACATTTCCCCCAGGAGAAATTTGGTAAATAATTGTAGTAAAGAAAAAACTTACTTAAGAGGAACCCGCTTGAAAGAAAAACCGGCCTATTATGAAACACTTTTTTCATCCCCGAGGATTTGTCGACCAATTACCTCTTAAACACTCAGCTTTAGCGAAACTTGAAAAACCCCGATGAATAGAGGGCGTTAGGGTGCGATGCTTTTGAAATGGTTGCCCTCACTATTTCTATTTTCAGAAAAGTTGTTCTTTCGATGCACTTTTTTTCGGAAACGATGCCACTACGTATTGGCAGACAAAGTTATTCGATATTATCTTCCCCAGGACTATACATATGGTATAAATATCGTTTGGTTTCCTTTCACACCAAAAATATGATTTAGAGTGAAATTTTTTTGGACTAAATCGGGGTTCATTTAAGTGAAAAACCCGTTTAAGTGAAAGAAAGACTGTAACATATTGCCGTTTCTCTTAAGCGGGGTTTACTGTAATCCGAATCAAGTAAAAAAAATTTGGCGTGTTTATGATTATCACGGCCTATTCCAACTAAAATATTTTTTTCTAAGATTCTGCCTTTTACAAGAAAGTAACTTATTTTCCAATAGTATCTCTTGCCATAAATAGGTTGCCTCTCGCTAAAAATGTACAAAGCGTACCAAAAAAAGATTATAAGAGTTGGGATCCACTAGGACTGGACATGGTTCTCCAACATCTTACGCCAACTTAAGATCTTATACGTTTTCAGTCAAGAAATAGATCTATTCTGACGTATCTAACGGTATAAGTGCAATTTTTATAAATCTGGGTGTCAGATTTTTATAGCATGAAATTCACATAAAGGAAATAAGAAGGGGAGCGCAGAATACCGTCACAAGTCCAGAAAATATAGAGCGAATTCGATCTGCCATTGATATAAATCTTCCAGGAACACGTTTGGAAACAAGCAATATTTTTATATTTCGCTTTTTTTCAAAAACATTTTCAATCATTTCACTAAAATCATTTGGCAATTTGTTTAGTTCTTTCTTGTTTCGTTGTTTGCTATTTTGTCAATTGTTTTTTCGTGAATTAACGTTCCGCTGATTAATTAGCCGCGCCGTTTTATTATTTCGCTGATAGAGCATTTTGCCGTTTAGTATTTTTGATAATTAATATGTAAAAATGTTTTTGAGAATTAATTTTTGTATATGGATAATCTTTCTTTTTTTGAGTATTTTGGATATTATTTTTCTTTCGCCCATGATATTTTCACATTTACCTCCTAAAAAGTCAATTTATAACAACAAATTGACGTTTAACTATTTGTTTAGGTTTATTCATTTTTTGCTTACACTTTGTAGTTTCGCTTTTTTATTTGGCATTCAATTGTTTTGCATATACATTTTGCCCAAAATTTTAATTTATGTAATTAAATGGAAGCCAAAAAATGTCAAAACGATCGAATACCAAACATAAAAAAAGCAAAACAACAAAATGCCAAATAAAAAATTGCGGAGATTCAAAAATCCAATTGAACTAAAAACTAAATAAAAATTGCGAAATAAAAAAGCGAAAGGATAATTTGTCAAATCATTTAAGAAACGTAATTTGCAAAACATAAAAAGTGAAATAACAAAATGCTAAACAAACAAAAAATTGCGGAACGAAAAACGGCGAAATGAACCCCCACGAAATGTTAGTTTGCCAGACAATTCTTGCGAAACATACCAAAAAAGGGAACATCTTTTTAAATTAAAAATAATTTAATAGTGTTTTAAATATCACTTACAATCTCATGTGTCATTAGAATACTAAATAACTTGGAAATAGACTACAGGATGAGAATATAAAAAAAATAAATAAAAATACTGGTGTTCCTGATGGAAGTGTTCTTGGTCCTATACTGTATTCAATATTCATTTTATACTTTAAGAAAGAGTATAATATTAATATCAAGTTTGGTGATGAAATGACTACACCCGCAGCATCAAATTCCGATTTAAACCACAACTATTCCCCAACAAGTATTGAATAAGGTCTTAGAATATTTTTATCTACATATTGTTATTAATGAATTTAAATTAACAAAATGTTTCAATTTAAGTACATAAATATTCGCTATAATTATGTATTGGTAAGTAACTCAGGTAACTCATTCATAACAATTAAAAACTACTGTGTATTTGATAAAGTCTTGAAAATCTGATTAAAAAGTGAGGTGTTTTTTCAGTAAGTAAAAATCTGAGATTATTGTGAGCACTAATCTCATACTCATACTGCATACAATTAATAATCAAAATTAAAATAAGAATTTAAAGTATGTCAGTCTGGTAGACGGCTTTTATGCCAAACCAATAGACTTTTTGTTAAAATAAGCAAAGAATGTTTGAACTTATTATTATTTTTATAAGTCAATAAAACTAAACTAAACTAAACTACTGCATACAAAGTGGATTTTTGATGGGTTTCCACCTACTCACAAAAAAAATACATACTTATGTTGCTAAACCTTTAAATATTTAAACACTGTAAAAAGTGTAACTTAAAATTGGTCTTGAATTCAGGGGACATAAAAAAAAGGTGTTTCCATAAAGCTTGTATGTGTCGGTTTTAATCCAGAATTATTAATGACAACAACACCCTAGTTGTGTGTGTAGATTGGGTACATATGGTTAACATTATACTTTTCTGTTGCTTTTCAAGTTGACTATACCACCACATGCGATTTTGTGTGGAAAATAACCAAGCATATTATAGCTATAAATTTTGTTCCCAGAACTTTTAACATATACATAGGTGTATTGAATGCAGAGAGCTTCAATGGTAAATTGTTATCAAAAGAATCTACAGCTAAATATTTTTGGTGTTGGCGATAATATATAAACATAAAAACCATGGATTTGATATCAACTAATATAAATTACCAGAAGGATATTCTTTTTTTTAATTAAAATTTAAATGATGACGACACTTTTCGAATGTTGATATTATTGATACATCAATGGAAGTTGTTTTTAAAATATAAAACTTTGTTTTGAGTTATTCGAAGAGGCAGTCAAATTTTGTACACATAAAATATTTGTTAAATTACAAATCAATCTTAATAACATTAAAATATTAAATGGTGTAAGCTCGCCGGTGTTCAGCATTCTTCCCAAAGAAGGATCGATCTTGTACAAAAAAATCTTGAAGAGTTAGACTCGGGAAAGTATTGTCGGAATCCTTGTAGGGAATATATTTTAGAAAAAAATATAAGGAAAATTGATTACTAAGATTCCTTATTTAGTCTCTTTATGGCTCCTTTGAAGGTTCCTACCAGAATGTCCCTAGCACACAATGTAATGAATATTCTGTTCGCAACCTTCAAGTGTACATTGTTCAAAGGGCCCATAAAGTGACTTAATAAGGAATCCTAGTTAAGAATCTCTGTTACTAGCGCAAAATCTAGGGATATTCTGGTCGGAATCCTCAAGGGGAATATTTTTCCAAAAGGGCCTTGAAGCGCCTACCTAAGAAAAGTGCTGTTGGGAGCCTCGTAAGGAATCTTTATCCCTAGGCTGGAACTCTCAAGGGAAATCTTGTCCAAAAGAACCTTCAAGTAACTATCAGAGGAAACTGATATCGGAATCTTCGCCTCTAGCATTCAATTGAAAGGGGCCTTGAAGAGGCTATACCTACGAGAATTACTGTCACTTGTTAGAATCACTCGGAATCCTTAGAGGGAACCTAGTACAAAGCAGCCTTGAAAGAGCAGTCTAAGGAAGTTACCTACAAAAAATCGATCTGAACGGCACTTCTATAAATATATTTATTAAAATACTTATGGCCAGTTGTACAACAGTGGTTCAGCCTCAGTTCAAGATTCTAACTCACCGATTTCGGTGGATTAACTAACGTTCAACGTTGGTTCAAGTATGTAAACCACTGTTAAACTCAATTAATCCGCCGAAATCGGTGGGTAAAAATTGCTGAACCATGGTTTAAATATTTGTACAACTGGCTCTTAAAATGGCTTCCTGAGTAATGTAAACCATCAATGCAGGTACCTCTCTGTTAGTCATCACAAGAATTTTAAGTCTGCATCAAATGGATCTTATATTCTCTAAACTCTAGATTAATACCCACAACTGGACGTGATAAATACAAAATGTTTGTTTTAACGATTTAACGATTTTTTATTGAACATTTATATACAATTTGATTTAACTTACATACTATATAGAATACATTGACAAAATAAGAACTTATGGCACATAGGGGGCCTATACTTATACATTGGCTTAGATTTAAAAGAATAAAATATATATTATACATGTCAACTTAAAATTAAAAGTCGGTTGACTTTGATGTCCTCGGGGTGTTCCGTCCCGGTTGTCCAGTGTTGGTTTGGGTGTGGGTTGGCGAAAGGATTGGCATTTAGCCGTGGCGGTAGGCTTACCCAGTGTCAGCATGGAAGGAAACTGCTGCTTCCTCGTTGTCCGTGAAGATATTGGTATCCAGGGTTTCCATCACACTGAGGTACCTCAGCTCAGGATGTCGTTGCTCTGTGGTCATCCTTCTTATTAGCTGATTTGGATGATTGACGGTGTTCTGCACTAGCTTCCTTGCTGAGCTAAGCAGGTACTTGTCCAGCGGAATAATCCTTGCTTCTTTGTAGAGATCCTCGTTCCTGTGGTGTTTTCTTCGTTAACGGTCAAAGTAGAGTCCGGGGCAGATCCTTAGCATCTTCCTCTCGAAGACTTGGAGTTCCTTCATCCATCGCTATCTTTGAAATTGTGAACCAGACTGGGAAGCTATAGCTGATGACTGGTCGAAGAAGTTGTTTGTTTAAGAGCATCTTCGTTTGTTGGCTAAGTCCTGATCTTCTCCTCATCAATGGGTGAAGTCGGTGAAACACAAAATGTTTGTGTTTTCTTTACTTCCTCATGTTATATTTTTCGTCAAAATTGAAGGTGAACTGAAAGTGAGAAAGTTCAAAATTGTATGGAATTTTAAGATTTTTAAGTCTGAATTAAAAATAAATTAATGGATACACTTGAGGGTATATTTTATATTATAACTTTTTTTTTATGTTGCAGCAAAGTCTAAAACTACTTTGCGCTTCAAATTATTCTAAAAATGTGTCTTTTACAGAGCTAAGAAAAAGCAACAATCCTTCTTTAATTTCTCTATAGTAAAATTTAGTTTTTAGAAATCCTGCATTTAATTTATTACCTTGTCCGAATTCAATATAACTACAAGTCGGACTTGGTAAAAGTGTTTAAAGACTTCCATCTTTTTGTTTGATGTTTATGGCGCTCAACAATGAAGCCATTAAAATAACAGAAATCCTTTTTATTTTCTACTTACGTGATAAACCTTTAAAAGTATCCTTCGGAGAATTCTTTTTTCATATATACCATGTCTAAGTTTTATTGCTGCAAAAATGAACATCAAAAGCCCTGAATTGTTATCCCTTTACCTAATGCAATAGAACCTGAAAGAAATATCTTCGTGCTCTCAACATCCTGTATTCCATGTATATAGGCTAATTCACAAAAAAAAAAACAATTCTTACAAAATGTAAAAATCATGTTGCTGCAGAAATGACTTAATTTTCCTTTATTTTTACTTCCTTTGCAGGTGAAAAAAAAAATAAAAATAAAAATCGGAAGTAAGAATTTCTGTGTGTGCAATTTGCAAACTCTATGGAGGTACAATATCCTTGAATATAAGGTCTCAAAGAATAAATGGGTAGAAAAAGAAAACAAATTGAGACGAAAAATCTCCTCGAGTACGAATATGTTTCTTTTATTTTTTTTTACTGTTCAACATGAAATTGCTCTCGGGTTGAAATTGCAATCGTAGTGACACAGAAACGAACTTTTTTTTCTACAAGCAGTATAATCAAAAACTCTTTTTTATTTCTTTGCTATGTGTAAAATGTGTAAGTGTAAGTATAAGTATGAGGGTGTTGAACCAACCAACCAACGACGACGACGGGTGTTCTTAATTTTATTTAAACAACTCCAAAGAAAGAATGTTTTGGGGACATACATAATTCTATTTTAATGGATTCTTAAGACAATTTGTAATTTTTGTATTTTTTCAAATTATTATTAAAAGACTAACTATGAAACGACTTGTCTCTGTTGCTATAAAAACAAAATGCTGGTGTTTTTAAAAAAGTATTAAAAAGTTATGTTTTTATGTTCAAATTTTTTTTTGTTGAAATTATTATTTTAACAAGGATTAGTTTACTTTTAATGACTTTGAGCTTTGGAGACAATTCAAATGGGAATTTTAAAAAAGCTCAGGGCAATGAAACTCATTTTTTATTGAACTTGATTGTATTTTTTGTCTAGACTAGACAAGATATGATAATATTATGATAACGATACAAAAAAAAAACATAAAATTTTTTATTCGTCACAAAAAATATTCGGATGGGTTTCAAAAATTTATATAAAAACAGCGACTCTGATTTTAGTATTAATGTTACTTGTATTGGTTTTTTATAATATTAATATTCAAGCACATAAGTGTCATGAAATCTTATACTATTTTGAAGATTTTTCTTGCAAAATCTTTTCTGAGTTTTTATGATTATGAGGTTAAAGACCAGATTTAGAACTTCTAGAATTTATAGTATAATCATTGTTCATACATAATCCTGAGGTTTTCCGATTACTAGAAGTCGTTTGTATTAAATTTAAAAATCCTATACTTTGTACTTGATTTTGATTTGGACAAGAAAAGAATAGAGAAATTCCAATTTATAATAGTTAATAAGACTTTACTGCCTTTAAAAGTAAGTATGTATATTAACCCTATGTACAATGTACACCGGTGGAGGATCCTGGCCATTCAGGAAACATTAACAATACATTTATAACCAACATTGTTTTTTTAATTTCGACCCTATTAATAATTATGTACTATAGGTGAACAGTATGTTATGCATTCGTACAATGTAACCGACTTCTAGATTTGATTGAACTTGAAATAAAAATGACAGTTTAGACAAAGAAGTGGCCGTGAGTCTCGCAATTCTGTTTTTCTGTCTGTCTGTTCAGCTAAATGGATTGAGTAGATTTTCTTTAAGCTTGCTACCTAACGTTTTTTGAAGGTTCCCCCCAATATATATTACTATTGAAGTAACTCCAAATTGTGAGAGAAATTTATTATTTAATGACTTAAATTTGGCGGTTCACAGGTCAAGTTTTCAAATACAATTGAATTTTGAGTAATAAAAAGAAAACTTGCCAAGTAAACCGCCAAATTTAAGTCATTAAATAATAAATTTCTCTCATAATTTGGAGTTACTTCAATAGTAATCAACTTTAAATATTTGACATTAAAACTTTATAAAGTAAGAACTTGGCATACTTTTAGATCTCACTACTTTTCACGGCTGACTTGTTACATAAAAGTTTTTTTTATAGAAGAACTTGGCTCTTTTTTTAAAATTTATGTTTTTGTTCTGATCTCACTCCTTTTTGCAAAGATTTGAATTTTTCCCCACTTTAAGCCCTACCTCCCTACCGAATTTCATCATTCTACAGCAATCGGATGTGTTCCATATAATTGTTAACAATTCTGGGAAAGTGGGCGGATACCACGCCCCCTGAATGGAAAACCTCAAATTTTCGATTTTTTTCTTTGTATGCATTTCAAGCCCTAGCGCTCAACCAAATTTCATCATTTTACAGCAATCGGAAGTGCTCCATTTAATTGATTGCAATTCTGAGAAAGTAGGCGGATACCACGCCCCCTGAATAGAAAACCGCAAATATTAAATTTTTTCTTTTGTATGCACTTGAAACCCTACCGCTCTACCAAATTTCATCATTCTACAGCAATCGGAAGTGTTCCATATTATTGATAACAATTCTGGGAAAGTGGGCGGATATCACGCCCCCTGAATGGAAAACCCCAACTTTTCGATTTTACCTTTGTATGCACCACCAGACCTACCGCAGTGCGGTGTCGGGAAGTGCTCCATAATTTTGATGATCTGTCAGTGAGTCAATGAGTCAGTGAGTCAGTTACGGTTTTCGCGATTTTTGACGACTTATATCTCGGGAACCACTAATGCTAAGAAGTTGAAATTTGATGTGGTGCTTGTGCTTGGCTAGTCTACCAAATGTTCCGAATTTGAAGTTCCTGACTTTATTGGTACTGAAGTCAGAGGGGGGTCGAAAATCGCCTGAGTTTGTTCCTGTAAAAAGGGTGTAGTGCCAGAACTTGGCTGGGCACTACCGTGCCCTTTGATTACGATCCTCTACAATTTGTCAGGACCAAATTTTACACTAAACCATAATCAACCTTTAAAAATATATGCCTCTAACGGTTAGATTATATTTATGGATTTAATTAGAGTCTTTAAGGAACACTTGTAATTTAATGGAAAAAAAACCAACAATGTTCTTAAAGAAAATTGAACTTTTATTGCAGTCGTGTTAATTTGTTCAGCAAGAATATAAAACTCCTTAATGACCGCAAACATTAGAAAAATAAAACAAAACAAAAAAGATTTTTCCTTTATAATATTTTTTACATTTTATTAGAATGCATTTCAAACCAATTGTGGTTCATCATCAGCAATACACTAATTTGACAAAGAAAAAAAAAAAGGAAAGTACAAAAGTAAAGAAGAAGAAGAAAATTGAAGAAAGCTTTACATATAACAATTAGAGTAAAAGAGAACATTTTAGATTAAGTTAAACAAAGGTGATATAATATTGCCATTATCATTGTTCATGACATTGTTGTTGTTGTTGATAAAAAGACTTTCATATGCATCAAGTCGACGGTTGTTGGTAACATGTTTTATCAGCTTTACATCTTCTAATCTCACATTGAAATGGTTGTTGGCGAGGGCGTGTGCAGCGACGGAGGATTTTTCGGGTCTATTGTACTTGATGTGATTCGAGTGTTCGTTGAATCGAACACCAATACTTCGCTTTGTCTGGCCGATGTAAACAGCGTTGCAGTCTCCACATTTAATTTGATATATTCCCGATTTGTTTACAACTGTGGATTTGTCTTTGGTTGAGCCAAGAATGTTTTTTATTTTGCCATTACTGGAGTAGACGCATTCTATATTTTGTTGTTTTAATTTTGTGTGCATTTTGTTTGTGATGGGTGGGAAATACGTCATCGATGCTCTTTCTGTGTTGTTGTTGTCGCGAAGTTGTTTATTTTGTTTAAATTATTTAAATTAAATGTGGAGACTGCAACGCTGTTTACACCGGCCAGACAAAGCGAAGTATTGGTGTTCGATTCAACGAACACTCGAATCACATCAAGTACAATAGACCCGAAAAATCCTCCGTCGCTGCACACGCCCTCGCCAACAACCATTTCAATGTGAGATTAGAAGATGTAAAGCTGATAAAACATGTTACCAACAACCGTCGACTTGATGCATATGAAAGTCTTTTTATCAACAACAACAACAATGTCATGAACAATGATAATGGCAATATTATATCACCTTTGTTTAACTTAATCTAAAATGTTCTCTTTTACTCTAATTGTTATATGTAAAGCTTTCTTCAATTTTCTTCTTCTTCTTTACTTTTGTACTTTCCTTTTTCTTTTTCTTTGTCAAATTAGTGTATTGCTGATGATGAACCACAATTGGTTTGAAATGCATTCTAATAAAATGTAAAAAATATTATAAAGGAAAAATCTTTTTTGTTTTGTTTTATTTTTCTAATGTTTGCGGTCATTAAGGAGTTTTATATTCTTGCTGAACAAATATATTTATGGAGTTATTAATAAATTCTTTAAATTTACGTACGATTTTGTTTTCTTAAAAACATTACCAACATTTTATATAGGTATAATTTTTTAATCGCTCCAACAATTTTAAATTTTTTTTCTCATAAATTATGATTCTTTAAAGAAATTGGATAGTATCACTTTGATGTTGATTATGTTGACTTTTATCAACTTTTGAGTTTAAACTAAAAGTTCCATGCATGCATATAGCATATAATCACGGTGCTATATTGTATATTCTTGTGCACTCAAATAATACCACCTTAAACATCACTATACGTTTTTGGCAGGTTTCGTTTCGGTTCTATAGGAATTGTCTACGTAAATCATTTTAAAGCTAGTCGCATTACCCTTGAGTGGCTACAAATTATCCTATGTAAACAAAAAATAAAAAACCAGCACCACCTGCAGATTACGCAACGTTCAGGAGGTTTAAAGTTCACCTATGCTTCATGCAATGGGGGTGGAATGACAATTTAAAGAAAAATTATCTCTGGGAATCCAGCTTTTAAGCAGAGTTCAAATCAAATTTTAGTCGATTTATAGCCCGATTCTCCCAAACATCACTGATGCCTCACAAGTCACAAGAAGAGGTGATATTAATTTTGTAGCTTAAGGAGTCCATGGGTGAAAAAATGAGTCCTCCAAAAACTGTAGGTATATATAAATTTATTTTAGTAAAACAACAATATTTATAAAATTTCTATAATTCAAAGAAGTTTGATTTTACCTAAATTAACATAAGGCTTCTCTTTTATACAAAACAAAAACGTAAAAAAAAAATTTTTCATACAAAAAGTTAACTTATAAAATCTTATATTTTAGGAACCAATTTTTCAATAATTAGTATAAGCAGTGAGTTTGTACTTATGCTAGATTTATAAAACTTACAAATTGGCAATTTTCTGTTACAAAACTGGCAAAAGAATAGACGAATTCATTTTGACATTTTTTAGTTTTTATTACAGGAATAATGCCAATATATGTAACCTGTGTATTGCGTAATGTCAGCATTAATCTCAATGCATTCTGGATTTGATTCCGGTGCATCTTATTGGATAACCTTCATCCGAAAATGAAAAATAATAATTTTCACTATGACATTGATATTTTTATCAAACCAGTTATATTGGTAAGAGTATAGCGCTGAAAGTTTTTGAGATCTTCAAGAGACACATACATCTGTATGATCAATTTTTGCTTCAAAACGATAATTTTATATTTCCATTATGAACATATACACATATTTTCATTTATTTATTTCCTCACTTTATTGCTACATAATGTAAACTTGCAATTTTTAAATTTAAAATAAATTTATATGGCCCAATTTGAAATATTTTTGTCTGTTCCAGAAATGACACTACAGAATTCACCTTTGCTGTGGTGAGTTTCTTTGTGAATTTTCTTGTGAGGTTTGGGATAGAATAGAATTCACAAAATGTTATGGAGTCACAACAAGTAATAGTCACAAGAGCTGGTGACTTGTGATTTCTCACATGTAGTATAATCGAGTTATTAGTTTGATATTTAGCATTTTAAGTATGATATTAAAATTTTAATCGATTTTGTCATCGTGAGTGCTATATTTAATTAAAGTTAAAAGCAAGAAAGACCTTTTTAATCATTCCAGTATCATATTAATTTAAACGACACTTTAATATTCATAAATTCCAAAAAAATTGTTGTTTTTACTAAGTTAGCATGAACTGTCAAAGTTTAAAGACTGTTCAGCAAAAATTCATTAAAAAAATTGTTTAGTATACTTGTATACTTGTTAAAAATGTTTGAAACTGAATTAATTCAAATTATTATCACGTAAATGGGGCTGTTTAAATTTTTTTTGCATTTTATTTTATTTGTCAACTTAAAGAAGTTTGCCGTATTTGCTCATCGTTGTGACGTAATTTTCGTAATATGTATTTATACATAATATTAAGTCAAAGGGCATATCACGAAAATATCGGTTTAAAAGGTTTTTTTAAGTTAAAACTAATTAAAAACTAAATTAGTTAGAGTACACCACGTGAACAAAAAATTTGGGAATATAAAAAGTTCAGCGATATAGAAAAGATCCTTTTTATTGAAATTCGAACTTAAATTTATAGACAAGGTATACTTTCAAGCTTCTTTTAAGAATGTATTCCTTTAATATAAATGTTTTTTTTTAGTAGAAAAGCTTCGTCCTTTAAACTAAGCATATAAATACATTCAACTGTCCTACCTATATAGGAAAGGTACATCTTACTCCTAACTTAGGGTCATTTAATCACACTTACTTTTTGGAAATTCTTAAGAAGGTTATTCTAGGAAAAAAAAAATATAAAGAACATAAACATGTTTTCCCATACAAAGAATTGGTTGCCTATATAGAAATTTAATGGATTTCGTGCTGCCCATATAAATCAAGTTGTCATTTCTGGTAAAATATTTCTTTCAATTTGCTGTAATTGATTTCTTAGATTTTAAGGTCAGATTTGTAAAGGTATTTTTAAGTAATTCGAATTCTGGTAAGGTGAGTAATTTTTCAGTGATAATAAATTAGCCTACGTGAAAAATAACATTTAAATCGTTCAAAAACATCGTTATATATTTTCTTATTTTATTTTTATTTTTGAAATTCTTTGGAGCAACCGACAAATTCAAGAGTAAATTATTTTGTTTTATGCCAACAACACTATACGATGATATTAACACTTTTTTCATTCTTTTTCAGATCTTAAATAAATAAGTGCTCACGTGTAAAAAGTGTACATAATATAAGTGTGAAATAGAAGCTACATATACAACCAATATCGTTTGTAAAAAAACAACCCCATAAAAAGGGTTCTCTATACACTAAACAAATAGCAAAGTACTCATTTCAATTGGCAGCATCACCCACCTATAAATATGGGCAAGAAAAATTCCAAATTGAAGCAGGATACCATCGATCGGCTTACCACAGATACTTACTGTAAGTATTTTCTATTTACAAAAACCTAACTTCCTATATTTATTGCCTCGTTTGTTTTGCCAAACAAACTATTTATATGTATATAAACTACCAGCTATATATGGAGGACATCATGTCATAGTATAGAATAACTTGTTCCTAATTTCAGAAGCAACCATCATAATCGTTTCGTAATATGAATATCTGTGTGTATTCAGTATTGGATGAGTATACATTTTCATTTTCTTGGCAAAGCTATGTCAGGTACATAAAACTACGAGTCTTATATCGATATACAGGGTGTTTCATATACATATAATTTTGCCTATGAATAAGTTTGAAGATGGCTTTTATTATTTTTTAATCACAGATTTAACAAACAAAATGGTAAAATGAGTAATTTAATTTTTGTTTAAAGACAAGTATTAATATTTGCGGATGTACACTATATGTACATGTAGTAGTAGATAAATAAGTAACTAAAATTATCAATTAATTCCAAAGTTACAGCACGATGTCTGTTTCCAGCAGTTTTCCGTTCTACTAGTGCGGGGGCCTGTGCTCAAAACAATTAATATATTTGCCTGGTTTCACTAAAATTTCTAAACATGTGATAAATTTTAAATCCAAGTGCTTAATGAAATAACAGAAAGTTGTCTTGCAAGGGTAAATACAAGAAATTTGGTACCTTTAGTGAAATATTATTCACTCCATTAATCCATGATTAAATATTTAAATTTGGATGTAATTTAATTGGATTTAAATTCATTTAGATCTTAGTTAGATTTAGATTTTAATTAGAATTAATCGAGTGAATAATTGGATTTAAATTAATTCTCGTCGCATTTTTATTTTAATCTGGATAAATCGAGTGAATAATATGGCTGTTAGTGACTAGGGTCATGACAAAAAGGTTTAAACAAAAGATTGAAATAATAAAATAATGCTTATCAATTAATAAATTATGAAATTAGATTAAAACTTAAATCCTGAAGTAAAAACATACAAATTCAATGTAAATGAATCCGAAATTAATTTTTAATCAGGATATATCGATTAAATAATATGGCGGTAAGTGTAAAAATTTTACTTGATCTGTGAAGTCAAAAGTCAGCAAGGAGTAAGTATTTCCTCAAATTCTTTTAAATTTGTTCTATAGAGTTTTTCAAAAAAAATATTCTCGAAATTCAAATAGAAAACACCCTATTTGTTTATAGATTTGCTGAACTAAAGTCAGCTGAAGATATTGCCCATAAAACACCTGCAAATACATAATAGATTCCTGTGCATACACCTCCCGCTACTGCCTATACACCAAACCACACTATATCATCGTCCATATATATCCCTCCCTTTGATATGCAGGTGAATTTTCTCCTTGAACTTTGTGGTGGTTGTGGTTGGTAATTTTAATTTTGTCTCCACATTCTTTATCTTCTAAATGTATATTTTCGTCCTTTGTGTGCCGACAGACATTCGAATTTATTGATAAAACGTTGGCCGTTTGCTTTCTTCTCCTCATCCCATCTTCATCATGTCCCTCACGTTCATGAATGTCGCTTGGCTCGTCTTTGTCGTCGACATCGGTCGGTCGTCCGGCAATCGATGATATTTGGTCGATTTAATTCCAGGGTCCTCCACGGAAAGAGTGGAGAGAGAGAGAGAGAGTTCAAACTCTGACAACTGTCGAAATATTCTTTTTGGGGGAAGAAAGAAAGCCTTGCGGAAATACCATCACGTCATCATCGGTAGGTATATATAGTATATTATGCTTAAGAATGGAATTTCTGGTCAATGTTTTTCGATTTATTTGAGTAATTTTTACTCTTGGTGAAGTGCTTGTCTTTTCTTTTTATGGCTTTGTTGATTTTGGCCTAAAGCCATCTATATGATCTTATTTGGAAGAAATTGCCTTAGCATCTTTCTTGGTGTTTTTATTTCAAGTCTCATTTGCCTTTTCTTTAGGGTATGAGGAGAAGTTACGATGTAAAAAGACACTAAATATTTATTCTCACTGGACTCGTTGAATTCATTTTTTTTCTTGTAAAATGAATGGATGAAAATAAAATAAAACAAAATTTTCATATTGATTTCTTTGAAGAAAAAAATAATAAAAAAAAGAAATTGCTAAATGTTTCCACCAAAGTTCAACGTCGTATACCTTATATTATTTTTCTTATGACTCGAGGGTGGAAATCGTAAAAAAGGATTGACATCAGAAATATTGTAGGTATGTCTTTTGGAAGAGAAACAAATTGATAGTCCCTTTTTTTTTCAAGGCAATTGTTTTTGAGTGACAATATTTGGATACGAATTGATATTGGAGACGGGATTTGATTAGCTACACCATTAAGTTTATTGAATAAAAAAGGAGGTTGTATTGTTATTGTATACAAACAAAAAAAAACAAATTACATGGAGGAAAAAACACTGAATCTAGGGGGTGAGGCATTTATTTTATCTACAAAACATCCTGTCATACTAAATTATTTGCAAAGTTAAAGTTAAATTGTTTTACTGTATTTATGTAAAATAATATAAAATAAAATAATATAAAATGATATACATAAAATTTCAATAAATTAAATAAAGAAAATTTTGAATATAACTTTTTAGTGAGCTAACAACACATTTTTTTTAGCTATTTCGTGGTTCCCGATAATTACACTATTATGTGGGCTTTATTACCATTTTTTTAATAATAAAAAATAAAAATAAAAATAAAAATAAAATAAAATAAAATGAAATAAAATAAAAGAAAAGAATTCGGAAACCAAAAAATTGATTTTTTTTAAACTGCAAATAAATTTATAATAAAAAATCGATTTTTCAATGTTATTTTGTGTTTCCCGTTTGACTGAAATTTTCACATAAACATCAAAATTGATTATGTATTTATTAATTTTTTATTTTGTTAAGTAAATTTTTATGTAGGTATGTATTTGATGTTTAATTTTCTCAGATTGTTGGTTTCTGATTTTTGAAGAAAATGAAGTAAAATTGACGGTTTGTGTTTTTTGAAAATTAACAGTTTTTTTGACTCAACAGGATCTCTTGTACAAAAATTTCTATCGAAATCAGTAATACCGTTAACGAGAAAGTCGAAAATAAATTGAAAAAACGGTTCTTGCTAAAAATTTGTGCACCAAAATACATCAAAATCCTTTAAGTCATTTCAAAGTTAAATAATCTCTTCCATAAAGGTTGCATATGGCAAATGTTTAAGAGCTAAACAAAAAAATTAATTTAACCTCTATAGGGAATCTTCTAAAAATTCAAGCTTCAAGTTTGAAAAAATTGCTCCATTGGTTTTGGCTGTATAGCTATAGGCACAAACAGACAGACACACGGACAAACAGAAATTTACTGAGACACCCTATTTTTAAAAAAAAACTTGCCTTTTATTGATATTTGTTGTATATCCCAAATAAAATATTAAATCAAAAAAATTTATTTTATTTTGGTTACCGTTTAAAATAAAATATCTTCAGCCTGGTGAAAACCCGTTAAAAGTCAATATTCAATAAACTATAATGTAATGGTTGCCTTGCAGTGCAGTCCGGGAGAAACCAGAACTTCCTAATCAAACAAGAATCTCCCTTCCGAGTTCAGATTGTCACAGTAAGTTATTTGACCTTATGAATAGGTTCTTTTTAAAACCAAAAAAAGCTATAATTATTAAATATTTATAATAAATAAAAAAAAAATAAATAATTATTAAAAAAAGTAACTAAAATCATTTAAATTTTGTTTAGCAGTGTTGGGATATTTTTTTCAGTAAAATCGTAAAAAAATAATCAATGCTCAATTTTGCTTCCAAATCAACATGCCTACTACCTTCACTAACCATGAAAACCACCAGGAGTACCAATGTCAACAACTCACCACCAATAATAATCCTCTTCACGAGCTACACTGCTCGAAAAGCTTACAAGGTCATTATACTAATTGAAATTTGAATAATTGTTTTGTAAGTCTTATGTTTTTTTGCATTGGCCTTCCAGAAGACTTCTTAAACCCTTATTATGACATTCATTCTTCTGGATTACATTTCAGAATCGAAACCAAAAGGCTTCTGGACGACCAATGGAAAACGACTTAAAAATCAAATGGGTTAGGTAGGTATTATTTGAAAATATCTGGCTCTGACCCCTGACTAATATTTTTCTAAAATCTGTGTTATTTCCAAAGGGTGTCCATATTTAAATAAATAATAGATTTCAAGACTACTTATAAGATTCAAATTTTATAACGATAATGTTGTAACAATAGGTAATTAATTTTGTTCTTCATTTTTTTGATGATAATTATAATATTTACCTTAAACTAAAATCTTAAAGCCTTCACTGCTCTTGCTCTTAAAAATAATTTTTAGTAACAATTTTGAATTATATATTAAAATTTTAATTAAAAAAAAAAACACTTTTTCTCTCAGTGTAACACATCGCAAAAGGTTTTTATATATCCTCTGGCAATATGGAAAGTATTAAAACAAATGATGAAACAAATCGGCTATGTTTGTATATATTCTATCTCTCCACCCACCTCTCCTAACTTGATGGTGTATAACCGGCCCTCTTCGTCACAATCCCCATCAGTATCAAAACAATAGCGCATATACATACAGTTAGGCAATTACCAGTAAATTGAAATGTCAACATTTGACTTTTGGGGGCTGTTGATGGGTATTTTTGGCGCAAAATGTTTCCCTCCTTATTACAATTTTTGGTCATTATTACTTCGACTCGTTTTCGACAATCGAACTTTTGTATTTTGTTTATTTTGTTTTGGCTTATTTAATTTCTCATTCCATTGCTCAATGATTTATTTATTCCCCTGATTTGTCATTTCATCAGTTTGTTTTGAGTTTAATTAAAAATAGAAGATTAATGTGGTAATAAATTCAGTAACAACAACAATAAAAAAAAAACAGAAAAAAACCTCCCGAAAGTAGAAGAAACTTTCGTCGACCTTTTGTGGTTGAAATATTTTTGTATTCTGGTCAGTAAAAGAGTAACTTTTTGTTTGTCTTGTGGTAAAGAGAAGGTTAAATTGGAAAAAAAAAACATAATTTTGGTTGGACATCTGCCAACAAAACGGAAAAGATTTATTCAAATAAAAAAAAACTTATGTTTGTATGTATATAAAAATGTTTTCTTAAAATTATAAAAGTAAAGTGCAGGACATTTTGTGGGAAATGAAAATATATATTATCAGCACTGCAGTGGTTTTTGTTTTAAGAAAACACATCCGGGAATAAACTATTCGTTTTTCCTTATGACAATATATATGTAAGATTTATGGAACCAATTTGAGGTTAAATAAAGTTTATGTGCATAGAAAAACAATTTTTTTATATGCATACCTAGGTAAAATTTAAGCTGAACTTTATTCATATGAGTGAGAAAGGTTTTTATGGTGGGAATTTTTATAGTTCTTATAATTCTCGATTTTTATAGTGTTCGATTGGAGTTCAACTAGTGCTTCATTAAACAGGAACAATTAATGAAAACACATGTGTACATAAGCTGGAGAATGATATATAAAAACAATTACATATATACTCTAGAAACTGGGCATTGTAGAACTTATAACAATAATTTATAGGTACTGAAATAAATAAGATTAATTCCTTCATAAACTATGTATACCAACACGACATTTTTAATTGCTCACAAAATTACAAACATATCCAAATAAATTTTGTTCTACTTTCTTACAACTTCACAAAGAACAAACTTATGGTTATGCTGTTATGATGTCAAGCGTTTTTTACTGACAGCAACATCTACCAAACCTATTACTTTGTTAAGCTACATCAAACTTAAACCAACCGGAACCTATATTGTCCTAAATTATGTAAAAACTTCAAAACATCTTTTACTTGAAATTCCTAATAAATTCACTTAAATCCTTTTTGACTTTTATTTATAAGTATAGATAACAAATTGATTAATCAATTTACCTTAAAATTTTCAATTAAAAATAATTGTATCAAGAATTTGCAAGACACGACATTGGAATTTCTCTTTCATGATGATGATGGTAAATAACTTAACCATTATAACTGACCAAAAGTAATGTTCATTCATGGGGTTGTTAATTAAATTTAACTTTATCCAAACAATGTCTATTTAAGAACAACTTCTTGAAAAGTAAAGTACTTGAACAAAGGAGAACGAAGTAGGTATAACTATGTATATTATGTAGGTGTATTAAAACTTAAACCTTTAAGAAAGAGTTGCTTTTTGCCCAGCACCACAGTCATGGAGAAAATTTTATTTTGAATTATTAAATAATTTGATCAAAAGAAAAAACGACCAAGAAGAGTTTTTTTTAAATACTGTTAGGAGATTTTTGGTTATAAAATTAAGAAAAAACTTTTTTTTTATTATTGGTTTAGTTTTGTTTTTTCTTTTTATTATTATTTTAGGCGATGAAGTAAAAATATTAAAATTCCCTTAAATTTTATGTGCCATAATGTTCAAGTTGGGATTCCTTAACGGTTTTATTTATAGCCACAAAATATTAGTAGAAGATTCTTGGAGGTTAATTAAGATTCGTTAACTTTATATAAATTTAATATTTCTTGTGGCTATTATTCCCTGTACAAAAAGTTTTTTTAAAACAGTCCTTCTTTTAGTTTTTAACATGTAAAGGGTGTTTTTTTTAGACGTGTGGTTTCCAATCTGGCAATACTTTTTTCGGAGTTGGTATTTTTGACAGCTGTCACTTGATTTATGCTCAATTTGGTTTGCCATTTCATAATAAATAGACTTACTCCTGAACAACGTTTGCAAATCGTGCAAATTTATTACCAAAATAATGGTTCGAGATGGCCACCGATCCCAATTTTCCCAAGAAAATTTTGTTCTGCCATGAAGCTCACTTTTGGTTGAATGGGTACGTTAATGCTTGGGTTTTAATCCAATTTTATTATGAAAAACTTTCTGCACACCATGAGATTCGAACCCTTGAAGGCGCTTAGAAAAATGCTGATGCTCCAAATGCATTTGATAAACAAAGGATACACATCTCGACCTGTGACGTCAGTGGTCTAAAGTAGTGGAATGCGTAGTGCATACGACTTCTAAGACTGAGCAAATCTGATATGCGTGGGTTCGAATCTCATGGTGTGCAGAAAGTTTTTCATAATAAAATTGGATTAAAGCTCAGCACCACTAATAAGGAGACTGAAGATAGGGCTTGGCACCCCTTGAAATAGCTATATCTCCAGCCAAATAATTAATTAAAACGAATTATAAATTAATTCGTATACCATTGGTGGTAGCACCTTTAAGTTGTTGTTGTTGTTGTTGTTGTTGTTGTTGTTGTTGTTGTTGTTGTTCAGAAATTCAAATATGAGTTTGTTTGTTGTTTTTTCCTTAAAAAATATTTGAATGCATCTAAACCTCACTCATTTTACTTTGTTAGGTGATTTTTCATAAGAAAAATATATAAAAGTGTGTGGGGCTTGAATAAGTGTTACTTCCTTAAAAAAATAACAGTAAAATCATGTTTGAACATGGAATCGACAGCATCGGGTGTGTTATTTGACATTTTAGTAAAAAATTTAAAGTCGTGAAAAGTATTTTGTTTTATTTTCAATCAAAAGTCGAGTATGTAAAATTAATAAGATTTTAATTTTTTCATGAAATTTAACTTATTGTCTGTGGAGTTCTTAAAAGAACAAGTGCTTATGTGTACTGCATTTTGTATAGGAAATTTTAAAAGACTTCCTTTTTGGTGCAAGTATATATTCCAATTATACTTGATTTTAACACACCTTCAAGAATGCACCCACTATACACTGTAACAAAGTTTTATGAGCTTAACAATACAATTCCAAAAATTTCCCTTGGATTGAAAGAAAAATGGGCACAATCTATGAAATCACATAGGTTTTAAAATATAAATCAAATATGATTTCAGAAATTTATTGGTTTAAAGCAGCACAATAATAACACACATAAACTTTAACGTCCAGGAACAACATTAAAACAATTTTAAAATCACAAATATAAGAAATAATTTTTCTTGCCTGCATCAAAATAATTGGAAGACGTATTTCGTTCACCGGGTACTTATAAAATAGGTGAATCAGCTACATGATAAAAAAAAGTATAATGAAAATCAGAAGAAAAAGCTCTTTCAACTTTTGTGGAAGCGAAGCTAAAACGCCATCAAAAAACGTTATTAGTAAGAGTCCGATAGATTTCCTGCATATATAAAGTATGTATGTATTTCAAGATGCAAACAAAAATGCTATCTGGATAAAGAATGGATGCAGGTTACTGCAGTTTAAGAATCAAACGGGACTTGATCAACCCAAGCCAGGTTTTGGCAATTCAAATGATGGCAACACAGCTCGAAGATTTTTTAACAATGCAAGAAGCTAGGAGCAAAGATTTTAAGAAATATCACGGAAATTATTTGAGGAAATGTTTTTAATTTAATCCTGATAACATTTGATCCTCTGATTAAAAGTTAAAGATAACTTCTGTTAAATCAATTAAAATCTTTTCCAAAAGCAATTTTTGTTTTGATAATTTTTCCAATTGACTGTAATTTTGGGATTTCTAGTAACAACAAAGAAAGTGATGACGATTGCTCAATACAGAATTGAACTTTTACAGCCGAATTTATTAACGAATTAAAGCGAAAACGTTATTTATAAAATTTATGGAACGTTGAATAGAGGCATTATAAGCTAAACGCGTCTGAATTTTTTTTCCTATGAACAGCTGAGATTGTTTTGTCATTTTTAGAAGTAAAATGCAATAGGTACTTTATTTGACACAGGCCCTCTATAGGGTAGGAAATTTGTGTAAAAAAAAGAATGTATGTATGCGAAGTTGAATAGAGGCTAGATAAAACCTTATGCAGATCATAACTACATATTCATCTGTTTAGCGAAATCTGTTTAAGATTTGTTTTAAGAGAGAAACAACGGTATAAAAAACCTCAAACCGGGCTTAAGTGTACAAACAGAATGGATCGGAGATTGAGCAACAGCAAAGAGTTAAGAGCAAGGCAATGAAATCAAACACCTGTAGTGAAAGGGTTCCATATTGTCCGGTCTCAACATTCATCGCTTTGCTCTTTACTCATTGCTCTTGTTCACTTTCCGCGCCTCTCCTTTCTGTTTGTACACAAAGCTAAACTTTGTATGATAGATACTCTGAGAAAACTTATTATCTTTGCTGTTTAGGTACCTATATTATTACAGAAAATTGCCATCTAAGAGACACAACCTTATATATACTTCCTAAACTCTAAATTTGCTCACCAAATTCGCACAATTTTTCACAATAAAGCCTAGTACGCAGATCGCGCTAAATTTTAGTTTCCATACGAAATTCTCTCCAAAATTTAGCCAAGCTAAAATTAAGCAAAGCATTTTAGCAGCTCCAGCTAAAAAATCAAATGTTTGTTTCTTTCTCTACATCACTAATCTGTTAAAATTTAGCGCACGAAATAATTGTCTGGGACATTATTCTCGAGCTAAATTTTGACTGGTTCTGGTATTTTTTAATTTTGTGTGAACTTTGCTTTGTTTTTACAGCTAGATTGTTGCTGCCTTCATGTAAAATGGATTCCGATTTGGAAGAATTTTTACAAGAATTACCACAACCGAAAAAAAGAATGCGTGGTAAAAATAAAATTACGTTCAGCATGGAAGACAAAAAAAACTGGCTACTCTTGTAAAGGAACACCCTTCTATATGGTGTCTGGTCCATCGCTTTTATTGCCACAACTTGTGCTGCTGCACAAATCACCAAATCTTCAATTTCCTTTGTATCCATTTTATTTCTAAAATGTAATAATACTTGAAATTTTTCAAACAAACTTTCTTAAATTTAAATTTTTTTCTCGGAGAACAGGTGTTTTTGACATATTCTACACAATGCCCTTATGCCTGTTTGATAACTTTTTGTTTCAACAAATATCCCAAAACTAATTTTTTTTTCTATTGGTTTTGACAGCAAATTCTGAAATTATGTGAAAATTTGTGCGAATTCGCAAGAAATTTCACGTTACCAAACAGACCACTTATTTCAATCACATATTCTCACAACTCTCCTATGTCAAAATTTAGCTAGGGTTTTAGCTGCTATTTGGAGAGAAAAGTGGCAGCTAAAATTTAGCGCGATCTGCGTACTAGGCTTAAGAAAAAAGATAGGTACTGAATTTAAACTTTTTCCGTTCCGCACCATCCTGGTTTACCATTTCTAACTAACATTATCAATATCAACACGAAAAGGAGGATGTTTCTCACTTCCTTTCAATCAACCCAGTTTTAAAGGAATTAATAAAAATAAGTTGCGAAAACTTATTTAAGAGGAAAATGAAGCATTAACAGTCTTATTATTTTATAAAACCATTTCAAAGAATGTTTAACTTTAAACAGCTGTCTCTAACTCCAAAACTTAATTTATAAACATTTTCCATTAATTTTATTTAGAAACCCTATTCTGAAGAGAATAAATTCAATGGACAATGGACAGTAATTAACTTATTATTGCTAACAGAAATCGAGGAGACAAAAAATGTTGCTGAAAGTAATTAACTCACCAAGTTTTGTATTAATTTCTTATCTAATGTCTTTAAAGTTTCTTAATGTAATTCCAGGTGCAGTTATGTATACGATAGAAAATCTAATTTCTTAACATTTTCTAAATGTCGAAATCAATTCAAATCATTCTTATTTCAATTATTTTTTCATTCATTCTTATTTCAAATATTGGTTGGTTGACCAAGCTTAATTTACTCTTCTATTTATAAAATAAATACGAAAAACATCAAAGCTTCCAACGAATGAATTCATGTATATATATATTTATATAGTTTTATGAAGCTCATTCTCTCTACCACCTTACTATACGAGTATTATGGTCCTTATCTTCCAATCTCCAATCAAAAGGAATCAATTCCACTGGACAAATAATCGACAAATTGGATAAACAAGCAACTCTCCCATGAGGTGAGGTATATCGTGCTATTTTCTCATATGTTTTTCTGATGTGTGGCTGTACAAAGTTATTATATAGTTCACTCTCACTCAAAGGACATAACTCTGGGTGCAAGTTGATTGAACTGCTTGTTTATGGATGACCGGTTAACAGTCTACACAAATTTGCAGTGACTTCAGGACTCCACATATAGAGCCAGTAAATTGCTTGTTATTTTCCCAATTCTCTCAGGAAAAAAAAATATATATATTTCGAAACAACAACAAAACTATCGCCCTCCACACTCACACCCGATATTTATTACTTTCAGAACTCATATATATAGGATTTCCAATTACTTTGGTATAAATAAGTACTAACTTTCTGGTCAGTCACACTTTAAGTTAGTTATGAGAGTTGCGAGTCCTTTGTTGAACTTTTATTATTGTTATTCTTGAAATTCTTTTATAGTTTGTTTGTGGAAAGCAAATAAAAAAGGAAACATCAGGATTCTATAAAATAGAGCCAATAAATTTTTGATCAGGGTATATATGTATGTATCTAGAGGTAAAGTGATGTGGTTGCATTTATTGGATATTGATGACTGTACTTTAAATGCAAAAATGAAAAATGAATTGAATAATGGAAAGTACTTCAATTTTTTTTAAGAATATTGAAAGTAGGTACATTCTTGGTTCAAATCACATTTTAAAATTGAAAGGGAAGATGTTCTTGCTTATAAGGTTCTAAATGTATTTTATGTTGATAGCACTTGAATTAAATAATAAATGGATGCATACCTGATGCAGGGTTTCTATTTGTACTCCTTTTTTTCTTGGAAATTTCTATTGAAGCATTTTAAGAAGCAAGCACGGATGTTTGATTTTGGGTGCAATATTTTCTTTTTAGACAAATGAGAAGTATAGGTAAATTGATTTTAATAATAAAAAAAACAGTAAAATGGGTTATGCTTTTTCAAGCAAATAAATTGTTAACAATTCAAAACACATGTACATATGTATATAGTTTCTTTTCTTCGTTAGTTTTTAATTTCTAAATTTATGTGAGTATTAGAAATTGAAAACTGAGTATCAAGAGTTCACATGAAAAATTAATTATATAGGTTCATAAGAAATATACTCAAGTGAGTGCATGGGATTTCATTCCGTATTTTGGGTTTTGAAATGGAAAAGGAAGGAAAAAATTAAATGTGTGTATAATCGTTTTGGAATTTTTTTTGTTGAGTTTACTAAGAATACTGAGATTTGTTTGAAATGTCAAACGAAATTTAGATTAAGTGTGGTATGAACAAGTGATTTCATTTCCATATCCATACGGATAGTTTTTTTTTTAAATTAAAATAAAAGAATATTGTGAAATAAATAAAAATATACTTCGATATTATTATAAATATGTAAATCTAAGCATGGAATGTCATTTTGCTTGGGAGAATACCACCGGCAAAAAATCAAGGACGTTAAAAACAATAAGATCTTCTAAAAACCAATACCAAAATTTAAAGACAAGATATTCAGTTCTTTTGAGTGAACAAAAGATTTGATAGAAAAAAAGCCCGAAGATGGAACTTGTTTCCGAAACGTGTCGCTATTTTTAAATTTAAAGTTGTGTTAGCTGAAAGTTATTAATAAATAACATTTTAATAAAAAATGTATTTTATTTTATTTATCTTTTATTAAATTTTTTTTTAAGTCTTGCTTATACTCAAGACCTTCAGCGTAACAGTTTTACACACTAACTATTACACCACGGACTACTATAATGATAAGAAAAACTCGGTGTTATTTCTACCCATTTCTTATTTTATTAAAAACCCCAAAAACCTACATACATAATTTACACAATTTGACTGTTCTAATACTTTATTATCATTTTCGTTTTAATGACAAATAAAGTCAAGTCTGATAAGATCAATTAATTCAATTATTATCAAAATAAAGTATCAAAACAAACAAATAAAGGTAACTACATAAAGTTCCATTTATAGATACTAAATTAATAATGATAGTAATATCAAAACAAACATCTTTGAGACATCAAATAATGTTACATAGTAGGCACCTATTATTAAGAGGACATGACACACAACAATAATTAAGTATACTTAAATTACGTACTTCAACATCCACCTACAACCACTTCATTATTATCACAATATCAAAGTGAATGAGAAGGAGAGGATTTACGAAAACGTGAAGCATATTTTCATTGACTAATCTTTCTGTATTTGACAGTGACAGCTCACAAACTAATTCATACATACTCGTACAGTTATATACAAACTTTGAATAAATGATTTAGTCAATTCGTAAAGTGCCACTGCACTTTACGATAAAGCGATGTATAGGAACAGCAGAATGACCTGCAATTCATTGGTCAAACACAAAATCGAATTGAGCTTACGTTGTGAGGATTGGTTGGTTAGTTGGTTTTGTCAGGATTAAACTTCTTGTACAAATGTATATCTACACACTACATGTTGTAAATGTATGTTTTCGATTTATCTATCGATTTTAATTTCAAACAAGAAGTTCGATTGGCACATCGTAGGAAAATCCTTTAGTTGTGCTTGAATTGTTGCCGGAAAAACTCGGTGTCAGTCAATTTAGTGATTACATATGTATGTGTGTATTTTTTTTGGTTTGATCAAAATCAGTTTAATTAACTGAACTGGAACTTCTATTAAGAGGATTATTTGAAGCTTTTGATTACAATTTAGATGGACTTGGTAATTCCTCCCCTCGTTGTAACTGAAAAGAAAACCGTTGCTTCATTAAAATATGCCTCCTAACAAACGTAAATAAATGAATGACATTGCTTTTTCAATGAAACACAATACATATATCCATAGAAATGAACTTAGAAGAAACTTAATTGAAAATGAACTCAAAAAGTCAAATATATATGTAAATATATGCGTCGAATGGATAACGTGAAGTGATGCAGATGTGATTTGCATACAAGCGATGTATTAGAAATGCCATTGCATGTGGGACTGCACAGTGCACATTTTGACATTTAATCGAAGGAATGTTACTGAACACATGCCACATAACTTGAAGGTTCTTCCACAAAACTAAAGAAAAGGAAAATTTTGTTTATACGACCAGCGTAGCAATAAATTTGTTAAACAAAAATCTTAATACCTCAAGTGAAAGCTATGCACTTTGCCCTTGAAGTTATTCAATAAAATATTTTCATATTTCTGCAAAGAGTTTTGAGGGTCAAAAGTTGTCATCGGCGAAAAAAGTTGCCAACGATTGCAAATGGCGGCAAATAGCAACTTAAAACAATTGTTCCGCGTTCTTTGTGAGTATATAATTGATTTATGTCTTGTTGAGTTGTAGTTTGTATCTGTTTAATTCTCAAATGTAAAAACAGAATTTAGATTTGCCGCACCTATTGCAACAAGTGACAACTTTTCTTGCCGCATGTAAAGTAAGGGGGACTTTCAGATATAAGAAAAGTAGGCGTGATAGGAAGCGGATTTACAAACCAAAAAAACACACACATGTCATGGTTTGGGCTCAAGAGAAATTTGTTATGAATGCTCAACCTTATCTAAGTACAATATGAATAAAAATATAACATACAAAAGGGGGGCGTGGTAGTGGCGGGGCAGATAAAACATGTCCTGTCATTAATTGAAAATAGCTTAGTTACATAATTGTAACTTTCTAAGGATGTTCAATAAGGAGAAAACTAGAATATGATTAAAATTGGCATGCATAAGCAATATTTACTGAAACCTAATAGGAACAATCTATTAGAATTTCATTAAAATTGGTTAAAGTAGTTCCGGTAGAAGCAAAAACTCTCCAGAGCTAATCTCTAGAAGTCTGAAAAAAAAACTTACATAAGACTCTTTTGTATCCCATTGCTATACTTAAAAATTATTGTCTTGTTATGAAACTTAAATAGGTCTCATAGCATTTTTATTTTAAGAGCTGAACAATTTTCTTTCTTCAAAATATGTACTTAAATCTTATAGCTAAATCAATTCTTCTTATTGGAATGGGATTATAGAAACTTAAAGTCTTATAAGAATCTTTTTGTGAAAATTTAGCTCTGAACAGATGTTTGTAGTCTTTATAATCCTATAAAAATACTTATGAAAGTGTTTTACCGCCATATTATTCACTCGATTAATCCAGTTTAAAAATTAAACCCGAATGTGTTTACATTCAATTTATAATAATGTACACCAGCATTTAAGTTTTAAACTAAGTTCTATGAAAACCCTTACAGGATCTGAGTTTAATACCTCCTATATCAAGAGTATCTGGAGTCCAAACAACAAAAGTATTGCAATAGGAGGCTACTGGGATCATTAATAAATAATTATATAATTAAAATGGGCATTATTTTGAAGGTGCGTTGTTGTTTTCCGAGGTAAAAGTTCAAATAAGTAGATACATTTTCAACCGCGTATGTTTTGAGGTTCACATATGTGAAAAACAATAAATATAAAGTATCGCCATCATAACGCATAATAATTGATTGACTTAAAAAATAAATAATCTCACACAAACCTTTCAGTTTTTTTGACAAAAGACACAAATAAAAAAATTGTTTTTTTCTCTCTGAGAATATGCTAAATGAGAAATATATATATATAATTTTTTTTTAAGTTTACAAAATATGTAGGTACTCTATTCTCTTTTTAGCGAATCTTATTAAAAGACGCATTCTCATAGCATGAATTAGTTAAAGTAAGTAATCTAGTAATCTTAAGCAAGACTAAATTGAGGTGAGAGCCTCCCATAACTATAGGCTATTTAACGCTTTTAACAGTGTTATCACAATCAAACTAGGAGTATTCTTCAAGATTACTTTTAGCTCCCTTTCTTTAGTCTAGTTAAGCTCTTGGAGCATCTTATGTGAGGCAAAATGTTACTTGGGATGTATATGTGTATGTACATACACATGTATATAGAATAAGCATAGAAAAATCATAAATTAATGTTATGGCGTTAGTAAGTAGTGAGTGGCCAACATCGTGGTGGGGTACAAACTATATTATATAACAATATTATGTCACTTTAGATATAAACAAAAATAGAATATAACTTTAATTAACCAATCATAAGTTTATTTAAGATAATGAAATTAAACTTGAAAACAAAAAAAAACAGTAGTGATAATATTTCTCAGAAAACTAAAAAAAAGTACGTATACGCCACAGTGAACAAGTGTTTCATTTATAGTGTTTCATTTATAAGATGCGACAAAATGCTAGGGCATGTAGGTTGAGTCCAGTGAGGAAAAAATCGTATGGAAAGGGGTCATATTTCCACATGTTTAGGCAGGAGGTACAATTTTCGAAAAAAAAATCATCCTGAAATAAAAAAAAAAGTGTGAGTGCCGGAAACCACGTTTAAGATGTGTTAACATATCTAACGTAACGTGAGGCTCAGAATCACAATCACATCACAAGATACGTTACGTTTTTTTTTCATCCTACCCCAAGTATAGATGTTTACACATCAAAAAATAATTAAAAATCAAGAGAAATACTTACAATGTCATGTTAAACCATTTTTTAAGTCAGAAATCAATTTTTTTAATCCTAGTTTTAAATTTTTTACTTAATATTTTTGGGAAAAAAATAATTTTTTAAACTCAAAGTTAAAAAAAAAATAAAATGGAAAAAATTTAGATTAAATTAATTTTGATCAAAATTTTACGTTGTTAATGCTCTTATGAATTTTTATTGAAACACTAAAAAATAGATGCTGATATGTCTTCTAGTTTTTGAGAAAATAGAATTCAACTAAGTTGAATTTGGTAAAGTTAATTCTTTTTGTAACTTTTTTTTTACAAATTCAATTTTTGCGCAGAAATCAGTAATAAAGCAAATAACGTGCAATCCTGACATCTAATTTGTTTCTTAAGTAACTACCTGTTTATTTTTTTTGACAACCTTCCTTGTAGAATACCATGCAGTTAAATTAAATGTTATTAAAAAAAAAACAATATAAATTGAATAAAATTCTTCATCCATAAAACAAAGTATGTAATCCAATTTCATAATCCACTTGAATGTAATTCAACATATACAATAAACATACATCCAATGTGTGTGTGTGTATTTTCCTATATTTATCTCATACAATTTTCTACCTGGATTTATGTAATATGCCTAACATCTCTAATTGAATCACAAAATTATATTTATTTTATGTTTAAACCATGAATTTCACTTTACATAATTCTAAAAGTACCATATACATTTACTTATTTATGTATTATCTTCTTAAGCAGAAATATTCCTGAATTCATAAGAAAAATAATTTATCTCAAAAGCAGCTACAATGTATCTGTTTCTGTATAAGTCTTAAAAGTTCAAGTAAAATATAAAATCCAAAAAATGTTGGAAAAACTGAGAGATGGTATTATTCTCTTATATGAGAGATATACACAGGCACAGAATTTAATATGAATGCCTACAAAAAACAAACAAAAAAAAAACTAAGTGAAATAAAAAAAATAAATGACAGCTTGGTGAAACCTCATAAAAAGAAAGTAAAACAAAATTTGGAAATAAAAAAAACAAATACCTTGCCTTTTTTATTCTTATTTGTTCAATGTTGTCGCTTCGTTTTCAACACGTCCAATCCGACTCCCACCATCAACATCAACATCATCATCATCTCATAGAATTGTATTAAATTTCCAAAGCCATCAAGGCTCCCCGAACAAGGATAACTTCATAGCTAAAACAAAAATGAATTTTACTTTTTTCCAAAGCCGTTCTACCAACTTGCCTTCCTATATCATTGTTTCGCTTGATAAAAGACTTTCATGATGATCTGGCACCTCGTCCGTTGTCAAAGTTAAAACAAAGCAATGAAAATGAAAATGAAAACTGAGACGTCCTTTTCGAATAGAAAAATAAGAAAATAGCCATCCACTGAGCCATGACCGCACTATAAGTAGAGATGAAGAAATGTGTCATTGAATAGGTTTTAAAATACGTATAGTCCTTGTATTCTTGTTCCATTGGAGCACTTAGCTTAAATTGCATCGATGTGAAATAACTCGGCGATGATAATAATAGAGGTGGTATTATCAAGAATTTTCAAATAAAGACCATTCAATTCATTTTGGCTAAGTATTTCTTTTGAGGTACCTACTTTTTGATTGATTCAGCAGGCGTATCTCTATTCCTTATATACGATTGCAATTGAGGCAATTGAATGAACCAAGTTTCTGTTAATTAGTAATAAAATCCTTTGAACATTTCGAGATCTTATTTAACAAAAGCCTTTGAAATAATACTTTTTCTTCAAAAGTCAAAGAGCTATTGTTGATTAAAAATCAAGTAAAGTTGGAAAGCAGCTTTGTTATATTAAGCAATCCCTTGCCAAATAACAATCAAATCAAAGTGAACTATGATCAACTTAATGATAAAAAAAAGAAATGATTTTTTTTGTTATGGTTTAATAAATAACTATATGAACACAAATCAGGATTTTTTCTTATTCTAATAAAAAAAAGGGATAAAATAATATAAAAATAAATATTGGTAGAGAATTAGAGTGCAGGTCTTATTGATAAAATAATACAATTGCATACTTTCAGGGGTGAATGGTGCCAATATCAGAAAATTCCAATTTGTGTAAAAAGAAACAAAATATTGATTCCAAGGAATGACAATCGGCTAATTTTGTCCTTCACGAAAATGTGATCGCCAGAAGATGGCGTTATACTCTCAGACTGCTACATTTCAGTATTAAAATTATTAAAGCGTACCAAAAATTCATTTTAAAGGGTTATCTGAAGACCCTATACATTTTATTTTCACTTATTAATATGCTTATATATTAATAAAAAAATCCTTGTGAAGCCGGCCTAGGTTTAATATATTCCCAAAGATAAAAAAATACATATCTGTTTATAGACAAAAACACAAAAAAAAACAATTTAATTAGGTTCCTTAAATTATTTCAACAAATTATAAACCAATTCCTTTACCAACATTTTATTTCTTTATTATTGGAATTTAGATAATAATATGGAATCAAATTTGTACACTTTAATCAACTAATGAGTTTGAACTGAACACCAAAAAAATTAAAATGAAAAATCGACGAATATAAAATGGTAGTCTTGTTAAGTAATGTGAATCATTTTCGAGCAGGTATGGGTTGGGATCTGAATCCCGAACACCAAAATCTCGAAAACCTTAAATACCAAAAACTCAAAATTCAGAAAATCCGAAAAGCCTCAAAATCCGGGAAACCCAAAATCTCAAAAACCACAATTTAGAAATCCAAAATCTCCAAAAGCCCAAAATCCCATAATACCATTATCCTGAAATCGAAATCCCGAAAAATTGTGTTTGCGCAACTTTTTCATTTATAAATATACATGATATTTTTAAGGTCCATTCCCGTTTCCCCTATTTGTTTTTTGATAAGATGTAAAGTTGATATTGTGCAATCAGTCGTGTTGTTATTTCATTTAGTGTGAATAAAAAGATTTTAGTGATAACTTAATTTATAACATTGCATTTAACTTTTTGTTAAATATTATTTATTAATTAATCTACAATACTTGACTGTATTGTTAATTCTATATTTGAAGTTTTGTTTTTGTCATCTTTTATTTTTCAAATATTTATTTCGTTTTAATTAAATCAATTTACTGATAAGACGATTACGACGACTTATTTATTTGACAATTTGAAGATGTTTTTTTGTAGTTTAAATTACGGGATTTTGGGATTTTTGAATTTTTGGGTTTTCAGGTTCTTCGATTTCTGGGTTAACTGAATTTTGGGGGGAAATACGTGATCCCCAAAAACAAACATTTTAGTCGGATGAAATCCCCAAAACAAATACATTCCAACCAGACAAAAACCCCATTGGAAAAAGCGCCCTATGTTAAAAGTACCCAATAAATATTTTATTTTGCTAAAATCTCCAAATATCCAGAAATCTCCCATAAACTCCAACATATATTAAGTAAAATATGTGTTTCTAGCCGATATTTCCATTAAGACTTTCATCAGAAATTATTATTCTGAAATAGTTTTATTTTTTGTTTTCAAGGAAAAATTCCTTTCCAAATGTTGAACTTTTTTACATAACATTTCCATTTCTTCCGTGGTAATTGTCAAGATTCTGTTAACTAGATTAATCTTCTAAAATAAAGTATTTTTCTAGTAACATTATGTAAATTTTTGTCCAAAAAGGAGGAATGTTGTCTTATTGAAATTAATTTGGTTAATCAAGTTTTGGATTTGTCAAAAAAATAGAACTCAATATGGAATCCCAAAAAGGTGAGTCTGTATTTCTACCTTTATATCCTATTTCACTATTACCTAGAGATCTTCTCTTGAATTTATTTATTAATTATTTTATTTATTCATTATATTTTAAATTCTGGCATACAATTCAACTATCAAGAAGAAAATGGCAAAAAAATCTGTTTGTTATTGGAAGGTGTGGACTTCATTTTGATTAAAACAAAGTTTATCAAACACTGTTATTGATGGTATAGTCGTATAGAGGTCTTCATGAGAATCAAACTCAGAACTCATGCAAATGCATTTGAATTTATTAGTGAGAGAATATTATTCTCTTTATAATGAAAATCTGCCTCAGCATTTGGAAATTAGAATTGTTAATTATTCTTACTTTTCTTTCACAAACAAAGATAGAGACATAGTTACGAACACGCAGAACCAGAAAGCATACAGAAGAAGCATTAGAATCAGAAAAAACTTAAATTTTTTATCTTTCAAAATTTTCTGCTATGGTTTTTGGATATGAAAATCAATGTGATAAAGAAATACTTTTCATTAAACCATTTTTTTTTTTTATTTTCTTACTAACAACTTCCCTAAATATTAAATTTAAATTATTGTACAGCAGCTAATTTAATATTAAAATTATCGAAATATGTAATACATATATTTTTTGAACCATCGAAAATTATTTTATTAGGCATGTTCAGGAAAATGATATCTCGGAGATCTCAGCAATCTCAGTTACCTGAAAAGGATTCCTCAGCAAAATTTCTCAGCTTTGCTGTCAAAACTCAGTGGAAAAAAAATTTTGGATTCGCTTCCTCACTTTTTGAGTGAGAAAATTCTCTAAGATCTCATTTTTCTGAACACACCAATTTAAATCCGAAATTAAATATTTCGAAAACTGATGAATGTTTTTTTTTTGAAATTGTTATTAAATTAAAAACCGCAAAATGCTTATTTTAAAGTGATATGCAGATCGTGTTTGTAAAAAAATGTCAAATAAATTAAATAATATAAATTTATTGTAACGTTTTATGTACGCTTACAAACATAAGCCCTAAGCTATGTTGCGTAGCACGCTTTATATTGCTTTATTAAGCGCAGCTCGCTAAAAATAGTGGCTAGGGAGCCGCAGTTAAAACGATTGAATGTCTAATGTAAGTCAGGAATTAAATTTATTTACAATTCTTACAGCTATTTATACCTAAATTCTTTAACAAATTATTATTATTAATATTATTTTCAATACAAATTTATTTGTAACAATTTTATTTGCGTTCGGGAGTAATGTAACAAAATACATTCTATGCCACTCATAATGCATCGTCACCAAAACGATGTCTTTGCACTCTATTTTGTTGGTCAAAGGGAAAAACAAAATTATGATTCAATACTATGAATATAATGTATCAATGAAAGTGCATTTTACTATGTGGCTCTGTTTACATTTGGTATTGCTAATGTTTTGATTGTGGCTCTTTAAAATGAATGTTATTACATTACATTATGTTCTCGAACATTTTTCTCCAACTACCTACTACATCCATGTTTTTATATATACAAATTTTGTTCATGCATTTTTGGTAATGTGGGTCCATCCAGTCCGCACTTTGACAATCACATTAATTAATCACATCGATTTATTTTTCTTACGCTGTGAACGCACACCAAATTTTTCTCCATATTTTGTATGCATCTCTAATACCGGTTATTTGGTGTGCGGCGGACATTTTGTTTTGACTGTATTCTCTTTCAAAAATTTCTTCCACAATGTCAACTTATTTGCCTCTCATTTCTCTTATTAAAATAAAAATCTTTTTTTTGAACACGTCCTATATTTAACGTAAAATAAATAAAAATTCTTATTTATGACGGAAGACGGACTTGCTGTTTCTTCCATTCTAATCTCTGCTGCTGTTGCTAAAATTTAAGAAAATCATGTTCGGTCTCTTACTGTACCAAACAATTTTAAAAACTCTAACCCAAAATAACAGCAACTACATACATTCGACCAGCGATGCCAGATCGTGGGATTTATCTCCTTTTGTGGGATTATTATTATTATTATTATTATTATTATAACTTTATTTATATGTAATAAATTACAATACAAACTTAAAACTAATAGCACTAACTACCAGAGTCTGCGGCTATTTTTGTGGGAATTTCACGTTAAAAGAAGCTAAAAGGGAAAAAGGGATTTTTCACACCTTATAGTACAAAAATAAAGGGATTTTACGTTATGCTCAAATTTTGTCCTAAATTGCTCATTTTATTACAAAAAAATTGTATTGAACTATGAACGAAGACCCTATTTAGATTGTGACTTTTCACTACGCCATGACGATGGTGAGATCGGTGAAGGGAACACAGATCCTCACCCACAAAATCATCGTCATGACGTAGTGGAAAGTCACAATCCAAACAAGGTCAAATAAAACATTATCACTCCTAGAAAAAACTAATTCCAAATATCTGGATGAGTTCATTTTCATTTTAGCATTTAACTTCTAAAACCTTGTGTGAATTGAAAACGCGTCAAATTTAACCTCGCATAAAATTTAATCCATTTCACACGGCCGACGCTGCTGAAGCGAAACGTAAGACCCCAAACACAAATTACACAACTAAATTATAAACGAAACTATGCTTTTCGATGTCTTTTGACTTTCATTTGATTTATTGTTTTTGTGCTTTTATTTTTGCCTTTTTTTTTGTTGCAAATGGTTAAACTCGTGCATTCAAATGTAAATTTTCAAAATTTATATTTTTTACCAATGCGGAATGCATATATGTTTCTAAAACTTTATTGTGAAGACAAAATGTATGGGATTATATTTTTCCTAATAAAATACATAATACGAAACTGAATTACAATGAAATATTTTTTTTTTAATTTATTTAGTCGTGTGTAAAATGTGGGATATTTTTAACAAAGTCGTGGGAAAAAAGGGATTTTTCAGGTATCACTATGGGAAAACCTGATCCCAAAGTCTGGCATCACTTTCGACCCATTCCTGCATTTTATAAAAACATCTTTTCCCCTTCTCATCTTATGAAGCATGCCATCAATTTATTTTAATGTCTTCGTTCACGTGTTTCACATCAGTAACCGTTCTTGATATTCTTAATCTCTTAATAGGGTACTCCTTTATATTTGATTTTTATCAAAGCTTTTTTCATCGTACAAAAGAAAAAAGTCTGGCTTATGAAGTCCTTAAATTTACCAAAAGTTTGTATGTATATATACCTATTACCTACCTATGTTCATTTTTTTTTGTGAATGCGAAAAAATATACAAAACATTAACAAAGAAATACCACCAACCCGTACTTTCATATAGAGGCAATTCAATATAAAATAAATGCTCTGTAGAGGGAAACATCTTGATTGTAATCTTCTTTTCTTATTTCGTTACTCACCTTCCTAAAGGTTAGGCTTTTATGGCTATAAAAGTTCTTCCCCAACAACAGCAAAAAAAACAACCGTCTGTATATTTTAATTCGATTTAAACTTTTATTTATTTTTATAACCTAGATCCTTATATACCTACCTATACCTTTCCTACCCACAAAATGCTCCCCACAAAATGAGGTTCCTTCGAATGAAAGGATGTTTCCATAAATTAAAGTTAATCGATACCTCCTTGATGTTATTTTTTGACTGCCGATAGAGTCGAGAATCGAGACTAGGCCATGTTATGTTCACATAAATATTATAGGTATGACATTAACCTAGTTTTAAGGCTAATGTACAATTTTGAACTTATGACCTTGACACGTGTGTATCCAATTTTCACACGCGAATATTAATTTTTTGGCTCAGTAAGGAATTAAGCAAAAACACTAAAAAGGAATCGCTAACCCAGAACTTGAGGTCAATGTCTGTTTTGAATTTGATCCCTCTTCAACCACCATAACTAAAGGATAATATTTTGCGACTCTATATACCTAAACGAACATTCAGTCATAATAATTTCCAAAGTGTATAGAAATGTTGGAGGAATTGGTATGTATAGGTAGATTGTGAGTTTCATTTGAAATTGGGTGTGACAGGCTGATTGTTTGCATGACAATGATATTAATTTTGTTTGCGATACGAAATATCTACGCCGAGAAAATACCAATAGGTAATTCTAACAAGGACGACAACATTTTCCATTATGAAAAGAGGTCTTTTGGGAGTATTTTATGTGTGTGTGTTGTGTGTGTATGTAGCCATTATAAATATTATAGGGAAAGCACCAATTAATCTAATAAAATAAGCCTATTTGTTATCTTAAGAATGTGCGGTTAATTAGGATAAGTTTATTCGAGGCTTCACAAAACTTAAATTGCTCGCGGCTTATTCGTATTTGGTAGGTATATTATAAGTTTTGTTTTATAGAAGTTTTAGTTGTAAGATACCTAAATGCTTTTTTAAAATTAACAACATATTTTGAAAAGTTAAGCATTTGTAGCCAAAAGGAGATACGTACGAAAGTTTTACATGAAAAATAGTGATTTGTAAGTCTTGTAAAAGCTTGAGGCGTAATATTTAACTCGTAAAACAGTCACGCGGAAGATCTTGGGTTCGATTCCCAGCCAACACCACCTTAAAATAAAAATGTTTTCTACGTGTACTATACCTCTTCCGAGGAATTGACAAACTCTGCTAGATTATTTCTTGACATGAAAAAGGGCCACTCCCATAAGCCGTTCGGATTCGGGAGAAAATTGTAGGTCCCTTTCATTCCTGCCAATAACATGCACTAAGAAATGATGGAGAGTTTTTTTTGTTTTTTTTTTTTAGTTGTCTGGCAAATAAATTTTTGGGCATCATGGGTCATAAGTCCACAAGCCAAAAGTACTAATTTAAAAATTTATAAACTATTGAGGTGGCTCAAGAGACAATTTTAAATTTTTTTAAGACATGAATCATTATATTAGGGGTATTCATGCAACGGTGTAAAGTCATAATAAACGTATGAAAATTTGATAGGTTTACGCAGTTTACCACGTTTGGATTTTACGCCGTTGAATGAATACCCCTAATGTGATTTTTTTTTTTTTTTTTAAATTTTCATTCAACTACTATGGTAAAGGTAATATGTTAATGTAATCCTCTATTCATGGTGATTCTCGTAAGATGCGACAAAAAGCTAGGGCGTGGTGGTTGGGTCGGGTGGGGTTGAATGGTTTTCTATTTCCCCAATTAAATAAGTTTCCTTTGACTTTGATTTCAATCCAGAGCCGAGAGCTTCAATTCAATTTTTACTGACTCGGGGCCGTTTGGGTGCCGGAGTGGTTCCAGGTATCCGTATACCCGGTTAGAATGTGGTGCATCGCCATACCGCCGAGGGATGAGAGATTAGAAGGAAGTGTAAGGTAAGATGATAGGGGAGCGACCATTGGTTTTAGGACTCATCTGGAGAATATCTCGAGAATCTTTGACCTTACTCAGCTTCCACAACTCCACAAGTTCGACGCTCGTGTAAAAGAGCATTTAAGAAATTTATTTTCAAAATGCGACAATTATATTTTTAACAAAAAAAAAACTGTTAAAAAAAAACATTTCCTTAAAAGTCGAAAATAATAAGTCTTTACATTATTCTTTTTTGATCAATCCAAATCAGACAAAATTTACTACACTAAATTATTATAAATATTTTAGAAATTATAAGTTTCCGGTTTTATGTTTAATTTTTAAGTCTCTGTTTGATTTTTAACGTTACATAATTTGTACATTGTAGCCTTAAATTAATCCTCGAAGTATATTCTCTTACAATTATTTTACAAACTCTAAAAGAGTTTTTTAAGTCCATTGTCAGTTTTTTGATTTTGCCCCATTTCACCCAATAGATAGGTACATTTTAAATCCAAAGTATATTTCAGTATTTTGGCACGAAACTTAAAAATTTTTCTTAGAAATCCTGCTCATTTAAACTTAAATTTTTTTCAGATAAATGTTATGTGTAGCCTAGTTCCTTTACTTTGAAATTCATTGTATTTGTGTAAACACACAAACGTCTGTCAAAGTTCAAATAAAAAAAATAAAATGTATAGAAATTCACAAAAATGCACAGAGTTTCAAAGCAAAGGAACAAACCTTATTATTATTATTAAGAAATAAAAAAAAAGAATATCTAGGCAGTCTGAAATTTCTGGATGAATTTTAATATTTTACTGAATTATTTTCATTCTTTACAATTTTAAGATGTTCGATGGTTATAAGAAAATATATCCTGCGTTATTATTTAAAAAAAATGGTGGAAATATAAACACTGTCGTAGTAAATTAAAAAAAATCAATAACTTCGTGTATAGTAAAGATTATATACATATCTAACTAAATCATTTTCCTCTAAAACATTCTCTCATTTTATGATAGAGCCATCTATCTATAAAAAGAAGAAATAATGTTGTTCATTTTACAAAATTTCAATTAATTAAAATTATTTTCGCTTACTTGAACTGATTGCTTGTGGTAATTGTTTAATGGTTGAAGAGAAATTATTCAATTATACTATAAAATAACCTCATTCCTTAATTTACTTAATATACATAATATACAACAACGAAATTTCATCACTCTGTTCATCTTTTTTGAAGATAGGTTAATACTTTCATAAATTGGCTTCATCATCTATAAAATACTTCTTGCGTTGCGTTGGAAGAAAAGTGTTTTTAACTTTTAATCGATTTAAATATTCAAATAAAATAAAAACAGATAAGCAACATATTCATGTGTATATACGTGAATATATTCTAAAAATAAGTCTGTGAACTTCCTTAGCAATTTTGTTTGTTTAATAATATTCAAAGGCGACTTTTAATCCGCTGGGTTTTGCTGAGGGAATTTAAAAAATTACTTTCGTTACAAAACAAAAATTCAACTTGGTCTCGTGTTTCAACTTGGTTTGAAGATGGAAGATGTAACGATAATGATTCAGTAATTATCCAATGATAGTATTAATTGGAAAATGGATTTTTCCTTGATTTTTTCTTAAATTAAAAAAAAAATTACTCGTAAAATTTTTAAATGCTAAATTATTTGAAATACTAAGAAAAACTGAACTGTAAAATTATAACAAACACAATTAATCCATTAATGAGATATTGGGGTATAATCCAAAAATGAGGCAATTTTTTCAAAACACATTAAAACCCTATTTTAATTATGCTAATTTTTCGCCAAAAACATAAAACGCAGATTTATTGAAAAATTACAGTTATGAAAATTAGTCAAAATTTTTAATTACGTTTTTTGGAATATGTATTTTTAAAAACGCACAGATAAGAATAATTTTTAACCGAGGGAATTTTTCGGTGGGTTTAAAAAAATATGTTAAATAGTAGATATGTAGTCAAGGGTAAAAATTATATAGTTCACTTTGTTAATTCTAAAGCAGTGGACTCGATTAAAATAAATTGTTTAAAATAAAAACCTAACAATGTTATATTAATGTATGGTTGGGATTTCCAATTTTGAAGATCGTTTATGTTAAACAAGTAATTTGCTTAAATCAAATAATTATATTTAGTTAATTTCACATATTTTTGAGTAGGTATCTACGAGTGACTTGATATATTTCATTAATTAACTTAAGTGGTTATTGAAACCGAACAATTTAATCCAAAAGTATAGTGTAATAAAATTTAGTAAACTTTAACCCAATCAGTGTAGATTTAAATAATTTTTTTAAATTGAGTTGAATCGTGTAGTTGAACCTGGTGAGTTTGCATGGTTGTATATTAGCCATATTTGTTGTTAAACTTAAACGAGTTTTACATTATTTTAAACCGTAATTTTCTGCGTGCAAAATCATTGTATGGCAGCTAATCATTCTAGATAAACGAAAACAAACATTTAGAAATTTACTTTCAAATTCTTTTCATACTTAATTTAAATAAGATAAAAATAGACTATGTGTCGATGAAGCGTCGGATTAGGATAACTTAAAACTTTATTAATATACGAAATCAATACTTAAATTTATAAGTTCAACTGACCTCAATTCAAAAAATTGCATTTCGCCTAGGTACGACAGTTGGGCGCATCAGTTTTACCTTGGCGAAAAAAAATTTTTGGAGTTGAGGTCACTTGAACTTATTAATTTAAATATATTCAATCGCTCCACTTAAACAGAAGTAGTTTTCTAATTATCTTCATATATACGTTATTAAATCAATAATTGGTTTGTTGACCAAATAAAAACACAAAAATTATGCTTTAGCTAGGACATAGTAGTAGAAAAGCGGGAAAAAATTGGTCCATCAATATAAATAAAATTCACTATAATTTATAACAATTTATTACATTTTAAATCATTATTAATTTAAAATAGCTCTGCTAAAATCATAAAGCAATATAATTTTCGAATCAATTTACCGAACCTATTATATCATAAGAAAAAAAAAATGGACCCTTCCTTAACTCTGCTGGTGCTCAAATAAAAGTTATACAAAAAAAAAAAAAAAAATTGAAAAATCCGTCACAAGAATCCCTTTTAAGGATCATAAATCAGAAACCCAAAGGACCCAAATTTAAAAAGTTAATATCGGTAACTTCACAACTCGACCATATTAAAAGTAAAAAAAAAGGAAAGGATATATGCCGAATTCATTATTTAATAATAAGGGTAAAGTTGAAGTTATCAAAATTATAAGGCATAGTATTTTTATAAGGATGCGGAGAGAAAGATATACTACCTACCCAATTACGTACCTACAATAATATTGTCATATATAGAAATGTTATTCCTATATGACTCTGTGAAAAAACTTTATTTTATTTAATAAATAAGATTATCTCAAGGACACAAACCGCATTTGTATCCCTATACCCAGGATTGGGTAGGTACAGACTTTATAAGCATCCTTTAATGAGTTTTCGCCTGTTGGGTATATACATATATGTATATGGTACCGCAAATCAGGGGTTTTTATTGCCACAAACTCACAATCTCATACTTCACTTAACTTATGGAACTTCATGGAACGTTTCATGAATTCAAATAATTTATCTAGTAGATGGATAGATAATAATATAGAAAGATACACATTTGGTGTTTACTCATTCGTGTGTCTCTATATATTTATGTGTATGTATGTATGTTCACCAAAACTTTAACCAAAACGAATGAGGCATTATTAAGAATCTGGAATGGTTGCGATGCGATGCGTATATAGTACAAGTATGTTGCTGCTGCTGCTTCTATTTGTGCTGCTAAATGTCGAGGTCCTTGTCAGAGATTTAGTTGTGCGGCATAAGTTCTTCAAATTTACCATGCAAACTGCTAGTTAAATGTATTCTACGCACGTATTCATAAATTCTTCTAACAAAATTGAGATTCTTGTCCTTAAATATAAAATCAGCAACAAAAAAAAAAAAAAATAACAGTAGTGGAATAAAAACAAGGATAAACTTTATTCCTTCAACCAGCCACCCTAAATGGCCTACATTAGCCACTGAAACCCCATTGCCATAAGATACTTTCTCTCTATTAGTTAGATTAACATTGATTGCCATTGCCATTGGAAAAGTGAAATAGAAGAGGGCCTGACAAAAAACACGGAACTGGGAGAGGTTCTAATTTTTTAATGACGTCCTTAGTTTGAGTGTGCAGTTGATATGCCTTGAAGGTAAGACATTTAAGTGAGATTTATAGATGTTTTAGAAAGAAGAAGCAAATTTAATTCAATTCAATTTAATCTTAATTTTTTTTCTGATCTCACAATTTTTCAAAATAAAAAAAAAGGAATTCAAAAATTCTATACAATTTTAATGCCACTTAAATATTTATATCGAAGGTAAAATTGTGGAAGTTCTTATTGAAAACATCAAGGCCTCCCCTTTGATTGACGAAAGTGATTTTGTTTGACTCTTTTGGTGGGATCCGACTCGAAGGACCAAATTTTTTTTTTTTTTTTTTACCAGAAAGTGTGTTGTATCAAAAATATGAAATCAAATATAAGATGAGGATAAATAATGTGAACATAATATATCTATGATGAAAGGCTCCTGGCCTTTCTTATGTACCTTTTTTTTTTTGTTGACTAATTTGAGGGGGAAGTATTTTTTTTTTTCATCACAAAAGATTATAGATATTTTTGTAATCGAAGTAAAAAAAAAAATTGGGAGTGTTAGGTATTATAAGCCACAAATCATATATCATCTTACCCAACTTACATACATATGTACATGTGTTCACACATACAAAATACTCTTGAATGATTTTCACAAACTAAATAGGAATGTGTGCATGTATGTATGTTTTGAGGAAATATTTAGAATTCTTCTGCTACATTCATAAGAAGAGATTTACGATTATACCGCAGAGGAAATTGGAATAAATATTCTTACATTATTTCATAGATATGTATGAAATGAATGTATATATGAGAAGGGCGTGAGGGTTTGTTTTCATTTTGTGACGTTTATTGGGCTTTATGTGTGTGGGGTTTTCTTATCATTGATTTTTTTATGCTACAAAGGAACAAAAACAACAACAAACAAAAATATACTGCGACAAAAATGTTTTTTTTTTTTTTTTTTTGAAAATATGTATGTACATATTTTTGTATTTAAATAATTTATGATGATAACCTTTAAAGGGTGACAGTTTGGTAATAAACATTTGTATACATTAACGAGTGATGATGAAGTTTAGCATAATATAAGTCGAAGGATAATATTCTAAGAAAGAAAAAAAAAAATGTCTTTAGAAGATAAATTTTTGTTCTTGTAGAGAGTATTCAATTGAAAATCGAATTTATTTTCGCGATAAAATTTGACATAATGATGAGAGAGAAGACGAAAAAGTTGGGTCTTGAAATTTCACCTGTTACAGTTTAAATGGGTTGCTCGATTTTCTTTAAACATAGTATCTAGTGTTTTTTGGGGGATTTTTTTTTTAATGATAATGATCAAAAATAACAGCACCTGGCATATAAATATTTTTAGAAAATAAAGAAAAATCTCAAAATAAAAAAAAACCTTTAATTAGCTTCCCATTGGAAGTTATTGTAATTGGTCCGATTTATCGATTCGAAAATTTGTATATATCTCGACGTTTCGAGGTCCCAAAAATTTGAATCCATTGTTTTATAGAGATGTCTGTATTTTTACGTCTGTGATATTAATATTTTATAAGTTTTTAAAGTACTTTCAGTTCATTTAACGGAAAACTTTCACAAAAAAAATTTCAAGTAGTTCCAAAGGTTGGTGACGTGGCCTTGTACCCTTTGAGCTGATATCTCTTTCGATGGAGAAGTTTTATATGTGATGAAGTTATCACCATATAACTTTTTCCTCGTCCCTGGCGTGTTCTCTTGTTGATCTGCGGCGCAAAATGCCGAAGGGAAATGACTTTAGCTTGGATTTTGGAACTATACAAAAATTTTTACATTATTTAAGAAATATTTAATAATAAGCTGATAATTGCTGTCAGCTTGAAAACGTGGAAGTATAAATGATTTATTAAATTTTGGTTTTGTATTTATACAAAAATTATAATTTTTTTTCCTTCATTTCATGTTTTTTTTCGTTGTTGAATTTAATAGCTTTCGTTTTTGATATTTGATGGCATTGCCAGTTATACAAAAATTAAGTTAATATAAATTTCAAATGGTATGTAGTTGCCAGAAGGGCTTAATCTTTTTATAGTACAAAATGAATTGATGTTTATTATATAAAAATAAATAAATGATTTAAAAAAAAAATCAGATCATAATTATAAATATGAGGTAGGTAGGTACTAGAAGTTTTAATAGTATTTAATACCATTTTAGGAAAAAAAATATTTTCTCGATTTTTTAAAAATGTTTCAATTATTTTTTTTTTGAAAGAATGAGTTCATATTTCAAAAAACAATTTTTTTTCGATTTCAATTCAACTTTTTACCAAGTGGTTTTCTAACATTATTTAGCAGATTTTGGACAAAAAATATTTTTAGACCCAAAAATAACGATACCTTCTATTGAAGTGTTTAAACAACATTTAAGGAAAATCTTATTTTTCTCGAACACCACTCTTAAGATTTTCAGAAAAAATCTTGTGTGGGTTAATTTTTTTAGTACCAACCTCTATTTTTCACACTTTATTATCTCCAGCGATATATAAAAACGTTACTCAACAATTACCTTGCAACATTATAGCGACATTATAGTCTTGAACCACAAGAGTAAATTCATGCAATCCAGCCGTGCATTTTATTTCTATTTCAAAATATTGCTCTTAATGATTTTCATCATTTATACTTCAATAAAATAATTCAATGGAACTATTCCGTAAAAATTTACCAATTTTACCCTAACTTCATTTGTTTTATATTTCTATTTTCGTGCAACAAGAAATTTGGTCCCTCTAGCCGGAAAAACTTTGATCAAAGAAATTATGTTCCCTCTTCTTTGTAATATGATAGAAATAAATCATATTTAAGCTTCTAATATAATACATTTCGCTCTCTAATATCTGGCGTTTATTTATGGCTTGAGGAATCCTTAATCTTAAATTAGTTTCAAAACAATGAATCATTTTTATTCAAAATACATAAACTTTCTTATTGCTTTCAAAATTAAATTCAAAATCCGTCCACTATTATACTTCGTAGGTTATATTATATCTTTTCTTATTTCGACACTCTGATTTTCAAAATAAAATCCCATCTGGTTGTTTCATGTTATATAGTAGGTATGTACGATGTTCATCTTGTAACAGTATTAGACGATAATCTCTGTCTCCATGAAACATTTCATTTGGTTATTTAAGACTTTCATCCCCTTGCTTCAGCGACTTATTTCTTGTGGTAGTTTAGTTTTATAGCGTACATTTGTCCTTAAAGATAGATCCCAGTTGATTTGACTTGATTTCATCAGATTTACCAGAAACCAGCCTCGCTCCATTACTCCTCACTTATAGTATATACTCGTTTATAGTATCTAGTAACGCGCCAAGGATAGAAACACATTGTATTAGCAATAACTTTATCCATAAATTAAAACTCTCATCCTCGCAGATCTCTTCTAGATACGATAGGACTATAGTTTTTTTTTTATTTTTTTTTATTTTTTTTTGTGGACTGTGCGGGAGTTTTACTTAAAATGCACATCATTGCCTGGGGGTGTTGAAAGAAACTCACTGCTGAAGTTGGACATTTGTTATTACTTTTCTTTCTTTTTTTTTTAATGTTGAAGAAACTCGGGGATAAGTAGAAATGTTTATCTTGTAATTTTTTTTTGGCTGAGATTTAATTTAAAAATTAATGAGATGCATTCCATAAGACGGGAAGAATAGAAAAAGAAGTATTTAAATTTTAAATACAAAATTAAAATTTTTATTAAACAAAACAAAATAACAGGTGAATTAAATTAAAGGCATGCAAATTAAATTTTTCTTTTCTTTTTAGTGACGTTTATTTGAAAATATGTATTTAAAATAGCTGCTGACATTCGAGTGAAAAAATAAAAGTGTTAAATGTCTATACAAAGTTTTATAGGAAAAGTATGAACTTCGAGGCACGAATTAATAAACTCGAAAAATTGTAAGATGTGTGAACAATAAAAGGAGTTTGGGAAATAATAAACATTTTTATGAGTAATCAAATGAATATCTGTCACGCAAATGAAAAACAAATACGACCCAGAATACTGTCCAGACTTATTTACTTTATATTTAAGATCCCGCGCTAACATTTCAGAGTAGATCACACTTTCAACAAATTTGCCCCTTTTCAGCCCATTTTCTGGCTTACTATAATCAGCTGCTTTGCTTACACCAAGTTTGTTGTCCGTCAGAGTGAGATTCGAAGTCTCATCAGGCTGATGTTTCACTGTATACCAAATGTGCTCAAAGTCTTACACTCAATTTACACGCTTTATTTTGTCTCCTTTTTTTTAAATGTCGACTTTCAAAATGTCGTATTTAAAAATGCCTACACTCCACAGTGATCAACATTTAAGAATTGAGATTTCAGCAGTCGACATTTTGATCATTTTGTTAGTATTTTGGTATCTTAGGTGGCCCGCTCCGTGGATTTGAAAGAATTTTAACACGCCCTTTGGGTCTTCTGTGCCGTTGTCAAAATTTTGTGAGCAATTTTTTGTTGATGAATCGAAAGTAACCCGTACACGAAAGAATCTTCCTCCCAAAGTAAACTAGCAAAATTCCATCCGATTTTGATGTGTTATCCTTGCCTTTTTCTCCCACAGCAAGCCAAATTCTTGAATGCCAAGGAGACTTTTTGAAAGAGGATTTTACTACCTAATTGTCTTCTTTACCAGCGATTGGAAAGATTGGTTTTTCGGTATTTATTCATATCGTTTTGTAATAGTGGCGCCCAGTGCCTACGTTCTGTAACTCTCGCATCTATAAAATTGGTCGAGAAACCGTGGAAAATGGAAAAAAAAACTCATATGATTTGTTTCAAATTTCAGATTTTCTCGACTGATATTATCGATGCGAGAGTTACAGAACGTAGGCACTGGTAGGCACAATTCTTAAGTATTACGAAGTTCTGTAAATATTCTTCGATGATGTTGATTCCCTTCTCGATGATTTCGTCTTATTTTCATTAACAGCTTTATACAAATTTTCCCGCCTTGACTTTCAAACTGGTAAAAATCTCAGTGTGAGCTCGCTTCGTTCGGGGGGACTGTTACTTTTGGAATCAAAGTTCCAGCTGAATAGAATGTTCTACCTAAAGGCGGATGCAATTTTGACTTGTAGTTCTCGTTCTTGACAACATCGGACCAAAGGATTCATTAGTGGTAGCTCATAGTGAAACCCATAGCACAACAGTAGTGGCAATTTTGATGGAATTTTGGTGATGTTACCTTACTTTATATAGGTACTGGTACTGCGCATTTTATGCTAATAGTTTCTTGATTTTAGTGCTTTTGCTGTAACACGAAACTGTATCAAACCTTTTTCTTATCATCGATTTCTTGGCTTTGTTCTCAGCCAAAAAGGCTTATGGGAGATATCAGTTGGCAAAAGAATTAACTAACGATACCTCGTCAAGTATAGTTGATGCAGCCATATTTTAGTACTAAGCTTTAAAACCTCCCAAGATTATGATATTAACAACTTCATTTAAAATTAATTATATTTTTTGGTCGCATTTCAAAAGCCTTTTTCATTTAATCGCCCGAACCATCAAATTTCTTTAATATAATCTTCAAAATTATCCCATGTTCAATGAATAAATGAATATAACCATTCATTTAAAATGCAAGCTCTTGTGATTGGTTGATTAGATTGAGGTCTTTTAGTTAAAACGACCCTGTAGACTTGGATCAATGTACAAACATCTTAAGTGCAGGTTTCTTTTTTTTGACAATTTGTATAGTATAAGGAAGGACATTATTAAAACATTTATTACCCTCTCTATAAGCGACATTAAGTATGTCCCATGTTGCTAGTTTACATTTTGAATAAATGATGACTGCTGGAGTATGAACTTTATTAGATTCTAGAGAATGCGGCATTGTTGTGAAGCTTTGTTGTTCACATTCAAGGTCATATTTTAATTCTTATAATTTTTCTTCCATAAACATTTTTTCCTCTATCTCAATACTGTGTGCATTTATCAGGCTTTCTGTTTGTCCCGTCCTTAAGGCGTAATCATTATGATTAATTTTAGTATACCGATGCATGGTTTAAACTTCGGAGATTACCATAAGCTACAGTTTTTTTTTCCAAAATTTTAAAGCCATGAAAAAATATCAATTTTATATTTTTACCAAATACCAATTTATTACTCTTTCCTTTATATTACTTTTTCACCGACCGCTAAAACGAGATTTAAGTAAATTTACTCTAAATTTTCTTTATATCTCAAAGATTTACCACACAAATTTAATTCGTAAATCTATTAGGTTAGAATTTAATCTTGTCTAATTTTCATAGGTCCAATGTTTTTAAAAATCGAGCACACCTTTCCCCGAGAATGTCATTTTTTTCATCGTTTGACACAATCGAACTATCTATCTCACTTCCACTTAAGAAGAAAAAATTAAACAAATAGAGGTACATACTGTCAAAGCTAATCCAGTTTTTAATCTTTTTGTGCGATGAAAATACTTCCTAGGATTTGTTAAATCTTAACGAGATTAAATTTTAGTAAAAACGTAGTATTAATCCTTGACACAAACGTCAAAATCATCACTGAAATTCTTTTAAGTAAAGGCATTGTGTGCGATAATTTATGTAAAGCATGTTTTTTTTAAGTGGCAACACTGTTTTTTGTGACAGCCGATTTGACAGTTTTCGGTTATTTTGAGGTAAGTTTATACTTTCGTTTAGAACAATGCTTAAAAATTGTTCAGATTAAATTTGAAAAACATTCAAGAAACTCATTAGCCATTTAATTTTGAAATTTTATTCAGTGATGATGAGAACATATTAATTATTATATTTTATCGTATTTATAAAGAGGAAATATTTAAAAATGATATAGTTTCCTGATATCACACAATTTGACGTTTCCTCGATTTCCTGGAACACATCCAAACCTATTTGATGGAATATGATTTAATCATTAAATTGAATCGTTGCTGATGCTTCTATACAGAAGGATAATAAATTATAACGAATTCTCACAACATATTCACACACAAATGATATATGTTGCTCAGTGATTATTTGATTTGTAAAGTTGAAATTTTAACACAAATGAATAAATTATTTACCTTAAAATGAAGAGAACGAGCAGGTAAAAGGCTATTTTGTAATCAGGGTACACAAAATACATACATATATACTCAGTTACACACACACATTAACATATTGGTATGTTTATATGATATAATCTGATTCATTCAATGATTTCAAGTGCGTGATTATTTCATCAACGAATGTATGCAAATGGAGAAATTAATTTAAATATTGTGCTGTTCTGCAATTAAATTGCTTGAATTCACGGAAGTATAAATAGGTATGTATGTAGGTATAGTGGTGCGTGTATGTAAAGTGAAAAATAAAATTATGTAAATTAAGTTTGTTGTGTGTTCTTGAACATAATGATTTTATAACTGTGACTGATGTTCAAATGGGAGTAAAATGTTTCAAATTATAAATACAACTATACGAAACACGCAACAGAGAATTTTGTTGGTTATGCGCTTTTTTGACATTTTAAATGGAACAAGTGTGGTTCTGAAGGGTCGAAATATTTTAAGCATAATGGATAACGCTGCAGTTTTAAAAAGAAATGTTAATAAAGGGTGTTTCATTAAGCGCTATATTGAAATTTAAATCAAATTAAGTGGGTGTGAGATATCATCGGAATTTTGTATTCGTTGGGAAAGCCTATCGATGCCATTGTGTATGGAATATAACATCGTTCAAATATCCGCTACGGATTCTCTGGGTGGTGCGCATCTGAAATGTCCAATTTTCCATGACTCTGGCGCCGAAATCAGGCTGAATTTGACCGATGGCATGAAATATGTTGGCTTTAAGTAAGAAGGTTTTTTTTTTTAATAATACAAATTCTATATACTATCTACTGAAATACACCACCCAAGTAGAAGACTTAGCACTATTTTATTTGGACTTGTTGAATTACTGAGGGACTTGTTGGCTTTAAGGGCCGCTGTTGTATGTGGCTTATTCTCATAGACCTGCGACTTAAAAAAATACCATAAGAAAAAGTCTAACAGGTTTAAATCGGACGATTTTGTAGCCAGTTCACATAACTCCACGTGAGATGACCAAGCCTTCGAATCGCTCGTGCAGAATTTCCGAAGTGGCGTGAGCTGTGTGGTACGTAGCGCCACCGCAGCCGTGCTGTTGTTAGTTTAGTTTATTTATTTAGTGTACATAATATCATCCGAGGCTAAAAGAAGTTGGTACTCATCGACCTATGGCGCTCACCGTTGACGGTGATGGCCTGGCCAACGCACGTCGTTCTCAAAGAAATATGGCCCGATGACGCCTCCGCCAGCCCAAAATCCACACGAAACATTCACTTTATCCGAATGAATTGCACGCTATTGGATCTCATGTGAATTTGTACTGTCCCAAATTCGACAATTCTGTTTGTTGACGTTCCAATTTATCCAAAAATTGCTGAAGATGATTTTTCGATGAAAATTAGGCTCATGTTTCCAACAGCTGAATGGGCTCTGCATTCAGCGAACAAATCCTTTTTGTCTATAATGGTCGTTTACCTTCAACTCCTGGGTTAGTTGAATTTTGTAAAGTTGCAGACTCAAGTCACGACGCAAATGTGGTCTGCGAAAGGCCGAGTTCTTGTGAGCGACGTGAAACTGACTGCCTCATCTGCACATCTCTCACAGACAGTGGCGATGGTTACGGCAGATTTTGCGTTTCGTCCGGTGTTGGTTGATCGTTTAATTAACCATTTTGTCCACCACACTGCGAATAGTCCTCTCGGTAGTAGGACGATTTTTGGCAACTGTAAAATGGGCGAAGTGCACGGAACGTTACTCGAACAAAACACCCATTTTGATAAAACAATTTTATCATTTGTACATGTTGTTGAACGCTATATCCGTTCATGGTGATTTGACAAAACATACTGAATAAATGATAGCCAATTTGACAGATGTAGCTTCAACAATATGCCCGCTATCAACTGTTAAAGCTCGGAAGTCCCTTTTGGAAGATCCTTTTATATGAAAACATCACGCAGTGTTATACCCTTTTTTGATATTTTAACAAAAGATGGATGGGATTATAAATCCTATTAATATACATGGGGAACAAAATTAAAAAGGATGAATATATTTTCAAAAACATTCTAAAAATTTTTGAATTATTTAATATTCATTTCAAGAGTGAGTTATTTCATAAACTTAAATATTTAAATACTCTTTACAAAAGCAAGTTTCTTCAGCCCTTCAGCGGATCGAACGGTTTTTTTATAAATTGTAACTACAAATGTTAAAATAACATCAAGAATTTCTTTTCAAAAAATGCATAGCTTAGATTTATGACATAGTGTTTCAACATTTTCAAACATAAACCCTCTTTAAAAAATGATTAACTTGGAAGACTTTTCAATTTAACTCATCTTTTATTCTCACAACCAGAAAAGCCATGTGATCTATATACATAAATAGAAATATGTTTGCAACTTAAATTAAGTTACTTGTATCTTGTTGACATGCTATCGTTATACCACTATAGCAAAAAAAAAATAATACATTATTTTATATCTCTGAATTAAGTAGAAGCATGTCACCACAACAAAACAAAATAACAATATTATATGTATGAGGGAGACATCAAGTTTTATTTCTATTTTTACTTCCTTAGATACCCTAAACCCACGCTTGCATAATTTTTACTTATTTAGAAATATACCCTTAACCAAAACCAACCCTTGCATTGAAATGAGAAGAGTTAAAATGCAGGTCACGATGATGCTCTAACCAAAGAAACGTATCACGTTCGTTACAATGACTTGGACAAAAAAAAAAACAGTCAGTCACTAAGTTGAATATCCTCTTTCCACCCAATCAACCTGTAGATGGCACACAACACAACACAACACAAGGCTAATAATCTCTTTGAGCATTGAAATTTATTTTTATAATCACTTTTTCTTCCAAGTTCCAAGTTTAAAGCTGTCCATCAAGATATAGAAGCAACAAAATTATAAGGGCACAAAGTTGTACAGTGAACCCTTTTATGCAACAACAAGGACTTAAAATAAATGCACTGGGTGGATAAAGGGCACACAATGAAAGACATTTCATTGGTGCCATATCATCCAAGCCATACAATACAATTCAACAGCACTAACTACTGTGTAGCATAATAAAAAGGAAAATGTACAAAATAGATAAAGGGGGAGGATATACGAGAGTATATACGTACATGTTTAAGATACTATACTATACGTACAACACTGAAGAAGCACGATTCTTATATTGTGTCATGAGAAACGTAAATTAGGTCACCAGGGGCGATGCATTCAGTGGAAGTGGATTTGACTTTTGCTTCATCCTTATAATAGTGAGACAAGAAAAACGAGAACATAACAGAACAGTAAAGAGAAAAGATTGCCCCCTTTTATAGGATCATCATCTGTATGTTGATATTAGGTTCACAGTGAAGAGCCAGAAAAACATTATTTTTTTATTTAACCTAAAAGGATTCCTTTCCTGGTAGATTTATACACTAAATAGATTGCCTAGCAATACTTTTTTGTCGTGTGATTTTTTTTTCTGGCCACCATTAAGGCATTAATAGGCTTTTATTTCATTTTGCTATAATAATATTGTAATGAATAATCAATAGCAATTTGCCTTTTGAGTCAATGGTACCTCAAAATTACTTTATTAGGTTAGCCGTTTGTCTTCAAAGATATTATTTGAAGTAGAAAAAAATATCAATATTTGCTGGAAGAATCGAAAGTAGCAGTGTTTTATTAAAAATGTGCACGACTGGGTCGCACGAACTTGCTCTTATGTGCGATCACACTATGTTTTTAAAGTTTTAATATTTCAGAAACTATATTTTTATCTTATAAAAGAAATAAATTAGTTATGGCAGCCATTGTATACCACCTGCTTAAAACTTAGTTAAGTTTAAGGTAGTATTATGCGAGTACGTACATTTATTTATGAACAATATAGCACTGTGTTGCAAATATGCATGGAACTTACAGTTTAGACTGAAAAATTGTAAAAAAAATTTAATTAAACATATCGTCGCTTTTCCGGCAGAGTGGCACGAGTCGAAATTTGTCATTTTTTAGTTTAGAACACAGAACGAATAAGAAAAAACGCAATTTTTCTGTGTAATCCGCATTAACCTACTTTTTCTAGTTTCGGCGTTGTGAAAAAATGCCGCTGCCAATTTTTACAAACATCCCTATCATTTTGTATGCATTAACGACGCAGCTAAGAAAATGCCAAATAGTATAGGAGCATTCATACATTTTTCCACACATGAATTGTGAGATTCTTCAAACTAAATTTTCAGAAAACTGACACTTTTTGTCTTGTGCCGTTAACCTTAAAAATAATTAAATAGTCTCATAGAAACATTTAATCAGGCTAATGACATTTCATTTTTATGTCAGAATTTTAAATGAGTTATATAAACTCAAATGGTTTTTTTATGTCTTATTTTGTTTGTCCTTTTTGCCTAAAGAGCGCAAAAGTGCCAGTTCTCTTTAACAAATAAAATCAAGAGATAGTAAAATTTTTACTACATAATCTTTGTATATATTTTCTAGAGTACCTCTTAGTCGTTCCGAACTACTTGCCAAATTGGCTAGAAGTAGCAAGGAACAGATTTCCGTGTTCCAAGTTCTGCCTAACCTTAGGAGTGTTACGCATAAAACGAAGGCGATTCCCCTCATTCCGTAATAAAGTGCAAAGTGTAAAAAGATCATTAAAATCGGCTCCAATTTATGTTCCAGAACAATTCGTTATCCTTATTCGTCCATATAAGGTTCATGAAATGGATCATACATCCTTTTACGAGATAAGCATCGGATCCAACAACTCTATCGATGATAAAAAACAGAAAATTAAGCTAGGAGACATACAAATCACCTGGTGACATTTTAATCAAAATATCTTATTCTGATGATACTTTCAGTAAAATCTCAATAAGGAAAACTACGAGGCGAATGGAAGCAATTAGTAATCTTGTTTTGATATCATTGGAAAATACTAACTTAGGTGTTTCTTCCAAAAATAAAGAAGGTCTGTTTAACCTTTTTAAAAAAAATCAAATTACATTTTTCTACAAAGATTTGTACGAATATCTCAAAAGTAACTAATGGATTAAATGATTTGAAGCTCATTAAAAATGTCGCAGTTAATTCTCTTCTGACGTTATGACTGATTATTTATTTTTTAAATCAAATGCTGTGAGAATATTTTCAAGTTTTTTTTATGTTCTTTCATTACTTTTAATTACTTAAGTTTTTCGGTAAACTAAATCAGGTTCTTTAACTTAGTTAGAAGAACCTTATAAAGATGAGTTTGAATAAGTTTTTGTTTATGTTTTTCGTATAAGCTATAAAAAGCGTTGTTTATCTTTATCTTTATTAATAAATGAAATTGAATTAAAATAAAACAATATTTTGAATTTTTATTTCTTGTCTTTTAATAACGTGGAAAACGACACTTTTTCATATAGTCTATATAGTCATATGTATAGTTCTATTTTTTCGAAAAACGGCATAAATCGAAAATATTTTTTTTAAATATTACGTTTTCTATAAAACTAAGTATACCATCGCATAGAAAAAAAAAGTACAATTTTTTCATGTATATAACTTTCGAGTTTTGTTTTTTATTAACAACGAAAATTATATTTTATTGTGCCAAAAAACTTTAAATGTTAAATGAAAATTAGCAAATTTCGACTTATGCCACTCTGCCGGAAAAGCGACGCTATGTTAATTGATTAAATAACCTCTGAAATTGTTTTGACAACAATGCGATGTACATCATCCGATTTTTTTAAGGAAATCTCAATTTATGAGAAAACAAAATTTAAAATCGTTGGAGCGGTTTTTAAAAAAAAAATTTTGTATATATAAAATTTTGAAAACAAAATAAAAAAAAACAGAATGGTAGGCACGCAATTTAATTTTTCAGCCTTTATTAATGCTGAGTTAAAAAATTAATCAAAAAAAAATGTCATCTACCCATTTTCGAAACATGGAATTTTCAAAAAAAAAAGTTTTGAATTTTTTTTTTCGATCAATAATTTTTTTTTTGAAAATTTTGGTATGCAATATTATTAAAACTTATTTGAAGCCTTTGTGGAAAAAAAATCATTAAAATCAACTCAACTGATGATGAGATAGTCGAAAATCAAAAAAATGGTTCAATGAGAGATACCATTTTTAAACGATAGAAACAATATTTTTTCCAATAATATAGTAGATCGTACCGATATAAGTTCACACAAAAATTTTAATAAAAATTGTACGAGCCGTTTTTGAGAAAAGTGAGATTTACAATACCAGTTTTTAAACATTTGTATGGGAGTACCTACCGTTATTTTCGGTTATAAGAATAATATTCATTTAAAGTCAGCTAGATAATGTTGAAAAACTACTGGGTACCAAGTTTAATAAACAATGACACGGTAGTTTTCGAATAATTAAGTTCTTAAAAAAAAATTTTGAAACTTTTTTAAAAATCCAAAAAAAAATTTTTTTGAGAATTTTGGCATACAAAACTTTTAAAAATTTTTCAAGCATTCTCCATAAAAAAATTGATCAATATCGGTTGAACTGTTTTTGAGAAAATCGAAAATCAAAAAAATGGTTCTATGGGAGGTACCATTTTTAACCATTTTTCAGAAATTTTTTTATAAAATGGTTGCCTTTTTGTAAAAAAATTACTGAATTTTTTTTTTTAAGTTGTTGGCACGTTTTTGAGAAAAATAAGATTTTCCGTTTTTGCTAAAAAAAAATTTGTATCGCGGGTACCGTTATTTTTGGTCTTAAACAAAAAATGAATAAAACGGGTGGGGATAATGCCCAAACAACTTTGAAGAAAATCGACCGACCCGTTTAGGCTGCAGCCGAAGGACAGACAGACGGACAGAATTGCGAGACCCACTTTTTTCGACTTCGCAATCATCGTAATGTCAACTTTGATCAAAATCCTGAGTTCGATTTTTTTACGAATTCATAACTTGCTATATAGTTCCTATACATATATCGCAAGTAAAATGAATTAACACAATAATTACATTTATGTATGTAGATATATTGCTACAATGGCGTAGCAAAAAAAAGAAAACAAATTGGCGTCAGTAATTTTGTTTGTAAAAAGAAATTACTGAAAAAATCCTGCCAATTCCTCCTTCCTCCATGAAATCAATCAGCAGTTATTTTATTTCTGATAGCTCCCCACCAATCTTTAAATTGTTTTTAATAAATTTTTTTATCAATATAAAAATTCCTCAAATGTACCTACATACTTGAATTTCTTTTCTTGAACATATAGCAAGAGAGTGGTGTCTATTTGGCAGAGACTGCATAATAAAGGCAGTGGCATAGAACTAAAATTTATAATAATTCTTCCAATTCGTTTTAAAAATAATATTTATTTTATCAACTGCGTTGGTGTTCACCAGATAAGATTTTTCCTGTAAGCTGAAGTCTAAACGACTATAGTAGCATAGAAAATAGCAATAAACAGGGTTCAGATGCGTATCTTTCATACATCTTTAACAATTTTTATAGTTACGAGTAGTATGTTTTCGCCGATTCCAGCACAGCGGATCGGTTGAGCGTGGAGCATTCGGTATTGTAGTGTTAAGGCTAAAAGCTGTACTTAGCAAGTAAGATTACTCATGATTCCAGCACGATTGAATCTGTCGGTATACTTAAGCATGACGAAAAATGGACTTTCAACAATGATGAAATCAAAATATCAAACAAATACAAGTACCTAGGAGTAACTCTGACTTACAACATGTCATGGACAGAGCATCTTATGCAGAGACTTGCACTGTCTAAAAATTCAATTAATGCTACATGGTCAAACTTCATCAAAAACAAAAACATACAGCACTCAGCTAAATACAAAATATACGAAGCCGCTTCAAAATCAGTAATGAACTACTGTGCTCAAGTTTGGGGTTATTCCGAACACAATGAAGTCGAAAAATTGCAAAGATTTTTCATTAAGAGATGTTTTTCCTTACCCAGTAACACACCAAATTACGCGCTCAGTCTAGAAACAGGGCTTCCAAAAGCATTCCTTTCAACACTCGAACTTCATTTCAAGTACATCCAAAGAGTAAGCACCCTTTCCGAACACAGATTGCCAAGAAAACTTTCAGATGCCATCGTGAGAAAGAAGATTTACTGGGCAAATGAGTGGTCTGAACTCTTTAATGAGGTCAACATTGAGTTTAACTGGTCAACAAAATCTGAGTGGCAAGCATTACATACAGAAACTTGCACGAAACTCATCGAAAAACATTGGACAGAAAACACAACCAGAGCTCTCCAATCACGCTTTCACGATGAGTATTGTAACCTGAGCTATGCCGAGGTGCCAAACTACTTCGAAGATAGTAATTCACGCGAGATGATCAGTATGATATTGAAGTCCAGGTGCGGATTGCTTAATTTAAATGCAAGAGCATTTAGAAGAGATTCGGTAGGCATTTGTACGATCTGCAACCTTGATGCTAGTGAAAATACATATCACTTTGTGGGAGTGTGTCCTTGTTTTCGTACATATAGAAGACAGTTTCTTGGAAGTGAAAGCCTTAACCGTAACCAGTTCTTCGAGTTTCTCAACGGACGAAACTATATCCAACTTTACAATTTCCTAAAAAACGCTCTAAAATATCGAAACCTAATAATAAATGAATATTCTTAAAATTATATGTAAATCCATCGCTAAGTTTTTAATGAATGTATTACAGTTAACACTTTAGCCTGACAGGCAACTTAAAAAGTTATTGTCATTTAATTTAATTTTTTAATATAATGAAAATCAAGCTTTTGTCAAAACTATCTGAATAATAAAAATTTTTTATCTATCTTTTATCTTATCTATCTATCTACTTAAGCATGTAAAATCATGAGTAAGTCATTCATGATTTTACGTGCTAAGTATAGCTAGTTACCTATTTTTCATATTTAAATTCGGGGTTATTAAAACTCCTAGGTTCTTGTACAGCCATAAAATTTCAACTGCTTCTGTGTTCTATTAGAACCACTTTCCATTCCGTGCATGAATGCCACCTCCACCTTTGAACACCATAATTTTGGAATTTTGTATGTTTACTTCTAGATTCCACCGATTGTTATATGTATTCATCATTTGAATTTAATCCACAGTATCCTGGAAAAAAAACGAATCATGTGCATACATTAAAGCAGGTACTGTTAATCCTGCCACTACTATTCCGCATCTTACTTCCTCCGTAATGTAATTTATAAACATGGTAAAAAGCAAAGCACTCAAGATGCAACCTTGACTGAGGCCAATTATTGTTTCACTTTCCTTAGATATACGAGTTTTTGTATATTTTTATCTCAAACGTATGGTATCTTGTGCTCGCTTTCAGAACACATTCATGTACATAGTTTTACATAATAGACTCGAAAGCTGAACAGAAGTCAAAAAATAAACGGATATTAGTTTCTTCTGTTTCTTTTTGTAAGAATCAGCAATGTTGGAAAGTAGAAACATAGCGTTACTTGTGCTTGCACCCATATTTTAAGCCGATTGTTGCAATGTCTTTCTGTGCTTTGGGCTGTGAGTTAAATTGACAGCAATGTAGGCTTATTGAAAAAAAATTGTAAAATAATTCAGCTACAAATAAATGGCATTTTACTTAAAATACACCAAAAAATTCTCTACAAAAATGGTTCCAATGCTTTTCTTCTTCTCCAAGCAATTTTATTTGCAAGAAATTAGGATTTAAAAAATCAGCAAACATTCAAGAATATAGTTTTTTCACAATTCGCATATAGCTAACTGTTTCAATGGATGAATGACACTGCACAAATTCCAAATGTATACGCAAAAACACTATTCACCTTAAAATAAAAGTGTTATGTTCTTATATCTGGCTAAGAAACACTAAGCTTTTTTTATTTTTTACTATAAAAGCTAAAAATTCCAATACAAATCCCTTTTAAGTAATAACGCAGTTAATATGTATCCGCATAATATTAACTTCTACAACAACTTCTTTGAAGGTAAGCGTATCTTGGATTTTCACTTTAAGTTAATCTTCTTGTCTAACTTTACTGAAAGTTATAATATCTGAGTTAAACAAAGAAATGGATAAAGAGTATCTTTGTATATGCTTTGGAAACTAGCAACTTCTTTAGATGCATTTGTGTTAAGTTTATCCGCTTAAATTTACACCGCAATATCTACCATTATTAGATATTCATCATCATCATACAAGTTAACTATATTATCTCTAAGTATTTATAAATATATGAGACAGTAAGCTTAAAAGTTTTATTTCCCCATCCGGTTGGTATTATAAATTTCTATTATTATACTTGCAGTTATAAAATTATATCTGCATGCAGGACATTATTTTTCTTTGTGGTTGGATATTATAATATCTCTTTATCTTGCAGATATTATCTCTCCTCCATAGCAGGAAAATGCCTGTGACACTTTTTTTTGTGAGTTTCTTTTGGTGAAATGATATATTATGTACAATATACAAATAACTACATATAAGATAACAAAGAAGTTTTCTATATTCTCATGCTATATTCTCAAAAAGAAATTTAGTTTCAAAAGATCCTTCACCTGACTCCAAAAAGGTCATGGCTTATAACTTATATATGAAAACGTGATACTGTCATGTTTATAAGTTTAGGATTTATTATTAAATTGAAAACTTTTCAAGAAAATGTGGTGCCTTTTGAAAGTGAATATTTTTGTTTTATATATAAAGATATTTATATAAGATAAAAGTTACATATACTCCGGAATTGTTTTTAAGCGAAAATATAAGAAGATAAAGTATGTTGAATGTTTTTTTTTTTTTATCACACAAACATCTTTATCGTACCTATACATCACACATTCAAATTTTGTACCCACATTTTATTTGAATTTAAGTTAAAATGAATAATTTAAATTTTTACTCGAAAAATAAATTATTATTATATAAATTCTGCTGATTTAAACGTCTCTTTCAAGACTTTCAAATATTAAAAAATTATAATAATTTTGAATATCTTGTGAGAGAGATGCTTGTTATCAGAGATCAGAGCTATGCTCTTCGGGCCCAGGGTTTTACCAAAGAAGCAACTCATTTAGTGTTATCGAGATTATCTTTATTCACTTTACATATATAATGAAACTAAATTCATAAATTCATACAATTCAAAAGAGGCTGACTGAGATAGCAGGTGCCACTAAATTACAGTCTAAGATAGCAGACGCCACTAACTAACTACTTAACCCTGATCTTCCACTGTCGCTTCTGGAGTCTTAGCTTTTCAAAAAGGACACTCACCAAGTAGTTGTTTTGGCTTGGTTTTTTTTCTGTTTGTTCTCTTATACATACAGTCCGTAACAATTGGATAGCCTCACATATAGTTTTTTCTTAAACTTACTGTTATTTTGTATCTTATTGATTTTTACCTATGAAATTTGTATTGGGTTACAAGTTAGAATTGAGTTTTTTTTAGGCTAAGAGAAGTTTCAAATAGTTTCGAGAAGCTAACGGAATTATCTGAAACTATTTCTTACGTGTCAACCAACCCCATACATTTTCGATAATGTTTAAATCTGGCTAGTAGGGTGGCCAGGAAAGTTGTTCTACATTTTGACCTTGTAGCCAAGTTTTAATTATTCCAGCTGTGTGAATGGGCGCATTGTCCTGCAGGAAAATGATCTGCAGCGTTCCGAAAATATCCTGGAACTGAGGGAGAGCCGATTCCAGTACAGTTTTGTAATATACGGTGCTGTCATTCTGCAGTTTACAAATACCAAATCGATCGTTCCATAATATGATATGGCACCCCATACCATAACGCCTCCTTCACGGGTGTGGTGACGGTCCAAAAACATTTTTTCTTTTCTTAAATCATGATAGTAATAGTTGTATCCGTCAGGCCCATCGAGGCTGAACTTCTTTTCATCAGAAAATACAACTTTTCGCCAATCGTTTGAGTGACTGCTGCCATCAGTGCTCCAAGCCATGTGCAATCTTGCAAAACTAAGTCGCTGTTGTTTTCGCGCTTTGTTAAGTGGTGGTATTTTTTTTAGTTTCAGGCGCTTCAGGTGTCCGGCACTCTTAATTAACCCGCTTACTCTCATTCAGCTAACTTCCACCCCAGCTTCGTGCCTAATCTTACTTAAAGAATAGGTTGAATTGGAAGCTAATTTTATAATTTTCCGTTTTTCTCAACTTTAAAGTACAGACGTACGGCCTTTGTAGTTGTTTCCGTAAAGTAATGGATTTTTTAAGTAATTGTTAATTACTTTTGCACTACGATCAAGTTTTTTAGCTATAGCGCGATTAGAGTGGTTTTGGTCACGGTAAGCCTCTATTTTAGCAATTTCTGTTGTATTTAAAGATTTTTTTCTACCCATTTTAACTATTAAATAGAATAAAACACTTAAAAAATAAACTTTTATTATTCTAATAACTTTACGACACTTTTACTGATAAGCTCTCACTAACAATGAGTAAGATAACAACTATTGCTATTCTAATGTTACAAAAAAAATTACATATTAAAGTGAATGCAAACAAAACTAGTTCAAAAAGTCCCGTTAACTTAAAAAAATGTTAAAAGTTCTCTTAATCTCAGGTACTCTCATTCTTAGCTTGTCAACCAATGCATATATCCTTGGCAAAACAGGCCAAAGAGCGCTAAAAACAGTTATAGTTAAAAAAAACAGTATGTGAGGCTATACAATTGTTACGGACTGTATATTGATTCAAACTGAAAGTGAACTATAATAAGACGAACAAAATAATATTCGTATTTTAGTATACTTCACCAGAGATGGTTGAAGTGGTATGGTTAGAGATGTTGGGTTTTTGATGTGTTAGCATCTATACTGGCGGTAGGGTAAAAAAAAAGTGTGAGTGCCGGGACTCACGGTTAAGATGTGTAAACATACGTAACGTAACGTAAATCACAATCACAATAACCGAGTCACAATCATGATCACAAGATACGTTACGTTTTTTGATGTGTAAACATCTATACTGGCGGTAGGGTGAAAAAAAAACATATCGTATCTTGTGATCGTGATTGTGATTATGTGATTGTGATTCACGTTACGTTACGTATGTTTACACATCTTAACCGTGAGTCCCGGCACTCACACTTTTTTTTGTATTTTAATACACGGTATCTGTCGGTCGGTGGTGTGAGGATACGCAGTGTAATGCATCATTACAATCTTGTAGTAAGATAAATAAAAATTAAGATTTTTAATTAATTTTTGGGAATTTTAAAATGTAGGTAAATATAGAATATATTCAATAAAAATATAATTAAAAACAATTTTTTTTATAGAAAGCTGAAGAAGTCGTAACCAAATTAGAAACGTCGTCTATTTAAAAAAAATTAAAGAACACACAAAAAAACCTGATGCCCACATACACATAGGATTAAATTATTATCAAAAACATTTCATTGATGGATGAAATCATTTACGAACGTATTTTTTTAACAATTATTCCTTCCATTTTCCGTCATCTGTTGGTTTTGAATTTATTAAAAATGATGACGACTTTTTTAGAAATTAATTGATACGAGTACATCCATCTTGAAAGAGGGATCAAATGCTAAAAAAAACAATATTATTTTCACTACAAAGAAATCAAAATAAATTAAAATGAATGTGTCTACGTTTGTATAATATCATTAATACGAAAGCATCTGATCTGATGTACATATAGACACTTGTACAATCGTTATGATAACGAAAAACATTTCACAATCTTAAGTGTGGTTGTGCGCAATCATAGTACAGAAATCAACAGACAAATAAATTCAAAATGGAAGCAAAATGTCATTTCCAACAATATAACGTCTGAAACTGAGAATATAGAGAAGCACTCTTGATGGCTGTCGTTATGTTATCCTTTTCATCTTCGTTTTCTTGTATGACGCATATAAGATAGCCACTTCAATAATACATATAATAAAAATGTCTTGTCTTTTAGACATAGAAACTGAATTTCTTTTTTATTGTTTTAACTATTTTCACAATAAATTTGTGTTCAATTTTGAATTATTTTACTCATCATTGTTTTTCACTTAAATTTGTCTTAAAAGAGTTAAAAGGAATTTCATTTAAAATTAATTAAAACAGATGGGGAAGCATTTTCTATGTTATGGAAATTTTTTTTGCAGAAAAACCGTTTATCACTTTGATATGCTCTAATGGTACCTAAGTATACTCTTCATAGTGCATATATATGTATATATACGGAAAACCACTAGACTTAAGAGCTTTCCTGTAATGGTTGCAAACCATTTGTGGTTAAATTTGTTCTGTAAAATGGCGTGTTAGTTTTTGTTGTGATGGCATCTATGGGGCTTGTGGTGTTTACTGGTCAGTACCTATAATACCTAATGACGAAGGAAAATTCCTTACTTTTTTTCCATTCATTGCGTTTTGTGGTTTGGCTTGTGTTAAAGTTTAAAATAAATTATCATTAAATTACAAATACATATATGTTAAACATTTAAATTAATGAATTTTATAGAGTTTATCTTTAAAATATACAGGATTAAATGCCATCCATATAGATGTAGGTATGTGTAAAATCCTCTGTTAAATTTGTTTTCATAAGGAAATGAATAAGTTATAAAATTAATAGGAGGTGATTGTGACAAATTATTTTTATAGTTCGAAAAGAATAAATCACAAATTAATTAAGCATTTAAGCCAAAAGGAATGTGGCTATAAATTATCACAATCTTTATAAAAAGTGAGGTTGGAGTTAGGTATATTTTTTTTTTAATTTAAAAAAAATCGGAGATATTTTTTTCATATTTTCATACAGCTTCTGGGGGTGTTGTGATTTTAAGTTCATGGGATAAAACATAAATATATTATTTACTTTTTAGAAATAATTTAAGTTTATTTATTTATTTATTTAATAGTATCACTACATTAATTTCTTATTTTGGAAAGCGACGCGTATCGATCTCAGGGATCAGGGCTTTAATTTATTGACTCGTGTTGTTTTGTTTTTGAAAATATAAGGTACATATGTATTTTGTAAATAAAATACTTTAAAGTCGGATTTGCCGGTTTTAAACGCAATTATATAAATAACGTTGTAATTCTTTTATTTTCACATTTTTAAGTTGATTTAGCAGGTATTTCCTCTAATTTATCTTCTGGATTTACAGTTAATTTACAACACAGTTTACACGTACCATGTGGAACAGTTTTCGGTCAATTTTAGTTCGACGTGAAAACAATTGATTTATAGAAAACCAAAAGTAATTTACCAGTTAATTTCAATACAGAATTGAAACTTCTGGTAAATCCAAGATACCATAACTTTGGATTTACAAAATTTTGATCATACAGGAGGGCCATTCCGTAATTCGATTATCGTCAGACGATATCGTCTGAGCGATAGTGATGTCTTTATTGGCTTCACGTAAGTCGATAATCCTCGAAGCCTTATCGTCAAAACGATAGTGTTTGGACGATAGCTAAATTGGTATCGTCTTGCATTAATTTTGAAGTTTTTTGGTGACAGTAGTTGAATGATTGAGTTGCCACTGTAAATTGACATCTTGTGTGTTAATTCTTGCATTGAAAAATTGAATTAAAAATAAATAATAAATAAAAAGTAAGTTTTGCGCACTATTTGTAGTCAGTCCAAACCTTTCTCCATGTGCTAATGCTCTTTGTGGGGAGCCCATCCGCATTCAATTTTGCAGCCAAATCAGCCAACAATTTGTTAATTTCATTTTTGATTTGCACGGATTTCGGCTTATATCCCTTGGTTAAATCGGGATGTTTATTCATAAACGAAGTTAAAATCGCAATTTGAGATTGCGAGACTGCCCTATTCAGTATTTATATTAATTTGTAAAAATATAACGAAAAAATAATTTACATTTTAAAATGATTTCTCTTTATTTCTTTTTCTCTTTCAATCGGCACCAAACACAAAACAACAAACAGTAAAAATGCATTTTATTGACAATTATTATGACATCCAATTTGACTTTCCAACTTCAGTTTGTGTTTCTGAAAAACACCAAACGCTCTAAAACTTCGAACGATAGACGAGACGATAGTGGTCAAGTTATGTGAAACGAAAAATGGACGATCTCGCCGACGATTATCGTTTTGACGATTATCGTTTAGTAAATTACTGAATAATCCCCCAGAATTTTGTAAAATAGAATAACGATCCGTTCCTTATTTTAGTTTATAAAGCTATTTTTACTCTCACAAATTGAAGCTTAGGCTGAAAAAAGAAGCTAAAACTAAATAAAAATATCGTTGGCTATTTTTAAATATCTATTACGAGAAGACATCATCGCTTAAGTTTAATTTTATTTACCAAAAGCCTGTTTTTTATTACAAAAGTCTGAGTTTTAGCTTTCGCTTATATTTTTTTATTCACTAGACGTCTTGTACAAACAATTTTTCTGAATTTAAAAAAAAAGTTTAAATTTGGTTTAAAATTTACGGGGAAATATATGTATGATTAATAGAGATGAAAGACCAAATTTTGAGTTAAAAGCTAATAATTATAAAAAAATCTTAATTTTTTTTTTTAAAACTGAAATTTGAATTTTTTTTTTATAAATGGTCAACTATAATTTAAGGCCGTAACATCCTTCTAATTTATTTTTGGTCATTTAATGGAACTAAACTTTTACTAATGGAATGTCAAGTTCAAATTATATCCTCTGTCATTTCATATTCCAAAAATAATATTAATACCTTTTTGGAAAAAAAAATTACGTGCCTTTTTTGCACAGCTTGATGTGACAATTTCAATTTCATCATCATTATTCTTTCTAATTTGACATTATTAATAATTTGATTTCAATGAAATAAAATTCCGGTCATAAATCAATCAATTTACAAAATCTCGAAATCCATTTTTATTCCTTGAATGAACTCTTAAAACAAAAAATATAAAAAAAAAAACAAAGCTTAACCATTAAAGATGAAGTATACCTACATAATACTCTAAAAGCTGTAAATATTATCCTTCTTCAATCATTGATTTTGTCACTCCGCGCACCGCATTCTCCACCATCAAACATCAAAAAATAACTTACTACACTAATTTCAGAATAAAAGTGAAGATCAATGGTAATAAATCAAAATGATTTTCGTGTCCTTCTTATATCTACACGTCCTCCTGTTAAATCATCCCGAAAGCAGACTCCCTTCTAGTCCTCGCAATACAATCTGACAGCATTGGCCTCGTGTCTTATTCGGACAGCAGAATTAATATCACAAAACAACAGTCAATGCAATAAATCAGGTGATACAGCAAATTACTTTCTAGGATATTATTCATTCAATGCCAATTTGTGTGTCCTTGGTGTGTATAGTGTATCCTTTCTCCATCAATATTCCCCTGTACCCACAGACAATGTTCAATTAATTGATCATCTTGAACTTTACAAAAAAAAACGTGAAAAGCTAAGAATCCAAATATACCATTAACGATATTAGAATTATTCATGATGTCCTTTGTAGTACTAGAACCCAGGAGAAAGGATTTCCTTCAAAAATTTCTATTACAAATCAATAAACGATTTTTATATGATTTTTTTTTCATTCAGTATTTTACTTACTGCAGTCGTCAATCAATTCAATTCTTCCTTCGTATAGTTATACGTAGATTCATGGTAAATGTAATTTTTGAAATAAAATGAGCAAACGATTGAAGGACTTGATTGATTTTTTTTTTCATTCTTTTTTTTGCACCGGAAACGAGCCAAAGAATTTGTTTGCTATCGTAGTAAGAGAATCAATCAGCAGGCAATGGCAGGAACATTTCTATTTGTGAAGTATGCGGGGAAATTTTGAAATATCTGAGAGGAAGTCTTTTTTTTTTGTGCATATCACTAAGTTATTAGAGTTTTTTTTTTGAGGACTCTTTAAAAATTGGTAGTGAAGTGGTTTGAGAGTATGGTACGGTGTGTTTTTTTTTTTTATTCATTTTGAAGTTTATATTTTGCTGATTCGGTGAGATTTTTTTGCAGGTAATATTTTTTTTTTGTATTTACTTTGTGAATTCGCAAAAAAGTTATAGAAATTCCGTTGCAGTAAATGTTTTAAAAATTAGTTCCGCAAGGACTTTTACAAGTACCTAAGTGTTATGGAAAATGAATATATTTAGTTATTTGTTTATTAATCTAAATACGTATTTTTTATGGTTTTATTTAAATTTTGTATAGGTAGGTTTCTGATGGTAGTCTAGTGTGTCGGAGTTTTTCTCAAGATAAATGAAGTTTTTTTAACAAGTTTTATGAGTGAGAGTGTGTCCTTGTTTGTGCAGTAGTTCTGTGTTGCGTCTAACCTCATCTCAAGATGTACACGCACCCTTGTCGTCAAGATGTCACTGTCAATGTCATAGGAAATGTCAAATATTTTAATGTCACATTCAAAATTGCAAATCATGTTTCATTATTATTGTTTTTAAGTCATGTTTAATTTTTTCATTTTGTCTCAGATTAATTTGTTATATTGAAATAATTGTAAAATAAAACATAATCCCTTGCAAACTCAAACGAGTCACATCGTTATTCTTTTTCATCAAGAATTTTCGATACTAAGTAGTAAGAAAAGGTATTTCAAAATGTTTTATCCAATTAAATTTACTAATTATCTGTAACCTTGAACTCATGGAAAATATCCCTGAAAAACAATTCAAGGTGAATGCTGAAATTTAGAACCATACAATCATTATTTTTTCATCTGCAAACCATTTCCAAAATTTTCGATTATGTTATGTATAACGTTAAAAGTTTCTGGCTTGTTTGGAATTTGTTCGATTTTAAGTGGCTTAAAATATCATTGAAAAGGCAGCAACAGAACAAAGTCCTTTACCTATAACAAGGCTAAAGCTTGTAACAAAATTATGTCAAAGCCACCCTTCTCGTCCTGATTAAGTCACGAATATTGGGCCTGCTACTACGGTTTAAATTTAATGACGGAAGTTGTGTTTCTAATTTGTTTAGTTGGGGGGTGAATGTTAATTTTAACATAATGCACTTAGTACACATCACGTGTACTTGCCCGGTCCAGTTCCCAACCCCCAGCCCAGTGGTATATAATATAATGTCCTCCGAATGCAATACAAGAAATTAATTGGTGTGCACATTTTCGGGGCTAATGAATTTGTCCTTTGATTTCATAATATAATAGTTATAAGCTGCGTTGAAAAGAGCAATCAAGCAGTTGCATTGCAAATGCAAATCAAGGAGGATGTAGAAATAAATTATGATTTTCATTTTTGTAAATGGAAAATGCCATTGTTTGGCAATAACCGTTTTGCAAGTGGTTTTTATATAATTCCCGAAATGAGCGAACAGGGATTATTTGACAAATTACAAATTCACTAGATTTAAATTATATGTATGTATGTATATATTTGTATGTGTGATTTGTGTATGCGTATAAAAACTATTCTATTTTCTGTTCAATTATACGAGCAGCATTTTCATTGAACTATGCATTCACCTGATTTTATCGTTTATAAGCTTCATATCAATTAAATTGGATGGTTTTAGTGGATTTATATTGATTTTTCGTTTTGCATTGCAAATTTTGCGAAAAGATTTTAGAAAAAGCATATACATTATCACTAAAGAACGAAAATGAAAACGATTTTTATACATTTTGAAGAGGATTTAAAACATTTTAAATTCAAATGCAACAATTTAATTTTAATGTGTAATAACATTAAATTAGGACAAATTATGTATTTAAAATTTAAAAAAATATTTTTTTTGTTTATAAAGGATGTCACAAAATTCACGCAATTTTTGAATTTTACGCTATTTGTGCGGTAAGGTGTTGTCAATAAAAAAAAAGCTTGACAGCTGACATTTGAGGGTTATTACAAATGAAGCACTACACGAAAAAACAACTCGTTTTAATTGTTAAGCAAAAGTTAAAAAAAAAATAATGAGGATTTGGAGGTGATTTTTCGAACAAAATTATTTTCAGCCATATCAGGCTTATTTTCATCTTGATAACATCGTTAATATTCAAAATTGTTACATTTGGGATTCAGAAAATATACGAGTGATTGTTAAAAAATAAATTCAAAAGAAAATAAAGTGTCACTGTTTTGTACGAAGGAGGAAGTTGAACGTTGTATCAACAATATTCAGTCACATTAAATGCGCGGAACTGTGATAGAAAATATCAACAAAAAAGTATATATGTTCCAACAAAGCCCGGTGTTTTATTCAAAAATACTGCAAAAATGACCAGAGCTACTAAAGTTTTTTTTTTTTTATTTGTAACTTCCCATCATAGAAGGTCCTATACGTTCGTTAGTTTGTGATAAGTTTTTTTCATTCACCATATGAACCAAAAAAAAAATATTAACTTCGGACTTTATTTAACGTCATAAAGGGAGGAAAAAGTTTTACAAAAATCTATTTTTAGTTTAAAAGTTGTAAAATGTTCGACTCCAATATTTCGGGAACAAATTTAACTACTAGATAATTTCGACTCAATTTTATATCACATAAATTTGTACCTAATAAAGAATTGATAAAAATTACAAAAAATGTTTTTATTCATGAAAAGCTATCTCGAGAGAAAACATCCAAACTTCAGGTTTCTATAGTTTTCATGACATAACAATAGGAAGTTAAAGCCTCTTTTTTAAGTGAGGCCTAAATCTTCTAGTAACGAAAATTAGAATTTTGTTGACTATTAAAATCAACCCATAGAATAATGGTAAGTGCGTAGGACATAAGCCTATAAGGTCTTTGGTTCTATTACCAGCATATGCCACCTAAAAACAGAAATGTTTTTAGGTGGTTAATGCCATCTTGTGAGGAATTGAAAAATCCTCCAAGTGTATTTCTTGTCATGATAAAGTGCTTTTCACCTTAGCCATTTGGATTCTGCAGAAAATTGTAGCTCCCATCCATTTCTGGCATATAACATTCACAATGGAATGGTTTATTTTCTCAAAATCACGCAACTTTAAAATCTCACTTTGAAAAATCAAAAAAATTAAGCAATTGCAATTTTCTGGATAAAATTCTCATAAATTATGCGAATTTTAATACATAATATTATTAATACTCGTTTAATATTTACTTTTTTAAAATACACAAAAAGTTAAATAAATACAGTTTTATAAAACAAAACAATGTATGGGACAGCTTTTTGCAATGTAGGGTAAGACATAATTAAGGTATATTTTATAAGGAAACGCTGCTACGACTTCTCGTAAATAAAAAGCTCGTATAGAAAAATATCACCTTTTTTTAAATCTTGTCAAACCAAATGTCGCAAATTAATATTCCTGCTTTTTATAATCTATATCAACTGAAAGCTTGCATTTAAAAAAAAAATCTCGTAAAACCAAATCTCGCAAATTCCTGCTTTTTTTTATCTCGCAATAAAAAATTCTGCTATTATAAAAACTCGCATTTACTACTTCTTGCTCCCAAAAATTTTGCAAACATAAACTGAAATCTCGCAAATTAAAACCTTGCAAAGTAAATAACTTGGAAAATTAAATCTCGCAAATTTAAAATCTCGTATATACCGTTGTTCAGGAGAACTGCTGACTTATAAGTCTGCCTGGCTGACTCTTAAAAATGCAAATAAAGTCTAAAATTTTGCGTTGGACTTTATTGTATTAGACTTAAATTCATTATATCCAACTTGGCATACTTAATATTTTAGTTTGATGTTTTTTTTAAAGCGGGATTTTGTAATTGCGAGATTATGAAAAGCAGAATTTTATAATTGCGAGATTTCGAAACCTATATACGTACATATACCCATAATTTAATAATTGCAAGTTTTGCATCTATTCGTTCAAATCGAGTTCGAATACGATGTTTAAATCAACTTGAACATTACGATTATAGAAAAGACCAAACAATTTGGTCTCACTATTCTGTCTCTCTATATATTATGAAGATGGTATAACTGCCATAGAATATGTTATTTAAAATGCGAATTTCTTATAACCAATTCAAAGATTTCAGTCAAAAATTTTAACTGCAACACATATATAAAGTAATATTGTATATCCCAATTTAAAATCAATTTCATTTTGAACAAAAAATCGAAATTTGTTTTTGAAAATTCAATATAATATGTACTAACTTATTTCTAAACGGATTTTTTTTTAATTGGGTTTTTGGGAATTTTTATTAAATTGGGTTTAGAAGTTTATATTATTGAAAATCTTATATTGGCATTTGAAAAATTATTTGAAACAATTTTAGTCCTAAAACTTACAATTTTTAATTTTGTGCACTAATTTCTCTTGGTTTGAGAAATGAAGCGGTTTCTTTTTCCAGTTAAAATTTTTATTGGTGGGTTAAAACCTAATTTTGAACATTTGTGTGTAATTAAAAAAATCCTTGTTTTAATCCTAAGCCTCTTGAAGGTAAGAGCAAGTACCTACTTGCATTTTATTGTATATTTTCCAAATACAACATATAACGCGTGTTTTTTTTAGACGCGTGGTTTTCAATTTGGCAATACTTTTTTAGAAGTTGGTCTTTTTGACAGCTGTCACTTGATTTTTGCTTTGATTTGCCATTTCATAATGAATAAGTCTATATTCCTGAACAACGTTTGCAAATCGTGCAAATTTAGTACCAAAATAATGATTCGGTTCCGCTGCGTTCAATATTCAGCAAAGTCGGTAATTCGCCCAGCGGAGCCGGTAATTCTAGCAACCATGGATCGGTTTCGCACCACGTTTACTCTAATGGATAATGCGCATCTTCAGAGACGCCGTATAGTGCGCACCGAAGACGCTATTGCTGCTGTGGGGTAGAGTATCGAAGAAGACCCGAATGAGTCCATCCACCATCGCACCCAACAATTGGAGCTGTGCCCATCGACTTTATGGAAGATTTTGCCAGCTGCGGCGGCGACTTGCCCTAAATCATTTTTAAAACATAATGGCAAACCCTTATCTTTATAATAGAGCTAAATTCTTGGCCATAACATTAAATTATATGCGTTTTATTTCTTCTTGAAAACCACACGTTATGTAAACTGTCAGTTTTTCTCGAACAAATAAACTTAACAAAGAGTAGATATATGTACTATTATACGTATCTCTTTATACGTATTAATTATTTAAGTCCCATATTATGCTCGTTTATATATTCGAATTATTATAACAGCTGAAAGTTTCTTATTTTCCTAAGTTTGTTAATAAGATGCGAGGTAACAGTTGGCCAATCTTGTTCTATATTGTCCAATAATAATATTATATCAAACCATTAGAACACTGAATTGGAATACTTAGGTATGTATACCTTCTTATACGTCTACTTGATCTTGAGAGCGCAATAAAGCTAATTTTTCCTTTTTGTACAGAAAATACCAATATTATTTTCGAAGGTATAATATTTTTCCTCATAAATCTCCAAGTTAAATTTATCAATATACACAAACAAGCTGTTTCTTCTAATGATGTATTTTAGCTTATTTCTTTGAGTATAATTGAGAAGGAGAGATTGAGGAGTATAAGAAGTAAAAGCGAGGATGTAGGACGTAGGTAGCATATAGCTATTGATGGATTTCATGATGAGAAAAAATAAAAGAAAAGAAATTTATACAAATGTGGTGCTCAATTGACGCAATAAAGATGGAGGTATATAAGATGGAGAAAATTTAGTTCGATTTTCTTCTTGTTTTTTTTTCTTGATGGCCATTAAGATAAAATATATGTTTAGCTTTTGATTAAAGCCCAAATAATGTATGTATTTTACGTATGGTATACGAGCCAGAAAACATATGTACTTTAGTTCCTTATGTTTAAGATGTGGTAAATTGTAAATGATTTGCAATATATACGCAGGAGACCATAAGTTAAGCTACTCAATAAGAATATACGTGATCACATGATGAAGCTGTTTTGAAGGTCTTAAATAATATTTCTTAAATTTACTATAAAGAGGGAACAAATTATTTTTATGTCTAAATACTTCGAAAGGGGTAAAAAATCAATTTGGGCTAGTGATATTGTTTTTTTTTTGAGTGGGGGAAGGGTAAAAGGGTATTCGACTGCCCTGCATTTTATTTGTGCATCTCGAATGCTATTATTATTTTTTTTTTTTTAAGAAATATACAACAAAATATCGACGGTGAACAAAATTAGCAGAATCAGAGCCACGTTTCGGCAATTTCAGCGTAGGAAAACGGCAGAATTCAAAACCTCTTACCTATAGTAAGGCATACAAAAATGAAAAATACGCACTCCACTTTAAATGTCGATGTATGGTAGGGCGGGGATAGTTGTCCCACTTTTTACTTGAAGTCTCTCAAACTGCTCATAGTACAACTATGGAGCTGGTATCAAAAGAAAGGACAAACTTCTGGCTTCTAAATGAAATCTTAAAAACTTGAAAATATGTAACCGCAGAAGAATAAAGCTACCTTAAATGGATCAAGTGCAGTGTGTGGGGTTAGTTGGACCAAGCCCTGAAAAGTGGAAAAGCAAGTCTCATAAAGGGAAACAAATCCAAAATGTTATAAAGAATTTTATTTAAAACGGTCAAACAAACTAAAAAATAAATTTTAAATAAAACTTTAAAAATAAATATAATAGAAATATATTAAGGTTTAAAATAAGTTCTGGAATCGTAATCGCTGTTGAAATTGACGCATCGAAGAAGGACACATGTTGGGCTACATGTTTAGTTTGTATGAGCCCACTTTCTGCAAGTATGGTACTGTATATCCACTCCTCACCCGACAATCTTTCAGCGAATGATTCGATCGACATTAAGAGAAAATATCCCAGTTCTTCTTCTTCTTCAGAACTTTATTTATGTAACAAAATCCCCCTGGGCCAACTAACCCCACACCTGGTTTGAGAAGCATATTCAGTCATAAATATAAAAATACTCAAAAGTGTTCAATTTAACTCACAAAATATGAAAATACAATATATTCACTTATAAAAAAACTTTACAACAGTCCTTAATCCTGGATTTTTCACTAGGAAAATAAAAAAACTATCATATCCGCATTTTTTACTTTTACCCTCGAAAAAGACAAATCTGTGTGTGGTTTTCCTTCTGAGGGCACAATGCAACTGGAACTGTTATGACACGTGCTGGTACGAGAGCACGCTTTGTTCGTAAATGACCATTTTCTTGTAGTACTTTCAGTTTGTGAATAATTCGAGTGGGCCAACTAGCCCCACTCTACCCTATATAGCTTATACAATTTTACACAATATTCCAACACCTTTTTTCTCAGAGGCAATACATTTGTAGAAAAACAAGACCTAATCCGCACATTGAAAAAAAAAACAAACTTCAGTTACTCAAAATCAAACTTTGACTATCAGATAATTTTGGTGGCAAGCTTTGTTTAGAGTTGAAGGGGTAAAAATCGGTCATTTTATAAATCATGTCGATTATGGAATCCGCTAAACTGTCTCCGCAGTGATTCACAGTGCAGTGCTCTCTTTTTTCTTCACCCATTTGCGTGAAAAGAAAAGAATCACTGCGGATCCAGTATTGCGGATTCCATAATCGACATGAATATCTCAAAATCAATCACAGCATTAGGAGAATGGATGGAGACGGAGCCAATATTGACTTTGATTTATGAACAAAATACTAAAATTTCATTAAAATAGCCATTTATTTGTGTTCAATCAATTTTAATTAATTTTTAATAAATTTTAAAAATTTTATTTTGGGAATATTCCGATGGATCTGATGAATTTCATCAATAAGACATATTTCTCGATCACTTTTTTAACACTTGAAGATTACAAGATTTTGGAATCAAATGTTTCCTTAACTAGTTTCATTTTTGAAAAAAAAAAATATACTAGCAAATGTGGATTATCTTCGCTAAAAATCCAAATTTTTCTTGTTCACATACCCATTGAGTCAAAAATCAGCAACTGAACATAATTTCATCACAAAACAGCGGTGCAAGAGCTCTATATAATAAGCTCGGCACAAAACCATAATTTTGGAATACAAAATTTGGTAAAGTTAGATCGATTCGTTTGGATCCAAATACTGACAATTTCTACTTTATAATACAAACTCTAAAAAAATCGAACCCCATTTCCATTATTTGAATTTTGTTATGGCAAAAACCTGAAACACTATTTTTTGTTCTACAATTATTTTGGTCATTGCAGGTGCGAAGTTTATTTAAAAAAAAACCGGAATCGTTGCATGGAAGCTACCCGTTTTTTAAATGAGCTAAAACAAAAATTCTAATTTCGGCTCTGCACAAAATTTTAAGCAAATCAGTGCACCCGTTTAATCTCAAGTTTAAATTGCAGTAGAGGCAAGGATGCACAAATGCACAGAATGACGGACGTTATTCGAACTTCTCAATCATCAATTGTGTTCATCATATTTTGTTTAAAACTTCCATTTTTTTTCTTACACAAATCCAATAACTTGCCCTATAGAGCAATTCAAAACATGCATTACATATGGACATAAAAATTAAACAAAAATTTTAAATACAGATTTCTTAAAATTAAAAAAATAAATGCCCAATTTTGATTTATTATTTAATATTTAATATTTGTGCACTACTTACATAAAAATTCATAATCGTTTGTATTTTTATCATCTCTGCAAACGGACACCTCCCATAAGCGGACACCTTTCATAACCGGACAGATTTCAAAGAACAGAATTAAATTCATGATTTTTCATAGTAATAACTCTCCCATATGCGGACGCGGACAACAAATTTAATAACCACAATTGAGTTTTGCTCTCTTATAAGGGGACAAAGTGCATGGAGAGTTTCTCAATGTTTATAAGGTCCATTTTGGTATTTTTGGATAGTAAAATACATTATTTCAGTATTTTTGGATATGAAATTACATGACTTTGTAGAAATATGAAGATTATAGGGGTGAACTCCTCGCAAAAAAAAATTCCAAAAAAATTTTCTTGAACATTCATTCATAGGTGAAATTTTGTTGTATCTCCGTTAGGTATATCTTATTTTTAAAGTACATTTCAATTTTTACAATACGAGAACGCACTCGGATTAGAATAGGAAAATTCTAGAAAATAAGAATATGCTTATGTCTTGTTTTCTCATAAGCGGATACCTCTTATAACCGGACAAATTCCTGGGTACCATCGGTGTCCGGTTATGACAGAGTTCACTGTATTTGATTTGAGAGCACAATTCAAAATTAATTCAATCCAATAAGCTGAAATGAACCCCATAGAGACAAATTCCAATAAATGAATCTTGTATAATATATACAATATGATTTAACATAATTGTATTTATTTAAATTTTATTCGTGTTCTTCTATTGATGTATGAAAATTGTATATTGCATTAAAATAAAGCAATAACATTTTCTTTGCCATGTTTATTACATTCCATCATGATTTCTTATACACAGACGAGCATACTCGTATTCGCCATGAAATGCATATCTCCTCCACAAAACACAAGAACCCCATTTAATCCCTTCCTTAACTGAATAAAAAGTAGTAAACTCATTTTCTTGGATGGCTTGATTTCCATTTAGTCTAATAGTCTTTGCCCTTCCTCCGATGATCATGATGTCCTTTTTCACTCTTGTTAGATATAGATTTTTCTCTGATGCTTGGCCGGGCTTTCCATGTCGTCCACAAATTGGAGGCTGTTTTTTTTGCATTTTCCGTCTATATGTATATGTACTATTGTGTTCCATCAACTGTCAAAGGATAAATGTTATTGTTATCTAGATTTTTTTTTTCTTCTTGTTTCTTTTGTTGTTGTATCCGGTTTCTACCCCCGCCTTCGTTCAATTAACTGAAGTGTTTTTTTTTTTTTTTGTGTTGTTTTATATTTTTTTGTATCATCATAAAAACAACATCAACAAGGAGGGATGGATGTATCCGGTATAGGGAAGGGCGAGGTTTAAAAAGGATTCACTGGGTGCATTCCATTCTACTTGATGGCATCAAAACAAAAGGAATGTATGTAAATATACTTATGTACATAGATATACACAAGAATTTCCTTGTGTAGACAATTTGCCTGTTACATTTTAACCCTAAACATCAATGGCTATAAGGCAATGTCCTTTTTGTCAAGTTATATAGTTGGAAGGTTGATAGTTATAAAATAAAAGTCTTAACTGGGAGGGTGAGCACTGAGCGTGTCGTGAGTGTGTTTGTTGGGGAATAACAAAAAAATTATCAATATATCTCTTTGTTGTTGATCGGATGTCAGGTGAATTGGCGATAATAAAACATAACCGACAATGTGTCCATTGGGCCTTAATTGTACCATGTTTTACATTGACTGGATGCTATAACAGTTTTCTTATACAATGGTAGAGATAGCTATAAAATAAAACGAGAAGAAAAAAAATAAAAGTAGAAGTTGTTTGATATTGAATTTTTAATAATAATTTTGAGAAAGTCAACATTTGTTGTAAAATATTCGTAGAATTGTAGGGTAGGGTGAGACATCTTACTTGAAGTCTCATAAATGTTCATGTTTTCATAACAAAATAATGAAACTGGTATCCACTGAACGAATGTAATTTCGGCTTCTTGAATAAATTTGAAAACATGTTATAGCAGGAGAATAAGATTGCCTCAAATGCACCAAGTCCTTAGGTGGTCCTCGTGGAGCAAAATTGATAGGGTAAGTTGGACCAATGTCTAAAAAGTCTTAAAAGAAGCTCCATTATAAGCACAAAAACGCCATTTATTTAAATTTAATTTGATCTAAAGCAAAAACTTTATTCAAAACATAAATACAAAATTCTAACAAAATGTACTTCATTACGCAAAGTAAAAAACCAAGTGACATAAAATTGATCAGAGACTGTTTCTCTTAAAAATTGCTCTTTAGATAAAACCCGTTCTTGCAGCTTTCTTTAGATGTTCCAGCTCATCAATTTTTTGGTTGTTCATACCTATGCACACTTGGAACAGAAAAAGTCTTATTTTTCTCAAACTTGGCTTCACAGATTAAAATTTAAAAAATCAAATTTTAGTAAGTAAATCCATCTTGGTGAGAACAAAATCTCCCCATACATCCATCATTTATCCATTTTTTAATTTAAAATTTTCTCAAAAACGGTTCGATTGATTTTGATAATTTTTTTTATGGAAAAAGTTTCAAAAACTTTTAATAATTGTGTACCTAAAATTTTCGAAAAAATATTTTTTTTTTTTGTATTTTTAAAAATTTAATATGCATTTCTAAAACGACTTTTTTGATTTTTATAAAATTTAGCAATAATTCCCTTTTTTGTGACCTTTTTAATTATAAAATGTAGCAACAAGCTGGTTTATTTTAAACCAAAAATAATGAAACTCAAAATTAACAGTAGGTACTTTCCATATACAACTGCTTAAAACCCGTGTGTAACAAAATCACATTTTTCTCGAAAACGGCTCGAACGATTCTGATTAAAATTTCCATGTGTATACTAAAAAATTTTAAACTAAACCATTTTTACAGTCCCTTTTATAGAATTTTAATTTTTAATTTTTGACTTCCTCATTATCTGTGAAACCGATTTTAATGAAATTATTTACAAAAGAGCTTGTGAATTTAATTACTTTATACATTTACACATATTTTTTTTGTGGTATGTTATTGCAATAGATGATTAATCTTAATAAATAAATTTAAAAAAAAAACAATATTATTTTGTTTTTTATTTTTATATTAAAACTTAATTTGACAACTTTAATTTAAATGATATTAGCGACATGTTTCGGAGTGTTACTCCATCTTCGGGCGAACTATCATATATAAAATTCAACAAAACCATAAGTAGTAGTTCGCCCGAAGATGAAGTAACACTCCGAAACGTGTCGCTAATATCATTTAAATTAAAGTTGTGAAATTAAGTTTTTTTAAAAATAATAAAATCAAAATAAAAAATAAAAAACAAAATAATATTGTTTTTTTTAATTTATTTATTAATATTGATCATCTATTAATTAATTTAGTTTGAAATTAAGAATACATATATAGTAACAAAATATATGATTCAAATGTTACAATAAATGTTTAGTGGGTGTTGTTTTGTGGATGTTAAGTCTCTACCTCAATTATTCAATCATATTTAAAATCCATTGGATGTACATATGTATGTATGTGTATTTATTATTTAAAAAAAAAATAATAAACAATTAATCACTTTGCACTTCCTATGTTTTATTATGTTTACATAAAAATATGAAGCAGAGCGAACCGATCCCAAATCTGCTAGTTAATTATAAATTTCAGTATTTTTTTCTGGTATAATTTTTGTATGAAAATATATCCCCGAGCCGTTTTATGTATATTTCTATACTTAATGAAAAATCAACAATATAAAAAAACATAGAATATTCAGGTCATTAATTTAAATTGTTTTTTTGTTTACGTATATGTATTTATATATGTATAAATTTATAAAAAAAGTTTGAAATCATCATGTTAAAGTGAAGCTTGTTAACTGACATTTACAAATTTGTACTTGAAAGTACAAACTTCATATCATTACTCATCCGCTTAATATTAGCTCCGATTTTAAACAACACTGCTTGCGATGACACGTATGAAAATCATTTATATCTTTAATTTCTTTTTACTGTGTTTTTAGGTAATTATCTCAGTCCAATTTGTGTAATTAATCATTGTAAGAGGAGTAAAAAAAAAACAAACACAAAGCTCGCTAAGTACCTAACCTATATCATTTAGAGAAAGACAAATAAACCAGGGGGTTCAAGTGGGATATTATATGCGAGTATACCATACACATACATATATAGGCTTAATTGCTTCATATAGGATTTATAATAAATATATAATGGATGATTGTAATCAATTGCAATTATATGTATGTAATGTATGTTTATCAAAATATATACGCAAACAAATCTCTAAACACGAACGCTATTAACGTTTAATTGTTTGAAATCAGGATAAAATGATTATAGCTACGTAATTGCATTTTTTTTTGTTTAATATTTTGCATTTTTTATAGGAATTTCAAAAGCAAACACAGCTAGATTAAAGAATTTTTAATTGATAACCTGTCTAAACAAACTTTATTAATGATTGAGTTTTGTTAATTGCAAATTGATGTTTGCAGTCAATTAAGATATAGGTATAAGAAATTAAAAAGAATTCGAATGCAGCACAAGCACTAACCTACTCATTTCCAAAAAAAAAAAAAAAAAAAGAAACAAAAAGTGTGGGAGTTTTCCGATACAAAAAAAACAGTGAGTGATTATTTTACAATTTGAGTTATTTTGCAAGGTTGAATTAATAATAAAAAATAAGATTTATACATTGATTTGGTTTTTATTCACTATGGAAAATTATGATGTCACACTCGCACAAATAGATGAAACTTTTCCCCAAAATGTGAATAATTATTTTTGCACATTGAAACCACATTATGCAGGTAAACAAGTCAAATAAAATGTACGACCTTATTTTTGTGTGCAATCACCCTGTAGTCTGTAAGTCTGACAAAAAGAAAATTTCCTTTAAATCGGGTGCCCAAATAATGAGATAGTCAAAGCCAAAAAAAAGGTTATATGAGAGACACCATTAATAATGATTAATAGATTAATATAAAATATTGTCCAATATTATGGTAGGATGTACTTTAGCTCACAAAAATATTTTATTCAAAAGTCGTAAAAGACTTTTTCGAGATAAGTAAGATTCAAAGGTACCATTAAATTTAGTTACCTAAAAGAAATAATTATTTTTGCTTTTTTTTTATAGTTGTGTACACTGTTTTCGGTAAAATAAGATTTTCATTATTTTCTAAAAAATTTGTACGGCAGGTACCGCTACTTTTGGTTCTAAAGAAATTGGAAAAAAAACACAACATACCAAGTTTAAAGAAAATCGACCAACCCGAATGGATAGACGGACAGAATTGCGTCCCACAATTGCTTTCCTTTGTGTGCGATATCTATATGGAACTGTAGTTTAGATGATAAAATATAAGTGTTTCCAAAGTTTTGAACTTCATAATTTTGACAAGCAGATCGATGTAAAAATAAAAAAGAACGCATGCACAAGACCAATGAAAACTAAAGCCTACTTTTGTAAAGGGTCATGAATTTTTCGGTTTCGAAAATAAAGCTAAATAAAACACACACAGCGATACATTTTTGATGAAAATTTTATTTCATTATAAAGTTTGGGCGTTACCATTAAGTGTGGAAAACAATATCATTCAAATGGCCGCCTCGGGAAGAATCGTATAGCATGCGATTCTTTTGAGGTAATTTTTAACCATTTTTTGGCACGTTTCGGGCGGTATCTCGGCCATAACTTGAGTAATTTTGGTTTTTAATGCATTTAAAGTTCGGGGATTATACGCGTAAATACGATTTTTTGCGCAGCCCTACAGAAAAAAAACTTAAGGGTGTCAAATCACATGATCTTGGTGGCCAATTGACGTCGCCAATACTTGAAATTACGCGACCAGGAAACTTTTCAATGCAATAAAACCATAATTGTTAGTGTTGGCTTGTTGTCCCATTTTCTTGGAACCACATATATCGTTCAAGTCATGATATTTAATCGCCGGTCAAAAAAAATCGGTTATCATTTGACCATATCGCACCTAATTGACTGTAACCGTCTGCCAATTGGCATCTTCGAAGAAATACTGACCTTGACACCTTTCGACCATAAAGCACATGCCAAATAGTCACTTCGTCTGGATGCAACGGCACCTCTTCGATCACTTGTGGGTTTTCTGAGCTCCATATGCGTCAATTTCGTTTGTTTACATACCCAACGAGTGAGAAATGTACCTCATCGCTGAAGAATAATATGTTGTTCGAAAAACCGATGTTTATTGTCATGTCGTTCCAACACACAAGAAGCGTATCTCCGGCGTTGTGAATGGTCAGCAGACTTCAATTGTTGCGTAATTTGAATTATATAAGGATGGAGATGCAAATCAAAATGCAAAATACGGCATAGCGAGGTGTACGACAAGTTCAATTGCTGCGAACGACAGGTAATCGATAAATTCGGATCATCAGCAACACTTGTACTTGCAGCATCAGCAATATTTTCGAATGAGCGTGCATTACGATGATGCACAGGCCTTACGACATTAGTAACGCTTCCATTTTCTACAAATTTCTTCACAATTTTACCGATTGCTTGCGTAGTCGGTCGACTATGACGACCATAATTATCACGTATTGCGCGAAAAATGGCTACGTTTGAGTTACCACTTTTGTAGTAAGTTTTAATAATTTTAACGCGTTGTTCCATTGTTAAACGATCCACTATCGTAAGTAGAAAACATTCAACTAATGTTATGACACTTCAAGTGACAGCTGAGTTTGACAGGTGTCAAACTAACTTGAAACCACGAAATGAATGACCCTTTATAACTAAATCTATTTTATATATTATTATTTCTATAGTCTAGACTCTAGACTCACTTTATGACTCTCATACAACACCGATTTTGACAAATGAGATGTAAAACGAAGCGAAATTACCTGGTGATTTGATGAATTATAATTTTATTTTAAAAATGGTAATAATTTGTTCAAAAACTGCATATTTTGTTTGTTTTCGTCCGTTTGTCCGTTTTATGTAATTGTGAGAATTCTCGCGCTAGTTTGGATTTATTTCTTGAGTTACAAGTTAATGCTGTCGCCCACAACTTCTAGATACAAAAGATATTATCGAACGTATACAAATTTAAATTGATGCTGTATATTGTCATGTCAATAACAAAAACTTTAAATGAAATACTTTCATAAGAAAAACTACATTTTCATTATTCCTTTTCAAATCCCATTATCCAGTTCGAAAAAAAAAAAATTACGTTGTAAATACTTAAAAAGGCACACTGTTTCGAATGGATTAACCGTAAAATAAAATCTTATTGTTCTGTAAAAAATGTTTCAAATTGTTCGAGAGAGCTTTAAAGCTCAATTGAATGACACAAAACGTCCAATGTAAGGCTTAGCAACAAAAACGAAATATAATATAATAACAATTGACGAAGGAAAGGATTTTTAATGAGGGTACCCAGTAGCTTTATTACTTTAATCCACACCGAAATATAAATTGAAATTTATAGGAATCCTGGTAATGACGGTCTCAGGAGCCATAAATATCAGAATAAAGTCCTTCAAAACATTAAATACACTCAGAAAAAGAAAAAAAAAAAAAAAAATAGAAGAAAATATATATCACATTCAAAGAGAACAATGCATATGGTTTGCTCCTTCGCCCCAAAGGTATACAAATTTTGACATGGAACTTCCATCAACTGTGACATTGTGTCATTTATTTCTGTTTTAAAGTTCTTTGGAAGTTGAAAAACACACAAACGTGCAGCTAAGCGTCCCCAACTTTTGCGCTAATGGAATTTTCTCCACACCGCAAGAGTTGTGTTTAATGTGAAACCGCAGTATTTCAAACAGAGGGCGCTGCCATTCGAAGTAATAAAATACTGCTTGTGTGTTTTAAGGAAGGAAAAGGGTAAGGGGGTGGTGTAAGAGTTGAATGAAATAATTTAAAGTTCCCTCCTGGTTAGGGTTGAAATTTACACTGTCAAAACAACAGTTATAAGATGTGACTTAACGCAGAATTATTTCGAAAAGAAGAAATGAGAGGGCAGCAAAATTTATTTAAGTAAACTACTTTTTGTTGGTGTTGGTTTTGTTATATAGAAAGTTACAAAAAGTTTTGTTTAGATATACCTACCTACCTACATACCACAGAAGTAATTACTTTTTCTGGGAATCTAAGTTTTGTTTTGGGTATCTTATGTAATTTAATTGAAGACTGTTTGGTTTAGATTTATACTCTTAGAATGTCAAGAAGGAGTTTATTTTTTGTTTTGTTTCGAGATTGGTATATTTAATTCGGTCACAATTTATCACCTTTCACAGGACCCTCCTTTAGGCAAAGGACATTATTCAATTTAGTTGACGTTTTAGGTAATGGATAAAGAATTTCAATTTAACGTAAAGGGGAATGCAATTCAAAAGTATACCAACATTTTAAAATTTTACATAGCATTTTTTCCTGGGAAATTATTTTGAAATTATTATTGATATTAATTTAAGCATGCTTTTTTTTAATATTTTTAAGATAATTTTTGTATAGTTCAAAATTCAATTTCGAAAAATATCATAAATTCTTAAATTTTAATATTAAACTTTCAATAAAATTTTTTTATTATTACCTAAATCCATTAGTTACTATTTTTGTAAATAGGTATACATAATCTCGTAATAATATTTTCAAAAAAATCATAGATGAATTAATTTATAAATAAATAAATATGTATAAGTAAATAAATAAATACGTTACCAATAAATAAAATTAAATAAATAAATAAAAAGTTAATATTAAATTATTTATTCATTATTATTATTTATTTATTTAATAGAAGTATCTGATAACCAGCGGTGAAGTGTTTTTGTTCATTTTTAGTTCGATAGTTTTTACTTATTTATATTTATTATTGGTTATTTATTCATTTATTTGTGTCAGTGCCGTCGGGCAAAAAGAAACAATTATGTAACTTTTGAAAAATGATCCTATTGATATTTTAAGTGAGAAAGTGAAAGACAGACTAAACGTCTATCTGTTTGTTCCTCTTAATATTGAAAATACTAAATTGGTTAAAATGAAAATTGTAAGAGCGAGAGATTGGAAGTTGACAATGGACATAGGCTATTTTTTTGTATTTAGAGAATTTAAGAAAAAATTAAACATTCAATCTCTTGATTTCAAATAGCAAATATCAACAACATAAATAAGTTAAAAAAAAAAACAATTTATTTACCTGTCTGTTTCGGACACTCGGGCGTATACGTACTTTTTCGTATTTTATATGAAATATTAATAATAATTATGGAATTAAAAATAAAAACGATAGGTCGCGTCGGGAAAAAATGTATTTATGTATTTGTTTTTAATTTCATAATTAATTAAATTGACCAAAAAATTCCGAAAAAACATTTTATATTTTATCTTTAAGGTTTTGAATGAAACATTATGGTCCGAAAGTTTTATTTTCCAACTGCCAGTGTGCTCTCACACAAAAACCCCTTTCAATGTGTTTATCATTTTTAAAAGAAATAATATTATGTACTTAACTTAGCCACATTTTATTTAAACAATATTAATCTCAATTAAACTTTGAATTAGTCATGTTTGATTTTATTTCTCTTAAAAGCTCAAAACATTCATAATACTTTTGCTCTTAAAATCCGTCAATATTTATTATTTACATAATTCAGAAACAGAAAAAATATGTTTGCATAATATTTCCAATTTTTTTTTATCTCATCGAAATCAATAGCAAATAAAATTGAAAGCAAAATATAAATTGACAATAAATTAAATTGCAATGAAAATTTTATTTAAATATACATATAGGTATGTACTAATTGAATATACAAATTGTGGTTTGAAGTATCAGGGCTTTTAACTTCTTTTTAATTCATATAATATGTATAGTGATTAGAATTTGAACTAATAAAAAAATTCATATTAAATATAAATGAAAGAAAAATGTGTTTTTTGAGAAAAAAATCTAACGCCATTTAATTTAAATGTTCATCAATATTATCACCATTATTATATTATCTCTCAATAATAAATTGCCAGCTTGTTTTTTTTTTTTTTTATTTATGAAATCTTTATTGGTGAAAAAGTTGAATGATTCATAAAGTTAAAAGGATTTCCATAATTTTACTGATATTATGCCTACATTCACTTACTGTGATGAGGAACCATGATATCCACATATTATAAGAAATAGAATAATATTAAATTTGAAACAATTTCCAAGATATTTTATGCTTTTTTAGAAATCAAATTATTTTTTTTGTTTTATTTTATTTGTAAATTTAAAGCTATTCGTTAGGATTTCAAAAGACGATGAGGGTTAACTTTATTTATTTGACATGTTCATCCAACCTTATTATATGATTTAAAGCATTATTATCTGGGTGAAGCAAAGCAAATACCATTTATACATAGCTCACAGAGCATCAATTCTGAATTCGAGAATTTTGTTTGATAAGATTATTTCCGTGGAACCTACATGGTACTAAGGAAAACATCGATTTTTCACATTGGTTTTTAGATTTATTGAAGAATAAAGTTTTTTTGATTTATTTTTTTTTCTATGTAATTTTCTAATGAGTTTATCTGTATCTAAAATATAAATCATTTACATGTAAACCCATAGGCATTAAGCATTTAAAATGATTACGGAACAAAAACATTGACATTTCAGATTCTACCTTAATAAACACAGATTTACAATATTTATTCACACATGAATGAATAAATTGTAAGCACAAGTGTAAAATAATGAAATGGAATAAAATTATACTCAAATTTCGTTTTTAACTTTCGATATACTTTATGTATATCTATGTTCTATATTTTCGTATGGCAAGATATGGATTTGTTAAAAAACTGGAATCCGAAATTTTAATCAAATATCAAATCAAATCAATTACTTAAAAATACAATGGAAGAGAAAAAAGTGCAGGGTCTTGTAATACTGCTCATACATACGTATGTCTGTCTAATCTTCTACAGCCTAAACGGATCAGTCAAATTTCCTTAAACTCGGCGTTTTTCGAACATTTTTTTTATTTATTTTTAAGTCCCTACCGAAAGTAACAATACTATTGTTCTCAAAAAGGCCCTACAGATTTGGTAAAGCGAAATACCGGAAAAAGCTTATTTTATGGTTCTTCACATAGAGCCATTTTTACTCACAAGTAGGGTTACCAGCTCTAAAATAAGCAAAGCCTGACAGTAAAGAAAGAAAAGCCTGATTTTAGAGAAAAAAACCTGATAAGTAAAAAAAAATTTTTCCTTTTCGAAACTTCATTTTTATAAAAAAAAAATAAATAAAAAAAATCATAGATAACTTTCCTTGATTAAGATGCACGAAGACGAAGAGGTGATAAATAGATTGCAACTGCAATCTGCAATCTGCAAAAGACACAACTAAAAGCACACAAAAAAATACGTCATAAAATGGAGGTCTCATATCTTGCACAATACGGTGATTCAAAATAACGGGTCACCCTTGTTTGGCAAAATTCATTTGGCATTTCTTTGTTTCGCTGTGATCGTTAAATATTTTGTTTAATTCGCAATCCACAATTGGCAATTTACGTTTGGCTTTTTATTCATTATGTTTTTCTATCATTACGCAAAAAACATTTGGCGTTTTTACATTTCGCTTTTTCTTTAAAATATTTTCAATCATTTCGCAAAATTCATTTGGCAATTTATTGTTTAGCTTTTTTTGTTAATTGGCCAAGTTTTTTATTCGCGGAATAACGTTTCGCCGTTTCATTATTTCACAAAATTTCAACAAGCCGTTTTATTATTTCGCTGATAGATCATTTGGCCGTTTAGTTGTTTGGTCGTTTATTTAGGAAAGAGCTGTTGACATTGGAAATAAAGGGTACAATCAAAGTTTTTCTAAATCCAGATTTTTCAAATGCAAAAGAAACTTTGCATACACCCAACCTCGCACCTACCCCAAATCCTATAGTGTGCCAAGCAGGGGGGTTGCAGGGGGGCAGCATGCCCCCCCATACATACCTCACTGTTTACACGCCGTAATGCTGGGTGCTATAGCAAGCAAAAAAACAAAAATCTCATACAAAATAGTTTTAGTAATTTTCAATTTTCTCAAGAACTATATAGAAGTCATAAAATCATCAGTTTTTAGGTTTTGATTAAGAATTAATTAGAGCAACGAATTTTAGAAAAAAATTTTAAGACTTGTAATCGAAGCCCAAAAAATTGCAAAACAATTGATTGCCAAATAAAAAAAAAAGCGAAACAATAAAATGCAAAATAAAAAAAAGCGAAATAATAAAATGCCAAATAAAAAAAAACGAAATATCAAAATGCCAACTAAGAAATTGCCGAACTTCAAAAAGCCAATCAAACAAAAAACTAAATGAAAATTGCGATATGTAAAATGCGGAAGGATGATTTGTCAAATCATTCAAAAGACAAAACGTAATTTGCGAAACGTAGAATGCCAAACAAGAAAATGCTAAACAAACAAAATGCGGAATGAAAAATGGCGAAATGAACCCCCGCGAAACGTTAGTTTGCCAGACAATTCTTGCCAAACATACCATACCCCAAAATAACACCTTTCTCGAAATCCGAAATTATGAAATAAGAACAATCCCTGAAAATTTCATGCTTTTAGCACCAAAAACCAAAAAGTTTGCAGCTTTTAACATTTGAGAAAAACTACGATTTTCAAAGACTTTCGAGCAAAATTATCGAAAAAGCGCTAGTAGAGAGCTCTAAATGGTGTTCGATTTTGAATTTTTTCGTATCAATTTTTTGGTTTCAATCTGAGCTCCATAATTTCGACCGGTCCCGGTTGAATTTCGAGAAAGGTGTTTTTTTTAATCACCCTATTGCACAACTCTTTGTGTCTTTCTAAAAAGTGACAACTAAATGAAAAAATTCAGTAAACGTTTTTCTTCTAACGATTGTATTTTTTGCGATAATTATAAAAAAGCCTGACAAAGGACGAAACCTGCCCAAAGCCTGATTGGACATTAAAAGCCTGACGCATCAGGCGAAATCCTGACGGGTGGCACGCCTAATCACAAGTCACTCGCAACATATGGGTAGTAGGTACTAAATATATAAGTTATTGATTCGTAAGAAAAATCTAACACTAAATTTTGATGAAATTTGAAATTTCAATGATATGGAATGACGAAAAGGTCTCGCAATTCTGTCCGTCTGTCTTCTTTCGGTATGTCATATTCGACTACAGTCTTAAGGGATAGGTTAATTTTCTTGAAACTTGGTTTCTAGCATTTTTTGGACATTCCCCTCACGCGTTTTTGTTCTTAGCACCAAAAATAACAGTAAGTACGTGACATATATTATTTTTACCATTTTTGAATAGTCTTATTTTTTCTCAAAATTAGCTCCACAGATTAATTATTACTGACACCATATAACCATTTTTTTTTTTTTTTAATTTCGATTTTCTTGAAAGCGGTTCGATAATTTTTCTATGGAAAAAGTTTCAAAAAGTTTTAATAAATTTAATATTTAATTTACATAGGTATATTGATTTTATATTTTGAAAGTTATTAAGAAAGTATAAATATTATTGCATGTCAAAATTAAAAAAAAAAATTGGATTTAAAAAGAGAATTAAAAGTTATTTTTGAAAAATCGATATTTCAAAAAAAAGTATATTATTTTTTTTCAAAATTTAATGTTTATCTCGGGTTTAATAGCAACTTAAGAATTACGTAACAATTTTTTTTTTCTTAAAATTTTTTACAAAATTTTACATATAAAAATTATATTTTATAATAACAATTTCAACGATTTTTAAATTTTTTCTCATAAATTAAGATTTGTTGTTGGTGTTTATCGAGTTGGTATCAAAAAAACATTATGAAGTTGTCCAATAAATTTAATCTAAGTATGTATATTGATTTTTAAACAATTTTTCTGTTTAAAATATAAATTCAATGAATGCGTGTATGAATAATTGTATATTGCTGTATTGTTCATTTTTGAGTACCCACATAAAACAACCTTAAACTTAATTATGATAAAATTAAATTAAAATTGGTACACAATAATAAGATTTGATTACTAATTTATTTCTTTTAAAATCAAATAAATTTTGCATTCAGATTTCTAACCTTAAACTAATATTTTGATCGTACATTATATGAGCAAGTACAACCAACCTCAGTCGTGCATTTTATTTTAATCAATTTACCAAATAAAATACTACTTTTTAATTGAAATTGATTGAAATTGCTTCTTTTTTTTTAAATCTCAAATTCATAATAAAAGCCAAATAGAAAATAAAATAGAAAAACAGAACTTTTAATAGTTGTTTTAAATGCAATTGGTATTGCCAAACTCTCGGATGTGATGAATAATTTATTTACAAATCTAATGGAATTGAAATTTGTGTTGAATATTGGTAGTTGGCTCTAATTTGAAAACTAGATGGCAAATGCACACACCATTCTAACACATTAAGTAAATAAAAAAAAACATACATAGAAACATTAGGGTGTTTTAAAAAATAATTTCTCCAAAAAATCTCAAAAGTTTCGTTGAAGAGAAATAAAATGATTGTTTGAAGGTTTGAATGAACAACAACACTTTAGTGAGCTACCACCAAGTTTTTATAGGCTGGAGTTATAGCTATTTCACGACTGCCACGCCGATCATCCGACTCCTTTAAGTGGTGCTTGGTCTTTGTACAATTTTAATTGAAAAAACTTTCTATGCCCAGGTAGGACTCGGACCAAGCTCCCTCCGAGCCATATGCATACGCATTGCGCCACCGAGGTCACTTGATCAAGTCGGTCCAATTTTAAGTTTTCTTGTTTTGACAATTGCATTTGAAACCAACATTTTTACTAGCCACACACAAGTTGTTGTTGTATATTCGGTTTCTGTCGGTCTGATGATGATCGGCGTGCGCAGTCGTGAAATAGCTATAACTCCAGCCTACAAAAACTTGGTGGTAGCTCACTAATGTTGTTGTTGTTTATTCAAACCTTCAATATTAATATGATGGTGCGAAAGCTTGGCAGCCTAACTGCTAGTGTGTTATCACACAAAAAAAAACCCTTATACAAAATGATTGTTTTTTTTTTAAATGTAAGCTTTTAATACCTATTAATATTAAGACCAGCCTTGATCGCATGAACTTGCTCTAGTGGTTAACAATTTAAATGTATTTTTTTTCCATTTTAACGAAAAAATGTTAAAAAGTTAGAGTTAATTAATAATGGATTTTTTGTTTGATTTTGTTTAAAAAAGTTATTTTTTTTTTAAATATTGTATGCATAATGTAGAAAAAGTAAAACTTTTATTTTTGAAACAACCTAACATACTCGTTTATATGCATGTCAACTTTACATCTAAAATTCATACATGTATACCTATGTAATGTGTATGAATATTCTCTTGCAAAAATAAAACAAATTCTTGTGTGTGCAATGTATGTGCTTCATCAATCTACAACAGTTGAGAATTGACTGTGTATACGTAATATACGTATACAATATGGAAATACCTTTTAAATCCATGTGAATCATTAATTGTCAGATTTTCGGTTTCAATTCCTGAATTAATAAAGCTCTTCGTTGCGTTGGTGGTAAGTAATTTAATATAGGACTTAAAGGTGACAAGGGATTCAAAATATTTACATACATTATACTTTGTTGTCTTGTATATAATATTGCAGGATGCTTTTTAGCAAAGAAGGAAGAAATGGTATTTAGTATATTTGAAGCAATTCTCAAGGAACTTCATATGGAGTTTAAGAAATCAAATTTACGGCTTTAGGTTTGTAAATATATTTAAAGCTTTGCGGATGTAGAAATTGGAAAAATGAAAAGGGTTAACCATAATATATTTATTTGATACCCTTATACTGAACCTTATATATACAATAATTGGATTTAAAGCATTATTTAAGGATCAGTGTTGACCAAACCAAATATTTACCTTAACATTTATTTTAAATTGGTAGAAATTATTTTGACGTACCTACAATTTTGTAGATGTTTTTTTTTAATCATTTTGATTAATGTAAATAAAACCCAAATAACAATGGATATAATATGTGAGCTTCGTTTGGATCTTGTAGAGTCAAAGTAAAAAATTTGTATGGTGGCAAAAAAAAATTAATTTTGTTTGTTTATGGTTTTGAGTGTAAAATCTGAGGGCAGTGTTTGAAAAAACTTGTGTTTTTTGTTTTGTTTGATATATTTGTTTATTATTAAAATAATGAATGATTAAAATTTTTTTTCTATTTAAAAATTTTAATTAAATTTTTTTTTGAACCACTACTTTGGGCATACTTTTTCAACTTTGGATTGAGTTACAAAAAAAACTCTGCAAATTTCCGGAAAAAAACCCTTATACATATATTTGTTCACATAGTTAATTTCAAAAATTCAGCTGCATAAAATTGGATGGAACTGTGGTAGAGGTTTAATTTGAAGAAGTTTGTCTAATTTTTTTTTCAAAATTTTGAATTTGAAAATTGATATTTTCAAAACTATTCACTAAAACAATTAAATTTGAAAACAGAATTAATGGATGGATTTCTGGAATAAAAAAAGGTATAACACGACATTGTAAGTGTTGCCGTTGTTTTTAATATTTTTTTTCTCTGTTAAAGAAAAAAAAACATTTTTAAATTTTTTAAACTATTGAAAAGCATATACATATTGCAAAATTTTAACAAAATTGATAAAACAATTAAAACATTTATACGTGAATAAATAAAATTCATACGTCAATTTTATCAACAAAATGCCAAAACTTTATTTCTGTAATGCGAATTGTGTTGATTAAAACCTTAAAAGCATTTTTTTACAATTAATTTAGTCATTACAGGGACGAAGTTTAAACAAATTCATTAGACTTATAATTCTAAAGATTTTGGTTAAACTACCTACCTGTAAGACCCAAGTTGGTGCATCCACATATAGAAAATCATTGGACTCATGAGGCACCGCAAACTAGGTGCTAATAAACAACCGTTTTATAAGTGCAAAAGCCTGTGCCCTTGCCTGGATCTTATCACTCCATTCGAGGGATTATAAACAAAATTAAATCTGCATTAAAACCAATACATTTGTATCAAAGGTACAATTTGACCTATAGTTATAGCAATAAAAATGAAATATTCACTGTCTTCCATGAAAAATGTAGCTTCTTAGTCCTAAATGATGTTAAATACAAAATAGATATAGCCCCAGCCAGGGGCTATGTCTGTGAGAAGTAATACAACTTTGATATTGCCAATTATGGTAATTGGAAATAGGTAAATAGTTGCTTTTTGGATATTAATCATCTCTTGTCTAAAAATTATTTCGCAGATACATCCAATTTTATCGCTATTGGAAGGAGAACAAAATATCAAGGTTCGCATAGTTCATGCTTCGTTCCTTTTCCCTGCTTAAGGAAATTTAAATCTAAAAAATCCACCAGTACTACCAACTTGGCTATGAGTTATTGGTACTGAATGATATTTATTTATTAGTTTATTTACATATTTATTTATTTAAATCTTGTTTTATAAACATTGTTTTTTTTATCGTATCTAAACTATTTATATTTATTATCCCTTAGTATATTATGTTTAGTATAGGTATTCATTAAAACTTGCAGCTGAATATTTTGTACTTCACCTTTATACCTATCTACATACCGGATCTTACACGAACATTTTTCCATTTACTTTTAATCTGGTCTTCCTTTAATTATATGCCCACTTGTATAATTACCAAAGGATATAATCGCATTGATCCTGGTATGCTGTGACCACAAAATGTTAGGTATGTATTTTTTTTTTCCATAATCTCTTGTCTCGAATACGAAGTTAGATCCGGGAATTTGCAAAAAAAAGGATATTTTCCCTCAGTGATATATAAGTACGCGTGGAACTAAGAACATTATTTTTACTTAGAAGTATATCCTTGTTTTTTTTTTTTTTTTTTTTTTTTTTTGTAAGCGTTGAGATTCGCAAAACACACTTGCAAATATAATATTATTGTATATTTTGCCTTTCATTTAGATTTAATTATGAAGCCATGTATATTGTACAAGGAAGAAAATTATTCCAGTTGTGCTTGTGTGGGGGCAAAAAAGGTTAAATTAAATTTTCTAATTAATTTTTTTTTTGTGTTTGTTTGCTCAGAGTAGCTCTTAAGGGAGATTAAGCATAATATGGTATGATTCTAGGATCTAGATGGGACTTTGGGAGTTATTCCTCAGATATATACATATTTTCAGTTTTTTTTGTGGGGTTTATTTCACTCATGATAATTAATTCAGGAAGTGGTTAAAAAAAATATTGTAATAAACAGTGATAAATAAAAGAGTTGATAGGTTTTTCGTTCGTGGGCAGATAATAAAGAAATCTTTAAGGATTTCATATTTTAACTTGGTTTTTTTGATGTGAGACTTACTTGAAATACTTCCCATTTTACTTCCTTTACCCGGCAAGCTTTGGTTTCGAGTTAAAACCAAAATTTCCAAGTTGTTATCATTAACACTATATGATGATGGAGAAATTAGAAAAAGTTGGAATGAACATACATATATACATTTAGGTACGGGGAAAAAATTTAATTGTACACTTTTCTTTCACTTCGTTAGAGGGAGTTATTAGGAGCATATTTGTAGTTTTTCGGAAAATCGGAGCTTTAGCCGCCATTGTTGAATTTTCTAGAAAATTGACTCAAGATAGAAAAAAAAAATTTTGAAACAACGGCAACCTAACAACATCATGTTATATTTTTTTTAAAGCCAAAAATTTATTCTTAAAATCTGTTTTTAAATCAAAATTTTTAATTGAATAGTTTTTGGAAAATTAATTTTCAAACTCAAAATTTTGAAAAAAAAAATTAAAATAAAATTTTCAAATTATTTTTTTCAAAATTTTACATTATTTAGTAGTATTTTTGTATATAGTATTCAATGCTCTTATCATATGATGTATGTGCACCAACTGGGCTACTATGCGACCACTGTAACTTGAGCTAAAACCTAATCGGGCGCACCAATTTGCTTTAAATTTGCTACAAAGTAATTTTATGTCATCGATTTTTTGTTTCAGCTCAGCTGTCATATACAAAGATTTCGTTTCTTTTTCAAATTTTGTCGAAAACTGCTCTAACGATTCTGATTAAACTTTATACATGTAGGTATTGACCAAAGTGATTGTATATTAAAAATACGTTTAATGTTTTTGGAAAACAAAATTCACATACCTAATGAAAGTAGCCATTCCACGCATTTTCTTGAGAAAATAGTATTATTTTTGGCTTGTTGGTGTAGGTATATCTTTTCAATGGCTTGACTGATTTTGTTATAATTTTGGAAACCTACGTGCTTCTAAATATATGTGGTTCAAAAAATGTTGAATTTAAAAATTTTGAAAATAATTTTTTTCTTCAAAAAAAACAAAATTAAAACAAAAATCCATTTTTTTCCACAACTTTAGATTTTTTTATTCTCTGTCATTATGTAGGTGTATCTCCTTAAAAATGAAACATAATATTTTCCAGCCACTTTGCGTAGTGATAAGAAAATTAATTAAAAATTCCATCTGCTTATGAATCACTAAAATACGAACTTTGAACCCATAAGTTCGATAAATTTCGACATTAAACAAAGATGTACCTAAAGAATTATAAGTGGACCATAAAAACCTATACAAAATGAAAATATATAAAACTAAATCTCACCGCACCCAAGGCTCATCTTATAGTCATAGTCCACTTCTGTCTGGAAAATTAATAATTTTAAATAATACTTTTCATCATCGAATGTATATTATTCAAGTCGTAAAAATGTCATTTCGTGTTCCTAGAATACATTATAACTGGTGAATTTTTATGTGAGACCATAAAGAGAGATCAAAATGAAAGTGGCCATTAAATCTGACAAGGTGTCTTATATTCTCAACATGAAAACCCATTCCTTAGCAACAGTTTTCATTATTTTATAGCTTTGACTTGTTGGCTTTTTTCAACTTTAGGGATGCCTACCAAACCAATTGCATTGTGAGGTCATCTCTTAAAAGTATAGGTATAGTGTCATTGACTTCGTTTTATTCGTATAAATTTAATATCCTCTGACACCGCACATTTTCTAATGGCCCTGTTTTGCTGATGAATCACACTTAAGATCCTTATACTTTGGTTTCTCCTATTCAGACAATCATATCAGCGCTACAGTCCTGTCCTTATTTTAATTACAACAAAAATTCAGAGACAAAAAATAAAATACAATTAAAACACCAACAACACTACCTACCTATGTATAATACTCCCCCGTCAGTTTAATTACATTTTATGCAGCAACAAGCAATAAAAGTAACAGAAAAAAAAAGGATGCTATGGGGATGTTATATTTTGCTGTTGCACGGATACGGATGCGATGTTGATAAATCTCTGGAGACCAAGAGAAAATGCAAAATTCTAACCGGAGCTAACACCAGAACAAAAGGACATAAAACCTGGAAATACAACAAAAACAACAACAACAAAAAATAAATTCGAATCGACAGAGTGGAGAGTATATCTATACCTGTATATATAGAAGTGGAGAACGAAACGAACATTATAAACACCCGTTTGCAATTAAAAGATAGAAAAGTTGTTTTATTATTTTTTTTTCTACAGGAGCAAAAGCGGAAATTAAATCATACCTCCTGTTTTTTTTGCTAATCAACCCTTTACATAAAGGATAAAAATGTTTGGCGTGAAGTTACTTAGCTCTCGATATAGAATTTAAAAAAAATCGACTTTCCAGGAAAACTGACAAAAAAACGTTAACGGTTAGGAAACTGTTGTATAGGGGTATTGGATGGAGGTCACACACATTTCCCAATAAGTATATAGGTATAGTCAATGAAATGAACATTAAATCGATCGGAGAAAAGCCATTAGAGCTTCCTTTTTGAAAGGAATTCCATTTTAAGCATTAAATCAGCAATGGTGTATCTTGTATCTATACGAAGAGATTATTTTGTCTTTTTTTTTTTTGTATCGTTATTTTATATACGGAGTTTATTATTCCAACAACCGTTATCACACTTTTTTTGTATATAATTTATGCAAATTGTGGGTGAAAACAAATTTTCTTCCTATACACACTCTATCCGGCTATATCTGAAATAAGAGCATAGTGGCGTGGATTTAATGAAAAACAGAGATATTCTGACTATCTCAGTATACCTATAGTTCAATGTATCTGTGTATAGGTATAAAATGCAATTGAATATTTTGTCGCATTCGGTAGGAAAATTGCGTTATGGAGCACAATATGATTCTAGGATTAGTACGAGGTATTTTTCGGGTTGGTTGTGTTTTGTGTGTGTTTTTATTTTTTTTAAACTTAAACGAGGTTAATTTGGTTATGCAATCATGCTGTTATGTGGTTTTTGATGGAAAAATAATTAAAAATTATTCAATATGTGCTTAAATATTAACAGAATTAAAATAACCACGTTTGTTGAATAAATTAATGGAACTAGGTGACTTGAAACCAGACATTTTTTTAACACTTATCAGGGGTATTTGAAAATCTAACATAAAATTGCTTCCGTTAGAATTTAATTCGGAAAATAACTGCCAAAAATATCTTCTAAATGTCTCAACAATTATTTTTACTTGCGATATATATGTAGATTGTAGGTACATACTATAAGGTACAGTCGACTTTCCCTAAGTCGAATTTTCACGGGATACCAAGATTTGTTCGAGTTAGATAGAGTTTTGGAAAAATTCGAGTTATAGAGAGAAACATTATTATGAAGTTGAAGATCGCTGCATCCGAAGTTTTTTTTTTCTTTAGACTTGCAGCTCTCGATAAGTATCAATGGTATTGAAAAAATTTAAACACCAAAATGTTGAGGGCAAGTTTTTCCAGGGGCGATGTCCGTTACTTTTTTTGAATTGAACTTCTTTATATTTTTTTTAACTGAGTTTTTAAACTTTTTAAGTTACATTTTTTTTAGACGTCAGCTAGGCCATAATAAATGTTTTATAAAAAAAAAAATTTGCAATATGTAGAGCATACGTTTCTCTTGGATCGATGTTCCTTATTTTTTTTATTTCTTTTATTGAGCTTTTTTGAGCATGAAACTTAAAAGGAAATACAGGCAAGTTTAGACCCTTATAACTTCGGATCAACGAATGTTAGATACAACAAAATTACATGCACAAATAAGATTTTCCAAACTCTAGAGGCGATGTTTTTTATTTTTTTTTTATTTCATGTTATTAAGTCTTATATTCTTGCCTAATAACAAATTATAACAAAATGGTAATAATAGTGAGAAATTCGACTTAGAGAGAGTACGACTTAGAGGGAGTCGACTGTATATGGTAAAATGTGGATTCGTAAAAAATCGAACTCGAAATTTTGATCAAACTAGATATTACGAAGTCGAAAATGAGGGTCTAGCAATTCTGTCTGTCAGTCCTTTCAGCTGCAGCCTAAACGGCTTTCTTTTAACTTGGAAGTTGATACATAGCATTTTGTGGGCATTTCACCGGCCAAGACTCACAGTAGTGAAAATATTATTTTTCTCAAAAAACAAAACAACAACAAAATGTTTAAAAAAAATATTCAGTAATTTTTAATATAAAACGGCTACCATTTCATATAAAAAAAATCCAGAAAATAGTTATAAATGGTATCTCCCATTTTTTTTTAATTTTTGATTTTCTCAAAAAAGGTTCAACTTATTTTAATAAATTTTTTCTCAAAAAGTTTTTTTTTCTTGATTTTAAAAAAAAGTTTGAAATGTTTCTTTCGAGAAATTTATAATTTGAAAACGACTTGATCGATTTTTATTAAACTTAGCAGTTTTTTTAGTATTAGGTACCTAGCAGATTATTAAATTAAAAATTATTCTTATAACCAAAAATAAAGGTACCTCCCATACAAGTGTTTAAAAACCAGTTAGAAAAATCTCATTTTTTTCGACTATCTCATTATCTGTTTAACCGATTTAAATGACAAATTTTACACAAGATCTTATAATAACTTTGAACAAAATTGCATACCAAAATTAAAAAAAAAATAATTTTGAATTAGAAAAACAAAATTTTTGATTATTTTTTGAAAATAGATACTTCAAAAATGGGTAGATGATTTTTTTCAAAATTTATTTTTTTTTAAATCTTAAAAATCATCAGATTTTAATTTTCAAATAAGATACAATTTTTAAAAAAGGATCTCATAACAATAAACGCTGTTACTTAAACAAAAGTTAATTATCAGATTTGTTTTCGAAGTTAATTTTAAAGATTAGAAATGATGACAAAAAAAAAGGAGAAGTGAAATTTTTACGGAAAAGTTAAAATTTAGAGTACGAAATAAGAGTAGCTATTAATAAATTTTAAATATAAATATGAATTATGAAGAAAATAATTTTGTATTATTAAACTAACTATTAATAAATAGATACCGCTCGTCGCGAACTCGGGAAGACGCCCTTCCTGGTCAGTAACACAAAGAGAACTGAAATAAAAAAACTCTGCCACATCCACCGAGCTGCGAATGCAGTCCTGCACTAATACTAACTAACTAATGGACAAGAGGGGTTTCCCTGTCCATGAATCTTCTATTTGTGAATGCTTGAGTTTTGTCGGTTAACAGTATGCAAATTTTTTAATATTAAGTTGAAAATTAAATATCGAAAAAAAATGGTCCACTTATTTTTGAAATATCAAGTATTAAAAAAAGTAACATAGATTTTTTTTTATTTCTAAAATTTTGTTTTTCTGAAAATATTTATTTCCGATATTATTTAAACTTATTAGAAGCTTTTGCATACAAAATTTTATTTAAATCTATTAATAAGATAATGAGATTCTAGAGAGTTACTACAGACACAATATTAATAACAGCTGAATTTAAAATATGTTTCTGTAAGTTTGTTATTCGTACTAATTCGTAATATTAGCTCACAAAAATCTTTTGATTAAAATCGCATATTAGTCGTCCTTGAAAAAATTCGATTTTACCTAACGATCTTAAAATATTTATATGGTAGGTATATATCATTAGTTTTGGTTATAAAATAATAATTGATATAAATCTGCTTGGTTATCTAAATAGCTATTGAGTTTTCAAAAAAAAAATGAAACTTTTAACTTTTTTTAAAAATCCAAAAAATATATTTTTAAAAATTTCGGCGAACCATTTTTTTTTTTAATCCAAAGAAAATATTTTTTGGAAAATTTTGGTAAAAATATTTTTTTTTTTTCGAAATCAAAATCAGTTGAATCGCTTTCGAGATGAAATGATTAAGAGAATATCGGGTATTTCTCTTCCTTCTTGCTGTGATTAGTTTATGGTATAGAAAAGAGAAGAAACTACCACATGTGATTTACAACCGTTGAATACAAAATCACAACCTGTGATTCAAAAATCATGACTAAGCTCATCTTTAGTTTAAGGTGATCTCGAAAGGGAGGCAGGAATAAAGAGATTAAAATCATTTGCATCAAAGAGTCAAAGATTTGGCATTTGGTAATCTTAAGCTCCAATCCAAGTAGTTTTTAAGTGACCAGACTAAAAAAACTATCAAGATGCTTTTGAATAAGGGAGAGTCATTATGTCAATGAAATTGTCTTGAAACACTTGCTATCGTCGTCATGCAGTAGAATAGAGGAATGTCAGATAACCATTTAATAGTAAGAATGGAAAGAAATGGAACTAAATTGCTGCCTTGGGGTACATCGAAGATAAACTAAGAGCAGGGTTAATAGGCAGATCGATAAATCGAAAGTGGACAGTTTTAAAAGAATTCGTCCATGAGAAATTTTGTCACAATCCTTATTAAAATTGGTTAAAATAACATCTACTTCGTTGCCAATTCTTTATAAGGCTGATAGTGTCAATGGAACAAATTTAACAAGCTTAGTGCATGCTGCTTCCCGGACGCTGGTTGCTGATCTTAATTTCAGGAAGCATCTACATTTGTGTAAGGAATATGCGAGACATGTAGTGAAAACTTAAAATTACTTTCAGTACAATTTCGAGGAATCTTTGGATATGTGACTGAATTTTTGAGACGATAATTTTCAACATCGTACTGCGAACACTTGTTGTGTATTGGGATTGTAAAAGAGGATTTCCATATCTGATGGAATTCTCCTTGATATAAGGATAAACTTGAAATTTCAGATCGAAGAAGAGAAAGGATAGAAGTACATTTTTTGAGAAAAATAGTAGGGATACCATAGGGACTACAAGTGAATGCATCGTTATAAGTTGATTTAAATTATTTTCAATGACAGAAGAGGTTCAAAGGAGAAATTTTGTAAATAATGTTTTTGGAAATCTTGTTTCCTTTTTTCAATTTTATTTCATTACTTTTAATTCGATTTAACTATAATTCAACTGCTTAAAATTTAATTTACAAAAACGTCAGGTAAATAATTAGTGAATTTAGCCACACCACGCTACTACGACTACCAGCGGAAAAAGTTGGACTGGTAAATGGATTGTCAAATATGACTTTTTGTTGCACGATAAAATCGACTCGTTATTATTAACGTGTGCTGCCACATGTTATTTTCTTTAACTTTAATATTTTTCAATCTCCGCTGATAGGCTATTGTTTAAATTTTATACATCGTGTACTTGTAAGCAGTTCAAGTTACATATATTACGTATAGGTGCGTTATTGTATTTGAAAAAAAAAAATACAACAATGTCATTATAATAGTAAACCAATACCTTATATCTTCAAAGCTTTATTGCTTTCACGTGAAATCCAGTCAAGGATTCTATTTTGTTTGTTATTTTTAACGACATGAAAAACAACGAACATAATCCGCGATTTTAATACAAAATAAACACCGCGCCGCGCCGCTGCCAAAGAAGACAGAATAAGAATAAATATTATAGTTTATATATTTTCTTCTCTACCCTGTGTCATTTCTCTACTTTACATTGTATATGACAATTTTAAACCTATTCAAGGGAAACTTTCATAGTTGAATATAAGGTTGGCTGCTAAAGTTTTTCCATTTATTTCTGTAATAAAAAGTTTTTCTATCTCTGACATAATGTTTTGAAAATTCTCAACTGATTAAGGGATTTTCCTGTTCCGCATGCTATGTAAAATAAATTGGTTTATTATTTATAATAATCATTTTATATTGAAGTTAAGATTATAAGTGTTAAAAGGGAACATTTTTAAATGTTATTTTAACTATACCAAATCAGTTCAGCCATTAACGAGATAAATGGTATAATAACTTAAAAAATTGGAATTTTGTTCAACCCATATTTTCGTTGTGGGATTTTTTTCGGCCAGAAACCTTAAATGCAGTTTCATTTCAGTGCACTTTAAATATTACAGGTATAGTATATTTGATTAAAATATTTGAAGCTATATTGAGAAAATTGCAAAAAAAAAAGTTGTAGAATCGTAGGAAGGTATACCGGTCTAGATGAATAAAAAAAATAAATTTTTTTTCTACAGAATTATGTATTAAGAAAATTTCTGTACTAAGTTTTAAAGAAATAGGGTCATCTCTTTATAGGCTCTTGCTCAAAGTACAGTGACTTATTGACTCGACAAACTGACCGATTAAAGCAACGAACTGCTATATTGGCAAAAACTATTTTCTGATCTTCTTCATCATCATCGTTAAAATCGTGAAAACAGTTTCTCAAATGATTTAGAAATAAAAAGGATGTTTTCTACTTATAAATAGACGGTAATCAGTTGGTTCCCTTTTCTATGAAACGAATTCTTTGACTCACCTTTCCAATTCATACAATTGGCTTTAGGGCTTATTTGTCAAAAATGTCAATCTCATACTAAATTCTGAATTTCTGTTTGTTAAAATTAAAATTTCAGTTTTTGCCGTATAAATTATTCAAATTTCATTTGATTTTGGGCAATAGAGTTTCCTCCCTTGCAACCATCCGTAAACAGGATAAAAGCAAAAACAAGTCTGAAAATGATTGATTCATTTAAGGTTAATCTCTGATGTCGACCCACATGTATATACATATACATATGTATAGTTTCCCAAAAAAAAAGTCTATGTTATAGTATTCATCATTTTGTCAAATCAATTTCATAAAACCTGCAAGGCATACTCGTAGACTAGACATGGAGCAACAGCGACACAAAAAAAATGCAAACTAAATTCAATATTAACTCGTCCCTTAGTGACAGGACATTATTCAGAATGATATGTCATTTATTTTTTGTCATCGTTCATCTATTTCTTTTTCTTCTTTTCATTTATACAAAAAAAAAATAGAGAAAAGGATGTTTGACACAAAACTAATATACAGTCAAACTAAGGACATAAGGACGATTTGTACATTCCATTCCGGTGGTTGACATGTCTTTTGTGCTTATTTTCCTATATATGCAATATAACTAATATATATATATTCTGTGGACGACGACGAAGGACGGTGATGTTCTGGGAGGACTTTGGCCAGAAGCCATGATAATGTTCTTATATATGTCATGTCCTGCCAAGACAAATGCTATCAGTCAGAGTGCAAACCATCATTAGATATATGTAGAAGGAGATTTCTTGTTTGAACAAAGAACACTTAAACGACGAGACAGGCAAAATTGGAATTCAGTTGAAATATGTATAGAAAACAGAACTATAAGAACATGAATTTGTGTATTATAATATGTTGAAAGTAATTGACATACAAGCTTAAGGTTAGAGAAATTATGTCAGGTGTATTTTGTCAAACGTTTAGATCATTAAAATTATTGTATTGTAATTAAGATTCATCAATGAGGACATGATTCTTTAAAAAAAAGTTATATTATGCTAACATGGGTTTCACCTTTCACAGGCACTGGCTTTTGGTCAAATCTGTAATAGTTAATTCTCGTTGGAACTTTGCAGTTACCAAGTTGATATTTATGCAGCAAACACTTATTTGATACATGGGCAAATATAGTACAAATAGTGTGGAAATATTTTTTTTAAGATATAAAATTAGTAGAAATAAAATTAAAAGTACTGGACTGAGAACACTCCCTTGCTGAACACCAACATTATTTTCCCAAAAATTCAATATCTTAAGAAATTAATTAATTTGCTAATTTTTTAAATATATTTTGAGTGAAAAACTAATGTTTTCCTTACAACAAATTTTTGGGAAAGAAAGAAAGAAAAGAAAAGAAGGCAAAAGATATTAATGTTACAATTACATGAAGTCCTGGTAAAGGTGATAATGAATACTTTCGACTACCAGTACGTAGTATCAGCGTTACCGAGAAAAAAGGAATCAAAGTTAGTGAAGTATTATATCCGAACGCCTTCGATTCTCTTGTTATAAATATCGACTGTTAAATTGTAGGACCTCATGGACTGACAAATTACAAACATAATGTTGTAAACGCAAAGAAATCAAGGCATTTTCCGAATCTGAAAAATAACATGGGAAAACGACTTACGTGGTGGTGGACTTTAACCGTCGATATAAATGTGCATTAGGGTGGTCGTTAAAAAAAAGGTCATCTTGTTTGGGTCTAAATTAGCTCCAAGTGAAGAAAAAATAATTCCCTATTTTTTTTAAATATCTATTTTCATGTCTTACGGACGCTGTAAGCGGTTAAAAAATTAAGCTATGTATATTAAAATGAATATCGGGTGATTCCCGTAAAATCTCACAAAAAGCTAGAACATGGAAGGCTGAAACCAGACAAGAAAAAAATTGTTTGGGAGGAGGGTAGTTTATCCCTCCGTTTTGACAGGAAGGGCAGTTTTCTAAAATAATTACTTAAAATGGATATAAATTTATTAAAAATCAACGAAAAAACTTACGACATTAAATTGTAGCTTTTTTTAGTCAAAAATTCATTCTAATATTCTTGCTTTATAAATTAAGTTGTTTTGATGAAAAGTTTTTTCAAAAATTATTTTCAAACTCCTGGATATGGCATTTGAATAGTCCACACATTTTTTTTAGGACAAAAAATAAGAGTACCTGCCGTATAATTTAGATAAAAATCTTATTTTTCTCAAAAACGTGTCATACATTAAAAAAAAAAAAATTTACAAAAAGGCTACCATTTTATAAAAAATATTACCAAAAATGGTTATAAATGCGGTACATCCCATGTTTTTTATTTTCGATTTTGATCAAATTTTTACAAAGTTTTAAAAGTTGTATACCATTTTTTTTTTAATTTTTTATTAAACTTGGCACCCAGCAGTTTTTAAAATTGTCTACTAGATTTTAAATCAAGATTATTCTTATAACCAAAAATAATGGTAGATACCTCCCACTACAAGTGTTTAAGAACCGTTAAGGAAAATCTAATTTTTCTCAAAAACGGCTACTATACTGTGAGCTAATAATATTAGTACCTACGATCTACAATATTAGTTTAACAAATTTTGTATTCATCTATTTCTAACGGTATTTTTCAAAGATCTTTTTTTGTTGGTTTTCGACTATCTTTTCTTTTCTGTTTAACTGATTTTAATAATATTCTGATAAGTTAAAATAGTATTGCATATTAAAATTTTCACGAAATATATTTTGGATTAAAAAAAAAATCTTAATTCTTTTTTGAAAATTCGATATTTCGAAAATAGTAAATTATTCTCTTTTCCAAAATAAATTTAATTTTAACATGAGATTGTCAAAGTTTTATTTGTTTGAATTTTTAGAATTTTCAATGATTCTATCACATATATTTGTGGCGGAAACATCGAAAGATTTTTCCAATATTCAAGTTTCCGTTAAAAATAAGACCGACCCACACGTTGTTAGATTCTTTTTATCATAAGTATGCTCGTCGGGTCCAGGGTTTTACTAAAGAACCAACAAACTTTAAGCTATCGAGGTTATCTTTATTCACTAATCACTGGTTCTTAAGCGGAAAACACAAAGCTACTTTTATGTTAGCGTTGAGTGACGTCTAAAGTTGAACCATAGGAATCGCTAACAACCTATCACAATATAGCTTTTTCGCTCAATCTCCAATTTGTCATACACAAAGAGAACAGAACATATACGTAACGTGACAAAAGCAGTTGTTAAAGTTGAAATATTTTCTACTTTTCGTTGATATGGATATGTTTAAGCGACATGTTTTCTACTTTTTTTTGCTACGGATATTTCAGTTGGTTTTTTGTTTGCGGGAATTTTCAGAAATTAAGTCATTATTTTGTGGAAAAAAATTGTTTTAATAATAAATAAATATTTGTGCGGGTAAAAATGTAAAAATGGGTAAAAATGTGAATTTTCCTATTTAACTACATTTTTTTGTCTATTGAGAAAATTATTGATTTCAAATAATTTCAAATGAAAACAAACAATTTTCTAACAGCTGATTACCAAAATGACAGACATCAGTCAAAGTACAATCGAAAGTATAGTAGCGTAACGGAGTCAGCGCTAACAGAAAAGTAACTTTGTGTTTTCCGCTTTATAATTCCAATACAGTGGTTACATTTACTTATTATACTATAAGTATAATTATATTAAAACCAAAAATATTTTGTATACTAAATTTATAGAATGCAAAAAAATCTGACTGAGATAGGAGTGTTCACTAAATTACAATCTGAGATAGCAGATTCAACTAAATCACAGTCTGAGATAGTAGATTCCACTAAATTACTGTCTGAGATAGCAGGCGCCACTTACTAACTTCTTAACCCTGCTCTTTCACCGTCGATTCTGGAGTCTACGCTTTTCAAAAAGGAGACTCACCAAGTATTCTTGATTGGCATTGTATTCAAAGTATGGCAGAAGCTCGATTTTCATTTGAAATACATTGGTTCAAAGTGAGTGTGAACTATAATATGATGAACAAAATTAAATTCGTATTTTAGTCAGGGGTGTCGGGAGTGTTGACAGGTATTTGTATTTATATAACCGGTTTCCCGGTATCGGTCGGTCGGTGGTTGGGGAGTGCAATGCATCATTACAACTTAACACAAATTATTTTCAAACTTTATATTTTACCTGAGTTGGTTGCTTTCAAAATCTTTATTTCTTGTGCAACAATAAATTTTGTATTTTTTATGGATAATTTTTATTTGAAATTAAACTAAAAAAAACGTGTTTTTACTGTCAAGGTATGCATTATGTAAGGAAAGCTTGCTTTACTAAAATCTTTAAATTAAATTTCAGCTAATATGAATATGAAAAATATTTTGAATTTTCTTAGATTAAGTTACTCAAGCCGCGCCTTCGAGATTAACTATATCAAATATCTGAAATATTTAGTCATTATTAAGTTGAAATTTTAAGTACATTAAATTTTAATCTATATTAGTTTTGTCCTCGAAAAAAAATCTTCCTTCAAGGTAAGAATATACCTACTATTCAAATCAGATTAACATTTAAATTTCACTCAAAAAATCTTTTATACTCACCAGTCACCATGCAAACATCTTCCTCTATAGTCTACTCAAATAAACAATAAACCCTTTACATAAGGACCTCGCGATTTAATATAGCCCCAAAGGTTACAATAAAAAATAATTTTGTTTGCGGATTTGCAGGGTTTATCCACTTCCCCGCATTGAAATATAATTTCTATTCAACTACCCTCCACAATTGCAGCTTTCCAAGGATTCATATTCCTATTTTCATATATGATATTTCCTTGAGGGTATATTTATATGTTATGCATTTTTTTTTTGTATGCACAGCAAGAGAAAATTATTATGTTTATATGGGTGTATGGATAGGAGTTCTATATTTTTGTTGCCTTCAATAAAAAAAAATAACTTGGCTTTGAAAATAGACTCGTGGGAGAGCTTTTGCATTACGATTTAATCCTGCATCCTTTGTTATATACTGCCGTTATAAAAATCGCATTGAGATTATTGAATAGGAATACAAAAAAAAACCTACAAAACAAAATACCCGTAAACCGAATAAAGTTTCGTAAATTGGAAAACCTGCAGCAGAGGGTTTTTCGAATGCAAATTTCTTTTGTAGTTTTTTGTTATGGTTGTATGTATATACACTTGCGAATATTCGAACTATGTATGGTACCTTAATTCGGTTCGTTAGAGGGGGAAGGAAATAAAATCAATGAAATCCCTGAAAAAAAAAACAATAATTGAAACATTCGATCGTCTTAAGTTTGAATTTCGTGATGATATCACTTTTGAATTTGGAGAATTTTTAAACTATATTACAAGCTCTACATATATCAAAAATGAAAGAATCTATATCATGAATTGAAGTTAAAACTTCAATCATGACATTTAAACTATCATGTAGCTGTCTGTCAGTGTTTAAAAAGGAAAAGTGAATAATAAGGGATTGCTTATTTTCTCGATTGCAGGAGCATTAGTTGAAGTTTTATTTGACAGCTCGAAATGAACAAAAAAAAGAAAAGTAAGAAAGAAATACAATTTATCGAATAAAATTATCTTAATCTTGAATCTTTTCTTTATATAATAAGCACGAAATTAAGGCATACTTTGATATAATCAATTTTAATTAAAGCAAAATTTTAGTTAAACTTCATAGACGAAAATATTTTGTTATCCGTGACATTGGTTAAATATATAATTTATAATTCATTTTAAATTCAATTTAAATTCTTCGATATTTACTGAACTGCAATCCTTTAAATTCTTGCCAAAGCCATTCTCTAAATTGGTATAACCATTTGGACAGGTTCTTTTTAATTTTTTTTGTACAGGGTCTTTCTTAAGCGCTTCCCTTCTTTAAATTTAAATAAAACAAAATGTGTCCATAGTGATTTGGCAAAACAGACTGAATAAATGACAGCTAATTTGACAGATTTAGCTTCAACAATATGGCCCCTATCAACTGTCATAGTTCGGAAGTCCCTATTGGAAGACCATTTAGTTTCCTTGATACTTTCTAATTTGGCTGTTAAGTTATTTTCCCAGTAACCAAGAACAATTTACGCGTAAGAAAAAAATAAAAAGATTTATTAATCCATGATGTCTCAAAACTGTCTCAGTTTGCAGTTTTTCAATTACCTAATTCAATTTAACATCTTAGATTTTTAAAAAAATCTAAAATACTTCAATCGATTAAATCCTATCCGATTGGAAAACTCCTATAACTATAAATATGATTTTCAAACAGTTCAACACCATTAATATGTTTGTGTTGGCGACAGGTTTAGATGTGAGTAAGAAGTACCTTCGTTTATGATTTTGATTTCTTTAACCAAAAGCCAAGTTACTGGATTTTTCAATTGAAATAATATCTATTTTATTTTATAAAAATACACGTACTTATACTTTCGTCCTTTCCCAAATCCTTTTTTGTTTTTTTTTTCTTTACTTCATTCTCAAGATTGGTTATTCTCTGATATTGGAGAACTAAGCGCACTGCACATCGGCATCATCACATCAGAGTAAAGCAAAAGAAGGTTTAAGTTTATCGTCAAGTGCAAGAATCGAGATTTTTCCAAATGCTCGTTTTCTATATTACATACATATTTCTTTTTTCATCCTTGTGAAATCTTCTCTCCTTCGATGGATCATTGTTTTAAGTGTTCTCCTATAGATAGATAGATATGTTGAGTTTGAGTTCATCTCATTTTCTCTTCTTTAATCCTCTGGCATATCGTTTTCGATTCTAAATATAAGTTGAATGGTTTCGAGATGAAGAGTGAATCTTAGTAAAGAAAAAATTGAAAATAAATTTGTAACCAACCGTATATATGTATGTAGGTATAGGGATTTACTTTCAGATTGAATTTAATATATTTTCTAGAAGGGATATTAAAAGGATTAAGAAAGGCTAAGATACTTTAGTACAAAGTTTAAATAAGAAATTATTTCTTTAAAAAAAAATTGAATAAAAGATTACAGTAAAAGAGTTTTAAGTTTATGGATTTGGAATCAAGAAAATGAAAGTTTTGCATAATAAGTAAATATATCTACATACATAATAGAACTCGTATATATTGAAAGGACGAAGATAAACAATAAAAATTTTTGAAATAAAAATTGAGAATTAGGTAATTTTAGAAAGACATTACATATTTTACTTTTTTTGCTTTAATTCCAATAATAATTTATTTATATAAAAAGTATTTAAAAAATTGATTAAAAATTTACTTTTAATTTTATTAAAAAAGAAAATATATGTTTCATTAATTTTATTTGTTATTTCTAATACTGCAATTTATTGCTTAGGAAATAATTTAAATATTAACTAAAGTTGGAAAATAAACATTTAAATATTTTATATTGTGTTGTGAGTGATCGTTTTGAGGGCTATAATCATATGGAATCAAAACAAAAGTTGGATTCGAGATTTGGATAAAATGCTGATATGTATTATAATTTATTTATTCACATAGGAAGCTAAAGACAAGCTTAAAAAAAATAACTAACTCCTTAAGTCTGTATAGTACAATTAATTGTTGTAATAATTGAATAAAAATTTGATATGAAATTAGTTGAAAAACTTAGTGATTGATCATTATTGGTCAAGTTATTACTTCTTTTATTAAGGAGATTAAATAATAATTTAAACAATTTCTTTAAAAGAGAAAATCTTTCAAAATTAGTACTTGGGGCTTAAGTTCTTTAATTGGTTCCGTAGACTCGAAATAATTTTTTGTATATTACCAACATTATATGTTTTTAATAATAGCGAACCAGATTCGATTTGCTTACAAAATTACATGTATTATAAAAACAAAACAAGATCCAACTTTCTTTTGGATTTGGACTTCCAAATCTATTTTGAACACACACCCTTAATTTGTAAATGCGGTCAGTAGTGCACTTTTATTCCTCCTGACAAAACAAAACGCAAACTAAAGTGGCTGTTAAACATACATATTATGTAGTTATAAATTACTGCAAGGTTCTGTACGAAATGTCGCAGCACCAAATTTATTCATCAAAATTTTCCACTATTAAAAAAATATTACTTTTTTAACATCACTCACGTCAATTTGTCTTAAAATATGCAAATTAAAATATGTATACCAAAAACATCATAACAAACTATAATAACTATATCCCGGTAGGTTTCCAAAGTACTTTTTTTTTATAAAATCAACAAAACCACAACAATTTTATCGTCCATCCATAAACGAATAATTAAAAATTTATTACGTTTTCTGTGTATATATGTAGTTTAATTGGAAGTGATTTTCTGTCATTAGGACATTAAAACACTACCACCCATATTAAACATCACAAAGCTACCTATGTATGTTATGTTGGGACTTGGAAGTGAATAAAATGGATATCATTTTTTTTTTATTGAAAACAACACGAGAGAATGAAATTTGTATATTCATAATATGTAGAATGTAGATATGATGTTCACGTGTTATGTGTCAAACATTGATGGACTATGATATCTCGTGTGGTTTAAATGAATGTTTCGATTAACAGTAATAATTCAAATATTCATTTGATAGTAAATTTCAAAAAAAGTAATATATTTGAACTGTTTGGGAATTCTCAGGGCCTGAGGTATACAAAAAAGTGTCGTTCATTGCAATAATTGTGTAAGTTATGTATATAACTCTATTTTTACATTAAGTAGGTGTTTCGAGCTTAATCCTTGGAAATACTTAATTTTTTTGGAAAGGGCAAGTAATTATTCATGTTGAAAAAAAAATCGAAGTTTTAATCAAAATTTACTCTAAGAATATGGAGGCGTCCGAAAAAGTGGGAATTTTCTCATACCGTCCGCATGGTCCGGTCCGCCACATTTTTCGTCTGAGCGTTACATACTGTCATTTGAGCTCGAGCCTAAACGGGTTGTTTCAAATTTGGTTAAGATCATTTTTATATGATTCCCTAGACAGAAAATGTTTTAACTAATCTAGAACGGGTATCTGTCTTATTTTTAAGTTTTATCAAAAACGGCTTGAACGATTTTAACTAAACTTCGTACCTGCAAACAATGACCAAATTGTAAGAAATCTTAATTTCAGGTTTTTGGCAGCAAATTATTAAAACGGCAATTGGGTTTAATGTCGTTGAGAAAATTACCCTTTTTTTTATATTCCCATATAAGTATGTATAATTTTGAATAAGTAGACCGATTTTGTAAAAACTTTGCAATTCGGTGCTTCTAATTATTTTAAGGTGTGCAAAGGCAGGTCTATTACAGAATCCATCGTGGAAAATTTGAATGGAATCGAAAAAGCATTACCTCATTAAAAGAATTAGTTCTGAATTTTGAAATCAGCTGTCCTATGTCACACAGATAATTGGAGCTTTTAAAAACAAAAATCCCTTTACCTTTATAAAAAGTCCCATTTTTTTCCCTTTTTATTTTCCACAAAAAAAGCTGAACTTTTATATTAAGTATGGCTAGACTATTTGTTTAAATAAATATCGCAAAAAAAATCCCATAATTCCTGCTAGCACTATATTACAGCTGTCAAATGATTGGGATCGTGACAAAAACTGTGTTGTTGATATCTATTTATTTATTCAATGTTTTCAGAATTTTTTCTCAAGAATATAGATTTAACATAAAAATAAAATGGTTTCAAATTTACTGAGGAACTAATTTCAGTCCTGCTTGTTTTAAAAGTGATGTGTTCTTTTTAAGGAGCAGTTTTGTTTCGACTTCCTTGTAAATTGTTTCTTACTGGCGTGGTATTCAATTATTTTAAGAGTTTAAGAATTTTTAACAAAATAGAAGTTGATTAACTTGCGTTTTCATCATTTCAAATTTTAGAATTTGTAAAAACAATTATTTTATTTACTGAAACACAATCGTTTTCCACTTGGTTACGACAAGAATCTGTTGTCATAGAAAAGGACGTCATATTTCCGTTTCATTCGGAATTTGTGATAGCAAATTCCCAGAATTTCGAAATTCTGGATAGATTTTCCACTACGAATTCACTACAATCGATTCTGTAATACATTTTTCGTGATTCGTAGCACATTTTCGATTACGATGGAATTTGTGATAGGGCTGAATATTGCGTTGAAAAAGATAATTAATAATTAAAAAAAAACAGAACAATGAACAAACTTGTTTTTTTTTTGTACTTTTGAGCTTTTTGAACACTTTCCTTCTAACGATATAACTTTATTGAATCATTGTCATATACATTTGCAATATCTAACCACCTTTCAGTTTTTAATCACAGGATTAAATTTCTTTTATAGAAAAAATGTAAATATACCTAAAATTCAGGCAAACAAAACTTTAATTTTAAATAAAATTTTGTTCATAATACACCTTGTATTTTTTTTCAAATATATTTATATATTTATTTATAAATTTCTTTATGTGTACAAGTTGCAATTATACCTAAACTTATTTCAATTACCTAATTCATTTATTATATTTAGAATGTATTTTTGGGTAAAATGAGAGTTGTTAATCTTGCAGTGGAATTTTGTTTTTTATCTTATGTCAAGTTATATTTTTTCTCCTTGTCTACTTTTTTGTAAAATAAATAATTCCTTTCTGTTGCTTAGTCAAAAAAAATAAAAAAAAGAATCTTCCATTTCAAGGACTCTCATTTGTTTATGGGGTGTCTTAATTAGATTTATTTTGAAGTGATGTGTGAAGTATCTTACTTGTTTTATAATTAAGACGTAGAGAACCACATAAATTCATCTAGTTTCTGACACACACTATACACCTATACAAAAGCTCTTTAAAAAGATTTATTACAAGATATTATTTTAAACTCAGGTTGACATAATAAATATTTATAGTATATATTCTCCACTATATTGAGCTAACCTCTCTCTCTTTCTCTCACTCTCTTTGCCTTTGCACACCTATAAACCTGTGTATGTAGGTATATCGAAATAAAAACCATCCAAAGGATACTTTGGTATGTAAGGTATTATAAAATCCTTGAAATTCTTATTACGCTCTAAATAGCATCACCCAAACATTATAATCAAGCAAAAGCTTGGGTACTTTATTGTAAGTCTGAAGGTGCATCTAAGCGATATACTTTACCTATATAGGTGCTGTATATATTCATACCGACTTCATATGAACCTGAGCGCCGTCATCTAGTATAACGGTACATGAACATTTATAAAATTTGTATCATGGCCTTATTTTCTCGTCAATGGTTGAACTGAACAGGTGCCAAGGTGGGTTGTTCAAAGGATACCTATAAAGTTGAATTTTAGTTTGAGTTGTGCCCCTATCTTTATACAGGGTGTCCCGAAATCACTGTCTCAGAAGAAAACAATGAATTCCATGAGATAATTTCAAGTCGAAAAACTTAAGAGGCATTTTTTTTGTTTTCGCTTCATTTTCGACTTATAACGGTTTTTATGATTTTTATTTTGTTTTCCTTTGCGAAACTACAACCGATTTTAATTTTTGTTTGTATTATTTAAACAAGAACAGTTAGAAATTTGTATCTACCGTACAACTTTGGTTTTTATTTTGTTTAATAATTTTAAATGAATTTTTAGGTTTTAGGCTTTTATAATAAAAAAAATTATACTTAACGTGTTTTTGTGAAAAAATCATATGGAAGTCAAAATAAAAAAACAACCTAAAAATGCTTAAAAAATGTGTTTGATATTAAATTGCGGGGAAACCGTTATACTCACAGAAAAAGTTGTATAGTAGATACAAGCTTCTAACTATTCTTGTTTAAACAAAAAAAAAATTCAAAAATCGGTTGTAGTTTGGCAAGTTTAGAGCCAGTCAAAGGAAAAAAGAATACAAATCATAAAAACCGTCGAAGTCGAAAACGAAGCGAAAACGAGAAAATATTACCTCTTAAGTTTTTCGACTTGAACTAATCTCAGGAACTCATGGTTTTCTTCTGAGGCGGTGATTTTGGGACACCCTGTATATGTATAATATAGCTATGGGGAGACACAGTGTCGACCTCGGTGCAAAAAGCGAGTGAAAGGACCTCGTTAAGACTATATATATGTAGATTGTAGATGGATGCACGTTTCGAGTGTAAATAATTTCAACTTCTCATGTTCTTAGGTATATGTATGCAAATTCATACTTTTCTTTTTTTAATCTTTTGACTTTCCCTTTCAGATTTATTTGTGTTAGTATCTGTGTATAAGTGTTTTACTTGCACTTTGCACCCAGTAAAGGTTGCTGCATTCTTAAAAGGTTATCACTGCTGAGGTATATTTACAGGTCGACGTTGTATAAGGACTTCTCGTTTTTGTTACTATAATATAAAAAAGTCTTTATTTCAATTTATATATGTATATAGGTATACATCCCTTTAAGTAATAAAAGCCATGTGTTTCAAATTCAAGGATCTGTTTGGTAGTTTTTGATCATAACATATATTTTTTTATATACTTATTAAGACTTCTTTTGACTTCTTTTGAAAGCTTATTTTAAATTTAAATATGGTTTAAAAATAATCTTTTTTTTTTCTTTCTATTTTCAGTCACAGAAAAAGAAATCAGACAATGGTAAGTGGAAGAATTTCTTTTATCAAAAATAAATTTTTAAGCTTATTAAAATAAATAGTTATTTTAAATCTTAAATACACCTATCCTATCTTCAATCATATCTATAGAATATTTTAATTGAATTTTAACATACGAGTAATTTTGGTAAAATACTTGTTTAATAATTATGTTTGTAAAACTTGATTCTTAACCAGCGCCTTTAACTCCATATACTCTTCCCACACAAATTTTGAGTTTTTTAAGTTTTATTATTTTTGCTCCAACTAAATAAATACTATCAACTAATTATTTAAGTAATTACCTACTTATTAAAAAAATAAACAGTGTTTTACGAAAAAGGAGTTTTTGTAATTTCCAATTTTCGCAAAAACTAAAAGATTTAGAGCCATTTGGTTTTTAGTATTTGACTAAATATAATAAATTGCATAAAGAATTATTATAAATCAAAATAGTTAACAATGATAAATTCCGAAAAAAATTTGTTCGCCGCGCATCCGAAAAGTCCAATTTTCCATGACTCTGGCGCATAAACCAAGTTGAATTTAACCGATGGCATGAGTTATGTTGGCTTTGACGGTCGCTGTGTTTATTCGCATAGACCATCGACTTAAGAAAACCCCAGAAAAAAGTTAGGTCCAATCACACGATCTCCACGTGAGATGACCATGCCTTCGTATCGTTCGTGCAGAATTTCCAATGTGGCACTTAGCACCGTCCTGTCGAAATCACATTTCGTTGGTGTTCATATCATCCAATTCAGACCAAAAGAAGTTTGTAATCATCGATCTATAGCACTTTCCTTTGACGATGATGCCCCGACCTACGTCGTTCTCAAAGAAATATGGACCAATGATGCCGCCAGCCCAAAATCCACACAAAAACAGTGACTCTTTCGGAATCGGGAATGCATTGAACGCTTTTGTAATTTATGTGAATTGGTATCGTCCTAGATTCGAAAATTCTGCTTGTTGACGTTCCCATTCATCCAGAAATGGGTATCATCGCTGAAGATTATTTTTCAATACAAAATTAGTGTCAGTTTCCAACTGCTCCAGAGCCCATTCAGCGAACACACGTCGTTGTTTATGGTCGTTTACCTTAAAATTTTGGGTCAGTTGAATTTTGTACGGGTGCAGGCCCAAGTCAAGACGAAAAATTCGGCAAGTTGTGGTCTTCGAAAGCGGAGTTCTTGTATAAGCGACACGAAATCGACTGCCTCAGATTTTCCTGCACACTCTCACAGACAGCGGCAGATCTTGCGTTTCGTCGACGTCCTGGTGTTGGTTATAATCGTTTACTGAAGTGGACTCAAATTTAAACACCACCACACTGCAAATAGTCGTCTCTGTACTACGATTATGTAAAATGGGCGAAGCACTCGGAATGTGTCCCGAAACGAACACCCATTTTGATAAAATAATTTTATCATTTGCACGAGTTGTTAAACGCAATATCCGTCCATGGTGATTTGGCTAAACTAACTGAATAAATGACAGCCAATTTGACACATGTATCTTCAACAATATAACCGCTACCAACTGTCCATGTTCGAAAGTCCTTATTGTAAGACGCTTTAGAATGTTAAAAACATAATTCGTTTTAAACTCGTTTCAATTCGTCGCTACAATGCAGAACTAGTTTAAGTCCAAAATTTCAAAATCAGTTTTTTCTTACTTCATAAGGAAATTTGTTGCGTTCCGCGGATGAATATTCCATCGTACAGTAGTTCCTTCCAAATTTCAATAATAGAATATAATCTTAATGTCGAAAGTCAGCATTTTACGGACTGAGGTTCTTTTTTTAAAATGTTTTAAATGTGACTTAGACTAGTTCGGCAATGTAGCGACGAAATGTTTTTAACCTAGTATCATATTAAAAATTCATGAGCATCGTACCTGCGCCAATGTTACTAGTTACCTAGTAGTCGTTTTTGTATTTGAAACTATCAGAAGGTGTTTTTATTGGTAATTGCATATAGGAAGCGCAGTAAAATTTTACCCAGCAGGCACCGAAACAACAACAAAGGAAAAGTGTTGATTTAACTTAGTCAGTAAAAAGCGTGAATATAATATTTATGAAAAAGTTTAGGAAATCTCTGGAATAGTTTGACACTCAATCGGATTAAGGTTCAAACGTGGTTGTCAATGAAATCAAAACGTTGTTATTATTATTTTCGTCGTCGCCACCGAAAATTCGCGTTGGTGTGGGGGAACCTTTACATAAAAATATTTTGTATAGAAGTCTGGTTGTCTTTGAATAATTAAGGATGTTTTTGTTGATATTTTTCAATGTTATGATTTCTTTTCATTAGAACCAAAATTCGGTGATTTGAAAATAATTAAGCTACAGTTAAACATTATAAATGAAAATATAATCAATGTGTTGACCAAAAAACCCAAAAATATATCAATCAAGTAAAATTAGCAAATTCCATCGAACGATGGTTAGGATGTCCTTCTTCTATATAACTTTCAAAACAGTAAAGTAATAAATCAGAGAAAGTTTTATCAAAAGCGACGCTAACTATAGCAATGACTAAAATGTCATTTCCAAAAAAAAACTTAGACGACTGAAAATTTCTCAAGATTTCTTCCATTTTCTTTAAATTATTACCCCGATTACAGAGTCATTCTGAAGTCTGAACTTTTACATTTTTCTAATAACAGTTTGATTCCATTCGCAGCTCATTCATCGGATTCTGTTATTGGTTTTTATAACTTCATCGTGTTAATGGTCTTAAATCTGCCAGTATGTTAGTTTTAAAAACTGGGAAATGCAACTGATGTTAAAAATAGACATAACACTGGCCTCGTGTCGTGTACAAATATTGTGATAATATTTTTCCTAAGAATTAATGATTTTGTAAATTGTGTTAGGACAGATGTTTAGACAGATATCGATATTCTTTTTTCTTTGTTTTTCAATGACTAATTCAACTCAACCTACATATAACCAATAATTTCGATTTAAATTCAACTTTATTATGTTTTATTTTGGAAAATAATCAACCATGAATTATTTTTAATTAATAACAAAAAACTGCAAATTTGAATCCTCACTGAAAATTCCTAGCTTACGCGGTGCTAAGAAAAAGGCTTTCATAATAATAGACCGACAGCTCTCAGAAAATTATTGGCATGAAAGGAAACAAAACGATATTAATGTTACAATTAGTCCTAGTAAAGGTGATAACGAATACGATCGTCTGCCAGTACGTAGTGGAATAGTTTCCGAGAAAAATTGCTTCAAAAGTTCAACTTTTCTGAAAATATATAAATAGTGAGAGAAACCACTTTAAATGCATCGCATCCCAACGCCCTTGATTCCCTGATTACCGCAAAACTACCGACAGGCGTCGGTATATGGGTCTATAATGGTTTTTTTTTTTGGCATTTTTAGACTTTTGGGAAATCACTTGAAATCGATGGCATCCAAAAGTCCTCGAGTCCCTGAGTGCGAATATGTCCACGACAGACGTTTAAGTGGTCGCCAAACGCCCGACAGACGCCGCCGAAAATGCATTTTTTTTTTTGGCATTTTCGGAATTTTGGGACACTACTTGAAATGTATCAGAAAATAAATGGTCTTGACCCCCTAATATGTACACGACAGACATTTAAGTGCCCAAAAAAACCCGCGACAGATGCGATTAAAATCGCGGATTTTTTATTGAATTTTTTGTATAACTGATAAAACACGCCAAAATGCATTGCAATCGGTAGGGCTTACCTATACAGGAGCATAAATATGTAAAATAAAGACGTTTTGGGTTTCACCCAACAGCTGGAAAGCACGATAAAAATCGCGGATTTTTTCAATTTAATTTTTTGAATGGGCTTGAATGGAGGAAACCACTTGGCATGTATCTTAATTCTTAAATGAAAGGTATTGATTTAAAAAATTAAAATATAAGGGACAGACGTTGGGGTCGTGACAAACTGATGACAGTCGCGGATGTTATTATTATTTTGTCCATTTGATTTTAGTGGTAACCTCCTCAAATCTATCTTAATCAAAAGGTATTGACTTCCTAAAATGTAAGTGACCGACGTCAACAACACGTTGTTAATATTGTTTTCATCGTCGCCACGACAGATTCGCGTTGGTGTGGGGGAACCTTTATTATTTATAAGTAATGATATACCCAGAAAATATTTTCGTACCGCTAGTACAGTCAAAACCGTTTATTTAAAGCCCTTTTAATAGAAAAAAAAAACAATTTTTTGAACTTCTTACTTTAGCCCTTTACTTTGCTTAAAGTACTATGTTGACTTATGCTAGAATATTCGGTAAATTCTTTTAAGATTGATTTTTATATTTAATTTTTATCAGTTTTTGGAAATTTGTATATCCATAAAAATAATGCAATATATATGTACATCATAAACAAATGCGGTTATCTTTTTAAAATATATTTTCTTTATCTTTATCTTTGATTTTTTAAATTCCAAACCTGTCTTTATAGCTAAATTTCATTTTTTCCCTTTTCCACAGGCACAAAGGTTTTCTAAAAGACTGTCCGAACGGTTTACTCACAGAACAAGTAAGTTAAAAAAAAAAAATTAACCCTCCTATATCTCCTGTCATTATATCTACTGTCTCAATGTTTCAATTTCACACTTCACCTGTCAGTCAATTCCCATCATAATTTCCCTCTGAAAAATTTTCCGCCTTTATTCAAGAAAAGACAAACATTATTTAACACTCACACCAAAAAGCAAACATCCCAAAATCAGACTTGCCAGCGGCTCTCATATATATTTATGTACGTACCTCCCATGCGTTCCACCCTAACCTGCTGTGCTTTGCATACAATTTTCAAATTAAAATAATTAAAATTTTTATCTTTATTACTTAACTTTCTCTTGCTTTTCTTCTGTTCTAATCGTTATCTCTGTTCCTCTTCTTTTTTTTTCATGTTGATGCTGAACATCTTTAACCTTCATCTCGTGTATTTATTTTCAAAAATAAAAAAAAAATAATATCTCCGGGGTATATGGCGACACCACAATATTTATCCTTGGGGACATAAACCGAAATATCTCATCTCTGACGTTCGTCCCGATCCCACCATGCCTGCCGTGCGTGCGTATTTTTAATGTTTATACTCTCCGTGATGTGTTTCGGGTACTATCTGTGCCTATACCTTCCGCTCCTGATTCTGATGATGACTCTGTGTGGCATTTCTGGATTTAATGTGTTTTTTTTTTTAGGGTTTTATCAAAATTTACAAACAGTTCTTCCCACAAGGAGATCCCAGCAAATTTGCCTCACTTGTGTTTAGGGTTTTTGACGAGAACAACGTAAGTATAAAACATGATTCATGAAACCGCCCACCAAATAAACCAACCATCTAACAAGTACCACTACAACAATAACAAACACAACAACAATTGCTCCTGCTCTTCATTTTACCGCCGCGACGTAACACCACACTATCTCTAAATACCATTTCGGGTGGTTTTTCAGATGATGAGAAATGATGGAGTTTACGAAAGTTTTATATTTGGGTATATATTGTTTTTAATAGTTAATGAGGATTGAGGAGTGGTTTGGTGATTACTGATTAGTGTGGGTATATAGGACCGCGGAGAATAAAATACAAATTCGTCGCCAAAGATGACGAAAATGTGACTTTAATAGGATTTACTCTGAAATGAGTTTTATATAGCTAGTGGTTTTGTAAGGTGGAAAGATATTTTAGTATTGGGTGGTATTTTTTTTATGGAAAATCAACACTCACTTGAATTTAAAAAAAATATTTAATGTAGGCACCTAACGCACTGGCTGCTTTATTGCCTTTTTTTAGATGAAAATATAATAGATGGATAGAAAGGTTCTTTATTTTTTCGAAGTCACTTTTGTATTTTTTTTTTGAGTATCTTATATCGAAGTAGCCAGAAAAAAAGTCCGTAATGTAGGTACATATATTATTTTATAAATATTTAAAAATCTCATGCCATTTAGGTAGAGCTATAATTTGAAAACATCAACTTGCCTTGGGATGATATTGTTAAAAAGTACAATACATAATAGAAGTCTATATCGACCGTTGAAAACATTAATATATTTTTATTTAAGTTTTCTTAATTATTTTTTTAAATGCGGACTTGGGGGCATACTTCACCTTTAAATTGTTCAATTTGTTCATTATTTTTCAGTCCTTTTTGAAAGTACTCATAATCCCAAATGATTTAATGAACCTTGCAAATTATTCGTATATAGTCCCAAATATTTAGGGACATTATAAGGTATTCTTTCTAATTATGTATATTAAAATCTTAATTGATTGGCCATGGAAATCTTAGGCTGGAAACGCACTTGCCATTTTTGTGTCTGTGTCTGTATATTTAATAAAAAAACGCTTAACAGGATGTTTCAGAATAAGTAAATTTTTTTTTTTTTGTAATTAAAAGATTTTTTTCAAAAGCATTGACGCTAATAATTGTCAAAAATCCAGTATTTCGATAAATGAAGCGAGGAAAGAAAAAAAGTAGGAGAAAGAGAAGTTAAAATAAGTACATAATATTTTATAAATAAACAAAAAGTTGGCATTTAGAAGGCCGATTTAAATTAGGAGCTTTAAAACTAGTGGCCATATTATTGACTCTGGGTTTAAATTGAATTCAGTTTAATATTAAACAAAATAATTTAATTCCATTATTAATTTCTTGGAGCGTTAAAATTGATACAAACTAGAAAAATAGTTAAATTATATTCCATTTAGTTAACATTTGGATTAAAGTTGTTAAATTGGCCTCCGGAGACCAGTTTACATCCAATTGGATTTATAGACATTGGATTTGAGAAAGTGGATTAACATAAAAGCGTTGATTCAAAGAGTGAACAATATGGAATTGGTTTTTATTTTTTTTAAATAAGAAGAAGAAAAGTAAAAATGATAAGAGAATTAATATTTTTGTTTTTGTTTTTGGAGACTGTATTGAATGGAATTCAAAACGCATCACAAAAAAAATTTAATTTATTTTTTTATTTAAATTAATTTACATTTAGATTTAAGTTTTAATCTGGATTAATCGAGTGAATAACATGTCGGTTTAAGTTTAATTAAATCAAAGTAAGGACATTTAAAAAATTTAAAGTCTCCAACTGTTTTAGCAAAGATAATATAAGATGTTATATTATCTTTGGTTTTAGCTTACAGACATTACAAATTTATGGTAGAGGTTCAGTAACATTAATATATCGTTAGCCAAAAGTGAACTAAGAAAATGGATATTTTTTCTTTTTTTTATAACATATTATTTATACTACTTAGAAGTACTAGATAATACTAAACCCTCCCATACTAGTTTTTTCTTCCTTTGACCCAACTTATACACACTGTATAAATTTGATACACTTTATGCAAAAGACCAGGGGCCTAATTCCGTAAAACGAAAACGACCAAACGATATCGTTTTGACTATACACATCTCTATCACATCTAAAGAGAATGATAGGGACAGCTATTGCCAAAACGATATAGTGCGATCGTTTTCGTTTTACGGAATTAGGCCCCAGTTATTTGTTAATACTGTTTATTGTACTACTTTTTGATTTAAAGTAATTATTATCGCTATATAGTATTTTAAATACATATTGGTTTAACATTGCCGATTTTGGAATCAAATTAAAGAAAATATATAGTTATCTTAAAATCGTATAGAACGAAGCTATAATCAACAACTAGTCTTTTACAGCCTTATTTATTAGATTTCAATAATACTCGTTTCAACTTCGGAATAGTTAAACCGAGTCGAAGCACTTAAACTCCGTCTTTACGCCACGTCAAACACATTCGTATTCATATCGCATCCTTAGAATGAAAGTGACCTAACTCAAAATTTCTGTAACTTCCGATTTTTCAATAAACTGACCTTTAAAATCGAAAAACCAGGTTGTAAAAAAGGTGCCGTTTTTTTTAGTTAGGTCAATTTCATTCTAAGGGTGCGATATATTCTTCTTGGCAGTTTTAGCTTAGTTTAGTGTCAAATATATTATCAAAAAAAATTACCAATCTAAAATTCTGGTTATTATAAACGTAAGCAAACACCAGCTGTTTTTCACAATTATTCATTTTAAGTAATTATTATTGGTGGTATTTCGTTGAAATAAATGGATAAACAATTTAAACTGGGATAGTTCTCACTACCGTAGGTATAGCTGCCATCACTTGAAAATCAATTGGGATATGCCCTCCTCTTTATCCCGCAGTGTCATGGGATTAAAACAAGTTTTGTACTGCTTTGGCCTTCTTTTTCCTGCAGCTAAAGCGTTTAAAGAATTTAAATAATTTATAAATGCAAAATAACTATACATTTTGCCTTACAATTAGTAAGAAACAGATAAAAACATTTCTTCTACACTCCTTTTTAGTTTTTAAATGTCATTTCAAAACGACATTTAGATACTAAAACGGCTTTACTATACGGCTTTATTCCTACTATGTACCAGTTTTAGCTTACTCCGCCTCTAATCCTCGTGTATTTTTTTTATAAATAAGTTTTTCAAAATTAGAGCCGTTGTAAAGTCGGAGTAAATTTATTCCGTTGCTAAACAAGTTAATAAATAAGGCTGTTAGAGATTAAATCACCAATAACGTCAATCGTCAATTTAGCGGGTTTTTTTTTAATTTTTGGTAATTTTCCGTTCGTCGCTCGAGGTCGAAAACTTGGCTTAATCAATGACAACATTAGAAACATTGTTTTTGTTTTTTCTCTTGTGGATTAAGTATGAGTGTTTATATATTGAATGAATTCAATTGAATAATACTTTCAATTGAATTCATTCAATATATAATTGGCTTAATTATTAGGCCAATATAAAAAATCAGAATTTCCGGATCTGGCGCAAGGCCTGATGTATAAAATTACTGGCCTAATAAAGCAATATTCCAAAAATTAGGCGGTTTAAAGTTTTTAGACTTAAATTGAAGAAAACTTTTTTAAATTTAAGAATATGAAAACTTTAGTCCAAATCACTAACACATTTCTTATTATTACAAGCTTAGAATTTTTTTATTGGTGCTATAATTAGAAAAATCAAAAGTCTGTTTTACGCTTTAAGGGTAGCCTATAGTCGGGGTGGCGGTTCTGTAGCCGATAAGCATTAGGTATTTACTAGCTGTCGCATTATTTATTATTTTATTTTTGTATTCAGAACTAAAGAAATGAACACAATCTCAACAACCTGACCATGATGATGGTGACAAACGGATTCAAGTTCAGGGCCCAAAAGTATGCTACGAAAAACTTATGTATTTTCGATTCAAAAAGTTAAATATTATCAGCCCTATTTATAAAAATACAGCATCCGCTCGTCAATACACGTTTTACCTAACACATGGATAGTGTACTTATCCGTTTGATAAAATAAAATATTAATAAACTTATTCGGTCTTCATTTTATCTGTTCACTGAATAACACCGAAAAGTAGGCAGCACTATCCTCAATTGTACTAAATATTCAAGTACTTCTTTCATTTTTAAAATCTAACTGTCATATCAGTCAGCTTTAAATTGAAATGTGAACGGTAAAGTTATCCGCTGGTTGAAAACCAAAATTGGTGAGATAATTTATCCGCTCATTGTCAAATGTCATTTAAGGCTAAAAAACGTTTATTATTAAGAATTATAGGTAAGTTAAAACATGTGTTATAGTGTTGTTTCATATCTATTTTGTGATTATTAATAGGGCTGTATTTTTGCAAACCTAATGATGTATTTGTTTAAAAATCTATCTTTAGCTAATAAGCGGAGGTTTATTCTACAGCACGGTAAGCAAGAACAGCTTAGAAAATACAATAGCTATCTACCGACATGCTGTTCTCAACATTTTACAGAAAATGGCAGAATTCAAACCTCTTACTATTGATCGCCAAAGTTTTTATTGATTTCTGAAAAACATGCAAAAACGACTAACGAGGTTCTGCACTTTAACCGTCGGTCGCGTCGATATGTTCATACAAATATAATCTAATTATCAAAGATACTATTAATTGGAAATTGAAATTTTGCGGTCAGAAACGTAGGTAAAATTTCATATCTACCTTTTTCTTACCTATACTTAAGGTTTTCCCCAAGTATCATAAATCTATTTTCAAGAAAAGATCAATTGGGTTAATTATTTTTTAATATTTTTATTATTTTTGTTTTGGACTTAACACAAAATTCTATACTAAATTCAATGTTGCATTTTTGAAAAAATGCTCAAAGGGGTTTAAGAATTTTTGTTGGTATAATTCGAAAACTAAGTGAATTTGAGAATTTAAATTAAAAAACATTCTGAAGAAAACTATATTTTCTATACAAATGCGGATGGTTTAGATTTGTTTTTTTTTTTTTATTTAAGAAGAAAAAGTAACAAAAGCCGAAAAATTATCGATTTTTAATTTTTGTACTAAATTGCTTATAACTGTTTTATATGCGTATGAAAAAATTAAATAAAAAAAAAACGAAAAGCTGAAGCCTTTAATATGATTCTTCGAAAAAGTTTTTTTTTTTAAAACGATGATACCTAGTGTTTTTTTTGCATTAAAATAAAGGAACCTGCTATATAGAAACACTTATTTTTATTTCTGACTTTCTCGTTAGCGACTTAACCAGGGACTTAAATGTACCTAATCAGAACTGTTATAACTCGAATCACTTCCTTAAATTATTATATAATTATGTACAAACAAAATGATTTGCCCAATAAGCACCCATAAGTAAACCATTGAATGGAAAGGATTCATTCAGACCGCTTTTTGAGTAAAAGTGCTTTTGGTAATTGCCTATTTTCCTGTTAAAAATATATCCACTAAGATCTATTGTAGAATTCAAATTAGTTTTTAGAATATTAACACCTAGAATTATTACTATTATTATTATCTTCTCTTTTATGTCAGAAGCATAAAGTATGCTTCTGACATAAGTGGCACGATAGACATTTGACTTCCCTTTTGTGTGAAGATATTCTATTCATAATATTATTATTAGATTGCCAAAAACTTTCCATATAAATTTCAACCACCTTTATATCGATTCTCTTGAAAATCAAATCATCCCTTCTGTTAAAGTGAAATTGTTTCTATGCCATAAAATGAAATAGTCCGAGAGATAAAAATCATTTTTTTCTTAACAAATTTTATTAAATGAAAAATTTCAAAAAAGGTATTTTAGTCATATACGTGTCGTACATTTTGGCCAGTGAGAAAAATATACTTCCATTTTTTTTTATGTTCAGCCTTAATAGATAGACAGACACATTTGTTTCTGATTTAGTACAGAGCACTTTTATATAATTCGAATTTTTATTTTAGATCTTCCTTAAGGCATACCCCGTACAAAGGAATTAAAAAGAAACTGAAAGAATGATTCAAACTATTGTAAATATTAGAAGTTTGTTAACCAACTGTAAATATAATCGGGTAAATTTTTTTGGAAAAATAGGATCATTTTATCGCCATATATCGCTCGTTTATGACTCAATCGATATCACATTCGAACAGAGCAGTTACTTCGCCAAATAAAATTGTAGGAATACCAAAATTGTCCGTCAGATTTGAATAACTTTCACATTCTACTCCCTGAACTATTAAATCTTGAGAGCTATACTCTGTATTTTTTTTTACGAAAACAAACAAAAGAAAAATCTTTGTTTTCATCAACCATCAACCCAAACCCGAATACCGTATACTCGCACATTAACTTGAATCGAATCAACAAAGTTCTGGTTGGTATAATCAATTGAGTCCCTGATTTAATTACCATTTGATAAGCATTCCATTCAGACTTTATATATATATTAACCCCTTTTGAAAAGGATTCAAGTTGTTTGTGGGCGTAAAAGTGGGTAGAGAAGGATTGAAAAAGTCATTAGCACTTTTCAAACCTATTTTTAGAGAATGTGAAGGTTTCACATATAATTAAGGTTACGGTATAAATGTATGTATGTATAGAATATCATGTAGATTGCAGGTTAAATTAAATATCAAAGCAAACAGTTGATGGTATATATTTGATATAAATCTCTAAGTATTAATGGGTGTGACACTGTGACAATTGTGTTGGTATACAAAATGATCGAATAACTTAAGCACTTGAAATGACATTATATATAGATTTTTTTTTTAATTAGTATGAATTGTTTGGAATCAATTGCACAGAAAATCAGTATTATTCATATATGAAAATATCAGTAGGTACAAAGGTATTTCGGATTTCATTAAAAAGGCCCCATACGGTAGCAGTAATATGAAGAATCTGAATAAATTAATTAACATATGTTTGTATACCTATGATGAAAAATTCAATAAAATTTAAATTGAATCCGGTGGCGTTTTAGAATTTTGAAAATTAGAAAATTATTAATATTATCATATATTTGAAAATTTCCATTTACAGGATGGTTCAATAGAATTTGAGGAATTCATTCGGGCGTTATCGATTACATCGAGAGGAAATCTGGACGAGAAGCTGCATTGTAAGTAGAAATAATTTTGAATAAAACATGCAATCCATATTTATGGCAATTAAAATTTCAGAATTAACACTTCAGGGGCTTCTTAAAGAAACATACATCACATGCAAAATTCATGTGATGTAATTCTGTGAAATAGGCTTTAGGTTTTAATTAATAAAATTGTGTCGTATTTCTAATCTTGTGAACAAGACAATAGAAATATTTGTATGAAAATATATTTACCCAACCGTCAACAAACTAGTCATTCTATAAACGATGGGTCCCAATTCGCCTGTTGAAAATCGGAGAAGCATTTGGGTATGCTCATGCCTTGGTTGCATGAAATTAAGTCCCAAACAAAAAAATGAGGAATTGTCCCAAAAATTTATATGAAAGCAACAACAACTAAAAAAAAGGATTCATTTTTGTGAATTGAGGTGATTTTTCATAATTTTGGGCATTTTTTAATTTTTCATTTTGAAATAAAATTTCATTATGAAAAATGGCCTCTAATTCAAATTTTTTATAACCCCAAAAATAAGTTCATTTTATATATTTCAAAAATATATATTTAAGGTCGCTTTTTTTTATTAAATTTTTTCATTAAATGGGAGAGTATTCATATTAACTTACTTAAATTTGATTAAACAATTATTTAATCAGATTTTTGAAAACGTAAAAAGATCATGCTGTCAACATTGACAGTGACATAATTATCCTACAAAAAATTCTTTCGATTTTTTCAAAGAATGATTCTTTTAAATTTTCAAAAAAAACTAATTAAAAAGTCGTTCAAAATCGATATTTTTTGTGCTTTAAGTTTCTGCCACACCAAAGCGAATCTTTCGCGACGACGAAGAAAACAATAATAACAACAATTGCAGTTGTCAATGAAAACAACACATTGTTATTATTGTTTTCGTCGTCGCCGCGACAGATTTGCGTTGGTGTGGAAGAACCTTTAAGTTGTAGATCTATTTTGTTTGGATTTTTATTTTTGTTTTGCAACTTTTTTAAGAATACATTTTTTGTTTGTCCACTTTTATTGGGATAATTCATTATTATGTTTGGGGAAATTTGTTTTCCTATTAAAATTGAGGATATTTTTTATCATATGAAAAAAGTCCAATTTTTCTAGGACATTTTTTATTTTATTATTTATGGTCAAATTGTATGTTCTTTATGTTTTTTGGCCTTTTTTCATAAAAAAATTTTTTACCAAAACTGAAAAAATCCCTCAAAATATGAAAACTCATCCCAAACCGTATAAAATTAAATCAATTGTGTTGTTGTTGCTTTTTCTTATAAATTTCTTGAGGATATTTTTCAATTTTGATTTGAGTAATTTTTTCTTCTTTATTTTGATTTGGATTTTTGTTAAAAAACAACCTTTGGGACGAATTTTCCAGTGCCATTTGTCGTTTTCTTTTTGGGATCATTAGAGCCAAATTTCATGTAACCCTAACTCTAGTTAGCTACGATTTGGAAACCCTAATACAAAATTTCCGGACCTAAAACGTCCAAATTCCAGTCTTTAAAAAAAATCTTCGGCAAAGTCAATGGCAACATTTGACCGCGGACATGTTGTTTAAAACCCTGTACACTAAAATTCCCAATATATAAAATTCTCATTCAATAGTACTGAGTTTCAATCCAATTAAAAACTAATGCGTGTATTGTGCCTCACCTTGTGTAAAATAATATTAAATATTTAAATTATGTCTAACAAATTTTGCTGCCTACAGTTCTTTAAATTATTTTTTTGTCTTCAATTTTCCTGTCACTGTTTGAAACATTGCAGGGGCGTTTAGACTTTACGATGTTGACAATGATGGCTTCATTACCAGAGATGAAATGTACAACATTGTGGATGCCATTTATCAAATGGTGGTAAGTAGGCAGATGACATTTTACATTTTATTTTTCTGCTGCTGAACTTTTTATCCTTGATTCTTGTTATTTTTTTTTTTATTTTTTTTTTATTAAAAAAATATCCTTTTTGAATATTATGATGCATTTTAATTCTATTTCCAATGCAAACACATCACACATTAATATAAAAACAAACATCAACATTATATAACTCTCATCGTCGTGCCACCATCAATCAACATTGCAACATCAGGGTCAACAACCACAAACCGAGGACGAAAATACCCCACAAAAACGAGTGGATAAAATATTTGATCAAATGGATAAAAATCATGATGATCGTTTAACACTGGAAGAATTTCGTGAGGGTAGTAAAGCTGATCCACGTATAGTTCAGGCGTTAAGTTTAGGTGGTGATTAGCCGAAAGAAACGTAGTCTAAAAATTAGGTTCTCTTATAATTACTTACTTATATAAAAAATAAAAAAAATTAAAAAAACAAACCCTTGACAAAAAAATAAAAAAAAATATTTACAAACTACCAACTCAATAACAGACAAAAAGAAAAATAAATCTACTTAATAATACAACTTCACTGAACAAAAAATTAAATAAAAAAAGATATAAAATTAGCTTCCCTATATATTGAAAAAAAAAAATAAATAAATTGAATATATTACAAAAACTTCTGAGAAATCATAACAACACTTGAATTTGAGGAGAAATATATACATAGGTTCGACACCCCTGAAAAAGGAAAAAATCAATCAACAAGTCTGTAGATAAATTAAAAAAAAAATATTTAAAGAAAACGCTCAGCAATATATTTGAAAAAAAATTAGATTTTGACAAAAAACAACTATAATGAAGAAGAGTGTATAAAATAGAATGTAAATTATTAATTATCTTCAACGAAAATTACAAGCAAAAAAAAATTCAAAAATATTTAAAATGGTTCAAAAGCCGGGTCTAGATAAAGGTGCGTTGGCATATTTTAATATAATATAATAAAACAAAATTTATTCCCCAAATGACATTTTTGTATAGAAAATAATGCGTTACCATATAAAATTTAATCTCAATTTCAATTTAAAAAAAAATTTAAATAAAAATTAAATCAAATTAACTAAACAAAAAGTATTTCCTTCCTAATAAAAAATTTTACAAGTTATCCACCTTCTTTACGTTTAAATTTTTTTTTAAATAGATTTGATCTTACGAAAGGCAACCACATCAAAGGTCTTATCATAAATAATTTTATAAAACCACAATAAAATCAAACAAAAATTTATTTTGACAAAATTCTATCAATCAAGATTTATTTATTATACATTTTATTGGAAACAAAAACCAAAAAATGATGGCTTCCATCTTACGAGATAAGGAAAACTATGATACCTGTCAAATGTGCCCCTCAATTCTCTTCCAACAGTAAAAGTATTCAATAATGCCTTTTATTTTCCAAAAGTATATGTATCAGTACTGTGCCTTGTGGTTAGCCATTTTTTACCACCATATTATTCACTCGATACATCTAGATTAAAACTTAAATCCGGATGTATTTCTATTGAACTTATATAATTTATATCCGAATTTAAGTTTAAACCTGGATAAATCGATTGAATCATATGAGAGTAAATGTTAAAAATTTTCATGGGCCATTTCAAAAATGAAGAGTTTAAAAATTAAATTTTACCTTTCTGTTATTCTGCAAGAAAAAGAAACTACAAAATTTTGAACTTCACTTCAAAATTCATTTTCAGTATATAAATAAAGATTTTTTGTTTGTTTCCTCCTGGCAAAATCAAAATACTCAAACAAAAAAATTACGATATAGATAATCGTTCCTATCAATGGATCTTAATTTTACTTTGAGTTATTTTCAATTATCAGAATTTCTAATTTTTCCTCATTCCAATTTTTCAAGCCCCAGAGTTTAATATAAATTAATTTTACCTAAATCAAATATCGTAAAATATTACCTTGAAAATAAATCAAATTTTATATATAATAAAAAAAAAATAAATAAATCCGCTCGCGTTAAATATAAAATAATATTACTATAAATATTTCCTCGAATACAAACAACACACACTCACCAGAAAAAAACACCAATTTTAATTTATTAACAATTAAATAACAAGAAACTTTTAATTAAATAAACACAATATTAAAAAAAAAAAAAAACGTAAAAATAAATTTAAAAAAAAAATCCTTCTTAACTTTAAGGCGCTGTAAATTATTAGATTCTCACAATAAATCTTCGGTAGAAAAAAAAAGAAAAAGAAAAAAAAAACGAATGAAAGATATTTAGATTTAATAAAATTATATTATAAAAATCTTTCAAAAGAAATTGCAAATAGCTTACTTAAAAAAAAATATAAATTAATTAAATAATATTTTCTTGCTCTCGGAAAATAAACACTTTTCAAAAAAAAAAAAACAAATCAATATCAAAATTATGAAATTGAGTATCAAAAACCAAAATATTAAAAATTTTCAAAATTCAAATTTAATAAATAATAATCAATTAGGTAAAGAATCCAGGAAAAAGTGTTTTCTACCATGTTGTCGATGTTTTTTATTTTTAGTTTTTATTTTCAGTTTCGTTAAAAATTTCGTATAAATTTTCTTAAATTTAAATTTCCATTTCACACAAATTTAATGTTTTTAATTGGAACGTTTTTTTAGATATAAAATTGAAATTGAATTTTACTTTTATATTTTTTAATTTTTCAAATTTGTTTCACATTAAAAAAAAAAACTCAACTAAAATGAGACTAGCACAAATTTCAAATTTTTAAAATTTTTTTGACATCACAAATGCAGATTTCTTTTTGAGTCAAAATATTTGCTGCATGTTTTCAAAATTTATCTATGCAAACAGTTTTGTATCTTCTTAGCATGCAAAGATATTATTATGTCACGTTTATGTATATGATTTTATTTAAAATCTTTCTTCTTCTTATTCAATATTGTTGGGCATGGTTTTTTCTGACAAACCACGTTTTCTTACTGCAGAAGCCTATATATTTACAATTTGACCGATTAGTAAAAAATTATAAAAGCAATAACACAGTAATTCACATACAACATCATTATACGTGTACACCATATTTCTATATCTATCAACAACAGCAAAAAAATAGGAAGCAAAACAAATCCTTAAAAAATAAACTAAAACACCTCAATGTAGTATAATATACCATCATTCTGATTTAATTTCTTTTCTATATGTGGTTCAGCTTTATTATATACAAAATATTATACCAAATATTAAAAAAAAAAAAAAAAAATATTAAAAAATATATCATAACCAATAAAAATATTTACCTTGTTTTAAAGTTGTTGTTTTATTTTTAATTTAATTTTTTGTTTATATTATGATTTTAGCAATAATGTATAATAAAACTCTATAAATATACAAATTTCTCTTTTATACTATATACATATATGAATTGCATTTTGATTAAAATTATGATTTTTTGTTTATATACAATATTAAAACTATGTAATTGTTAATTCTTTGTATTATTAAACTCTATGAAATGATCATGCTTATGATCCTCTCTCTCGCCTCTCTTAATTATAATAAATAATAAATACGCTTGGACATAATGTATTGTATATCTATTATATTTTTTTTTATTTAAAATTAAAATTAAATTTTTATTTTAAATTTTTGAATTGTTTTCTACAATTTTCTGTGATAAACATAAAAAAAAAATTATTGCAAACAATCATTAAAATAATTTATTTAAGCAGAACCAGAATTTATGTTTATTTTTTATAAAATATTTAATTTTTTCTTCTTAATGAATTCTTAAATAAATAAAATTTTGAAGAAAATTTACGAAAAAGGTGTTTAACAATTCAAAAATAATTTCTTTTTTTTTTTTGTATTATATAATTGGCTCACTTTGTTTATCAATATTTTTGGTTTAGCATCTACGCTTAATATTCCTTTGTAACAAATATTTTGATGGTTACATTTAAGAAAACAAAAATTAAATTTCATTATAAGTTGAGCTAGGGATCTCACTTAGATATCCTCCCTTGAGTAAAGGTGAATTATAAATATATTTCTACCTTTTTAGGACTTAGAAAAATATTATGTTATGCGCCATCGGAGTTTTAGATTCCTTCTCTACATTTTTCCTTCTGTAGCTAAATATTTTTCACTGATAAAATTTTTGACAAGATATCAACTTTTATAAGCCTTAACCCTATAGTTAAAGTTGAACTCCTACATCTCTCTTTTTGTACAATTCAGATGTGTTAACAGTGTCAATGAATAATGTTTCTGCATTGATGATTTGTCTGAAAATTGTAGAAATGCCTTCATTCCTATTTCCTAGCGACTACAATAACACGCACACACACAGGAGTGGTTGAGAGTTAAATATATAAGCTAATAGTTTTTTTTTTTTAAATGTGGCACGAAAATGTTTTGGGAAGCTACGCTGATCTGAAAATTTTCGGAGTAGATTTGAAAACGAAAGAAAAATTCAAGTTTTAAAAAACTGTGGTGCAAAATTTAAAAAGATTTAGTACGATGTTAAAGCATTTTTATTAGTACGATGTTAAAGAATTTTTGGTATGATAATAATTCTTTAACATCGTACTAAATCGTAAATAATAAATAAATATTTAAAAAAAAATTATATATCAAATAAATTCCATTCGTCTGAGAACATATGTAATAGAATTTTCAATTAAAACATTCAGATTAAAAGTTTGTTAGAAAATTGAATAACACAGTGCTATCATTTTCTTTCATGTGTTTTGGGTAAAGATTTTTTGAATTTGTCAGTTTGGAAAAAAGGAGAAGATCTCAAAAAAGCGGATTGGTGGAATGGATTTTTTTTTTTTTAGGTTTGATAGAATGTCAGATGTTTTCAAATTGACAGCAATATTGTGTCACCAGAAGTGCAGTATTTGTATTGCTTTTGTTGTAAGTTTGTTCACCGTACTGCTAACAGAACTTAAGTAGGTACATTGTTTTCATAGTCCATGCAAAAGAAGATTTTTTTCTCTGGCAATTTATTTTTTAGGAGAGCAGGAGTGGGAGCAAGAGAAGTGATCAAAATTATATCAATCAACGATATGAAGAGAAATTTTTGACATTCGTATTCCCACTTCAGGTAATGTCTGAAGGGTTCGAACCTCAGTCCTCAATAATAGTAAAATTTTGGATCGTAGATTTGTAAAAACAAAATGGAGTAAATGGAAAGTTTTTGAAATAGATTTTACAGCGAAAGAAAAAACTCAAATTTTCAAATAGTGTATTTTTGAATTTTATTTTCAGACATTCAGAGTGAGATTTAGATAGAAAATAGTAGAAAAAAAAAATGTTCAAATACATATTATTAGGAAAAACGACTTGAAAAACTGTATTTATATTGTTTTTGAAAAATATATTTTTGAAAACTTACTGATTGTAATTTTTGGCTTCTTCATATTGTAAGATAATTGTTTCAGAAATTTGTTTCAACCAAATCAATAGTTTAACTATGTAAACGGATAAGCAATTTCAGCAGAAATTTGACAAAACAACGGTATATTTTTTCAAATATTTTCTGTGCGTGCCAACCATCCAAAAACCGGTGCTGCATATTGACAAAAAAAATAAAATGTTCTCTTATATGTCTTTTAAATTATTGTCATACAAACACAAATGGGTTTTTAAAATTGTATATAGAGCGAATCAACATTTTTTCGTTTTTTCTTAAAATATAAGGAAAAAAGGAAACTACGAAAATTTTCCTACGATTTTTACAGAAGAATTTAAAAGAAATTGAAAGAAAAAGTTAAAAACTCTCCAGCAACTTAATTTTCCTCGTTTGGAAGGGTTCTATCATTCTCAGCTCCGTTTAATTTTGTTTAAAATATTTTGTTGTTCTTAATGTATGTTAAACTTTTTAATACCAATCAGCGAATATAATTAAATAAAAGCATGTAGTATAGTCTACAGACAAATAACTATTTCCGTCTACTGTTAACTGGATTGTACCATTGTTTTACCTAATAATTTATTTTTGACCAGTTTGGAACACAAACAAATATTGAAGGTGTTTAGACTACAAGTTTTTGTATTTAAATAATATATGTGGGTCTATGATTAAGATATTTATGTATATGTGGTGCAAATAACCTTTCAAAGGTTTTTCGATTATAACAGTCATACGCACAAAACAAAAGAAAATATTGAAAAAAATTCAATAGCTTTGGTAACTTTTCTCCAAGTTGCGAACTGAGTCCATGGCAAAAATGCTGACTGGTATATAAACCTATTTAATAATTCTAATGACACGAAAAAACGAACGTGTTGGTTGTTGAAATATGTAATGCAGTGCTATTTAATGAATAGTTGACAAAAAACATTACACTTATTTGTCTTTATTTATAATTATGCAAAAATTTATATGGACTGCAAATTAGAAACAACTGGCCTAATGCACATAGCAAATACTTAAAAGTAAAGTCAAGTACGCCATCTATAACAATTTAATTTTTGTCAAAATCAGTCACAGTATCGAAGGACAATAATATTCTAATAAAATCAACCATAAGATAAAGAAAGACATAATTTTTTTTAAATAAATAATATTTCCCAAAGTTGAATGATTTAGAAAAGGGTTGACTATAGAATGAATGAACCATTTTTAGTTCATCTTCCACCTATATGATCACAAAACAACTATATGTAATTTAATTGATAAACTAAAAAAATATTTGTTACAAATTGAAAAGCAGCTCTTTACCTACTAATACCTATACCTACTTTAAAATGCTAAATATTTTGCACGCCTTAAATAACTTAATAACAAAAAAAATATCATATTTTTGTGTGTGTACTATTTTAAATCTATTTAAGAATTTTTCTTCGATAAACTATTTTTGAGGCCTTTTTATATTTATTAATGAAAAAAAAAAAAGTAATGTAAAATAATAAAACCTTCATTATAAAAAATAATGATAAATCATACTTGAAGCAACATTGCATCCATCCAAACCTTCAAAAAAGAGTCTTATGGCAAAACTCTCTTTATAACATTTTATATATAATATTCTCTTTAATTCGCATTGTATTATAATATTTATATTTATAAAATAAATACAATTCGGTTCTTGCTTCTTGCTATAAAGAACATACATATTATGCCATTAACATTTAGTTTTATCAACAATAACATCTCAAAATACCTACCTTAAATTCAACAACAGCTACCGTTTAGCTATAAATGCAATTCTATGACGTATTAAAATTTTATTAAATAAAACAAGTCTTATAATTAAAAATAATTTTTAAGAAAATTGAAAAAAAAAAAATTAACCTAACCGCAGTTTATTAATTGAAATAAAAATGTTCACACTTTTCCCCGACAGTATAACACTTTAATGAGTAAAAAAAAACAATTTCTATAGCACTGTTGAATATACTTTACACAAAATGCACAAATTTACTAAAAAAAACACCATAATAATTATAAGAAGTAAAAAAAAAAAAAAAAACAAAGTAAATAATTTTACCATAAATTCATTAGTTTATTTTAAGCTTAAAATTTAATTCAATTTACGAAAAAAGCAATGAAATATATTTAAGTCGTCTCACCTCAAACCCTCACTGAAATTCTTCTTAAAAACAACAAAAAAATAGTAAACTTTTCAAAACTAGTAAATACATTTTAAATTCAGTTAATTTTATTATTATTTTGCTTAAGGTTTAACCTCTGCAAAAATAAAAAAAAATCAATTATATAGGTATACAACTTATGTAAATATATAAAATATGTATAATTAGTAAGTCATATATTAAATAATAATATTTAGGAAATAATCTTGTATCTATCAAATCAAATCAAACAAAAATAAAATAAAATAAAAAATTATTTGAGCGAAAAATGTTTTATTATTTTCTGCTTACAACAATAAAATTAACACAAATGTTATGAATAAAATTTAAAAAAAAATAAAAAAAAATTATTTATAATATCGAGGACAGTCCTATACTAAGCAATATAAACAAAGAAAACAAAAAAATTAGTGATAAAATATTAAAACCAAATTTGAAAACGATTGAAATAAAATTACAAAAAAAAAGAAAACCAAAAAAAAAAAACAAACAATTCATCAAAACAAAATTCAATATAAAATGTAAAAAGCATTTATACATTGTAAAAAATAATTAAATTGTGAAATTAAATTCTTACATCAATAATAAACAATATAAATAAATATACACACATTATATATTTTATGAATTTTTAAAACCAACAAAAAATATTACTGAAATAAAATTAAACAAACAAAAATATTATATACAAGAAAAAAACAAAATTGTGTAAAATGTTAAAAAAAAGTCACATGCATTAGCATAGCGCAGACAAAACAAATATTACATAATATAGCCTTATAATTATTTATTATTATTATTAATTTATTTTTCAATATATCGCAATAATTGATAAACCAACAATAAAAATAACTGCAGCCAGATTGTTAAAATAAATTTAAAAAAAAACACGGTTTTATTTTTAAAATATTGTACAGATAACTTAAAAAAAGAAAATAATGAATATTAAAAATTAAAAACAAAACAAAAAATTAAATTAAATACAAATATTTGCTAATGCAAAAGCAACTTGAATCATTGTTAAAAAAAATAAAAGTTGAAAATTTGATTTTGTGATTTTTTTATGAGAAAAGTTAACAAAATAAAATTATTATTGATGAAAAGAGTTTTAAATAATAAAATTAAGTATAATAATATTAATAATAATAATAATTTATTATGTATGTGTGCCGTTTATTAATTAAAAAAAAAACTGAAAAATTAAATAAGAAAATGAGTTTTGAATTTTAATTCACGTAGTATTTAAAGCAAATGTTCACCATAAGAAGTAAGTATATAAACAAATCAATATAAATAAATTATTTTAAGTGTAAATGAAATGAATTTTGATTTTTGTAGGGATAATAATTTTGTATGGAATAATTGGAAATTAAGTAAGCATGGGTTAATATTAAGATATAGACATGAAACTTGGAAATTTCTTTTTTAAATTTATTTTGAACAATCTAAGCCTTTTTTCGCGTAAAAATTAAAAAAATTTCAAAATAATACTATTTTTAAGAGTAGGAGAGTGAATCAGAGATAAGAGAATGACTAAAAATTTTTTATTTTTATTATTGTGGATTTCCGACCGAATTAATTGGGTCATAAGACCAAAATCTATGGGTCACAAATTTCATGTGGACTTTTGACCCTGCACTAGTGTGGAATATAAGTCCACAATTGAATTATGAACTTATGGATCACCCAGGTGGGTCAAAAGTCCATTGTGAATTTTTGGGCTGTGGACTTATGACCCTGCGCCATTTCAATATTAGGTATATAATTTTTTTCAATTTTTTTTTACTAAATACTAAAAACAAGCGTACCAATTACTTTTCTTAAAAATGTTTAAAAAGATATATAAAAACTTAAAAAAAAATGCTACAAAACTATAAAAAAAATGTCTCTTGGCCATGTCAAAAAAAATTAAGGTACATACATTACACACATCCATAGTCTTAATCGTTACAGAAAAATTATTACCACAGGTTTTAATTAAATTCAATCAATCCATTTTACTCTTGTATGAAATTAATTTTCCTCGCAGTAATTTTAGATTCAACTTCTGTCAGTCCTGTGTGTAAAATAATTCTTTTCTTCCTTTTTAATTTTCTGGTAAATAATTTTCCCACACTTTTCGAATGCGTGTTTGGTTTTTTTGAATCTAAAAATAAACTCACTGAATGCATAACCAAGAGTAAACGCAATTCAACTTCTCAAAAATACCAGATGACATTCTTTATAATATGAATTCACTTGCTGTTGTTGCATGAGTTTGAGTATGACACCACTCATGAGGGCTACACATGGCATAGGGTCAACAGGGCGTCTATGTGTGAATTTAAAAAAATATTTTTGTTGATGTATTTTTAAAAAACAACAATTTGTATATGTCTCTAAACACATACAAGGTATATGTACATATGTATGCGGCGCCACCTGCTATGTATACTTATATGTAGTTGAACATTTTCAATTGTACAATCAATCGACATTTTATCCGTGTGCACTTGAAAGGATATCCCTTTGAAGTCATCCACAATATAATGAGTTAAAATTAACAAGTTGATTAACCCAATGAATATAAAATATTTTATTGTTCTTGAAATGAGGGTGGAAATTATGTTTATTTATTATTTCAACAATAAAACATTCTTAATAATGACGCACAATAACTGGCTTTTGATAAATTCCAATCATCAGTAAGAGATTTATATTTTGATGGTAAGTAATTAAAAAAGGATTAAAAAGATAATGTAATTTCTGGTTGGTTTATCATTTTATATTAACATTGCCGTGCCTTGTTACTTTCTAGAGATAATTAAACAATTTTCAATTATACGAATTATAAAATTTAAATTATGCAGAACAAAGCTAAAGGTATAGAAGAGGTATGAACTTGAATAATTTTTTAATGATATTCTTATACTCCTTTTTATGGTTTTGTAGTGATTACGTAAGGATTACTGGAATTCTTGGAATGAAGGTTGAAATACTTTTAGATAGATAAGTAGTGTTTTTGGGAAATTATTCAGATTTTAATTAATACATAATTGTTTGTAAAAGAGTGAATGAAATTTTAGATATTTGACCTGTGTATCTTTTGGATTGAGTCTTTGTGTTGGTGGTATTTTAATTTATTCAAATTGAAGATTTTTCGGTGAAAACAGATTCCAAAAATTAAACTTTTAAATCAGAATTTATAAACGCACTTGAAATGAACTTCACGGTTCGGGATTCGGGAGCCCGTTAATTAAGTAGGTAAATATAAATAAGTTGAAAGCAAGGAAAGAAAAATAGAGAGAATACTCTAGAGGGGAAAATCAAATCTTTTTAACTGTAAAAATAATAGAACACAAAAGTTGGACATTTTTATAGGAAATAGCCGGTTTTGAGTCTTTTTAAAGGTTTGACATTTTTTTGTAAAACAAAATTAAAAATTTTTGAGCTACATACAAAAATATAGGGAGCTTTCGTAACTAGTTCGAAATAGCATATTTGTCAATAATTATTTTATAATACATTTTTACTTACATAGTGGTTCTTATTTTGAATATTTCTAAATTTTCATGCTCCCAAGTCTCAGGTGAAATGTTTAAAAATTAAAAAGAAGAAAAAATATTGAATGTTTGCGGATCGTGATTTGTGTATTAAATTTTTTATTTTATTTTTAAAGATATGTGCTGGTTTATTTATTTAGTTATTCATTAAATTTTTTAAATAAAATAAAAAAACTTAAGAAAAAATCTTTGTTTTTTATTTGGTAAAAGTAGGAAATTCTCTTAACTGAGCTAGGAACGATCAATTTTCTTTACGATACCTATTACCTAAATTACACATGCCATGCTAATTGCAACAAGCCACGAGCCAAAAAAGGCTTATGAATTGAAACTATAAATTCAGTTCACAAGTCCCAAACAGCTTGCGAATTAAATATTTTTAAATTCACAAATCCAAAAAGAAACTTATGGCTTAAGGTTTTTTTAATTTATAAACTCACAACCCTGTTTTAAATCGATTTATACCGACTCATATTGAAAATTTCCAGGTTTAAAACATAATAGCTAGGTATGTATGTATATCTTAATTTTATTTTTTGTGTGTCCATAAATCGTGCACATACATATCTTCATAGATTCCGCAGTGTTTCACTTAAAAAAATAAAAAGCACCACTGGGTCCAACGAAATTGCTTTTACATAATGATCAAACTTTGGTTTTAGAATTTTAATATTTTAAAAAACTATTAATCTAATAAAAAAATAAATTAGTTATGGAAGCCAACCGTAATGCACATGCATAAAACTTACAGTGTGGAGTGAAACCTTGTTAAAAACTCAGTATACATATGTAATTAAAAATAAATTGATTGATAATTGAAGAAGTACAACGCGATGTACACCCACCTGATTTCTTAAACAAATCTCAGTTTATGAGAAAAAATTGAAAAATCCGTCTACCGGGTTTTTTTTTAAATAATTTTGTATATTTTTAAGAAAAACAAATTGGCACAACATTTTTTCGTAGGTAATTATTTATGCGGGTTCAAAAGATTAATTTTGAAAAAAGTCATTTCCCCATTTTCGAAATATCAAATTTTAATTTTTTTTTTAAATATACAAAATTTGTTTTTAGAAGCTCTTTCATAAAAAAATCATTAAAATCGGTACTACATATAATAAAATAGTAACAAAAATGGTTATATTAAAGTCTCCTTTTAAATATGGATAAATATGTTAGATTTTGTCCAGTTATATGTATATAGTAGATCGTATTAATATAAATATAAACTTACGAAAAAATTTATTTATAAAATTGTAATAGTCGTTTTCGAGACTAAAAGTATTTTTCTTAACTGTTTTTTTAAACTTTTATGGTAGGTACCGTTATTTTTCGTAATAAGAATATTTGTTTGTTAAAAATATTAAAAAAAAAACAAACTGGTTGCCAATTTTAATAATATACGACTGAGTAGCTTTCAAATTATTAAGTTTTCAAACAAAAATGTTAAAACTTTTTTTTTAAATCCAAACAAACTAAATTTTAAATTTTGGTATATTATACAAAATTTTCAATTTTTTTTTAAATATTCTCAATCAAAATTAATTGAACTGGTTTTGAGTAAATTGAAAATTAAAAGAGGTTCTACCATTTAAAACCTATTTCTGAATTTTTTAAAATTTGGCCTTTTTTTTAAATAAATCACTGTACCAAAAAAAAATGAAAGTACATTTTTGAGAAATTTTCATTAATTTCTAAAAAAAAATTGTACGGCAGGTACCGTTATAAAAAAAAGTTTAAAGAAAATCGAGACAGACAGACAGAAGCAAAGAATTGCGTGAATCACTTTTTTTAACTTCCCTATCATCGTATATAATATCAAAAACCAAAACTTTCCATAAATATTAGGGACCTACCTATATATATACATATATCTCAAGTATAAATGTTTTGAGATTGTAATTATCTAACAACAATAACATAATGATGTTCAAAAAATTGATTTTCTACATCCCATTCGCCTTTGCGTCCGTACTATAAATATACATCGAGGTAGAGCCAAAATCGATTCGTCTTCAAATTAAGTTAAGTGAATTATTAATTCTTATGTAATTCGCCATTAATACCATCTCAACTCCTTAATCATTTTTTTAACACAGAATGTTAGTTACATTAATTCTTTGACGCCCATGTACAAAATCTCCACCAATTTTGTTCCAATTTTTAATGCACGTACAATGGTTGCAAAAAGTACAAATAATATTACATTCCAAAATTTAAAAAAAAATTGTTTATAACCATAAAAATAAAAAATAAATAAATTTGTTTACTAATTTACACATTTGGTTTAAAATAATTTATTGCAAATTCGCTTTATGGGGTATTAATTATACTGGACTTCAACTGTAATTCCATTGAAAAAAAAACTTTTTAAATAACGCCGCCGTGCGTCGCGTCGGAACTAGGAAGCGTTTTAACGTAGAAATTTAGAAAACATTAAGTAGTCAACGGGCACACTGTGGTGGATAGTGGGGTTATTTGTTGGAAAAATATTAAATCATTTGAATAAACCCTATCTATGGCACTTAAAAGAAATTCTCATGGCAATAAAATTAAAAATTATATTAAAAATGGTTTACAGGGTGTTCTAAATTTTTTTTGGTAAATAAAAGTTTTTTTTCAAAAAAGAATTTAGTTGAACAAAGATTTTATATATTTTTTATTTCAAAATCTCGTAAAAATTTATTATTTTTTTACCCTTAAATAGCAACAAGAATTTGTTTAAGTAAGTAAATCTGACCATTATACTGTGGAAGAATAAAATAATAAGACCTTTACTTTCTGTTATTCTCGCATCGAAAAAATCAGTTGAAAAACAATGAAAATTTAAACAAATCGTATGAGTTTTGTTCCATTTTTCAACGCTTCTTGATCAATTTTATTTATGCGAGAGGTACAGAACGTAGGCAATGTTTTTGTGGACTTAAACTTTAATTTAAAAAAAACGGATGCATGTAGTGGTTGGATTTTTGAAATGTTCAATAAGGTCATCAAAAGCACAATTACCAAAAGTCTCCAACTCTTTTACTTAACAATACAATAGGTAGGTATGTATATTCAATATTGTATTTGTATGACACAAAGCTTCTTTCTCAAAATATTTTTTTCTATGCTTATCAACTGTCAAGGGGGATTTTTGATATAAAAAAGCAGATGATGATATCTATCTTTCTTGATAAATCTGCGTTCGTTTCCACGATCGAATCAAATCTGTTTGGATCTGTAAATTCGTTCCCGAATTTATCACGTGGTAACATTGAAAATCCATTCATGAATCGTTCAAATAGTAAAAAAAATGTCAATGTGACTATCCTCAACATTTTTCACATTTTGAGTTTTTTTAAATGTTTGACTTTTTCACAAATTTTTGAATTTTTCAAAATTATTCATATTTTTAAAAATTTTTGACTTTTTACAAAATGACTTTTTCGAAATTATTGCCATTTTTAAATTTTTGTTTTTTTTTTTCAAAATTTTTGGCTTTTCAAAAAAAATCAATTATTATTTTTTCACGTTTTTTACATATTTTTCAAAATTTTTGACTTTTTTCAAAACTTTTGAATTTTTTGAAAATGTTTGAAATCTTGTAAAATGTTTGACTTTTCTCAAAATGTTTTTTTTTTTAATTTTTCGTATTTTTAAAAAATTAAAATTTTGACACTTTTCATAGTGTTTACTTTATCAAGATTTTTTTAATTTTCAAAATTTTTTACTTTTTTCAGAATTTTTTATTTTTTTCAAAGTTGTTCACTTTATAACCCAACTGAATAGATACTTTTTATGAAAAATGATTTGTTTTAAGGATCTTTTCAGATCCTTATCGCGAACGAACCATATTCTACCTAAATTTTATTTTTCCGATCTCTCACGAACGAGAGGTAGAGAAAAACAAAGGAAAACTAAATCCTTTACGTTCGTGAGAGAACTATAAATTTTTATAGATCGAAAATTTTATCGTTCACGAACTTTATTATTTGTGGTTCGTGAGAAAGCCGATAAAGAATGATAAAGATTCGTATTTTATGATTCGCAGGTGATACCAACCCTGCTTTAAAGGCCAAAAAATAAGTTTTTTTTTTTTGTACAATAAATTTAGCTCCGACGATTGAGCAGATTTGCAGCTATACAATTTAACATAAGCAGGTATATGGTCCAGCAAATAATTATTGCTTAGATCTTGCTGATTTATGGCCTCGAACTATATCAAGATTATTTATTGTTACTACTCCATTCAAACTCCAATAACTGTTTGAAAAGGTTATGCTTTATTAGAAATATTAAAACTTTTTTTATTTGAAAATTCTTAAAAGAAAATAAATGCTAAAACTACGATTTAATTTAAATTTGTACTCAAGAGCAAAATTGTTCAGGCTTCAAAGAATTCTATAAATCAAATGGCTTATCAGTCAAAATTTTTTGTAGCTGTTTTTGAAGCTCTGATCATATTCCTATATAAGAAATAAAAAATAAAATATTCAAAGCTAAACATCAGATTTTTTATTTTTGCCACTACTTTGAACATTTTGGACCATAGTGTGGCGCCGTCATGCTTTTGAGCTGTTTTCTTTGTTATTTGGGACTAAGATATATGTTTTTTCCTCGACAGCTAAAAGTTTGGAATTTGTAACATTGTTCAGGTGTATACGACTACAATCATAAAATTGAATCAATTATGTGTAACTACCTACATACATATCTCATAAGAATTTATGTTCCTCCGTCGTCTCTGAAACTAATTGCTTAATTTGGCATTTGTCTAAACAGGAAATAAAAACAAAATACCAATTAAAATCAATTTTATTGAGATTATTTTGGGATTTCCTTTCGGTAGGTATTTAAATATAGCACAAGGCGTTCAAGTCCAAATATTTAACACTATAACTGGGATTGTCCATAATATAGAAGATCCGACAATAAAACTATACGACTCGCTTATCACCCTTAAACGTTAAACCCCTTTAGTGAAGTATAGTTAAGTTTTAACGACCTTCTTATCATAACAACAAAAAAAATAACAAACTATTTATAGGATGGGTCCTTAAGTGCGTATGCGATACATATAGTTTGTTTGTTTATATTAAGACATCGAAAATAGTCCGGAGAAATGCGCAACATGTGTTCAGATACTGATAGTTCTATAAAAAAAAAAGAAACAAAAAAACAAAAAAACAAAAATAATTATCTCCCGATGCTGATAAATAAATATCTGTATCTTTTCTTCAAACTGATGCTCATCATCAGCATTGGTATTTGGTTTTTCATTTTTCAATTTTAATAATTTTTTTTTTCAATATACAAACAATCGAGTTTTTATTTTAATTTATTTTTGAGAACACAACGAGAGCGCAAAGTGGCTTCCCATGGTCTATTTTTAGGGTAGCCATATAGCCAGTGTAAAGATTTCTTTTTGGTTGATAGAGCCCTGTAGAGTGAATGCAGTGCTGCGAGGAGTGTGTTTGACATATAAACGGGCGGCATTATAGTAACACCAGCCATAGGCATACCACAGTAGATACTACATTGGGATATTTATAGATACTTTGTACGATTCGGAGATACATATGTATATAGATAGATAGATACTTCTGCATCCATATGTGAGTAAAACATCAGTTGGCAGTGAATTTTTGTTTTTTTTTTTTTTATTATTTTGTCGAGTTCCATCGAATTTTCCTTTTTCCAATCGCACTTGTGAAGGCCTAAAAAAAGATTATGAAAACTACATGAACCATCATCCATAAAGACTATATATGTGAAAAGGGTGTAATTTCGAGCGGGAAATCTGTTTTGTTTTTGGATTTCAAAAATTGTAAATTTCGAGGACGTATAAGGAAGGAATCACTTGTGGTGGCCAAATCAGTCTGTCAGTTGCTGGATCAGTGAGCGGATCAGAAGAATACTGAATACTGCAGTAGGTAGAATTGGAATCACATACAAAAGAAGATGTTTAAGCACACAGTTACTATGGATACGTATGGCGAAAGGATAAAACGTAACCCTTCTTCGGTGATGGTTGAACGAAGGATAACAGCAGATCAGATTTTGCACTTATGCAAACTTTTAGCCGAGCAATCAAGAGCCGTAAGTCCAAAAAAAAAAAAAAATTGATAATAAAATTGACCAAATCGAACTAAATGGTAAATTATTAATTTCAGAAAACTTTTGATCGTAGGAGAATTATTGAGGATGATTGTGGTAGTTCGATGGAAATACAAAGTGAAGACATAACAAGCAGTCGATCACCGGAACAGGATTATTGTGACAGAGTGAATAATTCAGAATACCACCAGGAGAGTATTCTTGCCGACAGTAATTTTGATACATTCAATGTTGTTCCTACAGCAACAACAACAATAACAACAACAACATCAACAACAAAACAAGCCAAAAAGGATATTTTAAATAAAATTCGAAATCAAATTTTCGAAAGAAAACGTCAAAAACTTGCCACAGTGCAAAAACGAACTGTCAGTGGTGTTTGGCGACCTTGGTGAATGCAATAATAATTCTAACGGTGATATAAAAATAATTTTGTGAGTTAGAAAAAAAAAAGACATTGTATATATAAATAATAGTTATTAGTTTAAAAAAAAAACATAAGTTCTTCCAAATTTTCCAAAGAATTGTTATTTCTAAGAAACTTATAATTAATTGTTTTTCATAATAAAAAATAACAATAATAAATTGTTTTTGTATACTCTAAACCGGGATATTTAAAATTCGATTAATATGACGGATTAATGACACCATATTCAAGCACAAAAACAGGATGAAACATCGATTTGTCTTAAAAGTTTTTTTAAAGAAATCGTTCATTTCGATAAATTTTCTTCTATAGAGAAATACACAAAATTATAAGAAAACAATTTATGCTTGCTTTAAAGAATAAGTTAGAAATGTTCCAGCTAGACGTAGAGTTAATATGTAGATTTGTTTTTTTTTTTTTGTAATATTGGGTTTGACTTTAAAGTTGATCAATGATCATATCTTAATAGGTATAGATAATATAAACCTAAATATACCTAATTTTTTTATCAGAATCCATAATATTACAAAACTACACCTCCCGCCTTGACAAAGGACATGTATATATTGTATATTTATATGTCATAAGAGTGTTGTTGTTATTGATTGGCTAGAAGAAAGAGTTTTTTGTGCAACACACTTTTTGGTTAAATTAAAACTTTCGTTATTTAGAAGATGGAATTTTGTCGAGTTATAAAGTATAGAAATGGCAAAATACCGAAACTCAACAAATATTTGGGTACGTGAAAGAAACCAAAACAAAAAACCTATAAATCAAAAAATAAATAAAAATCCTGCAGTTCCTGGTCACAGCTTTTGTGGGTGGGAGACGAAAATTAAAAAAAAAATACTTTTTACATTTTTTTTACCTCTCCACAGATCAGTGGCGGATCCAGGATTAGATGACGGAGGGGGGAGGAGGGTCCAACTACAAATAGAAAAAAACAAATCATCCCTAAAATTTCAAAATTTGCAACTTAAAAAAAAAAATATTTACGGCACATGGAGGAGCGTAGTTTAAAAAAAATTGCAAACTTGCTAATTTAAAAAAATATTTACGGCACAATGCAGCATAAGTTGATCACAATACTCTATACAGTGCAACTTTATTTTTTTTGAAAATCGAAAATGGCGCTACTAACTTAACGCTTCCCAAAGTTTTTGTCCCTATATAAAGTCTGTAAATATGCGAATCGTTTTTGAGCAAAATGCAGCACAACTTTTTTTTTTGAAAATCGAAAATGATGGTGCTAATTTCACGCTAAGTTCCTTCGCAATATTTGCGTTCGGTCCTAAAGTTGCAAATATGTGATTTTTTTTTTATCTCTCGACTGTATCATTTTTTGAGCACAAAACAGCACAATTTTAAATTTTTAAAAAAATTTAATTTTGGAAAAAATTCCATCGAAAATTTGTGAAATATTTACGGCACATAACAGCACAAGTTTAGCACAATATAGTACATTTTTTTCAAAATCGAATATTGCGTCACTTACTTCACGCTAAAAATATGGCTAGTATGAATTTTTACCGCACATGACAGCATAAGTTGGGCACATCGCAGCCCAACCGGCGGTGCTAACTTCTTTTTGTCCTTATAATATTTAATAGTATTTTAATATGTTGCTTTGGAACGGTATAATAAATTGAATTTTTAAAATACCTTAAGCTCTTGAACTAAGTTTCCCTCATAAAACTGTTACGCAATCTAATGTAAGTAGGCATTATACTCATTTTTCCACTAAGATGCATTTGAAGTTTTGGAGGTAGGTACTAGGTATACCTATTCATTATACTTGAAGAAATTTTTAGTCGAAATTTTATAAAAAGATGGGCTTTCTGGAGGAGTAGGTCAAATGTATACAAAATTTAGGTCGAAAAGAAAGAAATATTTAATAAATAAATAAATTGATATACAAATATTTGGTTAAAATGGATCCGCCACTGCCGCAGATTATATACTCGCCTCGTCAAAGATCAGTTGCTCGAAGGCCATTTAGAGACATTTATGATCTTCAACAATAAAATTGGTTTTTCTTAATTTTGAAATATAGATATTTCGAGTATTAAACGTGTAAATGTACGACTGCGTCACACGAACATGCCCTTATATGTACATTATGGTTTTAAACTCTGAATATTCCTATTCATCAGATTCAAACAAAAATAAATTAAGTTAGTTGAACGGTGCTGAACCTGGAAATTTTGTCGCCCTATAGGCAAATTTTCATTTTGAAGAGTTTGAATGTACAACAGTTGAGTGAGCTACCACCAGTCTTTATAGGCTGGAGTTATAGCGATTTAACGACTCATAAGACTCCATTTTAGTTGTGCTTGGTCTTTGTTCAATTTTAATTGACAAAACTTTTGCCGCCTCAAATAAAAAAAAGAAGATAACGACAACATTAACATTTCGGTTCATTTTATTTAATAACAATCGAAGGCTTTCTACAAAGTACATACATATATGTTCACAAAATTTTAAAACTAAAATGCTGATCTGCGCGATTTCATAATTGCAAATCTTGTAGCGATTTCTTTTTCTTCGATCTTGGGTCATTGTTGAGAAGCTATAGCTTCATCTGATGCATCACTTACAGGAAACGTTTATTAATAGTATCTTAAATGCCGTTTTCGTGTGAAGCTAAATAGTTTAAAATTGAAAAATTTTTGAAATTAACAATAGCAGAAATTTGGTTAAGTAAACTAATTTCATTAGAGTGATATTTATAGCGTTTTCGTTTGGTCTTCCGGAAGCTTCCAGGAGCATTCCGAATGCTTCTGAACTCGTTTGTTTGGCACTGAATGACAGTAATTCTCCTGAAAAGAAGAGAAAATCGCGTCTGGACTCTGGATTTGAAGAAGGAATCAAAACTAGAAGCACGCACCCGTCATGCTAACAGTTAAAACGTCAAAAACGTGACATATCATTTGTTTGTCATTTAGTTGTGGAATTTTGATAGTGATTTCGAAAGTTATACTGAAAATTAAAACAAAAAACAAACAAAGTGTAAAAACAATGGATAATTCGTCATCCTTGTCAACCTCTCCATCATCGTCATCTTCAAGTGATAATAATGAACTTGTAGTGAAATTTTTGTTTTATAAAAGCAAAAGACACAAATACAACGAAACACAAACTTCAGAATCAAAAAAATAGTTGCAACTTGTTCGTTTGGCATTCCGGATCGGAGAGTTACGGACACTGTTCTGAAAGACCAAACTAAAACGCTATTAGCGATAATATCCTTTTGAACTTCGTTGTCAATTGTTGCTATTGATATTACTTCAAGTTGTTCGCAGTCTTTTAACTCCACCTTCTTTGAAGTTTGAAGTATCGCAAAGAAATCTGAAATTTTGGCTGAGAAATTGATACTACAAAAAGTGCTCATCGAGAGAAGTTGGCACAACATCGATAACGTTAAAACAGGTTAAATTTCAATTTTAGATCGATTGTTTCAAGAGATTGATAACGGTGGCTACGAAAGCTCATTGAATCGGACCAAATGATTGTTCATTTTCGTAGCAATGTTTAAAGCGTCCTTGTATAATTGTTCTGTTTGGAAAAGTGAAATTTCTTGCGAATTTGCACAAATTTTCACAAAATTTCACAATTTGCTGTCAAAACCCATAGAGAAAAAACTCAGTTTTTGGGAAATTTGTTGAAAAAAAGTTACATACCTAATGTTTCAAAAAAAGATTCCAAAGAACGATTTATAGGAAAATAAGTACTGTCGCAATTTATTTAAATGCTCCAGACAGGTTAAAAAGTCGATTGATTTTTATTGAAACATTTTCACTAAAACTCGTTCCAAATTACTGTTGACTACGCAAACTTGAATTTGTGTACACGTTTACAAAGTTGAGTTGCTTGCTTTAAAACATGAATTCCGAACTGTTTGCAATTTCAATGAAAGAATCACAAATTTTTGATAAATTTTCTATGAAACAAATAGTCGCTTATTTGTTGAATTTTTTAAAGCCATATTAGCTTAGAATATTCAGCAAATTTTTTTAAAGAATTGCGCAGCGTTTAGGAAAACAACCAAGAACGAAAAAAATACAGGGAAGTATAGTTATAGAAGTAGACGGATGTGTTATCCTTTTTTCGCTTTGAAAATCTTGTACTGATTTTTTCGTCCTAGTCAAGTGCCGCCCTAGGCTATTGCCTGTTTTTCCTACAGGCAGGTTCAGCCCCGGTTAAAGGTAATATTATGTAAGTGCTCACAAAATGACCAAATATAGCACCATAAAAATATTAACATATAGCAAAAACCATACCGAGAATTATCATTTTTGAACTAATATGCAATATGGAATAAATTTTATCAGGTTCATGTTTAAAACCTATACATTTGAATTTTTTACTATTGCCCATGCAATTTCTTCTTTCAAAAATCTTGAAATTTCATTTGACTTGAGTACAGAAGATTTGAAAGACAGGAACTTCCTAAAATTTATTTTCATCTCTTCTTTTTTTGGTAGAATTAATTAATCAGTCTTTTTTTTTTTCAAATTACAATTTTAGCAAAATGATTGCATTTCATAAAATAAATTCTACCTATTAAGGTTCCTCGTATTGTTAAAAAGGAAGTCCTCACAGGAAGGATTTAATTTATTTGATATTTTGTGCTGGTATAATTGGTCTATATACATTTCACTGTAGACTATATATAGGGTTTGTTTCGACTTCCCCTTGTTTTCATGCTTAGGTTTTACAAGAATATAACTCAACTTCTTACAACTGTCATTATAACAACCAAATGGCCCTTAATAACCCCCTTTCAATAAAAATAAAAAAAAAATCACAAGCTTTGTAAATCGCTTAGTGATTGTACATTTTATGGTTAACGTCCTTTTTTGCTACCTATATCCATATCGCATCTACAAACACGGAAGTTATAAAAGTCGCGTGTTCAGTTCATAAAGATTAAGCACACCCAAATCATATTATCATGCAATAACGATGCAAGCAAGCCCGCACCAAGTTATGTTGTTTCATTCCATAGGCCTTTCAATGAAGACACTCATATTAAAATGTACCACACCGCATATTCGTGTAAATTAACTCATGTAGCAGATCGTGGGATTTCATTTTCCCACCTTTGTTGTGGTATACTGCAGCTCTACCACCATGGGCTCCATATAAGTATATATAAGTTCTAACTTAGTATGCTTACAACAGTTTTGTGTCACAAAGGTGTTTTGTTTAAAACACACCGCCATCGCTGCCACTGTCGTCGCTGATGCCACTGCTTCTATGCGATACCATCGCATAGACCATAAAGTCGCTTTAAGTTGAACGGGACAGTTTTCTAACTAATCTTTATCGCCACCTGCGTGTGATGTCAACCGCGCTCTGGGAAAATCTAATCCGAATCAACTCACAAGTCACAACTCACATCAGCCAAGTCATCATTGTATAGGTGTATGTTTATGTTAAACTCTTTTGTCTGTCACTTTTAATGCGCCTAATTCCTTAATCACATGTGACGGTAATTGTGACATGCAAGAGTTTTCCGAGGAAAAGATGCATTTGGTGCGACACCGACACATGATAAAAAAAATACCTACGATTGCGAGGGCGATGCGAAGCCTATACCGCATTTGATTGAAATCAATTACAAAGAATTTTTTTCTTAGAAGACATAGCAATGAAAGGAATTAATTACGAATCCTAAGCGGCATTTATTTTGTCGACAAAAATCAGACAAATTGTTTATCACGTTGATGTGGACAAATAATTTCTATATAAGTCGTAAACAAGATTATATTTGCAATGGAAAAAGAATAGTGTGTCATTTTACCACAACTGACAAACTTTGGTTTTATATTTACAATTTTTTTTAATTCTTTATTATCTTATATTTTTCAAATTCCAAAATTTTGTCATTTGAGAAGACAACGCACGCCACAAGTTTTTGGCAAAATATGGGTTTCTCAATGTTTGGACGTCTATAGTCTATACTCTGTTCAATTTATATTTGTAGTACAGGGAAGATTGGATATTTGCCTTTCAGTCTCACCATTACGGAATTCAATAAGCTATCTTCATTTTAAAGCTCTTACAGGGTTGCAGTAGTAACCTAAGAATATGCCATATGCATTTCCATCAACAAATTTGTGATCAGTCTCCTTAGTCCTTTCACCCGGGGAGCAGACAGGTGATGGGGGAATGTACGTGAGCTCAAAGAAGATTACACAGACAATTTAAATGTAACTCACGTGCGTCGCGCAGCACAATTTTCTATTTTTTAATTTCTATATGAAACGCATTGAAGAAAAAAACACGAAATCTAATAGCTACGTTTGACCAAATTTAAACTTTTGTAGGATATTTATAGGAAATTTTACATTCGACACGTTTTTGCTTCAAATTTGATACATAGCATTTTTATGTTAGGGAATCAGCGTGAATTCGAATTTTGGTTTTAGCTCATATAAAGTGGGGAAATGCAATAAAATTAGTTCAGCATTTTTTTTATTTTTTTTATTCAAATAATTAAATTGATCAAACATCTTACCAGTAATGTCCAAAGTAATTTTTCAAAAACTATAGAAAACATTAAATCATCTGATTTAAATGTTTGCTTAAAAATTGATAAGATCATTAAATATTAAAAATAAAAATTCGAGATGCTTACAATTTGATAGACAACAGAATAAAATAAAATGCACGACTGGGTCGCACGAACTTAAGCTCTTATGTGCGAGCACACTGTGGTTTTAAAATCTGAATAATTTACATATATTTGTCCGATTTTAAAAGAAATAAATGAATTATGAAAGTCTATATTTTATGCCACCTGCCAAAAACGTATAGTTTAGTTTAAGGTAGTATTATGTGCAGTAGCGTATAATGTAGGGGAAGGTCAAGGGAATAAATTCCCCATGAGTCTTAACCATAAGTTACTTAATCTTAAAAGTAAACGAAAGAAATTCCACGTCATTATATTTAGTATATAACAAAGCGTACAAACGGTATCATCAGTTGATGTTGACTTATTTGGATTCCCAAATCATTGCCTTTTTTTGTCCGATAAGTAAAAAATTTTCTACGATTTGAAAAGTAGTTAAAAAATTCACGAATTTTTGTGATCGAAATTGTGTTTTCTGAGTTATTCGACCTTTTTTGGAAAAGTATCAAATACCATGAATACATCTCTCATTTACTAAAAAAAAGTCGATTCTGAAAAACGCTATCGAAGAATCTGATAAAAAAAAACTTAAAAAAATTAAATCAGACTCGATGGCTGTTAAAGTATGAAGCAGGAAAAAAAATTCATGAACTTATTGATTTAAGAACACACAAGGATAGTGGACAGACAGAAGAATAGTTCAAATCGTGACGTTAAAAGTACAAAAAATTAGTTTTGTATGACCGTGTTTATCCATTTCCCGAATGGAACTTGGGTGGAGTTCCGAATTCGCCATAATTTGTTTTTGCATATTTTTCAGGAATGAAAAAAAAAACCTGCCTTGTTCCCCTGTTCAGAACAATATTGTTACGCTAAAATTGCCGAAAGGTGGCTCTGGTGCTGCTGATTTTAATATTTATAATTTTTGTTTTTTTGGAATCTTTCCACTTACGAGTTAAAAGGATTTTTGGTGCTCTTTAAGCATGATTCTTTCGAAATTGACAGAGTAACTGATAAATTTATTAAAATTGTCGGGCGTTATCAAACATTTCTTATAGCAGGCCATCTGCTGGTCTCGTCGAGTTAAAATGTGGATGATCCGTAGAGACGATATCAAGCTTAAAGAGTCAGTTGATTAAACAACCTCTGAAATTGATTCTATACACCAATGTGTATAGAACGTATACCATTTAATTTCTTAAATAAATCTTATAGAGCGGAAGTCGGCAATTCAAAAATCCCACCCATCGATATAAAGGAAATTTTACTTAGATAATCATTAGGTGATATAGAAACTTAGATAATCATTAGGTGATATAGAAACGGTTGGTAGTCACCCCACATCCTGGTCCAAAAGAAGGTAATTTTTTATTATTAATTTATATATATTAATTTATGAAAAAAAAAAAGAACTGTTGGGCGTCAATTTTAAATAAAATTGATAAAGTCGTTTTCGAATTATTAAGTTATCAACAAAATTGTGGTGAAAATTTTGTAACACAATTCTTTTAAAACTTTTTTAACTTTTTAAAACATTCTCCATAAAAATTGATCAAAATCAGTTGAACTGTTTTTGAGAAAATCGAAAAAATGCTTCTAATACACTTAAAATAAATTTGTACATAAAATCTATGAAGGGCGATCTTAGAGCTAAAATAGCAGATTTTCTCCGAAAATTCATGAAAAAACGGTCATAAATTTCATGAACGGGTGTTGTTTTTATGAATCTCCATTTATAAAAAAAATTTGTATGGACGAATTTCATTTAAAATCACTGATAATAGTTTTCATGATCTTATTCATACGAGCATGAACGGTTCATGCTCTAAGAATTGCACTTTTTTATGAAAAATATATAAAAATTAGGAATACAGTCCTTAGTTTTATGTATGGTTCTTATAAATCTGGATTTTTAGGTTGCATGTATCAATTCATGACTTTAATGTCTATTCCTATAATTTATGAATCATGAACCTGGATTTTTAAAGTCTTCATGTATCAATTTCATAAATTTAATGCATTTATTCCTAGGTTTTATGAATTTAAAATAAATGAAATCGGCAAGAACTGTTCATGAAAATTATGATCACTGGTCTTAGAGAAAGTTCTTCGATAAAATTTAGAAATATAGAATTCACAGTGTATTCAATGCTGTGAGTTTTATAAGCATCGGTAAGCATCGACCACAATTCGCATCTTAGTAGGGTACGACAGCATCTGACTGATGAGTCGAACTGTCGTAAATGGGCAAAACACAATCTTTGGACCGGAAATCACTCGAAATTATAAATTGACGTATGTATTTTGAAATTTCACTAGCTCATCAGACTTTGTAGGTAAGTCGGAAATTATTTTCATTTAATTTGCAGTTTTTCATTTGCAGCAAGTCCATATAGGTTAAAGTTATAAACCACTAACGAAGATTGAACAACTATAAGTTCTATGAATTGATCTCATAAATTTTATGAAAAATACATAAAAATAATGAACTATTCATACATATTTTGAAATAAATCATAAAATAAATGACTGCGATCATATGCTTTAGGTAAAATTTTCATAGCATACATGGACATATTCATAATTTGTATGTATAGTACCTACAGAAAATTCACTTTAAATGAAATTCATTCATATAACTTAAATATACAAACATTGGATTTATGGTCATCAGATACATAAATTTTATGAATAATTCATGAGCTGCATGACTCGTTCATACTCGTAGGAATCAATTCATACGACTATACCTAAATGGTATGAACACGATGTTTGGCTCAATTTTTAAGTATGTGTGCATTAAAAGTAAGAAATTTGTCATGAAAATCATGTATCTTTTTGGTTCAGTGTATAGAAGGTACCATTTATGTATATCTATTTTTTGGAAATTTATAATAATAAGATAAGATTTTCATTATTTGCTAAATTGTACGGCAGGTAAACTATACCTACCCTTATTTTTGGTCCTAAAAAAAAGAAAAAAAAAACTTTGTCGGGACACTGCCAAAAAAAAAATCGATACCAAGTTTAAAGAAAAACGACCCACCCGTTTAGGCTGCATTAAGAAAGGAGAGACAGACAGAATTGCTAGATCGTTTTTTTTACTTCGCTATCATACGTAATGTCAAGTTTGATCAAAATCTCAAATTGAAATTTTTGTACGAATCCATGACTTGCCATACCTATTTTCTTCAACCCGGAGATTACTTGCTATTCATGATACCGTGAAATAATTTGTTTCCTGAATTTTAGAAAGATATTCCTGTATATAGCAATAGTTTTCAGGAATCAGGAACCGACAAATAGACCCTTTTTTTGAATATGAAAAAATTATAGAAATATATCTATACCTATATAGTCGTTTTATAGCAAATGAAGAATGGCTGTATATCATTGGGGTCCTATTTTTATACTAACCTGTTTTGCCGGAATTTGGATTTTTTCATCAAAATCATGGAATTTTCGCCTCTTTATTAAAATAATTGACAAAAGAATAATGTTAATTTTCAAATAATATTAAGTACCAACTGTAAAGAGTATTCAAACATTTTTTGAAGCTCTTAAAAACTATTTTTAACCTGTTTAAAATAACAATAAATGTTCTTAATATTTAAATCTAAATTTGAAGTGAAAAATAAATAATTTTAACTTTTAATTTATCAATCTTCTATATGCTTATTTTCTTGCATTATGTTTATAGTAAATGTTTACAAACAGTCGTTTTGCTCTTGTGTTGCAGCAACAAATTATTTAATTACTACCCCATGCCTGAAACTATTTAGTCAATAGGCTCAGACAATAATAGATTTCAACTACAAACAATTTCCATTTAAAGATTTGCATGGTCTTATCCAAAAAGCTAAATTGGCTCTGTTCATTAAGATAATTCGTGTATCCCAACAAAGGCTACCTTACATCCATATATACATAATTTAACGAACAATATCTAATGGACGCATATTATAGAAGTACAGAAAGACTGATTTTCAACCATATTTTCACATTAAATCATTACAATTTTAATCGTTTCCGTTCTCGTTTATTAGATTGAAAATTATTTATTTTCAAGCCGTCTTCATCGGTTGTAAAGTAATTCTAAAGTCTTTATAACGAGAACGCAAACATTAAACTAAAAATAAATTAAAAAAAATAAAAACTCTTATCTGCAACAAATAAGAGTAGAGCCATAGCTTATATACAATCTGTAATAGTATACCAATACGTTTTATGTGTTTTCGATTGCTTTTTTTTCGTTTTATTATATTTTTTTTTTGAAAAGGGTATAAACCGACCATAATTTACCCAAGGATAGGAGCCACTAAAAAGAAACACATGCGGCACGAGTTAAAAATACAACATTTTTCTAAAAAAAAAAAAAAAAATATGTAATATCGGACCGCTTAGCTGATATGATTGCTTTCTTATTTTGTTTTTTTATTTTTTTTGTGTTTTGTTTTTTTTTTTTGAAAATCGTTATGTTATGTCCATGTCCCGCACTTGATGGTAAGAAAAACATTTCCTTCGGGAATATAATTTATGAGCCATTTATAGGGTTTCCAAGAGCATGGATGAACTATTTTCGTGGCATATCCGTATCGATACGTTGTTGTTCGTCGTAAAAAAAAATAAAAAGAATAGAAAAAAAAAATTGAGTGCAATATGTTCTCTTGATAAGGATGCACTTGGTTTTTGGATTATAAATAGTTTTTTTTTGTATATATGTATGTTCGAAAGAATATTCTATAAGCACTTTTCTTAATTAAAACGAACTGAAATAATATTATACCCTTAACACTGTAATTGTTTGCAATTAAGATATTTTATAATTACATTTTTAGCTTGTATAAGATTTAGACAAGGAAAAGAAATAAAAAGTGGTATTTATATTAACTTCAATCTCGGAATTATCAACCCTAACATTTGACAGTAAAAATATCAGTTGGAACCTAATTTCATTCAATGGGTCGCACGTACTTCCTCTTATGTTAGGGGCCAGTTATACCTTTCATTGAAACTCATCATTGAAAATTTTAATTTCTTTTTTTGAGACACTTTGAAAGCAAAATCAGTAAATATTTTGATGCCAGTAAAAAGCTGATAACTCAATTATTATTTCTAGTCAAAAAAATATTTCATTTTGGCAAAACCTTTCACATAAAATGAATTCTAAGATTTCAATGATCAATGGTAAGGTAGTTCAATCATTGAAATAAAGAAATTCATTTCACGTCTTAACTTGGGCCAAAACGAAAATTTTTTTTGACAAAAAATAATAATTAAGTCTGTAGCTTTATATTGGCATCAAAATAATTACTGATTTTGGTTTATAAGTGTCTCAAAACTTAAAATTTAAATTTTCAATGATGAGTTTCAATGAAAGCTATAACTGGCCCCTTATTAGGTATACAATCACGCTGTGGTCCTTAAGACTGAGCTCATCTGAATTAAAAAAAATTGTTATGATCTACTTTTCCAAAGCACATTTTTAATTTAGGTTAAAGTGTTATGTGAGAACCTATATAGCAACATGCAATACGAATTATAAATTAAAAATCAGAATAATTATAAATAAATTAATTTAACATCATTGTTTTTTTTTTAAATACATCTTAGGGCCAGTTTGTTCACAGCTGATCATCTTTAATCAAGGATTATTGCAAATGATTAATCATCGAGTGTGTATAATAATCAATTTTTTTTTAAGGAATCTATAAATTTAAATTGTTAATCATGAAAATCGCTAATCAACCGATTTTGGTTGATAAGCGCCATTTAGTTAAAAGCTGTGAAAGTTATGGTTCAGATTTAACCCACTGTGAACAAACTGGCCCTTAATTGATGAGAAAATATATTTTTTTTAATCGGAGGAGCGTTTTTTAAAAATATTAATTTTGTAGTAGATTTTTTTACTCATATGTAAATCTATACAAAAATTTAAACATTTTTAAAAATAAATACTGGTACATACGTCAATTTTAATACTTTATTAATGTGCTGTTAAAAATTAAAAATAAAACATCAAAAATGTTTTAAATCAAAACATTGTTATATTTCTGGATAATAAAATAAATAAAGTCGATAAAGCTGATAAAATGAAAGAGTCGAAAACAAACAGTCAAGTTTATGAATAATAATCAATATTTCGAAAAGGCAATATTTTGATTTAAAGTTATGGAATTTTCATTTTTTTTGCTAGATATTATGAGATATAAAGTTAAACTAAATTTTTATTTTATATAAGAGAGTGGTAAAACTGAGTTTGTAACTCGTCGAGAAAAACATTTATTACAAAAACATATTCTCCATATATGTAAAGCATTTCTAATCATCAATCTGTTTTAAAAAATAATTGTCCATGCTATAAAGGATGATCTTATAAGAAGAATGCCAGATTTGAAAAGGCAGTGTCAATAGGTGTGTTTCGTTGACCTTCTAATGTAAATATTAAGAAATGTTTCAACTAAGCCAACTTTCACCATGCAAATGCAAAAACAACAGCTAGTTAACATCACATTAAAACTATAGTAGTATATAACTTTTATGTGAACATTAACTTTCCAATGAATTTGCTTGTTATGTTTGGCATCTCTGCGTGATTTTCACGAATTATGTTCGGTGAGTATGGTAGTTTTGAACATACTTTGAAAAAGTAACTTTTACTGTGAATTATTTTAATTATTAATGCAAATAAAATTATTTTTATAAAAATTATCCTCCACAATTTTTAAATCATATAAGACAACATTTGAACAGAATGATATTTGTTTTGGTAAGTAACCAGTAAAATAATGTGAGTTACACGAACACAAAATATGCATAGGATCGGCATACAGATAGTCCCTATTTACACAGTCTCTAATGAGACCCTACTATAATTCACTTGTTGCTATTATTTATTGTTTCTATCTATGTATATCATTTAAAAAGAACAGCGAGTTTTAATTTTGAAGACTCATCATCAGAATGGTGCTGTTCAGTAACAACAATTCTTGGACCGAACAATGCATCATAAACGAATCAAATATTCTTCAGTAGATCAAGAAATTTGAAGATAGACACAAAAAGCCCTGGATGCTCCGAAGTGGCCAGAATAAAACTAGCTATATGTTCCTTACTATATATAGGATTAAATTGCGATGCAGCACATACAATCAGTCAGAATAACAAATAACTAATAGAATCAAATCCTACATAGATAATTAGTACATAATTATACTGATAAAAAAATTACAAAGTACAATAGACGCTCGACATGTGAACTCACATTTTTTTTCAATATTTAACAAGATTATGCCAGCAGCAATGCGTTTACAGCATTGTGGAATTGTTTTTTGAAAGATATATTTTATGAAACATTTACAAGAAAAAGCAGTGCAAATCAATTAAAAGTTGTGAAAAAAACAAACAGAATTAAGGATTATTTTTTTTTTAATTTCATTCTCATTTATAAAAAAACATAATAATTTGTACCGGGAGCTATGAAGTTTTTCATTTTTATGAAAAATAAAGTTTATTGTTAGTTATTTATAATATTATGAAATATTTATGTTTTTTTTTAACCAATTGAAATTATTTTACGCTTTAATAAATAAAAAAATGGAAAGCCTTTTTAATTTCTCTCACGAAATAGTGAACAATCTCGAAATAGTGAACAGGCCTGGTTTTAATTAGGTACTTCACTATAACAAGCGTCTATACTGTAAATGTTTACAAAAAAATGGTGTTTTTTTCAAATCCAGTATTCTTTTAGTCACCTTTTTCATCCAATAACGCAAGTTCTCGAAATTCGAGTGCCGTTACTAGCTAGATAGGTAAATTAGAATTTTTTTTTACTTCCATTTATTCTACATACAAGAGCGTCTTAAAGCATTTTTTTTCTAGTATGCGCTTAAGATCAATGAATAATAATATAGGTATATCAAAAGTTGCCTTGCTTAAATGAGGTAAATGAGCACTGGAAGCCTACAAGGCTCCAAATAAAGGCCACATTGAGAAAACCAGAGTGTAAGATGGGCATATTTTTATTTAATGGTGGTCATGAATTTTAACCTTGCTGAAATGAGGAAAGTAAATCCGTTACTAGCTCTGCAGTCTCCGTCTATAATATATTGCATATCAAATTTTTAAAACAGGTTTTTTTGGGTTTTTAAAATATTTTTTTTTTCTTTAAACTATTAAATTGGAAATTTGCGTTCACTTGTATTTTTTATTTTTTATTAAAAATATTTATATCATTTTATATAATACATGATATGGAAAATTTAATTCTTAATGCAGCGATGTTAGTCACTCCTTAGAATCGATATTCTATATCATCTACCCCTGAAAGTGTGCAAATTCGGGTTTTCACAATTTTCCGACATTTACAGTCAATGTTTCCAAAATCTAAACTATATCCATATAGTGTTTTTTTAAATAAAAAAAACGCATGTTTTTCGCTAAAAGAAGACTAAAAGTTTTCCGCAAAAATTAATTTGAAAGCTAATAATTATTTTTTTAAATAAAATAATATCCATAAAAGTTAATATTAATTATTTAGGTTGGTATATCGTCTTGTTTTAGCGAGAACTTAAATATTCAAAAAATCATTTGAGTTACATAATTGAAATTAGGTAAAAATTTTTGTCCGTTACCTTCAGAATTATTTTAGCAAGCTATGGCTATACAAGTTTTTGATTACGCCTAAAAGTGTCTGTCAAAATAAGGGATGTTGTCGGATCTCATTTCGCGTTACCACATTATTTAACAGAAAAAACATAGTTTTTTCAACTTTTTATTTTTGTTGCGTTCTTAAGAATAATAATAGCCGGTTTTTATTATCAGAATTGATCCATATGGATCATCAAACAACATACATAACAACAACAACTCATGAAACTGCTCTTTATCGGGTTCACGTTTCATGATCCGAAAACAGACTTCTGCCTCTCCTCACTGTGAGGCTATTTTATTTTCGCAGGATGATCCATATATGGATCATGAGCCATAATAAAAAACGGCTAATATGTACCTACCTATATTTAAAATTTTGTAGACTTTTGGCAATTTGTAAAAATTTAAATCATTTTTATTTATAAAACTAAACGTAAAGATAATATCAAACGACTACAATTAATAGTATATACAAAAGAATAAAAAATAAAAATTTACAATAGTTTTGAAATTTCTTAAATTTAAAATTAATACATTCCGATTTCCTTACACTCATCTTCTTCCCCCAGATTTCTCTCCACTGAAGAGAAAACCTTATTCGAGGAGAAACCCTCTAAACTGGCAATCCTGCACTTTACCCAATCTTATAGTCTTGGAAATCTATTCAATTTTGATTAAACGGATTATTTAAAAATTCGCAACATTATAAGTATAGAAGTTTCTCGAAATTCAGGAGGTTCTTTTGCTTATATGAAACTAGAACATATAATTATTCACCTGCTATATCAAATAGAATCTATAAGTAAGGTATATGGTACTATGTGAACATTCTTACTATGACCCAGTTAAGACCACACATAACATTCTATTAAACCACACACACTCAACAGACATCGCCATTAATCGCGTATCGAAATATCATTAGCGAATAAAAATTAGTTCCCATCTGGGTAACACAAGATCTGCCACAAGTTGCTGGGGACCAAAATGTGCACAAGCTCTCACAGTACCTATTCTGTGAAGCTATGCCATACTGCTACCTTATACCAGATCATTTATGGTATATTGTTTCCAAGTTGCCCACAATCCTCCTTACTCGCCCCTCCACAGCTCACATCCACATCAATTTAATGTCGATCATCATTATTGCACGCTTTGTGCATTAAACATGACATCGAGTCCGAACAAAAATCACTTCATCAATCTACTCGTAGTCTTACTCGTACTCGTACTCGTTCATTCATCACCATCATCATCATATAGCATCTCATCGGTTCTTCGTTGCAAGTTACAAGCAGTATTTATACTCGTATGTAATATCTTTCACCATATACAGTGTGACAAAATTCTAGCCGAAGACTTTGCATCTTTTTTTTTTTGTATGGCTCTATCGCGGTGGTTCCCATAGGTTTCCCGCCATAATCATCATCAACGTAATAATACAAGAGGCACAGTGCCGCGTATACCACGATCAATGGGCGTTATTCCCCCAAGGAGTCTACTTGGTGCGCCACAGTATTTTCCCCCCTGTTTTCAGTCATTTAACCATCAGGCTCCCACCAATTCACTAGAGCGATTAGTATAGTGCATCAACTTCACTCACTTCGGAAGCTTCTCCCAATTGCAGGGCACGACGACGATGATGAGGATGACGACGATGACGATGACGACGATGTGCAGCAGAGCACTTCTGTTATGGGAGCCGGAATCGGAGCCATTTGCGCCGTCATCGTCTCAAATGCAATTGGGATGCAATTGCTGTCGTAAGACCGTGCATCACCATCACATTGTGTAGCAATTTTCATGGGAAAATAATTCTCCTCCATGGGATAAGGAATATTATGTGAAGATGATGAGACTGATTTTTATTTGAATGTTTTTTTTTTTATCTGGCTTCAAAGTGAGTGGTGATGACAAAAAAAATACAGAAACAGAGGTCGAGGTGTAAGTCTAAGATGATGACAGTAAAAGATCATTTTTGATCAGCATGTTAATTAAATTTCCTTGGGTGCTTTATTGGCCAACTATACTGCCAAATTTGGTAATCGCCGTAATTCTATAGTGTAACAAATTGTGAAAAACGATTTGAGACCAGAGACCACAGACCAGAGGGCAACTGTTTAATTTCTTATACCAAGCCGTTCCTATAAGTCAATTTAAAAGATTTATAAAATGTCCATCACTGTCGTTAGTTCTTGATCTTGAGAACGAAAGTTAAATAAATAGCTAGATAAATACAAAAAAAAGAAATAAACATAATAAAATAAAATAATAAAAAATAAAATAAAATAAAATAAAGTAAAATAAAATAAAATAAAATAAAATAAAATAAAATAAAATAAAATAAAATAAAATAAAATAAAAAAGAAATAAATAAAATAAAGAAAAATTAAATACAATACAAAAAAATACAAGTAAAATAAAATAAAATTAAAAAAAATTGAACAAAAAAAATAAAATCAAGTAAAATAAAATAAAATAAAATAAAATAAAATAAAATAAAATAAAATAAAATAAAATAAAATAAAATAAAATAAAATAAAATAAAGTAAAGTAAAGTAAAGTAAAGTAAAATAAAATAAAATAAAATAAAATAAAATAAAATAAAATGAAATAAAATAAAATAAAAAAGAAATAAATAAAATAAAGAAAAATTAAATACAATACAAAAAAATACAAGTAAAATAAAATTAAATTAAAAAAATTGAACAACAAAAAAAAATAAAATCAAGTACCTAAAATAAAATAAAATAAAATAAAATAAAATAAAATAAAATAAAATAAAATAAAATAAAATAAAATAAAATAAAATAAAATAAAATAAAATAGGTACATAAAATAAAATCAAGTAAAATAAAATAAAAAAAAATAAAAAAAATTAAGAAAGATTAAATACAATACAAGAAAATACAAGTTAAATGAAATAAAATTAAAAAAAAAATTGAACAAAAAAAAAAATAAAATCAAGTAAAATAAAATAAAATAAAATAAAATAAAATAAAATAAAATAAAATATGGGGATGGGAGGAGAGACAAGAAATGGAAAGAATGCAGGAGAGGTACCTCAAATGGACACTAGGAGTAGAATGGCAAACTCCAGGATACATGGTGAGAGAGGAAACCAAAAGAGATAAGATAATGATAAGGGCAGGGAGAAGGGCATGGAATTATGAAGAGAAATTAAAAGGTGGGAAAGGAAGTGAAATAGCGAGGGAATGTTTAGAGGAGATGAACAAGAGAGAGAGGGAAGGAAGCGAGAGAGGATCCCGATGGGAACAAGGGAGAATGGGAAAGAGAGGAAGGGAAGTAAGAGAAGACAGTATGACAGGGAACGAGAGAGTAGAATGGGAAGACAGAAGAGAGCAGGAGAAGGAAAGACTGTTACTAATATTGGAATCCAGATATAATAGGTGGTATAAGGAAGTAATGACCAAGGGGATCCCACAATATTTGAAAGCGGGATGGAAGGCAGACAGAACAAGGAGAATAGCGAGAGTCAGGCTAGGGAATGAGGTGAGAGAAAGATGGTACTGGAAGCATGAAGAAGAAAGAATGTGCACAGTGTGTGAAGGTGAATCTGAGACGTGGGAACATGTGATAGAAAGATGCAGGTCAGATGGTGATGAAGGGATGTCAATAGGGGAAAAAATGAGGGATATAATGGACGAAGGAGGGAGGAGGGAGAATGGATAAAGGCCACTAGAGGTTGCGCGAGAAGGAGTAAGGAGGGTCGGATGGGAGACTTGTAACCCTTAGGGGAGGCAATACAACACAATACAATACAAATAAAATAATTAAAAATAAAACAAAATAAAATAAATTAAAATAAAAATGAAATAAAATAAAAAATGTAAAGTAAAATTAAATACAATACAAAAAAATACAAACAAAATTCAATAAAATAAAATAAGAAAATTATATTAAATTAAAAATTGCAAAATGCAATAAACACTTAAAGTCCCTTTCATCATACTATAATCTTTTTAATTTTGTTTTTATTTAGAAATGTTCAACGAACATATTATTATTAGTTCAAGACAAAAGCTTTCCTGCGCTTAAATCAAGGTCGGTAGAAAATAAAAATAGACACTCTTCCCTTATATTATTTTTAATGACCACAAAATATATGTTGGCTTTTGAAAAAATATGTCTTGAGAAATATTTTGTGCATCCAATGCACTTTCCTCTTATAAAAGCAATCAAATCATAAAAGTTAACCAAGCTATGAGATCCAAAATGTTTTTTTTTTCAGTTTTTTATTTAACCTATCCAAGATACAAGCCAACAAGATACAACAAATGTTGTAAATTGCGCACGCGCAGATAGCACAAGTAGTTTGCACTGCGCTTACTCAGTTATAGATGGACGACCGACAACGGGCAATCATTTTGGTATTGTGTTTTCTCGGCTTGGGTATAACTAAAGAAGTAGATATCCATGAATCCGCATGCAAGACCAAAATAAGAAACAACAACAACAAATTTCCCCCCAACTATATACTTATACATATACATTCAACAACAATAAAGCAATCGAGTCGCGCGTGCATCAAGCAAACCGTGGGAACCGCCTGCCTGCCACGGTCCCAAAACCATTTCAAGATTCTCCTGAACCACTTTGTGTGCACGAGAAGAAGTTACTGTGTGCGCGATATGTAATGTTAAATTTTTTTTCTTTTTATTTTTTCATTAAGATTTAATGCTGTGTGGATGAGAAGTCTACATTATAAATCCGTGATTGGGTCGCAGAAATATGCTTTAATGTTTTTAGGGTTTAAGAAATCAAACAACTAAACTGTTGGAAATAGGAAAAATGGCTCTTTCGTAATTTGATGCCAATTTCTGTCACATTTATTTTCTCTGCAAAATTAGTATTTTCAATAATTTCCTAACCTATTTCTTGCCTTCTTGATGAATTTTTTTTACAAATCAAATAACTTACTCTCTTAGGATTGTATAACGCAGATAAAAAATTGTATCTTATGGATGAGACCCGCATTTATTTGCGTTCGAGGGTTGTGGCATCAGCGTGATTAGTTGTCTTAAGATCCACACCACACAAAGGCTACTACTTATACTACTGGTGGGGTCGGGCCGGAGGGCGACTTGTAATAACTTCTGGGGGCCTGTATATACGGAAGGTGAAATATTTAAATTACACATCAGGGTCATTAAGCACGATGAATGTGAGAATGTCCATCAATAACATATACATACCTACATATGTACATACGACGCACGGTAGCATGGGTGCAGAAGAGGTGTTTGACGGGATATTAAATGGGATCTGCCAACATCTGGTCGGTATAATTTAAGTGATGTGAGGTTATATAATAAGCTAACGCCATTTATTTAAAGATCATGTCAAACCGATCTGGTAATTTTTTTTAAATACCAATAAAAATATTACGTAATATGAAATTTGGGTCAAACCTAAAGCAAAACTTTTTAAATACGTAATATTTAATTTTATAATATTAAAAATTATTAACAATTAGAATTTTTTTTTATTAATATATATGTATATATATACATAAACATTTATTTAATGTTTCCATATAAAAATGCTCTAAGATTACACAACTCAACAAAAGAAAAAAAATTCTTGTCCTAACATTAATTTTACGATTTTTATATTCACTATAATAATAAATAATATCAATATTCATTTAAAAGTTTGCTTTTGTAATAGTTATTACCAAAAACGTATTCATGATTTTTGCCTTTAAATTAGTGTATTAGCCCAGTAGGAATAAACATTTGACCTGGAAAAAATTTTACATGTTCACTTTTCTTTCACAGTTCGTTAGAGAGGTTATAAGGAGCATATGGGTAGTTTTTCGGGAAAATCGGACTGGAGCTTAAGCCGCCATCTTGGAATTTTCTTAAAAAATTGACTTGAAATAGAAAAAAAAAATATTTAAAAACAACGGCAACACTTACAGTGCCATGTAACATCTTTTTTAAAAGCCAGAAATTCATTCTTTAATTATGTTTTTAAATAAAATTAGTTTTTGTGAATATTTTTTAAAAATTTAATTTTCAAACTCAAAGTTTAAAAAAAACAAATGAAAAATTTGTAAATTAATTTTTTTTTTTTTTCAAAATTTTCCATTATTAAGTAGTATTTTTGTATAATAATAATTTTATTTCAATAATTAAATATACAAAAATAATTAAAAATCTATTAGTTTTAATTAAAAAAAATAAAAATTTAAATCATAGTTTTTTTTAGTGGCTATAGGTACAGCTTTATAAATTTAATACCCTTTTTTCAAAGACAAAATCCATGTTGACTTGTGTTATAGTTGAGTAAAAATAAGGTATATATAACAACACTGCTTTCGGTTTGAACACGTGAAAATACATGCGAAAGAAATGTCTCATCCTTGAGTTTTTTAAACTCAAGTAAGAGACACGAGTAAAGTCGAAGGTTGGATTCAAACCCGACCTGAGAATTGCTCTATCAGGACTCAGATCCGCGGATTCTTTAAAAAAAACTTGGTTTCCTATTCCAAATCAATTTTAAATTATTTCAATATGTGTGTTCCAGCAGGAAAAATCTTTATTTGAAAATTGTGATTTTTTTCCAATAGTGAAATATTTGAAAATAATTGGATATAAAATAAATTCAATGTAACCTTATAACTAACATGATCAGAAATGTACGTATGGAGCTAATGAATATTAATTAAATTCTTAAGCATTTAGCTTATTTTCTAATCAAACAAAAAAGAATCAGTGAATTAAAAAAAAAAACACTAATTCTTTGACAGCTCAGGCTCTGCTCTAAAATACAAAAAAAAAAGGACCTGTAATCAAGATGAATGTATACAATTCATATATATTATTACGTCATGAGCCCACATCATTAAAAAAAGTAAACTTTCTCAAAATTATAACTTGACCCACCTTTATAATCCATATAAGGAACCTTTAACTCCTCCTTTGTATTTTTTTTTTTTTTTTTGGTTTAAGTAAACTTACTTTGCGGCCCAACTGTATATACAGAAGTACATATTCCCCCACATGTTGCAAGTTGTTTTACCTACCACATATATCGTTACAAACACGTACAAGCGACGACGGCCGACCTGAATCTCAACGACCCCAAAAGTGCACCTGTTTCACATTCCCACGGTAGTGCTGGGGAGCTGTCACGCCATCCGTTGGCATTACCGGCAACAAGTTGATGTGTGCGCGATCGTTTGCGTGATATGTGCGCGCGCACAGTTACACTATATCTGAAGTTGAAGCCGAAGCCCCCACTCACCTTCACCACTCGCATGAAAACATATAACATACTTGTATTGTGAGGAGGGGAGGCGCGCACGAGTTGGAACGCATGCGATGTTAGGTCGCATATGAGCATGAGCAGATCACGTATGTTTGTCCGAGACCCCAACCAGAGTATCTATGGTTATCCCCTCAACAACGCGATGGTGATCATTGTGGTGATCATTGACGTACATTATACGGCCACAGAATGGCAAATTGGTTGCGCATATAGTGTGTCTACGTCTGGGGTATACTTCTCGTCTGTCGCAATGCCCTCGTTGTGACGCGAACAAAATCAGACTCTTAGCCGCAATGGTAGAGCAGTATTTTTATCGGTATTTGGTAAAAATTGGTATTCAGTGTTTGTGTATATGGGGCTCCATCAACAGTCAAGGAAAATTAAACAAAAAGAAGGCAAAATTTCGAAAAAATTCGAGCAAGGCAGAATTTTTGGGGAACGCTTTACTTTAATGTCACATTTCCTAAAAAAGTATCCTAACTTTTGATTTTGGGGTGTGAAAGTTTTAAGAACAGAATTTAATAGGAGAAACAGATGCACATTATGAATTTCAAAATATTATTACAATGGGAAAGTAAAAAAGGAGCATTTCTGCACATTCGTGTTTTGCGGCCAAAGAAAGAATCTCTGTACTTCATAGAACGTACGAAGTTCATGCCATTTTATCAAGTCAACAGATTATTTCTTTAGCCTCACAAGACGAACGTGAAATGTTTTTATACCTACTATTTTTTCCTTCCCATGTTAATATTTATAAATATAAACCAATGTGCTGTACATCTTTATCTTCTATTAAATTCAATCCCCTTTTCAAAACTCACGCACTGTGTGGGTGAGCGTAAAGCCAAAGGTGAACTGATTGGGATTCCTAGAAGCGCAAGTTCTATTCTATATGGTAGGTACAGTTATTTTAAGGGAATATAGCTCTTTCAATGGAACACTGTTTTGTAAAAGTATAGCGATAAAATAAGGATGTAACAAGAGACATTACAACGAGATGCTCGAGAGACGTAAATGTTTCGTTTAAAGTTCTATCAACTTTTATTTAAAAAAACTCTTTTCTTAATACCTTATTCAAACTTTAACAATTAATAGTTTGCTTTAAAATAACTTGTATACGGAGCTCTTAATCAAAATTAGTTCGTTTGAGAAACTTTAGTATTTGGAGTACTTTTTTATCGGTTAAATTGTTCTCTTCTATATCTGGTGACACTTTAGATAAACCTTTATCTATGGTGCCCAAGTGCATCTCATTTACCTAGTACGTGGTTAAGTTTCTCCTCACGAGCGTTGCGTTCAATAATATTATATTCGTGGTTAAATTAACATAGAAGGTACTAATTTGATAAAAATTGTAGTTGATTTAATAAAATTTCATTTTGTATGAACATGAAATAATAAAAATTCTATATATTATATCTACTACTCAGCCAAGTAGAAGACTAATGCAATATTTGATTGGACAATGGACATGTTGAGTTATTGATTCAAAATATCTTTTAACGGCCTTTAAAAATAAATAAACAAATTAGGTGGCGCGACAGCTCATGTAGAACCAGGCCCTGGTGACTTTTTTATGACAAGAGATACTCTTGGAGGATTTGTCAATTCCTCACAAGAGGCAGTAACCACTGAAAAACAACCCAAGACCTTCGGCGTAACAGTCCTACAGACTAAACATTAGCCGTGGGCGATGGTTTAGTCCACAAAAAATGGCGTTTCGTCCCGGTGCGATCTTAGACGCATCAATTGACTAGTGAAGGCTTTGTCAATATGAAATTATGTTTCATATTATCATCTTACAAAGATTTCATGACGAATATTTAGTGTGAATTATATGTATATCCAACAAGATTATAATTTCCAATCATTAAAGCTGAAGGTTTTCTTACGGCAGAAATTCTTAAAATGTTCCCTCGTAAAGGATTAATAAACCTCCTTTATAATAATTGCCACTTTAAGGCTTATAAGTATGTCCCGAGCCAATGGAAAGTTGCGGAAATTATAATGGTTATGAAACCAAGTAAGCTATCGCATGAAAAGAAATCATGTGGACACGTTTCGCTTCGTATCTAAAGTTTTTAAAAGAATAATATTACTACTGCGACTACATTTAATAGTAGAAGAAAGACGCTTAATACTTGAACACCCGTTCGGTTTTAGAAGGAAGCCGTCGACAATTGACCAAATGTCTAGGATCACTGAAGCCATCGATTATTAGCTTTTGAAGAAACAAAATTTGCTCAGCAGTCTTCTTAGACTGCAAGCCTTTTACAAGGTGTAACACGAAGACCTCTAATTCAAATTAAAGCAAGTTATGCCTAATGGACTTTATACGGTTTTTAAAGAACATCTGGAGAATAGACACTTTCGTGTGAGACATGGAAATAAGTATTCCACGGGGGTACCACAAGGCAGTGTTCTAGGTTCAATGTTTTTACCTTTTATTTACACACAATATACCTCTAACAAAAGGCACTATTGTATCCACGTTTGTTGACGACACTAGTAGTGGGGAAAACAATCAACGAAGCTAAAGTCGAATTACAAAACGCACTTAATAATGTCAAAGAATAAAAAAAACTTGGCGGATAGCGCTCAACGAATTTAAATCAGTTCACTTGGACTTTACGTATAAAAAAATCGATAGATAACCTGTATTTACATTTGAGGCATAGTATGTCGGAATGACTCTATATAGACTCGAAATTAAAATGGAAGCCGCTTGTAAAATCGAAAGAAAGAATGTTTAAACTTGGAGAAATATACTGGTACAATACTCGGAAAACATTCTAAGCTTAATAAAGGAACAAGCTGATTTTATAGGTATTCAAGACTTACTAGGCTTTTGGTATACAACTCTGAGGTACCTTAGTTTTTTAAATATCTTACCAACTTTTGAAAATAATTTGTTAAGAAAATTTTGTAATGCGCCGCGCTGTGGTATATTAGAAACGAAGATCTACACAGGCACAGTACTTAAATCTAAGGTAATATATTGAGCAGGTTGTCAAAGTTGAAAATGTCAAAAAATTAAAAATGGCTGTTCGAGTGCCCACAGAAACTCAACGCGCATCATTAGTAACAACAACAAAATATTGAAATTAGACAAGGAAAGGGGGATTGGATCCACCATTTTACCACCATAATATCTCGATTTTGACACATGCGCAGAACTGAACAAAAATGAAAACGCTATAATGATATTACCTTTAATAAGTGTACAGTGCTACACAGAGATCTCGGGATCCCCATCGGCCATTGGTACGAAATGAAATAAAAACTTTTGAGGCATTTAAATCACGCTTATAGTACGATTATCGAAATTCTTAACGAGACAAATTTAATACCACGGTTGCGAAGGACTAAACCTTCTGTGTTAGTGTGGTAAACAGAAAACCACTTTAAAAATTGCGGTACACGCAGTAACTATAACCCTGAAATTACCTGCAACACGTTAAAAATAAATTGCTAAATAAGTTTCAACTTTGAAGTTAGTTGCAATCGGAAGCAGGAGGTGGTTTAATTGAAGTACGCATCTCAAACCCCTATAAATTATGATCACGCGTTTTTGGTTCCTCATAGAGGCTTTTGAAGGCTTTAACAACTTTATTATAGGAAAATAAAAATTTTATCAAATTCATGCGATTTTAAATCTGCATCTTGCCCTGACCTAACTGTTTTTTATAATTGTTTACCCAATGAAATTAACCTGATCTTGGGTGAACTTAGTGCTGTACAGTTAAAACTACGCTTCTTCTTCATTATTAAAATTAAAATTTATAGTTAAAAAAACCGAATGCATGATCGATTATTTAACTAAGGCCCGATCTATAAATGCCAATGCAACCCTGTTTTTATTCTTTGACATTGTAATTCGCTGAATGTTTCTTTTAAAGTTCTGACTCGACTTGACCATGCCATACCAAGCTGTATGGCTATCGTGCCGGACGGTGGTGTGGAGAGTATCGATTAAAGATAATCGCACTTGGGTTCTTGCTAATGGCATGCTTCTGGCATTCTGCCGCAGCCGCAGAGGGAAGGATTTGCTGTTTGTTTGAATGATGGTGACACAATGACATGGGACCGTATCGTGTGTATAGTAAAGTGTACTGTATATATATGGGCATTTTATGAATGCTCATCATTTCAGTTCTTGGTAATGCCGCGTCCCTATAGATTGTCATCAAGGCTGTTGCTGATGTCTAACGAGGATGGTGTGATGAATGAATGAGTCTGAATAACTGCGTGAAATTTTTTATTTTACAACCATGATATTGTGTTTTATTGTTTTTGTTTATTTATTTAATTTTTTTTGCTTAAGCAATATATTGTGCTTCCTGTTTAAAATGGTCCTATGTTTACATTTTTTATTGATAAGTATATAAAATTGGGAGAGACGCAAATTAAAGATAATCCTTAAAAAAAAAATAATTAACTTTTTTCTTAAGAATATCTGTCCTTAAGAGTTGAGTATGAACACATTATACATGTCATTTCATCATTTGCATTTTTAAGAATATTTTTGTGTTGATATATTGTTAAGTTGATGAAGTGTTAGAAAGATCATTGTTGCATTACATGAGTCTAGGAAGCTTCACCGTTTTATGGAGTCTATACCTGGAATGCATTTTTAAAGTTGGGGATGAACTAAGAGATGTTAAATTAAAAATACCTACTGAAATTCTTTTGCAGAATGATTTGCAAACAATAACATATTGACTATTAAATTGACGTTTGAAGGCTTTATTTTACAAAACCCATATAAATTCATTAAAAATTTGAAAGCTAATTAAAATTTTCTTTTTGAATTTTTCAACCATAAAGACTCGGAATTCGATATTTAATAAAAATTCATGAGCTTAGATTCATTCAAATTATTAGTATTATCTTGCAGAAGTAAGCAATTACTAAAAGATTCCATACTTTGCATATCATCTTACGTATATAAAAGATTCATCATCAAGAGCTAAAATAAAAAGTAGTGGTCCTTAACGACTTCCCTGAGGAACCCCCGATTTGACAATGAACGAAGCTGAGAAAGAGTATAACCTGCTATAAGAAAAAAACTATCACACACTAACACTCCATATGTTCAAAAAATTTGGGAATACATGTATAAGATTTTTTAGACATTGACCTATGATTGGTTTTATCTGATTTTCAATAAATGTTTGTCTGCATTTTATAACTTGAAACTAAGAAATAATTAAATAAATTTACTGGTGCGACAGAAAAAGGGTCTTGTGATTTACAGTTCTCATCCATTAATGTGTGGAAAAAATACTTTCGGAAGAACTGTCAAATGGGAGGCATAGGGTTGGATTGGATAGCAAGATCTCGGTGTGACAGTCCTTCGCACTTACCATTATACTATTTAACTTATGGATAGCCCAAAATTATTATAGACGAATAGAAATGTTTATTTTTAATAAAGCTGATAATCCAAAATTAGGTAATGTGCAGTGTTACCAGATGTTAAAAAAATCTAATAAATAAGGATGTTGCAAAAAAATGTTATACACATTTTTAATCATTATGGTAATATAGGGTAATTCGAATAAGATCCGATAAAAAGCTAGAATGTTAAGGTTGGGTCGAGATAAGAAAAAACTCGTGTATGGGAGTCTATTTTTCCCAGTTTAGGCAGAAGTTTCAATTTACTAAAAACATTAATAAGCTACAGTTGAGACTTATAGAGCTAACACAAAAATATTTTCATATTTTCATTTATCGTCTCTAGAGTTTTGAAAATCTAATTTGTTCATGTAATTTTTTTTATCTACCATTCGTTGATTATGAGGGTCTAAACTTGCTTGTAGTTATTTCTTTTTAAGTTTCATGGTCAAAAAAGCTTTAATAAAAAAAAATAAAAAAATAATGAGGAACATCGCCCCTAGAGATACGTATGTTCTACACAGAGCAATTTTTTTTTATAAAACATTTATTGTGGTCTATCTGCACTTCTAAAAAAACTATTACTTTAAAAATTAAGAAACTCTGTTAAAAAAAATAAAACGAGATTCAATTCAAAAAAACTAATGGATATCGCCCCTCGAAAAACTTTCCCCCAACATTTTGGTGCTTAAAATTTTCCAATACCATTGATATTTATCGAGATGCATGGAACTTACAGTTTAAACTGAAAAATTGTAAAAAATGTAAAAAACATAAATAGATTAAAAAACCTCTGAAATTGTTTTGACACCAATGCGATCAGGGCGGTTTTTTTTAAATCGCTTTTTATATGTATATAACATTTTGAAAAAATTAACCTTATTATTGCGGAGTTACAAAATTTATAAAAAATAAATATCATCTACCCATTTTCGAAATATGGAATTTTCAAAAAATAATTTTGAAATTTTTTTTAAATAAATATTTTTATTTTTTTTTTTTTGAAAATGTTGGTATGCAATATTATTAGATGAAGCTTTTTTGCATAAAAATTCATTAAAATCAGTTCAACTAATAATAAGAGATATAAAAATATAGTAGATCGTATAGATATAAGTTAAAACAAAAATGTTTATCAAAATCGTAGGAGCCGTTTTTGAGAAAAATGAGATTTTATTACCGGTTTTTAAATATTTGTATGGGAGTTACCGTTATAATAATGTTAAAAAACTCCTGGATGCCAAGTTTAATAAAAATTGACCGAGTAGTTTTCGAATTATTAAGTTCTCAAAAAAATGTTGAAACTTTTTTTTAAAAATCCAAAAAAATGTTTGTTGAAAATTTTGGAATACTTACAACACTTTTAAAAACTTTTCAAACATTCTCCATGAAAAAAATTGATCAATATCAGTTGAACTGTTTTTAAGAAAATCGAAAATCATAAAAATGGTTCTATGAAAGGAACCACTTTCAACCATTTTTCCTAATTTTTTTTTTATAAAATGGTTGCCTTTTTGTTAAAAAAAATTACTCAATTTAAAGTCGTGGGCACGTTTTTGAAAAAAAATAAGATTTTCATTTTTTGCTAAAAAAATTTGAACGCAGGTACCGCTATTTTTGGTCTTAAAAAAAAATTAAAACAACGGAAGGGGGAATGTCCAAAAAACGCTAGGTACCATTTTTGAAGAAAATCGACCAACCTGTTAAGACCGAAAGGGCAGACGGACAGAATTGCGAGACCCACTATTTCGACTTCGCTGATCGTAATGTCAACTTTGATCAAAATCCCGTGTTCGATTTTTTTTTACGAATCCATAACTTGCCATATCGCAAGTAAAAATATAATATACAGTGAAAGCTCTAATAAGCGGACACTCATGGTCCCCCAATTTTTGTCCGGTTATGTGAACTGTCCGGTTAAAAGAAAGATATTGCAAAACTTTTGTTTTTAACTTCATACTAAATTTGTATTAATAAAAATCGACATCACTTAAGATATTAAAATTTAAGAGGTTTCTGGCTCTTTAAAACCATTCCATGTGCACATGCGTGGCCAATTTTGTAACCATCAATTCTGAGAAACGTTTTTTTCTGAGTTATATTGGATCCACCTTGCCATTTTCCAATATCTTCTGGTGTTTTTCCAATATTTAATCTAAAAAACATATCTATTCAGTAAACTTTGCAAGATAAGATCTTTTATGTCGTGGCTGACAAAAATAAAAAACCCATTTGACGAAGTGCGAACTTCCTTCGGTATCAAAAATTAATAGCAGAAAGAAAGGAAATGACATGTGCAATAAAGGGACACGATGAAAGGGGACCATACACTTATAGTTACGCGGGAAATCCCCTAATAACCTTTCAACATAACATCGCTCTGTCCGGTTATTAGAGCTAGGCGTCCGGTTATCGGAGATTTTCTTTGGATTTGCTTACGTATTCGAAATAAAACAGAAACTATACTGGGAACGGACCTTCTGTTTCTTTTTCTGTTTCATTTGTTGATACAAAATAATCCCTAAATAAATCAATGTGCCCGCATATGGGAGGTTTTCTATCTAAAATGAGCAAGAAAAAGTGTCCGCGTCCGTTTATAAGAGTGTCCGTTTAAGGGAATTGTCCACTTATTGGAGCTGTCCGCAAGTAGAGCTTTCACTGTAATATGAATTATTGAATCATATTTTAAGTGTGGTTCTTAATGCAAGTTCAGAAAGGCATTAAGTCCCACGGTTGACAACCATAAGTTGTATTTCATAATTATTGTTATGCCCCATCATGAATTTTCTTATCTCAGAAATTCAATTGTTGTTAAAAATCACCTTATGAAAATATATACATAGGTACCCCGTTGTTAGTTAATTCTATGAATTTATAGTTTATAAGAACACAATAGGTAACATCGATTAATGCATCGGATTCCGAAAATAAAAATCGATTTCAGGAGAACGTAGAGCAGTGTCATTACTCATTAAATTTATATATTTTTTTTTATATTATTGGAAGTGAATATCCTATTATATTTAAATCCTTTGAAAATTACATCCTTGCATCCTTTTAACCTTTCGCATATATTTGCCTGTCAATCCATCACTTACTTATATACATAATGCCAAGCCATCGAAAAATGTGCTAAACCGGTAGTTGAAGTAATATAGTGATCCCCACTATATTACGCTTACCCTCTCCATGCATTTATGAGAAAAACGTTGAAAACCTCCATGCTTATAGATTTGTTTGTGTGTATGTGTGTGAGCGGGTTTTTGTACAGATAGCCGAAGTATCTATGCCTTGGGGGTTTTCAATATAGACACACATATATAAGCCACCAAAACCTTTGAAAAATTTGTGTGGGCGGGTGTCAAGATAAATGAAGAATTTTTATAGACGATTCCCATCACGTAAAATAATTTTAGATCGATTTTTTTTATAATATATCCTCTTTCATCTTAGTGCAGGAGAAGTAGATTTTTGGTTCTTAATACCTATACTCATCGCGACGCGCACTATATAAGTGAATTTTCTTCAGATTTACATTTACTTGCAGGTTGAGGATATTCTGCTTGAAAGAAAATTGTAAGTTCATGCGATGTTCAGTTCAGATTGATGAATTAACGACAATTTTGTGAAATCTTTTAAATTTTCTTTGTCAAATGACGGTGTTATGTTATGTGGTGACATTGAATTTCAATTGAAAAATATTGGGAACATATGATAAATATTTCAACTATTCAATGAGATAAAAATATTAGGTAATTTAAGAGTTAACTTTTGGATGAAAATATTTCTTAATGTATTTCGATTGGATCCATTATTGCACCAGCTTGCTTAATAAGAAATATTTTTGACTCACGAAAAAATCATAAATATCCGGCTTATCATGAGTCACGTTTCATCCAACAAATTTTTGTTATTTGTATAATTTAAGGTGCCTCAAAGTTTCTAAGGTAAACAGTCAATGAGACTCACCAATCCGGACTTAATTTTCTCAAACTAAACAGTGTCTAAGGTATTCTTCCTTGAACGCTATAACCTTACCGTCGCTTCGTGGAGTCGTTCAAACTGAATGACTTCGGAGGTCAAGCCAATTGGCATCACAAAATCTAGAAATAACGTGACCTGAAAACTTGGCGAAAATAAACCGAAATTGAGGTTGGGGATCCAAATATCTCATACACATATTTGAAATTAAATAAAATATATACCTTATCTACCATTTCAAAGGCCACTAAATTGACATAAAAGACAGCTTGTTTCAGTTATTGTTTTTTTGAATCAATATTTTAAGATTTTTTTTTAAGGCCGCATTGATTTCAAGCAACTCATACGTGGTACATATTTCAACTTAAAAATAGGTTTTTAAAAATTCCACAAAAATGGTTCTAAAAATCTATACGACTTTGAAAAAAAAATTTCATAATTCTTAAAAATAACAATTGTGTGGCCAATTATTACTAAAGCTAGTTGACCTTTTATGACGATTTGGTGAGCTTTCAAATGATCTATATTTTTTTTGCGAATATCCCGAAAATGAGCTGGTAAAATCTCCAGTGACCTGTAAATTTAAGGCGCAGGGACTTAAGGCCCAGGGACATAAAGCCCAAATTTTATTTTTGGGGCTTATGTCACACTTGAGTGGGAAAAAATTAAATTTGGGCTTTATGTCCCTGGGCCTTATGTCCCTGCACCTAAATTTAAACCATTGATTTTATAATTTTCTATAAATGACCAATATCTTCCGGATCTTAACACGTCCTGATATAATATTCAAAAAAGAAAATACTTCATCTAAAAGCTTACTTAATTCTCATAAAAGGTATTACTTTCAGTAATTTACCACATATTTTTTATGAATTATTTAAGTTTTTTTTTCAAAGTCAAGGCTTTTCAATTTTTTTTGTTTTTGGCTTTTTGCCGGTAAAACCCCTCCTGCTTTTACCTTAAACTTCGATTAGGCTAGGGTTTCAATCACACACACTCCGCACCGTGCCTTAACTACGAATAGGGCTATAGGGAATTTATCCCACACTCCTCACCGTGCCATCATAATTCGCATTATAATATGTTTGTTTCTCTCTGAGAAAATTCTAAATGAGAAAAATATATATAATTTTTTAAAGTTTATAAATAGTACTCTGTTCTCTTTTGAACGAATCTCATTGGAAAAGCGCATTCTCATAGTAAGATTTAGCCGAAGTGAGAGCCTCCCATAACAATCTAGTAGTATTCTTCAAGATTACTTTTAGATCCTTTACGTCTAGTTAAGCTCTTGGAGCATATTATGAAAGGAAAAATGTTACTTGGGGTGTGTTTTATCACATCCGGACCGAAAATAAAACCCAGTCTCTTCAAATGTTATTAATTGCCAGGGAAATTGTTCACTTATAAAAATGATTATGGCTAGCATAATTTGCTCTTTAATTAACGAAACGTCCTATTTTGTGATAAATCAAATCATATTGAAAATGGTAAACCTTATAATCTGAAAAGATCCAAAGTTGCATGACATTCAATTTTGACAGCTTTTCTAATTCACACGTTACAATGTTTTGTCACTTCTTAGTCAACCACATTAACCCATTTTCATTATCTATTTTTGAAAGCAGTCAAACTTTCAAGAAAGATGGTTTTTTTTTACTCCAAAAATCATTTTTAGACGCAAATTGAAAGTGTCCATGTCCACTAGTTATAAAGTTTATAATATTCCAATTGTTGGTAATATTATTATTTACAAAGATTCGCACATGATATAAGTTTGAGTTGTGTCAAAACTATATGTCAATAATTTAATATATTTCCAAATGTTTAATAGAGTTTTCGATTGGTCGCCCAGAAGCCTTCTGAACCCCAAAAAATGACAGTTCTTCTTCTCGATAGAAGAGAAAGTGCATATGGATTTGAAATTAAAATCGAAATACAGAAGCTATTATACTTCAGAATAGTTAAAAGCGTCCGATTAGCATTTATCTACCAGATTACCAATAAAAAACGCCATAACTATTTCACTTTTTATTTTACTTCAATTTGTTTAAATCATTGGCAGTGATCCAAAGTATTTTAAAGCAATTTTATGACACTACTGAATACGACGCAAAGCTACAAACTCACTCCGTCTCATAGAACGTTTATATATACAATGCCATCGAATTATAACCCCGCGAAGAATAACTCATTTAGACTTTTCATTCAACTCTTCAAAATGTACCGAAAATGTATTGTATAGGTATTAGGTAATTGCAATGTAGGGCTGCCAATTGCTATGTTTTTTTTTGTCAAAAACTATATTATTTAACACATGGACTTTATTTTTTGAGGTAATTTTTTTTGTAAAAACGACAAAGTGCGAATGTATTTTAAATTACAAGGAATACAATTATTCTGAAAGTTTGTATTTTAAATATCATGACATTGGGAGTGTTTAATGTTAAACTAGAGATCTAGGATTAATAATTCTAGGATTACGAAAATATACGATATTTATCTATCGATTTAGTTGTTTCCTCTATGAATTCTGACTGAGTGACCGAAAAGTGTTGCCATTTAATCAATATAAACGAAGAGCCAGTGACAAAAATAGTGACGACATATTTTAATATCGAACATTTTAAGCCTTTTTGTAATTTCTTAATGCCTGATAATGGTAGTAGATACCAATCAAGAATTTTGGAAAGCCGATAAATGTAGGGGCCACGGACCCCCAAAGGAGCAAAAACAAAGTAACGTCATTTAATTACGAATAATTTAAGAATTTTTGTACTTTATTAATGCTTGGAAGTTTGTCAAACGCATGGTGCCACGGGAAGGGGAGGGGGGCATAGGTCCCTAGGACCATCCAAGCAGCAGAAAAAAACACATAAGTTACGTCAATTGATTAAAAAATTTAAATAAATTAAAAAAAGTTACGATATTTTTATAAAGCAATATTTTTGATAGACGATTATAAATATGGAAGTCTGTTTAGTTCCAGCTGGAGGGTGTGGAGCACAAGGAAATTTTTCGATGTACGTAACTATATTAGTCGCTGCTCTTAGAATATCTACCTGGAATGATTTCCAGGTAGATATTCTAAGTTACCTTGCCACAATAACACCAGTGCAGAGATAAAGTGAACAAAAACTCTAACCCATTTCTTCGGACTAATCTGCATCTATAGACATATTAAGCCCTTTCAATGACGTTAATCATAACTCACAGCATAAATTTTTCAAAGTGGTATGGAAACCTATGGTGTTAAAAATAAAGCTGTCAAAAATCTCATATATAAACACAAATTTTTATATCCTTTATTTTTAGTTTTATTTCATACTTAAAATAGAGGATATTTAAATCCTTAAATCCACCTGGGTGGCAACTCTTATATAGCGGTTGCATTTTAAAACTCACCTCACGCGCTGAATAATCATTTTAAACTTCACCCTTAATTGCTGCGATATTGGCAGTCTTTATCATCCATATAGCCAAGGCATGCGAAGAAGAGTGTTACAGAGAGCTTAATGGTAAAGCGTAAGCCTTTCGCATGCAAAATAGATCCTGCCATTTTGTCCCTGTATAGATACGAGTATATATGTAAATCGTATGAACAGTAGAAGACTTCAGATGACTGACAAGTGTCCCTGTTGGCAATAAATACAAAAAGAAACGCGGCAAAAAAAAAAATAAAACAACTGCGGAACCTTTGATGACTATAATTGTGAATGTGTGTATGGCATGGCATTTTAAATTTTTTTTAAATAAACAAAATACACTCCTTTAAGGGAAAACGTTTTGTGTTCTAGAAGAACTTAAGAAGGTTTAAGCTTTAACGAAGATTTGAATACTTTTCTTTATATAGCTTTAATTCTCTGCCATCAACCAATAATAATTTATTTCAGCAAAAACTTTTCATGTGATGTGATGTGTTGTTGGTAGAATTTCAACATAAAAATACATATATAACGATGAAGAAAGACATTTTATTTTATTTTGACACGAAACAAAATAAATGACGAGGGAAAGTTCATATAAACTTTTGTGTAAGTTCATACAACGTCGTTGTTGTTGATGCTCATATCGTTATAATATTTTCATTATTTTTTTTTTTTGTTTCATCATTTGTATGAATTCTACTATACTGACATGTCCTTGAAAAGGGATGAAACTAATCTGTTGACATAATTTCATGTCAATTCCTTTTGGAAATTTATATGCGCTCTTTCCTGGCTTTTCTCAATACATATTTGACTTTTTGTTGCTTGTTGAAGTTTCAGAAGTCTCTCATACCTAAGTCTTATCCTTTGGAATCCATATAAAGTCTTATATAAGTACATTTTGTACAATACAAACGATATATTTAAGCTATGCGAAAGTTTCTTTTGGTATAGATTTAGATTCACTGTAAGATTCCTATGGGAAAGAAAAATTCTAAAAGTTTATGAATATTAAATTAGCTGCTAACTTTATACTTGACTCGAAGTATATAGAGGTACGATGTTGAAATAAGACATGAGATTTGTTTTGTGGAGAGATTACATTTGGCTGATCTACTGCAAAAATGAAATGTGAAAATGAAAGTCTTTTGCAGTGAAAAGTGATTGTGCTAATGCTTTAAATTTTAACTTTGAGAAGCAAAGTAAGAAAAGTTAAATGTGTGGTTAAAGGATTTAGAGACGATTTTTTTTATCAATATCACTAAAAGTACTTTTCAAACTTTTAATGAATTTGAGATGAGATTGAAGCATATATGATTTTCGAATATGAAAGCCATGATTCAATAAGGAAATTAATTATCAAATTAATTGTTAAAAATATTTAATTTTATTCTATTGAAGGATGTACCTTTAGTTAAGCAACTCTTTTAATAAAAAAAAACAACTCTTAATTATCTAATTAGCAAATAAATTACAGTGTTGGTAAAAATTTAACTCTTATTTATAAAAAAATAAGCTGCTAGTTCTAGTTTAGTACCAAATTTTTACAAAAATCTACTACAATCAACAAGAACTCTGTTGTCACAGCGAAGAGTAGTAATTAGTCCATTCCTACACTCGCCCCTATACAAAATGTGAACTTTTGCACACAAAAATTCTCACGTAACTAATATTACTGTCATTTTAGCTTGTAAATAGTGTTGTTAAAGTTTTATTAAAGGTTAGATTTTTATAGGATGGCAGTATTTTCAGTTGAATTTCAATCCGCGAATAAAATGAATTTCCGGATAAAATTATCTAAAACAATCGAAAAACCCGTCACAAAAAAATTAATAAGACATTTTAACAAGTAAAGTGCTATAACCAGCCACCCAGTAGCTCATCGATATGGGATGGGTTCAGCAAACTGTGCCTTTAATTAACCGAATTCGATTAATAAAAAAAATAAGATGTGTAAACATACGTGTTGAAAAAGAATTAAGACCTTCGGGAGTTTTTGCCTTTTTAAACTACATATATCAATAGTTTTTATAGATGTGGCAGTGGGTTCGAGGGTTCCAAGAATTTTAGCTCCCTTTTTGGGCCCTCTGCAGTTCCGCTCACGCCTCACGCAACTTCGTTGCCCTGCCAAGGGTATGTTCAGTCGCCAGGCATAGGCGCATTTATCAGCATGCAGTTTTCTGTGAATTTAAACCCACAAGAAAAAGTACTTGAAACCCACATAGCTTTTGAATCAATTTCCGGGTATTATTAACTTCCCATTGGAAATTATTGTAATTAGTCCGATTTATCAAATCAAAGTTTCAAGGTCCCAAGAATCCGAAAACTTCTTTTTAGAGAGATGTCTGTATATGTGTGTCATTTACCGCATCCAAAGAACGAATAAAGATATCGACTTCAAATAAATTTTATTTTACAGATAATAATGTCACAAAGGCAAAAAAGGTTTTCAAAAAAAATCAGTAAGCGAATTTCTTACAACAGGGATTTAATACAAAAATTGAAAAAAAGTCATTCTAGTTGAATATCTCGAGAATAAGCTATGCTATTGACTTCGGCTTATTGTTATTCTACACATGATGTAATGAATTATATTGATATGAGTTTAAAAAAAATCAACATAAAGTTTTTTTTACATACAAAAAAATGTTAAAACTAGTTGAAAAACGTTCTGAGCTCGGAATAGCTTTGGGACAAACAATGATATTGATTTTGGACACTTTTTTTTCTTTACACGATACCATAATTGATTATTGGTATATATGATTTAAAAAAATTCAATTGACGGGTTTTTTTTAAGCAAAAAAACTATAAAAAATATGGCTCGAATACCTATTTTGAGAATAAACAAGATTTCGATGATGGACCAATTTTATACTAAACACGTTGTCAATAACTCATAAAGTTTGTAAAAACGTTCATTTGACATTTGTTTTTTAAACCAACAAAACAAAATGCAAAACTACTACTAACTACTAAAAACTGTTCAAAAATTTGTTTGGGATCGGACTACGGAATAATTTTGTTTTGCATAGAAATTGTAATTGATAGGGATTTTTTTATAATTCAATTGATAAGTTAAAAAAAAAAAAAATATTACCAGAAACGACAAAAAATTGTTCAAAAATGTTTTTCAGCTCGAATATCTTGAGAACAAACACCATTTCGAAGTCGGAACAATTTTATTCTAAACACAATGACATAGTCAATAACCGATAAAGTTTGAAGAAACATTCAATCAGCAAATTTTTTATAAAGCCACAAACTACTAGAATTGTTCAAAAATGTTTTGCGACTCGAATAACTCAAAGACTCCGGAATAATTTTATTTTATACACAATGTTATATGTATAACTAAAAATTGATGGGGTTTGTAAGAAAATTCAGCTGACAGTTTTGTTTCCATCGAAAAAATCTGCCAAAAATACTACTAACAAAGTTGAAAAATATAATACGCCCCAACTTTGTTTTTCACTTGATCGCATATTGAACACCCTATAATGTCTTCGAAGGTTTTGAATTAGGAATTTAATTTTTACAAAAAAAAACATCGGGTGTCCAGTTTCCAAGGGATAACCAATGGGAAGTTACCAGATGTAACAGTAACTCGCACCCAGTCTCTTTTTTTTCCCGTGTATTTTGTGAAATAAAACCCTTGGGCAACGCTTTATCTGCATTTGTATTCTTTGTGAGCCACCCTAGGTATTCAAGATTACCTTTATTAACCGATGTTAATTGCTAATGCGTTAAATTTTAAAAATAATAAGTCCAACAAACAAGAATAATTATTTTGAAATGAGAACCTGATGTAATCTAAAATAGTGATATCCATCATAAAACAAATATGATTAACTCAATAGCGCACGCTTAGCTCATTACTCATCACGTTTACTTATACAATAAACATAATATCCTCTCTTAGTTCAATTCATTAATCATCTTCACACCAACTCTGTTCACATTCCCACGATCTTCGACTTCACAAAAAAAGCATTAAAAAATTACAACAACAATAAAAAATAAAAACGGTAAGCAACTTAATGGTAGCGCCGTTGCCGCTGCCACCTCGACTTAGCGGTTGCGCGATATTATATATATTACACATCCACTTTTTTGTTGTTTAACCAATTACACCCGTAAGCAGCATTTCTTAAAGACTGGTTACATTTTTATGATTATACCTACATATACATACATATATGCAGTGTTTTGTGCACCCGAAGATTCAAGAGTATATGTGAGTATCGGCTGATTATATATCTGACAGTTGGAAAAAATTAAATTTAAGCAAACATATATCTACATTGCTATACCTACTTGAGGTATTTCTATAGAGGGATCCACCACCAGATTTATATTGGACACCTCCTCTTCCTCCCCTCATATTAGATAGGAAGAATTTATAAATTCCAAAGCTTTTACATACAACAGAAAGCGGAAATCGAACACCAAACAACCAAAAAAGTATCTACTTCACTTCAACACATTCTACCAATTCAGCTTCGAATAGTTTTTATACTCCTTTCCGCACTCAATATCTCTATATAGACCCATCTTCTTTGAAAGATCAACACAAAAATCGGAGCGTGTGAAACAAATTCTACACAACTTGATCTATCTCAATGGTGACGTCGCGTCGTTGCTTTATAGTTGGTCGTCACTTTATGTTGTGAACCTTAAAACCCAATGTATCCCATCACAGCACAAGCACAAGTGATCCAAGTTTCCTTGTATATACCCTCCTCGTTTAGTTCACTCGGTCTTCGACCAACAAGCCGCAGGGTTTATGAGAGATGAGAAATTCACACCCACACTGAAAACAGAGGTGCCGTGTAAATTCATCATCAATGCAGAAGCTGCCATTCCACACAGTAGTATATATAGTATAACTACTACTCAAAAGAGAGAGACGATGTGTAAATGTGGCCACGAGATATCAGAAAGTAAACAAACTTTAAACATCCGGAGCCCGGATGGACGGACTGCCTCGACTCGATTCAAGACGGATGAAGGCGCAAAACAACTTCCGAAAGCCATTCTGGATGACACGATATGATAACAATTTTTAAAATGGGGAATTTCACCATTGTGGTAGAAAATTAATTTAAGTAATGGTTTTTGTGTCAGGTATATGCTTAAATTGGCGAAAAAGGCACAAGCCCCTAGCCCCTAATAATTAAAAACACTTAGCTCACTTTCTCTTCTACGAGCTTACTAAGCCTTAGAATAAGAGTTAACTAGCGAGTTAAAGTTTAATGTAAATTAATAAACACAAAATGTTCGTAGAATAGAAAACTGACGTTTGTTGAAAATCCGTTAAGAAAATCTACTACAATAAGTAGTACAGCAAGTACAATAAGTAGATATAGGAATTCCCTTTAGTGCCTGTTTATACATAGTCGTTTTACTGAAAGGCGCATCCAGTGAGACAGGTAGATTTTATGTGTGTAGAAACGAGAAGGGTATATTCAGCAGCGTAGCGTGGCAGGGGCAAAAGGTGCTCAGGCCCCGGAAAATTTCCAAAATATCCGGGAGACAGTTTGCTAGGGGGCGGCAATATTTTTTTTAATTTTTCCTCCACACTCGATTTATAAGTCAAAAATTCGTTGAACATATAAGGAGGGAAAATGTATGAAAAATTTGACACGGGCCAAGAATTAATTCAAATTTATGGAGGGTTTTGTGTGATAACACACTTACAGTAAGGCTGCCAAGTTTTCGCATCATCATTTTAATATTGAAGGTTTTAATAAACAACAACACTTGAGTGAGCTACTGCCAAGTTTTTATAGGCTAAAGTTATAGCTATTTCACGACTGCCAGGCCGATTAACAGACTCCTTTTAGTGGTTTTTGGTCTATGTTCAATTTAAATAGAAAAAACTTTCTATACCCAGCTGGAACTCGAACTCAGACGAAGCTCCCTCAGAGCCATATGTATACGCATTGCTCTACCGAGGTCAAGTCGATCACAATTTTAGGTTTTATTGTTTTGACAATTGCATTTCAACGAATTGTTGACTTATAAATCGAGTACGGAGAAAAAAGAAAGAAACCGAATGTACAACAACAACTTGTGTGTGGCTAATAAAAATGCTGGTTTTAATCAGTATTTCAGTGCTGAGTTAATTAGAATTAGTAAATTCTATAGCACATGAATTGAACCCGAGTTAACACAGAAGCAAATTTCCAGTGTATAGAATAAACTTTAGCTTTCAGTTTTCAAAGATCATAATCAAAGTGGAACACTATATAGAAATGCGTTTTCATTATCGAAACAAAGAAGGCGACACTATGAGGTCTTATGAACAGGGTGAACAACATAGTGCCACACTAATTATTTCGATAGTTTCCGAAGCACGCATCTGTCAGAAATATCCAAAGTTAACTTGGAAGCTAAATAGACTGAGGGCCACTCTTATACCTCAACCATCATGTTTCCTTGATGACTTTCCTTCCTCTTGTCGGTTCATTTAGTTTAACTTTGTCAAAAGTTCCAATCTCAATCAACATTAACAAGCTCATTAATAAAAATTGAAATAAAACAGTTTTTGGTTACAAAAAAAATTAAAAAAAAAAATGGATAATTTCTTTAAATATAAAAATAACAATGACGGTGAAATTCACTCATCTCCCAGGCACATGCCTTTGCTCGGGTCTATAGCAAGCGATACGCCAATCATAATCTCTTCGGCGTATGCCAGAGTATCGCAACTCGAAGAAGGCTCATTCACATGACACCCCTTGCCCTATGAAGTTATATTATAGTGATGAAGATCAAATTCCATCTGAGGTCTTGGAAGTACTATGTGTATTGTGGTTCGAGTGCGGGATCACACCAATATCAAGTTCCATCATCATCACCATCGTCGTCGTTGAAACGTCGATATAAAAACAACGAAGACAAGCGAAGGTATGTGGTGCTCAATGGCCGAATCGTAATATAGAAGCTCCAAATAAAATAAGTCATTCAAGTATAGTATCATCTTCATTTCGTAGATTTATCCCACGGGACCTATATAAGGAGGCATGCCGTCCGCGGTCGCGAAGTCATTGTTGTTGTCGTCGTCATTGTCGTTGTTGTCTTTACAGTAGCAAACCATCAGATTTCAGAGGCCCCCCTTAATGGCGAATCGGATTGCCCAGTCGACAGAGTCAGATTCAGAGATATACAAAGATATACCCTCGACAAGCAGCACGCCACTCTTGCGGTCGGTATGCACTTAATAAAATTGTGAATGAACGTAGACGATGGATCACTCGATCGTTATACGTCAACGGATTAAGACGTTTGAACGTTCTTTTGAGAAATAAAAAGGGATAAGCCAGTAAAGTAGTTATAGCAATTAAGATAAGAAAAAATTTAAAAAAAAATATCTTCAAGTTTTTTTTGGTTTTTTAAATTCAACTTGATCGGATGCCGTCGTGTGTTTATAAAGTGAACATAAAAAGAAACTCAGTTGTAAACTTTTTATAAGACATTAGTTATTTATTTTTATTTTTTTGTTTTAAAGATTGTTTGCAATTTATTGAAAAAAAAATTTATCCGAATGATGGCACCGAACCATCATTTCGCGATTAACTCGCTTACAATGGAACCTGTGTCGCGTACTTATCAATATCGTAAAATAATGAAGCCCATGTTGGAAAGAAAACGTCGAGCTCGTATCAACAAGTGTCTGGAAGAATTAAAGGATTTAATGACGGGAACATTGCAAGCTGTAAGTTGTATCATATACATACATAGGGAATGGGATTAATTTGTATTTCAATTTTATTGACTATAATTAATGTGATGGAGAAGTTAAAAGAAGAAAGATTTATTACAAATCTGCTGATTATAAGAGAAACTCAAAACCTATAGACAAATATATTTATCACCTAATGTTTTTTTTTTTTTTATTTGGGACCTCGTTTTTATTTAAAATAATTTGTTAATTTTAATATTCAGAGTACATATTTTAAAAAGCTCAACATTTTTATAATTCCATAAATTCATTTTTACTTAAGATAATAAATGGTATATGAACTCCAAGCAAATTGTATATCTTCCTAATCTTTTAAATTCAATAACAAATTGTGTATATGTTCTTTAATTCAAATTCAAAACAAGGAGAGACATACGTTTTCCCTATAAAATTCCAAAGCTGGTAAAAAAGTTAAAGTAAATAGACAAATTTATATATAAAGGTGGTTCACGATTTATTTTTTTTTGTTCGATTTTGAGCTTCTTTTGGAATGAAGTTCTTCTGCTTCAAAAATATGTTGTTTAAAAACAGAAGAAAGAAATAAAACTATTGAGACTTTTGATAAAAAGAAGGCACACCCCAGTACTTTTAGCGTACAAATTCTGTTCTGAACATTTACAGAAAAAAGCAGAATTCAAAACCACGACACTACAAACCCTTTTTTTTAATTTTTCCTTTAAGATTTTTGAAGATTTGTCCTGTTAAATGATATAATCGAGATGAAACAAAAAGAATTCTAAAGTTTTGAGGTTTTTCAGTTTTTCGAAATTATAAAAACTAGGGCGGGAGAAAATTTCCATTTTTGTTTTAAGTACCTACCTACTAACATTTGTTCGGGAAAAATGTTTTAAGTTAATACAATAGATTAATTAAATAATTTGTTTATTCAACTTTACTTTGGTGTTTTGTTGGCCCTTAGGAGTCAAGACTTTGAGTGAAAGAAAGAATATTTTGCTTTTTTTCTTTAATATCTCAGCAACGGGTAACCATTGTTTGGCAAAATTCATTTGGCAAAATTCATTTGGCATTTCTTTGTTTCGCTTTAGTCTTTAAATATTTCGTTTAATTCACAATCCTTAACTGGCAATTTACGTTTAATTTATTAACCATTATGTTTTTCAATCTTTACACAACTAATATTCGGCGGTATTATATTTCACTTTTTTAACAAATATTTTCAATCATTTCGCAAAAATCATTTAGAAATTTGTTGTTTATTTTTTTTTTTTGTATTCGTTGTTTGATATTTTGGCTTCCATTAAATTACGTATCTTAAAAATTCGCGTGAAAAAATGCAAAACAATTGAATGCCAAATAAAAAAAAGCGAAGCAACAAAATGTCAAATAAAAAAAATGCGATATAATAAATTGCCAATTAAAAAAAAGCAAAGCGAAACGACAACCGGCGAAATGAACCCCCGCAAAACGTTATTTGGCCAGACAATTCTTGCGAGACATGCCATACCCCTCAGTAACTATTGTAACACAATAAATTTGAGGACAGTTTTAAAAACTTAAATATTTCGCGAAGAATATTTCATAAAAAAAATTCATAAAAATTGGTTTTTAAATATTTAAAATAGTTCAAAGTAAGTGACATACAAATATTGATTAGAAGACTATACAATGTTGAAATTCAAGTTTAACAAAACAATACGTACACCCCCTATATTCCAGTACATTTTGAAATTGATATATCGAACCGTATTTTCTAATCAATTGATTTTTGCAAAAAATTATATTTTTTTATAAACACTGTGTACTTATCATTTATCATCAAAATGAAACAATAATAACAATTCTTATCGATTTTTTCACTGTTTTGGATAAGTTTCTTGTTTTAAATGAAAAACAACCATTTTAGCCTAAAAATTTTCAAAGAAAAAAATATTTATTCAATCAAAGCAGTCGAACTTCGATAACTCGAACCATCACTTGTCAAAAAAATAATTCGAGTTATCAAGACTTCGAGTTATCAAGTTAAACACAAAATTAATATAAAGTACGTCATATTTATTTGCGAATAAAAAAAGTACAGTTGTTGTAATTACAGTCGAACTTCGATAAGTCGAACTTCAATTACTCGAATATTTGATAACTCGAATGAAATTGGTTGGCAATAGCGCGAAGCCTGAAGTTTACATGTAATTTTTGTTTGATAACTCGAACTTCTATAACTCGAATGTCTCGATAAGTCGAAGATATTATTTGGCGACACCTTCGATAAGTCGAATTTTTTTCCCGAAAAAATGGATAGGAAAATTATTCTTTTCATTGATAACTGCCCGGCTCATCCTTATTTCGCACCCTTAGAATGAAAGTGACCTAACTAAAAAATTCGGCATCTTTTTTACAACCCGGTTTTAGAGTTCATTTCACTTTTTATGGTCAGTTTTGATTTGAAAGATTTCGTTTTTTTTTATTTTGGAATAGATAATAATTTGATTGGTTAAAAGAGGTTGACCTAAATTAATATGAAACTATGTATTAAAATTTTGTCGAAAACATTTGATCAATCAATCAGCGATTGGAAACAAAAACTTCAATGTTCAAGCCATCCTTCAAAATTTGAAAAAAAAAAAAAAAAAACAGCACCGAATTTGCTTTGTCTATCTACCCCGCACCGAATGTGCTTCGTCTATCTACCCCTAGTGTAACCCATAATTTTTAAATCTATTTACTTCTTTATGAACAGTGCAAACAATATATTATATAACATTTGCGTTTGTAAAAATAAATGTCAGTTTCACTATTTCAAACTTGCAACTAGAAGGAAAAATATATCAAGTTGACACGGTCATGAAAGTACCTCAGGAAATTAACTATCAAAATTTTACAAGACGTGAATTCGCTTTATTAAAATTTCGAAAAAATTGCGCCCGACAAAAACTCTCGAGAGTTTACTAGCGAAAGAACTTTCAAATGGACATGCAACTTTAAAATCGAAAGAGCGAATATACTTATTTTTTCTTGTGTATATGAATATTTTACCGAATCGAGATTTGTATCGGGATCGGCAGTAAATTGTGAATGTGACTTTAAAAATAAACATTTTTAAGAAAAAAAGTTGGTGCGCAATTTTTTTGCCTTTATTAATGCAAAGTTAAAAAATTCGTTTTGAAAAAAAAATCATCTAGATCATCATTTTCGAAATATAGAATTAAAAAAAATTTGATTTTTAAAAAAAAAATTTTTTTTTAAATATACATAATTTGAACTTATTTGAAGCACTCGTGTAAAAATTTCATTAAAATCGATTCAACAGATAGTGAGATAGCAAAAAATACCGATAAGGTCTAAAAAAAAATATTAAAGTTTTTAAAATTTTTTTTATCAAAATCGTTATAGCCGTTTGTGAAATTAATATCATGTTTCATACCGGTTTTATGGGAGGGAGCCACCTTTATTTTTGGGGCTAAGAAAATTTAAAATTTCACCTCATCATCAGAATCATCAGAAATCTTAAGTTCCGAGTTTTAAAAAATCCCTTCAGTGGTTAAGGCTATAGCCCGAGGTACTGACACATATAAAATTTTTGGGACCCCACTTATTTCGTGTTCGCTCTAATCGTAGTAAGCAATCTTTGAAATCTAGAGTTCCACAGTTCCAAAATGGGTTTACATGCTCTTAAAAAAGCTAAAGTTTATTCCATTTTGTAGGAAATTGATCATCCCACCAAAAAAGGGGGAAATAGAACACCCTCATGTATAGGATTTTTTTTTCCCAAAAGTATTGTGAGAAAAAAAAATTTTTGTTCATACAAATTTGTACTTTGATTTAAAAATACAAACAGTCTCGAGTCCTCTGCAGAAGATTCTACACCCCACAAAATCAAGAACCTTGATCTAAATGTAGGATACTTTTAAGAAAATGCCTTCAACATATATAAACATGAAGATTTCACCCAAATTAGTTCCTCGGGATTTTTTTTTTAAGTGAAAGCATAATTTTGTTTGTAATTCTAATAATTCCTAAAGTCTAATTTCCATAGAAAAGCTTTGCGAGTTTTAAATTCTTTATTATTTCTTTACAGGATGGTGAAAATATATCAAAACTGGAAAAAGCAGACATCCTTGAACTCACAGTCCGTCATTTGCATCGCCTGCGCGAAAGCAATACACTCTTTATGCGGCCAGACCCAGTTAACGTGGATAAATTCTGGGCTGGTTTTCATCACTGTGCCACAGAAGTCACTCAATTCCTTACCAAATATGACCGCCACATCACCGGCGATCTACTTAAACACATTTCAACATTCATGCCAAATATAACAGCAGCAGCAGCAACAGCTCAATACCAAAGATATCCGATGCCGCAAGCCAATGTCCTCTATCCTATTCAGTTACCTGCTGCTGCCAAAACACCGTGTAAACCATTTCCCAAGGAAGAAATTCTAGATTGCGGCACAGACACTGTAGGTGGTGAGGGTGGTGAGGGCGGTGTCTGGCGTCCTTGGTGAAAATCCATTTTGATGGGTTTATCTGCAGACATCATGTAAATACGAGGAAAATTCAACAAAATGTACGAATTATGCATGGAAATAGCTTTAATTTAATACAACCATATATTCACACTCAGTGGACAAAATGCACACACAAACAAACACAGACACACACACACACAAACAACACTGTTTTACGAATTTAAAATTCAAATTATTTTTAACACACCACACGTAGGTATATATAGAAGGTTTATTATTTATGTTGAGCTACCGTTACTGTGATCGGAGACGAGTTGAATAATAATTTTATTTATTTTGTTATTCAAAAATGTAGATTTAAGAGTTCAATGTTAATTTAAGAAAAACAAAAAAAAATAAAATTTAACCTAATTGTGACCAAAATTTGTATGCTAGATTGTTTATTTTGTTGGTTAAAGAAGGATAATTCAGTGGGGATTTCTCTTCGTATTTATATTTATAATCGGCAGGATCTTATAACTCCGAAACACAAACACACCCACAACGTGATGTCACTTGAATCGCTCTACTGACTTTGATGGTAATCATTATAGGACCTAAGCCCTAGGGTGGGTATAAATAGCTATACAAGCTTTATACATAGATAAAAAGATTTGTTTTCAAAATATATAAGTAGGCATATTATACGTATGTGTAGGCATGTATACTAAGTAAAAGTTGTCAATTTGCCACTTATTTTACAGGAGGCTATAAATATTAGCAGCATATGTTGTTGGCATTAACGTATCGTATCCGTATATATGGAGAGATTGTTTTCTTTTGAGAAAAAGTAACATTCAGCATTATTGCCAGGTGCCTTTAAATCGATACATGTATTTATGAATTTCAAGATTTTCTTTATTGCCATCTAAAAATTTCGAGGTTGTTATCAAAATTAACACAAGTATTGAGCAAAATATTGGAAGGTAGTTTCTATGAGGCACGAAATTTATTTGGAGCACATCTCCTCTTGCTCTTAAAATATTGGAAATCATATATAGTGCTGTGACAGTCCCTGAAATAGTTATCGGAACCCAGTTGAATTTTCAAGGTCATGTTAATTTATACGTGCGCATAGAGGCTTTTGCATCTTCTCTACACTTAAATCACATGCTTGCATCCAAATTATCTAGTATTCCTTTTTACTCAGTTCTAGAGACTCAGTTTTGTTATAAAGAATAACGGTAGCTCTCAACTAGATCCAGTAAAAGGCAAAAATTCCGTGGTAATCTATCCGGTTCCATATTTATAATCTGTAGTATTTAGTAAAGTATCGAGTCTTAGTGTTTGGAGACTTTCCTGGGAGTAAAAAGGTTCTCCGAAGTTAATCTCTAATCAGCCCTATCACAAATTCCATCGTAATCGAAAATGTGCTCCAAATCACGAAAAATTTACTGCAGAATCCATTTTTAGTGGAAGATCTACTACGAATTTCGAAATTCGGGGAATTTGATATCTCTTATTCCGAATGAAACGGAAATATGACCTCCCTCAATCATTTGACAGCTGTAATAGTGCTCAGGGATTAGGGGATTTAGTTTTTGCGAGATTTTTCACGTCGAAGACCAAAGGTAAAACTTGTGAAGATTCATATTTGAAAGAATGCGTGTATGTACAAGGGACAAATCTGGCTAAAAATTTAAATTTTGACCTCACTATTATCCATTTTCGGTTTTGGAGACACAACATTTTTGATATCTGCTGGTGGGAAATGAAAATCGAACTGGGGATTGTTAAAGTTGTGCTGCACTTTGAGTTATCAAAGTTGGAACTAAATACGGTAATACCATATTTATTAAAACAAAGAGTGTCATACTTAATACAAATGTTCAGCTTTCTTTGTTGAAACAAAAAGGGACAAAAATGGGGCTTTTTGAAAAGTTGAAGGGATTTTTGTTTTTAAAAGCTCCAAGTATTGGTGTGACATAGGACAGCTGTGTTCGAAATTCAGAATTAATTCTTTTAATGAGGCATTGCTTTTTTCGATTCCATTCGGATTTTGTGAATCCTTTTTTTCGGGGTTCGTAGTGGAATAATCCATTCGGGGATTTTCCACGATGGATTCTGTGTTAGGCCTGAATATTTTTAATCTTAAAAATTTTTCAAACGTATAAAAATACAAGTGAGGACATGTTTTGGGCACCGTAAAACGTTATAGATTTTGAACTATGAGATAAATAACACTTTTGAAACAATTTCTCCATGTTGTGCTTATCGAAATTTTATCTAGCTTGAGAAAGTTGTACAGTTAGAAAAGTTTCCATGTTCATATTATAATTCATCATTCCTAACTGCTTGTATTCTTTAACTACTTCAATTGGTTCCCTCTTAAATATCAATCTCTTTGCTATGCGGACATTCTTCCTACATCTCATTTGAAAATCATAATCTTTGATTAATTGTCTAATTTTTGTTCAAGATCCTAAAGATCGCAGTATTCCGTGATTCAACTGATTATCATTTTGCAAAGATTCGGGCGATTTATCCAAAATGACAATGTAGCATCAACATAACAGGGTTTTGATATTATGCATTTCTAAAAAAGGGATTCCTCCTGGAAGATGTTCAATGATGTCTGCGATATATAAGGCGAAGATTGCTGGACTTGTATTACATAAATCGTTACCGCTCCATACTGCTGATTTTGATTTATGGTATAAGTTTTCTAAAACTTTAACAAATTTTTCGGACAAACCATCAAAGGACACGGTAGTGCCCAGCCAAGTTCTGGCACTACACCAGGAACAGGAACAAACTCAGGCGATTTTCGACCCCCCTCTAACTTCAGTACCTACCAATAAAGTCAGGAACTTCAAATTCGGAATATTTGGTAGGCTAGCCAAGCACAAGAACCCTACCAAATTTCAACTCCTTAGCGTAAGTGGTTCCCGAGATATAAGACGTCAAAAATCGCGAAAACCGTAACTGACTCACTCACTGACAGATCATCAAAATTATGGAGCACTTCCAGACACCGCAGAAACTTCATATTTCGCACAGCGGTAGGCCTGGTGATTTGAGGTTTTCCATTCAGGGGGCGTGGTATCCGCCCATTTTCTCAGAATAGTTATTAAGGAGCATTTCCAATTGCTGTAGAATGATGAAATTGGGTACAGCGTTTGGGCTTGAAGTGCATAAAAAGAAACAAATTTTATATTTTAAGTTTTTCATTCAAGGGGTGTGGTATCCGCCTACTTTCTCAAAACTGCGGCCAATTAAATGGAGCACTTCCGATTGCTGTAGAATGATGAAATTTGGTAGAGCGGTAGGGCTTACTAAAATTTGGGGGTCACTTGGCAAGTTTTCTTTTAATTACTCACAATTCAAAACGTTTTGAAAACTTGACAATGTGAACCCCCAAATTTTAGCCAGTAATCATTAAATAATAAATTTCTCTCATAACTTGGTGTTGTTTCAATATTACTCTTCTTAAAATATTTGATATTAAACCTTCATAAAGTTAGAACTTGGCATACTTTTAGATCTCACTACTTTTCACGGCTGAGTTGTTAAATATACAGATTTTTATATAGAAGAACTTGGCTGTTTTTTTAACATTTATGTTTTTTGTTGTGATTAGTTATATTTGCGATCTATGATGTCAAAATCGGCCTTAAAGTATTATATAGGTACTATAAATATTGTTTTTCACTATTGCATCATATACTTTATGGATCAACTGAAGTTTAGCAAAAGTTCCCTTAGAACCTGATTTATGCAGAAAAAGAATGTTTCCATGATATCTAAAAATATATCTTGAAAATATAACAGAGTGGGTGTGTTATAGAATTGGAATATAGAATTGGCGGAATATTATCTATCGCAGATCTTCAGTGGAATTTGCAATTTTTGTCCATGACGACGCCAAATTGATATTCCTGCGGACTTTCACCAACATTCACACGCACTTTTTCCATATTAACATTTGAAGGGTTTTCTTTTGGACGACCAATGGTGTTTACCATCACCAATTGATCCAGTCTCTTTGAATTTTTCAATGACCCTCTAGAAAGTTAGCTAAGAAGTTAAATCAGTTCTCCGATGATAATATGGCGGCCAAGCTTTTATTACTTTTGAAATATTGTTCAACAATGAAAACACATCGTTCTCTAGTATAATTCTCCATTTTTCACTGTTAGCTGTCAATTGTTTTGGGTTTCCATGCTTTACGTATCACATGGTGGTATGTTCAAATCCTGAATTAATTATGGGATACTGTTTATTGTTTCAATGCTATATTTTGGTTTTTGAAGAAGTATTGGGGTGATTTCGCGAAAGTGTTTCAACGCTATTATTTCCTATCGTGAATTACAATACACTACTGAACAACAGCTTTTAAATTTGTTCTGAATTACAAATTTGATAGATCTTGCTTTTAACACCATCACCGCTTTAAGTTTTGTTTTCAACTCTGACTTATGATGTTATAAAAAAGACAATTTAATTGTGTTAAAAAAATTTTTTTTTGCTGTGGCGCCAGACGTTTAAAATTATAAATACAGTAGACGCTCGATATAGTGAATCTCGGTAGAGTGAACTATCCAGTATAGTGAACACACAAAATTTTATACAGAAAACTGTAAATAGTGAACAAAAGGTATCTCGATATAGTGAACTTACATTTTTTTTTTCAATATTTAACAAGATTATGCCAGCAGTAATGCGTTTACAGCATTGTGGACATATTTATGAAACATTTACAAGAAAAAGCAGTGCAAATCAAATTTAAGTTGAAAAACAAACAAAATGAATTAGTGATTTCATTCTCATTTAAAAAAAAAAATAATTTGTACTGGCAGCTATGAAGTTTTTCGTTTTTTTATGAAAAATAACGTTTATTGTATGTTATTTATAATATTATTAATATTGAAATTATTTTACGCTTTAATAAATAAAAAATTCATTTTGATACCACACTAGAAAGCCTTTTTAGTTTCTTTTTCGAAATAGTGAACAATCTCGAAATAGTGAACAGGCCTGGTTTTAATTACTTCATTATTTCGAGCGTCTACTGTACTACTTCTACTCAGAACAAGATATCGTTCTTTGATTTTCGCTGTCGGCAACCTTAAGTTTCATGTAAGTGTACTCGATTATAGCTACTTAGAAGTCTCAAAATGTTTATTTGCCTAATTTATCTTTTTCATCCTCACCCCTATAATTGTTTCCTTTTTTTTATTTTATAAATCCAATTATTTTATTTTCATAAAAGTACCCAAACTTTTGGAAAAGAACTGAATTCTTTTTATTTAATGAAAAGACATAATTACACAAACTTCCTATATTGAGCCTAACCCTCTTATAAATAGGTCGACACTGACAAAATTAAAGAAGAAAGGAAATATTTATTTCAGTAAGGAAAAAAAATGTTTATTCTTATGGGGATAAAATACCCTTTTTTTCTTCTGTATAGATACATAATCTTCTGGTAATGGTTTTATTAAACTCTGAAACTTTGAACTGGTTGCAAACTTCCAGGTAACAAAAAAAAAGTTCTTTTTGTCTTAATGCAATGATAAGAACTTATAAATATATGCAAATGAAATGATAGGGATATAAGAAGATTGAAGGAACAAATTGAGATTAAATAATTAATAATGACATAATGTTTCTCGTTGCTGCAATTACTATTTTCTTATTTTCAATGTAAAAATGTTTCTCTATTTTAAATTGTGTTTTTTTTTAAAGTTATAGCTTCAGATTTAAAAAAATCGAAATGTAAAAATTATAATGGATAGAAATATAAAGCATAGTTAGATGGAGTAATTTATTGTCAGTTTTGAATCTTGGATGTAATATTCTTTCTAGAACTAGAAGTTTTTCTAAATTTCTTTTTTTTTGATTTCTTCTAAATATACAAATTAAAAAATTATTATATCGCGGTCTATTGGACTGTCATGCGTCAAGAGATTGAATCTTAGCTTATTCCACCTTAAAACAAAAATATTTTTTGAATACTCCATGATTTTTTCATTGGTGGTATCGCGCAATTCCAAGAAGAATTCCGCCAAACGTCTCTCGAAATATGTGTATGTAATCGCATTCTCGCATCGTTTGAGCCAATATCACACTATATAAGTTTGAATTGAAGCAAACCATACCGCATTTTCTGCTTGATGTTGAAAAAGTAGTTTCCTCCTGAAATTTTGACACAGTAGCTGGCTATAGCTCATGTGGTAAACATTGTCCTGCTTCTGTCTGAGTGTTTTCGTCCTTAATATAACTGAACTGTTCTTTTATTATAAAAAACCTTGAAACCTTTTCACTTATATCTTTAAGCTCTAACTGTTTCTCATGGGAAATAAATGTCTTCACGACTCATAAATCAATTTATTTTAGATGTATATACAAAAATAACAATTTTTCGTCATAATACAAATGGTGACAAAATTTAAACGTGGGTAAAAAGCTTTTATTTTTGTTTTCTTTACATCATTCTTTCCTCTCGAAGGAAATACCCTCCCTTGTGGTATAATATTTTATTGATTTGAATCCTTCGATATGTTGTCACCAGACTAATGCGTTATATGAATAGTATAACAATATTATTAAAGTTTTCAAATGGGATAACTACAAAGTTCTGTTTTTTAATAAACTAATATAATCTTGTATAGGAAATAAAATAAAAACTACGACTAAGTTGCATGATCTTGCTTTTATTGTTCAAGTCGCTAAAGTCTGATAGAGGTATTTAATTAATTTGTTTATTTAAATAATGTGGAAGTAAAGGAGAAAATGAGAAGAAAGAGTCAAAACTAAATACAAAAAAACTGATTTATATTTTTATTTGTTTATTAATATAAACAAAATATTTTTAGGCGAGTCACTTGAGCTATTTATTTCAAAAGTGTAATACAAATGTTGTGTTTTATTTTGATCGTATATTTGGTACATTAATATCGATAAAAAGAAGATTTAAGTTGTCCTATGCAGATGAAGGTATGAAAACTATGTTTTTATTATGAAAATTGTAAAAAATTATTTCCTTATGTGCGAAAATTCGGCATGAAAAAAGATATTTTTTTAAAGCTTCGAGCTACGATTTATTCCATACCTTCTATTGGGGAAAAATTTAAACAAGTCTGAAAAACAAAAAGATTTAAGGAATATTTCTTTAACACAATTACAAAAAGTATGTTTGACTTTTTCCCCAAATATTTTCGAATTAAGTACCCCATTTTCAGAAAAAAATCTAAAATTTTAGAAAAAAATTTATATTTCTGCTATTAAAAAGTTGAATTGTTCGAGAAAAATCGAAATTAAGTTAGCAGAACAGCGTTTTGTATGGGAAATTAGAAAAATATTTTTTTTTTGAAAAAAACTATTTTTTTCGAAATTTTTTTTTGGATTCATAGTACTTAAATAGCTCCTAAATACTAGACTGAAACTTTTTTTTTCCTTGTGTTTTAAGTATTTTCCGGTAATATGTCTGCTAACTTGATTTACTGGAGCACTTAATTTTGTTGTTGGGTACTTAATTAGCACTTAATAAGCGCCTAATGATGACGTCACAAAAAATTTGTTCTGCTGACTTTGGTCTGCTAACTTGAGGGACATGGATTTCGATGCAGATGGTGCCGTTATTTCTGTATGGTTCTTTTTCTATTTAAAGTTTTTTTTTGAAAATTGCACCTCCCACCTAAACGGGGGATATAGACAACCCCTCCCATATTTTTTTTTTCTTCTTTTGACCAAACTTACTAACTGTATTAATTTGATGTTATGCCAACGACCAGTTATTTCTTATTATACTGTTAAATTTTTGTTATAGGGTTATTATTACTAAATTTTATAAAATAAAATGTCGCCGTTATATTGAATTTTAACCAATGTTGCGTTCGTTGCTCAATGTCGAATATTTGGCTTATTCACTAGGCTAGTATCATAAACAACTCAGCCAAAAATCAGAACTATCGGATCTGACGTAAGGTCTCCCTTCTGTGAGAAGATAAAGTTACTGTACTTTGACAAGTTAAGCTGTAAATGAAGAGATGAGAATTTTGTAATGGAATTTCAGTACAGGTTATTGAAATATTCAAGGTAAATAGAAGAAACGGTTTCATCCGTATTTCAGGTTATATTCAAATTTTTTTAAACAATATTTAACTGTACTAATTCTTCTTCAAATTTAGTTTGAATCTTTCCAATATCTTTTTTTTTTACTATTTTAAAACCTTAGTTAGGAAATAGTTTATTTATAGTTTTAAAATACAGTAAAACCTGCTTAAGAGGAACTGCAAAATGTCACAGTCTTTCTTTCACTTTAGCGGGTTTTTCACTTAAACGAACCCCGCTTAAGTGAAAAAAAAATTTCACTTAAGCGGATTTAAAAATTCCAAAAAAGGTTCTGACATATCAGAAATTCAAATGTCATTTTCGTAATGAAAATTTGATGGAGGTGAAAAATAAAAAAGAAGTAAAAGCGTTCAGCAAATGTTTTGTTCTGTTCTATTAAATTTTTTTTCACTTAGGAGAGTTTTTTTCAATGAAAAATATTAAATTTAACAGGTATGTTTCAGGTATCCGGGTTTTTCTCTTAAACGGGTTTTACTATAATATGAATTTCAACAAAAGATTTCTCGGAAAGGAAAAATAAAATATAAGAAAGATTTAAACTCAATTTTTTAAGAAATTAGAAATCGTTGCAATTTGTATTGCAAAAAAATTCCTTTCTTTTTTAAACTCAATTAATATATCTCATTGGAAAAGTATAGTCTGGATTCTGATACAAGAACACTGTATATAATTCCATAAAATGGGCTGTTTTGCCCCACTCTGTGTCGGTCTTTGCACCCGTGCGTCCACTGTAAACTTCTTAGAGGGGAAATTCGCATTTTTGTTTTAGCTTATCAACAATTTCGTTTTTTTTTTTTAAATAGAAAATTGAATTTCTGATTTTTTTCGCATTAAGGAAATTTGGTATTGAGATTTTTTGAGCAAATTGCCTTATTTTTGAGTTATTCACTTATATATTTTTAATGGCTGAACCGAATTTGTTATATAATTTCCAGATTTTCAATCTGATGCTTTTAAACTTTTTAAAAATTTTGAAAATATTTATTTTAAGAACAAACAAAAATGTGAAAAAGAAATAAATGTGGATATTTTTTTTAACAGCGTGAGACCAAAACATATTTTATTTATCTATTTCTGTTCTTCGATTTTATCCAGTTTTGATTTAAAAAGTATATAATTTTCTTCAGTACTTCTAGATATCGTATCAATTTCAATATTCCCTTATTGGTCTACTTTAACTTAGTTAGCTATTTTATTGCTGAAGTCACACTACCACTTCAGTTTTTATTGCTCTTCAGTATAGGTATCATAAAATTGATACCTCTCCTAGCATTAGGTTACATTTTATACCAAGCAAACTTTAAAAATAGGTTAACATTCCTGAAACGAAAAACTTGATAGATATACAAACATATATAAGGGACCTTCTTCTCCTGTAATCCTGTCTTAAAATCGTCATATTGTAAAGTACAGCCATCGGGAATTTATGTATAGGTACACAAGAAACAACATTAAAAAGCTCTCTGTCAGAAAAGTAAAACAAAATATTTTATCAAGTATCCTACTTTCAATTTGGTTTAAGGTAGATAATATGTAGGTAAGGTACCTATACTTCAACTTACGTTAAAGTGAAAATAATATTGTGTCAGCAAACATAAATTTCATCACAAAACATCTTTCGTCGTCTTTCACACGTATATGTTATTACACAATCTTTAGGTATTGATAATTTTACCTATTCAATACGGCTATAAAAACGGTAGGGGTATTTTATTTTAGTCTGACAGACCACCTTGTTCGAAAACAAATCAAATGATTTTCTAATAGTTTTTTTAGACCTTATGTTGATTGGATTTTTTCAAACTTAATGAGGTTTCATCGTAAAAATGTTTAATAAATAGGAATAAAGTTCAATAAAATTTTTCATTTCATTCAAGGTAAAAGTGCAGAACATTTTGGATGTTCTTCAGAAAACAACAAAAAACCTGCCAAATTTTATGTGGCTATCTATAATAAGAAATTTTTAATTCCGCCTTTTTCTTTAAAAAGTTCAGAACAACATTTTTATGCCGAAATTGTCAAAAAGTGGCTCTGATTTTTCGGACTATTATTTATTTTTGTTGAATTTTTCGACTTACGAGGTCCTGCACGTCCATCGATATTGTATATCCTTATAAGTTCAAATTTTATAGAACAATCGTCAATTTGTTTCTTAAGAAAAGCTATAAACTGTTTAAAATTTAATCACGACAGCTTTTCTGTTGATTTGATTTTGATTTATGAGCTTTAAAACTCTGTCCTAAATATTTTTAACAAATATTAAGCCATGTTTAATAACTCATTCTTACCTCTTCGGGAGCTACCAAAAGTTCTATCCAAAAGTATAAAACCCACACCTAACGAGCTAATACGGATAAGACTCAGCAAAATACAAACTTAATTAAGCGGAAAAATTTTTCAATAATTATAATATGTACATATATGTAGGTACATTATTATTTTATTTATTTATTTTTGTTATCTCATACTAGGCTTTAATTGTAAATTTCACAAAGCATTTATAAATATAATAATTCATGCTTAAAAAATCAAGTGCAGCAAAATAATAATTTATTTTTCAGATGAAGCAAAAGTTTGTCCCTAATTATCATTCTAAAAGTTAAGTGTTGGTTGAAAAATGTGCTCTATAAATATACATTACATAATTCAAATATATGTAGCTTCAATAATAAATTATAGCAGAAGACATGTCATTAGACTTATTTTATAGTAAACCACTGTAGAGCACACAACTGGTCGAATATATCCAGGATAACATTTAGAACAATGTAGCATAAAATAGGCATCTGAATTCTGAAATGGTTTGAGGTTATGGTTAAAAACGGAAGTAGAAAATTCTCCACTGAGAAAAAGCTTCAAGCATAAAAACCGAATCCGAATTCCTCTCAATGTCTTTTGTATAAGACAAATTAGCTTAGACACTTCCTAGAAGCACTGCAGTGCGGTATCCAGGAATTAAATTAAAACAGGATTTTAATATTGGTGAAAGGTGGTGAAAGTGTATCGTAAAGTTTAGGAATTACATTCGCGCAGATGGTTTGTATAGATATACTTTGACTAAAAGACAATAAGTTAAAAAAGGTCCTAACAACCCTTGACAATTATGAGGAACTTTTATTCAGCTATATGAATGAAGTCAGTTTTTTGTGTGCTTTTTTTTAAGCCTTTTTTTTGTATATTGAGCAAAAAATTATTTCAACAATAAATTTGATTTAAGAAATCACATATTTTGAATAATATACTAGAATTAAAGAAAAAAATATTTGTGTATTAAAATAAAAGAAGTGAGTTAAGCTAAGTACAGACGATTGTTAGATCTTACAATATTGTCAGATCTGTCAGTGAAAAAACTGTTCCAAGTATCTTACAATCGTCGGAACACTCAATTTTGTCTGACAATATTGTCAGACACGTCATTGTCAGGCGACAATCTGACAAAAAAATTTCAGTTATCTTACAATCGTCTGAACACACAATTTGTATCATTGTCAGTCGATTAGGACATTGTCAGACTCATTGGTCATTGTCAGATGTTTTAATTGAAAACATCTTACAATTGCTGACAATTTCTTATGAGTTGGTTAAAGAGAGATGAAAAAATAGCTGACAATCAAATTGGGAAGAAATCTACCAACGCACAGTGGGCCCAAATTGCATTTTGCGTCTCAAAAATGCTTTTTTCGAAATTATTGTGGGAGCTTAAATTTGTATGCAAATGAATCAGGGAAAGGTCAAATTTTATATTGCAATCAAATTTTAATGAATTAAGTTGCATTATTTAATGATATGGCTACCAAAAGTAGTCGCCATACACAATCCTAAATGAATGGCAAAATGAAGAACGTTGTTAATATAGTTTTCTTCAAGTGTTTTATAATGTGATTACACAAGAGTTACATATCGTTGGAAAGATTGTAATTTTAGCTTTTCAAATCAATGAAAACAGAAAAAAAAAAAACATTTTCTTTAATAAATTAATGATTTTTATTAACATTTTTTTTTTTTCTTTGCTTTTATCTTTGATTAAGGTTTTAAATGGTTGCGCTGTCTTGCGCTGTTTTCTTTCAAAGTGCATTTTATTCCTAGGTGCATAAGTAACAAGGCACAGCAAAAAAAATTTGCTCCAATTGTCCCTTTTTTGAGCAATGGCAATATATGTTCCATAAAGTACGAAGAAAAAAACTCCCATAAGCTTTATTTTGTTTTTCTTTTTCTTTCTAAACTCTGTTTTTACAATCGCAATCGATAGATTCCGTTAAATATGCTTCTTTCTCAAATAAATGTATTGTCTTAAAGTAACCAGTGACGTAGATGAAGCAAAGGGGGGACTTTGTGCCCTTTTTTACTAATCACATATTTTCAATATTCAATATTTTTGTTTTTGATGGTTACTATTCAAAATTCGATTATTGCTTTTTTTTGGATGGAACCTATGCTATGCTATGCTAATCCTATGGCTCGGGATCATATTATAACTCTTCTTTTTGTTTTCTGGTTTTTAATAGAAATCTGCAAATTATACGACTTTTCTGTTGTTGTTTTTCTATATCCGAGTTCATGGTTTGATATCTTGAATATGGAATATCTCCCAGTATTTCCTTATTTTAAATACTATTTGTTTTTAAGCCCCCTTCAACAAAAACTACCGCCAGCAATGCCTCAATGCATGAAAATTAGAAAGAAAAAAAAACAAATAGTTAAAAAAAATTTAAATATACGTGAATTTGTGCTTTCAAAATCCGATTTGAGTAATTACTGTCGGAAAAGATTTATTAGAACTCAAAAACTATCGACATAACCATTAATAATTTAACAGGTATTATGTAACAATTAAAATGAAAAATCGCATAAAAACAAATTTTAAACAGCTGAATCAGGTATATGTATTCAGGGTGTTTTTCATTAGATGCCATAAAAACAAAGGGATGTAGGTAAGGTCAACACGAGAAAAAAATCGTTTAAGAGATGGGGTCTATTTCCCCCCGTTTAGGCAGAAGGGGTAATTTTCTAAAAAATTGACCTGAATTATAAAAAAATTATTTAAAATCAAAGGCAACACTTGCAATGTCATGTTGTACCTTTTTTTAAACCCAAAAATCCATATAATAATTCAGTTTTTAAATTAAATTATTTCAGTGAATAGTTTTGGAAAAATAAATTTTCAAAACCAAAACTATTTTTTACAAAATGTTACGTTATTAAATAGAATTTTGGTTGTTAATATTCAATAATCTGATGAATTTTCCGCCAAGCACTAAAAGCCAGATGCTAAAATATCCTAGATTTTGAGATAATTGAAAATTTATAATGAAAATCCATATTTTTACTAGCCAAGATTATAATTTTTTAACTTTGAATAAAATATGCATTTTAAAATCAATATGGATTTTAAAAATAAGTGTATTTAATGATTTATTATATTTAAAAGGTAATATGTTTCAAATTTTACCTAATTATTTCAAGAGACAAAAAAGTTACAGATTTTTGAGACGCCAAACCCCATTTGGGCCCACTGTGCAACGGAACACTGATGTTTACACATCTTAACTAAAGCTAAGTACAGACGATTGTCAGATCTTACAATATATTCAGAACTGTCAATGGTCTCACAATAGCTAACAATTAGCTGACAATTGACATATTTCTTACAATGAAAAATTGTCCGTTCACACCGTTGGTAGATTTCTTCCCAATTTGATTGTTAGTCATTTTTGCATCTCTCTTTAACCAACTCATTGACATTTCGAACAATGAAGAAATTGTCAGCAATTGTAAGATGTTTTCAATTAAAACATCTGACAATGACCAATGAGTCTGACAATGTCCTAATCGACTGACAATGATATAAATTGTGTGTTCAGACGGTTGTAAAATACCTGACAATTTTTTGTCAGATTGTAAGACATTTGGAACAGTTTTTACACTGACAGATCTGAAAATATTGTAAGATCTGACAATCGTCTGTACTTAGCTTTAGAAGAGTTGTTTTAAGTGTTTAAAATTAAGAAAAATTTAAACAAGAATTTTTTAATAAAGGATTGCTTTGACTAGAGTCGGACTTATTGCTTGAACGAGAACTGTTTAAAATTTTGCGTCACAGTTTTCAGGACTTTCTGTTTAAAAATTGTTAATGGTCTATAATTTATATCAACAAAAACCACAAAACTCAAGTCAAAAAGGTTTATCCTGTAAAAATATCTTAGAAAGCTGTATCTGTTGATAACTTTTCGGGAAAAAGTTTAAAAGCTTTTAAGTTGGAGTCGATAAGTGCCATCTGTTGTTTTTTCTGAAAATAGGCATACATACAAAAGCGCCATCTTTAGTAGAAGAGTAGCAAGTATTGAACTCTCCATCTGCTGGCAAATAGTTAGTATTGTAGAAAAGCTACTGCTCTAGTCGCCATCTATTGTTGATTTTGTATTGATTAAAATCTTAGATATACGATAAACCAATGTAATTGAAAAACACTCCTTAAACAAAATTAATGTTGATGATGATTAATTAATGCTGCATTATGTAAGGTTTATTAAATTTATCTCACTTGATAAAAAGAGCTTTACGATTCAAATTCAACTAGTAAAATTTTGATAAAAATTTAATCGTATATAGATTGGGCAATGTTGACTTTGAGGGCATCGGTAGATTGCGGGTTTTTGGCATAGACCTGCGACTTAAGAAACCACACATTAAAGAGTCTAACGGGGTCAAATTCCACGGTCTTTGGGGCCAATTCACGTCACCCAGTTGCATCTTGTAGGTACGGGCGCAGGCCAAATTCCGACACAAATTTCGCCAAATTGAAGACTCCGAAAGGCCAAGTTCTTGTTCACGGTAAGGAATCGACTGAATCGTGTTCTTCTGCACACTTTCAGGGACAGCGGATCTGACATTCCTTTGACGTACGGGTGCTGGCTTATTACTCGAATCTGGCCAAGCATTAGATATTGATGGGCATCTCTCATAAAAAATTATTTTAAAATTAAGATTTATAATTAGGACGTGCTGCACAATTGTCTAATTCGCTATGGTGATTTGGCAATTGGCATCAGTGACTGAATAATAAACAACAGATAGATGCTGACAAAACAACATAGCCGAAACACAGACTGCAGTCAACATTAAGCCGTCCGCATATTAGAAAACCCTTTTCTTAATTTCGATTTCGGTTTAAAAAATAGCTATTGTATTGAATTATATTCTTCAAATGTCACTATACTGCCATCGCGTCAGTGCGTATCTAATTGAATTCCTTAGCACTTCGCAGCAGCGTTGCCGATGTGGCACGATCGTGCACTTATGGCACAATTTCATTTAAATAGCACTGTGGTACAAAAAGATTTCATATGGCACTTTCATTTTTGTAGGTATGTATGTATCACAGTACACATATTAAAGGTAATATCATTAGCGTTTTCATTTTTGTTCAGTTCTGCGCATCTGTCAAAATTGAGGTATTATGGTGGTAAAATGGTGGATCCAGTGTCCCTTTACTTTTCTAACTTCAATATTTTGTTGTTGTTTCTAATGATGCGTGATGAGTTCCTGTGGGCACTGGAACAGCCATTTTTAATTTTTTGCCATTTCCAACTTTGACAACCTGCGCAATATAATACCTTTGATTTGTGTACTGTGTGTATGTATAACCGAATAAAATATTTGACAAAAAAAAATCTTAGATAATTTATAAAGAACTTACCGTAACTTCGAATTTACCGCACCAAGAACTTCGTAATTTGGAAAATATAATAAATGTTAAGTTTTGTTATGAAGTGCAATAATTAAATTATTTGAAATTGACTGAATTTTTTTTACTAGCGGCACGCAGTGGCTTAAAATGGCACTTTTTACTGGCAGCGGTGGCACTAACAAATAATTTTTTCTGGCAACGCTGCTTCGCAGTCTACCACTTTTTAATTTAAAAAATAAAACACTCCAGCCAGATTTAAATCGGTTTATTTAACATCAAATATATAATTTGATTTCAAAATCTCTTACCAGAAACTAACCAGAAATGTATTTAAAACAACGTTTCGCCAATTTTTATTAATTTACATATATATTTCACATAATTTTTAAAATAATACACTTAGTTCATTTTAAATATACATAATTCTATTTGAAGATTATAACCTCAAAAAATAAACAACACATTTTTAATTGTTATATTTGTTTTTTTTTTAAACTTCTGTCACTCATACAAAATATCACAATAAATTTAACTTAAAATTTTCTAACTGGCATTTTCTATTTACAATTGTAGTCTTAATGTCTGTCAAATTAATAATTTTTGTATTTATAAATTTAAACTAACTATACAATCAAAAGTTATTAATAATAATTTACATATGATGTACTGTAATTAATAAATAAATTAGCCAATTCTACTTTGTATCAATAAATTAATGTTAAAAAAAAAATGTCAGACATTATGATTAATTTATGGTTTTGGTTTGATTTAGACACTTTTACGCTTATATGTTTGAATTTGCTAATTTCTATTTGGTAAATGGTTTTTATTATTTTTTTTTACAATAAGTCAGCTATATGTTTGTATTTGTATTTCAAATAAAAAGAAATTTGTTTTTTTATACTTTCTGCTGATGTTTGTATATTGTATGCAATTATGTATATTTGCTGGTTTATTTAAATATGCATTTATGTATAATACTTTTCCTATTTACAACAAGCTACTGTGTATATTATGGGTTATGTATATGAATAACAATAATTATTAATAAATCTGTATGGTTTTAAAAAAATATATTTTTTAAATTGTATTATTTTTTTTCATGCGAAGGATCTATGTGTTAAGAAATCGATCTGTGGGCAATTTTGAACGACAGTAAATGTTTCAATAGATTTTAAATATTATAATTATTATTGTTTCAAATATTTATAGTTTCAAGTAGAATTTGTATGACTGTTATCTAAAACATTTTTTGTTTTGTTTGATTTTTATTTTTATTTTAAAATAAATTAAAAAATTTCGTGAATAGATATACAAATTTTTCTTCTTAGGTAAAAATTGCAACTATAATAAGAAGCAAAATTTGGAGACATGTGAGGAGGTATAATATAGCACAATTTATAGGTAGGTTATTTTGTCAAAAATTCTTTTAATTTGTATTTAATTTAAATTTAAATGCACTTGTTTCCTTTTGATTTAACTGTTCTTTAAAGAACTAAATAAGTCCTGAAATTGTCAGTGGCGCAAAATTTTAAATAGCATGATGTTAAGGCATTGCCATGATACTATACTACTCAACCACATAGTATCATACATATTAAACCCTGCCAAATGTTAAACTTTAACTTCGTCTAAAAAACGAGTCGTGAGTGCTTTTGGATGTTCCATAAGATTTCAAATGAAAAAGCGTCTTACATATTTTTTTTCTGAGATATTAAAAAAAACAAGAAATATATATGGTTTCAGAAGAATTGATCAGAATTTACTATTCTTGAATATTTTAAAGTATAGTTGACTCCCTCTAACTGGTTCCCTAACCCATAAAAGGTTCCCTAACTGGTTATTGATTTGTATATATATAGCATCGTACTTGAAAAACACAACATCAATAGGCGTTTTTCTTTTTGAGTTCAGAGCTGAGCCCTGAGCAGAGTCTGAGCGAACAGAGTAAGTTCTAAGCAGAGTATGTTCAGAGCTCTCTGATTTAATTATGAAACAACTTGGGCACTGAACTGTCATATTTAGAAGTTATTTATGCGAGAAACAGATTTGCACAGAAACTTTGACAACCTTTTAGAACAATGCTTTTAAATATGGCTTTGAATGCATTAAAACAGCAACAGCGACTCCGTTTACTCTACTGTTTTATTTTGAGCTCACAGAGCGTGCTCTGAACATGCTCAGATCTAAAAAAAAAAAAACACAAATTTGAAGCTCTGAATGGTCAGATCTAAAAAAGAAAAACAAATACTTTTTTGACAGTTCAGGCTCTGCTCTGAACTCAAAAAGAAAAACGCCTAATGCTACGCGTAGAATGGAACGCAACTGCAGACGGAGTTGCAATCGGAGCCGAAATTGTTCGCGAACTTTTAACTTTTCACGTACAGCAATTTTGACGTTTCAATTTAAATGAAGAAAAAGAAATAGAAGGGAAAAAATATTGATATCGCAAAAAAAAAATATTAATTAAAAGAAAAATATTGTAAATAAAGAAAGTAAATAATAAGCTCATGACTGTTTTTTTTTTTTTTAAAATATACAAAAAAGCTGTACATCTCGTTGTGGGCAGATAAAAAAATGACGTACGACATTTTGTGTTCAGCCCAATTACTGTCCACTTGTTCGTCCTGTGTTGAAATATTGTAGTTTGGTGTCCTAATTATCAAAATGCAATATAATTTAACTCGAGAGTGTTCAAAAACGTTCCCTGTTATATGCTCTGCGACATCTTCCATATGGAATTCAACTCAACGCGCCATAGAAAAATCGATTAAACCTTCTTTTAATCTTTCGACTCTGGAAAAAAGGAGAGAGGTTAACAACGTCATATTCTTATTTCAATTTCTGTCAGGATCTATTGACTCATCTTTTATTCTAAGTCTAAACATTTAACTAAACATTAACATCATAGAAACATAGAAATCCAGCATTTTTATAATAGCTAGCTCTAGAGTTAATTATAGTTTAAACAAACCTTTTTCTTAATGTTATAATTCGAGATTTAACAAATTTAATAACATAATTGATTTAAATAAATCTGGAACATTTAAAACATAATTTGTATTAAAGACAGTAAAATTTTTTAACTTTGTAAAGTGTTTAATTGTTTTATCTAAATTTAAATTTTAATAAAAAAAAATTGTAAAAATAAAATCTGAAGGTAAGTATTTTAAACGACATTAATGTCTCTAGTTTAAATAAATAAATAATAAAAAAAAAAAAAAAAAAACAAATAAAAAATAAAAACAAAAAATAAAAAAAAACAAATACAAAAATAAATTAGATCATTATGAATTAATGAATCCTTCTAGCCTGAATTTTTCCAAAAATCCGTCAAACTCAGACTAATTTTGATATCTCATAAACATTCAACGTAGAGGGAATCAACTGTATTTTAATAAAAATAAAAATAAAATATGCTTAAAATATATTATCATTAAAAAAATTTTTTTACAAAAAATGTTTAAAGTATAAAGATTTCTATTATTAAAACTGCATAAAATTTGAAGTTCTTATACAAAAACTGCCCATAAAATGATCAATTGTGAATATTTAACATGTTTTTAAATTGATTCAGTTATACGTAAGATGTTTTCTAAAGATTTTTTTTTAACTATTATTAAGTAATTTTTCGGAGGATAAGTTAGTTATATGCTATAGAGTGGTAATTTATTACATTAAGGCCTTATGAACTTTTGTTTAAAATTGTATTTAAAATTGAATAATGTTAGTAATATTAAATAAGGAAGGAAAAAAACAAACAAACAAAAAACTTCACATTCAAAACTCTCTCTCTCTCTCTTTTTGTACACAATAAATAACTTTCCTTTGAAATCTTAAATAGAAAAAAAAAATTAAAATCTTATACCGTATTTTGGTTTTATAATTTTTGTTTGTGTTTTTAACAAATTATAATATTATTTTTTTTGAAGGTACTAATTTAATAATCCAACCAATTATATTGGACTTTTTTAAATGTTTTATAAACAAAAATCCCGTTTTGAATGTTAAAAATTTGTAACATTTTATAAATGAGCAATATAATAATTAACATGCATTTATAATTTCATGAGCTTTTTTATTTGAATTTATAATATTCTTATAATATTTATAGTTTATTTATGTAGTTATTTTTTATTTTGTTTTTATTTTTTTAACTTTAACCTAAACTGCTATTGGCAGAGGTAAAATATTGGATCATATGCTACTTGAACGGCCAGCTGCTGTACAAAGGGCCGAAGTTGTAGTTATATGATGATTTTTAAATGCTAATTTATCCAATTTTATAAGTGGAGTAGCCTTAGTTGATGCCTAAAGAAAAAAATTAAAAAAAAAATCAGAATAATTCAAACTTATCAAATTTATTATCTGTCAATCCACACACCTCATCTGCTTGATTACACAATGAAGCTGGAATCCAAGGCCATTTTATTGTTCTCATAAGAGTGTTGCGGAAGTCTTCACTGAAGAGGCAGTAAATATAAAATGTTATGGAATAATTTGTTAGTTCCATAAGGTTTGCCAATGCCCGAAATACCTGTTATATAGGGAACAAATAAAAGAATCTTTGTTTTTAGCAAATTTATATTAAAATTAAATTTTAAAAATTTTATAATTAAATTAAAAAAAAAATGTAGATTGTTAGCTCACAAAAATTATATCGGTATAGTTTTATTATTTAAAAATGAATCATTGAAACAAATCGATGGTCTGAGTTAGTTCCGAAAAATACTTATTTAACCAACGTTAAGCATAATTTACTAATTTATTGGGTAAATAATAGGTACCATTTGTGAGACTTGGTAGATTATATGGTTCATCCCAATAAGGCTACGCAAATCAAATCGAATGAATTTATGCACAGGAAATTAAAAATATGTAAAAAAGTCTTACTTGAAAAGAAAAACTCGATAGATTTTCCTGTGCTATCGTCATATGAAGTATAGCCATCGGCGATACACACACAAGAAATAACACTGAGGTGCTCCCTGGAACAAAAAAAAAATAATCGATTAATACTCTCAATATGATAAAAAAAATTACTTTAACTCACCTAATAGTAAAAATAATCTTCTTTCTTCAGCAAATTTACGTGGATCATCATCCTTAAAACATGTCGTTCTTGACAAAATCATCTTCCGTCGTCTTTCACACGTCTGTCGATAGACAATCATTATCCTTAGATTGAATCCGGCTATAAGAATTGTAGGTACGAGCTTAAAAAGTACCTCCAGCATTACTTTGTACACCTAATAATAAAAATTAAACAAAAACAAAAAGTTTACGGTAATTTTAGGAAATAAAGAAGACCAAATATTATTTTTATTGAAGTGCATTTGTTTATTTTCATTTATCAAAGACTTTGGAAAATGTATTCATCGCGATTTGAATATCTTCGTTAAGACGGCCATCAGGGTTATTAGACCTGTCGTTCCCAAAAAAAACAGCCATATGCCGCCATGTTTCATCTTCTATTCTGCTTAAAAACCACGAATCGTTACATGTTCTACTCGATTTTTAAGAAAATTACATTGAAAGAATAGAAGTTTATTCACTAAATGATAAATAATGCCCTCATTTTTTAATTTTTTTAGACTTTCTTGCTGAACATGGCACCGAATTTAAGTTCAAACAGTTCTAATTCCATTCGGGCGCCATTTAACAACAAAGTACTATATTAATTAATTTTCCTCCGTAGAAAAATTATTTTAAATAGTTTAAAAAATTCTACAAATTAAAGATTATTCAAAATCCAGAAGGCCCTGTATAGACCGAAATTATTATACTCTTACCGAATAGAACAGCGTGCTTAGGAATTCACTGTTTTCTCTTCGAAAATACACAAAAGTTCCATCCGCCTGCAGAACACATTTAATCAGCTCACCACGGAAGACACTCGGCAGATAAATAAAAAACGTTACCACAGGTATCAGAATAACTGTCATCCTGAAAATAGAAAAATGCAAAAAAAAACAAAGCGAGAAAAAGGATCGAAAAATTCCATTGAAAAAAAAAACAAAAATAGAATAAAAGAAGAACCAGATTTTTATTGAGAGTGACTTAAAAATTTAAATTGTAAACTAAACAACTGCCAACAAACAGTTATTTATAGTTTTTTTTATGACTATACAAACTCACACCTTGGAGGACCCATAACCGGTCGAATGTATCCGGGATGACAAACAGATACGTATCTCTCAATAGTTAGAACCAAAAGCATCATAACACCGACCCCTGAAATAATTTGAGGTTATGATTAAAAGCGGAAGTGGAAAATTCTCACCTAGACATCCATTGCCAAGAAATAACTCCAGATGGGCTGTATAAAATGCTGGTCCGAATTCCTCCCATTGGCCCAGGTCCTTGTGTATAAGAATTCGAATACTGAAGGGAATAGCAAAGACAATAGCTAGTAGCGCTGCTGCGGAGTATCCTGGAATTGGAGTAAAATTGTATTTGATTTTTTGAGAATATTTTTTTATTTCGAGAAGTGAAGGTTGTTGTCATTGATAAGTTATTCAATTCGTGCAGTTTGGTTGTTGGGTACGTTTATGTAAACTGCACAACCGATACCGAGTTATGGTATATAAAGAAAAAAAACTCATAATACATCATGTGGTGAATTATAATTGTGGACGAAAGTTATAGGAAAGGTGAATTTGCAGGTCAGGGTAATTACATTTTATCTTTTTGTGATTCACAATAACTTACTTTCAATAAAAACAATCGCTTTTATATAACGGCTTTACTTTTTTTGATGATTTCTCAAAAAACACCTTTAGGGGCCAGTTATAGCTTTCATGCAAAGTAACATTTTGCCTCTCATAAGAGCTTAACGAGACTATAGTCAGGGAGCTAAAAGTAATCTTGTAGGATACTACTAGATTGTTATAAGACTGTTAAAAGAGTTAAATGGCCTAGTTATAGGAGTCTCTCACGTCAATTTAGTCTTGCTATGAGAATGCGTCTCTTCCAATGAGATTCTCTTTCACCTCAACTAAGTCTTGCTATGAGAATGCGTCTCTTCCAATAAGATTCGCTCAAAAGAGAACATATTTTGTAAACTTCAAAAAATTGTATACATCTTTCTCATTTAATATTTTCTCAGAGAGAAACAAACTATTTTTATTTGTGTGATGTCAAAAAACTGAAAAGCTTGTGTGAGAATATTTATTTTGTAAGTTAATCAATTATTAATATGCGTTATAATTTCGATACTTTATATTTATTATTTTTTTCATATGTGAACCGAAAAACATATGCGGTTGAAAATGTATCTACTAATTTGAACTTTTACCTCGAAAAACAACAACGCCTTCAAAATAATGCATATTTTAATTATTTATCAATGATCTATTAAGCCTCCTAATGCAATATTTTTGGTATTTAAACTCAAGATACTTTTGATATAGAAGGTATTAAACTCAGATCCTGTAAGGGTTTACATAGAAGTACAAAAAGACTAAAACTCTTATAGTATAAGTCTTGTTATGGGATTATAAAGAATACAAACATCTGTTTAGAGCTGAATTTTCACAAAAGAATTCTTATAAGACTGTAAGTTTATATAATCCTATTCCAAGAAGAAAAATTGATTTAGCTATAAGATTTAAGTATTTTGAAGAGAGAAAAAGGGAAAAAAGTATCCAGCTCTTAAAATAAAAATGCTATGAGACCTATTTAAGTTTCATAACAAGACAATAATTTTTAAGTATAGCAATGGGATATAAAAGAGTCTTATGGAAGTTTTTTTGACATTTCAAGAGCTTAGCTCTGGATAGTTTGTTAGTTGGGATCGAAACTCATCATTGAAAATTTTAGGGCCAGTTTCAAAGTGCACACTCAACAAAATAAGCAGCACTTAATTTTCCCATTTTTGCACTTTAGCCGCAGTTGTACTGTCCGAGTTAGTGGAACTTAAGTGGCCGACAAGACTTAAGTGTCACTTTTTCAAATAAGTTTACACTGTGAAATTGTGCATTAGTTTTCCATATTTGGCACTTAAGTGACACTTAATCGAGTGTGAAACTGGGCCTTAATATTCAGTTTTGAGGCACTAAAAAGCGATATCAGTGATTATTTTGATGCCGATGACTCGACTATTATTTCTAGTCAAAAAAATATTTCATATTGGCCCTACCTTTCACATAAAACGATTTTTAAGATTTCAATGATCAATTATAAGGTAGTTCAATCATTGAAATAAATAAATTCATTTCCTGACTTAGAATTTAAATTTTCAATGACGAGTCTCAATGAAACTATAACTGACACTTTAATTATTTTATTTTAAATTCATTTCGGAAATCACCGTAGTAAAATAATTACTAATATTTTTAACTAAATGCGGAAGAAACAGTATTATTTCAGTTACTGTACCTATAGTTACTGCAATATGATTCATAGCAAATACCATTCAGAGGTATACCAGTTCAGAAAGATTAACGCAGCATTTTTTTATTAGATACAAATGTAGGTGTACCTTTCTTTTTATGAGTTTTTTTTATTAGGTACAAATGGATGCCTTTTTTTTATTAGTTTTAAATATAGCTACAAAAAATCTTTCTACATCTCACTGAAATATTACCAAGATAAATGTAATTAAGCCTAACTATATATTTTCTTGTTATAAACCATATGCAAAATTGCTGCTGCAACTTTTTAGAGTACTTTGAGATACTTAATGTAATTTATTAAAAAAAAGCACGTTTCCATGCTAAAATTTTGGTCTTAAAAGCAAATTTACTTTTGGACTGTTTGAATCATTTCCTTTCTCAAAAGCAATGAGACATTTTATTCATAATTAGAATACATTATAGTAGTACAATATTCCGTCCATTTCCACACCTCTTTTTATTTAAATGGCAATTTCTAAAAAATTAACTTACAATCCCGTAAACAAATAATTGGCTGTTATATTGAACATTAATATTTTGCAATCGGACCAATTTCACGCCCTCTTTTTTAATAAATTGTAATTGTAACTAAAAGAATTTTAGAAACTAAATTAGCTAAATATAGGAATGAACATTGACTAAAAAGAGAATTATAATCCTTAATCTTTTTTTTTGTTGTTTTTTTAAACCTGCCAAAAGTAAGAGATTAATTTAATTTTTCCTGCTTCATAAAAAAGTGGAAAGAATTATTTACTTTGGGTTATTATTTTATGTTCCAAATATAATATGTAGCAGAAAATAATAGATTTTTGTCGCTACCCCAAAAAAAAGAGGATATGTGAAATGTACAAGGACAGGAAATTTATTAATCCTTGTAAATGTGTATACATAAACTATTAAAATCTATAGCTAATGAGACTTATAAATGTTCATATTATGTATTCTATCATACTTTGTAAAAAAATTAAAAAAAAATATTTTTTTAAATTTTGGTCCGTTTACTTTGTAAACAATTTAATTTTGGAGCACCCTGTGAACAGTTAAATAGCCACAGACTTTTTTTACAAAATTCGCAAAATTGTAACTCTTTTTAAAGTTCTGCTTTAATTCCTCTCTCTGGAAATTTCTTTTTTATAAGAAAATCGTACTTCAGTCAAAAAGCAATTTTTTTAAAAAGCACTCTTTTTATATATAAAGTCGACTCTCCCTAAGTCGAATTTCTCTCTGACTCGAATTTGTTCGCCACATTTTATCATTGCCTTAAATTTTCCATACAAAAACCATTTTCTAAGTCGAACTCCCTCTAAGTCGAACTCTCTCTAACTCCAAAACAGGATATTCAGCTTTTTATTTATGTTGTTGGTTGCTTTATATATGTACATATATGTATGTACCTTTATTTATTAAATAAACCTTTAAAAATAAAAAAAATGTTTCTCTCTATAACTCGAATTTTTCCAAAATTCTCTCTATAACTCGAAAAAAATCTTGGTATCCCGTGAAAATTTGACTTAGGGAGAGTTGACTGTATATTATTAGTTATATATTATTAGTTATATATTATATTATTATATATATTAAATATGATTTTTGCAACCAAAAAAGTCATTTTGGACCACAGTGCGCCGCTTACAATATTTTTAAGGGGATTAAATGCTGAATTTTCAGAAATTTCGCCCTAATGTTGATATTAATTGTTTTCATAAAAATAACCTTTTTCGTATTTGCCGCGATTTAAAAAAAAAGTTAATATTTGAATTCAAATTATTTGATAAAATTAATAACTTAGTGAGAAATGGAGAGGTTTTTAATATAACAAAGTGTTATTCACACATAAAGTTTGAAAATGAAATTCGATTTTTATTCGGTTTAAAGCTCCAGCTAAGACAATTTTGTGAAATAAACTTTTTATAACGTTTGAACTTTGAACAGGACGTATAGAATTTTAAGTAAAAAAAATATTTTAAACGATTTTTGTTGTCATACTCAAGTCTAAGGGCCAAGCCTTTATTTTATTTAACGACTATCTTTGCTGCGAAATAAGTTGTGAGGTAAAAAACCTAAAAAAATGAAATCATTTTTTTTTTTTTAATTTTTTGTCTTGACTTTTTTGTTAATTTATCTCCTTAGATTTTTAAACTTTTAAACCTGCATTTAGATGGAATATTCAACATTTTACAAAAAAAAAATAGTTTCAAAAATAAATTTACTTAAAATTTAATAGTGACCGGTGTGATCATGATCATGAAAAATTGGAATTGTATCAAGAAAATACTTAAATATATATTTAAAAAAATCAAACAACTTTTGACATATTATGCTTCACCGTTGCCATCAAAAGGCTGTATATACCTATACTAAATGTTGCCATTTTAACTTTTGCTCATTCGTTAAGTTTCTCTTTCTTATATTCTATCATTATTTTGGGAAAATATTCTAACTACACAAATTCATTATCTTTTCATTAACGAGGGACACATTTTGTGTACTTCCAAATACACATCAGTATTTCAAAAGATCGCGCTCAAAAGTCAGTATGTGAATTTTTCGTATTTACCTTCTAGATCTAAAGGTAGATTAGATACGTAATAAAACGTAATAAAAATAAACATACAAAATTGTGTGTTTATTTATTACAAACTTTCCCTCATTCTTAATAATTTAAAAAAATACAAATATTTAACAAATTCGTTTTCATAAGTTCAAAATGATTTTCTTGTGATGCCATAAAAAATTATACATTTAATGTATTCACATGTGTTCCGCATATATACTCGTGTATTTTCGATTAACAATAAAAATGTCAATTTGAGAGAAAATTAGATATTGATGATGAAGTCTATTAACGTGATTATTTTTTCACTCTCTCTCTCTCTCTTTCTCTGCATTAAAAAAATTAAATATATTTTATTTATTTCACATCACTGAATTCAACGAAATAAGGATAATGTATAATGTAAGTAGATAATAACATTATATCACTTCTTGTCACACGAACAGCGACATGCAAGAAGCGACAAAGGATACAAATAAGTGTAATAAATAACATTATTGATTGAGATAAAAGTTTAAAATTGATGTTTTTGAAATGCGTTAAAGGCATATCCCATTATCGTTTATCAAATACTGGTAGATTATATATAGGGAACATGAAAAAGGTTGTGTAAGGTCGTCGAAGGAAGGCGTAAAAGTTTGATTTGATAAATTGAACAAACGTCGATTAGCGGGACTGAAAAAAAAATTACATTTTTTAATCGATTCACGTAGGTATACACCGCGCTTGTTGTGTTTCCTTTCAGATGTCCTTATTTTAATTAACATGTTAAATTTACTCTAAAACCCTGTAAAAGCTTCAATTCTTTGCATGTAAATCTTATATATGAGGTTTTGTAATCGAAAATTTAATTATTGGTTTCTGACTTCATCTAGGTAAATGACGTGATTTCCTGGTATTTTTATTTTTCCATTTAATATACATATAAATATAATGTAAGTCACTTAACATCCTAAGCACATAATTGCATACTTTTGATTTGACCCACTATGAATACCCTCATTTATGAAATGTGTAACAAGGCCTTTAACAACAACAATCTCATCCCATTGACCAATAGCGTGCCCCAAAGTGATTTAAACGGAATTGCCTTGCTATATGTACAGCCTTGGTGTTTTGCCTTTGCCTCCCTCGTTTGTTCATGAAAAATGCCCTCAATGAAAATACAAACATACCTGTTGCATGTCCTTGCAAGGACAATTTTCATTCAGTGTGTTCAACCCATTGAAAAAAGTGGATATATGTAGGAATAGTGAAAACCTAGATTTTGCATTACCATGCGAATACCACCTAAAAATACTTATTCCAAACGAACCTGAAGATACAACGGTACAACAACGGTACACAACAACTCTCACAACATATCTAGTGTTTTCTTTCATTTTCTCAAGGCACTCTGCATTTTAAGGATCTGCTTTGTTTGGTAAAGTGCTCAACTTATAAATAGGTATAGTCGTCGTCCCTTTCTGAATGAAGGCAGATGATGCAGCTTAGGGCACACTAAGATTTCACATCTTTGAAATTACGTTGCATTGTTCACATTCTGTGAATTCACCTCCGAGGTTATCCTGATGATAAACTTTTACGTCGTGTCGTCATCAACGTATTTTATTGCTTCAACCACACTAGCTACATAGCTAGTTCTCGTATATGTGTACTTTTTTTTTGTTGTAAATATACATAGTCATACATACGTACCTAAATATACATAAAGAAAGATGCTGGGTGCATGGTGAACGTGTCTTTTATCGAGATAAATCATTCCACATGAACTAAGTTATATTAATGACGTTTTTGTGCATAGCTCTTTCTTGCCCGGGGAGCTTTTTCAGATTAGATTTCATCCACCAGCATGAAAACATGTGGTCTATACTAAGGGCTTGCATAAGACATTTTTTCCAAGGACTTGTGAGACGATAGCTGTAGCTATATAGTGCAGTGACATTATTTATCACAAGTTCTAAGAAATAAAACTTCTTTTTTTTTAGCAAAGTTAAGTTACAGAATGTAATTTGTGAAAATTAAAAAAGATGTGCAATTTAGCGTTGACTTAAATGAGAATGTTTTACAAAATTTCACAAATTGTTACAAAGGAGTTTTAGGGGTCTTTTGTTTGGCGGGAACATAACGACGTGGTGCTTAACTTCATATCTTTTTTAGTGTAAAGGTTTAAACAAAAAATTATGAATGATAAAGGTTAGCAGCTAAATTTACAGTACAGTCTGGATTTGGTTTTATTTGGAAATGGTATTTTACTTAAGGCCATTTGCGATTGTCTGGGAGATAATATTCTTTATGATAATTCTGAAATCTCTTGAGACTGAAAGAGCTCATTTTGAATATAAATCTGGAATGAATGATATGGAAATGCGAACTTTTTGATTGAAATTATTTAAAAGATTATGACCCGTTTCAAACAATGTATTAAATTTTTGAAAAGGGTGCGTACAGCATTATAAGGTTTATTATTTCAAAATTTGTTTTTAGATCTGGTATTAGGAAAGAGATAAGAATAGACATCTAATGACATACACCTGTGACTTGAAAGTTGTCGAAATTCAACCAATTTAAAATAGCAACAGCAAAATAGTTGAGACTTAAAATTTGTTGTTAAGTATACCAATTCAATATTCAAATATTTGCAGCCCTGTTAAGCAAAATAGTAAGTATGTACATAATAGTTATTTGAAAAAGTCTATATTACAGGTTAAGTTCACTGCAAGTGCAAATATTAACAATAATGTGTTTTTTTTTTTATTGGTGAAGAATTTCGTGGAGAACCTATTATATGCCAGAATGATGATTTGTTTTATAAATTTTCGAAAATCGTGGAATGAAAGTGGAGGAACTAGGAAGTTGCTGAAAAATTATTTTGAAAGAGAAATACAGTCCGTAACATTTGAACAGCCTCATACTTTGATTTTTTTACAGTTTACTGTTTCTGATGCTTCTTTGATTTGTACATAAGGAAATATACGTTTGAAGGCAAAGTAAGAGAACGCTCTCTGAGATTAAAACATTTTTTTAACAAATTTCTTAAAGTTTACTAAATTTTCTGTGCCTTTTTGTTTACAGTCACTAAAACGATAACTTTTATTTGTAATATTTGAATAGCCTCAATTGATTTTATTACACTTTGTAAGCCGTAATTAGTCAGCGTAGCTATCGAAAAGTTATCAATAGAAGTGAATGATATGTTTTGTGTTTTTTTTTTTCATTTTAAGTGTTTAAATGGTTTAAATGCTATACAAATTTCCAAAAAAAACCCTACCAGAAGCAACGGCTGCTCAACATTTTGTAGTTCAGAGAATTGATCTATGTCCCGAATTGGTACGCAGTTTTTTTTATAATTCGTTACTGTATGCGAAAAACGCCAAAAATAAAACGGCAAGACACGGAACTGGAATCTAGCCGAATAACTTTAAATCGAGTTATCAGAACTGCAGGACATCTAAAGTACTTTGAAGTTAAAACTGAAGAAAAAACCTCCATTTAACAATGCGCTTGAACTCTAGAGGCTTAATTTAGCAAGATACCGCATGATATGGAATGCTGAAAGAAGCATCCAGTCAAACGATTGGCAATAAATTATCTTTTTAGTTGCAAAAAGTTCAACTTAGATGGACTATATGGATATAACTACTAATTCTATGTCCTATCCATTTTATGGCACTATTGGTTTAGTTTATGAAGACTGGTAAAATGACAGGGAAATAATACAAAACGATATTGCATTGCCTTATTTTCAGTTTATTTAATGATCGCTGCCGATTTTTTTTGTATAGCAAGAAAATGCTGCAAAGTCAAAATTAACAACAATCACCCTTAATGCACCATAGCTCTCATTAAAAATGTGTGAGGTTATCAAACACCCAAGGTTTATGAATGTGGAAAGATGTACACAAGAAAAGTAAAGTTCATCTTAGGTTTCAAAGTGACCTGGGCCAACATTTCGTTAAATTTTGAAGGAAGAGTTTGCGAACGTTCAAGGAATAATTCAATGATTTTGTATTTGCAAGGAGGGCTCTAAAAAGTACTAAAGTACTGTGTTAACTACAAAAAAAAATAAAAACTAATTTCTTTAAAACAAAATCAATTATAGCTATTTGGTTTTTATTTCTGTTATATAAATACTTTGATACCATTCTAATGTTACAAAAAATTTGTATTTTAGTAACTGCAATCAAAATTATTTGAGAAAATTCCTTTAGATTTTAGAAATTAGTCAAAACAATTATACCATCCCGTATGAATGTCAAATTTTTTTTGTTATCCCATAAATCAGATGACCTTGAAAAATTAATAAAAATAAACATGGCTGGCCAAATAATGAAACTTCTGATGTTGTTTGACCTATTGCTGACTTTTTCGAATATCCCACATATGGGGTGTTTATATTCTAGAGCGAGGTATTTTACCGAATTAAAATTTTTTCATACGGGATGGTATAATTTTTTTGAATATTTGGTGTTTAGCAATATCTACAACCATTAAAAAGCTATAAAAATCATTAAAAAACTGACTGACCTTTTATGATCTTTAAGGAATCACATAATATAGTGTATACTGTATACCAATCAAAATTTCAAAAGAAATAATTTTTGGTTTAAAAAAAAAATATTTTTGTAACTTTTCGAAAACGACTATTTTTGGAAACGACTTTTTTTGTCACGAAACGGTTTTTAACATTATCTAGGTGATTTTAAACAAAAAATACTCTTGTAGCCAAACGTATTAAACCATCCATACAACTGTTTACTTATGTGTGCTAATATTAGTACCTACGATTATATTTTTACAGCACGTTTTAATAATATTGTACCAACATCTTAAAAAATATACGTTTGATTTGATATTTAAAAAAATGGATTTTAAAGAAAAATTTATTTTAAAGAAAGCAATCCAACGATTTTTAGGATTTTATATCATAAGCTTAAGATTTGTTAAAGAAATCAGAATTTAATTTCAGAAGAAAATTCAAAATCTAGAATACCCGAAATCCCGAAAACCTAAAATCCAGAAAACTCAAAATCCCGAAAACTCATTATCCATAAAACTCAAAGCCTAGAACCCCAAAAATCCAAAACCCAGAATACTCTTATTACAATTTAGAAAACCCAAAATCACAGAAAAAAACTTCATTTGAAATTAAATTATCTAAAGAAAATAATTAAATCATAATGAAAATTATAATGCAATGTTGAATGAAATTTTTGTATTCACACTTAATGAAATAACAACACGACTGAATGCAAAATAACAATTGTAGATCATTTCAAAAAACAAATGACTTTCTTCTTTTCTTATGGTTCTTACGAAATCCCAGAAAAAAAAATGTTCGCCTAAGAGCAAGTAAGTTCGACTCGGACGTGCATTCTATTTTTTCCTGTTCAATAAAACGCTGTTAGTATGCGCCAGTACCCTACCCAACCATTTTGAAAAAAAAATAACTTTCCATTCTCAAAGTTGAAGGTCTGACTCACTTTATACGAGTGTGGCGAGTTGGTGAAGTACATGCGCAGATGGATCTACTATACTTACATTTTGACTATAAATTTAAGTCCAGTATTAAAATAATTGTTTCCCTCAAATATTACAAAATAAATCGAAAATTACCTCATATTGTGTAGTAACCTAATTGACTAGCTGACCCAAACAACTTCGCTTCAAATTTTGTTTTATTTTTTTATTTAAAAAGAGCGGCTCTATCGACAAAAACGCACTTCTGATTTTTGTATAAAAAAAAAATTCTAAGCTTAGTCAATTTTTTAAGTGAGTTTATATTAACTTATATTAAATAAAATTTTGTACCTAATGTATGTTTTGTAAAATTCAAAATTTCGGACTAACTTAAATTAAGAATATTCTTACTTTACGGCTCAAGTACCATACAATTTCTAAGAATAATAATACATAGTATTATAGTAGGGCATATAACTAAGGAAGGGGTAAAATATAGTTTTTCTATTGAAAAAAAAATCCTTCTTTCAAAATATACATACTTATGTATTTACCTAAAAGAACCTTTTTTGAAATCGTATTTCTTATTTTTGTATATATAGGTTGATTCACATCAATGGAATTTCCTTAAAACATTAATTTCTAACTCAATTTTTTTTTCAGTATCGAATGTCTAAATAATTTTTTTTCAGTTTCTTATCTCAATTCTTGCGAAAAGAAACACGAACAAAATATAATGTCTTAACATATCACTATAAGGCAAGGACACATAATAATGGAATGCCAGTAAATTTCATTTTAATGGCATCAAGATCAGAAAGTGCAAAAAAATGTTTTCTTCGATTGAAAAAACTGTTTTTGTATATTAATCGACTATGAAAGTCAATAAAAAAAGAGTGTTCCTACAAATTGACACTATGCGTAGGCAAAGTCAAACGAAAATACGATGGAACAAGAATATTACCTGTTTTTTTATATATAAAAACGAAATACTAGGTAGATACCTAATGTGTTAAATTTATTACACACATTTGTTACTTTCACAAGGCACGAAAAAGGTTGATAGAGACAATAAAAATTGATTTAATTTTATATTGATTGTAATAAGAGTATGTTGTTATAAATTTATAGCTGATATTGACAAGACAAATTTGAAATATATATACAAATATATCAGAATTTATTTTTAAAGTATAATTTTTCTTTAAATTTTAAGTGATATTTAAAATATTTACGATAATTTATCACGCCACGTACCGCCTGAATTCGAATCCATACTATTTCACCCAAAAGTGTTTTATTTCAGGAGATGTATACCTACTGTCTCTTTGGGGGGAAGAAATAAATCCTTCAAAATGATCTCACGTCATATAATTACACGTCACTTAATTTCCTGTCAATTAACAATATAGACACACAAAAATGGTTGAGAATCGAAAACTACTAAACCAATTTTGCTGAAATTTTAAAAGTTTGTTCAAATTAGCAGTGAGGTCGTTAAGATAGTTATTAAGAGCAAAATCCGTCCACTGCCACGCCCATTTTTATTCTATTTAAGATTTATCTTTATACAATTTCCTACAGAAGGTTAAAATCTTGTATGTGAGCTCTATTCAACCTCAAGCAAGTTGTGAATTATTTGTCGCTCTCCCAACAACTAGAAATTTACTCTTTATATAATTTCCTTAAAAGGCTGAAAACGTAGTATAATACATCTTCTTGAGTAAAACCATGACGTTGATTTTTTTTCGGAAATCCGCCTACTGTCAATACAACTTTTCATATACATGTTTGAGATTTTTAGTCCAGTCAATGAAGCATTTGACTCGGAAGAAATCGCCGGAAAGCTGGATTTTGGTATATAGCTTCCTCTTTGTGTTCTTAAGAAAATGTCAAAAGTCCCCATCGATATGACCACTGCTAACGGGGGGTTGAAGGCCCCCCAAATTTTGTTTTCAAGAATAACTCCCAAATGGTAAGTTGTACAAAAAAAGTGTCAAAGAGTAATTTGTAGCTTGGAATATTTCCTACAAAAACGTAGAACATTTTTTTTTCATACAAATAACGGTTTTTGAAATAAACCAATGAGAAAAGTTAAGGGTTTTACTTTTCTATGTAGTTGGGCGACTTAATTCCAAAATTGTGCATTTTGTGATAAAAGCATCAATTTTTTATTTATTATTGGACATGATTTTAAGATATCGGTTCACTCTATTTGTCCATCCCTTTAGGTGGGAGGGGCAAATAAAAAAAAAAAATTCTTAAATATAAAATGAATATAAAAACACAACGGCAACACATACAATATTATGTTATAGCTTATCTTAAAGCCAGATATTCATTCTTTATGTATGTTTTTAAATGAAGTTATTTTAGTGCTCAGTTTTTGATTAAATGATTTTTAAACTCAAAATTAAAAAAAAAATTTGAAAAAAAAATAATAATAATTTTGGTAATTTTCAATTTTCTCAAAAACTAAAAGACTTACGACCATATGGTTTTTAGCGTTCGACTGAAACATATTAAGAGTATTAAAAATTCTATCCCAAATTAGTACTTAATAACGAAAAATTTTGAAAAAAAAAATTATTAGGTATTATTTTTTTTTCAAAATTTATTTTTAAAATTTTGAGCTAAAAATCATTTATTCAAAAACTAAGCACTTAAATAACTTCATTTAAAAACATACATAAAGAATGAATATCTGGCTTTAAGATAAGCTATAACATAATATTGTAAGGGTTGCCGTTGTGTTTTTATATCCATTTCATATTTTAGAAAAATTTTTTTTTAATTTACCCCTTCCACCTAAAGTGGTGGATAATTAGAGTGGACCGATATCTTAATATAATGTCCATATAATGTACCAAACAAAAAATAATCAAATGGATCTTTTATCAAAAAATGCACAATTTTGAAATTAAATCTTGGAACTACATAGAAAAGTAAAACCCTTAACTCTTCTGATTGGTTTATTTCAAAAACCGTTATTTGTATGAAAAAAAATGTTCTATGTTTTTGTAGGCTACAAATTAGTCTTTAACACTTTTTTTGTACAACTTAGCATTTGGGAGTTATTCCTGAAAACCCATTTTGGGGGGCCTTCAACCCCCCGTAAAATTGTTAGCGGCGCTCATATCGATAGGGACTTTTGACAATTTCTTAAGAACACAATGAGGAAGCTATATACCAAAATCCAGCTTTCCGGCGATTATTTCCGAATTTGGCTATTTTTTTCGCTTCATTGACTGGACTATTTCCTTATTCTTTAAAAGTTAAAATGTGTAATTCGACTAATGTTCAATAGATGGCGCTGCGAAGCGACAAAGTGTTCAACTAGTCATCAACATTTGATGTGTTGCACGCAAAGTGCTACCAAACCACTATCAAATGTTTACACATCAAAAAAAAAAGAAGTCAAATACAAAAGCCTTACAATGGTTCATAGGTGTAATGAAAGTCCCAAAATTCCATAATTGCGAAATACGTGTTCAATTTATAAATATAGCAAAATTCTGTTTTTTTTTTACAGTCTGGCACCACGGTTTTCTATTATTGCCAACAAAAAGCTCTTGATTCAATCATTATTTCTAGTCAAAAAATATTTCATTTTGGCCCAACCTTTCCCATAAAATGACTTAAGATTTCAATGATCAATGGAAAAGTAGTTCAATCACTGAAATAAAGAAATTCATTTTATGTGGAAGGTTGGGCCAAAATGAATTGTTTTTTTGACAGGCATTTATAATTGAGTCATCATCATTAAATTGGCATCAAAATAATCACTGGATTCGCCTTTTAAATGACTCAAAACTTAATATAAAAATTTTCAATGATGAATTTCAATGACATCTATAATTGGCACCAGCTTATGTTAAATCCTCATGCATCATAAATTATTCTTCCCTACGTTCTATCGAATTTCCCATGGCTTCTTCAAAGGTTTGTAGTTTATTAAATCTGTAGCTATAAATAAGTCTCTTGCCCCTAAAAAATTTATTTATTTTAAAAATTTATTTACATTGTTCTACCGACATTTTATCAACCTGAAAAAAAATGGATATATGGAATTAAAAAAGCAATTTAGTCCCAAAAAAAATGTAAAAATCCTTAAACCCTCTTTGAGTTCAAAGTCTTTTCGAATCTTCTTGTTCTTGATATAATTTCAATTTATTTTGTCCTCCACAAGCTTTGAATTTTTTACTATTAAACACAGAGTGCTATGGGATTTGTTACCATAATCAGAAATGCTTGTAGATCTTGATTCCCTGCAGAAAATTTATTGCCCAAGACTCGTTGCTATGATTTTGACCTGCCCCATGATGAAACAGGAAAATTTGTATTATTTCTATAATGCGAAAACAAAAAGGTATCCCTCTTGAGGCCTAGTATATAGTAAGTAATGGTAGGTTAGGGTAGAAATGACCTCAAACTTATGCTGACAGTTTTATCGATTTTTGTTTTTGTTACATGTTTTTGTTGTTGTTTATTCCCAAAGATTGATGAAAGAAAGCATCTAGGAAGATTTTTGGTTGTGACACATGTTATTAATTTTTTTTTCCTCTTCATGTAGGGTGTCTTTTGTTTTAGGATCCTACATGGGTATATAGGTATACTTAATAGAAACAAAAAAACGCCTCATATTTTTCAAGGCAATTTTGTTTGTAATAAAAGAACAATAAATGGCACGTATTACATTTGTGCGTTAAAGTGGGATAATGATATAATAGCTAATGGGCGAATTTGTGTTTAGGGACATAGTTTTATTGCTTGATTTTTTGGGGAACATAATGAAAATGAAATATTATCCTGATGAAAAAGGATGCCTAAATCTTTTATATATTATATAGGAAACCAAATTTTATGCTCGTCATGGGATTGATAACAGTTATGTGTTATTAAAGAGTGAGTAGGTGTATTTTCTAAATTAATAGTTTTTTCCGAGCTTCATATGTTTTAGGTTATATCTTTCATTATAAAGTGTTAATGCGATGTTTTAATCATAAAATGTTTGGTGACACGCGGTTTTATTGGTGGGGACAACAGTTGGGTTATGGTTTACATGCAGATAGTGATTCATCCTGAGTTTTGATTGCCACAATATCTTTGTTTATTACATTTTTAGAGATGGATATCTTTATAGTCCCTTGAAGGCCATTTTTTGGTATCAAATAAAAATGTTGAGGTCAATGTATGAGTGAAATATTTATAAAATCGTTTTTGGGGGTATTGAGATATTGGAGCTTGAGGTTGGAAATTGCAAAAAAGAAATTTCAGTTATTTTTTCGAAATAAAGCTGACTTATCTTACCATATTTTATTATATTATTTTATATTATTATATTTTTATGACTTAATATTTTTTCACAATTTAGAAATTTAACAGGAGTTATGTGGTAAAACAGACCGTCAGATTTAAATAATATTTTTGTATCTGAAATGGATAGGCTCCATCGAAATTAAGCCCCATAAAATAAAACCCCAAAGAAAAAATTAAATAATTAAATAAGGTCCCAAAACTATGCATATAAAACAATAACAAAGGAAATTCTCAATTTTTGAGGTGTTATTTAATTTTTGGGGATTTATTTCTTTTTTTTTTTGGGAGGGCCCCCTGCCTGAAATACGACCCCAACATAAATTTTAGGTTTTTAATTCATTTTATTTTGATAAAACATTTTGGGGCCTTATTTCATTTTGCTAAAACAATATTGTTTTTCTCAAAAAATACTATGAAAATCTACCAATCGAGGACTAAGAGCTTGCAAAATATCGCTTACTGTGGACCCATCAATTATGTTTTAATGTACAATGATCGTGTTTTAAACCATCAGCGAGTAACTGAATAACTGCAAAAAATCGCGCGATTTTTGTCAGTTATTCTTTACTTGCTGGAGGGTTTTCAGCACAATTTTTTTAATGCTTACAAGGGAACCGAATAGCTGAAAAAAAATCGCATAAATTCAACATGAAAATTTAAGCGGAATCAATTGCTGAAGGGCAGGAGAACTGCACAAGTGCAAGGATGCAAGACAAATTTTCAGGGGTCTTATATCTTGGAGCCAAGGCTATACTCTGAAGATATTTTTAAAATTAAGATATTTATGGGATAAAAAGGGAAATAGGGCAAAATAAAAAAATACCATTTGATTTTATTTTAAATTTTCTTTTTATCTCAGTTACATGAATAGGACGCAAAATTTGGTTAAATATATAATTTTAAGGTTAAATGGGTTTAACACAAAAATAATGGTATCCAAGTTAAAGTACTCTTTATTTTAAAATGATATAATATATAAGAGAATGGTCGTCAATTATCATTTTAGGGCAGAATATTTTTCAAAATCTAACTAAATTTATCAAGTGAATTGAGGTGAAAACGACATTTTATATGACTTTAAGAAATAATATAATAAAATTTATTTATTGAGCTGAAATATATACAATTGACTCTTAATTCTATTTAACATAATATTACATTGATATTTTATTTTGTTTTGGCACATAAGGGGTCTAATTTTATACATTGGCTTTTAAGAAATGGCTTAGTGGCAAAATATTTTTAATTGTGTTTGAATGTTTAAACTTTGAGAAAGCCTTTAGTTAAACCCTTAATTTGATCAAAATTTAGCTTGAAACAATAATCATTCATAGCAAAAAATAATATATGTATAAAGGGTGTTTTGCGTAAGAAAACACTTTGGGTTTGTAGGTCAATATGTACAAGTTTTTAGTGTTTGACTTAAAATTAATAAGGGCATTCAATATTAAAAACAAAAATACTTAACGTAAAATCTTGAAAAAATTTGTTCATGTTTTTGTCTTCAAAATTTTGACTTTTCTAAATTAATTTTTTCAAATCTATATACACAATAACAGTCCGACTTAAAAACATAATTAAAAAATGGATTCTTGGCTTTGATATTGATATTGAAGATGTATCTATTCTCGTCGATTTTAAATGACTTTCTTTTTATTTTTAGTCGATTTTTTTTTTAATTGACTCTTCCTCTTGCCCTAAAAAAGGGAAATATGACCCCCACTCCTATACGACTTTTTTCTTGTCTTAACCCAACCTACTCGCTCTAGCTTTTTAACGCACCTTATGCAACACCCCGCGTATATATGTATATGAAATTTTATAAAAAATTGGTACCTATGCGAATTTTTAGTTTTTATTAATGCACAGTCGTATTTATAATCCTATTCTAAAGATTTGTTTAGTTTAGCACACTGTCCAACTCCAAAATCTTATTAATAAACATATTTATCGATGGTCTAACTTATAGTCACTGCATTATTCTTGAAATGAATGAAATGTTCATTGAACGTATACAAAAGTTCACGAAATTGACAGATTATATAGGTATGTATGCCAGTTAGTAGGTAACGACAGTTTTAAAATGCGTTTATTAATCGTCCAGCTATTTCGACGATAGCTATATAGCTGGACAACTGTTCAATACTGTTCTAAGGAAATTTAATAAATACGACTGGCAGAATTTAAAAATTAATTTTGAAAACATCATCAACCATTTTTAAATACTGAATTTGCCAAAAAATATTTATGAATTTTTTTTTATTCCTAAATTTGTTTATTTTTGAAAATATTTGTTGAAATATTATTTAAATTTACTATGAATCTCTTGTATAAAAAATATAATTTAAATCCAGATAATGTGAAAGCTGAAAATCAAAGAAATTGTTCTATGAGAGGCAGGTACTAGTGTTGTTTGATGTTTGACGTAAGATTTGTTTCTGTTAATAGTTTTCTTACTAATATGTTGTTGCATATATAGAAAAAAATTCATTGAAAATTGTAAGATCCAAAAAATTTGATTTTCTTGAGGTAACGGATTTTAATTGTATTTTACCTTTCATTTAATTTTGGTTATAGGAATAATTTTTGCTTTTCTGGTAGATAATATTAAATCATTTTTAAATTGGATCAAAAGTAAGCATTAACCTAATAATTGAAAATTTATTGTGTATTGTTATTTTGGGCTAAAAAAAATGAAATTATGTATCAGGGGAATGTCAAAATATACCAAATTTAATGAAAATCGATCCATCGAACAGACAGATGGAAAAAATCTCGAGACCAACTTTTGTTCATTTTGATTCTTATTAAACAAATGTTAAGTTTGATCAAAATCTCGAGTTTGATTTTTTTACGAATCCAAAACTTGACATATTGGTACATATGTATTTAAATATGTAGGTATTACTACCTGCCTATAGGTAACGGAGAAGAGGGAGACTTGACCCAGATCCGAAAAAAGTTCAAAGTATTCATTTGACTCCATTGACAAGTATTTTTCAAATCATATATCTATGCATCTATACCAGTCATATATCAACTCAGAGAGAAAGAGAAAGAGAGAAAGAAAGAGATCAAGTGACAGTTTCTGGTTTTTTGTTAGTTCGTATCGTATAGTATATTTTACGGTTTTGCCGATTCTGTCGGGGCTTATGTTTTGTGTTGTAAATACTACAATTTCTTTTTGATTTTTCCCAATTCTTGTATGAAGATTTTTATAGAATTAAAGCTTAGTTACGTATGTGCCAAAAATAAAATTGTGATATTTTTTTTCCAATTTACTCAAACTAGGAGACTTGATTTTCCTTTTTTATCAAATAAATTCGTTGTTTATGCATGTTTTTTTAGTTCTTTCGTTGAATTAATAAATTATTCGTTCAAAAAATATAAAGATGTTTTTACTTAAGGAGATTGAAATATGTGACCATTGACCTATAGGGATCAAGTTTCCCATAGGGGGGAGACAGGTCTCGCATAGTTTGGGGAGATTTGATCCTTTTGTTTCTTTTCACTTTTTAAAACAGCTCTTTAACTATTTTTATAAATAAGTTTTGTTTTCCATGCACACAAAAAAACGTAAATAAAAAGTTTTGATAAAAAAAAACTGCAAAAGGGGATCAAATCTTCCTCCTCTCCCCTATTTATACATACTATGTACATATATTGCAAGTATAACAGACAAATCTGTCTTGCGATGATTAGAATTTGAAACACTATGCTTTTCAGCCCTCGCTATCGTCTGTATGTCAGTCAATATGCTAACTAACTGCATTCTTAGAAGTATTATTTTAAATTTTAACAAAATCGATGAAGCAATTAACCAGATTTTTAAGAATAATCCAAAAATTAGGTACTTTTATCAAAACACTTCAAAATGGTACGACAATTGAGCAAATGGTTTATGCATTATGGAATTGATTTTATATACATGCTCCCGGCATATATGTGGGATATTCGCAAAAAAAGTATACAATTTAAAAGGGATAAAAGGGCAATTGGTTTGAATAATTATTGGGTAACCATAGATTTTTCCAAATATTTTTTCAAATATTTCTGCAAAAGGATCGGAGAGATTTTAAGCATCGTTTATGGGAAATTCGACAAAAAATATACCATTTAAAAGTTGAGTTAATCCTCATAAAATGTCAACTAAAGTTTCAGTATAATTGGTCAACCAAAGATTTTTTTAAATTATATGTTTTGTCAAGCTCGATTGTCATCACCTCATTTTGTGAAATATTAAAACAATTTAAATACATTCAACTCAGAAAACAATAATTGTTTATAATGTATCCAATTTCTAGCTTATCGAAAAAAAAACTATTTTAAAATCGATTTGAATAAATTCTCAACTAAGCCCCTCGGAATTATTTGTAGAGGCTTACTTAGCTTTATTTCATAGAATGATACGTTGGTATATTTCACAGATTTCGATTGTTGGCCACCTGAGACGTATACAAAAAAAATGGTGTTAAAATAAAGTGGTTTAATATCATTTTTTCCGTTAGCTTGGAATTAATCAGATTAAGTCTTTGGGTAGGTATATAGGTTACTTAAATAAAGTAATATTAATTTCGCGTGTTTGTTTTTATGAGAATAAAAGGTACTGAAAGATGTGTAAAGGGAAAAATATGAGCACACAACTTTTATTACTTTTTTGTTCTCATAAAAAAAATAAAACATAATGTGATGTGTATATAAAGTTAGATTCATTAAAACGAAAACATACATTTAATCCCACAACCTCATAACCCAAAATATTACACAGAAATAAAAAATACATGTAAAGTACCAACCTGGGTAATGACAGGAAAAATATTGTAATTATGAGAAAGGCGCAAATTAGATTAATTTAACGAATTCCCTGAACCAGATTTTTGAATAAGAATTTAAAAATCTATATGAACAAGATTCCTCACAACAAATTAAAAAAAAAATATTTTCTCTTGTTATTAAAATTCTTTGCTACGAAACGTGAATTGTGAGATTGTGAATCAAACAAATTAAAGTCTTAGCTTATATTGACAGCAAATTTGAGATAATTTTTACCCAGATTTCTAGCTTATTTCAATGAGGTCTTTAAGGTCTCACTATCAATATATAGTAAACAGACCTGTTAATTCATACTAATGAAGGTTCTCCTTATGAGAATTTATAACACCATCCCTTAGTTCAAACAGAATTCACACTTACCTCGCATATAGATGTACGCTGTCCCCCGCATATTTCTTCTTGTCAGGACTATAAGATTGAGGACATTACCAATAATCCCCAGAGCACAAATGATGGGTAAAACGATTCCATATGATAATTCTCGTAAGGCGTCAGTTCTAGGATCCTCTTGGATTTGCAACTAGATACAAAAAAAAATACAAAACATAAACACAGAGAAACGGAAAAAAACATAAAAATTCAAGGAAACAAAAATTAGAATTGTTTTGCAATAATTTCCCATCAGGATATTATGTAGAAAACCCATTTCAAAAAAGAGAAATGAAATCTGCTGGGCATTGACTCTGCAAAATAAAGTCTCACGCTCGAGAAGTTTAATTTTATATAACTAACTAATCAAGATAAGATACAGTATCTAATGGAATTTTCTTCTTGATCCTGGAAGTGAAATTATTATTTTGTTTTTGTAGAAACTCACCCCATTTGCTGTGGGCGCATCCTCACTAATGCTGCTGACATCAATCTCATCGTCACGCGAAAAGTTTGCACCCCAAATAATCGAACACAAATTGGGGTCTTCTTCGGTTGTGTAGAGTCGTGTTATCATAGTTTCCTTTTGTAAGTGGAGGGGTTTTGTTTTGAATGAAGCTCGAAGAAGCGAATAAAAGCGTATATAAATAGGTATGTGTGTATCTATTTATAACAAACAAAAAAACCAAAAAAACAATAAAAATGGATATCCTAGATTTAACGTGATTTATTGCCAGGATTTAGGGGGGGGTTTGCTAATTAGAGAATTCGTTATGATAATCCCGTTATGTACAGTATATTTTTAAGGGGGGATGATTTTGCTTCCTTCCTTCTTCTCTGAATCGTTGCGGTTTTGTGGGGATATTGTATAATGGTTGATTTAGGTATTTATAGAAGGAGGGTAGTTTTTGGGAAATTAAGACAAATGGGTAGGTACTTAGGGGTTGTTTTTGTTATAGTTGCAGGGAGTTATATAAATAACAATATTATTTAATTTTCAAAGCTTTCATAGAGATGTGATGCTTCTGTGGAAATTGTACGGCGGCATTTGTTTTCTTTGATATTTGCTGTCATAATAATGTTTTCGTCAACTTCGTCGTTCTGGTTGATGGCATCAATGCTACTGGGACTGAATTTATTGTATGTTTTGAGAATGAAAACTTGATATTCATCGTCATAGTTGAAAGATGTCACTTCATTAATTGGAATCTCTTTGGTATTCCATTGAGTTGATAACTGAGGTACTGATGGCGGAAGAACTTGAGCTGAGGGGTTTTCTGTCATTTTAATTGATGTGATGTGGCCTTCTATGAATTTTCGGGTTACCAACACAAAAGCAATCTAAAAAATAAAAAAAAAAAATTTTATATTACAATTAAAAATATACAAAGTAGTTAAATTGCAAAGAGAACTTTTTAGTAAATTTTTGAAAACATACGTATGTTTAAACAATAGCATATTAAATTTCTATATTCCTATACTATAGATTTTCTACCTTATGTATTAGACAGTTTTTGGTTAATGAGATAAAGGACAATGAAAATTAATTTTTGTTTGGAAGTAAAAAATAAATTAAATCGTTACTGAAAATGGTTACACTAAACTAAAATTTTCAAGACAGAAGGTGTGTTTTTTTTTGCAATCCCGGGAGCAATTGGTTGAAAAAAACGACATCAGGAATTAGCGACGCCATCACAGAAAAAAATATGGAGTTTTCATACAAACTATCGATAACATGTATGTAATTCTTGCCAGTAACACAGTTTTTCTGTGCGCTTAAGTTAAGCCCTGAGAATTCTCTGGGATTAGCTAAGCCCGCAGGGGATTAGTTGTTGTTGCATTTTACATTTAAATATTTTAACACCAATTCCAATACCCCTCGGGCTTGCCAAAAAAAACACGCCTAGAGTAGATTATAATAAAAAGAGGGTTTTCGAGAAAAACACATTTTTGTCCACAATCTGTAATAGTAATTAATGTAAATTTTTTTAAGGATTATTATAAGATATCTTTTCAGGGGGCAATGATTTCAAAATGGGGATTGGGCCGAAAAGTAGCTCTCAAACTATGAACAACTAACAATCGAAAAACCGAAAAATCGCTTATACGTCAACATATAAGTTACTCTGTCTTATTTCCACAGATATTATCTTGCAGATTTTAAACACAAGTTATTTTTATAACCAAAAATTTAATCTTTCTCAGAAAAACCCTAATGATTTTGATTTAATTTTTTTATGTTAGCTTATATCAGTAGCATCTACCATATTTTTGAAAAAAAATATGTAGGTATCTATCGATTTAAAAATGCATCTCTCATAGAACCATTTTTTTTATTTTTCGTCTATCTCATTATTTAATGAAATTTTTTACGCAACAGCTTCTTATATGTTTGAATAATATTCCATATCAAAAATTTCCAAAAAAAAAGTTTACGATTTAAAAAAAAAAACATTTTTTGAAAATCCGATAAATTTCCTGTTAAAATTAATAAAAACTAAGAGACAAAAACTGTTTGCGTTAAATTCTGTTCATAATTGACAAAGGCAGATGATTCCGTATTTCAACAGCATAAATGAAAACTGGCGATGCGAAGTAACGCAGCTATTATGTTGAAGGTCGTTTCGTTAACCATTTTTTTTTTCCAAAATTTTGAATCTGAAATTTTACTTTTCTAAAACTATTGACAAAAAAAAATTAATTTAAAAATATAATTTCTGGGTTTAAAAAAAAGTTATAACATGACATTTTCAATGCTGCCGTTGATTTTTAATATTTTTTTTTTTCTAATTCAAGTCATTTTTTATAAAAGTCCCCTGCCCTCCTAAAAGAAGGGAAATAGAGCTTCATTCCCATTCGATTTTTTTCTTGCCTCGACCAAACCTAAACGCTCTATAGCCTTTTTTTTTTGCAGCTTATCCAAAACATCTTGTATATTTTTGGTTTGTTTAATTTTTGTCCACTATTTGACTTGTAATCTATCAAACTTTTGATTTTTTTTCAACTGTTTATGTAAAAATAAAATATTTTTTCAGTACACTCTTTTATGTCAAAAAAAAAAATTAAATAGGTATATACACTTTTTAAACAAAAACTAACAATAATATTTAAAAAAAATGGTTTATTTTCTTTTTTCCCCACTGTCTAGCTTATATTGGTTTATTTCGTTTTTTCCCCACTGTTTCACTCAAATATGCTTCAATATATTCTGCTGTTACTCTAAATCTAAAGTATAGAATTTGTAAAGTGAAATATACAAACTATGTCTATCGCTTTAAGTAAAAATTAATTTTTCAACAGAAAACTCTGAAACACCCTGTAGAGATTTTTTGAAACTCACCAGCTGGATAGCCTTAAAAATCTCCTTTATGTTAAAATAAAAATGTTACGATATCTTTATATTCATTTAAGAGTTATGATTTTAGCCACCAAAAAAGTCGAAACGGGCCAGTTTTATAAAGAAGAAAATTAAGATTTTTTTTTCAATAATAGTGTGTGGGTGAATCTGTGTACATACATATATATTTATTAAGTCTCTACGAGAATATAGAAATAAAAATCCGATTTGAAATTAGAGTTATAAATGAACAAGAAATAATGAAATGGCATAACCTAAAGGAAAAGATAAATTGTTGAATTAATTATGTTCCTATTTATGATTTTATAAGGGAGGCTTTAGAAAAATATATAACATCAAATTATTTTTTGTTATTTCAGGAAAAGGAAAAATAATGTAATAAATAGGAAAAGAAAGGAAAGGAAAACGGAAAAAAAATTATTTTCCTTGAGACTTGAGAAACCATTACTAGTTTTATTGTAAGTACTGTACAGTGTCTTATTGTTGTTTTAATTTTATATAGACTGGTCATTTTCAATATCCACATTTATGTTATTATTTCATGAGTAAAATCTGTAGATTTTTATTTAGGTATATGATATTGATTTGTTGATTTATTTGATTTTTATGCTTTTGTATTAGAAAATAAAAATTTTATATTATTTAAAAATTTATTTATTTAATAAAAATATTTAATGTAATATGAAATATGAAATAACAAAAAAATAGGAAAAAATATGAAAGCATTAACACTAAAGATATCAGCCTATAATGTTTTTATTATTTAATTTAATGTCTAAAACTTTCAACTTTGACAACCTGCGTGTCTCAATTAGAAGGCATTATCATGATGGTTTGAGCTGGATGACGCCATCATGCCACAAAGCGCGCAATATAGTAATTTACTGAAAGAAACATTTAACGAAAGATTAATTTCACGAAATGTACATACCCGCTGACTAGCCACCTTGTTCGTCTGTTTTAACGCCATTAGATTATATTTTTATTCTGGAAATATTTAAAGTCGATAAACGGAAACCAACAACTCAATAAGTTATTTTCGAAAAACAATCTGGTTTATTGAGCGTGAGAAAATTGGACTTATAGGTTACATCATGTGTAGGTATACCCCTATACGCACTAGCCGCGGTGCTTTAAAATCATCTGTTAAATAAAACCAATTTCATGGACATTAAAAACATCTTTCTGAACAAAATATCTTTCTCTAAGACCAAAACAAAAATCAATCCAAGACGCCTATGACCTACGTATTTGTTTCAATATTCCACTTATTTTATTTATTATATAGTCAAAACAACATTTATCAAAACCCACCTTAGATTTCTGGGAAATTTGCTGTACGATGTTTTATAAGTAAATGTATACCCCCTGTCATTAGCCGAAAATTTCTCCAATTATATAGTTGTTCTAATTCCGATTATTGCAAATTAGCAATTTAGTTTCGGAAGTCTATTAAACATACAAAATTAGTTAACCACTTCAACGATCCAGCACTTAATTATTAATTGGCATAATATCAATTAAATATTCCACAAAAAAAAAAAACACAGATAAAAATAATCACCTTTTAATCTCATAATAAACGTTGTGCAAGGAGGCTTTTTTTGTTTTGCTTTCAACATCTGTTGGGGCTTATTTTCCACTTTTGATTTTCGATAAGCAAATCGATATTGCTCCCTTTCGTGTATATACATAAATGACTCACACACACACTCGCAAAAATACCTATAGGACTTCCGAAAACAAAAATTACACAACAACGATGTTGGGAAAACTTCCCCCCTACCTTATAAATATATTAATTGCCCCCTGATGGTTGAGATTAATGGAGTGCCTCCTTATAGGAACTTTTCTTTTTCGAATTATAAGCATAAGAACGAAACAAATACATAATTATTATCTAAGGAAACGGTAGAATTCAGATTCAAGAAGGATTCAAGATAATATCATCCTTGTTAAGTTGAGTTAAGTTAAGTTATTTTTTGTATCAAAATCACAATAAAAACAAAACTTTTGAAATATGTACTTCCGCATTTTGTTGTTTGCCAAATTTACATACCTACTTCCGGATGCCTACCTAAATAATTCCTTCAAAGTTTTGACGAAGGAATCTTTAAGTTCAAGCCCATGACATTGAGAATCTAAATTGAATGTCAGCGTCGTCGTCCCTTAAAACTGAATAAATTGTTGGGGTAGCTCTATGAAAGCATTATAATACCCAAATCTTTTCCGGTGATGATATTGAATTTTTCACAAAAAAAAAGGAGAACACAAAATTTAATGGAACCATAAATAAGATCCTATATAAGAACCTAATGCTGAAAGACCATTTGAATCACTTAAGAAAATTATTAACAAACTGGTTTCTTATATATGTACATAGCTATTCTGTGGGAGTGGATGAAGTGACATTTTATAATAAAAATAATAAAAAAAAAACTTCTAGGTCATGAGCGTAATATTAAATTTATTATACTTTTTCTCGGTAGGTATATTTTTTTTTGTTCTTTATTAGTACGCGTTGAAATGATTTCGACACGCTTAGAATAAAATTAAGATATTTGGTCAAGGAAAATTGAGCAACATTGTAGTTTTATTATAGGAGGGACTAAGTGGTAGGCACCACAATCCATAAAGACACTATATATTATACTATTTAAAAGGTATAGCTTGGGTAAGACGACATGGGCTTAAATAGGATTTTTATGATGTTGTTGGCCTTATTTCTTTTTTCAATTTTTGGTAGTTAAATATTAGGTATCATGTACATTCTTCATATCAAAAGTGAAACTTATATAAAGCTTAAGGATCTAAGAGATTCATAAAAGCAAGAGAATTGTTTATGATGTAACACAAGAAATATAAAAATACTAATTTGGAATCTATATAACTACATAAAAATAAATGTGTTATCAAATCTTTTTAAAGTACATATTTTATCACCTTTAAGCTAAAGTAAGAAAGTTGGAAACATAGCCGCTTCACTTTTTTTATAGATTTCCCTCCGAACACCTACAATTTTGTTAATAATAATTAATTAGTATATCTACATTGAGCACAAACATCAGGTTGTATATGTATGCAGATCCATTTTTAACTGAAGGTACTTAAGTCCTTGGTGGCAAGTTTTTAAAGGTGACAAACTTTTTGAAGTAGCAAATTTTCAACAATGCTGTGCAAAGTTTCAGCACATCAATAATATTAAAACAAAAACAAATCTGGCCTGCTAAAATTATATTAGAAGAAAATATTGTTAGCAAAAATCAAATTTCTCCATTTCCGGTCGGTTATGCCACATGTCTCAACTATTGTGACCAACAGGAAAAGAGAATAGTAATACAGTTAGAGTAAGAGAATAGTCATTTGGTATGGCATTTTTTAAAAACCTCAATGAACTTTCTGAGCTAAAGATTAAAGATTTGATTCCTTTTCTCAACGAGACGCAATGGTTCTAGGACGAATTCTTATAGCATACGGTACCGCAACCATAAGCCAAATCCCCTGCATTCAGTTTAATGTTGCGGTCTAGTTTCATGGACAGATAAAGACCTCATGTCATGCAGAGATATCAGACGGTCAGACGGATGTCTCATGAATGATCACATCCAAACATTTAAGTGGACAATCCTTCTAAGGGATCATATCATATTTTTCTCTGAACCAGCCAATAAATTGCCTAGCTTATGGCATAATGCTCTAGAACTCAGAGCGCTAATGTTGATTAATAAGGGGGAATATCCATAAATTTCTCTTTTAAAACCATTTTTCTTTCACAGGTAAAGCGAGCTATGATACTAAAACGGTGCGGCGCGGCAGCGCACTCTAGCGCTAATTGGGTCACTAAGCTAGATGCTCGTAGCTGCAATTTCTACCTACCTACCTTATTTCCGAATATTTACACCGCATTGAAAATGTTGTTATTCATACTTATCTGAAATGCAACAGCAGAACGTACCTAGTTTTTCTGCTTTAAAACCCCTAAAAATGATATTTTAAAATTCTGTAAATCTAAAATTCTGTATTCCAAATTTCTGTTCTTCAAAATTCTGTAAAACCATAAAAATGAAAAAAAGGGCGCACTTTTTTTCATTATCAAAATAATTTTTCTTTTATAATTTACAGAATTTTGAAATTCAGCGTTTTGTAGTTCAGAATACAAAATTTGTTTATACCTACTAACGGGTGATTTTTTAATAGGTTTAGAACTTTTTAAAAAAAAAAAACACAAAAAATTCGAAAAAATGAATGAAATATTTATTTGAATCGATAGTTTGAACCTTGAAATTTAATGTTTAAAGATAATTTCATGCAAATGTTGACCGCGGCTGCGTCTCAGGTAGCCCATCCGCTGAGTCCAATTTTGGCATACTCTTTCACACATATCGGCCGGTATTTCACGAATGAATGCATGGATGTTGGCTTCCAGTGCGTCAATCGAAGCGGGCTTGTCCCTATAGACATTAGCCTTGACATACCCCCACAAAAAATAGTTTAATGGTGTCAAATCGCACGATCTAGGCGGCCAATTGACCGGCCCGAAACGTGAAATTAACTGTTCACCAAACTCGCCTCGCAATTGCGCCATTGTTTCGCGTGCTGTGTGGCATGTGGCACCGTCTTGTTGAAACCACATATCATGCAAGTCAAGAACTTCCATTTCGGGCAAAAAAAAGTTTGTTATCATCGCTCGGTAGCGTTCACCATTGACAGTAACGCTGCGATTCGCATCATCTTTGAAGAAATATGGCCCAATAATGCCGCCGGCCCATAAACCGCACCAAACAGTGGCTTTTTCGGGATGCATTGGTAGCTGTTGCAATGCTTCTGGCTGATCTTCACTCCAAATGCGGCAATTGTGCTTATTTACGTACCCATTCAACCAAAAATGAGCCTCATCGCTGAACACAATTTTTCGATAAAAAAGCGGATCCTCGGCCAGCTTTCCAAGAGCCCATTCACCAAAAATTCGGCGTTGTGGTAGGTCGGCTGGCTTTAGTTCTTGCACCAGCTGTATCTTAAAAGGCTTTACGCCCAAATCCTTCCGCAAAATTTTCCACGTAGTGCTGTAAAAAAGGCCTAACTGCTGGGAACGGCGCCGAATCGACATTTCGCGGTCTTCTGTCACACTAGCTGATACGGCCGCAATATTTTCTTCACTACGCACAGTACGTAAACGTGTTGGTGGTTTAATGTCCAACAAAGTAAATTTGGTGCGAAATTTGGTCACAATCTTCCGAATAGACTGCTCAGAAGGTCGAGAATGCCGACCATAAAATGGAAGCAGCGCGCGATGAACATTTCGAACCGAGCACGAATTTTGATAGTAAAATTCAATAATTTGCAAGCGTTGTTCATTTGTAAGACGATCCATGGTTAAATTGCAAACCAAACTGAAGCTGTTTGACAGTGACACAAGGTACTAAACATACGTCAGCTGTCAAAACCAGTGTTGCCAAAACCAAACCAGCTAAAAAATCACCCGTTATAAGCTTTCATTACATTCCAAGTTAATTTATTTCAACATTTTCGGAAAAAGTATGTTCATCTCAGGTTTGTAATTCTCTTATACCTAATTTAATATTGTTTGTATATACCGATTTTTTGTTTTTTACAATTTCCATTCGATAACTAAAGGTATAGATGTGTTAAAATTTTAATAATTTCCAACCTATTTTTTAGAAAATGTATGTTTTGTAAATTAAATACTTAAGAGTCGCATTTGGAGGTTTAAAACGAAATTATATAAATAACGTATAAATTCTTTTATTTTCACAATTTTTAAGTTGATTTCGCCTGTATTTTCTATTATTTATCTTCTAGATTTGCAGTTAAATTACAACACAGTTTAAACTTACCATGTAGGGGCGTTTATTAGTAATTTTTAATTCAACGTGAAAACAATTGATTTATTGAAAACCAAAAGTATTTTTTCAAATTATTTATGTAGATGTGGTTCATAAAATATATTTTCATGGTATCCTTTTACATACTTATAGTAATAGTGTATGGCAAAATTTGTCGATATCAACCAAATGAGAAGAAAAATTTCACATCGGCGGTTTTATATTTTAAAATGTAAGATTAAAATGAAAGATATGAACATACAGTATTTAAAATTTTCCAGAATTGGGGATTAACAGAATTCCGAATTTCCAAATTTTTGGAATACAGAATAATAGATTTACAGAATAATGAAATACAGAATTCTGTTCATACAGAATTTTCAATCCGTTTACAGAATTTTGTAATACAGAATAACGACCCGTTCCCTTTTTTAAAACATGTTTTTATGACACCTTTTTGACTTTATGTTGAGTTGAGCTTTAATAAGTTTTTGGCATAAACTCAACACAAATTTAAAATGCAGCAAAACTTGCTAAAGGGAAACGTTAAAATTTCTCTCGATTAAGTGAGTTGTTTCACTTAAACAAACCCGGATAAGTCCGGATAAGTGAAAAAATTTTCACTTAAGCGGATCTAAAAAAATTCCAAAAACGATTGTGACATAACAGAAATTCAAAATGTCATTTTCGTGGTGAAAATATGGTTGAGAAAAAAATAAAAAGAAGTGAAAGCTGTCAGCAATTTTTTGTTATTTTCGATAAATTTTTTTAATTTTTCACTAAATAGATTTTTATTTTGCAATAATATTTTATTTGTGGGGTTTTTTGATAATTTTTGTTCCGTAAGCGAATTAAAACATTATAATTTGTCCTATATAGTAACTTAACAACCTATAGGAAATAAAGAAAAAGAATGAAGAAATTTATTCATAAAGTTTACGGGCATGATAGCTGTAAATTAAGTGGTTAAATATCCTACCTACATTTGTAAACAACTGTAGTCTTATTTTCCTTCCTTCATAAGTAAAAACAGTTAACAAGTCTCTCATCAATATTTCTGATGATTGCGTGCTGAAGTTTCGACAGTAAATAAAACTCAATCATCATTCCTCAAATCTCAACCCAAATTTTCATTATAACTCCAATAAAATTGAAACTTGTTGCTATTTTTGATAATAAAATGAATTGACAGCAATTAAAATTAAGATAAAACATAAAATTTCTTGTTTGCAAAAAAACTGAATCTGGTTTAGCGTTTTGTTGATTATTTTACGTTACGTGGCATAATTGTCCTTAAGTTAAGTGACAATGGAAAGACGACTATAGATGAGAATTTAAGTTAAATATTAAATATTTAAGCAAACTTAACTGATTGACTTATTAGACATGTTTTAAAGAAATACGGCTGTAAATGTTTTTTTTTTTTTTCAAAAATAATAAACTGCATATTTTTTACATCATTTAAGTGGGTCAGAAATTCACATGCGATTAGCCAGAAGTTCAAAAGAATTTCCTGTGGAATTTTGGGCTGTGGACTTATGACATTGCCCCTAAAAAAACAATATTAACTAACTTAGAATATGTTTATGTGTAGGTAATAATAAATATAAAAATAATAGAAATATCGGTGCTTGAAAAACTTACTAACATAAACCAAAATTTCGAAACGGTGGTAAAGAAATGTCGTTCCATAACTCAGCTTATATATATGTAAATAAATATATCTGATTAAAACTTCAATTTTGTCGTTAAAATTAATCGAAAATATGATAATTTGTTGTCAAAAAAATTAAAATGCAGTTTTCTTGCAATCACTTTGTTCATTACAGGTTTTTGTGAAAATTAAAAAATAATTGAAATCGAAACCGAAACAGATGCCAACGGATGGTATGACGAAATCCACTTTTTCAGAATTCTCCATCATCGTATTGTTGATTTTTATTAAAACTTCGAAATTTGTATTTACACGAAACTAATACTTATAGCCTTTAGAGCAATGAAAAATGATTCTATGCGCAAGGATACCGTTATTAAAAGTTTTTAGTTAAATATGAGTTTACCCAAAATTTGGCAATACTAATAACTGTAGACGGAAATTGTTCATCAAAATTATAACCGCAGCTGTCGGGAAAAAAAACTTAATTAAACAGTTATGTAAATCCCAGCTATCATGTTATTTTTATATGAAGAAAACAACAATAATGCTCTTCACCCATCATTTTAAATGTATTGCCTATCCTAACTATAGTTCGAAAATTTCGTACTAGTATTGATTTAATTTCATCAACTATTAAGAGAGTAATTGAAAAATTCAGGGAGACTGTATCAATTGGATTTTTTTAATGGAGATGTTTGAAGTCTAAAGTCTATGCCAACAAGCCCTTAACCACTCGTACATTGAAGAAGGGAATTCAACACTGCATCAACGAAATTCAGCCACATTTATGCAAAATTGTCATGGAAAATTTCGACAAAAGAGCCATTCCAAAAAGAACCATATCCTGTGTACTTAATTATTCAATGAAAAAATAACAATCTAAAAAAAAAAAATGTGTTTTTAATTTCATTTAAATCTTGCGTTAATTTTGGGACACCCTTTATAAATTGACGTACATACGTTATGATTAAAACCACCTTTTTTGGGCTTCACTATCATCTGAATGTTAGAATTAAACACTTATAATTTATTTTCACATAAAAGCAGGAATGGAAGTAAAAACATTATTTTTTTGAATAAAAAATATTACGTATACGCCGTGTAGAACCTTTTTTCTTGTATTTAAATGGAACAGTGAACTGGGGCCTAAAAGTAGGAGTTATTGTTTTGCTATTTTTGTGGAACAGACGCCTTTTTAGAAGCAACTGTTTCACTACTTTGTCAGAGACATATAGCTTTAGATACCACATGCTGTAAAGATCATTATTTTGTCATTTTATGTAATCATTCATATGTACTCTATCACACCCTTCTTTCAATCTAACCGAACAGTGTGATTTTAAAAGTGCTTAAAACAATTCGTGTGGTGAGATAAAACTCTTATCTAAGAGAAATGCAAAAACAAAATGAATATAAAAAGAAAATTGACTAACTGAGAATGCTGGTACTTCTACAACATTATACCTAAATGTATCCTGTGGCGGTGTTTAAAAATAAGTTTACCCCCATAAATCGTCGACAGGTTGATCCATCAACAAAGTACAATACCCGTAAAAGCACTTCTTTGAATGTCACACAAATGTATCTGCATGTTGATGGAAAATGCTATAAAAAAACAAAAACTCATCTAAGGGTATCTGTCTAGACATCATCGGAGGGTGGAATGACCTGGATAAATTTATTCTTACATTCACTAATTATGTATATTTATACAAAACTGTAATTTATTTGTATACGGAAATGTTGAACACTCTATTTAAGGAACAAATTAGCTGCATAAAATTTAATTACATATATTGTTGTTCCTTTTTTTTCGATAGATTGTTTGAATATAGAGATATGCTAATAAAATACGTTAAGCTTCAATATACATAGATTACTGTTTATTGCCTATGTTTTATTGCAGATTACATAGAGTTCAGTAAGGAAATGTCATCAATTAATTTCTCTTACGTGTAGAATAAAATAAATAATTGTTTTATTGGAGTTTTTTTTTGGGGGACATTAAATGTCCCGGTATGGGTCAGATAAATATTTTTCTTAAATTATGTTCACTTACCATATATCACTTATGTAGCATTTTAAATATACTATTTAAGTCATAATGAAAAATAGGGTTATTGTGAAGTAGGAGATTATCTGTAATTTAAGGTCATCCATTAAAGTGGCATATAATAATTAAGTATATTAGTATAGTCCAGTAAGTTGGCGATTTTTCACTATAAAAGATCATATATTGTCGGATTTGAAAAATATTTTTAAAATTCAGAAAAAAACCTTGTTTTTGACCTAAAAATTAATTTTCAGTTTTGAGTCAAGGACTCGCAAATAGGAAATATATTCTTTAAAAAAAATGTTTCAATTTTGTAATAAAAATTAACAATAATGGAAAAATCCAAAAAAATTGGGTTTCCTCATACTATTTGTGCCTGTTTGTTTGTGCATTCGTGCATCTGTTATAAATCAAAGTTTTTCTAGTGTCGTTTTCATAATAATGCCAATACTCTTATAAATTATAGGGGTTTATGGCAGGGTTCGTAAAATATCGCTCGCGAATCATAAAATAAAGATCTTTATGATTCTTTATCGATCTTCTCACGAACGATACAGTTTGCGAACTATAAAATTTTTGATATATAAAAATTTATAGTTCTCTCACGAACAAAATAAATCCATTTTTGTCTGTATCTCTCGTTTGTGAGATATTGGAAAATAAAATTCAGGTAGAATAGGTACGGTTCATACGCGATTGGATCCGTAAAGATCCTTTTAAAACAAATCATTTTTCATCAAGTATCCATTCAGTTCGGTTGTAAAGTGAACATTTTTGAAAAAAAAGTCAAAAATTTTGAGAAAATTCAAAAATTTCAAAAAATTCAAGAATTTTGAAAAATATGGAAAAGTGAAAAATTTTGAGAAAATTTAAAAAAAATTGAAAAAGTCAAAAATTTGACAAATTTGAAAAATATGAAAAATTTTGAGAAAATTAAAAAAAAATTGAAGAAAGTCAAAAAGTTTGAAAAAAAGGACGAAATTAAAAACTTGAAATAGAATATGTAGGTAATAAAAACTTAAAACAATTTTTAAAATTTGCGCAAAGTGTAGTGGAAATAAAATAAAAATAGGGGGAGGGATAGAGAAGAGAGTTTGTAATCGATAGATTTTTTAAATAGTGTCGTGGATATAACAAAACTTTCTGAAAAATCTAAGAATCAAGAAATGAACGTTTAAAAGTCAAAAATGGGATATTTTCGAACTAATTTAAAATAAATCAAGATGATATTTGATAGTAATAAATTTTAAAAGGTAAACAAATATTTTATTCAAATTTGAGAAATTCCTGGTTTATAAGTTATATTTTTTGCGTAGTAATTTTTTGAAGAAGACAATTTTTTGAGATCAATTTTGATAAGTTTTTGTTTTTTATACATTTTAACGGTGGGTTTTAAAATCTGAAAGGAATGATGGATATTATTAATTAGGACTTTTGTGATTTAAAATAGATAAAAATTATTCTGATGTTTAAAATAGTACTGTAATTGATATTCGAAATTAACGAAACTTATAGTATGGTGTAGTTAGTTAAATTCATAGTTTATAATGTTTTTATTTTTGACAAACAAATTTGGTTCTACAGTAAAAAAAAAGAAAACATGTTTAAAATTTTGAAATTTGAAATTAAAATAGGATTTATATGTATTTTTTCTGGTAAAATTTTTGTCTTTCATCTCAAACGCATTAAATGCTTATTGCATGTAAAATACCGTTCTATGTAGAACAAACATAACTTGTATTTAAATTGATCTAGAGTTATAGGTACCTACATACTTGGTTATCTTCCACATAGAAAAATTTCGTTTTTCATTTTCAAATTTTCTGGAAAACAATTCTAATGAATTTGATCAAACTTTATTCCAGTAATGTGTAATATCGTGTATGTATAATTTTCGAGAAATTAAGAAAAGCAAGACTTATATTCCCCGCAACTCCTATTCAACGATTTTTTTTGATTTCGATTTTATTTTTAACAGCTTTATTGACTTCCAGGAAAAGAATTGGGTGTATGCAAATGAGATTCTAAGAATTTTCAAAATTTTTAAACAAATATTTGTTTGTTTTTAAAATATTTCATTTTAACATTTTATTAGATATAATTTGTTTTATTAAGATTTGTATTCAAATGTAAATTAATAAATATTTAATTATAATACTTAAAATTTTAAACACCAACAAAAATTTTAAGACATTTTGCTAATACTTAAACATATCGTAAAATTTTCTATCCCAAAAAAATCATCCATCGTATTTATATATTTTAAGTTTACTGATGAAAATAACTGATTACAATCGCTACCTCAAAAAAAGCTTTAACAAAGATTTTTGCAATTTATTGGTTAAAGATATGAAAATAATTCTCTTTATAGCGTTTCAGATTTTAAAACCATCACCGGAAAATCTTTAAATCAAATACCACCAAACAAGATTCAGCTTTATTCAGAAATTCAATGGGTTGACAAAAAATCTCTAGTTTAAAAATTGTTAGAAACTTATTTATTTTTTATTATCCTCTTTCCCATAGTATACAAATTTAATTTAAAGTATTTTTAACTTATAAAAGTTTGTATCACGAATTCAGAATTTTGCAACCCCCCATTATTATTATAAATTATAAATTCAAAGGTTTCTTTATAATCCTTATCAAGCCCTAAACTGTCAACAAACTGCCAATTATTAAGTATTAGCAAAAATGTTTACTCGAATTTATTATCTTCTACACCACCCATTAATTACAATAATGTCCTTGTTTATCAAAGTATATTAATTAAATGATCCCTTTTGGTGGTGGGCTCTCGAACCACCACTTTCACTTTCGCTCTGCCCAATAATATTATTATCTTCATAGTACAGCAAAATTAACTTTATGATTAAATAAATATAGCTTCCTATAGAGATAATAATAATTTCCATTAATCATCTCAAGGGCTTTCCAATATCCATATCCGTCCACTCAATTATCATGACAAAATATCGATATGGCTTATTTTATAAAATAAAAACGAAAAAAAAACAAAAGAAATATACACCACTTACACGGTCTCAGGGCGCAACGGGGTCTTTTTGCCAATAACTTTTCAACAAGTAGGTATAGCCATGTAGGAGTATGGAAGAATTTTTTGTGATATTTACATATTATGTTGATATAAAGGATGCCAGTCATTTGTTACTGTCAGAGAGAGTCCTTGTAACTTCCATATATACCATATGGTAAACGAAACATTTATTCTTCCTTTTGTTTGGAATTCTGACAAGCTACTTAATATCAAAAGGATACACCTACTTAAAACACAAAACAATTCAACAAAAATAATGTGTAACTTAAGACTTTTGATTCAAGGATGTTATTTATTTTTTTTGTTTATACCACGCTCTGCGAGTGCAGCCCTTCAAACATCTATAACTCAAGCTACACAACACTTTTATAGACTCCAAAACTTATAATTGTTAAGAAGTAATAAAAAATCTTGTCACATATTTTGAGAGAAAACAAAAAAAAGCGCTGAGAAACAAAACAAATATAAAATTACGTACCAAACTTGTGTTGTGAAGGATGCGACTTCCCCGGAAATGCTCGTGTGTTTTTAATCCATCTTTGACCCAATTTCACAGGATCTATCCTTTATTCGTTTTAATCCAACAATTGTTTTGTGGTATCCTGACGGGAAAAAGTTTTGCAAACAATAAAATAAAATTAAAGACACAATCTACACCACCCCCACTGTGAGAGTTATAAGTACACACACGCGTATAAAGTCACTTAAAGAAACGTGTAGCAAAATTTAATTCCCAGTCGCCGCCTCATCCTTTCAAGCCAAGGACACCTCACTCGCACTCACTTTACGCACTGATATAAGATTATATCCATTTGCTCGTTTTAATCACAAAACACTTTACACAGCGATGAATAAATTCCCGAAGGGGTTGTTGTTTCGCACTTAGAAATTAATCTTCAGAAACGAGAGCAGACCTTGACTAAAATATGAAGGAAGAAGAATGGGTTTTCTATTTATTTTTCTGTTTATAAAGGTACTTTCTGTGAGCACTTGTCACACTTGGTGTAGAAATGTTGCAAGGATAAGAATTATTATTGAAGGAAGCATTCGCGTCCGTTTCGGTTCGAATGAGAAGTCTAACTGATTAGAAGCTGGTGATGTTATCATCGAACAGGCAAACAAATGGCCCTCATCTCTGTAAAATGGGGAAAATTAAGGGTTTCAGTAATTGTGCTGAATAGCAATGGCGCATGTGTCATTTTGATAGACCGCCAAAAAATATTCATTCATTGCTGAATACGTTAAAGGATACAAGTTTTCATTCAGCATTTCACATGATGAAGAAGTTGTCCTTCAGACTTGGTTGGACTTTGGTTTAAGAAAAGTAGAAAGGTGCTTCAATATAGCAGAGCAGTACACTATATAGCTACATTGATGAGGGTTGCAAGGTTTATGTGAATTCAGAGAGAACAAAACAACACCATTGAGAGAGTGTGGATAACGACGCGTTAAATGCAAGGTCACTATCATCACCACCACCACCACCCACTGTTATAGTACTCCCCTCGATGCAGATATCATATATACTATAAAGGTGCTCGGTACATTATCAGACACGTCAATTTGGTCTTTGTGTTTAACCTCTTTTGGCTCTCAATATCTATACTTGTAGGTTTTGCATCAGGAAGACTTAAAATGGGCAGTCGAATAATATATTTTAAACTGTGAAAGGATACAGACAATTAGACATTGTTCATTTGCGTGTAAATTGGTTTATTATCCTTGAATGAAGATGATGATTCCTTGAATTAAATTGGAATATATATAAATGTTAATGAGCTGTTGGAAATAAAGTGATGCTTTAGGCTTAATGGTGATGCTTGTTCCTTTTATAATTTAAATCTCATATACAAATTGAATAGGAAATGTTCTTAAAAATAAGTTCCTTACAGATAGGGTATATAGGTGCAAATTTAATTGTTACATACTATACAGCCTAAGAGGATCATGGAATGATTTTTTTTTCAAGTTTGGTATAGAAGTTTGGAGTCAAGTTCATATTTAAAGGTAAAGTCCTTTAAATACTTTTTAATTCATATTACACATAAGGTGTAAGCGTATATATGTATTTAGCAGCAGTAAAAAAGTCTTTTTAAATAAACAAACATTTTGTAAAAGTCTTAATTTTATTATTTGTTGTCCCTTTGAGTAAACAGAATACATACACAAATTTTGCGTTTCAGCCTTTTCAGACTTCTTATCCATTTTGCTTCTTAAAGAAGAAAAAATGAAGTGCACAAATTAGTTGCACAAACATGCTCTTATGATCTGACTTAGCCTGATCATAAAGATATTTATCTGATTTTAAAAGAATTAAATTAGTTATGGAAGACTTTATTTTATGCTACCTTCTTTCATCAAACTGTGAGTATGTATAATTAACAACACGCCGCGCTTGCACGTTGCACATACACAATACTCATGCATAAATTGGTTAATATAGTTTATAAGTGTTCTAGAAATAAAGTGATTAAAGAATTTCTGAATTGCTGAAAAAGACTTTATTTTTGAGAAAAAAAAAATTTTAAAATCAACGCAGCGTTTTTTAAACTTATTTTGGACATGGTCCTGCATTATTAACAAAAAAAAACAAGGTATGCATTTGATAGGAAAATTTTAAGTAACAAAATTTTAAAACGAAAATCATAAGCCTATTTTAAAAAATTTAAGTTTTTATAAATATAATTTCAATTACAAATCCATAACAAATCCATCCATTTTTTTAAAAGTTTTTTTTGAAACATCGGTTTATAAAATTTGACATTAGCCGGCTTAACATTCAATGAGAAATTCAAGAATAAGTAAAAGGTTCTATGGTGGTAAGTATGTATAGGTACTTTTATACAAAGCCTTATGGTGATATGAACTGCTACTATAGAAGGAAAAGATTATACTAATTCTAGCATACAGAACAATTTGTATGAAGATCCTAGGAGCAGTCAGTTCTAAATAATTGTAAAAATCAATTATATAAGTTCAATTTAATTTGTTCAATTTAATTTGCTCAAATTTCTAGATTGTATAAGAAAATTGCAACGCTGCCAAGTTCTACAAATATCAACCAAATCATTTTTTGAAATTGAGTTTAAAAAATTTAAAAAATTCAACAAATATTTTTTCGATAATTTTATTTTAAATTCAAAAATTTCTCCATAAAAATTTAGCTAATTAAACATTTTTCGAAAAAAGCTAAAATCAATTTTCATTACTTGACTTTTTAAATAAAATCTATATGTGCACATTTTTGAGAAAAATAAGATTTTTTTAATGGAAACAAAAATTTAGGTACAGGCAGATACAGTTATTTTTGATCCAAAAACAAATGAAAATAAAATATACGTCTGGATCACATGAACTTGCTCACACTGGAATATTATAAACACATTCATCTGATTTTAAGAGAAATATATTACTTACAAGCCTACCCGTGCGAGAATTCTTGCCATTTTGAGAAAAATAAGATTATTCAAAAATTCTAAAAAACCGTTAGTTTTGGTCCTAAAAAACAATTAAAAAAAACGTGTACCATATTTCAAGAACATCAACCTTTCCGTTTAGACTGTGGTCAAACAGACAGTCAGCCAGCCAAAAATGCTGTGGGATCCAATTTTTATGTCTTTCCAATAATCATCGTTATGGATCCTTTGCAATAACACCTTAAGTCTACAATTTTATTGCTTGGTTGTTATAGCCTTTACCCAAAACACAAAGTTCTTACCTTTTATTTTTCCCCGAATATTAAAAGTAATTTTTTTTTTATACTTTTTTCGTATTTTTGTTTTGTTTTCTTAAAATATTTCTTAAACCTTGTGATGAAAGCTATTTTATCCAACCCGAATGATTTTATTTCGTATTAAAGTATAAGTATATCCAAAAACAATTTGCGTTACATCAAATTACTTAAGGTACATCATAATTCAATTAGAATATAATTCCGTGGTTTTGTTTTTATTTTTTGGATGTAGGAGGTATTGTATAATAAAAACCAACTATCATTAAAAATAAAAGCATTCCGACAAAATTGTATACCACACCTATTTGTTTAAGATCGTTTAGCTTTTGTAACCAATATCCTTATTCTTAGCACGTACCATTTCTTATTATATCTACGAGTATATAGTAAGTTTTTTCCTCCTTTGTGTTTACATAACTTTTATTTAGGCACGCAGTCAAAACATGCCATAACGATTGACTGAAAACAAAAAAAAAAAAAAGTAAACTAAACGAAAACTAGGTCACGAAATTAAAGCAAACAAAAAAATATATATTTCCTTCTAAGCATTTTATATAGGCTTATCGTACTGTAGACTTTTTTATAATAGCTCCTGAAGGCAATATATAGGGATAAGAAATTTTACTTGGCAAAAACAAAAAAGGCCATCAAATCCTTAATCTACAGAATAATTATGTAAAATATGTATAAGAAAAAAATTCAAAAATTTATGTTATCAACGAAAAAAAAATATAATTAAATCAGTCTTTTGGGTCGAGACAAGAAATTGAGTTAAGAAATGTTAATGAAGTGAATAAGGATTCAAAAATGAAAGGAAAATGTTTATTTAAAAAATGTACAGACAGCGTTTAAGAGAAACGTGTTAGAAAATATTTTTTTTTTTGGTTTATGAAAAATACATAGAGCAACTTTTGATGTTTTTAATTTAAAGGGACATTAAAAAATATTTATATGAAGTAAAACAAAATAAAGGGTGATTTTAACATTGAAAATGTTTATAGGGTCGTTTTGAGAAAAATATGGCGTTACAAAAATGATTAAATGAACAAATGAATATATAACAAATGAACGAAATGAACTCTAGCGTATAGGGGGCTCAGGATCGAATTTTTGGTTGGTGTTACCAAAGAAAATACCAAAATGAACTAAATACACAAGCGATGAATCGTACCTACACGTTGATCGTCGCCAACCGACGAGCTTCAGTGGAGGATAGTTGAATTTGTATGAAATCTTAAAATCACTCGATTTGAGCGCACTTAGAAGCCTTTTACTCAGGTTATAATTATCGGATGCTTAATATTAAGATAGATAATTAAAGATAAAATGACAGGCTACAAATCAGCATCAAAATATTTGCAAAAGCTTACAAAATTTCATACTAAAAACGTGAAAGATTGGCTTTTGAGAACTAATTTCATCACGGCAAATGACGTGAGGAACAAGAAAACAAAAAGAAAAAGAAAAAAACGTACCCACAAAGAATATACATTGCTCAGGGTTGTGACTTTACTGCAATTGCAGTAGATCTACTGCATTTTTTTCGAAAAATAAATCTACTGCCTTTAAATTAAATCTACTGCACTTTTGGTTTTACGAAAAAAAATCATTCAATAGGCGTTTTTCTTTTTTAGATCAGAGCTGATTGAGCTGAGTACTGAGCAAAGTCTGAGCGAACAGAATAAATTTTAAGCAGAGTATGTTCAGAGTTCTCTGATTTAATTATGAAACAACTTAATCACTGAAATGTCATGATTATAAATTATTTATTTATTATTATTATTATTATTTTACCTTCTCCACTAGAGCAACCAGCCTATTCCGCCATTTTTTATTGTTTTGACGACGTTTTTTTTTTAATTTCCCGTCATCTCGTTTGTTTTCAGCATTTTACTCCGTTTACTCTCCTATTTTATTCTGAGCTCACAGAGCGTGCCTGAACATGCTCAGAACTAAAAAAGAAACACAAATTTGAAGCCTGAACGATCAGAGCTAAAACAGAATATATATTTTATTATTTTAAATTATTTATGTTTATTTATGTTATTTCTTATTTTTATTTTCAAAATATAAAAATCTACTGCGAAAAAGTTGAATCTACTGCGTTTTTTTTCCAAATCTACTTCGGACATTTTTTAAAAAAGTCCCATCCCTGATTGCTGTAAGGGTGTTGGCAAGACGTTGGTTGGAGTGGAATGTGTGCAATAAAAAACCACCACTGCACTGTGGCTGGTGGCAGACACAATTTGGCTTCCCATCGGGAACAAAAATGATATACATACATAGCTACATTATTAAGTAGGTTAGGTATGTCTGTAACATGTTATGTTGATTAAATTGTTGTAGGTATTTTGAAAATATTATTCGTAATGGTACGATTAGGTTGGTTTGGTTGGCTTATAACTTCTGTTCTAACAATCGGATATTTAAAATAAAGGTCTTAAAATGAAGGTAAAATATCAAACTAATTTATTCAGTTAAAAAATAATTGAAATAACATAAAAGTGTAGGTGAAAAACGTTTAGGTTTAATTCACCAATATAAATACATAATTGCAAAAATTGAAAAATTGAATAACAAAATGGGCTTCGCCAACAAAATTCATATACCTACGTATCTTAGGTACATACATTATGTATGTAGGTAGGTAGGTAGGTAGAAATGGCGATCACGAGCAACCTAGCTCGTTGACCCAATTAGCGCTAGAGTGCGCCGTTTTGTTACCATAACTCGTTGGACATGTGGATGTAAATGGTTTGGAATGTCTCAGAATGGCTCAGAGACGTAAGAGGTTTGAGCCCTTAGTATGACATTATGTTCGTACATTTATATAAAAGGATTGATTTAGTTGTTCTGCGGTTGCCTTTTTACTTCTGTACTAATAATCGGATCTTAAAGATTAAGGTTTTGAAATAAGTTAAATAATAGGCTTCAAAATTTTGTGGGACAAAACTTGACTTCATTCTTAATCAATTCGATTGTTGAACCTAGAATATGCACAGAGACCTATACTTGAACCTCTTTGACTATAACTTATAACTTTAGTTCTATAAGGGCCAGATGTTGAAGGTTAAGGTATTTAAATTAAGGTTAACCAGGCTAGAGGTAGGATTAACCTAGCGAAGCAACTTAAATATAATACCTAATCGAAAAGGGTTGATTTGGTATCTTCTGTTCTAATTATCGGATCTTTGAGGTTAATGTCTTAGAACTATGGTAAAATCTCAGGCTACAAATTTATGTGACAAAACAACATCTAAACCAATGCGTTTTTTGAACTTGACCAACGTCTAAACCAATGCGACTCTTGAACTTGACCTACGTCTAAGCCAATGTGATTTTTTAACTTGAACTATACGTCTAAACCAATTCGATTTTTGAGCTTGACCAACGTCTAAGCCAATGCGATTTTTGGACTTGACTTACGTCTAAGCCAATGCGATTTTTGAACTTGACCTACGTCCAAACCAATGCGATTTTTGAACCTAAAATATGCAAAGATACCTACTTGTGAATCTCTTTAATAAACTTACAACATTAGCTCTAAGGGCCAGTTGTTGAAGGTTAAGGTATTTAAATTAACATTAATAAGCCTAGAGGTAGGATTAACTTAGCGAAGCAACTTAAATGTAGTAATCGAAAAGGGTTGACTTGGTAAGCTTTTATTTTCTGTTCTAACTATCGGATCTTTGAGGTTAAGGTCTTAAAATTAAGGTAAAATCTAAGGCTATAAATTTATGTCACAAAACTTTACCTAAGTCTAAGCCAATGCGATTTTTGAACTTGACATACGTCTAAGCCAATGTGATTTTGTAACTTGAACTATACGTCTAAACCAATTCGATTTTTGAGCTTGACCAACGTCTAAGCCAATGCGATTTTGGGACTTGACCTACGTCTAAGCCAATGGGATTTTGAACTTGACCTACGTCTACACCAATGCGATTTTTGAACTTGACCAACGTCTTAACCAATGCGATTTTTGAACTTCACCTACGTCCAAACCAATGTTATTTTTGAGCCTGAAAAATGCAAAGGTACCTACTTGCGTTTCTCTTTAATAAACTTACAACATTAGTTCTAAGTTGTTGAAGGTTAAGGTATTTAAGTTAACGTTAATCAGTCTAGAGGTAGGATTAACTTACCTAAGCAACTTAAATATAAATATCGAAAAGGGTTTATTTGGTAAGCTTGGTAAGCTTTTATTTTCTGTTCTAATTATCGGATCTTTGAGGTTAAGGTCTTAGAATTCAAGTAAAATCTCAGGCTATAAATTTATTTTACAAAACTTTACCTGCGATTAGAATATTCATAGGTACCTACTGCAATATAATTGAACTTCTTTAATAAACTTATATAGATTTTGTTCTAATGTTCAGATGTTCAAGGTTAAAGGTAGAACTATAATAGTCGGATGCCGACCTAAGTGGTCGTACGAAACGAAACGAATACAAAGAATTCATATGACGTGCCCATAATTGAGTTTTGCTTCGTTTCGACCAATTTTTTACTTTTGCTTTCGGAAGTGAAGAGCGCTCACCGACCGCTCCATGCGTAAGTGAACTGAGAGAATTTTCTTCCAACAACTGCCGACTATTACAGTTCTACCTTAAGGTCCTCAAATGAAAAAAAAAAGATTCAATTTGGTTGTCAACTCAGCTGTTAACTTAATTGGTGCTTTGCTTTTCATATACTCAGATAAAAGAATACTGCTTAACTGTCAAAACCATTAATATTGTCTTAAGAAATTAAACGACTCGAGTTTATTAAATTTTTAAAAGATGAGTTCAAAATGCAAAATATTATAGAATACCTAAAAACAATTAGGTAAATCAGGATTGCATTGAGTTTGAGCTACACATCAAATTATTTATAAATTTGGTCTCGCGTTAAAAAGGGTTCACTTTAACAGTAAATCAAATAACTTGCCTATATATAAATAGTTCAATAAGTTGAGAGACTTGTAAATCCATTTGAGCAAAATTGAGCAAATATTTAAATTTCTTCAACATCAACGCCGTGATTAAATAAACTGAACTGAACAACATTAATTTAACCGCCAACTGGGATTCAACATTAAAAATATCTACATATTGTAATTTCAGATTGAAGAATGGTTTCTTAGACATCTTTAGAAGTTTTGGTGCAACTATAGGATACAAATTAGAAATCACCAAGATTATTCATGTTTTTATTTTATCGAGCTAACACAAGTCATTTTCAATGTCCCCATAGTTACTCTATGAGTGAAATCTGTAAATTTTTTAAGAGGTTTAGAACTTTTTTTAAAAAAAAAACACAAAAAATTCGAAAAAATGAATGAAATATTTATTTGAATCGATAGTTTGAACCTTGCAATTTAATGTTTAAAGATAATTTCATGCAAATGTTGACCGCGGCTGCGTCTCAGGTAGCCCATCCGCTGAGTCCAATTTTGGCATACTCTTTCACACATATCGGCCGGTATCTCACGAATGAATGCATGGATGTTGGCTTCCAGTGCGTCAATCGAAGCGGGCTTGTCCCTATAGACATTAGCCTTGACATACCCCCACAAAAAATAGTCTAATGGTGTCAAATCGCACGATCTAGGCGGCCAATTGACCGGCCCGAAACGTGAAATTAACTGTTCACCAAACTCGCCTCGCAATTGCGCCATTGTTTCGCGTGCTGTGTGGCATGTGGCACCGTCTTGTTGAAACCACATATCATGCAAGTCAAGAACTTCCATTTCGGGCAAAAAAAAGTTTGTTATCATCGCTCGGTAGCGTTCACCATTGACAGTAACGCTGCGATTCGCATCATCTTTGAAGAAATATGGCCCAATAATGCCGCCGGCCCATAAACCGCACCAAACAGTGGCTTTTTCGGGATGCATTGGTAGCTGTTGCAATGCTTCTGGCTGATCTTCACTCCAAATGCGGCAATTGTGCTTATTTACGTACCCATTCAACCAAAAATGAGCCTCATCGCTGAACACAATTTTTCGATAAAAAAGCGGATCCTCGGCCAGCTTTCCAAGAGCCCATTCACCAAAAATTCGGCGTTGTGGTAGGTCGGCTGGCTTTAGTTCTTGCACCAGCTGTATCTTAAAAGGCTTTACGCCCAAATCCTTCCGCAAAATTTTCCACGTAGTGCTGTAACAAAGGCCTAACTGCTGGGAACGGCGCCGAATCGACATTTCGCGGTCTTCTGTCACACTAGCTGATACGGCCGCAATATTTTCTTCACTACGCACAGTACGTAAACGTGTTGGTGGTTTAATGTCCAACAAAGTAAATTTGGTGCGAAATTTGGTCACAATCTTCCGAATAGACTGCTCAGAAGGTCGAGAATGCCGACCATAAAATGGAAGCAGCGCGCAATGAACATTTCGAACCGAGCACGAATTTTGATAGTAAAATTCAATAATTTGCAAGCGTTGCTCATTTGTAAGACGATCCATGGTTAAATTGCAAACCAAACTGAAGCTGTTTGACAGTGACACAAGGTACTAAACACACGTCAGCTGTCAAAACCAGTGTTGCCAAAACCAAACCAGCTAAAAAATCACCCGTTATAATAAATTTAATAAATATGAGCTATTTTTTGAAGATTTTTTTATTTGTGAAAAATCCCCAAAAAAGTCATATGATTCGTTTAAAAAGCTATTAACTAAACCCTTTTTATCCGTTAAGGACCTTAATTATAGGCACAAAGACCGAAATTGACGGTCGTTAAGACAAAAACCTATTTTTTGGACTTGTCATGAAATCAATACTTGTCCTATGTAGAGAAAGTTAAAAGCAGGTATAGAGTTGGAAGTAAATTGTAATTATCTATAGGCGTATTGAAGAAAAAAAAACATTTAATGGATGTTACCAGTAATTTTCGTGCTTAACTTCGAACTTTTCCTTATTCTTAACCTATTCCTGCCTAATAGTGATATAGGGCAGACAAAAAAGGCAACTTATAGAAACTTTGTCTTTGTATTGTATGTGAATGGTAAGTTATAGTTTTTTGTTTGTCTTCAAAAAAAAAAAAAATAAAAAAAAAAAAACAGGAAATCAGAACAAAAAAAAAACAGTGCTTAACCTAATTAATCAATTCTCATTACTTCATTACAACCATTCATTTTCATTTTTTCCGCTCGCACTTAATGAGATAGAAGTCAGCTCCTATTCAACCATATTACAACTTCTGATGTCTCTTGTGAATATCATTCCGCCTTCGGACATCATTCTTCTTCATGCCATCCCATTTCACAGTTTGTAAAGATATTGTTTCATGTTTATCTCGTTTCTCCTACGGAAGCGTCCTTAAAAGCCTGCAGCAAACAAAACAAAAAAAATATAGAAAAAAGAAAAAGAAAAAAAGGAAGTATAAAAATAACCACGCGTCCATACTTTTTCCTTCCGCAATTCATAAAAAAAAGATACCTAAGAATAAATAATGTGATATTGTCCCATCTTACAATCATGTTGAGATATATTCTCACTCCATGGCTATGACCTAGTTTTGCTGGTGCGAAACGTGCTGTAAAATATTTATGACAACAGTATGACATAATGGTAATTGTAATATAACTTGGGGTTCGGCGTGCAGTGGTAGATTTTCTCTTTCCTTCGATTGCTGCAAAAGCTACTCGTATAAGTTGAACATAGTGCGTGGGCCGTGGATGAATGTACATGTAGTTTTATGAGTCCATAACCACATCCCTTTATAATCCGCTAATAAGCCACAAGGTCTCCAAATGAAAATTCTTTGTTTCCTGTCTTAACGGTAAGACTTTGGCTTTGGTGTAATAAATTATATGGACCAGCCAACTTATACATACACCCTTAAAATGCCAGACGATTTTTATTGCCAAATTTATTTGCTGTACCTTTAGGCACTTTAACAAGTCTGTTGGAATATTGAAACTTGAAAAATATTTACTCATAAAATTTACCGATGATAACATTGATTTCTTTGTCTTTGTTAGTTTTTTTTTCTGGGCGTTTAACCATCAACATCGAATAACGTTTATTATTTTATTATTTAGCAACTCCCCTTAACATAAAACGGCTATAAGGTATAAATATTTAAGCGATGAACAGTGAAACCATCTTATCTATATTTTTTTAGGTTTTGAAGGTACATGAAAAACAAATATGAAAAATTCATTGGTCAATGAATGAAAGGAATGGAGAATTTGCGAACTTAAAAAATCATTTAAATATTAAAGGAGATGAAATAGAGGGAAAATTTGGGTGAATCAGGGAAGCTGAACTCTGAAGGCGAATAGATGGACAGACAAATAGTCAAAATTGGTAGATTTACTTTTTCTGTCTTCCCTATATATATAATGTCCCTATGTAATGTCAAGTTTGATCAATATATCTCTATTTTGTTTTTTTTTCTGGTTTTTGAGAAATTGGAAAAGGTGGTAGGAATATCATAACAATTTGACACAGCCTGGATCTAGCGAAGGATGGCTAAGAACAGTGTTGTCAATTTCAAATTTAAAACCGTGGTAGAATGAGCTAAAAAATAGTGGTGGATTGATATTTTGCGTAGTAGATAGCAAAATCAATATTTAAGCTTTTATTTTGGTATTAATACTGTATCCAACTCCGATTAAAATGAAACTAGCGAAACTTTTGTTGTGGCAAAAATTATACAAAAAAACCCACTTTTATTGTTGCCGTTTCCTCGGGTTAAATACAACATCTCTCTCGGTTGAGAGACCGATCAAGACTAACTATTACATGTCAAAATACATAATAATTTTTATATTATATAAGAAATCAAAATATAGTTTTAGGCGCAGATATGGTGAAAAGGTAAAAACATGAATGGCAAGTGTTGCCATTCGTAACAGTCCTGGCTAAAAACATTGTTTTTATACTCCTGCCTCCTGGCTAGTTTGTCTCCCGACAGGTTGTCTCCTGACTAACCATTAAGATGCCTTATTTTTGAACCGGTCGCTTTAATTTATTGGTTGCAGTTTGAACAATGACGTTTCGAACAAAAACATCCCGACCTGGGAGTAGTTTGCATATTCTACCAGTTGCCCAACTTTGAGATTCTCCTTTCCCTTCTCCTTTTTTTTCGCTCCTACAGCGTTGTGAGGTATTCCGATTGCCATCGACTCCAGAAGTGCTTTACTAACTGGTGTCTCTCCTTTCAAAGTTTAGCTCCTGCTGTCTCTGACCTTTCGTCAAATCTGAAAATAAGAGGTAAAATTAAAGGTTCACATACCAAGAAATGTCCCGGCGTTAACGCCTGAACGTCCATAGGGTCGTCGCTCAGAAGATGAAGCATTCTCGAATTGAGAATAAATTTTATTTTGGTGAGCAAAGTTCCGAACTCCTCATAGGGCAATATTCTTTGCCCGATAATGCATTTTAACTTCATAGATTTAACCGTAGCCTCATATATCCCTCCTTGATGCTGCGGCTGATGTCATAAAGTGTCATTCAGTTCTTCTCCTGTGTAAATGATCAAGTTTCCTTATCTGAAAATATTTTCAGATACGAAAACTGTTCCCTTGTCACTAAATATCTTTTCGCATCTCAATATGAACCGCCCTGGTTCGAAGACACACAAATATTACCACCCAACATTTTCTCCTATTTCTCCTTCCTATCCCACTTGCCACTCCTAAAAATGGTTTCCCAACCTGAACCCTTTCTGATGGTAACTCCTCCATCAATTGCCCCTCCATTCGTGCATTTAAACGTACGCACATTACACATATATGAATGTGACTCCGTAGTCCGTTCCGTAGTTTTGGTATACAATACCTTTGTCTTATGAATTGCATCATCACTTGGATGCCTAAATGTTCCGTCTCCTGATGAGCTTAATTAATTACCAATTCGGACAACCTTGAACCGTTGGTAATAATTGCTGGATGTTTCATTTCATAATCGATTTCCGACTTTCCTAGTCTCCTGATTTTTTGGAAAACGCCTCTTTAAATAGTCTCAACGCTATTTCCCTTGAACTTCCTAGCTCTTTGACATCCTTTTTTAACGGAATTTTTTTGTTTGTACTCCTGTACTAATTTCCGAAACTAAAATTAAAATATTTTCAAATCCTTTTGAGCGATAGAACAAAAATTCCAAAAATTCTCAAATTCTCTTGAGCGATTGAAAAAAAGTATTAGAAACTATTCCCAAATCCTTTTTAAAACAGAATCAAAAAAATCCAAAAAATTGTACATACATAACACGCGAAAAACTTGTTCATTTGTAACATACAAATTTATATTTTTGTAGTATTTTAATTTTATGTAATAAAACTTAACATTTCTCAGTTTTTTTGTATCACTATAAACGAAATATTATTAGGTATTCTTGGCAAGCCACAGCTTTTTTAGAAATTGAATAATCTAATATTTGAATAAATGAACCTCAAACACCTCAAAAAACAGTCCCCTGGTGTGTCCCTTTTCCAGAATTACAAACTTTGTTACCAATATTTTATTTTTTCACATTGATAACTGAATAAAAAATATCTAAATACATAAAAAAAACTGTAAGCATCTTTATATATCATAATTATAACTTTACAACAGAAATTTAATCAAAATATCTATGTGTGCGAATGTAACAATTTAAACAGTCCCCTGTCGAAATGTAAAACTTGCGCTAAAGTCAAATTTCGTTTTGGCACAAAATATTAAGATAGTGAAATAGAACCGGTGTGAAATTCGTTCGGTTGTGAAGGCAAGTCAGCAGCCACCATTTTGTTAGTGCTACGACTGCGTTTGCTTGTCAACCACGCGTCTCGGCCGTTATTGAAAACAGTACCCTAGTAAGCTTTTATTTTTACTATTTTATGAGTTTTAATAACGAAAATTTGTTAAAAATAATTGATTATCTAATATGTAGCCATATCTGTTTTGCTAATCTGATATATTTAAACGATTTTGTTTTATTAAGTTATTCATGTAAAAATAACAGTCCCCTGTCATTTCATAACACAGGGGACTGTTCATATAACACAGGGTTTTTTCAAGTCTGACATGTTGGATTGCAAATCTATGTCCATTAACAGTTTTATCTTTCGTAGGTATGATTTTGAAGATTTAATGAAATACACAAAAAAATTGCTTTTGTCCATAAAAACATTCCCCTGGATGTTTACAACCCCTGAAACGGTTTTCTATAAAATCGTACATAACTTAAAAACCAAGATGAAAATGTGTGGGCTTCTTTAAGATATATATTTAATTTACTTTTGCCCTTCATTTTATTAACCAACATTTTTAATATTTAATAAAATTTTCTTGGACAGTCTTGTAAGGACGAATTTCCAAATAGCAGAGAAACACCCAAATACATTGAACGCGATTTGAAGAGCATTCTGTCAATGTATCCTATAACTGCGTTGACAGGGCGATTACACAAAATAATCAACGCGTTGACCATAAAACTCGTGAACTCGTCAAATAAAAAAAAATTATAGTCTATGTCCATCGTCTTGTGTACTATTATTTACTTCATGGTTCATTTTTTAAATGTATTTTTCGACAACTTTTCACAACAAAGTCTTATTTGCAAATGAAATTTTCTCTTGGAAAATATTGAAAACCTTTTAAAACTTCTAAATATAATATTAAATGTTTTTATTTGGTGAAACGAAAAGAACAAATACTTTGCAAACTTACAAAACATTTCACTTTGCAAATTTGCGTTTTATAAAACCTATTTTGCAAAGACGAAAACTTTTCAATTTTTCATTTCAATCATTTTTTTCTTTTCAGATTTACATTAGGTGAAACGAAATTTACTAAGTAAAAGTGAAAAATTGCAAAGTGAAAAGTGTTTTCTGAAAAAAGTCTTCCGATTTAACTTCGTCCCTACTATAAATAAAGCAATTACATACAATAATACTTTATCTCAGGTTCTTTTTATATAAAAATTTCTTGATGGAAATATAGGGTCTGACGTTTTTTGATAAAATTTTTTTATAATTAATCAGTTTCAGTAATTAGAAATTAATATGCGTTTAAAGTAAAAATAAATTATTTAAATACTTTTTTTTTATTAATTAAACTTATGACATTAGGCGTGTTATTTTTTTTTTCTCTAATCTATATTGGCTATCACACACTGGCTTAATTTTGAGCGAAACTAAACCCAAAGTTACTTTTGCTTCAATCACACAGAGTAAACTCAATCTGGATTAAAATTTTGTGTAGGTACATGTATGCGGTTTTTATTGTAGGAGTATTTCCTTTTTTCAATTTGACAATTCGGACAGCAAAAATTATTTGCTTTAGAAAAACAACAATTGAAGAGTGTTTGTATTAATAATTAAACTTTGTTATTCTACTCAGAACAAGGCGGAACCTTTTGTTCGTTTCATTCCGCATTCCTTAGCTGCATCACCTACAAACTTCGATTTCCCCAGGTAGAATTGCTCTCGTGTGTGATAGCCAATTTGGAGTAAGTTCAGCTCAAAATTGAGCCAGTGTGTGATGGCCCTTACAGTCTATCGGTAGCCTGGAATTCTATCGGCACAGTTTCCATAAGCTGTAAATTGTCTGTTGCTATGATATGTAATTTTAATTTGGATTCATTGAACTGTTTTATAAATTTTATAGAAAAGAGAAAAAAACAAGCCTATTATTGAACCTTTACTTAACATCTTGAATGTACATTTTAACATTTTTGAACAAGTGTGTTTAAAATTAAATACAGAGTTGCAATCAATTTGTCAATTGGTTTCAGTTTTTTACGAAAAAAGAAATATATGTTAAGATGAAATAAATAATTATTTAAATAATTAATTATAATTATTATTAAAAAATTACTTATTTTAATTTTGTCTCCTCTTTTGTATTATATTAACGATTTTATATTTGTAATACGTATAAATATATACATACCTGTATATAAATGTAAATATATACGTCTCAAAAGTCAATTGACTATATCTAATCAAGTAAGGTTGGTTGTTTATTATATTACATAAGAAACTGTTTATTTTTTATATATAGATACAAAAACTCTAAACAATTTGTACCTAATATAATCCGTTAAAACACCAGCGAAAAGGAAATATAGCGTTTCCCTTACATAAAACATTATATACCTTTTAAGGAATTTCTAATTAAATAGTCCCTATACCTTTCGAAAGTGTTATTGCTGTCCCTAAGAAGCATCAGGTTCAACGAGTAGGAGGACAGTTTGAAATAAGATTACATTATAGTTCTGAGTATGAGTATCAGCGACCTTTGTCATTTAATCAACAAATTTATTTTTATTTGCTTATCCAATAAATTGGCAGTCAATTAATGAAATTCCAACAAACAAAAAAAGAAGAGAATATTAATGTATGTGAGGAAATGAGCTTGGTGGATAATTTTCCTCAATATAGGCCGGGGACTTATTTGAACATGGTTGAGTGGATTCAAATTACTTCGTTCCTTGATCCGAAAAACTGTCTGTTTTTTTGTTGTTGTTTTTATTTGTTGATTTATGAATATCATAAATTAAAATGGAATGACGTTCCAATTTTGTATTAAGGAGAATGATTTTAATTTCGTTATTGCAATTTTATTCCCAAATATTATTAAAATTAATTAGTTTATGTACATTATATATATCGCTAACTTTTGCATGAATAATTCCAATTAATTATATTATTAATATTAACTTTTACTTATGTGATGACGTAACATTTTACTTTAGAAATTTTACATTTAATGTTCTTTCTTTATTTTTTGTTCTTATTAAAAATCACATATATTGTGTAAAATAAAATTGATAGTTGATTACATAGATAAAAATAAAAATTGATAATAATAAGTATTGATTTTGTTTAAAAAGAGTGATTTTTTTTTGCGTTCTTGGTTTAAAAATTTAAAATCCTCTCTAAAAAGTTTTTTTTTACAAATTCAGGTCATTTGAGTTTTTCTAAAAATCACTTGATTGTAATCGTTGTCTTGGCTAATGTTATAAAGCACATAAACCCATCTGCATTTTTTGCTCCACTTATATGCACGAAATAAAACTAAAATTTTCAAATAATAAGAGTTTTATCTCTTGAAACAAAAAAAATCCTTTCTTATTTTCTCCAATTATATCTTAAGACCATATAAAGTCATTTTTATGCCCGCATTTTATAGCTGTTTAACTGCCAAAAAAAGTTTTTGGCATAGATATTTTAAAGTATTTATTTTATTTGGTCTATGTTATTTTCTGAATACAAAACGAATTACGCTTTCACTCATCGTCATCGTCATATTCATTTGTTTTGTTGTTGTTGTTTTTTTTTTTTTGTTAACTTTTCAAACAACTGAACTTGTTGGCTGCGGATATTTAGTTGAATGTTAGAACTTTAATGTAGGTCAAAGGGATTTTGGCTGCTGCTGCTGTTTCATGATTCTCGTTTAGAAAGCAATAAAAGTCGGATTTGGTGGTCTAATATAAACGCCACCGTCATTCAAAATAAAATAGAAGGGAGATATTCTGCTTTAGGATAAAAAACAACAAACAAATTGTTAAAGACTATTTTTTATATTAAGAAAAACTTTGTATAAAATATATAAGGAATTTTATGATACTTAAGTTATTAATCTAAGTTTGTCTGCCTGGCCAGCCAAAATGAAATTATTATTAATATATAATATAGAAATAGCTTTAAATATAAGAATAAGAAATATGTAATAATGACTCTTGCTGTGGCAGTGAAATTTTATTTTTCTTTAAAGGTTTTTGCTAAGTACAAAGAGATAATAAAAATGTTGCTTAGGTGATCATCTTAATCCGAAACTCTCACTTAAGGTTATGTATTTATTTTAATCATTTTTAAATATGTATGTAAATCTTGTTAAATCGCCCATGTTATAAATATTAAATTTACTGGGAAAGGTGTTTTACTTCATGAATATGTTATAAGCTTAGGAGCTTTCAAGGACATTACAGTGGTTATATTTTCTGGGATAAAATAAAATTTTCTGTGATAAAATAAAACAAAACGTAAATAATTTATGTTGGATGCACATATCATTTTGTATATATATAGTACATACATATTTCACAAAACTCTATCCCAATATTTGAACTAATTAATTCTGCAATTATGCATTTACACTTCGTCTCTCCCACCACCGTTTATCGAATTGCATTTAAAGCAATTCGGACTCAACACTCCCGACACCCCTGACAAACACTTCAACCATCTCTAGTAAGGTATGTTAAATATCAATATTATTTTATCTGATGATATTATAGTTCATATTCGATTTTAACCTAAATACAAACACATATATAAAAGAGTGAACAGAAGAAAACCGAGCGTTGCCATATTTTGAATAAATGTAACGACCGTCAGCAATGCTCAAACTGGCGAGAAAAAAATTAATTTATTTAAACTAAACAATTTTAGACTATAAGACACTTTTATAAAATAATACCAACACTTAACGGAGCAGAGCTCCTTCTTAGTTTCTGTCACTATTAAGTCCATCTGAAGCAATTTTCTCAAAATTTCTTCAAAATTTTTTTTATTTAAATTAAAAAAAATGCCACGATGAAATGTTCGTATTAAAAAGCACAATCGTGCCCTTTCAGCAAACACTGATCTCAACAGTGTTAGAAGTAGAACCTTACTCCAATCGGAGTAAATTAAAAATAAATCTACTCCACCGCTCAACTTTTGAGATCTACTCATTTTTTTCACACTGAACAATTAAAAAATTCTTTAGCCGAAGCACATATGAAAGTAAATGACAGCACTGTGTCTATAACTATGAACTTAATCTATAATTCTATTATATTTTAGTTTATAAGATAGTTTTTAGCTTTGCAAGTCTGAAACGAATCTAATTTTTAATTTATTTAAAAAAAAAAATTGTTTAAAATACAGTTTTTGAAAACATAAGATTTTCTTTCGTTTTCAAATCTACTTCGAAATTTTTCAATTCAATGCACTTTTCTTTTTTTTTTAATCTGCTCCAAAAATTTAGTACTAAGGTTCTATTAATATTTTATGTACATATTTAGTTTTAAAATTAACATAAGTCTAAGAAAGTTTTTGTACTTATATAGACAAACAAATAAATAAATAAACCCTGGATCTCAGTCACAATTTTGAATAATATAAATTTAGCTATTCGAAAATATGAATTTTAAACTATATAAAGTTATATAGTTGTAAATTAACACTAACATTGCATTAAATTAAATAATAAAAAAACTGTAATTGGTGAATAAAGATAACCTCGATAACACTAAAGTTTGCTGCTTCTTTGGTAAAACCCTGGATCCCACGCGTATACCCCAGCCTATAATAAAAAGAATCTCACAATCTCATACCTATATAAAATAAAAATGGAAAGTATAATATGTCTTCATTACATACATACGTATATACATCAATAAATAAATTGTCTTGAGGCATGATTTGTATATTATTTTGGACTAACTTGGCATTCACCCATTGTAATAGAAGAATAGTTCAAGCAAGATCCCACATATCTTCATCAAAAAATTAATTAACACTATACTTGACATTTCAGGATTTATTTCAAGATTTATTTTAAAATGATGAATACACATATCTTTCAATTTAAAGGGTTAATCTGTCAAAAAATGTTATCTAACATTGTCACTTTTTAAACTTAAAGTCTATGATTTAAAAATATGTACCTTTATGATAGAATTCTTATTTTATCATTAAAAGGGGGTGTAAACTTAATATATTTATGGTGTTTGGGAGGAACATAATTACCCCAAATTACCTTAATTTTTTTAACGATTTTTCAGTGTTTTAAGTTTTACTATATTAATCATTTTAGTGTATTCAGTTAATACTACCTTAAACTAAATTACTTTTTCTTTGTAGTAAAAAGTTTTATAGTATTATATTTACCTTACCATGTAAATAATGTAATAGATAAAAACCTATAGTGTCAGAAAATATTCAAAAAAATATCAACAAAGTTGGACGCAGCGATAGAAAATTTTGTATCAATAGTTAAAGTTAAAATTCTGTGAACTGTTGAAATATTATAATATACGTCCCTTAAATCATTTAACAACTAATATTAAATTTTCTATGCTTGTCCAAGAAATTATAAACTAAGAAAGTCCTCATTTTTTCGGACAAAACATCATTACGAAAGCATAATTTAGCATATGAAGTTCGAATAGTAACAATAATATTATGTAATTTCAATTTTCAATTATATTTCAAAACACGTATCTTTAATCTTTCCCTTTAAGGTTATTCAACTTTGTTTTTATTTTTCTTATATCAACTTATTTTCAACAAAACTGTGTAAGGCCACATGCTAAAAATTTTCCCAACAAGTATTCTAACACATAAATATGAGAACCTTAATCAAAAAAACAAAGGCAGAACGTATACATATGTGTGTGTGTCTTATATATTCAGTTTCCATTAAGGCCTTAAAAAACATTAACCTAAAGCTAAGTTAAAGCCTTATCCACAATTTCTCTCTCAAAAATGATGATCCATCCAATATTTTTGGGTCAAGTGAAGAGAAGAATAAAAAGCGAGTTCAAGTCCACTGAATGTCATATTCATATAAGATAACGTATCCAAGTTGGGTTCCTTTAACCCTTCAGAAACAATGCATACATTTATGAACATCATCCTATCCGTGGCATGTCTTTGATTGTGAATTTTTTGTGTTTTTTTTTTTTTTTTTACTGAACAAAAACTGCTCATGTCGTCAAGTAAGTGGAATAATAATGATTTAAGCTGTAGGTGTTTTTTTTTTACAGTGAAAAAGGATGTCAAGGTTTTTGGTGAGGATTAAAAAAAAAAACAAACTATGTCAACAATTTCTAGGTACATGAAATGTGAAGGTGGATATAAACAATATTTTTAAGAAAATACCTTACGATGTATTTTAAATTTATTTTGTTTAAGGCTTTCATTAAAGAACATAAGTAACTCTAGGTACTAGTAATATTGACACTGAAACAATTTTGTATGTCTGATTTATACTCAATTGGCCACAGTTTTGCAAATTTAAAATTTAAAAAAAAAACATGATTAGGGAATAAAACGTAAAATAAAAAAAAAATGAAAAGAAAATGTAAATTTGCTAATCCTTCAGTTAGTTAGTTAGAAACACAATTTTATAATTTTAGTAAAAATATTTAGTTTGTTATATTGTGTAAGAATGATATGATAAACTCCTAAAAATATGAATAATTAAAAAAAAAAAAAAAAGTAGAAGTAATATTTTTGCCCAAATCTTTAGTAAACAAAAAAGCACTTTGCGGTTTTCATTCTTAGACATCATTACTTTTCCAGAAAGATCAAAGATATAAGAACCTTATTTTATTTGGTTTTATTTTACTTTTTTCATTTTATTTTATTTTTATTTTTTATAAATTGTTTTATGTCTTTTAAAAATTATTCCCAAGACCCCTTAAATGTGGTTTAATAAATAAAATAATTGAAAAAATCCAAAAATACTTTCTTCGAGCTTGCACATTTAATGTCTTCTTAGTCATCACATCCTCTAATATGTATATACACTTCCTGCCTGTCACATCAAATAATGCAAAATAAATTACAACCATCCATGACCCACATTCATAGTATGTGTGTTGACACAATCATGCGGATATAAACCAGACACACACTCAGTTGTACTACATATATTATATGGAATTTTTTAAGAGGACATTTTATTGCCAGTATAATTTTAAGTACCTTCATAACACACCATATCGCAGCAAGGAAATAGTAAAACGCTTCAGTGCTAATACCCTGTTTCCTTCCTCTAAAATATCCTTTTTATGTGTTCACTTACTTAAGACTCACATTAAATTAAGTAATGGAGTGAAAATTATATATAACTCAATGAGAATTTAACTGGCAATAAAAAATATTGCATCTACATAATTTAACGGAAGTATAGTAATTTTTTTTTTGTTTTCTAAAGATATTTTTTAGATAAAATAATATAAAAGGAAGGTACCCATACCTACAATATATATTATTTAGGTATAAAAATAATAAAATGCTACAAATTGGTTTATTTTTTTAAATTGATATTTTTGGTTAGGGTTAAATTTGATGTTCTGAATAAACCATTAAAAGCCTTTAGTAGATACTAAAGCACAGGCATTCATTTTAAAAAGCTAATGAAGTGTTAAAATAAGCCTCTTTTCTCAATATCTCAACTCCTGATAAATAAACATCAAGTGTGTGTCAGAAGAGAATATAAATCTAATAGTAAAGTTTATGTGCCTGAAGTTATCCCTGCCATTTTTGATGTTCGCAAAAAAAAGTTGTTGGTGCTGTATTATCCTAAATTTGTACTGCATGACATCTCGTTGGCTTAATACGTAAAACTGGTAACTCCACTTTGGAAAATTTTACAGGAGACCAAAAAGAAAAATAGAAAACTAAGGCTGCATGTAAAAACTGATTTTCTCAGGATTCTCTAAAAACTAAATCTAAATATAAAAAATGTTAAAAACGCCCAATTAGATTTTTGTTTGAATTTTGTTTCTTCCAAAAAACTATTTTGAAAATTTTTTAATGCGATATTTTTTAAACTATTTAGAAGAACTAGATTTTTTTTCGGAAAACATAGATTGTTTAACACAAAACCAATACTTACTCTATTTAGGAACAAAAACCATTTTTAGAGTTGAAAAAATGAGTGGTTGTTCATTTTTGTATATGTTGTTGAAAATCATTAAGACAGTTACAAATGTAAGGCAAACAAAATAAAATCAAGAACAAAAAACGTCACAAATTTAATAATATAATAAAAGTACGTATACACCCAAGTGTACCATTTTATATTTATGTACAAAAACAAAGAAACACTGAGTTGTCTGATTTCTTTTTTCTTAAGCGTTAAATAAGAAAAATGAGTATAGTTAATGAGTAATATACAAAAATAAATAATACTACAAATGTTTTTAGATAAAATAAAATTCTCGTATACTTTTCAAGTATACACGGCATCAAAACGGCTTACTTACATACTACACATTTAAGAGAAATTGAGCTTTCAGAACAGTTGGTACAGTGATAGGTGGAAAGGGAAGCGGCAGTTGGGAAAAAAAGGAAGAAAACATAAAGATTGGGGTGAGCAGTCATGTTTCATATCCAAAATGTTCCATTTCAAACAATTTTTTTTATTTTTGGCTTGTTCGTTGAAGGATTAGGTAGGTGAAAATAAAAATTAAAAATGTGTAATTGGTCTACGGTAGACGCATAAAATGCTTATTGAATTGGTAGATTGATAACAGCAAAGTTGCTAAAGCAGATTTAATTTCTACATTTGCAATTTCTTCCATACTTTGCAACTAATTTTATTTGTATAATATTCAAACTCAGGGTTCATGTTGCTTAGAATCAATTCAAGGTTCCCCCAAACCGGCGCGAATTTTCGGAGGCGATACGTCGTCGCCACCGAAAATTCGCGTTGGTGCGGGGGAACCTTAAATATTTCAATTCACAGATATTTATTTTACACATGGACTTGAGTGAAAAGTTCAAAAGTGTATTACACGACATGACTATTCACTACGTAGTGAGCAGTCACATCTCAACAAGGTCTTGGAAACACTATTATAGTGTGTCGTGGAACATTTTAAAGCTCTAAATACAAATTGGTTATTATTGTATTATTGACACCTCTAAAAGAAACTTTTTTAGTATTTTCGCTTAAAAACGCTTTAACCATTTATTTTATTGTCGACTACCTCATTGTCTGTTGAACCACTAATTTAAATTTTGTATGCAAAAATTTGTCATAAGTTTTTCATAAATTTTCAAAAAAATAAAATGTCTTTGGATATATTTAATAAGAATTTAAAAATTATTTTTTTGAAAATTCGACATTTAAAAAAAGGGTTAATAAATGTATTTAAGTATAAATTTAGTGTGCATATAAAATTTTTGCAAGGAGTAAATATATAATTTAGATTTTGTGAGCAAAAATAAACGTGAACCAGTGATGGAAATCGACTTTTTTCGATTGTACTGAATGCTGAAACAAAATAGTACTGAAAAAGAACAAATAGTACTGGGGCTTAATTCCGTTAAAACGAAAATGATCGAACTACATCGTTTGACTATACCTATCTCTATCACACCCAAAGAGAAAGATAGGGACAGCTATTGCCGAAACGATATCGTTCGATCGTTTTCGTTTTACGGAATAAGGCCCCTGGGCTCTTTTAAATGGATAAAAACTAGCAAACACACAAATTCAAAAATAAAATTGATTTATTAACAAGAGCAAAAAAAATTAATTTGTTATAAATATTAAGGTAACATAGTAAAGGAACTTTATTATTATAGCTAAATAAATAACGGACGGATCCCGTATCACAGTAAGGAGCCAGTTGTAGGTTTCATTGAATCTTATCATTGAATATTTAAATTTTTAGTTTTGAGGTTTTTAAAATCCTAAATCATTATTAACTTGTTAGGTTTATTTTGCCATTAAAATAATCACGGATTTTGCTTCCTAAACATCTGAAAATTAAAAATAGAATTTTCAATGATATGATTATTACGTATAACTGGTGCCTTAGTTAAGAAAATAATAGTAAGTTAGGTAATTAACACTTTTTTTTTACTCTAAAAATTCTTCTTTTTGAAGAGGATTGTTTGTCACGTTTTTATTTACAAGATCTCTATTTATTACAAAACTGTGACAACATTCCTTTTTTAAAAGATTTTTGGTTCCTATCAGCATTCATTTTTCAAAAACCAATTTTTTGCCCAAAATTCCGATACAGTTACATTTCTCAGTTTCTTAATATATACGCACTCAGCTAGAGCTCTATATTCGTTGCTTATAGCTTCAATATTTTTGTGTTCATTAGGGAAAAACTTTAAAACAAATTGAACGATGGAGTTAACTTGACCATCCATTACGGTGCTTTGTGAGAAATTTTGAAGTGCGTTTAAGTAAACGTCATCGAAATCCAATCTTCTTTTAATATCTTAGCAGAAATGTTATGTAAAACATTTAAGCATGATTTTTGAAGCCCTGTATAACTTTTTCACTGAACTTTTTAAAAGTGTATAAGATTTCACATTCGGTGACGCAATATATCTCCATAACTGGTAGGTGATTTTGCAAAAGCCAATAAAGAGATTCCCTTACCATAAAATTTCTACATAATTGTTTAAAAATTAATTTCATTGTTGGAAGCAAAATAATAACGTAGATGAAGATAATTAGAAAATTACTTCTGTTTAAGTGGAGCGATTGAATATATGATGAGCCCAACTGTCGTACCTGGGCGAAACGCAACTTTTGGAGTTGAAGTCACTTGATCTTAAAAATTGGAAAATAAATATGTACTCTCACATATATTCAGTTCAGTATTTAAAAGCAAATGAGCGCCTTCAGCCCAAGTGGGGATGGTTTTGATATTGGGTAATTGGGCTTTCAGTATGTTCGCATCGCACATAGATTTTTTTAATGAAGATAAGAGAAAATTATCAATTTTGTACAAACAATTCAAAATTGTACTGAAAATGGCAAAGATGTACTTACGTACTGAGAAAATCAAATTGTACTGAATTCAGTACAATAGTAAGGCTTTTTCCATCAGTGACGTGAACAGTAAAAATAAAAAACTCATTTTCTTTAAGTCGTATAACTTTTGTTTTTTTTTTAAATGTACAAACAACATTATCAGTCCTATTACACTTAACGTTCGCGTGAATTATTCCTTTATCCGTCGGAGAAAAACGAATGTTCCAAAAAGCTAATTAATTGCGATAAAAATAAAATTTGAATAATTATATAAATATAAATAATTACAATACAAAGATTTTAGATTTTTAATTTTGTTATTTATTCATAAGTAAAACACAACACACTGGAGACAAAAACACCATAATGAATTGAATAATTAGATTCTCTCAAGAACATCAAAGATAATTATTATTGATCGAGATTTAAACTCGAAAGATTGAAGAGTTTAAAGAACAATTGGTAACAAATTAAGTGAATAATTCACGTGAATCGAAAAATTCGATAGGATCGGATAGCAGAATATTGTGCTGTATGTTATTTTATATATGGATTGTATATAGAAAACGGGTTTTGAATAAACGGGATTTAAAAAAAAGGATTTGATAAATACAGTATTTTAGTAAGCCATGATTTTAAAAACCGGGATTCCGATACGCTTTTCTTAAAAATGCGTTTATATTATTCATAATAATTTATTTTGATTGTGATTGTGAATGTGATGGGCGATTCGCATAAGATGTGACGAAAAGCTAGAGCGTGTAGGTTAGGTTAATACAAGAACAAAATCCCTCACTTAAGTCAGGAGGGAGAATTTTCTAAATACCGACTTAAGAAATAAAATATTAAAAATCAAATGCAACACTTAAAATCTCATGATATAACTTTTTTTCAAGCAAGAAATCCATCCATCAATGTTTTTTTTTAAATAAATTGTTTTATAATGAACTGTTTTTCAAAAATTTATTTTCAAACTAATTTTGTTCAAAATTGTATGTTATCTCTTTTTTATCGAATTTAAGTCAGTTTTTTTACAAAATGTCTCCTCCCATCTAAACTGGAGCGAATAGGAACACCATATGCGAATCACCCTTCATACAAAAAAATAATTAAAAAAACCGTTCCATCGATTTTTAAATTTTTATCTCATTCCTTACGATTTATTTATCAAATGAGATAGTGTGCATCGCATTGGTGTCAAAACAATTTCAGAAATTTTTTAATCATTTTTATATGTCTTATAATATGAATGACTGAATTTTAGGGAATTAATTGCGAACTTAAGAATTATTGTTCCCTTACATTATGTTTATTTTTTACCAATTTCTCAGTCACTTTATAGAGTTATATACACATTTACATATTTAAATTTTTGTCAAACACTATTATTTTCAAAAAGTTTTTGTAGTAGCTACATTCTTTGTTTTACAGAAAATATATGATCCGTATATAAACTATTAATACTTTATAAATTTCGTAAAGGGATGTCGAACTTTCTAGATTTTTTGTCCCATAAGATCCAGCATTGAAATCACATTTCATATTAACATGGTACCTACTTGTTATACCAAGTGCAACATTAAGCTTGCAATTGAGAAAAATAAATATTATATTTCAAAACTAAGATTTTCAAACCTGCTTGTGCCCATTTACTATCAAAATATTTTCTTTTAAACCCTCCTGATTTGATTTTTCTTACAACACACGCAAACTATAATATATAAAATAATTTCGGCTTTGGATTTCAAACTATTATGTTCTGATATCTTGCTTTGCAATAAATATTCATAAAAAGGACATATTCCATGCTTGAGTTGTTTTTACTCGGTCGACTGTATCTCACTTTCGTCCCACTAACAAACCATAATGCACAACATTACAACGAAAGCAATAACATGTCGAGCAATATCTACACAACACACATTTGTATCCTTTTGGTTGGTTGACTTTTGCCTTGTTCTCCCAACGCAACGGTTTTTTATAGTTTGTTTGTATGAAAAGTTTTATTACAAGGATGAACGATAATGTTGGCGCATTTATAATAACCTTACATTTCATTACGTTGTGTACCTACCTACGTATCATCAGAGACCAACAAAATGTTGGGCGCGGTATACATATCTACATTTTTCACTTGTTCAATTTAAATGAAATCTTGTTTTACGCATTTTGTAGATAATATTGATGATTTAGTTCGACCATATTACACATACATACATTGTATACATCGAGTATGAGAGAACAAAAGATCGATATATGAATTGGTTAAATTGGTCTGCGGTAGTTATTGAATGATAAAATTGGGGAAACTGGAGACACCGCCGCCCGCAGTAAAATTTTGATTACGAACAAAAATTAACTATTCAGTTACTAGTAGAATTAATATTTTCGACAAAACTGAGCTTAATTTTAATACTTAAAGTCTGTTAAAAAATAAGCAAAAACAATTTCGTTAGATTAAAATGAAGACTAAACTGCAGCAAATTAAAGGTACATATTTTCAAACAATAACTTCTCGAATAAAATACAAAAACCAGTTTGAAATATAGCTTTAGCTGAACTTTTCAGCTTAGGATTCGTTTAATTAACAAATTTTAGCCAAAATAATTCTAATAAGAGCTTTTAAATATTTAAGTTGCTATAACGCTGTTTCAAAAACTTTGAAAAGAAATAAAAAAATTGTTAGTTATTATTTGAAGTTTTCTTTTAAAATCCGAAATACATTTATAGGACATAACACAAACCTCAAGAAATTTTGTTGATGTTATTTTAAGACGCTCAACGGAAATATTCTATGCGTTGGCTCTCTGAACTAAAAATAACCATCAAGTCGATTGACGCAGAAAGCTTTTAAGGCGTTGACGATTGCGTTGATTACTACGTGACGACTGCGTTTTTTTTACATGACTTTTTGGATCAAATCTTTTCTTATGTTTATTGACAGACTAATCGATCAATCTGTTAATGCAGATGGGGCATGTTGACAGATTTATCAATATTGACAAAAATAAATAAAATTATTTAAAAAAAAACGAAAACGAGATGTTGACGTTGACGTAACCAGATCTATTCACAGTTCTTTTAAAAACAAATTTCACGTCACGCATTAGTTCGAAAAAATGGAAAAAGACGCGAAGTGATAACGAGAAAAACTTTATTATATTATGTATTATTTCATTGTTTTAAATTCGTCATTAAGAGAGGAAAACTACCAAGAGATCTCGACATCACTGTCGTCTCGTTTTGATGCCGCATTGTGAGTCGGGCTTTACCTTGATTAATTTATTTATTTTTGTCAGAAACAATTTTTTTTCAAATTAAAACCTTAAACATAAGAGGAAAATAACAAAAAACCGAAAACTGCAAATTAAAATATGTATTGACAACACTGAATTTAACGGATCTGCCGGACAGAAAAGTACAAAATGCAATTAATTTTTCCATTGCTGCTGCCCAAGCGTTGCCTTTTGCTTCCTTCCTTCCTTCATACAAGAAGTGTGTATTTGATCGAGCAGTGATTCGAAGTGCGTCAACGGACTGTGGTCCAAAATTACTTTTTGGTTGCAAATATTATAACTTTTGAACACATCAAGATCGGTACAATTATTTTTTCTCTTAAAAGAAATTTCCAAGGATATAAAAAAGGGATTTTTAAGAACTGCGCTACAGGATGTTTCTAAATCTTAGGCTGAAATAAGATTTTTTTAGAAAAAGGAATTAACAGAGAAAGGAATAAAACTTTAAATAAATTTAAAATTTTACGAATTTTGTAAAAAAAAAAAATCTACTTAATTGTTTCAGAGTGTTATAAAATAAATATTTTTTTATTTTGTGGCTCATCTACATATCTTAAAAACTGTTTAAGTGCCCACAATTTTATGAATAGAAAAAGGTAAACGGACCAAAATTTTAATAAATAATTTATTTTTATTTTTTATATAAAATAAAATAGAGTATACATTTTAAATTTTAGAAATAAATCATTGTCATCATCATCATTTTCAATATTAAATAAGTTTTGGCAGGTTTCAAAAACCCAAAAGGATTAGGTATTACACATAATTTACTTTTTTGTCAACGTTTATACCTATTTATACCTACTTTAGTTTCAAAAACTCTTTTAGCTTAGGGCGAAATTATTCAAAAATGGGCGTGAAAGTGGATGTGAAAGTGGACAGATTACAAAAATTAAATGTTCAATGCAACAATCAGTAGTTTTTTCATATTTTTTAAACAATTACCATTTAAATAAAAAAGGTTGTGGAAGTGGGCGGATTTTTTTACTATCAAGATTGTTATCTTGATAGTAAAAGCAAAATGTATATAATTTATTTACTAAAAACATATTTTTTTTTTAATTTGAAATTTTAAATTACTTACTAATAAAACAACCACGTATGCAATTGAAGAAAAGTTAGATTTTCATTGAATATTCAATAATTGAAATTTTGTTGGTATTTTGTTTACTTTAGAACAAAATTGGACAATTTGAAAAGCTTTATAAGCGAAACAATTTTAAAAAAATATTCTGTTTGCTGTTTTTGGATTAGAAGGAAATTGATAACTATAGCGAAATAGTTTAGCAGATTTTTATAAATTTAATTTTAATGCACTAAATATCAATATATTTATCAACTATCAATTGATATTTGACAACCGTAATATAGGGTGTATTTCTATATTTCTATTAAAAATAAACGACTTGGCTTTTGCAAACACAGTGCGTCGATGCAACGCATGCAACATATTGTATGAATCGGCCCCTTAACCCTTGTCATAAATCACCATTGCAGTTGCAACATTAAGTAAAATTTTGAGAAACATAATATCCAATGATTTTATGACTTAGTTAAAGGTTCGGCCCCATTTTCAAATTCGTTTAAAACAAACTTTTTATGAAATTGTATTCTATTCTACATTCCGATTGCGAGTTTGTTAAACTTTTTATACCAAAAACCAGAAAAAATCGAGCAATCTTGGTAGATTTATGTACTAAATTAACAACCGTTAAATTTTCTGAGAATATCACTATGTTAAATAAAAAACAATATTTCTAAAAAATATTTTTGTTCACCCATCAAGAGTTAAAATATCTTTATTTGAAAGGAGCCATAAAAAACCTATTAACATGTACCTATAAGTATTTCGAAAGTAAAAATCTGTTGCATACATACACCTTCAAATTTGATAGAAAGTTTTTTTTTTAATAATAAAGAGACCAAATTAATTTTTATGTCAAAGAAAGAATTTTGTTTAAAAAAATGTTAATCGTTCGAAGTAACTCCCCTTTTTTTTTTTTTGATATATTTGTTAAAATATTTACATTTAATACCTACAACCAAATTGATTTATTTGAAGTTCAATAAACTTTATCATTCGCAAATTTCTCCTTTCCAATATTTTTTTTGGTAACACACATAAGAGTTTTCTCGTTATAGATACTGTATGAATAGAAATTAAATATTCAAAATTGATTTATGTGTGCCTGTGAATTTTATCTTTTGCAAATTCTATAGTGGCGCCACATGCGACGGATAATTTATTCTTCTTCCCTTTATACACATACAATCTATAACCATCATCTATACACTTTATCGTTCAAACATAGTATCCTATTCCAATAGCTTCCATTTCATTTCATTTCATCTCATTCATTCAACCAACCAGGCCAAATTTTGAATTCGAAATTCTATGAATGTGCCTTCGTTTAAGTGAATAAACCTCATTCAGGTTTGCAGTATAGCTGTAAACGTTCATTATACTATTTTTGAAAGGAAAGACAACTATATATATGTATATTTCTATATTGGAAAAGTTTCTTCCTTTTCGTTATGTCTGTAGGGCAAGAGTTTTAGTGCACATCCTCCTGCAGCACATTGACGGAAGTTCGAAATCAGTCTTATATTGTTTGCATCTAAAATAGGATGCTATTTTGATTGCTTGTAAAATAATTCGAATGCATTTGAATGAATTTAATATATGTATCTACGTTACGTAGGTATTGAAACACGAATTGGAAATTTCAACATTTTTCACACTTTTTGAATTTAAAATTTAAATGGGAATTTTAAATTGGTGCGCGACACAAGGACAAACATAAATTGCAATTTTTGATTTTGTTAAGATTTAATTTGAACTAATTGAATAGATATTTTCTCAAGGCAACCATAGAGAATGAGATTCATCACCCATCTTTACAGACTCCGACGCCATATTGAATTGGAAAAGTAGGACTATTTGGAATGTGTGAATAAGTTGTATCCAAACTAAAATAATTGAGTTACAAAAACTTTCTGTTTAGTGTTTATATCTTTAAAATACAATAAACTGTCTACAAATTATATACAAGATGATTTAATGACCCAAATTAAACATTCAACCCTCAACTTCCCTTTTTCCAAAAATTCAATATATGACTTATTGGCTTCCATCAGTTTTTTTTTTTTTTTTTCTCATTAATTTACAAATCACATCCATGCTTATAGATAATGAAGAAATTATATAACATCTCTAATATATATAGATAATCCCAGTATATAATATAGATGGAGAAGAATCCCTCATAAGAAGGACTGGCCGGCTTTCAAAATATTTTTTTTTTGAAGAGGGTAAAAAACTCGTTCTTGTCTGAAGTCTGGACTGTGTTAAGGTTAACCACAATAACAAATTTTAGATTCATGTAATGATTTCACCTCGTGACCTACTTTCTACATCCATCTTCGTATTTATTTAACGGCAGAATAAATAAAGTTTTTTTTTTTGGCAAAAGCAAAAGGAAATAATTTCACATAGAAGAAAAAGAAGAAGAAGAAAAAGAGAGAATGTTTTTCTTTTTCAGAAAAAGTTTTTTTCTTATTCAAGAAAACAAGCAATAAATAAAAAAGGAAAAAATAAGTTTTTAGTTTGGTTAGATTCACTATATTTTTAAGCCTTGTACTTAAAAATAAAGTTATTTTATTTATTTTTAGAAATTGGACATCATAATAACTTTCCTGTTGACAGATTTTTGATATCATTATTTATAGACTACAATTTCAATATAAATAGCATCACTTTATACTTTTATAGCATTTTAAGACTTAACAATCTATAAATTTTCGATCTATGAACATCTTAGTGAAAGTGAAAACGCCAAAGGAATTGGCAAAACAAAGGCAATGGAAAAACGGCTATTGAGTCTTGTGAATAAAAAAAAAAAAAAAAGCTTTTTTTAAAGGATTTTAAAACTAACTAGTTAAAGCTTTGACTAGAATTGCTTTAGCTAGATAGTTCTAGCTTAAGCTTTGTTTTAAGCGAATAAAAAAAAGATTAAGCTAATTAGCTTGAGCGAGAAGATTCTAACTTTAGCTTCGAAGTTTAAGATTTATTTTGTTTATTCACATGTCTCTACTAACTGTTTTAAATCAGTTTGTACATATAATTAACTATTACGCGTATAAACTTGACCATATATTCACATTATAACTAAAGAGAATAGGTATACTTAAAATAAAACCTAGGCAAAGCTTTCTAGACAGGGTGAAAGACTCACAGAAATTGAAGCTTTCGCTGGAAAAAAAAGCTAAAACTAAATGAATTTATAGCATTCGCTATTTTAAAATTTCTATAACTAGAGAACATCTTTAACTATGTTGGCTTTAGCTTATTTTTAGTTGCCAAAAACCTAGCTTTTACTTAAACATCCAAGTTTAAGCTTTAGCATTTTTAATTCACAAAGCCTAGGTTCGTTGTCTCTGAAAACTACTAGCTATCGATACTGTACATCTACAAATATGCAATGATTTTTTTATCATTTCGTTCTATAGGGAAATATTTTAAATAGTTCGAAAATTTGAATTTAATTTTGCTTGTACGTTTTTTAAAATTAAAGTAAGGTCACACCATGAAGTAAGCCGTTTGTCAATATGTATGTCTATTGATTCAAAATCGCTTTTAACGACCTTTAGTCCTACAAAAATTGGCTTTTCGTCCCGACAATCTCACAGAGACTCGGGAGATTCGGATTTGTTCCCGTTATTTTGAAAATATGATTTCTTTGGTTATTTCCGTTTTTTCTCAGTTTGTGCTACATTTTATGATAAAAAGATTAACTACTTTTTGCTTGCAATTTAAATTATCTACAAATCTCTATTCTAAATTTATATATAGACCAAAAGAAGATACAAATAAAAAACGAGCCAAAATTTACGTTTAATCATCCTTATTTTCGAATTGCTAAAAAATAAAGAGGTGGTATAGGTTGAGTAAGACAAGTTAAAATTCGTATAGGAGAAGGGAGATATTTCTCCCTATTCAGGCGGGAGAATTAATTAAAGTCAAATAACTTTAACTAGAAAATTATATATTAAATAACAACGGCAACACTAAAAAGGTAATTCTATGGTTTTTAGTAAATCCAAAATTCTATTCTTTTATCTTATTTTTAATCGATAGTTTTTGAAAAATTATGGTCTTTTTTATAAACGTTGTCTAAAACAACTGTACAACTTTGGAAAATGTGTTCAAAAACCTTGTTTATTGTTGTCTTATAGCTGCCTAACTTAGACACAAGAGTAGATTGTCTTGACCTTGAATCATGTGATATTTATTTTTACTAAATAAAGCATATTTCCACCAATTTGAAAATATTTAGACAGTGTCTAAACAGGCTAAAATCTAAAATCTAATAAATACGACTGTTAATTTTCAGACTCAAAATAAAAATAAAAATGTTCAAATTGTTTTTTTTTTTGTTCAAAATTGTACCTTATGAAGTAGGTAGGTACCTACAGTTTTTGTTTCTAATATTCAATTTTCTTATCAATTTTTAGTCAAACATTAAAATTTGGATGCTTAAATGTCTTCTCGTTTTTGAACAAAAACTGAAATTTTTTGTTTTAAAATATTTTTTTTTTAATTCCCCTCCCGCCTGAATGGGGAGAAAATGTGATTTTATGTGATTTCTTAGAGGGGAAATTCAAATGTTGGTTTAATTTAAGCCTATGTCATACAATGATTTTGATTAAAATTCGTAACTGAAATGAATGACACTAAGTATGCAGGACAATTGCGTTACAGGATTTTTACAAAAAAAAATTTACAAAAATTTCACATTACGGAAATAAATTTTGGGCAAATTGACTTATTTTTTATTTATTCACATATGTATATCTTTTTAATTACTTAGCCGATTTTTCATAATCTGGTGATCCTGCATATAGTTTAATCAATACCAATTGCATTTAAATATTTTTTTTTTACCAACAAAAAATTCATTTATTTTATACTACTCGTACTTGTTTCAAATACTTTTTCGTTAAAATTTAGCTTCATTACAGTTGGTTGGTAACCACAAGAGCAAGTTCGTGCGATCCAGTCATAAATATCTATGCATTATGTATTATGATTGTATTAATAGAGCAACTTTAAAAATAATATCACATGATATTTAAATTAAAAAACCAAATCAAAAAAATCCTTCATTTTATTATTTATATTTTATCATTACTGCAGGTCAATACAAGTGTCGTTGTATCTATTTATGCATTTTTTAATTGCATGTTTTTAGCATATCCGTCTCATCAAACACGTTAATTTTATTTACAGAAATAATAATATATTCCAAATTTAGCTTTGGTCGTTTTGATTACTTTGTATATGGAGACATAGTCTATATAGTTGGTTTAGGATTTTTTAATTAAAAATTCGCTTTATTTACCCGATGACATGATATTGAGGTAAACTGGCAGACAGTGATTGTTTGACACGTCAAAGATTGTATAATGCCAGAGATAAGGGTGAAAACCAACACAGTTAGTGATGTGGAAAAAAGGTCTTTTATAGGTGAATCGAACCTGAATTAAAGAAACCATAGGATACAAAATTTACTTAAATTTTATCCTTTTTGTTCATTGACCTATTAAAACCTTTGATTAAACAAAATTTTGTAGAGGCACCTACACAAAACTACGTGACTTTCGTCATGATTGTTTAAAAACTGACGAATAATATAATGACTATTTGAATATTGTGTTTGGTATTTTCAGTGGGTGACCGCATAAGATTCGATAGAAAATGTTTCAAAAGCCATCAGCAATGAAATTCACATCTTTAGACATCATTAAGATTCTAATATATATAAATAGTATTCAACAAAGAAGAGTATTTGAACAATGTTATAGCCCCCCCCTCCCCTCTCTATAATACCATCATAGCATATTCTCCCATAACAATGTTATTCCATAGAACCAAATCACCCTATTTCTTCCATATCGTGGTTAAAGAGCTTCGTATATATTTTACTTCTCAACTTTTCTAAACTTAGATATAGGATATTATCGTGACGCGACAAATGATATTACCCATGACCGACAATATTTTGACCTACATATGAATATGCTAAGTTCTGATGGTGTTTTGCTTCGTGATGATGTTGTTGTTGCATAAAAGTTCTCTTCTCTCTCTATATATATGTATATGCATAAATATATAAGTGCGATAACACTAGAAGTATCCCGGATGTAAGGATGTTATTTCAGTAGTTTGCAGATGTACATTTTGTTATGTAAATGTTATGTGTTATATGATTTTGTTAAGGGGATATCCTCATAAGGATATGGAAGGAAGAGATATGTATAGAATTTCTTGTTAACTCCTTTAAAAAAAAAGCTTAAAGTTGATATTAAAATGATGAAATATAGCTATACATAAACAAATTTAAATTTGATGATGTAAAAAACGATCTAGACATCAATTTAAAATTTATATATTTTATAGCATCATCATAAATATTTTCATGATAAAGTGTTGATATGAAGAAACAAGTTTAGATTGAGGTTACGATAAGGCTTAATAAATGCAATGATATTTTGAGAAGAGAAAAACATACATTTAATACTCTTATAAGAACCAAACTTAAAGTTGACTGATAGATATTTACACTATACAACTTTTTATAATGGAAATTTAAACATTAGTCAAAAATACTGCAGTGCCTTAAAGGCGGTAAAAATGTTTGGTCATTTGTAAAAAATATTAAAAATTCAACATCTCCATCAGTTCCCAAGCTCATCTTCAATGATAACCCTGATGTTGATTCTTTATGGACAAGGTTAATGTTTTCGTAGAACAATTCACAGGAAATTCTATTCCACGAGATAGAGACAGAACCCCAACTGTATCTGAGAATGTAGGTTTTTCTATATTACCAATTAATTTTCGTACTTGTACAGTCACTAGATTACTTAAAGATCTTGACAAACACAAATCCACTGGCCTTGATGGTATATATAGCATCTAAATTGTTCTCGAGTATCTACTTTGGATACTTCCCGACTGGATGGAAAGCAAAATTTGTCCGAACTCCAACCAATTCCTAAAAAAGACGAATCTTCTTCATTTTCCAATTACCAACCAATTTTACTTACCTTCCTTCTTTCAAAGGTCATGGAAACGCTGATCAATCGTCAAGTTAAGAAATATCTTGAAGAACCCAAGCTTCTTAATGACCGACAGTACGGGCTTCGTAGCAACAGATCCACTGGTGAATTGATGGCATATTTTATCGAAAAGTGAAATTAATCTTTGCATCGTTTTGGAAAAATTAAGATTATAGCGCTAGATATTTCCAAAGCATTTGATAAAGTTTTACATCAAGCTCTCTTATCGAAAAAACGTATTTTTGGTATCGATAAATTATTTCTTCCTTGGATTATAAGTTACATTTCTGACCTTTTAATTTGCGTTGTTTTGGATGGATTTAACTCTGAATGCTGGTGTGCCTCAAGGCTCCGTCTTGTCTCCTACCTTGTTTTTCATTTTCATAAAAGATCTTTTATCTACAACTACTAATCCACTCAACTGCTTCACTGACAACAGTAGATACCCCCAGCTTTTTATATTAATTTCCAGATTCACAACCTTTTTCTTCGGATGTAGAATTGCTACGGCAGTATGATAAGCCCTTTGAACTTCGATCTAAAGAGCATCGTTAAATGGGGTATCAATAATCGCTTACAAATTCCAAAGCTGTTTAGCGTCGTTAAAGCGGAATATACCCCCTTTATCATGATATACATGAATAGTACTTGCATCGAAGAAACCGAATAGCTTTCAACTATAGGTATCTGCATTACTGACCACCTTCTGTGGAACGAACACATATTGGATATTCTTAAAAAGCTGGAAAATGCTTAGGTTTCCTTATACGATGTAAGAACTTCTTTTCCCCTTCTGATATGGCAATAATTTACAAGGCGTACGTACGCCCAAAGCTAGAGTACAGCTAGGGGCAGACTGGGAGTCAAAGGGCCTTCCGGGACTTTTAGAAAAAGGTAAAATTAGAAAAACGGTAAAATTAGTAGAAGGCGTGAAAAAAGATTAACTCCGAAAACAACGATACAAAAACTTTTATTCTTGCATAATTAAGTTATTATCTTAAATTGAGTTAATGAAAACTGTAACTTGATTTTGGAAAACATTACTATAATAATGTAAATTTTACAAATCGAAATATCCTTATTTAATATTCGGTTTCTGCTACCCTGAAATTTTGTTTGAACGCTTTCCTTTATATGAACTGAAAGAACATTTAATAAAAACCTATAGAGTAATTTACTAAGAGTAATTTGTGAAGCTTCTTTATTCCTTAGGTAACCAATGAGGCCACAGGAGCTCAATATTTAGTGTGGAAACTCCAACTATAATTTCGTTTAAAGTTTCTGAGAGTATATTGTGGAGGCCCCAAATGGATCGATATTTATTCTAAGAGGCATAAAATAAAGTTTTAGGGACCTTTTGTGGACGCTTTTAGCCTACAAAAGCTCAATTTTACCAGTTGGGGCCTCTCGGGAGTTTAATTCAGAAGATAGTTCTCCTCTAAATGAACTAAAACTATACCTATACAAAACATAGATCACCTATTGTTTACCTAGAATTCCTTTTAAATTATCTATCTTGAGTGCGCGTCAATTATAAAAAAAAATTTTATGTATGTGAATTACAGTTTTTTTTTGTAAACTACTTAAAAATCATCAATGTTTTCACAGAAATTTTAAATCAAAAATTGTAGCTTATAACATATTGAGCACTATTCTTTATAATTGCAATAGATATACGTTCGGAAAATTTACAATATCAATTGTTTGTTTTATGTAATGAAGATAGGCACCAAGATTTAATGTACTAGGCTCATTGCGTACTTTTTTTCAGAATTTATTACACTTGTAAAGAAAAGTATTTTATTTTTCTTGTGCAGAATTTATTAAGCTTATATTTTTAATTTTTAATTTTTAATTTCTTTCAAAAGATGTGTCCTAATCTTTCCTGTAATGTATTATTTGCTTCTTATAACAGGTTCAAATATAAGTTTCTGGAATTTTTGCACGAGAAACATTATTTACGAGCAACTTACAATCTATCTTCCCATACTAGGAGGATAAGAACATTGAACAATACCCAAGGTTAATGTCTAACGTATTTACGATTTTAATTAAAGCTCAGTTTCGATTCGTACTTTGATCCTTCCTATATAATAATTACCTACTCCTACCAAGAGTCCCAAAGTTAAACTTAAATGACTGTAAGTTGTAACTATGTATAGATCTAGAAGCTGATTCTCAATTTTATAAAGTTGACTGCAAAAATATTTTGTAGAAAAAAAAATCAGATTGAATTTATATTTCGTTTTTTTTTTGATTATATATTATTAAATTTAAATGTAATTTTTTATTTCGTGTGAATTGCAATTTTCAAAATGCACTTAAGCAACCACATTGTGGTTGTAATATCATTTTAATACACGCAAAGTGTAAATGAAGCAATAAAATTGCAAGGATTACTGTTGATAGTCGTGTAACACGTTCGTTTAATTGAATTTTATTTCATTCTATATATGTATGTAACTGAATTTAATGGTTCTGGTTATTCAGAAAATTTTCTATCAAACGTGACAAGGTTGTTCATTTTATCAGTACCTACATATATATATACATATGTACAAAAATGTTGTGAAATTTTAAAGATTTTTAACTTTTATTTCAAAATAATGATGTTAGATAAAACGTAAGGGGAAAGGGGGGATTGTACTAAGAGCGAGCCTTGTATAATTAGATCATAATTTTTCCTAGTATATGTAGCCACAAACAGTTTATTTAGAAAAATGAAGGCTGATATACACAATGTTATAACGGTAAAGCCATGAAGTTAGTGTGACATTTCATTCTCAAAAGATGATTTTTTTGATTTTGACTTTTTTTAATTGTTTCAGAGAGTAAAGAACATTTTCGCCCACGATCTGCATTTTGAACGAAATCGAATTGGCATTGTTTTTCAATTTCACTCAGAATGAAATTCTTTGTTCTACAATTTGTTCGATTTCGCAAATATCACAATAACTTCAAATTGTCAAAATTGAAAAATGAAATTACACAGCATAGAAAAATGGATGTAATATTTAATAACAACGCGTTTCGAATGTCTCTCATCCATCAATTAATTTATTCTTTAAAATTTTCACAAGATATTTTGTTTAATGGTTTTATAGTAACGCGTTTCGGATATCTCTCATACATCTTCGGGCTTTTGACCACAAGTCAAAAAATATGCCCGAAGATGGATGAGATACATATATTAAAAACACGTTGCTATAAAACCATTAAAAAAAAATATCTTGTGAAAATATTAAAGACTAAATTAATTATAAACAAATTTATTAAAAAAATTACACAACGTCAAAATGAAAGTCCTACTCAAAAATGATTTCTTACGTTAATTTTTCAAATATCAGACATGATGTTTGAAAACATAAACCCTCAAGAAATATTTGTTAACTTTCTTTTCAAAGAAATTTATATTTAACATTTAACCCACATACTCGTATACTTCCAAATGACTAACCAAACATTAATCAATTTTTTTTGTAAGCAGTCTTACACTTACCCATACCTTCTAAACAAAATCTGTTGTTTTTTTTTTTAACGATATTTTATGTATTTTCTACCCTCTAAGCAAAGAGTTGAGTGCCTATTTATGAATCGTAGAACTGTTCAAAATTCAGTTAACTTATTTTCCATAAACCTACATGAAATGGACCCCAATGAAAGTTTGTGGATTTTCCAAATAAAATATCATCTTTGAATCAATCGACAAGAGCAACATGAAAAGGTTTTTGATTTAAATAATACAAAGCAGGTTTTAGAATGAGGAACACTCTGAGAATTCCTTTAGGTAATTTATAAAAGTCATTAGTCATTACTCATTAGCATTTACAGCTAAAAATAAAAACATACCTACAGACGATTCCTGCAAAGTCTATAGAAATCTTATAAATCCCACAACTATAAACACATGTTCTCTAATGTAATAAATAAAAATGTTCATCTTATTAAGGAATCTCATTCTAATAAGGACATCCTATGCTCTTATCATACAATTTCAAGAGAAAATAAAAATCTGCCATTAGCTGTAAGTGGAGCAAACTGACTTCAAGCAATTTTGCTGAATATAACTACAGCGCATGAGCATTTTTAACATATTATCGTCAAGTTTCAAACTGTTCGAATAGAATTTTTAACAGAGTTCTCTTTATAAGGACGTCAGCACTTCGTCTAAAAAGAGTGTCCTTGAGACTCAGTTGCATTTATATTATGAAAAAAAAAAAACGGCAAGGAAAAATTAAAGAAGCAGAAAGGAACATGTTTGAAACGACGCGTTTAATACAAGGTCACTATCAACATTCTTTTGCTAACCTCCCGAGGAGAATAAATTAAGGTGGCTGACACATCATTTGGTTTTAGAGAAGCTTCACCTGTTTTGTTTTCTCTCTTCATCAAGGTCGTTTCAAGTGAGTGAACGAAGATGGTGTTGGTTTTTTATTTTTTTCATAAAACAGAGTATAGGATTTTGCACATTTGCATTCATTTTATTTTGCCCTTGAATATTAAAAAAAAACAAATAAATAAAATGCAAAGGGTTTATCGTATAAAGTGAATTCAAAGCATTGCAACATAAAGTTAAAGTAATAAATTTATATAATAATTGAATGAAGTAAAGGCGAGACAAATCAAAGGATGTAATGGTGGTTTTGTTTTCCAACTGGGTCTAAGAACTAATTTTTAAATCTTGAAATTTTGTAAAGGAAATTAGCTGTATAGCTAGTCTTCAAAAAATTTCAAATATTATTATTATTGTGATATTATAGAGGTAATTTAATCTCATAATCTTATTTCAATTAAAATTTGTCTTGACAATTTTTCTTTGGCAAATTCCAAAAAGCGTATTTAAAAAATTTATTTTTTTTCTATAAAGGGTATACTATATTAGAGAAATGATACTTTTTTACATTTTTTTTTCTTGATTTTTTTAATATTTTTTAAAATTATAATTAAAGTTATGGCATTTGGCGTTCATAAAATACACGGGTGATTGTTAAGAAACAAATGCATCGACAACGTTTCACTATTTGGTGCGGATTTTAGAAATTGAGCGCTGTATCAACTATATTCAATAACATTTATGCGGAACGGTCATAAAAATGTCAACAAAAGAGTACATGTACATGTGCCTAGGGGTCCACTTACTCAGTATTCTAAAAAAATGTTTTCTATTAAAATTAGCTGTTTCGTGAATTTTTGGAACACCCATTATTTGTCATTGGACTTTACTTTCATAAAAATATCGGGGGTCTTTAAAATATAGTTGTAAAAAAAGACATATTTTTATTGTGATTTAGAAATGAGTAAATTCAAAGTTCAATTTTTGTTTTGCAAATACTTTTAAGATCTTGTTCACACCAAGATAAATTTTGAACTGTTGTTTTGTTTCACGAAAAAATTTTTAAATGCAAAATCTAAAATAAGAGGACAAATCACTTATTTTTTCAAAAAGATTTGTCCTCTTAAAAGAGGACGTCTGGTCAGCCTATACTCTCATAATACTACCTTAAACTTATACAATTAGAATACAATATAGGCTCCCATAACTATTTTATTTCTTTTATAAGATAAAATATAGTTTTTGAAATAATAAAACTTCAAAAACACAGTGTGATCGCACATAAGAGTAAGTTCGTGCGACCCAGTCATGCACATGTTATGACTTCGAGTTTGACGTATCATGCATTGTGATATCAGTGAGTGGCAGGTATTATGTGATTGGATGTTGATGTAGGGATTTGTGTGTAGCAGACGATAATTTAAGGAAGTAATAGCTGCATTTTATTATCCACATGTTCTGATCTAGATCAGACCCCCATATTAAAACAAACGGGATCAAAGTGGCAGTCAGGGTATATATCCGTCTCTTTTTGCATTGTGTTTGTACATTTTTCATGTTTTTATTGGTAACAGTTTACACTACCTTACCATAGTAATAATAAAAAGTACTAGATTTTGAATCATGAAATAGACCCAGAAAAAAAGCAGGATTATTATGTTTTTTCTGTATTTACGTGTAAAAATTTGATCCTGATTGACCACATTAATTCTACAATTGGCAAAGTTTATGGTGTTTTAAGGAAACTTTGGATGTCTCATAATTACACTCCACAAAAAATACGTATGTTGCTGGCAAAAACGCTCATACTTCCCATTCTTTCTTACGGTTGTGAAATTTTTAGAAATTGCGATGCATCTAGCAAGAGAAAACTTAATGTTGCGTTCAATAATACCGTGCGTTATGTGTTTAATCTGAGACGATTTGATCGTGTTTCAAACTATTCGAAGTTATTTTTAAATATGCCATTTGATCACCTCCTTGCCTATAGGGCATTGGTTTTACTTTCGAATGTGATTGAAACTCGTCAACCTAGTTATTTGTTTGATAAGCTACGCTTTGGATCCTCTAGCAGATCTCATCAACTCATTTATCCACGATTTACATGTTTAACATCTGAGCGACAATTCCTAGTTAGCTCTATTCGCCTATGGAATTCTCTACCAGGGCAAATACGGAGGTGCGGCGGGACTGAGAGATTCAGGATCGAACTTAAAGCTCACTACTCTAATTAATATATATTTTTTTTTTTTTCTTTCTTCTTTCTTATTTCTTATATTAAAAAAACATAAATGGAGATGTATGTTTAAAAACTTATACATTTTTGAAAATTATTATTATTATTGTTATAAATTATAATTGTTTAATATTTTTTGAATTTTGTTTTTAAATTTTGTAATTTTTAATTTATTATATTTGTATACTGTTATATTGTCATAAACACATATATGTTCTGTAGCTCAACTCAATCAAATTTTTAAGCTTCACTTGCTATAAGATAATTTAAGTCTTAATGTGTAAGCATTTGATCGAAATAAAACTAAACTAAAACTAAACTGATCAGATCATGTGGATAATAAAATGCAGCTAATGGCAGTTAGGCTGGCGGTCGGTAATTAAATTCAACGTAATTAATTAACTTAAATGTCCAAACTTTGCACATTTCAACAAAAAAGTGAATGAATAATTCATAAAAAATGAATCGTTTTATGGATCTATATACTATATTTTTGTGGTTTGTGAAAAGATCAAAGAAAAGTGATAAGATAAATATTTATTTTATGATTGGAGAGCGATATTTATCGAATAATACTTACTTAAATATAAAGTTTGTAAATCTGGAAATTTACCGTGTATAATAATTTAAAGAATGCAAGTACGTAATGAAACAATCGATGATGATATTATTTGTGAAAGAATCCGAATTGCCAAACTTTATTTGGTATTTTAATAAAATATGTGTCCAGCATTTCATTAATTTTTGTGATCTTAATTCCTAGTAACCTTAAATCCTAAATTATAAATAATTTTGTTGAACTTAAATATTTTTGATTTGTTTGAGCGAAGGGACTTTATAATCCATATTGTACAACATGCTGTATCCATTCAAATTTCTTCTCAAATTTCAGACAATAATTAATTAATTAATTTTTACCAGACATAGTGAATGCACAGAGGCTAATAGAAGATCGATGCAATATTTTTTTGGGCTTCTATACAATCTTGATGTTTACCTTTAACTTCTTGTTTTTTTTAATTTAAACCCCCAATCCAATACCGTACCAAGCCTTGTTTTTCATTCAAATGTTTAATCACGAAAAAATTATTGAAAACATTTTACAGAAAAAGCCATGACAAAGTTTTTGTTTGCAATTAAACCACCTATATCCAATATTAATGTGTAACTCAACTCCTAAAAATTCGTTCTGACCAAACCTGAATCAGTCCCTAAATAAAGTTTTCTCCATTTTATCGTTTACAACTCAATGACCAACTGGGTGCGTGGTTTAAAAAAAAAAGTTTAAACAGCATGCAATAAAATTATGTTTGTACATATTTTGAAATTTATTCGTTTTTTCATGAGAAAAAGTCCCTTAAAAAATAAATATTGTTGAAACAGTAAATTTTTATTATAGACAAACTTAAAACGACACAATTTAAGCCCATTTGCATTCGTAAAATGCCACTTTAGCATAATTTAACATTATCATCCACACCCGGTTACATATACATACCTACATAATATATTATTATTATGTATATATCATGAACAAAAAAAATCTACAAACAAAACAAAAGCTTAAGTAGGATATAAAAAATAAGGAAATCATACACTCAAATAAATACCGAAATGCTTTTGGCACAGAAGTTAAATAGAGATTGCCAAGTGGAAGTGCCGAGCAAGCAGTGCCAACATTATTTTACGTTGATACTTGATAGGGCTGATGGGTTATTTGTGAGAATAAAAAATAAAATAAAAATAAAACAATGCCAAAACATATACCCACAGGGCCACAGAAAATAAAGGTCATTAAACCAGGATGCATGACGTACATATATAAGTATGCGACTGAAAAATAGAAAAAAATATGTGTCACTATTTTAGAAAGTATTCCTTTTAGAAATGTTTATAAATTTATTATTGTTAACTTCCAGTTGATTCTGTTTAAATAAATTTGAAGTTTTCGAATATAAATCCTAAAAATTCTTAGTGCCTGGAACAAAGCGTTACAACAACTACATATACCTTACATCTATACGACCAAATACATAACATTATTGCACAATTATTCAGCCCTATTACAAATTCCATCGTAATCGAAAATTTGCTACGAATCACGAAAACTGTATTGCAGAATCCATTCGTAGTGGAAAATCTATTAAGAATTTCGAAATTCGGGAAATTTGCTATCACAAATTCTGAATGAAACGGAAATATGACTTCCTTTTCTACGACAACTGATTCTTGTCGTAGCCAAGTGGTAAACGATTGTGTTTCATTAAAAAAATAGTTTTTTTTTACAAATTCTAAAATTTGCAATGGTTGCAAACGCAAACTATTCAATTTTTATTTTGTCAAAAGTTCTTAAACTCTTAAATAATTGAATGCAACGCCAGTGAGAAACATTGCAAAGAAGTCGAAACAATTGCGCTAAAAAAAAAAAACAAAGGAAGTCAAAGAACACATCACTTTTAAAACAAGCCGGATTAAAATTTGTTCCTCAGTACATTTGAAACCACTTTATTTTTTTAACTTCAATTTATTTTAATGCTGAATATATTATTTTCTTGGGAAAAAATGCTAAAACATTGAATAAAATAAACAAATATCAACAACACAGTTTTTTCACGATCAATAACTTGAAAGCATGTAATAGTGCTCTGAGATTATGGGATTTTTTCGCGATATTTATTAAAACAAAGAGTCTAGCCATACTTAACACAAATGTTCAGCTTTTTTTGTGTAAAAAAAAAGGGAAAAAAGATGGGACTTTTTAAAAAGTTTAAAGGGTTTTTGTTTTTAAAAGCTCCAAGTATTGCTGTGACATAGGACAGCTGATTTCGAAATTCAGAATTAATTCTTTTAATGAGGCATTGCTTTTTTCGATTCCATTCGGATTTGGTGAATCCTTTTTTTCGGGGTTCGTAGTGGAATAATCCATTCGGAGATTTTCCACGATGGATTCTGTGATAGGCCTGATTGGCTGTGCTCTCAACCAACAGCCAAAGAAGTTGAACTAAATTGAAATTTATAAAATTCCATACAATTTTGTACTTCCTTTTTCTCAGTTCACACTGACTTATAGCCACGGATTTCACAAGAGGAGGTGCATAAAATGACAAGATGGTTCATCACGTACTGTTTTCCCATCTGGATACACGACGACAAAAACCCACATTAACAAGCTGGCAATATTTGAGAGGAAGATCGTGCGGATCTGCACAGGGATGCACTTTGACAGGATTCGTATGAAACACATCAGCAACAAGAGACTCTATGAAGAAGCCAACATTCAACCACTTCACAGATACCTCATCAATTCCAGCCGACGCGACGGTGCCTGCAAAATCTGATCAACCACCCGAACCCTCTCATAGGAGGAGTTGTAAACCAGCAAAGACATCCTGACCAGCGGTACCTCGAAGCAATGGAACTACTTGATGAGGATCATAATATCAACCAACGACGAAGAGAATATCCCCTTCTACGCCACCCCAGGCTCAACTCAACACCACCATCCCAGTGACAACCGGACCTGAACAATCCGAGACGTGAAGTCGACATTAGTTAAGAATTAGAATTAAAATAAAAATACAATGACAATTTAAAAATAATTTAAGCAAAAAACTCAAAATGCTAAAAGTTAGGCCCCCTTTTGTGCCAACATATTATAATATCCAATGTACTTTTTAAGATAACTAGCGTTAAGCAAATTGTAAATAATAATTGATCAATAAAAATCGTTAATCGACAAGATGGTTAAAGTTAAACAGTTGAGCAATTGGTTGTCACAATGTGGGTGCCAATCTAGAGTAGAGTATAGAGAATTTTAGATTGGATGGTTACAAAAGACTTTTATAAGGTGTTTCGTGACGTCATATAAGATAAACATTGCTTAGCGGAGCTTACTCTGTTTGAGAAGCCGATTTAAATGTTTGCTAAATCATGAGGAATATTAGCTAGAGTGTTCGTTGAAACTTGAAAGTCTTTTGTATGTGATCATTGATCAACCCCCTTCAATATAACTGCAGTACGCCATTGAAAAAAAACGTCAATAAAATGTTCACATCCAACAAATTTTGAAATAAACCCATGAATTTAATACACCACCATCTCTTTATAGATTTTAAAGTCGCATAATGGTAACTTGAATAGGCAAGAATTATATACAGAACCACGTCGTATCTCGTCATAACTCCAAAACTCGTCCACTTGAGCAGGATGAAAATGGAAAAATCTCGCTGCTGTTAAAGTCAGCAAGATTACCACCGAACAGTTTCATTTCATCAGTACTAAGATCCTTTTTTTTTTCTGTCACTCACATAAAGGCTGCAATGACAAATTGTATTTGCAAACAATGACGACAATATTTGAAAAAAGATTAAATATATAAATTCCTTTAGAAGGTTTGTTGACCTCTGAATATTGGCAACCAAATTTTGTTTAGCTAAGTCATTAATCAATTTAGGTTTCACACACAGAATGATACAAATTCCTGCTAAAAAAGATATAAATGGCTTCTATTTTTTTTTATTTATTTTGAAATGATTAAATGAACGGGAAGGTTGTAAACGGTTATATGTTGGCTTGGATTTAAAATTATATCATTTCAAATAAATTTAAATGCTTTTGCTAACACGTATGTCAACATTTACCTTCAGTGTTAACATCAATAATTCAAAGTTCAACAAAATCGTGACCTTTTTTTTGAATCAAGAAGAAAATAACAACATAAAATGTTAATATTTTAATCAAATAACATCTGCATAGAGCCCGAGTCAAAATAATAAGGACATTTTTTTTGTCGTTTTATTTTCTGAATGTTTATTACTTTTAACTTAAAAAAAGAAAAGGTGCTATTCCCTATATGATGATTATACTATTTGCCCTTAATCAATTGAACTGAAATTTATTGTTAGAACATCAAAATTGGTGCGGTGGCTTAGGAGCCTTGGACTTAATAGCAGTTCTCGTAAAAATTAAAATAAAAGAGAAAAAGATATGTCCGTATTCATATGAATCAGGTTGTATGCTTTTCAATTGTTTGAAATATGAAATATATGTATGTACCTAGTTTATTTGAATATGGTACAGAAGAAATACAACTCAACTTGTACCGCAAAAAAACTTTCGTGCCTATTATACAAAAATTTAGAAACTCGTTAATTTCATTTGAAATGTATGAGGCAAACATATTGCTTATATTATAATATATTTTTAAAAAATTACAAGACAAATAGCGGAAGGGAAGATTTAGATGAATATGTTATTTTGTAATTTCCAACACAAGTGCTTGCCATGATAAATTTTTTCATATTATTGAACCCTGGATGGTTCTTCGGCAAAAAATAATATGTGTGTTAGCAACTGGACAGACGACCACGAGCAGCAATAAAACTCCTTACTCTTTTCTGTTAAAAAATAATTATGCTAGAAACACGTTCTTTTATTTTCTTTCCACATTATGATACACCATTATGAAATATGATATTTCAAAATAAGTTGCAGGACTTGTAGCACACACGCTACTCACGTTGGTGACCAAAGCGATGAATACCATCTGATAACTTTAATAAATCTTTATTCATGAGAATTTTTTTTTAAGTAATTGAAACAGTTTCTTAATCTTAATATTTTTTTAAATATTTTTAAAAATAAAAAACTTTTAGCACGCCTGTTTTAAGTATATATCGCACCCTTAGAATGAAAGTGACCTAACTAAAAAATTCGGCATCTTTTTTACAACCTGGTTTTAGAGTTCATTTCGCTTTTTAAGGTCAGTTTATTGAAAAATAAGAAACTACGAAAATTTTGAGTTAGGTCACTTTCATTCTAAGGGTGCGATATATATCAATTTGAAGTTAAGTTTTTTTAATATCAAATTTTCAATAAATATTTTTTTTTAATTTTTAAAATCCAATATGTAATTTACATGTATCTTTATATTTTTAAAAATTTTGAAATGCAGTTGTATTTAATCTTTTAAATAGATTTTGTATAAAGAATTATTTATTTATTTTAGAAACCTACCCTAATTCAAACCAATTCCAATTACTCGATACTTTTTTCCGCTGACAGAAATGCTTGAAATGCGTGATTTACAAACCATTCACAAAACCAATCCACACAAACCTCTAATTTTATTGTCTCGCATAAAAAAAATTGCGGAGCGTTGGAATCACCAAGTTTTCCAACTATCGAGGTAGTACTGTACTTAGAAATAAGGAAGGAAGCGGGCACTGTTAATAAGAACGTTTAATTTTTCTTATTTCCAATTTTCTCAAAAACCACTCTAACGATTTTCATTAAAAATCGCCCTTAAAATAAATTCAGCCAGAAGAAGGACCAACTCAATAAAAAATATTATAGAAAGGGTTTTTGTGCGATAACACACTTGCAGTTAAGCTGACAAGCTTTCGCATCATCATATTAATATAGAAGGATTGAATGAAACAACAACACTTGGGTGAGCTACCACTAAGTTAATATATAGGCTGGAGTTATAGCTATTTCATACGACTGCCACCCCGCTCAAACTTGGGTGGTAGCTTACAAAAAAGGGCTGATTTTTTCACTAAAACCTTCAATAGAATTTTTTTTTTTGTTTTTGTTTTTAGTAAACTATATTTAATAAAATGCAATTAACCTATATAGTCCAAATATGCGTTTCGCCCAGGCACTATACAGTTGGGCTCTTAAGTTAGATGCTATCGTATGTTCTCAATGCGCAAGATTTTATTCGAAATTAAGCGACACAAATATATTTTTGGGAAAATTGACTTACTTTTAGGTTATTCTCAAATTTCTTGTTACTGGCTTAGACGATTTTTTTTAATAATTTTACAGTATACAGTACTTTAAGTATGTAGTTAAAAAAAATACATATTAATATGCACGACTGGATCACACGAACTTGCTCTTGTGGTTGTTGGCCATAATGAAAAAATTATTTTCAAAATGTATAAATCAATATTGTTTGAAGCTTAAAAGAAGGCCACCAGATTGTAAAAATATCGTTCAAGCCATTTAAAAGCTATGAATAATGGAATATCTTAAAAAAAGCAATTTTCTCAAAAAGTGTCAAAACCTTTTTTTGGCAAAAACCATCTTTAAAAGTCATGGTACATTTATTTAACCCGCTGCGATTACGCTTAAATAATAGAAAATTTAGTGTACTTTATAAAACTATTTTTTAAAAGTTTATAACTTGTAACAAAAATTAGATGTTATTGATTAGGTATACAGGGTGTCCAAAAATCACCGCCCCAGAAAAAAGAATGAGTTATTGGAGTCATTTGAAGTCGAAAAACTTAAGAGGTATTTTTTTCGTTTTCGCTTCGTTTTCGACTTATCACGGTTTTTATGATTTTTATTCTTTTTTCCTTTAACTGGCTCTAACTTTGCCAAACTTCAAATGACCTCAGGAACTCATGGTTTTCTTCTAAGGCGGTGATTTCGGGACACCCTGTACATCGTATATTATACTCATCAGAAACAGAATTTTAAATTTTTTTCAATGTCTAAAGCTATACCTACTGGTAATGTGTAGCTTCACCATTGTTAGGTAAATACATATTTTTCTTTTTTTGCTTTAAATGAATGAAAATACTGTATTTACTTAGCTTCAAGGCAATATCTAAAAATGGTTTGAAAAAAAAAAAATTGGGTCAACTGGGGATAATGACACAAACATCAAGTATATACATTATTAAGCACTATCATCACCAATTCTGTTATTGACATCAAGTTGACAAATCAAAATGATTCTCTATCTTTATATTGTACATTACGAGTATCTATGTATATATTGTTCATTTCATTCAAGTCCAATAGAAGTAGCTGTTTTTGCTAGGGTATTTTGATACTTAAATTCCAGCATGTCAACAATCAAATATATATAGTCTGGTGATGAGCATGTCAATATTATCGATCAATGCTTCTTCAAAAATCACATATTTATTGCTGTTTTAAAGTGTTTACCTACCCTTACGATGGATTTACAAAAATCTCCTTTTTTATTTTATTTATATTGAATTCTCTAAAAAAATATATGTTTATCCCAATTAAATAGAAAATTAAAGCAAGATTAATAGATATAAAGGTATTCAAATATGTATATGATTGAAAAGCAATTTTATAAGTTCGAAATGAACCCATTTTATGTTCCCAAAAAATGTGAAAATAACCTAAGAATCTAAATAGCAAACACACAACATTTTGAAACTCTTAATCAAGTGTATTATACGAGTATAAGGGCATTTTTCTTTAATTAAACACAAGACATCAGAAAAATTCATGTGTGCTATTATTTTTGCAAGGGTCAACGTACGATTAATCGATTCGTTTTCTTGGAGACTTACATGCCAATTATTTTCTTCTCAAAAGGACATACATACATAGGTACTCTCTGGGGACTGTAATTTTATAAATTACACCATCATTACATTACATGGAAGAGCTTATGTGAATTTCTGAAGAGAAAACAAAAACATGATAGTCTAGATGGTAAAGTTGCACAATTTGGGAAGCAAATGGCCAATGAAATCCTGCGATTAGACAACGTTAGACAAAAAAACTGCAAATGATCAGTGACCTCAAAGTCAACATAATCCGTGACATTACTCTATTCAAAAGGATATATGCACCAGAGTTAGTGAAAAATCGACATTTTGTCTTATTTTGTTTGTCTTTCGAGGAAAAATGGGAAATACCTTCAGACGGCCTAGCTAATTTCGATAGTAAGTCTTGCTAGCCCATTGTTACTACGTATCTATGTGAAACTAAGAATATACTAAGATAAGAAAATCAATAAATATTTAAGTCCTAGTTACGGACACCGTTGTAAGTGATTGACGTTGAAATTTTATTTTCAAATCATAAGATAGTCCTTAAAAGTTTTCAATGCAAAAATCTACACAATGTTTAATTTTCTAATAAGATACAAAACAAAAACACGGCATTTAAGGTAAGCTATTTTAAATTCAAATCCAATCCAATCCAAATTCAAACAAAAAACTTATACACAAGCATACATATAGCTGAGGAAAAAGCAAACTGCTAATAAATCATCTACGTGCGGCACCATTTAGAATTAGAATAGATAAATCTCAAAGGCACAAAATCACCATAAATCAATATCAGAAAATTAAATTTCTATTCATACACCATTGAATCGCATATATATGTATGTAACATGGGTGTAACCAAAATATAAAAAAAAAGAAGAAAAGTTATTAAACTTTTTATATACGAATTTGCACACACAAACAAAAAAATATAAAATATATAAAAATGGTATAGATTTTTCCGTATTGAACCTTTGTGTGGGCATTGGTTATGTTGAAAGTAGAATGAAGAGTTTCAACGATTTTCATATATCTATATTATAGTAATTGCTCAATTTTTAAAATCGAGGAATAACGTAAGGCTATGTATTTTTACATAGCTTGTTTGGTTTTTGTTTTAATTCCCAATTCGAATTGAGATTGAAATTATTTCGGAAACCTCCCGAGAATTGTAAGGAAGAATCCAATTTTTTGCTAACGATTTTTGTAATTTATACAAGTAGTCCAGTCAATAAAGCATTTGACTCGGAAATAATCTCCGGAAAGCTATAGGTTTTGGTATATAGCCTCTTCATGGTGTTCTTAAGAAACTATCAAAAGTCCCCATCGATATGAGCGCCGCTAACAATTTTAAGGGGAGGTTGAAGGCTTCCCAAAATGGTTTTTCAGGAATAACTCCCGAATTCCAAGCTGTACAAAAAAATGTTGCAGACTAATTTGTAGGTTGGAAAATTTCCTACAAAAAACATTAATATACTTTTTTTCATAAAAATTACCGTTTCCGAAATAAACCAATTGGAAGAGTTAAAGGTCTTATTTTTCTATACAATAGTTGGACGGGTTAGTTAAAAAATTGTGCATTTTGTGATAAATGCATCAATTTTTTTTTGTCGGTACATTATATGAACATGATTTTAAGATATCGGTCCACTGCATTTGTCCACTACTTGGGAGCGGCAAATTAAAAAAAAAATATTGAAAACAGAAAATAAATATAAAAACACAACGGTATCACCTACAATATCATGTTATAACTTTTTTTAAAGCCAGTAATTTATTCTTTAATTCTGTTTTTAAATTATGTTATTTAAGTGATAAGTTTTTGAATAAATGATTTTTAAACTCTTAATTTTTCGAATAAAATTCATAAGTTTATTTAAGTCTAGATACACAAACAAACTAGAGATAACTTTTTTCTTTTTGATTATTAGTAAAGGACATTTGCAAAATTGTTTTTTTTTTTTTTGACAAAATATTCCCCCAAAAAATTCAATGAAAAATACACCATGTATTTGCAATAGACAATATTTTCTATATAGACATGTAATCACTCTCCTAATGTTTTGCATTACAGTATATACCTACATTATATCAAAATATTTTCATAATTCCATGCACCACATACACATGAATGTATGTATATATACAATTATGAATATAACGAATTCCTTAACACAATAGCAACATTTTTAATCCCTAAATCATGGACGCGTTTGCATGAAATATCATCATAGCAGGCCTAAAAGCGTGCAGACAAAAAGAATGAAATGTGTTGCCAAACATGCCATTACATTTATTACTGCCATATACATATAAAATAACTGCAGTGGTATGCTTTTTGGGTTTTTGGCAGGACAAATGAAATGTTATACCCTGACTCTTCTGTGGCTATGAGAATGGAAGTTCTTTGTGGAAAATCAGCAGGATTATAACACAATAAAATAAATGTTGAGCAAAGCGAGCACTGTGCGTATAATGAAAACGTCATAAATTCACTTAGGCCAGATATATGGGGGTCAAGTTTAGTGATGTACATATATAAGAGACCTAGTGACACGGTTTTTATTATAATTTCATTAAAATTATTTAGACTGAAGTATTCCATTTTGTGAAAAATGTTTTTTTTTTCAATCAAATTCTTACAAACAAAATTTTTATTTTCATAACATATAAATCTGGCCAAAAATTGGACACATGGACGATTTCTTACCCCCTTTTTCTTTGTACATGCCCCTCTCTCTCTCTTTCTCTCTCACTCTCCCTCTCTACCCTACCAGTCTCTCTCATGTCATTTCCTCTCATTTGGTTTGGCTAAAGAATTTTTACAAAATGTTTGTATTGTACAAAAGTATATTAATTTTAAATAGACTTAGTTTTTTCGGAAATTTATAGAAATATTTATAATTTCTTTTACCCGACCGCGACGTTTCGGGATGAGACTCATCCCGTGACCACGAATAATGAAACTTATTCGAAACGTGCGTCGGGTAAAAGAAATTATAAATATTTCTATAAATTTAACGCGGTAGGTTCCGAAAAAACTAAGTCTATTTAATATGAATAACATCTGCGAAAATATAAGTTTAAAATCTCATAGTATATTAATTGTAATTTACAAAGGGAAATTTGTGCGAATATCTATATCTTCGTTTCACCAATACTAATTTTTGTTTGTAGTTTACAAGTAGGTACATACATATTTGTGAAAACACGGATTTTTTTTGCAAGTTTCTGTTTAACCAAATAAAAGAATTTTACAAAATTTGTTGAACTGTGAAAAAAAAACTTACAGAAGATAAATGATTTGTAATTTCTTCTACAAATTGCGATTTCTATATTAAAATTGCTTTTGAAACGTAAAAAACGTGTAAACTGTGTGGGCAAAATGTGCTTTGTTTATTAATTTAAAGAATTTTGAAAGTCAGAATTGAGTTAATAAAAAGGAGACATATTGTTGAAAATTAATACCAATATGTATGTGAAAAGGAAACATTTTTTTACTCACTCCCGAATAAATAATAAAAAGATTATAGATTATGTATGAGTCTTTTTTTGAAGTTTCTAACAACTTTACACTTTGTTTTCCATATTTAAATTTATTTCCCTTTTCATTTTACACATTAGACTCTCACAAATTTTTGAGAATAAATGTTAGTTTACAAATCTGGGATAATTGATGAAACGCATATTTTTTTTTAGTTGTTTTGTACGACTTTTTTCGTCTTTCTTACAAACTTGTTGGAAATATGTATGTAATTTTACATACATAGATACATTTGTTACAAATTCGTTAATGTATTATACAAATACAATTTTGTGTTTGTAAATTGTGTTTGGTGAAATAGGCCCATGATCTCAAATAGCGGAGCGGCGGAGTAGATCTATTTTCTTTCTTAAAATTGGAGTAAATTTACTCGGATAGGAGTAAGTTTCTAACGCTGAACGTAGGTGTCAGTGGGAAGATTTCTACTAAAATTACCCTATACTGATCTTACAGTACACAAATCTAAGGTAATTTTATTGCGCAGGTTATCAAAGTGTAAACAAAAAAAATGGCTGTTCGAGTCCGAACTACCCACCACATCATTAGAAACAACAACAAAACATTGAAAATGGACAAGTAAATAAATGGTCTCCATTAGAATTATGTAGGAAACAAGTCGATACAAGGAATATTATTAACGGATCTGCGCATGGAATTACCAGACCTAAAACAATTAGTCGAAAACCTGAATATGTTATGAAGGCGAATTTACCAGCTATCCAAAAAATATCGATGGGATGATATCAACTTTGACGAGTGCTGCAAAGAGTCAAAGGTCAGTGGCTCTTTGGTTGTGGTGTTGTGATAAGGGAAAGTCTTAGGAAAGATGTATTGAGAATTAAATTAAAGCCAATTTCAAAAATATAACGATGATCTCTATGCCCACCCTAACCACGCGAAGAAAAAGACGACCAAATCAAGAAAGCATTTTACGAAGTGAAAATTATTCTTAGCGGCTACAATGCAAAAGTTGGAAAGAAGGGAATGTTGGTTCGATAGTCGGAGGTTAGTCTGCTTGAAAACATTTCCGGTAACAGACTCAGTTGATAGAATTAGCGGTGGGCGGAGTGAAACGTCATCATATCAAGCACTTGATTCCAACACAAGGGCACCAGGCGATCAACGAACCTTCGACCAAATTGACCATGTTGCTATAAACACTAGGCTTGCCTCTAGTAATCTGGATGTCGAAACTCTCCAAAGGGCCAACAAATACTCAGACCACTACTTGGAAGTAGCTTAGTTACGTATTCGGATATCGATGATGCCACAATGCAAAACTGTTGCTTTGTGAAAATATTTGAAGTAATAATCGAAAGATATACTGCCATGACTTTTGCTGAGGATCTAGTACAAAGATTTAATATTTTAATTGCAAGCTATGCAGGTTGTTGAATCTAAACGTTAGCTAATAAAATGTCGTTTTCAATTTCCTCTATAAGCGCTGAACGCTATATTATGATAATAGAGAGAGTTGAAGAACAGTCTGTTTAAGTCAAGAGAACTACTCTTAGAAATGAAACAAACTGTTTGGCGGTCGAAATATAACAACATTTATTTAAAATTTGATCGAGGCGTATATAAAAATTGTTGGTGTTCAATTTTCGTCCAATTTCTCCCTTTCAACCCAATTTTCCAGCCTTCGATAGTTGAACCCTATATAATCACCTCACACCTTGCTATGCGCGTATCGTCATATTAGCATTATTAGTTATTGCCTAAAATTTTTCAAAGAAATCTGAATCTCATATAGATATTTTGCTTATCACTGGCCATCGTTTAGTGGTGAGGGCAATGCATTGGACATGAGCATGCTTAAAATTGTATCCCATGTAGCTATGGAAATGCATTTGGTGGATACTATAGTGTCAATGTTCATTTTATTGGGTCTTGTGAATAAAAAAAAGTAAAAGCTAGGTTATTGGTGAATAGAAATAAGCTTTAGCTAGCTAGTTAAAGATGATTCTATTTTAAAATAGCCAACGCTAAATTTATTTAGTTTTAGCTTGTTTTTCCAGCCACAGCTTCAATTTGTGTGACTCAAAATTGCTGAAACTAGAATACTATAGTAAAAGCTACAAAAATATCAAGATTCTTTCAACCTGTCCCATTACTTCGTGTCATTCTTGCCTAGAAACTAAAAGTGACTGGAAACTCAGTTTTCCCGTGTGAAAAGGGACTATCGTGAATCATTTTTGGGAGGGAACTTTTTAGTTTTTCTTTATTTCAATGCGAAAATTGCGACAAGTTAGTTGTTAGGAAAAAAATTTTCCCGGTAATTTTTATTTTTCCGGGAAAAAAAAGTTTTCATTAAATTGGCGAAGGCGCTGATTATGTTGTAATTTCAACGTATTATTTTATAAGTGACAGATATATGTAGGTAATATAAGAAACGTACATTAAATAGCATATTTGTCCATGAATCCTTAAAGAGTAATTTCGTATAATCCCTTTTCAAACAAAAATATTTAATCTTTATTTTCAAAGTCGTCTGTATCTCCCCAATTAAATTTTATCAACTAGATATCCTTCTTTTATCTTGGAAACAGCATGTAAATGAATTTTCCATACAAATATTATATATGAATCCTCCTTCTCAATGTTTTGTCATCTTATACCAGTATAAATACGCATGTTCTTGTTGACACCCATGGGTGTGATTACTTCATATTTATGTTCTTGTGTTGTTTTACAAATCTCAGTCATGTTGTTTCGAGGGTATGCTGGACATAATTCCTTGGACCTAGAAAGTTTTAGTCCCTTGGAGTTTAGATAATTCTTGAAAAATGACTTAAAATACATTTGACCAAGTATTTTGAAATGTTTGTTTTTAGACACAGCAAATTTAAACACTAGTTAAACACTTTAGTTATTTAAATAATTTATTCGAATCAATCACAAGAAGAAGTCAACTCTAAATTTATGTTCGCTGGCTTTAAATTTAGTGCAGATTTATTGTAGATCACGCTATCGAGGTCGAAACATTGTCTTCTTTCAAAAATTGTTGATGAGAATCGGTTTCCACTTGGATGTACCTCAAATACCAATTGATTTCGGACCTTAAATAAAAATTTGATTTTAATAAAGGATTTTAGAAAATATGTTATATAATCGACATACTTAATATTGCTCACTGATAGCAAGATTTCTTCCAAAATATTTCGACTCGTTGTTAAATTTATTTAATTTCTCCCATCCTGAGGGTCGATCACCTAGCATCCAATCACCCATGATAACTTTTTATATACATATATTAAACTTTTCTTAATGAAATTAAGTTTTTCCTCATCCATTTCATTAGGAATTTTTCTTGAAGGTCTACGAGTAGGTATAGAGGTATATTGATAGGATGGATTAACTTCTTTACACACGTATTACTCAATGCTTTTGCCTGCTGTTGTTTCTTTGCTTATTTCTTTTGTTTTGTTTTGTTTTGTTTTATTTTTTTTTTTTTGGAAAATTGTATTCTTCTGGAATACTGTGTGCTTTTGCAAAAAAAAATGATACGAAGGTTTGGGGTTAACTTTTGTAAAAGTAGGTCACGAGGTAAAATCGTTACTTGGGGGTTATTTTGGCTTTTGTTTTGATTCGTTTATAACTTTCATCTATGTGTACTTATATAGGGCAAAGATGTTAAACCAAATGTGAACTTGTTATATTCTTCTCTCAGAAATCCAAATATTATAGGTACAGTTGAGTATATGGTATTTTTTTGGTGGATTTTCGCTTACTCACGTTATATAAAGTTTATGTACTTTCGATAAAAGTTGTTGATGATAATGGTTCGCTATAAGATTTTAAAAAATATATACATACAGGATTGTACGTGCAGGCTTTCTTTTATAGTTCAAGGGGATAAAATTAACCATTTAGCGCATTGGAAATGTAAAATATTGGTTTTCTAACAAAATATTTAAAAATTGAGCAAAAAGTTTGAAACATTATAAACATATGTTTGTACTCTTTTTCACTCTTAGTTTTAAATAACTTTGAACACTGGAGATCTAATGAAATCTAGTGTAGTTTACTTGAGTAAGGCGGGCGTTTTCAAAGTATGAAGAGAGCCCTCGAAGCTGAGTCTCTTAAGCAGCAAATTTTAAAACTCTTTTAAAAGGGGATGAGATGAGAATCTTCATACTTTGAGCTGCATATGTATTACAGAATGAAAATGGGTTTGAGCTTGATTTTCAGTTTCTTGAAGTGAACTCGAAAGATCGATGCTGTCTATGAATAACAACAAAGCCCCAAGATGTAATGGCAAATACCAGTTGAATTTTATAAAAATGCAGCAGAACAACTCCAAAAAAACATAGTAGATTTTTTTCAACTTACTTTATAATAAAATAACCCTATTGCAGGGGCAGACTTGGAGTCAAAGGGCCTTACGGGACTTTTATAAAAAGGGGCCACGTGAGTAGGAATGAAAATAGATTAGCTCCGAAAACGATGATAACAAATTTTATCGATACTTGGGGGTTATTTGAAATCATAAACACCTATAGAATATAATGTTTACTAAGAGTAATTTTGGGGTCTCCTAAGGTTACCAATGGGGCCACAATAGCTCAATATTTATTTGGGAACCCCATCTACAGTTTTGTTTAATGTGTCTGAGAGTATACTGTAGGGGCCCCAAACAGCTCATTATTTATTCTAAGACTTAAGAGTCATCAATAAAGGTTGGTGCCTTTCGGGAATCCAATTTCAGTAGAACTGAAATGAACTGAATCACAGAGGACCTAATTTTCACCGAGAAATTCCTTTATATCATCTAATAATACTGTAGGTGGCCTTTGTACGACCCCCTTTGGCTTTACAACACAACAACAATAAGTATTGAGCCCCCATCAGATAAGCTAGAATTTTCGTTAAATAATCTTGTGGGAACCCAACAGATTTATCCTCTTTGTAGGGACCTTACTGAGCTAAGTGGGATTCCTGAAATTCCTTTAGGGCCACAAAAGCTGTATATTTACTGTAAGGTCCTTAAATCCAATTTTATAAGAAAGTTTTCTTTTAAAAGAAGGAATGTTATTGGAAGGGTTTTCATTCTCTTTTTGCTCGCCCAGGGCCCACATCGGGCAAAATCCCAGTTGGCCAGTGGGTGTGTGCCAGCTAGTTTCACTAAAACTCTTATATTTACCATTTTTAAAAAAGGAGATGCGAGTCAGACCGAAAATTATTTACTGTTATTTCTATTTTCGCTTACAAAGATTTAAGGATCCCCCACACCAACGACTACGACTACGAAAACAATAAAAAAAAACATGTTGTTTTCATTGACAACTACGAGTTGTTATTATTGTTTTCGTTTTCGCCACGAGAAATTTGCTTTGGTGTGGGGGATTCTTTACGCTTCAATTCTTTATGGAAGACTCTCGAGTTGGTTAGAAAATAGTAAACCGGCTCAGTTTATATCAAGCTGGCTTTCGTCCAAGATTTTCAACTAAAGTCCACATTTTTGCTCTGACTAGCATTGCTCGAAAATATACCTATTGAAGGAACAAAAAGCTGTGTATTTGTGTTTTTTGACTTTAGGGCAGCATTTGATACAGTCAATAGGCAGGCTTTGATTTATAAACTGACATTGCTTGGAGTATCCCAAAAGTTCTTTATGCTATATTTCAAATTACTGTTGTCTTCAAGTACATCTGTGTGGGATACTTCCAGAATTTCAGGTTGGTTTGATACATCGGCAGGAGTCCCACAAGGATGCATCTTAAGTCCCCCTTCATGGTGTTGCGATATTCTTCCGGGTGGATTTAACATTGGTGAAAATCTCATAAAGCTATATACTTCTATGCGCTGATGACTTGGTATTGCTTATGGTAAATCCATTTACCATTCAACTACAAATAAATAAGTTAGGTGAGATATGCGGGATCTTCATATCAACATCCTGAAAACGAAAATCATATTTGATCTTCGAAAGTCGACAAAGAGGAACGCTGGTTGAAGAAATTTGGCGACTTACCTACATAATTGCGAAATTGCGAGCAGCCAGAAGTTGTGAAATAATTATAATCATCTAATTTAAACTTTGGAAAACATGTGAAAAAAAGCACTGAAGCTAAGTTGGCACTTAACATGCTGCTTATGCAAATCTTAACATTGATATTGCTTCAGAATATCAAGTTTTAAACGTTACAGTCAACACATGTACAAAATAATGTGTTATGGAACGCAGGCTTTTGGAGTTTTTGAAGCTGTTCAAAGATATTTATTGAAGCAACTATTCGAATCTGGGTCGCTTTCAATTTTTTTTAAAAATTTGAAGGCATACTCAGGTTATTTAACGAGAGTAATGATGAGGAATGTGAGTAACCTGCATAGATCAATCCGATATTAAGAAGGTCGTAACAAATCAATGCTTTTCCTTAAAGATAATGGAATCAGCTGGCCCGTCTTTGCGTCATCTCAGCTGAAGAAGTAGCTGCCATAGAACGATTTCGTTATTTTTTCAAATTTTCTCGAAAGGCTCTAACTATTTCGATTAAACTTCGTACATGTTATGACCAATGTCTCGGCCTCATCTTGTTTCGGTCTTGGTTTTAAAACTTAGCATACATTTTTTAACACAAACCCAATACTGGGCCTACAAAAAAGTTCAAATCACTCTTCCAAATTAAAAAAAAAAAACGGTTTTTTAAGAATATTTTAAGAATTAAAATAAAGGTGCGCAGAGAACCATAAAGAAATTGAATTTGCGATAAAATAATAAAGATTACCATGAAACTCGGTAAAACAACTTTTACCTAATTGTCGATATTGAATGGATGTAAGGAAAATACCCTCACAATATTGTTCCTCACCCGAAGTTTTATGTTTTCAATTAAGTGTGTTAGAGATGTTTCCTTAAGTTCTCAAATTTTTTTTTTATTAGAAAGAGACATTTTGATTGAATTTAGTAAATACATTCTATATCAATTTCATATATTAAAACATTAAGGTTTTCATGGTTTGATTAATTACAAAAATTAATAAAAAAAAATATTTAAATCTATAGGCCGCCGAATAAAATTAAACATCAATGAGTTCTTTCCCATTTTTAATTAATTTTGTGTATACATAGTTGTTTTATTGTAGGCGTTGATTTATTTTAGTCATAATGTTTTTATTCAAAGATGTATTATCAAGGCTTCGCAATGGAAATCATTACCTTTTCCAATCATTTTTTTTTTGTTGTTTGGTATTCCAACGAAAAGAGCAAACATCAAAAAATGTCAATATTATTATTCAATTTCATAATCAAACACACCAAGATCCAAGCCAGCATTCAAATGAAGAAGAAGAGAATACAAAAAATAACTATGCTCGAAGGAAATAATGGTAATTCTTAGAGTATAATGTGTGTCTTTTTAGATTGAGGGTATTGTGAATATTCCTAGAATTCCTGACGATAATGTTGAAATCTCGAAGAAGACTTTCAACATGAATAGCTGTATATAGCAATAATATTTATATAGAAAAGTTCAACACAAGTTACCTATATTATAACTTATGTATAGGTATACGTGCATACTACATAGGTACACAATGTGGGTAAGAATTTTTTTGATTTTATTCCTTGGGTGGTTGTTATTGAAAAACAAATAAAATACAAAACATCATGTGTCCTTGGATGTTTGTTTTTTATTTTAAAACATTGATTTTAAATGTAGATTGTAGATGCTGTTTCTGAGTTTAAAAAACATATCCAAAATAAAGTCCTTTTATTTATTAATTAACGTACATTGATACATTCTTCTGACTAATCATTAATGCATATTTAAACTAAAAATAAGTTTAAGGATCTTAAATGCACATAGAGCATTTGCTGTAAAAAAATGTATTTGTTCTGTATTTAATTGTCATTTTTAATATTGCCGAAATTTCTTTAAAAAATATACATACATACTTCGTAATCGATAATAAGTTGTAAGGTGGGAAGATAAACAAGAAAATCAAATAAAATTTGTTCATTACTCTTCTTAAACATTATGAGGAAAGTAGGTAGATATATGTAATGTACCTACATTGTATGAAAGTTTGAAAACAAAAATACTATTAATCACAATATGTATCATATACAGTGCAGTTAACTATTCAAATGCCATCAATATAAGGTTTTGCAATTTATCAAAAATTATCCAACGGAAAAGTTTTTATAAATCCCTTTGAATGATGGTTTGGTGGTTTTAATGGTGAAATAATAGAGAATCATCAATATTGTGACTTCGAAGTAATATTGACAAATTGCTTCTTTTTTTTGTTGACAAATTTTGAGGATAAAGTGTTTTGGTCAATTTATATTGAAATATATTAAATGACATCTTTTGAAGCTAGATTCGTAAAAGATGACAAAACATTGTTCGTATTAAGATCTAATAATAGGAATTTTTTTGGTAAGTATATATAGGCAGCGCGGCCGGCGTATCAAAGTTTTACACAGTAAACAACAACAAAAGAATAATTGATCCTGAACTTTGCAGACAATGCGTCCGCTAAACTAAACGGCAATCGCTTCATTTATTTTATTTTTTTTTTATTTTTCTTAAAAAAAGTTATGGCCAAAAGATTCAAAAACCACCAAAGAATAACTAAAAATACTTTGGCCTTCTGTCACCACTGTCATTTTTGTCGTATTTTTATAAAAATACTTCGGCTTCGTCTCGGCAAAATCTAGTGCCGATATTTTTTATTTTTTTTTATTTGCCTCAAAAAAAAAGTTATGGACAAAAGATTCAAAAACCACAAAAAAATTAACTAAAAAAAACTTTGACCCTCAGTCACCACTGTATTTTCGCCGCATTTTCATAAAAATTACGGCAATCGCTTTGTCTCGGTAAAATCTAGTGCTGATATTTTTTAGTTTTTTTTTTATTTGCCTTAAAAAAAAGTTATGGCCAAAAGATTCAAAATCCACCAAAAAATTTATTTTTCCGATTTTTCGATACAATATACGAATTTTTCTTCAAAAAAGGTAAGATACGTTTTGTATATGTAATGTTTATTCTTATCTAGACGTGATATGTTCCGTTTATTTTCGTTCAGGGATATTTTTTTTTTTTTTTGGTAAAATGCCACATTTGTTTCAGACCAACATTACATTTTACCCCCTTCGATTGAAATTCCTTGTGGAAACAAGAAATAGAATGCCTCGAAAATATCAAATAAAGACTGGAAAAGCATCTTGGTCAGAAGAATGTTTGGCTAAAAGCTGCAGTATGTGAAGTTAGTGAGGGTAAAATGGACCATTGGCATACCAAATGTTTGCTGGCATTTCACCCCTTCAGAAGTAGCCTATTACCCTATTACCATCAAGTGTGGGTAAAATGTCACTTTTTAAGGTATTTTTAAAAACTTAATTTGCTTTGAGTTATAAGTTCGTTTTTCTTGGTTTATTTATTAAATTAAATAACACTAACACTAACACTAACGAAATTAAGAAAATCTTGTACTAAACTTGTCAATTACTTTCAATTTGTTTTTTTTACTATTAAGTTAAGTGTGGACTATTACACCGACTCACCCTATATTTTCGCCTCTGAAAAAAGCAATTGGGTTCTTTGCAGTTAAAATACGTAAGAATAATTATCCAAATCCAGCTGAACTTTCATATAACCATTCATTTCAACTCTATTCAACTTCACATGAAACAAAACAAATTTTTTCCAACACATCCATTAACTTTTTCGAAATTGAACTATGGTTATTAGTAAATGGTTACCGTTATAAAAACATAAAATTAGAAAATTATTTGTTATTAGGTGGATTGATTGAGTATAATTCAATTTCAAGTCCATGTGACGTCAACTCCGAAATCCTTTTCGCACGGGTAATACAGTGGGATCATCAGTTAGATTTTGTTGTACCCTTCTAAGACGCAAATTATGATCGATGTTTAACTCTTATACAAAGCACAGCATAAATATTCTGTGAGTTTTATATTATTACTAGGGGAATTTATTTAAATTTAGAAACCCAGAAAATAAATTCTCGTGTCCAGGCAATTGGGGTATTTATGAATTTAATTTCTGCAAATAACTATATTCTATTTCATATTCATATTTGTTTTAACAAAGTTAATATATAACAACATTGTTTTAAATCTTCAAAAGCAAACTTAAATTTTTATTACAAAATTTATTTTCACCCTTAGGTGCTCTCGAATTGAAGTCATCCTTTCATTATATGTTCTTGTTATCCTTCTGTGATGTGACACTTTGTGTAAATTGCATCTTTCCGATTACACTCAATGCACGATGCAAGTTGTAATTACATTTTCGCACGTTTATAATGTGTTCAATGTGTGAGCGCAACAATATATAAGTGGTAAGGATAATTGCATAAAGTCATGTGACAATGTGACACGTTCGTTCTTATATACTTAGTTCTCCATTCTTATGTGTACCTATAGTTATAGTAAACTGAAACTGAAAGAGCAATAAAACCATTTCATTCTTAAACTTGACAAGGACATTTAACTTTAATTTATTTCATCCTTATACTCGTATGGTATATGATTGCTTTTTTTTTTTCATTTATTACTTAAATACGATGCAGCTACATAGGGTAAATCATATAAGCCATACGGCAAAAGGCTAGGGCGTTGCGGTTGTTGGATCAAGGCACGTATGAGAGAGGGTCTATATTCCATTACTGTTTTATTTATTTCGAAGAAAATGCTTTGAGAAAGCTCTATTTTTTGATGTAATGTGTTTTTTTTCGTACACAAATAACAAACAAACCACATCGTTATAAAAAGACAGCTTTGATGTTGGCTCTATAAGGTGAAAAAACGCATTTTATGTCTGGAATTGCCTTGTTTTTTTTCCTATAAGGAAATATTCGAATTTTAGTTTAAAATCCGGAACGAGTAGCTCCCACACAACATTTTTTTTTATCTCGAGAACTTCGTGAATGACATTGAATAATTCGAAGTTGAAGTCTTAAAGTGAAGTTAATGAATGCAGTCTTTTTGAATTCAATACTTTCACAATAGATTGCATTCGTTCACAACCCTAAAACTCATTTGATTGACCTTGTTCAAAAACAAAAAATATGTATGTAGGTAGTGTCAGTTTAAATTGTGTCTATTCATTTTTCTACGAACCGTAATGAAAAGACATTCTTTCCGGAATCACTTTTTTTATCTTATTGTGGGTTTTTATTTTAAAAAAATCTACCTATATTTTGACGAAATAACAAACTTCTTTTATTTCTTTAAACAAAAAAATTTCAATTTGAAAGAGAATTTCACAAGAACACTTCAATCAACTTCACTGGGAAACTTCTACCGGTATCACAATGACATGACTACCAACTTACATTTTTGAAACTATACGTAAATAGACAATGTTGAATGATTCTGTAGAAAAAATCCATTCAGCACTACAGTACCAGGTTATTTTTTTAAAGTAGGTTTTATTCGTGGTTATAAAACCACAAAATATTAATGAAGTAACCATGACCCTATCGTAACTCAAAATAATATATCTTGTTTCCAAACAACAGCCAGGACATATATACCTACTATACAATGTCTAAACCTTATATTATGTAATATGAAATTATATGCGCTTTTTTAACAAAAAAAATGTATAAATACGAATAAGTCTTATTGTTTTTATTTTATATGTCATAACATTTGGTATTCAAATGAGAAGAACACACAGACATTTTTTTTTGCAAAATGGTTAGAATGGCAGACAATGGGAAAGTACACAATAGCAAAAACATTAAAAAGGATTGCATATTTCAAAGAGCTCAAACCACACTTACATAAACATAAAAAACATCATATATATAACAACATATATAAAATATGTGTTATTTTGAAAAAAATTGCAGTAATCCTCTTCCATGTTTGTACTTAGGGTAAATATAGGATCGGAAGTACCATACATGAATGATTGATTTATTATTATAAACCACCGTTATATAATTATCGCACGATGATGATTTGTAAACACAAATAAATTAGGGATAATAGTGTTGCATATAATACATACAACAGTTAGCTATTTATATGTATATAGTAGGTATAGTTACAGGCAAAAATGAAGGACGAGACTAGAGAAATGCCAATTTAGAACAGTTATTACAATTTATCTCGCTTAGGTTAGGTTAGGTTAGTGGGCTGACGGTTGGTCTAGTTACCGTCACACTTAGATCAATGTAGATCCATTGTGATACCCTATAGAAAAAACCTATGATAAAAGTCCTATATGACAGAGCCCGTTAAGGGCGTGGATGCAGTTTAAGGGAGCTGTAGCCCGAAGTTATTAAGAAGTGTCAGTCGGCACAATCACCCGGGTGAGGAGAGGTTAACGCGCCAATGTCTATTCTTGGGCGTGCTCCCCTCCTTTACCACCACACGGCAGGATCGTCCCTCCCCCAGACCCATGCAACTTCTGGTGGATGGGTTTGATAGGCCGGTGGTTGGTGTATGCACCAGTTAAGTCGGGTTGACTTATTAATGCTGGAGTGCAACGCAGAGGCGGCAACATCTGCAGTGTATGGGTGAGGTGCCCATTCTCCGCTGGTTGTCGCCACCGCAGAACACACCTGCACTTTCATTTATTCGTATAATTCAGGTTGGTTTATTAATGCTGGTGTACAACGCAAAGGCGGCAACAGCTGGTGTATGGGCGAGGTGCCCATTCTCCACTGGTTGTCGCCACCGCAGTGCACACCTGCATTTTAAGTCATTCTTGTTCGTATACTATCGTTGTCGTCCTATATCATTAAGCGTAAAGTGTGCTTGAATTAACAGGCTTCACGCGACTTGAAAACAAAAAATCTGGGTGCCCAGTTTTCTTCAAAAAATCATTACGCTATTAATTTAAAGGTACATACCTACTTACTTTATCCTTGCAATTAAATTCGAAATCTACCAAATCCTTTTGATTCTACGGAAAATATGGAATGACACAAAAATTATTATAGATTTTTATTCAAAAACCGTCAAAATTGTTATTCCGTTTTAAGAAACTACAAAAAACTATACAATCAAAAGTTAAACTTCTGTCACTTTTGTCTCGGGAAATGGGTAGATCACGCATGCGATGGCAAAAATTAAGAATCCCCATCTTATAATCGGTACTATCATAAACTCTGAATATATATATATGTAGGTACTAAAATCGATAATATATGCTCAAATAGTCATCACTCATTCGTCTGTTCGTTTCTTATCCCCTCGGTCCCCGTCAAACTGCTGAGGAATAAAGTATAGCGATTTGCGTTTTAAAGCGAAAATGATTCTTTAAATTCTATTTTCCTCTATATTCGAGTCGGCCCTACACAGAGAGCTAAGATGTTAACACATCAAAAACGCACAAACAAAACTAAATTCAAATTTTTACTGAAATATTTTAAATATTTGTCTCAAACGAATGATGTACAGTATCTGAATCGTGCATTTGATAATCGATAACCCAGTATTTTAAGAGACAACAACCCATCGCGTAAAATTTTTACCTTTATTTACGACCATTTCTGCTAGATTTACCTACACTTTCAACTTCCCTATACCAAAGAGCTTAGAGGCTTACGCATCAATAATAATTCCATGATCCAAATTTTTGTAGACAATGATTTAGCCCCAATGGTATTTTGTGTTTATTCAAAATGATTTGTAAAAATTATTTTCTTGGTAAAATAACGTGAAATCTATTCCATTTGAAACGAGGCTGTCATATTGAATCACGTTATTGAATCACTTCTTAATTTATAATGATACTCATATTGAAATTACATGGATTCTTGATGAAACAAAATGTTACTCTTTTTGAAATAATATGAAGATTATCTTTGAAATAAAATTACCTAACAAAAAATAACACAAATTTCCCTCTGAAATCAAAATGATCAACTCTTTTAAATAAAATTACCCTCCTTCAAAACAACATCACGATTCCTTTAAAAATAAAATGCACGGCTGGGTCGCACGAATTTGCACACGTGTGATCACACTTTTTTTTTAAAGTCTGAATAATTAAGATCTATTAATCTGATTTTAAGAGAAATAAATTAGTAATGGGAGCCTATATTTTATACCACCTGCTACAAACATAATATTTTAGCATAAGGTATAGTATTATATGTGAGAATACAACAATTATAGCACCGCGGCGGTGCACATAATGCATGCATGAAACTTTTAGCTTAAACTGAATAATTGGTACGCCATCTGATTTCTTAAATAAATCGTAATTTATGAGAAAAAAAATTCAAAAATTGTTGGAAAGGTTTTTGAAAAAAAATTAATATTTTATAAATAAAATTTTGAAAAAAAAATTTACGAAATGGAATTGGTAAGCCATTTTTTAGTGTTTATTAATGCGGATTTGAAATATGAATTTCAAAAAAAATTATCTACCTACCCATTTTTGAAATTTCGAATTTTTTTAAAAAATATTTTTTTTTTTTTTTTTTTAAATCGCGAAAATTTGTTTTTTTTTTCGTATATGCAATCCAATTTATTAGAACCTCTTGTTTAAAAAATTTCATCAAAATCGGTTTTATATATTACGAGAAACTCGAAAACGAAAGAAAAAATGGTTCATAATGGTTAAACAGATGAAAATAGATATAAAATTATTAAAAAAATAAAAAACAAAAAATAAAGGAAAATCAAGAAAATATGAATATTTGAATAAAAACGAATACAAAACTTCTAACGGTCTTATTCTTACTATAATCTTTTTAACATTAAACGCTCAGCGTAGTTTTTTATTCGTTTTAATTCGTTTTCATCAAATATCATACTTTTCTATTTTCCTTTATTTTTGTTTTTTTTTATTTTTTTAATAATTTTAAATGTATTTTCAGGCACAAAAATGTTAAGTATTTTTAAGAACACGTGTTGGGCTTTCATAATAATAAAAAAAAAAATAAAGGAAAATCAAGAAATTATGAATATTTGAATAAAAACGAATTAAAACGAATAAAAAATTTCTAACGGTCTTACTCTTACTTTACTTTTCCTAACATTCAACACTCAACGATTAGTGTAGTTTTTTATTCAATTTCATCAAATACATATTCATATTTTCTTGGCTTTCGTTTATTTTTTGTTTTTATTTTTTAAATAATTTTTAATGTATTTTTAGGTAAAAATTGTTAATTATTTTTAAGGACACATATTGGCCTTTCATAATAATAAAAAAAAAATTAAACTTAATAACGAGTTTTTGTGATAAAAATCATATCGAAGTTAAAAAACAACCTAAAAATGCTTAAAAAGTGTGTTTGATAATAAATTACGGGAAAACCGTTATCCACACAGAAAAAACTTGTATAGTAGATACAAATTTCTAACTACATATTCTTATTTCAACAAAAATATCAAAAATCGGTTATAGTTTGGCAAAGTTAGAGCCAGTCAAAGGAAAAAAGAATAAAAATCATAAAAACCGTTATAAGTCGAAAACGAAACGAAAACGAGAAAATTACCTCATAAGTTTTTCGACTTGAAATGACCTCAAGAACTGAGGGTTTTCTGATTTCGGGACACCCTGTATATGGTCCTTAGCGGTTTTTAAACACTTGTATGGGAGGTACTGTTATTTTTGGTTTTAAGAACAATTTTTATTTAAAATCTGGTAGATAATATTTAAAAACTGCAGAGTGCTAAGTTTAATAAAAATCGATGAAGTCGTTTTCGAATTATCTAGTTCTCAACAAAATTTTGAAAATTTCCTTTAAACTCCAAATCAAATTTTTCTTTAAATTTTGGTATAAAAAAAAATTTACCGATTTTACCGAGCTCAAACTATTAAGAGAGTTATTTTAGCAATCAAGAGAACGCAATTTCATGTTTTTGAATAATTGTCTATATGTATAGTTAGGTATGTATGCATTACATACAAAGGTACATGCTCAAATATAGTCATGTTCTTAATTCTTATATACCTATATTTGAATATCTTTAAAATGTGGAACTATAAAAATAAGTCTGTACGACCCCGTTGTACGTTTTATTTATGTATTTTAAAGGGATAACATATTGCTGAAGATTGTTCTAAAAATATCTTCCAAAAGTTCGGGCCTTTCAAAACACATAAAACAAAAGTACAAAAGTACCTATACTTATACATACTTTAGAAAATGTATAACAACCGTAAAGTCGTCGATCCAAAAAAATGGACCTTTAAAATCTTAAAAAAAATCAATTCAAAAAAGGTCTGCCGCAACATCCTACAAATCGCTTTAAATTGAAAGTGTAAATGACATATTTAATGTGTTCCATTAATAATGTTTTACATCCAAAATATGTTTTTTAATATATTTTAATACCCTCCATTATCTATATATTTCAAGATAGGTACATAAATATAATAATTTATGAATCAAAATAAGTGAAACGACATCAAACACGATGTTGATATTCATCATTAGCAACATAAAGCTGCCTTCGTTGTTGTCGACAGAGGAAAACATTCACTTTTTATGTCCTTATAATGTAGACGCATAGCAAAAAAAAATAGCATACCTATAATTTCACACTTTTAAACTCTCATGGATGCTAACGTATTTTGAGGAAAACAATAATTTAAAATTGTTCTCCAATCTGTCGCCACCATCATCATCCCCATTTCATTTACAAGTTTATTGATTTATTTTTCAAGTTGATTTGAGCATCAACGAACAATTGACCTAGTTTATTTTTTATTTTTTTGAGACAAGCATTAACAAGATGTAGCAGTGGCACGTACCTACTACTGAAGAAAAATAATAATAAAACAGTCAACATTGTAAAATGTGCTTCGTTTTATTTTTGTAATAAATTTTATAAGAATGAGGCAGGCCGAATGCCAAATAGTCTGTTGGCAGTGGCTTGTTTAAAAATATTGATTTTTTTTTAAACTGGGGGAAAGTAAATTTGAGGACTTTTTTGGCTACCATTTTTCATGATTCTGTCTTGTGTTTTTTTTTTGTGTCAAGAAGAACGAGGATTTTAAACATTCCTATATATTTTTTGTTAAAGATTAATTTAAATTTATATAAAACAATTTTATTAGCCCGGTTTTGTTTTTGAATTATTTATTTCCCGTGTTTTGTTGTACAAATTTAAATTAACTGGCTATACACTTATACACTCTCACCAAAACACGATTATTGTAAAATTCGGAATGAACTAAAGCCATCCTAATTTATAGCAGTTCTGTTTGTATTGTAGTACTGTACATGTGTCTTAGCAGGGCCAGAGCTCTACGCCGCACAGTGATCCTTTTGTTGAATTTTTGGTGCCAACAATTATTTCCTATATCAATTCAAAAATTTTGTTTTATGTTATTTGATCATGTATTGAATAATTCACCCCGATTATAGAATCCGATGAATGAACTACGGTGGGAGTCAGTCTCATTTTTTTATTTTTACTATTAACTAAATTGTCAGAATTGAGTCTGATTACCTCCGGCGTAGCAGCTCATTAATGGGATTCTGTAATTGGGTTGATTATATTTGTAACAAAAACTGTACACAATATTTTTGCCAACATTTCATTTTTTCAAACGCGGGAAAAATTTAAGTCGAAATATGATAAAAAATTGCAAAATTAAAAAAAAATCTTTGTCAAGAATTATCTATAATTTCATATTGAAAATCAAGTCATAAATGTTGCGGAGAATGTTCCTATGCTTTTATATTTTTTGAGTGATTTAAATATTTTGATTTGTGGACTTAAGAGTTGGTTAGAAAATTTTGACTTTCAAAACTGTCTAACTGGAATCAGATTTTAAAAGAAAGATCTTAAATTATTTTTGATACGAGTATACAAAATATAGAAGCTATGAAGCAATATCACAAAAACTAGTACAAATGCTTTGCGAACATCCAGCAATATTTTTGGTAGCTTTTTCAAAATTTGGTACAAATCTGCATTTGAATCACTTATTCACTTTCATCTTAAAGCTTACATTTAAGCACATGCCAGACATCAATTTGACTCATTTTCCAAATCAATTACTGTAGGTACGCAATTTCACTAATTTTTGTCTAGAATTTTCTTGATTTTTGACGCATTTTTTTTACTTAAACTATTTCAGAAGTTGTTTTACCAATGTAGAGAACAAATTGCTTTAATATTTGATAATCTTAAAAATTCTAACCATAAAAGCAAGTTTATTTTAAAGATTGAATATTGCTGCAGGTTGTTCGTCATAAGTTCGAGACTTTCAAAACAGATACAAAAAATTTAATGATATACTTAAATAAAATTAAAAAGGTTGATTTAAAAAATCAAATAAAAAAAAGCACCAAGTGTATATATGTACTTAATTTCATCAATTGTAGATATTCGTGTAGAAATGATTTTTGACCACAAAATTTAAATGTAAATTTACCATTTTTCGCACGTGAGTAGGTATACTTCTGTCACCCGTAGTATCTTTTTCATGGCTTAAAATATATTTTTTTAAAAAATTATTATTTTAACTAAAGAAAAAAATTAGTTTAGCTATTTCCTCTGGAATTTAAAATTCTAAACTGTTAATAGAGAAAATTCAATTTATAAATTAAATAATAATGACGAAATTTACTCCTAAAAATGAAACTTTTTTAATGACTTAGAAAAACTTCAAAATTCCTTTAAGACTAAGAAAAAAACAAATCATAATTAAGTGGTTGAAAAGTTGAATGGTTTACCAAAATTTTTCCAGCCATCTTATCACCCATCGCATCGCTTCCTACTTCGATTAGAATAAATTCATCCCTCAAAGAAAATTGTTAATTCTTAGATCATTGGCTTCTATAGGTACTTAAATTAAAAACAACCTTTATATTTTGAGGGGTGAAATTTCTTTGAATGTATGGGTAATGAAATAAAATATTATTTCCGACTCATTTTGTAAATATGTATGTACGTAGAATGTTGACAATAAATACGTGATACCGCTAACTTCTAACGAAAATATGAAAATTTTATTTTATCAAATACTCATTTGTTGCACAAAAAATAATTTTATAACTTTTATAAATTTTTTTAAAGAAAGTTCCCTTTTATTTGGGTTATTTTCGTGCTCAACCTATTTTGATATATTTTTTCAAACAGGTACAAACATATTTTGTAGCAGTTCAAATAATGTTGCATTATAAATTTATACAAAAAATAATATTTATACATAAACAAGTTTGTAAAATAAAAATGAATGCATTGATAAGTTAAAATGTTACTATGTTCAGTAAATAACTAATAAGTATAATATTGATTCAACACAAAAACCTCGCTTTAAACAATTTTGACTGATGGTATGGTACAATAATAATTGGTGTCAATATAGCCCTTCGTTGGTATTATATCGCGTTACACAATCATATTATCCTGTTTTCGTACTGTACACTCAGATAAAATGTCGATTATTAATGACATTTTACTAACAAGTATGTCATGGCATACAATAATAATTCTACCATAATTTCACATCAAAGTTAATTAGTTTTTCATTCAGTATACATACCTATATCATCTACCTCCATCCTATTCATATATGTGATAACTATAGATATTACAACAATGGTTATGTTAAATTTGAGTTGATTTTGATGTCCGGGTATGATGACATTTTACAAAATGATGGCATTTTACAGATGATTGCTAGAGTCTATTAACAATAGCATTTAAGACAACTTTTCGGTATGGTATTTTTCAGCTTGATAGAAATATCCGATCGACTTTTCTTTTGTCTTTTTATAAAAGTCCAAAGTGGGGTGAGAGCTGAGGAGCAAACTAATCCAAATTTGAATTTCAAACTCTTTCGCATCCTCTCGCATTAAGGCCGTTTAATTCCCTTTATCTTTCTTTGAATTAAAACTGGAAAAATAAAAAATAATATTTACAACTTGCAAACTATTTCTTGGACAGTAAAATAATTCAAAACTATTTTTTAAGTGAACTCAAAATTAGAGATGCAAAAATAATCCCTTTGCGGTTTTTGGTAGGTATAATCTGATGAACATGATTAAATCGTAATTTATTCTAAACGTAAACTGGTGGCGGAAAATTTAATTTCTTCGTCCAAAAGAACAGCAATCTTTGTCCTTATAGTGCAGAAAAAAAAAAAATGACAAAGCTTTAGAAAAATTAGGGGAACAGTGGGCTTTTGATAAATGAAAGCAGTTGAACTGTTGTTCTTCATAAAAATTAAAAAAGTCACTTTGATATGAGTTGTACACATGTATACACTAGGATTTTTATAGTGAGTCAAAGGCCCCTTTAATATTTTTTTTTTTCAAAACAATCTACTTTATATTCGTCTTAAAGTAATTTATTTGCAAAAACAATAGCACTTCTAAATACGCATTTAAAAAGAACATTATACATTTTTAAGTTATTCTTATTGGTGTCAGCAAACCGGTCTAATGAATTTTTGTTTGCCTTAACATACAAACATAAAAAGAACCTCTTTATTTATAAGACATCGATACCTTTCCGTAAGAATGTATTAAGCGACATTTCCAAAATTTTTCAGGAAACGTAAAAAACGTCTTATTCAGTTATTTATTTGTGTATTTCATTGGAAGAAACAGATTTTGAAATTGATTTTCAGCCTACAAAGCTTGATATCATTGCAAAACAAAAAATTTAATCAGATAAAAAGTTTTTGTCGCTTAGTACATTTTTGCGGTCAAGACATTGTCGTTTGATACAACAGTAAATGGCGCTTAAAACATTGACATGGTCACAAAAAAACACAAGATTGAAACAAATAGTGTCGTTTAATTCATTTTTTATTTTTTTGAACAAACAAAGCTGAAGGTATTTATAAACAAAACATAAATGTGATTTTTTTTTTGACAAAAACAACAAAACAAATCAGAACATAACAGAAGCTTACTTCATTTACAAATATTTCAAATCAAAGACAATCATGTCTGGAAGGGAATATCTTAAGCGACAAAAATGGGCCAAATTTTAGTTCCACCAGTGTTGTAAGCAATAATTTCGGTTAAACTAAGCGCCATGCAACAACATTTTTGTACGGAGATTTTGTTGCATACGACAATCAGCTTTACTCAACTGTCGCTTAGTATAATTATTTTGGCGGATAGTACAAATTTCATAAAGCAACATTTTTCCAATGAGCACACTTGGCGGTTGTACAATTTTATTTTCTCTCTAGTTTCCTTTGTATACATTATAGAGTAGCCAAAATCAGACCAAAACGTGACGTGGCGCTTAGCACAAAGTATAATATTACGTCAAAAAGTCATTTTCGAAAAAAGTGTCGCTTAATTCATTCTTATTATTGAAATTAAAATGACGTCTCTTAAAAACTGGAATTTTTAAAAAAAGAAAAAACACAATTTTATTTTTCGTAAAGAAAATAACCCTTTATACGAGATATTCAATGGAAATGGGATCTTTTATCGAAGATTTTTTCCTTAAAAATTACGATGCTTTCGTTCATGACAAAATCCAATCTTCCCCTAAATTTCCATGGACTGTGAGAGTTGGAAAGAATTGTCGTATGCAACTTAAGAGCTGATTTCCCGAATAATTCTTCCTATTTTTGGTGTGTGTTGTTCCTTTCAGACTGTTAATGTTAATTGTTTTCTGTTTTCAAAAGTTTCTTAACTCACAAATTTGCATATTATTACTTTATCTAACTCGAAAAAGTGGGTCTCTGAATTCAGTATGTCTGCAGTGTTGCCATAAAATATTTATCGGGAGATTAGCGCATCGGAAATTGATTTAATCGGAGAATTAATTTTTTTTTTAATAAGTTAAAATAATTACTATTGATTTTTAAAAGAAAAACATTTGGTTCATTATTTAATTTTCAAATTTATTAAGAATATTAAATTATAAATAAAAGATGAAAACATTGTAAAAATAAATTAAACTTTTTATAAATATGGTGAAAATAAAGAAGTAAAATATTATTCTTATATATTATATATCCTTAAAAGAAATAACAAAGAAATAAATGTTGTAACAGGGCTAAAAATAGTATGTATGTATATTAAATGTTAAAAACAGTAATTATAAAGTAAAAATTTCTTGTGATGAAAGAAAAGTAATTCAAATAAAAAGAATGTATGTATTAACTAATTTGGAAAATTGTTAGATTGAAATAAATAAAAATGAACATGTAAACAAAAATCCAGTCATTAATCGACATACATACATACATATTTATGTAGAATATATACATTTAATTTCACAGAAAATTGGGATCGTTCAATCGATTACGTTTTACATCTGAATTTTCAGATTTCTGAATTTTTGGAACTTCTGATTGGCCAGCTGTCATAAAAAGTTAGATGACTTTTAGTGACTTTTAGTTACGTTTCATCTGAATTTTCAGACAAGAAATTCTCATCTGAAAATTCAGATGAAAGTTGTTTGTGGTGGGGGAAGTGCCAAAAGCACACATAAAAGCTGAACTTTATAATTTTCGTCTTGTTGGTGGTTGATTTTTTTAGTTTCCGTCATGAAAATCCAATACTAATTTAAATGAACGAACTTTTTGTTTATTTTTTACTGAATTTCAACAATTTTTTATATTGATATTCAGAAAGTTTTTCTAGAAATTTGTAGGGCATACATATCAATAAAAAAAACTTTTAATGAAAATGATAAAACCTATTGCTGATTTAGTTGCATATAATTTCACCTCACAAGTACTCACGGTCAATGTTTAATATACGAATATAATTAAAGTTCTATTTTATTTCGCTTAAATGTAAATCCTATAGGTAAATGCCGGAATTTGACACAATGACTTTCGACTGAAATTTCGGTTTTTTTTTCGTTCAACGAAATAAATCTGAAAATTCAGTTTTTTAGCTATTTTTATTGAACCCACCCATTGATTTAAAAAAACTAGTTGACTGGAATGAAAAGGTCTCTGATCAATCATTAATTAATACTAGTCTTAAAAAGTTATCATGACTTTATAAAATTGAAAAAAAAAACTTAAATTAAATTGAAGTACAGTTTGGTTAAATAAATTATTATAATTATTTTTTGAAAAAATGAAAAAGGTATTTTAAACATTTTATTAGGAGGAGAAAATCGTTCACAATTAGTCCGATAATTTAAAATAAATATGCAATCGCCCAGATTCCTCAAGCTTACGCATGACCTTTACGCATGAAAAAAGTCATGTGTAAAGATCAAGCGTAAAGGTTATGCGTAAAAGTCATTCTTAAAAGTCATGAATTTTTAACTAAAATGCATGACTGGGTTGCAGCCGACACGTGCATATGTACATTATGTATTTACTTGTACATAATAAATAGGTTTGATTCATACAATACTTTGAACATTATTTTCACACAAAACCAAGTCTAATTTAAATTAAATTAAAGCAAATAAATAAATAAGCCATATTCTTTCTTCTATTTATCTTTTGTACCTACAATAGAATTTATAATTCGACTTTTCTTCGGTTATTAGCTTTTCCTTATAAACTTCCACTTCAACCTCGCTTTTACGAATGACAATTTTTAATTAAAAATAAACCAACAGAACTTATGGTATAGGTATGCTGCCATCATTGTTAAATGTGTTTTATTGCGTGGGTGGGCATAATTATTCTTTATTGAATTATTATTTTTCAATTATGATTTTAAATCTAAACAATCGTTAAATATTGGGTTTTTAATATAATACATTTTCCTCTAACCTTGTAAGTGTAACAATGGCTGTGATTGAGTTCAAAGGTTCAGAACCTATTGACAAAAATTAAATTACCTTGTAGGAGTTCAAAAATTAAACTCCGGCTTTTAATCAAATTACATTATTATAAATTGTCTTTAACCTTTCAATTCAATCACGATATGACTAATAGCAGCTGCTTTCGTTATGTTACTATGAGGAGCAATATAACTATAGCTGTTAACCTCAACTTACGCAGACATCTATAAATCTTTCCAATTTCAATGGGTGGTTGATTTAACGAAGCAGCAACGAGGGCGGCGCGGCGGCGTCCAATAACTACTGTTGTTTACCGAGCAAAAATCTTTTTGTGTTTTTTTTTAATTCAACCCTTTTGTAATCTATTTAATTATAGTTATTAATCTACCTAATTATTACATTGAAGAGTCTTCCATGAAAATTTGAAATACAAACCCTGAGATATGAACCATTATTAGTATCCCGACGCATATAGCCTTCTTCACAAAAATTTTCATCTGCTTTTTTATATTATATTTGGGTCTTGTATTCAAAAATGACATCCCTTATCACACAGTGTTTGAAAGGTTGTTGTTTATTGTTTATTCAAATTGACAGTAACAAGGCAATATAAGATGACCCATCTCTATTTTCCATTATGTCCATAACGTTTCTTTTCGCGGTTAATAAAAAAAAGATATCTATGTATTTCAGAATAAATTATACAATTTGATGTCCTTCCATTAAGGCGAAGAAGGCTCTGGCTTTGACCTAGTTTTGCTGATGTGGAACGTGGTGTAAAATATTTAATACCAAAATTTGTTTACTTATTGTAATTAGGTATTACAGACAGTGGTAGATTCTCTCAAATGAACAGACGCGGTGGTGGTGGTTAAACTGTGGTTGAAAATTGATATAGCCTACTGGTTTCCTCAATGAAATCCTTCCTTCAAAATAAAATACATGACTTTGTATACAATATACATAATTGTATACATACTTGCTGTTAAATGTTCAAGTAAAAAGTAGGAAGATATTATATGAAATTTGTATATTAGCCGTGTTTTTTTGCAAGCCCGGGGGGAATTGGATGAAAAAAACGACGTCGGTGCTAAACAATTAACATGTTAAATGCAACAACAACTAATCCCAGGGAATTCTCGGGGTTTAACTTAAGCGTACAGAAAAACTGTGTTACCGGCATGAATTACATACATGTTATCGATAGTTTGTATGAAAACTCCATGTTTTTTACTGTCATGGCGTCGCTAATCCCCGCTGTCGTTTTTTTCAACCAATTCCCCCCGGGCTTGCAAAAAAACACGCCTATTATAGAGGAAATAAAATAAAAAACAATTTCAGTTTTTTGGTTAATTTTCTATTTTCAGGACAAATGAGTGAAGAAGAACTATATCATTGCACTATACGAAGTCAGTATTGCTATTTTCACAATCGGCATGCACATTTGGTCTTACGTCGTACATACAATATACATATTATCCCTCAGCTAATTTGGCCTTATAATGCTTTAAAAATGTGGCATAAGCCCAACTGTTACATTGTGATCTTATGTCAATTTTTTTTTAAATTCTTTAAGGCCCAACAACCATATTTGGCATTATTTCGCACTTGGCTTACTTCTTTTTCCTCTATATAATTTATCATTGAAATGTCTGGCATTTGGTATATAATCAAAATGGTTTTTATTTTACCCAAATAATCCCACTTCCGATTCTTTGTGTCTATCTTTCTTGACTCCATGTCCAAATGATACATTAATATATTACCTCGAACGTCACAATCAATATTGAAGGTGTAAGAACTAAGAAGACATTAGATCTGAAGCTACATTATTTTACCTATGATATTGTCGAAAAAAAAATACTTTACCCTTCTCAATCCCTAAATAAAAGCAAACTTCGTATACACAGTTTCGAAGAGAATACAATTCAATAAATATAACCCACATCAAATCATTAGGAATCAACTATCAAGTCGCCCCTTTTTATTGATTCTTTCCATGTTCGTCTTGTCTGGTATTTTTGATGATTTCGATTTGGTTGTTTACATTTCTTTTATCTGTGAACAGAAATTAGGTCATGTGGGCATTAACAAGATGAATTGTCTTAACTGAAAGCACAATATTGATTTATACGTCTATAAAATCTAAAAGTTAGATTGTTTAATTAAGTTTATATGTATTGGGAATTAGGATACTCATTGGTTAGTGAAATTAGTTTTAGGATAGGTATTTGGTATTTAAATTAATGTCGCGACAGCTCAGAACTTACACTTTCTAGCATCCCAATGTTCGTGAAGTTTTTTGGCAGGAATAAAGGGAACTTTGCCGAATCTGAACGATTGAAATGAGAAGAATTTTGTCATAATAAAATATATTCATAGAGCTAGCCACGTTTTTCGCAAGAATCAGTACCCCCAAAAGAACATTTTAGGTGCAAAAGATTGAATTATTCAGACTCATGACCTCCGGAGTCGGCGATCAACGCTCTTAATCATTACGCAAGGTATACTGCTCTAATGCTTCTCTCAAAAAATGGAAATTTAAGTCTATCGGAATGAGCTTAATTCTATTTTCTTCATGGCTTTTTAGTTTCACATATACCTATAAGAAGATATAAAACACTATTTTTCAGCTATTTATATAAGAACATATAAAATACTTGCTATCCATTCTTTTTAAATTAAAATTTTCTAATGTTATTCCATAAAAATAATTACCTACATGTTGGGCAGGATATTACGTAATCTTTTAAATGAGTATTCTTTAAAATGTCAATTCACATAGCTGAAGTCACCACACATATTACGATATAATGCGGACCAAACTATTGAGGTCAAAAAGTGCACATTCTTGTACATATTTGTAGCCACAAGACGCCAACTTAATGCAATGACAAAAAGAATTCAATACGAATGTGTGCTTACATTTAAATAGGAAATAAAGGAACAAAAATACATGTCAAGACCTATTCCGGATATGACTTCATGCAAAACGTATTTTTTCTCTAAATTTTGTTGGTTTCATTGAGTTGAAATATCGTGATATATAATTTAAGCGATTTGTTCATTGATTATTCAGCCGTGCGTTTTTAAAGTTGCAGATACGTTATTTAGTTTTTTTTTTCTACAGGTGAAAATCTTCAAAAGACACTTGGTAATATTCGGTACAAAGTAGAGTGGGACTTTTATCGCACTAAAACCAGCGGGAAAGATCGACAAAAGATTTTTATTTCCTAATACAAAATCACATTGGAGGAAATTTAGGGTTTTAATACTTCCTGATCGTTTTAGACCATCAGCTCATTAGGCTTGGTTCTTCCTAGTTTTTAACTACACAGTATATTTTAATTAAAAAAAGAAATAAGCCGACGTATATTGCCTGGAAGATACTTTTTACATGTGTATGTAAATGTAAATGTAAGTATATGTGTATTAGTAAAATCTCCCATCACGCATATTTTGTGTTGACTTTCTAAAAATGGCAAAAAATTAAATTGAGGAAAATCTCATGTTATGAGCTTGATCTCATAAGTCATATTAAAGGTTCGTAACGATTGATTTTTGCTATAAAATCCAAAAATTGCAATCTAAATCTGGACCATGGCTTTCATAGGTTCTAATTAAATGGCGTTAATCAACCAAAATCGGCTGATTAGCGATATCCATGATAAAAAGACTGAAAATATGAATTCCTTGATAAAATCTTCGATTGAGAATAGTTTTTGCAAAACCGAAAAACTCCTTTTTGCAATTTTTCAAGAGGATTTTCACTCCAATTTGAATATAAATAATATAAGAAAAACAGCAGAACCCCTTTTTTAATGCACATATCTCATTGAAAGAAATTAAAGTTTAAATGATGCAATAAGAAGTATTCACTTAAATTTTAACGTAAAAGTTCATCAGTTTTTTTAATGCACATATCTCATTGAAAGAAATTAAAGTTTAAATTATGCAATAAGAAGTATTCACTTAAATTTTAACCTAAAAGTTCATCAGTTTTGCCATAACTTTTATTTATTCATAAAATATTAGACCACAATGATTTATATGAAAAAAGTAGTAAGTTTTTAAGAATTCTTGCTAGTTATAGTAAATTGATTATATCTTTTGATCTAAGATTACCTATGGTAAGTTTCATACCTTTTCAGAAACTGCAAATGTGGGGAAAAAACAAAAAACAAAACCGATATCCTGTAATGGAATTTTTTCACCATAGTTTCAGTTCACTTAAGTCATTTCTACAACCTGGTTAGGATTTGATATGGTCAAGTTAAAAAATTCTGAAAGGTAATGGCTTGAACTTTCTTTAACTCAAATTTCTAGCATGAGTTTTGGACATCCATTAAGTTATTAATATTTAAAGTGAGATATGCATTATTTTACTGTTTTGCATATATATGGTCGACCAGAGAAACTGACCCAGCTGTGCTCCGGACGACCTTCAAAATATGAATGGTAAAAGTTTTTCCTATAATTTGGTATAGATTTAATTTTTTATATTGATGGGTGGTAACCCCCCTAAAAAATTACCTTATTTTTTGGTCAGCCAGCAAGTCTTACCCCGATATGGGGTGGACGACCAAACGTTTCTATATCACCTAATGATATCTAACGCTACATAAGTAAAATTTTCTTTATATAGATGGGTGGGATTTTTATACCGCCGCCTCCTGCGGCAAAAATTTTAATTTCAAATCTTGATATTGACTGTTTCTCAATATCGTCAACAGATTGGTGAGAATCACTCTGAATAGTTAAAAGTTACTTGACAACACCCATCTTTTCGCTAGATACTTTTTTCTCGCTATTTTCAAAAACACTGAAATCTTTCAAATAAACGGTTGTATGTAGATAGAAATACCGGTGAAGGTATTACTCATATGTATATAACCCTATTGGTAACTTTATATCTTAAATGCCAACTGCGATTTAATAGTCTTTCTTATAGTGAAACACTGCAGTATTTTCCTGCCCTGGTTTTTAATAATACTGTAATGTCGTTTCAGTGTTATAAGCACTCTTTTTTCAGTACTCTTCATCCATTTACCCAAAAAAAAACGATCTGTCGATATTAATCTACGACCTCTTATTGACTCATTTTTTTTTTTTTAAATTTGGTGATTTTCAAAAAATACCACAAGTGGAAATATCAAGATTGTGTTTTTGTTTTGCTTGAAAAGGGGATAGGGGCACGTATTCTTTTTTCTTTTGAATGTCATGCACCTTACAATTGCGATGATATAAATTCAGACTTACATTAGGTATACAGGGTGTCCCGAAATCACCGCCTCAGAAGAAAACCATGAGTTCCTGAGGTCATTTCAGGTCGAAAAACTTAACGAGGTAATTTTCTCGTTTTCGCTTCGTTTTCGACTTATAACGGTTTTTATGATTTGTATTCTTTTTTCCTTTGACTGGCTCTAACTTTGCCAAACTACAACCGATTTCCGAATTTTTTTTTTTAAATTTAAACAAGAACAGTTAAAAATTTGTATCTACCATACCACCTTTTTCTGTGAGGATAACGGTTTTCCCGCAAAATATTTTCAAGCACATTTTTTGAGCATTTTTAGGTTGTTTGTTTGACATCGATATGATTTTTTTTCACAAAAACACGTTATTAAGTATAATTTTTTTTATTATTATGAAAGCCCAACATGTGTTCTTAAAAAAACTTAACGTTTTTGTACCTGAAAATAGGTACATTTAAAATTATTAAAAAAATAAAAAACAAAATATAAAGGAAAATCAAGAAAATATGATTATTTGAATAAAAACGAATAAAAAACTTTTAACGGTCTTATTCTTACTTTAATCTTTTTAACATTCAACACTTAACGCTCAGCGTAGTTTTTATTCATTTTAATTCGTTTTCATCAAATATCATACTTTTCAGAATTAGATCAGAATTAAATAAAACAAAAAGCTTGCATATTAATTTGATCATTTTGTGTAGACTCCCAAATCCAAGGACGGAATATAAATCTTTTTTGTACATTGTATTTGCTCTTTAGAAGAAATACTTCTTTTCTTAGACCCATGCCTACATGCATATTGTATTGGCTTTTGGAGGCGTATATGTTGGTTTTGCAATTTTATCCTGTTCTACTGTGAAAATGTCAAATATTCATTTTAGAATTTAGACTCAGGAGCAGTATCCTTGCTCAGGATGAAGACAACTTGTTTGTTTCTAAAATAATGAAGGCATTTGAACAAGAGAAGATCGGTGTCCATCTAAAAACTGATTATTTTGTTACAATAATTGTATTTGCATTAGAACATGAAAAAATCAATACAAACACAATGGAGATAGAAAACAAGTGGTGATGTTATAAAAACTTTGTTATATTTTATTGGATATAAATTATTTGTTTGTATTACTACATTTTATTTAGCTTATTTCGATTTTAAATAATAAACAACTTTTAAACGATTACTATTTCTAGATAAAACTAATGTCAAAATAATCAAATTAAATGTCAAATTGAGCAAAAGTAATAGGGTGCCATTTTTTTTTATTAAAAATCCACCAACAATTACTCCTACAACACAGCAGACGCCACGCAGGACGCGTGTTTTGGCTGTTTACTTGAGCCCCGAATTTTTGTTGAATTCTGTAATTCTGAATTCTGTTTTCATTGGAACCTGTTGTATGCTTTAGAATATCTTAAAAGACGCTAGAGATATATGAAATACGTTGAGTGGATTTAAATTATTAAAGAAGAAGCAAGTTTTATTTCTTTGAAGAAAACAATAGAAAACAAATAGTATTAAATTAAGTTTTATTTTTCACGTAAAATGATACCAAAATAAAGGTAATTTCGTAAATAACAGAAAAAAGTGTTTTCATTGCAGATTTCGTTTGACAGATAATTTCATTTTGCATTTGATGTGGCAGTTGATAGCATCTTTTTGTTGTGTTCTCTTTCTGTTTTCTATACATTAAATTTTGACATTTTCAATAATTTCCAATGGTGAATGGGTTTCCATTTGAATTCATTCTATTTGGTGTTTTCATAAAGTTTTTACGTAATTTCCAACCAAATTTCATGCAAATTTGGTTGAAATAACCTCATTTCGAAATGTGAACTTGTGTGGGAATTAAGATCATTTGGAATAGAATTTGGAAATTTTCAACGAAATTACTTCATTTGGCCCAATGAACACATCGCCCATATTATTCACTCAATACATTCAGATTTAAACTTAAATCCAGATGTAAAGTATACAAATTCAATGTAAATACATCCGGATTTAAGTTCCAATCTGGATGTATCGCGTGAATAATATGGGCGATAGTATTACTGCCGTATTATTCACTCGAAACATCCCTTTTAAAACTTTAATCCAGATGTAGTCACATTGAATTTATATAACTTACATCTGGCGGTTAGTCCCCTTTCACACAAGGGAAATCAGTTTCCAGCAACTTTCAGTTTTTAGGAGAGAAGGGCACCAAGTAAGAGGAATGAACGGTCTACGATTGGTGGGAATTGGAAATTAAAAGAAAACGTCAACAAATCTCCAAGAACTTGTTTCCTTGGGACTTGGGGACTTACTCTCGAATCGATAAAATTAGTCGATAAACAATGTAAATTGAAACAGATCATATGGCTTTTCGAAAATTCCTAAAAATACAGCATTTACTTCCATATTACAATACATAACTACCTTAAAAAAAAAAGCATATGAAAAATGATCAAGAAACGTTAGGTGCCAAACATTCCGTTTAATGCGTATTCTAAGTAAAAATAAAGTAAGGGTATTTATGCAACGTCGGAAAAGCATCGTAAACATGCGCCTTATGTATTGATCACAACAATAAACATACCATCATTTTCGCCAAATAACTCAAGAATTAATAGATCATTTGAAAGCAATTTATTCATAGATACAATTGTATAAATTTACTTTGTTGGATTACTTTGGTCATTTTTAAATTGCGGATAACAAATTTTACGAATTTTAAAATTAAATTATGTTTTAAGCTGTACGACGTTTAACGAACAGCTGATTTGTTTACCACATTTACCCAAAATGTTTTTAGGTGCCTTCATGATGAAACGTGTGTCGGAAACTTTACGATTTTACGACACCGTAAAGTTTCCGACGTTGCATGAATACCCCTAATATATTGTTATTGAAAAAGATCTCTCTGAAAAATTCAACAAAAATATTATTAATGCAAAGAAAATCACACATTTTTGTAATGACAATGTTGTTCTGAACATCTTACAGAAAAAAGGCAGAGTTCAAAACCTTGTTCTATAGATCGCATATAAAATTTGGGAGGTTAATTCATTTCTGAAAAATATTCCATTCAACTTATTCATCATAATAACACTCGGTCAGAAGCTAAGTTTGTTCTTTTGTTATAAAAAATACCTTTTGATTTTTTGAAATTCGAAATATTGAAATCAAGACTTGATTTATATACAAAAATATTGTAACTTTATTTCATTTTAGGTACATTTTAACACCTGAACCGTATAATTTTCGGCTATTACACATCAAATACTAAGACCTTGCTAGTTAAAAATAACAGAGAAAAAAAGAAAAAGAAAATAAACCTTAAACTAAAACCCTCCTGCATGGGATGTAAAATTCAGAAATGCTCCTTCCAATGATGGATTTAAGAACATTTCGTCATGCGAGCAATAAATGCCAAAATATCCCACAGCAGGCTGGTTAACTGTGTCCAAGCAGTGTGACTAAACACCAAGAGCATCTTGGACACGTTACCGAGATCATCCACCTCCGGGGACAGTACAATCAGGAATAGTCATAATCCGTCCTATTCTACGATTTGGTCTCGGTCCATTACCACGTCCAGGGCCACCTCCGCCGCCTCCTCCTCCACCACCACCACTACCCCAATTACGTTGGCCATTGTTTTGGGCATCGAGTAATGGAGCTAACAATGTTCGAAAACTACAAAGAGAATATATAATTGGTTGGGAATTGAACGGATACAATAAATTATGAATTTACAATGCCATGACAAAGCCGAAAAAGTTGACGAAGATGCCAAAAAATCGTTCCATAGACCAAGGTCTATGCTCCAGCACCTGACCATCTGAATAGAAAATAAATCATTACTTTGATTTTAGTTAGTAATTGTTTTCTTAATTACCTCTTCCAATGTAAACCATTGTTAATGGTGATATTCCTTTTTCGGTTTTGCTTCAGTTTGATTATTATTTATGTATATTTATCATTAAATACAATTAATTAAACATTAAAGGAAAATGTAATATCTGTAAAATATGCTGTAATCTGACGTGTTTATTTTTCATGAAGAACTGTCAAAACTGAGCTACTGAGCAAACGCTCGTAACGTGAATAAGTAATGTTACGTAAGGGATGGTTTGTGTATAGGCTAAAACAGTGATTTAAGCAGCACCCACAGTGAATTTTTATTAAAGCCCTTCAACACTATCCTACTGAGTATTAATACAAAGTGGAAAAGAACTCCATGCTACTGCCAAATGTGTGGGAGAGAAATTTCTTTTCCGTTTTTGACCACACACAACAGTTTAATTTAACCTCAATAAAAATGTGATGAAATGTATGTCAGAATTAGAACCATTTATAAAAATTCTCATGTATTAACACATGTCAAATCGTGTAGGCTGGGAATATCATATTTTGTTTCTACACTATTATACATGATTTGTTTCACACTTTTTTGACATATATTAATACTCAGTGGGATAGTGTGGAAGGGCTTTTAGCACGAAAAATAAATAATTAAGGATCCGCCACACCAACTCGAAATTGTCGTGGTGGCGACGAAAACAATAACAACAACACGTGGTTGTCAATGAAAACAACACGTTGTTATTATTGTTTTCGTCATCACCACCGAAAATTCGCATTGGTGTGGGGGAACCTTAAAGCTCCTAATACTACATTTTCATTGGGCCAAATGAGGTAATTTCGTTGAAAATTTCCAAATTCGATTCCAAATTATCTCATTTGAAATGAGATTTCATTTCCCATACAAATTCACATTTCGAAATGAGGTAATTTCAACCAAATTTGCACGAAATTAGGTTGAAAATTACGTAGAAACCTTATGAACACACCCAAGTGGAATGCATCCGCAGTGGAAACCCAGTGGAAACATTGAAAATGTCAAAATTTGATGTGTAAGAAACAAAACCCTTCAAGCAAACGAGTCCGCTTTGGATCCGCGCAGTAGTAAACAACGTATGTATGACTCCGTATACGGATCCAAACATTGATCCGCAAAACTGCGTTTGTCGGCTCAAATTAGTATGGAAATTAGAATCACTTACTGGACGATGGAAGCATAGCTTCCGAAATGCATTTAAGTAAATAAATAAATAAAATAAGTGTTTTTAAGTTATTTAAAATAATATCTTTTATTTATTTTTTATCACCACGGACTCATTTTGTGCATGTATTGTGAGAGAGAGAGCTTCCCATTTCACCATACTCAGCGAGAACCGAAACAAATTGGAATCCAGAACGGATCCAAAAAAATGAACAAAAACAATTAACTTTTTTCAATGTGTTCACGTTCGTGCCCAGCGCAACAGTTTAATAAAAATTCCTTCGAGAAAGAAAATCAATTTTAAATCAAAAGTTAATTATTTAATTATTAATTACAAAATACATCGTGATGTTTCATTTATATACAAACGATAGAAGAAAATAAATTGCATAATATTCTTCAACCACAAAACGCCTGTCTCGTTCGTTCATTTTTTTGGATCCGTTCTGGATTTCATTTTGTTTCGGTTCTCGCTGAGTATGGTGAATTGGGAAGCTCTCTCACTCACAATACATGCACAAAATGAGTCCGTGGTGATTCTAATTTCCATACTAATTTGAGCCGACAAACGCAGTTTTGCGGATCCATGTTTGGATCCGTATACCAGAGAGAAAGAACTAATAGAGAGAGTCAAATTTCCTCGTCTCCGTCCCCTCGAAACCTTTTGTTTACATTTTATATAACGTGTTGAATTCCTATCGGTGTGTACATGTTTTCACCTCGGGCAGTGCAAAACAAAAAAGATGGTGGTGAGTATGCACATCAATTTGCAATGTATTTGTCCCCACATTTTTTTTTATATGGAGGTAATAACTATACATATGCAAGATGGTGCGCAAGTCGCAACATCGTAGCTTGTAGGCTAAAAGAGAGCCACCGTCGAATTTGACTCTCTCTATTAGTTCCTTCTCTCTGCCATATACGGAGTCATCCATACGTTGTTTACTACGTGCGCGGATCGAAAGCGGACTCGTTTGCTTGAAGGGAGAACACAAGAAAAAGAAGCTATTAACTGCCAAATCAAATTCAAAATGAAGTTATCTGTCAAACTAAATTAACAAATTTGCAATGAAAACACCTCTGTAATTTACGAAATTAGCTCATTTCGGCTCCAATGAAAACGTAGTATAAAAGGACTTTGTTTTTGTAAAATAATTTTCTTTAAATCTCTAGGCCCAGTTTCACAATAGAAGTGTCACTTAAATGCCAAATATGGAAAACTAATACCCAATTTCACAGTGTTAACTAATCGGAATATGGGCCAGTTTGTTCATAGCTTATCATCTTTAATCAAGGATTATTGCAACTGGTAATTAAGCGAATGTGCAGGGTAATTTATTTTTTATTTGTTAGTTCACAGTGGATTAAACCCGAAAGATGCCTTTCACAGCTTCTAACAAAATGGCGTTAATCAACCAAAATCGGCTTATTAGCTATTATCCATGATTAACAACTTAAATTATGGATTCCTCGAAAAAAAATTGATTATTATAGGCTTTTCACACCAAACCCAAAACCCGGTTTTCGGCAAAAAGTTTTCAAAAACTCGAAAAGCGCTCACACATGAACATTTACAAGTTTTCGTTTGACATTTCACAAACACCCACTCATCTCCTGCAAAAAAAAATAATAACAAAACATCTCATTTACATAACACACTCACAATTTCTTTTGTCGGGAGAATTCAGCAGTTTTTTTTTACATTTGATTGGGCGCTGAATGAATGTTTTTTTTTTTTTGTTGTTTAGTTCAACTTTGAATTTCAACTAGTTTTCGAAAGGTTTTATATAAAACTTATGGTTTTCTGTGACACAACACACCACACCAAACGAGATAGGTGTAGTTCTGGCTTAAAGCCTATAGTAGTACGCTGCTGAAGCCTAGTACGCTGCTGATGCGAAACGAAAAATCCCATACAAAAATGACACAACGAAATCGTAAACGGAAAATTTCGTTCAGCTTTTCGTTTTGCAGTACGCTGTTCGAAGAGCGAAATTTATAATTGTAGCAGATTATTTGGAGAAGTCTCCGCTCCTTTTTCGCACTGAATTAATTATACAGACTATTTATTGTGTGCGAAAAAATGACATTTGAGTTTTATGATTTCGTTGTGTCATTTTTGTATGGGATTTTTCTTTTCGTAACAGCAGCGTACTAGGCTTAAAGACCATTTATTGTGTGCGGAAAAATGACATTTGAGTTTTATATGTGTTTTTTTTTTGTTTATCATTTTCTTACATCATGGGTCTCTCTGATTTTTTGCGTTTGTGTTTGATTTTGTTTTTGGAATTAGTGAAACTCTCCAATAATACCAACGAGAGAATGTGATTAAGCGAATCTCATATAAAATATATTGACAGCCGAAAGTTTCGTCATCGAATCGAATTTTTCGCTTCAGTTTGGGGGAGCCTTTATAAGCTACGCGCAAACTGACGCGATGGTGGTGATGGCAACAAAAATGTCGATATCGCAACTGTAAATCAGAGGAGAGGCACACATCTACGCGATTGTGCCTCTCCTTTGATTTATATGTGCAGCATCCACATTTTATCGTGCTCGCCACCGCCATCGCGTCGGTTTGCGGGTAGCTTAAGGCCAAGTGCGCACTGCAACTAAACTGTTTAGTTTCGATTTTAAGTACTGTAGGATTATATGAGAGCCTCCGCAAGTTCAATTTACAGGGCAGTAAATGAGAGAAGCAACAACAACGTGACGATGCGATTAAGCGAATTTCATGTAAAATATATTGACAGCCGAATGTTTCTTCATCTTTCCAAATGGTTTCCGTTGGTAATTGGGAGAGCCATTTAGACGTTGAAACATTGAAACTAAAGCAGTTTGAATTTAAAGGTCGTCAAAATGCAAGGCTCTCGGCGCTTTGGAAATTCAAAAAGAGTGAAAAAGGAGTGACCAACGGAAAACGACATACTATGTATATGAACAACCTCTTGTTATACCAAAACAAAAAGGAAATCCATTCGTATAGTTATTTGATATTTCTCCCAAAACCAATTATTCCAAAATATTTGATTCAATTCAAAATAGAATTGAATGATAATTTATTCTTGTGCCATAAAATAAACAATTTCAGGAATAATATTCAATCTTGTTAAGCAGAATAAACTCATTAACATAATTTCTACATCGTTTAAGAATACAAAATACAAATTTCCGAATAATGTCGGTACATATATCTATTTTGCGCTTTCAATCCTGGTGAACAGATTTAATTTCCAAAAATATAATGTCAAAAACCCTATATCTCAATATCGTTCACATTTCAAATTCTGTATAAAATGTATGTATATCTATATTGCCTGATGAATGCCTATTGACCTTATTCCTCTAAACAGAATATTAAATGAGTTATTAGGTAAATGGCAGGCAAGCCAGCAAACTCGAAACAGAACGGAACTCTTTCCCATCAATGAAATCAAATTGAACGCGATTTGAATATAAATTTTCGCCGATGGCCCATCATCAACCAGAGTTTCCTTCTCATTGTGCACTTGATTTTGCATTTTCAAAGTTGCACGGAATAAAGTTGTTATGAGGTATGCTATGCACCCTAGCGGCATTAATTTGCATATATCATCATTAAAAAAATGACACAAAGTGACAACTGGTGGTGTTCAATAAATGTGCTTTATAATGATGCTTCAAGATGACGCTTTTACAATGAATTTTTGCTGATCAAACAAACCTACAACAGCACTCAACACACACAGTTTGTTTAATGTCGATTTAACAAGAGGATAATTTAACTTCATGCATGACTAAAAATGATAAACTTTTGACACTGACAGATTCTCAAAGTAGAACCACGTCATCCGATTGATATACAGGCTACAGGTTTTGTCTATCGGTTCCAGTGGTATTTGCAACACCGCTAGGCTTAACTGCAACCAATTATCTAGAAGGCATAGAGGTGAGGTGAGGTGTTGGATTTTAATCTCACACTTCAGCAAGCAACGCTCTTCCATCTTCATGTGTCAACTCAAAACCAGACGGTGGCTGTCAAATAATAAAGCTTTCTTTGGTAAGTTCACAATGAAACCAAAATCCTTAAAGGATTCAATATGATTATTGTTTCCGATTAATTAATATCGATTTTAACAGATCTTGCATTTAATGGTAGGTAATTTTAATCTCAAAAGACAATTTCGATTATGGATGAAGTAGAAGTTTGATAGACACATTTATTTAAAGTAGGTTTATTAATATTATACATATGTATGTATTTTGTTTATAAATGCATATACCGCATTTATTATTCGGATGAGTGATGACACGAAATATCAATATATTTTATATGAGATTCGCTTAATCGCATCGTTGCGTTGGTGTGGATACTCTCATATTAATTAGGTGTGTTCCTTTACTTTAAAACTCTGGGCATATGTGTGAATTTCTACGTCATTTTATTTTTTGTATATGAACTTTGACAGACTGGTGTAGAAATTCACAGAAATGCACGGAGTTTCAAAGTAAAAGGAACTATAGGCTATTATATCGCCCTGTAAATAAATTTTGACAACCGAAAGTTTCGCCGTGGTTTCGAAAGTTTTGGGTTGGTTTGGGGGAGCCTTAAATCTTTTAAAGCAAAGAACAAATATCAATTTGTTTTTGTTTTAACGAAGTGAATTAATAATCCATTCCAATTGAAAAAATTCTATTTTAGTATTTTCAGTAACCAACAACGTATCTTCTTAAAACTGTCAAAAATAAATTCGCAAGCCATATCCATATAAAATAATATCACAAACCATTCCACAAACCCGCAAATAAAAAAAAAAATTTTGGTACACAATTCTTTTAAAACTTTTTGAAACATTCTCCATAAAAAAATTGATCAAGATCAGTTGAACCGTTTTTGAGAAAATCGAAATATAAAAAAATGGTGCTTTGGAAGGTACCTACCATTTACATATAACTATTTTTGGACAAAAATTTGCTGGAGGATTTGCAACACGTACAAATTTATACGCCAGCAATAGGCAGGGGGGAATTGGATGTAAAAAACGACGTTTAAAAAATGTACATGTAAAATGCAACAACAACTAATTCACTGTGGGCATAGCTAATCCCAGGGAATTCTCGGGGATTAACTTTAGCGCACAGAAAAACTGTATTATATCGGAGTGAATTAAATACTTTGTTATCAATAGTTTGTATGAAAACTCCATTTTTTTTTGTGATGGCATCGCTAATCCACGTTGTCGTTTTTTCAACCAATTACCCCCGGGCTTGCAAAATAACACGGCTAATAATTAATTCCTCGATCAAGCTGGACATATCATTTTACTCATTTGAATTCAATTCCATCGATTGGGAGATGAAAGTCAAGTGAACTAAGCACTTTATTTGCCCATTATTCGATATTCTATATCGAGTCCAAGAAAAGGGCGTGCACACTGTACGTAGGCAAGCCACCACTCAAACCAACCGGCAGGGCAACCCGCCATGTAGGTATTACTTATATTTTACTTCACACTCAATTGAAACCTCAAATAAAGAAGACTGCATCTAAAACTAAAATTTTTGCTTTGCTTGTCATTTACTTTAATTAAATAGAAATAAAAGCCGTGTTTTTTTGCAAGCCCGGGGGCAGTTGGATGAAAAAAACGACGTGGTTGCTAAACAATTAACATGTTAAATGCAACAACTAATCCCAGAGAATTCTCGGGGTTTAACTTAAGAGCACAGAAAAACTGTGTTACCGTAACTGTAACTGTGTTACATACATGTTATCGATAGTTTGAATGAAAACTCCATGTTTTTTACTGTCATGGCGTCGCTAATCTCCGCTGTCGTTTTTTTTCAACCAATTCCCCCCGGGCTTGCAAAAAAACACGCCTTAAGTTCACGCACATACAAAAATAAGTGGCACTTAATTTTCCCATTTTTGCACTTTATGCGCAGTTTTACTGTCTGAGTAATTGACACTTAAGTAGCCAATATGGGACTTAAGTGTTACTTATTCCGATAAGAGTTTACTGATCTATATTTCCATATTTGGCATTTAAGTGACACTTATTCGAGTGTGAAACTGGGCCTTAATCTTTTACACCGATCGAAATTAGTTGCGATAATTTCGGTGTTTTCGTTCAATGTTTTCTATTTTTTTTTAATTTTGCTTAGTTTATATCACCTCAAAAAGCGGTAAAAACTTCTAATAGCGAATGGTATACAAGATTTTTCGTTAACAAGTCGTTAATAAGTTGTGTTGTGCCATGGTTAAAATTTTGTCGTGCAATGCTTACGTTGTTTTTTTCTTTCGTCTGATCACTGGTGTATTACACATCATTTTTAATTGTTTAACTTTGCTATCTGCCTAAAATTCTTTCTTTTTGTGTTTTTGTTTTTTTTATATTAATATAACTTTAAATTTAAAATGAGCTATATAACATTATCTGCGTAATTTCAAAACCAAAATCAAATCGAAATATTCATTCCATGAATCTTGAATTATTTTATTGAATTTATTTACATATTATGTAGTTCAGGAATTTACTTTATAAAATCTTCTTTCTCATTTAAGACAAAAAACACTTCGTTCACGCAAAACCTTTTTCTTGTGTCATCAAATCACTTTTAAGTATTTAAATAACTTCGAAACCCAAAAACTATTTTAAAATTCTAAGAAAGCTCCTCAATTTTCTCGGATAGTGGATATTGAATTTTATTCACGTTTTCCAGAGAGAGAAAACGCAATTTACCAACTACGATAAGTATTTCCGCTCGTCTGGCATCGAATTCAATCGATTTGCATTGCATCACACCACAACCCAAACACAATATACTACCTATAGCTATAGTGATGGTTAAATCACTTGCATCGAATATGAATACTATCCTGAGACTCGGGTGCCACAGTCGTCGTCGTCACGGCTGCATTTTCGGGGAAGAAAGTCACAAGCTGGTGATTGACCCTTTGGTCTCTCCTGATGTTGATTGTTGTTGTATCTCAGATTTCTTTTATTGCACTTGTCATCTGCAACAAAAGCCTCTGGTGTCCCATACCATATACAGTATACATTATATAGTATATTTGCATAACTAACTGTTGAATATGGTTTTAACATTATACCTCAATGGAAAATATTCGATTCGATTCACTTGGTGTCTTTAATTGAAAACGTAGGCAAGCGCCAAGCAAAATGATGAATGGTGAAAACAGGATTCACGAAAGATCCTTGCAGATGCCTGAAGTTTGCAAAATGATGTGAATAAAGGATGATGGTTAAATGGACGGTTAAACAAAAAATCCCGGAATTTTAATCAGAGTAAAGGTTTTTATATTTCAGAATAAAACAAAGAATTCTTTTGTGCAGGTCTGTTTCACTTGAAGAGCTATTGTTAATATTTATAGGACAATAATTTATTATTGATGCATCAATAAATGAAACAGAATATTGTTTTTTAATCAGTACATAATATAGAATTTATATATGGGATAGTATTGTAATTTTAGTAATTTGCTTAATGGCAATGCTATAGGCGTATTTTTGCAAATATAAAAATATTTGTATGAACAAAAAAAAATATCCCATCACTATCACAAAATATCATCACTCATTACTATACTCCTTCAGCTTTAGCCTAAGGCGTGTTTTTTTGCAAGCCTGGGGGGAATTGGTTGAAAAAACGACAGCGCGGATTAACGACGCCATGACAGTAAAAAACATGGAGTTTTCATACAAACTATCGATAACATGTATGTAATTCATGCCAGTAAAACAGTTTTTCTGTGCGCTTAAGTAACATGTTAATTGTTTAGCACCGACGTCGTTTTTTTCATCCAATTCTCCCCGGGCTTGCAAAAAAACACGGCTCTAGTTCCTTTCCTTTACTTCTACTCCAAAGTCTGTCAAAGTTCATATAAAAAAAATAAAATGACGTAGAAATTCACACAAATGCACAGAGTTATAAAGTAAAGGAACACACCTTTTGTTGCAAGCATTCAAAAAAATAAATAATTTGCTAATTTTTTCCTTCGATGTCTCAGATATTTTGACGTTTCCATACAAACTATCGATAGCAAAATAATAATTTGAGCCGGTAATACAATTTTTATCGGGATAATTTCAATATGAGTTTTCTTTTTATTTTAATTTGTCTAGGCTGAAAAGTTTTTGATTTGAATGCTTGCCACAAAGCTGAAATCTTTAGGGATGGTATTTTATAACAGTGATGGGCTTGTCGTTGTCGTTTTCTTCGTTCAACTCCATATGGACTTGCAACCCCCCCTTTTATATGGACAAAGTAAAAAATGGAGTTTCCTTACAAATTATCGATAACAAGTATGCTATTCACGTCGGTACCACAGTTTTTCTCCACGCTTAATTTAGGCACCGAAAATTCTTTGGGTTTAGCTTTCATGGAAACTAATCATTGAAAAATTTGATTTCTTATTTTGAGACACTTTGAAAGCAAAAACAGTGAATATTTTGATGCCAATAAAAAGCTGATGACTCAATTATTCAATCAATTTTCAATGATGAGTTTCATTGAAAGCTACTGGCCCCTAAGCCCTCAGTGGATTTTACTCTACTTATAATTATCGATCAAACAGAAAAAAATCATACAAGCCCCCATTAACAATCAATTCATAAAAATTATTAATTATTTGTAGTTTTTGCTTTTCACATAAATTTTGGGTATTATTTTTTTTTTTTTGCCATTTTTCATGAGAACCAAATTTTAATTCACACAATTACCCCTTGATCTAGTTCTCCTATACCGGGCAAAACTATTAACTATACTATTAACGAACTTTCCAAATTTTCTTAACAAAAATCACCACAATTTCAAATCCTTCCAATTTTCTAAAGTGCTTAACTCAACCAATCGCTTATCTCTCATTGCACCTTCACCTACATAATATGAAGTCAAAACTATACTCGTAGGAGAAAAGCAAAATTATTGACTAACTTATAACCCTGGCGTGACTAATGGAAGCACATAACAGCAGGAGACCACTTAGATACCACTTAAATTGGACTTTCCAAAACGACTGCATTAATTAGCCACGGAGTGGCAAAAGACTTCAAAGTGCAGTGAGTAGCTATAGATGTACCTCCTACTCGTATAGTAGGAGCAGCATCACAGAAATGGAAATAGTTACCACAATTCAGTAAAATAAAAAAAGTTTTATTCGCTCTTTTGGGTTCTCTCACATTTCACATAAGAAACTTTTTCTGTTTTTTTTTTTTTTTTCTTTAAACGACGTGAATTTAAGAAGAAACCTCAAGACTAGCGATAATGGTTTTCGAAAATAGTTCAAGCATATTGTTCTCGTTTTCATCCTTTAATCTTAATGTTGTGATTTTCGTCTTGCGTCTTGCATCACGTGTCGTCGTGCATTGTCGTTGTATATCGATCCAGCCCATGAGCTATTTAAGTTGATGTTCTATAGTTGCACCTTGCCACCTGTCACCCTGACATATGATGTTGTATATTGTTGTCATTGCCCCTGCAGTGAATCAGCTTTTGGTTCAATGATTTTAGGCCCCAAGTATCTGCCTACCTATACGCTGTCAATTCGATGACGGATACAAATTATTGTATTCGAGATAAGGCTTATGGTATAGAGGGCAGCATTTTCATTGTGTTCATAGAATTATCTTCAATTAGCGCTGCAAGTGCTCACAAATTTCGGGTGGCAAATGCCCACGTACAGGTGCAATAATAATGTTAACATTATCAACATCATCAGTATCCACAACACGCAGCATCTGCATCTTCATTAACGTGTCACCATGAACATCATCCTCATACGATATACGTATATACCTACAAGCTACATTCATACATACATATACCTATGAACTATACTGACTCTTCTTAGAATATTGTTCAACATCTTAACCCACATACGCCCGAGTGTACAGAACTAAAATTATGTGAATATATGTGTATGTGTCTATATGTGCATGATGGTGTTAACGATTGTTATTATTATTTCTAGATGTGCATCTGACGGCCCAGATAGATGCATTCTCAAAGTTTCGGCAGTTTATATTATCATAAATGTGACCTTTGGCTTCTGTTGGCAGGATATTAATGACATCTGCTTACATTGCATGGAATTCTTGTCTTGCAGGAATAATTACAGTCGGACATTGCATGTTCGATGTGTGGTTTGGGAAAATGCTATATAAAATACCCCCGTAAAGAATGCATACCTACATATAAAATTATGTTGCGTGTGTGGTGAAATAAAAAGAAATGTTACTTGAATGCGAGAAAGTGTTTTTTTATTTTGCAATATTATTTACATACATACATATGTATGTATGTAAGTAATGTATTTACTAGAGAAATATAGAGCGTAATAATGAATTCTCGAGATTTGCAACAAAGGTGGGATTTTTTAAGGTTGTTTTACGACTAATGGTACACATTTTTAGTGGATGTACCTAATTCTTAAATTAAATGTTCTTTAGTTTACAAAAAATACAATAAAAGACACTTAAATTATATAATTAAATAATATACGTGACTGTTGTATACATGCTGCATAAGTCCAAAAGATTGCGTTTCGCCTAGGTACGACAGTTAGGCTCATCAGTTAGATGCTGTCGTACCCTTCTAAGACGCAAATTATGGTCGATGTTTACCAACTCTTATAAAAATCACAGCATGGATATACTGTGAATTTTATATTTCAAAATGACATTTACATAGATACAAAAACGGCTTTCCTACGGCTTTATTCCAGTTTTAGCTTACTCCACCTCTAATCCTCCTTTAGTTTTTTTATAGATAAGTTTTTTTAGGATTAGAGGCGTGGGAGTAAATTTACTCCGTCGCTAAAACGAGTTAATAAATAAGGTTGAATATGTTTATTATGTTGTATTTGTAATTTCATCGCAGCAAAATGCTAAAAAAATACAAATCATGGATTCGCTTTCTCACTTCTTTAGTGTGAAAAATTTCTGAGATCTCACTTTTCTGAAAGCCAAATCTAAAACCGTGGTGCCAGTTATATATAGCTTCCAATGAAAACGGTCATTGTTAATTGTATATTTTGAGAAGTTTTGAATGCCAAAATATAAAAATTATGTCTCAATTATTATTTCTTTCAGTATTCTTTCAATATTGTCAGATCTGTCAGTGAAAAAACTGTTCCAAATGTCTTACAATCGTCTGAAGACACAATTTTGTCTGACAATATTGTCAGACACGTCATTGTCAGACGACAATCTGACAAAAAATTGTTAGGTATCTTACAATCGTCTGAGCACACAATTTGTATCATTGTCAGTCGATTAGGACATTGTCAGACTCATTGGTCATTGTCAAATGTTTTAATTGAAAACATCTTACAATTGCTGACAATTTCTTCATTGTTCGGAATGTCAACGAGTTGGTTAAAGAGAGATAAAAAAATAGCTGACAATCAAATTGGGAAGAAATCTACCAACCGTGTGAACGGACAATTTTTCATTGTAAGAAATATGTCAATTGTCAGCTAATTGTTAGCTATTGTCAGACCATTGACAGTTCTGACAATATTGTAAGATCTGACAATCGTCTGTACTTACCTTAAGGCAGTTCAATCATTGAAATAATAAAAGTTATTTCATGCGAAATCTTTGGCCAAAATGAAAATTTTGTTATTGAGTCATAAACTTCATTTTCACATATAAGTAAATACTGAATTTTGTTTTCTATAAATTCAAAATTAACAATTAAAATTTTCAATTATCGTTTTCAATGAAAGCTAAATAATGGTCTCTAAGACAGTTTTAATGGAACAACAGGAGACAAAATGTAAATCATAAAGATTATTTAAGTTTTTAGTCATTTTCAGTTTTTCCATTGTAGTAGTTAATCTATGAGTGAAATCTGTAAAATTTTATAACTTCAAATGTGAAAATGCATATTATTTCAAATGGAAAACCCTTTATTATCTTAAAAGCATTATATTAAGGGTATTCATGCAACGTCGGAAAAGCATCGTAAACGTCTTAAAGTTTACGACGCGACGTCGTAAATGAACTGTCAAAATCTGTATGGGAAATATTTTCAAACAAATCTTAAACTTTAAGACACAAATTTGTGTGTTAAACGAAGATGGTAAACATCGTAAACATGGTAAACCCTTGTAACTTAAAAGAAAAAATAGAGGAACGGGCATTTCGAGGAAAAATGAGTTTTTTTTTTCAAAAAGTGTGATTTACACAAACACAAATTCATTCACACATGCACTTATGTGTTGATCACAACAATAAACATACTTCATCATTTTTGCCAAATAACTCAAGAATTAATAAATCATTGAAAGCAATTTGTTCATACAATTGTATAAATATACTTTTTGACTTACTTTGGGCATTTTTAAATTGCGGATGACAAATTTTACGAATGTTAAAATTAAATTAAATATTTTAAGCTGTTTGACGTTTAACGAACAGCTGATTTGTTTACCATATCGTTTACCACATTTACGCAAAATGTTTTTTGGTGCGTTCATGAAACGTGTGTCGGAAACTTTACGATTTTACGACATCGTTAAGTTTAAGACGTTGCATGAATACCCTTATTATATTATTTATTGATGTTTTAAGTCCTACTTAAGACTTATCAGAACGAGATGAAAAAAGATCTAACAGATTTCCTTGCATTCATCGGTGCAGTGCAATAAGACCCACGGAAATAAAGCCCACGGGTCTTATTTCCCAAAATAAAGGGAAATAACAGCTTTTTGAAATAGAAACAAAAGCCGTGGTTTTTAATTCTTTTTTCTTTGGGTTTCAATTCAAAGAATAAGTACAAGTATAGTTACTTGTTACTAATTGTCCAAGAAAACTGTTGACATAGGCGCCTGCCTGACGACTGAACAATGATCATACCCTAAGAGGAACACCGGAGTTGCATGAGCGGTACAAAGCCCCCCAAGAAGGGATTTAAAATAATTGGTTCAAAGGTTTAAAATGATATAATATCATTTTCGTATATATTTTTAAACCTGAAATATCAAGAAGCGTATGATATTTTTTTTTAAATTTCTTTTTCTAAACAGAATTAACTCCTTTGAACTCTTCGCGGTATTGTAATAATTTTCAACTTTATTTTAAATTTATTGCAATTTTTAGATATAACTTTTTTGTGGGCTATAGGTCAATAAATTAAAGATGTTATTTGATAAGCAACGTTTCGAGCATGTTTATGCTCTTCATCAGGCCTTTATTTGCAAAAATTATAAAAGTAATACATACATACATTAATATAAAAAAAAAAATATTATATATGACGTCAAGTAACTTACAAGCAACATTCAAAGAATTTACGTTAAGTAAATAAACCACTCATTATAGTAGGTACACAACAATCTCATGAAATAAAATCTATTACAAATAAACAAATTAATTAATGAGTTTAAGATTTGAATTTGAATTTAAATTTACTGGTGGACAGGAAAAAAGTCCATTTATCAACACAAATCACCTATACTTAAACCTACTGTATGTTGTTGGTCGCTTAATCAGTTGGCTGTATGCACTGCTAAGCTTTTCGCAGTCCGATCTCCGGTTGACAGCATTGTTGTTGTTAATTATATGGAGCATCTCCAGCAACATTCTCTTTGAATAATGTTGCTCTGTTTGCAAAATCTCCACATTATCCAAATCTGGTTTATGTTTCTCTTGCAAACAGTGGAGAGCTAATGCAGTTTTTTGTGCAGCCCCGCTATTCAAATCTGATCTATGACCAGAAAGACGATTTTTTAGTTTTTGCTTGGAGGTACCTATATAGACCGATGAACATGTCATCTCTTTCCCGCCCAAGCAATTGATCTTATAAACAATGTTGGCTTTCTCCATCCTATCCACTTTCCCTTTGATGTTAGTGAAAAGTTTGTCTTTCAGGGGATTTGCAGACTTGAAAGCTATTTTTGTCTTCGTCTTGTCTCTAATAGGTGCGGTGACGATACGGTTGGAGAGGTGGGGAATGAAAAGTGCGCTCTTGTACAAAGTAACTTGTTGGGCATCAAGTTTATTGTCTTTTTCCGTTTGTTGGTAGTTTTTGATGAGCTTGTTGACAATGCTGGGGGGGAAGGAATTGAAGAACAGGGTGTTACGTATAATGTTAATATTCTTCTGGTGGAAGGAAACATCGCTTGTGTCGAGAGCACGGTTGACAAAGTTTTGTGCCGTGTTGATGATTATTGGTTTTGGTTGTTTGGAGTGAAAATTAATAAGGCGACCTGATGCAGTAGGTTTTTTATACCAATCGAAAATCAGTCTATCATTTCGCCTCACAACTTTCACATCCAAATATGGAAGTTCGCCATTTGATTCCATTTCGACCGTGAATTTAATTTTATTGTTGAAAGAATTCAATGCCTTAAGTGTTTTTTGTACTTCTTGGGATTTGATCACAACAAACAGGTCATCTACGTATTTAGTAATGATCTTAGGTTTATACTCCAATTTACCCAATATATCTTCTAGCAAAGTTTCCATTACCAAATCTGCTAGAATTGGGGAAGCTGGACTGCCCATAGGTATACCTTGTTTTTGTTGGTAAATGGTACCGGCACACTCTAAATAATTGTTATCAATGACGCAAAATCTCAATATTTCCATAAACTTCGCTTTTTTAATATTGGTGTATTCTTTAATTCTATCCCAATTCGTCTTTATAATATCCAAAACCAACACGATTGGATGCTAGTAAACAAGGAAACCACATCAAATGAAACCAATATTTCTCCATTTTCCAGTCTGAGAGGTGTAACTTTTTCTATGAAGTCTTTCGATTATTAGCTCTCCACTGTTTGCAAGAGAAACATAAACCAGATTTGGATAATGTGGAGATTTTGCAAACAGAGCAACATTATTCAAAGAGAATGTTGCTGGAGATGCTCCATATAATTAAAAACAACAATGCTGTCAACCGGAGATCGGACTGCGAAAAGCTTAGCAGTGCATACAGCCAACTGATTAAGCGACCAACAACATACAGTAGGTTTAAGTATAGGTGATTTGTGTTGATAAATGGACTTTTTTCCTGTCCACCAGTAAATTTAAATTCAAATTCAAATCTTAAACTCATTAATTAATTTGTTTATTTGTAATAGATTTTATTTCATGAGATTGTTGTGTACCTACTATAATGAGTGGTTTATTTACTTAACGTAAATTCTTTGAATGTTGCTTGTAAGTTACTTGACGTCATATATAATATTTTTTTTTTTATATTAATGTATGTATGTATTACTTTTATAATTTTTGCAAATAAAGGCCTGATGAAGAGCATAAACATGCTCGAAACGTTGCTTATCAAATAACATCTTTAATTTATTGACCTATAGCCCACAAAAAAGTTATATCTATCTTTATCGATAAAAAAGTCACAAATATTATATAATTTATTGCAATTTTTATTCAGTGGCATAAGAGACTTAAATATACAAGTAAAAACGGTACTTTTTTGAAACAACTAAATGGGCAACTCTCTCAAGCGGACATAAGTCTGTACATCATAGCTGTCCGCTCAAGAGAGATTGCACTGAATTGTGGACAATTAGAGAGAAAATAATTTAAATTCTTCATCTATTGAAAAATCGTAAATTATTTAAATCACGTATTTGAACAAATCTTTCTGTAAATCTAAGAAAACTAAAGAATGGTTTTCTGTAATTGCAATTTCAAAAGATTTACGAGTAAATAAAAACTGATTAAAAAGTCAATCTAGCAAAATTCAAGACTATTATTATACGACTCCACAAAAAAAGTTTTTTTTTTATTTATTTTTATTTTAATAGATCCTTAGATTATAATGCAATTCCAAGAATAAAAGTTACTTTTTAATGCATCGTTGGCTTGTTTGCCAATAAAACACAACAATTTGGGCTAAAGTTTCGATTTGGACTGCATTTACAATTTTAACAAACCACAAAGTCATTTCAAAAAGTTATTACATTCAACTAAATGCATATATCTCTTATTTGAGCTGAACGAAGATCCTGCATATATTAAGCTATTAGTTTCCATTTGGAGTCCATAAGAAGGAAATCTATGTAGGTATGATATATATGTATGTGTAGAGTAAAATGTATGTGATGCTTGTAATGTATAAACTGTATGGTAACAAAGTATACCATAGGAGCAAGGATTTACGAATGTTTTTCAAACAGTGATCATAGTATCAATACGGTGATACCCATAGTTAGTAGCCCTCATAGGACTTTCAATACTCTATATCCGGGTTTGTTTGTGTAAACTCTTTGTTTTTTTTTTTAGTTGTTGTTACACTGGTGCTTCTTCTTCGGCAAAACTTTATATGCAAATCCTTTTTGTTTGGCATTGTGTGTAATGTGTGTGTGTGTGTATTTTTGTTGGAAATGTATTCCAATTGATATCCTACGACAGGATAATAAAATCCCCACTAAATCTATATAAAATGCAAATCACGAATTGCATTCAAATGCATTCGGGCAGTATGGCTCGGCATATAGTACTTGCAATAATGGCATAGTCCTTTGCTGACGTACGTCGCATTCATATATAACTATGTTTGTTATATATATAGGGAAGGTATTATAGGACATGCCATTGTAGTCCCTCAACATGTTTTCTATACACTTTGCAGGAAGCTCGTTTTCAAAATTCACAACTTAATTCCGTTTTCCAAACTCTGTCGTCCAGTTCTGATTCAGAGTAAAGGCAATGAAGAAAGAAAGAGTGAGAGAGAGAGAAAGAGGAAGATAGAAAAATAGTGCGTTGGAACTCTTCTCAGCTAAATAAATACAATAAATCCTTCGGGATGCTGAAATGGATGAATAAAAAAAAAATTCTCAACCTGACCAATTGCGATACAAGCAAAAATGTTTGTTATTTAGAGCAGTCTTTATTATTCCAATAAAAACACTCAAAGTCACCTAATTGAAGCTGCATATTATTCTTAAAATTATAATATCTTTTTGATGATAGCTTTCCTTACAAATTAGGTAGGTACTTACTATAGTTTTATAATTCTGAAGATATAAAAAAATAGCATTGTACAAATTTTTAATCTTCACACCTCGAATTGATTTACTTTTGCGCAAATTTTTAATCCTGTTTTTGTTATTTGAAATATTTGAAAATTAGAAAGACCTTCGATTCGAAAAAATTCCGACAAAGCTGAATTCTGACGGAGAACTTTATTTAGTTTGTAAAGCATTCCCTTAAAATACCTTTTGTTTTGATTTCATGAATTTTAAGGCGAAATTTTTTTTTTAATGTTCGAAAACTATCAACTGTTTGGAAAGTAAAAAATTAAGGTGAAAATAGTGGCTTATAAAATTCTCCAAAAAAAGCATTGTGAATTTTTTTTGGAATAAATATTGAGGAGTTAGATCAAAACATATAAAACTGATATGGAAACGTTTGTGCAAGTTTTTCTCGAAAGCGGTTGCTTTTAAAAATATATGCCATCTCTAAAAACTTTAGTCCATATTCCAAATTAAGGGTACAAATAAATGTATGCCTATTCAATTGATGCCGAGTGTATGAATTTTTATAAATAGATTTATTACAGTTATTTATTCAGCAAAGTTCAATTTCAAGTTTCAAATAATACAAAAAAAAAAAAAACATTCCATTGAGTTTATATTTTCTGTTACGAATACATATTTATTTTATTTTTATTTTGATTTGTTATATATTTTCTTGTTTCGCAGGATGTTGAAGGTGGCCATTGGCAACTTGTGTTACATTAAACGGATGTTGTAGTCTCTGGCTCTCTCCCTTTTGATATTATTTACAGGGCGAACTGCAGCACAGCAGGACTCTTTTGTTTTTCTGCATGGCTTGTTCAATAAATACGTGCATTTTGCTATTCATGAAAATGAATATAGTACTATATTCATTCGAACAATAATGTTTGCATTTGGTTGAAAAATGTAAATATTGTGTCGAAGAGAGAAGTCAGCAATTGTAAAATAATGCTATTTATTCAGTTATGATATAGGTATATGTATATTGTTGTTTGTTTGTATTGCAATAGTAGGTATAGGTATATTTGAAAGAAATTATATTTTTAAAAAGGTTTGTATACATTTTTTTACAATTGCGTGTACTTACTTAGGAAACAAAAAATAAGTACCTAAGTAAAATTCACTCAAAAAAAGTTGTTCAAAAAGTTCATCAGGTCCTAAAACTTTTCAAAGCTATTCAAACAATATGACTAGTGGAAACACTGCACGAGAAAATGCTACGGAATGTCGATAGCATCGAAATACGAGTAGCATACTTTAACAAATATTGCGATTTTCCCAAAAGAATTAACTCCCACCAAATTTGTGAGTGGCCCTTAGCTCATAAATTTTGTTAGTTCATTTGGGGCTTAGTTTATTGTGAACTAAATCCCCAACGAGAAAAAATTGGTAGTATAATTTAGTATTTATTTTTTCAGCAAAGCAACAAATTGGGTAAAAGTGGGAGTTACATAATTTGTTTAAAAAAAAAAAATGAATTTTAAAATTTTTTAGTTATTATTTTAGATACGAACCATATCAAACCATATGAACAAAAAAACCTTGACAGGTGTTTCACAAAACACTATAATTCCATATATGGACACTCAAAAGACTGAATAAAGTCCCTAAATCTATAAAAGGTTGATAATAAAATCAAATAGACAAAAAATATAAAGAAAAGTCATAGTACAGTAAAACCCGCTTAAGAGAAAGGGAAAAATATCACAGCATTTCTTTTAATTATGCGAGTTTTTCAATTAAATGAACCCTACCTAAGTAAAAAAAAAAATATCACTTAAAGAGTCCAAAAAGCAATTATTTGTTTACAAAACGAAAATAAACGCCTTTTCTTGGTGAAAATTTGGTGGAGGTGAAAAATACAAAGTAGTATTCAGCAAAGTTTTTGTTCTATATTCGCTTCATTATTTTTTGTCACTTAAGAGAGTTTTTTTCAACGAAAAATATAAAATTTTACTGAAAATATGTTGCAGGTATCCGTGTTTTTCACTTTATCCAATTTCGTTTGAGCCTTATAGTGTTTTATAAGTAATTGGTCGACAAATACTTGGGGATGAAAAACGTTTTTCAGATAAGCAGGTTTTTCCCTCAAGCAGAGGGGCCTCTTAAACGGGCTTTACTGTATAAGAAACTGTTCTAATTTTACTTTATGCTCGGTGCGCCATTTTTCATTTTGAGACTAAGTTCATTTAAACTGTGGTCTAAGTACTTTAAAGAAATTATAGTAACTTCATAATATGAAGTAAGTCCCAATTTTCGGTGGGAGAAGGGGCGGAATTGGAGCCAAAGGGCCTCCCAGGACTTTAACAAAAAGGGCCACAAAATAGTAAAATGAGGAAAAGGAGTAAAAAAGAATAAACTCCGAAAATGAAAAACCAAAAATAGTCTGCTTCGAAATTTGTAATGTTCTCAAGTTTATAAAAAATGTAACTAGATTTTTGAAAACATAAGGTAGGTCCTGTTTTCTGTTATAGTGCAAATTTTGTAACTGATTTTTTCTACTTCTACCAAGACTTCTAAAATACTATCATACTTTTCTGTTTCTGCGTTCCTGAAATTTTGTTTTAAAGCTTTCCTTTAAATGAACTGAAAGTACTTTAAAAACTTATAGAATATAATATTTACTGAGAGTAATTTGAGGGCCTCCTTAGGTTACCAATGGGGCCAGAGTAACTCAATAATAATAAATGTGGGGCCCCATCAGCTTAACTATAGTTTTCGTCAAATTAATCTTAGGATCCAACAGTTTTGTAATTATTGTGGGGGCCCCTAACATGACATATGGGGGCTTCCTGAGATTCCTTTGGGGCCACAAAAGCTGTATATTTACTGTAAGGCCCTTAAAAATCCAATTTTATAAGAAAGTTTTCTTTTAAACGAACAGAAAGTACTGCAGAGATTTTCATACATTTTTATTCTCCCATGGGCGCACCGGGCAAAATCCCGGTGGCCCAGTCCGGGACCTATTTCACCAAATACTTTTCACTTTGCATCTTTGCACTTTTACATTGCAAATTTTGTTTCACCAAACGCAAATTTACAAAGAGGAAATTATTGAATTTTTGGTCCTTGCAAATTACATTTCACCAAACACAAATTTGCAAAGTTCTTTCTGCAAAGTGAAAAGTTTTGTTAATTTGTAAAGTATTTGTTCTTTTTGTTTCACTAAACAAATAAACTTTGCAAATTATATTAAGAATTTTGAAAAGTTTTTCAGTAATATGCAAAGCGAAATTTTCATTTGCAAATAAGAGTTTGTTTTGAAAAGTTGTCGGATAATAATGATAATAAAAAAAAATGAACCATTTCGAAAATGAAGAAGAAAATAATAGTTAACAAGACAATTTCTATTCCGCTATTTTCTGTTTTTGACGAGTTTTCCAAAGAACATGAATTTTAGGGCCAACGCGTTGACCGTATATCTCAACGTTGACACAACAAAATTTTTTTAGGTCAACCTAGCCTTCATCTCAATTTCAAAAATGTCTGTTTTTTAATCCATCTACATCGTAGCCATCCTTCGATGGAATTTGACAGTTGATGACTTGATAGATAGGTGAAAATATACGTTTTGAGACATAGAGAATACTTCGTTTCAATCCAAATGTAAACGGATTACCCTAAAAAGCATTTTTCAGGAGCAGAAAAAATTATTAATTAATAAATTTTTCGTATTTTTCGATGGGTTACTTCGTCATCATAGTTATTCTTCGATGGAATTTGACAGTTGATGGCTTGACAGATAGGCAAAAACTATATCTTGACGTATATGGAATATTTCGATCCAAATGTCACCAAAACCCTAGAAAAGTCTTTTTCCGCAGCATTAAAATATGTAATTTTAAAATTTCGATTTTTTAAGGTTTTTAATCTGTTTATAAACATCGTATAAGCTTCTGTCAGCGGAATTCGAGAAATCATAGATTGACCAATTTAATATTTTTATGTCTTGTCTCGTTGAAGCGAAAAATGGTTGTTTTGTGCTCGAATGTGGTCAAGTCGTGTGATCGTGATAGTTTAACATATCCACCCATTGACGACAAAGGATTAAAAACGCGTTGACACAGATAACACGTCAACGAATTATAGACCTGTATTTTTTTCGTCCTGCTGTAACCATTTTTGTTTGCATTTATAAAAGCTCCATATTGTCATCACGAATTGCAATTACATAAGTAATTAAAACGCAAATGTTAGTATCTTAACATTAATTTAAATAAGTTTTCTACCATTTTGTCTAGTTTTTGTCAAGAATTTAGGCTTATTAAATATTTTAAATCCCATTTGTTCTTTTATTCTTCGATCCTTAGTCGCTTTCATGTGAATATTCCTTTAATTCGATCTTAATTACTACAATCTATGTTTTACTTTTTGAAATTTGGCAAAATACGTATTCAAATGCAAAATTTCTTTTCACTTTTCAAAAATAGTCTGAAAAATTGAAAACTTTTACTTTGCAGGAAATAATTTTTTTTGCAAAGTTGCAAAGTGTTTGGTGAAATAGGCCCCTGGTCTTAGTATTAAATTATTAATACTTTTTTTTTATAAAATTATATTTTTATTTATTGTGACAAAAACAAGTAAAAAATTAATAAATAATTTAGGAACATTTTTCTTTTAGTTTTAGCCAATAAAGAATTTTTTGTCTATAAAATTTTCGGCGATACTTTCTTATGTCATCCATATTTTCCTAAAAAACTAGGAATATGGCACATCGAGTCAGATTTAATCTTTTTAAATTTTTTGTTTTTGGAGTTTCATTATAGATTTTTGATAGTGTTTTCCAGAATCAACATTCTGTTAGTAAACGAGGGGATGCGTTTTTAGTATTTGGTAAGAGAAAAGGCAATGATTTATATGAACAATGAACATATATAGTGTTATTTGTTTCAATTCCTTTTAGGATTAGGTAAGCTGAAGCTGGTTAAGCTGAAGACTCATGGGAGGGATTGATCGCCTAATATTCGCCTCTGCTGCTAGGTCATGCATATATATATTTTCTACAAATGCACTCGATTATAAGTAGGTACCTACATCATATACATATTTTTGTGTCCTAACTAGAACAGTATTGAATTATATATGTATACATAATAGTATAACTAACTTGATGGAATATATGTACATACGTATGGGTTTTCTTTGAAATGTTTAACACCAATTGCCAATTTATCCACATGCGGATTGATATATTTTCCAATATTTCCAGCAATTTGTTTAAACTTTTGGAAAGTATTGTAGACTTTATAGTGTCCACTCATAGGTTCTTGTAGTATTTGAAACGGAAAACAATTAATTTTTGTATTAAAGAAAACATTTAAAGAATAGGGGCTAGGTATTTGATAAGTCTATAGTCAAGCTGAAAAAAATAACATTTCATGCTATACCTACCTACTTAATAAGAAAAAGTTCATTTTAAATGATAAGCTGCAAAAGTTTACGTTAAAAAAAAAACTGTTTTTCATTAAATGATTAGCTGAATAGCAGTTCCTATGCTGCTACACATTAATATCTGCATGCACCGTTTATAAAGACAAAATATTATAATTTCAACGACCTTTACAAAAAGCACTCATAAGTCAAGAGCACTTGAACGCCCTTCATATAAAAACTCATTTTCAAATTGGTCTTGTATCAATTTCCTATTCAATTCATGTCAAATTCCTATTCATCATTTCTCTAAACTCTTTTTTTTTTTTTGTTTTTTTTTGCTAAAAGGAAATGTCATTGTTTCCCTAGAAATTGACAATTTGCAAATGTAACTAGTTTACTTTCGTTCATCGGCAAACCATGCCCCCGTGCTACATACCTACATATATACATACATACATACATACATAATGCAAATTTGAAAACACTGAATTTCAATTCAAAGTGAAAAATTGTGTCATTGAGTGTGCGAAAATTTACAAATCAAGTTCCAATGTTTAAATCCTTCGCCATTTATACCCCCACATAAACCTATAGATCCAGACAGCATGGAAAACGATTGATGATATAGCAGGTATCCTATACATTTATACATCAGCCATTGACATTTCATGTACCCATTTTGAGAAAATTCGATTTCTCATCTCTTGCACACGGTTCACCCCTTTGTTGAAGGCATTCCCTGATGTAGTCCCCATCAGAGCTAGCTTCAAGTTGCCTCAAACCGCCCATAACAGAACACCAAACTCGTATATATATAGTCCCTCCTGAACATCGGCAATGGCAAAATAGCGCATTACAAGTGATTACACGGATTTGGAGAAATCATCACATCAACTGGGTCAATCACGTCATCTCTATACAATGCTATAACGGTGTTGGGGTTTAGTTCAGGGTGTTCGATTTTTTACATCATCGATATACAAAACAAAAATAAGAAGAAGAAGGGGTGGGAGTGAGTGCAGTGAGAGGCAGAAACAAAATTCCTTTATTTTTATTTTACATTCAAGCTTTAGAGCCATTTTGAGGGTTGTTAAGAGTTGCAAATATTTGTATCCGTAAGTGTGTTGTAAGAGGGTTAAAATTTTACGTGACTAGAATTCAACGCGAAACCCACGACTATAAATGGAAACAATCCGCCAAATACATACATATACGCCCGAAACGTTAACATTGATGATCATAACAACTCTTAGGGTATATGCCCGCACATCATATTTGTACTCGCATATCCATTGATTTTTCATTATGGAAAACCAGAACCACCCACCTACTTTGGTGACCTCTGATGCGGGATAATGGCATTGAAGTTTTATTGGGGTATATTGTGTTTTGGTATACCTATTTTAGTATATGGGTTTGGGTATGTAGGTAAATATTCATTTTTGCAGATTATTTTTAACATTCATATGAAAATATGTTTGTTTTTAGGATTGCATTAGGATTGTACATTAGGAAAAACAGTGATTTTGCTATATCTAAAGGAGGATCTTTGTATACCAATTGAATAAAATTTGATGTAAGGACTCTTTTAAATTAAAAGAATGTTATTGCATTTAGTTTTTTATAATTTAATTTAGAATGACCGACCAGAACAATAATTTTTTTCAACAATATATGGGTCTCCACGAGGTCCCCACTGGTCTACTCGTTCCTATATTCAGGCTTTTTCCAGGGGAATCTCCCATCCAGTGGCGTTGATAGTTTTACAATGGCGTAGGGGGATGGCTTAGTGTTAAATTCCATATTTTTTTTATAAAGTGGAAAAACAAGTAAAAACATTAGTGTTTATATACAAAAATTAGTGTTTTAGTATGATAAAAATGCGTTAAATTCGCACTAAAACGTTTAAAATTTTGCGCCATATTTTAATGCTGGATTACTTTATTCATCTGTAGAATAAATGAAAAATAGAACCGTCACGGTTTTAACTTATTTATTTGCTTAAGGGGCCTTTTCTTATATTTGAAGAAAATACGAAAAAACGGTGATTCGCTCTACAATTTCTCGAGGGCGTTTGTGTATTTGTGACAATAATTTAGAAAGCATTTGAAAGAACCATTTATTGTCTTTCAATATGTGGAACCAGTTTTTGAATAGTTGGCACACAGCAAAAGATATTTAAAAAAATGAACTGATGTTTGAAATTGCTGAAAATGCTTATCCGTCTACAATTTCATAGATAATCTAGTGCTTTGATTAAAACAAATTCGGTCTTATTTTAAAGGTATTAAAAGTATCTTCCAACGTCTGGGAGCCAAAAATCATAATACAGTAAGATTTCGAAAACATATACAGTTTTTCAACCCGTTTTTTTCTAATATATATTTAAATAATTTTGTTCGTGAACTAATCCTTACCGGAACATTTATATTTTTAAATTCAAATTCAATCAACAAAATTAGTCATTAACTATGTATGTATTTTATATAAAGCTATAATTTTTTAAAACCTCTACCTGAAAAAAATTATCAAGGTTTTAGTTCAGACACAAATCATTTGTTTTAATATTTTCTCCAAGTGACCGCTAGAGTGTGTATGAAAAGGAAAATAAAAAAAAGATCTAGGCAGTGCATTTATAGTTTGTTGGTATCTGATATAATGTACTGAAATCTGGTGTGCGGTATATTTTGATTGCTTGGTATTGGTGTGGTAGGCGTTTTATGTTTATTTGTTTTTTATTTTTTTTTGTTATTTTTTTTTTAGAAATTCTGATAGGTACATAAAATAAAGGATTTTTGTTTGACAATATCATTTGCGTATTATGCAATTTTTCAAGTACTTTTGAATTATACTGAAAATTTGGCTCGATATTTTCAATTCTATCAAAAGTAGTAGGTGTAAATGGAAATTTATATATCTATATATAAATAGCCTTAAATAAATTTTGTGGTACCATTTACTCAAAAAGTATTTGACCAATTTCGATAAATTTTATATGGTTGGAAAGCCACAATTGCGGAGATGTGCAGAATATACTTGAGACACGCATTTACACACTGTGGGTGATTTTTGTTTTTGCAGTGTCGAGCACTGTGCATATTGAAAAAAAAAAAATTAATTAAAAAAGAAAAATGTCGAATTTCGATACTAGTCTACATAAATGTAGAAGAGAATCTGAGTAGGTAGAAACTAGAAGGTATTTATATTTGTTTTATCAAAGCCACAAAGTAACATATGTAATTTGTAGTTTTTTATTGTAGATAAAAAAAATTTGTTTTTCATTTTAAAGGGGAGGATTGGGATCATATGAAGAATGTAGGATACGAAATGGTAACATGGTAAGCTCGTTTTTTTGCTCACAATTAGTTGAATACCTATTAAAAAGTGTAAATGAAATTCATGTAGAAAGTTAAGAAATTTTAAATATAGGATTCCAGCGGTGCCGTGTCATAAGGCCATGTGTCATAAGGCCATGTGTCATAAGGCCATATTGAGAAATATGGCCTTATGACGCTTTCGAAATGTGTCATAGGGCCATACTGAAACATATGGCCTTTTGACACTTTACCAAAGTGTCATAGTGCCATATTTTTAAGGCCATATCTAACTATGGCCTCATAATACTTTCGTTAAATGAAAAAATTTGATTTGTATTTTTTTTTTTAAATCCAGAATCCTTAAATGCAAAAGAAACTTTGCATACACCCAACCTCGCACCTACCCCATATCCTATAGTGTGCCCAAGCAGGGGGGTTGCAGTTCACTGTTCACTGTTTATACGCCGTAACTGAATTACAGTTAAAGTGTTCGACAAAAACATTTGGCCAGGTTTATTTATCAAACAAGGAAAGACGGTTAAAAGTGTCATAAGGCCATATGGTCGTATGTCACTTTATTAAAAAGTCCAAAGGCTATAAGTTGGAATATGGCCTTATGTCACTTTGTGAAAGCGTCATAAGGCCATATTTCTCAATAGTACCTTATGAAGCATGGCCTTATGACACGGCACCGATTCCAGCAAGCCCTAATGCTGATGCATCGGTATGCACTAGAGCTCCCTATTACACGGATATTTAAAAACACGGATACACGTGTTCTTATAATATCCGGATTTGAATCCGTGTATTTCGTGCATCCGTGCGTCCGTGTGTTCGTGTGTCCGTGTATCCGTGTATCCGTGTATCCGAAGATCCGTGTATTTTAAATAATCCAATCATTACTGGAGAGGGAATTATTTAATTTATTTAATTTTTTCTTTAACATTGATTTTTTTTTGGAAAATCACCAAAAATAAAAATCTATAATATCCATTATCCCTCAAAATTTTGAGCTTTGTAAGCCCACCCCTTGAAAAGATAAAAATCAAAAACCATTCCGTGTATTAAGAATCCGTGTAATAAAGATCCGTGCAGTGATGCCAGATCGTGGGCGAATGCCCTTTTTGTGGGCATTTGATAAAAAAAAATAAGCTAAAAGGGCGAAAGGGCGTTTTCTTGCCTCTCAGTTGAAAAAAACTGATATTAGTTTTATATTTGGATCCAGCCATTGAAGTTCATGCTTTAAAGCAATCCAAAGAGTACCAAAATATTTCTATACTTTTGAGCGATGATCAAAAATGTTCACTCAAAAAACTTCCTATTGACAAGATGTGGCATGAAATTTGCCATCTTCTAAATTTCAATGATTTTGTTTCCTAATTTAGAAAAACTTGTTAAAATAGCATTGACTCTACCTCACTCTAATACTGAAGCGGAACGAATTTTTTCGATAATAACAGACGTAAAATGTAAGAAGCGAAATCGATTGGACAAAGAAATGATTAACAGCATTTGTGTTATAATAAAAGTTGTGATTTTTATTTTTGTTATATTTTGTATTTTTTCTTCTATTTTTTTGTGGGCAACATCGTGGGCATTTGTCGACAGTATCGTGGTCAAAAGGGCATTTTCGGTCCAAGTCGTGGGTAAATCAATTGGAAAAGTCTGGCATCACTGGATCCGTGTATGCTTAATATCCGGATACACGGATATTAAGCAAATAAATACACGTATTTCAAGAGAACGGATTTTTATTTGCGTGTAATAATTACACGGAGTCCGTCCGTGTTTTTCAAATACACGGACTGAATCGTAGGCTCTAGTATGCACGTTATGTACACACTCAGAATCAAACAACGCAAGCACTGGAGGGTTGTCTTTCTTTTAAACACTTGAACTCATGGTCAGCTTTAGTTAGATCAGTAAGTGGAGTTACAACTAAAGAATAGCCCTCGACGAATTTGCGAAAGGACCCGTTAGTCCGAAGAAATGGCGCACTTCGTGGATATTGCGTGTTTTTTTAGGGATATCGATATCAACTTTTTGATCCACCAGATATCCAACAAATTCGACTTAGTCCAAACTCTTTTAAAACTTCCAGAAATCTTTGCAGTTTATCTTAGTCTCTCTCCAAGATCTACGATACTGAAGTCCTCAAATGTATTGAAAACCGTCCTACGATTCTTCTGTCTTATTCTGTTGTGTTCGCATTTTCTGCTCGATGTTAAAAAGCGATAAGACACAAAGCTTGTACCTAATCTAAATTTACCTTTTGAAATTCGCGACTCAAAATCAACGAAAGTAAATAAGTCTTGAAGTTTTATGGATTCTTCGATAGTGTCTTTCAAAATCTATACCTGCCTCAGTTAATGAAGGGATGTATTTATGGTTTATGGTTTTTCTATTCCTAGAAAAAAGCGCAATTAAGTTCGTGAATATGTATGATTCTTCTCATCATTTTGACCATTTAAGAGGATATAAATTATTAATTAGGTTCAGTCTCGAGACAAATGCCAAAATTTTGACAGTGTCGGATATCTTCGGCTTAAAGTGTGAATTGTGATAGTACAGGATTTTTGGAGAGGTATATTGTTTAAGAGCGAGTGAAAGTAGGATAATATGGGTATTTTCAAGGATATAAAGATATCTCTCCATACATATGTGGAGATACCTCAACACATCGGAAATTGATTGTAAAATTTTTACAAAAAAAAAGAAAGTAAATAAAAACTGAAATTTGCCACATTTTTCTGTCAAAATCTCATCCAGTTTGCAATCCACAGGCAGAAGACTTAAAAGAAGAAAATTATTAATTAAATAAATAGTTTTAATATACCGCGTTTTTTAGAACTATATAGTATATTAATTTCTTGTTTTTTTTCAAATAATATTGAGGAGTTTTTACCAATGGCAGTAAAGGGGACTTGCAGTTAGAATGCAACTCAAAATTAACAATCTTAATTATAGTAGGTACGATAAGCTTAAAAGTAGCTATTTATTTATAACAGATTTTCTAAAACATACATCCCACTTGGATACAAAAATTGTCACATTCTCTTAAACATTCACAATGAAATACTTGTAAATATTTTATATTTATGTATAATATATATTGTATATGTTATTTTAGCCCAATATAATGTAAGCCACTTTATTCTCCCTTTATTTCTATATTTATGTTCCCCTTTTTTGGTATATATTTTTGAATAGAATAAAACCCTGTTCACACTGCTCATATAAAATATCATTACGCACTCACGGATATGCATATAATATTTGAATTTTGCATTTCATGGTACGTCAACCTTTTCCTATTTGCACTCATCGCGTCATCATACATAATATTCACCTTCCGCATTTTGTCCTCGTTCGCTCTTCTGAACCTCTATGACATGTAGAGAGATATGCATCATGTCAGTTAACATTATACCAAACATGGCGTTTTGTATACATTTTGACATTTCAATACACATTAGGTGGTTGTATTGCTCTGCACGAAATGCATTTTTATACTTGAGATGCAAAGAAATTTATATAAAAGGTTAGTTATGTATTCGTGAAAAAAAATAAAATAAAAATTTAAATAAGACTTAATTTGTTTGAACGCTATTATACCGTAAATACAATAAGTCGGATTAAATAAAAAAGAAGATTTTTGGAGAAAATTTTACCACGAGGAATTAAAATTTGGGAGGGAAGAGATCAATTTTTTCTTAATAAAACGTGCCATATTGAATATGTTCGTGCCACATGGAAATAAAAAAATCGACGATCGTTGCAAACCGGCTACGCTGACGTGAAAATTTTGTCTAATTTTTTTAATTAGAAACTGTAAAAAGTCACCCCTGTACTTAATAATACCAATAGTTTAGCAACTATATGAAAATATTATCAATAGTTGAATTAGCGCTTTTTTTAAGACTTAATACCCAATTTAACTTTATTACTGCATTATAAACCACACTTTTTATATTGTTGTTTTTACGTTTAAATTTTAGCTAAACACTATCGTATGAAAGAACACGGCTAATTCCATTTTACAAAAAAAAAATAAGCAGTAACATACGATCCAGGTGTGGTTTTATTTTAGTATTTTTTGACGTTTGTTTATATTCTGCTTTCACCATGTCAAAACTAACGGAAAGAAACGTGTGAATTTCATTGAATATTTCTCTTTCAAATAATGAAGTTGTCAAAAATGACAAAAATATACATAAATATAAAACTATGTAAATAATCTCGTAAATGCTGTTTTGTAAAAAGAAATGGGGGCGATTGCATTCATGAGGGAAGCACCTATAACAATTCTATGCATATTTTGGTTTTTAAGAATATAGAACACGAAACATCCGCATAATTTTGCTGTGGTTCCAGTACAGGCGAATGTGGTAATATTGAGGTTAAATTTTCACATAAACTCTACAGTAAATCAAGCTATATTTCTGCAATAACGCGTGTAATATTGGCTTCCAAGTGAATTTAATCAAAAATGTGCTTCATAATTTAATTGATATGAAATGACTGATGTGTTTCTTGAATTGAATCTTTAAACAATTTCAGTCGTATTTATTAGATTTCCTTAGAAAATTCTTGAACAGTTGTTCAGTTAGCCACTGTTAAAATATAGTTGGACATATCATTATCTATAAATGCATTCCAATAGTTGTCTAAATATGTTCTCATATATTCACTGACATCGCTGTAATCTGTCAATTTTGTAAACATTTGGATACGTTCAGTGAACATTTCATTCAACTTTTCAATTCTTTATTCATTGAACATATACCCACTTAAGAATACGTTTGGACAACCAATTACAGTTAGAAAATCGATGGAATATGATAATAAATAAAGTTTTGGGAGTTGGACAACTGTCCAAAGTTAGACATACTTTGGAATGGGTTAATAAATAAAACTGTTTGAGTCATATTCATATATGATGAATTGCAAACTAACCTCAAGATAACGGAGAACTGTCAATGTCAAATTGGCTGTTACAGAAAATAGTGTTGCCAATTTAAAGTTCGCTTTGGATTTTTTGTCTAAAAATGTAGGTACATCCATATTAAAGTTGAACTGAACTAAACAAAATTATGACGTTATCGCCTGCAATTTAAACTCAATAAACTCAAGATTCGTAAAGCAAACACATGTTCAAAGCAGATATACAACCACATAATACACAGATCAGTATAGCGCAACATAATTTCACAATATTTTCTTCAAATATCATTGTATTTCCAAAAGAAAAAAAAGAAGCCTCTACATTTTGAAACGGTCTGCTTATCCAGCCCTCTTAGAGTATTTTACTGGTATGTATTAAAAATAACATGACTTTTTTGCTAAAAATAAGATAAAATTCTTCGGGATTGGATATTAGATTGTAATATTGCGACAACACGATTTGTATAAAACTGTAGGTAACTGTCAAAAAATTAGTTCAAGATTTATTTTCCCTTCTGTAAACTAAGGTTTGACAATCCAGGTTTTCATGCATCATCGTCATTCGTCGTCGTATAACATCCTGCCATTATTCATTCTCATGCATCAGATTGCCTAGAAATTGCTATTCACTGTGACTATAATCGTGAGTGACCCTTTTGAGAAGCTATCACTTATATTGCATGCAACAATAAACTAATCACCAATACAAATTGTTAATTGATTTGTGCATAGATACAATTTGACTATCAAAACCTTCTCTCATCGTCAATGCTCATCATCTCAAAACCTTATGCATCGCTAGTCACACAATCAATTCGCCATTCGATGATGATGGAAATCAAAAAGAGAAAGATAGATAGGTACACAAATGACACAATGAGGATACCTAACCTATATCTAGGGTATATGGTACATATACAAGGAGTAAAAAGGAGTCCAATATACATATCTACCTATACATTTGCTGTCAATGATATATATATAAGAGAAGCGGTGCATAAATACGTGACCTAATTTGTGTCGCTGGGTGGGTTCATTGTGTGTCATGTGATTCATCTGGCAGCTGATAGAATATTCTGTGTTCTATATATTCAAACAACAATGATGACGAAGACGAGGACAACGATGGGGCTATACCTATGTATGTATATGATGATGTTTCTCCTCGTTTCCGTTTGCCACCAATCTTAAGGTGGAACAAATGCCAAACCTATTCCATGTTCAGCAACGCAAGATGGATGGATCCATGTTTATTCATTGCACATCCTGTGTTTTGTTTGTATCAAATCTACCTATATCTCTCTCATCTCCGTTCATCCTTTATATGATGGCAGGAACAGCAGCAATAGCAAGAGTAGGTTGTTGAGTACATTATCATGGCCGTCATTGTTATCATCATCAACATCATCATCGTTGGCATCATCATCTTCCACATCCACATCCACATTTGTCGTTTCAACTTGTCGAACTATTATCATGGTATCCTTGTTTCCTTTAATTCAACTTCAATCCTTATCTGGTTCATGGAATTCCTAAATCCACTTTCTAGGACGTGGAACAACCAACGTACATATGTACATGAACATCCTTAACAACAGTTCAAGTCAATGAAGTTGTCGTAACATGTTCCGAAATGCAATTTCAACTTTGGCCACGGATGATGTGTTGGAAAAGTGTTTCTGCATTGGCTTTTGGTAATATCGATCATCATTTTTTTGTTGTACCATGTTACCCATTTAGTAGTACAAAAGATGAAAAGGAAGATATAGCAAACTCTTGAAAATTAAAATTAGACTAAGTGCTGAATGTCCTATGACTATAAAGTATAATGTACGCTTCATATATACATACATACATATTGGCGCAAAAGTTGCCACCGGTTGCAAATGTTGGCAAATATAAAATCGAAAAAAAAATGTTCCGCGTTCTTTGACGCTGTTCACATTGGACTGCCTCCGCCGAGATTTTTTGACGTCTCTGTCCTTTTTTTTACTCCCACTTCATGGCGAGAAAGAGATGGTGAAGAAAGGTAGGATTTGTTATATTTTTTTTAATTTCTGGATTTGTTTGACGTATTTGATATAAAAATAAAAGTCACAGTATGTTCATGATGTGGTTTTTATAAGAGTCGGTAAACATCGATCATAGTTTGCGTCTTAGAGACGCATTTTGGAGTTGAGCTCACTAGAACTTTTGATTTAATTATATTCAATTGCTCCCACTAAGCAATAGTATTTTTCTAATTTATAAATGAAAGAGGTAGTGATCAAGCCGCCCCAATTCCCTAGTGATTTCACTACTAAATTTTCATCTTAATTTTCATCGAAAGATTGAAGCGATCAATAACCAAGTAACACTCATTTAGTGATTTCTTTGTTGAATATTCATCATATTTTTCATCGTAAAATATTGAGGTAATGAAAAAAAAGTCAAAATTATTTAGGGAGTTCATAAAAGAATTTTTATCATATTTTTCATCAAAAATTATAATGATCTGATGAATAATCAAGTTACTTTTGTTTAGTGTTGATGTTAGTTAGTGTGCAGGAAATAACTTGGCACAGTTGTGATGGATATTATTTTGCGATTAGTTGAACAATTTTTAGTGTTAAAATGCTAATGGCAGTACATATTTATTTCATTACATTTTCTTGCTCCTAGTAATGCGCTCCAGAATTGTGTGCCCTGCGCATTTGCACATCTTGTACATATGTTGGTCTGGCCCTGGTCGCTGGTGTTCCAGTTCGTTTTGTCTGAGCAAGAGAAGTGGGACCAACGTCAAAAAAAAGTCGGTGGAGGCAGTCCAATGTGATAATCGTATTTAGGATTATAGAAGACGTGTTTTTTTCCAAGCCTAAAGTAAATTGGATGAAAAAATCTTAAAAGAAACAACAACAAATTCCAAATTGGCTTAGCTAAACCCGCAGATAATTTTCTTGGCTTAACTTAAGCGCGGAGAAAAAATGTATTACCGGCGTGAATTACATTCTTGTTATCGATACACCCATAGTGATTCATATCATGTGTATTTTGTTTGCTGTTTGCTTCAAGAATGTCAAAGTGAAATTGACATTTAACACCGTTTGCCATCGGTAACAACTTTTGCGCCACTTTGCATGTACAATGCATACCTACTAGAGCCTACGATTCAGTCCGTGTATTTGAAAAACACGGGTACATGGACTCCGTGTGATTATTACACGCAAATAAAAATCCTTTCTCTTAAAACACGTGTATTTATTTGCTTAATATCCGTGTATCCGGATATTAAGCATACACGGATCTTTATTACACGGATTCTTAATACACGAAATGGTTTTCGATTTTTATCTTTTCAAGGGGTGGGCTTACAAGCTCAAAATTTTTAGGGATAATGGATATTACAGATTTTTATTTTTGGTGATTTTCCAAAAAAATCGATTTTTAAAGAAAAAATTAAATAATTCTAAATCTAAATCCACTGACAGATCCGACTACCAAGTCGTTGTCGTATTTTTATCAAAAAAATCCCATAAATTTTGCCCTCTCCAGTGATGATTGGATTATTTAAAATACACGGATCTTCGGATACACGGACACACGGACGTACGGATGCACGGATACACGAAATACACGGATTCAAATCCGGATATTATAAGAACACGTGTATCCGCGTTTTTAAATATCCGTGTAATAGGGATCTCTAATACCTACATACATATGTATTTTAAGTTGACATTTAATTAATTGAAAAGATACTGTAAAATTTATTGGTTGATTCATTTCGTACAAATCTTCTATGGGGTTTTTCATTGAAAAATTCCGATTTCAATCTTAAAATTATTTATTGTGTGGTCAATGGAAAAGAACGGTTGTAAAATTAAAAAAAAAATATCTAGTTTCAGAAAAGAAAAATGAGCTTGAAGAATTCACTGATTAAATTTAATCTGTTTATATTTTCCACCATGTGATTATTTTATTGATAATTACAAATTTCAAAATCGAAATAAGTTAAACAAATTAACTTTTCAAACTGACAATAGTAGTATATAGGTAGTACATCAGGAAGGGATGAATATCTTCGGATTCGATATTAAAATTTACCATAACTCGTTTGACCTGTATAAGAAAAAGAATTGTTGAAATGAATTTGTGGAATCCTCATTACACTCCCCCAACCACACTATGCCGAGATAGGTAGGTTAATTTTTTTCCGGTTCAGAGTCAATCTATATGACTTTCAGAAAAAAACATCGTCCCCTTACTCGCGGTCGAAATTTATCTTGAGCCTATTCGTAATGTTGAGAAAAGAGACCAAATCTTTGATCTTTATTTCGGAGAGTTCGTTGAGGTCGTGGAAGAATGGTTTACCGAATGACTGTAATCTCATTCTGGTTAGAGCGGGACATTTGCAGAGGAATTGAGCGACTGTTTCGTTTTTCTGCTGGTCCCCACAAATACGACAGTGAGTATTGTGAGGGATTCCAAGCTTCTCCGCATGCTCTCCTAATGCACAGTGTCCAGAACAGGTTGCAACGATCCTGGTTATGTCTTTCCTGGGTGTGCAAATTAAGTAATTTGTTCGGGATCTGTTATAGGTGGGCCAAATATTTCTAGAAATAATGCAGTTCGTTAAACTGTCCAACCTGAGGTTTGATTTTCTAAGAAATATTGTGAATATATTGGCTTCATAACCCAAAGAGGAATGTTGACTCTTTCCGCAAGTGAGCTATGAAGGGCTGATCCTTGCCTGTCCAGTTCATCCGCATACTCGTTTCCTTCAATGCCACAGTGACTCGGAACCTTGATAAGAATGAACTTGAGGTTAACTTTCAGGCATTTGAACTCATCACGGCATTGCTGAAAAAATCTTGATGCTGATAAAGCCGAATCAATGGCTTTCACGGCTGCCTGACTATCTGTCAGGATAGCAGTATTTCGATTTTGGTTTGGGTCTTGTTTGAGTATTTTGCATGCTTCCCTAATTGCCATTAATTCCGCCTGGAAATTATATTTTATAACTTATTTTTCGACTGAAAAGGTTAAACATCTTAAGTTGACTTAAAATTATTTCCTTTAATTCAATGAACCATTTCGCAATTCTTCTATCTCACTCCTTCCCCTTTTTTTAGAAAGGAAAATAGTTAAAGTAAAATAATTAGAAAAAAGGCAAAATATCTTAACTTCACATAAGATGTTGTGTTTAATCGAATTGAAAATATGAAAGCAAGTTTAAGATTATTATAATTTATTATTTTTATCTTTGGACATAATATTAAGTAGGTAGTACCTTAAAACCGTTCTTTAACACTGTAAAAATATCTTAAAAAAGTGAAGTTTTTATAAATACACTCCTGTATTTTTATTTGCACGTGTATTTAGAATGTAAACGTGTTGAATTTTTTTAACATTTCGACACGAATACACGTGTAATTAGATACACGCTTAAAATCGTGAGCTCTATACTTTAGAAGAAGTGTGGTAATCTCTTAAATGAAAGTCTTGACACTCGATCAGCCGTGAATTTTTATTATTCAAACGCCAAATTAATCCTTGCTTTGAACAGTTTTTGTTTCTATATTCCACTACGCTTTGCGGAAATTTAAAAATATATTAATTTCATTTTTTGTATTATTCTTTCTCAAATTTTCAATTTAGGAACATTCTTCATAAAAGTACCAATAAAACTATAATCTGATTTTGGCAGCACTTTTAAAATGGAGGGGAGCTTTTAGTGTCTGCAACAGCTTGGACGCCCAAAGAAAAATTTCCGTGCCATATGAAAAAAACTCAAATTCTTATATTAAAAAAAAAAACATATTATTCAATTTTGGGGTGAAACACAAAAATTTAAAGAAATAATTTGATCTATTCCTTAAAAAATAAAAGTTTCTCCCAGTTTTTACTCCAATTGGAGCAATTTTCCTATTTGAAGTACAAAATATGGCAATAAGAAAAACTTGCCATCTAGTGAATTTTTTCGTGCCACCGTTCCACGATGGAATTTTCCACTTCGCAACTTCGGTAACGCTGGTCTGGAATGCACACACTCTCAGATATAAACGTAATTTTTTTTACCAGTAGTTCTAATTTACCAGTAAAACTCATAATTTTTTAGCAACATTTGTAAAAGTACGAAATTTTTTGATTTCACATTTTGATTCTGTACTTTTGTCTACAGTGTTTTCTTGTATAACAGTTCCTTGAGTGGCCGGTTTACCAAATACATATTGGTAAAAGTCCTGAATGAATTATGAAAATCAAACATTTTGGATGTTTTCCAATGTTACTGAAAAATTTAAATTTTGACCAGAGATTTTGAATTATAAAGATTGGAATCTTTCGTAAATTTTGACCAGAGATTATGAATTATAAAGATTGGAAACTTTCGTACGTATCTTTCCATCCCACAAAATCCATTTGTTTAAATTCTTGTTTTTGTAATTTCATCTCGTGTCGATGAATAGATGTGAATTGCAACAACAATTTATGCAGTGGTGAATTCATATTTTTGCACTTGTGTGCGGTAAAACATGGACACTAGTGCAAAAATATGAATTCACCACCATTTTGTTTAGTTTTAGGCAAACCAGAATGACAGCCGAAGATTCAAATCTTTAAAATAAATAATCTCTGATTTTGAACTGCGTTAATTCTAAAATGTCCTAATTTTGTGGTTCTGATGATATATACATAAATATAGAATGCATCGTAAATTAAAAATTTTAACTTTTTTCTGAGCTAACATTTATGTATGTTTTACTTGTCAATCTATAGTATTTCGGCCGGGGGTTTACAGTATCAAACTATGTATACAATTTTGTTTCGTCAAATTGAAACCTTTAGTTTGCGCAAGTTGATAGTTCACTTTTATGAAACCCAAAACTTTACTGCTTAAAACTCCTCGCCTGTTTCAAATTACCATAATTTTCAAAAAAAAAATAAGGTTTAACCTGAAATGTTGAAGTATAGTTCCATACAGGGCCGGCCTCAGCCAAAATTGCGCCCTGTGCAAGATTTGTAGTAAGCGCCACTTTTTATATGTGCACATATACACACACATGCCAAATGGTACTACATATTTGTTTGCGCAAGATCAGATTACAGGCAGAAACGCCAAAGGAAATAACTCCCAAATCGATTTGAAAATATCGCCAAAACTTTTTTTTATCGCCCAAAAAAAATGGAAAATAGCCGAAATTTGTATTTTTCCAAATCTTAAGTTGGAAATATCGCCAAATATTTTCAATGTTAATTGTTTTTGTAAAATTTGGGTGATATTTCTTCAATTTTGGGCGATATTTCCAAAGTGAAATTTCAATGATAAGATAATCTTAAGAAAAAATCACGGCGCACAAACAGTGAGATTATTCTGGATTTTTTTTTTTGGGCGATATTTCCAATTATGGGCGTTATTTCCCATTTGACTTTTAAAATCTGTATTTTGGGCGTTCTTTCCTGTAAAAAAAAATTAAAAAATTGGAAATAACGCCCAAATTGAGCAAAAAAAAAAACAACAATAATTGTTCAGAATTTCTTTGGGTGATATTTCCAAATTAATTTGGGTGTTATTGCCTAACGCCAATTACATTGCTTGCTCCTGCGGTAATGCACCCCAGAATTTTGCGCCCTGTGCATTTGCACATCTTGCACATATGGTTGGTCCGGCCCTGGTTCCATGATTAAGATTTTGTTTAAAATGTATTAAAATTTACCTTTCCCCTGGAGAAAAAAATAATAATAAATAATAATCAAATCCTGAAAACTATAATCTCATTTATTTATTGTATAAAGTAAAGAAACAAACAAATAAGACTACAAACATTACAAATCTAATGACAAATTTCCTCTTAACAACTAAACATTTGGAAGAGAAATTATAACGAAAAATAAAACAGAAATCAAAAAAATAAAAGCAGATCAAAGGAAAGGACTCAGAGGAAAGGATAAGAACTTAGGAATATACAAATTTAGGATCATATATAGTAATTATTTTATAGTCAAAACGATTTTATAAAAATGAACTAAAGAATTTTCTGACTCCATCCACCGTTCATCGATGGTTACATTATGGTGTTAAAAATAAAGCACTCCTCTAGTTTGTACTCTCGGGCTGGGCATCTCCTTGACTAGTTCCCGTATAAACATAGTTATCCCGACCGACAATACCAGTTCCTTCGGCATCACCCAGCCATGGATAGACATTGGGACACTCCCGGCATGTTTCCATGTAGCGAGTATCTGAAATGTTTTTCTCGGGATTCTTAAAACTAAGTCCACAATAGTTTGAGATTAAACATGGTTTCGGTGCATTTGGTACACGTTTTTGGCAATCCCACGAGTCGATAGTGCTCAGTCGGTTTATTTCCTTGGGGTCAGTGATCCAGGTGAGTGCTTGAGTGACGGTAACAATATACACGTCGGGCCTGAAAAGAAACAGAGAAACATATATTTTAGAAAATGTGTTAAATATAACAATTCATCGACGACTATAATAGGTACAATTCCCTATACTTTCCCTCCTCGAATGTAATGAACTAAACCAGAACCATCTCAATGGTACCGGACGTCAAAAAAGTTTTCTCTTGGAACTTCCAATCTCCTAATAAATAAAGTTTCCTTGTCACAAAAGAAACGAAACAATCTTTTTTCCAAACTTGTAATCGATTTCCACCCATCGGGACTACCATGCCAGCCAGACCACTATCCTGAATTTCCTCTAAAGTGGGTGAGTTGGATGTAGTATAGTCCTATAGAAGAACCATCCAACGAACATCAGGAGATTTATTTTCCAGGAATATTCTGAGAGTCCTTTGCCCTCCCCTGATGCACAAACCTGGTTGGGCTATAGCTGAGGGCCAGAACTATATATAGAAGTTGGATATTCGATTTCTATTATTTATTTTTTATTTGATAAAAATGTCATCGTCGAAATGTTTATGGCTGTCGTTAAGCTTTGCTTGGTCATAAAGTCTGCTTTTTTGGTTTAAGATGGGGGACGAATGATGATGATGATGGGTGTTGGGTGGAAACACATTAATTTATTCAAAATGTTTACAAAAACAGGTGGCAAATACAATGACACCAAGTGTTCAGAAATAAAGTTTCACTATTGGTAGGTAGATATATAGGTATATTTTATTTAGGTGCTTCAGTTCCTCGTTCGGGTAGGTATATTTTACTTCTATTTAGAAGTTTTTTTTTATGAGTTTTTCTTTTTATTTTTGTATTTAAAAACCATTGTTATGAAGTGAGTTCAAAATTAAGTTCTACCTCATTTTAGATAAATATCAAAAGTAATTTTTAAAGGTTTTTCTCTTTTGTGTGCTGTAGAACGAGGAATTGGAAATGGAAGTTTTATATTTTATACAGTTATTTAAAAATGATGCCAAGTTTTAAAAATGTTTTAATGTGCTTAAGCTGATGGAAGTTGGGGAAAGCTGGTTTTGCTATCAGATTAATTTGTTTCAAATGATAAATTATTATATTGAGTATTTTAATTAGAAACAAAATAAAGGATTGGTATAGGCGGTGCCGAACCTGGAAATTTCGCCGCCCTAGGCAAATTATTATTTTGCCGCCTCAAATAAAAAGAAAAGTATATAACTATAACAAAGGGTTTTAGTTAATAATCAAAACCTTTCGACAAAATACATGTTTACAAAATTTTAAAACTAAAATGCTGATCTGCGCGAATTTATTTTTTAAAATCTTTAGCGATTTTTTCTTCTTCAATGCGATTAATCATGTCTATTTCAATTGAAATATTTGTAAGACAGGTTAATCGCTCTTCGGTCATTACTGAGCGAAGATAGGTTTTTAGACGCTTAATCTTCGAGAAGCTAGCTTTACCTGATGCAACAGTTTAAGGAAACGTGGGTAGTAAAAAAATGGCGTTAAAAAAATTGGATACAATTCTAGAAGTGTAAAACTTAATAGTTTACAATTGACAGAGTTTTGCAGTTAACAGAAGTTAGCAGAAGTTTGGTCAAATATATTATTTTCATTCAAGAGATAGCTATAATATCCTTTTGAACTTCGTTTTCAATTATTGTTGCTGTTGATATTGCTTCAAATTATTCGTAGTCTTTTAACTCTACCAAGGAAATCCGAAATTTTGGCTGAGAAATTGATACTGCGAAAAGCGCTCATCGAGAGAAGATAGCGTGACATCGATAACGTAAAAAAAGAAATCAGATTTAAGTTTAAATTGTGGATCGATTGTTTAAAGAGGTTGTTCAGATTTTGATGATTCTGATTTTGCCCCCTTAGTCAAGTGCCGCCTTAGGCAATTGCCTGTTTTACCTACACGCAGGTTCGGCACCGGGTATAGGTACTTCCTCTTAGTATTTTAAATATTATTATATTCATTTTGACATATAAAACACATAAAACATTTGGAAACATAAAATAAAAAATAGTTAAAGCTCAAAACAAAGATTTCCGACTGATTTTTTGAACAAATATAAATTTTCTAAAGAAAATTTTAAAACTTAATGGTCCATTTTTTTTAAATTAATTTATTTTAATTTAAATTTCTTTGACATTTAAAACAAAATTGGGAAATATGCCGATTTTAAACATCGAACTCGAGACTAATAAGTCGAATTTGCTACCTAACGTTTCTTATGAACATTTCCCCGACCTCTTTTTAATTTTTTAGGAGATAATATAACGGTAGATATATATATATCATTTAAATTTTCTTAGCATTTCTGGGAAATCTTATATTTATCTCAAAAATTACTTCAAACATTGACAAAAAAACATTTTCGGGGGGGCTTTAACCCACCGTAAAATTGTTTGCGGCCTAATATTGATGGGGACTTTTGACAGTTTCTTAAGACCACGATGAGGAGGCCAAAAAACGTTAAAAAAATAGAAAAATGATTTTTCATATGAAAAAATCCCCCACATCCATATAATTTTTTTTTTTTTTGGTAATTTCATTGGGGAGTTATGTGACGTAGGCAATACAAGTCATGCTTTTATACTGTTGGCAGTTAAGTTTTTTTTAATTAAAAGTAAAAGGCAGCAAGGAAAAAATGACGCAAAATTTTGATCAGCCTGATTTTAACGTATTAGCATGATACTGTTTAAACAATTTTCTAACTAAAGTTTTCTTAAAGATTTTGTTAAGTTTTAACCAATTTCATAATAAACTCCAGCTGAACACACCTATAAAACAGTGATGAATGAATGAATTGGATGGCGCGACAGCTCGTGTAAAACAAGGGTCTATAGTGACTTACAACTTTCAACCATTCCTGTGTGCGTATTATTGGCAGGAATGGAGGGGACCTACAATTTTCAGCCAAATCCGAACGTCTATATGGTGAGAAGCACTTTTTCACGACAAGCTATATACTCTTGGTGGATTTGTCAAATCCTGGCAAGAGGCAGTTACCCGTGAAAAACATTTCTGTTTTAAGTTGGGGTATAGGTTTGGAATCGAATCCAAGACCTTCAGCGTAACAATCCTACGCACTTACCATTATGCCACGGGTTTCTACATAAAACAGTCATAATTCAGGAAAAAAACTAATGGTACACTTACACCCTTACGATACTTGCAAATATCAGAATGACATTTGGAGTAAGTTCTTTATGATACTAAGGGCCAGTTTCACAGTAAAGAAAGTGTCACTTAAGTTTCAGATATGAAAAACTAATGCCCAATTTCACAGTATAAACTTGTCGGAATAAGTGACACTTAAGTCTCCCATATTGGCCACTTAAGTTCCACTAACTTAGACAGTAAAACTACGTAAAATGTCCATGAATGGGAAAATTAAGTGCCACTTATTTAGTGTGAGATTGGCCCTAAATGGATAAAATAGGCATTCGATGATTTTTACTTTAACAAAATTTCAAAAAGAAACAACAATGGTAAACTCGTTTAAAATATGAAAAATCCTCTTCTAAACCTATTATAAATCATACTTAAAATTCTTTAACATCGTATTAAATCAACTGAAATTTTTCGCCAATGTTTTTTTTAAACATAAGATATATGTTATGATATGTACTCGCGCATAACTATACCACAAAAACACCTCACTTTTGACTATTATTAATTATGATAAATCAAAAACTAAAATTTCAGTTAAAAATTATTTTTCATGCTAATTTCTAAAATAGACTGCATTACCTACAAATAATTATAAATTGATGTACATTTTGATTTCTATAACCTAAAACAAAAGTCACTGCTCCCACAATAATAATTCATTATTCATTTATTGAGCATATTGATCAATAAATTAACAATGCTCAAAAAAAAAAAAAACACTAGATGAACAATAGGAAATGTTTTACATTTTGTTATGCAATTAATTAAAATGCAAAATCATCGCTGATTATAAAATTAATTTTAATTGCCAATTATTCTAATCAATATAAAATACACATACTCCATATATAAAAATAATAATAAAATATTGTTGGTATTTAAAGTTTTTTTTTTAAATAGCTGTACGCAAACAACAAAATATTTTATTCTATATAGAAAAGTTGAAAATATATAATTAATAATTATGTATGTATGAATATATAAATCCTAGCATATTTTAAGCAATTATAATTTCGTTTAGAAATAAGGGATTTTCTATTTATTTAAATTAATTTAAAATGATATTATAGATTGTATAGAAAGCTTTATATTTTTTTTTTACAACCGGATTAAAGCAATAGACTTATTTTCATTTTAATTACTCTTTGGTATAGGTAAAAAATTAAAATATAGGTATCACACACATTATTCTATATTTGGTGGTAGTTTATGAGTTTTTGTGAGGCCAAATTAAAGGATAAAGATATTGAATGTTTGATCAGGGCCGGACTTAGGTGCATAAGGAAATTTTTTTATTGTATGTACATATTTGTATTTTGTTTCGTTAAAGGCAGCATTTTGTAAAAAGAACTCTTAATTTAGACCAGGGCTTAATTTTCTAAATGGGCGAAATTCATTTTCTTTTTAAAACATGTGTTCCGAAAAACATCAGTTTTTTTTGTAAAAGTGGGGTATACAATTCTACCTAAAAAGTAATCTAAATCTTCACCATGGCTTTTTAATTTTGTGAGTTTAAAGGGCAAAACTTTACTTTTTTGTAAATTTCTCCAAAACTTTCAGTTTTTTGCAAAAATTGTCAAGGTAAAAATAATGAAATTCTAGTTAAATCGAGTTTAAGCGGGCTGTAGGTCAATAAAAGATGTTTATTCTTGCAACGTTTCGAACGTGTTTACGTTCTTCATCAGGCCTTTTATTTATTCAAATATAAAAATAAAGAAAAATACATTTATATTAATTCACCAGAAAAGTGAAAGTCAGCAAAATTAACTTACAAAAAAACTTAGGTATTTCTCTTTTTATAAATACCGCAGGTATCACAAAACCACATAAAAAATTTTTTAACAAAACTGAAAAACAACAAAATTCACAAATGAGTAAAGTTTCACTTTTCTGGTGAATTAATATAACTGTATTTTTGTTTATTTTTATATTTGAATAAATAAAAGGCCTGATGAAGAACGTAAACACGTTCGAAACGTTGCAAGAATAAACATCTTTTATTGACAACAGCCCGCTTAAACTCGATTTAACTAAAATTATAGAAACAAAGGTCACGTAAATAAATAACAACTTTGAATAATGAAATTCTACACATCAAAAATTATAACATCGCAGATTGTAGATCCACAAGAGATACGGGGCGATACAAACAGCTTACTAATTTGGTTATCACATGATCCGACCCTGTATAGATAGTTGATTATATTTGAATTTTTCATCACTTAAAATATTTCGAAATAAAATTCAGGATATATTTTAATGTAAGCTCATGACTAAGCCCTTTTGGCTTTTGAAATTAAATTCTAGCTCACAATTGCAAATAAAAGGTTTTTGGCTTGCTGTATTGTTTGCTTATTTAAAAATTCATTAATTTATGAAAAATATGAAAACATAATTTTCTAAAGTGTTATCAGTCTAATTACTAAAATGATTTTACTATTAAACTAATCTTCTATGTAGGTAAGTATTAACAAACATAACGATGAAACAACGAATGAAAATCCTTAAGTTTTTTTACAAAATGAAATTCCAATTTGAGTGAGTTTTTTTATTTTTTTATTTTTTTATTTTTAAAATGAATAAATACCTGCTAAAACTTGTTCATCTATTCATTAAAATGTCATGTCACCAACGTTCACTTCCTTACAACATTTTAATCCTTTCAAATCAAATTAAAAAAAAAAAAGTACAAACAACAAAATACCTATGAATATAAATAAGTTTTTTCTAAAAACCAAAACCCCAAAAACCAAAGAGTTCTAAAATTATGACAGAATGCGGTATAAGCTAATTAGTTTTATTTGGTTTCGTTGATGATGAAGAGCACCAAAATGAGGTTTTCGAATTTGCATTAGAAGGATATCACTTTATAGTTCTATACTATATGAGTCGAGAATGATATCTGCATGAAGGATTATAATTATTTTATATACATACATAAAACATATACATACATACACAAATTGCATTGAAATATGTACATTATGTAGAACACATGGAATTAAGTTGAATTATAAACTTCTATGAGTAAAGGGGATTTGTGCATATTCGTGGAAAATTATTATGTTATCGCGAGGATATAGGTACTACATGGATATGATATAGGTTTAAGTATTATAATCAAATTAAAATAAAATAAAATTCGAATTTTTATGAACGGGAAACATTAGGCGTTTTTCTTTATGAGTTCAGAGTTGAGCCTGAACAGTCAAAAAAATATTTGTGTTTCTTTTTTAGCTCTGATCGTTCAGAGCTTCGAATTTGTGTTTCTTTTTTAGTTCTGAGCATTTTCAGAGCGCACTCTTTGAGCTCAGAATAAAATAGTATCGTAAACGGAGTAAAATGCTGAACACAAACGAGATGACATTTGAAAGGCGGGAAATTGAAAAAAAAATCATCGTCAAAACAATAAAAATGGCGGAAGAGGCTGGTGTTAGAGGCTTTAGTGGAGAAGGTAAAATAATAATAATAATTAAATAAAAAATGACATAAAAAATTATCCATAAAAGCTTAAAAAAAATACATATTTTTTTGCAACAATAAAGCTAAAAATTCAGGTACGAAAAGGCTTTAAAGCGGTAACTTGAATATGAATATTTGAAAAAAAAAGTTTTTGCCATAAAATCGGGGTTTGAGCATATAATTTGCTTCAAATTCTTTTTAGGCGAACCACAGTTTAAGAAGGCTCTGCCGTAAGAAAAATCGATTTTTTCGAATTCGACTTCTTTTTTTTAAATTTTTGATACCCAAGCTATTTCTTTTTTAATTTTTGAAATTTTTGTTCTAGATTATTTTTGAAATTTGTTCTTGATTATAGGGTAAGTATTGGTTTCGTGAAAAAAAGATCCAATGTAGATATTATTGCAATTGAAAAATGGATGATGGAGACATACAAAAAAGTGGTTTTCTACATATCGACCGTTGATCTGTTGTGTCTGGGCGTCAACTAAAGCCTCTAAACATGGCTGCCAAATTTCTTGAAATTTGGTATAGCATTTCTATGTATTTCCTTTGAGAACGGTTAAATGAAATACAAAGATTTTGTTTTTGTTTTTTAATTTTTTCGAAAACGGCTATAACGTTTTTGATTAAACCGTATATCTTTCCAAATTGACTAGGTATAATAAAAATTTTCAGGTTTTTGTCGAAAAATTTACATAAAATATTAGCTGTGTTTTATTTTCCCCTAGATCAGATCCTGAAAATAAAACAACCAAGGATTTCAGTGACAACTGGTTATTCCCTTTGTTTTCTTTATTTTTGTATAGGTACCTACACCCGTTGTCTTTTTTCTTTACACTATAACTGACGACATTTATAAATTAAGGTTGTGTGTTCAAAATGGATTTGGAAATCCAAATCCAAAACAAAGTTGGATCTTGTGTTGTTTTTACAATACATGTATTTTCGTAAGCAATCCAATCTGGTTCGGATCTGGGGGAAAATAAAACACAGCTATTGTTTATTTTGGAGAAAATTTTTTTTTTTAATTTTGATTATCTATTCCCGTATCTTTGAAAAATCGAAAAAAATGTTTCTTCATAATTAAGAGGGATTTAAAAAATGTTTAAGCTGATATTCATATTAAAATAAAATATATTTAAAATATATTTTTTCGCAAACTATTATGTGAACTAAAAAAAATTTAAGGGATGATCAAAAGAGTCCATTGAAATGGTAATGTTTTACTAGAAAAAAAAACAAAAGAATTCAACTTTATCAAACCTGAAAAAATGGCCTAATTTTGTACTGACAAAAAAATCAAAAAATAAATAAATGTTTGGTTATGTTTTTTACTTTTGTTAACACTTTCTTTTTGAATATTTTATTGTTTTAATAAACTTAATTATAATGCATTATTTTTAATACATTATCACTTTACAGCCTTGAGCCAACAAAAGCAAGTTCATGAGATCTAAGTTGCAATACATTTTATTCTATACCTATATTGAAAAAAAAATTTGTTTGCCTTTTCCCTTATTATTAAGCAAAAAACAAAACAAATGGCAGACATTTTTCAATTTAAAAGTTTGGTGCTTCAAATATTATCCTGGTTCTTCTTCAATTTTCCACCTTTGTTTAATTTACTTTTTTTCAGAATTTGCCTCAATCCTTATAAAATGTTTCTACTCCAGCGAGAGAAACGCTATTTTCCATTTTGTCAATCACCTTGTCCCTAAAATAAAATACAAAACAAGAAAAAAAAAAACACTCTCAAACAAAATTGTTCTTTACACCTTTTAAGCCGTTGTTTTGGTTAAGAAAAAAATAATAGGGCTACCAACACAATTTTTTTTAACTGTGTATTCTTTAGGCTTTATAAGGGTAATTTTTAAAAATGATAATTTAAAAAAAACATTGTGAGTGTCAAAACTCATGGTTGAGATTGCACTTGTAGACGTCAAGACGTGATTTCGTGTCAGTACACTGGTGCAGACACAAGTGTAGTGTGTATGGGCTGCTTTAGATGCTATAAATATAATAGCATAAAAATGCTAGAGCGTGTGAATTGGGACGAAACAAAAAAAAATCGAATGCAAGAGGTGATCTTTTTCTCTCCATTTAGGTGGAAATGCCAATTTTCTAAAAAAAATACTGAAAATATAAAAATATATTTGAAAATTGGCAACACTTACAATGTTATAGATATTCCACAGCTTTTTTACAACGTTAGATATGCTTTTTTAGTGTTCGAAATCGATTCTTTAATTTTTGTACCAATTTATTTTTTTTTTAAATTAATTCTTAAATTCAAATTTTTTAAAAAAAAATAAATTAAAACAAATTTTTTAAACTGGTTTTCCAAAACAATTTTTTCCAAAATTATACGACATTATTTTTGATTTCAATATCAAATGATCTTATCAATTTTTGGTCAAACTCCAAAAACCAAATTCTTAACTCTCTTAAAGTTTTTGAGAAAATTTAAAAATTAAGATGCAATTAAATGCACGTATGGCAACTCTAATTGGAATTTATACCAAATGAGAAACCTGGGAATAAAAAAAAGAAAAAAAAATTACACAATATACAAAGAAATTGAGGAGCTGTTTCTTTTGCTTATTTTGTATTTTATTTTAATTAATATTTTTTTTCGTCGTCGTCGTTGTTGTTCACACAAAAAAAAGGGACGAAATTATGTAGAAAAGTAATCTTACTCGGTGTCCCTGAAGTTCAGTGTTTTGTTGGGGATTTTACTCTTCTTTTTTTTGTGATTTTTTTTTTGATTTTCCTTCGGCCATTGTTTGTCCTGTCGATGATTATGGTGTAAATCTTTACCAACAAAACATGAAAGTAAATCCCTTAAAGGATTTTAATGAAATCTAGTTCTATCTTACTTACGAGGTTGGTTTGGTTCTTTAATTTATTTTTTATCTTTAATCTCTATATCTATATAGCTATATATAATGTAGTTTTTGGTTACAAGAGTGTATAGGTAGTTATTTTGTTTCTATTTGTGTATAGGTTTATTATAAAAAAGTTTTAATTATCCTTCAACTATCTTTTGTTGTAAGGAGAAATTTATATTCAACATGATAATTATTTAGGAGTATTTTAAAGTTAAGGATCTAGCTCAAATTGGAAAATAGTACTCGTTATAGGTAGTTGCGAATCTATATCATTATACGATATCCATGGCCCAATTCTAGGGGCTATATTGTCAGGGACAGTTCATTATTTTATGATAAATAAACTGAAAGAGTTGGATTTCTAAATTTGTTAATATTTTCTGTCCTGATTATTTGCTTCTTTTTTTTTTAACTTTTACTGAACCCTTTAAGGGTTAGGACTACAACATTTAAAAGTTATGTTTTAACACAGTGAGATTATTTAGGAATCGGAGGATTAAGAAGGAGGATTAAGAAGGAGCTTAAGCCCTCGTTCAATTCAGTAATGGACTCGTGAATTGAAAAAAATTTAATTCATAAGCTTATAGGTGGTGATTTATTATTGAAAAAAATAAAAAATAAATTCATTAGCTAATGGTTGATTATGAGTAAGAAAATTTTCAATTCATTAGGCGAATTTTCAATTCATAAGCTAGATTAAGCTTGCTTCATAAGCTAGATTAAGCTTGCTTATGAATTAAAAGTTTTCCTACTCATAACCACCCATTAGCTTATGAATTTATTTTTTTTTTCAATAATAAATCACCACCTAACAAACGAGTCCAGTACAGTGGAAAAAAGTACATTTAAGCAAATTATACTATAATATCATAACAATATTAAAGTAGGTATTTTGTTGCCAATTTTGTAAAATCAAAAAGTTGTCAAATTTATAAGTCAATTTGTATTGCAAGGCTTATGCACGTTTATTTTTTAAATCTATTGCTTTAAAGAAAAAAATCATCATTTTTTGTAGAATTTTTAAAATTCGAATTATCGCCTTGACATCTCTCCAAAAAAACTGATGTTTTTCGATTTATTCATAAAAAATATGTAGTGCGTGCTCTCCATCAAAATTCAGCTTTGTGGAAGTTTGGCCTTTTGTTTAAAATTTTCCTGGGATATTTGTTTTTTAAGTATTAAAGTCCAGTTGTACAAAACCATCCGATTTATCGGTGGATTAATTGAAGTTCAACCAGGATTTATGCTAAGTGATTGACTATATAGTATATGTATATTATTCCAAGAATAATTCATATACCTACCTTCGTTTGAAGGTCTGAGTTTTAACTCAGAACCAAAGTCGAAACCACACCTATTTCGTTTGGTGTGGCAGTGTTGTGTCGCTGAGTGTGAACAAAATTTAAAGTTTTTTATTGCAAACTGTCAGTTTTGCTTTTGCTATTTACTTATTCTTCTTCCTCACAAAAAAATATGTCTCCGAGACAGAGTGGTATGACACAATCGGAAAAAGATTGATTCCGACACAACACACCACACTACAAATACATCACACGAGTCAAATATGGCTCTACGCATCTGAAATATGTATGTTGAAGTGATAGCGACACTCTACTCCACAACACAGAACACGAGATAAGTGTGGTTTCGGCTCAATTCATTTTTAAACTGTCTCTACGAATTACGATTGTTTCGAATTTAATTTAATTTATATTTTTTAATGCCAGCAAATTACATAAAGATAAAGTTTCTGCTACAATTGCAAAGTTTTCTCAAACCTTTGCGATTTTTACTTAATCTTATATACGTATGTATATCTCATACATAAATAACTTTCTTTATTAAGTGTTAAACACATTATTTGTCACAGTCAAATATATATACAAACAAATTGTACTACGCCCTTATGCCCAGGTTAATTACATAGTTAATGGCGAACTATGTAATCTAATTAATTATAAGGACACTCAAAGTGATATACAATCCTGCCGGCAATAATGTTTTTATCACTGTCACACTTATATGTAATTAATTGCTACCAAAAACACGATTGAATCATGTTCTCTAAAATGTGTACAATTTTTTTTTCTTCAAGCTTTTATGTTTTCAAATCGTATTATATTAGATTTATAATTTCATTATTTTTTATTTAAGCTTTAAAATTGAATTATAGATTTGTTAAATTAATAATGAAGTAAAATTTGTTTTATGGAAAATGGCATACCGAAGGATGGAAAGCCAACAAAGTAAATTTGGTAAATGTGAGTCAATATATGAACAGACCTTAAAGAGGTTTTCTTGATTTCTTCAAACTTTGTTTAAAAGAACTTTAATAGGTATTTAAGTTTAACATAACAACTAATTTGACAGTTAATTTAATTCTGAAGAAAAAAACAGAACATAAAAGTTTATGTTGAACTTACATAAATATTTAAGCTTCGTTTCTTAAAGAATTGTAGGAAGACTTGGCAAATAAACTAAGAAAAATTTAATGTATTTTAGATTCTTCAGAAGGATTTAAATTTTTGTCATTAATATAAATTAAGTATAACGATATTAACCATATACTCGCACGTAGAGGATTTAGAGGATCTTTTTTCAATCCTGGGACGCAATAATACTTTGCTCTTATTAGTTTTTCTAAAAAAAAAAGAAAGACACATTCTATAGGACAGTTATCAGATTGGCCGATTTTAATGAATTGGAAGAATCCGCTTAGATTTTGTAAAAAGATTTTTTGCGTTTCACAAAATCTACTTTTTCCAGTTTCCCTATTTAATATTTTTTCATAAACACTAAACCAATACTTGCTCTAAAAAGCAATAGCATAAAATTAAATAAAATAAAGTGACAAATATAATATTCATTAAAATGTCCGGGGCCAATGTCAATTGAATTTCATAGCACATCATCATATTCTTTATATATACGTGCATAAGAACATCATAATCATGAGTATAGAGAACGCGAAAGAATGTCAAGTGTCCTATTAAAACAGTTGATGGGCTTGAAGTAGAGGTCTTTACTGTTTTTTCTACCCCTTGATTTCTTCATTTTTCTTATTTTTCTTATTTTTCTTTTCCTTATTACTATATTATATCCACCTCATTGTTTTTGCCTTCAGGGTTGTGGTTGGGGTTTTCTTTTCTATTTCTAGGGTGAGTGAGAAAACAAAAAAAAAAAAATAAATAAGTAGGTATCCTTATAATTTCATTATCATACTTTTACTGTGACCTTTGTTCTTTGTTTTTATTGCGGTACCACTAAATGCAAACACCCAGCACCCTTGATCTCAGGACATTAGTGGCCGCATCTTAATGAAAAGGGACATTGTATACTTGAACTATTTACTTGTTTCTTTGTTTGTGTTTTATTTTTTTTAATACAAATGAAGTATTTAAGTGAGACCATAACATGAAGGGAAGGTTATTTTGAACTTTAAGTAATTTTTTCTACTGGCAGTAAAAAAACTTTTGGAAAGGGTTTTAGTCAATTAACAGTAGGTATATATAAAAGAAAATTGGTTATTTATCATTTTAATTCTTTGGTGTTTTTTGTAAGTACCTACACGCGTTATTGCTGAAACTCAGCCTCATTTACTAAGGAGTATAACTATATGAAAATTGAACCTCCAGATTTCGCCATTAGGCGCCGACCGTTGTTGTAACATGCCCGAAATCATCTTCAAACATGCGATGTACACCATCTGATTTCTAAAACAAAATATCTCAATTTAGCTTTTAACGGCCTTTAAGTCCTACAAAAATTGGCGTTTCGTCCCGGCGATCTCACTTGGACTCATCAGTTGACTATAGTGAGGGCCATTGTCAATTTTGAAAATCATTGCAGCGGTTTTTTAAAAAATAATTTTTTACATATATATAAAATTTTGATACGCAATTTTTTAGCCTTTATTAACGCGGAGTTCAAAAATTAATTTTTAAAAATGAATTTTAAAAAATTGTAAAAAATTTCATTAAAATCGGTTTAGCAGATATTGAGATAGTCGAAAACCAAAAAAATGGTTTTATGAGAGGTATCATTTTTGATCGATAGATACATTTTTGTTTGAAATAATATGGTACACCGTACTGATATGAGTATACGGATGGGCCGGTTTTTCGAAAATGAGATTTTCCTTGCCGACTTTTAAATACTTGTAATGGAGGTACCGTTATTAGTCGTCCATTAGTCTTTTCGTCTGTACGTTCACCGTATATCCAGCTTGAGCCGAAACTGCTGAACCAATTTGCTTGAATTTGTATGACATTTTCTATGGGAGCAATTCTTTTTTTGTGCTATAGCTCAACTAGGCCGAGTAGCAGTGAGATGAGATTTAAAAAATCCCACCGGATTCGAAAGAAAATACCCTAATTTTTGTACTGGACACCCACCGTAATGACGCTTAAAAGATTGAAATTTTTTCACATATGCATACATATGTACATGAGACTAAAAATCGCAGCAATTAAAATAATAAAACAATTTTTTTTAGCGTTTTTTAGACGGAAAATTAAATAGATCAAATGCAAACAAATGAGGCTGCACGAACCAACGATTTAAATAAAAGTCTATTTTTGGGGATAAATTTGGGACCGCAAAAAGTTAAGAAGAAAACAAAACACAGTCTAATAGCCACTGACAGCGGAATAATGCACCGTCTAATGATGGCATTAGTTGCCTGTGAGAGGAGTTTTTAGCCGATTGTTTTACAAGATTTGGCATGTGAATGGGTTACCTTGGCGTAAATTATTTTAGGTAGATTCAAACCAAGAAGGAAGATTGCTGTTACAGTTTAGTGAACAGAAAACTATGTTGTTTTTGTAAGAAAATTGGAGGAAAATAGGTATAGGTACTTAAGTAGAAGGTTGCTATTATGGTAAAAATATTGTTTCCCCCCCAATAAGAAAGCGTTTGAAATATTTTCCCACCATAGATCCCATTATGAATTTTTTCCACCCTTATTCCCACTAAACTGATTTTACTCGATTTACGCAACTAATAGAAAATGGGGCAGTTCCAATAACCGAGGTGGTTGCACTTACTGGGTTGTATTTTTTGTTGATAGAAATTATAGTTGAAATAGCTTATTTTCTTATAGATAACCATAATGTTATGAAAAAACTTTTGTGAAACCAAAACAAACAATTTTTTGCTTTTTTGAACATATTTTTATTAAATAAGAAAACGAAATGTTCGAAATTTGTACAAAAATTTATATGTGATAGCCACAAATTGTGAAAGAGCGGTTCCCTTTCCTTTTATGCGGCTTATTGTTGATTTTTGAAAATTATATTTTTTACAAGTTGTCTTTGCTGAAAACCCCTTTTTTAATTCTGATAAAATATCACTTCTTTTTTAATAGACAATTTTGTAATCTTTCTTGGAACACCCATCCTGTACAAATTTTCCGTAGACACTAATGAAATCGCAACCCATTCAAATTAACACAGATGCATTTTATGTATTTGTGTATTATTTTTATAAGGAATTTTGTTCAGATAAACTAGCTGTAAATTAACGGCAGGAATACAGAATCAAAAGGAGAACATGCAAATAGAAAACAGATGAATAAACACAAGAAGTTGCACAAATCGAGGTAGCATTTTTGAAAAGCTGCGCACTTATAGAGTCAAGACGTGCTACAAATTAAGTGTTGCGAAAATCGAGGAGTTCCACGAATCAAAGGTTGCGTAAATCGAGTTCATACTGTATTTGTATTCACATAAATTGAAGCTAAGGGTGGTAAAACATGCTAAAACTAAATGAATTTAATGTTGGCTGTTTAAAATTAGCTATAATTAGAAAAAAATCTTTAACTAGCTAGCTTAAGCTTATTTTTATTCATCAAAAATCTAATTTTTACTTGAAAATCCAAGTTTTAGCTTAAGCTTTTTTCTTATTCACAAGACCCTATACAGCGAAAATAAAAACTGACACAATGTAACAATTGAAAAATTAATAAATTAATTATTTTTATTTATTTTGTACCAACATACTTCAAATTAAAAAAGCTAAAAAAACAGCTTTGTTGTTGTTCCATAACATCTATTCATCTACTACAATAAAATTCATTAATTATTCACTTCAAATTATATTCAATTTATATACATGAGATGACTTGTTAATTGCACCACATTCCAGTTAATATAAAACAATTTGTTTAATTTAACTTTGTTTTCCCTTTCTTCCTGTTTCTCTTTTCGCCATAAAAATAAAATTGAAACAAAAACAAACGAAAAAAAAAATCAAACCCAAACTTTCTAATTGGAAACCTATGTTGAGCAAACACCTAAACTCTCCAACAACTAAAAATTCACATCTCTACTACACAACACCCAAGGTGCAAAATAGACAACAAAAAAAAAAAGAAAAAAGTTTTTCGTAGTTAAACTTACATTTATCCATATAATCATCATCGTCATTCCTATCCTCATCCTCATCTTATATACCTACATACATACAAATGTATATAGCGATCTTTGTGCCTAGAAAACCATCGTAAACAAATTAAATACTCTTGTCACCTTGCCTGAGAAAAAAGCAAGCAAAAAAAAAAAAAGTAAAAACAAACTTCGTCAACAGCAAATGTTTACCAATACATTGTTTGGCACGAAAAACTTTTTCCATGTCAGGCATGAGGCAGGATGAATTTTCATCCCCCTTTCGAATAATACCTGGGAGCAAAAATAGAATAGAAAAAAAAAATGAAAAAAAAAAAAAACAAAAACACAAACCTCCCAAGTCCCTTGGTTTTTTGAAAATGACCAACCAACAACGATAATATGGAAAGGACGAAAAGTTTAAATGGTATTTTGTGTAGCGCAAGCCTTGATGTCAACACAATTTTAGTTTTTTCCATTCCCGTTTGACATACAAAAAGAAGTGTCAAACACTAGCCATTGATTTTATGTCACCTGTCAGTTTGGGGAGGTTGAGATGTTTACGTGAACTGGACACAACTTCAAGTCATAGATTATTTTCATTGGAATTAAAAATTTAATACGTAATTATTTCGTCAGCAAGTTTGAAATTAGTTGACGGAATCATATAGGATTCCCCAAAAGGTTTCCTCCACATACCCATAGCTATAGTTGATGCTCCCAAAACCATTTCAACTTTTCTCATTACAACTAACGGTGTTAAAATAAAGCAAATTCCAAATCATGATAAAATATACTCACAGAGTTAGTGCCCAATCGAGGAACTTATGTAATCCAAGTTCCAACTGTTTGGTCTGGAACCAGTTGGTATGGAAGGGCATCATGTAAGGTGCTTTGTTCTGTTCATAATAACGAGAGAAGTCCTCCTGCAGCCATTCAACAACTTCATTCTCATCCAGACTATGCAAGACACATTGATCCAAGTACGGACAGTGACCACCCTCGTAGCCTTCTACATAATGGGTATTTAATGGCACCTCCCAGACTCCGGGGAATTGCCTTGTGGGACATGTACCACTTTTGCATTCATGTGAGATTTTAAAGTCCAAGGTGTATGGCCAAACGGGCACATTTACTGGCGGAACTGTCACTGAACTGTCATAGATGTAACCGAAGTCTTCAATAACCTTTATATTATATGCATGTTAAGAAGAAACAAAAGCAAAATACAATTAAAAATGATAACCCGAATCAAGATTTGCTCTGAAAATCACCTTATACTGGGTATTCCTGCCGGGCTTCAAAAATGGCGCCCGCATGCCAACAACTTCACTGACAGATACATTTGCAAAGAATCTCATTATTTCTCGCATTCCAATCATCTCGCCCACCCATTCCTCGTAGCCTTTGTCCTGTAGACCGTTCTGAAGTGAAATGGTTTCGGTAGCGATTTCGTGTCCTTCATAGGCCAAGGTCTGGATCTGTTGGTAGTTGCTGCAATAGAGATAAGAATACAACACAATTGACATAAGAGTTTTCAGTTAGAAATTGCATTTTATAAAGGAAAAATAAACGGTATTATATGTATATATCCATTTATGTATGTTGAAGATCAAATGTCCTAAGAGGTTTCTCTCTGGCGATAATAATAATACGGTTGCGAGTGTGCATAACCCTCAATGGTCCATTTTAGCCATTTTCCCAGAAATGTCTCAGATGTCTATCTGATAGTAGGTATAGAGGGATTTGCATTCGGGATGTGTGTACGCTCAAAATGAGTTTGTCCTTCTGTTTTTCCATATAAATGCGGCATGGAACTCTGTGCAGCAGTGAAATGTGGTTATTCTGAGGTATAAGGTGTATATGCTCTTGGTTCTCGGTCTTCCCATAGGAGATACTTTTTCGGAAATAGCAATAGTTCTCTTCCCAAACAGCACTAAAGTTGCAGAAACACAGAGACAGACAAGCGATGAGATTTAGAAAACATTTTAATACGTTTCGAATGGTCCGCAAAGAGTAGAGACATTTTCCCTCTGCGGAAAGGGGATTTAGCTAAATGCAAAACGGTAGTTGAGAGCCATAAAAGGGGACTTTTTGTTTTGTTGTTGTTTTTTTTTTTCAAAATCACAGTGAGACGAAGGCACATAGTTGCCACTAAAGTTGAAAGAGATATAGTTTGTAAGGATTTTAATGAATGTCAGATGATTTTAAAGCGACAAATTTCTGCCAAATGTGCGGTGAAAATATTGAGAAAAAAATTATTTATTGCAGTCATGGGAATCAGACGATTTTTTATGAATGCAAGACAAATTATTACCAGACGTGTTCAATCATTTTTAAACAAAAAAAGGAAAACTAAAAATACCCCATCATCTAAAGAGATTTTTTTCTATTTGAGACGATTTTAAAGAACACAATGTGATTTTAAAGTGACAAACCTCTGTTAGACGTGGAGAAAATATTAAAAATAAATGTATTTTTCGCATCCAAGGAAAACGGATGATTTCTATAAATGCCAGGCGATCTTAAAATGACAAACTGCAGATGGCAGACGTGGTCTAAATAATAAAATTTTAAAAATATTAAAAATAATTGTATTTATTGCAATGAAGAAAATCAGAAAACTGTTATTATAATGCCAGACTATTTTAAAGGTATCAAACAATTTTTGTTATTTTTTTTGTTCAGTTATTTTCAAATTATTTATTACAATCAAGGGAATCAGAAGATTTTTGTGAATGTCAGATGATTTTAAAAATTCCAAACTACTGCCGCACGCACGTACATATTCAAGATATTAAACAAAAAAAGGAAACCTAAAAATAAAGAGACACTTTTTTTATTTTAGACGATTTTAAAGAACGTAATAGTGAGAAACTTCTGTCAGACGTGACGAAAACGATACGAAAAGGAAATAAGAGTATTTGTAAACATGCCAGACGATTTTAAAATGGCAAACTACTGTCCGCCGTAGTCTAAATATTAAAAAGAAATGTATTAATTAGAATCAAGAAAATCAGAAAACACGTCTTATTACCTTATATGAACGACTCTATTTTGGAATCCGTTATTCAAGATTTCCTTTTAAAGAAATATATGCTTGCTTATTTAATTAGCGAAACATTTGACAAGGAGTTAAATGTATATGTCAGATCTATTTATTCTATTCAATTATTTACTTTTAAAATTGTGACCACGTCTTGGCAGTTATTCGACGTCTTAAAATTGAATAGCGTTTTTAAAATAGTCCCAAATACACAAAAATCTTTTAAGACGGTTTGGTATTTTTACTAGAAAATAAGACAGTGCAGGCCAAGTTGCTAGCAGAAGACTGTCCATGTCCGGCTTCCTTTTTTAAATATTGACCACACCTGTAAAAGATTTGTATGGTGTTTTAAAAATCGTCTGACATTCATAAAAATCTTCATATTCCCCTGTCCGTCAATGGTTAAAACCATCTGGCATTTCTTAAAATACTAGATATCACTAAGCTGTAAATAGATGACTGTCCATTTTACGTCCTTTTTTATTATAATCTTGAATAAGTTGGGAAGTATAGTTTGGCACTTTAAAATCATCTGGCATTCAAGAAACAGCTCTGTTGTATGGTAGGTATACTTTAAAAATCATCTTCAATTCATAAAATCCTCATATTCCCCTAATTGAACTTAGGTACATAATTGATTTTTTTAAATTTTGACCACGTCTGACAATGGTTTATCCCTTTTAAAGTATCTGGCATTTCTTAAAAAACTTGATGTGTCCAAGCAATAAATAGAAAACTGTCCATTTTTTTTATTATAATCTTGACTAAGTCTGGCAGTATTTTGACTCTTTAAAATCGGCTGGCATTCATGAAAGTGCTCTGTTGTATGGAGCTTTAAAATCGTCTGAAATTCATTAAAATCCTCATTTTCCCTTGATTGCAATTAATTGATTTCTTTTTTACCATGTCTGGCACTTTTAAATTGTCTGGCATTCAAAAATCCTCTGCCTGCCTTGATTGCCGTTAATACATTTTTTTTAAGTTTTCAATTACGTCTGGTTATTTTTTAATGGGGCTTTTTAAAATCTTCCCAAATAGAAAAAATCTCTTAAGCACGTCTGGCAGGAAAAAATAATTTATGAAATTGCAGTTCTTGAGCATGTTTGGCAAGCCTGTAGACAAACGTTTGACAAAGAAAATAATAGTTTTCTAGGTGGAAACAAGGTAAATAATAATTAATTTCAGAAAATTCAAGTTTGTGGTTTTATAGAAAAAAAAATCAAACATTTTTTGTATAATAAAAACATTTCAGTATGTTGTTTTAGCAATTGGCAACCGCGGCATTTTCTTGGGGCAGCCTCAATGTGATTTGGGTGTTTTTGAAGTTGATTAAAAATAAAATTTACAATTGGTCATCCACTATATGCATATTGCTCAAAGAGGGTTAGAAACCACATGTAAGATCTGACAGATATACAAAAGAGAGTGCATTTGTTTAGATTTTTGGTTTTATATAAATTTTTGTTTTGAAATAAAAGTTTATTTTGTATCCATACAGACAGGATATACTCATTCAGTATATTTTATGGAAATTAAGTTAAAAACATGAATTAATTTGTTTTGTTAAAAAGAGTTGTAAATCAACAAGAATGTTTGTTTTTAAAGTGCGGAATACTTTTAAACAACACTTAGAAATGTGTGAGTGAATGTGGTGGTCATATAATTTAGTTTTTTTTTCTATAAAATCCTGAGGTTATTTAAAAACTCTTTATAAAATGAGGGTTAAATTTGAATGTTTTTTTTTTTTATTTAATAAGCTGAAACAGATTTTTCATAATGTTACATAATATTATTTTATTCACCCTTATTACAATAGGCGTTTTTCTTGAACGGCGAATGTCACTTTTTGTGTCGAGTCACTTTTACGGCGTTTAAGAGTCGGTATTGCGATCCTTGAACGCCAGTCGTTTTGATTAAAACGCCAAATTGACAATTTGCTATTTCCGAAGCTAATGTACATACACAGTTTTTGTTTTAAATTCAATCTTCCGATTAAGGTTCGTAAATAAAGTGCAAAATGAGTGTTGTTGTTTAATAAGAAACGAAAGGAGAGATAAGACCAACAAAATTAATTAATTAAATGCAGGAATGACGCTTAATTAACAAATCTAATCTATTCGATTTTTGCATCGAATCAAACCTGTGAAAACGTGCTATAAAATATAAAAATGTTTCGTTTGATTTTATGTTTGTATTTTTTGCCATTTTTTTGCAATTATAACTAGTGGTCCTATAAGAAGTTCAATGCGAAACATAAATGTTGATTCTCATTTGTTTTTTTTTTCCTAGGTTTGCGAGCCCTCTCTCGAAACTCGTTGCTAGTGATGAATTTTCTTCTATCAACTCTACGAGACGTTTTATTTGGTCGGGATTAGTGATTTTAATTCTTTAATAAATAAAAAATTCTAAAAAAATATTGAAAACTTAATTTTTGTGAATTTTGGCGGCCAGTCGATTAAGAATCTGTATTCGACAAGAAATAGCGTTTTAGCTGTAGTTGAATGCAAGTTAAACGACAGTCATAATGAGGATGAGTGACATTTTTCTCACAAAAATTTACATTCCACTCAAAGTAAGGCGTTACGCCAACTAAAACGACTCCATAACGCCATTCGTAATACAATTTTCTTAAAATGAGATTTGTCGTTCGAGAATAACGCATAGGGTGATTATTTGTAGGAGGAGAAGCAATCGAGGCTCTCAAAATAAGGATTCTAAATAAACGGAAATAAAAACCGTCCAGTACACAGATTGTGGGATATTTTTTTCGATTCCGGTGGGATTTTTTTAAATGACCTCTCGTGATACCTCTCATGATACTAAAAAATCTTGATATAACATTGAGAAAAACAATCGCAGCTAAATAATGAAACAGATTCTACTTTTTGGGCATACCAAGCTGATTTATTCCCACCATCTTGGTTGGAAAAACCACTAATCTGGGAACACTGTACTTGAAAATGTTCTTGAAAAATTAAATGAGTCAATTTCTGATATTTCAATGAGTGTGTTTCATAAAAGAAGAGGTGAAATAAAAAAAAGATAGAAAAAGGATTAAGTGCATATTTCAACGTCTCAAAATTGATTTTTATAAGACAGTGTAATTTATATTCTTCGACTTTTTTCTTTATAACTTTCACTACCAAAATAGGATCTAAGACTCTTAAATTGTCACCCTAATATCTATAACTTCATGATACGCTTAACACTCCATGACAAATTTGAAATTATATTGTAGGTAGTAGGTACCTATACAATATTCCAATACGACAGCCTTGCTTAATGAGTCCATAACAGAATGTTTACACCACATAAAGACCTACAATAAAGTGTTTTAAGACTTGCAACTCCTATTAACCGCACGAACTACACCATCAGGTGATAGTTAATAAAGGAAAAAAGATATAATAATAAAATGAAACATACGAAAAAAAAACTATACAGCACCCTGGAAGAGAGTCAAAGAAAATTAAACATCCAGGTAGTTAGGTTAAGTGCCCCGACGGACGTGTATCCTGCACATCTTCGTCAAAAAAAAAAAAAAAAAACAACTAACCTCACATCCTGATTCCTGGGGAGGTTTTAGGAGTTGGGTTTATGCTCGCCATCTTCGACTTCATACTTTTCTTTTCAGACATAACCAAAGCCAAATCATCATGTACCACCAAAGTGCACATCTATTAAAGAATTTCTGTCGTTTCCGCCTCCGTTCCGTTCGTCGTCGTCGGTCGTTGTCGTTCTTTAAGCTTGTTTTTTTTTTTCGTTCTGCTCGTCTGTTTGGAGGAAATTTCCATAATATTACTTCTAGTTTCGTCCTTTCACGTAGCCAGCACCGGTTTTCAGTTATAAAAGGTGTGTTATATGGATGTATGTGGTCTTGAAGCTTTTCATATAGGTATAGGAGGTTTACGAGTGTATGGAATCACGTAGTCCTTCGCGCTTATAGTAATAATGTCGGTGAATATAAAGTTCTCTGACAGCTGTTAAACTTTAGGTCATTATAGGCGGGGGGAGAGTAGTTCAGCTCTGCTTTTTATTTCGCCTTTATATACCCTATATAAGTTGCTTGGTGAAAAGAAGAAAAAAAAAGTCCATTGGGAATGAGCTGATGGGCACTTTTAGAACCTTAATTCCTATGAGTGAACCGGTCGCGGTTTAGAAGGGTTGTTGAAATTTTTTTAGTTTCCTGTCCTGTGACGTGTATAGGTTAGGTATAAGTTAAGATTTTTTTTTGGTCATAATAAAGAGGTTGCATATAGCGCAGCGCAGCGGTTGGCTTAACCATACACATATACAAAAAAAAAACAAAAGTGACAACGCGACGTGTCTTGAGCTTCTCTGGTATATTAGGATGCTTATGAGGATTTATAGCTGTCATCCTAAAAAACTTTACTATATGTGTGACCTAAGGACTGAAATTTATCTGAATTAGGACATTTTTGAATGGTAATCTCTGGAGGCGGACAAAAAAAGTTTATTTTTAATGTTATACTCTTATACCCTTGAGGTTATGTGGGTATATGTATATGGAAGGCATTTTGTGAGTTTTTGGTTATATATAGGTATAAGAAGTTTAATAAAGTACCACTAAAATGCTTGCCATTATCCTAAATACCCTAACTAAAAAAATGTTGATGGACTTAGTTTTTGTGGTGAAGGAAGTTTAAAATATAGAAATTGGCTATGCAGGGAGAATAAATGGCTTTAGAAATTAACTAACGTCTTTAGTATAATTTAACTATATAATATATTGGGTATAACATTTATGGTTGTATCAATCATGGTGTAAGAGTTTATTTTTTTTAAGAACCCAAAAGAATAGTTAGCTTTTAAAATACTTGTCAGCAGCTGTCAATAAAAATGGTGCGTTTGCTGTTAATTAATTCATAGAAAAATTCAAGTATATTCAAGTAAATTTTAGTTATGTATTAATTGTATTTAGTTAGTTTAAAGTTACATGAATATATAAAAAACATTTTAATCTCCTTATACCTTTTTCTAAGTGATATGGGTAAGTTTAGAGAGAGTGATAAAATCAACTTATTTAGTAAATCGTAAATAATTTGGTGCAAGCTTTTTCAAAAGCTTTTTTATTATATTTGTTTGTGATAAAAATACCAGACAATGCTCCGAGCATCTTAAAGAACTAGTCTTGGTTGTGATGAAATAACAGAATTTTATTATCAAAAGCTCCCGAAAAGCTTTGAAATATAAAAAAGCTTTGCAATAAAGTGATGGTTATATTATTTTTAACAACAATTTTCAGTACAGGGAAGATAGCACGTTTGCCTTTCACTTTGGCTCTCATTGGGTTTCGTAATCCTGTCCCTATTTAAAGCTCACTCAAGGTTTCCCTAGTTTGTAACATAAATTGCTGTAAATCGGCGTTTCCTTGAAAGCTTCAAAAATCTACAAAAACCAGAAAGCTCTATAACAGAAACCATTGAAGAAGTTGTAATAATTTACTTTCAGTAAGAAATGTTAGTTAACTCTTGACTGCCCTGAGCAGTCACGTAGAACGATTATAATGAAATGTACGCAATTTTTCGGAGAATTACAACAACAATTCCTGTACGTGATTCAGTGGTTTAGTATGTTTTTCAGTAGCATTTTTTTTTTAATTCAGTAGCATGAAAGTATACGAAGGCACCACTGTTATGGAAAAAGCTTTCCCATATTAAGCCCTGTACATGCAATTTTAGTTGAAGAGAGTATAGTACTTTTCGTTGAATTTTTTTCCCAAGAAAAGGAGTTCAGTGTAGGAAAATGATTTAGAAGAACGAAAAGATAGCCGTTATGTGTTGATAGAATAAGGAAATAAATTAATTAAATTCTAAAATCTCCAAAAAAGCTTCAGATCATTAGAATATTTTTCAAAAAAGTTGTAGTTTTTTATCTTTTTTTTTTTAAAGAACTGGTAAGATACACGACTTCTGTTATCGGGAAGATGGTTTTAAAGAGCGTCATTTTTTGATAAAGATTAAAAAAAATGGTGACACGACAGCTGGTGTAGAACCAGGAACTTTATATTGGAAGAAACCACCAACTTTTGCCGCATCCCAACGGCTAAGATGAGAAACACTTTTTCATGAAAATATCAGATGCTCTTGGAGTAATTCTCACTTCCTCTCAATTAGCAGTACCCCTGATAAATACAGAGAAATTAGATGGAATAGGCGGGCGGCATGCTACTTTCACGCATTTTAAAAGGCTAAGGCTTCAGTATGTCCTGACCCTATTTAAAGTTGCAAAAGTTACATTGGTTCTGAAACCATTTAAACCATCGCATGAAATGAAATCTTATAGACCTATTTCACTTTTTTCTGTAGTATCGAAAGTTTTTGAGAGAATATTTATACTGCGCCTACACTCTTCAGCCAATATTAGAAGAAAAAAGCTTAATGCCTGAATATCAGTTCGGTTTTATAAGTAAGCACTCAACAATTGACAACTGCATAGGAACCCTGAAGTCAGCGAGTAAGCTTTTGAAGAAAATAATATTTGCTCAGTAGTCTTCTTCGAAGTGTCGCTAGCCTTTGACATATTGGCATGAAGGCCTAAAATTCACGCATTTTAAAATTAAATAAATTAAGATAAATTCTGCCTGATGTTGCATTCTTTATTAATGTTCTTCATCTGGCTATTAAAATTCAACTGACTTAAAGCTATCTTAATTCTAAGTATCTAAAGAGAGAGAGAAAGAAGATCAACAGCTCGAGACAGTGTTATTATCTATACATTACCTGATGGACTGTATACGATATCTGGAGAATACAGAGTCTTTCGTGTGAGACATTAAAATGCGTATTCTGATTTCAAAGAAATAGTGGCTGGAATACCACAAGGTAGTGTTCTAGATCCAATTTTGTACCTTTTATTAACAGTACCCCAAACAGAAGGAACTATTGTAGCCACGTTTACTGACGACACTGCATTACTAGCAGTGGACAAAGCGATCAACGAAGCTACAATAAAATTACAGAACGCACTTCTAATAATGTCAATGAATGGAAAAAAAAACATGGCGGATAGTGCTCAACGAATTTAAATCAATCCACGTGGACTTTACGTATGAGAAAGTCGATAGATAATCTGTATTTATAAATAGAACTTGAGTTGCATTCGCAAATGAAACATACATATCTCGATATCAACTCTATAGACGCGAAATTAAAATATAAACCGCATGTTAAAAAAATGCGAAGAAATTGAATTGAAGAGTTCTTCAGTTATGAAAAAAATTTGTCTTGGTATAAAAAGTCTATCTTTCATGTAGGTACTATTAACATTATCTTCACTTTATCAACCTCTTCCGTCTAATCTTGAAATGTCTTCTATAAAATCTACAGACTTTGAAAATCTGTTCTTAACGACGATGTTAGCTGAAGAAATAAACTTAAAAATTCATGTTTTTCTCTTAAAACATGTTCATTTCTCAACAATAATTCTCCAAAACATTGATATTAAATACGAATTACACACCACAACAACAGCATATACCTAATGACAAAATCTTGAATTTTTCATCTGTTTTTCCTTTCTTTCTTTAAATTAGCAATATTATCTATTGCAGCATTAGGATCGTATAAAAACCATAAAAAAACACACAGACATTTCAACTTCTGACTAATAATCTCAATTTGCAAACAAATTTGATTACTGTTTTTTGTTCTTCAAAGCTAACAAATCCCTTAACCATATACCTTCTAAATATACATACATATGTATGTACCTACTGATGAAATGAGACTTCTAAAATGTGTTAATGCTAACCATAGTCAATGCTTTTCTTCCATCTTTGTCATTTCCCCAAGTCTCAAACAATAGAGAAACGACACACAAGACATATTTTTGTTTGCGTACTTAAAAATGTCATCCCGTCCTTGTGGGACACTTTTGTCGGAAATGAGTCTCATTTCTCTTAAAGCAAAAATTAAAAAAAAAAAAAACAAAGACTATAGTATAAAGACTAAAGAACACATTTTGCATTGTTTGAATGCGCTCTCGCTGCCAGCTAGCTAGTTGATGACTGTGTTGCCAAAACATCCTTTTGTATTATCAGAGAATTGTAGCAAGTTTTTGTTGCACGAAACTGGGCGTGGGTGGGCCCCTGGAGTACTTCATCTATGTAGCCCCAACTGTATAATATGTTGTAGTTACTGCTATTCTTCATGCGAACAATAGTGAAACTTTAATTGAAGAAGTTACACTTTTCAGCAGAGTGCAACTAGCCAAACAAACAGTACAAAGAAAAAGGATAAAAAAAATTAAAAAACAAAAAAAAAATTAAACTTAGTGAAAGGACGAAGGAGAAAAACGACAAGTATCTCACCGCCTTTTTAAGTGAGAACCTTAGCCGAGAATTGGTCCCGAATGGATGCATTCAAAGTAAAAGCTAAAGAATGCAGAGATTCAAAAAGTTTAGCTCCGATAAGATGGAAAGTAATTTTGCATTCTTCAGTGTGGAAGCTTTCAAAGCAAGGCTGAGTATAGGTATACTATATAGTGCACAAATGGAAGTTGCAGTGGTATTGGCAGTGCCTGATGCTAGCTTTGCACAACAATTTTAATTGCGTGAAGAGTTAAGTTTCTGATTGGTATAGTTGGGCGGCTGTAAATGCAGCACTATAGCGCCTTAAACATTTTCAAGCTGCGAGACTATACTCCTAACATCTGTGAGGTGGTATAGCGAAAAGGGTATAGGTGTACCTACTTCTATTGTTTCTATCTAGAGTCCGGAGGGTGCTGCTGTTCTATGGCTGATGTTCTTTTTTTTTGTTCCACCATCCTATCATGCCTGAGGTTTTTCAGGTGAATTTCGTGTACTTTTGTTGCTGAATTTATTTGCTCGCAGTTTGCAATGCTCTGGGCTGAAATTTCTTCACTAAAATACAGAGCGTGGTTGTTGTGTTGCGCTTTTTTTTTGTGTGGCGGTGGTTGCAGAAGAAAAGTCAGTGGCGTTACAGTACAAAACAATGTGTAGGAATTATGGGGCGCAGAACAAATAAGCTATATAGTTTTTCATTCAATAAAATGTCATTTGGGTTTTTTTTGGTTTATCCTTCGAAAGGGACGACCGACGCGACGATGGAATTTTATGTTGATAATGAGAGAAAACTCTTATTCTTCATCAATAACAGAAATTCAATTAAGAAAAATATAAAAATGAGATGGAAATATTTGTATACTTGTGCGTTAGTAACTTTGTGCCAAACTGATAGTAAACTTTACATTCGCGTTTGTAAACTTTGCAAAAAATGATTTGTTCTCTTATCTTTAATCAACAAAGGAAATTCAATACACAAAAATATAAAAAAACAAGATGGAAATATTTGAATGTTTGTGCTTTGGTAACTTTGTGCCACACTAATATAAAATTTTGCATTAGCGATTGTAAATTTTACAAATGCTGGTGGTAGTTGAGCTGAAAGTTTGTGTATATGAAGGCGAAAATCGTGGCGTTATATGCTGGTGGAAATATTTTAAAGGCCGTTAAAAGCGATTTTGAATAGGAAATATTTCAGATTCGTATTGCTGGGTTGGATTTTGTAAACATTTACATTTGCGTTTGTAAATTTGTAAATACTGGTGGTGGTTTAGCGAAAGAAATGCGTGCTTGAAGAAAAATCATCGCGTTGCATGATAAAGATAACCATTTGGTTGAGGAATGTTGGAGCAAAAAAAAACACAATTGAAAAAATAAAGAAAGTATGGATCACACTAGACTCTAGAGCCACCTTAGGAGGAAGGCCCTTCTAATTTGGTCAATCTTGTTAAATTATTGAAACACCCCTGAACAAGGTTATATGTATTGTATGTTTATATGGCATGTTTCATATAGATCCTTTTCGTTTATTGTGAAAAGGATTCTAGTTGTTGTAAGTAGGTATATACTATTTGGGTGTTTTGTTTTTTTCGGTTTTTGTTTTGTAGGTACAATTAATTTACTGCGCTAGCCAGAATATTGTACAGATATATGAACTTTGTACATATCTACTGTTTTTATGGTATAATGTACCTTCGTACCTTTTTTGTTGAAAATGGTAAGTTGGTTGAGATTTTATTTTTGTTATTCATTTGAAACTAGCACTGTGAAAATTTTAAGTTCGCTTTACATTTTTATTGTATATACATATATATGTTGGCCAACAATGCATTTTAGATATAACATTTAGCTGTAGGTATCTATGGTCTAGAGAGTGAATTAAAATTGAGTACATATACATATTCCTATACGAACATTACGTATATATAGTATAGCACAACCAATGACCATCAGACCAACCATTTCAAACTCATGGTAAAACTATTCTTCAGAATTAATTTGAAACAATTTTCAAATAATTTTTTTTCGTTTTTTTTTGCATTGTTTTGTAGATGAAATTTGGCAGTGTGTATAATATTTTATGATTCTATAGCGCGATTAAAATAATTTAACTCGAGGTAATGTAGGATATAGCCACGATGAGAAATTGCATTTCATTGAAGTAAGCATTAGAAAACTATACTAAATAATCGGATACGAGTTTTAGTTCATAGGTGAAAAGATATATGAACTAAATAGAAATTCAAAGATATATAAAGCTTGAACAGTGAATATGCTCAGAAAATTTACTCTTTTTGAGGCATATTACAAAAAGCCCATGAAAATTAGAATTTCGTTTGGAAAAAAATTGAGACGAAGCTGAAATTTGTGGCAGATTTTTAATTTGATGTACCGAATTTCGACAAAGCTGAATTTCGGTGCTGCGAGCTTTAATATGCATACATTATTTTATTAAACAACCAACATAAAAAAAACATACAAAGCTTATTCATTCGTGTAGTACACAATTTAGACAAAGCTGAATTTTTAAATTTGTACCCTTTCCGAGAGGGTTGAATTTTGGTTCAGAGTTTTAATTTGATGCGTAAAGAATGTTCTAAAAGAGCAAAAATTATAAACCAATTCCGACAAAGCAGAATTTTTGGTGCAAAGCTTAAATTTGATACGTAAGGTAAGTTCTAAATGAGTTCCCTAATTTTCTACCCCAATTCCGACAAAGCTAAATTTTGGTGCAGAGCTAAAAATTGATACGTAAAGTATGTTCTAAAAGAGTACTTACTCTAAATTTGTGCGCAGTTCTGACAAAGAGAAATTTTGGTGCAGAGATTAAATTTTAAAAATAAAGTATGTTCTAAAAAAGTATTCAATCTTATAGGGTGAATGGGGTAAAACTTAATTTTTGTAAATTGCTCGAAAACTATCAGTTGTTTTGAAATTTAAATGTAAAGGAAAAAATTGTATAGTCTAGGAAATTCTACACAAAAAACCTTTTACACTTGGTTTTATTAAAATAATAGATTTTGAGGAACAAAATATGCAAATAGGTACACCCAGTAAGTTCTTCATGTGGACAAAAGTAAATTAAATCAAAACACTGATATTGTAACTTGACAGCAGTTTTTTCTCTTAATCTATTGGCTTCTACGAAAAAGTCTTTCGAATATTTTTTGTGCAGAATTTCATAAGCTTCAATAATTTGTTTTGAAATTCTTCCAAAACAGCTGACAGTTTTTGGTTTTTTCAAAAAAAAAAAATAAAATATTTTACCTTCTTAAGAACCTAAGTCCTAGAACAAATTTAGTGTACTTTTTAAATAAATGCTTAAGACATCAGCATTAATTATCTATATATGAAAATTCAACTTTATTCGAACTTTTCTGAAGTCTTACATTTTCCTCTATTTTTCCTCGGCCAAACAACAATACGGTAGAAAAAATTTCCTCGCAATAAAAACTTCTCTCGTGTATCAATTGACATATTCATAAATTTCAGTCCAAATGCGATTTCGTACAAAAAAAAATTATATATTTTGAAAAAAAAAAAAAAAAACGTGCACTCGCCTAGAAAGTAAATTTTTTTCCTAAAACTGAGTATTATTTGTTTAAGACAAATGCAGAAATATCAGTTGTGGCAAAATTGACCGTGGGAAAAAAGAAAAACGTTGTTAAGTACCTAAATTATACATATTTGTAACGGGAATACTTGTGAATTTTTCAGTTTGTAGGATTTTGTCTAAAAACGTTTAACAATATTTTATTTTGATTATTTTTTACATAAGAAATTAGTAGCATTTGTAGTCCAGGATCTGGCCCTTTTTTAAAATAATTTGAATTCGTTTTTTTTTTCGAAAATCTATAGAAATCCGAGGAAATATCCAAGGTTTTTGGAAACATTGTCTATAATGAGTTTTTAAAAAACTTTCGTCCAAACTACCAAACCAAATATAAATTTGGTGATGTAGAACAAGGCCAAGTGACTTACATAACAAACTCTCAGCCATTCGTGCATGTTAGCGGTAGGAATATAGGGGACCTATTATTTTCTGCCACAATCCGAATGGCGGAGATATGACGAACAGTTTTTCACGCCAAGAGATAGTCTCGAAAAAAACCGTACCCGCACCGGGTAAGTATACACGGGTACATTTTTGTATTTAAGTAACATATGCTTATATAGTCGATCTCGAGGTACCTTTGGCTTGAAATTTCTATATGAATTACCACTACGCCACGAGCTATAACGTACTACTACATTATCAAAGTAAAAAATCTGGAAAAAAACCCTTAACCTTTTATTGAGAATCTTATGTAAAGGCTGCGATATAATCTTTTTAAAAATATTAGTTTTAAAGTCTTTATGTACTCATAATAATATTGTTTTTGTTGAAATAGGTTTCAAAACATCAAATTTTAACAACAAACGATTTTATTTAAATTGATTTTAAAGCCACACTCAAATTCTTCTCTTTAAATTTACTTGTATATACACTTGTCGAAAAACTTTTTTATTTTTGGTCCCCCAATCCTCTTAGGTAAAAAAAAAAAACAAAATAAAATAAAAACAAGCAACGGAGATATCCTTTAACTTTACGATGTCTGAATCCACTTGACTCTTCAGTATTCCCTTTTTCCATTTTAATTTCATTGTTGTTTTCTTTAATTTTTCACTCATTCGCAGTTTCATGTTAATTGAAAGTTCCCAACGACCAACCTTTAAATGGTTTATATGGCGAGGGGTTATATATACCATCACAGAAAAAAGGACCCTCGACCATGGGAAAGTGTTGTTCAGATAAGGGAAATGAATGGCTTTGTCACTGCCATGCTATGCCATGAGTCCTGATGGAAATGATTTACATTTTTTTTTTTAAGTGTCTGAAGGGCAGGAATTGGAGTGTTTTTTGCAATGTTATAACATTGCGGGCAGTGGTTGGACAAGAGTTGAAGTGAATTTGTCAGGAAATGACCAAAATATAATAAAGATTCAAGTTGGACTTTATTTTTTTTTTTGTATATACATAGAAATAGATACTATGTAGATGAATATCGACAATTGTGTAAACTTCATCTTGAAATATTATTCTTTAAATTGTAGAAATTGCTGCAAAAAAAAAGCAAATGAGGTTATATGAATAGATCAATTATAACACTAAGAAATTAGGACACCTCATAAAGTTCTATAAACCTCCAAGGGAAAATCCATTTGAAAAGTATCAATTTTGTAGAGCTATGTTCAGTTTGGATTTTATTTTTTCTATATTTTTATTTTGTTTTGTAATTCCGAAAACAAGGAAAGCTTTCCACTTCAAATAATAAATTTCATCCATTGTTCAGGAGCAACACAAAAAAAAAGTGGCGAAAAAAAATGAATACCTTCTTTCAACATACAACCAATTACTCGGTTTTATTTACCATCGAGGAAACCATGCGACTGCTCTTTGGCTACAAGCCAAATTCCTTCACTGAAAAGGCGGCTTAAATTACCTTTTTTTATATTTTAATCTTTTCTTTTTTTTTATTTGTTATTTTTCTTTCTTTCTTGTGCTTACCTGTATTCATGGGAAATAAAGAATGTTCCCTTAATTTCGCATCCATTTGGATTCTTCCTTTTTTTGTCGAAAATCTTTTTGTAATGTTCATAGTTATTCAAATTTACCGCACCGTCGAATGTAAGCAAAATCATTTGGGGAATCTGTAAGTATAAAAACAAAAACAAAAAATGAATAAAAAAATATGAAAATGTAGAATAAAGAAAATCATTTAGTGGAATTTTGTTGTCCATTTATAAGAATTTTGGAAAAAAAAATTAGGACAAGAAGTTAATTTGGGTTTTTTCTTTTTGATTTAAGGTTTTTACACTTCGGCATAGAGTCACATGCGGTAACATTTAAATGAATTATTGTTTTTATGACCTACATCAATAAAGTGGCAAAATTCTCAACTTTTATTACATTTCCATTAGTATATTAATTGGAAATATACAAAATGGCATGCTGAATTTTTTATTACAATCGAGAAACTTTTAATTGTACCTATACAGTATACATGCGGTCCCTACGTTTCATTGTAAGCTATTAACGTACGTCACGATGCTTGTTAATATTAATAATGGGAAAAATTTCAAAATTAACTGTGAAGAATATTAAAGTGCAAGTTTAAAGGAGATTTATCATAAATGAGTTATTCTATTATAAGTCTAAATTGTCACTGGCGTAACTTTTAAGCTGTGGCGTCTTTATGATGGTATTTCATTTAATATTTGCGTATCATTATTATTGTTAGACGAAACAAATAATCTCAAGTAAAAGTTATCAATTGCTTTATATTTTGTCATTTTCATCGCAATTTTCAAATCTGCCCCTTCAAAAAGAAAACATGGAACTAATTCTGAAAAAATAAAGAATTGACTTTACAATGAATTTTTAAGTATCTAGATATAAGAATGACATCCAGCACATTCTTTGAGTATAATTTTTCGAAAAATAATAATTATTTAAAATTTCGTGACGCAAATGACATAAATCATAAAAAATTTAAATAATTTCAAATTTTAAACAGGACCAAGATATTTTAAGTTGGTGGCTTCTTGTAATGTAATTTTAGTAATTTCATCATCAAATAGTTTCAATAAATAAATAAACAATATTTTATATTTAATATTTTATATAATATTTGACTATATAATTATCAGTTCTAACGTTTGTGACAGTAAAGATATGTGTTTAGAGGTTTGTCAATATTTTATATATTAAATAAACTATTCAAACTATAAATTAAATTTAACGTTTGTTTTTTTTTATTCATTTTTTTAATAATATTTTTTTCGAAAATTGCCCTCCCCCCTTGCCTAAAGGGAGGGGGAATGTTACCCTATCCCAAAAGTTTTGTCTTTTATCGAAGCAATCTAAGCGCTCTAGCCTTTTATCGCCTTAATCCATCTGTATAACTAGGTACTTATGTTTTCTAAAGTTCGTATATCAGCTCTTTCGTTTGCTTAACACAAAATGATCTTAAATCAGACTAAAAGCAAACAAATAAATAAATTCACAAATTATTACTTGTCATGAATTACAGATAGCAGAACTCATAATCTCTTGATTAAAATCATTGAAATCCTATACAAATCCTATACCAAAATAAACCACTGAAAGACAAACAAACAAAAACTCAAAAATATTGGTCGATTGAAAACACGTCATCGGTAGTTAAGAGAAGAACTCTAAAGTTTTGTCACAGAATTACCACTACCGCTACCGCCACCTCCGCACACCATCCAAAATACAACATCGAAAACTATTTTCAATCGGAAGATACATATTTATTTGGTCCCATTTAGTCGTTAACTGGTCCTCCATCAACATAATCTCCACAATCGAATAATACAAACTGCAAATGCTTCTCTAAATCAATTCCATTACCCGTTTGAAAGTTCCAACGATGCTTCGCATTATCACTTAGTGCGGATACGTTTTGAAATCAATTTCAATAATCCTTATATAGAGATTCCCATGGAGTAGCTAAAGCAAACTGTAGATATATAGAAGGGACAAAGCCGACGACGATGACGACGTATATATACGGACGAGCACGAGGATGAGGACAAGAGAGTAAATACTGCGGCATCGCTGTTTTGTCATTGGATGCATCTGGCCAGATGTTGTGTTCGATCCTCTCCGCCTCAAACAAAATGCAAAATCACTTCCAATTCCTTATCCATTGGCCATCATTATATCCTCACTCACCCTTGTGCCACACTTGAACTCAGCCTGGTGGTCGATTGGTCTCTGGTTATGTATGGAATGGCAAGTGAGAGCACGGTCATGTGATTCTAGATTCAAAATCCTTCACCATCATAATCATCCAATTCAAGATTAACGAGCGTATAATATTCTAAATCGACTGTCGGCGAAACGCTGTAGTATCCATCGTGTTTCTCTTTATCTGCCTCGCCCGCCTGTCTCTCTGTCGGTATCTCTATGGATAGGACATTCTTGAAAAAACTTCAATCACGAATCAGCGCAAATTCCCACGAAAAGGATATGCAAGTTCGCGTTTCCTTGCGCGATTTGTTTGCAAGTGCAATCGATGATGATGGTGATGATGATGATTCTGATGGTTACTGGTGAGTCCTGAATCCTGATTCTTAATGCCACTGATGACCCACATTTGTGGCACTAAATGAAATTGGATGGCATTAGGAATGCATTCATCCAATCTCATTCATCCAAACATCGTCTGTCCTGTCCACGTCCGACGATTCTCATCGTTCTCAAACCCTGATCTCAAACTATACTTATAACGATATATATCGACGGAATTGCAGAATTAGTGCTTTGCTCCTATAGCGTGCATCGTGTGGCTTTGATGGTAATTCTTTCTCATGCCATATACTTTCTATATTCCTCCTGCATTCATGAGAACAGTGGAAATTGAAATAGTTTTACTCATTCATTGGCATAATCCAATATCGTTGTCGTCGTTATGGGTGGAAGTACCGATGCCCCGCGTCTCTATAACAGCGGGATTTGTTGTTGTTTCTAACGGATATCCTCGATCGAATTTTATTTTCTATTTTATGGTCTTTTTGTCAATGCTTAAAACGATGATGGTGGGTGACCAGTCATGAAGCTTAATATGCCTCAATGGTATATTCGAATCAACAACGAAAACGACGACGAACGTCTCTCGTCGTTTGAACGCAATTTTATTTTAGAAGAATTGGTGATGAATAATGATTTTTAGAGTCACGGAATTTTTTCATCACTAATTTTTAGGAAAAAAATAAATTGAAAGAACGTTTATTGAAGACCAAGTGCATTTTTTGTCGGTTTATATTCCATTCGAGTGATGAAATAGTAGATTCAGTTTTTTTTTTGTTAATGATGATGATAATCAAAATGCTTTTAGAGGATTACTCATTGGTGTAGCTTTAGCATTATACAAAACAGGGTGTCCCATAATCAATGGTCCAAACTGAATCTGGTGATAGGAAACATCGTAAATTTTCAGAATTTAATTCTATATGGAATCATAACGGTTTTCGGTTAACAGCTGTTTTTGTGAAATTTCAAAAAACCTCTACTTTGCGCCAGGGGTTTACCCCGAGTTCTTGTAAGTGATTTAACGGTCCATGTTTTTCCATGATTAGGTCTTGTGAATAAAAAAAATTAAAATCTTTTTTTGGAGAAAGCTAAAGCTAACTAGTCTTACTAGTAGCTTCAGCTAGACAGTTTTAGCTTAAGACTCTTTTATGTGAATAAAAAAAAAGATTACGCTAAACAGCTTGAGCTTGAGCTTGAGAATTCTAGCTTTATGTAGCTTCGAAATTTAAGGTTTCTTTTGTTTATTCACTTTCGACTAAGGAAGCGCTGTAGCTAGAACTAAGGGTTTTAAAATTTTTATTTGCCAAAACTTTTCATCTGTTCTATAATACTTGGTTTCTGTTAATTTTTGTTTATATCATATCGTCTGGCAATCTCTACATCTGTAGGTCGACTATATAATTTATATCCAGCTCACGCCTAAATAAGTGGCATTCCCTTTATGAGAAATTCGTTTTTTTTTATGCTATAGTTCAACTAGGCCGGGTAGTTCCAATACAAAGGTTTTGATATTTAAAAACATTTGGTAGAACCATTAAATGCCTTAAAAAACCATTAATCGAAAGAACGAATATATATGGTCCATATAAAATTTTTGTTAATCTATCAAATAAAAAAAATTCCATATATCAAACAAAATTCAATTATTTTGAATATTTTTACTCGGTTTCAGGTTAAATTTTTTAGCCGCTGTTTGATTGTTAACGCTACATAATATGTAAAAAAAAATCAAACTCGAGATTATGATCAAACTTGACATTATACGATGATAGTGAAGTTGAAAAAAGTAGGTCTCGCAATTCTGTCTAGCATGCCCTGTGCTTTCGACCTAAACGGGTGGACCGATTCATAGAGTTCTGTCAGCATTCCCCCGGCACGCTTTTTTCATTTTTTTTAGAACCAAAAATAACAGTAAATGCCATACAAATTTTTTTAGCAAGAAATGAAAATCTTATTTTTCTCAAAACCGTGCCAACAACTTAAAAAAAAAAACTATGTAATTTTTTTTTAAGAAAACGGCTACCAATTATAAAAAAAATTCCGAAAAATAGTTATAGGTAAATGGTACCTTCCATAAAACCATTTCAACTATACTTTTAGTAAATATTTTACCTTTATACATTTTACCGATAAAACAAAAGTATTTTTTGGAACTCTGTTAACGGCACCATGCAGCCAAGTGCCAAACAAACAAATAGTAAAAAGTAAGTATATCTATTCATATAAAACATAGTCCATTTGCTTGTCTTGCTTCTTTAAACATATCTATACATACCACCGTACAACTTTCTGTGAAGAAGAAATTCTTGGAGAATTCTTTAAAACAAATAGACATCCTAAAGATAAATAAAACTTGCTTGGAGTTTGTACTACATTATTTGTGTCATTATAATATTGAATAGTACATATATTCATATGTTGCTTTGGAAAGGTATGATAAATTGTCTAAGTTTTAAAAATTTAGCAGACCTTAAGACCTTGAACTGAGTTTCCTTCTTAAAACTCCTACGCAATCTAATGTAATAAATACTCTTTTTTCCAAAAAGATGCATTTAAAGTTTTTCAGGAGTTGGGGTCAAAATTCAGTTTCCAAAATTCTGTATTCTAAAATTTTGAATTTCAAAAATCTTCAAATCTAAAATTCTGATTTCGAAAATTCTGTAAATCCGTAATTCATATTTCAAAATACTATATTCCAAAATTCTGTAAATCATAAAAAAAATTTTTTGATAATGAAAAAAAAGTGCTTTATTTCATTATCAAAACTATTTTTTTTATAATGCACAGATTTTTGAAATTCAGGATTTTGGAATACAAAAAAATTGTTTATACCTAGGTACTAAGCTTTTATTAGAGTACAAATTAGGTAATTCTAGAACTATGTGTGTTTATCTTAAGTTTGTAGATTTTTTGCATAGCTGATAATACTTCTATTTGAAGGTGGAAAGTAATGGCATAAACTCTTGATTTAAAAAAAAAAAAACAAAAAGAAAATTTGCGTATCGACGATTTTATATTTTAAAATGCAAGATAGTTACAAAATAAACATTATTTACTATATCCAACTTTACAATGCAGCATTAAGAATTTTCCAGAATTCTGAATTTACTGATTTATGGAACAGAGCTAATAAAAGATTTACAGAAAAATGGAATACAGAACTAATGTTCATACAGAATTTTCAATTTATTTACGGAATTTTGGTCATACAAAATTTTGGAATACAGAATAATGACCCGTTCCCATTTTTGAGGTAGGAACACATATTCATTACACTTGAAGAAATCTTTAGTCGAAATTTTGGAAGAAATCTAATTCTTGGTAATAAATAAGTAAGTTGCCCTTAGCACATAAACACACAAAAGCCTTGAAATTTAAAGTAGATCCAATTTAATTTTAGATTTTTTAAAAAAACAAAAACTCATAATAAAAAGAAATTACTATATCTTAAAAAAAATATAATTTATTTTCATACTATGTATATCTAAATAAAAATATACATATGGGTGATTCTTTGCCAACTGTGATTTTTTAAATAAGAATTTTGCTAAAATTAAAAGTCATTGAAAATTAATTTTTTTTACTTTATTTGTCTTGAAATAGACATGGTATTAAACCTGTAAGAGCATTTTACTACAACTTTTAAGAAACAAAAAATATGGTTAAAAGTACTAAATCTCGAAGACATGGTGCTGACACTGGATTTTTTATTTTTGAATTTTTATACGTTCTAACTCCTTTTGAAAATATTTTTGTTAAATTTCTAAATTCTCTCTTACGTTTTGACGTTTTCAACTTTAAAAGCCAATGTTTTATTCAAAATTGTATGTTTTTTTGTTTTTCAAATCTGTTCTTTGAGGATGGAGTCTTTAATTTTATGCTAGGTTATAATTCAACATTTATTGCACAAATTTGTTTCAATATGTTTTGTCCGAAGTACTGGTAGCATTCTCAATAAAAAAATAACAAGATTTTTAGGTAAATTGCTTGAAATAATTTAATTTAAGTTCATCATAAATAAATATACCACGGTACTGACACCCACGGTACTGACATTTAGGCTTTAATATAACCTCATATCTCAAACCTTCTCAGAATAATAAAATCCGTTATAATTTTAACTTACATGACTTAAAAAGAAATACAATATTCTAAAAATCACCCCAACAAATTTCATAACACGCTTGGAAAAGACTACCACGGTACTGACAGGTAATATTCTGACACACGATTTTAGAATAAAAACACTTCACTCTTACAGCATAATTACGTTAGTAAAATAAATTGACTTTTGTAAACAATAAATAAATAGTGCCTCTTTCAAACGGCACCACACAAATGCCATAAAACTAAAAACAAAATGGCGGTAAAGCGGTAAATCTTTTGAATTCAAAAAAAAAAAATGAAATCTGTGGACAACATTCAATTATTATTATTTAATTAGAGAGCAAATATTTTGACTTAATATTCTCAAAATATAATCAAGCAACTATTGTACTCAAACTTTCTGAGAACAACATTTTTATTCAATGATGTATTTTGATAAAAAATTGTAGATTTAATTGGAAAAACAAGGATGGGACATGCCACGGTACTGACATTTTGCGTATACTTTTTAAAGTCAAGCGGAAAGGGTAGCAAATTTTTAAACAATATGTAATTTAAATTGTAGTTCCAACTTATTTCCACAATTTAAACCAGAAATTCATTAGAAATTTTCACATTAAGCTACAAATAAAGCCCTGGACACAAAGAATCACAGTTGACAGAGAATCACGCATTTATTTAATTTTTGGTATTCTATGTTTTATATTTTAATTTCTTAAAATAAATACATTTTTTTTAAATAGATACCTATCTCAATAGAAAAAAAAATATTTAAAGAGCCCAAGAATATTAAAGTTTTATGTTGGCTTATTTTAAAGCTTTAATACCTACTGATTAATATTCAAAAGATTCTAAAAAAATCATTTGTATTTCCCAAGTTTCGAAGAACAGCTAAAAGAGCACACTACGCCTTATTAATAATTTTTGGAATGAAATGATAAAATTCTCAGAAACTGATAACAACAGTATTTACATTTGTAATTCAATAAATCCAATTAAAATGAATCAGAAATAAAATCCCATTGTTAACTGAATCAATCAACCTTAATGAATGAACATTAACATTAAGCATGAATGATTGAATATAATAATACAATAAAAAGCTGGGTTTATTTTTATTATTCTTAAATTTCAATCAAACGCTTTAAATCAACAACGTCACTTTTGTCAAAATTATTTAACAAAAAAATATAATATCTGTTCTAAGAAAAGAATTTATTTATTATTATTGTCAACGTCAACGTTTAATACCTTTAATTGACAACAATACCTATCCTCTACCCAAAAAAATTCCATAACCACTAAATCGTTCGATGCACCTACTACAACGGAAAAGGTGGTTTGTAACCACAAAGTTAAATAAAATCCACCATCTTTAAAGGTGTTCAGGAAAATAAAAACAATTAAGACAAGAACGTCTTTGGATAAGGAAAGGCCCTTGGCACCTAAAAAAATGAGGTGGTATTCAACTGCCATTTTTATGACGGGCTAGGAATTTTGAGTTCTGGCGCAGTGATACCAGACTTTGGGAGCAGGTTTTCCCATATTGATAATCAAGAATTCCCTTTTATCCCACGTCTTTCTGATAAATATCCCACAATTATCCCTTGTCGAAAAATTTAAAAAATCTAAATTTCTTTGTAATTTATAAACAAATTTTCATGCCGCATTGGCAGAAACGTTAAAAATTTACATTAAATAGTAAGTTTAACCTTTTGCAAAAACATAAAACAAAAATAAAATCACAGAAATTAATATGAACAACAAAAAAAGCAATAAAACTCAAGGGTCATTCAATTATTCATGCTCAAAAAAAGAAAACAAACTTTTCCAAATATTTTGCTTGTATTATCAATTTCGCACATCGAGTATGTATATGTAGATTTGCAGACCAAAAACTAGAACGGCAGTTTTCGTTTACGGTAAAAAAAATTTCATTTCGCATCTGTAGCGTACTAGATTTTAGTAGATCAAAATGCAAAAATCTAAATGAACAGATTCAGATATTTAAAATGAGTTCGTTATATGCTTGACAACGTTTTATTCGACCATAGCTGAATACAACTTTTGTTTCATAATAAAATGAACAATTTAAGAAAAAAAACTGAGCAAACCCTAAAATCCCTTTTTTTTGTACTATGAGATTCTTAAAATCCCTTTTTCCCTTTTTAGATTATTTTAGGCGTGAAATTCCCACAAAAGGGGATAAATCCCACGATCTGGCGTTACTGTTCTGGCGTAATTTTTTTGTGGAAAAACTTCATTGAAAAATCCAAAACGAGATACTAATAACTTTTAGCTCAGGAGACAGGAAAATATTGTTGAAGAGATTACTTAAACATGAAATCATAGAGAATGATTTCCATAAATTGCAGGGCCCTGAAATCAATTCGACTAGATCCATGCGATAAGATGGACTTGGTCACAGGGTGAGTCGATTTATAACCATCCTCCCATTCAATAGGTTTAATACATTAGCAACAATTGCCTTTATATGAACAAATAGAAAGCATTTTTTTTTCTTCCAACACGAAGAGGTATATAAAAGGAAATATTTAATCAATATATCGAAACAGTCGAAAGAACTTGCTCAAAGGATGGTCGAAGGATACCATTTTTTCGATTACAATACTTTTCGCATTAAAGGAAAGGACAACAAAAAAAAATTAATAAAAAGCGACATCCAGCCAAGGATACATTATTTAATCGGAAATTATCCTCAATTGAAAGGCATCTCACTTTTGCCAAGAGTTAATATCGTAAACATAGCTAAACCATCCGTCCTCTCATGAAAGAGTTAACAAAAAAAAAAGAAACTATACAACTAAAGAAGTGAAAGAGGAAAGCAGAACATCTAATTACAAGAGCGAAAATGGCCCAGATCATCCTTAAGGGACTAAGGGAGATATATATGAATGGTGCTATGGGATGGCTTTGTCCACAGAGAAGGTATATACAATGTGAAAACCTGTAATTGATGGTTCTCGCTGATGATCCAATACGAGTATACCATACCTACCTATACTTTTTTCGCTTCTCATTTCTTTGCTATTAAGTGTGTGTGGTGACTAACCACCTGAAAAGGGATATTACATGATTATAATTGGATTCTTGCTCCATTTGTTATCCTTTCTCTTGGTTTTTTTTTTATTTCGGAAAATCCTTTTTTTTTTCTTATTGTTAACCTGCAGGAACGAACAATCAAAAGAGGATAAGATATTGAAGGAGCAAAAAGATGGACAGGACATGTCAGGCTGGCTGGAATATGAGCAGAAAAAAAAAAATAAAAAAATGAAATACATTGAGTTCGGGAACAAAGTGAAGTGAACAACAATTGAGAAAAAATGACCGCTGTTGATAATGTGGTCTTTTGAAAGGTTGCTTGCTCTACCTCTGCTTATAGTCATGGGTTTTTGTTGTGTATTGACAGGAAGGATCTAGGTTTCATTTTATGAAGCCTTTTTTCTGTTTTTTTTTTTTTGCTTTAGAGGAAGGATGTTGTTATACTAACTTACATACATAGATATACTTAGGTATAGAATATGTATATGATATTTTTAAAAATGAGTATATTGTAAATTTTAGACTTTTTTTATCGTGGTAATGAAACATTGTTTACAATGAGTATATTGCTCTAATATAAGGTTTTTTTTTAGATTAAAGAGGCGCTAGTATCTTCGCATTCATTTATCTTGTAATAAATGATCAATTCTAAAAAAAAAAAACTGAAAGGGATTTGTATTTTAACTCTTAACTCGGGTCTGCCATTTAATCGTTTATTGATAAATTAACATTTGGGGGAAAAATGTTAGGTATTGACTTTTTCGCTATGATTTTTCAATTTTGAGAAAACTTTTATTTATATGTTTAAGATTTATGTATTTCGGTTTGTACTTTTCAAATAAAAAAAAAATACAATAACCCTTATGAGATAATAAAGAGCTTCCTTTAGAGATTAAAGGCTTTTCCTTCGAAAGAAAAAATTCTAAAATTCTAGAAAAGGTTATATTTTGAATTTTCAAGATATAAACATAATAATATAGGTCTGGAAAGGTTTTCCACTATCTACCTACATTGCTTAATTTAATCATTTATTATGATAACCTTTTAACCGATGGAGACGTATTGTTGCACTAGCTACTATCCTGCCATCCCATCCCCCTTGATAATCGACCTAAACCACCAACCAATTTTTACCCATATCTATAATACGCATCAATAATTAATTTTAATATAATTCAAATCCGCATACTGACACACCCACTTTTTTTATATTTGATTTTGTTTCCTTTTTCTTTAAAAGTTAAGATTTTGTAATTTTTTCGAAAACTATTTGTACAAATAAGTTGATTTAAAAATAAAATAAGAGAACAGACTTTAGGCTTTCAGAAAAGGTGAAACAAGTGTTGCCATTTTTTCTAAATATTTTTTTGCATTTTAAATACTTTTTTTATAAAATATGCCAAAACACAACTTTTGCGCTTGATTTAAATTTAGCTGCTCTCAAGTGCTCTCCATATGCTTTCATATGACATAAGTTTCATCACTGTTGAGAAATGTTGAAAGTGGGCCCAAACTCCATACAAAGTTGTCCATGGTCCTTTTATTTTCACTTTTAAAAACTAAAAAAGTTGATGAGAAAATTTCAGAATTAAAAATAATTTTATACAAAGTTAGTGTCCATAATCTTTTCTTTCTACAAAAATTTTAGTTATTTTATATGTCAAAATCCAGAAAACCAAAGTTCCGAAAACAAAAAATCCCAAAATAAAAAATTTAGAACATTCAAAATCCCAAAACCTAAAATCACGAAATCCAACAAAATCCTCAGTGCAGAAAATCGGAATATCCTGAATAATTTGCGCAAATTTAAAGATTTATTTATTTATATAAAAATTTAAAGATTTATTTTCCAGTTTTTGTTAGCGGATTTTGGCCTTTCGGAATTTTGGATTTACTGGATTATTGGGTTTTATGAATTTTTGGTTTTAGAGATTCTGAGATTTCTGGATTTGGGTTTTCGGGATAACAGGTTTTCGGGATTTTGAGTTTGAATTTTCGGGGTTTTGATTTTTCTGGATTTTGGGTTTTAACCGTTAATCTCCGTTTAGAGTCATCAACTTTTTTATTGTATGTTTACTTTTGATCAGAATAAAATGTTTAAAATTAAAATCTACTCTAAGCTCAAAACATATAATTAAACTAAATTAATTTGTCTAAGTTTCGAAAATACATAACTTTGTTTATTTAAAATAAACTTGGAAAATATCCCTTGCACCGTTATATATCTGCACATGAAGACACGATTAATATCCTGCTATGACTATGGCATGTAAATAGTATTTGGCTGTCTGTCCAACACACCAAACCCTATCGCCCATCATATATTGTTGGGCAATGCTATTTGACTTTTTGTCAAAGTCCATATTATGAATCCCTTTTGTTTTGTAAGTATGTATGTGCAGGGGTGCAGCAGTACATATGAAGAAGACTTCCATTGATGCACATTTCAACTTTGTTATACAGAGAATGAAGGTATGAGGGAGTATAGATACTGAGGTACCTATACCGAGTTGGTGATTCTATAGTTCCCAATGTGAAGGTATGTGTGGTTTATATCTATGTATATGCATAAAACTAACATCCACAGGATTTATCCTTAATTAAAAGTGTGTCTCATACTATTTCCCATTTGATTGTACAAGGATCCGTTGAAATATGGTAGTTTAGTATTCCCTAGACTGATGACGATACGATGATGATGATGATGATGACAGACGTCCAGGACAGAATATATAGACCATAACAGGGCAGTAGCAAAGGAATGTTATTTCCTGAATTTCCTCCTTTCGGCAATGAATGGAAGAAGATATTATGTTATATGGTAAAGGTGGGTGCCGGGTGGACTTAACTATAGTTCAGAGCTCATAAATAAATTAAAAAAAAATTGTTTATTGTGTAACTTCAGATGACAGCAGCTTATAGTACATAGTTATAGTTCTCCTCCTCCTCCTCTTTTTCCTTCCAACCATTAGGTACTAATACTCAGAAAATCAATAACAACTTGTATCTATTAATATCCTGGGAAATCTCTGTACATGAACAACAAAGTATGGTAGGTAGGTAATATATGCATTGTATATGCATCCACTTACCTTGTCTAATTCGAGATCACCAGGAATACGGGTACCATCCTTCGAACAGAAACAATATGGCAATTCACATTGAGCCGGATCACACCTCAGAGCTAAGTCCACAGGAGCATCTGTTTTGGGTGCAGGAGCTGTGTCAATCAGAATGAAAGAGAAGGCATATTTCAATAAAACAATTTGTTTGACAAAAAAATGTAATAAAAGCAAATACACATCACAATACACAAACACACAACAACACATTCTTATATACATAGGTAGTAAAATCTGTCAAGCATTTTTGGATAAATTTTGATGAAAATTTGAATTTTTTGTCATGATTGTCCTGGTTCTGTAGAGGAGAGGATCCTAGAGATTTTGTAAAAATAAAACGTTTGTGTTGTGAAAACTTCCTGCAAATATAGATACTTCTGTGTATCTTTTTATCTCTGCTGAAGTTGAGGAGTTCGTCGAGGCAGGTTGAGGATGAAGTGAAAAGACGTGAAGTGTGGGTGTTCAGATCTAAACCCCTTGTTGGGAAGATTGAAAAATAATATACGCAGATGGAATACGATTATATAAAATATATATGTACATATACATTATAGGTGTGTCTATATATCCTTTGCGTTTGTTTTATATTCCAAAAGGAGAAAAAACAAGACGAGGGGTACACATTTTGAGTCGTTTTGTCTAAATTGATTGTCGGAAGCGATAAATGTTTAAACATCCATTTTCTGTCAAGTTGTTACTCAATATTTATCTCTCTTTCTTTCTCTTTTCTCTTTCATTGTTCCCCATCATCTTGTTTTTGTTTTTATCTTCTTTGATTTGTTTTATTTTTGTACAAGAGTGTAGAATTGTGTTTTGTATGCATGTGGTTTTATGATGATGTGAAATAAAAATAAAAATTTATACAAAATTAAAGTGTACAATATTTGAGAGTTGATGTTGTTTTCTATTTCGGAAGGGTGATGATGTCAACGTCTTGAAATCATCTCTTGAAACTCAAAATGGATTGGGATAAGACTAGATAACTTAGCCCCATAAGTTTGTGTTTTTACATTTTTTATTGGATTGGTAGGTTTTAAATTTTTTTGGATTGTTTTTGTGTTGTCAATAAATTCTGAGCAAGTATTTAATAACCATTATAATATTTTTATATATGCATTAGCGAAGGAAATGTGTGCTATTTTGGACTTATTAGTTTATCTGAAGGCTTAAATTTATCTACGAAGCTTTTGACAGACGCATGCAGACTGCAGAATCTTAGTTTATGTATTTTTTTTTGTTTTTAAGTTTTATGGTACATATTAATATGTAGTGTGATAATAACCTTTTCTCTGTCTCCACTGTTTATCGAATTGCATTCAAAGCAATCCCATTACCACTATCGTTGACTCCTACATCCATATTTATACCCCTGAATTCATACTGATAAAGTTCATTTAAATTTTATAATTACATAGTTGTTTTGTGAAATTATAGTTCACACTTGATTTGAACCGAAAAATATATAAGAGACTTTGGTGGAAAACAAGAAAATATATTTCCAGCGACCCCAGTTACCACCGTGATTTCACTTCTTCACACATAAAAAAAATTATCAATTAAAAATAAAGTAAAGTTAAATAAGAAATATTGTCAGTATACAACCTGCAAACTCACGTTAAATTATACGATTCAACTCGATTAAACAAAATTATGTAAATTTACCCACTTATTCGGTTAAAGTTTATTAAACTAATTCTCAGTTAGTTTGTTCGGTTTTAATAACCAATTAAGTTATTTAATGAAACATATTAAATCGCTCATAGTAACCAATCTACTCAGAGATGTGTGAAATTAACTAAATATAATTATTTGATTTAACCAAGCTACTCGTTTAAAATAAACGATCTTCAAAATTGAGAATCCTATAACCATAGTTATACTCTATTAATATAACCTTTTTAGGTTTGTGTTTTAAACAATTCATTTTACTCGAGTCGACTATGTTAGAATTAACGAAGTACACTATGTAATTTTTACCCTTAACTACGATATTTTAAGACATTTTTTTTAAACCCACTGAGAAATGCTCTCGGTCAATAATTATTTTTTTGCTTGTAGTCGTTTAATATTTTAGTCTGTAATTTAGTGACGTCTGCTATCTCGGATTGTAACTGAGTGACGTCTGCCATCTCAGACTATAATTGAGTGACGTCTGCCATCTCAAACTGCAATTTAATGACGTCTGCCCTCTCGGACTGTAATTTTCTGATGTCTACTATCTCATACTGTATTTTGGTGACGTCACACCTGGAATCTCGGACTCTGTTTGATGACATCTGCTATCTCAGGCTGTTATTTAGTGGACTCTTCTATCTCAGTCATACATTTGAGTTCTATGAAAATTGTAAATTATAAAGAACCAGTGATTGGTACATGAAAATGATTTCGAAAAGTTGTTTGCGTCTTTGGTAAGACCCTGTTGACCCGACTAGCACACAATAAGCGTAGCGTACAATAATTATTTTGATCTAAAACTATTTCATAATATTATTTAAACTCGCTTGCTCATACTCATTTATAAATATTTTAAAGTTACTATAAATTATTTCAATAAGTTGAATATTATTAGGGGGGAGGGTCGAGTAAGTCACAGAAAATTTCCAAACCAAAAAACGTAGTTTTCGCTCGCCATACTGTCCGTGCGTCGGTTCATACTTTTCATCTGTGCTTCCGTGCGTCTATTTTACATAAATCTATTGGTTAAATGGATAGACCAATTTGTTATAAATTTATTTAATTTTCAAGTTTTACTTGACCTACCTTTTTAAAAATCTAATCCGAATAAACTTGCATACAGAATGAAATCAAAAGTATCGCAAAAGCAATGGAATTTTTATCCTTGTTTATATATACAAGGAACAAATTCTTGAAAATAAATATATGTACAATCAACAATGTGCATTAGTAAGTATCTATGTAAAGGGTGTTCCAAAATTAACTTATGATTTCAATTCTTGTAGTAAAGTGTTGGTAACCCTAAAATAAAACTGTTTGACAGCTGACAGTTTATATAGTTAGTAAAAATGGAGCATTACATGAGAAAAAAATGTCTTTTCGTTGTTGAACAATATTTCAAAAGTTAACAAAAGTTTGGCGACCACAGTTAAAAAATTCAAAGTGTGGTCGAAATATTGATTTAACTTCGTCAACACTTTGAAAAGAGTAATTGCAAAATTCAGGGAGAGTGGGAACAATTATTGGTGATGATAAAAACACATGGTCACCCAAAAACAAGCCAATCAAATGTCAATGTCAAGCAGTGCTTGAGAGACTCGGTGAAAGTCCAGAAACATTAATTTGTCGTGGCCATATAGAATAACCAATTGCAAGAAGATTTCTGCAGTGGGTACCTACTTACTGTGGATCTGCGTCTCTATGCTTACAATGTTCAATTGACACAGGAACAAGTAACACGGCATCCTAAACTGCCATCTGTCAAATTGTATTTTATATGAATGGTTATACTAACACAAATGGCAGCTAGTTCAAATTTTGCGTTAATTGTGGAACACCCTTTACATAATATAAGTATTAAGTAGGTTATATATATATACGTGAATGTCTGATGAAAATTCTATTCTAAAATAAATATTCATCTGTGCTTTCGTAAGGAAATAAGACACAAATATGTAGGAGTAGGTATGTATGTACAATGTACATTGTACATATGTATATGCAAATTATTTTAATTACGCATTCTTGTGCTACATTTGAGGGTTTTGAATTTTCTACTAACCTAAAACTGCACCAAATCAAATTAAGGATTCAAGTTATTCCCTTAAAAATAATAACGATATAATCTCTCCAATCAATTGCGTGATGCATCTTTATGGAAAATTTCTGAAATTTTAGACAATCATTATAGGCTCTCAGAGAGTTATATTTTAAACCTTTAAAAAAAAGAATGGATTGGTATTGTATTATATTATATCAAGGAAGAAAATTTTCTAAAATCCTATATTCCATATACTCAAAAAAAGCTTATTTGAATACGAAAAAAGGACGATAATGACATAAGTGCTGCTTAGAGACAAAGTAAATTGAAATCAATTTGAATTTTTCTTTAAAAAAAAAAAAAAACAAACACAATGACAAATGCAATGACCGTCTCGACGGTAAAATAGATTTCGATAAAATGTTCTTGGAAATGGATAAATGTCATTTACTACGCAATAACACTCTGTTTCACTTAAATATTGTCAATGTTCTTTAAAAATTTCAACTCTACTTATTCACGTGGTTAATGATTCATTAAATTTGCTTAAAATACTTTTTTTTTAAATCTTTTATCTTTGAAGTGCAAAGTTCCCTTTGGCGAATGACCTAATAAAAGTTTCATAGAGCGATAAAATATGATTCGTTTTCTCAGAAAAATTCAAAAGGGAATTTTATTTTTGATTCGATCGCGAATTTAATTTTTTGGTTCCTTTAAAATAAAATTCGATTTCACGATCGAATGAAATCGGTCGGGATCTGTAAAATATGGTTCGTTCCCATATTTATCACGTGGTAACTATTGAAAATCCATTCACGAATCGTTCAAATAAGAAGAAAAAATTTCGATGTGACTCTTTTCACAATTGTTGGAGTTTTTCAATATTTTTCATTTCATATATGAACTTAATGGATATTTGATAAAGAATAATTTTTTTTAATAATTGTTTTTTTTTTTATTCTAATCGCGAGAGAACCATTTTCTACCTGAATTTTATTTTTCTGATCTCTCACGAACGAGAGATACCGACAAAAAATGGATTAAGTTTGTTCGTGAGAGCGCTATACATTTTTAAACATCAAAACTTTTATAGTTCGCGAATAATATTCCTTTGAGAAAATCGATAAAGAATGATAAAGATCCGTATTTTATGATTCGCGAGCGATATTTTACGAACCATGATCTAATATAAAAGTTTATACACGTACAAATAAATTGAATTATGTATTGTTAAACTCAGACGCAGTTTTCACTAAAGGATTAACTTTAACTTTCACCCCCAGTTTTTCACTGCAAAATCATTCCAATTTATCTCCTTAAATTTTTTTTGTTTAAATCAATAAATAGATCTGAGTTAACTTTGAATTAATTCATCGCATTTGCCAAGTTAACTCAACGAATTTGAAGAGTTTTCTTTAGATTAAATGAATAGATCTTTCTGACAGATGTATGTCAAATTACCTTTGAAATATAGAGGACGAAACTTTTTTCATATAGTGCCGCATAGTGTCACCCTATTTATTTTTATAGTGAAAGCGCATTTTTATATAGTCTAACCCTTTGATTTCAATAGACTTTGACAATTACAATTACACAATTGTACACTGAAAAACTTCTTCTGCGGTAACTCGGGAAATGCGATTTCACTATCGAAACAGAGAGGGCATTAGTGTCAGTATCACGCATCACTGTCAAAAATATGTATTCAGTAAATCCAGGACAGAGTTAACTCATCAAATTCGTTGAATTAACACGGAGTTAAAATGGAGTCTAAATCTAAAAAGTTCAAATATATTTGATCTGATAAGCCATTTTAACTCATGGTTGAAGGTTGAAGGTATAAGAAGTATAAGAATAACCTCATCTTTTCCGCTGAAATGTAGGTGAGTTAAAATTATTGACCCACGAATTTAATATTAACTATCCCACTTTTGTACAACTCGATCTGAAAAACATGTTTCAGGAATTAACTCAGGTTTAACTCACACTTAAAAACTTGGCTAAGAAGTGAGGTTTGCGAAATTCAACCCTTATACTGCTTTTGCCTATCGACAAAGCTATTCAAACCAATGGGAAATGTGTTGGTAAGGACTAAGAAGCATAGGTACACCAACTTATTTGTATACATTTTGATGGGAAATTATTTTGAGAGAAAAAAAAAACAACCGGCTCATTCAAGTGATCCGAAGTGTATACTATGTGTCTACTGTCTAGTTAGGGTTTTTGTTTTACACTGCAGGACACATCAAAATGTCCTGAAATGCAAATTATTTAACTGTCACTGTATCACTAAAAAGCATTCCCTCTTATCTTTTTCAAACTGAAAGTAAAATGTTGTCGTCTGAGAAAGAAAACTTCCGAAGTTAGGAGAATGCATTTTATGGAAAACCATCATCAGGATGCATCCTGTCTGCATGATGTCAAAAGAAACTAAACATGTATGTATGTATACATATATAAAAGTAACACAACCATTTTTCTGATATCCTAGAATGTCGTGTTTCACGGTATAGTTATTGTGCTCAATGAGTTATGAAATTAAAAAATTACTTGTATAAAAGGTCCCTTTATAATAACAAAACGTGTAAATCCTCAGACATTGTCTATAAAGTAAAATCTGATGGAATTTTCTAATTTATTTTCGCCAGAAAATGATCCCAAATTAATTTTCAAAAATAAAAATATACATATGTTTGTATACATAAATGACTTTGAATATAATATCAAAGGGATGAAAAGGATATCACTCTTCTTAGGTAAAATATTCTTATGCAGAGTTGGGTTAAAAAAGGGTTTTTATATAGGTATATACACTATATACATACGTATGTAGATTTTCTGGTACAACCCAGGAAGTTGAATGAAATTCGAATAAATGGTTTTTAGCTGGAAATATTGAAAACGCATTGAAGTCCTTTGGACCAAATTTCAATTTCAATCTAATTTTTCATTTTAATCTTATATGGATGGTATGGTTACCGAGTGACATTGAATGAACATACAACATCATGCAGGCAATATAAGATAATGGTCTTGCTATCAAGTAGGTAGTACGAGTATATGTACCTACATTGTACAAGGCACCCTACAGTTTGGGGATAAATTCGCTTTTGAACAGATTTCATAGATATTGTGACTGTGGCGCCACTAAAAAATTAACAGGTAATACTTATTTTAATTTTAAAACCTTAAAAAATCTTGCTTTAAATCGGGTATATGGACTGAATTATCAAACCGTTGCGTCGACTGAAAGACTGGAAGTAGCAGAACTTTTTTACTTTTCTCTTTTGGGAAAATCATTTGTCAATTTTCTTTTTTTTCTGAATTTTTGGGTTGCTATTTGCAAATAATTTATTCATAACAAAAATAAAATGAAATAAAATAAAATATGAAAAAATAAGAAAAAATTAAATAAAATAAAATAAAATAAAATAAAAAAGAATAAAATAAAAAAAAATTAAATATGTAATATAAAATAGAATAAAATAAAATGAAATATAGAGTTAAGTATAGAAAATTGTTTTGTGGGTTTTAAATACCAGTCTGTTCACGTCAACAGATCCGTTTCTGCAACGCATTCTATGAGGATGTGTTTTAGCGCGATATTTATAAAAATAAAAACTATCTATAGGTGACTCAAGTTTGCCCACCAGCGCAGGGTCCTGAACTTATATTAAGTTTTATTAGCGCCATCTATTGAGCATTTGTCTAAACTAGAAAATTCAACTTTCAAAGAAAAATTTGTATGAATGTATGTAATAACTAAAATATAGGAAAAGTGGGTGTGGCAGTAGGCAAACTTAAAAAAAATAAATAAATATATCATTTAGGTTTATAAGATTTTAATCACAAAATTTCATCTTTCTATTGTTGTTAAGCTAGGGTGAATCTCAGATACAAGAAAAGTGGGGGTGATAGAGTGGATTTAAAAAAAAACAAAACTAAAAATTGTGGTTTTAGCTGAAGAGAGATCAATTATAAATTTGTATCTTTCACCCTATACCAACCTACATAGTATTCCAAAACAAAAAAGTAGGCGTGGTAGTGAGCGCAGAATAAATATCATCTGTCGCATGCTTCAGGTTGAAGTGAACTTAATTAAAAAATTTTAAAATTCTAAGGACGTTCAATAATAAAGTACCTGGGAGACCGAGCTCTGCTCGGCTTTTTCTAATTGAAAAAAGTGAAATATGTATGAGAAATATAGACATGGCAGTTAATAGAAAACAACATATGTCATACATTAAATTTGTTCACTTTATAAATGCGTTCAATGGAGATGCTTCCATATTATGTACGTGGAGATAAATATGTAGACAGTTTGACATAATGTACAAATTTTATAATTTTGTCGAACAAAAAAATGTTCCACATACGTCTAAGTGACCCATAATAAAATACATTTTCTTCGAAAATTATATAATAATTCTTCCTTTCCCATATACAGGGTGTCACCGCCTCAGAAGAAAACCAAGAGTTTCTGATGTCATTTTAAGTCGAAAACAAAATCATCAAAATTGAAAAAACTAAAGCTTAGCTCCTCTTTTAAAAATAAAATTGCATCGTTAGATTTAAAATAGAATTCAGCATCCTTTGGCACCTCCTTATAAGGTCTGGATGATACTTATTTTTATTAGCTTTGAAAGTTAAATCATTATTTAAATACAAAATTTCCTCCAGATAGTTAGAACTGTTGCTTTAGCGCCCCTTTAGTTAAGGGCCTGGGTGATACAACAAAAGTGGGCATGGAAGGGCGTGGGTGGTTTTTCCAATTTTTTTTTCTAATTTTGTTCTTGCTTATCAGTACACTTCCTGATAATTTCATCCAAATCGCTGAAGCCATTTACAAGATTCCAATATATAACAAAAGTGGGCGTGGCAGTGGCGGATTTAAATAACGCTAAATTCCAAAAACAATTCTCGTTAAGCTATGCAAACTGCAAATTTCATTCAAATCTGACCGTTCCCGAAAAACCTAAGAAGTAAAAAATTTCATGCAAATCGTTGGATCCGTTTCGGATATTTTTTGTTTTTCAATTTTTCTCACTCATAAGAATGAACTCTAAAACTTTTACTCAAATAGTTTGAGTAGCTTCCGAGAAATAGAAATAATAAAAGTAGTCGTGACATTGGCGGATTTTATTAAAATCAATTTTCAATTTATTTCTTGTTCATATCTAAAAATAAACTGAAAATTTCGAATTGTGTTCGAGAAACCAAAAACTAATAAAAGTGGGTGTGGCAGTAGGCGAATTCTACATATTTCTTTTAAAGTTTTGTTCCTACTTATAAAAGAGAACACTCACTGAAAATTTTATGCAAATTGTCGGAGCCGTTTCCGATAAACTAAAAACGACAAAAGTGGACAGAGCAGTGGGCGGATTTCACTAAACTTTTCTTAACTTTTTTCGTCTTATTGAGGAGAAAAAAATCTGAAAAATTCATTAAAATGGCTAGTTCCGTTTCCGAGAAACCAAGCAATAATAAAAGTGGGCGTGGCAGTGTGTGGATTTTAGTAAAAGAATTTTTCAATTTTTTGTTATAAGAATAAACTCTTATAACCTCATAACCTCATTTAAATCGTTTGAATTGTTTTCGAGACACTAAGAAATAATAAAAGTGGGCGTGGCAGCAGGCGGATTCTACTTATTTCTTTTTAAATTTTGTTTCTACCTATAAAAGAGAACGTTCTCATAAAATTTCATCTAAGTTGTAAGACCCGTTTCCGATAAACTAAAAACTTAATAAGTGGACGGTGCAGTGGGTGTTGCTGTGGGCGGATTTCACTAAACTTTCCTTTACATTTTTCTTCTTATTGAGGAGAAAAAACTCTGAAAAATTCATTAAAATGGCTAGTTCCGTTTCCGAGAAACCAAGCAATAATAAAAGTGGGCGTGGCAGTGGGTGGATTTTAGTAAAATAATTTTTCAATTTTTTGTTATAAGAATAAACTCTTATAACCTCATAACCTCATTTAAATCGTTTGAATTGTTTTCGAGACACTAAGAAATAATAAACGTGGGCGTGGCAGTAGGTGGATTCTACTTATTTCTTTTTAAATTTTGTTCCTACCTAAAAAAGAGAACGCTCTCATAAAATTTTATCTAAGTTGTCGGACCCGTTTCCGATAAACTAAAAACGAAATAAGTGGGCGGTGCAATGGGCGTTGCTGTGGGCGGATTTCACTAAATGTTTCTTTTAATTTTTCTTCTTATTGTGGAGAAAAAAACTCGGAAAAATGTATTAAAATGGCTAGCTTCGTTTCCGAGAAAGCAAGCAATAATAAAAGTGGGCGTGGCAGTGGGTGGATTTTAGTAAAGGAATTTTCCAATTTTTTGTTATAAGAATAAACTCTTATAACCTCATTGAAATCGTTTGAATTGTTTAAGAGGAACTAAGAAATGATAAAAGTGGGCGTGGCAGTCATAGAATTTTACTAAATATATTTTTTTCTTTTTTTTCTCGATCATAACAATAAACACTGAAAATTTCATCCGAATCGTTGGAGCCGTTTTCGAATAGCCAATAACTAATAACAGTGGGCGTGGTAGTAGGCGGATTTTACTGATTTTATTTTTTTAATTTTTTTCTTACCCATGAAAGTTAACTCTGAAAATTTTATTCAAATCGCTTGAGCCGTTTCCGAGTAATAAAGATATTTCAGACCGATTCCGTCATACTTAAAAGTAAGAAAAGTGGGCGCGGGGTGGGCGGATTTTACTAAATTTAATTTTTTATTTTTTTTTCTCATTCATCGTAATAAACTCTGAAAATTTTATCAAAATCGTTGGAGCCATTTCCGAGAAACCAAATATATATAAATATATAAATTTATAAATATATAAATATACAAGAATAACTCGTTTAAAGTAATAAGATAATAAAATATTATAAAAATGGGGCGAGGCAGTATTTTATTGAAAATAGTAGCTTAACTTAGCATCTTGAATTAAACATTATATTGTAGGTCCCGTCCATTCCTGTCGATAACATAGCGCACAGGAATGGTTGAGAGTTGTAACTTATTTACCAAATTTATTTATTTATTTTGGAAAATAAAACTGACGGTCATGGGTATAATTTCGTTAGAAATTATTGCACTGCACAAAATTCGCTCTCTAAAAGTTGGAAAAATCCAAGATTTTGTATAAGTAAGTCCATAATTCTTGAAAACATAAGTAAATCTATAATTCCTTACTACAAAGTTCTGGTTTTCAAAATTCTGTGTATCAAGATTCTGAGCCTAACCAAAACTCTCTTGTATTGGTTAGGTTTAGTAAAAAACGATATCTTTGACTAACTTTTTATTAGTTTTTACTAGCAAATTCAAAATCACTTATTAAGCAATAGCTAGCCCCCACTGTTTAATAAAAGGTAGTAACTTTGAAAAACCTATAACTTGAGAGTACTCCTTGCAAGTAAAAACTCCATGGTAAAGAATTTATTTCTGATAGCTTAGGTGGATTTTGTTTAGATCCTTTTTATTCAATTAAAAATGCAAGTATATATAGACCACAAAGGCTTTTTAGATTTTATATACAAAAAGCTTTAAATTTATCTCTTTATCCAATCCATAGGTATAATAATTCCTCAGTGCTTGACAGATTTTAAAGAAGGATATGATATTCCAGATACCTGCTCTGCTCGTACCTCTCAAACTGTTTTATAAAAGACACGTGAAAAATCTTGTCAATAAACTTACTTGTTGGAAGTGGTCCGCAGGTTGCTTCATCCTTGAAATTACAAAATTTATTTATATCATCAAAGTATAATCCTGATGGGCATCGGTTCAAGTATGGAAATCCATCTACACACTGTTATAATAAAGATAAAAAAAAGCATATAGATAGTATACAAGATACATTAAAAAATGAATTGAGTTAGCTTAAAAATTCAGAGGTAAAGGAGATGCAAACTATTTTTCGAAATTTAATTGAATTTACCAGCATTAAGAAACAAACATAAACTAGACAGGATAATGAATTTGCGGTATTATATATAATTTATTTATATAAAGAGTTTATATGGATTAAGTTTTAGAGACAGCAAATTTAATGGTTTTTTGATGAATGTATAGATAAAGATACTTGGTGGAGAATGTTTTATTATATTTTATATACAAACCTGGTAGAATCTACGACATGACACAGGATCTGCAAAATTACCATTGCCAATTTGTATTGGGCAGAGGAATTCGTCCTTTTCTTTTAATTGTGCTGGAAGATAAAATAAATGAAAATATTAATTAAATAAGAGGATTTATATAGCAGGTATACTGTTAAGTTATATTTTATTTTTAAAGAAGAGCTGTGTGGTTTATTATTTTATGATTAATTTTATTATTTATTTGAACATAGCTTATTCACCATTTTGGCGTTTTTTATTAATGTAGCTTTAATGGTTTAAGTGCATTCTAAAAAGGTAGGTTTTAACAAATTTATAATTTAAATAATTTTTAGTCCAAAGTCAGACAACGACCGTTGTTGTTTGAAATCCTTAAAAAGGATAAATAATTAATACAATTCTTTTTTTTTCTTTTTAAAATAAAATTGAATTCGCCTACAGCAAAATTTTATCCGATAAAAAAACCTACCTACAAGTAAAGGGTAATTCATTTTTCGGTTTCGAAAGTAAAGCTAAATAAAACACACATACAGCGATACATTTTTGATAAAAATTTTATTTCATTATAATGTTTGAACTTTGCCATTAAGTGTGAAAAACAATATCATTCAAATGGCCGCCTCGGAAAGATTCACAGCATGCGATTCTTTTGAGCTAAATTTTAACAAATTTTTCGCACATTTCGGGTGGTATCTCGGCCATAACTTGAGTAATATTGGTTTTTAATGCGTCTAGAGTTCGGGGATAATTCGCGTAAACACGGTCTTTTGCGTAGCTCCACGGAAAAAAAATCTAACATATGTCAAATCGCATGATTTTGGTGGCCAATTGACTTCGGCGAAACGTGAAATTATACGTGACCAGGAAACTTCTGACGCAATAAAGCCATAATTGATCGTGTTGTGTGGCTTGTTGCCCCGTCTTGTTGGAACCACATGCATCGTTCAAGTCATGATCTTCAATCGCCGGTCAAAAAAAGAAATCTGCCTCATTGCTGAAGAAAATGTTGTATAGCTATACGTTTGAATCACCACTTTTGTAGTAAGTTTTAATAATTTTAACGCATTGTTCGATTGCTAAGCGATCCCTTATCGTAAATGGCAAACATTCAACTAATATTATGACACTTCTAATGGCAGCTGATTTTGGCAGGTGTCAAATGCCAGCGCTGCCAACTTAAAACCCCGAAATGAATGACCCTGTATAATTAACTTAAATAAAGAAAAAAAAAAAACAATAATTTGTGATTAAAAGTTAATTTGTTATCAATTAGTTTGCAGAATTTAATTTTTAATATAAAATAATAAAAACAAACCAAAACAATTATTATGCCCAAATCATAGATTACTGCATAAACCACAAAAAACAAAAGCCAGTCATTTGAAGTCAATGAATCAAAATGTTTAATGAACAGCTTTTGCTAGGTATACGTATATTGTTATTTCAAAAATGTTTTGTTATTTTAAATTTAATTTTTTTTTAATATCTGAGTTTTCATTATATGCGCATCACAAATGGAATTTTGATTTTCCATTTCAGTGGTCATGAGTTGTGCATATTTCACATATATAGTTGATGATATTACAAAATATACAAATTTACTTAGTTAATATAGACAATTTACACATGAATACAGGAGCGAATTGAAAGAATTGTCAAGCGACCGAATGCCAATGCTGCGAAGCGCCTTAGGGTGAAATTAGCACCCCCATTTTCGGTTTAAGGAAAAAGTTTTGCTATATTTCTTACAACTTCTGCCGCCACGTGCCGTTGTTTTTTTTTTAATTTGCTACTTTGCAAATTTTTCGGATGAATAGCGAAGTGATACAAAAAATTCGCATATTTGCAGCTTTTAGAGCCAAAATATAAATTTTACGAAGAGTGAAGATAGCACCAACATTTTCGATTTTCAAAAAAAAAAATTGTGCTGTATTGTGCTCAATTTGTGCCGCCATGTGCCGTAAATATTTTTTTTAAATTCGGAAATTTTCAAATTTTAATGAACATTTTTTAAATTTTAATTTTTTTTTAATTTTTTTGTTTACAAAAAATCTGATTGAATTGAATTAAGGGAACCTTATTTTTGATATTTTCAATTTTCTCATAAACTAGAAAACATTTAAGCTTTTACATTTTAGTATTTTTATTTAAAAATTAATAACAACATTGAATATTAAAAACCAAAAATACTACTTAATAACGTAAAATTTTGAAAAAAATTAATTTGAACAAAATTTTATTTCCTTATTTTTTGTTCAAAATTTTTAGTTTGAAAATAATTTTTTTTTTCAAAACTATTCACGTTGCCGTTGTTTTATTTATTTTTTGTTTAATTTTTTCTTTCCACCTTAACACAATGCCCTGCTGCAACTGGAATCGGAGCCGCAGCTGCAAGTGCTTTCAAAAAATGTCGTACTTCATTTTATTATCTGCCCACAATGAACTGTACAGCTTTTTGCATATTTTGAAGATAAAAAAAACAGCCACGAGTTTATTATTCACTTTTTTTATTTCCAATATTTTAATTATATTTTTTTAAATTATTAATTTTTTTCGCAACACAAATAAGTACTAAAAACTTCAATATTTTTTTCCGGCTCTCTTTTTCTTCATATGAACTGAAAATGTCAAAAGTGCTGCACGTGAAAAGTTAAAAGTTCGCGAACCAATGCGGTTCTGACTGCAGCTCCGTCTGCAGTTGCGTTCCATTCAGCTCGTAGCATGATTTTGTGTGTATTTAATATTTTGACAGGTGTTCCAGCTTCGACTTTGGCTGCGGCTCCGTCGCTTTGTGTTCAGCCAGTTAACGGGAGGAAATAGACCTCCGCTTCCATACTATTTTTTTTTGTCCCAACCTATACACATCCTAGCCTTTTTTTCGCATCTTAAGAAAAACACTGTAAAACATACGTTTTTGTAAGTAGGTATACGCCCCACGAAAAATTCTGACCTTTTAATCCACCACTGAAACAAATAATCCATTGTTCGAAAACACATTGTAGATATGGTATATATGTATGGATATGTACATTCATTCTACCCTAACGCCCTCTACATAATATGAATGCAATATGCATCAACAACCTTTTTAATCATTTTAACCTCCTATAGGTACATACATATATATATTTATATCCTCCGATGTAGATTTTATAATGTTGTTTAAATATTTTGGAAAACGGAGCAACAGAGAAGTAAATATAGAAAGAAAAACTTTCCAAAACCGACAAACACAATATAACTTATTCATGTAATTCACCTATAACCTACAATTTCATATATATTTTGTTGTTGAAGCAAAAAGTGAATATAAAGTTTAATTCAATATACATATTATATGTATGTGCATATACCGGAAGAGGAAAAACTTTATGAAAGGCCAACAACAATACGACATGGAAAAGTAATAATTTTCTGACTATGAAATAAACAAGGTAATGACTAGAGCAGGTGTTCCTATGTATAGATGTTTTCAGAATACTTGAAGTTTTGAACTTTTGAAACAACAGCACAATAAAATAAAAGAAACTGAGACTAAAACTAAATAAAAAAAAAATAAACTTATTGAAGACAATTTTCACGCAAAACTCGACCAAAGAATAAAATCGAAAAAGTGATTCAAGGATGAGTTGGATATTTTTTCTTCAATTGAAGAATACGAAGTTATTTTCTTGCAGAGAAGTTTTCGATTCAAACATATATATAGCACATAGAGAAGCACTTCTGTAAACTACAAAAAATACTTACCTATTTTTTATATAAAAGTGTAAAACCTGAAGGGTTTGTGTGAATAAAACTTTTGTTATTATTTAGTTTTTCACAAATAGCTTATAGAGATTATGAAAAGTGTGAATAAATTTCTTATCTCACTTTTCAAATTTTCGTAATTTTGACTGCCCAAGGAATATACACGAATTGAGTTTAATATTCATCGCCGCAAGTCATCATCCAACAATCAGGGGCCTATTTCACAGAACATACATCACATACATTACAGAAATGTATGTGACGTAAAATAGGCCCCATATGAGTGGGCGTAAATTTTTTTTTTTTTTTTAAGTAATGCGTTTTCTAAGTTGACGCATAGTTTTTTCAAAAATTCAAAATTTACACTGAGCCATCTTTGGCGACTACTTTAAGTTACATAGTTACATTCATACAATGTATGTGATGTATGTTCCGTGAAATAGGCTCCAGATCATATTTGAAATAATCCAAGAATTAAGGGATGGTATAATAATATAGACTTAAATGAATAGGATTTTCATTTATAGGAGAATGCATACATATGTAATTATTGGTAAACTTGTAACACATGTTTTTTGTCTCCATATCCGGTATGGTATATTATGTTGGTATAGGTACGTATGTTTTACTCATATCTGAATAATTCATAATGGGTTAGCAGCATATCTGGCATTTAAGTACCAACAAATTCGAGTGTTGTGATTGTTTTTGACGTTTTGAAAATTCATTTCAGGTGGGATATACAATTTAAAATTTTTTGGATGAAGCGACAGATGGAGTAGAATTTATAAGCTCAGTTTTTCAGAGTGCCTGAGTTAGACCAGAGTTAGTTAATTCTATAAATAAATTGAACCCGAGTTAACCCAGAAGCAGTTTTTCACTTAAGGATTAAATTAATGACTTTAAATTTTGAAAAATCTATCCAACATAAAATTGCAAAACCATTCTTTTGCATTCAATTGCATTCTTTGCATTCTTTTGCATTCTTTTGCATTCTTTTCATTCTTTTGCATTCTTTGCATTGCCATTTCCTTGTGGAAACTGGGGAGCCAGAGCACGTAGGGTTTATAGAGGGAAATGGCAATGCAAAGAATGAAAAGAATGCGAAAGAATGCAAAAGAATGAAAAAAATTCAAACGAATGCATGAAATCCCAAACGAATGTATTCAATTGACTGCTGTAAAATGAATGGGAATTTTGATTCAAGTCAATGGTGATTGCATAATTTAAAGACTGAAGTCTCAAAGTGAAATCAATTAATGCAATCATATATTATTGAAGTCAGTAAAGATTTCATTCAAAAAAGATTGCATTCATTTTACAAGTCTGGTGTTTTGACACACATTTGTCTGATGAGTTAACTCAGGATCTACAAGTTAATTCTGGTAAAATTGAATTTTGGTGGAGGCAAAACCTCCCTATTTATTCGTATTTATTGTAATAAAAGCTAATTGATTAAATTCATAACATAAATAAGGAGATTAAAAAGACGGAGTTTTAAGCGGTTAAAGTCGAAACAGTTCATGTTTGAAGTAACACTCCTCCATGTTTGTTGGAGTCATAAGAGGTATAATAGGTGGATTGGGTAGATAGAACAGATGAGATGAAGAAGAAGAGCAAAATGCAATCAACAGACCCAGAAAGCAAAGGAGTCAATGAATAAAGAGAGTTTCGGATATTTCTCTTCGTTCTTCGGGTTGATAAGTTTAAGATATTGTAAATATAGAGAGGTTGGATCAATAGATTGTTCCAAGAGTAAAGCGAAAAAACGACACTGTACGGTCTTGATTCTGAAAAAGTCCCTACAAGCCACATAGGGGTTTGAGAATTCCTTGGACTATTGATTCAAAAAGCCATGTGCTGAATTAGCTTTAAATATTGTTTCGTGTGACGAAGTTGAGTTCCTGGTCAAATGTCAAGGTCCGGAATCTTTTGAACAGTGAGGAATAGGTTGATCATGGAGTGTTTGCATGACAAAGTGATAAATTGCCATTGTTATTGTAATGTTAGCATTTAATGTACAGGGTGGCGCACGAATCGTGCTAGAAAAATAAAACGTAATAACTTTTTTTCTGTGTGAGTAATCGGCTTATTTTTTTTTTTATTTTGTAGGTTACTATTTAGATTTATAAAAATGGATGCTTGGGATACGGAGAAAAGAATTTGGATAGTGCAACGGTACCATGCTTTGCAGTCCGTCATTTCCGTCCAAAGGGAATTTAGGCGGGAGTTTGGCGGTAATCCCCCGAGTAGATGGACCATTATGAGGTTTGTAAACATGTTTGCCGAATCTGGAAGCATCGCACGAAGGCCGTACCATCGAGATGCCAATGTTCGGGTTCAGGATACAATCGGAGCAGTAGCATCTGCAATACAGGCCAATCCGAACGTTTCGACCCGAAACTTATCGGGGCAAATTGGAATTAGTAGACGGTCATTACAACGGATACTTCATGACGATTTAAACTTGTTTCCGTACAAAGTTCAAATTACTAGCAAGTTAAACCATCAGGATTTGCCTGTTCGCCTGGAATTTTGCCAAAAAATGATATCAATGGCCGAAGAAGACAACACATTGATCAATTGTTTGTTCATGTCTGATGAGGCCCATTTTGATCTTAACGGCAATGTAAACAAGCAAAATTGCCGTATATGGAATGAGTCTAATCCAGAAATGCTCCATGAGACGGAACTGCACCCAGAACGAGTCACTGTGTGGTGCGCAGTTTCATCAAGGTGTATTGTCGGGCCGTACTTCTTTGAAGAAAACGGTGTAACCGTTACTGTCAATGGGGACCGTTATTTAAAGATGTTGAAGGAGTTTTTTTACCCAGAACTGCGCCGAAGACGTATACCATTCAACAGCGTTTGGTTTCAGCAAGATGGAGCAACTGCACATATAGCCAGACCAGTTATGGCGGAGCTAAACAAAAAATTCGCAAACAAATTAATTTCTAGGAACTCCACTCTTCGCTGGCCCCCAAGGTCACCTGACCTGACTGCACCAGACTTCTTTTTATGGGGTTATGTCAAGCAAGAGGTGTATAAAACGAAGCCCAGGAATTTAACTGAATTAAAGCAGTCAATAACGACAATAACTGAGGCGATCCCAACTTCAACTCTTTAGGCCGCAATGAATAATTTTTTGACCAGGTGCCGCATATGCGTGGGACAGCGTGGAGGTCATTTGCGGTCTATAATCTTTAAAAGCAACTAACTATTTAAAATAAAATTTAATTTTCTAACCAATAAAAAAAAATAAATGAAATACATCGATTAAAAAAAAAGTTATTTGAATTTCTTATTGTAGCACAATTGGTGCGCCACCCTGTATTTATCAATAAAAAAAAAATCAGAACCAGCTCCAAGGATTAAGGCACTATAGACATCAGGCACTGTCAAAATAGTTTTAATAAACGAAGAGTCATTAGCTGACAAAGGAATTTTCTTGAAAAACCGGGTATCGTCGGGAAACAGTGTTTATATCTCACTGTTTGATGCCTATGACACTATCATTAATAGTAAGATTGAAAAGAAGTGGACCTGGGTAGCTTCCTTTGGGGACACTAGAGGTAGCTAAAAAAGAGTAGATCTGGAACGAACACAGTATAATAATGCTTTTTTAGGTAAGAGAAGAGGATTTAAAGCCCATAGTGGATAATTTGAAGAGCATAAGTTTATGGGAAATTTTGTCAAAAGGACTTACTATAAAATCGGTCGAAACAAAATCGACTTTGTAGCTTTTCTCTAAAGCTGAAAGCGTAAAGGACACAAATTCAACAAAATAATAGTGTTAACTCTGAAACTGGAAAATATCTCGCACTGAAAAACTGGGACAGTTTACCTGCAACTCTAAACTATTTTTCGATATATGTTATAAGTTTGCAGGATTGAAAGGGACGTACCTACAATTTTCTAATAAAATTTGTTGATCATTAAATAAAAAATTTATAAAACTATTAAATGCAATATTGTTTCAACTACATAAAACTATTGGACTGAATCGATCAAAGCATTAACGCGATATTCAGGAATAACGCAATAGTAAGCGTGTTTTTTTTTTCAAACCACGGAGAAATTAGATAAAAAAAGACGTCGTTCGTAGGTATTTAATTACCATGTTGAATGAAACAGCATCTAATCCCCTACGGGTTTTACTAAACCCAGAGAATTCTCAGGGCTTAACTTAAGCACACGGAAAAACTGTATTACCGGCTACTGTATTTCGGACTCCTAAATAAAGACAACTTTCATATACCATGATATCATCTTGTCAAAAAGAGACGCTACATATCGTGGCATTATGCAGCCGCACCACCAACCGGCATCGCAAATCGCCATATGACTTAATAACTCAAAGAGTCCCTACCAAGTATCAAATAGCTAGTTAAAATTTTAATTTGTATGTTAATTTGTATAAAAATGTTTTGAAGTGCCATCCCAAAAAACCGTACCATAATGGAAGATGAAACAAAAATCCTCCAACCTATCTTTTCATCACAACGACGCGACGACTCAAAAAAATTAAAAACATAAAAATCCTTTGCTTTCTTGAAATATTGCCAAATTAATCAGATGTGACCCAGTTTTAAGCAATTTTCACAACTATACTAACCATCTTCACCGAACATGTGTTAAAAAAAAACTCCTCCAGGTGTATAATAGGCGGTTCTTTGCTCCACCACCCACCTGATGTGCGGTATAGATACGGTATGTTAGGTATATGAATATACTCTTTCAACATCTAATATATCATTTTTATGCGTATACAAGCACAAGAGCTAAGGTTTTATGTCCTTATGTGTGGGATGATGTGAAATGGTGGGTGGAAAGGGGGGAAAGGTGTAAGGTAGGTATGTTGATTTTCAAAAATGCAGATGAAAACTCCCTTATACACATAAGACCAAAAGAGAAAAATATCTACAATTGGTCTACTGCTAGCTATAAGTCTGACCAGATGCTGGTGAAGTGAAAATAAATGCAGACCCATATGAAGCAGAGAGTTCTTTCTTTATATATATTTGGCACGGGCTTGGGCATCTAGAAAGGAGTCCAATTTTATATATGTATGTCCACTTGAGAGGTTGAATTATTTTTTTTCCCTGACACCACACCGGTATCTGACACCTGTTTTTTTTTATTTTTTTTTTTTCATCTCTGGAATTTTTGAATTTAAATTGTTTTCGTATCTTTGTATGTATCTTTCTGTCTGAACGCTGAAACTGTATATGAGGAAGTGAATTTTCACCTGGCGTGCAGTGCCTGTACTTGCTATACTTCTTAATTGTCGCACAGTGTTGCAGATGCAATGTGGGGATAGAATTTTTTTCACTTTTCCATCATATCTATACAAGCAATAAACGATGGGGTAAGAGTGGACAAACTATATAAAAAGGGAGGAAAACAAATCTCTTGACACACACTCAAGTGTCATCGAAAATGACAGTCAACCGTTAAGACACAAGTGCAAGTTGTTTGTGTCGAGAGAGTGTGGAATGAGACACATAATATACAGGATGTTTCAGAAAATGTGTATTCTACACAGTGACCTAAATTTTAAAAGAAGACCATTTGATATGCCAGTGATATGTAGTGTCAGAGATGGAAGCAGTTGATTAAGGCCCCATCCATACTTTTGTGTTGAAACTGTCTCGATTTTATTGCAAAGCTCGGAAATGTGGAAAATCTAGAATTTAACCGCATAGAACTTTTTATGAAATTTTTCTGCATCATTGGTAAAAATATGAAATATTCTGTTTTCCTTATGAATTCTGGACTTAAGAAAATAGTTTTCTTGCACAATAATACGTTGGGAGGCCCGCTAAAGATTATAATAGATCTTGAAAAAATTAAATTTACCTCTCTGGTGAATAACCTTAAATATTTAGATCGATTAGGAGGTACAGAAATGTAGCCTTACTCTGATTGGTGATGCTAACGAAGCCTTAAATGGCGCCCAATAACAGACAGCTCGAATGAAAGTGACTTTCTATGGGGACTGGACTGATTTAAGAGGCTCAACTATCGATGAGGCAGCAGATAAAGACTCCTTAAATGGCGCTCAATAACAAACAGCTCCAATGAAAGTGACTTTCTTTAAGGGCTGGACTGATTTAGGGTGCTAAACTAGCGATTAGGCAGCAGATGAAGACACCTTAAATGGCGCCCAATAACAGACATCTGGAATGAAAATGACTTTCTATAGGGAGTGGACTGATTTAAGGCGCTCAAATAGCGATGAGGAAGCAGATAAAGACCCCTTAAATGGCGCCCAATAACAAACAGCGCGATTGAAAGTTACTCTTTTTAGGGAGTGAACTGATTTAGGGTGCTATAAACTAGCGATGATGCAGCAGATAAAGACACCTTAAATGGCGCCCAATTACAGACAGCTGGAATGAAAGTGACTTTCTATAGGGAGTGGTCTGATTTAAGGCGCTCAACTAGCGATGAGGCAGCAAATAAAGACCCCTTAAATGGCGCCCAATAACAAACAGAGCGAATGAAAGTGACTCTTTTTAGGGACTGGACTGATTTAGGGTGCTAAACTAGCGATGAGGCAGCAGATAAAGACACCTAAAATGGCGCCCAATAACAGACAGCTGGAATGAAAGTGACTTTCTATAGGGAGTGGACTGATTTAAGGCGCTCAACTAGCGATGAGGCAGCAGATAAAGACCCCTTAAATGGCGCCTAATAACAGACAGCGCGAATGAAAGTAACACTTTTTAGGGACTGGACTGATTTAGGGTGCTAAACTAGCGATGAGGCAGCAGATGAAGACACCTTAAATGGCGCCCAATAACAGACAGCTGGAATGAAAGGGACTTTCTATAGGGACTGGACTGATTTAAGGCGCTCAACTAGCGATGAGGCAGCAGATAAAGATCCCTTAAATGGCGCCCAATAACAAACAGAGCGAATGAAAGTGACTCTTTTTAGGGACTGGACTGATTTAGGGTGCTAAACTAGCGATGAGGCAGCAGATAAAGAGACCTAAAATGTGACTTTCTATAGGAACAGTACTCATTGAAGAGGCTCAAACAGACCTCAACAAGCAATGGGTTGGTACGGGTATATGCTGAAAAGTAATTTATTTCCTCTAAAATATTTTGTCATCAAGAGAACACCCTGTATATAGCAGGGCCAAAAGCAAACAAAAGCTAACCAAAAACCAGCATCGCGTTTTCCTAACACTCCATGTTATATATAGAACTATACCAGATCACCACCTTTTGCGGATTGAATTATTCAAAAGTGCTTTTGGTTGAACTTGTGTACTTGAATCTATGTTTTTCGACGAAGACAACGACGATGATGATGATGATGATGATGATAATTGTTGATGAGATGATGATGATAATATATATAGTTGAATGGAACTTGAGATATTTTTCAACAATCTATAAAACAAAAGTAGGTACAAGTATCTATTTGAGCTTACAACTATATATCATTTAAGGTAGGTAGAGGTATAATGTATGTCAAGATATAATAAGTCGCACTTGAGCTAATCGGCAATTAGTTATTGTGAGTGTGGTTTTGGTTTGATGTTGTCGTATGTGATGTATGTTTACTTGGCTGTTTGACAAATTGTTTGTTTGAATATTTAGCACAAGTTTTTGAAAAGAGAACAAGAAAATCTAGGTGTAATTTGAAAGCATCGTTTAGGCAATAACTAAATTTTATTATTAGTATAAGGCTCATTGACTTCAGAAATAAAGCGGAGAAAGCTGAGTGAAAGCTTAGTCCATAGCTTTCTTGAAATGGTTTTTAAAGAATCTATTGAAAGTTCCAACTGATATGAACACTATTTTAAGGGGAGTCAAAACCCCCTAAAATAGTTTTTCGTGAATATCTCCGTTACTTTTACTTAAACGAAACAAATTTTGAGTGCTTATTTGATGGTTACATTTAGGTACTTGCTAACTTAAGAAGTGGTAATATGTTTAGAAAGGGATCAAGACCTCAACCATCTTTCAGCCTTCTACCTGTTTCCAATTTCATACGCCAAAATTTTTTGAGGTTGAAGGTTGCGACTCAGCGAGTCCAAATGTAAGAGGACATTTCTCAAAGTTCGATTAAGTAATGAAAAATAAAAAAAAAAAACTCATACCTTACATCTTCATATCCAGCTTCATGGAAAGCCGCCTAATGAGATCATTAAATGTATTATTCCCTATACTAACCTTCGATTCTCCATTGCGAAATTGACTTGTCTATTATAAATCATTGAGTCGTAAAATATATTCTATTCTTTGATATGATTTTATTTTTCCATAAAACATAAACAACCATTTCTTATTTTTTTGGGCGTAATATACCTTCAAAGAAGCTAGAAGACAAAAATGTTAAGGCTCATGAAACATTTATGAATCGATATTTTTTTCCCAACACAGCAACCGTATTAGTAGGTATATATTTAAGTATACAAAATTGGAGAAGAAGGATCTAAGTGCAGCTATAAAGACGTTAAAATGGTAACTCAAACTCAATAGTAGATATTCAAAAAGGATGTGTCTCGGTTAAGAGAGAGAAAAAAAGAAGAAGAAAAAACAAATCGTAGGACACGTTTTATGCGTTTTTAAGCCCAAATAATGTTGTTTGGGGGGGGGGGGGGGGGGGGGTAAGAATTTATGTACGATCGAATGTTAGGAGAGGGCATACAAATAAATAGTGTGGGATTGGAAGTTTGGATAAAATAAAATGTGGTAATGCGAGTGGGGTTTTGGAAAAAGACGCCAAATATATATATACATGCATGCTTACCTATATACCTATACATATGGTTATATGTTTTATTATCAAAATTTATTCTAAGATTTATAGTGTAAGAGAAAAAATGCCTTTGCTGGGTTATATTATAGACAATAATTGTTATATATCTCACTTTAATGTGTTTTATGTTTTTTTTTTCTTGGGTGATAACAGAAAGCGCGTTATGGTACATAAAATTAGAATAACAAACATTATAGAATTAAGTATCGATTTATAAGCTTTCTCTAGAAATTATGCAAATGTTAATAAAAAAACCAACTAATGGTCTCTCTGGAACCTGAAAGCCTTTCTTTAACCAATAGCTAGCTAACAAAAGGTAAGAAAGTCAAAATTAATAGTAATTAACCTGAACAATAACCATCAAAAGAACCACTATACCTTTAATTTATAATCACCTACGGATATAGACTAAAAATCTAGGGAAACTTGAGAAACATAAGTGTTACAATTGTTTACGCAGATAAGCCCGAGACGATTGACGCCTTGGAAGAGAATATTCGGCGCGTTATTCCTGACATACGGCCCCAATTGCTGCAAAAAGTGGTCGAAAATTGGGCCTCTCGGCTGGAATTTATTCGAGCATAAGGCAAACCTTTATCTTTATAATAAAGCTAAATTCTTGGCCATAACTTTAAATTATATGCGTTTTATTTATTCTTGAAAATCACACGTCTAAAAAAAACACCCTTTATTATGTATACGAATTTCCTGTGAAAACAAATTTCCCGAGGTTTCAATATATACATAGTTGCTATTATTTTTCAAAATAAATTTCCCTGACTTTCCCGACCAAATTTTAAAAAAATTCTTAAGAAAAGAGAAACAAATGAAATATTTTATTTTTTTAGCGAAAACTAAGTAAATATCTGACGTTAACAATCATGTCGCTCAAGTTAGCAGACCAAAGTCAAAAAAAGCAATTTTTATTGATGTCATCAGTATAGGCGCTTATTAAGTGCTAAATAAGTAAATATTTGTCTTATTTCACATACAAAACCATTTTCCCAAACCTTTATATTATTTAAAAATGTAAAGCTCGTCAGTATTCCATCCCATGTTCATAAATATTATTTTTGCTATTGAAAAGTTGAATTGTTGAATTAAAGTTAGCAGAATATGGTTTTCTATATGGAAAATTGAATTAAGAATTTTGTTGTTAAATTGAACATATTAATCGGAGTAAAAGAGCCGAAAACCTATATAGTTTTTAAAATATTTGAATTAATTCAATGCAGTAAATTTTGAGCTTCGGCAGAGATCCCATTCTGGTATTTCGTTCCAAAAGTGAAATTTTTCGAAGACAAATATTTTGTATTTATACAATTTCTTTAAAAACTAATATTATAAATTATGATTTTGTTTAGTTTTTTGTATGTTTCTTGATTTGACACATCTAAAAAGAAATAGGTAATGCGAGATTCGATAAAAAAAATCCGTAAGTTGATAAATTATTACATATCCAATATTTTTTGCAATTAGTTTGATTAATATTGAAATTTTGTACATTCAGTGATAATTATTACTGTTGATTCTTGTTTTCCACCATTCTTAATTATCAAAACTTTTATCATTTGTATTGTTAACAAAATATCAACTTTCAAAGTTTATCAATTACCAATTTATTTATAATTGACAATCGTAAAAGAGATGATAATTTGTATTGAATTTAAACTTTTGAAATTAAAACTCTTTGAACTTCTTATAGTATATTATGAATTCTGACAAAATATTAAGTGGTCAATCAATGACGATTTTATTTTATCAGAAATTAATTATTTTCTGCAATATAATGTTTTTCAGATATTTGAACACAATACATGTTGTTAAACTTAATGAAGGACTCTTCCATATATCAAAAATTTCTGATTCAGTTTCCCACTTACACTTGTAAACTAAATATCCTTACAGTTATTTTTTATGAAAATTCAGTAACAGGTATGTCTATAAAATATATTTTATATATTTATTTTAGTTTAATATTTCATTTAAAATATAATATGAAAAACAAATTGCATTTTTAAGCCTTTAGCTTCAAAACTATCAAATATCATTGAAAACATACAAGTACAAAAATATTGTTCTTAATAAGAAACATATTTTTTACTGATACCCAAAATACTTTATATGTTTGTATATAAGTACAATTAAATTACAAAAAAAAATAAAATAAACAAAAAATATTTATTATTTACGACCGAATGATATTTTTTGACAGCTACGAATAAAATATCGATAACAAGAAAAAAAAAACAAAATTATTCACACCGCTTGTACATATTATGTATGTATGTATATAAAAATTCATGTACATATACAAATTCGAATATCTAAATATAAATTGTTTTTTATCGGTATTTTATTCACTGCTGCGTTCAACATTTCAGTGAAGTTGTCCTGTTTCAAAAATATGACAATGCAAAAAAAAATAAAAAAATAAATCCATTTCCAATGGCAATCGACGTAGTAGATATGCCGAAAATAATATGTAGGCCTCTAGCTATGGCTACCTAGTAGGAACCATACCGCTACCAAGCTACACAAACAGTTAAAAAAGAGAAAATTAAATTTAACAGATATACGAGGAAAAAAAAATTTTAAATAAATAAATATTTTTGTTCGTTTCCGAAAATCCTTTCATAGCCATGTGGGTTCATATTTTTGTGAACATTTATCCACACACACACTCAATGCCCTAGCACCCTTTAGGCCAATATAAATGTTATATATAGCAACATTTTGGTTGTTGTTGTTTTTTTATTTAATTTTTTTTTTATATATCTTTGGAAATAATATATTTCTTTGTGCAGCAAAAATAATACTTTTCCAATGAATAATGACGGTGCGGTGCGGGTTTAGTTTTTTTTATTGTATGATACTGAAACCTCACGGGAAATAACGAACGATAAAGATATTGAATATTAAGGGTAACACCCTTGGGTGACCATATTTTTTAAATAAAAATGAAAATAATTACAAAGCTTTTAGGCATATTTAAGCTATGGTTTCACTGGCGCATAATTACAGACATACATATATCTATATGTCAGAAATATAGATACCTATACAGACAAACAGAGAGATAAACAAACAGAGGGACCCAATTTTGTAGGTATAGTAAAACCCACTTAAGAGAAAAAACGAAAATAAACGGTTGTGACCTATGACAAATTCAATAATTGTCATTTTCGTGCAGTGAAAATTTGGTGGAGGTGAAATTTGCATTCAAGAAATTTTTTGTTCTGTTTGATTCAATTTTTTTTTCACTGAAGAGAGTTTTTTTCAGTGAAAAATATAAAATTTAAATGAAAATGTTATATTTCAGTCATCCGGGGTTTTTTCACTTAAGCAAGTTTCCCTTAATTGGTCGAAAAATACTCGGGAATGAAAAAAGTTTAAAAAAAAGTGGGGTTTTCTCTGAAGCGGGTTTCTCTTATTCGGGTTTTACTGTATTTGGCGCTGATATTTGACATAGTGACAACACGTTCAGCCAATTGAGAATTATTGTCTGACGTAATTTTTTGAGATTTTATAAAATAGATACATTTACAAAGATACACTTTAATATGCCACCCTTTTTTAATGGGGGGCTAGAGAAACCGTCTTAAGCATTACGCCAAAATGCTTTTTTCACCAAGCAGAAGAAAAAAGATGAAGAAAAAGAATAATAGACAAAGAAAAAGGAGATACTCTATAGGTACAATATGGAATATTATACGCAGCTTTAAATTTACATTAAAAAAGACCCCTTTTTGGGACGGAAGTTAGAACCTTTAGATAAATATGTGCCTTTTGAAATAATGACTGTATGGTAACCCTACAATTGGTACTACATGCGATACTTCCGATTCGGCCCGCGCCCGTTCGTTGGAGAAACGATACTGCGATGATATCACAGGCTCAGTCAATTTTAATTAAACTCATTTTTTTATATAGTTGACAATATTAACAGCAATTTTCGATAATTATTGTTGGTTAATTAAAAAATATTATCGCGCTCAATATACCACTGCAAAAAAACACGGGAGATATTTTCCGAGGTTCGTTTCCTGCAGTGTGATGGCAGCAAAAAAAATTGTAAGCAACGTGAGATTTTTTATATATTATGAAAAAAATACAAAAAAAAAACAACAGAAATAATGTTTAATTATTTTTGTTCTTTTTTATTCATTTTATTTATGTCCAGGACATACGACGTGTCCCTTTGCTTATATTCTGTTGTTTTTTTTTTTTTTTTTTTTTTTTTTTAATGAATGGCTTAATTTTGGGTCTTCTTTGACTACCTACATTTAGCCATGGTCGCTCGTGGTGGAGGTAGGTTTTGTGTTTGGTCAATTCTTTTGGGGCGTGTATAAGCGCGTGAAAATTATATATGTATATCTTTGAGCCTTTATAGACAAAAGTTGGAACTGATTTTATTTTTCGAGATTTTTTTACGCCAGTTTTTTTTTTTTTCCTGCGGGAATTTATGTTGCGTTAAAAATAATAAATTGCATGAAACGTGTGACATGAACGTATTTTAATGCCACCATCGTCGTCCCATACGACGCACCGTGCCGCTAACGCTGGCCATTGCTGCTGGTTGGTCTTTTATCTTTTGTAGAGCATCCCAAATTGGGATGTTTAATTTTTTTTTTTTAATTTTTGTAAAATAAAAGTGTGCCAAGGCATTATAAATCGTTAAGAGTTTTTTAATGGGAAATTAAAACAAAGCTGTGATTTACTCGTTTGTTTAAAGAGATTAAGTTGTCTGCGAAGGTAGATGTATACGTATATGTATGTAGGTAGGTACCTGCTGTGGGTTTTGGGTGGAAATAATTTATTATTATTCAGTAGTCTCCAGTGATGTTGAAAAGACATAAATGAAAAATGGGAGAAAGTTGTGGGAAAATATTGCAAAGGTCTCGCTGTTTTTTAATTTACTTAAAAAACAAAGACACGAAAATAAATAAAAATTAAAAAAAAAATTTTAAACTCATTTATCCATCTCAATTCTTTCAATTTTTATAAAGGCAATGTTTTCATACTTTGCAATATATTACATACACATGCTTTCAAGTAAATTTTTTTCAAGATTGTTCTCTTCAGTGAACGTTAAAAGCTATGTACCTTATTTCCCAATTGTTATACACTAAAGGATATTTTTTTTGTTAACAATTTAAGGAACATTTTGTAGAGAACAATTGAATAAACATGAAAATGCATATTTGGCTTCATATGCAGCAAAGGTTTAATAAATATTTATTCAGATGTAAAAAAACCGTTGCAGGATTTTTTTAATAGAAAATTATCTATAATTAAAAAAAAAATAGAACACATTTTTAAACGAAAAATTGGCAAGCCATTTTGTATTATTTATTCATGCAGATTTAAAAAATGAATTTTTGAAATATCGAATTTTCAACAAATTAGTTAGAATTTTTGTTTTAATTTTAATATGCTTTAATTTTTGAACAAATTTGTATAAAAATTGAATTAAAATTAGTTAATAGATAATAAGATATTGTTAAAAATAAAAAGGTTCTATATTATATTCTTAATAAAAAATCGATGAAATATTGAGTTTAAAAAAAAAACAACTAAAAGCGTTTTTGGAAAAATCCAAAAGAATAATTTTTCAATACTGCATAAAAAATCGATCTAAATCAGTTTTCGAGAAAAGCGCAAATCAAACAAAATTTTCTATGGGAGGTGCCATTTATAACAATTTTTCGAAAAAAAAGTTTTTGAAAAGGTAGCTGTTGCCTCTTTAAAATCGACTGATTTTTTATTTTAATCTTTGGAGCTATTTGTAAGAAAAATAAGATTGTCCGTTATTTTTGGTCCTATAATATGAAAAAATGTGCCGGGTGAATACAGACAGACAGAAGACAGATAGAAGACAGAAATATTTGCATAGGGTAATTGCGGGAGCTATGACGCGTCGGGGGAGATGCCGCATAGCCCAAAAGTCAGATTTGTAGTCGACCCTGCCAAACATCTTTTTTAGTTTTTTGTTTATTTGGTTTCAAAACATAAACGAGAGAAATAAAAAAGGTTGCTTATTTAAGTTAACGGGAGTTATTGCGATCTGTTTTGGTTTTCATTCTCGTTCGTAGCCTGGAAATTTTTCAGTTCGACGCCAGCAGTCGTTGCATATGGAAGTTAAAACCCGTTTTGTTGTAAGTATTAATATTTTAAATGATTGAGTGGTTTTGAATGAAGATGCTCAAGTGACTTTTTTACTTTTTCTTTTTTTTTAATTTGTCTGCTACTGTGCGGCATCTCTCCCTCACTTCGGGGAGATGCCGCACTTTTTGCGAGGTAAGATGCCGCATATTGAAATTTCTAGTTTACCAAAATTCCGGTGGCCTTTAACACTAGAAAAAAACAGTTCGCAGAGATGCAGAAACTGTAACTTAAAAAAAAAGTTGATAAGAGGAAGATTGAGTCGGTTGTTGATCCAAATTTCAGTGCAGAATTCTAGAAAAACTATTTTTCAATAAAAAAAAAGAAGATTGGGTAAAATGCACCAATTTCAAGAAATGGTTGCATAAAAATTGTATACAATTTAAAAAAATGACAAATTTGTCTTTTTTTTTATGGTAGAATACAAATCCATTTTTAAGTTTTGTCAAAAAAATAAATTGTTTTTTGTTAATAACACAACAAAAAATTGAGTTTTATAAAAGCGCGGCATCTCTCCCGCAATTACCCTATTTGTAATTTTTTAGTCGATTTATTTTATCTTAACATCGATATGGGTATTCAGGTACCTATATCACTTTTTTCCCATCAACTATATGATTTTTGCTGGTAATCGCTCATCTCTTTTCGGTTGTAAAACCATAAAGATCAATGTGTAAACATTCCCCCCAGGGGTGGACTGAGCATATTGGGTCCCTGGGCAAGTAAAAAGAGCATGAAATCCCCTGCAGTCTTTTCGTTATTAAAAAAAAAAAGCTTTCCATATAAAACTTGTTTTTTTTCGAGGGGAATTGGTTAAAAAAAAAACGACAACGGGAGTTAGAGATGCCATCACAGAAACAAAATGGAGTTTTCATATGTAATTCACGCTGGTAATAGTGTTTTTTCAGCGTGTTTAAGTTAAGCCCCGAGAATTCTTTGGGTTTAGCTATGCCCGCAGGAGATTAGTTGTTGTTGCATTTAAATGTTAATTGATTAAAACCGACGCACGTCGTTTTTTTATCCATTTCCCCCCGGGCTTGCAAAACAAATACGCCTATATAATTGGATTTCTAAGGGTCTCACAGTAAATATACAGCAGGCCCTAAAGAAATCTTAGGAAACTCACACAGCTCTGTTAGGTGCTCCCCTCATTTAGGGTAAAACTGTTGGGTGCCCAGAAGATTATTTTAATGAAAACTATAGCATAGCTGACGGCGTCCCACACTTATTATTATTGAGATTTTGTACGCCCGAGGGGTCATGCGGAGTCCCCCACAGTACTGTTAGATAATTTAAAGGAGAATCCTTCGTAAGCTCTAAGGTAGTTTCAGTTCATTTAGAGGAAATGCTTTAGAAATGGACTCCCAAGTGGCCCCAACAATTAAAATAAAGCTTTTGTAATATTTAAAGCCATCACGAAGGCTCCTAAATTTGTATATTGATGACTCTTAGAATAAATATTGAGCTATTCGGGGATCCCACAGTATTCTCAGACACCTTAAACGAAACTATATTATAGTTAGGGCTCTCGTACTTAATATTGAGGCATGTATTATATCTTATAGGATTTCATATAAGTTTCGGAGTAGATCATTTATGGCTTCAAATTAACAACGATATAATTATTCTTATTGTCGTTTTAGGAGCTATTTCTTTTTCAACCCCACTCATTTTGTTAAAGTCCCCGGAGGCCCATTGACTACCAGTCCGCCCCCTACATTTTTACATCCATAGCTGTAAAAAAAACAAAAGACGAAATGACCGAAATTATCCGTTTTGACAAACGAGAAATTTTTTTTCAAAACAGATATGCAGGTTCGACTGTCTAGTGACGAATATATTTTTGATGTTTAAAATCAATATAATCGTCGACCTACATTCTTTTTACTCTTGTATAGCTTTAGAGTCTTTAACAGAAAAATAAAGGTAGGTACATATACTCACAGTGAATATAAAAAAAGAAGAAGATGCATTTAAAAGTTGCACTGATCAAGTTTATCCGTTGAAATTGGTGTCTACACGGTGCGGCAGCCCCAGCCAGCAGCATGCGAAACCGAGTTGCCGCTGTAAAATCTTAAGACACTATAGTTCTGCAGCAATATTTATGTACAAAGCCATATTATTGTGTACATACAACTGCATTGCTCTTTTTTATACTTTACAAAAAGGTGCAGTGCACGCAGAGACCGAATGGCAAAAATCAATTATTTGTTTATGCAACGCAGCATTACACACATGATGCAGTATTTTTAATGTAGGTAGATATATTCGCATGAAAAGATATATTCCTATACAAATTAATCAAGTAAAAGGTTTATCTTGACTTTCTTTTTATAGAAACTCACATTTAAGTACTTTCTTAAGAAAATAAAATTATATGATTTATATTGTTTTTTTTTTTGTTAATAAATTGATTAAATGATCTTTTTCTTTTTTGTATATAAAATATGCAAAATGCAAATAATATTGCATAATCTCAACCGATCTCAAAAAATAAACTCGTATTAAAATGTAGGTAGGTATATTATATTCATCCGATAACACAATGAATAAATTAATTTGATTTTTATAATTTTTTTTTGTTGATGAATTTAATTTCTTGTTTTACATAACTTGAGATGTGCACATTAACATTTCTTGCCTTAAATTTCACTCTCAATTAAGTTGTGCATTGTAAAAAAAAAAATTTTACTAAATTTGCCACACATACAAAAACATCATCATCAGGAAGAAAGAAAAAAAAAATGAAAGTCCAAAAACTTACCATTTACAGTTACACTGATGCAGAAAATATTTAATGCTAAGAAAGCTAATCCAATAGATAAACGCACCATTTTGCTTGATGCAAAAAAAAATAAGTGTTATTTATCTGCTGAAGCACTCACATACACACACACGAATATGATGTATCTTTTTTTTTCTTGATTTTATATCTCGATAGATACAATATCTTTTATAATGTCACACAGGAATGTGCGATCGATTACTACACACAGCACAGAGCACTCTCGTTTTTTTTTATACACGACACGATATCGAAATGTATTGACACTTACTATTATAATATCATGAGACACCTTCTTCGATTCCGTTGGTAGCGATACGAAATCAAACCGTCAACTGAACTCCAAGTTGGCCAGAGAAACTGCAAGAAGGTAGCCTCAGCTCAGCTTAGCACAGCTTAGCTTAATTTTGTTAAAGAAAAAAAAAATAATCGGAATCTCCACCTCTTCGGATACAATTTCTTGGATTGAAAATCGGGTACTGGTTTGGAACAGGTTGGTTGTCTAGGGGTCTTCTACTTTTGCCCCACTACATCCCGCTTGAGTTGGCTCATCGGCATGGTGGATTGCCGACGACGACGACAACGATGACGGTGGCATTACCGGTGTGGTTCTGGAAAATCGATGTTGATTTGGGCTTTACCTTCAGTTCATGATCATTGTTGTTAATTTTTCTTCTTTTTTTTTTGTGGTAACTAGGTATATGGCCAAGAGCATTGAATATGGAATTACATTGATACGTCGCGTCGTCACCATCGTTATGGAGGTATACAATCAAAAAAATATCAAAAAAAAAAGAAAAAAATCAAGAACTCCGTTTTTTTTGAGTAACTACTGGTGAGACGCTTGAATGTATCTCGTACTTAAGAGGGGGCTACACGATTAAATGGATTATTTTTTTTTTATTATTATTTTAATACTCCTCAGGTAAATGCAGCACCTCACTTGGTTATTCAGAAGTATATACGAAGTAACAAAGGCCGTAGCCAGAAAAACATTTTTTTGGTAGGGTGATACTGCAATTTTGTTTTTTTTTTTTTTTGCAAGAATTGAAGAACGACACTTAGAAAATTGAAAATTTCCATGGTAGCGTCACTTTGATTTCGATAGTTAAAGAGCGATTTCTATCACAGCATTACATTTCGATATAGATTTGTTTGTTAGTGCCTGAGATAACTCATAGTTAAACCAGAGTTAGTTAATCCTGCAAACGAATTGAATCCAAGTTAACGCAGAATTTGTTTTTCAATTTATAGGATTAACTTAAAATTTCAGTTGAAAAAAATATTTTGAAGTCAAAATGCGACTCTAATGGAAATGCGCTTTCAAACAATTGAAACATAGAGGGCGAAAGGGAGTTTTCCATTGTTTCACCCGCACTACTTTGTTAGTGTTTTGACACACATCTGACATAAAGATCTATTCAGATAATCGAGAGTTAATTCAACAAATTCGGTGAATTAACTCGGGATTTACTCTAAATTTACTGACAAAAAAATTAAACTCCGAAACTGGGATCATCTCGTACTGAAAAATTGGATTAGATATCAAGTAAAAAAGTATTTTTTTTAAAATGTGTTGTTATTGACTAAGAAATCATAATATGGCTAATAAAAACATGTTAAGCCCCTTCGAAATGTACCGCTCTGTGAGTATGTATAGTGAAAAAGGGATGATAAAGAAGTTAAAGCACGATCATTCCTCTAAAATCCGCTTTCATAGACGTACCTATTGATCTGATATGTAAAGTTGTATCGTTCTATTTGGCTTCTTTTTGTTGCATTATAAGGCATATACTGTGCTATAAATGTGCTCTGAATTTTTAAAATATATAAATATAGGTATCTATTTTGTATGCACTGCCCTTACCTCCGGACTAGTTTATGAAAAGGTTATTTGAGGACACTTTTAATCAAAATCTCTATATGAGCGCATAATGAGGTTTTAACGATTTGAGATTCTGTATAAGTTTGATCAGTTTTTGAGTTTCGTATTTTATGACAGGAATAAATATTCAGATTGGGATCTTGTGTCAAAATTATGTAAATTCGAAAATTTTGTGACCAAAATTTTTAAATATAAAAATAATTTTTAAAAATAATTATATAGGTACATATTTGAAATAAAATTAAATAATCAAAAAAAAAATGTTGGTTTATATGATCATTCTTAACGAAGAGCTGACTCCAAGGTTACCATATTTATTTTTTATTATGTACATATCGATTCTTTATGATAAGTTAAAAAAAATTAATTTGAGATTTTGATCAAAATCGACATACCTATACAGGGTGATCGGTATAAGGTACACCAAAAAGCTAGAGCGTGTAGGTTGGGTTATTAAGACAAAAAAAAAAAAATCGTATGATAGGGGGGGTATATTTTCCCTGTTTAGGCAGGGGTAAAATTTACAATGCCATGCTATACCTTTTTGGAAAGCCAGAAATCTCTCCTTTAATTATTTTAAGTTAAGTTGTGAATTGTTTTTACTATTATTATACTAAATTACATAAAATTTTGAAAAAAAATTTGCTAAAAATTAAATTTTTTTTTTTTTTTTTAATTTCGAGTTTGAAAATTAATTTTTATTTTTATTTAATTTTTATTTTCAAACTAGAAATTTAAAAAAAAAAAAATTTTTAATTTTAAACAAATTTTTTTTTTTTTCAAAATTTTATGTAGGTAGGTAATTTAGTATAATTTTTGTTTTTAAAATTCAATGCTGTTAATAATTTTCAATAAAAAATAGAAAACCGGCTGCTAAAATGTATCTTAGTTTTTGAGAAATTAAAAAAAAAATTAAAAGTAAAAACTTGGGAAAACAAAAAAAAATGTTTTTCTTGGAAAAAAGTACTCTTTTATTTTTTTTTATTTCTGAAAAACTAAGATACATTTTAGCGTCCGGTTTTATGGTTTTTATTGAAAATTAATAACAGCATTGAATTTTGAAAACAGAAATTATACTTAAATAGATAAAATTTGGAAAAAAATTACTTTGAAATTTTTTTTCTTTAAAATTTCGAGTTTGAAAATTAATTTCTCAAAGCTATTCACTAACACAACTTAATTTTAAATAAAAATTAAAGAAAAGATTTCTGGCTTTCCAAAAAGTTTTACCATGGCATTGTAAGTTTTCCTGTTGTTTTTATAAATTTTTTTTATGTTTTAAGTCAATTTTTAGAAAATTTCCCCTCCCGATATTTTTCTTGTCTTAACCCAACTTATTCGCCCAGCTTTTTGGTGCACCTTATACCGATCACCTTATATATTCATTCATTGTCTGTTTGTTTGGATACAAGAGATTAAAGCCTAAACGGATAAATTGATTTGTGGACATTTTTCTGAATCAATTTTTTAATATTTTTAGCATTAAAAATAAGGTTACCTGCCTCACCATTTTTTATAGAAATTAACTAAAATTTGACACAATATACTTGCTTTAATAGCACAAAGAAAGAAATCTGAGGAACTATTTTTGTCGCCTGGGAAACAAACAACTTAATGTGTGTATCAGTAATTAACCTTTAGCCGTGTTTTGGTGAAAGTGTATAGCAACTCAGCAAAATTTTTACACACAAAAAAATAACAAAACATTTTTTGTTTTGTTTAAAAACAATAACAAAATATCTATAATATATTGTTGTTATTGTTTAGCATGTACAAAAATTTACAGAGTCATCAAAACACGACTTTTGTTATTCCACTCAAAACAAGGAGAACTCAGAACATCATTCCAGTTTTGTTCCGCACTCTCCAACGCTTTTACCTTCTATTTCCCCTATGTTGAATTGCTCCAGTGTGCTTAGTAGGTGTGTTCAAAAAGTAAAAGTATGATATATATGAATCATTATAAATCGATAATAAAATGCAGCTTTTATCAAATTATCAGAAAAATAAATTGTTTTCTGCGAAATATTAAGTTCAACCTGTTTTTCTTAAGCTTCGTTTACACTATGTTAATCAACGACAAATCTTGTTGAGTAAATATGAATGTACAGTGAACTCTCTCATAACCGGACGCTGACGGTACCTACCCAAAAAAATTTCCATAAAATTTGTTGTAAAATAGAATAGAACTTGCGAAATTTCATGTATGGGAGAGTTATTACTATATGTAAAATGTATTTCAATATTAAATAAAATTTGTATTATATAAAAATCCTTCTTATATACACAATGCCAGGTCACGGGCAAAAACAAAAACTTCCAATCTTCTAATTCCAATCTTATTGGATATAGTTCACATTAGATAGTCATCATGAAATCTATGCAAAATGAACTGAACTTAACAATAATTGTGTATTTACAAGGCCCTTACTTGTCAATTCTGATGAGTCCAAGTGCAAGTGAGATCACCGGAACGAAACGTCAATTTTTATGAATTTTTAATAAAAAATCATGATGTTAATTCCGTTCTTTGAAATCTGTTCGGTTATGACAAGTGTCCGCTTAAGGGAGGTATCCCTTTGGAGAGAGTACCTTCACTGTTTATTTAAAATTGAGAACAAGTTACTAAAAGATCGAAAAAATGTAAATTAGTATCGTGGTATAAAACCCTAAAAAGATTGGTTTAAATTTCGCACTATTTTTTTACATCAATTCACCTTAACCAAATGTAAATTTTGTAATATAAAAAATGAATCTTTAATAAGTTTTTAGTGTTTCTTTTAAGCGTAGTATGCTGTAGTACAGGCAGCTGCTTATTTTCATTTTAAAGGAATACAAAAAAAACTTGGTAAACATGCACCCAAATTCACTCTTGTCTTCAAGATTCGATTATATTATTATTGTGACATTGAAAAATGATCGATCAAACTAAAAATATGCTAAAACTGGTTTGCTTATTATGTTTAAGCTCACAATAATAAATGGTCAAGAATATTATAGATACATTTATTTTATTTCCTTTTTTAATCAATTTTTTCTTCGTGCAATATGATTTCTTTTGTGATTCCGTTGACATTTTGCAAGCAATAAATTTTATTAGCATTAAAATCTTATATTAAATTATTCTATGACCTTCCTCGCGTAAAAAACCGGCTTCCGCATGTGTGTGTTCCGTTTTGTATAGATTGATTTTCGCCAACTATTAAGTAATAAATGAGAATTGAATTAACATATTTTAATAATAATATTATCAACGTGTGACATATATATAGGAGATATCTGTTATTGTAACTGTGATATTGATTATAACAAGAAAAAATTACGAAAACAGGATTCGAAACAAAAGTAAAAGTTTTACAAATTTTTACTTTATTTTATTTAATTTTTTTTTTTTTTTTTTTGAAAACCTGTCTCTTTTATAACTAAAAGAGACTCATATTTTATTTTTGTTGTTATATTTTGTATTACGGAAACTTGAATTGTGCATATGAAATTCGATTTATTTTTCGGAGGTATAGGTATTGGATATAATATTTTTTATTTCATTGATCTACTGATACGGTGATAAGCTAAGCTGCACGTGTTATAGTGTTACCAGAAAAATATGGTCAAACAAGTTAGTTACCTACTTTTAAGAAATTTGTTAAGCCTAAAGCTGTTTTTTTTGTCATTGTGGTGTTTTAAACATAATTTAAGGAACCTTTTTTGTTGCATGAAAATCATTTTGATGTATTTTGATTGTTTTAAGGATAAAATTTTCATGTGACCAGGATTTCTTTGAGCTTTTGACCGGATTCTATGATTTAATGGAAACACAAGAGTTTTCAACTTACCTACTTTTGAAGAAATTGATAAAAAACGAGACGGAAATACCCATCTTTTCTTTAATCGGTAAAACAACAGAGAAACTCATTACAATTTCAATGAGGCCGAACATTAATTTGTAATTCTGGTGAAACCAAAGGTAAAAACCATTAACAGAATCAATACACTTTATTGAAAAATATGAGCCTTTTATATTAATTTACATAAACTTATTAAAAAAAATAATTCAAATAAGTCAACGTGAATAATTTATGTAAATTAACTTAGTATATTGTTAAATTTAAATGCAGACAAAATAATTAGTAAATGCAATTAATACAATAACAATAAGATCTCGTTGCTTGAGTCCTTAACATATACTATGCTTTGAGGTGGAATAACAATTAAATAACAATAAGTTTTATAAGTTAACTTCTTTTTGTTGAAGTAAGAAAATAATATACTGTAAAATCAATAATGTACCTAATTGAAATATTAATCTGAGTGTTTTGCAACTTCATGTGGGTAAGTGCGACTTATAAATTTAACAAGGACTTGTTAAATTCTTACCTACTGTCTTTTTCTGTACACAAAAATGTTTTTGTTATTTTGGTTTGAACTTTAGACTTAAGAAATGTTTAAAATTTCAATTTTGTTCTCTTTAACTCTGCGTTTCCCAAACTGTGCTCCGCGGAGCACTTAGTGCTCCGTGAAGCATATCCAAGTGCTCCGCGGAACTGTCAGAAAAAATATCAAAATTCGACTATACCTACTAGTTAATTTTGCGCTTCTAAACTTGTCATTTTGATCGCAGCTATCGAAATGGAAATGTCCATTTAAAAGCAACTCTTATAATCAGCCAAATGCTGAAGAGAATAAAGAATTAAATTAGTATACTTTTGTATTTGCGGACAAGTTGCATTTTACAACATATTTAAAAAAATAAATAATTTGACGGTATCAGGGAAAGGCCATAACTGTTTTCGATGCCAGTGATAAAGATGAAGCATCTAAAAATAAAATCCAGTTTTGGTCTAAATCGATGAAAAATCAGAACCTTTTGACAGCTTCCCAACGGGCAACGGTCAACGAATTTATAGAGGAAGTAAATTAGGACATTTTTGAAGATATTTTAAATTAGTTTCAGCCACATTCTCTGACATCGTTGCAATTTGAGTGCTTGATTGATTTGATATCAGATTCTTCGATAAAGGACAATTTTGAAACAAAGAATTCTGTCAGAATTCTGGTATATGTTGAAGGACGAATTAAAAATTTTGTCAAAAAAAACCAAAGTAATTCTTCTTTGCAACAACATACATGTGCGGATCAGGATTCTATGCATACGTTGGAACCAGGGTTGTCAGATTTGAAAAAGCGAAATCGCCAAACGTAAAATTTAAATCGCCAAAAAATCGCCTAATTTCAAAATGTTTCACCCAATAAATTATCAAATTAAAAATTTAAACAAAATTTCGCAACTTTTTACCTTACTCTCGGTAAAAAAAAATGGGAAATTTTATTTAATTTTCGATAAAAAAAAAAAAAAACTTAAAAATTAAAGAAAATGAGTTGTTGTTTACAGCTGTGTTAAATAGGCCCCAAAAAGTGTCCGATTTTTTTTGGAAAAGATGACCAATTGAATGACCATTTTTGACCACCCAATAACTTTTTTGACCACCCCTATTTTTTTTTGATTTTTAAAGAAAAAAAATGATGTTTTTTTCATTTTTTCTCCTAAAAAATATTTTTTTCGAATTTTGAAAGATGACCATTTTGAAAAACATAATTATATCAAATCAAATTGTTCTAATTCCTCAAAAAAATATTTTTAGAATTGTTCTTTTGTTATTGGGTGGTCAAAAATGGTCATTTAACTGGCCATCTTTTTCAAAAACATGAAAAAAAACGGAGACTTATTGGGGCCAAGTTAACACAGCTGTTGTTTACCTAGTCTATACCAGATATACCAGCGACCAGCATTATGCAAAACAAAACACTTAAGACTAAAAAATCTTCCGGAGTTATATTTATTTAAATACCATATGAACCGACCTATATATAATAAATATTTTTATTGAATTCCCTATTTTTTTTTAATTCACTTTGTTATTGTTTTTCGTTGAAGTAATTTCTTTCTTGATAAAATAAAATGTAAAAAAAAAATTGAGAAATTGCATTTTCTACACATTTTATATCTAACTGCGAAAAATGGCATACGCGCAATCAAGTGCTCCGCGAGAAATTTCTCACTTGAAAAGTGCTCCGCGACTAAAAAAGATTGGAAACCGCTGTATATAGAAACCAAAATAAATCGATTAATGAAAGGAACGAAACAAGGAGGTAGAGTTACATGAAGTGTAACATAATTCATGAATAAAACCATTAATGTCCCATAACTTCTTCAAAACAGAAAATCTTATACTGATTGCACCAACTTATATGTAGGTACCCATACAAAGTGGTGGCAAAAGTAATGTCATAATGTTAATGTCTCATAATTTTTGCAAATGGTGTCAATGGTGGCCACGTAATGCCACCTATTAAACTTTTGTCAAACTACAAAATTTCAACTTTATTATAACAAGTAAGGAAAAATTCTAATACATGTAAGAAAAGTGGGTGTGGTATAGTTGGCAGATTAAAAAAAAAAAAACTACACATCTCATGGTTTTGGTTCAAGACTGATTTATAATAGGCTTTATATGGACGTTAAATACGATAAAATTCGAAATAATATTGCAAAAGTGGGCGTGATAGGGGGGGGGGGGGAGGATAAATAGCAAAATATGTCATGCTTTATAGCTGGAAGACAACTTAATTATAAAATTCTAACATTGAAGGTTTTCTAACTTTCAAAATACGTTCAATAAACTGAAGCTAAAATAAGATGAAAGTTGGCGTAATAATGACCGGATTTTATTCACATCAATTTCTAAATCATCTCGCTTCTTATGTACACAAACTCTTTAAGTTTTAGCGAAATACGTCTAGCAGTTATCGAGTCATTAAGTCTCATCCATATTAACATCCATTTTTTTGACATACATCCATTGCTGACATACGGCCCCAATTGCTGCAAAAAGTCCAGCCTCTCGGCTGGCATTTATTCGACCCAGCCGCGGCGGCCACTTTTTCGAAATCATTTTAAAAACATAACGGCAAACCCTTATCTTTATCATAAAGCTAAACTCTAGGCCATAACATTAAATTATATTCGTTTTATTTCTTCTTGAAAACCACACGTCTAAAAAAAACACCCTTTATATTAAGCTATAATATAGCCACACATCGAAAAGACAAGCAGAATGCCAGCAATGCTCTCACTTGAATTCCATCTGCATGTTGAAAATTATTTTTTGCAAATATTTAAAGCGAAACTCTCTTTTAAATCATTTAAGTAGGTATACAATACATTCATCAAAATCTGTTTCACTAAAACAAATTAACATTCCTTAATCTTGTCAAACACTTTAAATAATTTATATTATTATATTTTAATTTCATTCAAAGTACTTATTTTGCACATTCCACAAAATGCAACGAAACATCAGCAAAAAAAAAACCAATATTAAATAATATAATTTGTCTCAACAATCTGTCGAACATTGTGGCGCCAGCCTAAAGCAACTCTATTTCACTTGAATAATCAAAATCAAATTAGTAAATTATTGTTATATCTCGAATAATGTACCCGAGGCATATTCTTCCGGAACTGGCACTCATGCAACTTCCAGCTATATAACTTAACCATCGTCATCGTCTGTCGTTGATTTCATAATCAATAAATATTTTCAACACAATTGACTACCAATAGCTTTATCTACAAGAGTATATACTTCCTTCCCGCATGTTATTGGTGAGTTTGACTTAATGTTGTTGCCGTTGTTGGTCAGGGGATTTTATCCATTGACAATAAGTTTTGGGTTATGATGGTCATCGACTGACGACAAAAGGGAATACAAAAAATAAAAAAAAAAACAAAGGAAAATAATATTTAAATTTATTTTATTTTCGGTCTCTAATAAGCGGTATACCTTATTGATATGACAAATTGTTTCATAAAGAATAAAAAAGTAGGAAAATTGTTAATAAATTGGCACTATTAGGTTTAAATAGTTTTATTATTTTTTTTTTTTTATTGAACAAGTCTTTTGAATTAAGTTGTATTTCCTAGATCAGTAGAAATGGCGCCCGAGAATTCAATTAAAACTCGTGTATATCAATATTTTGATTTTAGAAAACGGTGCAACACCACCATCCAGTATAGAAAAGGTGGAATTGGCTATAAAAAGGCTACATTTTGAGACAACAAGAAAGGACCGGACCTTAAAAGCATGCATGCTCGGGATCGTAGTGAATTAAAAGCCACCGCACCATGTCTCACACCTTGTTCCTTCCTTCATATATGTAGGTCGTCGGGAGTCGGATAAGTACGTAAGAGAACCTTCAACAGTTTCGATGATTTAATATTAACTATTTTATATATTTTTATTTTTTAAGTCCCAAATACTTAAATTCAATTGTTGTATTTTGGATAACTATTTTAATTAAATATTTTTTTATTTCCAAAAAAAGAAAAGAAAAACAGAACCAAACTGTTCAAAGAAACATAAATTGAAGTGTATTTCAAAATATCATATTACTTTAATGCAGTTAAACCTTCCATTATAGGAATAAATTTGCACTTAAATAGGACCTACATCTCTATACTGAAGCCCTACTGAAATGCGGTGATACCTCAAACTTCACATTCCTTTCTGATGTGAAAAGCTGCATTGAACTTATTGGAAATTCTGCAACAAAATAATATGAGAATAGATTGAAATTTCAATTTTAAAATATTTCCACAATTCACATATAGCTCCATATTCACGACCACAACAATGATGACGACGTCGTCGACTCAACGACAACGACGACCATATGCGGCTCATCCGAATCCATCATCGTAACTGATAAAAAAGTCTGCTTCTGGGTTCTGGTCGCACTCACATTCAATTGAACCATAAATCGATACACTTTTAGTTCATGCCATTCAAGCCAGCCAGGACACTGCAATTTTCCTTTATACGTACCAACTATACATGAGACGATGGATGGGAAAATTATGAATCGAGTTTCTGTCACTCGATTCTTATATCCTTGAGGGGGTTTTAAGGACTTTCAGTTGAAGAGCGAGAGCAACCATATAAAGCTGCAGGAGCTCCTACCTCTATATTCACCCAAGCCCAAGGAATCCATTAGAGATTTGCCTTTTTTTTTTGTGTATTATGGAGGTGAAGGTACCTCTGTATATATCCTTTATTGCCCTATAGCTTGCAAAAGTTTCTCATATTGCATATAGTTCCTCTATATGAAAGGTGCAATAAGGTTCATCCCCTTGTATACATACCTGTATTTCATACTTGCTTATAAACAAAATGATCTGAGGGCTTACAGCTTGAAATTTCACATCGATGCAACCAGATCCAATCTGAGATGAGAGATGAAACATTTTTGAGATTTTGTATAGCAAAATCATAGTTTTGTCCATCACTTAATTCCGGAACCACCGGAAGCTCGCTTGTCTATTTTTTATTGTTGTTTTTGTTTAAATCCCATGTTATTGTTGTTGTTGTTTAGTAACAATGAAGATTTGTGCTTGTGATGTCCTTGCGTCATTCCTTAAGTGGACTTAACCATAAAACCAAACATTTTCATTCAACTTTCGTGGGAGCTCAGGTATCCCACAAGAGAAATCCCTTCAAACAAAAAGTCACCTTTATATAATATAAAGCATGTCCTTTCGTTCGAAGTTAACCCGAAGTCACAACAGCAAGCAAGGACACTCTGTAGAAGAAGGACTTTGGCTCGAGTAATGGTTTTATGGACGTTATATGTTAATTGAAATGGTCTCTCGTGGGAAAAGTTGGTACACTTTTGGTTTTTTTTTAAATTTATTTTTGTTGAGGATAAGAAAAACAATGGCCGTCTTGTTTTGTGTTTTGGATAATGAGGACGAAAAAACCACGAACGTTTTTGAATTGCAAAAAATAAATACAGAAATATTATCAAAATGGAGCTAGAGGAAGGATAATTATAATATTTTGGAATTCTAGTGAATAAATAAGCTTGGAATGTTGGAAATATGTAATATAGTTGCAGCATTTCAGAGCAGTGAGGTGCGGCGGCCGCGAAAATTATTACAAATGATGACAAGGGCTAATTAGGTTGCTGTCAAGGTTTTCGCATTTTTGCATAACCTATAACAATGTTTTTGTGTGGTGATGCTATATATAGGTATATGAGGTAAGGTCCTAAATGGAATATTATTATTTTTTAATTGCCAATTTTGATGACTTATCAAATATGATTTATTTTTAATTTAATCAGAAAAATAAATAAAACATTTTAACTTAAAATTCAGTTTCGTTTAGGTTTTTATCGCAGGTAAAATAGTACAATAACATACCTGTTTGAAAAAAATTTAATAAGAAGGGAAATTCAATGCCAGTTGCATATAATATAACATAAAGGGTCATCCATTTTTCGGTTTCGGAAGTAAAGCTAAATAAAAAACCCACAGCGATACATTTTTGATGAAAATTTTATTTCGTTATAAAGTTTGGACTTTGCCATTAAGTGTAAAAAACAAAATCATTCAAATGGCCGCTTATAGGGAAGCTTTGCAGCATGCGATTCTTTTGAGAAAATTTTTAACAATTTTTCGCACATTTCGGGCGGTATCTCGACCATTACTTGATTAATGTTGGTTTTTAATGCGAGAGTTCGGGGATTATTCGCGTAAAAACGTAGTCTCACAGAAAAAAAATCTAACGGTGTCAAATCGCATGATCTTGGTGGCCAATTAACGTCTCCAAAACGTGAAATTACGCGACCAGGAAACTTCTCACGCCAAGAAGCGTGAAGCAGGCTTCAATTGTTGCGTATAATTTGAGCTTTATAAGGATGGAGATGCAAATCCAAATGTAAAATACGCCATAGTGAGGTGTACGACACGTTCAATTGCTGCGAACGCCGGGAAATCGATTAATTAGGATCATTCAGCTACACTTGCACTTGCATTGCAGCAGCAATATTTTCGACTGAGCGTGGATTACGATGACGACATCAGTAACGCTTCCACTCTCTTTAAATTTCTTCACAATTTTAATGATTTGTAGCGTAGTTAATCGATTATAACTACCGTAATCATCACGTAATGCGTGAAAAGTGCGCTACGTTTGAGTCACCACTTTTGTAGTAAGTTTAAATAATTTTAAAGCTACGCGCAAACCGACGGTGGCGATCGCGATAACAATGTGGATGCCGCACACGTAAATCAATGGAGGGGCACACATCAACGCGATATGTGGATTGCGTTCACGTTCCACTACTGCGTTCAGTACGCGACTGTTCTTGAACGCAGCAAGCACCATTTGATCGCTTTATCGCCTGAAGAAAAATGACAGTTTAAAAAAGAAAATTTGAAAATGACTTCAAATACTGAAAATTTAATAGAAAAAGTTCGGGAGAATTCCATTTTATATGATCTGTCAAACAAAGATTATAAAAATATAAAAAAAAAATAAGATGTGGGATACAAATATATCGCGTTGATGTGAGCAGGTTTTTGAACGCATCTTTATCGCGCGATAAAAGTTATCGTGATCGCCACCGCCACCGTGTCGGTTTGCGCATAGCTTAACGCGTTTTACGATTGTTAAGCGATCCATTATCGTAAATGGCAAACATTCAACTAATATTATGACACTTCAAATGAGAGCTGAGCTTGACAGGTGTCAAATGCCAGCGCTACCAACTTGAAAACACGAAATGAATAACCCGTACTTTTAAATGAGAAGATGACACGGCTAGATCACCCTAAGCAAAATTTAAATCGTCGTTTACATATTTAATATTACCGAACTGCAAACCTTTTAAAAATCTATTGGTCTATTGAAATTTTGTATATACTATGTTAATTTTTTGTTTAATGAATCATTAAATTAAATGAGTGAGTAAAGTAAACATCTTCGCTACTATATGAATATAAGGTAGGGTGCCGAGGTGGTACCATAAGTAGTAGTAAGGACAACAGTTACCGTTACACTTGCTTAAATATATTTTTTATAATTCTGTAAAAAATTTTATAGGCACCATTAGATAAGTATGTTGATTGCACTTTATTATACTAATGAATTTTCGTTCACTCGAGGTACCTTCTCTGTAAGGTACCCTGGCCCCAAGTGTTTAAAAAAAAAAAAAAGAAAAATATGTATTAAAAAATAACTGCCATACTTATAATATCCATATAAAGTCCAGTCAATAAAGCATTTGACTCGGAAGAAATCGCCTGAAAGCTTGATTTTGGTAGGTATATAGCTTCGATATGAGCGCCGCTAACAATTGTACGGTTTTTCAGGAATAACTCCCCAATCGTAAGTTGTACAAAAAAAGTGTCAAAGACTAACAGCCCTATTCTGCTATTCACGTGGATCGTATATTCGATTCACCCATTCGATTCCCTTTCACACTGCCTTTGCATTCTGCTATCCATCGGGTGAACTACATTATCCCAAACTAATTTGACATTCACGTCAAAACAGCTGTTCATGTCAAAAACTTGGATAAATTGTTTTGATTTTAATTTTTAATTTGATTCATCTTCGTAATTAAATTTGGAAATGGACAGTATTGGACTTTTTTTTCCAATTGTAAACAGAGGAATAAGAGAATCATCGAACAGAGAGCTACGGAGAAATGTTAGAAAATCGAAAAAAAATATTATGGAACTGCCGGACGAAACGTAAGTTCATTTATTTTCATTTTGAAATAATAATAAACCAATTATTTCAAAATCATAGGTTTAACAAAAAGAAAAATTCATTGCAGAAATTATTGCCGTAAATTGGTCTTTGTTTGTCGTTCTACCCCTAAAAATGTTAATAATCTATTATTTACAAACAATTATTCTAAATTAATCATAATAAATTAGTTTTTACTTACATTTTACTAACAACCAACCAGACAGACGACTCATTAAATGAAAAATCCGCTACATTTCATATGCGGATTTGAATTGTATAGAATGAATGCGTTCACGTGAATAGCAGAATACCGCGCAGTATTACCGACGTTACCGACTTTAAAACAGATTCACTTCGAATGAATAGCAGAATAGTGATGAGTGAAAACTATAGAAAAATTCCTTTCGATGAATAGCATAATAGGGCTGTAATTTAATAAAATTAATTAATAAAATTTGAAAATTATTTCCATATAATGTACCAACAACAATTAAAAAATTGATGCTTTTATCGCAAAATGCACAATTTTGAAATTAAGTCGCCCAACTACATAGAAAAGTAAAACCATTAACTCTTCTGATTGGTTTGTTTCGAAAACCGTTATTTGTATGAAAAAAAGTATGTTAATATTTTGTGTAGGAAATATTTAAAGCTATAAATTAGTCGGTAACACTTTTTTTGTACAATTTACCAACTATTTAGGAGTTATTTCTGATAAAAACATTTTGGTGGTCTTCAACTCCCCCGTAAAATTGTTAGCGGCGCTCATATCAATGGAGACTTTTGGCAGTTTCTTAAGAACACCATGAGGAAGCTATATAGATACCAAAATTCAGCTTTCCGTCGATTATTTCCGAATTTGGCTTTTATTTCGGCTTCATTGACTGGACTAATATGCTATACATTTTTTTTAAAGGCAAAAATTGTTCACATCAAATAAATGAAGTGAATAGTTTTTGAAAGATTAATTTTCAAATTAAAAATTAATAAAATTCATTTTATTCCAATATTTATATGTGAATGCTTAAAAGCAGATGATTTAAGGTGTTTTAGTTTTTATAGGTAATTCAAAATTACGCAAATTAATTTATTCTTAAATGTAAGAAGTCAAAACTTATTAAATTTTCCATAGATGGCGCTGAACACTAAAATAGTCTTAAATCTCAAAAAATAACCATCGGATAGAGTTGAAATTTTCACAATTTATTGCTTATAACATGAGAAATCACTAATAAAAAGTTTTAATTTTTTTTTATTAAGATGAGCGCTTCAAAAAAATATTTAACAACAAAAAAAAAATAACCGATATTTCCCTAATGAACAGTTGTATAAAAGGGTATGGAGTGCGGTTGCGTTAGGTCCTAAAATGAATTTAATTTTTTTTTAATTTTTAAAATGACAGCTTGGGGCCGTTCATTAGCATTGAAAATTTGAAAAAATAATTAAAATTATTAACATATCGACGGTTAATGTGCCGATGTGGCACTGTGGATCGTGCACTTTTTGTCACTTTTTCATTTAAATGGCACTGTGGCAGTAAAAGATTTAATATGGCACTTTCATTTTGATATAGTAGAATAAAAACAAAAAACTAATTCTTAGAAAGATTATAAAGCACTTAACGAACCCACACTATAACTAATCGTCATCTGTTAAAATATTATCTGTTTTGATTTAATTGTTTTTGTTTGAGAAATTGATCATTCCTGATTTGTTTTTCTGTAAAAAATTGTGTTTGTGCTTAAAAAAGTATTTAGAAGATATTTGTCTAAAGTTTTGTCAATAAAACTGCAAAAGATTTGGAGAACACGCCATCGACGTTAGAAAGAAAAAAATGTAGCGGAAGTCGCACATTGAGTGTGAATAACATCGTAATTTGGAAAATATAAAAAGACTAAGTAAATGTAATGTAGTGTAATTAATGAATTTTTTTGAAATACACTGATATTTTTTCTATTTCTGTTGGTGGCACGCAGTGGCTTAAAATGGCACTTTTTTCTGTCAGCCTTACAAAAAATTGTAATTTCCGGCAACGCTGTTAATGTGCAAAACCTAGTTAGTCATTTTTGCATATTTTTACAGAAATACAAAAAAATATCAAATTTTGTATGGCGATATATGGTTAGGTTTTGAATTTTGCCTGTTATAAATGTTTAGAACAACATTGTTACGCTGAAATTGACAAAAGGTGGCTCTGCTAATTTGTTTCCATTAATTATATTTTTTGTGAATATTTCAACTTACAAGGTCCTACATTTTAACCGTCCATATGTAATTTGAACGATTATATAATTATGTTCTTCATTTCCATGTCACCAAAATAAATTGATATATCGATCACTCAAAGCAATGAGAAAGTATATACCATATTAAAAATAAAGGATTCATTTCATAAATTGAATAAATTATTATATATTTATTAAGAATTTTGTATTATTAATCAGTCAAACTTATATGATGTCTGTCATACATATCAGGACGTGAAGTTAATTTTTGTGGCATCGTATAATTTTTTTTCAATAATTTTAAATTAAAATGTAATTTTGTTCATACCTACATATCTATATAATAAATTTCGTATCGTATCACCTGCTGCATTGAAGTCGTTTTTCAAGAGATAATATTATGTGAATGATATGTGCACTTAAAATAGCAAATATACATATATGTGAAATACAAAAAAAATTATCATTTTTAATTTTGGTTCTTTATTATGACAACAATCATCATCTATCAAAGCCAGATGTAGGTACTTTCATCATTCAAAAGGCAAACTTTTTTGTTGTGAATTATTCTGATGTAACACAAGACTATGGAAGCCCTTTTAATTTTATATATAATTTATTGAAGCCTAACCATTTTGGTTTGAAGCATAATGAAAGTAATACCTACATATAGGAATATATAATATTTCAGAGTTAAATTAAAGTAGGTGCATCAAAGTTGTCAATATATGTGACATGACAGCTTATAATATGAAGAAGGGTAACAATACTGTTGAGTTGATGGGTAAGTTAAATTATATTCATAATTTAAAAAAACAACTATATTCGATGGATTTAAATTTTTCAACTACTAATATACATATGTACAAATATTTTTATTATATTTTATTTTTATCAAACATCCATAATACAAATATAACATAAAATGTTTAATTTGTATTTATTTTTATGTCATTTTATTACAGTGTCATTATTTGAAAGGTTTATTTATACGAACTGACAGGATTGGAATATTTACACAGATTTATAGTCCAGAGTGTCTCATCATCAGTTGATAACCAAATCGCAAAAATCTTATTGGTATGGGAGGGGTATATACTATATACGTAGAAACATTTATGCTCCAAGACTAATAAAGTTAATGAAAGATTGTTGAGGTTACAGGAGAGATTTTCTGAAAGATTAAAAGTAAACCAATTAACATAATTAAAAGTTAAAAAAAAAAGATTAATTAAGAATTAATTGAAGATACATTCAAAGTATATCATCAGTGATGAAGCCACATCACACGTGACTTTGGTAAGAGCGATGCACGAGGCGAATTGCATTGGCTTGTTTCTATAGGCTCAATCCCAAAGGCGGAAAATATTTAAAAAATGAAAGAGTTATGTAGTCAACAAAGCATTATTCTCTAATGCCCAAACAAATCAAAAGATTGCTTTGTTTGCTTGGATGAAATATCATTAAGTAAAACCATTTAATGATGAATCATTCTCAATTGATGGTTGGATTGCATTGTCGTACAACTCACCATTCCAGTTTTTGATAGCAGCACAAAGGACGGTACTATATGTGGCAAATTAAGCATTCGTTATAATAAAAATCGAAATTGAGATTTTGTCAAACATGACATTACATAGATAGGGAAAACGATAGGATTGAAAGGCCGTTAAAAGCTATTTTGAATCAATAATTTAACGAAGTCCATTAAAACAGTGCTAAGTTTTCTACTTGGCTGATGTATTTCAGTTGTATGGTATATAGAATTTGTATTATTAAAAAACCTTTTTATATAAATTAGCCAGGCCATGGGCTTAAAACAAAAAAAAAACTTCCAATTTAATGATTAGGAATTCTAGTTTTGTTGGATATAGTTCACACCAGATATTCGTCAAGAAATCTATGAACTGAATTTAACAAAAATTGCGTATTGACAAAGGCCCTCACTAGAGTCAACTGATGAGTCCAAGTGAGATCGCCGGGACGAAACGCCAATTTTCGTAAGACTTAAAGGCCGTTAAAAGCTATTTTAAAACGAAAAAAGTTCGGCGACAGCCTATACGGATAGGTGTGAATTGTTTAAGCTTGGTACCAAACGTGTTTTGGATATTGTCCCTTTTTTGAATTATTTCGAAAAATGTACAAACATATTAAAAAACAAAAATCAGTAATATTTAATACGCATGTCACGAAATTGCAAAATAAAAATTATGCAAAATGGTCAATAATTGCATTTCCCATATAAAAACTATTTTTTGATTTTCGATTTTTGGAAGATTTCTTTGATGAATTTGTATGGAAAATGTTTTAAAAAGTTATAATATGTATGTATGTATTTCATTCTACCAAAATATTTTTTTTTATTTTGTAAAAAAGTTTCAAAAATTAGTTTTGTGAATTTATAAAATTTGGCAGCAAGTATTTTTTTTCATATTATCTAGCAGATTTAAGAAAAAAGTATTTTTATAACGAGATTTAACAGTAGGTACCTTCCGAACAAGAGATAAAGACCTTTTTACAAGATAAATATAAACGGTAGGTTTCGGCCTTATACAAACTTTTTTTTTGAAATTAATGAAAATCTTATTTTTCTTGAAAATGACTTCACGATTTTGAATAAAATTTTTCTATGTGCAAATATTAGTGTGATCTACATCAAAACTAGAAAAATATATTATTAAGCCGATTTAAATAAATTTTATTACAAAAAAAAAATTGTATAAATAATTTCGCATGTCAAAGTAGGTATAATTAAAAAAAAAATTTTGATTTAATAAAAAATTATTTTTTTTAATTCAATATTTCAAAAACAGGTAGACTTTTTTTCAAATTAATTTTTTGATTCTTTTTAAATTACTTAACACATTTCTTCTTAAAATTTATTACAAAATTAAAAACCACATTTTTTTTGAATTTTTTTTTTTTTTAAATGTTGAGTTTGGAAAATTTATATATAAGTATCTTGAAAACAATTAATTACTCAAAACATCTTGAATTTAAAAGCAAATTAAATAATGGATTTTGGGTATAGCATAATATTGTAAGTGTTTTGCCGTTGTTTTAATTTGTTTTTATAATTTAAATTTTTGCTGTACCTACAGGGTAGGGTGTCCATAATTTAAATGAAAAAAAGAGAACATTTCCAATATGCAAACATAACCAAAAAAAAACATCAACCAAAAACGATTAAAATAACGACTTGTTCACAAAATATTTTTTTAATTTATTAAGAGAATTAGTTTCAGGTATAGAAGACAGAAGAGTTTGAATTTAAAACAGTTTCGAAAACATTAATCAATTGGCGTGTTCAGAAAAATGAGATCTCAGAGATTTTTCTCACTCAAAAAGTGAGCAAGCGAATCCAAGATTTTTTTTCCTCAGAGTTTTGACAGCAAAGCTGAGGAATCCTGTTCAGGCAACTGAGATTGCTGAGATCTCCGAGATCTCATTTTCCTGACATTGCCTATTAATTCAAAAACAATAGTCACGCTGTTCTGATTTCCATTCCGAATCAAATCCGTTAACAGAATATAAAAAAAAATATAATGTGTAGAAATTCACACAAATGCACAGAGTTTCAAACTAAAGGAACGCACCTTTTTAGCTGAAACAACATTTTTGAAATTTTGCCAATTCCAAATCGGATATAAAAATTCCAAACGTCAAGAATTTTCAATCCGATCGAAAATCAAAGCACACTCAATCCGCAAGTATTGAAAGCGAGAATTATTTAAAAACACCTATGTTCTTATTTATAAACGTTGTCTAACATTAGACAACTGCCTAACTTTGGAAAATGTATTCAAAAACCTTGTTTATTGTTGTCGTATAGCTGCCTAACTTAGACACAAGAGTAGATTGTCCAAACCGAGAATAATGTGATATTTATTTTAATTAAATAAAGCATATTTCCACCAATTTGAAAATAGTTAGACAGTGTCTAAGTAGACACAAATCTAATAAGTACGACTGCTAGAGTTTGAGAACGATAGGATTTTATGACCGATGGGAATTCAGAACAGGGTGAATGTTATGATTCTTAATCTGAAGTTTCATATTTTTGAAAATTTCTTATTTGTGATGGGTATTTATTTTCATTTAAAAATATATTGTAAAACTTTTGAAAGTTTTAATCCTTCAAACTGTAAGCCACTATTAAAATTGACTTAACAGTTCCCAGTTCCCACTTTTAAACTGTTATTTTCTTCTAAAAAGTATGCTCCACGTTCAAATATTTCCGAGGAAAACAGAAAAAAAAACAAAATTTTTTTAAAAACTTTGGTTCCTTTGGCCTGCATCTACTACTACTGTTAAGTACTTCTGGCTCCGTAGTCAAATAAGTATAAAGCACTTCAATAATGTAGATACGAATTGTATCCACGCAAAAAAGCAGCACTATCAGTAAAAAGAAATTACATATATAGTAAATTACTATTGTTGTTGGTGTTTCTCTAATCAAAAATAATATACAAATACAAACAACAAAAATTACATTTATATTGAGGTTAGATTTGTTGGCAAAATTAAATTACTCCATTCATCATCTACTAGTAAATACCAAGAAGAAACTTTGCAGGGCCCAATGGAACAGACCTAAAAATAATAATACATTCGGAAAGAAATTCAGAATTATTTGAAGAACAAAAAAAATTAACCCTTTTTTTTCAGACACTGTTTTCCGAAAGTCTTCATTTTTTAGTTCCACATTCTCTAACATTTTTCAAAATCAAATATTCGCAACATCATCAAGATCATCTAATGAAAATTGAAGTGTCCATTTTTCTATGTACTTAATATATTTTTTGTAATAATTAATGCATTTTATTTCAAGCATTGTACTTCACTTTCAACCCGCTTTTATTTAAATTGTTAAGGATTGATTTAGGGCTGAGTGGAATACATTTTTTTTGAGAGAATCTAAAATTTTTGAAACTTCCAAGTTCCAATGGTGAATTGTTTTCAAAGTTGAGAATCACATAAAATTTGAAATACAATTAATTTTGAAGTTCATTTGTGGAAAACCTATTTTGTATTTCGAAAAAGAGACTAAAAAGAGGACGTGCAAAAAAAAGATAACAAAAAAAGAATTTTATGAAAAAAGAGAGTGTAAAAAAGATCGTAATAGAAAAAGAGAACATGTTCTCTATAAAAGAGATGTTCTGGAAACCCTACTACAGGGGGACGTAGAAAATTTGTTTCTGATTTTGAACCAATTTATACGCTCTGCTGTTGTGATCCCATCTTATGAAACTCCAAAACTTTTGAAAATTATATTTTAAATTTATAAGTTCAAGTGACCTCAACTCCAAAAATAGCGTTTCGCCCAGGTACGACAGTTGGGCTCATCGGTTAGATGCTGTCGTACCCTTCTCAGACGTGAATTATGGTCGATGCTTTCCGACTCATCATGCTGTGAGTTTTATAAAAGTCGAAAACTGGATCTTGTGTTAATAATTGTAATTATATTCAGTTTTTATCTTATATCGTTTTTTTAATATAAGCATTTTTTTGCATATCCTACGGTATACATATGTATATGTATATAGCGATATCACTGTTTCCTACCAAAAGCTCTGCTATTTAATTAACGTTTATAAGAGTATTAAGTCTCTAAAAATTGTTAATTCAAGCGACCAAATATAAGTTGAGGTTTCTAATAAGAAGATAATTTTAATACATATATGTATTGATCCACTACAATTTAAAAAAAATAAAAATTTAAAAATTAAATTTTCAACTTAACCATCAGCATATTGTAACAACCCACATCGGCATTTGTTATAGATATATATACAGCACAAGGTAAGTATATGTAATTGATTCGGTTATGTATATAGGTTTTCCATATAATTAAACTTTTTATCAGCACCAAATAAAACAAATAAGGCTGATGTAATTTAATTTTTTAATCTCTGTATCATATAGTTCCTATATAGCTTCGTTTATAAAACAAAGTTTCATATATACCTACGTCCTACATATTATATAGCTACAGCTACACATGCATGTAACTACTGTCTCATATACATACATATATATGTATGTATGACATAAATTTCATGACAATGTTATATAGTATATGATGCAATCAATTTATATCGTATTTAAAACTGCCTGCAGGATCTTTTGCACCTGCATAAATATTCTGTCCACACCATGTTAAGAACCCGGATACATGCGCTCCAGGCAATAAAAACATCATATAAAATGAATTGAGGCAAAATTACAACAACAACATTACACAACAAAAATCTAGGCCGAACAGGACATCAGCCGAAAAACATTTAATGAGCTGTTGTAAAAGGGTTAAGTGTGCCAGTTTGAGGAACGACAGGAGAATCCGCCGAGTTTAGCAATATATACATATAGGTAGGTACATTTATACCTACATATATAGTAACGATCTATTACATGAACACCGGGAGGCCATGATAATTATTGGCTAGATATGGTACAATATCCCAAACCACCCAATACTGATTTTAATGAAAACCAACAAATTATTCCCAAAGGTGTTGCGGATACTATATCCCACTGAGTCCTGAAAATATAGCGTACCTATCTCTGAATAGAGTGAATATATTATAAAAAGTGCACTCCTGGTGCGGGGGTTATTTTAATCAGCCCTGTAGAATTGTATTTGAAAGCTATCACTTTGGAATTCATTCGTCAAAGAATTAAGTTTAATAATTTCAATTATTTGCTTTACAATAGGAACGCCATTTTTTTGTTTTTTTCTCTCTGAAAAAATGATAAATGAGAAAGATATATAATTTTTTAAAGTAAACAAATACTCTGTTGCCTATAGCCGAGGTGAGAGCCTCAAATATAACGAGCCTCAAAGCCGAAAATTCCTATCACCAGAGAAATAAAAATGCGAAACACAATTGGATAGAAAATATGTTGACCAACTTCCGTTCAAAGAAGGAAAGTATCCGTCGATTTGTTTGTCATAAGAGATCAGCTCTTGTAAGATTCCTTCAATTGGAAATTGCAAATTCCAAACAAATCCGTCATTTAACGAAGATAACAGAAAAGTTTTGAACGACTACAAAGAGCTTGGACATATGACTGAGGTACAACCTAATGTTTTGAATTAACCCCACTTCTTTCTTTCCCACCACGCAGTGTTAAAGGCATCGAGTTCAACCACAAAATTTCGACGCGACCTGCAAAACACCTGACGGGACGTGCGTCGCTCAACGACCATCTTTTTGTTGGCTCTAGGTTACAAAATGACATTTTTGACCATATCGCACGATTTATTAAAATAATAAACCCTATTCATTAAATTAATAAAATCCATACATTAAAAAAATGGTTCTATGAGAGGTACATGTTAATAAGGGTTTTATTTAAAATTGGTTTTTATTTTCATTTTATGTTCATTTAGGTATAAGAATATTTTTTGTTAATAATATTGTAGATTATGTTAAAAACCTTGTTGCAGTCAAATTAAAATGCACGACTGAGTCGCTTAGATCTATTTATCTGATTTTATAATAAATTTAGATCTATTTATCTGCTTTTATAATAAATAAAATAGCTATGGGAACTTATATTTTATACCACCTCCAAAAAATGTATTTGATGTAGTATTATGTGAGTACATATTTATATGAAAAATATAGCACCGTGTTACATACATATATACATACATATATACTTTCAGTTTAGACTGATAATTTTTTAAAAATTAATATAATTCGAAATAAATTCATGAAACAACCTCCAAAATTGTTTTAACACCCATGCTAAGTACTCCATCTGATTTCTGAAATAATTCTCAATTTATTTGTTATGTATAAAATTTTGTAAAAAATTGGTACGTATTTTTTTAGTATTTGTTAATGTGGAATTAAAAAAATAATTTTGAACAAAATCACCATCTACCCGTTTTCGAAATATCGAATTTTCAAAAAATTATTTTGAAAATTTTTTTAATAATTTTAATAATAATAATAATTTGAATTAACTTTCTTTTTAAATTTTGAAATGCAATATTATTTAAACTTATTAGAGACTCTTGTGTAAAATTTTTCGTTAAAATCGGTTTGATTAAATATAATGAGATAGTCGAAAACCAAAAAAATTTCTATGAAAGATACCATTTTTAATCGATAGATGAATTTCTTTTTCGGAAAATATGGTAGATGGGACTAATAAGCTGACATACAAAATTTAATGAAAATCGTAGGACTCGTTTTTGGGAAAAATGAGATGGGAGGTACCATTATTTTTAGTCATACGAAATTTTGTAATTCAAAATCTGTTGGATAATCTTTAAAAACTTCTAAATGCCAAGTTTAATAAAAATCGATCAAGTCATTTTCGAATTATTAAGTTCTCAAAAAAAAAAAATTGAAACTTTTTTTAAAAATTCAAACATAAAGTTTGGTATACAAAACTTTTTAATTTTTGAATTTTCAAAAAAGAAGTGAAACTTATCGAAAGTTTTGGTATACACAATTATTAAAGCTTTTAGAAAATGTTTCCATAAAAAAATTATCCAAATTAGCTAGTCGAACCGTTTTTTAAGAAAATCGAAAAATAAAAAAAATGTTAAATGTTCTATGGGAGCTGCCATTAATAACAATTCTTTTGGAGTTTTTTCGTTCACCAAAAGATAGGATTTCACCTATTAAAAATTATTGATTTTTAAAGAAATATGTGTGAAGCCAATTTTGAAAAAAATAAAACTATTCAAAAATGCTAAAAAAAAAAAAATATGAAAGGTACCGTTATTTTTGGTCCTACAAAATTTAAAAAACGTGTCGGGGGAATTTCCAAAATCGATAGCTAACAAGTTTTAAGAAAATTGACCCATCCATTTACACTGTATAGTTAAATAGACAAACAGACGGTCGAGATTGCGAGACCCACTTCTTCCCTTTCATCGTAATGTCAAGTTTGATCAAAATCTCGATTTTTTTTCCAAAACTTGCAATAAATATGTGTGTTTAGTATTTACATATATCGCAAGTAAAAATTGTTCTGTTTTCATATTAAATAAATGCTTTGCAACTGAATATACCCTAAGTAGAAGAACAGAGTTCCGAGGACCCGAGAAGAAAGTTTAAGTCTTTTGAATCCACAAAGTGGTCCTCCCAAAAGGAGCTATTGTGGTCCAAGAAAAATAAATTCAAAATTGATTTGTGGACTTATGACCCGGCACGCCGTCACGCTGTTTTGAATCATGTCACTGACAGTTCTATTTATACAATTTATACCCTCAACGCAAAAAGAAGTATAATCTCAAAAATATTAATTTTAAAAGTAGGCAAGATTGGTAAAATTCTCAAGTGGCTTTAATATCCTACACTACATCAAATATAATTTATTTCTTTTGTTCAATGAAAGTATTCAAAACAATAAACATATTTCCGTAATTGTAAAAAAAATCTGTCTCCGGGATTTAACCACCTCAATGCTGGAATTAAAAGAAAAAGCAAGTAAAACACTTGAAAGTTTCAAAAATACAATCATGTAGAATAACAAATAAATAAATAAGGAAGGTAAATTATATATTCAGTAAATTTTCAATGGTCACTGGTCAGGCATAGAAAATGTTTTAATTTTTCAATGTACATAATTAAAGAATATAAACTTCTATATTGAGTTTTAGAAGTGATTATATAGAAACTCAATTAGTTTTATTAATTTCGGTCAGAGGTAGAACATTTCATATCAATTTTTGAATTAAATTTAAAATTCCACAAATCATGTGCTAATAGTCTGTAAAGGACTTTAAAAAAAAATCAATGAAAAACCTAGGTATTTTCTGTGGCTTACCGATTACTATAACAGGTAGACCTTTTATGCTCATTTTCTGACCTTTTAAAAAGTTTTTTAATTCCACAAATGAGGTGCTATATGATTCCAGAGTCTATGGAATACCTATCTATAATGTATGAAAAGAATAAGAGTTTTTGGTAAAACTTTACCCACAACTGTACCACTAAAAGGTCCTTATTTTCCAGTAACGGTATATTATCACCTTTTTCTCTTTTTAACATTGCCACTCATTTTATTGTTAACTTAAAAATGAATCCACTTCCTTTGTTGTTGCTGTTGGCACAAACCATAAAGATATACCTATACATACTCCCTGAGTCCTCTGATACCCACATAAACAAATAGCAAATAAATTCAGTCTCTCAATATGGAAATCAGATTAAAATAGGATTTAAGGCTTGGGGGTGTGTTATGTTTGGCGTGTGCTCTGTGACTGTTTTGCAAGTCCCCAAACTGCCACCGTTTCGTCGTCGGTCGTTCGGTCGCTTTGGTTGTTCTGTGGCAATGCTTTCTGCTACAGTATAGTTGTTATTGCCAGATTTTCACCATGCCACACCACCACGCATATGTACAAGTCCAATAGCAAGTGCAATGAATTTTTCGTGGACAATATGTTTACATGATGCTATATACCATACCAAACAACCATCAGAGAATGATGGCCGTGGGCTTTCATTCAAAAGCCGCATATTTGCTTTGCAACCTGTGGTTTGCCTTCGGCAGGACTAATAAAAATGGATATCTACCGAACTATCACAACAATATGAAACCTTTGCAATAAAAAATACATGTCTCGCGTTGTATTTTTCAGGTGACAAAAGCATACGACATTCATGCTGTGCGTATATTCACAATTACAGATTCATATACCATACGTATGGTAGGTATACAATGCCACCACATTACATTGCCACACTCACTGTATCGTTCTCGTTGCTGAGGATGTTGACAGTGAATTGGATTTTCCACGGATTCAATTCAATTTTGTTTTTTTTCTTTTTCATTTTTTTTAACCTTTACCGATATTCGCTGTTAAGCAGTCATAAAAATAGTAGGAGTGGATCACACTAACTTGCGCTTCTGCGATTCACAGCTATTAAGTAGGTTAAAAGTCTACAAATTAATTGGGAACTTAAAACTTATTATAACTTCAATGTGTTCCAATAGCCTTTTTTCTTCCATGCTTAGGCTAGAAATGCACATGTCCGACGCTGAAGGAATTTCAAGACCCACCTTGGTTTTATCCGCTTCACATTGAGTGTAATACTACAAAGTTACGCAAAATTAATCGACACAGAGGCATAAGTCCCAGGGACATACAGTCCAAATTTTATTTTAGGGCCTTAAGTCCCACTCAAGTGGGACCCAAGCACCAAATAAAAATTTTTGGGGCTATGTCCCACAGCCCACAAAATAAGAACTACCAAATGAAACCCAAGCAGGGGGGTTGCAGGTTGGCAGCATAACCCCGCATACATACCTCACTGTTTATAAGCCGTAATGTACTAATTTTCTTTCAAATAAAACATCAACATATTATTATTATCTTCTATGCCTCTAAAAAGTTTGGGACTTGCCTCTAAAAAGTTTGGGACTTAATGTCCCATTGTTACAAAAAATTTAATTTGGGCTTTATGTCCACTCACGTGGGACGTAAGCACAAAAAATAAAATTTGGGTTTTATGTCCTTGGGCCTTGTGTCCCAACGACAAATTAATAACCCTATCGGACTGTCGGAAGATGTTACAATTTTTGGCAAATGGCAGCGTGCGTCAGTCATATTTGACATTAGTGAACTAGACAGCTGCAGTATACAAACAAACAAGCAATGGAGCGCTATACTCCGCAGGAGCGTTGAATAATCGGTCGGTGGTGTAAGGGCAGCGTGAATTTCGACGTCAATTTTCTAATTGTGTCGCGCCAATTTGGAAAACATTCCGGCGATTAGCTACTCCACTCAAACAGACTGGATCCACAGGAGACCATGCAGGGCGTGGCCGCAACTGGAGTCCGGACTGGTCATTCGGCAAAGAAAATCGCGGCTTTGGCTGCCGATGTCGCTTAGAACGAAGAAACATCAGCCATGACGAAAGGCCACGCAATTGGGCATCATCAGACGGACCCTACAGCCAATTTTAATAAATGACTTACAGTGTCTAACATATATGTTCCCGTAAAAAGTCAAAACAGTGCATCAGTTAATGTCTGGGCAATCTCAACATCGACGAGGACGATTTTGTGTCAAAAATCATCATGACCAACGAGGCGCATTTCCACTTCAGCGGTTACGTCAATGTAAGTAAATTCCTCGTTTCTGGGGCACTGATGCACGAAGAGCCATTACATCCTATCAAAGCCACTGTGTGATGCGGCGCGGCGTTCACGTGAGAGGAGTGATTGGGCCGTAGTTTTTTGAGGTAGCCAATACAATGATAAACGACTTCTTACAGCCGGAATTGGATGAGCGGGTCTTGGTGAACTTGTGGTTTCAACAAGACACAAACACAGCACGAGCCACAATGGATATTGTGAAGGAAGCGTTTCCTGATTTGGCATGGCCATCAAGATCGCCCGGTTTAACTATCCCAGACTTCTTTCTTTGGGGCTAATTAAAGTCGAGGGTTTATGCTAACAAATCTCAGACAATCACAGCCCTTAAGGAGACAGAAATGCGAACAGTTATTACGGGAAATCTTGCGGAGTCATAGAAAATGTGATAAATCGGCCACAAATGTGTATCAATAATGGTGGCAGCTATGACGGATATCATCTTTTCCCCTTAACAGAAAAACTGTAAATAAAGAATTCCATCACTCAAAATAATTTTTTTTTCAGTAAAAAAGTAATTCGAAAACAAAATTAGATGATAAATTCTGCACCACCTTGTATTTAAACGAGTGTCATTTATATTCATAGTTTGCTTTATTAAACCGCAAAATTTAACCAGCAGATTTTTGATTTTTCAACAACGCGTACCTTGTGTCACGCCACTAAGGGAAATCCTCCTCCATCAACACCGACTGATGTGACAAAATCATTGAAGACCATATTGCTGCTGATGCTGATGGCGGTTCTCTTTGAACCCGTCATCATCTTGAACTTAATATTGGCATTGCCGTTGGAATAAAATTGCATATTGATTTCATGATATTGTTGGTGACGCTGCATATCAGTGTAAGTCTGCGATGCCTTCGACCAAATCATATCTACTGCTATATATGATATAAGCGAGTGTGTTGCTGACCATTCACTTCCACTCTGGAGAATCCGCTTCAACAACCGCAACGACCATCTCTGTCTGGATTCAATTCAATGACCTCCCATTGTGACACGAGCCCTTAATCATGGCAATTTACTGTAAGGATTTTCAGTTTGTACTGTGGTCACTTGCTGCCTCTCAATCTCAACTCTCAACTAAAAGCAAAACGCCATCACCATCGCTAGCCCCATCGACCCCCCACCCTTATACATATGGGGCGATGACATTTTGTTGTAAATTGATTTCCGGCTGTGAACTTAAAGTGCTGCTGCTGCACACACATTGACGACAATGACGTGCTTACATTTTGCTGATAATGTGCTTACAACACATTTCCGAGATGTTTTTTGCTGATGACATTTAAGTATATAGGACTTTTCATTCCATGGTCATCGTATACTCTACATATAACGGGATTGCTTCGAAATGTGCATCAGAAAGGAAATGCATATTTAAATAGTTTCACAGCTACTCAGCAAACCAAACCACAGGAAGTAGGTGCTCTTTACCAAGTATGTAGTTTGAATGGCTGAATGGCGAATGCTTCAATGGTTACTGCTGAATTCACCATTTGAAGCTGAATGCATAAATTGAGTTCAGCTGTATAAGGGTGAACCACAAGAAAAATTGGAAAATTCTTTATAAGTGAGTATGTTTGTGTATGAGTGAAGTCCTGAGTCACAGATAATATGACTTACTAAAGGAACTACCTATATTATAGAATCTGTGGTTGAGTATTTGTTTTTGAATAAATTTAAATTTTCTTTGTATTTTTTAGATAAACAAAACCTTGGAGTGATGTTTTGTGGCGTGGAAAAGATCTACAGACGGAACAAACCCAGAACAGGATTAAATGTCTGAGACTACGTCGTCATCGTCCTTCCAAGTTCCTGTGGATCATTCCTCAGCGCGCATCACTTTTTTTGGGGGCAGATTCTAAGTTTATTGTTTCATTCCCTAGGTGAAAGTTTTAATTGAATTGAAGTTCTGTTTCCGGGATTTTATGACTGAATTAGGCACAGGTGCTTCTTTTACTCCTCTTCGTCTTCTTCTTCTTGTTCAGCCTTATACACCAGAAGCATGCCATGATGGTATTTGATTTGTTTACCGCAGGTGCTAGGGATGACTTTAATTTAAATATTTATTATATATCTATATAATATATCTACAGGTTTTTGTAGGTAGGTAGGTATCTCATCTAATTTATGTACCCAGTATATTCAAAGTGGAAAACCAGGGAAAATTTTCTTTGGTGCAAACATCAGGACGAAGAAGTTTATTGGATAAAGACAACGTTTATGATTAGACAAGTAGGGTTTTAGACCAGATGGTTGGAGAGAAACAATTAATTATTATGTGCTTTTTTCTTTTATTTTTGTTCAGAAAAGAAGGAACTTGTTGGTAAATAAATTGTTATATAGAAGGAGGATAACATGATCTGGGGTAGGTATTATATAATTGAGGGGTTTTTAATGTGAATGAACAAGAAAAAAAAACTTTGGGAAGTTAATACAATTAAAGAGGTTATAAATAAGATTTGATGTTTATATTTTCATTTATTATGAATAATTTTTCTGTAATAAGATTCAAGTCGAGGCATTAACTTTAGATGACCCAAGATCCTTCTGGAATTTCATTCAATAAGATGAAGGGAAAAAAAATGTATTTCCTCAATTTTAGATAGAAGGGAAGAAGGATTACCCAGAAAGGCGTATTGGCACATCTGAATACAAATTACCATTTAAACAAGTACGTTTCAAAATATAATCTTTATACTTACTTACTAAAGGTGGCGCTACAGTCCAGGGAAAGTATCTTCCAGCCAGCCTCTTTCACTTGCGTTTGCCACCTGAGTCGCAGTCTTCCTTTACTGCGCGGTCCCTTGGTGTTACATTCATTCGGTTCGTAAAAAATTCCACCGAGATTCTTAGATGGCGGTTACACCATTGTATATAAAATCTATAGTAATATCATGAAGAGGAGTGACGGTAGCGACATCTTAAGGACATATGTTCGACTTCTTTGTGAAGTGATGGTTGGAATCCCGAATATTCACAAAACAAGAAACGTAATAATAAAATAAGAACGGGAACGCTGTATGCTAATTTTATGAGAGTGCGAGGAAGTGAAAAAACGCAGTAATCGGAAAAAAATTTGGTATATGTAGGTATGCACGTTTGTAGTAGGTTTTTTTATTCATAATAATTGTAAAGGTCCCCTCGTAGTTGGTTTGGTGGGCTGATAAATTTTGTTCTAATAATCGGATCGTTAAGGTTGAGGCCTTAAAATTTAGGTAGAATGTCGGGTTACATTTTTTTACGAAATCATTGCGGAGGAACATAAAAGTATGTGTAAAAAAATGTAATTAATTTAAAATTTAATTGAAACACAAATTTTATTAAACAAAATATTTTCATGCACGTTTACTTGACCCTTTTAAGGAATCTTATTATGTAAATAATAGATTCTTCTCACTCTATTTACTTATTCCCTACATTTAGCTAAGTCTCAATTGTCTAATTTGTGGCGATCTCAGCGACGCGTACAGGACACATGTTCGACTAAAAAATTTGTGTTCATGATAGTACTATAGATTTTATATACAATGGTTACACTAAGAAAGTGATCTGTTAAAAAGCAACTTAAAACTCGTTTAAGTTAATTAACAAACATGGTTATAATATACAAAATATGTAAACTCATGAGGTTAAATTACACGAGTCAACTCGATTGAACAAAAGTATTTTAATCTACACACTGATTCGGTTATACTGTACTTAGTGTTATTAAACTATTTCTGGATTAGTTTGTTGGTTTAAACAACCAAATAAGTTAGTTAATGAAACATATTAACTCGCTCATAGTAACCGATCTACTCAGAGATGTTTGAAATTAACTAAATATAATTATTTGATTTAAGTAAGCTACTTGTTTAACATAAACGATTTTCAAAATAACGAATCCTAACCAAGTTTCTCCATTTTATTAACCTTTTTTAAGGTCCCCAACCTGCAGGACCAGAATCAGACCCTTTCTCAGAATAAACCACTTCGTATAGGCCTGCGAGTTCTAAATATCTTGTAGAAGCCCATCCCAAATAAGTTGTTTATACTATAAGTATAGTTTACATTGACTAGAACTTTTACTGCCACCGTTTATTCCATCTGGATAAAGGAGAAGGGCTGAAGCACGAATACTCCTTCTCCCTCTCTCGTTTGGTGCCAACAAAACCTGTCCACGTGGATTGATACCCCATCTTCAGTTAAGGTACTATACTAGGAATCCGATGATCACCACGGAATGCTGAAAGTAGGAGCTTTTAGACAGTAGTTTGTTTTGAAAAAAAAAAAAAACTTGTGGACGACTATAGTGTCCTCTTGAATGCACATTTCTAACCATTGAAGGTCTTCAAACTGTAATAGAAATGAAATACATATATACGTTTTTATCGAAAATAGACTACCAATGAATTGGATTCGATGCTCTATGACACTGCAGAATTCCATTCCGAGTACCTATCTATGGTTGATATCTAGACCATCTTATATAAACGATAATACTTTGAAACTTCAATTACAATTTTTGAGTTAAATGTGCAGGTGTGGGATCTTGCACATATGGAAATTCACAATACAAAAAATCGAATCCATAATTTTGATCAATTTGTCACATATGGACCTGAAGAATATTCCAAACGAAGCTTTACAGGACTGCAAAATAATGATAAAGTGGGAACAGCGCTGATACATTTGTGAGTGTTGACAAAGAAATGGAGTTTTGGAAGAAAAATAAAAAATATGTATTTGTATTTATATTCTTTTTGGTCATTATGGGTGTGTTTCTTTATTCTTTTCTGATAAAGAATAGAAAAGACAGAAAGAATATCCAACTATAATCGGCTGTTTGTTTTAATGTCACAAAAAATATTTTTTTAATTTTTGTGTTACCAAATTCATTTTGATGGGCTTCTTAAAGACGTATGGGGCATTTCATATTTCCAGGAGACCATTTCGAAAACGAATTTGCATTTAAAAATGGAAAAAAAAACAGATAAAATTTTCAATTGGTTGAATTTCTATATATCTCTGCAAATATATTCTTCATTTACTACGCATTTTCACTACAAAACACGCGATTTTACAAAAGGCCAAACTCAGAAGGCAAACTGAGTTGCAATCATATAACAAATTACACACATTCTATGTTAAGCAAATTGAAAATTAATTTTTTCTTGCACGAGCTATGTACATTGTATAATATGCAGATACAAAAATAATTTCCACTAATGCTTCCCCATTTCTATTTGATTAAATTGATTTTCATCTATGGCAGACAATGAAAAAAAATAAAAGTATCTGTGAAACTAGAAAATATTCCATTTACACTAACTCTTGACTGGGAATAAAATGAATGCATTCCAATAATTCTGGAATGAATAAAGAAACAACAAAAAAGTTTAACCGGAATATTCCAGTGAATAAAGAAACTCAAAAACGGTGTTCCTGATTTCAATTTTTAAGTTCAAGTGACTTTAACTCCTAAAAAAGCGTTTCGCCCAGGTACGACAGTTGGGCTCATCAGTTAGATGCATCTATTCAATCTCTCTACTTAAACAGAAGTAGTTTTCTAATTGGTGTTCCTGATATTTCGAATATTCGGAGTAAATAAAGTATCTCGTAGCTTACACTTGGCCTTATTTCATAAAACCTAGCAAACTGCTATTCCTATCACAGTGTGACATTTAGAAAACACTTTCTCTCTCTCTCTCTATAAAGTTATGATTTTTAATTTAATAGATTTCCAGAAAACTTTTATAGCTAAATTGAATTCCAATATTTATTTTAATTATATATATATGTACGTATGTACATATTAATATACCACAATTATTTTTTAATTTTTTTATTACTAAATATCAACCCACTTTGTTAAGCGGCATATACACACATCAAAATCTCATCAAGCATGGAAGAGTGTGTTAGTAAAACAAGTTTCACATTGAATATACACACATCAAGCATGAGTTTTCAATCACTCATTTATACGTACTTGTTCAGATGAGAAGACAAGTGAGGATTTTTATCCGCTGCCAGTATTTTGAATTTTCTCATCGCTGTTCAATATGAAAATGAGCACATGCATGATCAAGCATTCAATCACAAATATACACTACGTCAATCTTGACTACTTGATTGACCAAAAATCAAAAAGTTTTGATTTTACTTCAAGCATACACACAACGTATACGTGTGGCAATTTTACTAATACACTCTCCCATGCTTGATGAGATTTTGAACTGTGTATATGCCGCTTTAGAATTTGACGAATAGTGTCAAAAAATCGTTTGAATTCTATCAATCTACATATATTTTGCTTTCTAAACATTTTTATTTTTTATTTTATTTTTATTGAGAAGTGAAAATTTTTTTTACGTGAATTGAACTTTAAAAATAACAAAAAATCTTAAATCAAACTGAAGCAATCATGTGGAAAATAATAATTGACTATTATGTACCTTCATACATATATATTTTATTTGATTTTAATGGGATAAAAAGCAATCATTCGTGTCAGCGCTAACTCAACAAGAAATATATATAGGAAGCTTTGTTTGTTTGAAAATAAACCCACCTCTTACTGTGCCATCACCGCCTTAGGTATGTTTGTTTGTTTTCTGATTTAAGGATATCCTCATATTATATTTACAGTAAATTGATATCTTAAATATAATGATTTGTTGCCTTAGGTAACCAAGGAAACTTCAATTGACTTTGGTATTATTAAATCACATTATAGGAAATCCAGTTTTGTTTTTCCTTCACTAAATAAGGACAATAGGAAAATTCGTTATTGTTAGAAACTGTTAAACTGAATTTAGCTTTTGAAAATTTAATCTCTAAATAATATTATTTGAATTTCATTAACAACTTTGAATTCTCTTGAAATTTGGATGACTAATTATAATCTAACTTGGATGTTGTTCAGAAAAACAATGACTGAAATGTACAAAAGGTCGATAAAGGATGTACCTATCTACATAATAGCCACCTACTCCAGTAGGCAAACTGCCGAAGTAAAGGTTGAAACCATATATAAATATAAAAAACTTTCCTTTGAGTAGATTGCTAATAAAGTATCAATGAATATTTGGGATTAAAGGATAAAAATTTGGCAACTCGGGAAAAATATCATATTTAAAATCCCCACTCGTTTGTATGAGCGCATTACGCGTAATCCAAATTGGGAAGCTATTTCTTCTGCACCACTAAAAGTATTTTGCACTCAACAAAATTTCTTTAAAAAATATTAATACATAAACAAATAAATAAACATATCTACCTATAAAAGAAACAAATTTTAAATATTGTTGTAGTGATGGAAAAAAATAATTTTATAATGTTATAAAAAATTTAATAAAAAATTTTAAAGCCAAAAACTGCCAACCCAATTTATAGAATTTATTAATGAAGAGTTACACATTAATTTTAAACCCATTTTTCAAATATCAAATTTTCAAAAACTACTATATATTTATTTTTTGTTAGTACAAAAACTTAATTCTTTGGAAAATTTTTGTATTTAATATTATTTTATTTTGAACTTTTGGATACAAAATGTATTTCATGTTTTTTCAGCAGATAATGAGACAGTTGAAAAATTAAAAAAATGTTATGTATATGGGAGGTACTGTTAATGGCTTAGTGTTAAATTCGTTTAATTTATAGTTTATATAGTTCGTACTAATAAGCTCACACAATTTTTGTTTTTTTATTAAAATCGTAGGAGTTGTTTTTGAGAAAAAATAAAATTTTCATTAAACGGTTATCAAACAGGTGTAAGGTTTATGTATCATATTCAAATCATATACAATACAATTTGGTTTTAAGATTTTTTTTTTTAAATCAGGATAATCTGGATAATCTTTAAAAATTACAAAGTTCCAAGTTTTATAGAATCTAAAATTCGAAATAATCATTTTTCAATATAAATAAAAATATCTAATATTTAAAATTTTTAAAATATTATGCTTGAAAATTACAAAACGGTGCACTCTAGCGCTAATTGGGTCAACTAGCTATATGTGGGTTGCTCGTGACCGCCATTTCTACCTATGCTTGAAAACATAAATCAAAATCAGTTGAACTTTTTATAGGAAAGTGAAAATAAAAAATGTTGTTGTATGGGAAGTCCCATTAATATACCCAACCACTTTAGGCATTTTTTCTAACCAAAATAAAAAATCTGTGTACAAAATCTGTGAAGATATCTTTATGAAGATACAAAAATGTTAAAAACAAAAATCTTTAGGTAGGTATAGGTTCCGTTATTTTTGGTCCTTAAAATTAAAAATGTCCAAAAATGCTAGGATACTTAATTTAAAGAAAATCGTATTACCCATTTAGGCTGTAACCGAACAGGCGGATAGACAGACGGATAGAATTAGGTGATCCACAATTTCGTCTCCCCTAACACCGTTATGTCAAGTTTGATCATTTTTTTTTTTTAGAAAATCGCAAGTAAAAGTGATTATCCCAACCATAATTATAATTTCATTTCACGATTCAGACTAAAAGTTATTGGGTGATTTAAAAACGCTAGCATATAGCTTATTAACAAGAGTTATATTTTGTCGGTTCTTAATTTCTTAAGACTTAAACAAATCCCAATTTATGGGAAAAAAATTTTAAAATTGTTAAAGCGGCTTTTTAAAAAGTATTTTTTTTTATATGTGATACATATTATGTATATACAATTTTGTAAAAAATTTTAAGGAACAAAAATTGGTATGCAAATTTTTTTGCCTTTTTTCATGCGGAATTAAAAATTTAATTTTGAAAAAATATAATTTTCGAAATATCGAATTTCCAAAAAATAATTTTAATTTTTTTTAAATCAAAAATTTTGGTATCCAATAAAATTAAAACTTATTATAGTATCTCTCGTGTAAAGAACTCATTAAAAACAGTTTAATAGATAATGAGATAGTTGAAATCCAAAAAAAAATGCTTCTTTTAATTATCGATATGGGTATTTTAATCGATAGATTTTGTTTCCAATAAAAATTTAGTATATCGCACTGATATTAGCTCACATAAAAATTAAAATCAAAATCGTACGAGCTGTTTTTGAGAAAAATAAGATTATCTTAAAGGTATGGGACTTACCGTTCTTTTTGGTTATAACAATAATTTTCATATTAAATCTGCTATATAATCTTAACAAACTGCTGGGTGAAAAGCTTAATAAAAATAGATCAAGTCATTTTCGAGTTAAAAGGTATAAAACAAATTTTTGAAACTTAAAAAAAAAATTAAAAATTTTGGTATAAATTACTTTAAACTTTTTTAAAAATGGTCCATAAATCAATTCCAAATCAATTGAACCGCTTTTTTTTGTTGAAAAAATCGAAAATAAAAAAAAAATGTGAAGAACCATTTATAACCATTTTCGGTAAATTTTTTTAAAAATGGTTTGTAAGCAAAATTTTTGATTTTTTTTAGAGTGGCGAGCACGTTTTTAAGAAAAATAAGATTTTCATTATTTGCTAAAAAAAAATACCGTTATTTTTGGTCGTAAAAAATAAAAGGAAAAAGTCTCGGGGAATACCAAAAAAACGCTAGGTAGGTACCAAATTTTAAGAAAATCTAAAGGATAGGATAAGCAGTCAGACAGACGGTTCATATAAATTTTTCAAAATTTATGTGACATGCATTACGTGAGCATTGTGAAGCCTTAAGAGCAGGTGTTCGAACAACAAATTTGTTCTAAAGCCAACCTGGTCTTTGTTCGCATGGATATTCGAAAGCCCTCAGTTGGCCTCGTGGTTTTTTAGAAATAAGTTAAACTTCCTTTCTGTCTGGCATCAATCGTGGATTTGTGAAGTCTGCACAAAATAATTTTTAACTAAGCATATAACACACAAAAATGTAAAATAAAACGATTTTAATTTTTGTCAAAATTCATTAAATGTAATTATGTTGTCTATTTTATATCAGGTACACTGTGGCGTATACGTAATTAACACACAAATTTAAATTTAAAATGAGTTTTAAAAAACCGATTTTCCTATTTTTGGTGAGGTTTTCTTTGATTTTGTTTGTACACCCAAGAACGCGCTCTCATTCTCATTACCCCCCCCCCCCCCCCCTTCTGTTGAATTCACGTGGTCGAAATAATAAGCGAACCTAAAAGGACAGGTCCACTCAGTACGAGAAAAATTGACGTGAAAAAACAATTAATCCAAAGTATTTATATACGACTTAGGAAAAGTAGTCTAAGAAACAGAAAAGATAAAATTGCTCTCTGCTTCTGTCCACGATCTAAAGAATTGTTTAAGTAATTTTTGCTGAGGATCTTGATTCAGCACAAAAACAGTTTTATGCTTGGAACTCTTTTAATCGTCAATCTCGCTCCGCTCAAACAAATCTAAGATCGTAAAAATTGGAAAAATTAACTTAAAATTGTTAGATTTTTCATCTGGGTGGCTTCTGACGTCAACGTTGGGCGTCGTTTAGTCAACATTCGGAAAAAATCTAAAATTATAGAATTGAAGACTGAAAAAAAATGTGAGAGATTAACCTATAGTAGTAGATGGCTTATAAGCAGGATAGATGAACTGAGATGAGACTTGTCGATGTTAAATTTATTTCAAGTTAGGCTGACTATGACAAAAAGTGTTTTATCTACTTATGACATTTTCCAACAAATTTTGAAGAAAAAATTATAAACACCAAAGATACAAAATACAAATTTTTTCTATACATTCTTTCAACCCTCTGGTCAGTCTCAATTAAATTAAACTGACAGCAAAAAACTTGTTCAAAATGTCTTTAAGAATTAACTCTTAATGTAGAATGTTGTGGAACCCTTTTTGTGTTTTTTGTTTGTCAAACTTCTGTTAAGTTAAATTTACATCACTTGGCCAGATGTGTCTTTGTTTTTTTCTCTTGCAATCTACTCCTCTGGTTTTGGTTTTATTGACATTTATGGTTAAATCTGTCTTTAGTTGTCAATTTAAGAAGAATTTATAGCTTTTCTTATATATACCTATACTACACTCAGAGAGAACCAAAAGAGAATAAAAAAACCACAATATTGTCAGTTTCTATATAAATACAACGAAAATGCTTCTAAATAAATCAAACATTCATAAATCATAATTTACGTACCTATAACTCGTATGTACATACATATAACTCAAACAGCAAAATTCTTAAAGTGTTTTCATATTTGTTGCTCCCCTTAACTTCCTATACACATACATACCTACCCTTTGTTATCCTTTGCCTGTCTCCACGTATATGACCAACTATTTTGTTGCAGATAGAAAAGCCAACTTAACCACAATCACCACAAATATCTTTTCTCATAAATGTGCATAAATACATATAGGTATAGGAGGAAGAGCCACAAAGGACCTTTCCCCGCAGTCATGTTTGTTGAAAAGGCAAATCAATATGCAATTAATCATAATATACACTTATGAAAAATAACACATATACACACACACAACACATTCTAAGGATATAATATATTTTCATAGAAAAAAGGACGCAAATAAATAGTTCAAGTGGAAAAGGAAATTCCAAACTGAAGTAACGAAGAAAAATTACGAAAAACTGCTTTTCTATAAGATAACAATCATATGTACGTCTACTGAAGAATGCACTTTCTTGCCTTCCTATACTCATCTCAAAGGATATTCTTTTCTATACTTTCTTGCCTTACTCATCTCAAAGGATATATTTTTTTCTCATGTAGCTTTAACAAGTAATGCAGGCGCTAGAAGTGCTTATACATATACGCCATATGGTTAATAGCACATTTGAGTCCTTTGTACTTCACGCAATGAACCTTTCCTTGGCAAAGGTCAGTCGAAGGAGCGCACACGACAACGACGCAATGCATGGCTCAAACAACAAAAACAAATGCACGACGAGACTTTTCCGTCGGCTGCGGCGGATGGCACGGTGCGGTGCGGCAAAGCACTTTATATATGGAACGAAACCATGGGCACAACGACTCCCGCACCGTGTTCACAATCAATTGGGTTGAATGCCGCTTATTGTTTGGGGTTGTTCGCCCCCATTTCTCTCTCGATTCAGTGTCATGGACATATTTAGGCCATCATCTCATCATCACTGAACTGAGAGAGTAACTCCAATAATATACTGCATTGAAAGAGAGCAGTATAAGGATTTTGTTCATAAATGAGTGGAGAGTCGACAAATTATAAAAGGTATCAAGGGAGAAGCTGAATCTGCAGGGGATATTTTTAAAGCTTTTATAGGATATAAAGGGAAAACCTTATAATTAAATCTTATATACGTTTGCTCTGTAGGGATATTTGTATGGAGATTGTATATTTTTCACATTTTCAAGGGTGTCGGCTCTTGTGATCCACCTATAAGACGAAGAGTTAAAGAGTTCATTATAAGAAACTTAATGAAAAATAAAATATGTTACAAGTTCATACAGAATTAACTTTCAAATTGCGATAGTTGGTGCAGTTTATTAGATTAAAAACAAATTAGACTGACTCTTTAGTCTCATTTATTTTAAGATGTGTTTCCTTCTTTTCTACCGCAAAAATAATTTCACTTGATGAACTTACCACACAGGTAATAAAGTATGATTCAATTCTTTGTAAACACAAAAATTTTAATCATAACTTATAACCATGTGAAATGTTCATCAAGTAAATTTCGTTTGCAAAGTACAAAGTAAACTAAATTAAATTAGGTTTTTCCACAAATGTAAAATACTCGAATATAGTCGTATGTTTATTTACTCTTGTACTTCAACTCACTTTAAAAATTAATTTTTATTTTTGTTTTTACAAAAAATATAATAAAATTTGGTCTCTTATAATTTTTAAACTTTAAAAAATAACGACTTATTAAAACTACTTAAATCTACTTTAGGCTACTTAAAACTATTTAAAAACTATGAAACAGTCACATCAAGAATTTAAAGTTTTATAATTTTTTGTTTGTGCCACTGTTACTATCTCTACTTAAAACAAATACGCCTAAATCTATACGTGAGTCCACCAAGAAAAGAAAAAGTTAAGGGCCGACCCTTAATGATTTTTTCTTTCCGGCAGATCCGTTGACATCAGTTGACAGTAATAGGCTTGTTAGATGACTGAAATGCATTGCGTGTATCTACTGTTGTAGTCTGAACTCGCTCTGATGTGTTTTATGTACCTCTTTGTTTACGCTAGTTTACTTGTAATCAATTTAGTTTAAAAAAAGGATATAAAGGGTGTTTTTTTTTAGACGTGTGGTTTTCAATCTGGCAATACTTTTTTCGGAGTTGGTCTTTTTGACAGCTGTCACTTGATTTATGTTCAGTTTGGTTTGCCATTTCATAATAAATAGACTTACTCCTGAACAACGTTTGCAAATCACGCAAATTTATTACAAAAATAATAGTTCGGTTCGCGTGACGCATCGCGGGCTGCGTCCAATATTCGGTCGACATAATCGCCAAGCTGAGTAGTTCGAGCAACCATGGATCGGTTTCGCACCACGTTTACTCTAGTGAATAATGTGCAGATATAAAACAGGGTCCGTTCGTCTTTTCAAATTGTTCATCTTTTCGAGCATCAACATTTTGTGGAGGAAGAAGATATTGTTATAAATAAAAACATTAAAAATTATTTACATAACAAGTTAAAATAAGCCCCAAAATACTGTTCAGGAGGAACTAAATGCAAAGAAAAAGAACATTATTATGTTTGGAATAAAGTTTACATCTTTTCGAGTACAAAATTTCAACCTGTTCATCTTTTTGAACACTCAAAAGTGGAAATATTTCGTTCATCTTTCCGAGCTGTTCATCTTATAGAACCGTTCATCTTTCCGAGATTCTACTGTAGTTTTCGTTAAAATAATCTTGGGATCCGACAGATTTATGCTGATTGTAGGGGCCCCTAACATGATATGTGGGCTTCCTGAGATTCCTTTGGGGGCCACAAAAGCTATATTTACTGTTAAGCCCTTAGAAATCCAATTTTATAAGAAAGTTTTCTTTTAAACGAACGGAAAGTACTACAGAGACTGTCATACACTTTTTATTCTCCCAGGGACCCAACGGGCAAAATTTTGGTTGCCCGCTGGTCCAGTCCGCCTCTGTTTTCGCGGCTATCGTTGAGTCTGTCAATTATTCAAATAAAATTTTATTCAAGATTTTAAGAATTTGTGGTAAACGCGTTATAGGTAGTTATAATAAATGGATTTTGAAATTTCAACATTCAAAGTCTAATGGAATTGTTAGTCGCTGGAAATGTTTAAACTATACCTCAACATAAACTATTTCGACACCAAAAAATTTAAATTTGGATTTGACTCAATGAATTTTAATTTATGCAAAAATATTCTCAAAAAAATTAATAAGTATCTAATGTTTTTAAAAAAATCGAAATTATTTTGGAAATCTAAACAATATTACGTATTTACAAAAATATATATTCAGCTTCCTAAAAAATTAATTAAATTAAAATTAAATTTCTTCAGATTTCTTGTCCAGATAGCCATTATTAGATATCTCCTTATTTATAAAAAATTTCAACATCTGTTTAAATATCCTCATCGGTCACTGACATACTTTTTATCTGTCAATTTCGTGAAATTTTGCGGTACGTTCAATGAACATTTCATTTTATGATAAATTTTCAATTTTTAACTAGAAAATTGACCTACTTCATTCATTGAACACAACAACACAACTAAGAAAATGAAGAACGATATTACCGAGCTTTGTGCAGCTTATGAAAAAAAATAATGCTGGAACATATTCTGGGAAATATGCCCACCAGCAGCGGAAGGCCCTTGTTCTATTGGACCGTATAAACAATACTTTCTTTTAAAGAAAAAGATAAAAATTAAAGAAATTTTGAAATTTTAATTTTAAAAAATTATTTGAATTTATTTAATTTTTGAATATATCCACAAATTCTACATATTTCCATTATAATTGTATCCTCTTCCATAATAATTGTTATCAAACAATATAACCATTATTTTGAGTTGAAAAAAAAATTTTAAATTCATAATTTTCAAGACTTTTAATTATTTGTTACTGTTTTTGAAAAAAAAACTTTCTACTAAATTCTTTTTCAGAGAATATATTTTACCAAGATTCTGAAATACCCTTTAAAAATTTTTTGTTTATAAATTTTCAATTGAATGTACATATTATGTACCTACCTACAAACCTACATATGTCATTTCTTGTCCAATCATTTTCTTTTTATTCTTGCTGTAGATTCAAGTAAACATTCACCATTAACAGAGGGGTCAATGTTCTAAGTTTAAAGATCATGGTTACTATTTAATAATATATTTAGCAATTAAAATTTACATTAATACTTATACTTACGAGTGAATGTATGATTTTTTATTAAAAAAAAAATCTTACCATACCAACCCTCCCCCTTAATTCACAAATTTTTCACACTGCGTTCGCTCCTACAAGAGCTACTTTACATTTCCTTGGCCTATGTTGCCTCTACATACATAAACAAATGTTTTATTTTTGTTGTTGTCTTTCTTGTAGCTGTATCTTAAGGTCATTATTAACTAACACTACAAATCGCCCTCGAATTAAAAAAAAAATAATTTAAAAAAAACAAAATTCTATCCTAAAAACTCTCCTCTGTCTCAACAACTAACTAAATTGTTGAATAAACCAAAAAAAAAAAAAAAACAAACCATTAAAAGCCACACCAGCATCCTAAATGAAGAACAAAAATAACAAGAACAAAAATCTATAAAAAGAATTCCCATCATCTAAAATATTTATTCATTATAAAAACATAATTCTGCCTACATTCCTACTAAGCATTTTTATTTCATACCCGTACCTATCTACCTACCATACTCTCTCAACTCAAAACAACTCATTGAAAATGAATTCTAATTATTCAAGAACTTATCCGCGATATTAAAAGCATTTTTCTATTAACAAAAACAAAAGGATATCCTAAAAGGCTTAGCGAAGAAAAAATGTGTAAGCCTTTTGCCAAAAATAAATGATAAAATAAATACTCCCAGTCCCACAGCCAATTTATATATACAAACCGATTAATATGCAAGCAACAAAAAAAAAACAACAACAAAAAAAAAACAATATTTTTTTTCAGGGCCAATGTGAATGTAAATCACATCTACTTACCCAATTTTCTTCCCTAATTATTGAATTTATTTCTCAGAAAAAAAAAGAAAAAAAAATTGTACCTATACCTATACGCCTACCAGCTCTAACCTTAACTTTTCTAACCCAGTGTCCCAGTCCCAATCCCGCTTCTCGTTTGCATTGACAAAACAATATGCGCCAAATGGTATTTTCTCTCTTCGAAAATTATAAGAGATCAACAACACGTGTTCTGCTCCAAAATTACCCAAAATTTCTCTCTTGCAGACAGAAACAACTCCAACCAGCATCCACACTCCACCCCCTCATTAATCAACGACTTAGGTTCCACAAGACACAAAATACATGGCTCTCTCTAATATATATAGAGAAAGTATCTCCATCATTCAAAGAGAAAGAGAGAAAATTTCCCCCCACACGATGATATTTTTTTGGTGAAGAATTTCCCTTGACGCAATATCTCACAAAAGCGAACACTCAACACACAGCATCCAGCATCCAAAAACAGAAAACCCAACAACATCTATGCTGCCTCCCTCCTGGATGCCGATGGCACGAGATAAAAATTATTCTGGAATTCAGTCTTCGTGTGAATTTTATGAATCGTGGTTCATCCGATACGAGGGAGTATATACCTACAACGCCGCGCTGTCGTCGTCGTATAGTTGTCGTTGTCGTCATCCATCGTCATCGCCATCGTCGAGTAAAATTCGAATCGTGAATAATTTCTCGTCACGGGGATTATACGAGCATTAGCGTGTATTTGAAAAAAAAATAAAATAAAAAGGATTTATCGTGTACATGCCTTTTCAAGTCCTTGTTAAAAAATTGTATCGGCATAGAAGGAATCCTTGAGAAATCGGTAATAGAAATGATTCCCTTTTGAATTCAATTTAGATATAGGTATCCAGGATTTCCAGGACTTTATATTTTTGTATTTTTTTTTTGTTTTGTTCGTTTTGATATTTGACGAAAAATAGAACTTCGTCTTTGCCTCCGCCTCCGCCTTTGATCACATTATCCCATTTTCAACAAAAACAGATTCCAAGGATAAGGCGATACACATGTGTGTTTATTTCATTTCATATTATATGAAAGGAAGTTTATATTTTAGCCTTCTCATATATAAATCCTGTTAGCACTTAGCTCGGCGGCGCCCTTGTTGATGATATGTTCTTTTGCCCCATTGCCACCGCAATCATCTGTAAGTGAGAAAAGTACTTGTCGTCACAACATATCGTTTGACAGTGTCATCGAATATACGTACATATATGTATATCCTTCTATAACACCATCTATTTCTTCTTCAAATAACTTTTATCCTTTATCCCTGTTTACGCCCCCCCCCCATCTCCGCTACCCTCTTTATTGCTTCCTTCCGATCCTTACAACATTTCCACAGCAAGGATCCAAATAAAAAGGATTACATAATAACGACCACAATAATGTTGTTCATATTAGCGAGAGTATGAATAGGAAAAAGGATTTTTAAGGATATATTGTTGTCATTGCTATTTGCCGCGTGTTTATTTTTCTTCTCTTCTATATTATATTTTATTTGTATTGCTGTTGTGTTTTTGTCCTTTTTATTGAAATGTACAATTCAACCACCTATACCCGGTTTTATAGTGCTCGTCGTTGTTCTTGTTGTTATTGTTATAAAATCCTGTCACGCGAAATTCTGAGAATCATCACACCACTCCTGTCATGGATGTCCTTTTTGTTAGAAATTTTTATTCAGTGGTGAGTGATGCGTGTTGAATCAAAACAAAAAAAAAATTATTCCACTTTAATTTGAAAAATAAAATGAAAAAAAAAGAAAGGATCTAATCTAAAATCATATCCCGAATTAATCCTTGCGAGTGGAATTTAAATTAAATTTCGGCCAAAATATTTTACATTAAATTAAAAAAAAATAATTAAGTGAATTAAGAAACATACAAAATTATGTTTTGTGAGAATAAAAAAAAAATAAAGACGACCTACCTTTGACGTGTATCCTTTTGTGAAAATTAAAGTGTGTGGGTGTGTGGCGTTTCCTTTTTTTCGGATGTGGAAGCTTATAAGAAAGGATGAGGTGCGATTAATTAGAGCAGTGATTTTCTACGCAATAAAGAAGACTAAAGAAAATTTTGCGTATATATGTTTTTTGTTTTTCAACATGATATCCTGTGTGTTTTTTGCTTATTGGCTTCGTATACTCAAATCCAAGAATGTACCTATACACAAAGAATCAGTTTCCTTATTGAGTGAGATATTAATGATTTTTTCTTCTTTTTTTTTTAAACTTGGTACCTACTTATACCTATATTCTAACATACCTAGCAATATAGGTATATGTATATTTCTTTTGAAATTCCAGAGGGCTCATCCTGGCATTTATTTTATGTTCATTATTTAAATTTGCATTTTCTTTGTTTTTTGTTTTTATTTTTTTTGTACTTTTTTTTGGGTATATTTTGGGTGCTCCTTTATAATGATGAGGAGGTAAAACACAACCAAAAAAAAGGAAAGGTAAACAAGGATAACAAGAGCGCGTAGTAGGTATATATAGAAGACGTGCGTAAACTTTGTGGTAAGGTTTTCTTTCGTTATTTTTGTTTTTTTATTTTATTATTTTCATTTTTATTTTGTTATCCTTGAATTTTATTTTTTGTTGTGTTTGTAGGTATATTGGTGAACTGTACAAGCAAGTACAATAAAATAAAGAAGTACCTATCTACCTAACCTATACCTACCTATGTATATATAGAAACAAAATTTTTTGCTTAAGGAAAATATTTACTTAATTAATTGAAGAGGAACAAAAGATAATTTAGCTGGATTACATAATTATTAAGGTTTTTTTGTTGTTGTTATTTTGGGTTGGTTCGGTTTATACCTATGTACATGGCTTCCTACACATTGTTTGCTTTTTAAATGAGAACAAAAGGAGGAAAATAAGTGTTTTGGTTTCTTGATGATACACAGACAGTAAATTATAATAAGTTGACTGCGGGAAGGTAGGTTTATTCTTTTTACATTAAAAATTTGCAAAGAATGAGCCAAGGTTTTTGTATCTATATATCCTATCTTGTATGTATTTTTTCTTAAAGGGGTAACTTAAGATTTCTTATCCTTCATCATACCTATAGATAATAATGATATGTATATGAATTAAACAATAAGCTCTGTAGTCGGATAAAATTGTTGATTATTAGATGGGTATAACGTAGATAACCAGAAGTTTATCGCATTGATATAATCGTTTGATATATAGGTATATGAATAAGCAGTGGTGTAGGTAGGTTTTTTTTTTTTTTTTTGAAGGAGGCTTAGTCCCAACTTATATGTGAATTATTTAAGGTTTAACTACAAACGGTGTTTTTTTTTAAATAATTTTTACAACAAACAAACATTATGATATTTTTTCAAAATAGTTATTAACGGCCATAAGTCAACAAAAATGTTCGTTTCATCCTGGTGATGTCACTTGGATGGACACCTCATTTCACTAAATGAGAACCTTGCCAATAAGGTATTGACTTGGCTTATTTTTAACTAATTATTAATTCTCTTAAAGTCCTCCTAAAAATGTTAAAAATAGACTTACGATGATTTACCATTTCAGTAGAGAATTATAAAGAATGACATAGTTGCTGTAATATTCCAAATAAAATTTTAACCAATGTCATTTTGAAAATTTAAAGGAGGAAGCTTAAAAAGTTGAGTTTCCATTCAAAAAGTTCGAGTTCATAGTTAGGAAGGTATATGTATTTGATTGATCGTAAACATTATTTTAAAATTGCTTTTCTGTATCGGTAGTTATTTATAAATTCTCTGCTAATCCTCTGTGTCTATAAGATGCCTTATTTGCTTGCTCATAATAAATGACTTACCATCTTTCTCAACTTAAATTGTGTTCATTTTGGAGTTAATTTAAATTTATGTTCATGCTCATAAAATTTAGGAAGATGTTACCTTTAGTGAATTGATTTGAAAATTCTACTCAACGGTTTTTGCAATCAACTATTAGCAAGTGTTCAGTGTTGACGTGTGCTTAAATAAACTAACCTAATTTAAAGGTGAAAATTTTAATCTGCAGTTTTTTTTTTTATTATCATTGAATTAGGTGGTTCAAACAAAACTAAAAGTGTCTTCCAGTGTCTTTCATTTAAAAAAAAAAAAAAAAAAACGTTTTTGTCTTAAGCCGACTTAAGCCACTTCATCTTTTAAGTAAAGTACTGTAACTGGAATTTACTGATTATAATTTTCGGATGAACATATAAACAAATTGCTTGTCTTCATTAACTTATCGGATTTTGCACAGATTTAATATTTTTGTTTAAACATTCTTAACCTTTTTTGATTTTCATTTTTTTTCTGCCTTGGGATTAATACTTAGTGCAAAAAATTCAATTTTGTATGTCTTAATGATCACTGAAATTTTACAGAAGTTTTTGAATATAAGTTTTTGGATAAACATATATGTATGTATGTATATGTAAACATATATGATATACATATCGTCGCTACAATGCAAAACTAGTCTAAGTCACATTTACAATATTTTTCAAGAAGAACCTTATTCCGTAAAATACTGACTTTCAACATTATGATTATACTTGATTATTAAAATTATGAAGGACCTACTGCACATAGGAATATGCGGCATTTGTAGGAAATGCGCGCAACACAAAAAGTTTCTTTGTAATGTAAAAAAAACAAATTTTAAAATTTTGTACTTAGACTAGTTCTGCATTGTACCGACGATATATGTATTTGTATATATCCTATAGTTTATACAAATTTTTTTTGAATTTGGTTAAAGGTAATTTGACTCTGAAAACCTGTTTTTGGAATTTTGAATAATTAATAATCGTCTTCTTTGAAATTGATTTTAAATCTTTCCACTCATTAATCATTATTCTTTCATTTTTTAGAAATTAATAAGTCGTAAGTTTTGCATGGCATTATACTTAATTCTTGATTATATCTCGTACTTATAAAACTTTATATTTTCAAGTGAACATTTAAATTTAATAAAAATATTATATTTATTTTGGAGAGAAAAAAGTTACTCTTTTATATGCAGAGAGAACATTTAATTAATTTCGTAAAATTAGGTACCTACTTATATGAAATGTCTATGAGCGTATTAAGAAGACAATTATTAGAATTAATCTTGACAAAAAAGTATAGTACAATGAAGAAGATGCGAAATAATGTAAAGAGGAACTTAATTAATTTTCTAAATTCAACAAATTAACATAACTTCAAATATAATTAACAAATTGACGTATAAATTTAGTTCCAATTTGAACATTTATTTCCATTAACAGAAAATTCATATTAGTTATTTTATGTATAGACTAAAAATAGATAGATAAAATTGTAGAATAGCAATAAAATACAAACTAAAATTTTAAAAATTTATTTAAAAAATGAATTTTAAATGGCGCCCAACGCAGCAAAATTTCGTGATTTCTTCATTTTTGATTAATAAATTCTCAGTTAAAAAGGGAACCACTATCTGATAACTGTGTTAGCTGTCAAAAAATAAAGCTTTTGTTCGAAAATGAAAAATATGTAGGCACATTTTCCTACCTAAACTTAGTCGTCTTGAAATTGAATTATATTTTTCTCTCCAAAAACAAATGACATTTACAACGAATAAATAAGAAGACTGAGTTTTATGAAAAAATCCACTTAAAATATCAATTATTATATATATGTATGTAGGTTCATTAATTGGCGCCCAATGCGATTACTTTTTTAACGAACCATTTTGCAAATAAAGTTTTCATAAGTTTAATAACATTTGTATTTAAAATTCATATCGAACACTTTGATTTAGGGCTCTAGTTACAAGTCTGTGAATTTTTGGTCCATTTGTATAAATTTAAAATTTTTTTTTATATGAACTTTTACAGAGTTTTAATTAAAATTCGGATTTGGACAGTACGGGAATAGAAATAATATTAATTTCTTTTGACGTATTAAATGAATTTAGTTCCTTTAATTTAACAGAAGGCACTCGAAACTCTTTTTTTATCGGAATAAATAAAAACTCGAAGTTTTCGGATTTCGCACAGGGTTTTTTTTAATTAAAAAAAAAAATAAATAAATACTAACAGCCACATTAATAAAAAAACGTTGATTCCACCTTTATTCCACGAGTTTACTAAACCAGGGAATAAGAGTTAAGCTAGGGGTTGAAAATTTCCATGAATAAAACCAAAATGTTCGTTGAGAATAGTAAAGTGCCGTTTACCAAAAATCCCTTAAGAAAATCTATAACAACAAATAAGATATGCCTGTTTAGTAACTTGACATTTTCCCAAAGTATGGGTTTTGAAAGCAAATTGTGATTATTTGTAAAAAAAAGCTCTCGTTACAAAACACACCTAAGAATTCCCTTGTTAATATATATCTGTCAAAATTATTATCATTTTTCAATTGTTTGTGTTATGTCTGTTTTCTTTTTGTTTTTATTTATTTAAATGGAATGTATTTTCGGCATGTAACAAGTCAGCCGTGAAAAGTAGTGAGATCTAAAAGTGTGTACGCCAATGACTTGCTTTATGAAGGTTTAACATCAAATATTGAAAGTAGAGTAATATTGAAATATTCTGTGGCAATAAGACAGAGTATCTTATGTCGACATAAGCGATTTTTGGGTTTTTCGATTGTTAGTAGTCCACACACCACAGTTTGACAGAAAAGTCCTATCCCCATTTCGAAATCATTACCCGTTGAAAAGCTAAAAAAATTTACATTAATTGCTATTACAGATTGTAGACAAAAATGCGTTTTTCTCGAAAACTGTTTTTTTAACATAAGGAACTCTGTCTTACTGCCACAGATTTAATGGTTAGTGACTAAAATTTTGGGGGTTCACTGATCAAGTTTTCAAATATTTTTGAATTTAGAGTAATAAAAGGAAAACTTACAAAGTAAACCCTTCCATTTAATTGATGGCAATTCTGTGAAACCCCAAATTTTCTATTGTATGCACCACAAGACCTACCGCTGTGCGAAATTATAAGATTCTTCGGTGAAGTCCTTATACTCTCAGGCAAACACCTACGTTAAGGGATTGACTATTGAGTCAGGCGCCTGTGGTAACCTAGCAAATATTCCGAATTTGAAGTTCCTGACTTATTGATACTGAATCTGCTATATTAAGTTAATAATGCGCTTGGTGCTAATTTTAATAAAAATCAACTGAGTCGTTTTTTTTTTATTGCTCTATACGCGTCTCAGAAATATAAGTTTAAGTTCCGAAATGCATAGAGTAATAAAAACCATTTTTAAAAACCATTTAAAATAAGGCGACAGACGTTTCGAACCTGCAACTCACATAAATTGAATTCAATTAATTTTAATTTGATCACGAAATAGAATAATTTAGTATTTTGTCATATTTAAAAAAAAATATTTTTTAGAAAAAAAGGGTGGGCAAATTATTTTTTTGACACAACATAATAATAAAGATATTGAGCGAAAAAAATGTGTCTATATTATGAGAATTTTACGACAAATTTAAAACAATTATTTACACATTTTACTGATTTAAGTTCATTTTACCCATTTCTGGAAAGTGGTATTACAAACTTGACAGTGGCGTTAGAATAACCTTGGGTTATTTTTTTCCGACAAATTTACAACATTTAAATCAATTATGTATTAGAATTTTTAAAATTTAATTTTAACTCTAACTTGTCGGACATCCAAATTAAATCATAAGCTCTAATTTTTCCTCGCCTACCACATTTTAAATATCATCAAGAATCATCTAACTCGATTTTTTTTAATTTTTGAGGTGCTTGGTTTTTTGCTACCTTGAATCGATTCGCATCGTAATTTTTACCCTTTACTACAACCAGTAGCGCTGAAAAAATATGGTGTTATTATTTTGCCAGTACCTATCATGCAAAAAATGGAGCCTGAAAACGAGACCAAGACGTTTTTGGCGCGGACTTTCTCAAAAATTGATTTACCTGATTCTTACAATCAGGTGACGATATATTAGGATCAATGTCATAGGTGTTCAACATTCAAAAGTTTCTTACTGTCAAGTAAACAAATAATCACATTTATGTAGGAACTCTATATTTGGCATTACGAGACTTTCCATCAGTCTAATCATTCCAATCTCGGCATTACTGAATGATTGGTTGCTACCAACGTAAATTGATATTATAGTCGGTAACCTATAAAAGGAGAGCGCAAACCACGCGCGGGTCTCTTTTTCCCCACGAAGACACCAACTGCGTAGAATCAACGAGACGAGACGATAGACCCCACCATATCACCATACCGTTATTTTTCATCATATCATTCTTTAAAGTTAATATTAAGAAAACTAAAACTAACTAAATTAAAATTATACTTAAATTTAACTTAAATCTACATATTTTAAAACTAAATTCAACAATAAATCTACATTTATTATTATATTAGATTACTAAAATACTTAATTTAAAAATAATAGTAAAATTTAAAACTAAAAATTTATATGGATGGAGTAGACACATACAAAAATTGTGAAATAAAGTTTGTTTTTAAACAAAATTAAAATAAAAAGTATAAATTTTTAGTTTAAATATATAGTATATTATGTAATACGTAAAAAATTACCCAGTGGAATTATTATGCGAGTTTTTAAATTAAGAATGAAATAAAAATCCTATTCTCGTGTAAAAGTTATTTATTTTAAGTAATTTTTTATTTATTAACTCAGCTAAGTACTAGCTTTACAAAGAATTTACATATTTTACGCATATTATTAAAAATAAATAAGTTTATAGAATAGAAAGATTTTTATTTTATTCATAATTTTTATTTTTAATATTATTTTTAAATTAAATATACAAATATAACTCAAAACTTGGAGACATACGCGCAAAAAAATCCAGATTAGTTTAGGTCTTTATTTTTAATTTAATCTAATTTTATAACATTTAAATAAAAAATGGTTGGGTATTTAATTTAATTAAAACTTTACTGAATATTATTTAAACTTTATTTGGAAACTATATTATGTTTTTTTTTAATGAACAAACATAAATTTATGTCACCAAAACTAAAAAAAAGATCCCAAACTACACAAAAAAAAAAAAAACAACATTGACCAAACAGGCGGGCGTTTAATTTGTCCACAAGTTTATCCCATGTGATATGTGTGTATGGAATACTTTATAAGCTGTATATGATCCGCCTGTCTAATGCAGCTAAAAACCTATAACATGACATTGTTTTTCCAAAACCTTAACGTACGAGTACACAATACATACATAGAAAAATAAATCGTACAAATTAAATTCGATAAATAACCTAACAAATCTGTTTAGTTCAAATTTAAAAACCACTCGAAATACCACATATTATATACCACCTTAGTTTTCTTTCCCATATTGTACATAAATTTATCTCACAAGCAATTATATTCACACAAATTTAATTTTGAATTCCAATACAAACACACACACCTCCAAGCACTGGACTAATATTTTATACGTATGTAGTTTTGTTTTTTACATTTTTACATTTTATAATAAAATTAAATTAATCCTTTTTAGGATCAATAGTGTATGCATGCAAACAAAAAATAAAGGATAAAAAACACATTCACATTGTTTGTTGGCCTTGCACTGTCAGTGTCATCCAATATTATAATCACAAAATTAGTGTATAGCGTCAAGCGCATTGCATACTCGACTCGACTCGATTCGACATTGGCTCGACTATAGTCTCTAAAATTGACCAAAAATATCAATTAGCCCCATCTGGTGGTGCTTCTGGTCAGTGCATAAATTCAACCCACATTTTCCCAAACAAAAATTTCATTACACTAAACATAATTATCATCATCAACATCAGCATCATATATGAGAACTTTTCGAAAGCAACATGTTAGAGGCGAGAGTGTGGTTTTTAGGAAAATCCTTTTTTGTATACGAAGCGAGTATAATATAGATAGAAATAAATTCCCACCAACCGACCGGACCGACACGACGAGGACTCCCTCATTTTGGTCTGACTATAAAATTATGTTCAAAATTCTATTTACGGGTCATATCTAAAGGTGGGGGGACCAGTATGTATATGTAGATTGTGGTATACATTTTAATGGTAACAAAAGGATAACCGTATTGTTATAGGGATCTAGTTTTACTCGTGAATAATCGTTGATAAGGATTTTCTATTTGGGGAATTTCAGAGGAGTGTACATGTATCTAGTGTGCTTGTTTGACTGCATTGTGAAACTAATTCGAGTGTGACATTACGATAAGGAACTTATCTCACTTTTTGAATAAAATTAACCAGTCAAGCAAGGACTTTTGTTGTTATATTATTATTATTATTGTTATTGTCCGTTATTGCACTCTCATGAAATTACTAAAATGTGATATTGAAATGAGTTTAAATTAATATAAATAGCTATACCTAAATATTCACATACAAAATAATATAATGATAATGTACACATAATGCGTATATCTAAAAAAAAGATCCTTTATTTTTGGGATGTTGTGATAAAACCAAACCAAACCAACAATAGGCTATCATGACAGTTCATTAGGTGAGGTTAATGTGGTCAGGATGTGGTTGTGGTTGAAGAAAAAAATAAAATAACAAACAAAAAAGTTTATGATGAATATAATATAAGGTTCATTTTTAGTGGTTTTGATTAAAAAAACAAACAACAACAAAAATTTAAATACCAATATGTTTGGAATTCGATTATTTATTTAAACTTTTTTTTTGTTTTAAATAAAAATATAAATACAAAAATCGAATACAAAGAATGAATGTGAGATTATTTTTATCGAAAAGTTGATAGTAATAATTTATTAAATGGAATAAAAAAAAAACAAATACTGATAAACACAGGGAGCAGGCAAACAATGCGATGGAACTATTTGTTATAATTTTGTGCCTCCTTTTGGTGTTGGTGGTGTAGTAGTCAGTTGATTAATTTGTATGCAATTTTGTATCATTGAATTATACAATTTTTTAAATTCCTTATAATATTTTTTTTATTATTTTTTTTTATTTTCATTTGACATATATATATACATATAAGCAAAAACTGAGTTGATACAATTTTAATAAACCCACAAAGCTGTAGATAATTATTATTGTAGCTTCTGATGGTAACACATTCATTAGTTTATGAAGCTTACTTTTAAAAATGTATCAATTGGTGTTATTTATATTTGGTATTTATATTTTTTTTATAAATTTGTTTGTGTAATAATTCACAGAATTTTGATTCATTATGAATTAATAAATATTTATGTGCCTACATACGTACATACCTATATATAACAGTCGCAGAGAATTATAACATCGATTTTGACACTGTTGATAAATATTGTGGTTATGACCTATTTTATTGTTAAAAATGTACATCAATTTTATAAGCATCAATATTATGTACAACATATATCGTTGTCACATTTTGTTTTTTTGTTATTGCTTGTTTGTTTTGTTTTTTTTTTTTTGCCAAAAGTATAAAGCGAGGTAATTATTATATTGGTAAGGAAATCTGTATAAGCCAATTAAATATGATGTGACCTAAGGACTGTCATTAATTAAAATGATATATATTTTTTATTATCATTAAATAGCTATCTTATGCAAGGCATATTATGTATATAATAACTTTCTAAAGGGGTTATTTAAATTTTATTTGTAAACAATATGGTATACCAGAAATTAATACATAAAAATATATAGATAATAAGCTTGCAATTAATTTTAAAATATGTAGTTACCTATTTTTTTTTTACGTCACCACAATTCCTAGATGTAAGTAAGCTATTTTAAATGAAATTGAATAATTGGTGAAAGTAATTAAAAATTTTAGTCTGCACATTTATAGAGAGTTAAAAGCTTTTCGTCTACGAAAATAAACATGAGACATGAAATGGGGTGGTTCTAATTTACCCCGGAGCTGAGGTGAAATTATCTAAAAAATCGACTTGAATTAGAAAACAAATATTTCAAACCAACGGCTACACTTACAATGTCGTGTTATATCAGAACCAGAGATCCATCCATTACTTCAATTTAAAAATTTAATTGTTTTAGTTAATAGTTTTGAAAAAATTTGTCTTATAAGATTAAAAATTTTGGAAACAAAATTTAGTTAGTATATAGACAAAGGGAATTGAAACTTGGAAAATAAATAAATAAATCGGGTGACACCACAGCTCGTTTATATGAAATTTGAATTTTCATTCTCCTCCTCAGAAATATTTTAACAATTAATTTAAATCTATTACTAACACAATATTTCATAAGTGGTGGGTTCAGTCCATATGAAATCCTAATGTCTCTTCCTTACCAATAAATCGGTCTTAAACCCCGCCAAATATTGGTTAGAATCTCAATGGTAATGTCATGGCTTCAAACGAATAAGAAAACTTAAATGCTGTTTAAATAATACATTATCTGTAAACTATTACATTATCCTATTTTTAGTTCGTAATTCAATTTATTTGAATTTGGAAAATGTCCATAATATTGTATTAAAACATATACGTATACGCTATACAGATAAATTCAAGAAAACTGTTGAATGTTATTCATTAATTTATTTAAATTACTCTTATCCATTTGCATACATATAATAATGTACACTAATTGCACAGTTAGTATACTTCTCTTCTAAAAATAAAATCCATCGTATAACATACAAAAACACATAAAAAGTTTTAGAGCGCACTTATACCGCGGTATTTCGGCAGAATCCATACTAAATTTCGCAGTGCACCACATTATTTAGTTCAACACACTTTGTTCATTATGATGCTGGACAAATTTAGAAGTTTATAAGAGAGAACTTGTGTTCAACGATGCATATGCGGATGAAGTGTACCGAAAAAGAGCGATTACAGTAGGTGATGAAAGTATTATATAATTTAATTGTTAATACTTATATGAATATACTTAAATGATAAAAATTTTAATTTATTCGCTTAGAGTCCAACGGAGTGGTATAAGCATCAAGAGTTAACCAAGATCAGAACTATAATCATAGAAAAATTTTAAACTAAAGCGAATAACCTTTATAAAAAAAATCGGTATTTTGTTATAAGTACCTAGACCATATAATTCTTACTTTGTTGAATATCTGAAAATATTTAAATTAAATTATTATTAAAAAGCTATTCAGATATAATAACCATAGGTAAGCCATCAGTTACTTTTACTTAAATGACATATTTCTAGGGAAATACAAATGTAAATTAAAAAGAAAGTAATTTTTCGTAGGTGACATTGGTTGATGGAATTCGATTCTATACATCCAGCATAAAAGTTGATCGCGCTAGCCACTATACAATTGTTAGCTTTAAAATTTAAAATTCTTTCTAAACATACTGTACCGCACAACAAGTTCACATGCATTAAATTTTCTCAAAATGACGTTTACGTCGACACCCGATGATGCCAAACGAAACTCACTTTTAATTTTAACCCAAAATGTAATTACAAGCTCGCTGGAGCAGACAAGAGAAAATGGATGTATTTATATCACAGTTAAAAATTTGGTGAAATAAAAGTGAACGTTTCATATATATTAAAGAATGGAACATTTTTATTTGATAAATTAATGAGTAAATATATATATAAATACATATATATATAAGAAGGTTATTTTTTTTAATAATACAAATTCTATATACCAAACTACTGAAATACATCAGCCAAGTAGAAGACTTAGCACTATTTTAATGGACTTTGTTGAATTATTGATACAAAATAGCCTCTAACGGCCCTTAAGTCCTACAAAAAATGGCGTTTCGTCCCGGCGATTTCACTTGGACTCCTCAGTTGACTAGTGAGGGCCTTTGTCAATTCGCAATTTTTGCTTAGTTCAGTTCATCTGACATATTGATATTTTTGATTTTCTCAAAAACTACAAAACATTTTGACATCCGGTTTTTTGTGTTTGATCAAAAATTTAAAAGAGCATTGAATATAAGAAAAAAAAAATTGGAAAAAAAAATAGTAAACAAAAATTAATTTTTTTTTTAAAATGTTGACTTTGAAAATTAATTTTTCAAAAACTATTCACTCAAATACATAACTAAAATAAATAAAATTAAAGAATGTATTCCTGGCTTTTTATAATGCTACATCATGATTCTGTAGATGTTACCGTTATTTTTTTTATATTTTGTTTTTCTGTTGTAAGTGATTTTTTTTTAAATTGCCCCTCCCGCCTAAACGGGGGAAAATAGACCCCCCTCCTATACGATTTTTTTCTTGTCTAAGTCCAACCTACACGCCATAGCTTTTTGTCACACCTTATGCAAATCACCCTGTATACATATGATTATAATATATTATACTTAAATATTTAGGAATGTTTAAAAGATTCAACGCATGCATTTTTAAAAATTATTTTGTTATACCGTACAGTGGAGAGCCTATATTTTTGGCTGATATGTATGTCTAAAATGTAAGATTTACAAATATTGGTTTGTAATCCAGTCAATAAATCAATTGACTCGGAAAAGCTGGATTTTGGTAGGAAACTGTCCCCATCGACATGAGCGTCGCTAACAATTTTACGGAGGTTATAAGGGCCCTCCAAAATAGTTTTTCGGTAATATGTTCCAAATGTTAAGCTGTACAAAAAAAATGTCAAGCACTAACTTGTAGCTTAGAAAATTTCTTACAAAAAAAATATCGGTACCTACTTTTCTTCATAAAAATTACCGCTTCCGAAATAAACCAATCGGTAGAGTTAAGGGTTTATACTTTTTCATATTTTGAAGCGGCTTAGTTTAAAAATTATACATTTTTTGATGAAAGCATATAATTTTGTTAATTGCTGGTACAATTATGAAAATGGTTTTAAATTATAAGACCACTTTATATGTGAGCAAATTAAAAAAAATCTGAAATAGAAAATAAATATTTAAAAATAACGGCAATTTTAAATTGGAACAAAACACATGAAATTTCATTAAACAGCCATTTATTTGTGTTTAATTGAGAGAATATGTATTAGTTTTGAAAACAAGTACGAAAATATTCCCACCATAGCTGAATTTGACCAATGTCATCCGAGAGATAAAATTTTCGATTTTTGTTTGTAAGCATTTGTGGCCGTATGTCTTCAATAACACAAATAATGTTGACTTCCAATCAGTCCATTATTGTTGGTTTGTAAGTGAAGACATAGTTTAATTTTACGAATCTCCAAAAATAACAATCCAGAGGCATCAAATAACCAGTCCATTACGCAAAATTATGCGTGCATCTAATGTTTCCTTCATTAAATGTTGAGTATTTCGTTTGATGTATGAGACGTAGCACATCCCTTCCACATTCATGCCTTTAATCCGGGAACGAAAAATAATTAATCAATGGCTCTATAGCTAATTTGTTGTACAAATTCAAATGGCTTCACACGCCTACAATTAACGCAACCTGTGTGTTTTTCGGAATATTACTACTTTTCTTCGCTCTAAATACTAATACCCATATTGACCCAAAATTAATAGCTAAAAACAATTTTTCGATAAAATAAAGGATCAAATTCCAGTTGATTTTGTTGCAAAACAATGAATTCAAGGGATTTTTTGTTTTTAAAAGAAATAAAATAAAGAAGTTAAATGGGAGCCTAATATTCTATACAACCTGTTTAAAACGTAGTTAAGTTTAAGGTAGTATTATGTGAGTATATACCTTTATTTATGAACAATATAGCACCGTGTTTGCAAATATGCATGGAACTTACAGTTTAGACTGAAAAATTGTAAAAATGGCAATTAAACATAAATTGATTAAACAACCTCTGAAATTGTTTTGACACCAATGCGATGTATATCTTAAGGAAATTTCAATTTTTCAATTCATGAGAAAAAAATTTTAAATCGTTTTTTAAGCGGTTTTTTTTAAAAAAATTGTTTTTTGAAAATAAAATTTTGAAAAAAATAAAAAAAATAGTACGCAATTTTTTAGCCTTTATTATTGCGGAGTTAAGAAATTAATTAAAAAAATATCATCTACCTATTTTCGGAATATGGAATTTACAAAAAAATAATTTTGAAGTTTTTTTTTAAATCAATAATTTAATCTATTAAAAATTTTGGTAGGCAATATTATTAGAACCTATTTGAAGCTTTTGTGCAAAAAAAAATCATTAAAATCAGTTCAACTGATAGTGAGATAGTCGGAAATCAAAAAAATGGTACTCTGAGAGATACCATTTTTAAATGATAGATAATTTTTTTTTTCCAATAAATATTATTTCACACAAAAATTTTAATAAAAATCGTAGCAGCCGTTTTTGAGAAAAATGAGACTTTCAATACCGGTTTATAAACATTTGTATCAAAAGTATCGTTATTTTTAGTTATAAGAATAATTTTCATTTAAAATCATTAAAAACCTGCTTAGTGCCAAGTTTAATAAAAATTTACTTAGTCGTTTTCGAATTATTAAGTTCTCAAAAAAAAATTTAAACTTTCTTTTTAAATCCAAAAAAAAATGTTTTGCAAATTTTTAAAACTTTTTCAAACATTCTCCATAAAAAAAATTGATCAATATCTGTTTATGAGAAAATCGAAAATCAAAAAAATGGTTCTATGGAGGTACCATTTTAAACCACTTTTCGGAAATTTTTTTTATAAAATGGTTGCCTTTTTGTAAAAAAATTTGTGAATTAAAAAAGAAAAGTTGTGGGCAAGTTTTTGAGAAAAATAAGATTTTCATTTTTTGCTAAAAAAAATTTGTACGTCATATACCGTTATTTTTGGTCTTAAATAAAAATTAATGAATGCCCAAAAACGCTATAGGTACCAACTTTGAAGAAAATCAACCAACCCGTTTAGGCTGCATCCGAAAGGACAGACAGACAAACAGAATTGCGAGACCCACTTTTTTCGACTTCGCATATCATCGTAATGTGAACTTTGATCAAAATCCCGTGTTCGATTTTTTTTTACGAATCCATAACTTGCCATATAGTACCTATATAATATGTATATATCGCAAGTAAAAAACCGAGAGACAATTCTTTAACCAAATTCATTGTGGTAGTTCTGGATTAATTGATACAAAACAATAATGTTGGTTGACAGCTGGTAAAACACACTAAGTGCGATTGGAGCTGTTTCGAGTTGATGAGGTTTCAATGAATAATTTAGTTTCGAATAGCGACTACTGAAATTTTACAGTTGATACCGACCGGCCTTATCACAGGCCCCGTCGTAAAATATTCGTACTACGAATCTTAAAAGAAGTATCATAGCACCATCGTCGTAAGAAAAATATTGACACAATTTTGTGGGCTATCGATATAAATTTTCACGTCGTCTAAATTGGTTTGGAAATATTTGTGTTATGAGGGCAGCTTTAATACTTTTTTTTGGGGACTCGTAGTACGAAACTATTACGACGGGACCTGTGAAAAGGCCATATACATCTGCAAATCGGCTGTCATTTATTCAGTCTGTTTTGCCAAATCATCATGGACGGATATAGCGTTCAACAATACGTGCAAATGATGAAATTGTTTTATAAAAATGGGTGTTTTTCTGGGGCAACGTTTCACCCATTTTACGGTTACCATAATCGTCCTACCTATATTTAAAGATGGGAAGCGCTTAATGAAATACCCTGTTTAAAAATTCAATTTTATTAGTTTAATATGGACATAATGAGTTTTTCTAGCGATAGGTTATTGAAAAATACAGTACTTGGTGATATTAAGTCATTTCAGTTCAAATTTGGACTTAGTGAGTTTTATGCTGTCAACCGACTATATGTTAAAGATTTTTCGGAATTGAAAAAAAAAAATTAATTCGCGAATCTTTTTTTTTCACGATAATTAAACGACAAATTTATACAGTTATTTACTTATTACTTTTACTGTTTTGAGCTCATTTCCCCTTTTTTAGGTGATGGTAATTCTTAACTTTACTGTCAAGTTAGCACAATCTTAACTAAACTTAAATTGAGAAAAATTATATTCTTGTTGTAGAAACATATTCAACACATTTGGTTATTGTATTTAATATTGAACGTAAAATTAACTTCATTTTACCTCTTTATGAATGAAATGAAAATAATTTTAAATTAAAATTTCCGACTTTTGCAACTTTAAAATTTAATTTTTCATGATGTTTGTTTTAAATTTTTACACTAGGTAATTTTATTATGATAATAATTATTGTATACTCAATGAATATTAACACAAATGTAGATGGTAAAAAAAAAAAAATATGGAATGTATTCAATATAAAAATATTCTCACGTGTGTCACTGTGGCGTATACGTATCTTTTTCTGTTAGCTAAATTTTTGTTGCTTCCTATTTCTTCTCCCTCAAACTTTAAATTATTTCAAACTGTCTCCTTTTGACAAGTGTAATTCAATTAAATGTTCGATTGAAAATAATGATGGTATATCGTCGCCCTACACACCATTGAAACTGAATTTCCATTAGTAACAAGAAAACTCCCCTTATATACCTACAACATGATTGTGTATATGATTTGTAATACATATATAGATACCTACTTAATCTTTAGGTACATATATAGTATATAAAGTAGAAATTTTATAAATTTTTTTTGCAGTATCACAGCATCTGTGCTTTATCATCTCGCATTTTTACAAAAAAAAAACGTGTGGCTGTTGATACCATATCATTCGCATGATGGGGGAATCTTTAACATTGTCATTCCATTATATCTTCATAATCATCTTTATCGCTACCGAAAAGCTTATCCTTAAAAAAATTCCCAAAAATGATGATTTAGTTAAAAACATAACTTAGTTCACAGGGGGATAAAAATCAGTCACATCATACATTTTTTTTTTTAATGAAGATAGAAATATCTTTTGTTAGAAAAATATTTTTGTGAAAAAAAGAACTAAATTTTCCTCCACCGGATAATAATGCCATAACATAGGTAAACTAAATTTTGCATATACCCCTCCCCCCTAATAAGGTACATTACCTTTAATGTATGACAGTAAACTAATTCTACTCGCCTTAACAAGAAAAATGATGTGATTATAGAAAAAAAGATCATTCGAAAATAATTTTACACTCAGCCACATTATGAAGAATCGAGGGTGTGAACCTTAAAGAAGAAAAGATGAAGAATCCTCTTTCAGTTGTTAAATTCTCTACATTGTCCCTAAACTACTACTCTGAGCCCCTTACACTTCTTACTCAAATTTGCCTCATGATTTTCGATTTTTATGAATTTTCATTAGAAACTACCTTTGTACTTTATTTGATTTTATTTTTTAATGTGTTTAATAAGGTGAATTTTATCAATTAAATTTATACCACAGAAGATGAGAATACAGAAATAATCGGCAGTTTAGGGTAGGTTAAGAGTTTTTAGAGACCAAATTCTTTCCTTTTTTTTTTCTGTTAAATCATCATCATCCGATTTCACGTGGATTTTTTGTTATATGCGTTTTGAACCAATTAAGAACACGAAAAAAATTGAAAATGTCAAACGAAAAAGTTGGAAATTGCATACTTTCAGTAAGTAGAAAGTAGAAAATATTGATTCTTAGAAATGACAAACACTACGGGATGAACAATCGGCAATTAATTTTTGCCCCTCATGATAATGAGATCGCCAATAGATGGCGTTATGCTCTAAGAATGCTAAATTTCTGTATACAAAATCATTGGAGCTTGTCAAAATTCATTGCAAAGGGTTGTCTAAAGACGCAACAAACATTTTTTTTTCAATAAAACTGATTCAAAATTCCGTGCGAAGTCAGGCTAGTATAATATAAAAACTAATATTAACCTGTATGAGTCGTTAAACTTTTTAATAGTTGTTCCAGTAGCTCCAACATGGTTAAATAAAAAATAAAAATACTCCCACTGCCACGCCCATTTGTATCATATATTTACATAGTTTATTTTATAAATATTTTAGTTTTATCCATATTTAATGTCTTTAGAACTTTAAAACTTGGTAACTAAGTTCTCTTCAGACTTAGGAATAAAATGTTTGATTCATTCCACACATGACCATTGACCACGCCCCCTCTTCTTACACTTAAATGTTGTCCTTATATTAAATTCCTTAGAAGATTTAAAATTTATACAAAAATTCTCTTGATGCATAAACAAAACATGCGCATAGTTTTTGTGACATCCGCCTGCTACAACGCCCACTTTTCTTTTATCTGAGATTCTTCTCTAACTTAACGTCCCTATAGAAAGTTGAAATTTGTAATTAAAATTTTTGAATCAAAAGTACATATTAACATGAGTAATTTTTTTTTAAATCCGCCTTCTACCACACCCACTTTTCTTATTTCTTTACATATATTTTGTAGTTTAACAAATTATGGTGCTTCGAAAGGTAGTGGTGAGGTAAGCTAGTCATAAATAAATTAATAAAATCTTTCCACTTTTTGTTAAGAAGTAAAAATGTGAGTTTTTTTTTAAACATTTTTAGATCCATTTCCCAAAAAAATTGAAACCCCAAGCTAAAACAATATTCAATTTTTTTTCCAAAACTTCTTTATTTCCTGTTCTATTGAGGTTTTACTATTTAAAGAATATGATTAACAACACAATATTCAAAATACAGTGCAACGAATACATAAAATTCTATGCCCTGGCGAAATTCACCAACTTTTGAACTTACAAAAAAGATGTTTAAAAAAAGGGCACAGTTCCCAATAAAACGACAGCTTTCATCTAGATACGAGAGTTAAAATAGATTCTGTACTAATAGTTGGTAGAAATGTAAAAATGGAACAAAAGTCCTTCCAAACATTTTATCTTCTCGACAACCTTCTTGCCACCATAGTTTTTATACCTCATAGATCGGCTCTTAAAAACCTACAGACACGTTTAACCTTAACTTCTGATGCATCTTAAAAATTGTTTCCTTTTCTGGGTGGTTTTCTTGTTTTTTATTCGCGCACTTTACTTTTTTATTAAAACAAAAACAACAAAAAAAAAAAAAATAAAAACACTTGGTTAGAAATTCGAGGTGTGGATGAAAAATTCTAGCTATTTGTATCTTTTACTCGTTGTTATTCCTACATTTTTGTAAAAAAAAAAGAAGGGAAACAAGTGTGGTGTTGATGTGGTTTCGTCTATATGCCATAAGTTTGTATAGACTGAGAAGGTATACATCAACAAAAGAGATTTAAACTATACTCTCGAAAGGCACCTTCTGACATTTGATATACCTATCTATAGTTCTATTCTGTACCTACCTTAAAATCGTAGGTTTATGTTGTTTCTAGTCCCGGTTATGTGTATATGATGTTTGCTGTGCATTTGGATGGTCTGCTATATATGTAAGATGAGGATTTTCAGAGTGAGGATGTTTTCATGTTTGGGAAACACTTTGGGGATTTTTCAGTTACTCCTCTACTCTTAAGCTCTCTAACATTTTCATAACATAGCGAAGCGTTAGTATCTACATTCTACACCCACATATATGGGTCATGCATATGTGATGCTGGGCTATTTTTGAAAGTTTGCTTTTTACAATTGAGATTTTTAAAAGGCTTTTTCTGGAGTCTGGGTATATATGAGAGTTCAAGCAAAGAGTTTTAGCTTTATGAACAACATTTTGTTTTACCATATAAACTCGTTAGAAAGATATTTTTATAAGTATGTATACAAAGTCTCTTTGTGGTCACAACTAGTGACTTAGCAAGAAATTTTCGACAAGAGGATATATTTAAGTAACAATAAATTAGATTACCTATGAATAAAATACTAACCCTAAGGGAAAAATTAGGTTGTAAATTTTTGTAGGTACACATCAGGATATAAGACGTTACAAAACGGAAGACAAGGTAAATGCATTTGTGCTCAAAGAATAAATTTATTATGTTTCGTCATGGGTACTTTAAAGTTTGATTATGTAGGTACGAGCTAAATTTTTGTTTTAAAGGTATTTGACAGCTCTGATTTGATTCCTGATAGATAAGTATAAGGTACTTTATGGTATTTATTTATTAAAAACTGTGATTTATGAAATTTCACTATTTAAATGAAATAAAAAAAACTGAGTCCAAGTTAAAAACTCTTCAAAAATAATTTCATACAGGGAAATAAAAAAATTAAATTAAGTATTTTTTGGAGAAATAATATGAAAAATAGTTATATATGGATATTTTAATTATTAAATTATTTATCAATGATCTCATAAGCCCGCTTTTGCAATACTTTTGGTATTTGGACTCCAGATACTCTTGATATAGGAGGTTTTGAACTCAGATACTGTAAGGGTTTCCATAGAAATTTAAAAAGACAAAAACTCTTATATAAGTGTTATAATGAGATTGTAATGACTACGAACATCTGTTTAGAGATGAATTTTCACAAAAGTATTCTTATAAGACAGTAAGTATATAAAATCGTATTCCAAGAAGCTATAAGATTTAAGTATTTTGAAGAGAGAAAAAGAAAGAAAAGTGTTCAACTCTTAAAACAAAAATGCTATGAGACCTATTTAAGTTTCATAACAATAAAATAATTTTTAAGTATAGATAGTAATGGGATATAAAAGCGTATTATGGAAGTTTTTCTCAGATTTCCAGAGCTTAGCTCTGGAGAGTTTGTTAGTTGGGAGGTTTCAGTAGTGCAATCCAACAAAAACGTCCCTATCCAAATCGGACAATTTAAATTCAATTGCAAGTTCTTCAAACTTTTCTGAAGTAGGTGTATCCATACACTAAGCAAAAAAAAAATAAATTTTTCATTTTGTTTCCAAATTTTTTTTGTGAAGAGTTTAAAACTTTAATTGTTTTGAAAACTCTTATAAAAGTCCCAAATATAAAACTATAAATCTTTTTGATATGGAATTCGGTTAAAATCGTAGGAAAGCTTGTACAAACTAAAAACCTTAGTCCAACAGATTTTCAATTTTTTTAAGTAAACCAAAAATATCTCTTTTTATGAAAAAGTGCCACTCACTTAGCCGTTCGGATGCGGTAGAAAATTGTAGGTCCTCTCCATTCCTACCAATAACACGCTTACAGAAATGGTTGAGAGTTGTGAGTTACTACACTTGATGTGGCATCACCAAATTTATTTATATTTTTATTCATTTAAATCAAAGTGTCAAGTTCGTATTCAATTTACTCTTTGGTAATTTTACTCCATTCCAAAGAGTAAATTCAATTTGGTAATGTATGCAAAAATGTGATGTTTGATGTATAGGGTATGTAGGCTTTATTAGAAAATCAAAAACCATTGAGAATTATTATGTTGAGAAAATACTAACTGTAAATCAATTTAAATGATTTAAATAATTCATATGAAATCTTGAATTAAGTACTCGACTTTCAAAAAGGCCTCTATCCCATATTAAACGAGTATTATATACACATTTTCCTCTTGGCCAGTTCTTATAATCGAAATCGTTTTCTCAACCAGAAGAATATAATTTAACTTTACCAAAAACCTCATCCTTGATGGTCGATTAATCATTTTCAGAGCAGCTCATCCCAATAACAGAAGAAGAAGAAGAAGAGACAAGAATAAATTTTCGTAATTTATTTCTTCGGCTACATAGGGAGAGAGAGAGAGAGAATGAGCTTTTGAATGGCAGCAAAATCAATTCAACTATGGAAAATTAAGTCTATCTAATGAACTTTCGTAGGTTAGGTACTTATACATATGTATATTAATATTATAGAGAATGCATCTGAAAGATTAAGTCGCTTCAAGATAACACACATCACAAAACTGGAGACAGCCGGAAATGAAAATTAATTCCTTGAATATCCTCGAAGTCAGCAAAATAGCAAAATATATATGTAAATCTGAAGCTTTTGCGGGTTGGCTTTGGTTTGAGAATTTATATAAATTGTCTGAATATATATGCTGCGTGTGTCCTTTTAACAAGAATGAACAGTCATTTATTCATAAAATATAGGGATATGTGTTTTCTATATATCATCATTTCATAACACTCTCTCTCCAACCAAGTAAAGTAGAAGAAAATCCAAACCGAAGAACAATATGATTCTGGAAGAAGTTGTAATGAATTAATTTAATTGATGGCATCATTTATACCGGAAACAGAGATGACATTATCTAATTAGGCTTTCAAAAATGATTTATTGTCCGCATGTGAATTTGTCTGTCAAGGGAGATGAACAATTTCTCTTGGAAGTTGGTTGATTGTCTCGACTTCTCTTGAGCTTCAGACTGAAGCAGAAGCTGAGAATGAGGAGAGTTTTAGTGTTCATATATAAAGATGGGATATGGGTTTAATGTATTTCTAAAGACGACTGATGAAGACGATGGCGACGCACCACGATGACGATGATGGCGGTGACCCTTTTCTAATTGGTTTGGATGGAATAATCATGAGGATGAATGAAAAGAAAAAAAAAGTGGAATCAACCATAGAACGGAAGCTACTTTCTTCATCGTCTTATTATTATTATTATTTTTTTGTTTTCTGTTGTTTTTATTCCACTACTTGCGCATATTATAACAATGACAAAAGCAATTTTATATCATTAAAGATGGCTTGGTGGAGATGGAGACAATAAACCCTGCTTGAGCTTGAGCTGATTGTTTTCTTCTTATTTTTTTTTTTTATTGAAGTTTCTTATATAAGAAGATTTGCATAAATCTGTCTGCTGGTTGCTCTTTACTTGTCTGTCGAAATTTGGTGCCTTCATAAAATATAATAAGAAAGCATTAAATTCTTGAGGCACAATCATGATAATTTATTTGCATGTAATTGATTATGATTTACTAAAAGTAGTATAGAATTTTGTTTGCTTTGTTTTACACTTTAGACAAAATTCCAGTACCTATATCAGAAATTTAAATACTGTATTATGAGGTAGTAAAAGCATTGTATATACCCTTGGTGAATTTTACGAAAAAGAGGAATTATAGAAAAATATAGAATTGTGTGGCGCTTAAGTTTCAAAATTAAAAATTAAGGCCTTTATGAGCAAAGTCACCTAGTTCTATATCACGGTATGCTTTGAGGTACATGAGACTTATAGCTCGTGTCTGATATATAGCTTGTCGGAATAGCCTTTTTCAAAACTCTCCAAATTTTAGAATAAATCTTAAATAATAATGTAAAATATTCTTTTTGTTCAAAATCTTAAATTACTAAAAGAGATTACTTTAAGTGATGAGTGCGTGAAGTTAGCCCCCCTTTTTTGGAATTTTCTATTTTTGAAAGTTGTTCCAGGTTGTTCCCGATTTGTTCCGCATTGTTCCAAGTTTTTTTTGAAAAATATTCAAAAATGGGGGTTTTAGAGCCAAAAAACCGTTTTTGACCTAGCCCCCCTTTTTTCGAAAATCAAATTTTTGAAAGTTGTTCCAGATTGTTCTAGTTGTTCTGAATATTGTTCCAAGTTTTTGGACCCCTATTGTCAAAATTTCAAAAGTTATGGGCAAAATTCGAAAAAATTCTAGCCCCCCTTTTTTCGAAATTCTTGATTTTGAAATTTTTTTCGTGTTTTAAAAAGTGTTCCAAACATTGTTCCAAAAACTCAAAATTGTAGGACGTGTATTTTTAAAGATAAAACCTTCAGAACATTTTTTCAAAAATCCATAAAAACGGCTCTCTAATATTTTATTTTTTTTTTAATGCATTGACTTTTGAAATCTAATGGTAAATGCATGTATTGAAAAAAAGTTCTGACCTTACATTCTTACTATCACCTTAAAAACTAACTTTAAAAAAACATATCCGATTTTTTTAACTTTTCAAAAACACCCCTGCCCCCCCTTTTCCAAAAATCCAAAATCTAAAATTTGTTCCAAGTGCAGAATCCCTCAAATCCAATTGTTCCAAAGAATCATCAAAAAATATTGAAAACTGAAGATTTTAAGCCCAAAAAACAATTTAAATGAAAATATCTTATTATCCTTGCGCTGGCCCCCCTTTTTAGAAATCCAAAATTCAAAAATTTGTTCCAGGTTGTTCTAGGGCTCTTCTAAATTGTTCCAGACTTTCGTTTCTTAAAATTAATTTTTAGTATGAAAAATTTCAAAAAAATGCTCCCCTGCCCCCCCTTTTCCAAAAATCCAAAATCTAAAATTTGTTCCAAGTGCAGAATCCCTTAAATCCAATTGTTCCAAAGAATCATCAAAAAATATTGAAAACTGAAGATTTTAAGCCCAAAAAACACTTTAAATGAAAATATCTTATTATCCTTGCTCTGGCCCCCCTTTTTAGAAATCCAAAATTCAAAAATTTGTTCCAGGTTGTTCTAGGGCTCTTCTAAATTGTTCCAGACTTTCGTTTCTTAAAATTGATTTTTAGTATGAAAAATTTCAAAAAAATGCTCCCCTGCCCCCCCTTTTCCAAAAATCCAAAATCTAAAATTTGTTCCAAGTGCAGAATCCCTCAAATCCAATTGTTCCAAAGAATCATCAAAAAATATTGAAAACTGAAGATTTTAAGCCCAAAAAACACTTTAAATGAAAATATCTTAATATCCTTGCTCTGGCCCCCCTTTTTAGAAATCCAAAATTCAAAAATTTGTTCCAGGTTGTTCTAGGGCTCTTCTAAATTGTTCCAGACTTTCGTTTCTTAAAATTGATTTTTAGTATGAAAAATTTCAAAAAAATGCTCCCCTGCCCCCCCTTTTCCAAAAATCCAAAATCTAAAATTTGTTCCAAGTGCAGAATCCCTTAAATCCAATTGTTCCAAAGAATCATCAAAAAATATTGAAAACTGAAGATTTTAAGCCCAAAAAACACTTTAAATGAAAATATCTTATTATCCTTGCTCTGGCCCCCCTTTTTAGAAATCCAAAATTCAAAAATTTGTTCCAGGTTGTTCTAGGGCTCTTCTAAATTGTTCCAGACTTTCGTTTCTTAAAATTAATTTTTAGTATGAAAAATTTCATTAAAATGCATTCGTTTAAAATGCATTTTATTTCATTAAAATGTATTCGTTTAAAATGCATGTAATTAAGCATTTTATTGAAATAAAATGTTTAATTCGTTTAAAATGCATTTTATTGAAATAAAATGTATTTTAAACGAATGCATTTTAATGAAATTTTTCATACTAAAAATTAATTTTAAGAAACGAAAGTCTGGAACAATTTAGAAGAGCCCTAGAACAACCTGGAACAAATTTTTGAATTTTGGATTTCTAAAAAGGGGGGCCAGCGCAAGGATAATAAGATATTTTCATTTAAATTGTTTTTTGGGCTTAAAATCTTCAGTTTTCAATATTTTTTGATGATTCTTTGGAACAATTGGATTTGAGGGATTCTGCACTTGGAACAAATTTTAGATTTTGGATTTTTGGAAAAGGGGGGGCAGGGGAGCATTTTTTTGAAATTTTTCATACTAAAAATCAATTTTAAGAAACGAAAGTCTGGAACAATTTAGAAGAGCCCTAGAACAACCTGGAACAAATTTTTGAATTTTGGATTTCTAAAAAGGGGGGCCAGAGCAAGGATAATAAGATATTTTCATTTAAAGTGTTTTTTGGGCTTAAAATCTTCAGTTTTCAATATTTTTTGATGATTCTTTGGAACAATTGGATTTAAGGGATTCTGCACTTGGAACAAATTTTAGATTTTGGATTTTTGGAAAAGGGGGGGCAGGGGAGCATTTTTTTGAAATTTTTCATACTAAAAATCAATTTTAAGAAACGAAAGTCTGGAACAATTTAGAAGAGCCCTAGAACAACCTGGAACAAATTTTTGAATTTTGGATTTCTAAAAAGGGGGGCCAGAGCAAGGATATTAAGATATTTTCATTTAAAGTGTTTTTTGGGCTTAAAATCTTCAGTTTTCAATATTTTTTGATGATTCTTTGGAACAATTGGATTTGAGGGATTCTGCACTTGGAACAAATTTTAGATTTTGGATTTTTGGAAAAGGGGGGGCAGGGGAGCATTTTTTTGAAATTTTTCATACTAAAAATCAATTTTAAGAAACGAAAGTCTGGAACAATTTAGAAGAGCCCTAGAACAACCTGGAACAAATTTTTGAATTTTGGATTTCTAAAAAGGGGGGGCCAGAGCAAGGATATTAAGATATTTTCATTTAAAGTGTTTTTTGGGCTTAAAATCTTCAGTTTTCAATATTTTTTGATGATTCTTTGGAACAATTGGATTTGAGGGATTCTGCACTTGGAACAAATTTTAGATTTTGGATTTTTGGAAAAGGGGGGGCAGGGGTGTTTTTGAAAAGTTAAAAAAATCGGATATGTTTTTTTAAAGTTAGTTTTTAAGCTGATAGTAAGAATGTAAGGTCAGAACTTTTTTTCAATACATGCATTTACCATTAGATTTCAAAAGTCAATGCATTAAAAAAAAAAAAAATATTAGAGAGCCGTTTTTATGGATTTTTGAAAAAATGTTCTGAAGGTTTTATCTTTAAAAATACACGTCCTACAATTTTGAGTTTTTGGAACAATGTTTGGAACACTTTTTAAAACACGAAAAAAATTTCAAAATCAAGAATTTCGAAAAAAGGGGGGCTAGAATTTTTTCGAATTTTGCCCATAACTTTTGAAATTTTGACAATAGGGGTCCAAAAACTTGGAACAATGTTCAGAACAACTAGAACAATCTGGAACAACTTTCAAAAATTTGATTTTCGAAAAAAGGGGGGCTAGGTCAAAAACGGTTTTTTGGCTCTAAAACCCCCATTTTTGAATATTTTTCAAAAAAAACTTGGAACAATGCGGAACAAATCGGGAACAACCTGGAACAACTTTCAAAAATAGAAAATTCCAAAAAAGGGGGGCTAACTTCACGCACTCTTAAGTGATTTATTGATTGAATAACAGCGCCATCTTTTGAATGTAATAATAAACGCTTAAATGAGATATCAGTGAACTTCGGACAAAGTTCCTCAGTTTTGTTGTTAAAATACTGAGGAAAAAAATGTTTCTATTTCGCTTACTTGTGCAGGCTATGCTAATTCTATAGGGTGAAGAGGGGCAAACAAATGTGTAAGATCAGATTTTTTTATTCTTGAAAGGATATAATGTGTATTTAGATTTTTGACTTCAAGAGTATTTTAAAAATTAAGTACCTCTTTATAAAATTTAGAAAGAGAAAATAAATAAAAAAAACTGCATCCACTTTTAAATTTTAAATTTTGTTTATTAAAACAAAAACGAGGAAAAAAATTCGATCCAAAATGTTATTTTTATAGGGTGGAATGGGGTAAAATAAAAAAGGTATCCGACTTAAAAAATTTTTTTTGTGTTTGAAAATTAATAATTTGAGAATGACTTTAGAGAACTTTAAAAAATTTTTTTTCAAAATTTTGCTTCATTTATAGGTGCATTGGGATAATTCCAATAAAATGGTAGCCATCCGATGCTAAACACTTATTTTTTTAAAAGGTAATATTTAGAGGATGGACTTTAAGAATTATTTACGCAATAGAAATATTTTTTTTCAAAATTTAGCTATTTATAAGGTGAATTTGGGTAAAAATCACATTATAATATATTTTTTTAAATAATTTATTTTAAGAATCTCTATAAATGGCTATATAAAGAACCTATTTTTCATTATTTTTAAAAGTGTATAGGTAAACTTTGAGAAAGGCTTTAAAATTTAATATATCATAAAAGTTCGTTTAGCGTTCATAATACGTAGCTTCATATTTAATATTTAACAAAAAATATTAAAAAACCAAAAGAAATAAATAAAATAAATTTGTTTGTTCAAAATTTAAGTTTGTTAAAAAAAAAATTATTTTCACACATTTTTAAATGCTGATTTCACTATTTAAAAAAATCAGATTTCAAAAATGTTAAATAATCGGTAGATCCAATAAAACATTAAGTGCATAACTCGAAAGAAAAGTCAATTTTCGCAAATAACGACATCGATTTCTGTAATGCGAGTTTTTTCACAAAAATCTGAAATGCAAGTTTAAAAAAATAGTATTAGCCTTTTTTTACTATGACCCATGATCCATATGGATCATCCTACAAAAATAAAATAGCCTCACAGTGGCGAGGAGCAGAAGTCTGTTTTCGGATCTTTAAACATGAACCCGATAAAGTGCAGATTCGTGCTGTTGTTGTTATGTATGTTATTTGATGATCCATATGGATCAATTCTGATAATAAAAAATGGCTATTATATCCAAAACTTATGTTTTTATAAAACTATATAGATAATGTTTTTTTTAAAAATCTTTCAAAAGTTTTTGCCACGCCCTAAAGTTGAAACAATAGAAGGTATGGTCGCTTAAAGCTAAATAAAAATTGAATGTGGTAGTTAACGCAAATGATTCAATATATTTACATTTAAAAATACATGAATGTACGTTTCTATTAACATATAACTTTGTCTATTAATATATAACTTTGCGTAACAGTTAAAAGTTGAAAATAAAAATCACAACACAATTTAATTAAAGTCTTATTTTTAAGCCACACCACATTTCGTCGCTACAATGCAGAACTAGTCTAAGTCACATTTTCCAAATTTTTCAAGAAGAATCTTAGTGCGTAAAATGCTGACTTTCGACATTATGATTATATTCTATTATTTAAATTCTGAAGGAATTACTGCATGTAGGAATATTCAGAATATGTAGAAAATGCCTGGAACACAACAAGTTTCCTTATGACATAAAAAAAAACTCATTTTTAAATTTTGGACTTAGACTAGTTCTGCATTGTAGCGACGATTTATATTCAGTAATATAATAGTTGAAACAAATAATACCGGAACTCTAAACATTTACCAATTTTTTCATAAAAAAAATTCACAAGCCATACAGACGCAAACAAAAATAATTAAATAAAACGGAGCGTTTTGGAATCCCGGTTTTTAAAATCCCGTTTTCCAAAAATCCCGAAAAAAGTTTTAAAATCCCGTCTACTAATATACTGTATTGTTAAAATCCCTTCTTCTAAAATCACGCTTTTTTAAAACTTGGTGATTTTTTAAAATAAAACAAAGCTTCGATAGCAAAAGCGGGATTTAAAAAGACGGGAATATAAAAGGCGAGACATCGAACCCAACCCCCCTAATTATTAGTCCACTACAACCCAAATGTTATGAGTTTAAGATGGTGATCACTTTAATGATATAATTCTAACGGTATTGTCAAAAGTTTTCACTTTTTTAATAATTAATAATGAATTTGGCTTTTGTTCAGTTAAATTATAAGGTTTTTTGAAAAGAATAGTACGGTGAATTTTTTGAATTATAGCCTACTGTAGAACCATTGTGTAGTGGCTTCAGTTTATTTTGGGAGTTCATTTAACTCACCAATCAAAACTCGGGAGTTTTTTTTACTCATGGTCCCAGCGAGTTAAAATTCTTTATAACAAAAAATTGATTTAAATTTCTAATTTAATTTAAAAATCGCAAAACCTTAAATTTATAAACATCAGCAACAAACTGATATGATGGTGCGTAGGTATGTTATTATTCCAAACTAACAAAGTTATTCTATTAAAAAAAAAAACACGTAATTAAAACTTAAACCATTTAAAGGACATAACAAGCTGTTGCCACTGAAGACCCCAAAAACAAATTACAATAATATCGTTAGCATGTTTTTCTATACCTATATACAATACCAACAGAAACGTATATACATACATCAATCCAAAAAGTGAACACCTTGCAACCCTTCCCATTTATGATTGATGATGATATCAGCAATTTATTTAAAGAGTTCTTATTTCAAATCAGATTTGACAAGGGTCCTTTTTGCGTATTTATTTATTTATTTATTAAAACAAAAAAAATATATACATATTCAGTATAGGCTATCGTTCAACATCCTGTCAAAACTATAAGTACCTTAAATATACATATATAGGTATATACAAATACATATAAACCTTCTCTGAGACACAATAATGAGCAATATATATTCCCACTTCGTTTGCATGAAATAAAAGGATCTATACACATATGTACCTACATGTATACAAAAGCGAGTGACCGCTACAACACTAATTTATAATTAAATAGAAAAGTTTAAATTAGATTTGAACATCTGGGCTAAAAAAGGAACCTTTATTCTTGTGAAAAGTAAGGGTGTGTTATAGCCCGAATATATTATACACATACCTACTCATATCCATCAAAATTCATGTGAGCCACTTTAAAATCACAAAATTGTCCACGAGTCCTTTTCTATATATAAATACTCAAACTATACTTATATAAGTTTTTGTATATAGTTTATTCTATATTGAAAGGGAAGACGAAAGAAGGAAGCGAAGACATTTTGCTAGTCAGCATTCAATTCAACAAACCATAAAGAGCAAACACCTCTCATATATAAATAATACAGGGTTCTCGAATTATCTCAAAATGTATACCTACCTATATGGTAGATAGATGTGCCTCTGCATTGAAACGTGCACGCATCGAACAGAAAAGTTAATCTGACAAACTTTCTAAGTTTCTGAACATAGAGTTTATGTGAACACAAAAAGGTTGACAACTCTTATTATTTTATCTATACATGGAGAGAAAAGTTTAAATTTTAAAACTATTGATTTCGATTTTAAATTTATTTTCCACGTTAAATGAACTATGATGATGATCCCATTGGGAAAACAGGCCCATCACGGACTCAATTTAACGTTAGGCAATTGAATTGCACCGCCCCATATATAACAAGGCATCATGGTGATATAACAACATAGCATCAAGTTAAAAAATAATTATCGATAGATCACTAGTCTCTGTTAACATCGACCCAATTAGTCTACAGAGTCATATAAAACTGTTTAAAACAGCATGACGTCTGTTTAAATTAACAAAAAAAAAAAACTGTTTAAAATAAAATTGTATTTGAAAAATGTGTAAATACAGTTTAAGGTTTTAATAGTAATTTACATCAAGTATATACAAAAACGAGGATGTTTTCCTTTGAGTGTATTTGTATATTTTGTGTTTCCAACAAGAGAAAAACGGGTTGAGGTAAAAACAGAGATTGTTCTTATAAGGACCTAACTATCATACACATAATATTATCTATGTATATGTATATAATATTAGATGTGGTATATGCTTTTCAAGAGCATTTATTATGCTGAACAGGGTGAAATGATTTAAAATTAATCATGTATAGCAAGGATAATGATGTTGACCGCAATTTCCGAAAAGGAGGCGAGACAAGTGTGTTTCAATGATTTATATATTATATTTTGTATGTTTTGTTTACAAATTCAAGAGTGATTCGATATTATAGTGTGATGAGGAATTGAGAAGAGGTTTAACAGCTATGTATAGTTATAATGTATACCTACTACAGAGTTACATCGATTTAAAACTCAAAACTATATATAAGTGAGCAAAATTATATATGAGATGAATGACCATAAATGACCTATTAATATAAACAAGGACAAGGAGTAGGTAATAGGTAATCGATTAGGGATTATTGTTCGAAGTCAAGTGGATTCTAATGTATATATGACTATATAAGGAAAGAGTGAGATAAGTGACCATTTTAAAGTTCATATGAAATTATCATTTATATGTATGTTATTAAGTTGTTAGTACCTGGGAGACCGAGCTACGCTCGGTATCTTTAAAATTTATTTTGAGAATTTTTTTTTTATTATTTTTGGTTTGACTTTATTTCATAAGAAAAATTTATTTTAAGTAGTGAAATAATAAGCAATATTAATTAGTTAAAAGTTTTACAACAGATATTATTTTTACGCATGATCCAGTGTCCTAAAAATGTAAAAAATTCTAGTTTAAACATGGTCTAAGTTATTTACCTTTCACTTACGTACCTACTCTTATCATAGAAACATTAAGGCCATCGGAAAATTATCCGAGATGTACTTATAGTTTGGTTCCAAACGTTTGAAAACTTGCTCCTCAAAGCCAAATTTATTGCGACTGCAGTGGTGTCAGTGGAGTGTTTGATTATTATGTTTTTTTTTTAAATAGGAAATAACGATGTGAAATAAAATCCAATAAAAATATATATATACAGGATGTGGACGATTTTTTATATATATAATTTTAAATTTTTTTTCACATTCATAAGAAAAAATTCAGAAAATTTCTTGAAATTTTCGGAAACGAAGTACATAATAATAAAAATGGGATTGGCAGTGGGAGGATTTTATTAAAACAATTTTTTAAATTTTTTCATAAGAATAAACTAAAACATTTATTCAAATCGTTTGAATTAATACCGTCAAACTAAGAAAAAATAATAAAAGTGGGCGTGGCAGTAGGCGGATTAAATCCAATTTGAAAATATCTGTTTTGTTTATAAGAATAAACTCTGAAAATTTCATCCAAGAGCCGTTTTCGAGAAACTAAAAACTAATAAAAATGGGCGTGGTAGTGGGCGGATTTAAATTTTATTTTTTTTAATTTTATTCTTATTCCTTTAAATAAATTCTGAAAATTTGATTCATATAGTTTTAGTAGTTTCCAAAAAATAAAGGCATTTACGATCGTTTTCGATAAACTATGAAACAATAAAACTTGGCGTGGAGTGGACAAATGTTCCTAAAACCGTTTTCTGAATTTTTTTGTTTTCTTAAACTCCCTGCAAATTTCATCCAAATCCTTATAGCCATTTCCGAAAATTAGCTATATTAGAAAAATGGGCGTGCCAGTGGGCGGATTTAACTAAAATTACTTACAAATTTTTTGACTCGGTGACCTGAACGAACTGTGTAAATATCATCCAAATCGTTGGAGCCTTTTCCGAATACCAAAAACAATAAAAGTGGGCGTGGCAGTGGGTGGATTTTCTCAAAATTATTTTCAATTTTTTTTTGTCATTCATCAGTATACTCCCTGCGAATCGTTACAGCCATATCTGAGATCCCATTATATTAAAAAAAGTGGGCGTGGTAGAGGGCGGAATTATTTCAAACTAATTCAAATTTTTTTTGTCATTCATCAGTATACTCCCTGCTAATTTCATCCGAATCGTTACAGCCATTTCTGAGATCCCATTATATCAAAAAAAGTGGGCGTGGTAGAGGGCGGAATTATTTCAAACTAATTAAAAAATTTTTCTCGTTGATCTTAACAATCTCTGCAAATTTCATCAAAATCGTTAGAGCCGTTTCTGAAAAACGAAGAAACATTAAAAGTGGGCGTGGCAGTAGGTGGATTTTACAGAATTATTTTTCTTAATTTTAACCTCACTCATGAAAACAAACTCTGAAAATTTCATTCAAATCATTTGGGTCGTTTCCGAGAAAAAGAGATGTTTCCGACCAATTCCGAGAAACTAAGAAATAGGAAAAGAGGGCGTGGTAGTAGGCGGATTTTACAAAATCAAAATTTTAAAATTTTTTCTCATTCACTGAAAGAAACTGTGAAAATTTCATCCAAATCGTTAGAGCCGTTTTCGAGAAACCAATCATATATATATATATATACAAGAATTGCTCGTTTAAAGTAATAAGATAAGTGAGGTCCTGACACAGACCTTTTATATGAAGGTTTTAAATGAAACAGGAAACACTTGAGAGAGCTACCACTTAAGCTTAAATTTCAGTGGCGGAAAAAAAGAAAATCAATTAAAATGAACATACCTAATAGTCTGACCACCACTTAAGGGGTCTATCATGATCAACCTATAGCCAGCAGTGAAATAGCTATTACTCCAACCTATATACAAAACAAAACTTGTAGGTATTTCAATCAAGTGTTTATTGCTTCATTCAAAACCTTCAATATTAATATGATGGTGCAAAAGTTTTGCAGTCTTTACTTTGTTTCAAAAGGTGGACTGTATACTATGGTGGTTGCTAGCAAATGAGAATATAGATACCTATTTGGTATATAGGCTAAATAAGTTCCATTAAATAAGTTCAAGTGACCTCAATTCCAAAAATTGCGTTTCGCCCAGGTACGACAGCTGGGCTCATCAGTTACATGCTGTCGTAACCTTCTTCACCTTCGTTATTATGCTTAATAAGTGCATATATAGGCATTAGAGGATTAAAGGATTGGTAAATATATAGCAAAAGTTGAAAACAAAATTTTTTTGATAATATTAAGCAGGGTATTATAAGAACATTGATCATGTTTAACAAATTGAAATTTAGTAAGCAATTTAGTTTCTTTTTAACGCTGAATTATTAAGATATAATAATAATTAATTAATAATCAAAAATAATAATTCAAGGTTCATTTCTAAATACACGGTTCGCCTGAAGGAATTTCAGGAACTGAATTTCCTCTGTGGACCCATTAAAGACATTTCTGCTTTGCATGAAGCAACTCTGAGAAGCACTAAGAAACCTTTCATTCGTTCATGTGGAGTAAGTTTACAATTCCTGGGACGCCGAATGCAATAATAAAAATGACTCGGAAATTCAAAGACACTCGTTTTTCATTTCAGGCATTTCTTCTAGTTCCACTCTTTCAGCTAAACTCAACCAAGAATCGAAGTCCATAGAAAGCCCATCTAGACTTTTCCACCACATTCCTAACTGCCACAATTTTCTGAGCTCAACCCCCCTCGACGCAAAATTAGCTGCATTTTTCTCAAAGCGAATATAGTCCTATATGGAATGGAGGAGTACATCAAGAATTTCTGCAGTACAATTGGCAATAAATTATGGCGGGTTTATATCCAAAGGAGAACTAATCAATTAAATAAGGCGGTTTAACAGCAGCTCGCCACAGAATTCAAGACGTGGAATTGTTAACTGCTTCACAGGTGTGACGCTGGTTTTAGCACCAACAAGTTGAACCTCGATCTGTCTACTTTTAGACAAACTTCGAACACAGACCAAAGCTTTCTGGGATGCATCTGAAAATCCTACTTTATTGAAATTCTTCGAATTTAACGTAAACTTTCTTAAAATTTCAACCTTTTTAAAATAGAGCAAATCCTTTGGGTAGAAAATCCATTTGTTATCTATTTCAGTTGGCTGTGGATGATCACATCCGATCTTCGTTTCATGTGCCCATAACTCCTGGAACAGCATTTTAAGTAAAATGGTGGCAAGTGGGTGACAACGACAATTCCTACTCTAAAGAAATTATGAAGGTAAAAATGTCACGGTGAGGATTCCAAACAAGTCCGAGAACCTTTGTACAATTAATATCGCTATTAAGGTCAGGAGCAAATGTCGGTTCAAAACCTAGCCCTTTCAAAACTGACCAACAATTTGATCTGCATTAACTCAATTGCAAAATCTCCATGAGATAATATAGTTCAATCAACTCTCTTTTCAATTCCAAAATATCTGATATGGAATCCGAGACTGATATCATCTCCTCAAAAAATATCCAATGATACAATGTGAGGCAATTGGTAGTTGATTCGCATAATCTAAGTTGTTTCAATACACGCATCGACATCAATGGAGCTGGTGAAGTAGGTACCGTATAGGTGACTGTAAATATAATCGATAGTGTCCAATATGGGTTCATCTGGTCTCAGGGCCGGCCTCAGTCAAACTTGCGGCCTGTGCAAGATTTGTAGAAAGCACCCCTTTTTTCATATTTGCACACATATGTAAATACATACATACATGCCAAATGGCAGTACATATTTGTTTGCGCAAGTTTAGATTGCACTTCTTGCTCCTGGTGATGCGCCCAGAATTTTGCGCCCTGTGCATTTGCACATCTTGCACATATGGTTGGTCCGGCCCTGTCTGGACTCGTTAAAAGATACGTTGAATGATAAAAATTATAATTCAAGGTTCATTCCTGAACAGTACAATTTTTAATCAAAATAGTATGTATGTAGTCGTTTTTGATAAAAATAAGATTTTCTTAAACGATTTTTAAATACATACTTGTATGCTTCTGGGCTAGTTCATTTATTTTGAAACTCTGTGCATTTGTGTGAAATTCTATATAAAAATAAATGCACAGAGTTTCAAAGTTAAGGAACACACTTAATATTTTTTTAGCAGATTTTTTTTTATGAGCTTTTTAAACAGGAAATCTGCTTTTCTCAATTGTTTCACTCTTATCTCTCTATAAGTTTAATTATTGTCCTTTCTATTAACATTTAGCATTATATTTATACTTAAAAAAAATAAATGCCTTTTAAGAACTTTTCCGGTAATTTCAAAGAAAATACAAAATGCAAAAACGAGATAATTATTTTGCACCCAATTTGGTTAAATTAGATTCCTATGCTTCTTTCGAATTACGACTTTACCTACCATTTCTTTTCAAAAAAATATACCATTGACCATTTGCTTCATTTCCCACAGCAATTTACCTAAACAAAACACGACGGTGACGGGGGAATTAACTTGGCAGAAAAAAAATAAAATAAGTTCTTACAAAAAAAAAATTAAATAATTTCTTCTTTGAAATTTAAATATTCAATTCTATACACCATCATCAAGGCCTTCGAGAATCATTTGCTAAATAAAATCATTTCCATCGAAATGTTATGATTATTCTTGTATCCGGTTCAACAAGCAACGATTTAAATCCTTTTCCTGTTTGATTCTTCCCTTGGGAGGGACAATGCAAATTTTTGCAAATCCCTTTATAACATAAAAGAACGGAAGGCACGAGTAATGAAAACCCAAAAAAAAGAAAAACCAAAAAAAACCCGAATCCTTATAAATTCAGCAAAAAGAGAAGCGAAAAATGAACACAATCAGACATCATTCCTATACCTATGTATTGTACAACCTACATTCATAGCTACTTCAATCGAATCTCCTGAGGACTGTTTTGGGAAGAAATTCAAATTTTTATTGCCTCCCCCCTTTTTATTCATTTACCTTTTTTTTTTTCATTATCATCGTGGGTCGGTCGTAGGTTCAACCAAAACCAAAACCAAGACCCAAATTTCAATTTTAGCAACAAATACAAACAAAATTGAAAAAGAATTAAAATAAAAAAAAAAAAAAAATAGAATCACCTTTATTTTGTGTTTTTTCAAGTCTTATGTAGTTATATTCGATTTTGACACTAAGTATAATTTAAAAGGTTTCAGGTGATTGAATTGAGGCCAACACAATAATTATAATCAACGATGACGACGCCGACGACGCAATGGAAGGAGCATTGATATCAAAGGACCTTTTAGATTCCTATAACAACAACTCCGGTGAAATTCAATCACATTTTCAATTTTTTTTTTCTTACACCTTCTCTTAATATCAAAGGTTTGCTAACCTTTTTTAATTCAATGGTATCAATGTCCGTCGAGGTATTCATTTTCAAATTATAACGCCTAAAAGTATGTAATGAGGATAACAAATGATGAAATCGGATTGGATTTAATGTATAACTAGAGAAGTATTGTATGATTGTAAGAATCTACGGGAAGCTGTAAGACTGAATTTGAATATAATCTCAGAATCACTGTTCAGATATATTATTATAATCCAGAAATTTCGAATAAAAATATTTAATACTTCTTAGCCAGGCAAATTTGCCGAAAAAGTCCAAACTTAAAAAAAAAAAATCCAATAAAATAAGGAGGCTAAAATATTTTGAAGGAATGAAGAGACATGAAAATATAAAATTTTGTTTTGGTGATTTTTTTCAGTTGATTTTGTTGTTGGATTCGTATTGAGCCGAAAATCGAAAATTTAGATTGGAAAAGTTAGAAAATCGTGAAAATACGAAATTGCATACTTTCAGGAATGAACATTTTTTCTTTTGCAAATTTCTACACGTGTGAAATCAGAATGGTTTTTTATTCATACGCGGATAACTCAGTCGAACATAATCCGATTTGAACCAGGTAAACACACTATGGAGCCGAAGATTTAACATTTTTGCCGGAAAAGTTGGAAAATCGTGAAAACCCGAAAATGCATACTCTCAGGGGTAGATTTTTTCTTTTGTAAATTTATATCCGTGTGAAGCCAGGACGGTTAATAATTCGTAGGTACGTGCATAACTCGCTTGAACATAATCCGATTTGAACCAGTTAAACACTATCATTGAATATTTTGACCGAAAAAGTCGGAAAATCGTGAAAAACTGAAATTACATACTTTCAGGTGTGGATTTTTTTTTATCCGTAGATTTCTATCCGTGCGAAGCCGGCATGGGCTAGCTAGTATTAACATAGAAATTGTTTATCCCTGTACAAAAATGTAAAATTTGTAAAATTAATAGATTTTGAGAAAAGCCCGGCCTTTGATACGTGGTGCTTTTTAGAAAACGAAGATTTTGGGAGACAGTTTACTTTTAAAATGTTGTTGCGATGCATTCTAGGTAGAAAGATAGAATGCAGTTCAACAACACTATCTTCGTGTAAGTGTAAATTTGACTCGGAATAATTGGAAATAGTAGCGGACTTAATATGCAACCTTGTTTGACCTCAATTTTCTTTTGAAATCTGTCGTATATAGGTACTGCTGTGATGATGTAGAAAGACGCAGAAATGATAATTACTGCCTCTTTCGTGAAATCGACAACATCTCTCTTCTTCTCTCAGCAAGTCGTTTGTATTCGACAGAAAATTAATGGTCCTCTCCATTCTTGCCAATAACATGCTCACAGGAATGATTATGAGTTGTAAGTCATTATAGGCACTGGTTCTACACGAGCTGTTGCGGCCACACAATTTATTTAATTTATTTATAAATATTCCTTTAAATTATTCCTTTAAAGTCTATAAAGAAAGATTTGCCTGTAAAGATTATAATGACAGAGGTCGTAAATGATGTATGCCTTGATCTCTATAATATTTATTTTCAGCCATTAACACCCTTTTTATGGAACAAAAGAACAAAACAATTCCTTAAGCTTTTGCTATCTAAACTATGTGATTGTAAAATCCGCAGCATTTCAAGCAGTAAGAAACAACGTAGATTTTTATTTATAAAGATAGATTTAAGGCCATTAAAAAAAAAGAAAATGTTCTTTTACATTAAAAATATAATAAAATAAAATAAAATCAAAAAACCTTCCTCCTATATTATATAACATATAAATCTTTATATACAAGAATTCTCAAGATACAGGTCATAATTTAATGTTGCAAAAGGTCACAAAACCCCTTAAGCTTTTCCTTTTTCGTGAAATATATTGTTAACAAAATACATACTTATTACACAAATAATTTCCTTCCTTATATAATATTCCTCCAGGAATCCAAAGTGTTATTCGAACCACATAAAAAGGATTTAGGTTGCAAAATAAAATATACTTATTCCTTTCTTTCTTGCTTTTTTTGTTCCATAGAAACCTCTTAGCCCCAAACAATTTACCGTTATTATAATGTATACCTCCATATATATGTAGGTTTATAACAATTCTGTATTCTTCCAGGAAAATATAAAAAAAAAAACATTTATTTTAATTATTTATCTTATAACCAGCTCATATTTTGAATGAAATGAAAAAAAAAAATAAATGAAACAAGAGACTTTTTTTGAGGAAAAAATATTAATTATATATTACAAAAATTAAAACAACAACAAATAATATAGTATTTGGTAGCAGCAGAAAAAAGGTTAAATTCTCATATCAATTTTTTAAGCTTGAAAAACGCGGAGAAAAATTCCATTGCAAACAATAATGAAGGGAAGTGCAATTGAATAACAATAAAATTATTTAACAAATTTATTTTCACATCCCACTAAAGTATTTTTTTGTTGCCCAGAAATGTCTGTCTGTTCACAATAATAAATGATGACTGATGGAAGTGCTGCCATGCCGTTTACTTGAACATTCATAAAGGTTGGCTTCGCTGAATATTCCTGGAAAAAAATCAAAGCTTCTCTCTCAATTACGTTTCGTAATATTAAATTTCAACCAATAAATAATAATTCCGAAGTTGAAATTAATGGAAAACTGTATACTTATGCTTAAACAAAATATATTTCAAAAATAATGGGAACAAATTTATTTTCATTTTGTACGATGTTAACGAATTTTTCTAGGAAATTTTCAAACAATCAAACCTACCGACAAACTTTCTGTTGTATAATTAAAAATATGACAAAAAAAAATGTTTCCTGGAAGATAAAAGTAAGTTGGATAAGAATTTAAATTAATCAAAATAGCTTGCTTGGTCAACTGCCAACAATCATGAATTAGTATGGGAGAATCCTATTATTTTGAGAAAAACTTCCGATTACGATTGATTTACGATTTATTCGGAAATTCAACAAAAAAATTTGAATGTCATGAACAGGATACAGTCTTGTAAAAAAAAATAATTGGAGAGGTCAAAATAAAATGAAATAAATTTTTGTTTTTTAAAACGAAATGTTGATTAAAAAAAATCTCAGAATTTTTTAAAATGATATTTTACAAAAGTTATTCCCACAACCCCTCCCTTCCAATTTCCAAAACATCAAGAGAAAGTAGAAGATCAATACAAAAAATTCCTAAAAATCTATTTGGCTTAAACGGCATAAAATTTGGTTCCGATATTAAAGAGATTACGAATTTAAAAATGTAAAATTTAAATGTTAAAGTTACTGTAAAAGTTATTTTCGAAGTGCAAAAAAATTCAAACTTAAAAGTTTATTGAATGAAAAATCAATTCCATTCTTGACATACTAAACCAACATAAATTTCGACATTTTGAAAAACAATGATAAATCGAGCAAAACTAACATAATCTCGGTTGTTCAGATTCGTTGTTTTGGTTGTTTGTAAAATTATGAAAAGGATATCAGAAAAGAGCACATAACTTCTTTTTTTTTAACTTGCGATGTACTACATATGTGGCAAGATTTGGATTCGAAAAAAAATCGAACTGGAGATTTTGATTTCGAGATTTTGAAGACAAAAAAAGGTGATCTCGCAATTCGGTCCGATGGTCTGTGTGTCCCACTACAGCCTAAACGGATGGATAGATTTTCTTGAAACTTGACATTCTTTAATGAGTACAAATTTTTGAATAGTATTATTTTTCTCAAAAATGGATCACCATATTTAAAAAAAAATTAATTCACTTAATTTTAATAGGAATATGATATATGTACCTTCTGGTCAAATTTATTTTACAAAAAAATTGTTAATAAGGGCACCTCCCATATAGAACCCATTTTTTCTATTTAAGCATTTCTTGAAAATGGTTCAACTGTGCGAATTAGGTCATTTCGGCCAAAACCATAAAGCCCAAATTAAAAATTTCATAGCGCCCAAAACAACTTTATTAACATTTTGTTGTTGTACGATTTGGGCAATATTACCGTGGGCTTGGGCGTTATGACATTTTGTTTGGGTATTTTGCACTTCCAATTAAAAATCAGCGTTTGGTCTTATCAAGATATTAATAACGCCCGAATAATAAAAATGTCGTAACACCCAAAATTGGACATATGCGCGATCTCCCGTGACCGCCACGTGGCGGGAAAAACACGGCTCCGCCAAAGCGCCTATCGTGACGTACCACACGCCTCCCGCCCTCCCCCTTGCGGAGATTTGATGGGTGGTTTGATATTACCTAGAGACTTGCATTTTCAAATATTTGTCTGATACCTTGAAGAATTATTGGTATCACTCAACAGCATTGCAGAACTCGAACATTCTTTTTTAGTTGCTTTCTTCGTCAACATGATGTCATTTAAGAAAAAGATATCCTCTCGGCGTTATGACAATTTTAAATTACAATGTTATGACTTATGACATTAAAAGTAGATTTAGGTGATATGACATTCCATTTGGACTTTGTGACGGTTTCTTCGTGACAAAACGACAAAACGGAAAAGCGAAAAATTTTCATAGACAGCGAAAAGGCGGCAAAGCCACAGAAACACGTCTATTCGGGGTATAGAAGAAGTATACAAACGTTCTGTAATTTATTCAATCAACAAAATTTAAATGATATTTTTCTTGAAAACGTTAGTGTAAACTTTTTTTAAAAAACCAAGAAAATTTGTTTTTGAAAATTTTGGTACATATATTATAACAAAATTAAACTTTTGAATACTTTCTCCAAAAAAAATTATCAAAAACAGTTGAATGGCGTTAGGTGTTTTTGTCCACCAAAACTATAAAGCCCAAATCGAAAATTGGTCGTATAGCCCAAAAAGTTAAAAAAAAAAAATGCCATAAAACCCAAACCGAATGTCATAACGCACAAGTAAATTTAGAAATGAAAGAAGTATACGCCCAAATTTTTGACTATTATTTGTCCAAAAGATTTTTTGATTTTGATTTTGACATAGGCTTTGGGCTTTTTGACCTTTGTTTTGGTTCATATAACGCAACGTCATAAAACCCAAATAAACCAATGTCATAACGCCGAAAAACAGACAACACGCCTGTTTGGTAACTTTTTATCCAGAAAATTTACCAAAACATAATTTTTTTTTCCAATGTGTTCAGACAGCAAATTGTGAAAATTTGTGAAATTTTGTACAAATTCGTAAAAAAATTCACGTTACCAAACAGATCTAACACTTTGTTCAATAACACCGCACCGATAGGGAAATAAACACTTCAATTCTAATGAAAATGTCAGATCAATTCTTTGCCTATGTTTGGTTACTCTTGCAACGATAAAATTGGTCGAAAAAACGTTGCAAAAATGAAACAAAATTGATTTATTTCAAACTTCTGCAATAATTTTAGCGATGCGAGAGTTACAGAACGTATAGAAACAGACTTATTGGCACTCTATATTTGGTAAGTTTCCTAAATTAAAATTTCTTACAATTTTTTACAATTTACTGTCAAAACTCATTTCATTGGCCATGGTCAGAATTATATCCAAATCGATCTGAATAGCTTTGTGTTGTTGTTATCCCTTGTATATCAAAACAGATGATATCACTGACGTAAAAACATCTCATGATAGCCAAAACATTTGTTAGAAGCTTCTAGAGCCAATGGATACTAATCTGAACTCAAGCAAAAGTGGCGTGGCGTGGGTTTTTGCCGCCCGGGCCCGGGGCAGAGTCATTTTTTGCCGCCCCTACCAGCTTTTTTTCTGATGCCTTTATTTTTATCAAGTAAAAAATCTGAGTGTGTGAAGTTAGTCCCTTTTTGGAATTTGTTATTTTTGAAATTTGTTCCAGGTTGTTCCCTATGTTCCAGGTTTTTCTAGTCCCCCTATTTTTAAAAACCAAATTTTTTAAAGTTGTTCCATGTTGTTCTAGTTTTTTTTTTATAAAATCGTTGCCTTTTTGACAAGCAAAGCAAATTGCATTTTGTGATTAAAGATTTCTGTTTGTGTTAAGGAATGCGTTCAAAAATGAAATAAAATAAACGAAACCGGTTAGATCGAATTCCCAGAGTCTCCGAGTGAAAATAATCCTGTTGGTAATCCTGACTCCCATAACCAGTTTATTTTTTTTAATCAAAAAATAAATATGTTTAAAATATTCAGACTTTAAAGTCACATAAAAGCATGTTCGTGTGATTCAGTCGTGCATTTTATTTTAACAAGGGTTATTGTTACTAAGCTATTTAACTTAAAGCTCTTGATCCCATACAACACGAAAGTAACTAAAGGTACTAGCATGTGTTGTTCGTTGAACATCTTATATTTCCAAGCAAAATATATCCTTCATTCAAACAATTATACTCCACAAATTTTTCTGCATCAATTTCGTAACAAGCATCAATGTGAAAATACATAACAGGAATCAAGAATCAAGATAAATCAAGATAAATAAATAAATAAATTATTGTAATGCTTTATGTTACGAAAATAACATGTAAATTAAATACCAATTTTCTCATAAACTGCTTTAACGATTTTAATAAAATTTTAAGCAGCATGTAGATAATAAAAAGCATCGTTCCTTACAAAAAAAAAAAAAAAATATATTTGGCAGTTTTTGGTAGAGTATTGTTTTTGTTGTTCATAACACAGCAACCCCCATTACCCAAAGACAAATCCATTTAGGTTACGGACTTGTTTCATCACCGCCGCCGCTGCTGCTGCTGTCCCCCTAAATGAGATATTTATTCACAAAAAAGGCAACCATAAAAGTTAACAATAAAAAAAGATATAATAGTCATATTGAAATGCCAACAAGCAGCATTCAAGGGAAACAACAAATTAAAAGGACATCTATCTTACTTAGTGAACTCGGCCGATTGCCATTTATATGTTCTGTTTTCTCTGCTTCATTCTGTACCACAAAAAAAAAAAAAAAAAACAAGAAAGAGAAAAAGGATTTTTCGTCCATGAGACGCCAATTTCTAGAATTTCTACAGCTGAATTGGGGGAAAAATAAGTAGGCACTCAGTTTTATCCTTAAATCGTATCATTTTAACTGCGTATAAGGTTATAGTAAAAACAGAGAAACGTATGTATAAAAAAAAACACAAAAACCGAAGTTGATTCCCACATAAAGTCCTTTCCCATATGTCCTTCATTTCAAATTCAGTTAATTTTCATAAATAATAAAAACAAATTTTTAGAGAAAGGAAACGAAACGAAAGAAAAACGAAGAAAAAAAAAAGAGAAAAGATCAAAGCAATATATAAATTGAATTACATTCGAATTATTTTATCCTTAGAAAAAGATATTTTCTTATAAATTTGTTTTTTTTTTTTTATTGAAAAAAGATTTTTCTGATTGCAAAAGATTTCGCATATTACATATTGGGGGAGCGTCAAGGAATTCCATTCATTCACTTCCACCTGTCATGCGATGTCCCTTTTTGCTAAGAAATTTGACTTTACTATTTATACAGACAACCCGCATACGCATTTTCCTGATAGAAGTCAAAAGGAAAAAATACCTCTTATATGGGGATCCTTTGAGATTGTGAATTCTACACCCCATTTTTAAACGTGCATAGTGATGGTGTCGGGGAAGTATATTGGAGGTATACCTTAGGTATAGGGAAGGGAAGCTGTTGCTTCAAAAGTCAAACTCATATTATATAAACTGCAGACTGCATTGTTGAGTTAACCACTAGGTCTTTGTTTATAATATTATGTGCTGCACCAACCATCAAGGAGATACTCTTCTTGTGATGCTTGAATAAAATGATAGGAATTTCATTAAGATGCATTTTATGTTTGGAATTCGAAGGTTTTGCTCGTTCATCACATTGGTTTTTTTAATTTCGTATGAAAAATTTCAGGTCGTCTTGTTGTTGTTGTTGTTGTTGTTGTTGTGTATTGTGTTGGTTAAGGGGATTTACTAAGGTATTTGAATTCGATTGAAGTTATAATCCAAGAAGAATGTTACAACAAAGTCCTATAGCGGTTAATTTTTCTTTGAACAAAATTAATTAGGTACTCTAAAGTGGGTGGGAAAATAATTATACACAGATTAAATTGTTGCACTAAAGAAAATGGATTTTATTTGAGCTATATAGGGCAAGTATTGGTTTGGTGTGAACGAAAAAATCCAGGTTGTTATCAAAATTAACACTACGCTGATGGAGAAGTTCCAAAATGTGGGTTTCGAATATTGTCTGGTGCGTTGGGTGGTGAGGCTGGAAAAAATTCCAAAAATGAAATTTTATATTTGTAGTTGGGTCAATTAGATTTTAATAGATACATATATAACTGTTCTCTGTTTTCTTAAAATAGGCAAATTTGGGCAGGTATGGTACCTATATGTTTCGCAAAAATTGTCTGGCAAACTAACGTTTCGCGGGGGTTCATTTCGCCGTTTTTCGCTCTGCATTTTGTTATTTCGCATTTTAAGTTTTGCAAGTCACGTTTCGTTTTTTAAATAATTTGACAAATTATTCTTTCGCATTTTTCATTTCGTAATTTTCATATAGTTTTTAGTTCGATTGGGTTTTTCAATTTCCGCAATATTTTATTCGGCATTTTGTTGTTTTGCTTTTTTTTATATGGCAATTTATTATGTCGCTTTTTTTATTTGGCATTTTGTTATTGCGATCTTTTTTTATTTGGCATTCAATTGTTTTGCAATTTAATGGAATCCAAAAAATTCCAAAACGATTGAATTCTAAATTTAAAAAAAGCGAAACGAAATTGATTTTTTATAAGAGGAAAAATGTGAAAATAGCATCAGCGAAAGATTAATATGAAAAATACTCAAAAAAGGACGATTTTCCACATAAACAAATTACTTCTCAAAAAACATTACTATATTAAATTATCAAAATAACAGCGAATAATAATAAAATGTTATTTCGCGAAAAAAATTGGCCAAATATCAAACAACATAACAAAGAAAAGCTAAACAACAATTTTCTAAATGAATTTTGTGAAATGATTGAAAATATTTTTGAAAAAAAAGCGAAATATAAAAACGCCGAAAAGTTTTTCTAAATAAAATTGAACAAATGACCAAGGACCACAAGGAGTCTGATGATCGGCGTGGTAGTCGTGAAATAGCTTTAACTCCAGTCCAGCCTATAAAAACTTGGTGGTAATTCACTAAAGTGTTGTTGGTCATTCAAACCTTCAAAATTAATATGATGGTGTGAAAGCTTTGCAGCATAACTGCAAGTGTGTTATCACACAAAAAAACACTCAAAAATGTCGAATGTTAATGTTCAAATTTTCAAAAATTATTTAAAATTTTTTTGTTTTAAATCCAAAAAATTTTTGTTTGAAAATTATGAAGTCCTGTGAAGTTAGCAAAAGAATTGTTTAAAATTTAATAAAAAATGAGAGTTCCCGGTAGCAAACAAAGAGTTCTTAGAATTCCTGATGGGTTTTAGAAAGAGTTCTGCAAAATTGGAAAAGTTAGGGCAAATTAAAGTGCCCATTGACTTAGAACCAAAAATTTTCAAAATCCAAAAAAATAAAAAAAAGGAGTTCTGATTAGAGTTCCCGATAGCCGATAGCAAACAAAGAGTTTTAATCATTTTCTTAAGAACTTTTTACACTAAAACTAATTTTTCAAAAGTTATTCGCAAATTTAGGTGCCCATTGACTTAGAACTTTTTAAAAATTAGTTTTAGAAAAAAAGTTGTTAGGAAAATGTTTAGAACTCTTTGTTTGATGGCGTTATTAAGAAACAGTCAAAATTCCCCATCGGTATGAGCGGCGCTAACAATTTTACGAGGGGTCCCAAAATGGTTTTTCAGAATAACTCCCAAATAGTTTGAATAAAAAAAATTTCAAAGACTAATCTGTAGCTTGGAAAATTTCCTAGAAAAAAGATTAACATACTTTTTTTCATCAAAATAACCGTTTCCGAAATAAACCAATTGGAAGAGTTAAGGGTTAGAAAAGTATTCTATATAACGGGTGATTTTTTAAGAGGTTTAGAACTTTTTTTAAAAAAAAAACACAAAAAATTCGAAAAAATGAATGAAATATTTATTTGAATCGATAGTTTGAACCTTGCAATTTAATGTTTAAAGATAATTTCATGCAAATGTTGACCGCGGCTGCGTCTCAGGTAGCCCATCCGCTGAGTCCAATTTTGGCATACTCTTTCACACATATCGGCCGGTATCTCACGAATGAATGCATGGATGTTGGCTTCCAGTGCGTCAATCGAAGCGGGCTTGTCCCTATAGACATTAGCCTTGACATACCCCCACAAAAAATAGTCTAATGGTGTCAAATCGCACGATCTAGGCGGCCAATTGACCGGCCCGAAACGTGAAATTAACTGTTCACCAAACTCGCCTCGCAATTGCGCCATTGTTTCGCGTGCTGTGTGGCATGTGGCACCGTCTTGTTGAAACCACATATCATGCAAGTCAAGAACTTCCATTTCGGGCAAAAAAAAGTTTGTTATCATCGCTCGGTAGCGTTCACCATTGACAGTAACGCTGCGATTCGCATCATCTTTGAAGAAATATGGCCCAATAATGCCGCCGGCCCATAAACCGCACCAAACAGTGGTTTTTTCGGGATGCATTGGTAGCTGTTGCAATGCTTCTGGCTGATCTTCACTCCAAATGCGGCAATTGTGCTTATTTACGTACCCATTCAACCAAAAATGAGCCTCATCGCTGAACACAATTTTTCGATAAAAAAGCGGATCCTCGGCCAGCTTTCCAAGAGCCCATTCACCAAAAATTCGGCGTTGTGGTAGGTCGGCTGGCTTTAGTTCTTGCACCAGCTGTATCTTAAAAGGCTTTACGCCCAAATCCTTCCGCAAAATGTTCCACGTAGTGCTGTAACAAAGGCCTAACTGCTGGGAACGGCGCCGAATCGACATTTCGCGGTCTTCTGTCACACTAGCTGATACGGCCGCAATATTTTCTTCACTACGCACAGTACGTAAGCGTGTTGGTGGTTTAATGTCCAACAAAGTAAATTTGGTGCGAAATTTGGTCACAATCTTCCGAATAGACTGCTCAGAAGGTCGAGAATGCCGACCATAAAATGGAAGCAGCGCGCGATGAACATTTCGAACCGAGCACGAATTTTGATAGTAAAATTCAATAATTTGCAAGCGTTGTTCATTTGTAAGACGATCCATGGTTAAATTGCAAACCAAATTGAAGCTGTTTGACAGTGACACAAGGTACTAAACACACGTCAGCTGTCAAAACCAGTGTTGCCAAAACCAAACCAGCTAAAAAATCACCCGTTAGTTGAGCGGCTTAGTTTAAAAATTGTGCATTTTGTGATAAATGCATACATTTTTCTTGTTATCGGTATATATGAACATGATTTTAAGGTATCGGCCGATAACTGTATTTGCCCAACCTTTAAGAGAGGCAAATTAAAAAAAAAATATTGAAAATAGATAATAAATATAAAAAGACAACGGCAACACTTACAATATTTTGGTATAATTTTTTTAAAGCCAGTAATTTATTCTTTAATTATGTATATAATATAATAACAATATTTAAGTGCTTAGATTTTGAATAAATGATTTTTAAACTATGTATTAATTTTTCGAATTTTATTCTAAAAGTTTTTTAACAAAGCCGCCCATTTATACAGAGTGATCGGTATAAGTTGCACCAAAAAGCAAGAGCCAGTAGGTTGAGTTAAGACAAGAAAAAATCATATGAGAGGGGGGGGGGGGGGGGTCTATGTCCAACCGTTTAGGCAAGTCCATTTTCTAAAAAAAATTACTTAAACCAGAAAAAAATTATTTAAAAACAACGGTAAAACTTACAATGCCTTAAGCTATACCTTTTTGGAAAGCCAGAAACGTCTTCTTTAATTTTCATTTTAAATTAAGTTGTGTTAGTGAATAGATTTTGAAAAATTAATTTTCAAAATCGAAATTTTGAAATTTTTTTTTTTTTTTTTAATTTCAAAAAATTTAATGCTCTTATTAATTTTCAATAAAATACAGAAAACCAGATGCTTAAATGTATCTTAGTTTTAGAAAAATAAAAAAAAATGAAATTCAGCTTTCTGGCGATTATTTCCTAATTACGGTGTTTTTATGGCTTTATTGACTTGACTATAAATTCATTGCAAAATGTACAAATTTACGAATCGGATTTGCTTCGCTCTGAAAATTAGGGTATAGGTAGCTATCATAAGTTTCTCTTCGGAGTCAACCGAAATTTATTTTTATAAGCTACTTCAACATCACGAACTGATAGATGTAAGGTTCTATGCGGCTATCATCGTGCCACGTCAACAATTTTAAAAATAGGTATAGGTGTGTTTTTTTTGTAAGCCCTTCCCCCCGGATAATAAAAAAACGATGTCGGTGCTAAATAACTAACATGTTAAGCCCGAAGGGCTTAGCTAGAAAAACTTTGTTATTACATGCTTTTTATCGATAAAGTTTGTATATGAAAACTCCATTTTGTTTCTGTGATGGCTTCGCTAATCCGCTGCCATGTTTTTACAACCAATTCTTTAAGACAACACTACTGTTGTGATCCACGTTCTTTCTATAAAATTAAGGAATATGGATTTACTTTATTGTTGACTTCTGCATGTCCGTCATTTTGCCTGCGGACTTATTACCCTGGAAACCTTGAGTTAAATATCCATATTTAGGTAGAACTTCAAATAAAATATTTAAGATGAAGTAAGGATAGTTCTAAAAATTGCTTTTCGTCATACCATCCTTGGCCTGTACGTATTTTGTAAGTCTGGTTTCAGTCTTGTACAAATTTCAGTCCGAAAAACACAATCTCGTCTCCGATGCTTTTGATTTATTCTGCGTCTCTGTTAGCCGAGAGATTGGACTAAGTAATTTAAGCAATTTAAATGCCCACAAATCATTGTTGACCTTAAAATCTTCCAAGAACTCAAGAAGATTTCCTCACACTCTAAATTTTTTCATCCATTTGCTGGTGAAATCACAAAACGACCATAATAAATAATTTTTTTTTTCATTTTATTATAACTTATAACTATACAAACAGCCATTATGACATTTTTTCTAATATAAATTCTTGCTCTAAAACCATTTAGAAGTTTAAATTAGCTTAATCGAAATCTTTTACTGCAAAATTTATTATGTATAACAAAAACCGAAACTCCAAAATATATATACATATAACATTAATTTATATAAAAAAGAAAAAAAAAAATCGAATTTTCAAGATGTTTCGTTCCTTGATAGAAGAATAATAACATCAACAATTTGTCATCAGTTTTACGATAACTTTTCAAGTTCCGTTAAAAGAATCTTAAAAACAAAAAAAAAAACATTTTAGATTTCATCCCCTTTTGACACACTTTCAAGATGTTGTGTGTCTGTCATCTTAAACCGGAAACATTTTATTGAGATTCTCTTTGCCGCCGCACCGCGCCGCTTTCGTCGAGCACCACCAACCGGATTACACCAAGAGTATATATAGCGCTTAAAAATGATAAAAGTTGTAAATTCTACAAGCGTCATCATATGACAAAATGGGAGCCTTTTTGCCTTCGTAAATTTTTAAATCCCTTTCACAATCATGACGAAAACCCTATAAGATTAATCACGAGAGCCACTTATATCTACAATAACAGGGTATGGGTTTATACAAGGGAGGAATAGAGTCCTTTGTTTGTTTAAATCCATGAGTGCGTGTGTAATGTGTATACCTACACACATATATATATATATATATGTTTGAACAAAAATGGCTATAAAAATTACGCGAAAACAGGACTAAAGTTCCGTGAACAAAACCCAAACATCCATTTATCTATCCATCCGATCCGCCAGGACGACTCAATGTCTACTTTCATGTTGTCTGTCAGTTGAATGAAGCCAAAGAGAGAGAGTCCTTTGTCCTACATGTTGTATATGAACTATGAAGGTACCGTACAGAGCCACGTTTACATGGTGATGGCTGCCGGAATATCCTATCCGTTTGCCTTTTAGGCTAAAAATGTTTATGGGGTATATGGTATGGGTTTGGTATGGAGCTATCAAGGGGGTTTTGAGTGGTGACTGCAGGGTGATACCATTCTGTCAATCATGGAGTGTGGGAGTCAAATGGAATGTCGCCACGATAGAGTGGATCCTGGATGTTTGGAAGTCAATGCATTGTATGAGGACTCACAGGATGTGGAAGTGGATGGCATGTATTATGTTCGCTGAATAGCGGCTCTGCGGTACCACTTTTTATACATATCTACATATGTTGGTATAATACATATATTCTTGATGAGCACAAATGTCGCGAGATGGCTTTTCTGATGTGGTGTGGTTGAATAATGGTGTTTGTTTGTCGTTGTCCTTAAATGGCTGTATGTGTTGGTGAATTTTCGAATTACGATTATCTGTTAATCGCTAGGAAGAGAGACAGAAATGGAAATGGCTCAATTGAGATGGCATTTTTTTCCATCATATTATGCGATGATTGTTTGTGAGGGGTAAACCAAATCCTTGCATGCATGATATGTAGGACACACAAATAGTAGAAGCTAATGAACTCAAATGTAGGTATAGGTTTAGAGCCAGAAATTTGATGAGTGCGCATTATCTATAAATGATGCAGGTGTGGCTTCTGCATCGAATGATTGCAACCAAGTGAATGTTTTGAAATTGTTCATTCGGAATTGAAGGTTTAGGAAATTCATCACAGGAATATAGAAGTGAATTTTCACTGTCTAAAAACTTTGAAAGACGTGACACTTAAGAGGATTAATGGGTTTCCCTTCTCTTAATTTTTAAAACATATAGGTACCTTCTTGTGGCTAGAATGAATTAATTAAGCGGGCATTTGATCCTTGCGTTTTAATGTACAATTTTCCACACCACACCCCTGGGGGAAGCTGGGGTCTTTATTTTCCTTGGTTTCCACATTTGTAAGACCGTATTTCTGTAAGGAGTTTAAAAGCAAACCGAAATTATAGAAACTGTTTCCTAAGTTTATTCTTCGCTAGAATTTTACTAAGATGTCATTTTTCGATATATATATTTATTTATTTATTTAGCTTAATACAAGCAATGCTTAAATCTAGTCTTAAATCTATTCTTAAATCTATGGTGGGTTTTTCGTTGTTTTTTTTTTTTTTTTTTTGTTTTTTTTTTTTTTGTTTTTTTTTTTTTTTTTTTTTTATTTTTATTGTTGATCTGGGCCCTTGGGCCCACCCACCAGTTTTTAACATAAAAAACTTAAAAATAAATGATAAAAGGGGGTTTTGTATTAGGACGTGGTGTAAAGGGAGTTGCGGAGAGAGGAAGAACTGATATGGAAGTCGAAGATGTTTTGAGAGTTATTGACTAAACGCAACATTCTAGATATAGGTTCAAAGAGGCCGTAGTTTGTTCGATGATGTGGAAGACGGAAGAGGGGAGTGGATCTGAGGTTACGTGGGTTAGTATAAATGGGAATCATTTCTAAAAGGTAGGAAGAATCAATAGTCCCAACGAGGATCTGATGCATAAAGAGAATGTCAGCGATTTCACCACGCTTTTGTAGGGTCTGTAAGTTGATCATTTTTAATCGATCTTCATAGGGGGGTAAGATGAGATTATCAGACCACGGAAGACCACGAAGGGCAAATCGCCGAAACCTGCGTTGCACGGCTTCAATTCTTTGGGAATGAGAGTTCTGATAGGGCGACCAAACTTGGCTAGCGTATTCAAGGAGGGGTCTAACAAATGTTATGTAAAGAGACTTAGTGACATAAGGGTTCGAAAATTCCTTAGACCAGCGTTTTATAAAGCCAAGTGAAGAATTGGCCCTGTTAATTATCTGATCATAATGGGCACGAAAGTTTAACTGATTGTCGCAAATAATTCCCAAGTCTCGAATAGAAGAGACAAATGGAATAGCAACATCGTGAAAGTAGTATGTTCGGAATGGTAGGGGTAATCGCTTACGGGAGAAAGTTATGGACTGACATTTGGCAACATTAAGTTCTAAAAAATTCTTGTCACACCAGGTTTGGAATAAATTAAGGTCGTTTTGAAGTGAAATAGAGTCGGTGGGAGTAGAAATGACTTTAATTATTTTCATATCATCGGCGTATATAGAGATATTTGATTCTTTGATTACGTTGATAACGTCGTTAATTGTTAAGACAAAGATCAAAGGTCCAAGGTGACTACCTTGAGGAACCCCCGAGGTAGCATAAATGGGTTCGGAGATTGAGAACCTAAATACAACTTTGTATTTGCGGTTCTCTAGGTATGATCTGAGCCATGAGATGAAAAAAGGTGGAAAACCAAGGATTTTAAGCTTAAGGTAAATGATTTGATGAGAAATTTTATCGAAGGCTTTACTAAAATCTGTGGTGATAACGTCCACTTCATACCCACTTTCTAATGCATTTAGAGTCTTAGAAACGAATTCCGTGAGGTTTGTTGTAGTAGATCTTCCTTTTAAAAAACCATGTTGTTGTGGAGAAAAAATAGATTTGCAGTGAAAGTACAGAGAGTCGTACACAATGCTTTCGAAGAGCTTGGGAATGGAAGAGAGTTTGGCTATAGGCCGGTAGTTAGCAATATCGTTCTTTGCTCCTTTTTTATGAACAGGAAAAATGAAAGAATCCTTCCATAATTTTGGAAAAGTGGCTTGAGATAGTGAAAGACGGAATAATTCGTTGAGAGGCTGAGAAAGAGAGTTAGCACATTTTTTTAGGAATATTGCAGGTAAGCCATCCGGACCAGGAGAGAAGTCATCTTAAAGTAAACTTATCTTTTTAATGATAATATCTACACTAATGTCAACTGAAGCAAAGGAGGTATGAGCGGTATTTTTGAAGTTACTAAAAAAGAATTGGTCGGGTTCTTGCGGGAGGTCACTATACGATTGGCTGAAAAAGGAGGCAAAAAGGTTTGTGATTATTTTAGGGTCGGCAGATATCGTGTCCAAGAATTTTAGAGTTGAGGGGAAGCCATCAGACTTCCGTTTAACATTGATAAATTGGTAGAAACGTCTAGGATCAGAAATTAGACAGTTTTGCATTCGATCAATGTATTCGAGGTAGAGAAATTCGCATAGGGCAGAGAAGTGGCTTTGAGCTTCCTGATAATTTGAGAAGTCAGTAGCAGAATTGGATTTCAGATAATTGTTCCATAATTTATTACGGACATTACGAAGCGATCGCAGTTCTTTATTATACCAGGGAGGGGAAGAGGAGACATTTTTACGTGGTACATAGGGGACAGACTGTACGAGACAGTCAAAGATAGACACGTAGAAGGATTCCAAGGCCGTATCAATTGAATTCTTACTCTGCAAGAAGGAACCAAAATCAATGTTTTTGATTAGTTTATTAAGATAAACGAAGTCAGCGTTGCGGAAATTGAAAGAGAAAGAATTTTCAAACAATAATGAGTCGTTGGCGAGTTCAAAAGAAAAAGTGAGGGAAAGAGGAGGATGGAAGTGGTCGAGTTTAGAGAGTAGATGAGAGCTTAAAGAAACAAAGGAATTACTGGGATCAGATGAAAATATTAAGTCAAGCTGTCTACCTAAGTTGTTGGTAATGCCACTAACCTGGAAAAGACCTAAGTCAAAAAATCGGTCAGAAAGCAGGAAATCCCTTTCCGAAGAGGAACTAACAGGCATAAAAAAAGTTTCATCTTCAGATGGATCCCATCGTAGTTGTGGAAGGTTAAAATAACCGACAATAATGAAATCGTCTAAGGGATCAGCAACTTCAACCAGGGAGTCGATTTCATCAATTGCAGCTTTGTATACTTGGGTGGGTTGCGAAGGGCGAATATAGCAGCCTAGTTTAATACTCTAATAAAGTAGATGAACTCCTTAACTGCCTAAAAAATTGATGCTATCAATACTGACGTTTTGTGCTAGACGGTTGACTAAGTGTTTGTTTGTTCATTAATAGCACGTATTTGGTCTTATCCTCAATTACTTCAACAAAAAATAAGCTTCATCTGTCCTTCAATCGCCGCCTTGAATGTAAGTGGCAGTCTAATTACATTACAAGTAGTAGCCCGTGGCTTAAATTTTTAATGCGTAGGACTGTTACACTGAAGGTCTTAGTCTATAATGCCACCTAAAAAAAACAATTGTTTTTCACGGGTTACTGCCCTTTTGCGAGGAATAGACAAATACTCAAAGAGTATCTCTTGGCATGAAAGAGTGCTTCTCACCTCAGCCGTTTGGATTCGGCAGAAAATTGTAGGTCCCCTCCGTTTCTACGACTAACATGCACACAGAAATGGTTGAGAGTTGTAAATCACTATAGGTCCTGGTTTTTTTTGTTGATTTCCTGTGCAACTAGTGCGACCTCACATGGTCCTTCGAGCCAGAAATATCTATGCGTCGGGAAAGTTTAATGCTGGGTGTAGGTAAACTCATATGAATTCAAGTTGGGTATGCGCGGGGTTTGGGTCAGATAATAACCCCCCAACTAACAATGAGACACATTTTGGAACTGAAATATTCTTGCATTGTTTCAAGTGTGCTAAGACTTCAAACATCTAATCTCTTCTTTTGGGCGGTTTGCTTATATTTTTATTCGACTTCAGTCTTCAATCTATGAATTTTGACGCAACATGGAAACAGTAAGAATAAAAGTTTGTTCCCTTAAAATGTAAACGTACGTCTTTTAAGATGTTGGATATGTTCCTTGAATTATCAAGTATATGGTCAGTTACACACTTGACTTAGTTCGTGGTTTGACCGTCTCGAGATTGCCAGAATGACTTGTTGATCTTTAGCCTGGTTGAACAACGGTTATTTATTTCTACCTACTGTGAGTCGACTATTAGCTCTTTCTTCTTTTTTTTTTTATATGCCAGTAAGACCTACGGTCTTATAAATTAGGCAAATGTTAGAAGGAATAGAAGGATAGGATAGATTTTTGTTGGCACAGTGGATTGAGAAATTAGGTTTTTGATTATCTCATTAAATCCCAGGGGTGGCGTTCAGTTGAGGGAATATAGAAAAGAATGCTGCCTAGACTGGGGATCGAACCCACACATCCAGGTCAGCAGTCAAGCACTACTTCCACTGCGCCGGGGCCACCCCCGTAAAGTAATTTGGCTATGGGGGTCTGAGGTTTCAGTTCATTTTGGAAAAGGGGTCTCTTGTCTAAAATAGTTTGGGAATCCTTGTCTTAGACCATATAGTACTTTCCTATCCCTCGTACAACTGAAGAGAGTATAAACATATAGGATGCCGTCATGTTTGCCAAATGAGAAATAAGGTTGAAATGCGCATCAAATTTTATGCAGTCGCAAATAACACAGGACTGAAATTGTTGCCGTGGAATTGATGATTCCTCAGATATACTGATCTTTTCAAATTTATGTATACATACGTAGAGGCAATTCTTACTTTTTATTAGCTCGTTTAAAAAGACAAAAAAATAACAAATGTGCAATTATACAAGCAATGCTTTCAGAAAACCTTAGTCATTTTGACAGATAACCTTATGTCTCATTTGCCAAACATGGCGGCATCCTATATGTTGAGCCCCTGCAGCCATGATGGATGAGCAGCCCATTCACCTACTATATGGTCTAAGGCACACATACATCATTATTTTTTTGGTCATTTTGTTTCTCTTTTGGAAGTGTTGCCACACTACATAATGTATATGAACTCAGAATAATTTTTTCTAGTCGTTTTTTTTTCTTTTCTTCTTTTCATTTTCAAAAAAAAATTAAAATCACAATGACAAAGGGACATTCATTAAAATTTCAATACTTCGAGTGATATATATCCACATATTATTCTTGCAGATGAAACCTTGTTGCCGTCGCTTATATATCATTCATTAAAATTCTTTATTAAAATTCTTTTCTATATTTATCATCTGGTAAATGGCTTCCTTCTTTTTTTAATGTTCACAATCATGCGGTTTAAATTATATTATTATGATTTAAATTAATTTCCAATTATGCTGCATAATTTGTTCTTCAAATTGTCATTATTAACGGTTTCTCATTTAAAGATTTTTTTTTCTCCTTTCCCTATCAATATTTTATTCTATCCACTTTTCAACAAGACCAATGATCATTTGGAATTGGAATAATAAAAAAAATGTATATATATATAGGATTAAGTGTTCTTCTGAATAAATAATTTCCTCTCCATTCACCAAAGTGCCCTAACACACAAAAAAAAAAAAAAATATTATGAAAGTATAGAGAAAACAGCATCTCATTGAATTACCAAACCCCACCCCCGCCATTTCTTATGCCACCATCACTATCACCACCACCAGCATCACCACTGAGTACTCAATATGAGGATTTCGTTGGAATCCTTTAGGAGTTCTAGAAATCCCCCATCGAAATATAATTTCAGCGACGACGTTCGTTTCGTTTGTTTTTTTTTTTACTTTATTCTTTTAGGGATAAAATAAAGCACTATTCAGTGGAAATCTCAAATATTCATGAAAGTGCAGCAAGCATTGCATTTGCAGGAGAAGAAGAAGAAGAAGGATCCAAGAAGCCTATTTATCTATACCTTATATACCAATACGTAGACCATCAGCTGCTTCTGATGCTTCCTTCAACCACTGCTGTTGGTATTGTACTTTTGAGTGGCAGACTGTAAAGGCAATCTACAATGTCTGACATATTTTTTATGATGATGGCATATAGGTATAGGCGATGGGCATCCACTGAAGACGTAGGTGGCGGACGCCTAACGCCACTGTATTCTTGCAGCATCAGAAGGTCGGTGGTGGGCATAATTAGGGCCCAAATAAAATAAAATGCATGACTGGATTACTCGAACTTGCTCTTGTGGATCAGATCTACAAAGTTAATTCTTGTTACACGCTGATGTATATGCGTGAATAGGTCAAATATTATGATATTTTTAACAACAAAATTTGAAAAAAAAAAGTCAAAAATCCTGAAAAAAATATAAATTTTTTTATTTTTTATTCATAAAAATTGCTAAATTACCGATCGTAATTTTTGTAAATCAATATTTTCGCTCCAAAAGTAAATTTGCATATTAATAAAAGTTATAGATCGAATTTTGAAACGCACTCAACAAAATCCTCCTCCTTCTTTTAATGAGGATAAACTTGACAACAGTGAATCACTTTTTACTTCCTGCGCTGTAGATGTCACATTTTTAATATTAGACATTGAATTTTTTTTCCACAGCTTTTTTAATGTTTAGTCTTTAATGTTAACAAAAGTTAAAGCTTTATTAATGTAAAGATAGTGAAAAAATAATATAAACTTAAACTTTCCATGGGTGTACAAAGTGAATAAGTACACAATGAATCAAGGACTTAAAATTAGTTTTTTGAGTAAAAAAAATACTTACATTTGTAAATCCATAGGTACACATACATATATTATTTTTCGCTTTTTACTTGCGATATATAGGTACTACAATGGCAAGTTATGGATTCGTAAAAAAAATCGAACTCTGGATTTTGATCAAAGTTTACATTACGATGATAGCGAAGTCGAAAAAAGTTGGTCTCGGAATTATGTCTGTCTGTCTGTCTGTCCTTTCGGCTACAGCCTAAACGGGTCGGTCGATTTTCTTCAAAGTTTTTTGGGCATTCCCTCCACAGATTTTTATTATTTTTTTAAGACCAAAAATAACAGTACCTGCCCTGCAAATTTTTTTAGGATAAAATGAAAATCTTATTTTTCTCAAAAACCTGCACACAACTTAAAAAAAAATTAATAAATTTTTTTACAAAAAAGGCAATCATTTTAGAAAAAAAAAAATATTCCGAAAAATGATTAAAAATGGTATCTCCCATAGAACCATTTTTTTGATTTTCGATTTTCTCAAAAAGTTCAACTGATATTGATCAATTTTTTTTATGGAGAGTGTTTGAAAAAGTTTTAAAAGTTTTGTATACCAAAATTTTCAAAAAATTTTTTTTTGGATTTTTAAGAAAGTTTAAAATTTTTTTTTTGAGAACTTAATAATTCGTTAACGACTAGGTCAATTTTTATTAAACTTGACACCCAGCAGTTTTTTAACATTATCTAGCAGTTTTTAAATTAAAATTGTTCTTGTAACCAAAAATAACGGTACATCCCATACAAATGTTTAAAAACCGGTATTGAAAATCCCATTTTTTCTCAAAAACGGCTCATACGATTTTGATTAAATTTTTATGTGAACTAATATCTGTACGGTCTACCATATTATTTGAAAAAAAAAATGATTTATGGTTTAAAACTGGTATTATTCATAGAACAATTTTTTTGATTTTCGACTATCTCATTATCAGTTGAACTGATTTTAATGAATTTTTTGCACAAAAGCTTCAACTAAGTTCTAATTGTATTGCATACCAAAATTTTGAAAAGAAGAAAAAATTGATAAAAGAAAAAAAAAATTAATTATTTTTTGAAAATTCTATATTTCCAAAATGGGTAGATGATATTTTTTTAATTAATTTTTTAACTCCAAATTAATAAAGGCTAAAAAATTGCGTACCTTTTTTTTTTAACTTTTTCAAAATTTTCTATTTAAATAATTGTTTTTTTTTTTTAAAACCGCTCCAATGGTTTTCATTTTTTTCTCATAAATTGAGATTTCCTTAAGAAATTGGATGATGTACATCGCATTGGTGTCAAAACAATTTCAGAAAAAGTACCACTTTTAATTGATTCATTGTGTATCATGTTGTCATTTTGCAAAAAAATGTTTAGAATTTATAAACTATTTAATGAAAACAAACAAATCGACAAAATTGTATAAATCTATGTAAAAAGAAGTACAAATATCAAATTGAAATGAAGAAACAGCACACGCTTTTTTAATAAGAACGAAAACAATAAACAAAAAAATAAATATGTATCGATGCAGAAAATACAAATCTACGAGACGACTTCGGCTTCGGGATCACGAGGACCGATGTTTTTATGAAAGGCCCAAGAAAAATGTGTTCTTTTATCTTGTTCAAATTCGTTTTGAAATAAAAACAGACAGTGTGAGTGCAAATGGTTCACTGTGTACCCTGATTTACTGTTGACCAGTTTACCCTAAGCCCTTGAATCAGGCCATACATTGATATTTTTGCTCTCCGACTGTGACAAAAGTCAATTTTCAATATACTGTCGTAAAGGTACATCTTCAAAAAAAAGTCAAATAATCGTATGTTTATACTTGCTGCTATTAAATTTATAATTGTTTTTTTTTTTTTTTTAGGCCATTTGGCATGGTACCGCATATTGCACGTACATTGTACAGACCCTCTATGTCGAAAACCATTTTTTTTTTAACTTCTCCATCATCGTAGCTTAAATGATAATTGGAAGACAGAATTTTTACACCAAATTAATATTAACTAGGAGATCAAGTTAAAATTGTTACAAACTGAAATTTGGCTCCACAGGGTGAAGCGCGGCAAACACATTGGTTTAAGGTTATGAATCTAGAAGAAGACCACAAAGGACCACGAGTCTAAGAAAACAAATCGAGTTCAAGTTGCCATTGAAAAATCTCTTATAGGCGTTAAGAAACAAACAGGTGACAATCTTCGATTTGTAGGGTTACATTACAATTTTTACCACAAGACTTCGACCATTTTGCTTTTTGTTATAAATATCCTGAACCAGACGGGGAAAATCTAATATCCATATTACATCTACTTTCAAGAAAGTGCGGCCCTGGTTCAAATTGAAGTCCACAACCATAAAGCTAATACAAAATTTACAAATGTATATGCGGTAAAGTGATTCAAAAGAAAAGTCCTTCCTTGTGCCGACTTAAAACTTTGTTCTGTCTGAATGTTTTCTTTGAGAAGTGCGAGGGGCGGTAGGGAGGAGTGGTCGGATAATGTCCATGGAGTTTGGGTAAATGCATACAAAAACTTGATTTTCATTGAATTAGCGGCTTCAAAGGAGAAGAAAATGTGCAGCTTTTGTGGTGCGATGCTACGCTGATATGCGCCTTCAAATGTACATTTCTGAACGGTTTTCTCTAAGTACAAATTTGGATCGAAGCCAACAAAGACGACGAAGAAGAGTATTCTCTATTCCTTCTATATATGCACCTTCACAATCCACCACTCGCTGTATTCCTATACCACTACTCTGCTTTCTTTTCGACTAATTCAACCGCTCTGTTTAAGGATCTAATTTTATTTCATCATAAATTTGAGCGCATTTTCATCCTTCTATCCAATGGATACCAACATATATCTATAGGTTTTTATGTAAACTTTATATAATAGGAAAGAATAAAAGAGAGAGAGAGAGAGAGAAAGAGAGAATATTAGAATAGGAAAGATATAGGGAGAGATATCCTTCTGCCGCCTTTTTGAGTATAGGTATAGCTACAAAAAGGGTATTAGCTATATAGCAAGCATTAAGAATTGAAGTTTTTGAATCCTGCCAAACGTCCTTGTTCTTTGTCATAATTTTTGCGCTTTAATTTGCATCTGAAAGTACCTGGGCTCATTTGTTTCGTCGTCGTCTCCAATGCTCCATCGTTGCCTTTCGTCGTCATTTTCGGTCTTAGTGTGGTTTTTTAGAGGAAGCCAAATTGGTTAAACGTGTCAAAGGCATCGCCCTTTTGTGGCAAGGTGGGTTAGAGTTTGTTGAATTGTTTCCATACGACCAACCGTACTGTATAGGTGGTATAGGAATATTTGGGTATGGTCGATATAAGGGTGGCATTTAAATATTCCTTCATATATATACAAAATCTTTATAACTGAAGAGGTCCTAATTCGCTTAAAAACACGAGATATTCGTGCTAACGACAGAAACTGTTATTACTTCATTTTTGCTTCTGGCGGAGTTTCGTACATAATATATATTTTATAATTTTTGCCTCTTTCACTCTTTTTCTCACCATCATGAAGCGGAAGTAGGACGTGATTATGCCCAAGCATCCCAGATGGGAGTTTTTTTTATTTTTTTTTGCATAGACTTGTCACGTTCATAAAATGTTTCCATGTAATGAGGCGGCTGTAATTATGAGGTTTTTAAATGGAAATATTTTCGGAACCCAAAATTAACCGACATTTTTGGCTTATTGAGATGCAATTGAAAACATGAATATTTTGTGAGCTGTCATGAAATACTTCGTTTGGATTTTGAATATTTACCATTAATGCGGATGAAGAATTGTATTTGAATTTTTAAAATATGTTGATTGAAAATTTATGATGAACTCGTTAACGCAAGAAAAAAATTCTTAAGGTAGAAAAATTATGGAAATTTTTTGGCAAAAATAAACTTTCAGTAATTTCGTCATCATAAATTGTATTGTATATTTTTAAATGCCATATCTAACATGATTTTATTTAATTGAAATTTCATAAGGTTTTTCGGTAATTTTTGTTGCTGAAACATGTACATATATCTAAAAATAAAAAGGATGGAAAAATTATGTATTTTATTTTCCTGTTTCTGTATACTTTATCAACACCCTGTATGAGGAACAACTTATTTTCCAAACTTTGAGTAAAGTATTTAATTTTATATGGTAAATCCCTTTTAAGGCAATTTCTACTTTTCCGTTACCCAATCTAAACAAAATTATTTTTCTTTAACGTAAGCTTACTTAAGTTCCTATACCTATAAAACCCTTGTATTTCTGGCGTCTGTGAATTTATCGAAGCTCTTTTCAACTGTTTGATTAAGTAAGGTTTATGTGGCTGTCAGCAGAGACGCTTGACGCACTTAGACCATAAATAGGCTCATTGTGATACCACAAGAATCTAGAAAAACTTTCTTCCTACTCGTTGAATTATTTAAAGCTTCTTACGAAGTGCGCGAGACTATTATAAATGATTTGCCATATCACTATAGGATCATTGTAGTAGAATTCTCCTAGGTGAAGCCTAGGTCTTTGAGAAGTGAGTAATCGATTTTTCCTCTTCTTCATCCATACAACTTCTGCAGAAATCGATAGAAAATACTCCGAGCCTCGTTGCGTGCTTGCCTATTAAACAGTGTCTAGTAATGACACCTATGTATATCGGACCTAACGTGCAATCTTCTTATAGAGACATCAAGCTCTTGGAGCGCTTCAGATCTAACATAGGCCAAAAAAGTTTTATGGTCTGACATGATGGCGATGTTATTTATCATAAGTTTACACGTAGTGATGGGTATACCATTATATTTGGACGATTTGGCGATATAGGTAGTATTGTTCGACTTTTGGTGAGTACATCTGCTTTACAATTGCTTTGAATGTCCCTATGACCCAGCTCCCAGGGACATAGGAGCATTGAAATGAAAACAAATTCCAGCAAAAATCAGTAGCAGGCAAGGGAAGTCTTGACTGTTCAGAGTAAAATGGAAGAACTTGCGTAATATTTCGAATGCCGATCACGGAATTCCTCAAAGAAGTTGAATCAACAATACAGCTCCAACAAACAGTCACTGAAATTACCATCTTCAATGATGACAACCTGTCTGTTCAGTGAATTTCAATCGACTGGAAGTTTCACAACCACCGAAGAAGTAGCACAGAAGATGACTTAAAAAGTCATCTGAAACTGAAATGATTTCAAAATACATATTAAGGAAGCTGTCCTTAGTCATGATGCGTTAATAATTGGTATTCCACGAAGAAATGGAAGACAGCCACTGCCATATAGCATGATCCTCAGCCTGTTCAAAGGTTTGCAACTAACAAAGAAGATATTTTATTACCTGGGTATTAAATTTGACGAGAAACTACAATTCAACCTACACGCAACAGCTGTCCTCAAAAAGGAGAAAAGAATGGACTCAACCAAAAGGCAAAATAGCTTCTCTACAATCAATCTTATCGGGCTCATACTACTTGTCTCGTTCACCATTTCCAAAATCGGTAAAAAAAAGCTGGGAGCGCTTGAGATAGAAATTCTGCTCAGGACTCCATTTAAAAAGACATCGACTGAAGCACTTCAGCAACTAAAGGCTTTTCGAGGAATCAGGACTCAGTTCGATCATCTGGAAGAATTCATCAAAATTGCTCCAAAAAACCTGACGAACAAACTCGAGCAATAATCCAAACCTACTGATGAGGACTTTTATAAGCGAAGAGAGACATACTTTTATGCGACAGCACTACTGGATGAATGAATTATTTCTATCAACGACTTATTTCTATCAATCGTATGTTAAAAGAATGCGGCGTCAACGTTCCACCTTAGATGGAATCCACGTCTACCACAAAATCACACAAGCTTATCGACTCATTGTAATTATTTAAGATTTCGAAGTAGTTTTCTAATTTCCTTCACCTTTGTTATTAAGATTTCGAAGTAAACAGAAAAAAGAGGTTCCAGTAATTGATCTCAGAAACTTTGTTTGCTCTAGGCGTGTCCCATTTAAAGTCAACTTTTTTGGCAGTGGAAAATTGTGTTATTTCCGTGGGATTAGTCCTGGGCTGAAATCAGACTCCAACTGTTGTTCTCTCTGCTTGATTCTTCATCTAAAGTAATTTTCCGTTTGATTAGGCATGGGTTCCTACAATAAAGTTGTGCCTGCTTACTCCTTCAGAGTGAAATCTTAGACCAAAGTAATTTTTCCTTGACCAGGAATCAGATTCTTACCGTTTTCTCCCTGATGCACTTCTTCTAAGTGAATATGGGCCGTCTATTTTTGCACTTCATTACTTTATTTTTGCCTAACTCGAATCCACGATCCCACACTTCTCTTACCCACAAACTGCTGTATGTTGTATGACTTAGTCTTTTCAATGTAATTAGAGACAGCAGTACGGAAGCTTATAGAGTTGTTCCTCCTTATTTTGCACAACATTAAATGAACGTAGTCTTTGCTTTCCTGATTCGACTGCTTATAAATATGTTGATGGGTTCATTTCTATTGAGAATTGTTTGTTGTCCAGAAATATCCACTTGGATAGATAGGAAGTTTCAAGGCTGATCCTTTTTGTTTTTATTGGATTGATCTTTATCCAAACGATTTCAGTTTAACTCTCCACTCTTGTTGTTATTTGACATGGAAATACCACAACAACGCTAAGAATAAGCATACGGTACACATAATTCAAGTTGTTAAGGGGTTTGAGGTTTGATTCTTCCATTACCGTGAAAACTGTAGGTACCACATGAATTCCCATTATCACCAATAAAAAAGTGTAATTGTTGTTAGTACCTACTATTCCAAAGCCTATACTTTTCTATACCTATTAAAAATCCCATAGAACATATTTTTCAAATCTCCAATTCAAATGTCTGCTCACCTGCGCTGTAATACTCCAATAATAATTAATCCAATGAAGAACGAATATGTACAAGCTCATAAATGTATATATATTTATACGACAATATCTTTTACCAGTAATTTAATTTTCCCAGCTTCCTGAAAAGCACTATAGGTATATATATACACTGTCATGGAACCCCAAGCTGACAATTAGAGGAATGTAAAAAATAATATAATCATCCCCTCGACTATGATCCTTAAAGCAAAATATCTAAAGTCGTTCCTGTCATCGTTGCAAAATACATAATAAATAAAAATTCCATATAACGGCTCTTTCAACACACGACACTGATGCTCCAAACCACGTCGCACTTATGTACAAATATAATAAACATATATACCTCACACAGCACAGTTTCAGCGACAAGGACAAGGACATTTTGGTGTCAAATTGGCTGTTACTGTATCATCAGCCACTCCAACAGCCTCAAGTCCGCCACCTGGAACCCCCTGTCAGTTGTGCTTAGTTCCCAAATGATAAATAGAAAAAAGCTTCATATATAAGAAGCAGGAGCAGAAGTGTACCTCCTAACACGTATATATACCTTGCGCTGCAAATTTTGCTATGGGTTATAATATGTTCGAAGGTATCAAGCAAAATAGAAGGAATAACTTGCGGGATGATTTTAGAAATTTTATATTTTCTTCCATAAATTATACGCAATTACCACCGACCGCCCACCGTCATCCCGCCCCTTCGAAGCAGTGCCGTCGCCGCCGGTAGATGGTTCTATACTTCCGGGAGCATGTTCTACTCGTTGGAACTTTAAGCAACCGGGTAAGGGATCCGTTAATCAATTTCACTTCTTTCACAGGATGCCTTTCTTTGCTATATAGGTAGGTACCTCTGTTTAGAAGGAACGTTTGGTGGCTTCCTATCCCTCAACCTCTTGAATCTACCCAATCTTCCTCGTCGAGATTTGCACGCAAAAGTATTTATTCGCACCTGAGCAACACACGTATATAACGGGTACCGAGAGCAAGATATATATACGAGAGACTCGAGACACGAGTGTAGCTGAAAATTAATGTATTTCACGAATGTGAATTATATTCTTGGATTATTTATGTTAAAATGTTTCAAGTGCGCGCTTAAATATCTTGTTAAAGTAATTTCAAACCGGCAACAAGATAAGAGAAAGAAAGACTTCAAGTCTTGAGTTGTGTTATAAATTCTTTCTTATGGATCTTAAGGTTTCAATTTTTTTTTGAAGTTGTATTTTGTTTAAATGTGTTCATTATTCATATATAACTATTGTAGGTAATCTAGCATTTAAGGCTCTTGTTGATGGGGGGCAACGGTTCCGATTTTTGCAACGGAATTTTTTTTCAGTAGCTTATTGTTATGTAGACCGGACATTCAACCATCAGCTGTATATGTGACGTACGGATGTATCTAGGTGGTCTAGCTCGTCCCGGTGGTCTTGGTGGTGTCTTGGTGGTGTCTTGGTGGTGTCGTGGTGGTCTTGGTAGTCTTGGTGTTCTCGCTGGTCTCGGTGGTCTCGATAGTCTTGGTGGTCTTGGTGGTCTTGGTGGTCTTGGTGGTCTTGGTGGTCTTGGTAGTCTTAGTGGTCTTGGTGGTCTTGGTGGTCTTGGTGGTCTTGGTGGTCTTGGTGGTCTTGGTGGTCTTGGTGGTCTTGGTGGTCTTGGTGGTCTTGGTGGTCTTGGTGGTCTTGGTGGTCTTGGTGGTCTTGGTGGTCTTGGTGGTCTTGGTGGTCTTGGTGGTCTTGGTGGTCTTGGTGGTCTTGGTGGTCTTGGTGGTCTTGGTGGTTTTGAAGGGCTTGGTGGTCTCGCTGGTTTCGGTGTTCTCGGTGGTCTCAGTGGTCAGGATGGTCTGGGCCAGTTTCACAGTGCACGCTTAACAAAATAAGTGGCACTTAATTTTCCCATTTTGGCACCTAATCCGCAGTTTTACTACCTGAGTAAGTGGATCTTAAGTGGCCAACATCGGAGACTTAAGTGTCACTTATTCCGATAAGTTTACACTGTGAAATTGGGAATTAGATTTCCATATTCGGCACTTAAGTGACACTTACTTCACTGTGAAACTGGCCCTTATGGTCTAGGTGGTCTCAGTAGTCTCGGTGGTCCCAGTGGTCCTCGTGGTCGCAGTGTCCCCGGTCGTTTTGGTGGTCCAAGTAGTCTTGGTGATCCAAGTGGTCTAGGTGGTCTCGGAAGAAAATATTAAAAATATTAAAAATACAAAAATTTAATTTTCGGTTTCCGTGGTAGCCGACGTATAACCCCCATCCTGGAGGATTAGACCCCGAATATAGTTGCAAGCGTGGGGAGCTAGATAAACAACAGTCTAGACTCTTTAACTCCGAATATTTTAATAATAGTTCCTAAAAGGTGTTCACCAATTATTCCAGTGTGGAACTAGAAGCGACCGTTGATTCCACCTATACTAGATAACATTTCCTACTTTTCCCAGATTTTTGTTTTCATATTCCGCCCATGACTTAAGCTATCAATCTCCTTTATATAAAGTCCTTAAATTTAGTCTTACGACTTACATAAGTTCATTTATTTATAGAAGTTAAATAATATAATTGGCAACTGATTTCAAAGGAGATTAACTCCCATTCGCCATACAGAAACAGAGTAGAACTTCTCAAATGCAAAAAGACTATGAATCGCCAACTTGAGAATGACAAACGGATTTAAGTTGATTTTTTTCTGTTTTATGTGTTTTTTTTTTTTTTTGTTCGCAGTCCTTAAGATATTTACTCAAACTTAATTTATCATCGTTGAGCCTATGGGTATATGGTACTGGGTAGTCAGTTCGGTGTAGTGTCCTTTATACTTTGAATCTTAAATCAAAATGTCATTTTTCATTTTCATCTTTGTTTCATCTTCTGAGTGACATTAAAAGAAATCACAGAAAGAATAAGAAAAAAAAAAAAAAATCATACAGAAAATAACATTTATCATCCCCGATGAGGAATGAGTCTTCTTAATGTAATTTGTTTTCTATACAAACTTAAAAGGATGTCTCTTTTGCTTTATATGAGTGAGTTAAGAAGAATAAAAAAACTTAAATGTTCTGTGATTCAAAAATACACTTAAAGTTGGCTCTTTATGTAGGGAATGACACATTTACTACCTACACACAATATATACACACTCGGCCCAGCCCACAGCTTTATTTTAATTTTTAAGAAATATTTTTTCACCTGCGAGCAACAAAATACGGAACTATAAAAGATACCCATTTTAAGAGCCAAAGGACATTTTGCCAAAACCATTATCAATTACTTTTGACAGATGAGCAGATGACCCGATAGACAAGCATAAGAGTGACAGGATGATATGAATGTATGTATGGATCCTGGCCCCTCTCTAATTTCTCTAAAGGAATCCATTTCTGACAAATTGTTAGGGAATTCCAATTGTTCCGGCATCAGACAACGACGACGAATGAGTGATGAATTGATGTACAGAACATCGACATAGCAAATGTATGTATAATATTGAGGCTGATGGTTGATGGAACTTTTTTAGGTTTTATACGGAAATAAAGGAAGAAATCTGCCTCACCATTAGACTATATAGCTAATGGCCAAGTTATACAAGTGAATAACAGATTTTTAGTTAGAATCTATCAATCATGATGAACAAGACTGATACTTTCTGACATAAGGATTTGAATTAACTTTTGTGACATAAATAGAAATTTTCATCATTGGCCATATAATCTGCATCGATTTATTTATTTTTTTTTTAAATTATTCATGAGATTTTTAAAGAATAAATTGTTTTTTAATGCAAAAATTATTATGGGTTTTTAAATTAATTTTTTTTTTTCTTTTGGCACAGTGGGACACAATTGGGACTTTACCAATATGTCTCTCCAGTCCATATAATCGTACATTTTTAAGGCTATATGTATTATGTATTACGTAAATTTTTGCATTCCAAGTCGATTGAGAAATCTCTTTCTTGGGAACACCATTTAAGATATTATGGACTATGGTGGCTCCCTAAAGAATTCACCTCTTGTGATTTAAGGGCTTCTTTTGAGTGTTCCGCTTCGTTTCCTCTATACTTCAGACAGCCAACAAAGATCGCTCAAAAACTTTGTCGTACCCAGAAAAAAAACCTGCTCCTGCATATTATTATGTATCTAGGGGAATGATTTTGAATTTTGATAAAAACTTCGAAAATTATTTTTTAAATTTTTGACAATTGACATAATGAATTTTTTCACAGGAATATACTTATCGAAACAATAAGCCACTAGCAACCTTAGGATCAAAGTGGTGAGAAACTCTCGGAGGTGTCACCTTGCCCATTGAGCTACTTGAAAAGGAACTCAAAGGAACCAAATGGTTAGGAATCCTTATAGAACCTGTGTCCTGTATCCCTAGCACACAACATATAGGGGGCAAGAAGGTGGAGCTCTTGAAGGAGCACCTTGTCCAATCAGCTATACTTGAAGATGGAGAAAAGAGAATGACTTTGTTTTTTGTTGATCACAAAATAGGTCTAGGTTATGCTGGACCTGCAGCGCTCTAAGATATATTATTATCTCCAAGCAGATTGCACATTAGCTCCTTTATAGGTGTCGTCACAGGTTAGGAAGCAAGCACGAATAAGAATCGATTTCTCACCTTCTCTGTACAATATGTACAGATATGTTTTATCTCAAAGGCGTAGGCTCCACCTGGGGGAATTCAAATGATCTGGCAAATCATGGCATTTAAGTAGCATTTAAGGCTCCCGGAAATTACGCCAGAATTTTTTTTTGGAAAAAACGCCAGACGCATTTCAATAAAAATTTCTGGCTAGGAAAAAAGGCAAACTTTTCCGGGAGACTTTCCAGACATTATGTTTTTTTTTCCAATTTTTTCCGGCTTTTTTTCCATCTCTTAAAATAAAAAAACGGCCTGAAGAAAAAAATGGAAAAAAAGACAGAAACAAAATTTCTGGTGTTTTTTCTTTTTCTTGTTTTGAAAAAAGAGCCAGAAAACATTTCTGGTGTTTTTTTTCATTCTTGATTAAGGTTTCTTGTTTGAATATATACAAACAGCACATTTTCCGGTCTTTTTTCCAAAATGAAGTTTGGAAATTAGGCCAGAATTAATTTTTTTTCTGGCTTTATTTCCATTTCACTTTCTATCTCTTTTTCCATATAATGTATCTGGCACAATTTCCAAATTTCTTTCTTATTTTCCAAAAAAAAAATCTGTCTTTTTTTCCAATTTTAAGCCAGAAAAAAATTCTGGCGTTTTTTCCAAATTCTCGCGTAATTTCAGGGAGCCGTCTCGCGCCCTTCGTAAGAAGCTCTAATAGGTTTTATTCGCACAGGACAAAGATGAATTTTGGTGGAGAGTTTAATTGAAATAGTTATGTTTTAAGCATTTCCTTAAAAAATAATTTACATTTTATTTACACCATAGCTCTTTTGATTTTTTTTTGTATTTTTGGAAATTGCTCAAAAACTACCATTTTTATCAAAAAAAAAATTAAGTCAAATTGTAACTTATAAAATTCTACACAAAAAAGAAACTTTTTTTTCATAAGAACAACAGATTTTGAGAAAAATCTACGTCAATGCACCAAATCTTTCAGCCAAAGACTTAGAAAGAAACTTGCCAGTTTTTCGTATATTAAACATCCCGATGGTTGTACTTATTCGTTAACATCCACGTACCTACTGATATTTTGATTATACCTATCCCCGTTAAAGTGCAGAAATTGTCGTTTATGCTTGTGTCGTTTATGCTTGTTTTCAAAAATTAAAAAAAACTGCCAAATTCTGCCTTTTTCCTTAAAATGTTCAGAACAACATTGTTACGATGTAATTGACGTCTGCAAAGTTTGAATAACAATTTTAACCAAGACTAACTGGACCACAACAGCAATTTGGAGTTTTTTTTTTGCATTTCTGTTCCCCATATTGTAATTCATTAAATAGTGGATGTAACCCCCTGTACTGTGTTAACTTCACTGTGAGGTTAGCTTAGCAGTACTTACTGTTTTTTCCACTACCAAGTAAGGTACCAATTTGGAATAGGTCTCAAGTTTGCAGTTCTAGAAAAAAAATAGAAAACAAATTTGAAAACATCAAGTAAAAAAACATTTTATACTATATTGATAGCTTCAGTGTGAAGTTAGCAGTACAGTATGACATTTTTTTAATTTATGACATTTTTTGGAACTGCAAATTTGGAGCCTTATTTCAAACTTGTAGCTTGCTTGGTTGTTGAAGCATGTACTGATGCGATTCATCCTCTAAAACCTTTTGGCCGGGTTTAGACTGAAGCCGTTCAGCTCACCTGTTGGATAAGTATCTATATATGTACATACTTGCAATATCAATTTAACCGTTTACAAAGTTACAGTTTCTATTTATATCCCGCCGAATTAAATTCTATCAGATCTGCCTACAGGTTTTTTAGGTTCATATTCTTTTTAAGTGCAATTCCAATTTATTTTGCAAACTGCTGCCAACCCACACCTGTATAATTAAATTAATTAACGAAGGTAAGGTATAGCCAGGCTATTGAACGTTTGTACATTATTTTTTAAATCTAAAAAAAAATAATATCGTAACATTATTATGTCACAGATTTAATTTATTTTGATCCATTTCCCTTTATTACATGCATCCGCCAAATAAACATCCGTTCTACCTTTAAATCTATACACGTCACATAAAAGTTTAAAAATAAAATAACATTTTAAGCCTCGTGATAATTGAATTTGTTTTTTTTTTTATTAAAATCCATTTCAGATGAAAAAGTGACCTCGCCTTTGATCCTGCGGCATCATTTTGAAACAGTTTTTTAAACAGTGCCACCTGACGACGCACATATTATTAAATAGAGCAACAATCAACCCACATGCAGCAGTTTTTGCAACCTCTGGTGGTTTTATATGTTTGGCGTATTATTTGTCACCGTTAGTAACCATGTATTGGTGTGAATGAATATTGGAAGAATAATCCTGCTGCATAAAACGAGTGCAGTGCAGTAAATAACAGAAAACATATCCTTTTTCGCGAAATGGAAAATATTGTTTTGTGACCAACTTATCGCACATGGAAAAATTGTTCGGTCGTTTTGAAAGTGTTTTTTTTTTTGTTTTGTGATTCGTTTTTCTGAACATTTAGCAGTCATTTTTGCAAAACAGTTAAATAAAAAATTTCGTTAAAAAAAAATATACATAATAATAATTGCGTGTCCGTTGCACTAGTTTTGGTTTATATCCGTCGTCGTGGATGTGGAGTTTTGAGCGCGTTTGGAAAGTCCTTTCTACCAACATCCTGGATTTGTTGGTTTGCAGTGTTTTATCCCTTGGATATATAATATATAAAATTGCAACTCTAAAAGATATGGGACACTGCAGAATTGGATTGTAACAAGGAAATCCAACGTAAGGAAACGGGCTATCCCTGAGCTAACAGACAAAAAAAAAGAAAAAGGATTTTCATTCAACAAATAAATCCAAAAAGGACGAAAAAGGCAAAAACAAGTGAAAAACAAAAAAAGTACCTATTTCGCTTAAATTGGTTTATTTTTAAGATCCTTGAGAATTTGAGTTTGCCATCATTTTTTTTGTTCTCTGTATTTTCTTTATATATTTTACAATTTATTTGTGTCCTTGATGGTTCTCGTTCTCTATCGAAGAGAATGATAGAAAAGTTTTAATTTTAATTGAAACCTGTGTTTCGATGTTGGGTTTCTTTCGCTGCTGATTTCGAGCGAACCATAGAACCAACCAGAACCAGACCATTGAAAATTAAAGGAGGGAAAGAGAAATTGGAGAATATTAGAAAAATAAAAATTCGTAAAAACGAAAATTAAATCGTGCGTCCGTCGGTCGTCCGTCGTCCGTCGTCAATCGTTGAGTTTATTATTTTTTTTTCTTGTTGAAATTGAAGAGAAAAGTAGAAATTAAAAAAAAAAAATTAAATTAATTGATGAGAGAAAATAAAATAAGTGAATTTAAAATAAAGTGCGGTGAATGTGAGTGAAAAAGCAATTAACGAACGTTTTTCATGAATTTTGTTTTTTTGTGTATTTTTGTGTTCGTGTCTGAGAAGAGCAGAAATTTTATTTTTTCAATTAACTTTTCCAACTAGACAGGACAAGAATGGGAATGCGAAAGCGACGACAATGATCAATTTTGTGGTACCTAGGTAAGTGCAAGAAAAATATACATTTTAATTTTATTTGGGAGTTTATTTTTTCTGTCAGATCTTTTACGTTTTATTTTTAAAATAAACTTTGTTTTAATTAACATTTATAATTTGTATGTTAAAATAAAATAACCACACTTATGTCAATGTTAAGTAAAGATTAAGGCTTGTTTTCATAGTCTGATTAAGTGGAATTCATTAGTGGAGAGAATGGGAGGCTAGGGTGGGATTTATTCGGCTATAGGTGGGTGTGCTTGGAAAACTAAGGACTTAAATTGTACACGGTTGAAGTTTTTGGGGGGTATTATTTTCTCTTGTAAGACCCTGTGCGATACTTTTTATCATAGGAAAAAGTATGCTCGTCGGGTCCAAAGTTTTACCAAAGAAGCATACAAAATTTATTGTATTATCTATTTTATCTTTATTTACCAATCACTGATTCTTATACATAAATCTAATAAAATGTTTAGTTTTACTTAAAACGAGATAATTTTATAGAAACCTAAATTCATATAGGTATTTGTACAACTAAATTAATATAATGCAAATAAGGCGGATTGAGATAGTAGTATCCACTAAATTACAGTCTGAGATAGGAGACGCCATACTAAACTACAGTTTTTGATAGCAGACGCTAGTAAATTACAGTCTGAGATTGCAGACGCCTCTTAACTATAGTCTGAGATAGTAGACACCACTAAATAACAATCTGAGATAGCAAACTCCACTAAATTACTGTATGATAAAACTAACGCCACTAAATTACAGTCTGAGGAAGCAAACGCCACTTAATTACTATGAGAGATAGCAGACGCCAGTAACTTACAGTCTGATATAGCAGACGCTGCTAAATTACAGTCTGAGATAGCAGACACCACTAAATTATAGTCTGAGAAAGCAAACGCCACTAAATTACTGTATGAGGTAGCAGATACCACTAACTAACTACTTTAACCTGTACTTCCACTATCACTTCTGGAGCCTAAAATTTTCAAAAAGGAGACTCACAAAGTACTCGAGATTGGTACTACATACAATATTCAAACTATGGCAGAGCTATAAGGATTTCTTTTGTTTGTCTCTTATAAACATGTTCGAAATGAGTGTGAATTATAATTTGACAAATAAAATAATATTTACATTTTGTTATACTTCACCATAAGTGGTTGAGGTGGTATGGTCAAGAGTGTCGGGACTCGGGAGTATTGACGGTTGTTTGTCGGTCTGTGGAGGGGGAGACGCAGTGTTATGCATTATTACAACCTTATTTGAACTCAACTAGAAACCAAAGCTGATTTTTTTCAATAAAAGTTGAATTTTGTATTTTTACTAAATGTTTATTGTATTGTTTATATATTTTTTCACACCGACTTATACCTAAACTGTGTTATTTAATGTAACCATAGCTTAAAAATAGTGGGTTTCATTAATTAATTTTGTAAAAGGAATTTAATTAATTTATAAGATGGTTGCTATTTGAATGCTATATAGTGTAAATGAGTTACATTGAATTGTTACATTGTGCCTTTTTTGCTTTAGAGCTATACTGCAGAGTTCACAATATTCCAGAAGGAGCAGTTTTTCAGCATTATTTACAGCTCTTATACGAATGCGACAAAAAAAATAAACCTGAAGAACTTTTTGAATCCTATCTACTCCATTCGGAGTTAATTAACTTCAATTTTAAGAAAGAAAACAAATCTACTTCGCCACTTTGCTTTTCTAAGGTCTTCTCCTTTTTTTCAACACTGAAAAATTCAAAAATTTGTAGCCTAACTAAATGAAAGTAAAGCGGAAAACACAAAGATACTTTTGTGTTAGCGCTGACTCCGTTACGCTACTATAATTTCGATTGTACTTTGACTGACGTCTGTCATTTTGGTAATCAGCTGTTAGAAAATAAGTTTGTTTTTATTTAAAGTTATTTGAAATCAATTATTTTACCAATAGACACAAAAAATGGAGTTAAATAAGAAAATTCACATTTTTAAACACAAATATTTATTTACCATTCAAACAATTTTTTTCACAAAATAATGATTTAATTTCTGAAAATTTCGAAACAAAAAACCAACTTAAATATCCATAGCAAAAAAAGTAGAAAACATGTCGCTAAAACATATCCATATCAACAAAAAGTAGAAAATATTTCATTTTTTACAACTACTTTTGCCACGTTACGTATATGTTCCGTTTTATTTGCGTATGTCAAATTGAAGGTTTTTTTTTTTTTTTTGTTTTACTATTATTATTCAATTTTCTAACCAATTCTGACTATATGTTATGTCTGAAATCTTTAAAAAAAAAAAAAAAACAAAGAAAAAATTCAAAAACTTAAAGAAAACAATACGCTTTTGTTTACCTAGTCTTCCTCAATAAATTCAATGTATGAATCAATTGTTGTCCATTTGATCTTTTTCATATAAAAAATTAAATCGCCAAAAAATTAAAATATCCCCTTTTTTGTGGTACATCGCCAAATCGATTTTCGTGTCGTCAAATGAAATTTCAAATCGCCTATTTGGCGATATATCGCACAATCTGACAAGCCTAGTTATAAATGCAAAAATATTATTTTTTGGTTTGTGGACTTATGGGTTATGACCCTGTGTCAAGTAAGTAATCAGAACTTTACTCAGACATTGTGAAACAAGCCCTTATAAATATAATTCGAAAACAAGAAAATCATGAATCGATAAACTTCCAAATCTTGAAATTTCTTAAGCCTCTTCTTATATTATCTGACACGAGATATAGTGTGAACTGTAAAGGCGTCGATATAAATTTAATTATTTTGAGTGGTGACGTTGGCTTTGTTTATTGTTTACAAGATGCTTTTTAATATCGTTGGATGCGGGTGGAGTTGGAGTGGGAGTTATATTATAATTGTTGAATGTTGATATAGAGTGCTGATGCTTGGTTTATGCGATGTTATAAGGTGATGATGGCAGTTAGATCGGCCAGTGCGTGGTGGCGGCAGCGGTCAGAAAATAAATTAAATTTGGATAGCAGGTTGGGGTTTTTGGAAGTGTAATGCTTCGTTACAAAACATCCTATACAATACCTATACTTTACGTACATGTATTAAAAATGAACAGTCTTTGTTATAAAATATTTTTCATGAAAAACTTCGTCAATGTTAACCCTTTATGACCATATTTATGGATTTTAATTTTTTTTTTTCGAAAAAATTTAAAACGTTTCAAAGTTAAAAAATAGTACAAGTTTAATACGAAATATTTTCCTATATAGCTCTCCCATCATATATATGGACATATCTGTCAATTGATCCGTAACATCATACCAACTGGATTATATTTTCCGAAAAAACATTTTCTTTTCTGCTTCATTTGAGTTGAGTCCCATATTGTGATACCAACAAACATACTACTTATACAATATACAAGTAAATAAATGGAAAGGAAATTTGTAGTAGTAGTAGTAGTAGTAGTTGTTGTTGTTGTTGTTGTTGTTGTTGTTGTTGCTGTTTTGAAGGATATCATATAGGCACATTTATATAATATACGCATCTCTGAGTAATGTTTGACCTCGATTTTGTATTTTTTTTTTGTCAATAAAAGTTTGAATAAAAACTCCCCCGAACCTAAATGAGGAGGTGCCAAGGCTGAAGATTCATCTGGGTATTACGAACAAAAGCTCTAAATAACTTTATAGACATCTCAATGAGCAGGGTAATGTATCCATAATATAGGATTGGACTTCCTATAAATACCTATATATCAACCTTAATACTATATATGAATATGAATGCCGTGTGAATCAGACCACGTTAAGGATCTACGCCTGAATATAGAAGAAAAAGGTCTTTTGTTCTCCACATATACCTACAAAAAACACACAGCCATATAAGTAATATTAGTTTTTACTTGTTGTGTATTGAATGATTTCATTGGGAAATAATGAAGTTGATATCGAAGTTCTACAATAATATTGAATATGCTTTGTTGTGTTGAGTTAAAAGTTGTTTTGTGGGTCAAAATCAGAATCGAAGACACAACATTTTGTTATATGATTTCTGTTTTCATTGATTTTTTTTTTAATAAAAAAAATATATTGAGGGGGTTAAAGTTCAGGACACTTTTTAATCTCGTTTATAGATGTTCTATTATTTCATTGATTGAACTCACTTACTGTTGAACATTGAAATATTTAAATGTTTTTTTTACATATGGAAGGTTTGCCCAAAATTATTTTTAAATGTCTCAATACTGAAAATTTAAATTTTCAAAGATGAGTTTCATAATTCCCTCTATTTACAAACTTCTGTGTGAATACAATATATGGAAAAAGCATGTTATTTCTACGGACTTTTCGAACTAAGGCGTTTGATAGAGTGAATCATTAAATACTGCTAAGAAAGCTTTAGTCTATATTTTTTCATAGTCAGGTAATGAATTAGCTTAAGACCTTTCTGAATACAGTAGACGCTCGATATAGTGAATCTCGGTAGAGTGAACTATCCAGTATAGTGAACAGACAAAGTTTTATACAGACAACTCTAAATAGTGAACAAAAGGTATCCCGATATAGTGAACTCACATTTTTTTTGTTAATATTTAACAAGATTGGGTATGCCAGCAGCAATGCGTTTACAGCATTGTGGATCTTTTTTTAAGATATTTAAGAAACATTTACAAGAAAAAGCAGTGCAAATCAATTTAAAGTTGAGAAACAATCAAACAGAATTAGTGATTTCATTTTTATTTAAAAAAAAACTAATTTGTACCTGGAGCTATGAAGTTTTTCGTTTTTATGAAAAATAACGTCTATTGTATGTTATTTATAATATTTTAAAATGTTTATGCTTTTTGTTACCCAATTGAAATTATTTAATACTTTAATAAATAAAAGAAATCATTTTGTATCAAAATCACAGTGGAAAGCTTTTTTAGTTTCTCTCTCGAAATAGTGAAGAACAATCTCGAAATATTGAACAGGCCTGGTTTTAATTACTTCACTACATCGAGCGTCTACTGTAATTGTATACTCAGTTTATAAAAATTGGTCCAGTGAAATTCTAAAAAAAATTAAATGAGTCTGAAGTTCCTCAAGGCAGCCATTTAGGGCCACTTTTGTTTTTGTATTTTATTAATGACTTGCCCGTATATGCATTTTACATTCATCTTGTCTGATGATCTTTGCGGATGATGCTAAAATTTATAGAAAAATAAAATCCCTTAGCAACTCCAAAAAAATGTAGATAAACTATTATTTATTTAAATTTCAATTAATGAATCTCCGAGAGTTTTTTACCATTAAGATTCAGGAGTTTAATATTATGTTTTTCGCGGGTTACTTCCTCTTGCAAGGAATTCACAAATCCTCCAAAAGTAACTTTTGTCATGAAAGAGTGCTTCTCACCTTAACCGTTCGGAGTCGGCAGAAAATGGACCTCCCTTCCATTCCCGCCAGTAACGATCACATGAATCTTTGAGAATTGTAAGTCACTTGGCTCTTGTTCTACACGATCTGTCGCGCTATCTAATTTATTTATTTATTTTTTTTTAAATCTTAAACGATATATTTATTATTTAGTAGATACAGTGCTAAAACATTTTTAGTATATGATGTTAGATTAAAAACCTAGGTAGATTTTTTTTTTTAATTTTTGGAGAAATGCTTTACGCAACACGAGGAGCTATCCATACCTCCCGTTTTCCGAACTCACCTAAGGGGTTTAAACCTTGTATACTGGCAAATCTTCAAAAAGTCGACGATCTCCCCCTCCGGACTATTCGGGCATTACTTTGAAGAGGGGTCCCTGTCTAGGTGGGTTCGGTTTCTTGAAATAGATCCTCTCGTTTTTTTTCTCAGGATCTGGGTCAGATGCGAGCATATTCGGATCCATTTTTCTTCGTTTTCTAGCATCTTTCTGGTTCTGTTATCTAATCTGATTTCACCGATAATTCTTTTTAAGTTTTGGCGTAGAGATTGCAATCTATTGTGCTCGAAGACAGTGTGGGGCTTCTGGTTTTCCCCATCTTATGAAGGAATGCGTTAAAATATCCGTGTTCGGTGAGAAACTGGGTAAAGTAATAATTCACTTCGCCGTGTTTCCGGTTACTCCACTCACTCACGTCTTCGATGAGCCTTGGAATCTATACCGCCCTCTGCTTTCAGACTCCCACCGTGAGTGCTTCTTTCGTTGTGTTCCCCTCCAATTTCCGAATTCTTTAGTGGGCGTGCTTTCGTTGTGTTGCAAGGAGTTCTACTAGTGTCACACCTGTGACTAACAGAACAGCTGGTAGAATGGCGTCTGTTGTCGTCATTAGAAATTTTCTTTTACTTGTGGATGGTCCACCTACGTTTGTTATAAGTATGGCCTCCGATGCTGTCACTTTGGGAGCTAGTTCTTCAGCCGACGGTATTTATTCCCACAAATTTAGTTTTTTATCCAACCTTATTCCGAGGTATTTTTCTGCGTCTTTACTCGTTATAATCTTGGTATCAATACGGAAGTCGATTATCGTGGGATTAATTTTTTTGTTAGCAGCACTATTTCGGTTTTCTGAGTAGCCAGAGACAACCCGTGTTCCTACATCCAGGAATTTGTTCTTCGCATGACTGTTCACCGTTGGTGTCTATTGCTGCTATCACCGCAACCACATCATCTGCGTATATCCAACAAGGAAAAAATTCTTAGGCATTTATATGCAAAAGTTATCATCGTAAATCATCGTAAGAGATATTCCAGAGGTCTGGTCCGAGAATGGATCCGAGAATGGATGGGCTGCTCTAGCTATGATATCTTTTCTTCTCGATCCTTCTGTTGTTTGCGGTTTCTGAGATAGTCTTTCACCATCTGCAATAGATACTCCGGGATTTGGAACATTCCTTCCAAGTAGGTAGATACGCAGTGCCTATATAACACAAGTAAAACCAACAAGTAAATAATTGATTTGATATTGGAGACGCTTTTTTTGTCTCGAAAAAATATAACAAAAATTATCTCAATAAACATTTAACAACCAATCAAACACAAAATACAATACGCTTAAAATTCCATCTAAATAACTCATCAACTTCTTGAATTTGAACTTCAAAACCCAAAAGCAATAAAGAAATATTTCATTGCCAATTCAAAACAAAACAAAATAAAACAAAACAAAACAAACAGTCAAAAAGTTTTTGCAAAATTAAATACCTTCGCAACAATATTTTTCTCATCACCAGACCGCGCTGAATTTCTAATAATTTTCCACATAATTGGAATTTAATTGCCCCCGAACAGTGGTAGATCAAAAAAAAAAGAAACTTTTCTTGAAATTGCTCGTAAACATTTAACTGTCAGAATCTTATACGTACATATATAGAACACCCTTCGTCAAGCGAATAGAGTTTATCCTTGGTACAAACGTACAATAACTCATCTTGACGTTCTGAAGCCGAAGACGACGACGACGATTCGACAAGAAAAAAACGGTTACAACACAGCAATTCAATAAACACTCAATAAATATTTTATGACCTCGGGAAATGCCGAACCACATTGATTTCGTTGAAAAAAAAGGACAACAACAACAATAACTCTATCCAAGTAAAAGGAATTTCCACCCTTCGTCGACGTGGACAAGAAGTATGGACGACAACGTATATCGTCATCCATCCCACTTGAATCAAAACCAGTTGAGGAGGAACAATCCCAAATAAAGACTAAAGTTAAGATTGATATTTCTTAAGGACCCGCACACCATCATCAATCCATTCATTTGCCAATTTCAGTCGTCTTGTGTGTGTCTAATGCTGCACCCTTGAAGCTTTGGGCTCTCAGATGATGGCTCGAACAAAATAGAAACGACAAACAAACACAGATGTCGCACTTTCAACTTCTTGGATTGCAATTGTTTTTATTTCTTAATAAAATTTCGAAGAAGGATCTTCCTTTTGGCAGCAAAATAGCCAACACAAAAAAAACACAAAACGAAATAATAAAAATACAAACAAAATAGAAAAGCAATCCGTTTTCCTTTTTACTATAGTATAGATGTTGAGAATTGAGTACAATTTTGTTAGTGTTTGTGTGCAGCTAAAACAGAGAACACACCCCACCATCATCCACTCAATACCTGGGGGAAAATATAAAGAAATACTGAAAGAACTTTCAAGGATTCTTATTGCAAGCAAATTAGAGTTTTGTTCGAATTGTTTGCCATTAAATTTGCTAGTGGCAATAATTTTGATCCAGCTCGAAGGACCAAAATGGAGAAAAAAATTACTTATTTTTCTTTTCAATAATTATTTCAAATGCAAAATAAATTCAAAGGATCTGAATGAATTAATTATGTTTGTGTTTTTATAGAAATCAAATTGTCTTATAGCGAAGTTGTTCCTTACACGAGAGGATATATTATATACTTTTACAATGTTAGTCCATGGTCCTCCTAGTTACATTGTTTTATTACTATGTGCTGTAATATCATTTCAAATTGAATTGCGCTCTTTTAGTGTTGAGTATTTTCATGAGATGTTTTTGCATTTTGATGGATATTTTGATAGCGTAACAAGCATAACACTTTCAACACTTTTTTAGGAGCTATTTTTCTTTAAGGGTAGAATATTGTATAGTGATGTATAACATATACCTACATTTCATGATTAAATCCAACATTTTAGGAGTCACCAAAATATAAACACATAGGTACAATGTATTTTAATTTTACTGGCAGAAGTCATGAGATGCTGGTTATGGTTCTTTGCAAATTGTTATTTTTTTTTTCACTTACAATAATTTTAAATTAAAAAATGAATTCTTTTAGGAAAATAAATATTAAGAATGTAAAATTTTTATTCGATATGTTTTATATTTTAACGAAGTTATACCTACTGTTTGGGTTGCGCATATAACCGTCAGCTTAACATACACCAAAAAAATATCTATAAAACACACATCACATACTTTAAGGTGCCCAAGAGATTAATGATTATGACAAACAGCACACAACATGCACAACAAATATGTATATGCATCGTCTTTTTCTGTGTTTACTCAATTCACATTAACTTATCGCTGCTGAAAATGTTCCTTTTAGGGTCAGTAAATTAAATTTCTATAAGCACTATAGACGTAAACTGCTAGGAGGTGCGTAGTTTCTGTTTTAAGCATTCAGCCTTAAAGGCTAAGGATTAGGGAAGTTGTCCTACTGTATGTTATGGTTACCATTTTTCAATGGAATTTGACACTTTTACTTGACTGATAAGAGACGAACTTTTGACGCATGTAAAGTATTTTGTTCCAAATGCCACAGAAATGCCCTCAATTTCCGAGACGAAAAATAAAATATCAATTTTTGTGGGTTTTCTATTCACATCGCAGCCATTCTGCAATAGTAATTATATACAGCTCTTAATTGACAGAAAAAGAACGAACTGCATATTTATCTTGCTTTTATAAAGCTTTTTCAATTCAACAGCCCTTCTTCTGAAAAGTGTAATGGACCTGAAATTCTGTCAAGGCCTTCAAAAAAAACTTCTATATTCTCTCTATATGAGACTCTTATCGCAACACGAAAACACATTCAGCCCAATTCTAATAATTCCCAGGGAAAAAATTCTTGTTTTCTCAGGAGTAGAATACTACTATTCCGATTTCCCCGGGAATATTCATTAAGAATTAGGGTGATTATTAATTGTTGAGAACTTTCACATCGTATTCCACCATTACGACCTTTAGTCAACAGGATCCTATAGGTTGATTCTAGCAAAGATTGAAAGATTTTCCAACTACAGTAAAACCCGCGTAAGAGAAACCTGCATCCCCGATTGAATTTGTCGACCAATTATCTTTAAAACACTCCGCTTAAGCGAAACTTGCTAAAGTTAAAAACACGGATAACTGAAACATATTTTCAGTTAAATTTTACATTTTTCATTGAAGAAAATATGAATGGAACAGAACAAACAATTTGCTTATATGTACCTAACGCTTTCATTACCTACATTTTTATTTTTCACCTACATCAAATTTTCACCACGAAAACGACATTTTAACTTTTGATATGGAATTTACTTAAGTGAAATTTTACTTATCCGGACTCCGCTCAAGTGAAATTTTTGTTTCACTTAAGTGAGGTTAATTTAAGTGAAAAACCCGCTTGAAGAAAAGAAATACTGTGACATTTTGCCGTTTCTCGCGGGTTTTATTGTACTATACGACTCGGAATGATTGCTTCAGCCATTTCATCATCGTTTTCGGATAGGTTCGTAGCAACTTAGAACGTTTGCTACGTATGAATTCATGCCGATAATATAAGAATGTTAAATATATAAACAAAATTCAAAAAAGGTATAACTATTGGTTCGGGTTCATTCGAGTCCAAAAATTCACTCAATTCCTCCTCCTGCTGTCAATTCTGTTGCCTGAATATTTGAAGAAAATGTTCAGAATCTAAAACCTGATTTACCACACGGTTGATAATTAATTGAACCGGCTCAACTCTTTTGGTCAGCGAATACGAAATCATTCTAAAAATAAATAATGGATTTTGACTGCCTATATATAATCGATGAATTCAAATAATGTTTATCTCAACAAAGAATAGAAAATGATTTTCGAATCAAAGCCACAGAAGCTTTCACACGTTTATACAGATTACATGTCAATGCATCTAACGACAACATTGATGAAGTTTTATGCGACGAGAAGGAGTCAACGAATTCATTATTTACGTTGACCCTCTAACGTAGAGCTTAATTTTTCAAACCACCAAATTTTGGTTCTAATGAAAACAAAGCATAAAAATAAATGCATTTAAGAATATCAACGAACGCATCCTTAAATAGTCAAATTCTGCCAACCTTCAATAAAAAAAATATTTATCTGCAACACCATTGATGGTCTAACTGTTCCAGTCACTCCAAAACTTTATCCCAATTCCCAACTATTATAATAGGTGTGTTTTATTCATTGCTGCATAGCCAGCGCAGCAAAATTTCCCTTGGCAAAAAAAAACAATTTGATTGCTGGCGAAAAAGAAGTCAGTAAAAAAATGGCTGTGCTGGCGATAGAACTTTGAATTATTGAAACGAACGTATAGAGTGAGTAATCGTTTTATTTAGACTATGTGCTGCGCTGGCTATGTACTAATGAGTAAAACACACCTAATATTTACTCTTTTTATTAACTAAAGGCCAGTTTTTTTACAGCTGATCATCTTTAATCAAGGATTATTGCAACTGGTAAATCATTGAATGAGCATGGTAATCAAATTCTTTTTCAAGGAATCCATAATTTAATTTGTTGTTAAGTTGTTAATCATGCAAATCGCTAATCAGCCGATTTAAGTTGATTAGCGCCATTTAGTTTGAAGCAGTGAAAGTTATCGATCAGATTTAACCCACATGGGAACAAACTGGCCGTAAGTTACCGATCGACACTATTCCTTTGTTTTTGTTTACTGGTGTAAAATTTTACTGCGCTGCCTATAGAATTCCCAATAAAAAACCCTTATTATTGCAAAATATGGACTTATCTATGGAACGCTTTTGAGTGGTGATCCGAAATTATGGGAATTTATTTCACTTTATTTGGGAGTGAATTATATGTATGGAAACAAAACATTTATTAATTTTACCAAACGTTGTTAAAAAAATTCAAGGTTTAGTCGGGAAATTCTAAAATGTACACATTTCTGAGTTTTAAAATAAAATGCCTATTACCTTTATCTATAGATACTGAAATCTTATAAAGGCTCTAATTGAATGTAACCTTCACCTAATTGACGAGTTTAGATTGTGCCAAACAATGTTTCCTTATTTAACTTTCACGTTTCAACAACAGCTCTTGAATTTTTCAAAAAAAAATATACCTAGGTATAGAGGTAAAGGTAGGTAGTTAACTATGCCCTTCAAAACTTAGCCAGCATGTATAATTTTTGGTAGGTTAGGTACCTACCTACCTATCGTTGAAATTTTACATCCCACATCTTTGGATTTTATTTTTTTTATTATTTCAACTTCACATACTTTACAATTTTCATATGTTATTTTTTTTAAAGCGCCCTCTGGTGACTAAGAATGCTTGCTTCTTCAGTCTTCTATACTTCTAAATTAGGATTTCGTTTGTTTGTTTTTACGTAGGTTTTTTTTTTTTTTACAAAATTTCACCCTCGAGCGCGACAAGTTTTCATTCATTTTTTTTTTGTTTCTGTGGCAAGGACATCTGAGGCTAATAACACAGTTACCGAGCCATAACCGAAATTACCCGCATCCATGTGGGTTTGTGTGTTACCTACCTACTCTTGGTTCTTTCTCTCTTCTCTCTCTCTCGGCTAATGGCATTGTAAAAAGGAAACAAACAATAATACAAAACAAAAGTATGGTATATGTGTCATATAGTCGCATATATACCTATCGTTGTCCTTGTTATCGTCGTCATCACCTAACTTCTTATATGTATACAAAATATATGTATGTTTATATGTGCCTAGCCTAGGCAATACCTATGCCAACACACAATTGACTTGGATTTAATTCACTTGCACAGGGCCAAAGGATTTCATCCCTGGAGGATTAAAAACACTTTAAGAGGATAAAATGTTCCCGGGTTAGCGAAGTAGAGACCTATAGTATATACAGAAAGAAAAAGAGAGAAAACGGTCGAGGTACCCGTACCGAAGGACTCAAAAAAAAAACTTAAATGAACAGAAGCAAACGTATATATAGGCAGTGATGTGTGTGCTGCAAAGTGCACACACATATATGTGTATGTGTATAACAAACGGATGAAAATGGAAAGTACAAACACACACAGAATCATCACAAAAATATACACGCCTAAGAACCGGCAAAAAATGTATCCAATCCTTTGCGCTTATTTTTGTTCTAAAGTATGTTGTGGAAGTGGGGGTGGAATAGGTATTGACAAACGAAAAATTGTTACGGGTCGCTCCTTCAGGGATAGGAGACTCTCCTTCCAAATTGGGGACGCGTTATATAGAGGTGCCTATACGACGACGTCGACGACGACAATGTTTGCTGAGAGTACGGCTTTAATTTTTGTTTCATTTCGTTTTGAGAATTTATTGTATGCGAACAATTGTGTTACCAATTTCCGGCCAAGTGTATGATCATCCGGAAGGATATAAGGTTAATGAAAGGTAAAGCCTCCGGGGAAATCCGAGATATTTTAGTAGATTTAACGTATATGTATTTATATGTGTGTATGCGTATTAAGGTGCCTATATGTGTCTATAAAAATTTATGGCAGGATGCGTAGGTACAGGAAATGATTTTAAACTTTTCATTTTAAATTCATTTTGTATATAGGTATGAGTGTGTGTGTGTTTGTTGTTTTCCGTTTCCTGAGAAATACTAATAGGTATTTTATGTTAGATTGATGTTGAATGAGAATAAGGATTTTTTTTTTTTTTTGATTTGAAGATTTAGTTATGAACTTAACATGAAGTCAGATTACGTAACTGACGTCTGGCATGTGTTGCTTATGGTCTATTTTTCTTTTCTTTTCGCAAATAGACAAAACATTACTTAGGTACGTAAATATGAATTTATTTTAACATTAAAGAATATGACAGACACACTATATATTAAGGGCAGGATTTGTCTAGCTTTTTTGGGATTTATATGGCACAAATCACATCATAAAGATTTTGAGTTCTTCTATCTAAAAGTTATGATTTTTGATTTAGTGTTTTTTTTTCTCGACACATGAAAGAGTGGTGGTTTTAACACAATTTTTTTTCTTGTAAATAGGTAGAAATGGCGGTCACGAGTAGCCTAGCTCGTTGACCCAATTAGCACTAGAGTGCGCCGTTTTGATACCATAACTCGTTGGACCTGTTGATGAAAATGGTTTGGAATGTCTAAGTCTCGCAGCAATATGCCAAGCTGGGCTGTTTGTGGGTTGGTTGAGAGACGTAAGAAGTTCGACCCCTTAGAATGATCGTCTTGTCCTAGGAAAGATGTACAGAAGCTACTAGCTACTGAGGTTTATCCTAGAGCCAGTGCGTTTCGTTGAGGAAGGAGATCGAATCTTTAATCTTCACCTCAGAAAGTTCGTTAAGGTTACTGAAAAAAGCTCTACTAAGTGATTGAGCTCTTATTCTGGCCAAAGTGGGGCATTTACAGAGGAAATGAATTACTGTTTCCCTTTCCTGCTGGTCCCCGCAACTGCGACAGTGATTATTGTGGGGAATACCTAGCTTCGATGCATGCTCTTCGATTGGCCAGTGTCCTGTACATGTGGCAACGATCCTGGAGATGTCTCGCCTGGTTCTGCAAATTAAGTCATTTGTTCGGGATTTCCTATAGGTGGGCCAAATCTTCCTAGATATGATACAATTTGACAAAAATTGCCCTAACTGCGATTGGATTCGGTAAGAAAAATAGTGAATATATTGCCCTTCGTGACTCCAAGTGGAATGTTGACTCTTTCAGCAAGTAAGTCATGAATATCTGAACCTTGCCTGACCAGTTCGTCAGCCCCTTCCTTCCTTCGTTTCCCTCAATCCCAAAGTGACCCGGAACCCAGATAAGTTTAACCTTGAGATTAACGATTAGGTTCGCGAGCTCATCACGGCATTGCTGCACCAATTTGAAGGAAGATGTAGCTGAACTAATAGCTTTAACAGCTGCCTGACTGTCTGTCAGGATAGGGGTATTTCGGTATTGGTTAGTGTCTTGTTTGAGAATCTTACATGTTTCCCTTATTACCAGTAAATCAGCTTGAAAAACACTAGCAAAATTGGGTAGCCAAAAAGATCTAGAAATATTCAGGGATTCGGAAAATATTCCTGAACCAACACCACACTCTATCTTTGAACAATCAGTAAAAATAGTTGTGTTGAAGTCTTTCGTCACGACGTCATCTTTCCAGTCCTCTCTGGATGGGAAAACAACTTTAAAATCCTTACTGAGACACATAGTAGGAGCGCAGTCAGTAGTTGCCGAAAAGACATCCTTGGGAATAAGATTAGTGATATTGCCATGACCATATGGCTTGGCAAACCAAAGATTCGATTCCTTAAGTCTTATTGCTCTGCACGATACTAGATACTATAAGGCATCAGTCGGGCAGAAACGTAGAGCCCCTGTAGTGCCATCGCTAGCTGTTCTTTGAACCTTCTTAAGTTTAGCGATGTTATACGTTTTTTAAGGGCGAGCCACCAAACAATCGAGCCATACGTGAGGATCGGTCATACCACTGCTTTGTACATCCACAGCATCATCTTCGATTGAAGTTCCCACTTTTTACCGAAAGTCTTACTATGCAGGCCTTCCTTACCCATTCTTCAATATTAAGTTTCCAGTTTAGTTTAGGTTCGAGAAGTATTCCCAGATATTTCGCGCTGAAGGACAGAGAGAGAAATTGACCGTTGAGTCAGGGTAGCGTGAAAGAGGGTATTTTAGTTCTGGTAGTAAAAAGCATCAGTTCCGTTTTACTTTGGTAGTCCACAACTTGTATCCCGTTACTAACACTCCTCAAAGCTATCTCCGTAATATCGGTGATTACTGGTAGAAACTTTCCTGACGCCAACATTACAAATCATACGCTTACGCAATGCCTTCCCGCCACATCTCTCCAACTTTACAAGGATTTTATTCATGACTAACATTGCTTGAATCCTTCTTACGCTAGCTACAGTGGGGATGACAAACAGCTCAATATTTATTCTAAGAGTCATAAATACAGTTTTAGGAGCCTCTTGTGATCGTTATAAGGCTACAAACGCTCTATTTTTACAGTCGGAGCCCCTCAAGAGTTCAATTTCCTCTAAATTTACTAAAACTATCTTTGCAATACATAAAGCAAGTCAACAGTTTACCGAGGATTTCCCTTTAAATTATCTGATTAATAGTGTGGGGTCCCATCAGCTAAACTACAGTCTTCCTGAAAATAATTTTGTGGTGATGCAATTGTTTTATCCTCATTGTGGGGGGACCCTAACAGATCTGTGTGGGCCTTAATGTATTGTAAGGCCCTTATATAGAAATCCAATTTTATGATAAAATTTTCTTATAAAAGAACAGAAAGTACTACTGGAAGGGTTTCAAATGCCCCGGCCCTGGTCCCACTATATATACACGTAATCTACAAAGAGTCTTTAAATCTAACCTCAAGGGACGGTCGCAGTAGAGGAAGACCCCGACTGAGGTGGAGCACATAAGATGGAAGGGGGCCTCAACCAACTTGAAGTGCGAAGCTGGAGACAGCTGGAGATATAGGAACCGAGCTAAGTGGAAGCAGCTTGGTTGAGCCGAAGATTTTTTTTACTTAAAACTATATCACATATCAACAAGGTTTGAGGCCTAAAAGATTCCTTTTTTCTGGTATCTTAAAAAGCGTCTTCTTTTACATTGCTCTCAAAGTCCTCCTTGGATTTTCTACAATAATGTGACACTACATTTTTTTTTTAATCATATTTTGTTTTTTTTTTATGTTATATATACATACATATGTAGGTATATATTATTTAATATTTTTATAAAAGTCCTTATTTTTCGGATCCAATTTATTAAAGTTTTTAGAAACATATGTATATAAATAACTATAGCATCAATTCAATCATATTTGCTCATCACAATATTCATATAATCTTTTTTCTGAAGGCCTGCTATTCAGATTTCTCAAAAATTTACATACTTTGACACCCACAAAAAATCAATTTGATATTGTGCCCTACATTTGTTAAAAACCAAACAAAAATATTCCTTTGTTAAATTTTTAACAAAAGCAACTTTTGTAGATCATCACATCATATAAACTTACAACTGATTTCTATTTTTTTTTTTTTTTCAATTTGAATTCCAAGTTTATTTAATCAAATTATTTCAGAATGCCTTCAGCAGCTCTATTACGACTTAATATCATAGATATCCCAATGATAAAAGCAGTTTCTTGAAAGTTTTCTTGCCTAAATCGACCTGCTTTAAGCAATCACCCTTTTACGGTTATACAAAATATCAAAATAGGACGAGAGGACTCGCATACATATACCTATAATTCATATGTATACGAGACGAGTATACCCAATTTAATATTTGTATTGTATCTTTTTCTACATCAAAGTTGAACTCCTTACAAAAAATGTAACAAGATATTTTTTATGTCTGTGCTTATTGCCACTTAAAGTTTTTTTTTTTTTTTGCTTTTACTTCAGTTGAAAAAAAAAATAATTTTGCTCAGTGTCCTTATAACACATAAGGAGATTTCATTTTTAACTCTGCAAGCGTTTATTTATGGGTCAACAATTTTTTGGGTGCAAAATAAAATGTTCCCAAAACTAAGGTCGGACAGGATGAGTCCCTGTTTCCGTACAAGTATATGGGTATATGTATGTGCAAAAGTATAATCAACTTTTTTTTTACTCGAGTTATTTCATTTACATATGTTGCATGTTCGTCCTTAAAAAATAAACTTTTATATGTTATTTTTTTTTTGCCTATCTGCAATTTGGAAAGTAAAATTCACTTCACACAGAAGAGACGAGTAGGAGGAAAAAAAAAAAAAAAAAAATGGAGTGTGAGTGAAAAAAAAAATAAAACTTTAATTTATACAAATCGCACCATTTTATAAAATAGCAAAAATTGTTGAACACAAAAAAAAATAAGGTTATGAGCTTGAAGTGCAAGCAGCATCATACCATCATTGAAGCCGGCATTGGTATATATGTAGGTATATACACGCGGATTTGAAATAGGGTTTTTGGGAGTAAGAATAATTTTTTTTTTATTTTGAAGAGATTTTTTAATCATGACTCCGAATACAGATGGTTTCGCTTGTATTTTTACCGAGGGACAGTATGTTATACGCGTGTAGTTTTGGAAAAGGAAATTAAAATTTGCTGAATATATAGATATGTTCTGTAAGAATTATTATATTATTATTTTTTAATTTAATTCTCTCTTATTTGCTGAATTTACAAACAAAATTTGTGAGTGACCATTAAATTTAATTTTTCACACCATAGATACACCGTCTGTGATCGCAGTTTTTGTCTCTTATTTTTATTTCGTTATTTTTAAATAAAATTCATGACTGGGTCATGCTATACGAATAAAAAATTGCACTTGGTCATACTCCAGCTCCAGATATGTGAAATTAAGAACAATATAATATTTAAAAAAGGAAACCGTACATCTACATATATAGCAGTTACAGTCAAACTATAAAAACAAAATTTTGTAACAGCTTGAAATTTTCATTTTAATGTTCCTTGTTGAACGCAACCATGAGTTGAACTAATGAACGCAACCAATCAACCAACGACCAATCTTTATATTTTTCCCTGGTACCTATGCTCTACCAAATTTCTTCATTCTACAGCAATCGGAAGTGCACGCAGAGAAAAAAAGAGTATAATTAAGGAGAAACATACTCAAATTGACAAATTTCAAACTTCTTTTCATCGCGATCGTGTTTATACTATAATTAAGTACGTCGGATTTGAATCAATATTAACGCATTCTTTCTTTAAGTAATTGCATTCCTAAGTTAAGCACGACCAGCAAACAACTTAAGCACGTTTATTTTGTTTTGATGGTATAGAAGTCATTTTAACTCCGAGCGTTCTTATATTGAGTACTTTTTGGGTAAAATAAGAAAAAGCGGAGTTAAATTGAGTATGTTATGCCAAGAAGGATCGCGTTCTTAAATTCAATCTAAATATGCTCAAAATTAGACTTCCATTTTTCTCTGGGTGTGCTCCATATATTTGATAACAATTCTGAGAAAGTGGGCGTAAAACACGCCCCTGAATGGAAAACCTCAAATTTGGACTTTTCCCTTGTTTGCAACTATATACCGCATTTGAGAAATATCAAGATCTGTCAGTCAGTCAGTCAGTTACAGTTTTCGAGATTTTTGAAGGCCTATATATCTCAGGAATCACCTATGTTGAAGATCTGAAATTTGATTAGACAACTGTGCTTTGCTAGCGCAGAAAATGTTCCAAAATTGAAGTTTCTGTTTAAAAGGGTGTGGTGCCAGAACTTGGCTATGAGCTACTAACGTGGCCTTTTATATGATCATTTGCTGTATGTTTCAAGTTTAAATTGTAAAACGCTTTTTTATCTTTTCAAAATCCTAATACATTCCTACATTGGCTGTGTGATATTTTTCAAGATTGAAGAAGGAGAATATGCAGTTGAACGTAAATTATTCTTCCAATAACCATTTACTTTTGAGATGGTAAGCTTCATTTTTTGAAAAAAAAAAAAAAAAAATGGCCCAACGACAATCTGTGCATTTTTGGGGGATGTAAGCGTTAGCGTTTCGATACTTCAATGAAGATTGTCTTCGCAGTTCGCATTAAATGCGAAAATTGCAGTTGTAATTTTCTAGTACCTACCCCGTAGCTTAATGGTAAGAGATTGAGTTGAATTCCCAGCCTATGTCACCTAAAATATAAAAAAACAAAAAATTTTGTCAAGGGTTCTGCGAAAAATATCACAAATAGAAAAAAATTTATTGTACACTTTTCTTTCACAATTCGTTAGAGGGGGTTATTAGGAGCATATAAGTAGTTTGTTGGGATGAATGGCTGAAGCCATCATGGACTTTTCTTGAAAAATTAACTTGAAATAGAAAAAAATATTTAACAACAACGGCAACACTTACAGTGTAATTTTATATCTTCTTTTTTTTAAATCCAGATATCCACTCTTCAATTCTGTTTTGAAATCAAATTATTTGAAAACAGAATTGAAAAAATTTTCAAACTCAAAATTTTGAAACAAAAAAATGAAAACAAAAAATATTTGAAAACAAATTATATAGCTATTTTCAAAATTCGTTATTAATTTGTATGTTTTTGTTAGTATTCAGTATAAGCTTGGTTCAAATAAAAATTGACTAGAGCATTGAATACTAAAACTAAAAATACTAGGTACTCAATATCGTAAAATTAAAAAAAAAAAAAATCAAAATTAAAAAAAAAAATTATTTTTCAAAATTTTGAGTTTGAAAATTAATTTTTCAAAAAGTATTCACTAAAATAATTTTATTTAAAAACAGCATTAAAAAAAGGGTTTTAAAACAAAAAATATAACATTACACTGTAGGTACCTACGTGTTGCCGTTGTTTTCAAATATTTTGTTTTTCTATTGTAAGTCAAAATTCAAGATGGTGGTTTAAGCTCAAGCTCGATTTTGGCAAAAATCTATATATATTTTCTTCATAACCCCCTCTAACAAATTGTGATAGAAAAGTGCACAGTAATTTTTTTTTCAAGGCCAAGATTTTTTGTTGTACATAGCGACTGGGCTAAAATACACCAACGAGTATTTCTTGCTGCTCAAAAAAAATATGACCGTGTCATATTTTCTCAAATACCGTGAATTTTTGGTGCCATAGGTATAAAATAAACACTAATTCTTCTTACGCAAAAAATCAGAACAACTGGATCTGACGCAAGTTCTCCGAATGGTGAGACGAGCGGAACCAGAACCATAATTTTGGAACCAACATTCTAGGATGTTGAAGTGATATATATGTCATTACGATAAAATTTGCAACATTTACTGAATAGAAATAATCACACTAAAATGTTTGCAATCTGTTGGTTTGACGGATTTAATTGCGAGATTTCGTTATTTGAGGTTTTCAGGATATCGTAAAAAAACAGCCATTAATCGTACTTATAGGTAATTCAAGTTTCTACATACAAAAATTTATATTACAGTAAAACCCGCTTAAGAGAAACTGCAAAATGTCACAGTCTTTCTTTCACTTAAGCGGGTTTTTCACTTAAACGAACCCCGCTTAAGTGAACAAAAATTTCACCTAAGCGGAGTCCGGATAAGTGAAAAAAAATTTGCACCTAAGCGGTTTTAAAAATTCCAAAAAGGGTTCTGACATATCAGAAATTCAAATGTCATTTTCGTGATAAAAATTTGATGGAGGTGAAAAATAAAAAAGAAGTAAAAGCGTTCAGCAAATTTTTTGTTCTGTTCTATTAATTTTTTTTTCACTTAAGAGAGTTTTTTTCAATGAAAATTAATAAATTTAACCGAAAATATGTTTCAGGTATCCGGGGTTTTCACTTAAGCGAGTTTCGCTTCAGCGAAGTGTTACAAAGGTGATTGGTCGACAAATACTCGGGGATGAAAACAGTGTTTCAGATAAGCGGGTTTTTCTCTTAAGCGGGTTTCTTTTAAAATAAAATAAAATAAAATAAAATAAAATAAAATAAAATAAAATAAAATAAAATGAAATAAAATAAAATAAAATAAAATAAAATAAAATAAAATAAAATAAAATAAAATGAAATGAAATGAAATGAAATGAAATGAAATGATATAAAATAAAAGAAACTCTCTTCCAAGAGAAACTGTTAATTTTAAATAGGTACTATGCCGAGACAAAAACATGTTAAAATCCTTGGAGCAGTTTTTGAATAAAATGGTATTGTATAGGTGTGTACCTTAATTTGTTGTTTTATAAGAACAATTCCTTCTTAAAGTTTAGTAGATACCTACATAGTTTTAAAATCCAGGCTCTATCCCAACAGACAGACAAACAGAATTGCGAGAAACATTTTTGTTTATAGATCAAAATCTGGTTACTGGTTTAAAATAAAACTATAAAAGTTTTATCAGTTAAAAAAATGGTTTCCGAGAATACCTTTCTATTTACACAAAAAGCTTCTTAGATACCTACCTATAATTGTCTCCAGGTATAAGTAAAGATAGTCTCGTGTTTCAATTAATTACACTTACACCTACCTACATATTTTTTTTTATCAACAAATATAGGTATATCATTATACTTTCAGCCTATAGAAAGAAGCTTAAAAAGTTATCAAATTAAATTATGTAAATATTCGTACTTTTGTTTCATTTTCACTTAAAGTTCCAAGAACGCGTATAGCAGTGTTTAAGTAGAGACTTATGCAAAAAAAAGTTCCATTCCATCACAACCAGCGACCATATTGCAGCTACGGAATTATAACCTTATTAACTTGACTACAAATAATAAATTATCTATTTACAAGTTGTGCTCCTCTTTAAAAAAAAATCAACCCTTTTTTCCATTGTCCACATGTAATTAAAAAAAATTAAGACTGAAACACAAAAGGCATTAATCATTATTCGCAAAATAACTTTTGTCTGACAGAATTAACGAAAAAGCCAAACAAAAAAAAACAATAAGGTATTTTTTTTTTTGAAGCCCAGCAGAAGCAGAATATAAATTGTATATTCTTTCACCTTCAATCATAAGAATACTGGCTTAAAAAGCAATTTACCCAAACCATTCACCTACAATAAAAACAACAACAAAAAAACAACAACAACAAAATCACGAGGGAATTAGTTAAAGCTTCTGGAAAAACCAAAAAAACCCCTCCATCCCTCACGTCCTCACAACACTTCAAAAGTAATTTGTTTCCTTCAAACTGCGAAAACAGCACTCAAAATAAAACCCAAAACCAAATTCTCCTTATCCACTCCATAGCGAGTCAGTCAGGCTTTTGGTCCTTGTATTGATATACATATATAGTCCTGTGAAAGTATGCGTGTCCTTAAAATCAGACAGACCCGCAAATGAGACTTACCACACGTACACATCACCACAACGAAAAGCATAATGAGATGAAATGATGTTGATCATCATTTTGCTCGACCTTGGGGCAACGGAAATGGGAATGGAATCCATCCGTAAGAACGTTATTAAGCGCGATTTTCATTTTTTTTTTCTACCCAGGATATGGAAGTTGGTATACATCCATACACACTTAGGTACCTGCAAAAAAAAAATAAATTGATGCAAAAAAAAAAAAATGAGAAAATCTTTAAAATCATTTATATTTGCAGCAAAATGTTATCCATGGGATTATTATTTTATCCACCCTCATCACAGCACCATCTTTATTCCTGATTCATCCATGTATATAGGATATTCTTAGACTCCTTACTCCTTAGGTCTTTTTTTCAGCTGATGATTGCAATCTTTAACAGACAATTTGCAGACTATAACCAAAGCGTATGTTTAGATGCACGTTTAGAGATAACGAACATAAAGAACGCATTGCCGGAAAATGAATATCCTGTTGAAAGTGTTGGAGGAGATGTCGCAGTAAGCAAGTAAAAAAAATGAAAAAAAAATGTTCTAATTTAAAGAACACCATCATATTATTATTACATTGAGGTAGAGGCAAAGGATACAATAATATGAAGACACGACATGAAGAAACTTCCGTCACCACAATTGAATCAATTTAGCGGTGGTGGCTTTATAAATCTAATAAATCAGGATGCTATATATACTTCTTCTTCTATACTTTCATTTCATATGATGCTGCTATAACTGTACCTATATATGTTTATATAACCCTAGGCAAAAGAAAGATATACATTACTTTTTATACCTTCACTTCGAGAAATAAATGGGTTTGAAATGTCTTTCCGTTAAATACATGAGAAGGTTGTTTGCTGAAGTTGAGTTAAAGTAAAGAAAACAATTTGAAGAATATAAGAAATAGAATTTGTAAAAAATGTCTCTCTAAATCTGAATTAAAATGTGTAGGTATAGTCTCGAATTTTGGTTTCTGACTACAATATTCAAAAATTTAGAAAACTACTTTTCTAATTTTTTTTACAAAATTTTGTATATCATGCCTCTTGGTTTTCTATTATAGTGGTGTTCTGAATTTACCCCTGTATACAACATATATTTTCAATCATCCGATCGCGTAGATGTCATCCAATTGGCTCACCCCGCAGGGCTACGGAGTGCGGACGTCTTGCCATTGATGATCTTTGAAAGTTTTTCTGCGTTAGTCTGATTTTTATTAATAATTTCGTTTTGTATCTTGTAATGAACAGGATTCTGCAGCGAAATCTCTCAGTTTTGCTGTCAAATATTTACGGAACAAAATTGGATTCGAATGCTCAATATTTGACAGAGGAAAATTGGACTAGACTAGACTCATCTTATTTGGTGAGTTAACTCAGGGACGGAAATTGACGGCTTTTTCAGTTGTGGCGCCATTTTGATAATGAAAGTTATTAGGCCTGTTCAGGAAAATGAGATCTCGGAGATCTCAGCAATCTCATTTACCTGAACAGGATTCCTCAGCAAAATTTCTCAGCTTTGCTGTCAAAACTCTGAGGAAAAAAATCTTAGATTCGCTTGCTCACTTTTTGAGTGAGAAAATTCTCTGAGATCTCATTTTTCTGAACACACCAATTCACAGTGCAATTCCGTTGTGGCGCCATCTCTATTTTGATTATATCCATAGTGTCGCACATCGATGACAATAGATTTTTGACAACTGAATGATAAAGTTAATCCTCAACTGAAAAACTGTTCCTGAGTTAACTCGGGATTAATTTATTTTCAGGATTAGCTAACTCTGATTTAACTCAGAGTTAACCCTGAACTGAAAAACTGGCCCTAAGTGTCTGACTCAAATTCTCGATCCATTTTTAACACAGCTTATATAAAACCGGTTTTTCTTTTGAGTTATAAGAACATTTTTAGAAATATTTTTGAGTTTTCAAAAACAAAAACTTTTTTTTAAATCCAAAAAAAAATATTTCGTAGAATATTTTTGGATAAAATAATATTTATACTTATTGCATTTATCCACAAAAAAAAAGATTGATGTCAATCAAACCTGTTACGAGAAAATCGATATAAGTAAAACAACAAAAAGTTTCTATACGTAGGTCACATATTAAAACCATATTCTTTGTAATTTTTTTTTATTATTATTTTCATTCGGTAAATAAAATAATTTCACTAATTAATGTACAACTAACAAACTCTTCAGAGCTAAGCTCTTGAAATCTGAAAAAAATATTCCATAACACTTCTAAATTTTGACAGTTGATAGTGGCCATATTCTTGAAGCAAGCTACATATGTCAAATTAGCTGTCATTTAATCAGTCAGTGTTCTGTCAAATTACCCACCATATGGGCTATCAAAAGGTGTGTTCTGATCGGGCAAAGTTCCATGCGCCCATTATAATCGTCCTACCGAGAGGACTATTTGCACTGTGATCCATAAATTTAAATCCACAAATTGAGTATACAATCAACCACCACCCGTAGGTTGGCGAAACGCTAGATTTGACAAAAACATCGCCACTGTCCGTGAGAGTCTGCAGGAGAATCAGAGAAAGTTGATTTCGCGTTGCTCACAAGAACCGAGCCTTTCGCAGACCACAACTTGGCGAATTTTGTGTCGTGACTTGGGCCAGCACACGTACAAATTTCAACTGACACTGGAGCTGAAGGTTAACGTTCATAGACAACGACGTGTGTTCTCTGAATGGCAGAGCCCAAGCAGTTGGAAACTGATCCTAATTTTCATCAAAAAATCATCTTCAGCGATGAAGCCCATTTCTGGATGAATGGGTACGTCAACAAACCAAATTGTCAAATTTGGTACGATACCAATCCACATGAGATCCCAGAGCGTCAAATACATCCCAAAAAAGTCACTATTTGGTGTGGATTTTAGGCTGGTGGCGTTATCGGTCCATATTTCTTTGAGAACGACATTGGCCAGGCCAACACCGTCAACATTGAGTGCTTTAAATCGATGATTACCAATTTCTTTTGGCCTGAATGGGATGACATGGACACCATGGATATGTGGTTTTAACAGAACGGCCATACAGCTCACGTCACATTAGAAATTCTGCCATAAACTGTTTATTAAGAAAACTGTTGACATTGGCGCCTGCCTGGCGACTGGAGCAACGGAGTTCCGTGAACTGTACAAAGCCGTCAAAAAAGGGAGTTTAAATCCTTGGAACCCGCGAAGTGGGCTACCCACAATACTGCAACGAAACAGCGTGAGTGGTACAGAGGACCCAAAACGGGAGTTAAAATCATTTGAAAGCACTTGATACACTGATACCATAGAACGCGTATTTTTCCTATTGAACCCTGAAAACTGAATAAACTGAATATTTTTGAAATCACTAAAGTGAGTCACAATCCACAATCAATGGGCCAGAAGTCCACAAGAATTTCCTGTGGACTTCTGGCCAGTGTTACCGCAGCCAAAAATATTTATGAATCCCTGTCAATGAAAAAAAGAGTCCTTTTGAAAATAAATGAGTCCTTTTAAAAAATAAGTGCAAAACTTTTAAAAATGTCGGATTTTAAGTATTATCAAAGACTTTTTGTTTCATAAAACATAAATTAAATACATTAATATACAACCAAAAATTGTAAAAAAAATACACTTAAGTTTTAATTATCATACAAAACTTAACTTCCTTTGAGTTAAAATGATAGTGAAAAAATGTGTCCTTTTTAAACAAGATGTATCCCCGGATCCCACCGAAAAAGAAGAATCCCCCGGGATACATTGTATCCCAGTGGTAACTCTGCTTCTGGCCCACCAAGGTGGGTTAAAAATCCGGAGTAGATTTGTGTACTTTTAACCCACCACAGTGGGTCAAAAATCCATTATGGACTTTTGGCATGTGCACTTATGACCCTCCTATCATTGTTATATGTACTTTGGAATTAATATAATTGTTATGAAACTTAAATGGGTCTCATAACTTTTTTATTTTTATAGTTGAAGACTTTTGCAGCTTCAAAATATTTAAATCTTATACCTATATAGATTAATAAATTTTTGTCCTTGGAATAGGATTATTATATAAACTTAAAGTCTTATAAGAATTGTTTTGTTAAAATTCAGATCTAACGATAGTTTTATAGTCTTTTTAATCCCATAACAACACATATTTTACAGTTTTAGTAAGATTAAACTTCTCTGACAAACCTAAAAAGATCTGACCACTTTTCATTGGAATACATGCATTTTCATATCCCTTAACTAGGCCATATAACGCTTTTAATTGTTTTATAAAGTGTTATAACAATCTAGTAGTATTCTTCAAGATTAGTTTTAGCTTCCTTACATTAGCCCAGTTATAAGCTCTTGAAACATCTTATGGGAGGAAAAATGTTCCTTGGGATGGTCAATAACCTCTGAGCAATTGGTGGAGTTGTTTGGCCGAAAAACAAAGAAAGACATTTTCATTTGTATGTATGTTTTTTTCATATTATGCGTGAATATGAAAAATTAAACATTGCCACCATCTGACGTTGTTGAAAAAAAAAATATTCCACATACGCTACCGCGCACACCATCAATTTTGCGTTAAAAAAAAAAAACAATTAGGTACCTATTTATTTTTTTGGGAAAGTTAAAATGCCGCGTTTTTTTTCATGACACGTTTTGTTTACAACAATTATTATTTGTCAATTTGTTGCCTACCAAAAGTATAATTTTTCTAAAGTTGTCAATGGAATGGACTTTTGAAGAAAAATAGGTACATACCTTATTGTCTGATTTTGACTTCGTACATAAAAATGCTTAAAAAACGATCTTTAAAAACGTTGATTAATAGCTGGTTATATGTCACTATGTCTTGGACCTTTCTTGATATCAAGGGGTTGCGATGGTGTTCTTTGCCGACTTTGATTTAGAAGCGATATAAGTCTTATTTTATTGCTTCATTGCTTTCTAAGTAAATTTATGGTTTTTTTTTCTTATTTATTTGTAAATTCCATGCCTTTATGTATTTGCTTTTACGAGTAAACCTTCCTTAAAATACGTTCACATATGAACATACATATTTATATAATATTTAACGATACATTTTTTTTATCAACTTTTTTTTATCATTCTAAGCAGACAACTTGTCGCTCAGATCCATTTGTGGATTATGTCATTCGCCGCCATAAAAACACACTTAAGTAAATTTCCGGTATACAACCTGCTAGCACTTCCTTTCTATAGATAAATATAGCTAGCCTTAGGTAACAAACAAAAATAAACAAAGAACAAAAACTAACAAAAAATAATTCTTAAATAAAATACGTATGTATACAATACATTATGTCCTTGTTCTTTATTTTTTTATTTAATGCCCACGGCACGGACTACACACACACACACACAACTAGATAGGTATAGCGAAAACAAATTTGCCATAGGAAATCGGTAAACGTATATAAATTCACATATTCTGCCCGTTTTTCCAGAGCCCACTCTTGAGCCCCGCCAAATCATGCTATACCCCACCGGCTCCTCCGTTTATAATAGAGTGAAATAAAAAAAACAAAATGAAGAACGACAGTCTGCTGCTTGGTTGGCGCTGCTTATTTAAGTTAGTTTTCCATGGATATGACAAGTCCTTATCGTCCTAGTAGAAGGAACGGAAATAGGAGCACAATGGACACAAAAAAAAAGAAGAAGACCAAAAAACGAAGCGAAAAAAAAACAACAAATTATTTCAAGGGACAAATTGCTGTGAATAAAAGTCCCGCACTGATGCGGAAAGGGATAAATAAATTTATGAACAATTTATTTTTTAAGTCTGTCCCGTTTTGTATTTTTTTTCCTTCATTTTTCTCATCCACAATTCACTTTGCTTTGTTTGATCTTAAATGTATGGTTTTCTTTTGTTAAAAAAAAAAAAAACAGAATAGAATGGAACCAAAAGGCCATGTGAATTGAGAAGAAAACTATTTTCTTTTCTCGAAAGAGAGAGAGAGAGAAGGATGGATTGGGTTTTGATATCGGTTATGTCTATGAAAATTGTGTGACTTTATGTTTGACAGGAAATCTGCAAATGAAGGGACGTATTTTATATGGTTTTTCATTTCGTCGTACATAGGTATGTTGGATTTTTTTTCCATTTTCCAACTTTTGAAATAAAAATATGCTACTGAATGAAGTGAACTTCCTTATAAGAAAGTTCTCAATTTAGTTTTTGGATTATTCGAGTGGAGAGCGTGCATCCTGTTTTATTGTCGCCATGAAGGAAGAAGGCCAAAGGTCCGTTTCGGAGGGTTTCATTTTTTGATGTTTATTTTATCGTAAGGATGAGTTCGTTTTTTCTTCCATTTTTATTTATTTTTTTTTTCTTAACAATTGCAAAGGAAATAACCGGAAAAAGAGGGTAGAACTTTTTAATAGGGTTGCGCCATAAACATATTTTTTTTGTGTTGCTGTTGCTTTTTTCTGTATAAACAGAAGTTACCTACTTTGAGATAGGTTTTTTTTTAGTTGTTGTTACTTAAGGAAAAAGTTTTTGTTTTTTTTTTTGTTTTGCTTTAAGCAGGAATTGCTTTATTAGAATTTTATTAAGAGTTGCTATCGAAGTTTTTTGAAGTTCCTTTTATTTATTAAGATTGAAATGTTTGTGATGTTTTTTTTTTTTATTTTTTTTTTTGTATAACTTAAAGTTTTTGAAGCTGAAATAGGATATGTAGGTACCCTTATTATTTTTTTTCGTAGAATACAAAAGCCATCAAGGCTGCCATTTTGAATTTTCAAAAAATGTATTAAATATTATGTTTTTTTTTTTTCTCGACTGTCTAATAACCCGGTGAAACACGCTTAAAAACAATTCGTTTGGATGTAAGAACTTATGCAAGAACTCTTAAGCTTTCTGAAAAAATGTTTGAGAGCTTGTTAGATATAATCAAAATGTGGTGAACACAGTTGGAACTGAGACACTAGCAGCTCACTTTGAAACTCTTTTGTCGGTTGATAAGAATCGTTATTCCTAGGTACCTACTTTTTGTTACGCAATACCTGAAATCACTGGCCAAGAATTGGAAAACCAAATTTCTCTCTATGAACTTGAAAATATTTTGTATAAGATGAAAAATAAGAAGGTAGCTGGAATAGACGGCATATTCCAGTCGAAAACAGTAGGATACTGAGGAATTTAACACTTATCTCGTATTTTATTTCAACAGACTTTATATAACGACTCAAAGAAAGGAGATGTCACCCTATCAGAAAAATTTAGAGCAATTTCCGTCCTTAACCACGTTAGGAAAGACGCAAAGTCTCAAAGTGCGCGCGCACTTTTTTACATTATCAAAACGATATTTCTTTTACAGCATTTTTACAGAATTTTGATGTACAGAATTTTGCTATACAGTATTTTGACCAACTAGAATTTTGCTATACAGAATTTCGACTTACAGTATTTTGCTCATATACAGCATTTTGCAAATACAGAATTTTGATATACAGCATTTTACAATATACAAGATTTCGACCCCAACCCCTCTCATATTGTTGAGATTTTCAAAAATGACCCCATAATAACCAGTTTACTAAAAAGTTCTCTCAGAGAAAAACTTTTATTTTAATTTTTTTTTGGGTTTTGGTCAACCGGTGACCACTTATTGTTAAGAGAAAAAAATAAATCTCAAAAATTTATCATCTGGTTTTTAGCGTTTGACTTTAAATTGATAAATGCATTGAATATTAAAATTAAAAATATTATTTAATAACGTAAAATAAATAGAAATTTGTTTAATTTTTTTTTAATTTTAAGTTTGAAAATTTATTTTTCCAAAACTATTCAATAAAACCATTTTATTAAAAAATAGAATTTATGGATGGATTTCTGGCTTGATAAAAGAGTATAACATAATAATGCAAGTGTTACCGTCAATTTTTAATTATTATTTTTATTTAGAAAGCTGCCCCTCCTTCCATAGATTTTTTTTCTTGCCTCAACCTAACCTAATTGTCGTAGTCTTTTATTGCGTCTTATGCAAAACACTCATAGACACCATTATATAATATTGTCACTTTTTCTCAAAGCAAATATCATAATTAATCATTTTAACCATTTTTGTTTATTTTCTAGGGAAACTATTTAAGGTTGATATTTCCAATTATTTTTTATGAAATAAGTCAAATGATAAGAGCTATAACTGAAGTTAAGTGATAAATCTCATTCAAAGACCCAAAAAAATAATTTTTTAAAATAAGTCACACACCAAGACCAAAATTTAATTGGCGAATTAAATATATCTCAGTGAGAAACCGATTGAAAGTAAAGTTCAACGGTTATTTTGGATCTCTGGTTGAGAATAATAATCCTCCTAGTATATTCAAGCAGTATTTCGTTCTGGCTTCTCAACGATTGATCACATTTTTGCTGTAACAAGTATTTCCAAGCTGCCTTCGACAAGCTATCATCGATGGGAGTGCCTCGTAAGTTTCTCAGAATGTACTTCCAATTGCTTGACTCGTCTACTGGCTCATTGTGGGATAGAGTGAAATCTTCGGACTGATTTTCAAGGACTTGAGGTGTTCCCCAAGGATGTATTTTAACCCCGATTCTGTTTGCTTTTTACATTGACGATACTAAAGACTTACTTTCAGAAACAATATTCTTCTCTGATATCCTATAGTCAAAGTTTCACTCTACGCTGACGATTTGGTTTTTCCGACCGATAACCCTTTTGACCTCCAGTTGCAAATCAGTATATTAAAATTCCTCTTGCGAGACGTGGGGCTTAAATGTTAATACCAAGATCTTTATTTTCGAAGTGCGTCAGAGAAGGTTGTTTTCCAAGTTCTTTTCGAATCAAAATTTCGATCTGATGTCCAAATATCGTGTTTTCCACGCGCGACAGTTAATACAGTTATAGTAATTCAAAGGCATTTCTTCAAACGCTTATTCATATTGCCATAAAATTAACTCCAAAGAGCGTCAAATTGAGTATAGTACACGAGGAAAAGCAAAATTATATTTCTCGCGGCGTCATTTTTTATAGGATTGTTCGTTCTAGACTTTAGTGACAAAAAAAAACAAAGTATAGATATAAATAAACAAAAAAGAAGTTACATCCAGGTTTATAGAAGTACATTTAAGGATCATAAACCTATACATATGCCTCGAAGCCAATACTTATATTTCCCAACTTTTCCAAACGAATTGTGACTTTCTAAGAATAACGTCTGAAATGCTAAGGGGCGACTATATTTATATAACAATATACCTACCTATATACCTTCAAACCCAACATCATCATTGACTATAAAAGGGAAGAAGAGAAATTTGCTCTCATTTATACAAAGCCATAAACCAATGTGTCACAAAGTACAACTTTCTAAGCATCATCAGCACCACATCCTGCCTCTAATCTCGAGCGACTTTTCTCCAACTTCACATATATTAAACTCAAACCCACTTCAAGAAAGGTATAGTGCCGTATGTCTGTTTACAATGTCCGATGTAAATATTGACGGTCTCTGCCGCCATCCCACTTTCAACCCACCATCACTACATATGTATATATGTAGCAAAAAGTGTGTATATAAATTTTCAAACACATCATTTCCCCTCACATACAGTTGGCCTGCCCTAATGTGTGTACGTTCATGTTTATGAGAGTCTTCCATCACTAAATTGCCACCCGCTCTAGGCAAAAACATGTATCAGAAGCAAAGGCTGGAGATGGAGATGTGAAGAACGAACTCCTGAACAAGACGAAGCCATCAGTATAAAATTCGCTGAGTTAACGTTTTCACCAAACATACCCGTAGGGGGTCCTCCTCCTGTCCGGCACCATAGAGGGTCATTTCTCTTTTCGATTTGTAGTCCGTTTAGTCGGTCGTTTATGTTTTTGGTCAGCCTTAGCCTATTGATATCCCTCAAGCACTCACCCGCTCATCAACTTGACGTCCTTGTCCAGTGTGCGAGAACGAGTGGAATTGCTTCCGACTGGAAACTGTCTAACATGCCAGTTGCCTCCGAAATCTACTCGGCCGACCATATATACCTACACATTGACGTTACAAATTCCCAACCCAATTTTCTATGGCTGCCGTATACCCGGCTGGCCGGTTGGTCCGGGCTATATCTGAACGGAAAGGTCCTTTTAACGCCAAGAGCAGTGGAAGTGTCTGTGAGTTTTATCATCCGTTCTTGGCCTATTGAATGTTTATCGTTATATTGAATATTTTGGCCAAAAAATATCCTTATCCTTGTTTGGCAATTTACACACACACACAAAAACACATTGGCCTGTTGGCGAAAACGTTTCTATATATTAAAGTGCGTGCCTGTACAGAGCATCGACTTCGACATTGTGGCATATCAGGATTGCTATATCGTATATGGATTATGGACCCGGCAATGTCCTTCGTGCTTCTCTGAGTGATTGTTGCTGACTGGCTTTTCAGGCTGTCATTTTACCGTAGCCGTTAGCTATTGAAGCTATAAATGTTTGTTGGAACTGGGGGTTTGGCTAACAGAGAACCAGTACATCGGTGTAGCTAATTAGGTTTTATTGTTATTAATCTTATGGGTCCCTTGGGAATTGTAATTCACTTAGACTCAGAGTTATACGGATGTTTCGTGTTTGAGTGTGTGTGTTATTTTGTTCTATATATCTAACCTTATCTACATAAGGATGTCCTCTTTCATTTTCTGCTAAAGTTGCAATTTTTCTTTGATTCCTTTTGGAAGTTAGAAGTCGTTGTCATCTATTGATGGTGACAATTTACTTCTTCGAACGAGGACAATGAGGTGTCTTTATAGCAACATATAAAAAAAGTAGCTATACAGCTAGTAGCTACATTATAATATAGTTGGCTAAAGGTGTGTGATGAGAAGAAAAAATAATGACGCCATTTTTTTCCAATCATAAGGTCTCGTATTTATTTTTATGTCACATAATAAAAACATGAGCTTGATTATTATTTATTTATACATACATATTAGGTATAAAGATATTGTGGAAATGTGACAAAGGTAGAGGCATAGAGCTAGTTGGACTAAATTATCAACAAATAATATTGATATTATTGTTTATGAATTCATAGTTTCTTCTTTTAATGATGTACATCAACGCCTTAAACATATAGACCTCATTAGTAACTACGTAAAGGAACAAACTTTCAAAGAAACTATACGAAACTTTCATAAATCAAAAAGTAGATGTAGGTAGTAAGTAGTTGAAACGGAAATATTAATTTCTATAGCTTTACTTTTAGACCAAAAATAATAGTAAAAACATTGCCAAAACCTCAATAAAATTAATTCATAAAACCTTAAGACTGGAATTGACATAGACGTCTTAGCTCAATGCAGTATATTTATATCCAAATCCACGAATAAGCCTTTTGTATAGTCATATCTTAAAGAATTTCACAAACTTGTTCTTTAATAAGAGTTTCAATGAAAAAAAAACACCTTTCTCAGAAAATAAATTTTTTGCCAATATGTTTTAAAAATGATTTCGGGCATGTGGACGCCGTGGCTGGCTCGAATAATTTCCAGACGAGAGGACCAATTTTCGACCACTTTTTGCAGCAATTGGGACCGTATGTCAGCAATAACGCGCCGAATATTCTCTTCCAAGGCGTCAATCGTCTCGGGCTTATCTGCGTAGACAAGCGACTTCACATAACCCCACAAAAAATATTCCGGCAGTGTTAAATCGCACGATCTTGGAGGCCACGCCAAAGGCCCACGACGCGAGATAATGCGCTCACCAAAAGTTTCCTTCAATAAATTGATTGTTTCGTTGGCTGTATGGCATGTAGCGCCGTCTTGTTGGAACCCAAGATCGTCCACATCAACATCCTCCAATTAAGACACGAAAAAGTCATTAATCATGGCTCTATAGCGTTTCCCATTGACTGTAAAATTATGCCCGGCTTCATTTTTGAAGAAATATGGACCAATGATTCCCATTTCCCTCTGTCCATAGAGCACACCAAACAGTGACTTGTTGAGGATGTAACGGCGTCTCAACAATGGCTTGTGGATTATGATCACTCCAAATACGGCAATTTTGCCCATTCAACCAAAAGTGAGCTTCATCGCTGAACAAAATTTTAATGTGAAAATCGGGATCGGTGACCATGTCGTTTTGGTAATAAATTTGCACGATTTGCAAACGTTGTTCAGGAGTAAGTCTATTCATTATGAAATAGCAAACGAAACTGAGCATAAATCAAGTAACAGCTATCAAAATGACCAACTCCGAAAAAAGTATTGCCAGATTGAAAACCACACGTCTAAAAAAAACAGTTTAAACTAATTTATATTTGTCCATTCCATATAAATTCTGATTCCAAAATTACAATAAAAACGTTTATCTCAGTAGGTTATCCACACAAAAATGTTTTGTATCTCATTGGCACTGTTCCCGCATAACAAGGTACACGACATTTTCGACCACAATTAAAATTCCAACCTTAATATAAGCCCCAACATAAGAACTCGAATTATTGATGTCACCACAACATGTCAACAAAAAGGACACTGCAGTATTTTTCCGAGGCAAAATAATCACAAAATTAAGCTAAATAACAGCAAATTTGAAAGTACTGCTGAGCATGTCATATCGTTATCCATATCTGAGGTTGCAGTTTTCCTTAAATGTTATACCCATTGCCCTATCCTATATCGAGACAGTCCAATCCAATCAAATTCTGAAGAGCCAAGCCTATATCGTTTACAGAAAATCTCTATAGCAATTTAAAAAAAAAAATATAATGTACAAAATAAATTTTCTTGCCAAACACGTGCGATTGAAATCAGCATCAAGACGTTTTCGTCATTGTGCAAAAAAGAAATAAAAAAAAGAAGAAGGATATAGGAAGTCCTTTTCTCCACCATTGGTTTGGATTTGGTTAAGTTTTGTTATTTCTTTTTTGAAAAATCCAGGTCCAGCTAAATCAAGATAAAACTTTAAGAGTTGACTGAAAAACTCCACTCAAAGCCAAAGAGTTACGACCAAACTAAAATGAGTTTAAATGTATATACCTATAGAGTATGAGCAGGAGGACGACAGGAAGGAGCAGAAAGGCTCTGGCAATAGTATTTCTGTCAACATTTGGTCTCCCACATCGAATTGCTGCTAGACAAATAAAACGATTTGGCATCACTCCCAGACATCTTCGTCACATATGAGATGTTTTCCATTTCACTAAAATTAGATTTAGATGTTGGAGTTGGAGTTGTATATGGAAAATGAAAAAAATTTATGAAAAAAAAAAAAATTGGAAAAAATTCAGAAACGAAATGAATCGTGTGAAGTGGATGAATGAAACAGGAAATTGCTAACTCATATGCAGGCAGACGATGCTGATGATGCTGGAGGATGGGCGAAATTGGGCTCTCTTCATTCACCCCTTTCTCTGATGGCGCAGTCAATCATGCCTAAGAATATAAGGAAAAGGGGCATGATGAGAGATTGGCCACGTCTCAACGCGAGCCATCTTATATAGCAACTCCACATTTAACAGTACACATACTTATAAAGCTATATAGCTTGTTTATGGTGGGTGACTATTTTTGGATTTGTGTATAAGTTGCAAAGTGAAGGGTAGGAATTTTGCCAAGTGCGTACATTTGCATGTTTGCGTATATATGTTTAATGGTCTGACGGAAGATGTGATGCTTGACTTGTAGAGCGTACAATAATTTGTGAACAAAAAATATTAAACATAAAAATAGCATGCGTCTGATGATGATGTCTCCAAAAATATAATTTCGTACAAGTCATAAAATATTTGATGGGGGTCATATATGTATGTATACAAAATATGGAAATTATTTCCTTTGGGAGTCATATTATGCGAGGATGTCTAAAGCCGTTATTTTGCATTTAGGGGTACGTTACTTTTTTTTACTTTGGGGGTACCCTACCTAGCTATATAAAAAATAATTTATGCAATTGTAAAAATTCTTCAAAGGATCTACAAATATAATAAAGGGTCATTCATTTCGTAGTTTCAATTGTTGGTAGTGCTGGCATTTGACACCTGTCAAACTCAGCTGTCATTTGAAGTGTCATATAATATTTGTTGAATGTTTGCCATTTACGATAATGGATCGCTTAACAATCGAATAAAGCGTTAAAATTATTAAAACTTATACTACAAAAGTGGTGATTCAAATGTAGCCACTTTTCGCGCATTACGCGATGATTATGGTCGTCATAATAGACCGAATACGTAAGCAATCGGTAAAATTGTAAAGAAATTTGAAGAGATTGAATCGTGACCGATGTCGTAAGGTGTGCATCATTGTAATGCACGCTGAATCGAAAATATTGCTGCTACAACTTGCAAGTGCAAGTGTTGCTGATGATCCGAATTTATCGATTTCCCAGCGTTCGCAGCCAATGAAGCGATAAGGTCGAATGATAACCCATAACCGAGGAAACCAAAAGAGATAAGTTAATGATAAGAGCAGGGAGAAGAGCGTGGAATTATGAAGAGAAATTTACAGGTGGAAAAGGAAGCGAGATAGCGAGTGAATGTTTAGAGGAGATGAGAGAGAGAAAGAGAGAGGGATGGAAGCGAGAGGGAATCACGATGCGAACAAGGGTGAATTGGAACGAGAGGAAGGGAAGGAAGAGGAGACAATATGACAGGATACGAGAGAGTAGAATGGGAAGACAGAAGAGAGCAGGAAAAGGAAAGACGGGAAGTAATGACCGAGGGGATCCCGCATTATCTGAAAGCGGGATGGAAGGCAGAAAGAACAAAGAGAATAGCTAGAGTCAGGCTAGGGAATGAGGTGAGAGAAAGATGGTATTGGAAACAAGAAGAAGAGAGAATGTGCAGAGTGTGTGAAGGAGATCCAGAGACGTGGGAACATGTGATAGAAAGATGCTGGTCAGGTGGAGGTGAAGGGAGATCAATAGGGGAAAAAATGAGGGTCATAATGGACGAAGGACGGAGGGGGGAAGCATGGATAAAGGCACTAGAGGTTGCGAGAAGGAGTAACGAGGGACGGATGGGAGACTTGTAACCCTTAGAGGAGGCAATACAAAAAAAGAAAAAAAAGATAACCGATTTGTTTGACCGCCGCCGATTGAAGGTCATGACTTGAACAATATGTGGCTCCAAAAAGACGGGGCAACAAGCCAAACAAAACGACCAATTATGGGTTTATTGCGTGAGAAGTTTCCTGGTCGCGTAATTGCAAGTTTTGGCGACGTCAATTGGCCACGAAGATCATGCGGATCATGCGTTTTGACACCGTTAGATTTAATATGGGGCTACGCAAAAGACCGTGTCTACGCGAATAATTCCCGAACTCTAGACGCATTAAAAAACCAACATCACTTGAGTTATGGCCTAGATACCACCCAAAATGTACGAAAAAATGGTCAAAAATTACCACAAAAGAATCGCATACTGCGAATCTTCCCGAGGCGGCCATTTGTTAATGATATTGTTTTTTATACTTAATGGCAAAGTCCAAACTTTATACTGAAAACAAAAATGTCATCAAATATGTATCGCTATGTGTGTTTTATTAAGCTTCACTTTTAAAACCCAAAAATGAATGAATCTGTATGTAAATGGAGAAATTCTTTCTTTTTTTGTATTTAATTTAATAAGTGATACTAGATGTGATTTTAAAAATCCCACCAGATTTGAAAAAATCCCTTAAATTTGAAGTTGCGGTTATGATAAAGAAAATATTTTTCCCTCATAAAAAGTGTTTAGAATTTTTTTTTCATATATAACTCACCATGAATTTTTTTCCCCCATTTTGAATGGAAAAACCAACAACCTGGGAACACCGAATTTAACTCATCTTTAAATTCAATATTAGAAAAAAAAGTTGCTCTACATCCAGTCCGAACCCCAGCAAATGCGCTTGACGTCGGTCTCCTATTTTGTGCAAGACTTATGTTGAATTAAAACATGATCGAAAAAATGTCAATATTTTTTTCAAATTCTTTAAATGTCACAAATCTTCCAATATAATTCGTAAAATTTGAAAATTTGATTTTTTCAACTTTTGGCCTTTTATAAATGGCAGCGACTTGTAAATAAAAATTGCGAAGAATTATTAAGTCAGAAAACACTATAAGCTTAGTATAGAAAACAAGCTAATTTTATACTGGCAGGTAGGTACTTAACTAACCTATCTGGACTTATGGTATACATTATACATTCCGAGGTTGCACTCGCGATACTAATATAAATATCTTACAAAAAATAATAAATATATTGAAAATAAATTGCAAAGATCGTTTCGCACCCTTAGAATGAAATAGACCTAACTAAAAAATTCAGAATCTCTCTTACAACCTAGTTTTACAGTTAATTTTTCTTTTAAAGGTCATTTTATTGAAAAATCAGAAGTGACGAAAATTTGGAGTTAGGTCACTTTCATTCTAAGGGTGCGATTTGTACAAAATGAATTAAAAACTTTTGGGCGAAAGTATATAGAAAACGGCTTTTTTAATACGCTAATGGAACGATAATAGAAATTTTTTAAGAGAAAAAATGTAGTATGCCACTGCTTGTGATTTGTGAAGTACTAAACTTTCTGACCTCGTACAGTAAACGAGAAATCGCTTTAAAAATATCGGAAGAACTTCGTTAAAAATAAATTGCTATAGATAAGTTTCAAATCATAATTGAAATCGGAAGGAAGAGGAGGTAAAAGTTAAATAAGAGTCTCCACACTCCTATGAGCATGCGTTTTTCGGTCCTCATAAAGCCTTTTGAAGGTTTTAACACTACCCATACGGAAGAAAAACAAATTTATTGAAAACTCAATATTTGTTAGTTTTTCTCTCCATATCTAATCACATAAACGTTCAATACTAATAGAACTAACAATAAGATATTTAAGTTTTAAAAATCCAATTTCTCTCCATTGACTTTTCTATTATAAGCCTAAAGAATACAACTGACGTTAAATTTTCCATTCTATACCTTAACTCATAGGCATCATATATGTATAACTCTCTCAAACGAAGAAACTAAAATTAACTCACGATGGCATTCTACTATACAGCATACCTACACCCGGAAGGTATAATCAGTTCCATTATATCCTTTGCGCATGAAAATTTGTTTTACAAGGCAGTTTTCTCACTTATCGACTTACCGTCCGTCATTTTAAACTTTTTTCGTAATTTTTTTTTTTTAATTTAAATTTTTTTTCTCGAACGGCAGGTAAATTGCTTTTGGTATGACGTCAGTTAAAGTAAGAAATAACTTTTTTTTCTATTGTTTTTTTTTTTACCTTTTAAGTCGACCCACGCCTCCGGAGTTGAATAAAGTTTTTTAAAAGTTGAAGTTTTCACTTTTGGCGCTCTTATACTTAACTCAAGTTGGTATCTATATCTATAAACGTGTATCTGTTCGTATATTATGTACATAGCTAGCTGCGTACCGTTTTGACGAAGATAAATTATAATTCCTTTACAAGAAGCAGATGCGAGTTAAAGCCTACTGGCATATCGGTGTTGCTGGAGAAAACGGCGACGTGGCGGCAGCAGCAGTGATGGGTGATGGCAGCGACGTCTTTGGCTGACTGGTTATGGTTGGTTGCTTTGGGGGGAGGGGGGTGTGCGGTCATGTACATAGATGATGTTAAAGCAAAAAATTGGGTTTGGTAAGAAATTTCCCAAGTCGATCATCGGGGCAAATCGTTTTGTGAAAGCATATTTTTGAAAAGTTTTCCAAGAAATTCTTCTGTAAGATTTTTGCTATAACTTTTGCAAAAGTTTCATTCTTCCCCGCTCCATCAATTTAATTTTTTGGCAAAGGTAATAAAAATCTATAGATATAGGTGCGTACCTATATGGAGAAAGGTTAAAGCGGTATATAGCCAGGCATAGGTATATGCAGAGTTTGTATATAGCAAGTTCATCATTTTGGTAATTTATATATTTATTGTTTAAATTATTTTCTTAAAAAAAGGGCAAATAATATTAAAGACTAAATTCAATATATAGAATAACAAAAAAAAATATTTATTTTAGTTAAAGTAATAATAATTAGTTTTGAAAATTCAATGTTCCTAAAAATTGACAATGTGTTCAGTTTGTTATTTTATAAGCAAACTCCCTATTTTTGTAAATATTTTGGTATTTTATTTAACTAATTAAATTTTGTTTCATTTAATTTGGTCACTCAGATTAATTCCTTTACAAAAACTTAACACATATACCTACATTTTAAACAATACTGCACATTTTGCTGTTTCATTAAAGAGGCACACTTTATGACGGTGCGGTGGCGCTCATGAAGATGAGTCATGACAATTTCCATCTCAACACCTCAGAAAATATATCTACTCGAAGCCACCCACGTCCCCCCTATTACCATCTGTTACAATTAACAATCTATAATCCAAGAGATAAATCAAAAATATTGCCGATGCCGCAAAGTCGAGGCGAGGCGGATCAAATTGGCTAAATAATGATATCCTTCTTAATTAGTCGTTATCTCTCGATTAATTGTGATGCCTTGGCGTATCGTTTCATGGATGCCAACATAGCACCTATATACATATACAAGTACAAAGCAGACAACAATAGTTAATTCAGAAAATGAATAATGAGAGTGAAAATGATGATGATAGCAATGCGCGGCGTAAGGTGTGACGCGAAATGAAAACAGAATAAGGCGAAGGGGAGAGAAGATTCATTCGTTATTTGTCTGTTTTCATAATGTTATGATTTTGCTTGTTGACCAGGAGGTCCCAATTTTCTTAAAGGAATGCCTTTGCAAACTTGCAACAAACAGACAAAGAAACATACAAATAAAATGCTCGAATGGGTTGCAAGTAGTTGAATTTATGTTTTTAGGTATAGGTGGAAAATTTGATAGATTTAAAATTTAAAAGAAATCATGAAATAGATTAAAATGTCTTAAATGAGTCTTTTTTTCGTGCACGTGTGGCAGCTCTGAAGTTTTACAGCTGCAGCCTCCTATAAAATTCAACAATTTGTTATGCAAATATATTTTTTGATTTAAAAAAAAAATGATTCAATAATTGTCTCACTTTCATATGAAAGTTATTCCAATGTAGATATGTACCAAATTTAGAAAAGCAATTCTTAAATATTGTCTTATGTTTCCAAGGGATAAGAACTAATTTTTCTGATAATCCTTACAACTTCCTTTATTGAAATTTGATTTTAGAAAAAAATCAAAAAAAAATCTAATATAGAAAATTAATAAATTTATGGTCAATTACCTGCTCAAAAATCCAAAGTAATCTAAATTAATAATTTTAAAAATCTTGTAATTTTGTCTGCTTGCCATATTTCAATTTCATATCAGATTAAAAATTTTGACAATTATAATAAAACAGCTATAAATTCTAAGGACGATTTACGATTTTGGCGGCTTCCATCAATAAGATTAACTCAGAGAACACAAAATGAATTAGTTTTAAAATTATTGTCATTTATGAGTTGTTTAACTACTAACTGTCAAAATTCTTATTCTGACGTAAGATTCAAACAGAAAATGAAAAGGCTTTTAAAACTATACATATTATTTAAGATTATTTCGATTTTTTAAAGAAAAAATTTGTTGACGTTTTTAAACTGTCCAAATTGTTAAATTTTTATTAGATTTGATCAAACTTGATCTAAAGATGTTGAATAAGAAATGTCAAAGCAATATCAAAATAAATAATTTTTTTTCTTTTGGGAATACGTCATATTGTACAACATTTTGGACTTGTTTTCCTAAATTTGGTACATATAGGCGAATATGGATTAGAATCTATTTCATATGAAAGTGCACATTTAAGCTCACTTTTTAGAACATAAAATAAATAAAATGTATAATTAAATTAATTCCTAACTTTGACTTAAAACTTTTTATTTTTGAAATTTTGCAAGCTCTTAATTCGAATACAAAAATATAAGCAGTACCACTAAATTCAAAGTCTTCAATTCATTAAGTGAACCATATTTCATTGATTTTCGTCCAGAATTGGTGTGGAAAATGATTCAAGAAAACGTCTACTACTTTACACGTGTTTGAAAGAAAAACGACAAAACTGAACAAATACATATAATTTTTCCGCAGAAGAAAAAGAAAATTAAAAAAAAAAACAAAGCTCCACCCTTGTGTCTTTTACAGCCGATGTTGTTTTTTTAATGCACATAGCTGACGTATAGTTGCCTTATAATTATTGTTAAATCAAACATTTAAGTTTGTTGAGTTAGTTAATTTTTCTTCCGAACCGAAGATATATTTTATGTTTTTAAAAATATATTCCCCTTGTAGTGATATACTCACTGTACATAATGTATATAATGTAATATACCTAGCTCAGCTTAGACCTAGTATGTAAGTTAGAAGTAAGTGGTTTAGTGATTGTCAAATAAAGAGGTTGTCATTTAAATAAAGCTGTTCTCATTACACCCCTTTTATTTTTTCCAATTCCTTTTCGTCAAAGAGAAAAAGTTGTAGGCAAAAACTATTAGCAATTTTGAACAATTGTTTTGATTAGGTCATGAATCTCTGTAAAATTTCAGGAAGCGCTGGGAGGAGAAATACGTCAGGTGCCGCCTATCCGGGCTATGAAGGTTATTGAATAGCAAAGCTCTCTCTCGAGCAACTAAAGTATCCTTGTTTAAGACGCTTACTATCCCGATCCTGGTTTATGGAGCAGGACAGGTACGACAGAAGTCCAGATTTATACATATTTCAATTCTACAATGAAAATGTTAGAATTCCAATATCACAACTATAAACGAAGACCTAATCGGAGATTTTCTGAATAAACACTAGCATTACCAATATTTGAAATTATTATCTGCTTATTAGCGCCATAGCTGTGTATGTAGTTATAACCATACGTGAGTCCCAGTAATGTATTTTCCGAACCACAAAATTTAACTATTTATTTCAATCTTTTCTGTCATTTCAAAAGAAATTTAAAAGCTTTTAATTAAAATATGATTTGCCATAAAAATTGAAGAACTATATAACTTCTTTCACTTTTCGTTGAAAGACTTATATATAGGTATGCCGCACCAACAAGTTTCTGTTTTCTTGTTTTTTTTTAACAAACAAATTAAAACCTAAGAAACAACATTCTATTTACACAAAAAATTACAGAAAATTTGTCTATTAAAATCCACAATTTGCTAAATCCGCAACAAACTATATATATATACACCTAGGTAGCCTTTTTTCCGTTTCACATTTTTTGTTACAACTTAGTGTTTTCCACAACTACATATATAATATAGAAGAATCCCCTTGAAAGTTTTGCCAATTTAAAAACTTTTTTCCTCGTCCGCATAAAACACACACCAGCAAAAAAAAAATAACCAAAACTTTTCTGTTTAATTTTTTTTTTCTTTTTTTTTTTGTCCTTTCTTCGTATATTTATACCAAAAATTCAATTTAATTACCAAAACAAGGAAACTGGTGTATTATATCGTGTACTTTTGACAGACCAACAAAAAAAAGGGAAAAAGTCTAAAGGATAAATAGATAAAAGAACGACAATTAGCTTAAAAGATGAAGAGCAGACAAAAAAGTAAGGCAAAGGACTTGATATAACTGTTGAAAAAAAAAAAAAAAAAAACTATCTTACTTTCTTTATAAACATATACAAGCTTGCCACCTCTGCAGCATCGTTTTCCAAAAAAGCAAAGGACACTCTGACAGCAGATATATACTCGTGTACAACATCTAGCTCACTGTCTCTTTCTCTCCTTGGTATATTTTCTTACAAGGACTAACTTTAAACCGAATTAAAACTAAGAAGTTAATCAAGAAAGACCAACCGACTCGTTGAGCGCAAGGACGATGAGTTTCTTGGAACTAAAACCAGACATGAACTCAACAAAAAAAAAAAATGGATAAAACTTTACAAATACATCAGACTATCTAATAAAAATAACATCCTTGTGCATTGAGTAAATCAACCACCATTGACCCCCGAAACCATAGTCCTGTCTTGGGCTATATATAACATCAACATCAAGATAAAGTTCGAGAGTGAAACTTTGGGGGTAAAGTCTTAAAGCAAGGCGACAACATAAGCTCAAGTTAAAAGCAAATAACCTTGGCGCGTATTATACAAGATAAAAAAAAATAAAAATATCATAACAACTTTTTCGTGTTGAACTTTATACAGCATCACAACATACTTACTATATATATCTATGGTATATACATATCTGTTTATCCTAGATCGTGTGTATAGCCTTTTTTTCATAAAAGGTAGCTCAAAACTCTTTTTATCCTTTCAGAAGAATTTAAGAAGTTAAACTTTGCAGGCTTTCTTTTTTATTTGTTTCCTGTGTGAAATAGCGATGAGGACAAATGCAGCATTACAAAACAAGGATAAGAAGAACCTACACTCACCTAAGATACTCGTCATTACGCTCGACTTGTCACAACAATGCTCTTTCCTTCATCATCCTATACACTGTCCTTAGGAGTTGGAACTCAGCCATTTTTTTTATGTTAAACAACTTGCATCTTTTTTTTTATATTTTCTGTGACTTGTGAGTACAAGAAGTGAGAGCTTAACTGATACAAAGGATTTTGAGTTTTTTTTTGTAGTTTTCTCCAACTTTGTTTTGGTATTCGGTATGATGAAAGTGAAGACAGGAATTATTGTTAATATATTTTTGATCCCAGTTCAAATTTCTAAGATCTTTTCACGTAACCTGAGAAGAAAATTAATAAAATTTTTCTTAAATAAAATTCAAGGTGATTATCGGAACATGCTTATAAATAGATTAATATACTTACTTATAAAAGTCGCTAGGCATTGGAAATGCAAGCTAACTGTTTTAAATACAATAATGAAGAATTACACATTGAACCCTTTAACCACTAACAGAATTTAATTCAATTACCAACCGATGAACAAATTGCAATCAGCACTATATACAACCACACCATTCAACAAAAGTACTAAGTTCCTAAACTAAGCACAAGCACCCTACACCAACATATCCCAGCAAGCCACAAAATATTGCAATGAATGATATATGTATAAACAATTCAACAAAGTCGACGTTATCCCTCAAAATAATTATATTTATTTTGTTGCCTGTATAGTTCACACTATCTCGTAGCAAAAAATATAATAAGAGACGCAAGAAATTTCAACATTTCGAAGCCTCATTGACAACCGGGAATGAACACCCTGAGGACGATTAAGTCAACCGACTTTTAAATTAAATTTTTTTTTTGACATGTAATTTATATATCTATAATTTGTTAAACTTAAGACATTGTATAACGTTAGGCCCCTTATGTGCCAAAAAATGTAAATTTATCATAGTATCATATTAGTTATAAGCCAAATTGTATATATATTATGTTCAATAACTGTTCAACAATTCGAAGCTTACCGACTAATTATTTTCTTGTTTTCGATTAACTGGCTGAACACAATGCGATGGAGCCGCAGCCGGAGCTGTGGAACACTTGTCAAAATATTAAATACACACAAAATCAATGCTACGGCCTACGAGCATAATGGAACGCAAATGCAGACGGAGCTGCAGTCGGACCCACATTGGTTCGCGAACTTTTAACGTTTCGATTTATATGAAGAAAAAAAGAGCCGGAAAAAAATATTGAAGTTTTTAGTGCTTATTTAAAGAAAAATATTGGAAATAAAAAAAGTGAATAATAAACTCGTGACTGTATTTTTTTTTCTTTAAAATATACAAAAAGCTATATGCATCTCAATGTGGGCAGATAAAAAAAACCACGTACGATATTTTTTGAAAGCAGTTGCAGCTGCAGCTCCGATTCCAGTTGCAGCAGGCATTGTGCTTTAGCCAGTTAATATAGCAGATAATAAGTTTGACTGGCTGAACACAATGCACTTCTGCAACTGGAATCGGAGCCGCAGCTGTAACTGCTTTCAAAAAATGTCGTACGTCGTTTTTTTTTTCGGGTCTTTTTTTCTTTATATGAATTGAAACGTCAAAAGTGCTGCACTTGAAAAGTTAAAAGTTCGCCAACCAATACGGCTTCGACTGCAGCTCCGTCTGCAGTTGCGTTCCATTCTGCTTATAGCACTAATTTTATCTGTATTTAATATTTTGACAGGTGTTCCAGCTCCGATTCCGGCTGCGGTTCCGTCGCATTGTGTTCAGCCAGTGAGTCTCAAAATTTAAATTTTCAATTATCGTTGTCAATGAAAGCTATAACTGGTACATAATGATAATGCCGGATAGAATAAGCTGTAGAATTGACATCAGCTGCATTTTATTATCCAAATGATTTAATCTGATAAAATAAATAAACAGGATCACAGTGACAGTCGGTGTATATATCCGTCTCTTTTTGTATTTTGTTTGTATATTTTTCATGTTTTTTGTTGGATTTTTTCTCTGCACTACAGTTTACACTACCTTACCATAATAATAATAAAAAGTACTAGATTTTGGATTATGAAATAGATCCAAAAAATAAGCAGGATTACATCGCACCCTTAGAATGAAAGTGACCTAACTCAAAATTTCTGTAACTTCTGATTTTTCAATAAACTGAAAAAGCGAAATGAACTCTAAAACTAAGTTGTAAAAAAGATGCTGAATTTTTTAGTTAGGTCACTTTCATTCTAAGGGTGCGACATGTTGTGTTTATGTGTAAAAATTTGATCCTGATCAGATCATGTGGATAATAAAATGCAGCTATTATAATTACTCGGGAAATTAGTTGAGACGAAGAAGGTATTATATGATTGGCAGAAGGAATTACATGGGTCTCAAATAACAAGCCAACCAGCTTGGTCCCTTTGTTACTGTCTTCTTTCCTCAAACATTTTCTATATTACGACATGTGACACAAACAAACAGAACGCGATTTTTGATATTTTTCTTCAACCAACCGTTTAGAAAATATAGCCATTAAAAAAAAACATAAAACGACAATAATTTCGGTTTATTTTTTCAAATAACTTCTAAAGCCTAGTACGCTGCTGATGCGTTTCGTTTCGCATCAGCAGCGTATACTACGCTTAAGTCCTAAACAGTGACAAGCGTATTTGTTAGATTTTTGAATAGTTAAATAATGTCTTGATCTTCCTAAATAGTTGGTTAGGTATATGCTTCATTCAATTTAATAAAATGTTACATTAACTAAGGTTTAGACAACCGAGTCCGTTGACTATAAGTTAAAATTCTTAAACATCAAATAAAAATGTTTATTTATAACTTGGGCGGCCGTCCATACGACCGTCAGTGTTTTTGAAAAATATTAATGCAACTTTTTTAAATTCTAGGTATGTAACTTTGTTCTCAAACATTTTTTTAAACATCAAAAATTTAAAAGTTATCATTATTTTTAAAAAATTGGTCAAAAGTTAAAAAAAAAATATTCGGTTTATATTTACCCTAAAATTGCGAAGTTATCGATAATCACTTTATTGATTATGATATGTATTTATTACAAGAATTATTGTTACAATTTTGTCCATACAGGAGTTTGAAGATATTGCGAGTTCAAAAAATGCTCGCATTTCGAAAATTAGCTTAGCAAAAATGTACAAAAATAAAGCATTTATCTTTATCTTTGCCATTAGTCATTGCGCCTAAAAGTATAGAATCCTTCTGTGTGATACAATTTCAATAAAATCTGCATAAAGGTATTAAATAAATTCTTTCCATATTGACAAGAAATAAAAATTTTCAATACTATACCTTTTAAGATCTTCATCAAAATTTTAAATTTCTATTGTTATGCTCTTGAAAGGATTTCTCAATTTATTTTTTTTAATTTTCTTTTAGTCTATCATCAGGCGTTTGTTTTACTACCACTTGCCTTCATGATGCACTTCTTTCACAACAAATATCTAAATGTATTATGCACTTTGATTGAAATGTAGTTATATACCTACACCAATACAAATATATAGCTTATCCTTAAAATATGTTATATCTAGGGACTATAGGTGGAAACATCATTCAATTTCGCCATCTCTGGCTGAGTAAACTCCGCGTTAAATAAACAAACTTTGAAGTATCTGAACAAATTCGCGAGTGGATTTTCCTATTTTTCACTCAATTGCAATTCCAATTCCTACTGCAAATAATTTTTATACAACACACACACGGCTTAATAAAAAAATAAAAGAAACACCAATCCACTCTGAAACTGTTGATAAGCTGATAGATAAATTGAATACAAAAAAAAAAAAATTTAGATGAATGGCAGTAAGGGGGAGTTGGGGATAACAAGGCAAGGAAAGCACGTCCTGTCAGTTATTTTATCTGTCAGTCAGTCAGTCCGTTCATTGATTCAATATATATTTTCCTCTCGGTTAACAGACACAACATGGCATATCTATACATAGAGTATAGAAAAAGAGGATCACAAAATCCTTCAGCTAGCTATCACTGCTGTCAGTAAGAGAGAGAGAGATGGGGGCGATGCACATCACGAGGATGTTTGCATACCAAACACGTTTAGTTGCTGGCTATATCCTGGAAGCTTCCTTACAATTGCTTCCAGGTTCCTTTTGAGATTCGCATCTTCTTCCTTCAGTCATGGTAGGTACATCACGTAGACGTTTCACATAATATTCACTTCTTTTTTTTGTTCTATTTTGTGTTGTCGTTTCTCCCAGGATATTTCAGGCGCATGGGAATAAGTTTCAATAGAGGTTTTTGCGGAAAGGATTGAAGTCGATGTTTGAAATCAATGCACAATCTGGACTAAATAAAATATTAAATTGCATAGATTGAAAAAAAAAGAAGAAGTAAAGTATGGAATGTTTGATGGGTCGAGATAGCTGCCTGACCTGACTTTTCACATGGTTAGGTGAAAGACATTTGAAACGTATCTTTTTGGTATAAAATCAATGTTTTGTTTTTGTATATATATTCTGTTTGCAAAACATCTCTATGAAATACAGCAACAAGAAATGCAACAGAGGTTGTATCTATTTTGGTTTTTTTAAGCTATACATATGGTATACCCAGTGATACTTACTTCATCCTAGACTCGATTATTCTCTCATATTCTGAGAATATTATATTTATTTTGTGTGGAAAAACAAAGACTTCATAAAAAGGAAAAAACTAAAATTTTTGGTCTGTTCAGAGTTAACAAACGAAAAATGCAAGTAGTCCAGGAAAAAAAATAAAAAGGTCAAAGAACAAAATATTCCAACAAAATTTAATTTTGATGAAAAGTTATATTTTGATGTAAAGTTTGACATTTAAAAAATTTTGTTTTAAAACTACCGTAAAACCTTTTTATATTATCTAATAAATTTTTTTAAATTTCTTAGAAAAAATAATCTAAATTTATGCCAGGGATACCTGAGATTTTTAGGGGCGGGCGTTTAAAAAGGGGGTGAAAAATAGTTTTATGAATATTTTTTTGAAAAATGTTAATATTTTCAGGCTAAATGTAGATAAGGAGGTCAGAATTTTACTCTAACGATACAAAACACAGTGGGGCCGATTAGTTGATCCCTATTTCTTGCAGTACCTACATACATATATATACAAGAAAAATTGAACAAAATCAGTTTAACTGTTTTTGAAAAAAGTGTGAGTGCCGGGACTCACGGTTAAGATGTGTAAACATTCGTAACGTAACGTGAGGCTCAGAATCACAATCACAAGATACGTCAAGTTTTTTTTCTTTTTTTTCACTCTACCCCCAGTATAGATGTTAACACATAAAAAAAAATCACAAACAATGGAATGTACCATTTTTCAGAAAAAAAAATTTATAAAATGATAGCGTTTTTTTAAACAAATTACTGCTTGTTTTTTTTTTTTTTTTTTTTAAGTTGTTGGCACGTTTTTGAGAATATAGGATCTTTTAAACAAGAATGAAAAAAAAATGGGTTAAGGGAGTGCCCCAAATAGCGCTAGGTACGAAGTTGCAGTCCATGGGACAGGACAGACAGACAGAATTGCGAGACCCACTTTTTTCGAATTCACTATAATCGTAATGTCAAGTTTGATCAAAATCTCGAGTTTGATTTTTTTTTACGAATGCATAAATTGCCATATAGTACCTGTATATGGTGAAGTCTAAAAACGTCCTTATAATATAGGCGTGGGTAAAAACTTTGTGCAATCTATCATCATTTATTTAGGTAGCATCCCGGATTTTTATCAATTTGAATGACGCATTTCTTTTTTAAGAAGTATCCGTGGCCTTGGGTAGAAACATGTGTTGATTGATTAGTAATTATTATCCCAAATACTACAACGCCTGAAAATTTCATCAAAATCGGTTAAGCAATTCGGATACAGAATTTGTTCATACAAACTATACTAGGTACTAATGCTGCGACGCGCCGACGACAGCTCATTTTATGATATTAATAACAGAGAGAGAGGAAACAACAAAAATTGGACCGATTTCAAAATAGATCAACCTTTTTCTTCAAAAGTTATTTAAATTTTTGCAATACCTTTTTTCCTCTTCCTGAAATTTTTTATTTAAATTCATACTATTTTTTTTTTAAATACTGTATATTTATTTACTAGCTAAGGATACCTCGGAGAAAAAAAAATATTCCAAAAATTTAAATTAAATTTTGAGAAAGAAAATCAGTACCTTACCATTAAACATTTTTTAAAAATAAATACCTCGCATTTTTACATATCCTGAAAAATATAGAGAAAAACCTTTCTTCTATTTTTAAACTTAAAAAAACCTAAACTGCAATTCCATTACAAAATTCACATCTCTTCATTTACAAATCAACCTGTAAAGTAAATGCGAAAATTGTAACTTACTGTTTTTTGCTATTATTTTATATGTATCCAAATTTTAATTTCTTTAAGAACACAATTTAATTGTTAAAATGTTTTTGTTTTAAATTTTATTAGGTTAATCGGAATCATATTCAATCTCTTCTTAAAACATTTTTAAAGCTTCAGAATGAAAACATTGATATTTTGGTTTCTTTAGCATTTAATTTTAAAATCTTTTGGTCTTATTTATAAAAGTTGTCTAACTTTAGACAACTGTCCAACTTTGGAAAATGTGTTCCAAAACCTAGTTTATTGTTGTCATATAGCTGCCTAACTTAGACACAAGAGAAGATTGTCTTAATGTGATATTTATTTTTATTAAATAAAGCATATTTCGAACTATTTGAATATTGTTGGACAGTGTCTAAGTAGACAAAAATTTTATAAATACGACTGTTTGTTTCTGAATTTGTTTGTTTAGGTACTTGAGAAAAAAATTTCGATCAGTTTTTTTTTTAACATTGTGTTAATTTACTACTGACTGCTTTTTAAGGCTCAACTATTTTAGAAATATTGAGAGTATTATAATATTTTCGTGGCAAAAGTTTTAACAACATATAGGCATTATAGTTAGAAAACTAAAAATCAAAGCTAGCACAAATGGGTAAGGAATAAATGTTAAAACCCTTATTTTAGGGAGAGCTGAAATATCCTTTCATTTTTTTTTTAATTCAAAAATATTGCTAACTGAAAATTTTTAAAACTCCTCTGATATAATTGAATTCCTCAATCAATCCATCAACAGAAAACTGTAAATTTTTTTGTTGTAAAGATGGGCTATTGCGTATAAATTTGAGAAAATATTTAAAAAAATGTTAGAAAAATTGAAAAACTATTTTTTTTATATAATAAGCTGCAAAAATTGAAAAATATTGATCAATTTTTATTTTTTACAAACATGAAAATAGACAAAGAAATACTTTTCATTCAATTTTAATATGACAATTTATATAGATTTTCGCACTTTGAAGTCTAACTTTGCTATGCCTTACAAATCTTGACTGATATACTTAAACATCAAAAATGAAGAGTGTCATATCAAATTTACCGTTAATTTTGAGAGGCCATTTTTTTTCTGTTGCTTTTTTGTTGTAAAGTAAACTTTTTATCATCGCACTATATGGACATGCCCCACTGTGTGACGGTGCGTTGTGGTGGTGCCAGATAAAAAGAGAAGCTTTACAATATTCCGCAAATCAATAACTCGAATAATGAAATCTCGTTTTTTTATATATCGCGATAATCGAAGTCTCGCAAATCAAATATCAAACTTTTCATAATCTTGCAATTTAGAAAATCTAAGAAAAGTTAACAAAAAGCAATCTTAAAAAAAATCAAAATTTCAGAAATTCTTAATTTTGGTCCCTTTATTTCTTAAAACAGTTAAGATAGATACGGAATGGTCTTCAGAACTCTCAAGGTGGTTTTAAATAATTTCAACATCGAGACTAGCAAGCGAATTTATTAGATTTTTTAATAGTTAGACAGCGTCTAAATAATTCAAAATAGTTCGAAATACTTGGGAATATGCTTTATTTGATGAAATAAAATGATACATTAGTTAAGGTTTAGACAACCGTGTCCGTTGTCTAAGTTAGAAAGCTCTTAAACATCAAATAAAAGTGTTTATCTCTAACTTGGACTACTTTCCAAAGTTAGACAACGTTTATAAATACGACCGTGCGTTGTTGTCTTGTATTTCTGTTCTTCATGGCCCATCAGTCCCTATATATGTAATATTTGAAGCCTTAAGTGGTCAATATCGACCTTCTTAGCCATTTCAGTTAAAATAGCAATAAATCTGGATTTTGTGATATAACTTGAAAAAAAAACCCAAAACAGAACAACCGTAGGGATCATTAAATTAAATAGAATCAACTCTCTCTCTATATTTATTTAAAATTATCAATCTGATAAGAATTATATTATATCACTGCCCTACTTGGAGGTCGTTTTGTTGAAAAACTTATCCAAACATATAGATACCTACAAACCATTAAAGAAGTCAAGATTTGTCGCTCTTAATATTATGTCAGATTCTATTAAGTTTCACCATTCCACCTACTTTGATATACTGAAACAATTATCCTTATCTTAAATTTGATGGGCTTCATCCAAGCTCACAAAAGTCACTCAGAACTCCACTTAAACATACAAAAACGTTTCTCCAAATCACGTAGGTCTAATAAATTTATTCACCCAAAAACAAAAACTTTGTTCCCCATCAATAGAATATTCAAGTAGTCTATACTTACCAACCACCATCAAGATGTTCTCCCTTATAGCTTGGCTCAACCATTCCTCTTGAACGTCACATCGTTTACGTCATCGATGTAGTTTTTCTTCTTATACTCGTGTATACGACTATATAGGTACCTATATAAAATATTTAATCGTATAAAATGCTAATTTCTTCATTTTCAAAATATATATTCAAGAAGAATCGAGATTGTTAAGCAGATTAGGTTGATTTTCATTTTCTATCGCAATCGCGTAGTCCTGACCCTTTTTTTTGTCATGTCACACGTATATAAAGCGTTGCCGCATACCACGATCTCACGTTCCTTAACCGCAAAGCACATTATTCACTAAACTACTAGACCAACCTTCTAACCATTAGTTCTTTGTTTGCCTTCTATAATATATAATATAAAGCTTTAAAAAGGAAGAGGCACGAAAACACTGCTAAGAAGATAAGGACGAGCCGAATTATATCGTGTGGGTGGGTGAGGGTGTTTCAGCTAAATGAAACCTAGAAGCTACCATAAGCTGTGAGAGCAAAATAAAAATATGTATGTATCTATATATAGAAGAAATAAACCACGAAAAGGATAAACGGGCGGCTAAAAGGGTTTAGCCACCCTCTAAGTTGGTGTTGGTCTTGGTATAGGTAGGATACCTCGAAAAAGAAATAAAAAGAACTGCAAATTCATTTTCGTAAATGCGCTTTTACTTCGAGGGCGTTGTTAATATAACCACGTTGTGGCATACCCAAGGAGTTGTTCTATGGGTTAGGTTACTTACTTTACCTAGTAACCCGTTGCCATCAACATCCTTCCATCCATATACCTATACTTCATTCCATTTATAACGTGGGAAGTAGAGAGAACTAACGAAAACAGCTTCTAGCGGTTTTTAGCTTTGGCTGTCGTTTTTCTTTCCGAAATTTTGCATTTTTTCTGTTGCCTCTTTTGTTTTGGTATTTTTTTTTTGTTGGTCCTTCGGTGTTGTTTTTTTTTTTTTTGTCTTGTCTCATGTTTCCTGCACCGTTAGTCGCTTTGTTCACGCGATTTTCTTTTACCCCTTTGTACTACCGTGCGACCAAAGCAAACACTGCCTTGGGGAAGGTGGTGGAGGAGGTGGAAAATGAAAATGAGGAAATGGCACATCGAAGTTCTGGCAGCAGAAGGAATGAAGCAGAAAATAAAAAGTAGAAAAGGTGGTGCACTCAACGCCACAGGCGAACAAGACTGACAACAAGACAAGGCTATGGTATATAGTAGTTGGCAGAAGATAAACTGTATTTTTTTTTTTTTTAATCCTTTTTTTTTTTAAATTTTGTTGCTTTGATTTTCATTCATGCATGAACTAAAATGTATTTTGGTTTAATGTGCATCAGAGCATAGTTGTTTTCTTCCTTTTTTTTTTTTTTTTTGTGCATGAGTTATTTTGATTTTAAAATGCTTATCATTAAAATAAACTTTTTTGGAATGTACCTAAAATCTAGATACATGGGTAGAATATTAACATAAATACTTATCTTGTGTAGATTTATGTAAAGGGAGATACCTAACTAACTTTTACTAACTTATTTTACCATCGAACATTGTTTATTTTATTTAAATATGGATACCACAATGTTTGTTATATTAATATAAGTGGGGTATGCTATACGGACTCTGAAATCTCTGAAACCTCCGAAACCTCCGAACTTATAAAACCTTCCGAAGTTTTTGAAAAGGTTGGTCAAAATCAAATCGGTGCAGCAGTTTGGCAATATTTTTGGCTTCATAAACCACATGTCCGATGTAAGAAATTATTTTTATGTTTGAAAGTTTATACCTACTTAAGAACTTTGAATAAACTGCGTATTTTTAAAAATTTAACTATTTATAGGGTAAAATGGGATAAAAACAAAGAAACAAAAATGGAAAGCGATTTTAAATATGTGTTTTTGTGTTGGAAAAGAAGAAAAAGAGCTTAATACATATTTTTCAAAAAATTTTAATCTATGGGGTAAAATGGGGTAGCCAAATTTATGTGAAATATTTAAAATGTTTGTGTTTGAAAACTAATATTTTTTTAATGATACTATATGGATACATATTTTTAAAAATATAGAAAATGGTATCAAAAGACAACTAAAAGGGGATTTACAAAAAAAATCACCATTTCTGGTTTATTTTTGGATTAGTTAAATTGACTTACAACTAAATGCAGTCAACTGCAGTCAAATGACTTACATTGCTGTCAAATGACTAAAATTAAAAGTTTTTGGGTGACTACATTACTGGAAATAACTTTCAAATCAATTATTTCTTTTTCCAGTTGACTGTGATGTTGAGTTGATAATAAATAATTTGACTGCTGAATCCAGTTTTTTTTTAAGATAAAAAACTAATTCAAAGTTTTAAATATACATACCTATCAAATGTTTCGTTAATTGGCAGCAGTTTTTATTGACCGCAATTTTCATTCAAGACGATATAATCTGTCTGCATTTAGTTGAAAGACTGCAGTCAATTTAAAACTGCATTATGTATGCAAGATAGGACTTTTTATCACATACATATTTTTACTGAGTACAGATTTTTGATCAATTGGTCTAAAAATGGACAGTTTCCGAGCTGTAAAGACTGCAGTCTTTTCGTTACTGCAGTTGATTGAAAAAAAAAAATAATTAGTTTCCTTAAGTCTTTTAACTTACCAAACGGTAAGTTGAAGTCAGTACCTACTTATATTCTGACTGCGCAGTATTGCAGTTAATTAATTTTTATACAAAAAACTGCATATTTTTAACTGCACAGTCAGGATATTAGTAGTGACTATTTATTTTGTAGTTAAAGTACCCACTCACAGTATTAACTTATTCATTCAATTGTTAAGTAAATTAAAGGTGTTTTTATACTGACTGCATTACCAAAGTACTGCAGTCTTTTACAGCTCTGTCGCTTTGTTTTCCATATAAGACCATATTTTACAAGATTTACTGCAACTGATCCTTAACTGAGAATTGTTATCAAACTGTTACTAATTATAGTAATCAATATGATTTGGAAGTGTTGTGAATGAATTTAAAATAACGACTAGAGCAATAGATTTGTTGATCTCAGCTTATAAAATATTTTATGTTTAATGACAAAAATTGATTTTCAACTCAAAAATGTTCAAAATTCAATTATATTCCAACCTTAAAAAACTGTTACTCGACTATTACACTTACACATTGAATTTCAACAGAAAAATATGATAATTTTACCACAAATAAAATAACTGAAATATATTTCTTATTTAAAATGAATTCCATGCAATTTATATGTGCATTATAATGCCCACATAAAGTATAATTTAAACCTTTGTACAATATTTTAAATTTAAATAACCTTTACGTGTCACTTTCATTCGCATTCACTTCAAACAAAAAACCAAAAAAAAAAAAAAACAATTGAAATCGATTTCCAGCAATTAACTGATATCCTGATTTTGACAATCAATTCTTTTTTTTATTTTTCTCTTCTTTTTTCCCACAAGAATAATTACCCAAAATTAAAAAGAGGAAAAAAAAAATTACCTACAGAATTTTTCAGCACGACGACACTTATCCGATTTAAAATCAATCCTCTATTTTCAGAAGCTTTGTATATGATGAGTGCACTCATGATGTTGGTGGATATTGGGTTATGAAGGAATTCTCGAATATCCAACTACATTACATTGAATGTATGTAAAGTGAATTTATTTTCAACAAAAGAGTCCAATGTACATATGTGTATGTATAGGTAAGTGCTTCGGAATATCATTTATTTTTTTTTTGGTCCTGATGGGAAATACCAATGGGTCATTTAAATTCTTTCAATATAAAACCAATGTTCTCCCATTTCGTTCATCAAAAGCTTAACTGCTGAACCAATAACCACTGTATAACAATCCGCTGGTTGATTTTCTTTGGCGAGGGCAGAAAAATAAAAAGAAGTTATTAACAAGAATTTTTGGCATACATTTATGATTGTGGCGTTGAGGGTGTTGGAGTTTTTCCAGAAGATCAAATACATAATAATTTACCAGAAGGAACACTTTTTGAATATCCACACCAAACCAAACCTCCTAACCATACGCAACAACAACAAAATTCTAAGAGAAAGGAAGTGTACATATATTAAATTTTATTCTCAATCGTGACTAATGATTTTTGCAATAAAATTAATGAGTGATAATAATGTTATTTATGTTTATACAGAGATATGTCACAGAGCATCGTCAACACCATGTGCTATTTCTAAACCCTCCTTGCTTCCATTTTGGATGCTCTATAAATAGTATCATCATTATCATAATCGATTAAGGACAATAATTATTAATGGTGTCTTATCAATTTACGGCTCATTTAACTCCCAAAATATGAATGCCTAATTGCTAGACTTTATATTTATTGCCATACCATAAGTATACTATATATAAGGAGCAATATGGATGCCATAACATCAAGACAAGGTTATATAGGGAGGAATTAATAATGATAAACTCCGAAAAGGAAGAAAACATCAACCATTTTTGAATGAATAATAATTTCAGGTTATATAAATAGAATACAAGTTTTACCACCATCATAGAACCAACAATAACAGGTGTCAAAGTAGAGAATATAGAAGGTTTGATTTTTACTCTACGATGGTTATAAGTTTTGTCATTACGTGGTGTCGTCAAGTGCGTCGTATCGTATAAGAATTTGGATTGTAGTTTGTGTATTGATACTTTATTTACCACAGACTAATATTTAAATGAAATCATTGTTAATTAGAACTTTATTCATGAACACTTTATTTGTAGATCTAAAATTCGTTTTTTGAAAACTTTGATGTGAAAAACTATTTAAACTTGTTAGAATCTCTTGAATAAATAAAATGCAAGGCTGGATTGCATGAACTTGCTTTTATTTGCTGTAGTTTTGAAGTCTGAATAGTTTAGATCTATTCATCTGATTTTAAAAGAAATAAGTTAGTAATGAGAGTCTATATATTATGCCACCTACTAAATACAGTTTAGTTTAAGGTAGTATTATGTGAGAACATAAATAAGAAAAATATAGCACCGATGTTGCACTTATGCATTGAACTTTTAGTTTAGACTGAAAAATTGTTTAGAAATCAATATAATTAGATATAAATTGATTAAACAACCTCTTAAATTGATTTTACACAAAAATGCTATACACCATTGCTTAAACAAATCTCAATTTATGAAAAAAAAAATTTTAAAATCGTTGAACGGTTTTTTTTTAAATTAATTTTATAAACATTTTTAAGAAAAAATATTGGTAAGCATTTTTTATAATTTATAAATGCGGAGTTAAAAAGTAAATTTTGAAAAAATCATAAAACCTTTTTCGAAATATCGAATTTTCAAGTTTTGAAATTTTTTCAAAAATCCAAAATTTGTTTTTGTAAATTTTGATATGTAAGATTATTAAAATTTATTAGAAGCTCTTGTATAAAAAATTTCATTAAAATCATTTCAACAGATATAATAATGATAGTCCGAAAACCAGAAACTTAGTTATAGATAGATACATTTTTTTTCAATAGAAGTTAGATCACACTAATAGTAGCTCAAATAAAAATTGTAATCAAAATCGTTTTTGAAAAAAATGAGTTTTTGGTTACCGGTTTTTAAAAACTTGTATGGCAGGTACAGTTATTTTTGATTATAAGAATAATTTTTTTTAATCTGTTAGATAATGTTAAAAAACTACTGGGTGGCAAATTTAATAAACATCGACGAAGTTAAGTTCTCAAAAAAACATTTAAAACTTTTTATGAAGATCAAAAAAAAAATTTTTTGTTTAAAAATTTGAGCATAATATGATCGGGAACGAAACCAGAGTTGTTCAAGCTATTTTGTTGTTGAAGACACGGGATCACTATACAGATTTATTTTATGTTCAATAATAGTTCATTTTAATGATTTTAAAACGTTAACAAAAAAAAATAGAATAAAGTTTGAAATGAAAAAATCTCCCATATACGACTCTTTTATATCCCATTGCTATACTTAAGAATTATTATCTTGTTATGAAACTTAAAAAGGTCTCATAGGCTTACTATTTTAAGAGTTTAATCTTATAGAAAAACAATTTTTCTTCTCGAAATAGGATTATATAAAATTACAGTCTTATAAGGATCCTTTCGTGAAAATTCAGCTCTAAACAGATGTTCGTAGTCTTTATAATCCCATAACAACACTTATATAGGTGCTTTAGTTTTTTTATATTTCTATGAAAAACCTTACAGGATCTGAGTTTAATATCCTCCTATATCAAGAATATCTGGAGTTCAAATACCAAAAGTATTGAAATAGGAGGCTTATGAGATCATTAATAAATAATATAATAATGACATTTCCAAATTTAATAAAATAAAAAAAATTACGTATACGCCCGAGTGTCCGTAGTAATTTATTTAAAATATAATTGTATCCACCTCACTGCCTTTATTTTATTTATTTATCCTTGATCAATGACAAATCATTATGCTTCTGGTTCTTTGGCCATGTGCATATATACTTTATAATGTTCATTATCCTCATTGGGACAGTTCCAGTCCAGTACAGTAAACCGAGGCCAAAAATATGAAGTTACCCTTCAAAACGTGGCACATTTCTAAATTGTTCATATGTCATTAAAATATGAATGGCAGATGAATGTAAGAAATGTTCACAACCACAACCCCTCCCCCTCCTGAAAAATCCACAGAAAATAAGTAACGGTACTGTGTACCTAAGAAGGTTTTTTTAATAATACAAATTCTATATACTTTCTACTGAAACACATCAGCCAAGTAGAAGACTTAGCACTATTTTATTTGGACGTGTTGAATTATTGATTTAAAATAGCTTTTAACGGCCTTTAGTCCTAAAAAAATTTGGCGTTTCGTCCCGGCGATCTCACTTGGACTCATCAGTTGACTAGTGAGGGCCTTTGTCTATACGCAATTTTTTGTTAAGTTCAGTTTCATTATACATAGATTTCGTGACGAATATCTAGTGTGAACTATATCCAACAAGACTAGAATTCCTAATCATTAAATTGGAAGTTTTTGTTTTTTGCCCGGGTATACTGTGTACCTTTATTTAAAAAAAAAGTTATTGAATTTGTCCAAAATTACTTAAAAATATGACTTGGATTTTTTATTTTTTATTTTACGTAGTATGTATGTATGTAGGATTTGTATTATTTAAAAACCTTCTAACACGAATAATTATCAAATTTGGGACGGAAAACGTAAGCATCCTGAAAAAGTCACTATAGTTTGGATTTTGGTTTTGTGGAATAATCGGTCCCTATTTTTTCTACTAAAGTGAAGCTGGCATTGACATATAACCGGTCAACGATGATCGCTATAGATTTTTGATAAGCAACTTCTATGTGAAATAAACTTTATGATATTGATACCGGGCGGCGCGGCGGGCGGGGCGCACTGTGGTCCAAAATTACTTTTTTGGAAAAAAAAACCATTACTTTTGAACGTATAAAGATATCGCTACAATTTTGTTTGTCTTTATAGAAAATGTCCAAGGCTATACAAATAGTGGTTTTAAAGAAAATTGCGTCACGGGGTGTTTCTAAATCTTAGACTGTATAGTAAGAATTTCTTTCAAAAAGGAATTAGGAATTAACAGAGAAAGGAATTAAAGAAAAATTTTAAATACAGGTGTCTACACGTGATTCCAAGAAGACTGTGCTCAGTGTTAGCGATGGACATTCCGATTGATTAAATTAAGAATATGGCTATCACGCACGGTAACATAAACTGACTTTCGAGACCCAGATCGTGTGATTAAACCCCTGTAGATTTCGTACCCTTTGGGACTATTTAAATTACAGATTTATGCGAATGAACCAAAAACAATGATACCCCAAAGTCAACATAACGAGCCCGATTTATTCGAAGAAATTATCGAAAATTGGATCTCCTGAATACTACCAAACCTCAAAAAGTTAATGCTATCAAATTTTCTTTCAAATAAAAACGAAAAAGGTGGATATCGATTTAACACAAATTTATTTGATTTACATTTAAAAATCAAGCTCTTTTATTAAAAGGCTCTTTATATAAAGAAAGTGTTGTATTTTTTAAACTTCATTTAATAAATTAAAAATTTTGAATATTTTTCTAGAAAATTCGCCTCAACCCCTAAAAATAATTAAGCCACATTTTATAATTATGTAAATGAATAAATTTTGTTTTATTGGTTAAAGTTAATAATCCACAATATCTTACAGAGACTGTCAAAATGATTTCCCAGTAGCTGATGCCTAAGCCTCTTTCAATTTCTTGTAAGATTTTGATAAAATTCTTCCGAAATAAAAAAAAAGAAGAACAATCTATTCTCAAAGGTCTCATTAGACAAGCTTAATATAAATAGAAGAATAAAACTTGAGTAATCGCATTAACAAAACATACAACAAAGTGAAATCGTGTTATCCAACGAAGAATTCATTTAGTTTTTTTTTTTTTTTGTTAACTATGGAAATAGATATTTTAACTTAATTACAATAGAAGCTTGAAGCTTAACTTGGTTTTGGTATCCATGTTCAATATTTTGTGAGTCTAGTATATATGGGTGTAAGTTTATTTTAATCTTTAATGGCTTACTGATGTTGCAGTCGTGTTTGCCTTATGGGACTTCCTTTACTATATAGACGAATGTATATGTATTTATATATGGAATCATTTTATATATAGAATTCGTTGTGCCTCCAAAAAAATCACGTTCATTTTTCATCCTCATTAGTTCAGTCAGATACGGGGTTTCATTTCCGTGTTCGAAGGATCCTTCCTTACTCTGATTATACTGCTCCTATACTATAAGTCGTACTACTGGTATGGTAGGTAGGTATAACACTGCTGTTGCCACCATCATCATTATCACGTAGTGGAAATAAATAAATCGTCTTAACTGGACTTGAGCATCCACTACTCCTTCTACCATCTCCCATATATATACAGTGTAAGTACTGTAAACACCCACCTGATTCCATATAAAATCATCACTCACCCTGAAAGCATACTATGCGCACAGAAATGGTGTGAGATGAAGCACGGAGTCCATTTCGAAGGCCCGAAGCCCCAATACAAGACTCCCAATGACAACAGAGAAATAAATTTAATTAAATTTCTAATTAAGTTAAGTGCCTCGCTTTTTCTCACTATGCACGCTCTCCTTCTCCCTCTCTCTCTCTCTCTCTCTCTCTCTCTCTCACTGCCCCACTCCTTCAGTAAAGTATTACCTTTTCCTTCCGGCAGAAACTTCATTTATCCCTTCCATTTTGTTGTTCCTGTTCTCATTAAATGGGGATTTAAGATCTCAACGCAAAGGGAATCAAAATCACTCTACCCTCCCATCACGAATTTCACAGTTGTTATAAAGGCAAGGTGTAGAGATATCCCTTTTCTGTGTCAAATATATATGGCAGAGAATTTTTGTCAGACCATACCGTGTGCCGCGAATCATTTTTCCCGTGGCAAACGAACATCTAGCAGTGATTTAATAAAATTGTGGGCAACATTTTTCATGGACAAAGTTAGCTGGCGGCTGCCTTGATGCCACAGCGGTGTACAGCGGCTCATTAGCCCCAGCTTACACGTTTCATTTGCCAGTTATTCGGGTTCGGTTTCAGCAGGTATAAGCAAGGTATATATGGTGTGGTGCGGTGTGGTGTGGTGTGGTGCGTCACTGCCTCTACGTCTCATTTAGTATTCAGTAGTTGGTGATGATGACGGTGTCATTACAAGGTCTCTTGTTAAAGGTGGTGATGATGGTGGTGTTGGCGCGGTCCTGGTTCTGGTTCTGGTCCCTTTAACGTGGTCGTTGGATCCTTTGCCTTGGCTGGCTGTATTACTGTTTAAGTTGGCTTATGAATTATTTATGTCATCAAATATTTATGCTTTACAAATTCGTATGGCCCTTTTTCTCTGATGAGAGATGAAACAAAAAATAAAAGTAAGAATCTTCTGCTTTTGAATTGCAAAGTCCATCTGTACTCTTTATAGCAAATGGAAAAAGTAATCATCATGAGGATCACCAAAGACGAGCCATAGCTATACCCGCTGTATATGTCAGCGGGAGTTAGGTAAAGGTATACCACCAACTAAAAACGATGTGAAAAGCGCAAAATATACTTATTTTGGTTGGTGATGGAAGAAAGAGCAACAGATTTAGGTAGAATTGCTTTAATGGTTTTCTAGTAGGCCTTAGAGGCCAAGGCCCAACACCAAGTCCCAAGACGGACTCGGATTAGCAATTTACGTAAAACGTTTTGGCAATAACCGAGCTGTATCCGGTAGAGGTATACAATAAGAATTGAGATTTCAGCTTTGCTTTTTCGTGAGTAGGTATTTCGTTAAGGAACATTGTTGCATGCTTTATGATCTGTGGATAAATTGAAAGTGAGGTGATTTTTAGTATTTTGTTTTTGGGGGAGAGTTTGTGTTTTTTTTTTGGGGGGGGAAAGAAGACAACTTTATGATTATTTTCTTAAGAACAAGGTTAAGAGACCATTTCATTATGATGCTTCACTGATTTTATTTGAAAATGGTAATTGTTGTTTTTGTTGTTGTTGTATTTACATTCATAATTAAATTGAAGACATGTTATTGGAATGTGTTGTTTGGTTAAAGTCATGATGTGGAACATCATCATCAAATTAAATTTCACATAGGTTACTTACATTAACAGTTTGGATATGAGCGTACATTTTTTTCGAATACGGGCACGAAAGATATAAACTGAATGAACAACAATAGGTATTTACAATTCAAGCCCTTTAACGGCAAACTATCGTAAGCGACAAAAAAAAGAAAGAAAGAAACACATTGTCCTATAAACTAGTTTTTTAGCCTTCAAGAGTCTTGGATATAGGAGAGTCATCTTGCTACTTCAGTTTTCTCATAAATTTCTTCCCACAGTTTAGTATTATTTTCTGAGTTCATTCTTAAAGGCATAAATGCATTATTCGTCTTTACAATTTTTTGGAAAATCATCCATTAGACTGTTGGCCCCGTAGTTACGACTCGTTGTCAACTTATTTTGGCATTGTTAATCCAAGACGGCACCGTGCCTTGCTGATTATTGTATCGGTACGACGACTTAATAAAAGGTTACAGTCAAACAAATACTCATAGATCATTAAAGGAATCAACTCTTTTAACAAGTACATTGTCGACGAAATAGAAAGATTCAACTAGATATCATTTCCGAGAGAAAGTAATAATCTTACTTTCTATTCGTGTTTAGATCCATTCCGTTGTTTAAGCACCATTCGTATACCTTATTAATATCGTTTTGCAGAAATTGAAACCACAACTTAGTTTGAAATTATCAGCAAACATGAAAATATATAAGACAGCAGTGTATAACATTTAAGAATATTATAAAAAGAATAGGTCCAATATGACTGCCTTGGGGTACTTCAGATAAGACGTTTATAGTTTTAGAAATGAAGTTTTTAAATTTGACATTTTGGGTTCTGTTTTCCGTAGTACGATGCTGTCCAAGTCAATATAATCAATTATGGAACCCATAACAGTCTTGCTGTCTTATGGGCTGCATCTAACGATGGTTTCTCATATCTTTTATTGTAAAAAAGTTTGGCGTAGGCTTTAAAAATTTGTTTTATGAATTTGAGAATCGAACAGCTTATTTCTGGCGGCTTCATATTATGATATAAGTCGGACTTGACATGTCTTTAGTTTTATTTTGCCCATGGATAGCAATTTTTTGAAAGGTAAGATTTAGTTATAGGTTGAAGTGGCTGTGAAGGCATGACTTAAATACATGAGTTGGCTGACTGTAATACCACATAAATCTAGGAGAATTTCTGCATACTTGTTGAACCACTTAATGCTTTTTTCTCGAGTCTGAGTTAAGCTCGTTGGAGTCCAGGGTAATGTCGAAGATTGAAAGTAAAACTTGCGGTTTTTCGATAGATGTCGCCGGTGCCGAACCTGGAAATTTTGCCACCCTAGGCAAATTGTTATTTTGCCGCCTCAAATGAAAAAAATATAACAACAACATTAACATATTTACATGGATTTTATTTAATAACATGTTTACAAAATTTTGAAACTAAAATGCAGATCTGCGATTTTTCATTTTTTCAACTCTTGTAGGGATTTCTGGTTTCTTTTTCTAAAATGCGATTAAGCATGTCTATATGAATAAAAAAGTTGCAAGGCCGGTTAATGGCTCTTGGGTCATTGTTCAACGAAGATAGTTTTTTTAAGTTTAAGCTTCGAAAAGCTATGGCTTCACCTGAAGGAAACCTTAATAGTAATTAGTATCTTAAATGTCGTTAAGAAATTCCCACACAATTCCAGTAAGAAGTGTGAAGCTAAATAATAAAATTAACAAAGCAGAAGTTTGACTAAATATATTATTTTCCCTTAAGAGATATTTAGCTATACTATCCTATTCGAACTTCGTAGTCAATTATTACTTTTAATGTTGCTTCAAGTTGTTCGCAGCCTTTTAACTCCACCTTCTTTGAAATGTCGCAAAGAAATCAGATATTTTGGCTGAGAAATTGGTACTGCGCAAAGTGCTTATCAAGAGAAAATAGTTGAGCGTCGATAACGTAAAAAAATAAATCAGCTTAAAATTTAAATTTTGGATCGATTGTTTCAAGATATTTTCAGGTTGATAACGGTGGCTACGAAGCTTCCTTGAATCAGACACAAAGAAATCCACTTGATTGTTCATTTTCGTAGAAATTTTTTTATCGTCCTTTTATAATTTGAATTTTGCCGCTCTGTGACGCATTCGGATCACCTACTAAAATTTATACTATTTATACTTACTCTTTTGACAATTTACTGATGAAGATTATATGGAGGGCATAATAAAAGATTCACTGGAAATTTTTTATTGAAAGTTGTAGATGTGTTTTATTTTTGGAGATTCTAATAGTGATTTTTTTAGAAGACAATTTTAGAGTGCGATATTCTCATTTAACACCAAACCAACACTGATCAAGCATTCTGTAGAATGAACCCAAATTTGAGGTGGCCAAGAATGTTACGTGAAAATTCCTTAAATTAAAAGTTTTTTTTTCAATCAACTTTATTCGGACTTGCAAAAAAAACACGAACATTAAACAAACGTTCTTTTATTGGTTTTTGTCTTCAAAATAAAATAGAAACAGCAGGCGGCCTCTAAAAATAAAGGCCCTAAACTCATGGCACATAAGCTTATGCGTCTATCTAGAAATGATACCTTGACTTTTCATTAAAAAATAAAATACGCCAGCAAAATATTGTCCCTTACCTTTTTCAAAATAAATGATATAGGTATGCGTTACTGATAGAAAAGTCAAGCTGGGAAGTATTTTCGAGAAAATCTTTTGACAAGGGTTTCATTTTTCAAAAAAAAAATATCATTCCTCGCCATTTCAAGTGTTTATCTTTTCCATCCATCTGTACCTTAAGTTCTCTAGCCACCCCCCCCCCCCCCCTCCCCACCCTTCCATCAGCCATAATATCTAACCTGAATAGGTCGTTTTTGAATTTCTTAAGTTGATTCTGTCTCATTGAACAATTAAACTTTTCTTCAAGCAAGTGAAAAACAAGGAGAATACTTTTCTTCGTCTTCAAATCAAAGGATAGAAGTACTTAATTTTCTAGTGGACCTTTTCTTCCATGACGTTGCTTTTAAATCTTTTGACAATCACAATTGTTGCAAAGTGAAGTTGTAAGGGACTTCGAATATTCTCTATAGGTAGACCGTTCTCTCTTCTAATATAAAAAAAACATAAGACAGCGAGGAGCATAACATAAAAAAGGTAAAATGGACAAGATTATATCGTTATTTATATACCTATATATACCAACCTAAAGTCCTGTTTAAATTTAATTAGGCATGCAAATGAAATTAGGGTGAAGGAGGTTCACCCAAATCGATTAAATTTGTCTGGGGGTGTTAGACGATATAGTCCAGTGTTGTGGGAGAAGGTTATTTTAAAATAACTTATGCTTTGAGTTTTGAAATTTGAACGGAAAGTTATAAACAAAAGTGGTATCGTAAAATTTTCAGTTGAAGTTGATTTGATGTTGCCGATGATGACAATGACAGGAATCGTTAAAATAACTTGAGTTATGTTTCAAAGAAAATTTATATTGTTTATATTTATTTTTAACTGCTCATGAAACTTCGAAATGTAAACATAAAAGGATCAAAATGAAGAAACAAATGGTCTTTATTTGGAATAAATAGCTTGAGGAATTGAAGCAAATTAAATTGTTTTATAAGGAATGTTAAATTTCATTACATTTTTCGAAAACTATATATAATAACCTAATTTACATTTGGAAATTTTTTTTTTTAATTTTATACGGGGATATTTATTTTATACGTCTGTGTATCCGTCTGTGTATACTGTAATTTAAGCCAGAACCTAAAAAGGTGAAGCGGTTTTTGTTTTAAATTGGAAGATAGCATTTTTATGTTATTTCCAAGAGGCGAAATTCGAATTGTTGTTTAAGCTCATCTGTAACGGGTAGCTGGCATACATACATGTTCTCGAAAACCTCTTTAATAATTTTGGTTAAACTTCGTTCTTGTACCAAAAATTATTGTAAGTAAACATTTCAGGATTTTGCCAAAATATTTGGATAACTAGGCTTTGACTTTTTTTGTTGCGAAAATTGACTTATATGTTTCAATAATATTTATATATTTTTTTTTTAGTTATTCACGTATAACTTTTCAACGGGTTAACCAATTTTGTTAGAATTTTGCAATCTGGTGCTTATAAAAATTTTAAATAATAAAAGTTGAACAAAAAATCCATTTTTATGTTATAGTTTGACTTTTGACTTTTGACTTTTGACTTTTTTCTGTTAAAACAAAAATATTGTGACGAATTTTTCATCTTTCATTTAGCAAGCGGGTCCTCATCTGAAACAAGAAGAGATGAATTTAGTTTACCTGGTTTTAAATCAATTCAATTACAGTCGACTCTCCTTAAGTCGTACTCTGTCTAAGTCGAATTTCTCTCTAACTCAATTTGTTTGCCTTATTTTAACATTCCCTTCAATTTTCCATACAAAAACCATTCTCTAAGTCGAACTCTCTCTAACTCTAACACATTCTCTCGATTTTTGGCATCTTTTTTCACCCCTTAAGTCGAATTTTGTGTAGCACAAAACAAAATAAAAAAATATTACCACTTTGGAATTCGTATTTGGGTATCAAGTACCTACCTGCACACTTTAAAATCCTTAATACATGTGTATGTGTAGCATCGCGTGTGCCATCATCGTCAGTTTTTCGTGTTTCTTCCTATTCATATCCCTGGTACCCTCATAAAAGGGATACAGTTTTTTTTAAGTTACAACGCAAAAACAAACATTGTTATCCTTTTCTTTGTGTTGTTGGTTGCATTACATAGGTACATATATTAACCTTTATTTATTAAATAAACCCTTTAAAACAAAAAAATGTTTCTCTCTATAACTCGAATTTTTCCAAAACTCTCTCTATAACTCCAACAAATCTTGGTGTCCCGTGAAAATTCGACTTAGGGAGAGTCGACTGTATTTCATTTTAATTCATTTGAGAAAATGAGAACCTGGTAAAAACACTTACCTATGCTGGAATTGAATTTTTAACTTTTGAGAATCGACAGAAATGACAGCAAATGTCAAAAGCACACCTGAACAGAATCAAGTTCACAATAATCCAGAACAAGCTGAATAAAGAGGAATGAGAAGAAAAGGCTTAATGGGATGGTCCTGTTCTACTGTACTAAATTCAATACTAGTTAACGCTGTGACTCTATTGGCAATATTTGAGGCAATTCCCAATTCGACTGCATTGCCTGATGAATAGACATTTCATTGCCAAATAATTTCAGTTGTAAAATGTCAGTATAAAAATTACAATCACTGTAAAATGTTTTTTTATTTGTTAGTGAAGCCGGTGGATAATGAATTTCAGCGGTGTAAATCCAGAGCAAGTTAATGTGTGCAAGAACCTAGAATTATTACACACCAAGTTAAAGGGAATTTGATTGTTGATTTTAATAAAAAAAATACAACCCTAAATAAAAGCGATACAGAAAAATCGAGTTTTATGACATTACTTCAGGATTGGTTGAAATTTATATAGAAAGCGGCCGCGATGGGAAAACTTCCCGGAATGTAGCTAGTGGAGACTGGAATCCTTTAGAAAACCTTCAATTTCCTATAAAAGTCGGTCCAGATTACACTTTGTTTGTTGTAGAAGAAAGTTTAAGAAGATCAATTCAAAATAAATAAAATGAACGACTGAGTCGCAAGAACTTGCTCTTATGTCACACTGTGGTTTTAAAATCTGAAAAGTTAAGATGTAATATTAGTCTGATTTTCAAAAAAAATACATTAGTTATGGGAACCTATATGGTGACAACCTGCTAAAAACGAATTTTAATATAAGGTAATATTATGTAACAATACAAAAATTACAAAATAGCAGGTATGAATGCATGAAACTTACAGTTTAAAATGAAAAATAACTAAAAAATTAAAAATAGATATAATCAGAAATAAATTAATTTAAAAATTTTAATTTTTTTTTTACCAACGCTATGTATGCTACTTCTTCAAAATCTTATTTTATGAGAAAAAAATTTCAAAAATCGTTGGAGCAGTTTAAAAAAAAAATGAATTTTTTTTATACATATACAATTTTGAAAACATTTTTAAGAAAAAAAAAAATTGGGACGCAAAGTCTTAGCCTTTATTAATGCGGAGATAAAAATAAATAAAAAAATCATTTACACATTTTCGAAACATCGAATTTTCAAAAAATAAATTTGAAACTTTTTTTTTAGAGCTAAAATTTGTTATTTTGAAAATTTGTATGTGCAATATTGCTCAAACTTATTAGAAGATCTTGTGTAAAAAATTTAATTAAAATCGGTTAAACAAGTAATGAGATACCCAAAGTCAAAAAAATTTTTGAAAATTTTGGTAAATAAGATTTTTAAAACTTTTTGAAATATTCTCCACAAGAAAATTGATCAAAAAAAGCTGAACCGTTTTTGAGAAAATCGAAAATTAAAAAAATAGTTTTATGGGAATTTTTAAAAAATTTTAGAATTTTTATAAAATGGTAGCCGTTTTGTAAAAAAATTAAACGATTTTTTTTTTCTAAGTTTTGGGCACGTTTTGAGAGAAATAAGATTTTCGGGATCTACTGTTATTTTTGGTCATAAAAAATGTGTCGGGAACATGCCCAATAAACGCTATGTACTAAGTTTAAAAAAATGTTTGTATATAGCCAGAAAAAAATATAGAAGCTCTAAAAACAATAAATCTCTTCGGGAACCAGTAACAAATACTTCATTGTATCTTTATTTTGTTACTATAATTAGCTACATTTTAGTCTTCAACCAAAAGAACAATTCCATGCGAGCTAAGCTGGTGGGTCTTATACTTCTATTCAGAACTATATATTCATAATTAAAAACTCGATAGCAGAGAACACTAAGAAAAAAAATTGATTGGATTGAAAAATTCGATCCACGGGAATGTTTCATCTTTAGGCTTTCGAGTCCAAATCTCAAACCAATTTTTTTCCGAAATTTTAAAGAAAATCTAATTAAATATTAATTTTATAGAAATTAATACAAAATTTGGAACAATCGTTTCCCTCCAACGGATAACAGAATACAAATTTTCACGCGAAAGTGCTGAATATTATACCAACCAGGTCCTATACAACGGGGCCAACATAAACGTATAAATGTGTTTTTTTTTAATATTCTTTGGGGGCCACATTTACAGATTCAACTTTTACTGTGAGTATGAGTACCATACATTTGTTTCAGGGCTTAAAATCTATCAGTTTTCTGAATGAAATGTTAGGAAAAAAAAAACGTTTGTAACACCTTTTTTTTGTAAAAGCAATAGATTTTGAGAAAAAGGTAATCCAATAACCAGTACTTCACACCATTTTCTACAAAAAATGATTTTCCTTTCTCTCGACACAAAATCGGAAGCAGGAGTTCAAATTTAGTGTACTTTTTTATTTAGATAGGATGGTGCTACAGTCCGGAGTGGACCAGGGCCTCAACCACCAACCTTCTTCCAGCCAGCTTAGTCTTTCTTTACTATGCGCCGTCCCTCGAAGTTGAATTCAAAGACTCTTCAGGCTTTAGCTTAATTGGTGACCTTTCACACATAGCGACACACCACTCCACAACACATCACACGAGATAGGTGTGGTTCCGGCTTTAGTCGTTGCTTTTTATTTTTTTTAGCTAGGTCTGTATCGCTGTACAGCCCGTACGGTTCCTCGTTGTATTTTCTTGCTAACTCTCCGTTTATGCAGACGGGACCAAAGATTATCCGAAGAATCTTCCTCTTAAAATAATCTAAAGCGATCTCAGCTTTTAACAAGGTCAATGCTTCTGGACCTTATATAGCATGACCGGGATGATTAGCATCCCGGACATTGGTTGCTCGAGAGAGTGCTTTGCTACTCAATTGCCTTCTTAGCCGTTAACAAGAGTTATATTCGTCCATTGATTTCAGCGCTGGTATGGTTGTCTGAGTTGATATTGCCTTAAAGTTATAGGTATCTATGGTACCTAATGACCTATCCCAGACTTTGGTGGGTGTCCTTCCTTGACGACAACATTATATTTGTGTTGTACTTTTTGCATCTGATAAATGTGGTTAAGACATCAAAATACATAACTGCATCAAAATCCATCAACTTTTGTTGGCTTACTTGCTAGAAGAAAACTTCTTAAACGATGATATCACCAAAGAAACGTAAGTTCTTTTAAGAAGTCTCATAATAAACCGTTTAAAAACCTTCCACTATAAGAAAAAAAACATATGTACGATCCAGTCAATAGTGAATTTTCAATATTTCCGGATTCCATACAGCTTCACCGATTTTTACCAATTTTGTTTTTCTTACTCAAAAAATTCTAACCACCTGGAAGTTTGCCTGGAAAAATGATCAGAGAAAAAAAAAAAACAAATAGAGTCATTTAAATCAAGTTGCCTATTTAAATGTTTCATTTTGATAACATTAACAAGTTGTTTGTGTTATAAATTAATAACGCTGGTTAAACACTTCTTTCGCTGGATTGAAGGTGTATAGATAATTCCATTGATTTTTTATTTTTCCTTAAAAAAAAAAATTTTCCACATACATATATTTACTTTGTTCATACTTATGCTCTTGGGAATTTCATGTTTGCACTCGGCTGAAATAATACACACATAGTTACTCATCAAATTTAAGAATTTAAAAAGAAATCCTTAGAGATTTTCTGTTTTCCATTCTTTGTTCTTTCTATTCCCAGCACACATACCCATTGGCCTGGAAACAAAAAAAAAAGAAAAAGAAAGAAAGAAAGAACAATCCGCATACCTTACCTATATAAAGCCCATCCTTATGTTCCTGTACAAATTTGCACGTTTGCTTTTCACACCTTTCTTCATCATTTCTGTTCGTGCAACATCATCTAGAGATGCAAAAAAAAAATACTAAAAAATCCCGGAAAATTCCCAAAAGCACATAGACATAACCCAAGAATCAAGATACAAAAAAAAATTAAATAAAATTGAAGATTTCGTATTCCCTTTGAGTTCTTATTTCGAATCCGGCTTCGTGTAGGTATAGTTACCTCCATTTTCATCATCAGTTCAGTTCTTCTTCTGTTTGTCCTGGCGTGAGCTGTGTTTTTCCATCAAAAACTCAAACATGAGAGACACGAGAAAAAATATGCTCATTTTTTTTCACATTCTGATGCTGAGATACATTATATAAGTATACAACTATAGATGAGTATATTAACAGAGCATACAGATGGGCCTTCTGAAATGAACAAATGCTGAATGTAAATTCACCTTAGATCTCAGATTAACAAAAAAAAAAAGAAAAAAATAACCAAAGAAAAATCAAACCCTTTTTTTGCTTCTTTGAACCGTAATTAACCATCCTACCCATGATATGAACGATGTACTCATATATACTCTGGCACCAAAAAGGACAGAGAATTTCCAAATATAAACAGGGTGAAGCATTCAGTTCAAATTTTAGAAATTTTAAATTTCAGGAAAAACACAAGACTAAATCAAACGACCTTGGTCTTCTGGTTCAAAGCTATATAGGTATGACTCAAGGCACAGAATTTAATAAAAATTGTTCAAGTTAGTTTTAATATAATAAAAGCTTCCTCATATATATAATCTAAAACAATGATACGAATTGCTCTTCTAGAAGGAAATCAATCCACCCTTTTAGGCTCTAGCTCGAGGAAATTATATTAAAATTACCTGTGCCAAATTTTAAATTATTTGTACCAAAATTGAAGCAAAGGGTCCACCTAGTGAGGCTATAGGTTAAGGGAATCATATAAAAATGAATTTGTGCTATATTTGAAGAAAATCGGTTCACCTTTTTATGTTCTAACTCAAAAGAATCTGCGGTGTACCCATTTAGGCTCTAATTGGAAGAAATCGGAAAAAAATTATGTGTGCCAAATTTGAAGCAAATGGGTCCATCCGTTTAGGCTCTATAGGTTGAGGGAATCAGATTAAAATGATTTGTGCCAAATTTTAAGTAAATGGGTCCACTTTTTGAGGATCTAGCACGAGATAATTAGATTAAATTTATCCGTGCCAAATTTGAAGCAAATTGGTCCACTCATTTAGGCTCTAACTCGAGGGAATCAGATTAAAATGTATTTTTTTGCCAAATTTGAAGCAAATGGATCTACCCGTTTAGGCTTTCGGATAAGGGAATCAGGTTTAATGTTTTGCGCCAAATTTGAAGCAAATGGGTCCACCCGTTTAGGGTCTAGGTTGAGGGAATCAGATTAAAATGTTTTTCACCAAATTTGAAGCAAATTGGTCCAGGTTGAGGGAACCAGATAAAAATGATTTGTGCCAAATTTTAAGAAAATGGGTCCTTTTTTTGAGGATCTAGCACGAGATAATTAGATTAAATTTATCCGTGCCAAATTTGAAGCAAATTGGTCCACTCATTTAGGCTCTAACTCGAGGGAATCAGATTAAAATGTATTTTTTTGCCAAATTTGAAGCAAATGGATCTACCCGTTTAGGCTTTCGGATAAGAGAATCAGGTTAAATGTTTTGCGCCAAATTTGAAGCAAATGGGTCCACCCGTTTAGGGTCTAGGTTGAGGGAATCAGATTAAAATGTTTTTTTTTGCCAAATTTGAAGCAAATGGATCTACCTGTTTAGGCTCTAGGTTAAGGGAGTCAAGTTTAAATGTTTTGCGCCAAATTTGAAGTAAATGCGTCCGCCCGTTTAGGCTCTAGCTTGAGGGCATCAGATTAAAGTGATGATAAAGCAAATCGCTTCAATAATTTAGGCTATAGTTTGAGGGAATCAAATTAAAATTATTATATGTGACAATTCAAGTTCATATGAATCACCCTGCATATAGGTTGACGAAAAATTCCCCAAACAAAAACAGAAAAGAAGTATAAAGTTCAATCACGGAAATGGGAAAAAATTCCCAATATACGAACTGACAGTGTTTAGGGTAAATATTTGGCCTTCTCTAATTGCTTGACTTTTCGTCACTCAAATTGCCAGCGAAATATTCCAATCCCGAACGGAAGAAACAACAGTGATGAAATTAAAAAAAAAATTCTCATTGACTAGCTATACCTACCGAATAAAACAGGATATGAAATAAAGCAATGGGATTGATGCAATTCCTCTTAGCCAAATGCATCAGATGCTGTAGGCCATGCGTTTCTCTTCTTTTTTTTCTCATCGAAAAAAATTAAGCAAACTGAACTGAAATTTTGCGCACAAAACAGAAAAAAAAGTCCATCTCAGGATCAGGATATGCATTCTCCTCTAGTTAATGTCAGTTAGAAGCGAAAATTGTTCCCCGTCTGTCTTTTTCAGGATTTCAATTTAAAAAAAAAAGACTATACAACGTAGCTTCCTTAACAGGTGCACATTCTGTCGCACCTTATATACAAGGACATGATGGTCAGGCATATTCACGTTTAACTCAGAAAACGCAACCTTAGACTGTTAGATGGTGTTAGCATTTTTTTTTGTTTCGTTCACAAGCTGCTTTGGTATTTGATTTTTTTTTTGTTATTTCCGGATTTTAAAACAGAATCTATGTGTAGGTATTTCTGGAAAGCGAACAGATGAGTCTGAGCCAACATTGTCCATCTATACACAAACTGGACGTTTGTGCTTGCATAGCAATGTGCTTGAATATTTATTTAGTTTGTCTGTCACTGAATGATGACGAGGAATAGAATGAACAGAAAAGAATATAGAACAAAAGCAAAGATGACCGGAACTCCTGGAACATCTAACCGCTTTGGCTTTCACAAAGCATCAGTTTTATTGTCCATGGTGAGTGAGTGAAATGTCCTTGTACACATGACTTGGGATATAGGCTAACTTTGAGATAAAAGGTCCTTTCGGAAGCATCCAAATCATTGTGTTTGATGCTCGGCAAGTGATGGTGATGTACAAAATGGTTGAGTTTGGAATATAAACAATTAATTAATAATATAATAAATTTAAAGGTATTAAAATAGCTGTATAAAGTAAGCCCGATATATACGTGTTGGAGTCTGAGGATTACATAATAAATTTTAAAATATAAGGTTTGAAGGTATTTTGATAATGGCATTGAAAGTTATAAATTAAACAAAGAATGCATTTTATAGTTCCTTAAAGTCTAAAACATAAAAAGAAGAATTGCCGTTTTCTCTATTCATCGGACAGAAAAATTGTCAACCTTTGAAATTATGAACTTTTCTTGTCTCAGCTCAAACTTTCTGCAGCTAGTATACTCTAAAAGATTAAGTCAGCAAAATCTGAATTTAAATAACTTTGAGTCTTTTATTTGGAAATTAAATAGATAGGGAATTTGACCTGAGCCCTGTTTGTAAATTGTTGCAGGAATAAAAATAAAGGGGCCAATCCAAATCATGGTTAACGTATTTTTTTATATTTGAGCGTAATGTCTATAAGCTTTGCAAAAAGGTAACTGAACCCTTTTGAATTCCAAAAGAAGTGCCTTTTATTATAGATCGATCTAAGCACATCATATACACGACTAATGATCAACCAATCCGTGTGTTAGCTGGTTTTTTAAGGACGCACACACGCTCGACCTGACACACCCACAATCTGATGCACGCACGAACTGACGCTAGCTATACCTAGATATATCAAAATAATAAGGGTATATTCATGCATAGTCGTAAGTTTACAAATTGTGTAAAATGATATAAGTTTACACAAGTCACAAAAGTTTGCTTGAACGCCCTTTTTAATTCATTTGGTTAAATGCTGTGTAAATCAGCTGTTCGTTAAACGTCAAATATTAAACTTCAAAATATATATAGGTACAAATAAACGTGTTCAGATTTCAAAGTCATTTTAACATTAGAAATGTTAAAGCGGAGGCATACCTACTAACAATGTGAAAAAATCAACAGAATTTCAAAAATGTAAAACGCTGAGTAGAGAAAGAGGGTGAAATGTCAAGGGAATAGACAAAAATTTTGCGTTCACGCTATGTTCTTACTGGTCTTAGGAAACATAATACGAAGAAGATGATAAAGGAGAAGTGTTCGTAGGCGGGGATGGCGACTACATTTTTCACATTTGCTACGTAGTTTATGTAGTTTAATGTAGTTAAAATTTAGTTAATGAAACAAATTGTAGAAAACTTAGTTTCAAATATCAAATGATCTGTCAGTTGTAACTTTGAAGCTTGAATTTTGAGTTAAAATGTTCAAATTTTTATTGAAATTTTATTATTTCTCTAAATTTACTTTGAATGTATATGAAAACGTAACAATTTGTAGAAAATAAGACGTGTAGTTTATTAAATTAACTACGCGTAGTTAATGATGTAGAAAATATAGTGTAGTTAATTTGGCCAACCCTGTTCGTAATTTTTGTTCGTAGGGTTTCCAGATTTGTATGTGAAGAAGAGCAAATTTAAAAAAGAATTTATTCAAAGTTTTAAAATACATAAATGCTTTTTTCATTTCTAATGTACCTCAACTATGCTGGAATGGCAAATCGGGTAAAATTTTAAATGGAAAACTTCTCTCAAATCAACTTGAACTCGGAGCCAAATGTCACGTTTTCTTTAGCCTTATACGGGAATTAGATGAGAAAACGGTGGATATCTACTTTTCCTTCAGATTAGTTCACTTTCATTTTCGTTAATACAAGTCCTCCCGAGCTCAACTCAACTGAAATTTGGTAAAAGAGGAATCAAAAAAATAAATGGTTCCTTTAATTTCGATGACAATCAAATACAAGCATTTACTTTTGATTGTTCATATGGCCCATTATTTGAATTTTTGTAAATAACCAATATATTTATTTAATTATTTTTTTGTAAAAACTACGTCTTTTTTCACAACTTTTATAGCCAACTAATCTCAATGCGATAGTTACAGAATACGGGGAGCGTTTTTTTAGTTCTCTGAGATACCTTATATATCATATTTCTGAACACGCCTAATGCTTAAAGTCACAATGACGTTTGGTTAAGTTTACCAGAAATATTTGGTTAATTTTCCGCAGCAAAATCATTGGGGAATTTTAACCAAATTGTGTAAATCATTTTTCATACAAAACTTGGCATTTCATTAACCAAATGGTAAACTTAATCAAATGGTAAACTTATTCAGTGTTTTATATCATTCCGAAAATACCCTAATATTTTTTGACATTTAAAAAAAAAATATTTAATTGTTTTTGTTTGAAAAAATCTTTGAATCTGTCTTCATTATATACACATTTAATTTTAAATTAAATTTGTTTTATTTGAAAAAAAACTCTCTTTTTTATTCTCTACAATAACCTTCTTTTTATTTCAGGATTTATTGTTTTAATGGACTTTGCCTGCAAATCTAAAGCTTTATCAGGTAATATTTGATTTATTTAAAAATCCTATAATGTTTTATTATTATAACGCAGAGATAGTAAATAGGTACTATATTTTACTTCTTTTATAAATGAGGATTGTATACCTTCTAAAAGGAGTTTTAGATTTCAAGTTCTTGACTACTTACTTGGAGGTTATTTTGTGATGTTAACAACTTTTTTCCCAGTCCATTGTAGCTTAGAGATATTAGGGTACCTCATAATGTTTGTATATTTAAAAAAAGTATAAACCTACGTCAGTTTATTTGAGTCAGCCATAGTTTTTTTTAAAATGAATTACAAATTTTTTGTTGTCAAGGTCATCCAATTGATGATATTAATTGTTTATGAAATGGTAATTAGGCCATTGAATTTATTTTTATGAATTTTTAAAAAAAATTTCATGATCTCTAATGATACCTTGTCCAGTAACCTTGTCGTCTTATAAGAGGGAGAACTTGTGTCAGATCTGGTAGATCTGATTTTTTGCTGAGTTGTTTGTGATGTTCGCCTAATGAATAACTGAAGTTTTCAACATCGGGCGTGAAACGCAAATTTGTAAAAAAATAGAGACTGCGTAGTGAACTTTGAAACTAAAGACCCATTAAGTTATTTTGAAATAAGAAAATTCAAGATCTTCGAAAACCTTATCAGGGTATTCAATTTGCAGTCAAGTGAAGGCTAAAACTGTGCCGTTTGTTCTTGAGATATCCGAGACGAAAAACATTTTTGATCAATTTTTAGTTGTTTTGTATTGCATTTCTTTTTTTTTTTAACTGTCAACTGGCTGTTTTTACAAACTTTATTAACGTCATTGTGTTCAGTATAAAATTAGCCTGGCTTCGAAATCAGTTTTTATTATCGAAAAATTCGAGACGAAATCACTCCGTGTTACTTTTTGTTTCTTTTTGTTTTCTTTCGATCTCAAAGTGGACAATGGGTTTTTATCATCAGAATCGTACTCGCTTTCATCGGTTTCCGACACCTTCAGATGTTTTCTACAGTCCATCTCCATATCCTCCCATCCTTTGATTCGAGGATTTCATACTCACTCTGATATCCATCGGCAGGAACAACACTAATCTTTTTCCGTATAAAGAATTTGAGGAGATCATTGGTTTCTCACTACAAAAGAAGCGAAAAGTTCTTTTCTTGTGAAACTAATTTTTTTTTTTTTTATATTTTCTTGAAAAAATCAACATTCCTTGAAATTTTTTTTCATAAAACGGAATTTTAAGGTTTTAACCCCATAAAACCAAAAGCATTCGTTCATATTTTGAATACATTTTAGGATATGCTTAAGATGCCAAAACAATGCTCTTAACCCTGAAATACAGACCTTTCGAAATTTTTTTTCGAAGTTAAAATGTTATAATTTTTACAAATTTTGGACTGCACGGTGTGCATGCGAATTAATAAAGTTCCTGAGGTGGAAAAAACTCATTGGTATCGGCAACAAGTACCTATAAACATAAATAATCTAAGTTAATAATTTAATTAATTTACTTGTACTTGTTAAATAATATTACTGTTCTGCTTTGTTCAAATTGTTATGTTCAAATACTCTTTACACAAAATTCCACCTATATGTAAGTCCCTAGCATTTGCTTAATTCTTTATGAACAATATATTGAGGCGATTCACTTACCTACATTTACTTTGCATTATTAACACCATGCCTGGTGGTATTGACACTAAAATTTCTCAAATCCTTTGATTAAAGACAAATAATTGAAACGATCAATCATCTGTTATTATATTGCTTGTCAATCTTATACGATAAAAAATCATTATAAACTCATCAGTTTTCTCTTGAACAATTGAAACCACAGCTAAATTAGGAATTCGTACTCTTAAAGAAGATCACATGTGAATTCCTCTTAAATCTAATTCCAATGCCAAAGGCTCTGTGAAAGCGAATTTCTAAATTCATGCACTTTATATCTTCAAGCTATTTATAGGAATACACATACACATAAACGTAAAACTAAATATTGACTTAGTGTAATTAAGCCAATACACATCAGCAACATCTCTTCCTCTATATATGAGTAGTTGGTATTTACGTTTGGGTTGCGTCTTTATGCCATATACATATATAGCGGAAACACTAGATCCCTTTATTGGCAAAAGCACTTCCTGTTTTGTAAATCTGAACCATCCTCTTATATAAGTCCCCATACCTATACTCTTCTCTCCAAACCCCTATAGTTGTACATATATAATATGTTATCAAACGTTTGCTTTACTCTACCTTAGGTATATGTACAATGTACATGTAGTGTATGTAGGTAGCATTGAATAAGATATATTTACATCTAATAAGGAAAACGTAGTCTCTTTGAGCTTCCCCGGCTCAAAGTTCCTAATTGAGAACAAGTACCTGGGGTAATAATAGGGAATTAGTTATTCTGACAGACTAAGAGCAGTTGCTACTTTACAATATTATTACAGATCCTTCTTGTTGTATGTTCATATCATTAATCCATTGATGCTTTTCTGCTATTTTCTCGGTATGAATTTATAGTACTTTACCTACATATATACAAAATATACATGATGAAAATATTCCTATACTTGTTTCATGTTAACAACATCACTATAAGAAATTCTTCCGGAAAAAAAATAGAAAGAATTTTAAATACACTATAGGTATACCCACATACATTGTTCTTTTCTTTTTTTTTAATTTTAAAATGTAATACAAAATGTTGTCCTTCTTTCATCCCCCAAGCCATTTTCATTGCTGCTCTGCTATGAAAGTTGAGAGTTAATTGAAAATTACCATTAAGGATTTTTATCACTTTATATTTTGTGTATGCTGCAGGTGCACATAAATGGGTTGGAACAAAGTGTCCTGGAATCTGATTATATATAAAAGCTAAATTAGAGTGATTTCGAGCGAAGGTACTCATGGGGTTTGTTTAATAGGTGACTGGGTGTATGAGTGGGTTTATTAAGACCCTCTTACACACTTAATAAAGGGTTTTTAAGGACATTATGCCTTAGAAAATGTTGTTTTTATGGGAATTTCAAAACAAAAAAAGGGTTTGTTCCATGTTTAAAAGGTGGATTTTTGGCTCATTTACTTACCTATAAACTATTTGTGTTATTACAAATATTGGAAATATGTACATACATGTGTTGGATTGAATTGGATGATTTGGGAAAGACATTTTTTCGACAATTATTATAAACAATTACTTTTAACAGTTTTTGATATTTAAATAAAAGACTGTAGACATGATTCAAATAAATAATTAGAAGATTCCATCGACATATTATCTGGACATGGAAGGAGCTTTTGACAATATCGAGAAATCTGCAATTATGACACAAATAAGCAAACAGTTCACTTGGGTTTCCAGTATATCTATCTGTGGCCATAAAGAAAAACCGCTAAAATTGATTTTTGACATTTTTCAGAAGAGAAGTTTTAAGTTTTTATAAAAAGTTCAAAATTACAAAATGCTCTAGAATATCATTGGAAAATCATGATCGCCTTGAAACTATTGTGGAATTAAAGGAAAATTGTGGCTTAATTTTTTATTTCATACAAAGATTTAAAAAAAAATTACAAAATAGATTCGGACACGCTGAATCTAATGACAATCTAATAATCTCAATTTCGTTTAAACTCGAATTTAGCGGTTTTGGTTTGTGGGAGAAGCTTAAGCACCTAATTTTTTTTTTATTTACATATATAAAAAAAAACAATAACATCTTAATGGCCATAAAGTGGTCTTCAAAGCCGATAATTAGTTCCATTAGTTCTTCGACCTTGAAAATAAATTTAAAATTGAAGAAAATTTATATCGCTGACAAAATGAAAATTACCTCATTCAATTATAAGGTGTGCAGCATACTATGTAGTCGCTAGCTAGGGATAGGGCTATATAGTTTAAAGGGATTCTTAGTTTAGTTCATAGTTCATCATCAGCTGTAAGTGCTATTTATAGTAAGAAAAAATTAAGTGATAGTGATACAGACATCTCGCTTACTTCATTTCCCTGCTCAATTGAACGAAACAAATTAGGTTCAAATACTTCCTGTATGAGCGCGTTGGGCACCGGCGCGTCGTTGAACTAATTGAGGGTTATCAAGAATAAAATTTCCATAGGAATGTTTTCCTTTTTATCGAACATTGGGAACTAGAATTTATTGGTTTTATTGGATCACGGAATATTCTCGATATCATTCAAATTATCGGAGGAAAATATAACGTTCCTCTCGAAATAGCAAATAGAGCCTATTACTAGATATAAAAAAAATTGTATAGTTATTCAGACGCATGGATTTTGAATAGAAATTGACACCCCACAATTTAATAACACCAATCTGTAATTTACTATTACAGTGAGACCCGAAATTAAAAATCCTGAAAATCTAAAATCCAGAGAACCCAAATCCCAAAAACTCAGAAAATTAACAAAATCCCATAAACGCATATTACCCCGAAAATTCTTAATCCAGAAAATCCAAACTACAAATAACCCAAAATCCATTCATCCCAAAAATACTAATAGAAAAACTGAACCAAAATTCTTCAAGTTCTTAATCAAATAGTCTGCAAAATCTTGTTGTTAACCTGTAGATATTACAGTTTTTGTGTCAAAATTACTGTAAATACTTCTTATAGTTTCCATCAATTAGAATTGATAATTAGAATTCTCGGTCAAAATCCCGAAAAACCAAAATCCTAAGAACCTTAAACCTAAAGTTCCAAGAACTCAACATCCCAAAAATGGGCTCGAATACAGAAACATCACAATCAAAAGAACAAATCACAACCAAGATGTGATCAAAATCACTGGATGTAAAGGTTTTTGGGATTTCCCGGTTTTTAGGATTTTGATTTTTTTTTGGGATTATAAGCCAGAATTCTAATTGATGGCAACTAAAAAGTGGCAATTTTGACAGAAAAACTATAGTATACATATTCAACAAAAATTTCTATTTTTTTGAAGTTTTCTGTACAATAATTTGATTTTTAAATTTCACAATTAATGTGCCTCTAAAATCCCGATTTTATAAATTTCATAAATGTGCCACTAAAATCCCGGAGCTTTCATTTGCCAAATTGATTTATTATCAAGTCAATTATAGAAAATAAAAACATTGAGTTGCATGGGTGAATCCCGGTTTTTAAAATCCCGTTTTTTCAAAAACCCCAACAAAATTTTTTTAATCTCGTCTCATGAATTCAGCTTTTACATATCTTTGGTTAGAAAAACTGCCTGTTGATAGTTTCTGAAGTCAATACGGGGAGACTGTGGTTTTTAGAAAGAACACAAAGTCTGAAGCCTCAGATTGGGAGGGCTGATGTGATCCTACTGATTTCAATCTAAAAATGTGAAGAATTAGAGGAAAATCATACACAATGAACAAAGAATTTTTTTTATTTTATAAATTAAGTAATGGCTTCAATTCACATTTTAAGAAGGTGTAGGGGTCTTAAAAAATATTAGGTAGGTACCTATACATAAATTAAATTTCATATGATTTTGAACATAAGGCCCATATTTCTCCATTAATATTCATGTTGATTATGGAATACGCAAAACTGGATCCGCATTGATTCTCAAGACAGTGTTCTGTTTTCTTTTCACAACAGATGGCTAAAGAGAAAAGAGAGCATTTCACTGCGAATCACTGTGGATAAAGTATTGCGGATTCCATAATTAACATGGTTATTCATATACTTCACACCCCAGATTTTCCGCGCAAACTAGAGGGGAAAAATCGTTGGTTATAACCACACCAAATGATTTTATATATATACTACTTTTATCTGACAACACGTATCATAATATACAAAAATTTACACTCACATGCTCAAAAATTTCTTTATTATCTAAATAATCTAGGATGAATTTTACAAAATCGTGTGTTCATTATATCAGCTGTAAAATTTAATAGCTATTAACGAATTTTCGGAATAAAATTCTAAAATAGTTAATATTGGTGCTATTATAGGCTGCATTAAATGCATTCTCGATTTCTAATAAATTAATTTAAATTTCCGTGCAGCGCATATTTACTCTAAAACGCATTTCTACCCTGATGCACTGCATCTATAAAATTGCACCCATATAAACAGTACAATACATAAAATCATTTTTCTCTATCACCACTACCAACCCAACCATCCATCATCCACCGCCCACATATTGGTGGTTGAGTGATTTTGCAAAATTTCCTGATTGCATATCAATCGCTCAAAAAACTAGAATGTGGTAATGGCTTCGATTCTTCACCTTTGATATCAAGCAGTTCTAACACTAATAACAATCAATTTAATGATTACCGATATATGACGTATAGCTATGCTATTGCTACTTGTAGTTAAAAACCCTTCTAAATATAATATAAACGGCCTTAGGCTGTTTTTCTTTTTCATTCCTATATATATACTACCTATATGTCAATATACATATAAACATGAATATCTAGATACTTTTCAATTAAACATATTGAATTCACCTATAAGCGGATTTGCATATGTATAGGAGGTTTGAAGGCTTCGATTGTGGGATGCCACACAACTTTTAAGGTAATTAAAAATCGCAATCAGCGTTCGGCTCTTCTGGTGCTAATCAAAAATGAATCCAACCTGCTTTTGAATTTTATTTTATTTTTTTGTATTCTCCCGCATTTCGATTGCTTTACCTGTACTGATATTTTTTTTTTTGTGTTTGGTTAGCTGACTGAATAAATGCACTTTAATTTTAGTGTGACAGAGAATCGAATGAAAATTTCCATATCACCATATCAGTTAGCTTTTTCGATTTCCAATGAATTTTATTTATTATGTTTTTTTTTTGCGATGAAACTCTATAAAACACTTAATTTAGGGTAAATTGCGTATTGGTGCAATGGTTATTAACAAAGAGAATTTGTACAGCACCATCTATAGCATACATCATGACAAATACGCATGGAACATGGAAAATTATAGTTCCTGATGGCAACACAAATCAAGGTAACCTATTAGTTTCAAAGCCAAAAAGCAAGGGGCTGAGATTACAACCTTGCCTTATTGCGACTATTCTGAAGTATTGAGATATTTCACACATGGACCAGGAGAGTATAGGAATATTTTGCATCAGAAAGCTGAATTGAAAACTGTTTCTAATAAGTACCTAATAATATTCCTTAGAGTGAGATTTTAGGCAGTCATAGTTGAGAATTGTATTCTTGAAGTTTTTAATTTTTCGTACAGATGTTCCACAAGGCTTTGCATTGAGCCCATTTCTTTTTAACGGGTGATTTTTTAAGAGGTTTAGAACTTTTTTTTAAAAAAAACACAAAAAATTCGAAAAAATGAATGAAATATTTATTTGAATCGATAGTTTGAACCTTGCAATTTAATGTTTAAAGATAATTTCATGCAAATGTTGACCGCGGCTGCGTCTCAGGTAGCCCATCCGCTGAGTCCAATTTTGGCATACTCTTTCACACATATCGGCCGGTATCTCACGAATGAATGCATGGATGTTGGCTTCCAGTGCGTCAATATAGACATTAGCCTTGACATACCCCCACAAAAAATAGTCTAATGGTGTCAAATCGCACGATCTAGGCGGCCAATTGACCGGCCCGAAACGTGAAATTAACTGTTCACCAAACTCGCCTCGCAATTGCGCCATTGTTTCGCGTGCTGTGTGGCATGTGGCACCGTCTTGTTGAAACCACATATCATGCAAGTCAAGAACTTCCATTTCGGGCAAAAAAAAGTTTGTTATCATCGCTCGGTAGCGTTCACCATTGACAGTAACGCTGCGATTCGCATCATCTTTGAAGAAATATGGCCCAATAATGCCGCCGGCCCATAAACCGCACCAAACAGTGGCTTTTTCGGGATGCATTGGTAGCTGTTGCAATGATGATCTTCACTCCAAATGCGGCAATTGTGCTTATTTACGTACCCATTCAACCAAAAATGAGCCTCATCGCTGAACACAATTTTTCGATAAAAAAGCGGATCCTCGGCCAGCTTTCCAAGAGCCCATTCACCAAAAATTCGGCGTTGTGGTAGGTCGGCTGGCTTTAGTTCTTGCACCAGCTGTATCTTAAAAGGCTTTACGCCCAAATCCTTCCGCAAAATTTTCCACGTAGTGCTGTAACAAAGGCCTAACTGCTGGGAACGGCGCCGAATCGACATTTCGCGGTCTTCTGTCACACTAGCTGATACGGCCGCAATATTTTCTTCACTACGCACAGTACGTAAACGTGTTGGTGGTTTAATGTCCAACAAAGTAAATTTGGTGCGAAATTTGGTCACAATCTTCCGAATAGACTGCTCAGAAGGTCGAGAATGCCGACCATAAATTGGAAGCAGCGCGCGATGAACATTTCGAACCGAGCACGAATTTTGATAGTAAAATTCAATAATTTGCAAGCGTTGTTCATTTGTAAGACGATCCATGGTTAAATTGCAAACCAAACTGAAGCTGTTTGACAGTGACACAAGGTACTAAACACACGTCAGCTGTCAAAACCAGTGTTGCCAAAACCAAACCAGCTAAAAAATCACCCGTTATTATAAACGCACTTCTTTCGTCTTGATCAAGCTTCTTTGTCTTAACTACAATGATTCTACTATCCTAGTGATGTGGCAAGTAATTTCAGTAACGAGCTCTAAGTGGTTCAACGAATAGGAAGCAAGTCTTATGGTTTAATTTGTCAAACGATCCTTGCTGACAGCCATGTCAACCTAACCTAACCTATAGCCTTATACGGTTTTCACACCGAAACAAAATCTCGGATTTCGGGAACAAGATTTACAAATCTCGTCGAATCGTTTACACCACACATAAACTAGATTTTGTTTGAGATTTAAAACAAATTTCAGTGTTGATAGAAACTTCAAAAAAAAATCCCAAATCAAGTACAAACACATTTTCCTTTTTGTCTTTCTTTCTGTTGAAAAAATACGCAAAACGGAATGAAATCCCACTATCTCAGTACACTACACTCAATAAATGTAATAAATTCTGTTATCATCATCTCTTTTTTTATGACTGAACTGTTATACTGAAGTGACAATTGAGTAATTAAGTGTGTTTGTTTCACATTCAGATCGTTCCAAGAAGATTTTGAGGAGATTCCGCAATAATCTACTAGATTACGAAATCTGAAAATGTATGGAAATCTTGTTGATTTTGATGAGATTTGTTGATTTTTGCTCGAAATGTAGATTTTGATTCGTAGTGTAAAGGCTATTACCTATAAGAGGTAAACGTCGAATCACTTAGCTCATTAGGTTAGAGCTTTTAATATCACTTGATTAATAGATGTACTCAAGATAAATGGAATAGACATTGGTTGCCTAGCAAATTCTGATGGCGTAGGGTATAGAACGGATTAAACTGGAAGTCTCATCGAGAAAGATCACATTATAAAGGGTTGCCAATGTTTTAAATGGTCGAATGGTTTTGGCAACCCTATTCGAAAAAACACTGTTTTTCGATAAAAACTTAGTTCATTGGGTTCAAGGTTAAAATTGTTACCAAATGAAAAATAAAATTTAAGTGTAAATAAAAGTTATTGTTATCACTTAAAATTGTCACATGCACTTGGAAACCCCAATTGAACGAAACATGTTTAAAACGCGTTTTTCATCATAACTTTTCTTCTCGGTCAAGTTTGAGAGTATTTTAAAAAGTAAAGGGAAACTGATAGATCTGTAAAAAGTAGTACCTAAAATAATAAAAATGCGGTAACCCTATTTTAATGCAAAAATAAATGAAGAACACTAATTTTTAAGCTTAAGTGTATAAAATCGGGTTTAAGCTTACTTACATATATACATATGTATATTATTGTTGCATATAAATCTTTGGAATATAAAAAAAAAATATATGTTGCATACTTTTAACCGGTTGCATTTGGCAAATGTGATTTTTTGAATAGAAGAGTTTCTATGCAAAAAAAAATATGTAGGATTTGAACTTGATCCTGATGAGAGTTTACACAGGTAAAAAAGTAGTGTTAGGTGGAATAGTCATGATTCGTGGTAAAATAAGTTTTTATTCGACTCAAGACCACCAGTGTGATTTGAAAAATGTTGGTTCTAAGTCAATGGGCACCTAAATTAGCGAATAACTTTTGAAAAATTAGTTTTAAAAAAAAAGGTATGAGGAAAATGTTTAGAACTCTTTGTTTGCTATCGGGAACTCTAATCAGAACTCCTTTTTTTTTTATTTTTTTGGATTTTGAAAAATTTTCGTTCTAAGTCAATGGGCACTTTAATTTGCCCTAACTTTTCCAATTTTGCAGAACTCTTTCTAAAACCCATCAGAAACTCTAGAACTCTTGCTTTTAAGTTGAAAAACATGCTCAGAACTCTTTTTCTCAAAAAAGTCCTTGCTGCGTGAAGTTAGCAAAAAAAACTTTTTTTTCGAATTTTAACACTTCATTCACCAGAACTATTGAAAAAAAGTATGAGGAACTCTAGAACTCTTTGTTTGCTATCGGGAACTCTCATTTTGTATTCAATTTTAAACAATTCTTTTACTAACTTCACAGGACTATATGTTCCTCATAAATTCCTGATAAGGCCTATAACTATAATAATTTCTTTATTTAGTAAAAAATAGGGTAGTGACTTATTTGTTCCAAGTGAAGTGTAGCTACTCTGTAAAATTTCAAATTCACGAAGCAAATGCAATCAGATATACATATTGCATACAAACAGGGGCAATAATGTTTGTTTGTTTATTTAACTAGAAGCAAAAAACCCACGGCTTGCTCTAAGCTAATTTTTTTCTTTTATCTACATATCAATAGCATCCTGGACAAAATGACAACAACATTCTGGCATAGGTGACACGTTCAAAAAGATGTATCTGAATATATGTACATACACCCTACAAACTTGGTCATCGAACATTGAACGTCGCACATGGCTCATGCAACGAGAGAGTCAATTGCATCAGAATCTGTTTGTGTGAAATAGAGATTGGATTTGAATTTTATTTTTTTTTTCCTTAGAAACTCGAATGCCAAAAAGAAGCTTTAATCAATTTGAATAGAAAAGTCCAATTTCAAACCCTATGTTCTTTTGTCAGTCAAAAAAAAAAAATAAATAAATGGTCAAAGGCTTTATATTTTCCCCGAAAAAGTAAGAAGCCTATTCAAAAATAGAAAATAGGATTTTGGTCGTGAAAAAAAAAAATAGAAAACAATAATAAAAAAAAATTGGTAAATAAAAATCGCATTAGTCCTTTAAGCTATGAGAACAAATCCGATTGTAATTGCATTTTATGGCGCAGTGGTAGATGAAAAAAAAAAAAACGGTGGAGGTGGTAGGGTATATGTCGTACATACCTTCTGTCCACAGCTATGAAGTTGGTTGCTTACAAACAAAATTGAAATGACGTGATGGCGAAATAAAATTGGATATTTGAAAACGAACGATATATATAGGTAGTAGGTACGGCTTGTCGTTTTACGGCAAACAAAAGCTCATTGCGATGGGATTAATGTCAATTATTTTGAATGAATGACTGAATATATCTAAATCTATAGATAGGTATTTAATATGTATGTGATATATATGTATATGCAGACAAAGCGTGCGGAATGAATTTTCCAACACAATAATTTATTGTCTTGAAACAAGAATTTAATTAAATATTTGTTTAAGAAGGCTAATAGAAAAACTATTAATAGTTATAGGGAATAGCTAATTTCGACAATTAGTATATCGTCACGTGAGTTCTATACGCCAAAAACGCCAAAAACATAACTTTTCACGAGAGCGTTCTTTAACTACTACTTTTACATCAACCAAGTAGAAGACTTAGCACTATTTTAATGGACTTTGTTGAATTATTGATTCAAAATAGCTTTTAACGGCCTTTAAACAAAAACTTCCAATTTAATGGTTAGGAATTCTAGTCTTGTTGGATATAGTTCACACTAGGTATTCGTCAAGAAATCTATGTAAGATGAACTGAACTTAGCAAAAATTGCGTTTATTGACAAAGGCCCTCACTATAATCAACTGATGAGTCCAAGTGAGATCGCCGGGACGAAACGCCAATTTTTGTAGGACTTAAAGGCCGTTAAAAGCTATTTTGAATAATAATTCAACAAAGTTCATTAAAATAGTGCTAAGTCTTCTACTTGGCTGATGTATTTCAGTAGTAAAGTATATAGAATTGAAAAAACCTTCTTATTGATTAAATTAAGTTTTATAAAAAAGTACGTGAATTTGGCCTACCTCTTACGCAGTTATTTTGTATGAAAAATCTACTTCAACCCTTTGACGTAGATCAAACAAGCAAAAACTTGAAAATCTTAAAATTACAACAGACATTTTGTTCTATATCCAACTTCATTGGATATAGGACATTCAAGCTCAAATTTTACATAATTCCAAATTCCAATGCCAGTATAAAATTTGTCCTACTGTATACAAAAAATGTATATAGGACAAATAAGCACAAAATTCATCGAAAAAAATTGGTCTATAGAACAAAATAACATTTTTTATCTCGAAAACTAAAAGAGATAGGACAATTCTGATACATTCTGACACCAATCGAAAGAGCGTGGTCGAAAATATAAGAAGGCATTCATAACTCATTTTCGGCCAAAATGGTCTGTAGGACAAATAAGAACTCACGTGACGATATGTGTCTATGTATTTATATTATAATATTGTAGGTAGATATCTAAATATTGAATACTTAGACAGTTGAAACAAAAACAAACTCCTATTAATAAACTCAAAGCAAACATGAATTATTTTCTGTGAAATAATTACGAAATCTTACCAATAAAACAATATCGTAGATATTTCATGTTTATTAGTTGATTTCCACAAGTAGGTGGATTAACGAGTAATTAAGTTAAAAATATCTCTAATTGAAATGTACCAACTGAATTCAAAATCTGGACATAAAAGAAAAAAATAAAACACTGAAACATAAGAAAATAATACGATTGTTTGAAAAAGGATAAAATCTCAATAAAAGACGTGTTTTGGTAAGAAACTGCAACCCAGTTAGTCAAAATTTAACAACAAAAATCTACTAGCATTTACATTAACTTTTTTCTCCAGTCAACTGACAACTCTTACTGGATAAAAGTAGTTTCTCCTATACTCAAAATCTTTGAGAATTGTGGATCGTGTCCTTGATTTTTTTATTCTAACCAAATAACAGCTAAAAGCAAAATTTACAAATTATAAAACTAAATGAAACTTTACTTTATTTAACCTTTTCTTAAAACCTTTTTTATGCGAAAAGCAAACGGATGAATTGTCAAATTGAAAACCAAATTTTAATTTTATAGACAAAAACATAACTTTTATAGTATGTAGTTTTAAAAGATAAATATATGTTTTTTCTATGAAATTAAAATTTGGTTTTCATTTTGACAAATGCAATTGTCAAAAGGAGAACTGTACATAACGAAGGTGAATAAAAATTAGAAAACTACTTCTGTTTTAGTGGAGCGATTGAATATAACTCAATTAATAAGTTCAATACATATTTACAAAGTGAGCTATTATGATTTTTTTGCTGAAAATTTTTTTAGGACCAAAAATAACGGTACCTCCCGTATTGTTTGTTTGTTAAAAATGAAAATCTTATTTTTCTCAAAAAACGTGCTCACAATTTATTAAAAAAAAACTGTAATTTTCTTTTTTTTTAAAGTCTATACTATACCAATTTATAAAAAACAAAATTCCGAAAATTGTTATAAATGGTACCTCTCCTAGAACCATTTTTTTGATTTTCTATTTTTTCAAAAACGATTCAACCGATTTTGATAAATTTTTTTATGAAGAATTTTTTAAAAACTTTTAAACGTTTTATGTACCAAAATATTCAACCCTTTTTTTTTGATTTTTCAAAAAAAGTTTCAAAATTTTTAATACATTTTTCTTCAACCTTTTGACTGCATTTTTTATTAAAAGGGGTGTAAGAACGTATTTCCTTAGTTTTAGAAAATAATCCTTGCAAGGCAATGAAATTAAAAAAAAATAACACTGAAACATAAATAAAAGCATTAATTTTTTGTATTTTTGGTAAATTATATATGAATTTAAGACATTGGCCCACTCTATTTGTCCATCCCTTAAGTTGGGAGGGCCAAATTAAAAAATTTACCCAATTTGCCATTCCAGCATAGTTGAGGTACATAAGAAATAAAAAAAGCATTTATGTATTTTAAAACTTTGAATAAATTCTTTTTTAAATTTGCTCTTCTTCACATATGTACAAATCTGGAAAGCCTACGAACAGGGTTGGCCGAATTAACTACACTACATTTTCTACATCATTAACTACGCGTAGTTAATTTAATAAACTACACGTCTTATTTTCTACAAATTGTTACGTTTTCATATACATACAAAGTAAATTTAGAGAAATAATAAAATTTCAATAAAAATTTGAACATTTTAACTAAAAATTCAAGCTTAAAAGTTACAACTGACAGATCATTTGATATTTGAAACTAAGTTTGCTACAATTTGTTTCATTAACTACATTTAACTATCGTTTAACTACATAAACTACGTAGCAAATGTGAAAAATGTAGTGGCCATCCCTGCTTACGAACACTTCTCCTTTTTTTGGTGTCCGTTTTATCATCTTCTTCGTATTCTGTTTCCTCAGACCAGTAAGAACATAGCATAACGCAATAGTAGGTATGCCTCCGCTTAAACATTTCTAATGTTAAAAAAATATTGAAAATAGAAAATGAATATAAAAAACAACGGCAACCCTTACAATATCATGTTGTAGCTTTTTTTAAAGCCAGGAAATAATGTTTTAATTAAGTTATTTTAGTGTTTAGATTTTTAAACTCCACATTTTGAAAATAAAATTTGAAAAAATATTGTTTGTTTTTGAAAATAAAATAAGAAAATTTAAGAAGTTAAAAATCATTTATTCAAAAACTAAGCACTAAAATAACTTAATTGAAAAACATAATTAAAGAATGAGTATTGTGTAATGCAATAAAAAATTTTATTAACGGTAGGTATCTACCAGCTATAGAACCTATTTTATTAGGAAGTACTTTTAATTTGAAATACCTATCCCCCTATTACGGTTGGTGAATCGAACGTTCGAAGTAAGATGTTTGCATTGTCGAACTAAAGAATGACGTTCAAATCAATGAACTTTCGATAACCACAGTCCACAATAGAGTGAGATTAAACTTAAAATTTTTTTTTTGACATTTAAGGCGAAAGGTTCTCAATTCGGCAATTTTAATACTGATTTCTTACACTCATACTTTTATTTCCAGTTTCCTTTCACGAGGTTTTGAAAATTCTCTACGAGTCTAAAGATAGAATTGAATTGGAAAAGGAGAACCTGATAGAAATTATTTCAGAATTCTTTAGATAATTCTTGAATTTTTTTTTGATAAAACAAAAACGAATATTTTAAAACTTATTAATTTCCGATTTTAAATAGAAAATATCATAACAAAATCATTTTGGAAAGTGATATCCTGTTTCCACGATGGCTATTTTTTTCATTCTCCTTATTCCAATTTATTATAAGTATCCTAACCTCTATTAGTGTTAAATCAATTTATCAATAGTCAAACCAAGATCAAATCCTACCTTAATACTACCCAACTATGCTCTCTGTTATCTAATGACTCCTAATATTTTTTTAAATATAAAAAGCTTGAACATTGTTTTGCAAAAAGTCATCCAACTCTAGTAAAACTCAGCAAGGGAAATGAAATTCGAACAAATAGCAAACTAATGAATTGTTAATGCGATGCATTACTCCATCAATTCACTATATCTACATACATATATGTATAGTTGAACGAAAAAGTCCCCCAGGACAAAAAAAAAAACTAAAAAAAACCAAACGAGAGAAAAATGTAAAACTGCCACCAAAGGACAATTTTGCAAATTAAGCTCTCATCTCGTGAAAATGTACGCCTTTAGACACAAGATAAAAAGTCAGGTGCACACACAAAGTGACATATATATACCTACATGCACTACACCCAGACACCTTTACTAATTTATTAATGGTTTCTCGTTATAGAGCATCACAAGCATTTTCCATACACCCCAGGGATCACAACCTGATCCTTGAGCAATTGGAAAAATTATTCTACCACTTTTTGTCTGTTGGCAAATATGTTTTCATCCGGATGGTGACTTCCTCAAGGCAGGAACGAACGAATATAGTTCCCACTGGGAAAACCCACCAACAAGGATGCCGAAAAAAAAGTAGGACTTTGAGAAAAATATGCTTTTTTTTTGTTGTTGTTGTTATGTTCACGCCAGGACATTGAGAGCGGGCGTTAGGGATTTCTAGCATGAAAGACAATGCAACACCGACAGAAAAAAAAAAAAAAAAAAAAACAAGACTCAGGAATTATTCCATGTGTAGGGGCGTATATTCCTAATGAAATGATACATATCCTGTTTTCATTTCGGGTATAGGGATATCGAACACAGAACGACAAATTTCCCCGGAAAGACATCGAGCAAAATTGAGGTGGTCAGAGAAAGGAAAATGAAACGAAATTGGATGAAAGCTGAAAAGTATAGGAGCACTGTGATTCTGTTTCTCGATGCTGATGCTGAAGCTGGGGCGAGAAAATTTATTGGGATTTTTTTCGTTTGATAGTTTTGGTCTAATTTTTTTTTTTTGTTCTTCCTAGTTTTTGGTATTCTATCTAATGGTTTTGTGTTTGAAGTCAAAGAACATGGAAGGAATGATTTTTTTTTTTTTGGCAAAAGGAACTTTTTAGACAAAACGAAATATCGATTCTCCTTATGCAGTCTTGATGTTGAGAAACGTTTTTATATACGTTCTCTAAAGAATAAACGACATACATATACATAGGTATATATATGAGATAACCTAGTTTTGTTTTTTGTTCCGAACAAGAGAGTGTTTTGGTTAAATGTTTGGATCCGCCTGGTTTTTCGAGTCATTTTTATAGTGTTGTTTTACCCTTCTGGCGTTGACCGCAAGAACATCAGGATAGATGCTGTGAAATGGGATGGTCGAGAAACAAATGTGATTAGAAGTGCAAAAAAAAGAATAATTGGTTGGTATACTGGAAGGCGCACAATGAATTATTGGCTTTTGCTGGTGAATTAAAGTTTTCTGTATAAGAAAACAAAATTCAAATCAGTACGAAGCTGTATATTCCTAGAGGAACACTCTCTATAAATTTATTAATCTCTTAATATTTCTGTTCGATGGAAAATTAATATCATTGTAAACATAATAAATAAAAATTAAATAAAGGTTCCTATTATGACCCATGAATCTAACCTTTACAAAAAGTCGCGATATTACAAAAAGCGAAACAAAAGGCACGTTGAAAATGGAGTGACATCTCTATTTTCGCGAAATTCTCGACATATGAGGCAAACGTAACTATAGACAAGCTGCAAATGGTATAACTCCAAAAGTTACCTCCGCCAAATTGGGCTATTCTCTTTTTAGTACTTCAAAACACCATTCTATATTGAAAAGTTATGTTTATTTAAAAAAATGTTTAATTATTGAATGATATTGCGAAATCTGTTTTCATAATGCATATATGTCTTACAAAATTATAAATACAAAAAAAAAAGAGTTTGTTTGGGAATACTATGAGAGAATGACTAAGGTTGAGTAAACTTCTCTTTTTTTATGATCCCTTCAACTGTTAAAGAAGTTTCAGAACCGTACAAATTAAATTCGAATAAAAAAGGACTGTTTCTATTTTAAAAAAGTTATCGAAATTTTTTTTAAATCATTTACATAAACTTGAAGTAAAGATACACCGGCGCACATAATAATTTATTAAATCTAAAATTCAGAATTTTGTGATATGGAATTTTAAAACTCAGTTTTTTTTGGAAAAAATTTACCCACATGTTTTCTTGATTCATTTAAATTTCATACTATTTCCACATTATCTCCACATCTATGTATGTCAAGGTATCTCCATGATTTATCTCCACATATTTGGAAGTATGTTCACATTATTATCCCCTTATGTGGAGGTATTTTCGCATGAATCTCCACTTATGTGGAGGTATCTCCAAATGTATCTACATATAAGTGAACATATCTCAACACATGTGGGGGTATTCACCCTAAAGATGCAATTGGCGAAAAACCAAGAAATAAGACCATTGGACTTGGCTGTAGATTTCAATGAAATCATTTTCTAAATTTTTTCTCTTTCATCAGAACAAACTTTGAAACGTCATTCAAATTGTTAGAGCCATTTTCGAAAAGCCCATATATACCAGAAAAGTTGGGCAAGGAAGTGGGCGGATTTAACTACAACTATGTAATTTTCAAAAATTCTTTTGTTCTTGGTTTTGATTATCAAATTTGGCGAGCAACTGAGACAGCATATTGGTGATGTCTGACTTACATACTTGCTCTTGTTCTTCCACCATTTCGTGTCTGGGTTTTCTCCACGTTTTCTTATATCTTCCTGCAGATGGATTATAAGATCATTCTTTGTTCCAGCAGTAGGAAGACCTAGCTTCTACAGTTCTGCCTTAAGTTCGACTAAATTTAAATCATTCAGAGTTTTCCCCATTGTCTTTTCAAATATTTTTTTTTTAAACTTTTCACAACCGACGCACGTTCACTTTTGTAATTATTGCCTGTTAACACACAACAAATTATATGAATGCACAGATAAAATAAGTTTTATCCCACTTCTGATTTTTGAATAAAAGTCAATGTATTCCACGCTGGAGAAAACTGAAACCAAGCTGGAAAAAACTGAAACCAAGACCTTATAGACTTACAACCCTCAACCTTTTCTGTGTGTGTGTGTGTTATTGGCAGAAATGGAAGGAACCTACAATTTTCTGCCGAATCCGAACATGACGTAGAGATACTCTTGGAGGATTTTTTAATTCCAAGAGGCAGTCCGCAGTATAACCCGATTTCTGTTTTTTTTTTTTTTTTTTTTTGTAGGAGGCATAAGCTGGAAAAAAATGTCATAGGTGCCATGAAATGCACTTTTTTCGATTTTTTCTGATTAATTAAAACATTTTCATTGAAGGTTTGAATGAAACAACAACACTTAAGTGTGAGCTACCACAAAGTCTTTATATAGTCTACTAAAACTAATACCTACATATTTAGTAATAGGGAGATAACCTATAAAATAAAATCCCTAAAAGCAAGTTAACAGATCTTCCCATTATATGGACCGAAAAGGACCGAAAAGGACCGAAAAGGACCGAAAAGGACTAGATATACAAAATTTGAAACAATTCAGATTTTTATTAAAAATTGTTTGTAACTAAAAAAATCATAGCTTTAAATAATAAGTCTGTATATTTCATGTGTTTGAGTAATAGCTATGTTTCAAAAGATTCTCTTCCTCCTAAAAACAAAAGTATAAGGCATAACTTAAAGGTGCCATTTTCCATTTTTTTTTTCATATTATTTTTATATGTTTTCATTCCAAACATTCATATATTCGATTAAAGAATTTTTATATGTCATCTTAAACAACAACAACAAAAAATAAGAAATAAAAAAAAAACTCCTTTATAAAGGAAAAACCATTGTTATTCGGTTTTGTCAATAAAGTCGTTATTTCCCATCCCCTCAAGCCATCATCCCACCCCATATAAATACCACATCACAAACAAACAAACAAACAAAAAAGCAACAAACGACGAGTGCCTATTTAAACTGTACTAAACGGTTTAGCATCGAAAAGGATAAAAGCAATTTGATTTACGGAATTTCACAGTCCCTATAATATGTGTATTGATGATTCAATCGGTTTTTAAAGTAGGTATATGTATAGGTAAACTCTTTTGTATATGCATATCTATCGACCTATATCTACCTATCATATCAGCAGCATAGCCACAAGCATAAAAACATACATGCTCTGCTCAGCTCAACGCCTCAGGTTTAATATCTTTGTCCTGAAATTTTGTACTCGCTTTTATTGTTGTTGTTGTTTAGTATATCGATCCTCTTTATAGACATAACAATGCCTGTGTGCATAAGCCATTACTGAAAATAATACAACGACAAAAGAAAATAAAAAAAAAATTTAGAGAAGAGCAAAAATAGCTAAATTGAAAAAAATGCAAATTCTATTCGTATGATTTGATATTCAAATTGAGAATCCCGCACACGTCCCACATACACAAAATAATGGCATGATGTTATATCCTTACTATAAGGATTCCTTAGCCTTCATATATAAAAGAAGATGACTTGGACGTATAGAAACAAGAACTCTTAAGAGATTCTCGAAGCATTATATGCATGCACATCGTATCAAGGCTCAAGGGAAGAGGAGTGTTGATTTAAAAACCAAAAAAAAAAAAAAAAAAAACTTTTTTCCTGACGTTTTTGTACATCAAACAGGTAAACACAATGGATTATGCTGCGAAGTATATACGAATTTTCAAAAAAACTTCCATATTATTTATTAAGTTTGTATATTTTTTGCATAAATATAAACTACATTAGGATATGAGATCCTTTTCTTGTTTTTCTTTGTTGTTCGCCGGAAGTCAACAAGATATTATAACAATGAGGAATAAGAAAGGGTTACCATGTTGCTAAGAGAGCAAAATAATCAAAACAAAATTTATATGAGGATATTTTTGAATTATCTTACAACAGCAAAATTACTCTTTTTTTTAAAGAAAATTTGTTTTGTATTATAAGTATCTAGGAACCTGCATTTAGAATTTTCTTTAAAAAAAATTACTAAAGACTTTTGAGAATAAAACTCGAAAAATAAAGAGTTAAAAAATCATTTATTCCAAAAGTAAGCACTAAAATAACTTAATTGAAAAACATAATTAAAGAATAATTACTGGCTATAACATAAAACATGTTGTAAGTGTTGCCGTTGTGTTGTTATATTCTTTTTATATTTTCAATATTTTTTTTTAATGTGCCCCTCCCACCTAAAGGGGTGGACAAATTCAGTGGGCCGACATCTTAAAATCATGTTTATATAATGTACTGATTACACAATTTTTGTAACTAAGTCGCCCAATTATAATATAGAAAAGTAAGACCCTGAACTCTTCTAATTGGTTTATTTCGTTTATTTTTATGAAAAAAAGTACGTTAATGTTTTTTGTAAGAAATTTTCCAAGCTACAAATTAGTCTTTGAAATTTTTTTTTTGTTCAACTTACCATATTTGGGAGTTATTCCTGAAAAACTATTTGGAGGGGTCTTCAATCCCCGTGAAATTGTTAGCGGCGTTCGTATCGATGGGGACTTTTGACAGTTTCTTAATAATGCCATGAGGAGGCTATATACCAAAATACAGCTTTCTGGCCTTTAGTACTATGTTAAAGCTTTCTTTGCATGATAAAAATGCTTTAACATCGTACTAATAGAGGAAAATTTGTTCCTAAAGCCTAGTACGCTGCTGATGCGAAACAAAATTATTTTCTGATCTTTAAACAAACAACGAAACGCTTGTAAAAACACAACGGAAAATATCCTTGGAGAGTTCCACTAACACCAAAAACAAAATCAAACATAAACGCAAAAAATCAGAGAAACCCATTGATGTAATAAAATGATAAACAAAAAAAAACACAAATAAACCCGAATGTCATTTTTCCGCACACAATAAATAGTCTGTATAATTAATTCAAGGAGCGGAGACTTCTCCAAATAATCTGCTACAATTATGAATTTCGCTCTTCTAACAGCGTATACTGCAAAACGAAAAGCAGAACGAAATTTTCCGTTTATGATTTCGTTGTGTCATTTTTTATGGGATTTTTCGTTTCGCATCAGCAGCGTACTAGGCTTAAAGTAAAACATCGAATTAAAGGTATATAAAATTATAAGATGTTTATATATTTGATGAAATTAAATTATGAAGTGATTGACAAAATAGAAATAAAAATAGTTTTAATTTGATAATTTTGATTGGATACAGTAAAACCAGCTTAAGAGAAACTGCAAAATGTCACAGTCTTTCTTTCACTTAAGCGGATTTTTCACATAAACGAACTCCGAAATTTCACCTAAGCGGAGTCCGGATAAGTAAAAAAAATTGCACTTAAGCGCATTTAAAAATTCAAAAAAAAAAATGTTCTGACATATCAGAAATTCAAATGTCATTTTCGTGATGAAAATTTGGTGGAGGTGAAAAATAAAAAAGAAGTAAAAGCGCTAAGCAAATTTCTTGTTCTGTTCTATAAAATTCTTTTTTTCACTTAAGAGAGTTTTTTTTCGATGAAAAATATTAAATAAAACTGAAAATATGTTTCAGGTATCCGGGTTTTTCAATTAAGCAAGTTTGGTATGGGGCTGCAGTTATAGCGATCAAGAAAACGAAACAGGAAAAACTTTCAAATAGATTATTTAATAGGTTTTTATTCGATTTGTAACGCAATTGATGCACTATAATCGATGGCAAATAACTGAAAGAATTTTTTGTGTCAATAAAATTTTCAATTTAACAAATATTTTTTGTGAAAATTGTACTTATTTATTTTCTTGACTGAATTTCATTTTCCGTACCAGCTGATTGTCATTTCAATCAAAATGAAACAAATCGTTCCAATTATTTCCGTTCCAGCTTTCACTGGTTCCACTGACAGATGAGTGGAAGGAAAAAAAATTCGTTTGCATTTCAATCAGGAAAACTTAATTGGCAGCCTACTCACTGACGTAATTTTCATGTTCGCTATAAACGCTCATAAGGAAAAAATTCCTATTTCCATCTGTTTCAACTTTTCCTGATGGTTTTTCCTGATCGCTATAACTAGCACCTTAAGTGGAGTGTTATAAAGATAATTGGTCGACAAATAAAACGACAAACACGAATTTTGGTGTACCATTTACGCGGTCTACAAAAGCCGAAAGTATATAAATTATATATCGATGGAAAGGTTTTTTTGCACAGAAGTGCACAAAGCAAAAATTTATTAAATAATTTTACCACAAAGACTAAAAAACAATAAAGTAAAATTGCATTATAAGTGCGAGGAGAGCGAGAACCATAGCAAGAGCCAGAGCGAGACCGAGTAATTGTTCAGAAAACTTATTATATTTTCGTTAAATGCAATGGTTCGTGCATTTAATATATATTCGTTAAGATGGTTAGTGAATTCGAGTGAGGGAATTTTGTGGGAAGAATTTTATTTCTAAAGGCCCAACTATAATAGGCATAAGCAAACATAAGCTAATGTCGAAAACCCAACGAAAATTAGTTTATGTTTGCAAAAGTACCCCACATACCCATAATAGACTTGCGCGCATAGCTTCCTGCCAAAATTGTATTGCAGCTGAGAAGTTTTTAGTTTTTTTTTTGTAAAATGAAAGTCAATAACAAATTAAAAATATTAAAGAAATTAAAATTATTGCGTTCATCATTTGAGGGATTGTGTCTTCTTAAAAAAATGGACAATTTATTAAATACAAAAAGACGACGATCTTGTAGTGTCCGCCAAATAAATAAGGATAGGAAAAAGAACGGCTTTTTTAATGTAACATTCCTAAAAATTAAGGAGCTTGATAGTGGGCAGTTTTTTATTTACACAAGAATGCGTCCTGCAACATACAATGTCCTATTAAATTTGCTTTCACCACTTATGGTTAAAACATCTATCAGAGAACCAATCCTACCAGAATGTCGACTAGCTATCCTTCTTTTGTAAGTTTACTTCTTTAAAATAGAACACAACTCATAAATTTCTTTACCTGCCAGTTACTTATCACAAGGGGCCTCTCTTCAGTCTCTGGCCTGGTCCTTCAAGTTAGGAAAGGAAACTATTCGCCAAATAGTTTTAGAGACATCAGACATATTATGGAAAACTCTGTACCCCACCTATGTGTCTGAACCCAAAGCCGAAGATTTTAAAATGATTAGTGACAACTTCTGGAATTTATGGAACATGCCCAATTGTCTTGGCGCAATCGATGGCAAACATTTTGCTCTAAGATGTCCACCCAATAGCGGAAGCCAATATTTCAATTACAAAAAGTACTTCAGCATAGTACTTATGGCAGTTTGCGATGCTAAATATTGCTTTACGCATATTGATATTGGATCTTATGGAAGCCAAAGTGACGGTGGTAAAAATCCTTAATCTTTTTTCTAATAAAAATGAACTTATTATTTTTCTTCTGACTAGGAATCTTCCTTCAAAAGAAGAAAACTTTAATAAAAGGCTTTCTCGTGCTCGGCGCACAATTGAAAATTCGTTCGGTATTTTGGTGGCACGTTGGCGAATTTTACTAACGACATTGCATATGCTGCCTGAAAATGCCGAGAAAATTATTTTAGCTTGTATTGCACTTCACAACTTTATAATGCTAAACAAGGAAAATGAAGGTTACTGTCCCACCAAGTACGTCGATTGGGAAGATTCTGATGACCAACAACATGATGGCCTATGGCGAAGTGAAGTCAACAGCAATATTCCATCAATTACACCGTCTCCAAGTATTCACCAATATGGCGGAAAAACATCTACCACAATAAGAAACAACCTTCGTGATTTTTTAACAGATAATTAAAATAAATTTGTCTTCTATTTTATCTCTATTTTCCTGCATAATATACTTTCATAACTAGTTTAAATACCTATTTAACTTGCTGTGTATAAGTTCCCTATTACAGAATGATTCTTTGCGTCTGACTCACGGAAAATTGGCCCACGACTCACAGGGCAACTGGTCTTCCATCTCATATTTTTTATCTTTCGCACTCATTATGTTCCGAAAAGAGTCAGACGCAAAGAATTATCGTGTAGGGGACTAAGGAACATACACTTTCAATTTACATATAAAAGGCAACAAAGCATGTGATAGAAAAAGCTTTTCTCATCCTATCCCCAAAAGAAAAACTTTATATACAATCAATTAATGTCCTATCACCTTCTTTTCTTGGTATTTCAATAATAACATTTCGTACTCGACACAATAATTTGTTCCTTTTATACGGATCCCGAAAAAAACTATCACAGATTCTATCGTAGTTGAAAATCTCATGAAAATATATCCATAATCATAAAAAAGAAATCAGCTTTATTTATTTTGTTTTATTTAAAAAAGAAAAGCAAAGTTGCATTGCAGCAATGGCACAAAAATAAAGAATTAATTTTTACCTACATTTTTCATATTAAAAAAAAAAAAACAATTAAACACTTCACTGTTTGTAATTATACCGCAATAAATTCTTTAAATACTGCCGAATGTCCTGTTCTGTCTTCGCAAATGTATGACGCGCGTCAGCATTTCACTTTTGAATGTGTCCTTGGCCTCGGGTGGCGACGTTTTCATAAGTGAGAGAATAGAGGACAAAAAGTCCCCATCCCCATCGTCTTCACTTCCACCGCTGGGTGCGACAAACTGGTCCTCTAACTTCTCAACCAGAGTACCAAACTTGTCGCACAGGCCATCAAATGCGGTTTTTCTTTTTTTTGTTGATGAGCTTCCGTGACCTGGGGCAGCATCGTCGTTGTCGATGAACCTTGCTTCTTCTATAACTACTTCCGGAGCAGTGTCGTTGGTGAGTGTTCTTTAACAAAATAAAGAAACATTAAAAGGGAAAATTCAACAAAATTAAATTTACTTACCTCCTTGGTTGCATGGAATCTCTTACAAAATTCATATCTTGCATGAGTTCCCACTCACATTTGTAGTCGCTACCGCTACCCGAAGGACAATTTTCCTTTTTTAATTCCCTGGAAAATCTTTCACGGAGGGATTTCCATTTCGTTCGGCATTCTTGGACTAAAAACAAATTGAGTATTATTAGTACCTACATTTAACAAAGAAAATGTTGTTTAAATAATTTACCTGGTCTATTGCTTTCTTTAGCAATGAAGCTCCACACTTTTTCTTTTTTTATTTTATTAAAATAAAATGCATCCCTCTTATCATAGAGACATTTGTTTTTTTGGACATGTTGTATTAAATCAATGGTAAATTCCATGTCACCTTTGTTTAAGTTTTCCATTGTTCAGTATTCTTATTTGTGTTTAATAAATTTTTACTCCTTTAAAAAAAACTATCTACCGGTCAGCATTCAGCACGAATAGATTTGAAGTATGGGTATGCAAAATGCGAATAAAATAAACGATAACGAGACAGAAAAAATATTACACACACACATACATTAATGGATACAAATTCACACAGATGCTGGGAATGTTGTGTTTTGCGTATGTATTTAGCCAGATCTGTCAAAATCACTTATGCGCCGAGCGACTGGGATCGCTCTTGCTTATGTTTGCTGAAGTGAACGAACCTGATAGAAATTTAACGAAGCGGAGCTAAACTCCATTATGGTTAATCAGTAGGGAATTTATATATTCGCTCACTTGCTTATGCGCGCATAAGCTAGCTTATGCCTATTATAGTTGGGCCTTAAGGATTTTTTTCTGTTCTGTTGTGTTGGATTTTCGGCCATTGGTCGATTTAATGCGAGAAGCATAAATTATGTATAGCTGTAGGTATATTGGTTTTGCATGGAAATATTCTCTCGCTCATTGAGTGTTGTTTTTTAAATTGAAATAAAATGTGAGCAAAAAAGGAAGAATGCTTTCAATTTGTAGATGTAGTGTGAGGGATGTTTAAGCTGAGGCGTGGAACGTATGGAATGTATTCGACGGGTTTTATTTTCGATATAAATTTAATTGGTCTTTATGACTACTTCCGGGATGGTCTTGGGACCAGTGGTTCTGGGATCGGCTAAACCCAACCCGGCAGCGTTCAGTGCTGCAGAAAATAATAATAAGTAGCTCATATAAAAAAAATAGCTCAGTTTTTCTCCACGCTCAAGACTGCTTTTAAACGATGGAATTATTCTTGCGATTTTTTACTTAATGTTAAGTTTTCTAGAATTTCATGTGAATTACAATATAGTTTCTAGAAGTTGTTTTTCAATTAGACGATAATGTTATTAGCACTCGAGTTTCGGGGGCTGGACGTACTAGTAAAGATAATTGGTCGACAAATACTCGGGGATGAAAAAAGTGTTTCAGATAAGCGGGTTTTACTGTACTACATACATTCATATCTAATTAGCAAAGTGTTTTATTTGTAAAGTATTTTGTTCTTAATATTAATATGTACTTAATCGATAAAAATTTTGCGCCATTTTTTTTTAATTTGTCCCTACATATATATATATAAAATATTATTTCGATTAAAAAGTTCTCCTTCATATTACATAATTTATAATGAACATGAATAAAACAAAGATACGATTTTTTAAATGGATGTTTTTGTTTTATTACTTGTATAACAAGTATAAAAATTTGGAACAAGATAAAATTCATCATATTATAAAGAAAAAACTGTAAATAATTTTGTTTGCCAAATATACGATCCAAAATATTTAAAATACCTACATACATAATTATTTCTGAACAAAGAACTTTTAAATTGTCATTTTATTTGTTTGTATACTTCATCATCTCATATAGTATGAAACAAAGAGTACCTACCTCCATATCAATAAAAAGCTCATTGTTGAATTCGGGGAATATTGGTTCATTCGATTAAATTAATTGACATGTTAAACAATGACGGAGATATCTTTTAATGCAATCTCATTACTCTATCATGTACGCCAACCCACTTTCAGCTCCATCACACTTTACACAAGACCAATTCGATATAAAAACATTGAACTCGTAATCGCAACCCTTCCATTAGCGAAAATAATATAAATTAAGAACAACATTATTTTTTTTTTAGCCATATCCATGATTAATAACTTCTACTTCCATAAGAAATATGGGTATTATTTTTTTTAATGAATATAGTAGGTATATCTATATATTTAAAATCATCCTGTCAACCCTGAGGAGTTAATATCCTCTAACTTCAACTCTTTTGTTCATATAACCTATTACCTATCCCTTATATATACCATCGTTGTTGAATTGACGCGTATCCGTCAATCATGCTTGGAAATGCTATAGGTATAATCTAAAAAAAATATACAAACAAACAATCAGTATCGAAATCAAAACAAAAGCGTCTATTCATCATATTTTCATTTTTTTTATTTTTACTCCGCGCACTGAAAGTCATCCTCCACTCCCACTGGGAATAAATGATTTTTGATATTTTTCCTATATTAAACGAAAACCCCTAGTGACTTGTGATGGTTTGACTAAGTGAAGTATGGCAAGTACGTTATATAGAAAGTAGTAAAAGGACAAAAGAAGCAGAAAACAAAGGATGTTTTTCCTCACCAAAGAACTTTTGCTGCAAAAAAAAAAAAAAAAAAACAGCATCCATCATTCGTGATAATAGCGAATGAAATTTTACATTCACTGATGATTATTAATTCATATACTTCGGTATTTTGCTTGCAGTAAAATATCATTGCAATGTCCAATGGAAATAGTAAAAAGAGCAAGCATCGAAATATTACGTATACGCAAGTATTTTTTTTTTTTATGTTGGTCAAGCAAAATGTTGACTAAATGCGTAAAACTGCTAGGTCAACATTGACAAATTTTACAGGAGAACAAATCGTATTTGGCATATAAGACTCCAAATAAAAACTGATTTTCTTTTTAAGATTCTGCAACAATTACATAAGTTATATGGCACAAAAGTCATTAATGCGCGCAGAACGTGTTTCTTAAGAAAATTTTATTGATTTCTGCTAATATAAATAATGGACTCCCAAAAAAAAAAACTTTAGTCAAGATTTTGTTCAATTATTGCGCCACACCATTTTTTTTTTCAAAAAAGAATAATACAAAATTGTAAAGAGAAACTTGTTTCTGAATTTCTGTTCAAAACAACAACTTGCATATCGACAGTTTAATTAGTTCAGAACTTCGTTAGTCGTTTTGACATATTATTTTTTCAGAAATCAACCTGTCTAATTTTATATGGTCAACAACAATCTATATATGGTAAGAGGTTTTGAATTCTGTCTTTTACTCTAAACTGTTTCAGAGCAATATTGTTACATGTGCGAGAAGAAAGCACCACCATTTTTGATTTTTGTAAAAAAAAAACTGTTGCAGCATAAAAGTTGAGCACAATAGGTACAACACAACTTTTGTATTTTTTGGAAATCGAAATTGGCGGTTTTATAACACCACGCTTCGCAAAGTATATTTTTGGCTCTCAAAGCAGGAATTATTCAATTCAATTCAATTATTAATGACTTTTATTAACCAATTTTTTTCTTCTTACAAATAGTTTAACAATTCATTTTTTAGCGTGGCTTGCACCGTCTGCCAGAGTGACAACTTTTGTTAAAAAAAAAATAAATTTATTTTATAGATACAATAAAACACCTGTATGTACGATAGTATTATATTCTAAAACATTTCATCTATAACGCTTTTTCTATATCTTGATGCCCAGCTAATATACTTATACAATTTCTTCCAATTTTCGCCATTTAATATATTATGCATTTCGTTGTTTGTGAGGTGATTTTTACCGTATACGTTCCTTCTAATCTCCATCAAGATAGGGCACCTTCCCATGAAATGTAGCACGTCTTCTTTTTCCCTCAGGTTGCATAGCCCACAAGTTTCTGGGAGATCACTTCTATTTGGTATGAAGTTTAGATAAATTATCTCTACTCTGGTTTTAAAGACAGTTGTTATCAAAGCTGTTTGGTAAGCGGGACTAAAGTAATTATTGGTACACAGATTATGGTTTAGCTGTGAATTATGACTCTTTGATTCGAGTTCCTTGCTTTTAATTCAAGACCACTTCTTTTCTTTGCATCGACTGCGTTTATAAGATCATATAACTTAGCTGGAATTATGTATGCTATTTTTTTTATCTCTTCGGTTCTTAGTTTTACTTTTTAAGCATAGTACATCAGAACTTTGATATTTTTGAAAATCGTAATTTTGCAAAAAATTTCATCCATAAAATTTACAAATTTGCGAGGTTAAAAAAAAATATTTACGGCACAAAGTGACACAAGTTGAACACAATGAAGCACAACTTTTGTTTTTTGAAAATCAAAAATGGCGGTGCTATAACTGTGCGCTAAGGCGCTTCGCAATATTTGCGTTCGGTCGTAAAAGTTATTTTTTTAAAACAGCAAAAAAGAATTTCATCCTTAAAAATTGCAAATTAACGAAATAATGAAATGCGAAATAAAACTTGCTATACAAATTAATTTATGGTAAATAATAATTTTGCGATGTACAGTCGACTCTCCCTAAGTCGAATTTTCACGGGATACCAAGATTTGTTCGAGTTAGGGAGAGTTTTGAAAAAATTCGAGTTATAGAGAGAAATATTTTTTTTATTTTAAAAGGTTTATTTAATAAATAAATGTTTATATATGGATATAAAGCAACCAACAACACAAATAATAGGATAACAATCCTTTTTTTGTTTTTGCGTTGTAACTTTTTAAAAACTGTATCTTTTTATAGAGGTATACCAGGGTTATGAACAGGAAGAAAAGCAAAGAGCTGACGATGATGGTACACGCGATGCTACACATATGTATATACATATGTATGAAGGTTTTGATGGTTCGTAGTTATACTATACCCAAATACGAATTCCGAAGGGGTAATGTTTTTTTATTTTGGTTTGTTTTAAACAAAATTCTACTTAAGGGGTGAAAAAAGATGCCAAATATCGAGAAAATGTGTTCGAGTTAGAGAGAGTTCGACTTAGAGGGAGTTCGACTTAGAGAATGGTTTTTGTATGGAAAATTGAAGGAATGATAAAATATGGCGAAAAAGTTCGAGTTAGAGAGAAATTCGACTTAGAGAGAGTACGACTTAGGGAGAGTCGACTGTAATTACAAAGGGAAACTAAAACTTGCAAAACGAAAATGGCCAAATAATTAAATGCATAAATGAGTGATTTGCTAAGAAGAATAGGTATTTGCCAAATGAAGTTTGGCACCATTTAAGTTTGCTAGAACACCAGAAAATCCTTAAGATGATGAAAAATGAAAAAAGTACAAAAAAGTCGAAGTACTTCGCATGAAAAAGCACAAAACAGAGTTCTATCTGCACAGATTTAATTCTATCTTAAGTTCACAAAGTTCTAACTGTAGCCAGATAGAACCTTGCGTACTTACGAAATCCAAAAAATGTCGCAGAAAGGACCTATTTGCATTGTAGATACCTAGAACTCTCTTGCTCCAAGGCATCCCATTATTCGAATCAATTGCGATGACAAAGTTCTATCTGCAGCCACTTAGATGATAGAACCTTCTTGTCCTACGCCCAAGTGCCTTACCGTTGAGCAACAAAGTTCTTAGGTACAATTTGTTTGAACTTTAATTAGGTAGGTACTGAATAAATATTAAATGTATTTTAAATTTAAATTAAATTTAAAAAGTTACACAATTGTGTGCAGTTAGAACCTTCTTCCTTTCCAAAAAATCAGTACCTACGGCGCAAGGTTTTGCGAACCTTCGATGTGTTTATTGACTAATTTTGATTTTTTGTGACAAGAAGCAAAGAATTTAGCAAGTCAAACTTGGATAAAGGTTATTATGTGTATATCCAATGCAATTTGCGCCGTATATTTCGAAATTGGCCCCCTATATAAACTTGCTAATTGCCTCTAACATTATGAACAACTCTCACTGGCAAAAATAAAATTACCTTCTGAATGGATTCGAGCATCAATGACAACCTGGATGGATGATAACAAGACATATTATTCTGCTATTCTGTTTTGTTTGCTAATATTGACATGTTTCTCTAAAAGAATTGTTACATAACATCTCCCCACTCACCCCTATGTATCTTTTCGTATTATGTATTTCAATGTATAGGTACACAGAATCAGGCCCTGAAAACAAAAACAGAATAATAATTGGATTTCCCTTTGAATTTTACATGAATGTTTGAACAAAAGGCGATACACACATATCTATAAACATACATACCTACATGTGAATTAAGTGTATGACATGCATAAAGTAACTGGAAATGAACACTATCTTCTGTTTTTCTCATAAAAGAATTTTATTGTTTTGACAGAACGAAGAGTAGCGATGAATACAACAAGGAAGGCAACAAGCTTCAAAAATATACATACCTACATACATTTCCACTCTTTTTGTTTAAAGAAAACTCAACGAAATGTTAAAATAAAAACAAAGAACAAAAAAATAAACAACATAGAAGGATCAGAAAACTTTATGTAATGCGGGTATAAACGTATTGTTATTTCTGATATGTGTATTTGTGTTAAGCTATATCTACCTACCTACTATTTTACGATTTTACCTCGATTTCGTTACAAAATACCTACCTCTTTATTTTGTTGAATAAAAAAGTCAACCTAAATGAATGAGAAACAAGCGCAATTCTCCACCTCAATTTCTCGTCTCGTGGATCATCAGGGAATGAATGAAAAAGCTGAACACACAACAAGAAGTTTTTTAATTCATTCCGTTAGTTCTTTTTAAGTTTTAATAAAAATGGGTCGTTTTATCGAAAAGTTTATTTACGTAGTTACCTAGTTTTTGCGACGCACGGTGAAGAGGAAATGGTGGAGTTAAGTATACGTATAAGTGGATTTATAGTTCTGAAGAATGAATTTTCTACTCTTATCCCTGAAATGAAAGAAAAAGATTATTTCATTTTAAAAACTAGAATCGTAAATTTGAGTAATGACATAATTAAACTTTTAAAAATAATATAGATAGGTATGTGTTATGTGTAAGTAAACACTTATGAGTTACGATCCTTGTTATGACGCATGTAGGTTAAACCTTGCAAATTGTATTATACCTTGAAATATAATACAATTAATTTTGAAAAGAAATCTCTATTTAAGTATATTTATGTCTTTTAAATGTATGGGCAAGTATGGGTACGTACATGTTCAGATTTAAGGACTCAAGACGGAACCATATATGTATGTATGTATACATATGTATATGTATGTCGTACATATGTCGTGTGGTTGTGTTTTGTTTTGTTGTGTTGTGTTGTGTTGTCTTATTTTGTGTTGTGTTGCGTTGTCTTGTCTTGTCTTGTGTGGTGTTGTGTGGTGTTGTGTGGTGTTGTGTGGTGTTATGTTGTATTGAGTTGCATTGAGTTGTGTTGTGTTGTGTTGTGTTGCGTTGTGTTCTGTTGTGTTGCGTTGTGTTGTGTTGTGTTGTGTTGTGTTGTGTTGTGTTGTGTTGTGTTGTGTTGTGTTGTGTTGTGTTGTGTTGTGTTGTGTTGTGTTGTGTTGTGTTGTGTTGTGTTGTGTTGTGTTGTGTTGTGATGTGTTGTGTTGTGTTGTGTTGTTTTGTGTTGTGTTGTGGTGTGGTGTAGTGTTGTGTGTTATGGTATGTCGCCATCGTTTCGATGTATTTCATATACGTATTTCCAAATCTGTCTCGTGTGATGTATTATATTGTGGTGTGTTGTGTTGTACCTGAATCACTCTATTTCCGATTGCGCCATACCATCGCTGTGTCGGAGATATATTTTATGTTGAAAAGAGAAGACAGTGCTGGGCGAAGAAAATAAGTAAATAGCGAAAGCATAAAAGGACAGTTTGCACCACAAAACTCTGATTATTGTGCACAGTCGGCTTCACAACACTGCACCGCTGTAGGTACAACACCACATGACTCGAGATCAGGGGTCCCAGGTTAAGGGAAAATCGCTATTTTTTCCGATTTTTTTAGACGAAAGGGGAAAAAAGGGGACGGGGATACAAAAGAGGAAAAAAATCTTAATAGGGGAAAATATAATATTATCAACAAAATACGAAAGCCTCGTTAAAGACTGATAATTGTTACAACTTCATAGTTGAAAAAATCTGCCTTAAGCTACATAACAAATCTATGTACATTAAACAAGTATTTATCTTTTAGTTTTTCGCTCAACATGTGATTTATGTATAAAGAACTTTTTTAGTTTAATAAATGTTTTTAAGTTCCTTTTTTGTTAATTTTTTGTTTACCAACATTATAAAGTGTTATTGTTTATGAATAATAATCAAAATATTTAAAAAAGTTTTAAAAGCTCTCTCTCTTCGAGAAAAAAGAGGGGATTTTTTTTTTGAAAAAAGGGAAAAAAAGGTTTTGGTATCAAAAAACGGGATTTTTTTTTGAAAACTTAGGAACCCTGCTCGAGATAAGTTTGGTTCCGACTTTAATTCTGAAAAAAATATTTAGGGTAAACATTTTAGTGCAAAGCCTAGTACGCTGCTGATGCGAAACGAAAAATCCCATACAAAAATGACACAACGAAATCAGAAACGGAAAATTTCGTTCTCCTTTTCGTTTTGCAGTACGCTTTTCGAAGAGCGAAATGTATAATTGTAGTAGATTATTTGGAGAAGTCTCCGCCAGGGTTCGGACTTTACTTCGATCGAAGTAGATCTACTTCGATTTTGAGAAAAAAATTTAATCTACTTCTCTACTCCTCTTTTTTAGGATTTGCTTCTCTTTGAAAAAATTCTTAACCAACAAATTTAAGGATAGCGCTGGTCAACAAAACATTTTAAAATATTATATTGCTTTGTGTACTCAAAACAAATCAAGATTTGAATTTGAAGACAGTGAACTTTGCTTAATACAATATTTAAACCCAACTAAAATTCAAGGTGCTGATTTAATATCTATGTTTAATTTGTTTCTATTGAAGTCTGAAGTTTGTGTTACTGTTATATTTTTTTTTATTTTAAGTTTGACTTTCTTGTACCTTATAGTTACTTGTTCGCAATTAATTATTTATTTATTAATGAAAAATAATCAAATAATACTGAATAAACTTTTGTTAAGAATTTAATTCGAAAATTTTTTTTTAATCTCCTAAAACTACTTCGAAAATTTTGGATCTTCTTCAGTTTTTTTCCGTATTTACTTCGAAAATTCAAAACCTAAGTCCGAACCCTGGTCTCCGCTCCTTTTTCGCACTGAATTAATTATACAGACTATTTATTGTGTGCGGAAAAATGACATTTGGGTTTATTTGTGTTTTTTTTTTATCATTTTATTACATCATGGGTTTCTCTGATTTTTTGCGTTTATGTTTGATTTTGTTTTTGGAATTAGTGAAACTCTCCAAGGATATTTTCCGTTGTGTTTTCGCAAGCGTATCGTTGTCTGTTTGGAGATCACAGAAAAATTTCGTTTCGCACCAGCAGCGTACTAGGCTTAACGCATAAAACTGAATATTTTATTAGGTATTAAAATTCATTTGCAGTTTCTCGGATTCCGATTTATAAATTTATAAACACCTCCACTTTCGGCATGAAAAAGTCATAATGATTACTTGGGCAACTTTGAAATGCAAATATTATTTTTCATTATTTTCAGTTTTATTGATTTTTGTTTTCATATTTTGATTTTAATTCATTTTCTATAAATAAACCATAATTCACCTCTTGTTCCCGTGCCATTGACAAAGATACTCCCACTTTTAAAATTTAATTTTTTTTTTTGAAATATCTCAAACTTTTTCAATAAGGGCAAGAATATTTTATTTTTATTATCTATAGATAAAGTGATAGACATACTAGGTATATTATAATAATGTAAATAAACCTTTAGAGTATTGAACAAAACATTGTTTTTCCCCTAAAGAAATATTATATATAATAAAGCAAGAGACAGACATGGAGTCATGGCAGGTAGAGTTTATAGTAAATTTATAAGAGGATCCTACCTAATTACATTTTGTTGCAAAAAAAAAGAAAGAAAATAATAACTCAAAAAGTTATTTTACTTTAAATTAAATTAAGCTTGAAGTTGAATTTTTGGTTTTCTTTTTTTTTCAATTTATATTTAAGAACTTTTGTCTAGTCATTTAATTTCTAGAAATAATCATGTCAGTATAATATAATTTATTACCAAAAATGTTAAGAAGGTTTCTTTGAAGTCAAAAATAAAAACTTAGGAAATGTAAAAAAGGTTGTTTGCTTGCAGGTATCAAACTTTGGGCTACGTTTTGAAATCGATAAGTCTCTTATTATACATATGTATATATACATAGATACAAATACCTTATACATAGATACAAATGTAGTCGTTATGATTGTAAGAAAAAATCAGGGGAACAGTAATATTAATTCTTATTTAAATATTTTTGTACTCGTTATGTAAAAGAATTTAAAAGAAAGATTCTTAAGAATGGCAAGATAAAAATCAGTATTTTATTTAAACAATAATTACATTCTTAAAGGAATAGTATGCGTGTTTCTATGAAAGCCCGAGGGAAATTGGATGAAAAAAAAAACGGTGTCGGTACTAAACAATTGCCATGTTAAATGCATCAGCAATTAATCCCCTGCGCGGGCTTAGCTAAAGCCCATAGAATTTTCGGGGCTTAACTTAAGCACATAGAAATAGCAGAAAAACACACCTAGTTTTAAGGAAGTCAATTTTTTCTGTTATTTTTTTGTTTAAAAAAACTGTTAAAAACATTTTGATTGCAATAAACTATTTAGGTATGTAGAAGAAATCTTTTTGTGTAGAATTGCAGAAGAACAGCCATTTATGCGTTACAATGCCTTTTCAAATTGTCATCAATGGCAAACATTTTATTGTTAGAACTTAATTTGAATTTAGATATAGACTCTCCGAAGTGTTACTCTTTACACCGTAGTTATTCTTTTTTTTGTACAAATACAATTAAACATTTTAATTTTACTGAACTGAAAATACTTATTATAAATAAAGCTCTCCACACAAAATTCAACTTTCTCTAATTTTGTTTCGGTATTAAGCTCTAATTTGTATGATGGGTCCTGGGTAACACGTTTTTGGCTAAAATTTGTCACCCGACTCACACGTCAGCTTCAAAATTGTCTCATTTTGTTTCTGTTTCGCACTCGGTAGGTATAATATTCTAAAAGAATCGCAAATAGAAAAACCATCGTATCAATAATGAATATAAGTTTATCTTTACTTATACTATCAAAGTCACTCTTTAAAATACTTCCATTTAAAAACAAATTAAAACAAAAAACAGCTTTTAAAAAACAAAGTAAATATTTAATTGTTACAAAGTTTATATTTATATAAATAAATAGTCAAACTCATTTAGAAAAATTATTTCAATTTCACCTTTGTAAATATTCCTCATTAACTGCTATTTATTTTATTTACAAATTATTGCTAGGCTTTCATTTGAAAATCCCCCCTATATAGAGAAAAAAAAATTATAGGCATTTAAACATTTTTTTCTATAATATCGTTTATTTCAACAGAATTTTTTTTTCTTTACATTGATTTTTGTTGAGTAAATTGCCATATTCATAATTGCTTTGCATTTCAATTGATATTCATAAAAAGTTCAGTAAAAAAATGTCTTAATGTACGACTATAGGTTGCAAGTAGTTGCTCTATAAATTTTCAAGGTTTATTAATTAAGATAACAAATTTGGAAACATTCGAAAGCCTTATCGTATATTGTATTTAAATAAATAGATACTAAAAAATTACTTAATTTTGATGTTTGTTTTCAAATATTTTTGTTAATATGCGAGTAACCATTAAATAAAATAAATACTTTTATACTTATATAAATACATGTATGACATAAGCGTTTTATTTCGGTATTTCGATTGTTAGTAGTCTACAGTTTGAGAGCTATACTTTTCTGTCCAAACCTCATCTTGAAATCATTCCCCGTTGAAAAGTTATTTTGTAATTCCTAAAACAAATTTACATTAATTCTTATATTACAGATTGAAAACAAGTGTGCTGTGTGCGTTTTTATCTAAAACTGTTTTTTTAACATAAGCTGCTCTGTCTTATTGCCACATATATATAAGTCTACCTGCTAAAAAAATTTGAACAAAATCGTTCAACCCTAGATGTATAACATTTTTATTTGACGAAATTCCAATTCAAATTTTTAATTTTTTTTTCAGATTTTCTATAAAATGACTAACCAGTTTTGATTTGATACCTAACTACAGCTCCTATAGAGCTGGTAGTAAGACTGGGCTTCAGGTTTTTTGGTCTTTATGATAAATACAAAAGTATAATACCAAGTTTCATCAATAGAAAAATTTACTCGTTCTTTTCTGTTGAACTGAAAATACAGTTATCACTAAGCAAGACTATTAGAGAGTCCACTTTAAGCGAATGGTAGTTTTTATTAGATACACCATAAAATAAAACACCTTCGAATCATGTTTCATGTCCTTAAAATATATCACAATAAATTATCTGGTTTTATAAAACTGCACATCATTCGATTGTACCAGAATAAAATTTTCCGTCTTATATATAAAACTTCCCAGCGATGCAGGCTTAATCATAAAGATGGGAACTTTTAACAATCTCTTAAAAACCCAAATTCAGCTTCCGCTTATTTAGTCAATGTCTTAAATTATACTTAACTATTAGCAAAAATCTGAAATATGGCCTTATTATACAAACCCTCTTAAAGTGTAATATATCAAGGTTCATCGAAATCGTTATAGTCGTGTTTTTAGAAAAATCAAACTTCTACTCCTGAGGGTGTCACATAAAATGTTTTCTAAAAAATTTCAACCAATTCAGTGGATCCATTTATGCTGGCAGATTATCACTCTTTTGGACTTCCCTTGTAATAGTTTTGTTAGGGTCACCATTGTTTGGCAAAATTCATTTGGCATTTCTTTGTTTCGCTTTAGTCGTTTAATATTTCGTTAAATTCGCAATCCACAATAATTGGCAATTTACGTTTAGTTTTTTATTCATTACGTTTTTCAATCATTACGCAATTAACATTCGGCGTTTTTTTATTTCGCTTTTTTTTCAAAAATATTTTCAATCATTTCGCAAAAATCATTTAGCAATTTTTTGTTTTGTTTTTTTTTTTTGTTACGTTGTTGGATATTTGGCCAATTGTTTTTTTTCGCGAAATAACGTTTTGCCGTTTCATTATTTCGCAAAATATCGCTTCGCCGTTTTATTATTTCACTGGTAGATCATTTCGTTTTTGAGAAGTAATTTTTTTATATGGAAAATCTTAAATTTTTGAGTATTTTTCGGTGAAGTGGAAGTGGAAGAAGACCAAATCTCAAATTTGGCCTTATTTAGTTTTGAAAATGGAAACTAGCCAAATTGGATTTATTTCATTTCGAAAAGAAAATAAGGCCAAATTTGACTCTAAAGCCATTTGATTTTGTCCAACACTTTAACTACACCCAACATCGCAGCTACCCCAAATCTTATAGTGTGCCCAAGCAGGGAAGTTGCAGGGGGGCAGCATGCCCCCCCCCCCAAACATACTTCACTGTATATGCATGCCAAAACATTGCAAAACAATTGAATGCCAAATAAAAATAAAGCGGAACAACAAAATGCCAAAAAAAAGCGAAATAATAAATTGCTAAATAAAAAAAAGAAAGACAACAAAATGCCAAAAAAAAAATTGCGGAAATTCAAAAATCCAATCGAACTAAAAACTAAATGAAAATTGCGAAATGAGAAATGCGAAATGATAATTTGTCAAATCATTTAAAAAACGAAACGTGATTTTCAAAACGTAAAATGCGAAATAACAAAATGCTAAACAAACAAAATGCGGAACGAAAAGCGGCGAAATGAACCCCCGCGAAACGTTAGTTTGCCAGACAATTCTTGCGAAACATATACCATACCCGTTTTATTATAACCTTTAATTTTGATTTTAACCGGAATCAATGATCAATTCACTTTTTGAACTTATTCAAATGAACCGGAGTGTTATTTATCAAAGCTGGATGTGATTTAGAAATGTATCTCTCAGGATTTGAGGATGAATATATGTAATACCCAATCCAATTCTCAAACCCGGGCTTTACACATACAAACAAACATATATAAAGAACCACATCATCATCAACTCATCTTTATCGTTGGATGAGGAGAAGTATAGAATAGCTGGATGACACATACAGAATAAAAGTATCGTCAAGAGTAACTCTCTCTATAAAAGAATAGTTCCGTTTCGAGTCCAGTTTTGCTTCCTGGAATGGATCATATAGTATAAGGATAAAGGATGTGAGTATATAGTATGTACGATGATTGGTTGAGGGACTAAAAATGGAAGAAAAAAAATAAAACAAAACAAAACACACACAAAACAGCAGCAGCAGGAGCAGTAGAAACATAAAAAGACATACCCGACAAAACCCCCCAAAAATGCCGGAAGAGTTCATAGAAATCCTAGCCCATAAGCTTGATGCATTTAACCCACGTATTTTTTTTCTCGCATAAATAGAATAGACGTATTGGTGGAGGTGGATGCGAAGGAGCTGGAAGTATAGGGGTAATTCGCCAGTTTTCTCGTTATATATATAGACAAGCGAGAGGCAACCGTTATAGATATATATGAAAAGCTCTGAAGCACTTAAGTGATTGATGATCTTGGGATTAAAGTGTTTCCTAGCGAAGTGATTATTATCCTTCGGAACGATTTTCTAGTACTCTACAAACTCCTTTGTTGCAAGTTTTTTTTTTTATTATTATTTTTTCGTCCTCGTTTCAATGATGATCACTTGTATCCTTTTTGTACGTCGTCGTCGTCGTCGTCGTCATCATTTCCACTGCCACCTTAAACCCACATCCAGCCCCCTGCCCTCCCTCCTACAGACTTTTGTGGTTGTTTTTCTTTTCTCCACACTCAAACACTTCCTGATTGTGAAAAATTAGTTTTCCTCTATGGTTTGGGGTTTTTTTTTAGTTTTGAGTCTGAAAAGAGCTCTGCAAGCACATTATTGGGGAGACGACACATTAAGGACTCAAATGAAATTAAATGCACGGCTGAGTTGCAAGAAAATAAATAAATTAAAAAAAAAAAAACAAATAATGTGCAATGTGGTAAATTTATTACTCTAAACATGTTAGGTGTTAATTAAAATTAGATGGATGGTTATACATTTGAGAAATCATGTTCTGCTGTTTGTGGGAAAAAAAATAATACGACTTTATATTCTTTCCATAAGGCTTTTGGGGGTTGAAGCTTCCATACAAATTAAAGAGTCGAATTATTCAAAAACATCATTAAAAAAAAAAACCTCAAACAGTGTATCTACTATTTTGAAGGCATACTATCCCAACTTGCCCACCCCCCCCCCCTCCTCCTTACATTTATAGCTTCAAAATTAATCTCGATTTTTCTCTTTGCTCCCAAACTCCTTTGGGAAAAACAATTTAACCGCCATTAAGAATTAAATATCATAACCAACAAAAAAAAAAAAACCAATCAATCAGTGATGATTACCCCTCAATTTATCTCTACATTATATACCCAACCTATTCCCTTGACATATGGGTTCGGCAGTAACTATAAAATTTAAATTTAAATCAGTTTTATATTCAAATTCTCAGGACCTTTACAATTTTTATTTGCATTTTTCGGAGGTCATTATCATTACAAACAGAGATAAAACAAATTTTCTTTGAATACCAAAGCCCGCATGCTTAGTCATTGTTGGGCTATATATCTATATGTATACAGTATATCAAAGATGGAAAGGGTTTTAGCCATAATCTGCCAATAAAATTAAGCTTTGCAAAGCCATTTAACAAGGGTCAAGTAGTTCCGGTGATTTACGAGTATTAACTTCGACATGCTATACAAGAATCGTGTGGCAATGACGATGGCAATGGCAATGGCGGCAGCAGTCCCCGGTCATATATAGCATATCCTGTGAATGATACGGCCACTTTGACCCCCTCCTTTTGACCAAAACCATCTATAATGGGGTGTTAATAAAACTCGCAAAACGTATACGTGTGCAGGGGGGTTTCAATTTGAGGTAAGGCAGAAAGGTGCGAAGATATATTTATGACCAAGTTAACCTTTGTTTTGTGATCTCATAATAAGTGGGTGGTTTTTGCTATATATATATATAGCTGCAAACGAGGCCGATTGGAAGGGGTTTGGTTGAAATGGCGGGGTTTCTGTGTGTATTTTTGGTGTTTTGGGGGTGGTTGTAAATTTTACCCTCAGCAGATTAATCTTTAGATGAATTTATTTGGGTCCTTGGCAGTATCAATCAAAATTTGTTACTTTTATTGTTGCGACATGGGGGGTGCTTTGGTTGTATATGTATATATAGCCACATGAAATTGCTCTTCAATGGATTAAATGGCCTCTAATTTACCTGTGAGGTTGTTATATACTATACGTATACCTACTTCATTATAATTGATTAAGAGGTATCTTATGTAATTTTGTAACAAATTTAAGGGTGATAGTGTTGTAATTTGCTACATTGGGTTGCGAATTAGCTGTTGACTGTTTAATATGCGAGAGAGTATATGAAACCATAATGTATACTGTTAATACCGAAATATTTCATTTTTATTTTAAACGGGAAGAGTATATTAAGACTATACGAAACTTATTTCGTTGACATAATAAAAAATAATTTTTGTCATGTACGCATTAATTACTTATTTTAATTTGCTTTATATGGTTATACGTGTAGAAAATAAATTTCGAGGTTTTAATTAAATCTAACAAAACGATGATGGAGAAGTTCAAAAAAAAAAAGAAAGAGATTTTCCGCATATTCTGCATAGTTTTTCTTGGTATGTCATTGTGAACATTTTGTCTATAGAGCCTATAAACGGATTAGATTTGTACTTGCTCGAGATTTTGATCAAAAGTATAGGTCTCGCAATTCTATCTGTTATGTCTTATCTATTCGACTATACCTACAGTCTAAACTGAAAGGTTTATTTTCTTGAAATAACCTAATTTTTCTAAAAAATGGGTTCACAGATTTTTTATAAAAAGAAATTCAGTTATTTTTTAATAGGTATATAGGCTACCTATAGATGGAAAAAAATGTCCAAAAAAATTGTTACTAATTGAATCTCTCATAGAACAATTTTTTTTTTCATTTTAGCTTTTGTCGAAAACAGTTCAACTGATTTTGATAAATTATTTTATTTAGAAACATTTGAAAAGTTTAAATACAATTTGTATAATGTATGTGTATATGTACCTACTAGAATGTTTGAAAACGACTTGGTCGATATTTTATTATAAAAATTCTTATTGTCAGAATTAACGTTATTTATACAAGTGTTTAAAAATCGGTATAGCTAATTGAAATGTTTTTTGTTTTTAAGTATCTCATTATCTACTAACCAATTTAAATCAATTATTTTTAATTAGAAGCTTTTGATTCCATAAGTTTAAATAATATTAAATATCAAAATTTAAAAAAATGCTTTGGTTTAAAAAAAAAAATATTAATTCCAAATTTAAACAAAAAAAATCGGAATTGAATATCCTCAAAATTGGCGTTCAAAATAATTTCTTAAAAATCTTTAAAACATTATTTTTTTTAAACCACTCCAACGTTTTTTGAAAATTTTAAAATATTCGTTAAATATTATTCTTTATTTGAAGGACGAGGGTTTATCAAACAAACGAGACTTTTTTAATTTTTTAGAATATAGATCACTTAACATATTAAATATCCTCTGCTGTCGAAAAACATTTTCCCAACGAGTAGGTATAGGTAGTGTAGGACGGGTCTAGTTGGCCCACTTTTTACTTGAAGTCTCATAATTATCAAACAAATCATAGTATAACACATGTATGAAGCTGGTATCAAAAGAAAGAATGGACTTCTGGCTTCTAAATTAAATCTGATAAATTTGAAAATATGTAACCGCAGAAAAATAAGGCTACCTTAAATGGATCAAGTGCAAGTGTGTGGGGTTAGTTGGACCAAGCCCTGAAAAGTGGCAAAACAAGTCTCATAAAGGGAAACAAATCCAAAATTGTATAAGGAATTTTATTCAAAACGGTCTAAGAAACTAAAAAATAAATTTTAAATAAAACTTTAAAAATAAATATAATAGAATTAAATTAAGATTTAAAATAAGTTTTGGAATCGTAATCGCCGTTGTAATTGACGCATCGTAGAAGGACCTAATCTCCGACTACTGTTTAGTTTGTATGAGACTACTTTCTGCAAGTATGGTACTGTACATCCACTCCTCACCCGACAATCTTTCAGCGAATGATTCTATCCACATTAGGCAAAAATATCTCAGTTCCTCTTCTGTTTTAGAACTTTATTTTTGTAACAAAACCCACCTGGGCCAACTTACCCCAGACCTGGTTTGAGAAGCATATTTAGTCATAAATATAGAAATACTCAAAACTGTTCAATTTAACTCACAAAATATGAAAATACAATATATTCACTTATAAAAAAACTTTACCATTTTTCACTAGGAAAATAAAAACTATCTTATCCGCATTTTTTACTTTTACCCTCGAAAAAGACAAATCTGTGTGTGGTTTACTTTCTGAGGGCACAATGCAAATGGTTATGGCACGTGCTGGTTAGTGAGCACGCTTTGTTCGTAAATGTTCATTTTTTTGTAGTACTTTAAGTTGTGAGTGATTCACGTGGACCAACTTGCCCCGTGGCCCAACTAGCCCCGCTCTACCCTTCTTAACTTTCGTACCCCGTTTTCGTAAAAAAAAAAGTCGGTTCCTTTTGAATTGCTTATATTACAGTAGATGTATTGCATTTTCCGTTATAAAAAAATTTACACCATGTCATCATACATTTCTTATGAATTTTTAGCCAAAGCTTAAACGTCCATTTTTATTACCATCATATTTGAATATTTTATAGCCAAGATGATCAATCAAAATCGTTGAATGACCTAATTTTAATAAAATTTAAAATTCAGATTTGACTATCTCATCATCAGATTATATGGGTGATTCTTTGCCAATTGTGATTCTTGGAGTCTAGTGCTATATTTGAAACTTAATGTTCAATTTTCTCATGAATTTTTGGTTTGAATTTCGGAAATAAGTTTCTACTACAATTTACATTAGAGACTGTTACTTAAAAATTTGGTACCTTTTTCCCTTGACTTGAAAAAGTATATACCTACTCAATATGTCATTACCGTGGCATGTCCCATCCCATCCTTGGGTTTCCAATTAAATCTACTATTATATAGCCAAATTAAAAATTTTTCGAATGCAATAGGTATTTCTTAAAATGGCTATTGAGGAATATTCTTTTCCTAAATTTCAACAAAACCGATAAAACCATAAACGAGACGTTATACGGCAGTAATACAAAAAATGAGACAATTTTCTCAAAATCTTCTGAAACTCAAACCAGTATTATTTGAATTTGGAACCAAAAGTGTTGATGAAATAATTAAGATACTTTACGTTACGCATTTTAATCAAAATATGTAGTTATAACCGTTTTCGAGAAAAATTGAAAAAAATGCTATAAGTACTTTTGTGGTAGCTAAGTTGTCTTAGATATGAACTGAAATTAGAGACCAACTGGATGGATGCTATGAAGAGAACTACGTTTTTGGATGAGTCGTCATCATTGTAAAGTTTGATTTGTTTTCAAATTTCCTCAGCAAACATTTCCATTTCCGATAAACAAGGTGAAATTATTTATTTGACTTTTTCATGACTTACGGGCCACCCTGTATCAACGTAAAATTAAATCACCCAAAAAGTATGCAATCTAAACATTTTAAATTACACTTCAATGGTTTGTGTCTTTGATAAACTCTGTAAAGTATACTTTAATAATTCTAAAAAGTATGTCCAACCTGTGGTGAGTTCAATAATTTGAACTTTCAAATTTATCGCAATTTATGATCATGTTTCTTCCTAATTTGTTTATATTTTTTGTGTTGGTTGGAGCATTGCTTCTGAAATGTAGTACTTTATGTACTTCTGATTATCAAATATTCAGCATAAAATTGTTTAAAGTTACTTTGTTTTAGGAAAACTTTATTCATCCATCCAATCCATTTATATGTTATTAAATTGCGGAAACCCCGCATTAACTCAAAATCCAGCAAGAAAAAATAATTTTCAACATGCTTGCTTTTATACATTATACTTTTAAATAATATTTTGCGATGACCCTTAAATTAATCAAAATTCATAGCCACATCAAAATCATGTTATTATATTATACAATTTGACTTGAACTCTCAATGCTATTTTGGTCTACGTAATTACAATATTATAGAATAAGGGCTTTCAGCAAAAATGTCAAGCCATATAAGAAGCAAACAAAAATATATTTGTCCATTTCCATATTTTGTTTTGTGTGTCCTTTTATATAACTTTGAAATCGCCGTCAGCCACACACTTAAATTTATTACTTAGCATCAGCATGCCACCAAAAAATGGAAACAGACATCGCGGCCATTACCATTACAACGAGTCCATAAACCATCAAACGAATTGTCTTCTGGAAAATATTTTTTAATACAAAAATGGGGAAAGCCAAGCCAAATATATATTTGGGAAACAAAATGCCACTGAGCTTATGTACATTTACGTATAAATATCAAAACAGAATCCTATAACCATTTCATATTTTCATTTTAACGATATTTACGACTTCTCATCGCTAAACTCAGTTAAAAGAGGACAAATCGTCCTGCGGAACGCCATCTCACCACTCACACCCACATCCACCACCACCTCCACTACCACCAAGTCAGAAAGGAATTTTGAACGAAATGACTGCCTTTCGGCGACTTTAAGTAGGAACCGTTGTTGGCTCTTCTGTTTGACGTTTAATAAATTTTTATTGAGACAAATGGCCTCTAACAGCTTTTTTGCAGTTCCGTTTCCGCTCGCAGCCGATCTCTGTGCTGCTGTAAAACGCTTACGCAAACATATGTTTTTCTCAAGTCTCCCGGTTTATTCCAAAAAAATACAACAAAAAAAAAACAGAAAAAGAAAAAGAAAGAGTTTCTTAGAAAGTAAAATACGAATGGTTTTTCTCACAAAAGACGGATGAATTTAAAAAGCTACTCAAGAAATAAATGGAATTGCTTTCTTTTTGTGTCTGCCTGAGTCATGAAAAGCAACAAACCTGCACCTACTTTTTACCCCGCAACACAGTCGAAATTTCAAGCAATCATTTCTCAAAAAAAAGACAGGAATGCAGTAATAAAAAAAAAATGTCCAGGACCAGGTCTAATGGCAGACGAATCTTTTAATAATATTTTTATGATCTTGATCCTTGAGAATGTGAATTTTGAATTTTCCATCAATTTTGCACGGGAGAAGTTGACAAAAAAAAATGAATGAATAATATTTACAAGGACACTTTTCCATGGTCAGAGTAATGGCTTTCAATTTTATTTATATATATAAATATCTTTTTGTTTGGTGTGAGTGGTCCGGGATATTGTGAATATTTGAGTTTGCAAAACCAACAAAGACACCCATAGCTATGGAGGTAGGTTAGGTATGGTATTATATAAGGACTTGCTTACCGCCGCAGTGAATAAACACGTTTTATTTAAGAAAATAAACAAGTTGTGGTATAATTTCTTGAGAAACTGCATTGGGTATTTTTAAGAAAGTGTGAATAAAGCTTCTTTATTGATGTTGTTGATGGTTTATTGGTTTAAGAGATTCTTGCTATATATATAGAAATTTTGAAATGAAATCTTTAGCCAGACAGACATGGAGGTTACCCACTCTTATCTTATATAAACCATTTTTAAATGATTCTGAGTGTCATAAGATAAATTTATTTATTCAAGTGAGAAAATAAACACTTGATACCATCATTGACAGTGAAATCAATTAAAGGTTCTTTTTATTGGGCGGCGCAACATTTTTCCTTTGATTATTATTTAAAATAGGAATTTATTTGATTTTTAAACGAAAGATACTCTCAAGGACTTTCATTTTTCTTTTTCTATATTGATCAAAATCATTAATACGAAATTATACATACCTACATATTTCTATTTCAACACAATTTTATTTTTTAAATACCTAAATATATTGTATCTACATATTTGAGTGAGGCGCGTCACGTTAAGGCATCATATACCCACTTTTAATGATGATAAACTGTTACTGTAAGGTATAATAAATTGAAATTTCTTTATAGGTAATCTAGTCAAAAACTGAAATAACTGTCTTCCAGAAGAAAACTTCAGAATAGTTGAGATCTCGAAAGAAATTCGCTCTTTCAGTGTGACAGAGTCTGAGAATTAATATATGAAAATGATTGCTTACAAAATGTCAATTTAATCAAACTTTTAATCCCGCATTAGCAGTTTTCATTTCAAAATATATTTTGACATTAAGATATAAAATCTCTTTTTGCTGTTTTGTGGGTATCGCAGTGTTCAGTTTTATTAGCGGACGACTCTGAGACCTTGACTTAATAGTAATCTTAATTAACAGATCTATTTCATGATCTGTCAAATTAATACTATGTTCGAATTTTCGAATTTAGTTTAGGAATACAAAAAATTAGATGGCACGACATCTAGTGGAGAACAACAGTCTGGTGGATAACAATTCTCAAACATTTCAGAATGCGTTGTACTTGTCCTAAGGAATAGAGGAGACATACAATTTTTTGGGGAATCCGAACGAATAAAGTGAGAGACCTTATTTTGTATGAAAAGAGATAAGTATCGTTGGCGGATTTTTCAAATACTCGTAAGAGGACGTGGAGACTGTGAAAAAAAAATTTATATATGGTGAAATCACGTCAATTACCTACCTACATTCAAAAATTGGTCAATCATAGAAAATTTTAGATCGTTTTTCAAGGTCATTAGAGGTTTTGAACATCTCATTTGTGGGATATTCGAAATAAAAGTATATCTACCATTTGAAAGACTAACAAATTGTCATAAAAGGTCAAGTAGTTTTAGTAATTGGTCATAGGTTTTTATAATGATTTTGTAAATTTTTTAGCACAATATTAAATTTTTGGGATATTCGAAAGAAAATGCCCTCAGAAATGTCACTTAATCCTTATAAAAGGTCGACTTGTTTTAGAAATTGGTCAGCCTTAGGTTTTTTTTTATAAATTTAAATATTGTTTTTAAGGTCGTAGAGATTTTTAGCACCTCATTTGTGGAATATTATAAAAGAAATGATACCATCTGAAAAGTTATCAAATTTTCTTAAAAGGTCAACAAATTTTCCGTAATTTGTCAGCCAAAAATTATTTTTTATAAAATTTTTAAATTTTTGTAATACTCATTTTGAGTAAACCACAAACAAATGGAATATTGTTAAGGTACATACATATTTGATGTGATAAAACTTAATACCTAGTCAATAAAGATAATATCTATGCATAACAGCGCGAGCAAATTTTCCGATATAGATTTAGAAAAACAAAGCGTTTTGTCAAATAAGCTCATCTACAATGCGTATTGCTGTCGTACAACGATTTTTTTTTTTAAATATCCTTAAAAACGGCTTTTACGATATTCATTAGATATCGTACACGTTATGAAAAAAATGATTGCAATAAAACTGCATATCAGGTTCTTGTGGAAAAATTCGCATATAGGAAATAGGGTTTTGTGGTTTTTTTAAATATTCACAAATAGTTTTTTTTAATGGTATGACTGATTTTGTTATAATTTTGCAATCTGAAGCTTCAACATAATTAAAATAAAATTGCAAAAATCAAAGCAAAAATAAGTTAAATTATTTGTATGTAAATGTATTTAATATTTTCACAACACTTAGTTTTTAAAAAGCGACGTGTTTCAGATTTATTTATCCGTCATCGGTCTTATGCTTTTCCACTGCGGTGTTAATTATAGTAGATATACCTCACAAGTGGGTACATAATATTTTGCAAATATTTGTTCGTTAAATATATCAATCATTATTCAACCTTAATTTTGTTTATTAAATAAAGGGAAGTTCGCGTGCAATCGTACATATTTTTATTAAAATCACTCAGGTGTAATTAATCAGAAACTAACCAATTATTATATTATTATTATATTAGTGTATTTTATAAAATGTCAAAGGTTTAAATGGATACCAGATTTAAACGTCATGTTGAATCAATATAAGTTTATTGTAAAATTTATACATGGTAACACCTTGTAACCTTAACACTTTCTTATATAAATAATGTTCAATCAACACTTAAATCTGCATAGATTAGCTTAGGGCCAGTTTCACAGTGAAGTAAGTGTCACTTAAGTGCCGAATATGGAAAACTAATTCCCAATTTCACAGTATAAACTTATCGGAATAAGTGACACTTAAGTCTCCGATGTTGGCCACTTAAGTTCCACTTACTCAGGTAGTAAAACTACGGCTTAAGTGCCAAAATGGGAAAATTAAGTGCCACTTATTTTGTTAAGTGTGCACTGTGAAACTGGCCCTTAAACTACTATTGAACTGACAGTATCTTCCATGAATAATTTACAGGACTCAAGATTAAAAAAATCAATAACCGTGTTAAGTTTGCGCAAGAACAGGGATGAATTAATATGGCAAAATGTAATTTTAACAATAGGGGAGAGGGGGGCACCTTTGAACACTGTTTGGCTTAGAAAACTCCAAAAACCCAGTGTGATAGAATTATTGGCCTGTAAGTTATCGGCACTTTGAGGAATGTATTTAAAGTTTAATTTAAATCATTTTTGATTAAATTTAATAAAGATTGATATTTTAATTTTATTAAAATACAAACTAACGGGTGATTTTTTAAGAGGTTTAGAACTTTTTTAAAAAAAAAACACAAAAAATTGGAAAAAATGAATGAAATGTTTATTTGAATCGATAGTTTGAACCTTGCAATTTAATGTTTAAAGATAATTTCATGCAAATGTTGACCGCGGCTGCGTCTCAGGTAGCCCATCCGCTGAGTCCAATTTTGGCATACTCTTTCACACATATCGGCCGGTATCTCACGAATGAATGCATGGATGTTGGCTTCCGGTGCGTCAATCGAAGCGGGCTTGTCCCTATAGACATTAGCCTTGACATACCCCCACAAAAAATAGTCTAATGGTGTCAAATCGCACGATCTAGGCGGCCAATTGACCGGCCCGAAACGTGAAATTAACTGTTCACCAAACTCGCCTCGCAATTGCGCCATTGTTTCGCGTGCTGTGTGGCAGGTGGCACCGTCTTGTTGAAACCACATATCATGCAAGTCAAGAACTTCCATTTCGGGCAAAAAAAAGTTTGTTATCATCGCTCGGTAGCGTTCACCATTGACAGTAACGCTGCGATTCGCATCATCTTTGAAGAAATATGGCCCAATAATGCCGCTGGCCCATAAACCGCACCAAACAGTGGCTTTTTCGGGATGCATTGGTAGCTGTTGCAATGCTTCTGGCTGATCTTCACTCCAAATGCGGCAATTGTGCTTATTTACGTACCCATTCAACCAAAAATGAGCCTCATCGCTGAACACAATTTTTCGATAAAAAAGCGGATCCTCGGCCAGCTTTCCAAGAGTCCATTCACCAAAAATTCGGCGTTGTAAGACGATCCATGGTTAAATTGCAAACCAAACTGAAGCTGTTTGACAGTGACACAAGGTACTAAACACACGTCAGCTGTCAAAACCAGTGTTGCCAAAACCAAACCAGCTAAAAAATCACCCGTTATAAGTCCTTATGTTCAAAGGCACAACACATGTGGGGCAGGTTTGAACTTGCAATGGGGCACTTTTGAACGCAAGTATTTATAATTATTTTTAACAGTAATTACTGTAAGTAATGGAGCATATCTATTGAAGAAAACAATAAACTGCATGAATAAGTTAATCATGTAGAGCTGAATATACAAAAAACTTTAATAGGATATAAAATCTTTTTAAATGTATAACTCACTGGGGCATATTCATAGTCACTGTTTAAGTTGTTTCTAAAAAAATACTGGGTTTATCCTATCTAATTAACATTAGATAAACTCCAGGCTAAGATAAACTGGGGTCTAAAAACGACTATGAATATGCGCCTATTTAAAAAGTAGACTTTTAGAAATAAATAGATTTAAAACAAAATTTTCGAAGCAAAAAGTCTCGTTAAAGCTTCAATTTTAATGTCTATCTGTGTTACGAAGAAAAAATGTACAAATTTTTTTCAATAATAATTAGTTTTAAACCTTTTCAAACGTGCCCCGATCGTTTTGTTCAAAGCTGCCACAACATGTTAAGCAACATAAAATTCGGCCATAGTTATTATACCTAACATATTTTTTAAAAACGTTTCCTTTGTGTCAATCAAATTGAGAGTGTGAATTTAATACTAATTTTTAAAAAGTAAAAAAATAGAATTTCTGCCCTAATTAAGTCAAATTCCGTAGCTTTCTTTGACTTTAGCTTTTTTTAGTTTATCTTCTTCTTAATTAAGTAAACGTAAAATTTCTTGTTATGTATAGATACTTTTCACTTGAGGTAAAGTTCATATTTATATTTTCATTGAATGCAATTGTCCATCGAACGATTTAAATGCCGTGCTTGATAACACATATGATGCTAAACATTAACACTACGGCCATGCCAAATACAGACATTTTATACACCAACAAGTTAACCAGGTTATTTGGGTTGATATTTAAACCGATATACTGTAAAATCAACACTGCCCTCCAGGAGAATGAAAATTAAAACAACATTTCATGTAATAACCTAACCAGGATACGTAGGTACTGTCACATTGTAATCTGAACTTAAGTTCAATTGAACGTACGAATAAAAGTTGGCAGCTAATTGTGCGTCGTTCTTTTGTCATATGACGTGATGTAAACAGTACGTAGTTTTTATGCTGTTTTCCAAAATCTTTCATTGTCTTCTATTTCTATCTTTGAAGCAAAAAACACGCGAAACAACAAATATTTTGTGTTTAAAAGTACCGTTGTGGCCTGTGACTTTGAGCCGAAAAATTATAAACTCGGAAATTGTGTAAAAAAAATAAGTAAAAACTTTTCAAAAGCAGACGTTAGATTTGCTTATGGAATTGATGATGAAAAATAAGCACTTTATATAGAAAACAAAAAGACTAATAAAGTGCAATGGAAAGAAAAAAACCACCACATGGGAGTCCATTGCCAGAGAATTGAATTTCAAGAGTGGCTCCCATTACCGACCATCGAATGTGTTGAAGACCAAATACGAACATTTGAAGAAAAAACCAAACAAAATTGAAATGTCACCGGGTATTCAATTTGAACTACAGAATGAAAGCAGTTCAAGGTTTAAATTAAACTGTGCAACCGAAATTATTGTTGAACTGAAGTTTAAACACCCAAAAGTGGAGTTTAAACTTCCACTGTGAAACTAGGGGTAACACGATGTTTAATTTTAATAAACAGGCACACTTCTGAGATACAATGAGATCAGGTTAAGTTCATCACGTCTATAATTGTAAAAACAACTCTATGAAATATTAAGTCAACAGATACATATTATATTAAAAGTGAAATCTACAAGGTGCAGTATTAAAATTGAATGAACCTGGTTAAAATTTACACTTCTGTTTATGTCAAAATTGTTTTATTTACATGAATTTCATGTCAAAACAACATGAAATCAACTACAATTTTATCATAATAGTTGCTTGTTAATTTAACTTCGAATATAATGTTATTGAAATCGCGATAGATTCTGAGTTTTATGCATCTTTATGTGGGAATTAGTTTATCTTGTAAATTTAACAAGACACTATAGTTAATTTTTTACCTGATTTTGTAGTATGTTACGAGATTTATCTCTTTCAAAAACATTAAATAAATAAATAAATAAAAAAAAAAAAACAAAGACCTATATGCGGAAAGAATTTTCAACAAATCCTATAAACGAATATTTTTTGAAATTGTTTTAAAACAAATATAAATAGGTAGGTACAAGGTGCACCTACATACCCATACACATAGATACTTTTACAGAACAAAACAAAATAATAAGGAAAAACATATTTTCAATATAAACCTACTTTATTCCTTATTTATATCAACTAACCAAACAAATCTCCATTGAACTATATACCTACCTACAGCATACCCCACAAAATTTTCATTAACTCATAAATACCCTAAGGCCATTCGTTAAACCAATGAATACATTGTTCCATGTTATATTGGTACAAAAAACACAACCCAAACCGAACAACATAAAGCAATATAACCTTTTGCACACACCACAACACAAATGAAATAAAATCAAATTTTCAGGAACAACGAAATAAAATACCCCTTCTTATAACCTGCCTTCTGGTATAGGTATGTAGGTATAGGTACGGGTTATTATTCACCCACTTCCCCAGATTCAACTCCAACGAACCAAAACACAAAGTCGCATAGTCCTCATAAAAGTTTCGCATCGTTTCGTCGCCAAAGTTCCATTTTGTCCTTATTATTACCTACAAACAATTAAAATGGTGAAATTTATTTGGGTTATTAAATGAATTTATTGGTAATTAAAATAAAGAGATCCCTAGGGATCCACCGAACGAAGAATTCAAACCTCTCATTTTACACAGGGCAATAGCAGTGCAACCTTCCATGAAGAAGCATCCATTCATTGTAAGAGAATATACAAAAAAAAAAAAATGAAAATATTTCAACCCCTACACAAGCACACACTAACACCCATCATCGCCATCTTCATGTTGATCTCCATCAGCAACAGCTATAGAACTATACAGCGCCCCCAAATGCAATGACACGATAGTGCAATGCCATATTGTGGTGAATTTGCTGAAAAGTACTTCCAAAAGTGTTGTCTCCAAAGTCGTTTAACCCCTTTCTGACAGTCAACCCGCTTTCGGCATCGTCATCGGCACCACTTCCCGACTTTTACACCCTCATAACCAAGTATCTCTCCCTCGCTTATTGCATCGAAAGAACATCTTTAATTTTGTTTTGCAAGCTTTGGAATTTCATAACGTTCGCCTCGAATAAGAACAAAATTGTGTTGATGTATTGTGTAAAAGATCTACAACACAGAGTGGTTTGGTTTGGTTGGGTTGGGTTGGGTTGGGTTGGGTTGCATCCTCAAGCCCTATATAGCCCAAACCCATTTTGGGTTTTCACTCTTGTTGGGATATAAGAAGAAATTCCTTTCCTCCAGGCCTCGACGTCCGCCCCCCTCCGCCAATCTGAATTGTTATCGCTGCTGCTGTGATGTAGCAACTTTTATACTCCTTTTAAACTATCAAGAGTTGAGTTTCCAGTTTTTTGCTTTGCAAAACCCCGTCTTTGTAATGCAAGTAGATATACGAAATGAAAAACTTCAACAGCTTTCTCTACGACTTTTTTCTGATTCCCTAGGAAGTCAGAGGAAGAAATCGGAAATGAGGTATTGAAACAGAAACGACAACCCACGAAAAGTGAATTCACATTGTATACTGCAGCACAATCAGGACTATAGCGAGCCAGGACCAGAGTCCCACTCCCATCCCCATGTTCCAGCAGCATCAGTGTGAAGATATATGAAAATCAAATGAAAGAAATAAAATGAAAACAAGGAGATGTAGGTACACACATACGAGTAGAGAAAGGGGTTGCACTCTTTTGCCTTTTGGGATTTTAAGTGAAAAGTAAAACTTTGTTTTTATAACGAAACAAGAAAGAAATAAATGGAATTTATATACAACATATAAAGGAATTATTTTTTCCTTTTAACAGCGTCGTCAAGTGTTGCCATTGTAATGTGTTTAGATGGAGATTTTACTGAAAGTAAAATCTTGTACCTGTTTTCTATTTGTATATAACAAACAAACGAAGTCAAAGTTTTTGATTTCGTTTTGAAAATTTAAGTACACATTTACTGGTGAGGTGAATAAACTTTCTTATATATTGCTAACTTTTTTCAAACTTCAATTGAGGTCAAACATTGATCAGATTGTGACCATATCGTTCCAAAATTCGAGGAGCTTCTACAAAAAAAAACAGTCCTGTGAAGTTAGCAAAGGAATTGTTTAAAATTGAATAAAAAATGAGAGTTCCCGGTAGCAAACATTTTTCTAATAACTTTTTTTTCTAAAACTCTTTTTCAAAAGTTCTCTGCGTTCCCTGCTGTGTGAATTTTTCAAAAGTTATTCGCAAATTGACTTAAATTTTTGGTTCTAAGTCAATGGGCACCTTAATTTGCCCTAACTTTTCCAATTTTGCAGAACTCTTTCTAAAACCTATCAGGAACTCTAGAACTCTTAATTTAAAGTTGAAATACATAATCAGAACTCTTTTTCTCAAAAAAGTTCTTGCTGCGTGAAGTTAGCAAAAAATCGTTTTTTTTTCGAATTTCAACACTTCATTCGCCAGAACTATTGAAAAAAAGTATGAGGAACTCTAGAACTCATGGTTACTACCGGGAACTCTCATTTTTTATTCAATTTTGATTTTCGATTTTCTCAAAGACGGTTGAACTGATATTCACAATTTTTTTATTGGAGAATTTTTGAAAAAGTTTTAAAAGTTTTGTGTAGGTACCAAAATTTTCAAACATTTTTTTTTTTTTGGATTTTTAAAAAAATTTTAAAAATTTTTTTTGAGAACTTAATAATTTTTATTAAACTTGGTACCCAGCAGTTTTTTAACATTGTCTAGCAGATTTTTAATTAAAATTATTCATATAACCAAAATAAAGGTACCTCCCATACAAATGTTTAAAAACCGGTATTGAAAATCTCATATTTCTCAAAACGACTCCTACGATTTTGATTCAAATTTTTGTGTGATCCAATATTTATACGATCTACCATATTAATGAAAAAAAAAATTTGTCTACGGTTTAAAAATGGTATCTCTCATAGAACAATTTTTTTGATTTTCGACTATCTCATTATCAGTTTAACTGATTGTAATAAATTATTTTTGCACAAAAGCTTCAAATAAGTTCTTATAATATTGCATACAAAAATTTTCAAAAATATAAATCATTGATTTTTAAAAAAAATTTTTTAAATTATTTTTTGAAAGTTCCATATTTCGAAAATGGGTAGATGATATTTTTTTTTAATTACTTCCACAATAATATAAAGGCTAAAAAATTGTGAAACATTTCTTTTAATTTTTTTCAAAATTTTATACATAAAAAACTATTTAAAAAAAAACCGCTCCAACGATTTTCAATTTTTTTTTTCATAAACTGAGATTTTCTTAAGAAATCGGATGCTGTACATCGCATTGGTCAATTTCAGAGGTTGTCTAATCAATTTATGTTTAATTATATTTTTTTTTACAATTTTTTAGTCTATAACTGTAAGTTCCATGCATATTACAACAGGGTGATATATTGTTCATAAATAAATGTACCTACTCGCATAATACAAACTTAATTTTAACTACGTTTTAAGCAGGTGGTATACAATATAGGCTCCCATAACTAATTTATTTCTTTTGTAAGATAAATAAAATATAGTTTTTGGAATATTAAAACTTTAAAAACACAGTGTGATCGCACATAAGACCCAGTCGTGCACATATATAAACGGGGAAAATATTTTTCTCAATTTCATTATACCATATATACCTACCATTCGAATTTTCGACCATCAATCACTTGTAGGGTTGCTTTCTTAAATTGAAGTTGAATAACTTTTTTGGTTTAATCGACAAAAAAAAACAGCCTTAGCAATCTTTAACTAGAAAAATACAAGATATAATAATTCTTTTCTAATTTTGGTTTTAAACGATTAAAAACCAATTTTAATACATAATAATGTTTAGCATTGTAGAAAAAAAAAATGTTTTATCATACAAAATGTTAATCCTATTTATTTTTAAATTGGTTAAAACTAGTTTAATATTTGAATAATAAACAATATTGTTTCGCGAAAAAAAACTAGTTTACTACTTATTTTAACATGGCGGCAACTCGAAAGGTTTTGATGATCGTAAATTTGGATTTTAGCTTTCTATATAGTTTGCAAATGAAACCCAAATTAAAGCATCAAGATACTTAAGACTTAAGCTATAATACCTATATAAAAATTTCAATGTGAATTTTCAGCGTTCAACATTACTTGTTCAATCCAAATTTTACATTTAAAATCCAGATGAATAATTTTTAAAATTTTAAAGTTTTGAACAATTCCCTAAATTAATGAAAATACAAAAATTTAAAAAAATATTTCGAAAAATATATGTTATTCAAAAATTCTTTATGAAAAAAAAAAAACGTAAGTCGATAAATTCCTTAATTAATGTAGCTAAAATATTTTTTTATTTCCTTTAAATTCAATATTATTTGATTAATTAAAAATTATTTACTCAGTGGGCTAGTGTGGAAGGGTTTTAAGCTAGTCCAGAATAAAATTAAACTTTTAGGAGGAGGTTTCAAATTCTCCATAAGTATATTTCTTATCATAATAGTGCACATCTCATCTTTGCCTTAGAAAATTCTTCTGACTTCTGACTAACAACATTTCGGACAAAGGAATCAGGATTACAGTAATGGTCGAGAGTTGTCAGTCAATGGGACCGTTTGGTCTCACGAGTTGTCTGGCGGGAGGATATATTCATATAGATGGATAACTTAGTTTGCTGCAATATTATTGCCTGATAAACGAACTGCGAAATCTAATAAAATCAGATATTGACAGCAATAAGTGAGTGAAAAGTCCACTCATATGAACTTCACCAACAAAAAGATAAACAATTTATTTCGATATGAATAAACAGAAGTATTGGTACCTACATCAATGCAGAACAGAAAAACACTTTTTGTCCTTCAAAGCTTTTTGAATTTTCGACATAAAAAAAAAAATTCTCCGAACGCATGAAGACTAAAAAAAACTACTTTCTGTAAATAGTTTGTTTATTTTAGTAGTAGTTTATTTTAATAGAAGAAACAGTGTTGTTCGACTTTTTTGCTTAACGTTTTTTATATATATATTTTTTATTTTATTAAAATACATAAAAAAGGTAAAAAAGTAAACAAAAAACGCTAAAAATAATCAAAATTGGTCACCTTCAAGCATGAAGATGACAGTTGGAGCTGATTATTCTGTGTGGTATCGATAAAATGATTAAAAAACCCGATTTGTTTTTAAAACTGATTCTCTAATCTGTTTCCATCCAAGTTTTCATTATAAAATGCTTCAACTATTTATTTATTCTTTCAATATTTTTGAAGACCTGCAAAATTTTCTTTATTTTATTAGATTTTGATAGATGCCTTTTATTTTCTCTCTTTTTTCTCAGTAATTTCCTTTATTTACGTCTTCTTTTACCTTTTTTACGAGTTTTTTTTACGTTTTTTTACGGGACTTTTTACGTTTTTTACCCTTATTTAAGCGTTGTTTACCTACTTATACGTAGACAAGGTAACAAATGGTTTTATACATAGATTTGAACATCATTGAGAAGGAATCTGCACCACGAAGTTAAAATACAGACAACATGATAACATTCTTTTGTAGTTCAAAACACCCTTTGTCTTCTTAACACATTAGAATACTGTGTAATGATGTCATTCAACGCGTCTGATTCTCATTACTCCTTTAGGATTTAGGATAAGGAATTTAGGAAAATTTTTGTTATTAAAATTTAATGTTACCATTATACCGCAATCGTTTAAAAAAGGTGCTAACGAGCAAAAAGCTTGTGACAAGTCAAAAGTTCAAATGAACTTATACTTTTTCTCTTTCGAGTTTGACATACCCATGACATGGAAAGGGCTTAACTTTATATTGGAATAGTAGAAACGTTTACATAATATCCATTAATGAGTTGATTTTATGCATTGTTTTGTAATTTCTTGTGACAGAAATTAAAATCCTTCGTCAAGATTGTAAATGACTGTAAATCTGACAAGAAGATAATATGATTTTTTGTGACAAAAAAAAAATAAAGTGACACCATTGTTCAATTAGTTTTAGAAAATTGAGAACACATTTAGCTATATCAAACTAATTGATTTTTGTTTGAAGAATGACGTCACAAATCAAAAAATACATATCCAATTAGATAGGTATCTAAGAGCTGGAAAAGGGGTGAACAAAAAAAAGAAGAAAACAAGCTAAATGCAAAGCTTTCGATTTCCATCATGTCACAAATTCGTAGGGATTTTCAACTCTTTGAACTTTTAGTATCATAAATCAGTGAACAATCAGACAAAAAAAAAATGGAGTATCCTTATTCTGTAAAACTCTCTAATTTCCATTTAGGGTTGTTTACTTTTTTTGTTCATTTCATTCCGTATTCATCCGATGATATTGATCTTATTGTAAGCATCGTCCTTTTTTTCTACGTTTTATATTTTCTTTTATTATATACCTAACGTATATTTTGAAAAAGTACCGCCCAACCTTTTGTAACACATCCCCATATGTTACTCCCTGCCGCACATCTCATCGTCATCGTTGTTGTTTTCGGTCGTCTTTTTTTTTTTAAAGAAAAAATAAAAGGGGTATCCTATCAAAGTATATCCATATATCCAAAGTTAGCTCAGTTAGTTTCCACTCGACAACACATTATTGGCCCCTTTTGTGTGTCCCAAAAGCACCACCATCAGCAGAAGCGCCATTGAGCTGTGTTCACAAAATCGAATTGTCAATCTGGATAAAATTTATAACCATACCCCAACAAAGGATATACAATATTATATACCCACCAGAGGATAGGATTTTCTGATAGTATATATATTAGAATACATCTTTATGTTTATATATGTATATTATACGAAGCTAGACTCTTATTTAAGAAACTTTCCTTTTGTGCGAAACCAGGGAAACTAGAGGTAGAGAGGGATTATGACCACCCCGACCTACATAATACCGCCTTATCCTTCATCTATGGGTGAAAACTAACCGCTCCTGTCAAGGCGATTTTATTGTAATTGGAAAAAAATGAGATAGAAAGAAACCAAACGCGATATCCTTTTTTTAAATTTCACAAAATGAAAAAATAAAAACGTTTATAAAATTCAAGCAAAAATATATAAACTTAACGAAAAAAAGGAAGGATACTTTAAATTTTCTATGGTGCAAGCAAAAATAATAATTTATCCTTCAGCCATTAATATTTTTTTTTTCTGCTTATTTGCGCTTCTTCAGTTGTTCCATTGTTTTTAATAAATTAAAATGTCAACATGATTAATGGACATTCACTGTTGGGTGCTGCGCTATGCACACAGTGGCACAGGAATCCAACAAAATTATGCACAATTTTTAAAGCTTTATTAATTTTAAATGGGGGTACAGTTCTTGTAAAAATGAACCGAAAACTATCAATTTTTCGAAAGAAAGATGAACATAAAAATTATTTATGTAGTTTATGCAATTTTACACAGATTGTGAAACTTATTTTTCGTAATTTCGTTGAAAATTTTTGTTGGTTATTGGTATATAAGAGAGGACTGGTTTTTTTTTTTTAAATGTATAAATTAGAATCGTTATAATACCATGAACAAAATTCATTTACAACAAATTATTTTCAAAATTAGACTAAACTTTGACTTCGAAAAATTTCGACAAACCTGAATTTTGAGCCTCCGTGCGTCATCGGTGTATCCTAGCTTCCATCTGCAATTTAAGCTACAGGTGGACCGATATTCTTCAAATTTGGTACAGAGCATTTTAAATTCATTACCTTCAGACGAAGTTCATACTACGATTTCGTTTTTTTTTTCTGATTCTGATTCAACTTCGTACGTATAACGTCTAAAGCAATTGAAATAATACTGCATTTTGCCAACAAAAAATTACCCTAAAGTTATCCTCAACGTTCATGCTCTACGTATTATAACTTTCGAAAAAAGAATTTTTAGAAGTGAATACTTTTATGTTTTACCTTAAATACTGCTTTTAAAACATAATTATAATAACAAAGTTTAAAAAAAAAGCTAAAACCTCAACATTTTCTTTTTCAAACGCAAAACAAATTAAAAAAATCTGGTGCCATTTTTGATTTACCTACCCCATTTAACCCCATTTTACCCTATAAAAAGGCACATTTTTAAAAATACTTCTTAAGCTATCCCCTTAGAATAACCTTTCAAAGAAAAAAAAAATGAATGCGATATCTTTTTTGTTTACCCCATTTCACCCTATAAATTTGTAAAAATATAAAGCTTTTGAGTGGAACTTCAAATTGTATTATGTATTACACGGGTTCTGAGATTAGACCGAACAAACAAATATTAAGGATAAGCTAGCTCCCAAGTTGTGTAATCTCGCCCGGTTTTACACTACTTTAAATAGCATAGCATGTGGGCATCACGGCAAGATCGAATGTAGGACAATTTGTCCAATTTCTACTGCGTTATCGAATCGGAAATTTGTAAGTGTTGTTCGGCCTTATTGTGAAATCGCAAAAATATCTGAGCACAAATCATCTTCCAACTGTCAAATTTACTAGCATTAGAAAGCGAATTCAAATAGTATGATGATCCACGATTCACAAATCGTAAGCATTGTTCTATCATAATACTATTTTTGATGAAATGGGCAAAATATACTGAGCTGTCAAATATACTGTCACTAAAAACAGTGTTACCAATTTCTGAGTGCCAGGACACACGGTTAAGATATAAACTTCAATTACAACGTAAAGTGTTACAAGTAATGTGTGACACGGAACGTATAACACGTAAGTCTCACGTTTTTAGTTTACCCTACCCCCAACATAGATGTTTACACAACACATCAAAAACACATTTATTTTTTTCGAATTGTGTAGCCTTTATACGAACATTTTTTCAAATTTTACATACAAAAAGTACTACTGTTAGCCGTCATCAGTGGCTCGCGCGTCATGGTGTGGTTGGTTATGGTTATGATGCGGCCTTAAGGATGCAGGACGATGGACCTTGAAGCGTGCAGAAATAAAAAAAAATAATAACTGTTTATGGTTGGGAAACTGACAGCAGATGGGAGTAGTGGTCATTTTGAAAGCGAGTTTCTTATACAACTCAAACGGCCAACAAGAGCCAATTTCATTTAAGGAGAGTTTTAAGGATGATAAGGATCATAGTATAGAAAAAATAAGAGATATCTTGAAGGGTAGAGCTTTGGTTTGGTATTTTTATATAAATATATTTTTTTTTATTATTTTTTTTTTTTTTAAGATTTTGACTACTTGCGGAATTAAGTGCAAGAATGATATTGTTGTAGAATTTATATTGTCGTGAGATGGCAATAAAATAAGATGTTTATTTTCTTATTATAAAAAAATTGTTTGTCTTTGTTAATAAAAAAAAAAAAACAAAAAAATTACTTTAACATTTTGATGAAAGCTTTGATGGTAGGTTTTGAATTTCTTATAATTTGTTTTTGTTTTTTTTTTGAAGGACACATTTATTAAATTGTATATGTACATACATATATAGAAGATAGCCTAAAAGTGGACAAACGATGATTGTATAATGTATATGTGTGTCTGTGTGTTTATAGTCTGGAGTATATATGAGCAAAATGATTTTATGTGTATTTTGTATATGGACTACATGTTGTGTTTCTGTTTGTTGACAATATTATTGACAAAATGAAGCTTAAAACGGAAGTTTGGGGTGGAGTAATTGAATTGTTGAATAAATATACATATACATATACAAACATATGCTTTGTGATTGTTGAACATTATTTTATTGATATAATTGGCTATGGCCATTGCTTCAAGTTTCTTTGGTAATTGCTTTGATTTTCTTCAAAGCATATTTGAGATTTGATACAATTTATTTAACTACATGAGAAAGATAGAATTGAGGGGATAGGGGATCCATTGAGTTGGATGGAGAAAATTGAAACAGAAATTAATATAGATTTTTGAATTGACTAAGTATTGAATAAAATGATTAAACACATTGAAGAAATCAAAAGCTTTTTCGCTGGAATATTATAATGAAAGATAAATACAAAAATGAAACAACAAACATAAACATAACTAGATCCTTCTTGATGGTTTAAGTTTTGTTTAAGAAATGATTGCCTTTTAAATTTTACTTTCGACTTGAAGTGGAACTAACCAGTTCTCCAGTTATCTGCAATAATTAAGTTTAGTTTCTCATTTTTCTTAATCTCCCATATGTTGGGTCTTTTTCTGTTGTGATTTCTATGAAGAAAAAAGAGCGTCAGGTTGGTGAGTTATTGTCCATTTATATGATAGAAGCAAACACCTCGTGAAGCATCAAGGGCTTATGAACTTACAGTCTCAATTATTTTTGTATGCCTATTGTTTATAGTGTGGAAGAATGAAGAGGACCTATACAATAACTATGTCACATCCGAATGGCTTTAAGAAGAAAAACACTTTATCATGACAAAATAATACTTTTTTTCTAGGGACAGGGTTTTTTTTAAGTGTTCTTGCTAACATTAAATAAGTTTGAATTCCCATCTCCGAACTCTCCAAAGTATTTTAAATTAGAGTAATAAATATTTGTTTGATAAGAAAAAAAAAAAAAAACAGAAAATAAAATAATATTTCATTCTTTTATTCTTTTTCAGATTTCTAAAATAATTGAGTGGTAAGCCAAACAATAACTCCTCAGTTCTTATAAAATTAAAACTTTTAATTTTTCATTTTTTATGTAAGATTCTAAAATCTTTACTTTCTAGAACTATGAGTGCCATCTAAAGTAAAAAAAATAGTCTAAGCAGCGACAATCAAATCGCACAGCACATTAGTTTAAAAATTCTGACTGCCATCAATTCGATAGACACATATGTCCAAGAGAAAACCAATGCACATGGATAGTTTTCCTGCCAAAATTTTGGTGGATTACGTGTTTTTTTAATAACATGTAATTTTGTGTGCGTTTTTTTCGGTCATTGCTGAGCAAATTGAGTTACAGGTTAAAACTAAATACATATGTACGTCGAGAAAACTAAAATATTTACGTTCTCAGATTTTAAAAGTTGTCGGTATAATGAATTAATTTCATGGAGTTAAAGGTTATAAAACTAAACCACTTTTCAAACGACTTAACGGTTTATTTAAATTTTTTAAATAAAGTGAAATAAGTGCCATATATATAATTAACATTATGGAGTTATAAGTTTACACAAACCTAAAATCTTATTATAATAGTAAAATTATAGTAAAACAAAATTTCTTCAATTTATTTATAAGATTTATTTTAAATATGCAGTATTTAAAAAAAAAAAAATGTTACACATACGCCATGGTGAACCAGATGCATGTGTTGATTTTAAATTCCAAATTAAAACCAAAAAATAAATAAAAAAAAAAAATTATGTTTGGGCAACCACATGACTAAAAATAACAACTGCCACATCAAATCGGACCATCAACATTTGATCCACTTTCAAGTGCTGCCAAGTTTTCAACTATCCACATTAAAAAAAAAATGTCGCAAATTGAAAAAGCGGCAAGGCAAAATGTTTATGCTCGTCGAATTGCTCCAGTTGTTTACAAAGTAAATAAACTGTCTCAAAATAGAGCTCATTTTTCCCACTTCAAACAATAATTCTTTGATCAAGCTTATGTGTAATGTCGTCAAAACATATTTTGTCTCACTTCCGGTAGTTTATCCATAAAACATGAAAAAAAAATACATAACGATAACACTAATCCAATATGGCTACCAATCAAATCAAGAAGCCGTCAACGACAATGACAAAGTTGACGACTCGAAGTCAACGACTACCATGAGAAGTGGCTGCACAAAGAAGTGATAATAACAATAAATTGTCCCTCTTTTAGCATCCGACATCGTTATGGTCATTTCATTTGCAAAATGGGGTTCAACGCAGCATGAATACGATGACGACGATGACGACCACGACCGACCGCGACGCCACCATCAAGCGACGGAGTATAGAAGAGACGGTAATTTGTTGTAAGAACGGATGAAAAAAAATTGACAAACTGCTTCGGCTGTTCTAATTCTAGTCACATCCAATACTCGCGCACCCTGCTGTTGTCTTTGGGACATGATTGTGGCAGATAGAGTTGCCATAAGTGAAGATTTAATTTTTTTTTTTTTTTCTTACAGAATTTTTTCTCAATTGGAAAACATAAATGAAACAAAATTCTGAACGAGAAAAGAAAATTGTATTTGAATTTTGCTTTTTCTTTTTTTTCTTAACAAGAATAGAATTTGTTTTTTTTTTATATTTATCTACTGTGTGCTGAAAATTATTTTATTCGTTAAATTTTGATCCAAATTCAATGTAAGGATATCAGACTGGGATAAAGGGTTAGGTTTTCTTTTAAATTTAAAGGCCAATTTTTCCAATAGTCAGTCAGATAGAATACTTATTCTTCAATTAACTAAATATTTAATTGATGATTTAAAAATTGGTCTATTTTAAGGATTAATTTCTTTATAATGATTTTTTTTTTAAATGTCCCAAAATACATTTTTTTTATGGTTAAAATAATTGCAGATTTATTAATAATTTTCCATGGCAATACTTGTTTCTGGCTTTCTTTGGTAGATTTTGTGAATTAGTTTTTTTTTTTAACTCTTTCTCAACACTGTGTAAACTACAAGTATTGATCACGGCTGAGACGAGTAGAAATGGTGACAAGCGAAATGTGAGGCTTTGATGTCTTGAAGCGTGCGACCATTTCTATCCAGGGATATATTATAGTTAAAGTAAAGGCCAGGCTCCAGAAATATTATTATAACATCCCTTTTGCGACACATTTTAGTCGTGGTTTTGTGAAAGTATATATCAACCCAGCTCAGCAAAACTTTTTACACGTATAAACAATAACCAAAAAAGTGATTATAAATATTTTGTTATTGTTTATATACTTTCCAGAGCCTGTGTGCGTTTAACATTTCACACTCCTATATAAGGAACGGCGACCCTGAACATCTTCTGTACGCATTCCCTCCCGCATAGCCCTCCCGAGTGTATTTATTGTGGTCGCTAAAGGTACATTAGATGAGACGTCTCGTGGTCGGTTGTCGTCGTCGGTCGTTTGGGGCGCGTTATGTGTCGTGCCAGTGCTGACTACAACCAGCCTCAAGCTCTCATGCATATTTCATGATGTGTGGGATCATGTGCATGACAATTGAGATTGGACTTTTGTTTGTGCTGTGTGCGGACTGCGGAGTTGGTGAAATGGTTGTACGGCTTTGGGAATTGCTCCCTACAGCAAGTCGCAAGTAGAATTGTATTGTTCTTCTATGTAAATGGAATAATTTAATTTGATTTGATTTCATTTTAATTTTTTTTCTTACTGTATCGCGCCACCACCACCGCCGCCGTCGCCGGCTATATTTTATGTTAAAAACTGTTTGTATAATGCGTTGAACGGTTTCTTTGAACCAACAGAAAAATTAAACAAAAAAAAAGATACAAAATATTCAGATCATAGATATTTTTGAATATAGGAGAACACATCATTCGATTCGAACAAGGATTTAATGTAAACGTATGTGTAGCTTATTGCAAATGAAAATCAATTTGTTGGTTGAAATGAAAACAAGAATTCATTTATATTTCTTCTGGTGGTATAGATGGATATTGGATCTATGGAGTTCTCTGCGTCTGCACTAACCCACCAACCGACCGACCGACGATCACACTATGTAGACATTGCACCTATGTATATACACATTTATAAATTTGCATAGAGCTCCGAGATTCAATTTGGTTAACAATGTGCATTTGATATGAATTCGATAGCTTTGGTTCAATAGTGCACTAGGTCCATACATTCAATCATATACAAGTGTATACACCATATATATGGCTATAGGTACAGTCTATATACCTATATAAGGCAGAATAAATATACGATATGTTGGATATGAGTTAAAAAGTTGTAAAAGGTTCTGGGATAAAGGGTTAGGTTTTGGAAAATCATTGCAATCTAAATGAATTTGCATTGATTGGGATCGGAATTGAGCAAGCCCAGTATAAGATACATATTATACTATATACATGTGTACATACAGTTAGTCTGATGAGGTCTGAGTGGCTTTAGGCATAGATTTGTATACGTATCAATGAAAAATGTAGGCAGACATTTATATTGGAATTACAGGTTTTTTTTAATTTGATTTTGATTTTTTTATTAAAAAAAAATGTACAGATCAATATGATATGGTTTTATTAAACATGGAAGAAAATGAGATGGTTTTTCACTTCTAGTTGTCTTTAATTAATAAAATATTATTTACATAGAATATGTTTGTTAACATATATGCAGTTTATATACAATTAGTTACGCATATTCAATGTATGTTTACAAAAAAATTGAACACATTTATAAGAGCCTTAAATATAAAAAAGAAAAATCAAAGAAACTAAATACATTTTGTTCGTAAATTTTATATTGACCTGGAAATGTACATATGTAGGTACCTATATACAAAACTGATTTGAGTCAAAGGGATCAGGTATATTTTTTCAAATTTTATTAATTCTCATTTGGTGAGTACCTATAAACGTTGGGCCAAATTAAATTTTTTTGTCGACAAGAATTAGGGCCAGTTTGTTCACAGCTGATCATCTTTAATCAAGGATTATTGCAACTGGTAAATCATCGAATGTGCATAATTATCAAATTTTTTTTTTCAAGGAATAAATAATTTAAGTTGTTAATCATGGAAAACGCTAGTCAGCCAATTTTGGTCGTCGATTAGCGCCATTTAGTTAGAAGCTGTGAAAGTCATCGGTCAGATTTAACTCACTGTGAAAAAACTGACCCTTAATGTTAAAGTCATGAGCTTTAAATTGACATCAAAAGAATCACTAATTTCGATTTTTAAAAGAATCGAATTCGAAAAGTCCAAATTCACCAAAATTTGAGTCAAAATACTGAAAAGAATTCGAAAAATAACTTTCGAAGTGTATAATATATGGACTCTGAAGGGCGCCATTCATTATGCAGGTCCGCAGGCTTAAGTGCTTAGAAAGTGAGTAGTGCAAAAGTTGTCAACCTATCGGAAGATGATTTAATTTTTAGGCACACTTAATACGATATATTTTGCATATAAGTGACACTTACTTCGACTGTTAAACTGGACCTAAAAATTTATTGTTCTGAGATTTTTATGATATTTTTCATGAATATATGACTGTAAGCAATATTTAAATATTTTTCTTAGCTCAACAACAACTACAATTTTGTAGTTTTATAGGTGCTTTTAAAAACGAATATCTTTTACGATTTTTGTCTGACCGCAGGTACAAAAGTAACCTCTGATTTTTGTCGAAGGCTGCAAATTGAAGGTTCAAATTGTTTTTTTTATAATTTATAAGCAACATTTTTATGAGAAAAATCGACTTAAACTTAAAAAACCATATTTGACCTCGTATGATGCCGTAAAGGCTTAAAAAAATGTTATAAAAATCGAAACCAAAAGAAAAAAGCTTTATGATCAATTTGTAAGTAGGTAAGTAGATTCATATACTAATTATAAATATTTTTTTAAATATTCAGGGTGTTTTGCTTTAAAAAGCGACAAAAAACGTAGGTATAGCTTTGATAGAAACAAGAAAACAAATCTTAGGGGTCTATTAAAGCACCACCCCCCCCCTCCCCTATTAAGGAGTCACACCTTTTTATAAAATTTACTTAAAAAGAAAAAATATTCATCTCGATAATTTCAAAAAATGGTGAGGTAGATATTCATGTCGATTATGGAATCCGCAATACTCGATCCTCAGTGATTCTCAGTACAGTGTTCTTTTTTCTTTTTACGACAAATCGGTAAGGAGAAAAGAGAGTACATCACTGTAAATCACTGCGGATCGAGTATTGAGGATTCCATAATCGACATGATTAATATTTTTTAATTTTCAATTTTAATTTGTATGGAGAATGCTTTTAAAGGTTGTAATATTATTATTGTACCTATACCAAAATTAAAAAATTTTTATTTTTAAATAAGTTTAAAAATTTTCGAATATAGTTATAATAATTTGAAAATGATTTGGCAGATTTTTACAGCCGAAATGAGGTAATTTTGTTTTTATCTCAAATTTGTTTATTTTGTTTGATAGCTCATTTCACTAATCCCTTGTTTTTGTTGTCTTCTCTTTCTATTTGTGTTTTGTATACATACATTTTTGACTTTTTAATGGATTCCAGTTGGGTGTGTTCATATAAGGTTTTCACTTAATTTCCTACCGAATTTCGTACAAATTTAGTTGAAATTACCTCTTTTTGAAATTTGATTTGTATGCGAAATGATGTAATTTGTAATGGAATTTTGAAATTTTCAAAGAAATTATGTAACTAGTTGGTACCTATCTCATTTGCTTTATTGAAAACATAGTTTTAGCAACAAGCTGTTTTTTTAATATTATCTAGCAGTCTATAAATAAAAATTATTCTTTTAACCAAAAATAATGGGATATTCCTAACAAGTCTTAAAAACTGTTTAAAAAATATACAAAGCAGAAGAACAACAAAACAATAGAAAACGTATTGTTTTTGTTGTTGTTTAAGCGCACTGTAATGAATAAAAAACTGTTGAATTGACTCAAATTTTTCTAGAAAGCGACTCTAACAGTTTTAATTAAAAATTTTTGTTAGTTAATATTTATTTTATACGATCTATCAACCATTGTCCATTATTAACGGTTCCTCTCATAGAACTTTTTTTTTCGATTTTCTACTATCTCATTATCTGTTAAGCCGGTTTGAATTAAGTTCTGTGCGCAAAAGCTTTATCTTCTTATAAAATATAAGTTTGAATAATATTAAACATTAAGAAAAAAAGTGAATAAATAAATAAACACTTTATTTTAACACAACACCTTATTGTTTCACACAAAAAAAAAAAACTTAGTCAAATTACAAAAGAAAAAAGACTTATGTACATTAAACGCACTTCAAACGCTTCTTTGGCGTTCATCATCTACACTAGCAATATTAAACATTTAAAATACAAATTTGAGATTTTCAACAATACATATTATTCTCAAAATTATTTTTTTGAAAATTTGATATTTCGAAAATGGATGGATGATTTTTTTTTAAATCAAATTTTAACTTCAAATTAGTAAATAATAATAACTGGCGTAGTCCCCTCTAACGGTTTCTAGATTTGTTTTCTCTTTGATCACTTTTTCATTTTATTTTTACCTTATCTACCGAAATACGTAAGAACTTAAGAAGCTTCATTTCCATCGTATGTCCACTTGCTGACTTTCAAATTTTTACTTTATGTAACCTCAATTATTACCACTTCGTTATCCCGCATTACAATATACCCAGGTAGTCAATTATGGTTTTGTGAAGAAGTTTAGTAAACCGAATAACTACCACTTCGTTATCCCGCATTACAATATACCCAGGTAGTCAATTATGGTTTTGTGAAGAAGTTTAGTAAACCGAATAAATAATTTTCTAAACTTACTCTGCCACGCATTGATTTAAATATTTCGATTCATGTGGTACAAAAATCAAGTGAATCAGTCAAATGAACTATTATAATCGATTTTATATAACCACCTCCCCAGTTCCCCTCAAGCGTAACCTTCATGATTATTTTATTTCAAAATATTCTAAAATAATATCTGTAAAATTCCTAATTCAATTTGACCTTCTGGTCGATAAAAGACGATAATCATCCATAATAAGTAGATGAAGAAAATTAGAAAATTACTTCTGTTTAAATTGAGCGACTGAATGAAATTCAATATATAAGTTCGAGTGACCTCATCTCCAAAAGATTGCGTTTCGCCTAGGTACGACTTATTACTTATTACTTAAAAGCCAGACCACGGGCTACAACAACAATTTTCTAAGTGTCTGAATTTAATCAAATTCCTTTAGAAATATAAAATTCACAGTATATTCATGCTGTGATTTTTATAAGAGTCGGTAAACATCGACCATAATTTGCGTCTTTACGACGACAGCATCTAACTGATGAGCCTAACTGTCGAACCTAGGCGAAACGCAATCTTTTGGATAATCATCCATATGCAACAGGGCCGGACTTAGCCATCAACGGCCTTCCTCATATGGGTTGTTTTTGATTAAAGCGAGAAACAGATTGCCAAAGCAAAACATCCACATCGACATCAACGTCAGAAATTGCCCTAAATGCGATGTCGCTGTTGCTGTTTTAATGTATTCAAATCCATTTAAAAGCACTTGCTCTAAAAGGTTGTTAAAGTTATGCTGTTGAAGTTGCTGAGCCAATCTGTTTCTCGCATAAGAGTATTGTTTAGAATATAGAGAAACTTGTGTGGGGTTAATTTATTTTATATTTTATTTTTTAAAGTATTATATCAATGTTGACAAAACTATTATAAATATAAGTGTCAACATACTAAACAAAAAACTCTTTTTATTAATAAAACATTGCTGCAACAATCAACTATAATCATATTCTTTTTATATGTATTTGTTGCTGAAAAATTAAAATATTTATTCAATTATTCTGGGGGTTAAAAAATATTTCAGATTTTCAGAGCTGCTTCTTGTGCTCAAATAATGTTACCTTTTGTCCGAAAGTATACCAAATACTCTACTCTGTAAGATTTATCTATGCATAATCTCTAATGGTTTTTGCTGGCGAAATTTTATTTTGAATAAAGTTTTTAAGGCTTTTCTCATGTACCATTAATTTTATTTATATATTTTAAATTTTATTTATTAGTTAAAATTAATCGAGCTAGTGGCTATATATTAAATGACTATACCCAAACCTATAGGTACTCCACTTAAAGTACCTAACCTAACTAAAAAAACATAAAAATTAATCAATTGAAAGAAAACTTCATAAAATAAATTCATGTATAAATACATAAATCAATTGAAAATCTTTAATCTTTGTAATAGGATTTCATTTTGCTTCGTTAACTCCATGATTGATGAAAATCGACAACCATTCGATATTTCTGTCATTCTTCGAATGTATAGAAACAAAAATCATTGAACATTAAAATATAATACCTCATTATACTTCAACTAAGAATTAGTTTCTCGAAATTTTGTATATGTAATTTAGGGGTATATAGGCTCTTTTTCCTAATCTATATCTTTTACCTAATCTATTTTAATTCATAAAATACCCCTCCCCAAATCCCACAAAATACCAATCGTTAATCGTTATTGCAACCTCACATTTCAATCGATTTAATGGATCTATAAAATTAAAAAAAAAAAATAGAATCATGAAATCTACTAAAACATAAAATTCACTCAATAAAAAATTCACCATCTACTCGTGAATGTTCTGCACCTAACATTTTGTACCAGAGTGTACATACAGTACCTCGATTGTCTATTGCCAGTTGAATTGAAAAAAATATTTTTCACATCGTGTCGGAACTAGCAATAACCATCTGTCAATGGCCAAAGTCAATTTTCCGAGAATGAAAAGTTTTTTTTTTTTTTTTAAGCTGAGAGGTTTTGAGGCTGGGACAGGAACTGTATAAAGGAAGATATGTACCTATACTGACATTGAAACTGAGACAAAAAGGAAGCAGCCCCAAGGGACTTCTGTGATGGCTAGCTAAAGGAAATTTATAAACTTTTAACTTCGACCTCTAACAGTTTCCTTCGCGCTCCTCGTTTTTTTTTTTGTATAGTCCTTTTGATTGCCCACAGATAAATGGGCTACAAAATACAGCGAGACTCTCCCGGATCCCCAGAACACCAGGAACTTCAACATGGCAGGTCTAACCGTTGTATAGATGGTAGTCGTTGTTGCCAGCTCGTTGTCGTAATTTAATTTCCAATATCTGCAGAGCAATACTTGCACACGCTCGTTGTGTACCTTCTGGCGATTTACTGGCCTTTTCTCTCTCTCTCTTTCTCTTGCTCTCAATCTCATTCTTTCTCTCTTATCGCTATATACCCTGATCCAAATATGGCAGAGTTAATGTATTTTACTTCGACTCTATTTCGTTACATTACACGAGTCTTTTTATAGATCTCTTTGGTCGACCATCATACACCCCCAAGGCAGACTATTATAGAAGGACATCGTTGTCCTCTTTGCCTTATGTTTCATGATGTGGCACTGTTGAAAATGTTTATTCAATTCGGAACGTTATTTCCGCTCAAATGAATCCAAGACGTGTATACTGTATACCACTATACTCTTTACCATCAGGCAGCTTCATCCATTGGCCTTTTGGAATTTATACCACAAAATGTTTCTAGTATTTTATATATGCTTCGAAAATTCGAATATAGCATACATTAATTTTCATCATCAATGGGGATGAATATATCCTGGTCGTCGTAGGTATAAATACATAACTGTTTCACCTTGAGTATTTTTTAAACAGGGAAGTAAAAGTAGTTTTGGGCGCCTTAAACAAATTTTTATAATAATTTATGTTTATTTTTACCCAAAAACCTGTTAACTTTAGAATTTTTTCTTTAAAGCGTAGACATAAAGAAAATTTTAACAATTAGTGGTAGATTTAATTTTGTTAAAAATTGTTCGCCCATAAATAAAGTCATCATCTTCATCATCATCGGTTCGATAACCGCGGGTTCCGGTCATGACCTTTTTCAACCAGTCTCTCCAACTGTTCCGATGGTCATCCAGTTGCGCACCTCAAGGCTTTTGGTTTCCTGGTCTACACCATCTCTCCAGCGTAAGCATGATCTGCCACGCTGTTGACTACCATAGAATGCACATATACCAAGGCCTTTTCGAGCCGGTTCCTCTTCATGTAAGCTAGATGACCTGCCAACCGGAGTCTACCGAGCTTAATTTTTTTTCAAAATCTCTGTTTTGAGGTAGATTGCGTACCAGCTTTGATATTTCTTAAAATTTGACATTTTTTTTAATATTACATTTATTTTCAAGAGGATTCATTTATTTTCAAAAGGACTCTTTTTATCATTCCGAGGGATTCATAAATAATTTTGGCTGCGGTAACACTGGATAGCATATACTTCGTCTTGTCTTAATTCATTAACAGCCAAACCCATTTTAGTTTATTTAATAGTTAGATATTATGCGCCAGTAACAGCTCGGGTTATTCTCTAGATTGATGGAAATTTTGGCCATCATCGTCCAAGTTGAATGAATGTCATAACAGCGGAATGTTGGCTGTCTTCGCCGTTTAGCAGTCTAGAAACGTGTTCTTTCCAGTTCTTAAGCACAAACTGTGTACCTAACTAATACCATATTCCCATTCTCATATCAGCACTTTTCTGTTCTGGCCTTGAAATCTTGGCCAGATCGATAGATTGCAGCTCTGATTCTAGTTTGCTGGATTGATTTCGTTGAGGTAGCCTAGTGTGAAACCCAGCACATCAGTAGCTTAGCTGCAATTCTGATGGTATATGTTGAAAGTGTTCCTACTACACTTGATGCTGGTGTTTAAGTTCCTCAGAGCTTAAGAGTCAGCAAAAATTCTGGCGGTCTCTTGCGATGTTAGCTTCTTGACGTAAAATTTGTTCACACCATCCATCTATATGGGCGACTTGAAAAGTTCTGTAACAACCGAAACTGTTTGTGCAGATTAACATTAGGTTTTTGAACTTGATTTTTATATAGATTGTGACCATTTCATAAGCCCAAATTTTCTGGCCCAAGTCTTCCTCTAATCACAAAACCACAACAAAAGACCCGCTGGCCCTGCTCCTTGCAGCATTCGCCGAAGTAAATAAAACACGATTTAATTTTTCGTATGCCTTCTGCATACTCCCATCGTATTTCCAGGATGGCTTTTATATCAGCCTTAAAACTATCTAGGTTGTCCACTAATTTATCAGCTGCACGTCTTTTATTTAAGATCCGGACATTTCACGTGCAGATCCGAAATTCATTGTCCTTGTTTCGTTTGCTGGGGTCGTCGACGCTTCAACCATCCGTATTCGGGGCTTATTGTGTTTCAGAATCAATACATTTTTTCGGTGTAGGGAAGCTACCCTGACGAAAAACCTCCATACTGTAGGACCCCAATATATGTCAAACCCAAAAGACCGCAGGTCTGAGCTCCAAACATGTAGTATATGTAAAGTATAGCCCATGTAAGGTTTTAGCCAAGAATATACAGTTCGACTCAACTAGAATTGAAAACGCCACTATTGATTCGGTTTTGAGAATTCTTCCGCTCCCGTCCTAATAAGAGAACCTTGGTGGGATCACTCTTTTGTTTCAATGTAATTATTAGCTCTCACCCACAAATTATCGTTATATGGCGAAGTGAAAAGTCACAAACAGGGTCTTAAGCAGCCCATAGACTAGACACACTAGACTACACTTGCACCGGTGTACTGACACCGGTGTCCCACACACGCCGCCACACCGATCGAGACACCGACACCAAAAATCTAAAACTTTTGATTTTTACTTGCTCCGTGTCTGACACCGAAATCGGTATGCGCAACAGCCCACACACAGCACATATTTCCGTACATCGACACCGGTGCAAACACAAGTGTATTGTCTATGGGCTGCTTTAGTCACATTCTACTCTACTTCGACCTATCGAACATGATGGACCTTCGGCACAAACAAGTTCCGCAATCGTAGAAGTAAGCTGCTCAATTGCTTCAAAGCATATGCTATGGGTGGTTCAAAAAAATATGTACAATTGTCGAGAATGTAGAGGTTTTACGCATTTAACTCTTGATGGGTAAATTTTACCATTTTGTTTTGTTGTTTTAAAAAAAATCTCTGATTTGCAGTGATCTTATGATGCAAACCAATGCAACCAGACTGAGAGGCAAAGGAGCTATGTATCTTCGCTGTTATACAGTAGAGCAGAGTAGGTCCATACCTGGTAAAGTTTCTGAACTGTCCTTATCGCGCCCTTGTTAATAAAGAAGCGCGATATATCCTGACAAATCATATTAATTAAAATAAATCATACTGATAATACAATTAAATTGACTTTATACAAGCAACCTGTATATATATTAAAAATACATATTACTGAGTACCTATACTTACTAATTCGATAACAGCTAAATTGGAGGAAATCCTCAAAAAGTTCATAAAAATGGTACCGAAATGGTACTTCCCTGCGTACTTCCCTGTAAGAATCCTCCATAAATCTAACCAAACAAGACTATTATACTTACCTATTACTCTTCATTCTCCAATGAAGGCTCTTAGTTTATTATCTATCTATCTCTTATGTAGATATGTACCTTATAGAAAAGTTTGTTGTCACCTAATTGAAAAGAACACATTGCGGGTTATTTCCCAGTATACATTGTAGGCGCGAAAGATATACCAATGAAGTTGTGTATAGAGAGGTAGGTAATAGGTTTTTTGGATACCTATACACCCCGAATACACGAATTTATTCAGCAACTTGCTTTTAACAACAAGGTGTAGATTGTATAAAGGACATAGAGCTTTGTTATCATCATCTTCGGGATGGGTATAGCTATTTCATGGACTTCCATATACCTAAGCCTTAGGCATGAATAGAGACGAAATGACATAGACAGACGATTGAAGTAAATTGAATTTCATTGGAAGAATGTTAAGGAGCAGCAGCCATATAGTGAGTATCCTCAATCCTGTATCGGTTGGTAGGTTATATACCACAAATATATATAGGAACAAAAACACACAAAATTTATTCCATGAAAGTATCTTTACGTGGTCGGGAAACATTTTCATTTCTCTTCCTTTTTTTTTTTCTGTATATACGAGTATTTGAATGGTTTTGGTTTGGTTGGATGTTTTTTTTTATATATTTTATTTTTTGGTTTTATTGAGTGAAAGACGTTCTTCGATTTTGTTGATTAGAAGAAAGTAAATCAAGGTTTTATTGTGCCTGATGTTTTTTTTTTCTATTTTTTTCTTTTGAATGAGGGATTTTGCTTTGCACAAAAATAACATACATATCGTCTTCAATTTTTCAGAGAGTTATTTTGAAACCATTATTTGAAATTAAATTAGATAATAAACATTTCGTTGAAATAAGAGTAGGTAGGTATATATATCTTCAAATAAGAAAATAAAATAAGTTTAAATTGTTTATTCTGTCTTGTTAAATAAGAACACAGAGCACATCACACGAGATTTATTTAAAGAAACTGAATTGAATTATATATTTGAAATCCTCTGAATTGAGTAGAATGTTCTGAAATCTTTAGATTTGGAGCAGTAAAAAAGTCTTGGTTCCTTTTTAAGGTTTTGTGATGCTTTTTTCGTGGATAGCTGAGGTAAGCTCGTCGTGTCCAGGGTATTCCCGAAGAAAGCAAGTAAAACTCGGGTTATGAAGGAAAGAAAAACTCTAATCGTTTACCAGATTTATGTATTTTTATTTAAACTAAATAAATGGTCTTATAATCTTACAATTTCTTTTAAACTTAGTCTAACTAACATCTTATTTCATATAATTAAAGCTATTTAATTCGAGCTACAGGGGCAGCTCAGCCCTCGAGATCTACTTAGAGGAAGTGATCCGGGGAAAATCAGTAGGAATCTGATTCCAGCTCAAGGTTAGCCCAAGGGAATAACAAATGAGCCCGCTGCTTATAAGTAAGAGTGGAGGAACGGTAGGAATCTAATTCCAGCCCAAGGCTAGTCCAAGGGAATAACAAATCGGCGAGAGGAAACTTTTTAGGACAAAAAGGTTAAACTTTATTGAAACACGAGTGTATTCAAAAAAGGAACCTGAGGCTATACCAGATGCTACAATCTGTACACAGCCGGAAGCTTAAACTATAATCTTCTAATTCGAGAATAGGAAAATTTATGAGTCGATAAGCTTCGAATCGTATTAGTTTCTCACATCCTCTTGTTATATTTCATGCTGTAACGCAGTGTGAACTTTAAAACGACAAACGAAATATATATCTCATTGTACATGATGTGGGCGACTTCTCTGAATTGTGTGTATCGTGTGTATCATGAATTGTGATATCGGTGGGTGGCTGGTATATATGTTGGTTAGATGTTATGTATAGGTGCTGGTAGTTGGTTAATGATGTAGGGAGCTTTTGATAGTTCGGCCGGCGGAGGTCGGTGATTAAATTCCAATTCAGGCAGTAGGCCGGCTACTACATTTTGGTAGGTGCGAGCAGAAGTGTAACGCTTCGTTAGAGTTTTGTAAAGAGAGTCTTTATAGATATATCATATACAACTGAATTTGTTAAATTTTCTTTTTTTTTAAGTATAGAAAAAATTATTTAGTTTCGCAACAAAAAACTCAGACTTTGGTCTCAATTGCGCGAAATTTGTATCTGTGTTAATAAGCAAAAGGCTTAAGTAGTTAAAGGCTTAGGTAATTTTTGCTAAAAAGTAAACATCTTGCCTATTAATAAAATTAAACTTGCAACCCTTTGCGCTTGTAAATTATCAATTGCCACATATTGAAAATCCTTATTTAACAATTTCCAATTGATAAAAGTTTTGATCAATTTAATTGGCGTTTTGAATAGAAAATATATTCGCTATCCGTAAAAATTTCTTCAGTTTTTTAATAATTTGAATTTTAATGTACAAAATTTCAATACTTACTGATAAATTGACAATCGTAATAGGAATGTATTGTTTATAAGATATGTTTAATCTAAAACTTAAAAATTAGGAAATTCTTGAATTTAACGGTAAACGTCCGAAATGGTTATCTTGGACAACAGTGCCTGAGGCAGCTCGATTTTATCTCATTCAAATTAATAGCTCTTGGATTTCCTGCGGGTTTCATTCAGTGAATGGAATCATACTTATTGGACCTATAATATCGGGTTTTGTTCAGATCTCCAATCAAGCCCGTAACTAGTGGGAAATCACAGGGGTTTGACCCTCCCTCCCCCGGAAATTATTAAAAGGTGCACTTTTGTTTGATATTTTTCAGTTCAAAATATCGGCAAGAAATGGCCTTACGGGGGACATGTCCAATAAGATTAAGGGCCAGTTTCACAGTGAAGTAAGTGTCACCTAAGTGCCAAATATGGAAAACTAATTCCCAATTTCGCAGTGTACACTTATCGGAATAAGTGACCTTAAGTCTCCCATGTTGGCCACTTAAGTTTCACTTACTCAGGCAGTAAAACTGCGACTAAAGTACCAAAATGGGAAAATTAAGTGCCACTTATTTAGTCAAGTGTGCACTGTGAAACTAGCCCTAAGCCAGAAACAGTTGTAAACGATGGTAACTTTCAAAATTTTCTACCGAAGCAAATGTGGGTTAATTGAAAAAAAGTATGATGGTGCTTCCGATATGAGGGGTAGCTCTACAACTGCTTAGCCACCATGAAGGCTAAACTGCTTAGCCACCATGAAGGCTAAACAGTTGTAGAGCAGTTTTACCCAGAAGCTTTATATACGTTCATTGCAGTGCATTGCCATAGGACATTCTTGTCAAATTCAGCCAATTTGCAATACGATTGGCACAGTAAAATCGGTTGAAATTTTTTGAAACGATCGGCAAAACGTACACATTTGTTGCAGGAAAATTTTAAAAAATATATTCCTGAAACTAAATGGAAGAATTTAACAATATACAGTTATGTAAAACTCGGTGGATTGAAAATCATGATGGATTAATAAGTCTAAAATGACTTGTTTTTTTTTTAAATCAGTTTTGGTCAGTGATTTTTTAATATGCATTTTATTTTCGTACACAATGCCAATGTGTAAAATTTGTGACCTAGTGTCAGCTCTGGACCACGTAAAGCTAGTGACAAATATATACGTATCGCAAAATTCGAGAAAATGTTATTTTTGAATTTAAAGATATTTTTTAGACTGTGCAAGGTTTTCTAAATATTATGAATGAAATTGAAACCTTTAAAATTCCACGAACAATATTGAGGCAGCAGGATATATCCAATGTAAACATTTCAGATCCTGAAAACTATTTTAAGATAGTTGTTATATGATTCGTCTTCTAGGTGACTTCGTAACTAAGCTCGAAACGCGGATCGAGGACCATAAGCTTGTTTTGTCATCATAGTATACCTATGTTGATTCCTTCAAATCTTGGCAAAATAACGAAGAAAACTTAAATTTTCATAGAAGATTTTTAGATTGATTCCACAATTTCTGCTATGTAAGACAAAATGTCATGAAAAACATATGCAGTTATGAGACTGCAGTAAGGATTTTTTCCCAATATGAATAAAATTTAAAAAAAAATTTGCAGCTCTTCCAGTATCAACACGTACACCAGAAAGAAGATTTTCGACGATGAAATGATTAAACACTTTTTTAAGAAATTCTACCGACGAAGAACGATTTACTGGATAAGCCAATTAATATGAATTCATCGATAAATTAAAATAAATACTGACGCCTGACGGAGTATAATTGGTAAATTTACAGCAAATGAGGCCGAGCGATCAAATTTACTTTGGTAAAATAATTCTTTACCATCAGGTGGTATGTTGAATATTGTGACATGTTTTTTACTTTTACATATTTTTGTTATAAAATTACTAGTCAATAAAATATAATCGAAATTTGCAATGTAAAATTATTTTATTATCCTCAATCGCTTACAAAATTAATAGTGAAAAGATGTTTTTCAAAAATCAAACCACCGAACCCCGACGAAATATTTGTTTTTCCTTTTATTGTGAAATCTGGGGTCCCGCAAGGCAGCCATCTGGGACTTATTATTTTCATTCTGACAATCAATGTCGTCGAATCTGTGATTTAACAGTCGGAAGCTGAAAATTTACATAATAAATCTCTTTGAACCAAAGTTATGACATATGGGCTGTATGTTTTGGATAACACGCCTACTAAAACGCCCACTTTTATTATATCTTAGATTCTTCCTCATATAACATTTCTATATAGTTGAAATATTGTAGTTAAAATCTTTTTTATACACATATGATACATACATACATCGCACATAAAGTTGAAATTTTTTAGTTTGACAATAATTTTCAGTAGATGGCGCTGCAAAGAGTGTCAGAGTAGCTAGAACAATACATATAAAAAAAACAAAAATATTTTGTACTGTATTTCATGAGAACAACTTCAGTTATCTATTGAAAAAAAAACAATGATGAACCAACATTTTTTTTTTCGGCTTACACTTAAATGCTATGTATATTGTATATGTTTCCAAGTGATTCGTCAGCAAAACTCAATAGAGTGAAAGTGTTATATTATCCTTAAAGTCATTTGCACGAACAAAGAAAAAAAAAAAAAAAAAAAACTTATATAAGAACTCACACTTGGCTGCGCTCCGCATTCATCTTCAATATATCTATTAATCATGAGAAAGAAGAACAGTGTGTCCTTCTTCTTCATTTACTCCTCAAATTTATTCTGATGCCAAGCTTTATTTTCCATAGGACCACCACATTGGTCACAACGGATGGGAAAAAAAGACAACAAGAAAGTCATCAACATCAATCTTAATAGTATTATGATATCGCAATATTTGTCTGCAAAAAAAATAAGAAAAATAATGAGAATAATCCCTAAAAGAGTCCTGTCTATATTTTAGTTCAGTGAATATTTGATAAGAAAAAAGTAAGGAATATTCACACGAATATCTGACATCGTGCTATAACTAAGCAAACTCCACTTACATTCAGCTTCAATCAATTGAAGCATAAAAGTAATTATCTTTTACATCATATAGAGGGCGCCAAACAACCGACCGCATTCTATATACATACATACATATATTCGTCCTTCCTTATCATCATCATCATGGAAAGATGTAACACCTCTCCCCTAAAACGGGAGTGGGTGATGCGATGGTAAGATTATTGAATCCTTGACGAGATCAATTATCATGAAAGAGTCGTTTATTGAAGTAACGCATATATCTTCAGTATATCCACTCACAACATTGGATTCTTAAATCCAGTTCTGACGACTGTGTCAGTTAGTTTACGGTACGAATCCAATTTAACTATTGGGATAAATATTGCAGGATCAAGAATTGTTTTCATATCCTTTTTTTTTTATTTTGTTTTGCTCTTTCTCCTTTTTCTTTTGACAAATTGCAAATGAAATGAAAACGTAAAACATGTTGAATGAATAGATAAATACATAGAATTCCAAAAAAAGGACACTCCTGAATCCTCCGCACATTCCATTCACCTTGAAGGTACATCTAACGATGGCTGGACAATTATTTCATACATACAAATCTATGTATGTATAATACTTCTAAAGATTCAAGTGTATATATTATATTATGTAGAGGAAGGATTGGAATAAACAAAAAAAGAAAACAGATTCGCAGGACTTTTGCTATTTTCATTTAATTTTAAGAAAAAGGACCCTCAAAACAAGTAGGAAAAAAAAAAAAAAAGAAAAAACAAAACAAAACATTGGTTTAAGAATGTTTATTGGATATTTTAAGTGAACCATGGGGGAAACAAAAACTGACCACCTTACCAGGAAAAACTTTTCTCATTAATTATTGTCCTATCTAGTAGAACTGGACCATCAATGTTAAATAAGTAAGAGAACAAAAAAAAAATCTACAGGAATGTCTGTAGGGAAATAGGGATGGATAAAAGTTAAGAGGAAAACGTGTAAGACAATCTGTGTTTGTTGAAAGTTTGTTGTTACTATAAGAAATCTAACTACTTTGTATAGAACAAAACATTTTTTTTTGAAACTAGCTACTATTAAGTGTTTTGCTGGTTAAAATTAACAGTATAGGTAAAAAGGGTAAAAAAGAATATTTATTTGGTTTGTAATGAAACATTCCCACTCTTCTGCTCGAATTTAATTGAATTACGGACTTCCGCCGATGAAAATGCCACCAACACCCTACATAATCATCCAACACACATTTACACCAAGCACCCTACCATCAACATCCAACATAAACCAGCCACCCACAATCGATCATGTTAATAATATAATTATATTTATTTCATCGTCTTTATAGTTCACACTATGTCGTAGCAGCAGATATAGCAAGAGGAAGTAAAAAATGTTAACAATTCGAAGCTCATGGACTCATGATTTTCTTGTTTTCGAATTATAAGAGCAGAAAATAATATTTATAACAGATTTCATTATATCTAGCATTTGTGAAAGCGTCAGGTTCTTTTCCTTGGTGCTTTCGTGCACTGTAGTAAAGTAAGACCATTCGATTCTAAAAAGAACCAAGATGCTAAAATTATTACTTTATTCTCGTTTAAGTGAGTGGTGGGATCAGAAACTTACCGTTATTCCCCGGTTCACATTTTCTTAGTGAATCTCCATGCCTATGGAATCAACATATTTGAAGTTTAAAATTAACAAAACGGTGAAAATGAAGTAGGAATACCATACCAATACCCCATTTTTAATATAGAGTACAGTAAAACCCGCTTAAGAGAAACCCGCTTAAGAGAAAAACCCGCTTATCTGAAATACTTTTTTCATCCCCGAGTATTTGTCGGCCAATTACCTTTATAACACTTCGTTTAAGTGAAACTCGCTTAAGTGAAAAACCCGGATACCTGAAACATATTTTCAGTTAAATTTTATATTTTTCATTGAAAAAACTCTCTTAAGTGAACAAAAAAATTTAATAGAACAGAACAAACAAATTGGTGAATGCTTTTACTCCTTTCTTATTTTTCACCTCCACCAAATTTTCATCACGAAAATGACATTTAAATTTCTAATATGCCAGAACCCTTTTTGTATTTTTTAAATCCGCTTAAGTGCAATTTTTTTTCACTTATCCGGACTCCGCTTAAGTGAAGTTTTTTTTTCACTTAAGCGGGGTTCGTTTAAGTGAAAAACCCGCTTGAGTGAAAGAAAGTCTTTGACATTTTGCAGTTTCCCTTAAGCGGGTTTTACTGTACTACGATTAGACGGTCAAAGTGCTTATGGTGGTCAATTCCTATGATATTGATTTGGATTAAAAAAATTAAACCAATAAAATCCGATTGAATTTTCTTACAACTTATGCGAAAATTTTGGCAAGGAACGTCCAAAAAACTCTTCTTCCGTACAGGCATTAAGATTTAAGACCTATAAAGTGTGAATTAATAATTATTACAATTATTTAACTTTTACGTTATTATACTGTTGTTCAAGAAAACTTTTGACAAAGTCCAATATAGATTCAAAATAGCTTTTAACGGCCTTTAGTACATACGAAAATTGGCGTTTCGTTCCGTCGATCTCACTTGGACTCATAAGTTGACTAGTGAGCGCTCTGTCAATACGCAATTTTTGTTAAGTTCAGTTCATCTTACATAAATTTCGTGACGAATATCTAGAACTATATCCAACAAGACAAAGAATTCCTAATCATTAAATAGGAAGTTTTTGTTTTTTGTCCAATATAGTTTTTGGGACAAAATTTGACGTAATTTTTTTGAGGTCAGAGAGTTAACACGTTGACCATTTAACCGTTTAATCGTAGCTTAAAGCTATTTATTTAGGGAAACAGATCCATTAATTTCCTTACAGTATATATACCTACAGCTTTGTGTCCCCAAAGGAATCACATTACAGCTATGTTAGGGGCTGCCACAATGGGAATAAAGCTGTCCTAAGGCCCAATTCACATAGCTTAAGGTTTTGGTGTGGTTCTGGTGTGGTTGCAACATATTTCACTTTGTGTAATTTGCATGTTCTCTTATGGGACAATACACACACCTATGAAGAGGCGAGGGTATGGTGTGCCCTGTCATTGCCACGCCATATTGAAAACTCTAGTGGCCTAGATAAACGTCACGCCACAATGAAACCCATTCATATGTCAAACCAAATCAAACCAAAAGAAAATGAGCATGAGGGATGACTATGAATTCAACATTGAATTTTGCGAGGAGATCCAGATTTATAAAAATTTATATTATTACAATAGGGCAGATTACTGCAATAGAAGCGTGCAGGACCAAACATGGCAGAAAATAGCCCAAAAATTCAATACAAATGGTAGGTATTTTTTTAATATCATTTATTTTTATTCTTTGTAAACTTGGCCCCAACCACAAACCGCTGAGCATTAATTATTGGTTCATTGATTACCTTGGAAACTCTCAGGATACATGTTCAGCTCTCGTATTACGTTGAATGCCCAACTGCTTTTCCCTTTTTCCAACCACAAAGTACCCAGTACCTTCTTTGTTTTTGTATCTGATTAAGATACATGAGGTCAAAAAGATCATCGTCTTCATCGTCCCAAAGCATTTCTATGTTTTTTTTTTATTGGCAATAATTTTTCAAAAAAAATCAGGAGGAAAACAAAACAATAAGTTTTTATAAGTATGCTCTTTTGCTTACAACAATTTAAATTAATGCATCAAAAAGAGATCTGTCAAAAAGAGAACTGTCATGTCCCTTCACTATCACTTCTGTGTGAATTGAGTTCATCACACCCACTCCACGCCCGTTGCAGACCTTAACCACAACAGCACCATAAGCCAGTTCTGTGTGAATCGCTCCTAAAGCTGAATAAAGGGTCCCTACAAGATTACTTTAACGAAAATTATAGTTTAGCTGCATGGGGGCCCCATACCTATTATTTTTGAACTGTTGTAGGCCCAAGGGGGCCCCAACAATACTCTTAGACTCAATTTAAACTATATTTTTCACACTAAATATTTAGCTATTGTGGCCCTATTGCGGAAACCTAAGGAGGGCCCTAAATTACTCTTGGTAAAATTTATATTCAATAGGTTTTTGAAGTACTTACTTTCTGTTCATTTAAAGGAAAGCTTTTACAAAAAAATAATAGGACCCCAGAAACAGAATAGAAAAGAACAACACAAAATATTTTGATTGCTGTGATTATTTTCGAAGTTGTTTTCTATCGTTGTTTTCGGAACAAATTATATTTTTCATTTGCGGCCCTCTTTTGAAGTCCCGGGAGGCCCTTTGACAGTCAGTCCACCCCTGCCATGAAGTATATTTTTTTTTTTTATCTACTAATTCAAAATTTTGACCCAGCCTTTTTGAACTTCATAAATTTGGAGTTAATTTTGCAAGTTGTAGTGCGGGCTTTCATAGACACACAAAATTTTAAACGATTTAGTAAAATGTTAAAGCCATTTTAGTAATTTACTAAGTTAAAAAGAAGATTTTGGTAATTTTAAACGATTTTTAGCAATTTACTAACTCTTAACATTTTACTAAAGTTAAAATCAGAAAATGGCTACTTTAAATTTTATTAATTTGCTAAATCCATATAAAATCTGTCATTGTCCTCGAAAATAATTTCTTGACAATTTTATTTGAAAGACTTAAATTGTGTTTTTTTTCGTGTGCTAATTCTTTTCAAAGTAAATTTCCATCTGTATTCACTTATTTAACCATCTTTTCCACACTGTTTTGAACTAAAGATCTCCATGTTGGCAGCTTTAAATGGTTAGCTGCATGGCTATAGTGAACCTATTAAATTTTTAAGTTATATTAAATGATTTATTTGGTTTGACTATGACAAACTTTACAATATCTTACTTTATCATTATCACTTGCAGAATCGATTGCTATGGCCAAAACTCAAAAGTCGTTTTAATAAATCCTCAGTCATTCGTTCTTCCCGTGAGTTTAAACTAAAAAAAAAACTATTAAATCTTCCCAACGATGGGAAAAGCTCATAAACAAAATAAAATAAGAAAATAGTTTTCACAAATAAAAAAATAACGAAATAAATTGTAGGTTGTCACTTTGACTGCTGACATTCCAAATATTAGCTCCGTTCCCTAAGTTCAGGTTTGTTTGGTTTGTTTTTCTTTATGAACTGTCATTTGGACGTGTTTAGATGCACCTATTTTAATAAAAGGGAATTAGTAATTTATAGTTAAAAAATTAAATAGTTAGTAAAACGAAAAAAAGGATTAAAATTTTGGAAGAGCTAGTAAATTACTAAATAATTTAGCAATTTGCTAACTAGTAATATGTTAAGCCCTTAACAATAGGTTGTTTAAAATTTTGCGCCACTGAAATTGGCAATACACTTAATTTAACCCCCTATTTGATGAACTAAAATATCCGAAACAAAAATTCAAAAATACATCAAAAAAGCAAAAATTTTCTCTTGATAATAAAATAATTTATGCTACTCACACAGACATCTTTTAATTTATACCATATGTATTGTTTATAAATCATTTAATCGTCTTCAAGGTCCAGGCTTTTTCAAAAAGCAGCTTATTCGATTTATTTGGCGCTTCTTCAGAATTCCTATACCAAACTATACAAATGGATTATTTATTAAATTGCTTTCCATTATACATAAATATATTATGAACGTTAGATATGTTGTGTTTTATATAATATTTTACATATTGCCTTAAGTGTTTGGCCCGAATTTCATGGAATAATTGCTTCCTGCATCCATATTTATTCCTCTCCTATTCAGACAGACAGACAGCTTAACGAAAGGGAAATATTGAATTTAAAATTATTATTCTCATATACAAAATATCTGCAGCCTGGGCATTGTATATGTATACTATATAGAGCCATATCTCATCACCTCTTAAATTTTGTTTGCCCTTTCTTCTTGGCTAGTATATATAGTTACCCTGGCTTATATAGCCTCGAAGGCAAAATGCAAACCATTGGCCCTGTGAAATATCTCATGTCAAAGTCAGAAATTTAATTGGAAAATTAAATTTTCCGTCTGTCCAGAGACAGAGAAAGAAAAATAGAGGGATGCGTCAACTGTAGGTATATAAGATATAGAGAAACCGTATTTCGTATATCGTGAGTTGCTTGGTTGGTTGTTTTGGTATGAAAAATATAATTATTTTCGGTTAAACAGTTCTACAAAATTTTCAAAATTTAATATAGGATGCTGTTGTTTGGATTGAAAAATTAGAGAGATGAACTTCTGTGTGTTCATAAAGAAACGAGAAAGCATAAAGGTTCCGTTTCCTTGCTCATCATTCTAAAACCCTCTTCTCGACTTTTCTCTCCCCAGTGGTGGCGCGGTGGCAGCGGCGGTGGTGTTGGCTGCCATTAATTCACAGCCCACTTTCAAATGCTAATTTAATTAAAATTTTGTTTAAATACAAAAAAAAAAAGAAAAAAAATGCTCAAAAAGTAAATCCTGAAATCCGAAGAACTTTGGCGAAATTTTGCTTCTGGAATTAATTGAAGATGAGATTTACAGTCGGGATGTTGGATTATAATTGAATTTTCTTTTATGGGTGTGACTTTTTAGTTTTTGAGCTTCCGATCGAATTGAAAAGTTTTTTGGTCTTTCTGCATGTAGTTCATGTTCTTGAGGGTGTTAACCAATTTTAGTAGGTAGGTTGGTAGTGAACTCAGTCAGTTGGGGGGTGGGAGAAAATATGGATGGCAATTTTAATGGGAATTCCATTTAACTAAGTTTGATTTTTCTTCCTTTGGTTTATTATTATTTTTTTTTTTTGCTTCAGGGTAGAAGTTTATTTTGCTCCCTCTATACCTATATAGTAGTTTATTAATTCTGTTCTGAGAAATTTAAGAAAGAATAAAGTTTTGAAGCATGGTGCTCGTTATAAAACGAAATACCTATACGTGATCTACTGCCAGACTTGGGGATTTTTCGTTTACACTTAAATTTTTGCTGAGTGAATGAACTTGGAGTATATAGCTGGACTTAAAGTGTCAAAAAAAAAAAAAAAAATTTTAAGCGTTTGCTTAAATTTGAATAATTATTTTAATGAATTATGTTTGCATAGAATTTATGTAAAAATTTGTGGCTTAGCAATGAGATTGGTAATTTTTACTGTTCACTCTGGCCAGAACTAAATTATGTGATAAGAAAAATGTGAAGCGAGGATTAAATGCGTTAGTGCATTTTTTTTTTACAAAATGGCAAAATTGTGTTGAATTTTATAAAATTGTATTTTTGTACTTTAGTCAAATTGAATGTATCGAAAAAGTACAATTGCTTCGATTTTTGCAACCATATAGTATCAGGTTCTATAATTAAATTGCTATACGACATAGTTTTGTTTTATTCAGATTTTCTGCGTTGCAAATAAAATAAAATGCACGACTGTATCGCACGAACTTGCTCTTATGTGCGATCACACTCTCTTTTTTAAGTCTGAATAGTTAAAATACATTCATCTGATTTTAAATGAAGCTATTTTATGACACTTGTTTCAAACGTATTTAAGTTTAAGGCAGGTTATGTAAATACATATTATTTGTATGAACATATTCGTATTACGTATCCATGGAAATTACAGTTAAGACTGTAAAATTATTAAAAAATCAATATAATTATAGAAATAAATTGATCAAAAAACCTCTGAAATGTTGACATCGATACTATGTAGGTACGTCATCTAATTTCTTATATAAATCTCAATTAATGAGAAAAAAAAATTGTTGGGCGGTTTTTAAAAAACTTAATTTTATATACTTATATGTACATAGGTACCTACATTTTTAAGGAAAAAATTGTGACGCCAGTTTTTAGTACTTATTAATGCGGAATCATCCACCTATTTTAGAAATATCGAATTTTCACAAAAATATTTTTTTTTATTTTTTTAAAAATCAAAAATTTGTTTTTTTGAAAATTTTGATATGCAATATTACGCAATATGTATTATTTATTAGATTTCATTAAAATCGGTTCAACAAAAAATGAGATAGGTAGTCGAAAATCAAAAAAATGGTTATATGAGAGAAACCATTTTTAATCGATAGATCAAATATTTTTTTCCAAAAATATGTTAGACGGTAACTACTGATAAAAATCGTAGGAGTAGTTTTTGAGAAAAATAATATTTTCCGTATTTTTTAAACATTTATATGGGAGGAATCGTTATTTTTTTATTTAAAATAATGTTAAAAAACTTCTGGGAGCCAAATTTCATAAAAATCGAACTATTCTTTTTCGAATTATGAATTATAAGAATTAAAATATTTAAATTTTATTCAAACATTCAAAAAAAAAAAATTTGAATATTTTGGTATACCAAAATGTTTAAACTTTTTAAAACATTTTTCATAAAAAAATTGATCAAAACCAGTTGAACCGGTTGTGAGAAAATCAATAAAATGTTTCTATAGGGGAGGTACCATTTCTAACCATTTTTCTGATTTTTTTTTATAAAATAGTCTTTAAAAAAAAATTACTGAATTTTCTTTAAAAAAATTTGTGGGCACAAAAAATAAGATTTTCATTTTTTTCTTAAAAAATGACTTAAGGTAGGTATGTTAAATTTTGAAGACTTAGGCAATTTATCGTACCTCTCCAAAGCAATATATTAAAATACTATTCATAAGGGCAAAAAGAAGTTATCACCGCCATTTTCGGTTTAAAAAAAAAATATGCTGCATTGTGCTCAACAATTGTGCTGCGATGTGCCGTAAATATTTTTAAAAATTTCGCAAATTTGTAAATTTTGAAAATAAAATTTTTCTAAAAATTAAGTTTTTCTAAAAATTTAAAGTTGTGTTATTTTGCGCTCAAAAAATGATGCAGCTGAAGAGATAAAAAAGTCGCATATATGCAAATTTTACTACCGAATGCAAATGATGCGAAGGAACTTAGCGTGAAATTAGCACTATCATTTCCGATTTTCAAAAAAAAAATTGTGCTGTATTATGCTAAACTTGTGCTGCGATGTACCGTAAATATTGTTTTTAATTCGCAAATTTAAGGGATGAATTTTAAATTCGCAAATTTGCAATTTTTTCAAAATTACGATTTTTTAAAATAGTTATACATGTGCTGTTTTAAGCTCCATTTGTGGTTGTTTGTTTATTTTGTTTTTTTTTTTGAAAATTGAAAAATGGCGGTGCTTTTCTATTTGTAGTTGGACCCGCCCCATGACCAAATCCTGGATCCGCCACTGGACTACACCAATGATCATATAAAAAGTTCAGCCTATATTTAAATTTTTTTTGATGTACCTCCAGCTCCATGTTTTTAAAGTCTGCACAAATAGCATATTTATTTATATTTTATTCATCATTATTCCAGTTAAAAAAATATATGGATGAAGAAGTGAACAGGATAAATTTGTATTGCATAGATTCTAATAATGTTTAATGTGTATCAGATATTTTCTTATCGCACCCTTAGAATGAAAGTAACCTGATTAAAAAATTTGCCATCTTTTTTACCACCTGAGGGTGCGTTATATCTAATGTTTTAGATTCCATAACTGAGAGATGAGAAGGTAGGTATCAAGATTGTTCTTTTTTTATGAAATTCGTTAAATTTTTTTTATAATTGATTACTTTTGTCCCTCTTTCAAACGAACTAGGTTTGCGGTTAAATCTGAATCCTGTACAGATAAACTCACTTTTACTTATTAAGTTTTCATATTTCATATTTATTGTTTGAGAAAATAAATCATTGCATATGTAAGCATAAAGTTTATTACCGACATACTATGATAAATAAAAGATTTCTCTGCCGTCTCTTAAGAAGTTAAAAATAAAATTTTGTGAGATCTGATTACAAATTCTTTCAGGCTAAAACCCTTTCATGGAAAATTCCTTAACTTTTACTAAACAGAAAAGAACATTTGTTTTTACATAAATAATTATTTACAGGATGTGCTTATTTGCCTCGTTGAAATTTAATCTATATAACAACCTAACCGAACCTAACCTATGCTTCCTTTGTACAAGTTTTCACTTAAACCCCAAGTTTATCTTCAGGGTCTTTAAAATTGTCTCAAATTTTTTTTGTTTCGCTTTTTCGGAAATCTCTATTCAAATTCTTCTTAAAGAAAATATCAAAGTTAAAATGGCCTTGCGTTATATAGTTTAAAGCAATAACAACGCAACATATTTTGCCCATCGAAATAAACTTTACACAAAGCCCCATAAGCATGCACACATGCTTCAGAAAAAAACTTTCTAATGCTTCAATAAATTCTTTGAAAAGTTTGAAGAAAACAAAAAAAAACATATCTCGGCTTTGGTTTTCGGAGAAAAGAAAATATTTATCTACACATTCATTCAAAATGGAACTTATCATAAAAAGCTTCTTAAACTCGTGTATACCTATATAAACAACTTTCTCTATAATTACAACAAAACAACTCCAAGTCAGATTCTCTCATATATTCGTATCGTATATGTACAAATACAACAAACCAGACAATTTTCAGGAAAATTCCAAAAAGTAAATAAATAATCACAAAACTTTTACCCTATAGATATAGAATTTGAAGAAAAAAATAAACTCAGAGCCCCTGAGCCCCTATATCTTCTGCTGCTGTTGTTGGTGCTGACATTCTCTAATGATGATGCACTAAAGGCAATCAAGTTGTTCCTCAATAAAACTTAAGAAAATAAAAAAAAACAAAAATTTGTATACATCCCAAGATCTACAGAAAATGAAAGAAAATCTAAACTCAAACTCACGGAAACCAACAACTGATTTTCTTAAGCTCAGTTATGTGTGAAAAAATGTTCGCTTTGAGATGTTAAGTTTCACCGATTTTCTATTTTCTATTTTCCATTGCAAAATGCACATGCAAACACCAATAAAAGATGATGCGCACAGAGCATCAAAAAGTTTACCAATAAAAATAAATTGAAGCGTGCTTGCACATTCCTTGGATGACGATGAGTACAAGGACGATTTCAAGTTGGAGAACGATGAAGATTTCGATGTTGATGTCGATGTCGATGACAACGACAATGACGACGCGACGGCCAGAAGATGAAGATTTTAAAGAGAGAGCGGGAGGCTGAAGCGGGTCTTTCGTCTATATACAGGGTGTCCCGAAATCACCGCCCCAGAAGAATACCATGAGTTCCTGAGGCCATTTCAAGTCGAAAAACTTATAAGAGGTATTGATTCAAAATAGCTTTTAACGGCCTTTAAGTCTTATATAAAAATTGGCGTTTCGTCCAGGCGACTCATCAGTTGACAGAGCCTTTGTCTTATAAGAGGTAATTCTCGTTTTCGTTTCATTTTCTACTTATAACGGTTTTTATGATTTTTGTTCTTTTTTCGTTTGACTGGCTCTAACTTTGCCAAACTACAACTGATTTGGCTCTAACTTTGCCAAACTACAACTGATTTTTGAATTTTTTTTTTATTTAAACAAGAACAGTCAGAAATTTGTATCTTTACCATATACAACTTTTTCTGTGTGGATAACGGTTTTTCCCGCAATTTTATTATCAAACACATATTTTAAGCAACACGTTATTAAGTATAATTTGAATTTTGTTATTTTGAAACCCCAATATGTTTTCTTAAAAATAATTAACTTTTTTTTACTTTAAAATACATTAAAATTATTTGAAAAATCTTAACCAAAAAATAAAGGAATTAATCAAGATAAAAAGCAAAGATGCTGCAGAAGCCAGATTCTTCGAGATAAACATATAGCCATAGATTTCTAATGGTCTTACTCTTACGTCACTCTTTCTTACATTCAACACTCAATGCTCGCGTGGTTTTTTATTCATTTTAATTTCTTTTTATTCAAATACAAATTCATATTTTCTTGATTTCCCTGTATACTTTTTGTTTTTTTTAATTTATGTATATTTTTAAGAACACATTTTGTCAAAAAATACCACCTAAAAATGCTTAAAAAATGTGTTTGATAATAAATTTCGGGAAAACTGCAATACAGGACACCCTGTATTCAGTTTTTTTTATCTGGCTAGATATTCTGTATTCGGCACTATACCTACTCCTCTATATCGAAGGATTAAGTTTATGTATATGTATTAACACAACTGCCAAACAATGTCGAACATGCACATGCAAGAGTACATTTACAGAAGATCCAGAAGCCAGTATAACATCTCGCTTGCAAATAGAGAACACTTACAGTTGAGTTCAGTAATCGAATAGAATTACCATGGAATTTGTTTTGAGTTGAGAAGTTATATCTTTTATATTATTTTCTGCTGTTTCTGTGTGTGTAGTGTCCTTGGGAGAATTTTCTTCGTCGACATCATTATCAGTGCGATAAGAAAATTTTCCAAAACAAAACTTTAATCTAATCTAGGTCAAAATAACAAAACAAAAATGCCAAATATTTATTTACACTGCACAAAAAAAAAAAAAAATTAAACTTAGTTCTTAAAGAAGTTTGTGTACCTACGTTGTGTTATAATTTTATATAATATTCAGTCCTGCAGGAAAAATAGGAAAAAAATCTAAACAAGCTGTTTCAAGCCTCAGCGTTTTGATGCATTTTGTTAGCAAATCGTCCTGTATATATGTAGATAATTAATTTAAAAAAATTCTTAACCATTTCAACATTAGAACAACTGGGTGTAGACTCAGTCGAGTATTTTATATTTTATTCATGAAGAACTTATTTGACCTTGACCATTAGTTCGAAGTCAACGAATGCAAACAACATACTTTTTATATACTATCACATAGGTATATCATATGAAAAATTAAAAAAAAAATTGATTATGTGTGTTTTGTGATAAGTATTTTAATTAATAACCAAAGTTCAGGTGCAGGTGTGTTTTTTTATTAATAGAATTGTTTTCGTTTTTATATGCGATTTATTTCGGTTGAACTGAAGATTTTCATCAAACATCGAATCGAAAAACAATTGATCTCGCAATTCTATCTGTCTCTCCGTTCTGCTGCAGCCTAAACGGGTTGATTTTTTTTAAACTTGGTGTCTAGCGTTTTTTGGGCATTCCCTCGACTGTATCCGCTGTACCTACAATTTGTTTAACCAATTAATGAAAATTTTATTTTTCCCAAAAACGTGGCCACAACAATTTTTTTTTTTATTCACTAATTTTGTCATGCCTTTTATTTTTGTAAAACAAAAAAATCTGAAAAATAATTATAAATGGCACCATTTTTCATATTTTCGATTTTCTCAAAAAATTGTTCTGATTTTGATCATTTTTTTTTATGAATTTTTAAAAAAAGTGTAGGTACAAAAATTTTAATAAAATTTTTTTATTTTAAAAAAAGAAGTTCCAATTTTGTTTTTGAAAACTTAGTACAGTAGATGCTCGTTAACTTGAAGTCTTAAGAAAACAGGGGTGTTCAAGCTAAAGGGTTTTTTCAAGTTAGTGAATCAAGACAACAAATTGTTGTGTTTTTTTTTAATGATAGTTCATTTTAATGATTTTAAACGAAAATAATAATATTATAAATAAATAAAGAGAAAAATAAGACATTTTTAAGACAACTCTTTTTTAATTGCACTTAATATTGCGTATTCTCCCTTTTGAAAAATTGCTTACCTATACTTAAGGAAAAAATTCAAGGTATATAGGTCTTAAAAATAGTCTGTTCATTGTTCAAGTAGGTAATAGAATGCCCAAAGGGATCTATGTATTTATTTTTTATTATTACCATTTTGTTATAATTTGTTTTTAGGCAAAAATAAAAGACATAAAATATGAAATAAAAAAAAATAAAAAACATCGCTTCTAGAGTTTGGAAAATCTAATTGATGCATGTAATTTTTTTGTATCTACCATTCGTTGATCCGAAGTTATAAGGGTCTAAAATTGCCTGTATTTCCTTTTAAGTTTCATGGTCCAAAAAAGCTCAGTAAAAAAAAAAAAAAAATAAGGAACATCGCCCTTAGATAAACGTGTGCTCTACATAGTACAATTTTTTTTTTTTTTATAAAATATTTATTATGGTCTAGCTGCACGTCTAAAAAAAATATACATAACTTAAAAAGTTTAGAAACTCCGTTAAAAAAATATAAAGAGGTACAATTCAAAAAAAGTAACGGACATCGCCCCTGGAGAAACTTGCCCTCAACATTTTGGTGTTTAAAGTTTTTCAATACCATTGATACGTATCGAGAGCTGCAAGTCTAAAGAAAAAAAAAAAACTTCGCATGTAGCGATCTTCAACTTCATATTCTGCGGCGGACCTCCCATCTGGCTGCTCACTTCAATATTTTTTATTATTTTTTATTTTATATTTTATATCTCATTGACTTTTATTTAAGTTTCAAAGCACTAGCAGATCTGCCTGTTGAAAGTGTTTTCTGCACAAAAAGAAATGAAAACACATATAAGCAAACATAAGAACTTTCTAACATATACAACAGAAATTTTTGAAAGCTAAAAACACTTTAAGTATTTAAAAATTTTGAAAGAGTTTCATACAAAAGTTGTTGCAAATATTGCCTTGAGCCATTTGTGCTGCTAATTATTTCTCACATAAGCCAATATTTACTAATAATAGATAAATGATTTCATCCCTAAAACTCTTGAAACTAACCCTTACAGAAATAGAGGGGGAAGTCTAAACCTCCGTTGTAAACTTCGACTGAACTAAAGCTTATCAGACAGTATGTAATTAAATGAATGCTAAAAGTAAATAGCTATAAATTGTATTGGTATACCTATATTACCTACCAACACATTTAATTTAAATCCAAAGTAAGAAATTTTTACTGAAAGTTCCTTAAAATCGTCTAACTAAATAAATCGCAATTTGATTACAATAGTTATTGTTGTTGTTATATATACATATGTAAATGAATGTTTCAAAAAGTCATTCGAAAACAAAACAATTCTTCTTTCAAATATACATTTTCATTCGCTCTATAGTGATTTGTTGACAAAATATACCGCACAACACGAATGTGTTTTTGAAAAGTTTTACCCATAAACCTCAACAAAACACAAGCCACCATGTCTTTGCCACAAGAATGTTTGTTTATCTTAACTCAACTTAAGTTCAAGTAACTTTTGCAATCAAATCGAAATTTGCACTTAGAAGAAACAACTTCATATATAAGAGTTGGTACGTACGAGTATAGTAGGACCTTCGCATTTTGGCACCTGTTTCTGTTTCGGGGTGTTTATAAAAGATATACAATTTCGTATAGTTTTCTCTTTTGCGTTGCGGGTACTTGCAAATCCAAGTGGCATTTTATAGCACTTATACCTACATAATACACAAAAGTTGCATAGAACTAAACTATACTGACTGTGCACTTGAATGAAATGTTTGAATAAGTTTCTGTGTTTATCATGGCAGGTGACATTTAGACAAACGCAACTGGTGGCGCCACATAATTGCTTTTCAATTGGACTCGCTTTACGGTTTTAAATAGAAGACAACTCGTCAACAAATTGAATAACTACGACGACGCACGTCGATGACGATGATTCTGATGAACCAATGCCGATTGCCGGTTGCCGATGCCCATTGGCAATAATTGTAGTGGTTTTCGATGATGTTTTGCTTCGACAAGTGGCGTAATCAAAAAGTCATAGATATACAATAAAACAATAACAAAAACCAAAAACAAATAATACAAATATTTAAAATGTTTAAAATGTTTTTGGGTTTTAAATTGATAATAATTCGTTTTTGAAAATGAGCTTAAGTGTATGCGTGTTTGAGTCGAATGGGTGAAAATGTATAAACGAATTTGTTGGCCATGAGTGCTGTTGAAGTAGACGTACTTAAAGCTTATTGCATTACAATGAGTATTTCAATTGGCAATTCATTCAACATGATTACATATTTTGATTTATAAAATAATTTTTGGTATAAGACTAAGACCAAGTATACTTATCTATTTCTGTATAAAGGACTTCCATTGAAGAATTAAGAGCCTTCTATATGAGTAGGTAGAACTTAGGGAGTTCATCAAAATGCACTTACGCTTACACTCGAGCGTGCAAGATATCATAAAAGTTGCACAACAACAACTACTTGAAAACTGCTATAATGTGAAACTATCAGAATAAGAATTTTTTCGGGAACTAGGAATATTTGCCTTCATCTTTCAATGCTTATAGTTTACCAACTTTATAGCTTAGGACTATAAGAATAAGTTCTTTCGATCCAGTGGTGTATTTTATTTATTAAAGTTTTAATTGAAAGTAATATAGCTTTTGACCGTGATTATCCGTTCTTGGTACCAACTTGGCTTGCGAAATTTAAGACAGTTAGCTAGAGACCGAACTGGCTGGAAGACACTTGTGGGTTGAGACTCTAGTCAACTTCGAACTGTGACCCCACCTTAAATAAGTAAGCCTTATTCATAAACATTATTCCACATCTTAAATCAATGTAAGTTTTGGTTTTTTTTGTCTAAATTGGACTGTGACCTTAAGATATATTGTGTCCCCATTTAGAGCTTTAGATGAGCTTTCTCATTTACAGCTCTTCCTCCAGATTTATTCCTTTGAGAAACTTCAATATTTAAGGGTTTATTTTTGTAGAGGATAATTCGCTCCCTTCTATCTGGTGCCAATGCCATCCCAGATACCAGTGTCGTTAATGCATAAATACCTAAAATATGGTTGGGTGGCTCCTCCTGAACAATGCAGAATCTACAAGTGGCGCTGCTCACTAATCTGAGGATGCTAAGACGTCTTCTAAGCTTTCTATTTAAATTAGTACAGGATGTAAAACGTTCTTGTTTTTAATTCCCAAATAGTAGTTTGGCCTGTCTTAGCTTTGGGAGTTCTTTACAGTTTTTTTTTGTCTTTTCACCTCCTCTTCTGTTTCGATTTTGTATTTAATCACGTTTTCTCCTATTCCGCACAATAGAGCTCTGAACCCGTTAAAGAAGAACACCCTTAACGGCTCATATTTTCGCTAAGAACTATGAATCTGCATCTTCATTGCTCTGGACCCCAACGTATCCTGGTACCCTATAAAGTATTACCTTTTCATTTTTGCCCAGCTCATTTAACTCATTTTATATTATTCCCCGTCCTAAAATCAAGTTATATTTTTGCATTGTTTAATACTTCCCCTTAAGTGGTCGTCATAACTCATATTCGCTCACCCTAAGTATTCAGATAGATAAGCTGCGCTTGCTTATTTTCTTTAACACATGTCAAGTTGATTTACTTGGCTCCGTTTAGACCGAATCTATACAAAATAGATATACAAAATCAATATAAGAAACTAACATACAGAATCCTTGATGTCTAATCAGAAAGCTATATCAAACATTCGAAATGAAACAAACACCGTTAAATGCGGATGGAGTATCTATAAGGAATAGTTGCCGGCTATTTTCCTTCTTAATTTCCTGTTTTCCTTTTATTTAACTTAGGTAGGTATAATCCCGTTAAACCAATGCTTACGAAATACCTATCTATTTAGTAAAGGCCAATAAATTCAGCAACAAAACAAAAACAAAATGCAACCACACATTTTGTTAAAACAGTTTTATTGCCACGTGGGAGCAGCTATTGTCTGGCTCTTTGAACTTCAAATAAAAACTATACAAAACAAAACAACTATTACATTACATCCCAGAAAAAAAAAGATAAAAAAAAGTAAATATCAACCCCGACGAAAGGACAACACGGCGCGGCGGACACGGACATAGACTGCCAGCCTGGATATAAACAAACAACAAGAAAACAACTAAACTAACACCAAACCATTAACTTCCGAATTTGCTTCGAATAGGTTGGTACATACCTGCACGGCAACGACTACTCTTCTAGTATAGTTGGATAGTTTAGTATAGATGCGCTGGAAAGCCGTTATCTCATAGGATTACACTAACAACAACCACAACAACGACATGGTATTGCATAATGCAGCACATATTTCCATTAGACTCACTTCTCTAGCTAAAATCCTCGGGTTTGTGCTGTTTGTTGGTATAAACAGGATCTCTCGCATCAGCCAGACAAATAACAAAAGGAAATTTTACTGTATTTACTCCTATAGGTTCCTGTTTAAGGTCCTGTTATTCTTCGAAAAGGTGTGAATTACGATGTCAGTGTTCTGTGTTTTGATGCGATTGCCATGGCTGGATTAGAAAAAACACTATAAGGGCCTTATGAGTCTCCAACAACTTTGGGTTTAATTTACAAAATTTAAAAAAATTTAATTTTTTCTTTTGATAAAAATGATCGGTTCATATTTTTATTAATTCTAATATATAGTTTACAAATCAACTATAAACGCTGATCAAAAATTCACGAATTAAATAATTTATTAATAAAACTTTTAATAGTACAGGCAATGGGGAATTATATGAGCAAAGTTTTGAAGTGGTGGTGGTTGATTTTGAGTATAAATCTGACTTTGAGGGAAATTCGGGTTTGTGGGGGTCCCGTTATCTTGAAAATATGATTTTTTTTTATTTTTTGCCGTTTTTCTCTGTTTGTGCTATTTTTTTTATTTTAAAAATGAAAAATAATGTAAATAAGAAAGGAGTGAGAACTGGAGATTTTTAAAAACTGCCTAAGCAAATTTATTGGCTAAAGGTGGAGAAATGATGCTCAATGTAGACTAACTAAAGTAGCGCAGAGTCGTAAGTCCTAAGGCCAAAAGTACAAAATGGATTCTTGACCCACTCTGGTGGGTTATAAAAGTCCACAAATCTACTGTGGATTTTTGACCCAACTTAGTGGGCCAGAAGTCCACAGGAAATTCTTGTGGACTTCTGGGCCATTGAATGTCGATTTTTGACTCACTTTGGTGATTTAAAAAATATTCAGTTTATTCAGTTTAATTGGGTTCCATAGGAAAAATACGCGTTCTCTTGGACAACCAGTATATCAAGTGGGTTCAAAGGATTTTAACTCCCTTTTTGGGTCCACTGTACCACTAACGCAATTCCGTTGCATTACCTTGTGTGGCCCGCATAAAACGCATATATTTTAATGTAATGGACAAGAATTAAGCTTTATTAAAAAGATAAGGGTTTGCCATTATGTTTTAAAAATGATTTCGGGCAAGTGGCCACGAGAGGCCCAATTTTCGACCACTTTTTGCAGAAATTGGGGCCGTATGTCAGCAATAACGCGCCGAATATTCTCTTCCAAGGTGTCAATCGTCTCGGGCCTATCTGCGTAGACAAGCGACTTCACATAACCCCACAAAAAATAGTTCAGCTGTGTTAAATCGCACGATATTGGAGGCCACGCCACAGGCCCACGACGCGAGATAATGCGCTCACCAAAAGTTTCCTTCAATAAATTGATTGTTTCGTTGGCTGTATGGCATGTAGCGCTGCCTTGTTGGAACCAAAGGTCTTCCACATCAACATCCTCCAATTCAGGCACGAAAAAGTAATTAATCATGGCTCTATAGCGTTCCCCATATTGACTGTAACATTATGGCCGGCTTCATTTTTGTAGAAATATGGACCAACGATTCCCTCTGTCCATAGAGCACACCAAACAGTGACTTTTTGAGGATGTAAAGGCGAGGCGACTCAACAATGGCTTGTGGATTATGATCACTCCAAATACGACAATTTTGCTTATTAACGTACCCATTCAATCAAAACTGAGCTTCATCGCTGAACAAAATTTTCTTGTGAAAATCGGAATCGTTGGCCATCTCGTTTTGCTAATAAATTTGCAAGAGTTATTAAGGAGTAAGTCTATTCATTATGGTATGGCAAACCAAACTGAGCATAAATCAAGTGACAGCTGTCAAAAAGACCAACTCCGAAAAAAGTATTGCCAGATTGAAAACCACACGTCTAAAAAAAACACCCTTTAGTATGTATAGTCATTACTTATCATTATTTTTATTCAAAACTAAAATTGAAATCTTTACATAACTTTTTTTTTATTTCAGAATTTCTTCGTTGGTTTGCTTATACAAAACGTCACTTAGTAGAAATTTTGTTTTTTAAATAACATTTTGCACTTAGTCCACGAAATAAGGCTTAACCCTTCGATTTTCTACTTTTTTATTAATTTGGCTGTAAGAGTTTATAATACCAATACAGACTAAACATTTTTTCATATCAGCGAATCAAAAATAAACTAATATGCGTGGGCCCGCCGCGCCGGAGCAGGCATATTATTCTGCAAGATAAGCCTTTTAAGAAATAATGCTAAAAACGGCCCTGGAATTTGTTCCTTCTCTTTTGTTTTAATCATTGTATACAGTGTACACCCTTAAGGGTCTTTTGTAGTGATTGCATGAACACAGGATTCGCAGGACAATAAAAATAAATTTGGCGTGTTTTACGATTTTTCTTCTTTTTAACTGCGTTTATTTTTTTTTTTTTTTTGTGCTTCCTTGACTATATTCACGTCATTACGAATGGCAGGATTAAATTTATGAAGTGCATTTATAAAGTATTATTATGCGTCTGACTGTTTAACAATTTTTTTTTTGTATTTCTTTAAAGGCAGATATGCAGCATGCCTAGCCTATAGTCTATAACTATTCAAGAATTATTCCTTCTTACCTGCAAATTTATGACCGTAGGCAATTAAGACAGAAGAACGAATTCAATTCTGCCACAATAAAACTTTAAAGTATTCATTTCCATGGAAGGTATAATATTACCTTACCTACCTATTTGAATAATAATGAATAGCTGGTGCATTAACACCATCTTCCTCTTTTTTCTTCATCAGGACTTGTTTTCAGTAATGAGCAATCTTATACTTCAATTATTACATTTAAAACAATATACCTATAAATGCATTTTACTATAAATCGCAATGATAATTATTTAATGGAAAGGTTTTTGTTTCACAAAAGGCGTGTATAATGACTTTTGTATAATTTGTAGGTAATATTGGAGATGATGCCCACGGGTTTTGTGTTACACAAAGACTTAACAAGAAACTACACTTTATATGCCAGTAGGTATATACAAAGGACTTGAGGTAGTGTTGGTACAATAATTATTGTTTTATTTCGTAAGTGTGCTCTTTAAACTTAAAATTTGATTTTCAAGGGAAAAGTTATACCTACATGTCTCTATACATGCAACACACCACCTAATGGAGCTTTTCAAGTGTCAAAATTTCTATTAACTGGTAAATAATTTTTTTAGGGAGACGGTGTCTCTTGAGCCTTGAGAGGAAGTGAAAAATTCTCCAAGCGTATTTCTTCTCATTATATAGTGCCTCTCACCTTGACCATTCAGATTCTGCCAATAAGACGTCACTACTTTTTCATTTCATGTTGAAAAATAGTTCACATAACTCTTTAACTCTAAACGTATACTAAGTCATAGGGAAAAAATATTTTTTGCAAAAAAGAGAGAAAGTTCAATTTTTATATAGAAAATACTGTAAAACTTTTAGGTGCGATGATTCGTTCTCAAGATATTAGTTAAAAAGTATATTAAGAATAGGTACTACTTAAAGCCCAAGTACAGTAGGTATACTCACTACTCAATTTACTGAATATGTGATGCAGTTCTAATTTAGTTGTGTCGGTTTTAATGTGCCTGGTGGTGCAAAATTTTTTCTACTGCAGCTCGCACAAATTACATTTAGTAATAAATAATGTCCGAGTTCAAAAATGCTGTTGGGACGATTAAAGAAATAATTTCTTTTTTCCAGGAAAGTCGTTTGCAAAGAAAATATATTCCTAGCAGCCCCCTCTTCTGTGAAATAAGATTTAGAGCAAAATATTTTACAGGAGATTTACCAGATTTATTAAGTGTATTAGATCAGATCATCTTCTTGAACAAACATGCATCATGAAGAAGTTCGGGAGAATGCTGAGAATTACTTCAAAACGCTTTGAGAAATAATTTCTAAAAATGTTTGAGCGATCCAATATTTCTTCGTGTTCACTCGAAAATAAATTTAAAAGATCAATTTTTGAAACAAAACACAAATGCGCGTTTTTTGTGGACAAGCATTCATATACCCAGCCCAATACCAGCTTATAAGCGACGCAACGGCTTGCGGCGCGGCGTCGAATTTGTTCAAACAAAAACAATGTCAATATGGCAATTCTTTAGTTTTAGGTTTGACACGGAACCAAGTGTACTTGCATCAATATCCCCTTTCACTGGCTGAACACAATGGATACGGAGCTGCAACTGGAAGCTGCAACTGAATAGCTGTCAAAATATTGAATACACACAAATTCAATGTTACGAACACAACGCAACGCAACTGCAGTCGGTGCTGCAGACGGTGCTGCAAAGGCTTACCAACTTTTAACTTTTTCACGTGCAGCACTTCTGACGTTTCAATTTATATGAAGAAAAAAAGAGCCGGAAAAAATATTGAAGTTTTTAGTGCTCATTTGTGTCGGGAAAAAAAATATTAAAAAATAATAAACCCCTTGGTTGTTTTTTTTCCTTTAAAATATATAAAAAGCTGTACAGCTCATTGTGGGCAGATAAAAAAAACGACGTACGACATTTTTTTAAAGCAGTTGCAGCTGCAGCTCCGATTCCAGTTGCAGCAGGGCATTGTGTTCAGCTAGTCACACGAAGAAACAAGTTGCTTGAGTTTTTTTGACGTTTTCTTTTAAATTCCAATCTCCACTAATCGTAGACCGTTCAACCCTCTTGCTTAGTAACCTTCTCACCTAAAAACTGAAAAATGCTGAAAACTCAGTTTCCTCGTGTGAAAGGGAAAAAAGATTGCTTTTTATATAGAATAGATTGTGATTTTTAAGCTTCGTTTCTCTTGTGGTTGCAAGAAGAGCGATTTTTGTTTTGACTTTGTACAAATGAAAAGGCATCATCTTTTCACATTCTTTACTTCGCCTATGTCTCGAAAACACAAAGAACAATAAGCGATTATAGGAACTCTGCAATTTTACCAACATCAGCAATTTTGTCTACAACAGCCACATCCTTCGCCCACGTGTTTAAAAATCGCAAGGTGAAATTGCATCGTTAAAAAGCAGTTAAATTCAATTATGACGCTGACATGCTGACTTAAGATAACTTGTCATTAAGCATTTGGCTGCCACATTAGACTTATATTAAAGCCTTTAAAGGTAATAATTTTTGTTCAGTTCTGAGCATCTGTAAAAATCGAGGAAAATGGTGGACCCAGTGCCACTTTTCTTGTCTACTGTCAATGTTTTGTTGTTGTTTCTAATGATGCGGTAAGTATTTGTTCAGTGATGTTCAAATCTATGTAAAAAACTATTTTGTGCCTTTATTTCCTTTAAGTGAGTAAAAATCGTGTAAATAAGTGTAAAAAACGTAAAAATCCCTTAAAAAATGTAAAAAAACTCGTAAAAAATGTAAAGAAGAGGTAAATAAAGCAAATTTCCGGAAAAAAAGCGAAAAAATGGGAGGCATTGTCATTTTATGTCAAAACTTTAATAAATAAAGAAAATTTTGCAGTCGTTCAAAATCATTGTATTGACATCGAAAGAACAAATTAATAATTGAAGCATTTTATAATGAAAAACTCGGACGAAATAGATTAGAAATTTTTTTTTCAAAAGCAAACCTGATTTTTTAATCATTTTCTCGGAAATTAAAATAAAACCCAACAGTTTTTAGATACCGCACAGAATAATCAGTTCCAATTCTTCCAAGCTAACCAATTTTGACTATTTTTCGCGTTTTTTTTTACTTCTTTTTATCTTTTTACATTTTTACATATCAAACTACTGCCTAAGCATAATAAGCATAATTAAAATACAGCAAGTAAAAACAAATGTAAAAAACGTTAAGTAAAGAAAAGTCGAACAACACTGGGCACTCGATCAGCCATTTTTAATTTTTTGGCACTTTTAACTTTGACAACTTGCGTAATGTATTATCATAGATTTGTATACCTTCTGTGATTGGCTATCACTTTGGCTGAAAAAAATCCCGTCGTGACAAGTGACAACTGTCATGTCACTGTAGGAAAATTTTCACCTGAAAAGGCGAATTTTTCTTTTCTGTGAATCGTATAAAAACAAAAGATAACAAAAGCTGGTCAAACCCTGGGTCCTGGACGAACATAGCACACCATCATAATATTACGTGTTTTTTTCTAGGATCAGCCAAATATTATGCAAGGCCAGTGCGTTCCTATCCCTTTCCTATCACGTCATCCATCAGCTCATCAGCTGCCTATAATGCCAGCATCAAGTCATAAAATCATAAACCCATTAGGAGATATCTCAAGAAAAAAATCATAACCCGGAGTTAGTACCTTCATTTTCCTGTGTATTTTTTTTTTACTTTACATCTTCGTTACTCTGCCTCGTCTCTGATTATTATCTATACAGCTTTATGGTTTTTATCCACCAACAGAACTATGACCATGAAGAGATGAAATCGCCAGCCACCGCCGCTGCTGCTGCTGCTCTTGCTGCCACTCTCTTGTTGTTATATTGGTGATGATGATCACAACGATGGCAATGATAATTTACAGTTGAATTATTAGCTAATAAAATCTCAAGTGGAATACATAAACACTCCTTTCGTTTGGCTTAATAACTTTATTAATCAGGTCTGACGTTCGAGGAGCATTCATTTGGCCAGATGTGACAAATGGCCAAACTCTAGAGAGGGTTGAAGAACAATCTCTAATGTCCCGCACATAATCTTACCTTCAGGTAAGCCCGAAACCAACCATCCAGGGGCTCCTCTGCCCTGATGTGTTGCTAGTCCTTTATTCAGGTATAACACTATAGGCATAGAGACACCTTTATCCGTGGGAAGATAGTGCAAATTTTATAGAGGAGAGCCACAGGCTGGTCCTGATGGGATTCAACATCTGGGGCTACTACAACTTGGTCACATCGTAAAATGTAATTTACCCGAGAAGGCCTTTTTCCTTCGTGTAGATTCTCGCTTGTGGATTGTTGTCCTGATGTAAGAGAAGAGAACACCCTTTCGGTATATATTTAGAAGCAGGAACAGCAGCAGCAACAGAAATGGAAATGGAATTCCTTTTGGTTCGGTGTGTCTAGGCAATTATCATCTGTAAGTAATTAATGCTTTTGTAATTGTTGGGATTATGGAAATGTGTATATATGTATGTATATTTCTATGAGATGAAGAAGAATACCTACTATGTATGTTATGGTAAGCAATTTTATTGTATAAGGACCTTCCAAGCTCGCTTATGATGGTGTATAAATGGGGAGAATGCATCTGTAGGTGCCTATATATTTATGTGCTGGAGGTGGTGATTACAGAAATGAGTAAGTGGGTGCCGAGGTAAATGGTGCTTAAAACTGATAATTGCCCTTTAGGAATGGTCAGAAGATATACATGTATATATAAATTCCTTTTGTGTTTTGGTTGAAGGTAATTAAAGGAACTGGTATATATAAACTTCTTATGATATAGAATTTGGCCAAGAATAACAACAACAAGAAATGCTGAAGCTATTAAGATGTTACTCAGTAACATAATGGATAAGTCATTAAGTACCTACCATACTCATATACAATCTGAAACCCTATTGCATTTATTACTTTATGAATTTTCAAAACTATTTATAAGCAAGGTACTTTAGATAAAATGTTGTAGATTTCAAAATTGTAAAGTTATAATCACTATTCTTTTTCATATATAACTCTCTAAATAGTGCAAGAATGCATTTAGGTTATTTTTTTAATATTGGGGTTTTTATGAAGAAGCGTATAAGATTAATATTTGCATTGAACTTTGATTCTAAAAAAATCATTCTTCTTTTCATCTTTATATGGAAGCACTTCTAGGAAATTATGCCTTCAGTTTTTTTTAGAAAATCCATAAGAGAGCTCAATCTTTACTTTGGTTCTATTTGGTATAAAGGAAGCTGACTCTTTTAGCTCAATGAGTGAGTAGAGCTCCCGAAATCAACTGAATCCACTGCTGCAAAATCGATATATTTGTACTTATTTTGTTATAGTTACATTCGACTTTGCTCAAATATGCGTTAGTTAGATTTTAGTTTGAATGCATTTTATTTTTCAAATTAATATTTAACGATCAGCCTTATCGCCAACTAAATTGGAATTTTTTTTTTGGAAATATTCTTTCCCCGATATTTTTTGTTTTTTCGCTAATCTTCCACGAAATAATTTTTCCCAAAGAACTTACTTGAGGAAATTTTTGCATTGACATAAGGAAAAAGTTTGATACTAAAGTACATATAGAGCGAGATCCAGCAGCAAATTTTGGGTGCGAATGATACTAAAAATTCACTGGTATTTTTATAAAGACCTTTAATTTTCATATGTAAATATGAAAGTCTTGCGTTCCGTGGTTATGTCTGATTTTTTGTATATACAAGAAAATGGCTTTCTTTTTAAGATTTATGTTTTTGGTCTGATCTCTACTCCTTTTTTGCAAAGGTTTTTTTTAAATTTCAGGCCAAAATCTCGAAAGATATTATACTATAGTGAATCGAGAACTGTGGGCCTCTAATTTAATTGATCGCAATTCTGAGAAATTGGGTGGATACCACGTTCCCTAAATCAAAAACCTGAAACTATCTATTTCTGTCTTGGTATGCCCCTTAAGCCCTACCGATCTACCAAATTTAATCATTTTGCAGCAATCGGATGTGCTATATATATTCTTGATAACAATTCTGTTCGAAAATGGGCGTTTTAAACAACAAAATTTTGTTGTATCGGGAATTGCTCCGTAACGGTTTTTGCGATTCTTGAATTCTGTTTTCAAATCAAATTGTGTAAGTGAATAAATTTTGGAAAATTAATTTTCAAACTCAAAATTTTAAAAAACAAATGTTAAACAAAATTTTGAAAAAAAATTATAAAACATTTGGTTCTTAGCGTTTGACTAAAAATTAATAAGAGCTTTGAATATTAAAAACAAAAATAGCAAGTACTTAATAAAAAAAAAATTCAAAACTTTTCAGTTTCATTTTCCAAAAAGTATTCACATAAATAAATTGATTTGTAAATAAATTGAGGAATGGATTTCTGGCATTAAAGATGTAATATTATACATTGTAATTGTTGCAGTTGTTCTTAAATATCTATTTTTCTATTTTATGTCAAGCTTTTAGAAAATTCAAGATGGCGGCTTAAGTTCTAGCACGATTTTCCCGAAATTTACCCATATGCTCCTAATAACCATCTGTAACCAATTGTTAAAGAAATTTGTATGGTTTGAAAAAACTGTGGAATACTGTCCTCAGATCTACCTCTGAATGTACAAATATAATATAAGAACGTTGTGTCAAGATTTCAAAGTAATTGTTAAAGAATTTTCGGAAATTTAAGGTTTTGAAAAAATTAACTTTTACTTCATTATTTACTATCTAGTCCACCCATCTTCGTACTGAGTTTTTCATTCAAAAGGATTTTAAAAAACGGAAATAAAACGTTTAAACAACACTTTATACAATAAAATGTTTGGTACCCCATCAATATAACAATACGCAAATGTACCAGTCTGAGGGCTTAACGTCATCTACTGGCGATTACATTTTCACATGAAGGAAACAAATTAGCTGATTCTCAATTTCGAATTGTTTGTCATTCCTCATAGAATTAACAAAATATTGATTGTATGAGGAATGATTCTTCCCATACAATATGGAATTTTCAAATATCGCCACCATTTACCCCCGAAATTATGCAATTTCGTGTTTTATAGATTTTTCTAACTTTTCCGGCAGAAATTTCCAATTATCGGCTACGTTCTGGTTCCCCGTGCAAATCGAATGATGTTCAGCCGAGTATCAATTTATTTTAGTATAAATCAGTTCTAAAAGTTACAGCTTTCCTTCAAACTCATAATTGAAAATTTTTATTTTAAGTTTTGAGGCACTTAAAAAGCAAAGATTATTTTGATGCCAATATAAAGCTTTTGACTGAATTAATATTTCTGGTCAAAAAGAAATATTTTTTTGACCAGAAATATTAATTCAGTCAAAAGCTTTATATTGGCATCAAAATCTTACACATAAAATGATTTCTAAAATTCCAATGATCAATGGTTAAGTAGTTCAATCACTGAAATAAAGAAAATCGTTTTACGTGGAAGATTGGGTCAAAATGGAAATTTTTTTGACAATAATTAACAATTAAGTAACTAGCTTTATATTGGCACCAGAACAATCACTGATTTTTCTTTTAAGTGCCTCAAAACTTAAAATTACAATTTTTAATGATGGTTTTCAAGGAAAGCTATAATTGGTACCTAAATCTAGAGGAAAAACCTATGTAAGTACTCAAAACCCTCTCTTCCACTGAGGTTTATTTTTATTGTTTTTTTTTGACAATTATTTTCGTTAATTCCATGCCAATCTTTATTAATTTGTCTGTAGAATGTTATAGTTATCTTGGATTTCTATAATAAAACCTTTTATTCGTTGTCGTTAACAATGTTAACCTCACCTTTTTGCATGAATTTGTCCTTAATAGGTACAAAAATAAGATAAAGTTTTGAGAATTTGAATCCTTTACCTTTTCCAATAATTCTTAAAAAAATAATTCATTTAACTTTGATAACAGAAATTTCAATTGCAAAACTCAAAATCAAAAGACTTTCAAAATAAATTTTAATTTTGTTAGATATAATCAGTCTAGTTTTGTGTTTCACCCGAAAAAATTTTACGACAGCATCTAACTGATGAGCCCAACTGTGGTACCTGGGCGAAACGCAATCTTTGGAGTTTAGGTCACTTGAACTTATTAATTGAATGAATTAAAATTTTTTGTTCACCCCGAAATTCTAAAACCTAAATTGTGAGTTTCACCCGAACGAATATTCTTTCGCCTACCAAAAATAAGTGAACATTTATGGCTTAGGCTGTCAATGGCATTACATTCCGCCCAAAATTAATGTTCACAATAAGGGGAATTATTCGAATAAGAAATTTTGGGGTGGAACCCACAATTAGGCGAAAAATTAAATGTTAAATTTTTCGGTTGCAATGTTGTTCGGGCAAAACTCACAGTAAGGTTAAATAATTCTTTATAAAAACCCTATACTTAGATCTCTGCTAAGCAATATTCTTTTGGGAAATATTTAAACATATCTATTACAATATAAATAATATGTAACTATATGTATGAGGACAGGACCTTCTTACATTTATAAGAACATCAGTTTGACAGAATGATGATAAGTAGATTGAAATTAATAATAAAAGAAGGCGTTCCCTTTCATTTCCTGAAAGGATTTACCATTTTATATTCTTTGATTTATGAATAGAAAAGAGGGAATGACCTTTATGAGAATTTAACAAAAAAGGGAAATTTAGTTTGTATATAATATGTTGATGCATATGTCAAATACATTTCAGAAAATGAACATTCTGTTCATTTTTACTGGTCATAAAATTATTCGCAAAACTAAAGGATATACAATCATATTTTCTTCATTCTAAGAAAAAAGGACTTACACATGTTTATTGTTTAACAAACACATTCTTGTTTTTTTTTAATTATAGCTACTCCGAGTTTTTACGTTTGCAATCGAAACTTATAGTTTGGGTGATAATGTTGCATTTTGGGAAGTGGATTCATAGATCGATCAAATTTAACTTGAATCCCTGAATGAATAGGATAGCCTTATAGGCTTTTATAATTCGACGGTGTCAAGTCGTTAAATTTAGGGCCTTCGAACAGTTAAAAAAATGCATACTCAAAGATTTCCATTTACACAAAATTGATGGCCCAGGAAGTACTGAAAAATCACATATCCACTGTGCTTTAAACATTTTCTTAGCTCGCATGATCATACAATAACCGATAAACAGTACAACTAGATCCATCTACATAAAAGAAGGGAACTAAACTCGATGAAGACCATATTCTACAACTGTATATTTATCTTGTCTGTGGCTCGTCTTTTCATTATATTCAATTCAAATAAAACACCAACTATTTTATCTTCCACATGTTTTCACAACAAAATATTTTAATATACAAATATCATAATTTTTTTTATTTTTTTTATAGTTACCAATATAAACAATAAATACACAGAAATTATTTTTTTTTTGTTCTCAATTTTTGTATTTTTTTATATACACATCAAATTTTAAAATATTAAACAATACAAAAAGAAATATTTTTTTTTTTTTTTTTTAAATTAAAACTTAAACAATTTATTTAACATAAAGTTTGCATATTTATACACTTACAGAGAAATATAATATTTTAATATTAACTAAAAATAATAATAATAATTAATTAAAAAAATCATATACAACAGTAAAAATAGTAGTAGTAGGTATCTTATAAGTAAAAAAAATATATATTTATCACTCGGTTGAATTTCCTTTTTTTTTGTTTTTGTTAACATTAAAATTAAAAAATTGTAAAAAAATTGAAATTTGCACATTATTTTCGAAGTTTTATTGTTTTTAAATTTGTGTTTGAAAAATATTACCTAATAAATAATATTTAATCGGAAAAAAACTCTTCAGCTTAGCACAGAATTTTCAAACGGAAAATTAATGGTAAACCAATTGTATTACACTTATATAAGCAAAAAAAAAAAACAAAAAACCTACTAAAACGATCCCCTTATATAATTTTTGATTGTGATGTAGGCAAATTATTTAAAAATGAATGACAAATTAAAAAAAAACGAGAGGATCAAGAATTTTCTGTGGTCGATTATTGTGATCTGAAAAATTGATCATTTTCTAAATTTATATAGTTTTATTTGACAACTACATTAAACATAAATTCTATACATTGATACTGGTTAATGATGATTATTTTAATGCTTACAAAAATGCTTTCCCATGAAAATATTAAAACATTATAATTTTATTATTGAGTTAATTTTTTTTGGTGAAACATTAGACAAAAAAGTTGTGTTTTTCTTTTAATGCGGTTTCTACTTGTATTTATTTTTTAATTTACAATTAAATGCTAATTTTATTGTTATTTATTTTTTGTTTTGTTTTATATAAATAAAATTTTATTTACTACGTTTCTATATATCTCTGTCATGAGAGAATATTCTCCCATGACTTTTGGCTTTGATTACACATACATTGCATGCATTATTTTCATTTTTTAATAAATTTAAATTAATAATTGTTTTTAATTTTGTGTATGTTTTTTGTTTGTTTTTAATTTTATTTGTAAAATACATAGCTATATAAATTACAATAATTAAACTTTGGTTTGACTTCCACTTATGCCCGAAATTGCGGACCAAAATCTCAACAATAAAGGTCGATCGGCTTCTGTTCGTTCCATAGACCAACCTTTTGGCAACCACCAATATGGATCTGGTTCGTTGGTATCGGGAGTTGGTGATGTGGAAGATGATGGATCCGCTGTGGATTCTTGGTTTTGTTCCGTTGAAGAAACTGTGCTGCTATTACTACTACTAGTACTACTACTACTACTACTACTATTTTTACTTAAAATATTCCGACTGGTACTGTTGCTACTCCATACTGTCGAAGTGCTCGACAGTGGTACTGGATCTTCCGAAGATGTTTTCATTGTATTTGGAGAGAGAATGATCTTGGACAAAAGATCATTTGAATTTGAAATTGCTTCTTCACTGGGGTTTTGTGTTGTTGTTATTGTAGAAGCTGGTCGACTATTTCTAGCGACAAGATTGTTGATCTTCCTCAGCTCTTCCACAATATTAATTACTGGTGGCAATGCATCTTCTTCTGTAAGTTGGTGGTATACAAATCGATCATTCGATTCATTTGATTCTGAAACAAAATCCACATTTGGAACTTGAAGAGGATTGCTTTGATGGTTGATAATTGAGTGATCCTCTTTTACTGATGTTGTTGTTGTAGTTTCTTCTATTGGCAGATCAGTTGTAGTGATCACTTCTTTTAGAATAGCGATCTCTTCTTTGGGTGAATTGATGATTGTTGTTGTTTCTTTGTTTGGCACTGTTATCGTACTGATATCTGCATTAGAAGCTGGGATTTCTGTCTTATTGATTTCTTCATTTAGTGATGTCATGGTAGTGATGTCTTTTTTTGACTCAGTGATTGTGGTGATATCATCTTTCGGAATAATTGTGCTAGTAATATCTTTTTCAAAATTTGTTGGTTGTGAAGTTTCTTCAGCGATCGGAGGAAGATCTGTAATGCTTCTTGTGAACTCAAGCTTACCATCATAATCTTCATATTCTTCCGATTTCATAGTTGTGGTATCCCAGTTGTCTGAGTTGGTTGTTGGTTTCTCAGTTGTGGTTGTTGTTGTTGTTGTGGATTTCACCCTGGCGCCATTTTCATTCAAAAACAATGATTCATTTTTCAAGATTTCATCAATCTCATGGTGTGTTGCTTCATCACTTGAACTAATTTGAGGCATAGTTGTATTCAAAGTCTCCTGATATATCGAGAAATTTATATTTTGATCTTTTTGTTGAGATTCAGAGACAACTGGAACCAAAATAGCATCGATTCCACTCAAAAATAAACTTGATCCATCATTGCCACTCTGATTGGTTGGACCATAATTTGAGCTATCAGTATCTAGATCAGGCAGACCCATCTCTGGCGGTGTAGGTGGTCGACGTCGACGCTCACTTACAAAGAAAACATTATCATCTTCGGAATCTTTTATTCCACTAGAATCCCCTGAGCCAGACGATCCAATCGGGAATGTTTCACTAAAAATGTTGAACTTCAACGGTTCATCAGGGAAATCACCCATCGAAAGTGGATTCGTATCTGCACTGCCTTCAAGTTTCTCCGCACCAGGTGACAAGTTTCTTTCTGTTTCGTAATCATAGTCATAGTCCTCAAAGGATGTAGCATATTGACCTAACGTATTGAGAAGCGCCTTATCCGTATCAATAGTCACCGTAGGTATGCAATGATTATGAGACCAATGCTGACCTGGTGGACATATTGAAGTTTGATTGTTTTTATGTGGAACAATAAATATTGATTTTGGTGTTACTTTTCGGGATTTTTGTTGCTGACCAACGGGAACCATCAGCCATGCTTCCCACGCTAAATTTTCAGCCGTACTCTCAATGGGCTTCGATGTTATTGGCAGGGATTTCACTACACTTGAACAACAACTGCTAAAGAGAATTAGATTCATAAGAGTTGTTGTTGTGATGATGATTTGAACAACTAACAGTAAGAGTTTACTTATATCAAGCAACATTTTGAGTTTTAATTATGTCGAGATTTTTTTTGCGTTTTTTTTTTTTGTTGAACTTTTCGATTTATTAGATCAAATTCAAAATGATTATTGCACTGCTAATAATATAGGGTGGCAAGTATTTTGGTGTTTTTTTTTTATTCATTTAAGGCAAGTTCGCATATATGTATTCCATTTGGGTTTTGTCTGCTTTGAGTTGTCTGCAATTCTGAAAATAAAAGAAACAAAAATTATCATTAAAAAATCGATTTAAACTACTATAAAAAAATTAAGGTACATTTCATAACATTTATCATTTTTCATGAGAAAAGTAATGCACAAACACATCAACAAAATCTCAAGAACGCAATAAAGAGATTAAAGAAGAATTGTTTCATAGAATCTTCTATGAATCTTAATTAATGCAACGACGCTAGTGTATACTTAGCTTTTCAATTATTAGAAAATAGAAGATGTATAACCTTAGGAGAAATACTACATGGTAACTCTGGCTTTGATTTGGGTGGGGGAAAAATTGGCCGCACATAATGGTTATTTTATAGTATTCTATTTAAAATCTGAACGAAAGAGGCTCTTATAACTCACGTCAATTTTTAGTTGAACACTTTCAAAAGCAAGTCAAATTGAATCCCAAAACCCAAAATTCAGAAAACCCAAATTCAAGAAAACCCTAAATCCAGACCCCCAAATCCAGAGATTTTGAGCTTTCAGGATTATGGTTTTTCAGAATTTAAGGTTTCCGGGATGTTTATTTTTCGGGATTTAGGTTTTGGAACTGGATTTTGGGTTTTCGGGATTTTGCGTGTTTCGTGATATTGGGTTTTAATGTTTTCAGGATTTTGGGTTTTCTGAATTTTGGGTTTTCGGTATTTAGAGTTTTCGGGATTTTGGGTTTTCGGGATTTTGGATTTTCGGTATTTTGGTTAAGGTACTGGATTTTGGGGATCTGGGATTTTGGATTTTCGGCATTTTGTGTTTTCGGGATATTAGGTTTTTTGTTTTCGGGATTTTGGGCTTTCTGCATTTTGAGTTTTTGAAATTTTGGACAGCAACCCTTTTCAAAACTTTAATATAGGTACCTTCATTGAGGAACAACTAATAGACCATAGACATTCACTTCCAAAAAATTCCAAAACAGCTAAATTTTGGTGGATATACATTTTATCTTCACATTAAATAAAAACAAAAAGTAATAATTTTTGAGGTATTTTTACAAAAAAGCATTCATTTCGCCCACTCACGGTCCTTCCTTGCGAGGCTTTAATATTGGTCCAAATTTTGTTTGCTTTTTAAGAAATGCTTCAGACAAAAAAAACAATGGTAATCAGCATTTTAGAAACATTCACCATTTTGTAAGCAAAACCAACACATAAGAAAAAAAATGACAATTCACAAAATAAATTTCTAAATTGGTTTTATAGTTTTTAATGTATTTTTCTTATAAACTTTTTGAATAATATCTCTTGGAATTACGACTTAAATTTCTATATTTTCAAATTTTATTAGAATTGAACGGTAAACAATATCCTCGCAGCCGCAGTATCTACATATCAAATAGAAACAACGCAAAAAATCAACAATCAAATTTTATACGATCAATAAAAATGTTTTTATTTTTTTTAATTATATCACTAAATTCTAATGATGAATATACATACATATAAAATCCGACATCATATCATCATTTAATCAATTCTCACTACAGCTGAGATGGCTGCTGCGATGCGCGTGGATTTTACGTCTTTAAAATGATTGATCGAGTAAAGAGTTTCTTTTCAAAATATTTAAAATCAATTAATTTTTCAAAATAACCAAAGTAAACAAATTAAATATAAGTTAGAATTTAAATAAAAATTCAATAAAATTAAGATAAAAATTGAAGAAATTTAATTGAATGAGTTATATGAGACTTTTAGATATATACGATTGGCATCAATCAAAAAATACAACGGTATAATTTTTCTGATGGGAAATAAATAATAGATCGCGAATTAAATTGATCATGAGAAGCATCGCATGTTGGTTTCAGTTTTTTTTTCTAAATTTTTTAATTGATTTTATTTTTATTTTTGTTTGTATATATAGCTAGATATCGTTCCTTGGAGTGTTGGCGTTATTCTGGCTGCCATAAGCGCTATGATGCTTCAAACAATCAATTAAAATTCACTCAAATATGATTTTTTTACGATACAAAATTTCGAATTGACTTAAAGCCGATTGCTTTTAATTTTTTCTTAGAGAGCAACTCTTCCTACTTAAAAATGTTTTTTTAATGTAGTTTCTATTAAAAAAATAATAGCGCGAAGATGGCCAGCAATTAAATAATTACAAAAACAGATGTAAAATTGAAATTAGGTTAAAGATGTTTTTTTTTTTTATTTTTTTTCTTCGTAAGTCTTCGGAGATACTTTTTTTTATATTTTTGCACGGAGAAATAAATTTTGTTTTTTTGTTTTTTAAAACAATGAATTGAATTCATTCAAGTTGCCAGAGTTGTTGTTCTTTAATTCATGATATATGTGCTTAAAGACAAAGTAATGCCTTCATACAAAAATGATCTTACTCAGGATTTCTATGAATGGATGATATTATGAATGATAATTATACAATATACATATTATATCCATGAGACCATTGTAGTACTTCATCTAGGGCGAAATGAACATCATAAACTCCTTCAAATAGTTTGGAAAATATTATAAGTGAACATACCACACCTTTTTCCGGGGTTCAAAGGCCCGCTATTGGGCGCCATTTTAGAAAATGCGTTTAAAAAGCTTATGCGTTTAAAAAGCTTTTGCTTTATCTTGAGAACCATATATGAACATATAAATATCACATACAAAAATTTAGCACATTTTTGTAGAGATCATTGAATTTTCTACAATTTTGATGGAGGTATTTTTGACCGTGAAATTGTAAATAAAAAGTTATTATATATTTAAATTATGAACGAACGTTTTCAAGAAATTATCATTAAAGTAAAAATACTGTAATGATGTGTTTCCAAATAAACACACCACTGTTGAAAAAATTGGAAATTTTGAAAAATGGGGAAAAGGGAAGGAGAAAATATTGTTGTTTCTATATAAGGAATTAAAAACACTACGGAATTGCCAATTGGCTTATTTTGTCCTTAAAAAAATAATATCGCCAATAGATGGCGTTACGCTCTCAGACTGCTACATTATTGAGTATACAAATTATTGTAGCGTTCCAAAACAATTCATTGTTTGAATCCCCTATATAAATTTAATTTTCAATTTTGGAAATCGAGGACCTCGTAAGTCGAAAAATTATAAAAAATATATTATAAATGCAAAAAAATTATCAGAATAAGAACCATCTTTTGAAAATTTTAGCGTAACAATGTTGGTCTGAACATTTTACAGAAAAAGGAAAAATTCAAAACGTCTTACCTATCGCCATACAAAATTTTACAGATTTATTTTGATTTCTGAAAAACATGCAAAAACGACTTACGAGGCTCTGCACTTTAACCGTCGAAATGCTTAAATTGATCAAAAATTCCTTGCGAAGCCGGACGGCACAGATAGTTTATAAATATGTATTTTTTGTCTTATACATATTTTCAAAAAGAGAAGATCAAATAAAATTATTAAAATTTTTTTCTGCCAATGCATAGAAAAAAAAATGATTTCCAAATTGCTTATCCTCCTAACCCCAACAATTTATAACATAAAAAGCAAATTCATGAAACCCAATTATATAGACACTTTATTTTCATCAATTTTGTGTTTACTTAAGATTTTTTGGAAGTACATAAATATGTATAGAGTCAAGTGCGTGCTCTTTGGTTAATTAGCTTTAGTGATATGACTCTTGAAGGACTTTCACTTCTTGTTCTTGTTCTATTTTTTTTTTCTTATTTGAATGACTGTGCAAAGTATATAGACCATAATATACATTTTTTTATTTAGCCAATATAATTGGAAAAGAAAACCCTTAACCTAACCTATACAATGTAGATATAATATATGTATGTAAATGTAAATAAAACAACAAAAATCAAAAGTAATTAGCAAAATGTGTTCGATTTGTTTGTTAAGCGCATATCCTATATGTGTGTTCTTTCAATTAACTGAAGTGCTTCTAAAAGATTGACCCTATTTGGAAAATGTGCTTGGTCAATGTTTGGAAATTGTTTGCAAATTAGAAAACATGCTTTGGGATGGAAATGTGTAAGTGTTTTTTCGTTGGATCTATGTATTATGGGTGTGTGTGGAGCACCTACTTTTGAAATACATAAAATTTGACTTTTCTAAATGGACTTCTGGAGAAAATGAAAAAAATTATTTTGACATCTTGACAAAGTATGTCTGTACCTATATGAAGTTTGAAATTTTTTCTTTTAATTTCTAAAACTAAAATTAAGAAGATGAGGAAAAATAAATTAAATATGTGAATATATTTAAATATATAGATTTAATGTGGTATATTTTAGAATTAATATTTAGGAAAACTATAATATTTCTATACTCATTGAAGAATTTTTTTTTTTTTTAAACATGGGATTTTTAATTTTTTTTTTTTAATTTTAAAAAGCAATACGGTTTAAAATATTTATAAGCATTAGATTGTAACAAAATTGGTTGAACCATTAAAAAGTTATTTGTGAATATCTCAAAAAAATCAATTTTATCAAAAATGCAAAAACCCTATTTGTGTAATGGGAATTTTTGGCAAAAACATGAAATAGGTACAATTTTCTTGCAATTGCTTTGATCATCGCAGGAAGGAAGTGTAATCAAAATCGTTAGAGGGGTTTTCGAGAAAATTTGAAAAAAAAACTCATGTTTAGGCTCTAGCTCAAATTACAATGTGGACCCATGTCCACATGTGCCAGAAGCACAGGTCGAAGGATGGTATCTATCACGAAACCCGAACGAACAATTTTTTTTTACACAAAAGCAATACAGACTTCATCGACTTCGAAGAGGAGATAGTGGAAATAGAGAATTTATTTGGCTTGCTTTGGGCCGGAGGGGAATCCCAGATAAATTGATTGCTATTATAAAGGCTACATATTATGATGGATCGAAATCCATAAAGGAAAGTTGTTAGAGGAGTTTGAAATCCAAAGTGGGGTTAGGCAAGGCTGTATACTGTCACCAATACTGTTTCTATTGGTGTCAGTGATTTGCTGCATGCAGCTTTGTCGACTGGAAAAGGAGGTATTTAGTAGGCTCTTTAATCACATCTCAAATATCTGGACTACGCGGACAACGCGACCTATGCTTACTCTCACATAGGATCATGGATCTCCATTAACAAGGGTGGAGAGAGAAGTTGAAATTGCGGGGCTAAAGATCAAATGATCATCCATGGAACTTCTTCATCTATCCAAGAAGATATTTCGGGTATACCAGTAGAAATGCTAGAGGATTTCCAATATCTTGGGAGTAAATTGTCTCAACTATGGTGGCGGAACTGAGGAAAATAGTTGTGGGTACATTTGGTACCAAAGAATCTTTTTCTTCTCCTTATTTTTATGAATAAGCTTATTGAATAGGTAATGGAACTGCTTTTTGCTATCTCTAACTTAAAAAAATATCAAAATAGAATTGTCAACATGTGTATGTATGTTGTGTTTGATGATTTCCAACGGTATTGTTTGGTACGTGAAATTCCCAGACGTTCTTGAGTTTCTTTTTCGTATTTATTTCTGCAGTGCACCAAATGTATGAAGTGTCAAACTAAACCACTTTTAAGAATTTATCAATAAGATATCTACATTGCAATCTCATTGTATTATAGGTGATACATGGACTGGACAACGATAAAAACAAAAATACCCTGCACGAATCTATCCACATTTCTACACTTTAAGGTGGAGAAGTTAGTTGTCAGCACGTTTGAGATGGAAACACTGATTCTGCATGTTTTAAACTTGCACCACTGTGGTATTCAATTAGGGTATGTTATGGATTCGTGAAATAAATCCAAAATATTTATTATGAAAAAAGTATTAAATCTGATTCAGTTTAGGCACTTTTGATGATATTTTTAATAATTTTCTCATTGGAAGTATACTTTGGATGCAGCAGGGTTCGAGGATTCTTCACGTGATTAAATGTTAACAAGCGCGTAAACAAGTTTCAGGAAAAAAGTAAATCACAAGAAATGACAAAACAGCCCGCAATTCGCAAATAACTCTTTTAACGCCGCAAATAGCTTACATAGACTTGTATTGTCGTAAAAATTCCTTTTTTTAAACCCAACCTCACATAGTCTTTAATGGTCAAGTATTGATTTCTAAGGTTAAAATTTGACCTTATTCCCCAAAATGTTGATTATTTTTCAAGCGAATTTAGCACTTATTGAATTTTTTCAAATTAAAATTAACACCTGTAAGAAAGTGTAATTGTGAGATTTGATTTTCGGGAATACTTGAATTCTAGATGAGTTAACAATAAAAAAACGAAGTCGTCCTTTAGGGAATTACATAAAAATTCTGAGTACCAAATTTAAAGAAAATCCATTTAGGCTCTAGCACGAAGTTATACACCTGGACGCACAGATCGATGAACTCAACACGTTTTGGACTTCTTTATCAGCATAATGTTAGATTTAAATGCAGAAAAATAATTACCTAACAACCGAGAGCGTTTTTCAGACGGTTAAAAATATTGTGTTAAATATTACGTAGTCAAGGGTTAAAATTACATAGTTTACTATGTTAATTCTAACGTATTTAACTCGATTTAAATAAATTAAAAACCTAAAAAAGTTGTATTAATGAAGAAACTTGGTTAGGATTCGCAATTTTGAAGATCGTTTATATGTTAAACGAGTAGCTTGCTTAGATCAAATACTTATATTTAGTTAATTTAACACATCTCTGATTAGATTGGTTACAATAAGCGATTTAATATGTTTCATTAACTAACTCAATTGGTTATTGAAATCGAACAAACTAATCCAGAAGTAATTTAATAAAATTAAGTACACTTTAACCGAATCAGTGTGTAGATTTAAATAATTTACTTTAATCGAGTTGAGTCGTATAATTTAACCTAGTGAGTTTGCAGGTTGTATATTAAAAATGTTTGTTATTTAACTTAACCGAGTTCTACATTGTTTTTAACCGATCATTTGTATGGGTGTTTGACGTTATCAAAAAAGGCAGAAGTCAAAATATCTGAAATGTAATTGTTTTCCAAATATTATAAGAATTTTAAACTTGTGAAACAATTATTTTTTCTAAGATTAGTTGCAAAAATTTCTTTGAACTCAAAACTGCTCTATAAGATGTATTTGCCTTTTGAATTACATACATTACATTCGACCAAGTGGTGCACTTTATTTTTTTTCTTCATCAGATGGGTTGCAGTTATGTACAGTTGCATTGCATCGCATTCTGATTCTTTGTTGAGTTTTCATGTAAAAGAAAAGGAACTTAAAATTGTCATGGTAGGTGGCAGAGGACATTATCACTGTGGATGGAACTTATCTCACATGAAGGTTGGCCATGCAAACATTTTTTTTTATATAAAAATAGAGTTAAGGTAGAAAATAAAAAAAAAATCACAGAAAAACTAGAAAAAGAACTAGGTTATCTAATTTAAACAATGTGACGATGTGTATGGTAGGTATTTTGTGTTATTTTTTTTTATTGTTGTTTGTTGTTGTTTTTATAGTTCTTCACTTATTTTGTATGCAACGCTGAGTTTTTAGTGCATTCAAGTTACGTGTGGATGAATTTGAATATAATATGTATAGGATTGTAGGTATATGAATGTATATACAATCGTGGCGAAGTTCTGAATTGTGTTTCATGTTTTTTTTTTTTCTTTTTAATTCAAATCGTGATTAGTAAATGACGATTACGATATACAAAATTTACAATTTAAAACATCTCTATACACGAAGATGAGGTTGTCTGATGTGGTTAAGAGATCTGGAAACATTTTCAGCTAGCAATAATTGTGGATAGAAAAAATTAGACGAATTGAGTTGATGTTCTGTTTTCGCAATGATTTTGAATTATATATATAGTTTTGTCGTGTAACTCTGATGGATACTGTTTTTATGCGATGGAATAATTGATGTTCATTTAGTGCGAGAGAAGAAGGCCTTGAATAATTTGAGCCCAATAAGCAAATCGAAAAATATAAACAGATGTTGAAGTGATTTTTTTCTCGAATTAGAAGGAAAATGCCATACAATATTGATGATTATACAGATACATAAGTGGGAACTTAGAGATTATAGAGGGATTGTCCCGGGGCCTTCAAATATCAAACAAACGAAATAGAAATTTCTCTCATTTCGAAAAAGTTTTTTCTATTTTTTTTTGTATTTCGCATTCTCTTAAAATTTTGACACATGTCATACGTTAAACTTTCTAAAGTCCGCTCCCAAAAAGATAGAAAGTGGCAAAATCAAACTATAGATATTTTTGCTATTTTTCTTCGAACTTATAAAAATCTCTTCTTTTTCAGGATGGAGATGTGTAAAGACCAAAAATGCTTCCTTTAAACATTTATTTTTATAGACCCGACTCTAAAGTTAGTGCCCAAAAAAATATAATGCGGTTTTTTTCTTTTATTTTGAGTTTTTTTTTAACAATCGTCAGCACCGCATAGATATCACGATTATCAGTAATAAGAACTGTTGAAGACGTTTAAATTAATTGAAAACAAAAAATTCAAAACATCTGAAGTTTTTTATGCTCAAAAAAAATAAGATGGATAATATGAGTAAGTTGTAATTAAAAACCAATTAGCTAGGAAGCTGGAAATGAAAAATAATAATATAAACTTCTTCATATTCTTTATCCATATGTTAAATATAATGATATTTTTTTTTTCATATGTTAGAATATCTACTCTTAAATATTCTTTAATTAATTCTTCATAAAATAATGACATGTTTGTTGTTTTATGAATAAATTAAAAATTCATCCTCTTTTTTCTTGGAATTATTTATAAAAAAAAAAAACAAGTTTTAATGAAGATGAAAATGTTTATTTTTACTTGGAATTCTATATTTGGTCAGAGAAATATTTAATTTATGTTAAATTTATTCATAATTTATTTTGTTTGAATTGTTTGTGCAAAATTAAACGAAAAATATATAAAAGTATAAATCGGTGAAAGCTTTTGTTATATTAGTTTTGGTTATTTGTAACTTCATTAATAATCCGTATGTAGATAGGTATATATTTATGTATATATTTCTTTAAACAAATTTCCAGAAATTCAATTATAGGTTTTTACATATAAATTTAATAAAATTAACGTTGCAATTGTAGATATATATTAATTATGCATATTATTACCTCACACAAATAGTTAATAGCTATTGAAAGTACAGAAAGCAATTTTCCTTTAAATATTTAATATCTGTTTTTTCAATGAAAAATCGCTTTTCAACTTGAAATTCAAAATTAAATAAGTGCTATATTAAAGGAAATTTAATTTGAAACCAAAATCTTCCAATAGTTCTTGTAGTGGAATTGTAAGTATTGGGGGTTGGAACTTGGCGCTTCCAAAGTATTTTTAAGCATTATAATGTCTAATGGCTTTAATTCACAAGCTTGTGGATGTATCACATAACTATGTGGAACGGCGTGAAGTTTGATAAATTTCAATTAGTTGATTTGATAGTGGAGATTATTAACGTGTTTTTTCATAAAATAAATAAAAGATATTATTTTAAATAACTTAAAAACACTAAATAAAATAAGTGTTTTTAAGTTATTTAAAATAATATCTTTTATTTACTCCACTTGAGTCGTTACAAGTATGTGATTTGACATAGGGCCTAAACGGGTGGTACAATTATTTGTTTCAAATTTGGTAGGTAGCATTTTTATGCGATTGCCGAGAGGAAAAATTTGATTTTTTGTTTCAACTCATCTAAAACGGGTACACCGAGAAAAAAAAAACACTTTAAACTCCTGAACAAACTATAATAAAATTACACGTATGAAGGGCAACCGTATATTGGAAGGTATTTAATTTAAAAGTTACAATTTAAATTTTTTTAACTTCACGGGCGGCGAGTCACTTTGAATTTTAAAGTGAAACCGTTTAAATTTAAAGAATCTCACATTTAAGCAGCAAAGAAAAGTTTTACTTTCAAATTCAAAATACACAATTTAAATTTAATGACTTACGCTTTGAAAAAAAAACGTTAAAAAGTGTTTTCAAAACAGTGACTAAAAAAGAACACTTTTGATTTGAAAATTATATTTTTAAAAGTTAGTTGAAAGCATTCAATGTTTAATTAGGTATTTTTAAAGGAAACACTTTTAAAGCACGTTTTAAAATAGTAACTTTAAAATTAAAAATCATACACTTTTACAGTCCATTTGAAAACGTTCACTTTAAAATTTAAAGTGTAATTAAAGCTAATATTCTAAAATAAATTCTTTTCAAATTACTTACTTTTCATCTAAACCATTGATACATATTTATATCTTCATAAGCTGAAAGGAAAAACTTCACTTAGGCCCGTTTGCTTATTAATTATTATTAAGTTCAACTTAAATCGTTATGTGTATAGTATTATCAAACCTCCCTATGTCATCCCAGCCATCTCATTTGGACTCATCAGTTGATTAGTATAAGGGTCTTGTCAATACAGACTTTTGGTTAAGTACAGTTCATCTTACATCTTACATTTCATGACGAATATCTAGTGTGAACTATATCCAACATGATTAGAACTATAGCCAACATGATTAGAAATCATTCAAGCTTCAAGTTTTTGTTTTTGGTTCTGCCCCGTGGCTTGGCATTGTGTATACATATAAGCAATTTTCAGAGATTCACAATGTTTCTCCTCTAAATCAAAGCGTTCACTTTCAAATCATGGCGTTAATTTATCTTTTCAAAGTTTTTATATATCAAAAGATATATAAATTAAAACTAAACTCATTAATAATTAATTAAAAGTAAACACTTTAAAATTGATTGTGGCTTTTATATTTGAATGCCAAATTTAAATGAACGTTTTCTGATTAAATGTAATTTTTTTTAAGCTGAATGATGTTTTTTTTAATTATAAATCTCCAAATTATAAAATTAAATATTTTCTTATTATATTCGAAATTGTTGTGTTTAAATACATAATAAAAGCAAATTCTCTTAATTTCAAAGCAAAACGTTTTAAAACGAAAACATATCCATTTAACTTTGGCAATTTTTTTTCTCATGAAACACTTTAGATTTGCAGTACAATTTAAATTTAAAAATGCTAATGTGTAGTATCATACTAAACCTGATTTCTTAATAAACTTAAAGTATAAGCAAACATACCTAAGCATTTTCAAATTTCTTATTGTCAAAGTGATATATTGAGTTAGTAGGTATGATAGGTACTATACGAAGCTAAAGGAGGCATTTGGTCATTTTAACTTTAATAAACTGTTAAAAAAAATGCTAAACTCGTTTAAAATTTGAAATTTCTATTTTTAACCAAGCATCATACTAAAAAACTTAAACCTCTAAAATTTTTGCGGCATTCCATTTTAGAATTTTGAAAATATTTTTTTTTTTAGCTGAACAAAAAATTGACCCAAAAATGCAATTTAAAAGCATGGGTAGGTTACCCACGTGAATTTTTTTTTTAAACTTTTTTTAATACAAGATCATTTTCGTGCGAGATAATCATGCATATTTCCTTTAATTGCCTTTAAAATAAATACAAAACGAGAAGCAACAAAAATAAGAGTGTTAAATTTTTTGTATAAACATTAAATGATCAAAAGGTACAATCAAAAGAATTAAAATGATTTCATAATGTAATTGGATTTTTGTTTTAATTATAAAGGGCACTTAATTTCTGGGAAAATAAAATAAAACCTTCAGTGTTAAGGTTTATGTGGGTATATATAGGTATACCTACATAAAAAGTACGGCCCTTCATATATAGGTATAGGTTGTACTTGCAATCATCAATGTAATGTAATATTTGACTAAAACCTTGAAATTTTTTTTTTTAACATGAAAACAGTAGGTATATCTTCCGCATAGATTAATTACAAAATTACATAAAACATTGAAAAGGTATATTGAAATTTTCAGTTTAATAAGACCAAGTCCATTATGACTTAGTCGATTTATTTTTCAAATTCTGTGTCAATCCAAAGGGATTGCATAACACATTTCCTTCTTTTTTATAATTTTTGTTTATCATATTGCATTCTCCTTTTGTACATAACTTTTAATTTATTCATTCTGGGTGTGTTCAACAAAATAAAAAAACAAAACTTTCTCAAAAGTCCATTTTTCCCTTTATAAACAAAAATATTGTTGTATGTATATGATGCAAGTCTCTTTGATCAACATTATATGGATGCAATCTGCTTCTGCATCACCCTAACACTGCGGTGCAACATGTTTCATAGAAAGTTATACGATAACAAACTAAACCCATCTATATAGCAACATTGTGATATTATTTATGTGATGCTGCCGCCTTTTGTACATGTATGTATGTTAGATAAGTTTTTATAGTTCGTTCGCATAGTAAATATAATTTTCAACTCGTAAAATCAAACTAAATTATTGTTCTTGTTTTTTTTTTTTTTCAGTAAAGTCGATGTGTGAAATCATTCATCATATGTTTATATAGATAAAATTGAGAAGAAAAATTATATTACGAAGCCGTGTTGATGTACATCATGCGATTGTATAGATGGGATGGGGGTCATGAGAATGTGAAATTTAGAATCTCAATTATTATTTATGAATGAAGATAGATTTTTTTCAGGCGCCTATAGTACCTACATATAATATAGAGTGCATCTTGTGTGTGTGTGTGTGATTTTTAGACAAATAATTTACATTAAAAATTTCATTGATGTTTGGAATTATTGTTTGCATTTTTATGGGGTGGTGCGTGCAGTGCAATGTGTTTTGAAGAAAATGCGCTTAAGCATTGGATGAATATTTTTTTTTAATTAAAAAAAAAGGTGGTATAATATTGCACGATTATAAAAATAGAAAAACGAGGACGGTGAAGAGTTTTAAGAGAGCGAACGAGTTTTAGGGGTCTTTCATATGTAAAACTATATTAATTTGAAAATGAAGGAATTCAGAAATTTAAACTAATTTAACGTACTTTCTTAGACATAGGTACAGGATGAATTCATTTCCAAAGAAAATCAATTACACACGTATTTATTGAATGCGCATCGAATATAAAATTGGTGTATAGTGAATGATTTTTCATAAACATGGAAATCTATCGAAATTTACCTATAAAGTCAGGGACAACCTATAAATATCCCAAAATTCACGCAAGATTTGAATTTCACGCCATTTAAATGCTCTGTACTTGTCCTGTTCTATCGCAAAGACGTAGACTCGCTACTTGGGTGAGTTCTATACTACGATGATCCGAGTGATCTAGCAAATATTTCTATAAGCTACACGCTTATAAGAAGCTCAAAACGGTTAAAAAAGTAGGGAAAAGTTTCCTAGATTCATGTGGTATCACAATGGGCCATCAATTGGCCTAAGTGTGCCGGTCTTTTCGCCTCCAGCCACTTCTACCTAACCTAACCTAAGTGCGGTAAGGTGTTGCCAACGAAAATAAAAAACAGACAACTTTTCACTTCACATTTGGGGGTTAGGACAACGTGTTTTCAATGTTATGGAAGCATTTTTAAGAATTAATGAATTTTTCGAACAAAATCATTTTAAGTGCTGAGGTTATTACATTTTCATCTTGATGACTTCTTCATATCTTCAAAGTTTAAGGATTTGGTGTTCAGAAAATACATGAGTTGATTGTTGAGAAAATAAAAGCATCTACAATGTGTGTCGGAAATTGAGCTCTGTATCAACGATATTCAACCACATTTAAGCGGAACGGTCATGGAAAATGGCAACAAAAGTTGCACATGACGTGCCAGAAAAGCCGATTTCTTATGCCTAAAATATTAATCTAGAAACTTACATTTAAAAATAATTGACCAATAAAATTTTTAAAGAAAAAATATTTAAATAATGCAAATTACACATTAAAACTGCATACCAAGATATAGGGTTATACTAACAAATGACCATAAGAGGTACTGCAAAGTCGCGATGGACGAGTAAATCGGTATTTAAGTCTATTCTGCCACATCTGTTTTTCTGCTATGAATTTTCTGAGCCATAAAAGATTTTCACCATAAAAGAGTTTTTATAATTGATATACCTTCAAGTTCTATATTTTTTATAAAATTCTCTTATATGAAGCTTCGAAAACAAATGAATATGCCCAATTGTCATTTTTAAAATTAAGATTTTAGTTTATTGGGATTGTTAATTTTGTCATCGATTTTCGTGCAATAAACTGGTTCATTGGGCCAATAAAACGTGGTTTATTTGTCCAATAAACCTTGATCGGTACAACCATGGAACCTGTTTATTAATTTATTTATCTAACAAAATTGGTTTGTTGTAACAATTAACTTTTTTGGTTTTTGAAAGAACGAATTTGTAAGGAAAACGAAATAGTTTATTAGATTGACCAATTTCGTTTTTGTGTCAATAAATTATTTCGTTGATTCAAGAAAACTTAAATGCTGAGCCAATGAAATAAATTACATATTAAATAAGAAAAATTTGCTTTCCATTTTGCATTCCATCCTTCCTTAACTATATACTCACTTTTTCTTATAATCCAAAAATATGAAAGTAAAAAAACAACAATTCAATTTAAAAGTTCAAGTGACCTCAACTCTAAAATACGTTTCGTTCAATTACGACCGTTGCACTCATCAGTAAAATGCTGTCGTACCCTTCTTAAATGCAAATTGGTTGATTCAAAATGGTTAATCCTTACCGATTCTTATAAAAACCACAGAATTAACATATGTTTATATGTACTGTGAATTTTAAAGAAACTATTGGCTTACAATTATAATATATTTTATTTGTACAATAAATAATTTATTGGGCCAATACACAGTTTATTACGATAAAATAACTTAATTACTTATCGCGCCAATTATTGCATTTATCAAAACAAAACAAGTAGTTTTAGAAAAAAAAAATTTTGGCGTAATGTATGAGTTTAATAAAATAAGTTATTAATTCTTAAATTTTAATTTTAAACAAACGGAATTTAATTGAGCCAACAAATCGTTTATTGGGTAGAAATATTTAAAACTAAAAAAATTATTCGTAAAATCAAAAAACAGTTAATAAAAGGGGTTTATACTGATATTATTACAAACAATTTTTTTCACTGTACATGTGTAATGTAGGATCCTGTAACGTTGCCCCCTCTCCCTTATTTATAATATAATAACAGGGCATTAGAGGCGAATAACGTCACAACATGAAGAAACTCCCAAATTGATTTTGGAAATAACGCCACAATAACACTGAATATACCAATATTGTTATATTATTGTTGTCAATTTCTAATTTTAGGTATTATTTCCTTGTTTCGCATTTTTTAATTAAACGAAACCGGAAACACCCAAATTAAAATAATCAAATTGGAAAGCCCAAAATATATGACAAATTGGCTAACAAAAAAAAAAACTGCAGGATAACGAAAAAATATCCAAATTAATTTTTTTTTTAAATGGCGTCAATTCCAAAACATAAGTTGGGATATAACAATGCTCAGTATTGAAACCTAAATAATCTTAACACCTGTAGTATATAGCAACTTATTAGACATTGAAGTCATATGCATTTTTTTTTAATTTTTTGGTATCAAATGACATAGTATAATTTTTTTTTACTTATTTCAAAAATATATGCATATGTATGTATATAGGTAGACACACTGATATGTATAGTTAAATTAAAAATAACTTGAATGTTTTTATAATTTGAATTAATCATGCCAAAATGTGAATCATTTTCAAAAAAAAAAGCTTAAATATTTGGAATTGCCCTAGCCCCTATCCGAAACTATTTATAGATATATTTTTATTCATTCATATTTTTATCAATTACAAGGTCAACTAAAAAGAAAATAATAAACAAACTATAGTTTAGCTGTTTGTCTGCAGATATAGCTTTTTCCATCACGTAATCGTCGTCGGGTTCGAGTCGTCGCGTCGTCTATTGAAAACATAAACAAAAATTGCAGAAAATCACGTAAATGTGAAATGTGTTTATTTATTATTTATTATTTTTATTTTTATTATTTAAAATTTTACGAATTTATGAAAAAACAAATATGTATTCACCTGCATGCAGTTTTGTACATTACAAAATTTATGTTTGTTTTTCTTGCAGAATATAATTTAAAGGGTGTTTTTCTTAGAGCTATAGGCATTTTAAATCTAAATTATTAAAAGGGGTTAATAGTATTATGTTTGTAATAGGTAGGTAAAAGTCATATATTGGCTTCGTTAACAGCATCGAACGAATAAGATTCTGTCGATCCAATCTTGGGCTACTCTTTGGATCATCATAAAAGGCTCTGAATACTATACATCCGAAAACATTATGTACACTGCACAGGTTTGCAAAGGGTAATTTGTTCTTAAATGATGTAAAATGTCAAAAAGTATATACTGACATACCATAAAAGTGTTGAATGATTTAATTAGTGTTTAAAAATTATACATCTAACAAATCTATTACAGCCGTATATCTATAAATAAATTTTAAAGCCATCGTTACTTAAAAATACCTCTAAATAGCTCTTAAGTGCGAAATCGGTATCTATCATGAATTTTCATATTTAAGCAACGCTACTTAAAGGCCTCTTAACTAAAGCACCACCCACCCTCGTTTAAAAGTTACTTAAAGCCATTTTAAATTTTTGTCCATCCCTTAAGGTGGGAGGGGCAAATAAAAAAAAATTGAAAATAGAAAAAAGAAAATGAATATGAAAATACAACGGCAATACCTACAATATCATGTTATATTTTTTTTTAAAGCCAATAATTTATTCTTTAGTTATGTTTTCAAAATACGATATTTTAGTGCTTAGTTTTTGAATAAATGATTTTTAAACTCTTACAGTCCTATTAATAAAAATACACCGTCCGCTCGTAAATACACGTTTTACCTGACACATGGATAGTGAACTTATCCGTTTGATAAAATAAAATATTAATAAACTTATTCTGTCTTCATTTTATCGGTTCACTGAATAACACCGAAAAGTAGGCAGCACTTCCCTCAATTGTACTAAATATTCAATGATTTCTTTCATTTTTGAAATCTAACTGTCATATCAATCAGCTTTGAATTGAATTGTGAACGGTAAAGTTATACGCTAGTTGAACACCAAAATTGGTGAGATAAGTTATCCGCTCATTGTCAAATGTCATTTAAGGCTAAAACACGTTTATTATTAAGAATTATAAGTTAACACATGTGTTAGTATTGTTTCATATCTATTTTGTGATTATTAGTAGGGCTGTTAATTTTTCGAATTTTATTCGAATTTTCTTCGAAAAATTAAGAGTTTAAAAATCATTTATTCAAAAACTAAGCTTTAAAATAAAGTTACTTAAATACAAAATCAAAAAATCAATTACTGGTTTTAAAAAAAGTTATAACATGATATTGTAGGTATTGCCGTTGTGTTTTTATATTCATTTTATATTTTGAATATTTTTTTTTTTAATTTGCCGTTCCCACCTAAAGGGGTGGACAAACACAGTGGGCCGATATCTTAAAATCATGTTCATATAATGTACCGACAACAAAACAAAATTGATGTGATTATCACAAAATGCACATTTTTTTAACTATAAGCCGCCCAACTATGTAGAAAAGTAAGACACTTAAATCTTCCGATTGGTTTATTTCGAAAAGTATTATTTTTATGAAAAAAAGTATGTTAATCTTTTTTGTACGAAATTTTCCAAGCTACAAATTTGTCTGTGAATTTTGTTTGTACAATTTACCAGTTGGGAGTTATTCCTAAAAAACTATTTTGGGGGGCCTTCAACCCCCGTCAAATTGTTAGCATATTGATGGGGAGTTTTGACAGGGATGATGGGGACTTTTAACGCCATGAGGATGCTTTTTACGTTAAACCAGCTTTCTGGCGATTTTTTCCGATTCAAATGCTCAATGGGAAAAACGATTATAGATGAGAATTTAAGTAACGTCATTTAAAGGCAATTTAAATATTTAAACACACTTAACTAAAACTAAATGGCCTCTATAAGAGAACTTTTAACCGTTGAAAATCTAATAGATACGGCTGTTAGTCTTTAACCAAAAAAAAAACACTCCTTTGAAATGAAACCAATGTTTTTGCAACGTCCTCTTTAATTTTAGTGTAAATTTACAAATTTGCATTTTTAGATATGTGAATCAATATTGTTTCACTGTTTAACAAAAAATGGTTGTATTTTTCGTTCGATCCTATTTCAACCAAAATAACCATCAGCAACAAACTGACAAACAAAAATATATAACACTTTGAACTGGATAGGTACCTTTACCCAAAAAAAAAGTAATAATTACTCTTTCGAAAGTGATAAATATAGATATCTATCTAAATTAAAAAAAAAACATTTAAAAGAATTTTCAACACTTTTGGTTTTATCAACTAAAACTTAAAAAAACATTGCTTCATGAACATAAAACCCATCAATGTTAATAGTTCGCTGGACTGGAACACTCGCGCATTAGAAAAAAAACAAAACATAACCAAAATAAACTCTATCGCATTCAAAGCTCGACCAGGACACAAATAATAACACTAGACAAGTCAGAAGACCCTTTCAAAGCACTGCAACTTTTTCAACAAAATGAGAAAATGTTTTTCTTTTTTCAACGAGTGAATTAAAACGAAAACTCCAATACCACCACTCACCAGCCTTAGGCAATATTATTCCACAAAAAAAAAATAGATCTGCAAAAAACCTTAAACAAAATCTAAAAACGAACATCATGTCGTATCTTTTTAATTCGATTTTGACGCTGCAAAACACAACCCGTTTAGAATATAACCATTTTCAAAATAGTTCTGTTTGTTTTAACACAAACGAAAGAGTTCCAACAAAAGGCTGACGGAATAAAAAAAACGACAAAGAAAAATAAAAGTCGTAAAATAAAATTTCGCTGAAAATTTAATTGAGTTTGATGCTTTTGAAAAAACAAAAAAAAAAGTTCCCTAAACTACTTGTGGCGTGTTAGATTGGGGGAAAAAATTTGAGTTCATAAAAAAACAACACTCCTTTGACGTTAACACTCTATCTTTTTCACACCATCATCATGCCTGGATTGTCAAAATGCTTGGACTTCATGCTTCAGTTGAAGTTTATTAGAGAAACAAAAAAAAAATAACAATAATTGAGCAATCCTAGTACGTTTACCACATACATTGTTATTTCAGAGGGGTGCAATAATTGCTATATCATCTCAATTAGAATTATAGTACAGCACAATGTTTCTTTTAAATATAGATTTCGATATATTGAACAAAAAAAAAACATTTTGAAAACTAAACTATTTAATCAATTCGGATGTTATGTATTTTATTTGAAGAAGTTGATGAACAAATTAAGAATTTTGAAAAGAACAAATTAATACACACCAATTATCTGAGCAGTATTTTAAGAAGTGCCTACGTATATGCAAGAAGAAAGGCAAGATGTCCAATTTAGGTAATGGAAAGGAATTGAAAATTTCTTCCTAATTCCAATAGATTTTTGAAACGCAGAATGCAGCATCTGTCAGAAATATATATTCAATCAATCTCTTCATCCAAAATATCAGCAGTAGTATACAAATGAATTATCTTGTCTCTCCCAAAATATCAATAGTATTTTCAGAAGTGCCTACGTATATGCAACATGAAGGGCAGAATGTCCTTATTTAATGGAATGGAATTAACAATTTCTTTCTGATTTCCATAAATTTTTGAAACGTAGAATTCAGCATCTGTAAGAAAAATCTGTCCCGTCAATCTCTTCATCCAAAATATCAGCAGTATTTTCAGAAGTGCCTATCTATATGCAATAACTAAGGCAGGATGTCCAATTTAATGGAAATAATTTAAAATTGATCTCTGATTTCAATAGATTTTTGAAACGTAGAATTCAGCTTTAGTCAGAAATATCGGTTAACTCAATATTTTCTAACAAAATGTCAGCAGTATTTTCAGAAGCGCCTATGAATATGCAACACGAAAGGGATTAAGTCAAATTTAATGGAAAGGAATTTAAGATTACTTTGTCATTTCAATAGAGCTTTGAAACGCAGAATGCAGCGTCTGCCAAAAATATCGGTTCAATCAATCTCTTCTTCAAAAATATCAGCAATATTTTCAGAAGTGCCTTCGTATATGCAACAATAAAGGCAGAATGTCCAATTCAATGAAAAGGAATTGAAAATTGATTTCTGATTTCAATAGCTTTTTGAAACGCAGAATGCAACATCTCTCAGAAATATTTTTTCAATCAATTTCTTCTTCCAGAATATCAGCAGTATTTTCGGAAATGCCTATATGAATATGCAACACGAAAGGCAGGATATCCGATTTAATGGAAAAGAATGGAAAATTACTTTTGATTTCAATAGATATTTGATCGGCACAATGCATCAAATGTCAGAAATATCTATCTATAGTCAATCCTAGAGCTACCTATTTATTCAATTTTGTTGATGCAAGTCGTGATCTTAATTGACTGAGAATATATTCCAAGAGTTAGCTTGAAAAAAATATGACCTCGAACTTAAAAAACATTGCCTCTGCTATATTTATGGCTTTACCTAAAATTTTCATACAGTAACCTTTTTATTTTTAGTCACGAACATGCATCACCGACAAAAAATAAAAACATCTTTCTAATGCAACGGAAATTCCACTTAAAAATCAAATTGAAATCAACTCTACTCCTCCAACATTTATTCTTCCCTGCAAGTGTTGCATATCTATTGTGCCTTTTGGAAATGTCAGATTTGACTGACAAATCTTGTAGCATTTGAAGTGTATAACATCAGTTTGATTGAAAATTTGACAACAATATGTCAACAAGTCAAAGCTATTGAAATTAGATAGTCGTTTAGGAAAAATTCTCATAGGCGTTGATGTACAAATGAGAAGAAATCCAAACATATTATATATAATTATAAACATATAGCTGAGTTAGCTAGATTCTATAATATAAATCATTTATTATTACCAACATAAATTCATTATAACTCAGGCAAAGCCGGATGGATCAGACAGTTTCTATAATTTGGCATCGATTCAAGATTCCAAGACGCAATAAATACTCAACATACACTCTTATATTTAATACCTTTTCACTAAATCATAAAAAAAAAAGAAAAATGTAAGAAAATCAACATAATGATTCACTTATAGTAAAATCAAATCAGAAATTCGCTATTTTTCTTCCATTCGATTTTTGTAAAAATAAATATTTATTCCAATTCTTCAGCATCGGCATGCGGCACGTATTCAAAAAAAAAAACAAAACAAAAACACAACTTAGCGACGGCGACGTCTCGTCCAAGAAGCGTGCTTCTGGATCGCTATACTTCGCCATCGCCACAAAAATCATCAGAATCGATCTCAAGGCAGTCACATACCGAAAGTCCCCCAGTCAGAAGTTCACCAAAAAAAAACAAAAATGTCACAGAAGAAGAACACAAAACCTCCCCGAACTAAATGTCGAACGCCCAAAAATCTCAAACAATTTCGCACATAGTTGACATCGAGTTTATCTCTCATATCGTTTTCAACAATGGTGGTGCGCCAAGAAGTTCAAAAAATTTACGACAAAAAGATACAAAAACTAAATGAGTTTTTGTTTTGGCATAAACTTGTTCTAAGTGAGTTAGGTATGGTACGTACCATCCACACGTTTAAATTTTGCGTGTCCTCCTGATTGATGAGTATAGATATTTTTAAAACCACTTTACTTTATTTAAAATAAAATTGTATCTGTGTAGATATCTTTTAGTTTTTCTCACTTGTTTTTATTTATATATTTTTTTTTTTGTTTTGAAAAATCACTGAAACCATCAAAAATTCAAACAAACAAAATTCATTCAGAAATCAACGATCTCGTCAAGATTGTTTTCAAAAGATTTTATTTAAATTGATTTCGATTTAATGTATAGGTAGGTAGGTACCCGTCGCACTTCTAATTAAGACAAAATCTCAGAACAGACTGAATGTCTGAAATTGTTTCTCAAGACTTCACTTCTTTTTTTTTTTTACGTAACAATAATTTTTCACGAACGGATTTAGTATAGATATGCCTATATTGCTGAAACGGCCGGCCCCGGTCGTTGGTGTCGGTGTCGGAACGTTCCTTCCTTCGACAATGTTAATCGTGTTGATCATGATACTGATGATGATTATGATGATGATGATTCGTTGCTTTTCTTATGTCTGACTGAATTCGGAGCAATAAAATAATAATAATAAAAAAAAAACACTTGTATAGCTACGAGTATGTATTTAATATGGGATCGTGTCTGGTCTGGGTTCGCGTGAAGTGCGAGATATTAAAGATACTTTTGTATCTGAAGTTCTCAAGCACACCCCAAGAGACCGACACAATTAAGGCACAAATTCAATTCAAATTTATTGCATCGAGTGGGAGAAAAAAAAGAGATAAAGAAAACAAAAGGAAATGAATGATTTTCATATTAAATTAGGTCATAAAAGGGACAAGCTTGAGGAAGAAATCCATTGCAGAGCAAGAGAGAGCGAGAGAGGGGAATATAAACAAATAACAGGTAGGTTATCGTGCACTCCTTTTATACATCCCTTATAATACTTGAAAAGGTGTGAATGCAATTTTATTTAATTTTTTTCGAATCATAGATTGCACAATGCACATTCTAAAAACCGTATTTGTATTCTTCCTGTCAATATTACGTACCGTTATTCACTTGACATTAAATTAAGATCACAAATTCTTAATCCATGCACACACTTATGATAAGGTTGGTATATATTTGCTTGGATAATGTCAATCAACGAAAGCAAATAAAAAATTCACCTTCCTTACGAGAATTAGTGTGACCATCTTACGATAAATGTATGAATAAAATGATGTAGCAAAATTTTTAGTCATTTTTAGTAGGTAAAAACTATTTTAGTTGATACATAAATTAAAAAAAAAAAAACGCTCTTGCTTATTTTATTATAATCGAGCTAATCATCATACCTACTATGTCTAAGATTTTATTTAAGTACATAAGGAAAAATCGTAGAATATCTTTTTGGTATTGTACTTATATCTCTATATCACACTTTGACATTCAAAAATCTCGAAAAAAAAGTGTGCTTTCTAATTTTTTTTTTCGCACGAAGTAAGTATAACTATTTTAAACATGAAGTTTATTATTTATTATTTAAAATTAAGAAAATATTAGTAAACTGCTTTTAAACCAGACATTTTTTGAGTAATATGTATATTTTTAGGCTGTTTTAAAATTTTACGCCTTTTTTTCCAACTGAATATAAAATCTTAATATGTCAATAAAATTAGATTTCCAAAATTGTTGCCGATTGTGTTTGCTTTTAAATTTGTCAATAGTATGATCCTGAATGAAGCAGGTGATCAGAGTTACCCGAGTTAGAAATTGCAGAATTCTCTCCAACTTTTAAATTAAAATTCGTGAAAGTTAAATCTTAGATAATGGCATTTTTTGGCTTTTTTGTCTCCAAGTTGTGTTATACATATACAAAAAATATTATTTAGTAATAAAAATGAAAATACAAAATGTTTGTTTTTACTTTTATTAATTTTATTTAAAACTTTAATTTCAAAAGTTTAATTTTTTTTAAATTTGATTTGAAACGCGTTTCAGAGTGTTTACTCCATCCGAGGCTACAAATATGGTAAAGCCTTTTTTGAGGTTTTACCCATCCGATTTCAGCGAATTAACTTAGGGGTAACACTGGTTGAAGCGCATTTAATTTGCTATTATCACATATTTAAAGCTTTAACCATGTTTTAAACTTAGTTAATCCGTGAGTTAAAATTTGCTGAACTACGGGTCAAATATTTATATAACAGGTGCCTCTGAATATCTGAAATTACTAAAGATAGAAATTACAGAAACAAAAATCAAAATGATAGTTTTCTTGTGAGTTAAAAAAGTGATTGCAGGGCCATAATATAATATAATGAAAGATGGAGTTACAGCCTTAACATGTTGACGGATTCCCTATAGATCAACAAATTTTTTATTTCAGTCTTTACCACTTCGAAATTGCCCAAAAGTAGTTTTTTATTAACATAAAATGGCAATCCTGTATTTTCAATTTTATTTTATTGTTTGTCGATTTGTTAACTCAACTATTATGTTAACTCAGTATATTTATAGGGGTATATAAATGCTTTTTAAGTACGAAATATAAACTGAGTTGATGCGTCGTTAAATCATACGGTGATAACTGTCACATACGTAACAAAAATGTTTAGGTATCTATTAATTTTTTATTTTTTTATTGCAAAAAAAAAAGAAATTTGTATCAAATTTTTAATTTGTGAAAGTATAGGGAGAAAATAATATGTTCTTCTACCGTCACAGAAAATTTCATTGAATTTCAAAATAAAACTGAGTCGAGATATTTAGTTTAAATATTGTCTCAAAATCCCAACAAAAACCTTAAAATCTTTTTTCATTTTTATTGTTTTTTTATGGTATAATATCCACAATATTATGGGAATTAAATCCACTTTTTGTGGGTACCATTTCCACTTAAAAAGGAACGAATTCCCATGGAGTGACAATTATTATTATATCACTTTTAGGTATAGGTATACTCTGTTCTCTTCTGAGCGGATCTTATTGGAAGAGACGCATTCTCATAACATGACTTAGTTGAGGTGAGAGCGAATATAATTGGAATAGACGCATTTTCATAGCAAGACTAAATTGACGTGAGAGCCTCCTATAAATAGGCCATTTAACGCTTTTAATAGTGTTATAACAAACTAGTAGTATTCTTCAAGATTACTTTTAGCTCCCTTACTATAGACTAGTTAAGCTCTTGGAGGATCTTATGAGAGGCAAAATGTTACTTGGGATATATGTATAAGGTAGGCAAAACTTCCACTTATAGGTAGGTGTACCAAGCGGAGGTTATTTATACTTGGTGTGATAGTTGATTGCACGATTTATATTAGCATTTCAAATCATTTTTATCACACGAAACATAAATTTGTCACAATCGTAACAATTTAACAAACTTGCAAAAATCAAAACTTAAAAGAATCGGTTTATGGAAGCCTAAGGGCTAATTTGTTTACAGCTAATCATGATTATTACAACTGGTAAATCAACGAATGTACCTACATGTACATGCGTATGTATCATATGTTAACCACAATTTTTTATAAGATATCTATAATATGAGTAAAGGCCGTTAAAAGCTAATTTGAATCTATAATATGAGTTGTTATCATGGAAATCACCATTTATCTAGAACCTGTGAAAATACAGATTTAACCCCACTGTGAGCAAACAGGCCCTTAGAGTAAGAAAATAAATCTATCTAAAAAAAATCAAGAGACAAATGTTTAAAAAGAAAAACAAAATTACGTACATTGATTTTTTTTTCATTTTCATGAAATATTTACAAACAAATATTTATAAAATCAAACAAAATTTGTATTCTTAGTTCCATGAACTCTGCATCATCAGTAAGTATAAGCCCTTCATATACTCTTGACACCCTTTTCTTATAAAATATAAGAAGACTTCCACTTGATTTAACTGCACTACCTACCACCACCATCACCTGAGAAACACTTCGTCGTTCGTCTATCTATATACATTATCAAGATCAAGGCGGTTGATTTAAATGCACATGTCGTCGTCGTCATCGTTGTTGTCGTCGTCATTCGTTGTTCTCAAATACCTACTTACTCCTCCACCTGAAAAAATAAAACCCTTTTTATATAATGTAGGAGCTACCAATATGCTATAGGTATATTATGTATCTACAATCTACATGGCATCCATTCAAAAGATAACGGTGACTCCAAGGTAAATTTCAGTGACACAATTGGTTCTCCAAGTCTGCAAAGAATTCAGAACATATTATACGAACTAACAATATCAAGAATATGTATCTGTGTTTACACACCTTCGTCAGAATTTTTTTTTTTTTTGTCAAGCTGAAGTTAGAAGAAGCTTAAACAAATAAAAGTGATGAATGTTGATCACGGTCTTTTGGTTTTTATTTAGTAAACCGCACGCATAACAGTAATATTCTCATCTTATCTCGTTCGGCCGAGTTAAACCTGAGACAATCTGTTCGAGGTTGGATTGCGGCAGCTACCATACCCACACTACATAATTAATGTTTGTTTCCTTGGTGACATAAAGTATATATAGGTATAGTGGCGTGTATATTGTGCATGCGATGCTTTTGGTAAGTGTGACCAGAGATTTCGGATTTTAGTTTTGAGGTAAAGTTTTCGATTAGAATTATTAATGCTGTCCTTAATTAATGTTCTGTTTATGTATTTCTTCAGCCGGGAATAGAACGAAGATTTTAACAGCTCATTCAGTTAAAGGTGAAACCCAAAGTATTCGTCATACAGTTTACCAATTCGTGGGAAATTTTAATTTGCACAAATCTAACCAGTTTTTTGTGTTTCTTTGGAATATGACAACGTGATAATAAATCAGAAATCAAACGTTATAATTACTAATGTGATAAAGCAATTTGTTTGTCTGCAACGTAGATATATTGTAGGTAAACAGTTTTACATGAATTTATTCAAACTTCTATTCAAGAGAATTGAGTTCAGACTTTAAACTTCAGAATTTGAAACGAAATTAGTATTTATACCCAGTATTTAGACCCTACATACCATCAATGGACTTGAAAATATTACTTGAACGAGTCTCTTGATTTTGATCTTATTCATTGTTTTTTACAAATGTTTTATTTACGGCATCTACGTATATAGCAACAAATTTCTACACAAAATTGTCAATGTTCATTGATACGTGTGGCGGTTTTTAAATGAATCTTTAATGACTCAATATTTGGTTGTCTATGTACTAGAGCAGCTGGTTATTCCTTCTAAAACGGACCACAGTTTGCAATCCAACGGGTTGATGGAAGGTCCAATCATCCGGTATTATGAAGTTGGAAATGCATTGTTTTTGAGGCATTCTTTTGTGGTTTAAATTGCCTTGTGATGTGGAGCAGAATATATTCGAAATGTCCATTGCTTATTGGCGAACATTTTCTTGTTGAGAGGCTTAGCGACATCTTCTAAAACAGTTGTTTGGTAAATTTTTTCTGAAGTTTTACCTCTATTAGTCTATTCTCACAAAAACGAAGGTCGGTAACGCTTTGAAACTCACTCTCCACTAAACTATTAAATTTTTGGCATGGATTGCCGTTTTTCAAACCTCGGAATGAGAATCCGAATATCCGAGCATGATCTTGATCATGCTGTTTATTAAACGATTCTTCGACGGTGAAGATTTGTTCGTTATTGTTAACAGAATCTGTTTATATGAGCATTCTTTGCGTATCTACCAGCTAAGCAAGCAGACCTTTCGATTTTTGCTTCAATGCGACTGTGAACAGGTGGTCTCAAGGGTGTTTGCTAAGCCCCAAATCTTGTTTAAAGATTAGAGACATGGATTTTTGGGAAATATACTCATCTCTCGTAATACGAATTTCTGTTTTGTCAGTGTTTTTTGTTTCGAGCCTCCACGGCTTTAATAACATTTGCAGTACAGTAGAACCCACTTAAGAGAAACTGCAAAATGTCACAGTATTTCTTTCACTTAAGTGGAAAGTGAAAAATAAATTGCTCTTAAGCGCATTTAAAAATTACAAAAAGGGTTCTGACATATCAGAAATTCAAATTTCATTTTCGTGATAAAAATTTGGTGGAGGTGAAAAATGAAAAAAAGAATAAAAGCGTTCAGCAAATTTTTTTTCTCTTCTATTAAATTTTTTTCACTTAGAGAGTTTTTTTCAATGAAAAATATTAAATTTAACTGAAAATATGTTTTAGGTATCACTTAAGCGAGTTTCGCTTAAGCGGAGTGTTATATAGGTAATTGGTCGACAAATACTCTGGGATGAAAAAAATGTTTCAGATAAGCGGGTTTTTCTCTTACGCAGGTTTTACTGTACTCAAAAATCTTGGGTTGCCGGATCTTTGGTGGGCATGTACTCCAATAGTACCCTCAAATAAATTCACCGTAAAATACCTTAAATAAAGTGTGATTCCGAACGGTCCCGAGGTCCGAAAGATGTCACCTTTTTCATTTGTACACTTGTGAAAGGCCAAACTAGGTATACCTTTTGCGCAAGTATGAAATATAGTTTAACAGCGGATTTATTAGAGTTTAGACTAGTTAGACAGTGTCTTAAATGTTCGAAATATTTACATAGTTTTAAATAGGTATGCTTTATTTAAATAAATAAAATGTCACACTATTCAAGGTTTAGACAACTCATTCCTTTATCTATTAGTTAGATTACTCTTATAGTAGGCGTGTTTTTTTGAAAGCCCGGGGGGAATCGAATGAAAAAAAACGACGTCGATGCTAAACAATTGAGATGTTAAATGCAACAACAACTAATCCCCTGCGGGCTAAGCTAATCCCATGGAATTCTCGGGGCTTAACTTAAGCGCCCCGAAAAACTGTATTATCGGCGTAACATACTTGTTATCGGTAGTTTGTATAAAAACTCATTTTATTTCTGTGATGGCATCTATAATCCTCGTTGCCGTTTTTTTCAACCAATTTCCCCCGGGCTTGCAAAAAAACACCCCTAGTATAATATAACAATTAAACATGTTTAATTATAACTTGAACACTGTCTAAAGTTAATCAACGTTCATAAATATGACTATAAATGTCTAAGGCCCAATTTTCCAGTGGGAGATGTTTTTGATGTTTGATCTTCCGAAATTGTTAGGTCAATCCAATTTAATTCTCTATTGAAAAACTGCTTCTTGAATTAACTGTAAATACATTTACCCCCAGAAGAGTTAACTATAACTCTTAAAATCATAAAGCATATTTCAATGTCACATTACACCATAATATCATTTTAGTTAAGTTCAAAATACTTTATAACAATTATCATCTGTTATGTGTGCCACTTATTTTTCCATCTTAATTAATTATTATAATCCGAAAAAGCAAAAAAAAATAAAAAGTTCACAATAATGAGGAGGTCTGTTTTCGAAGTGAAGTATAAGTGTCCTTGAATATCATTACCATTGATAAATGTATACTCCAAGCCTATATCTGTACACTCTGTGCCTTTTGCCTGAGAAATAAAATAAAATCTATATAAAAATGAATTGTACGAATGCGTCTTCAATAATAATAATTATGGAATTTGTCTTTGTCTTCTTCCTCCATCCAGATTTATGTAGGTACTATACCTAAGTCATGGTGAGATGACATCACAAGATATATCTACAACTTCGTGTGCGCCTTCATTATTTGAGCTCATTAAGGAAGATTTCATAATCCTCTCGCTATAGGTATGCCTACATTACATTCCCAGCCAATCTATACTATTATATAAAAGTGTTCTTTGGTTTGTTTGTCAGTTTGGCTGTATATTTCAGAAAAACTAATAAACAAACCAAAAAAACACTTAAAATAATATATAAACTAAAAATTGTACTTACCTGTTATGTTATAGGCCCCATCTGAAAGTAAAATATTTGGTAAATAAACAATACTCTTAAAATTAAAAACTTACCTTAAAAAAAATCGTATGAAGACGATTTTGCAAATTTTCGTTTTGAGAAATTTGACGTTTCTCTAAATTCTTCTTATTTTGTCTTCTTACCTATAGCAGCGCCAGTGTTTATAATTGGCATAAGCTTAAGGTGCGCATACAAGCGTTTTTATAAGACCCCGTTTAACTGACTTCGTTAGACCCTGTTTAGATTGTGACTTTTCACTACGTCATGACGATGGTTTTGTGGATTATATCGGCGAAGGAAACAGAGTGTATTGAAAAGTCAGTATCTACATCGAGTCTTACGCCATGACAATGTTTTTGTCAATGAGATTCGCGGGGAGCTATGTACCAAGATTTGAAGAGCGATGAAATATGATTTGGGAATTTGAATTTGATTCGATCGTGAATCTGATTTTTGATTTCTTTAAGGGATTCCTCACATCAACGCACATCTTTCGTGGCGAGGACGAAAAGAACAATAACAACACGTTATTATTGTTTTCGTCGTCGCCACGACAGACTCGCGTTGGTGTGGGCGAACCTTAAATTAAAATTCGATTTCACTATCGAATCAAATCTAAAATATGTTTTTTTCCCGAATTTATCATGAAGAATCCTTATTAAATATACTTTCATAAACCGTTCAAATAAGAAACAAATTTACAAAATTTCAAAAGAGACACAAAAAATTTTAGCCAAAGAACAAAATTTTCAAAAAAGTTAAAAATTTTGAAAAAAAAAATTCAAAAATAAAAAAAAATTTAACTTATTTTGAAAAAATTTAATTTTTTTCAAAAATTTTCACCTTCTACAAAAATTTTAACTTCTTCAAAATGTTTACTTCATAACCGTACTGAATGGAAAAAGAATGATTGGTTCCATATAGTTTTTATGATTGGCGGGCGATATTTAACGAACCCTGCTCTGTACTCTTCGCCGATCTCACCCACTAAATTATCGTCATGGAGTAGTGCGGCTAATAACAACGTGTTGTTTTTTATTGATAACAACGTGTTGTTATTATTGTCTTTGTCGTCGCAACGACATTTTCGCGTTGGCGTGGGGAATTTTAATGCTGAATTTCCATAAGCTGAAAGACTAATAAGCTATTAAGCGTGTTTTTTTTTGCAAGCCCGGGGGGAATTGGTTGAAAAAAAAGAAAACGGGGACTATCGACGCCATCACAGTAAAAAACATTGAGTTTTCATACAAACTATCGATAACATGTATGTAATTCATGCTGGTAACACAGTTTTTCTGTGCGATTAAGTTAAGCCCCGAGAATTCTCTGGGATTAGTTGTTGTTGCATATAACATGTTAGTTGTTTAGCAACGACTTCGTTTTTTCATACAAACTATCGATAACATGTATGTAATTCATGCCGGTAACACAGTTTTTCTGTGCGATTAAGTTAAGCACCGAGAATTCTCTGGGATTAGTTGTTGTTGCATATTACATGTTAGTTGTTTAGCACCGACTTCGTTTTTTTCATCAAATTCCCCCGGGCTTGCAAAAAAAACACTCCTATTAAAGGTTCTCCCAAACCAACGCGAAACATTCGTCGACGACAGTTTTTTGTTGTTGTTTAGCGTTGTGTGTTTGTCATATTTTTTATTATTGTGAATGATTCGCTACGATTTCGCGTTGGTTTGGGAGAGCCTTAATACGGGAAAACAAAATAAACTTCTTTGTATGGTTGAAATTAAAACGTATAAATTACCTATACAGTATTAATTAATCTTTGTTTTGTTAGACAGTATTCGAGTATTCCATTTTATTTATTATTTTTTTTTATAAAATAAACAAATTGTCTATATTCTTTTTTCATTTATTTCAACTCAACCCCAAATCGATTGTTCAACTCATGTATCGAAAATCGAATCCAAATCGATTCATTATACATTGAAAAATAATGCCGGTTGGGAAATAATGGCGCTTTAGTCGAATAAAAGAAGATGATTCAGTTATGGATTTTAATTTGTCGTAGTCAGTAGTGTTCAGTCTTAAGTTAATTGTGTTCAATGAAGAATGGCGTCGATCGTCACAAAATTGCAAAATTAAAAATTAAATTGAAAAGACAAAAGAAAAAAGAAAATTATTGTAAAAAAATTAAAAAGTGAAAAGAAAACAAATAAAATTGGATACCTACTGGATAATCAGGAAATAAATAGGTAAGTAATTGAGTTGATTATTAAAATTCACGGTGTGTAGTGAACTTAAAACTTTTTTGGTTTAAAGTTCATACATATATACCTATATACTAATATACTAATTATATATATACTATTATATACTAATTTCTTAAAAAAAGTGTCTGGAACTATAAGTATAATATATATAATTTGTAATGTAAAATTGGCCAATGGCCAACGTGGCGATGTCTCAGTCGCCACGTTGCACGTTGGTCAGAACTTAGAATAGAATTTTGCAAGTGAATGGGTCGTGCTTTCGATGCGCTCATTTGGTTCGTGTATTTAGTTCGTCCGATTCGTTAATTTTTTAAATGGTTGGTGAATTTGATTGAAGGATTTTATTAAGAGGATTTTTTGATTCGTTAACTTTTTAAATGGTTCGTGAATTTGTTTGAAGGATTTTATTAAGGGAATTTTGTTTGGTAATTTAAAGTTGGTTGTAGCAGGAAATAGTTGTGGGTATTTTCTTTTTGTATGAAAAAGGAAATCTCTGCTAGGTACACTTGGTGTAAAAGTCATTAAAAGCCTACAGAATAAACCTGTGGCAATAAGACAGAGTAGCTTATGTTAAAAAAAAAACAGGTTTCGAGAAAAACGCGTTTTTGTCTTCAATCTGTAATAAGAATTAATGTAAATTTGTTTTAGGAATTACAAGATAACTTTTCAACGGGGAATGATTTCAAGAAGGGGTTTGGACAGGAAAGTAGCTCTCAAACTGTAGACTACCAACAATCGAAAAATGCATCTGAATTAATTTTTTGACTTTTTTTTTTACTTTTTTCTTTAATTTTTGACTTAAAATAATGAAAATATTTGTAAAAAAAAAATGAAAAGAAATATTATTGGATACTTACTGAATAATCAGTGTCTATGTTCTGTAACACTCGCGTCCATAAAATTGGTCGAGAAATGGTGGAAAAAGGAACAAAACTCATACGATTTGTTTCAAATTTCATCGTTTCATCGTAGGCACCGAAAATTAATGAGAAAGTGAATTAATATTGAAATTTGCGTTGCGAAGTGAACATAAAACTTTTTTGGTTTTAAGTTCATACACATACATATATACTAAATTCATAGAAAATCTGTGTCGGGAAGTAAAGGATTATACATACAAGATACATACAAGAAAACTTCTAATGTAAAATTGGCCGTTTTACATTAGAAATTTGTTAAAAGTAGAATAATATTGATAATAATTTCATGATGTGTGAATTTGTCCGGAATTGTATTCTTACCAACGTGGTGAGGTTCCAATTTTGAATTTTTTTTCAAAATGTTGACTTTTTTTTCAAAATTTGCCACCTTTTTCAAAATTTTCAACTTTTTTGAAAATTTTTAATTTTTTAAATTTTTTTGACTTTTTTCAAAATTATTAATTTTTTTCAAAATTTGCCTTTTTCAATATTTTGTTTACTTTTTCAGATTCTTTTACTTCCTAGCTTTTAAATTTTTAAGGTTTTTCAAATTTTTCAACTTTTTTGAATTTTTTAAAATTCTTTTTGACTTTTTTTAATTTTTGTATCTTTTTTCACATCTATCAAGCGTTCCAAGACGGTTCATTTTTTTTCATTTAATGATTCATTTTGATGTGAATTGCTCTTGGAAGGTTGAGATTTGACCATACATATATTTATGGTAATATGTAATAATAATATTCTAGGTCTTTTCTGCTAATATCGGTAAAGGAATTATTAAAATCTTAATATTTCAGTTTGCATATTAGATTTCTTTTGGCGTATGAATTTAAGGCCCTCATTATGAATAGCGAATAGAACGTCCGATAAAGTCGAATGATTTAGCGAATTTCGCTTTTCCCGGTATTATCGATAGCGAGCTTCCACATCCGCTTTGCGAAGGTTTGCTATTCGTAATCAAGTGGTAACCAAACTAACTATTGAAGTAACGAAGATTTTTATTTGTGTGAATCGCTCTTCATAATATGAAATTAGCGAATTTGCAAAGTTTTTAGTTCGATTCGCTATTCATAATAAGGGGCTAAATAAAAATGTTCTAACAGTCATCATTTCACATATTTTTATTCTTATCCTAGATCCACAAATTAAATACGTTAATACGTAATACGTATACATATAATGCGGAAACGGAAACAGAAATTCATATTTAAACCCAAATTTGTGTACATATATACAAGTAATACAACAAGTAAAACAAAAAGAAAAATAATTGGTAAGTGTTAGTTTTTTAAAAATCTTTTATGAGATAATTTTTTTGACACTTTTGTACAGTGGAAAGGAATTTTCCAGTTTTTGTGGAAAACAATAATAACAGAAATGTTTGTACATCTAAAATATTTTACATATTGCAAAATGTTTGGTCCACTTCTACACGACGCATGTAAAGAAATATCTACCAACCGTTTAAACTGACAATATAAAACACTGCACACGTTCTTAAGTTCAAATTGCTGTCTTATATTTGAACACGGATAGAATGGATTTTTTGATTCGTCAATTTTTCAAATGGTTCGTGAATTTGTTTGAAGGATTTTATTAAGACGATTTTTTTTGTTGGTAATTTAAAGTAAGTGGTAGCAGGAAATAGTTGTAGGTAATTTTTTTTTTAATTTTTGACTTAAAATAATGAAAATATTTGTAAAAAAAATGAAAAGAAATATGATTGGATACCTACTGAGTAATCAGTGTCTATGTTCTGTAACACTCGCGTCCATAAAATTGATCGAGAAATAGTGGAAAAAGGAACAAAACTCATACGATTTGTTTCAAATTTCATCGTTTCATCGTAGGCACCGAAAATTAATGAGAAAGTGAATTAATATTGAAATTTGCGTTGCGAAGTGAACATAAAACTTTTTTGGTTTTAAGTTCATACACATACATATATACTAAATTCATAGAAAATCTGTGTCGGGAAGTAAAGGATTATACATACAAGATAACTTCTTATGTAAAATTGGCCATTTTACATTAGAAATTTGTTAAAAGTTAAATAATTTTGATAATAATTTCATGATGTGTGAATTTGTCCGGAATTGTATTCTACCAACGTGGTGACGTTCCAATTTTGATTGTTATTCAAATATTACCTCAGATAGAAGAACTGGCAGATTTTAGCTTTAAGTATTATTCTGTACCTTTATGTAGAGTTTAATAAATAATAATAATATTCGAATATTACTCCATTAAAAACACTATTTAAATTTTCAATGTTTTTTAAATTGTTTTTTAGAAGATCCTGGTTCTCAATCAACTAATTTATTAAAAGATCTTGATAAATATTATCAAAAAATACAACAAAGACCACAAGAACAACCCCAAGGACGATGCCAGCAACCAAAACAACGCCAACATCCGAAACAGTCTCAACAATTAGGACAACGTCAAAACAACAACAAAAACAACAAGAAATACAACTAAGTGGATCAAAACCATACTCCCAAAAGGACCTTATGGAAGTTTCAAGGTGCTCTTCCGTAAATTTCGATGAAGACATTTTTTCCGGAGAAAAATTGGACTCATTAAATGAATTGGAAGAGGCAGGAAATACAGACACACAGATAAACGAAACACAATCACCAGACGAAGAAACAAAAATCGAGGAGAAGGAAGATTAGTATTATTATATGCTTAAAAAATAAATAGTTTTAAAGTTTTAAAAACAAAATACATATTTTATATATATATTATATATTATTATATTATATATTATATTATATTATATTATATTATATTATATTATATTATATTATATTATATTATATTATATTATATTATATTATATTATATTATATTATATTATATTATATTATATTATATTATATTATATTATATTATATTATATTATATTATATTATATTATATTATATTATATTATATTATATTATATTATATTATATTATATTATATTATATTATATTATATTATATTATATTATATTATATTATATTATATTATATTATATTATATTATATTATATTATATTATATTATATTATATTATATTATATTATATTATATTATATTATATTATATTATATTATATTATATTATATTATATTATATTATATTATAATTATACTATATTATATTATATTATATTATATTATATTATATTATATTATATTATATTATATTATAATACATATATTTAAATTTACGTTTAAATTAAATGTTTAAAAATAATTAAAAGTAGTTTAAACAAAATAAAGGGTCATGCGTACATTACTTAAATTTGAAAATTTTTTGAAACATTTGATTTGGCCAAAAGAGACCCGGGCAACGCCGGGTACTATCGGCTAGTATACTATATACGTATGACAAATGTAGCAAGACTTTTTCAAGGCTATAGGTACCTACAACAAATTCATAGTCAAAGACTGTGATGTGCCTTATTTAAGAGACTTCCCAATCGGCAAAACTTACATCAACATTTGGTACCAACCATGACTGATTGACAACAAAACATATCTACACAGTCTCATACATATGTAGGTACATACATACAAAATATTGTGTGTTTTTCAGCGCAATTGCGCTGAATGTATGTTACTTAACACATTTTGACGTAATTTGTCAAGATAACTGTCTCCATCTCCATCTGTGAACATAATTATGCATTTTCTTCCAATGGATTTCCCGGCTCCACACTGGAAGTTGAGCTGTCATTGCAATTTTTTTTTTTTTTGTGAATTTGAATGTGCCGAAGTTAAACATTCATTAGCAATGGCGCGGCGGAAAGACGACCATGTTGCTGCACACTGCACACATGACGCGACAACAACGACACACGGTATGCAAGAGTTGCGACTACATCGTCGTCGTCGGTCGGCGGCGAGGCGCGCGGTATAGGTGCCTACATAAAACTTCTTCACGCTTTGTATCATGCATTGTCATTGCCGTTGTTGTCGTTTGTAATTTGCGTTCGGATTTGTCACTTGTTGATGCATACTAATCAAGAGAAACGTTTTTTTATTATTTTTTTTTATTTTGTATTTGTTTTTGTTGTATTTCGGTCATCAGGGCGTCCGTGCGTCGTGTTGTCGTTGTTGAGTAGGGTAGGGTAGTTGATATAGTTGCACGAACAAATATTTTGGATACCGAGTAGAATATCCAATAGGTACATACAGTTTCCACAATTTAAATATTAGTTAAAGTGAAGCTTTAAAAGAAGGGGTTATATGTACCTTTCAATCTCTTTCTTTTTTTTTGGGAATTTCTATTTTAGTAAGCTGGGGATTGTAAGTATCATCTCAACCTAAAATTTCAAGCTTCTGGAAATTTAAGAACTAGATTTATCAGAGGAGGTGTACTGAAATACCACCACTTAAAATTTGTTTAAATTCAATAAGGGAAATTTTTTGGAAGTTATTTTTTCCATAGAGTTTCCTTAGAGTTCCGAAGTCCGAAGTTTCAAATAATTTTACTTGCTATAATTTGTATACAGCTTCCTTATAACGATAAACTTTCAAGCATAATATAATTAGGTAGATAGTTGCCACAATTTGTATAGAGTTTCCTTATAGATAAAATTGAAGCTTAATAGAAACTTTGTCGTTGATAGCTTCGATAAAATTTCAATAGGTTCCCGATACCTATCTTATTTTTACTTAACTTCTTAAAGAATTTAAAGGTATCTATCTAAAGTACGAAAGCAATTTCTTTAAAAATTGTATCTTCAGCTGTTTAAAATCAATAAAAATAAATTATATTTCTGTTCTTAGCTTGATTGTGTTCAATTGTTTAAATGAATAGGAAAACAGTAAATTCCAAAAATTGATCTGGAATTTCTGATAATTTACCTTCAATTTTGAAGTTGCAACAAAAATTACTACACAAAGTCACGCATTAAGTACAATTCTCCCGTAAATGTGACGTCCGTCATGTTGTAGTTTTGATGACGCATGTGGTGTTGTTGGCGCTGTCATTAAACAATATTGTGACAACTATGAAGAAGCTATGAATATTTCACTCCCTCACTAGCAGATGACAGTATGTTCATAATGTTATTGCAGCACATCCCATCAACATGAACATAATGCTTGTCCAATCGGCCAAGCTGTCATTGGTTTTTGGCGGATGAATTGCAAAAGCTGTCGCTTATAATTTCTGGTGTTGCCATTGTTGCTATTGTAACACAAGCAGTTGCAGCCACAAACATGTTGGTAGGGAATTTTTACTTTTTAATCAACACGCTTTAGCTGGTTGTTGTTGTTGTTGTCACTTCTCACTTCCACATACATATAGGTATTGCTGTTGTTTTGCAAGAGAGCGGATCATGTATGCGTCGCTTTGCCGTTGCTGTGAGTCACGGTCGTCCGTCCTGTTGAGTGTTGTTTGGTTGCTGTATGGATGGTAGGTACCTACTACTGATGTGTTGTGTACTTCTTGATAAATTTTTCATGAATGGCAGGACTGGGTGGGTGTGTTCATCAACCAACTAAACAGCGAATATCAAAAAACCGCACAACAAGTGAATTTCATTTGCAGACATTTGAAATGCTAATTGAAAAATCTGTTCCTTTTTGTGGTGGTGGTGCTGCTGGCTGCTCGATATCGCTGTCCGTATATGCATTACATATTGACACATACATATGTACCTACATACATATAATTTTTAAATTTATTTTATTTGAATTTTTGTTGAATAATTTGCTGTGTAACACATTATTCAATTATATTTGGGTAAGCATTATGATAAACAACAAGTCAGAGTCAGAGAGGAGTATTTTATACCCTATATAAAGAATAGGAACATTGTAAAACCCATTTCTGCTGTTTAGTTGTTGTTATATTGTTGATGTTGTACGTATTATTGCGACCCACATTTGGTAATTCAATTGTGAATGTGGCAAGTTCGTGAGGCACTTGGTTTATTTTATTTTATTTCATTTATTGCTTGTTTTGTTTTGTTTTTTTGAATAAATTATAATCTAATATCGTTATGGATATTTTTGGTGTTTTATAGGTTTGTGGCTGATTTTGTAATGTATGTGAATTGTGAACATTTGTGCGGGTAGGTATTTCAACCTGATTTTTCTACATGAGGTTTTTTCGTGAGGTGGGTATAGGAATTATAGGTAGATAACCTGGTGTGTTTAGTGTGGATATTTTGCAAAAATTAAATGTGTCAACAATATAATATTTTATTGGGAAATTGGCGATTAGGATTTATATGTGGTTAGAATTTGATATGTTGATAAGCAAATGTTTAACTTCTCGTAATTCGACATGATACCTAGGTATGTATATTTTAACAAGTTTTTTATGGTTTTTTGCTCTTATGTTCTTTAAATACTGATATTTAAGTGAATGGGAAAATGTATCCAGTTTTGTCGCGTAACATTTAGTAAAAACACACCGCAATGTGCAACTGGGGAATACCTAGCTTTTCCGAACTTTTCCAATATAGGTACCTATCAATATCGGTTTTCGGAAAGGACTTTTTAAATCTTGTTTTGGAACAGATATTGCAATACTGCATAGAGCTCTTAGTCAGAATGATTGGAAGGAGCTTGCTCGGGTTCGGTGAAGATGAGTTGCTGATAAACTAGATCAGAAAGAGATCATCAGTCGTTTGCTCTTAGATCAAGCAAGTGGACTCTTTAATAATAGCTGCATTTTATTATCCACATGATCTGATCAGGGTCAAATTCTTACACGTAAATACTACTATTACTATATGGTAAGGTAGTGTATACTGTAGTACAAAGAAAAAAGCTAACAAAAACATGAAAAATATACAAATAAAATGGAAAAAGAGACAAATATATACCCTGACTGTCATTATATGCTCTTGTTTGTTTTATTATGGGAATCTGATCCAGATCAGATCATGTGGATAATAAAATGCAGCTAATATATGATCAAAAGACTTTCTATAAAGATTTTGATTTAGGAGAAAATTTTGATATTAGAAAAATGGGTGTTGTACTTCAAGTCAAAGAGAATTTAAATATAAAAATCTTCAGATTCATATTATTATAGACGTTAAATAAGGAGAAAATTAAAACATAGCGTGATGGTGGTCGGATTTTACGAAAAGACTTCTTAGACCTTCCTCTCAGTTAATAAGAACGAAGTGTGATTTTTTTTGAAGAGTGTGATCCTAAATATTTAAAGTTGAATATTTCTATACAATTTAAATTCAAATATTCAAAATTATAAACCATACTAAGCGAAGGTTTTCATATAAAAAAATCTGTTTTTATTTCGAAAACATTTTTAAAGAATTAATTGAGAATTTAAGCACCAATTCCCTAAATTTATTCAAGAAATAAAAATAATAAAAAATTGTAACAATTTCTATTTCTTTTTACAGATATTGGGATATGTACTGCTGAATCATTAATAAGGTGAGTCAAAAATCTCAATTACGTATAAAAAACTATACATACCTATGTAAAATAAATAAATTGGGTGACGCAGCAGCTTCCGTAAGACCAGGGCCTATATATAGTGATTTACAACTCTTAACCATTCCTGTGTTTTATTGGCAGAAAAAAAGGGGACCCACAATTTTCTGCCGAATCTGAAAGGCTAAGGTGAGAAGCGCTTTTCTATGATCAAGGGGATAATCCAAATGTATATGTTATTCAAATGAAATGAACCGATTTTATTGCTTAAATTTCCGACTATGCTTACAAACTTCATCAAAGCCCCATCACTTTGTGTAGTAAATTGTTTGTTTTGTTGGTATATTCTCTTAAGAGATTTGGAATTTTTTGATTAAATTAAAGTCATGTAACGAATTAAAGGGACATAATTCTTGTTTTAGTTCAATATAAGTGTTGCCGTTATTCAAGTGAACTGTAGTATATGATAGTAGGTACTATTTATTGATATCTCATGATTGAGAGATAAAATCCTTACCGAAAAGGTCAAAACGGCTAGAAATAACGTATTCGCGTTAAACAAAATAAGAAAAAAAATATTTGTAACAGAAGAGAACCGAATCGTTACAATATTTAATTCGCAAAAAAAGCTCAATCAAATTTTTTTTTTATTAAATCTCAATGTGTCTTATCAACAAAATGTGATAAATGTAAAAAATACAGGGAATAGAGAATTTAATATTTATTATAAAATTATACTTATAAAGCGACACAATGTACATTACGTAATCGATGGTTTAAAGTTTAAATTTTGAATTGACGTAATTGAAAAATAAAGACCATAAATAAATAAAAAAGTTGCCAAAAACAAAATAAAATAAAATGCAAACCAACTTTCCTTAGTATATAGAACAATAAATTACGTCAAAATAAAATGTTGACATATAATATCAACGAATAAATTACACGCATATTAAATTTTTATCAAAATAAATCATCAATGTCCTAAAATGTTTTTTGTCTGTTTTTTTTTATAAAGAAAAAAATCATTTAAAAGTTTTTAAATATTAATTGAGATCATAACCATGACTAACTCGATTTTATACGAATATAATAAATTCAAAGCCAATTGAAATAAATTATCTCGAGAAAAATAATATTTTATAGGTTATACACATAAGTATGTAGGTATGTATTATTCAAAAGAAGAAGCTACTTTTCTAATTTGTTTGCTTTTTCATAATCTTTTCCACTTTATACCTATAAACTTGAAAAAAAAGGAATAAATATTAATTTTTTGTTATTACTGATTAAAGAAATCCGAAAAAATTCGGTTCTGCTTAGAGCGAAATTCATGACGACATTTATGTTTTAGATTTCGTAAGAATTCAAAATATGTGAAGGGATTTAGTTCTTCGAAAAAATACATTAATACAAAAAATATTTGGTATTTAAATGTTGATTAAAATGTAACAAATAATAAAAATTCAAATTGGCCACCTACATATCTCCTTTCTTCAATTGTTAACAAATCGCGTTTTTAAAATCCTCAGGCAATAATAGTACCTTCTATAGGGCGAAGTTCGAATTTGTAAAAAAAAAACTAATTCGGGATTCAAATTAGGATTTTAAGAAGTTATCCTGCCTGCGTCTATATATGATGTATTCGTACTTTGGTCCTTGACCTATAGTCTTGAACTACTGAAACAATCTTTCTCAATCTTTGCATTTAAGGTTTTAAGCAGATTCACTAAAGTATTTGAAATTGATTTTTTGGCTCCGAAAATAACGGTAGATACCTGTCAACCGTTTAAAAAAGCATTAACAAATCTAGATTTTTTTTCTATCTTCTGTAAATTTCGTCTAAAAATTTCAAAAATATGTATATGCGATACAGTATTGAAACAAAATTTATGTAAAAGATCCTGCAAAAATATATAACAAATTAAAAAAAATCAATTTTGTTTTCAATATCTCGAAAATATAATATTTAAAAAAAAAATTGCATGAAATTAGGTTTCTTGCACGACCTCGTCATGCAATGGAACTAGTCCCTTAGCCCAATTCAATTGTTTTAAGATACTTCTATTTGTTAGGAATACAGCAACACAGAATTTATAAAGCTTGGATGTAAGTTTAAATACCTGAAGCTTGTTTATGAGAGGTACTATTTATCTTTTGATAAGAATGAAATAAGGGAGTTTAGTTTTGCCCTTATTGAAAGTCTTTAGAATTTTAAAATTTTGCATTTAAACTCTATTACACCTAAAACACTTAGGGCCATATTATTCACTCAATTCATCCACATTAAAACTTAAATCCAAATGTAAATTATACAAATTCAATGTAAATACATCCGGATTTAGGTTTAAGTGGATGTATCGAGTGAAAAATATGGTGGTTTATGTGTACATTTTTCCGCCCTCTATCACGCCCTTTTTTCTTATACATATTGGAATCGTATTCTTGTAATATAGGGTCCTGAAAAGGCTGAACATTTATAATATATATCTCTAGAATTTTAAACAATAACATGTATTTTTTTTTGGAAATCCACCTTCTACCAGCCCAATTTTCTTATACCTACTTCAGATTTATATTTACTTTTAATGAAATGAAATGTTATAGTTATAAATTCCGCCTACTACCACACCCACTTTTTATACTTAATTTCTTTTCCATGTATAAGAACACATTAAAATTTCTTTGGGAGATAAAGTTGAAATAATATATATTTTGCCAAATGTTCAATTCGAAGAGTGGCCAATTTGTTTCCTATATAACTTTTTTTAACCGCTTCTATGAATTTTTAAAATTTGCATTACATATAAATTCATATTTAGGTATTCAAGAAATCAAACGACACTATTTTTTGTTGAAGGTTTGAGTGAAATTATTTCTTTTTTCAGCACAAAGATTTAAATAAAATGTTTTTTATCAACACAATGATTATATCAACTCAATGTTTAAACTTTTTTTTATCAAAAAATTTTTGTAACAATGTGCAAATTTAAAGCAATCGGATGTGGTGACCATTTGCATTTCCGAATTTTATATCTATATAGCTTGTGGTTGATTTATAATAATGCACAGGAACTCTAACAAACAGTGATAAGCATACCACTTTATTTGAAGCTGGCTTATAAAATCTGAATATACTGAAAAAAAATCTGAATGTACTCGAGATCTAATAAGTCTTGGAATTTTCAATTATGCCCTATATCACTTCTAAAGTTCATGTTGAATTTTATTTTTTAACACAAGTTCTAAACACAAATAATCAATTTTTAATTTCTTGTTTTAAGCAGTTTTATATAATTAACAAAAATCTAATCAATTATTCAAGACTATTTTGTCTCTGAAAATAAAAAAAAAAACTAAACCACTAAAAAAATAATTTGAACTTCCTAAACTACAACCTTGAGAATTATTATATACTCCCTCTTTACAATCAGTAATTTTCCTTATCATCGACCTAAAGAATTTCTATAACAAAAAAAAAATAAACAGAAAAATATGTTAACGTTTTATCGGCAAAACTAATTATTCCATTAAGTGTTTCAATAACTCACGGACATCATGTTCAAATTTGAAACGCCAAAAAAAAAAAATTATTACGTAATTGCCTCATGATACATTCACAAAAAAAATGCACAATTAATGGAACATAAAATACAAAAGAAAATATAAAATATATTATAAACCTTAATATAATGTATGATGATGTTAATGAAGCTGATGGAAATCACAGAAGTTGGTCGAGAAGAAATTAAGCTGATTACCATCATTTATACAGATTAACTTTTTTAAAGAGTTACGTGACTTTTTTTATAAATTGTTAAATGTTTTGGAGATTTTTTTTTAAATTAAATTTAATTTCTATTTTATAGCTTTAACACTCTTATGAGACAGGTGAGATGTAGGATTGTTTTTTTTTTTTTGTAAATTTTTTTTTCAATTTTGTTTTTTTTTTTTTGCGATGAGATCAGAATTTTATAGTTACACGATTGCTATTGTGAATGGATGTCACGTGAATGAACGATCAGGTGGAATACCTATACAACTATAATGTATATTGTGAGAATCGTGTCAGACTTTGATGGAAAGGTATTTTTTTATAATTTGCTATAATTATTGTTAACAGTAAAATAAAAAAAATCATTTCTAAGCGAATTCACGTTTGATATGTATTTAAAAAAAAACTTTGTAACTTTTAAAAATTTAAATACATTTGCATACAAAAAAAAAAAACATTGAACATTTACTATATTATGTATATGTGAAGTCGATGGAAGTTTTTTTTTACCGGTTCTTCATAAAGAATTTTAAACTACAGATGCACTCAAGATTTTGATGATAAGTAAAAAATAAGATATTTAAAAAAATTATATTCTAAAAGGATTGTTTGTTATTTAGGAAGGGGCGGTCAGTTTGGCATGGAAATTTTTTAGTAGTTTTTTGGCGCATGTCAAATTGCTGCTGCTTTTATGATGGTTCGTTGGGAGGTCGTCATTAGATTGGTTTTACAGTATGGTGTTTAAAATAAATGCTTAATTGAGAATTTGAAATCTGAAATATTTCTGTGTCATGGTTGACAAAACAGGGTTAAAAATATAATTTTTAAATGAGTACAGAAAAAAATGTTCAAATGAGCCTAGTTTTTTGTCACATCCTTTACAAATTATATAGTTATATAAAACTACTACAATATATGCTTTAGACGCAAAAATTCTAAACTATTTGCTGATCATTGAATCTGATGGGATACAAAAAATCTTCAAATCGCAGTGCATTTAAATTCCAATATTATTCATTCGGACGTATGTATCAGAAGATGTCCAAATATCTTCTCTCTGAATAATTTCTTATAAGTCCAAGGAACTTTATAAAAGATTTTTTTGTATTTCTAAAAAAAACACGAAATATTAGTTTCTTATAACTGCATTCTGAAAGTCTTAATTAACATTTTTATTTATAGAGGATATTGAACATAAACATTTTTAAAGATTTCTTTGATAATATATACTTCTATTGAGTTAATTATGTTCCTTTATTTTAATTTTATATAGAAAACATGTATTGTTTTATGCAAATCAAAACACCATCATGCCACTTGAAGTATTCAAATTTTCTAGAATCTAGATAATCTTTGCCTTCCTAAAACAAAGAAAAAAACGAATTTATATGATTTCGTTAGTTTTGTTTATTATCTAGAAACTTGTTTTTGTTTTATTTCAAACGAATATAGTCAGTGGAAGAATCGATGATTACTAATATAATAACATCTTTTAGATATTATAATTTGTAAAATAATAAAACACAAATTTCCATAAGAAAATAAAGTGCTCGAGATATGTATATTTAATTTTTTGAAGGAAATAAATTGTGTTTTTTATCTTATCGATATGTGTATATATGTACATATGCTGCCATTTTAATTTATTTGACATTTTGTCTATTTTTTTTCTTATGATGCTCCCATAATTGTGGATTATACATTTCATCCAGTTTTCGTTTACTTTTACTTTCGTGAGTAAAGACAATTTCGGAGTTTAGCATAGGGAGTAAAAAGAACTCCTGCAATAAATTGAAGCAACCACTGCTGCTAAAATTAATACAAATGTACTAGTTTTGGTACATTCAACTTTGTTGAAGTATCTATACGCAACATTTTTTGTATGAATCACAGATGGGCCTTGGATTCATAGATTCGGTAATTGCGAATATAGGTATACAAAAGTGTGTCTTACTCCCAAAGCCAGATTTGGTAATGAAGAGAAATTTTCTTCATTAAAAATGATGTTGTCATAATTTTCTGTTATAAATCAAAAGAGAAATGGAATTGTATTTCACTGAACGTTGGTACCCATTTATTTTGAGTCAATAACATATATATGTATGTTATTTTTAAGCAAATTGACCACTTTTGAGGCCAAGTTAACTTTTCAGAAATAAAAAACCCTTACCGCCGTATTATTCATTCGATAAATCCAGACTAAAACTTAAATCCGGATGTAAATTATACAAATTCAATGTAAATATATCCGGATATAAGTTTTAATCTGGATGGATCGAACCTTTTTTCAAAGATTAAACTTTCACACAATAACAAAAATATTTCGCCACTAAGCATTCTTTAAATTAATTACATATGTATTTACAAATATATAATGTCTTTTTTACTCTGATTCACACTCTATAAAAAATAATTACATTTTTTAAAATATGTAGCCCTTAAATGATGTTAGAAGTCGCATTCTCTACTCTAAATATTAGGTACCTATACCTTTCAAAAGCAAAGAGTTTTTTAGAATCGGATACCGCAGTTTTTTGTGTTTACCCTAATTAACCCTATATATCGACGGTTAAAGTGCAGAATCTCGTTTTTTTTATTTTTTTCAGGAATAAACACCTGGAAAATTTTGTATGGGGATCTATGGTAAGAGGTTTTGAATTCTGGGGCCTAATTCCATAAAACCAAAACGATCGAACGATATCATTTTGGCAATAGCTGTGCCTATCTTTCTCTTTAGATGTGATAGAGATGTGTATAGTCAAAACGATATCGGTTGATCGTTTTCTTTTTACGGAATTAGGCCCCTGAACTTTTCTGTAAAATGTTGAGGACAACAAATGAAATTGACAAATAGTGGCTTTGATTCTGCTGAATTTTGTTTGCAATATATATAATTTTTGTTCCTCAGTATTTTTTCAGGAAAAAAAATGAGAGATTTTGTTCAGGAATCCTGTTCATGTAATTGAGATTTCTGACATTTTCTCTGATATTTTCTCTATTTTACCCTATAAATATGAAAATATTGAGAATATCTTCGAAATGTAAAATTTACATTTTGTTGTTTTACTCCCATTTCACCCAATAAATGGGTAAACTTTGAAAAATATTAAATCATGTTAAGGCTATCCTTTATAAATAAAACTTTTTAAAATAAATTTTTGTTTTTCCCCATTTTACCCTACATATATAAATAGTTAAATTTTGAGCAAGCGATTTCTATCTCAGTATTTTCACATCAAAACTGAGGAATTTTGTCTTTGGCTTGAGATTTCTAACATCTCAGTAGGTACATAATTTTTATTTATTTTAAGTAATTTTAATGATTAATTTTACAAAAAAAAAATTAAAATTACCTTAAAAAAATTACAAATTGCTTTTCTTTTATTTTATTAAGGTTTATTTATTGCATCAAAATGATAATTTGTTGAAATTATTTTAAAAATTTCGTATGTACCTACATTTAATGTATTTATTGTATGTAGGTAAAAACCTACAAATTAAAATAAAAAACAATAAAAATTATATTTTTTTCAGGAAACGATTCGCTTTTCCAAAAAGACAATCATAACAACACCCTATAATATATGTATTTGGCATTTACGAGCAATATTTCCTTGTTATCATTTGGATCCAAGGGTCACAATCGCATATATACGTACATATATTGGGCTTTTTTCATAATCAAATATAACATTTTAAGAGTATACCATAAGTCAGTAAAGTCGTAAAAAAAAACTCAGATTAACAGACACTTAATGTAATCGTGCATTGAAACAATGACCCCGTAATTGCCAAACATATTATTATAAAAACAAAAATATTAAGTCAACAAAATCTGCGGGAAAAATACCCGCAGAAAGTGTTATCTATATATGTTTATTTTTTTTTTAACAACACTTAGTTAAAGTATCCCATAGAACAAATTATTGGTTTTACTTCAGTTAAATTAATGTGAACAATAAAATAAGCTTAGCTTAAAGACCTATATATGAAGAAAAACCTTAAATATTATAATATTCTTATATAGGTATCATTAATTAGGGAGCTTAATTTGCTCACCACAAAATAAGAGAGTTTTATTGCGAAGATTTTATGGGACAGTCACTGAACCTTATCAAAAGTTTTGTTGAAATCTTAATAATTGTGGTTTGTAGCATACGAAAAAAAGAACAAAAAAAAAAACTTAATCCGTCTCTTAACAATCTAATGCGTTTCCATATATACTCATATAAAAACCACCATAAAATTCTTATTAACAAATTGATAAGATTTACGATCTGACCACAACAAACCAAGCAGTTAAATTTTTTTTTTTGGGGAGAAAGTTTTTATGTCGGCGAAAATATTCATTCTCTTTTTTATTTTATTTTGCTTCATGATTTTTATCTTTTATATAAAATTAACAAAAAAAAGGAAGTAAAAAACTTTAATGCTTCAAAGCATTTAGTTGTTTAAAAAAAAATCAAAAATTGATGTAAAAAAAATTATATTAAATTTTTAAATAAAATTTGATATATTTACCTTTAACATTCTTATTGAAAAATCTGAAATAAAAGGAAAATGAACAATTAATACTTTAATTTGATAAATTTTAATAAACAAAATTCTTATTACTGAATTTTTTTAATAGCTTAAAAATTAATAAAAAAACATTGCTGATGATATTAATGTCACTTCGTAATTTATTATACAACGAGCAAAAAACACTTTAAACTCCTGAACAAATATAACTTTAAAATTAAAAGTCAAAATGCATTAAAGACAACCGTATTGAAAAGTATTTAATTTAAAAGTAAGGATTTAATTTTTTTTACTTCAACGTGAATCACTTTGAATTTAAAAGTAAAACCGTTTAAAATTAAAGTTTCTCAATTTTAAACAGCAAAGAAAAGTTTTACTTTTAAATTCAAAGTAAACAATTAAAATTTAATGACTCACGCTTTAAAAAAAAAACATTAAAAGTGTTTGTATTTAGATCAAAAAGGAACACTTTTGATTTGAAAATGACATTTTTGTATAAATAATGTTCAGAGATTCGAAATGTTTCTCCTCTTAATGTAAAATGTAAACTTTTGATTTTAAGTGGTGCACTTTTTCCCTCAGTGTAAGACATTTTCTATTTCTTTAAGAAAAAGAAGTTATTCAAAAATTGTTGAGAAATTTATTCGAAATGTGAATTCAGAGTTAAAAGCTATTACTATTGTCTTAGCGTTTTTATGGCCTTAAGCTTTTATTTTAAAAAATATATACTGATTCAGTAACTTACCATTATCATTACTAATTAGAATTACTATCAAGTTTCACAGAAGATTTGGAGCTAAAAAATGCTTTAAATGTATAACTGCACCTTCCACTGCTCTCTACCTGTGTGTTGTGTAGATACATTAGGGTGGTCCACGATTTATATTTTTTTTTTTTTCAATTTTTGTCTTCTCTTTGAATTAAATTGGAAAAACTAACCTAAAATGTGCACATATTTTGAACGTTGAAAGACTGTTTTTGAACCGTTGTTCATAACAATAACAATGTCATACCTAACTCAGTCAGTAATTTGGTCAAAAAATGTCAACTGATTCCAAAAATTTGGTCAGTCATATGTTTTCTATGAATTTTCTCCAAGATAGCAGTAGGTAGGTAGGTACCTCAAAAAAATTAGAAATTATTTATAAGGTTTCTAAATAGCCATTACAATGTCAACTAGTTTCAGTTGGTCAACCAATAGATATATTTTGTATTTTTTTTTTTAATTTTGTGAGATTTCTGAAAGGAACTACTAATTTTCTTCTTCAAAATTTAATTTAAAACTTTCCACTATTAAAGTAGGTATCGCTTATACTCTAACCATTTTAACTGTATGATATAAATTTTGACTCCCTGTATTAATAATTTCTTGACTAGTAGGCTTGAAAAAGCATTGGAATATAACAGAAACAGATTACAGACTATACAATATACATAGCACATAATTATTTACATAGAATTAAGGTAAAGTAGTCTTCTTGCACGCCACTCCGCACAACCTGATAATTTCTATCACTTTTGTTTTTAAAAATTTATTGACCTAGTATTTCTAATATAGGTAGTTCTATTAATATTATATCAAATTCGTGTTCTACTGATGAAACCTTCCTCAAAAAAAATTAACAATGGAAAACAATGAGCACAGGAATTTCATATATCAACCTTAATATACACGATGCACCAGATGATGGAGATGCACTTGTTCAAATGTATACCAACCAACATTAATTTTTATCACATTATTGTTGTTTTCTTTGTTATTCTTTTTTTTTCTCTCCTTAAAACCGAAGCGACGACGAGCGGACGGACGACGACAACACTGCGATCGTTTCTTTATTATGATGCATTCAATCATAATAATCAGTATTTTAAAAGCAGTATTTTCTACCACATCTCTTTTGATTTTTGTTGTTGTTGTTGTTGTTTTTTTTTTTTTGTACCACGCTCTCATAATCAATACACCATACTAACAACTTGTTTTGTTAATTATACATATATGTACTCATTGTTTGCATTAGCTATCAACATACAACTTCAATAACATTACGTTTTGAGTTTTTTTTGTTTTGTTTAGTTTTTATCTGGAGTTTTCAGTTTCATCACAACAAAATTAAAAAAAAAAAAACGAAAACACACCTTGATCGATAAAATTCTCAATACTATGACCTTTAGACTGTATATACATCAAGAAAGGAAATCTGTTTGTTTATTGACCTTTTCAGTAATTCTCAGTTATCGCACTGAGTGCATCCATTCAAAAAATCTATATACTATATTTATCCTGTGGATTTTTTTTCTCACCGGCAAAGAAGTACCTAGATAATATTATAGACAAAGACATAGCTAAGCTGTTTATAACCAACTTTAACATACTTTGCTGTGGTAAAATCTATATTGATGCAAGATTGTATCGGAAAGTCAATAATAATTGAAGTAAAAATACTTTTCTAATGGATGGCTGCTAGTTAACGAACGAAATCCAACAATAAAATTAACATTTTAGTGAAAGTTATGAAAAAAATAATGGCGCCCAACGTGAAGATTTTCAGGATTATCAATACCAAAAATTTAAAGAAAAGTTTTTATGACGTATTTATGAAAATAATCGCTTTGAAAGCAAAATTAGGAAAGAGAATGGCGCCCAACGTGGAAGTTTTCTGGACTATCATATACCAAATATTTAAACAAAAGTTTTTATGATATTTTTGTAAGTAATCTTGTTGAAAGCAAAATTATGGGAAGACAAAATTATGGTCAGTTTTTGTCATTTTAAATTTATGGCAAGTCTACATTTAATTTTATGTTCTTAAAAAATTTCAAATATAGGTAGCTTTTCTGAAAACCTACATATGTCATGAGCCCAAGTTGTGTCTTTAGGCAATTAGGACTTTTATTACTTATCATTTTGTGGAGCATATACATTAAACATGTATCTATAGTAAGAGTGTGGCTAGATAAGGTTGGTTTCTTTGAAAACGTCAACGAAAAAGAAACATTCGATCTTTAAAAAAAACTGAGACTTAACAATTAGTGAACATTCTTTCGAGCTATTTCGAAATACAAAGTGTTGATTTATTTCAAGGTAACAAACATAACTTGAAGCTTTAAAACCGATTTCGACTGTAGATCGTCTCTCCTACGCCACCTTCACCTTTAGCTATATAAAGATAAAAAAAAACGTAGTCTCTGGCTTAGCAACCTTTTTTTGTTTATAAGAATAAATACAAAAAATTGTGATGCAGTTCTTGATGTTTTATAGTGAGAGGTATAAAACAGAGAAATAACCTTGATGCATAGCATATAATACGGGTTTTTTATTCTTGTGTGTATATACATGGCACCAACCTAGGTATATCTTGTAAATGTTACTACTTTCTGATTTTAAGTTTGTTTACTTCTTGTGGTTGTTGTTTCTTATAACATTTTTTTTTTTTTTTTTTGTAAAGTAATCATGTTGTAGTACTTTGTTATTTTAGTTGTTCAAAAACGTGTTTTATTGGGCAGATATAAAAAGGGAATGACATTTTGATTAAAGCTTAAGTAAGTTAAAAAATTTATCAAATAGTTTATTTATATATTCTTAATTAATTATAGACAAGTAAGGAAAGGGAAAATCCAGCAAATACCGCTTAAGGTGACATAAAACAACCGAATCTGTATCGCTATATATTTGTGATTCGCGCACATTGCTGCTGTACAGGGTGACGTAAAATTAGGCGTGTTTTTTGTAAGTCTGAGGGGAATTTTGATGAAAAAAAACGAAGTCACATAATAAATGCAACAACAACTAAATCTCTGAAGAATTAGCTAAACCCAGAAAATTATCGGGGTTTAACTTAAGCGCGCAGAAGAACTGTATGACCGGCATTAATTACGTAGATACTTGTTATCGATATTTTGTATGAAAACACCATTTTGTTTCTGTGATGGCGTCGCTAATCCCCTTTGTTTTTTTTCAACCAATTGTCCCCCGGATTGCAAAAAAACACACTTGCGAAATGATAAAACTGCAAAACGAAAAAGAGATATAATTGCTCTTTAAATTTTCTAATAAAATGAAATCGAATGTAACGACATTTGAGAAGTCGAAAATTTGTCATATAATTCGTCGTCGGTCTGAGTTTCCATGCGTCCATCTCTAAATTTCTTGAAATTGGGAGTTTTAATCAAATTATGAAATATAAGATGAACCCTGTCTAGCTTAACAGCGTCACCTATTGACCATTTGTGAAACTACAAAATTTCAACTTTCAAAGAAAATTAGGTATGTATGTATATGTATGTATTAGAAAAAAATCGTTAATACAAGAAAAGTGGGTGTGGCAGTAAACAAACTTAAAAAATTTTTGCGCATGTCAAGCTTTAAGCATAGTACGCTACTGATACGAAACTAAATTTTTCTGTGATCTCCAAACAGATAACGAAACGCTTGCGAAAACACAACGGAAAATATCCTTGGAGAGTTTCACTAATTCCAAAAACAAAATAAAACATTAACGCTAAAAATCAGAGAAACCAATGATGTAAGAAAATTATAACCAAAAAAAAACTCAAATGTCATTTTTCCGCACACAATAAATAGTCTGTATGATTAAATCAGTGCGAAAAAGGAGCGGAGACTTCTCCAAATAATCTGCTACAATTATAAATTTCGCCCTTCGAACAGCGTACTGCAAAACGAAAAGCAGAACGAAATTTTCCGTTTATGATTTCGTTGTGTCATTTTTGTATGGGATTTTTCGTTTCGCATGAGCAGCGTACTAGGCTTTAAGCTCAAAAGATTTTAATAACAAAATTACAACTTTCAAAGAAAACTTAATAGGTATGTATGTATATGAATGTGTAAGGTAAAAAACGTAAATAATAAGAAAAGTGGGTGTGAAAGTAGGCGTACTTAAAAAAAACTATCATGTCATGTTTTAGGTTAAAGAGGTTTTAATAATAATATCTAAACTTTTCTAAGTACCTATAAGTAGGATTCTTAGATATAAGAAAAATAGGCGTGGTAGTAGACGGATTTCCAAAAAAAATACACATATCATAGTTTTGGCCTGCTAAGGACGTTATATAAGGATAAAATTCTAACATAAGAAAGTGGGCGTGGTAGTAGGTGGACTTCCAAAAGACTTCTCAAATTATATTTTTGATTAAAGTGAGATTTTTTATAAACTTTAAGCCTTCAAATGATGGTTCATATGAAATGGATAAAATTCTTATTAAAGAAAAGTGGGCGTGCAAGTAGGTGGGTCAAATTGCATATGAATTTTTTTTAGTCTGAAAAGAGGTAAATTAATTAAAATTTTAAAGTTCTAAGGGCGTTCAATAAGAATTAAACTAAAATATAAGAAAAGTGGGCTACATACTAAAGTAGGCGGATTTTATCTGGCTGCAAAAAATGTATATAAAATTTTATGAAAAATGGGGCTATAAGTCTCATACATACCAACTTAAATTTATTTTTATATACTCGCAAAGAAAAAAGTAAAATAAAAATTTTAAATGGCGCCCAAGTGGATACAATCAAGATGGTGAGCAATCAGTTACCAACATATTATTCACTCGATTCATCCAGATTAAAATTTAAATTCGGATGTAAATTATATAAATTCAGTGTAAATACATCCAGATTTAAGTTTTAATTTATATGTATCGAGTGGGCGGTTAATATATGAACTGTTATTTCCAACCAAAAAGTGGTAAGGTACACTTTATTTAATTTTTTTTAAATCTAAATGACCCTTTATTTAATTTTATTATAAACATTAAAAAAAACAATTTTGCATCATTAAAAAAAATATATATTAAAAGTTATTAAAGTTCAAAAAGTATCCTCGTTATTTTTTTGGTTACCCTGTAAAAAAAATAAAAAAATCCAAAGAACTGGTTCTCATTTGCAAGTTAATTTATATATTTCTTTTTTTTTATTTAATTTTGTAAAAGTTGCCCCCGAAGCCAATCTACCACAGAAGTTTGCAAACAAAACCATGACACCGGAGTATCTATCTATGTATAACAACAACAACACAAAATAAAAAAAAGAAAGAAATAAAAATGAAAATGTCAATCTTTTGCGGATTGAATTGGAAGATAGAAATAACGAAGGGCGAGAGAGATAAACTAAACTATATCTATATATGAATGTACCTGGTGTAGCAACAACAACAAAATAAAATCTATATTAAAAGACATCTGTGGGAATTATGCAAAGCCGATTTGTTAGACAGGTACCTACAAACATATACCATAGTTGTGATTTATGTTGTTATTTGAAAGTTATAATGTAGATACACATGGTAATCAGAATAACCAAGGGAGTGTCACGTTTTTTTTTTTGGACACAAGTAAATTGAAAAAAAGAAAACTTGGCCACGGGTAAGATGACCAATTCGATGTTCATGGTATATTTGATATCCGGTAGATATTTGTATTTATATTATTTTTTTTTAAGAAATCACGTAACTTTCGGGGATTATATAGAATAAGATTTTTTTTTTATTTTGGAAAGAGTGTCATGTTAGTTGTGTATTTGCTTTGACAAAGAAAAAATCATGTATTTCAGAAGTTTGTGCAAGGTTTGATAAACCTTGAATTAATTTAATTTAACACAATGTAGGTATGAGTTTAAATCAATTCCTTTTAAAGATTATGCATCATTTAGAATTTTATAGATGAGAGAAATAATATATATTTGAAAGAAATAGGTTTCTCCGAGTTGAAAGACGAAGTATTTTTAAGAACTTATGCAGAAATGAATATCATATAAATTTAAGGAGTTCAACTTTAATCATTAAATCAAACCAAGTATTTTATGTTAAATTTAAATACCTATTTATTTATGATTCGTATGATGCGAACAAATGTTTGAAGAAAATCTAAGAATTCTTCAAAATCAATATTAAAGCTGACACGTTCGTCTAGTTTTGGGCTTTTTTTTATAAAGGGTATTCCAATAGGGATTTCCAAACTTTCGACACTCGATAGCAGCCATATAGTTTGAAGCTACATCTGTCAAATCGACTTTCAATTATTAAGTCTATTTTGCCAAATAACGGATAAAGCGTTCAACAACACGTGCAAATGATAAAATTTTTTCGGGCAACGCTCGACGTGCAGCTTCGCCCATTTCGCAATAATCGTCCTGCCGGAGAGGACTTGGTGGATAAATCTGAGTCCACTGTTTCAATCAACCAACACCAGTAAGTCAACGAAAAGCAAGATCTTCCGAAAACATCGCCGCTGTCCATGAAAGTGTGCAGGAGAATCCAAGGCAGTCGATTTCGCTCATAAGAACTCGACCTTTCGCAGACCAGGACTTGGCCAATTTTGCGTCGTTTGGGCCTGCATCTGTACAAAATTCAACTGACCCAGAAGCTGTAGGTAAACGACCATAGACAAAGACTCGAACTGTGTTCGCTGAATGGGCTCTGGACACATGGAGCAGTTGACTGACTCTAATTTTCTTCAGCGATAAGGCCCATTTCAGAAGGAATGGGTACGTCAACAAACAAAATTGTCGAATTTGGGCCGATATCAATCCACATGAGATCCAAGAGCTTTCAATGCATCCAGAAAAAGTCACTCTTTGGTTTGGATTTTGGGTGGCGCGTGGCGTCATTGGTTCATATTTCTTTGAGAACCAACGTTGGCCAGGCCGCATCACCGTCAACGGCGAGCGCTATAGGTCGATGATTACCAACTTCTTTTGGCCTGATGATATGGACACTATAACGACACATGGTTTCAATAGGACGGCGCTTAACTGGCCACACAGCTCACGCCAAATTGGAAATTCTGCACCAGCGATTCAAGGACATGGTCATCTCGCTTCGAGGTTATGTTAACTGGCCACCGATTTGACCCCGTTAGACTTTTTTTTGTGGGGTTTTTTGAATTCACGGGTGTATGTGAATAAACCACAAACCATAAAGGCCCTCAAAGCCAACATAACCCATGCCATCGGTCAAATTCAGCCTGATTTATGCGCCAGAGTCATGGATAATTGGAGATTTCGGATGCGTGCCACCCAGAAAAGCTGATATTTGAACGATTTTAAATTCCATACATAATGGCATTGATAGGCCTTTATATATCTCACACACACTTTGTTTTATTTTGATTTAAAGATTGGAAGCGCTTAATGAAATATTCTGTAATGCTCGCACTCAAGGGGTTATGGCTACCCTTAACATGTAAAAATACAGTGTGAGCGTTAGGAAAATAGGATAAAGTTTAAAAGGAGATACCGATGCACATTGCAGTTTTTAATTTCTAATTATCACAATGAGAGGGGAAATAGAGTAATAATGAAGGTGAAGAAAATTATAAAACTACCTACTTCTGTTTTAGTGGAGCGATTGAATATAATTCAATTAATAAGTTCAGCGAAACGCAATCTTTGGAGTTGAGGTCACTTGAACTTATTAGTTGGGAAAATAGAGTAATATAAATCATTCCACATTCGTGTAGTTTGGTTGAAGAAAGAATCTCTTACAAAGACATTATACGTAGGTACATGCATGATAAATCTGTCAAACAAAACTAAACATAAATGTCAAAGATCTTCAAAAATCACAGCTTGATTTGAAGGTTGGCATATATTTTATATCAGCACTTGGTATCAGCTAAGAAAAAAAAAAACAAAATGAAGAAATTAAAAGTATAAACAAGAGGGAACCCGTCACTCACTTTTTAAATGTTTAAACAGAATATAAAAAAATTTTGAAAAACCGAATTTTGGCACATATACAGAATTATGACTTCAACTCATAAATTCTCTGTCATAGCACCATCAATAAATAATTGCCATAAATAAAAAAAAAATCGGACAAGATTTTATTCGTCTATATTCATATATAAAGATTAAATTTCGGAAATTAATTTAATTTTAATCTTCTCCATCATCGAGACATCATTTCTGATTTATTTTATAAAGATCATTTAGTTTAAAACTTATATAAAACCTTGAAGTTTATTTGTTTTGCTTTTTTTATATATCTATAAACGAATTCATTATTATGTCACCTGCTTCATTCTGTCACATTTAAAAATTATTTTGTGTTATTTTAATTTTGATAATATCTTAAATATCTTACATTTACATTGACATATGGGATTGTTTTATTTCGAACTGGTGACTGCTGGCGCCACCTCAGCCAGCGCCATCGTGACAACAAATGGGCTGAGTTGTCTGATGGGATGGAATGGAAATGCATTGTAACTGCACTTATTGCAGCAACAACGGATTTCACTTAATTTAATATTTATACTCTCTTCTGTAATATATTTAAGTCGATATTTTTATAACGAGTTATATCATCACCTTATAATTTATTAAATTTTAATTTCTTCATTCTCAATCATAAGTTACACAAATTCAAAAAAAAAAAAATGTAAAAAAAATGAAAACTTTCTAAAAATATAATTAAGAAAACAAGATGAGAAGGAGAAAATACGGAAATAATGAATAATGATTGCTTTGACATTTTGCGATAAATAAACCTCCCATCAGAATGTCATTTATTTAAATCCGGCCTTTTTCAAATCATAATAATAATAAAAAAAAAATCTAAATTGGATCAATCCACTTAAGTTAAAACAAAAAAACAAGCAAAAAAAAAACGAAAAAAAACACTAAAAATATTTTAAATTTCTTTTCACTTCTTCCACGTTGTTTTTTTTTTTTTGGTATGAAGGAGGGAAAAAATTGCAAATCACTTGTCAGAAATGTCAAAATATAATTCATCATAATCGTTTGGGTATACGGAAAGGTAAAGAGAGAGTGAGAAAAAGAGGCTGATATCCCAAACCACCCCATATATAATACAAAAATAGACCCTTTTCAACTTTTTGAAACAAAAGCAAAACCTTTTGCCTTTTGATTACCCCCTATATCCATGTAATTATAATCGTCAACCTATCAAAAGCAAATATTTAAATAAATGTATGCACGAGTTTATTCACACAAAATCAAACAGTTGGGTACTGGCCCCCTTTTTTGCCATATCACATCGAAGTGACGCATAAATTAGCATTTTTTTTTCTATAAAGAATATCAGAGCTGGTGAGAACTGTAATTTATGTTTATTTTTTTGGCATTAAAATTGTTTTGAATATATAAATTATGTATATATACGTATGTATACTAGTTATGTACATACTACATAGGTATATATATTTTTTTCTTTTTTTTGTCTCTTAATCTGATGTGTATTGAGTCAATATATTATATGTAGATATTTTGGACCGCTAGACAGCAATCAAGTGCGTAGATAGAATTATATCAGTTCATATTGAATTCATGCCCGGATTCACTTGGTTTATAAAACGAAACGACTGCTGAAGACACAGCGGCAGGCTCAGCCTCCCTTACGCCGTTTGATGCACTAGAAGAAATGACAAAACAACATAAACAGGGTTCGAACCTCATTCGGAGCACATTAAGTCGTTTTGCTAAAAATAAATTTTGAATTTTTTAGTGTTGAAAAAAAGGAGTATATTATATCTAAAAAAGTTGATAATGAATTGATTTATTTTCTTTCTTAAAATTGGTGCAGATTTACTCCGATTGGAGTGGATTTATTCCGATTGGATTCGATTTACTCCGACTGGATAAGTTTTACCCCGGTTGGAGTAAATTTACTCCAATTGAAGTAGATTTACACCGATTGGAATGGATTTTCTCCGATTGGAGTAAATTTACTCCGATTGAAGTAGATTTATTCCGGTTGAAGTAAGGTTTGAACGCTGTACGTATAAGGCATCAATCAATGTAAATCCGGACACAAAATTCTCGAATAACAAGCATTTAATTATTATTTTGTTTTTATTATTATAAACCTATATACTATATTATTTAATGCCACTATAAAAGTTTTTTTTTATTTAATTTTCTTAAGTAATTTGCGTGTTAATAAAACTGATAGCAGAGTATAGTGATGGTTTTTTTTCGTTTACTATATTGAATGTACATATTATGTATACAGCCAAACACATATGAGAAACTGTGTCTTTTTAGAAAGTTGGTCGAATAAAGTTCATTATCAATTAAATAAGCTCCTACTGATGTGAGATTCATAACATAGGTATATAATTGTATATATATATAACGATCCTGATAAGAGTAAATATTTTTCTATGATGATGAGAGGAAGGTAATGGAGATGATTTAATCTGTCTGTTGCCACTTTTTTTCTGAAATGATAACCTTTTAATATTATTAATTTCTCAGGGTTAACATTTTACTTTATTTTTTTTGTATTTTGCTTTACCTATATTATAGTCAATGTGGTGACTGAGATAATACTTGATTTTGGTAAATACAGCATCATTTCTATTTAAGACATTTAAAGCTTAAATATTTAGTTAAGGATACAGTTGCTGTGACAAGATAAAATACAAGCTTCAAAAATTTGAGGAAGCTTCTTACAAAAAAAAAAAAGTATTCAGAAGATGATTTAAGACCAGTCCAGTACTCCTGCTACGAGTAAACCCAACGAACAAAAAATTATAGTATTAGTAACTAAAATATTAGTAATAATTATTACTAACCAAAATCTGGAGGCTTCTTGTCATATCGAAGATTTCTGAGTCCTTTCACGGAGTGTGGAAGCTTATGCAAGTGCTTCTTCAAGAGAGAAGGAAAAGAAGAGGAAGAACAAGATCAAGAAAAGATGATGAAAAATAAGAAGCAGAAGAAGAAAAAGCAGAAGAAAAAGAAGAAGAAGAAAAAGAAGCAGAAGAAGTAGCAGAAGAAGAAGAAGAAGAAGAAGAAGAAGAAGAAGAAGAAGAAAAAGAAGAAGTAGAAGCAGAAGCAAAATCAGAAGCAGAAGCAGACGAAGAAGCTGAAGAAGGAGTTGTAGAAGTAGATGAAGCAGAACCGGAATCAGAAGTAGAAGACGAAGGAGAAGAATCAGAATCAGAATCAGAAGCAGAAACAGGAGAAGAAGGAGCAGTAGAAACAGAAGCAGCGGAACCAGAATCAGTATCAGAAGTAGAATAAAAAGCAAAAGTAGAAGTAGAAGTAGAAGTAGAAGTAGAAGTAGAAGTAGAAGTAGAAGTAGAAGTAGAAGTAGAAGTAGAAGTAGAAGTAGAAGTAGAAGTAGAAGTAGAAGTAGAAGTAGAAGTAGAAGTAGAAGTAGAAGTAGAAGTAGAAGTAGAAGTAGAAGTAGAAGTAGAAGTAGAAGTAGAAGTAGAAGTAGAAGTAGAAGTAGAAGTAGAAGTAGAAGTAGAAGTAGAAGTAGAAGTAGAAGTAGAAGTAGAAGTAGAAGTAGAAGTAGAAGTAGAAGTAGAAGTAGAAGTAGAAGTAGAAGTAGAAGTAGAAGTAGAAGTAGAAGTAGAAGTAGAAGTAGAAGTAGAAGTAGAAGTAGAAGTAGAAGTAGAAGTAGAAGTAGAAGTAGAAGTAGAAGTAGAAGTAGAAGTAGAAGTAGAAGTAGAAGTAGAAGTAGAAGTAGAAGTAGAAGTAGAAGTAGAAGTAGAAGTAGAAGTAGAAGTAGAAGTAGAAGTAGAAGTAGAAGTAGAAGTAGAAGTAGAAGTAGAAGTAGAAGTAGAAGTAGAAGTAGAAGTAGAAGTAGAAGTAGAAGTAGAAGTAGAAGTAGAAGTAGAAGTAGAAGTAGAAGTAGAAGTAGAAGTAGAAGAAGAAGTAGAAGTAGAAGTAGAAGTAGAAGTAGAAGTAGAAGTAGAAGTAGAAGTAGAAGTAGAAGTAGAAGTAGAAGTAGAAGTAGAAGTAGAAGTAGAAGTAGAAGTAGAAGTAGAAGTAGAAGTAGAAGTAGAAGTAGAAGTAGAAGTAGAAGTAGAAGTAGAAGTAGAAGTAGAAGTAGAAGTAGAAGTAGAAGTAGAAGTAGAAGTAGAAGTAGAAGTAGAAGTAGAAGTAGAAGTAGAAGTAGAAGTAGAAGTAGAAGTAGAAGTAGAAGTAGAAGTAGAAGTAGAAGTAGAAGTAGAAGTAGAAGTAGAAGTAGAAGTAGAAGTAGAAGTAGAAGTAGAAGTAGAAGTAGAAGTAGAAGTAGAAGTAGAAGTAGAAGTAGAAGTAGAAGTAGAAGTAGAAGTAGAAGTAGAAGTAGAAGTAGAAGTAGAAGTAGAAGTAGAAGTAGAAGTAGAAGTAGAAGTAGAAGTAGAAGTAGAAGTAGAAGTAGAAGTAGAAGTAGAAGTAGAAGTAGAAGTAGAAGTAGAAGTAGAAGTAGAAGTAGAAGTAGAAGTAGAAGTAGAAGTAGAAGTAGATGTAGAAGTAGAAGTAGAAGTAGAAGTAGAAGTAGAAGTAGAAGTAGAAGTAGAAGTAGAAGTAGAAGTAGAAGTAGAAGTAGAAGAAGGAGAAGAAGAAGCAGAAGATTCAGAATTAGAAGCAGAAGCAAAGAAGAAATTTTAAGTTTGAACTTTGAAGACCGTTAAAAATTCACTGTAACTTTTCTTAGCTAGTTCGGAGTCAACTTTAATATATTACCGAATGGAATAACAAAACCAACATAAAGAATGACTGCTTCAATTCCAACCGAGTGCATAATATATCAACCTCTATAGCTCTTTCATCACAATATAGGTACCAATCTGATGAATACTAGAAATATTAGATGCGTAGATTGGTGTTGAAACTATTATTTAAGTATATTAGTTTAAAGCAATGCTTTGTAATTGATAACCTTCTACAAGATCAAAGGCCTCCCTCCTCATCAAATAACAATATCATTGATGCAAAAAAGCCAAACCAAACCGCAATCAATCTAATCAATTGTTGTTAAACAAACCCTGAATAGCAATAAAAATCCATTCCAATTAAGAATATATACAAGCTCCATCCTAAGCTTAGTACGGCAAAAAAAAAAAAAATTAAAACGAAAAAGAATACCGATCACAATCTCCCCCTCGCTGTTGGTTTTATGTACGCGGCAAACAATCGCACGCCAAACATATACAAAACCTTTACTCTTTCTCGCTCTCATGGAAGGCAAGTGACTATAGGGGGCTTCGCCGCCCAGCACCAGCAGCTTCCCCAATGTTGATCATCAGAATGCTAAAGCAAATGCCCACCCATGTGGCAAGGAGATCATCTGATCCCATGCAACACCATCACAGAGTTAAAAAAAAAACATTGCATCCATTCCATATCGTGCTTTAGTGGCCATTGTTTATGATGGGACGGCAGCAAAAAAAAACATTGCATCCATTCCATATCGTGCTTTAGTGGCCATTGTTTATGATGGGACGGCAGCAGCAACGCGGCGGTGCTGTTGAAGCCGCAGCTTGTTTTGTATTGTTGTTGTAGATGATGGTGGGAAGTGAATCGAGAACCAAGGCAACAAATCCACAAAGACGCACGATCGATGCAAGAAAAAAAAACACAAAATGGCAATAGTTCGCCAAAGCTGATGGTATTATTAGATACTTTGGTTATATGCCTTTTATATGCATCTGATAGCTCTGAGAACCAAGCCGCTTTAACTATAGACCCCACTTCATGTAAGTATAGGTACTCTAGTCGATCGTCCAACTCTCGTCTAATGCTGCAACTTCCAATAACTTCAGCTTTAAATCGTTTTTACTTCCCCCATTTATTAAAGTTCTATAGGTCATGTTTATGGAGTAAGATGGTATTGTTTTATATGTTGTATCGGTTAGAGGTTATCGTTATGGTTGCCAAGTACCTATTTTTATTTTAAATTTATAACTTTTGTGCTTTTTCTTTTTAATTGAAAAAAAAAATCAAAAAACCTAGATTTCGTCAAGTAACTCTCTTAACCTTGACGCAAAATTTAATAAATAAAATCTTTTACTTTTAAAAACAACAGATGATTTGATATTCCGGAAGGACATTAGCCACGTTTTATGATCATTTTTTAACACACAAACAACATGGGATCCTGCTTTTCATTTGCATCTATTCCAAGAGTCAAAAAATTAGTTTTTCCTCTTGCGTGTATACAAAAAAATATCTATTGAAAAAATTAACCTGGCAACCATTTACTCATTTTAATGCATTTGCGAATCACAGTCTGTCTCTCGGTATTAGAAGACAAAGCCATGAATCAGGAATGGAAAAAAAAAATTGCATGAAGAAAAACTTCGAGGTAATCACCATGATCTGGTCATGGTTCTTAGGTAGAATTCTCATCCTTTCTATGTTTATGTGCCTATATAGATGATACCTACCAGCAGAAAGAAATATTTAGCCCTTTCTTTTACTTATTTAGCTCTCGTTTAAGCTTGCTTGCCTCTTAAGTATATTGCTACTTCTGTTTGGGTTCTTCAACCGGAAGCCGGGGCATTGATCATTTGCATAATACGCTCAAAAGAAAAGAACAAGATGTCTTATAAGAAGACATGAGGGGCATGTTGGCCGGCCGCTTGCGCTCTTCCTCTTTTCGAACGGATGGACAAACTTATGTTTATGGTTGGTAAGTTCTATTGAAGCAAGTGTGCCGCACCGCACCGCACTGCCGTATCAAGTTGTACAGTTGAAGGAACTGATAAAGCAACAGACTGTGTATATACAATGAAAAAAACACATGCAACAAGAATAAACCTATATCGCATATGAAATAACATGTAGGGGGCGCTGAGGGCAAAAAGGGGAAATTATGTAATCTTAATATGTGTGACAACTGACAGTTCATTGTTGAGGAGGAGGTGCATCGCTTTGTCGTCAGCGTCGTCGTCGTCACAGTGCAGGTTGCAGGTGGAATTCTTTCTATACTTGCCATCCAGAGGGAAAAAAAAACAAACGACGACTATCGATGTTGGTTGCTTTGCTTGGCGGGATACTTTGTGTTTTCTACTATAGGAAACACGGGACGATCGTCGACCACTCATAATATGTAAGTAGTTGCGGTTGAGTAATTTTTGTGCGCAAAAGGAAGTGTTTTGTTTTTGCTTTTTTTTTCATGCGGGTGTAACGGAAATTATTTTAATGGCAAAATAGAGACATTGTGAATGGATTCTAGTGAATTTGTAGATATTTAAATTCAGGGATAATGGGATAGCAGTAAGGAAATGAAGAATGAAAAAATTATTTTTTTTTCTTTTGATAAACAAGGATAAACACTATACCTACTTAGGTACTTGCCTACCTGCATTTTTGCATGTATGTATAATATCTTTGCGATTTTTTGTTGTTATTGTAATTTAATGGTAATTTTCTTTAAGAACTTTGTTCTGTTCTGGAGACCATTCTGGTTTTTTTATGTTATAGGGGTAATATAGAGATTAGGAGAATAAGACTGATGTGTGGGTAATGTATATGTATAGGTTTAAGTAAATTAAGAAGTGATCTAAGAATTTGTTTGACGAGATTATATAGATATTTCTTCTACATTCTCATTAAAATAGTTACTTTTAAGAAACTGACCTAGAACATGAAAAATTCAAAAGCACCTGTTTAATGAAACAGGTGTCTTTTTAAAATCTGAAAAAGTGCTCTTTTAGAAAAACTCAAGTACCTACTCTTTTTCGGAAATCCATGTCCCTGGCAAAATCCACCATTTTAGAAAACGCGAATAGATTTATGTCTCTTAAACTATTAATTCTAGCGGGAAAGATGTCGAGACCAAAGTTGAAGGTACCTTTACAAAGTAGGTAACAGTTCTTGAATAAAAAGTCGAACGCGTAATTAGTTTAAAACCATACAGAAATCTTCCGATACAAAAACTGTGTCGCTTTGTTTTTTTTTTTTTTTTTTTTTGAAACTTATACGATGCCTTGATAATTTTTGACTTATATTATCTTTGATTATAATTTTATACCAATCGCTTAATCCTATCAAATATGTAATATTATCCATTTACAAAAATGATAACAATCAATTGGGTCAATATAGTGTTCGTTTACCCTCTCAGCCTTAGAGAAATGTTGCGAAGTCGATGCTATTTCAACCAATTTCAGTAAGGCCTTTAACAAAATCTCAGATAGATGAATACTCTTGAAATTGTCCATTCTCGGCTTTGAACCCTCCTTGTTAAAATGGATTTCCTTTTACCTTGAAAACCGTTATTATAGTTTTTATTTCAGATCTGCCCTTTTTAGCCCTTTCTTTGCTACCTCTGGTGACCCTCAAGCCAGCCACTTAGGTCCACTTCTTTTCATTCTTGTACTATTAATGATATTGAAATGGTTATCAAACATTCCTCTTTCTCACTGTACACCGCCGATACCAAATTTTTAAGATAATTTCTTCGTCAGATGAATATTCATCTATTCAAAACAATCTGCACAAGTTTTTCAGTTTGGTGCCTCAAAAACAGCTTCGAGCTTAACATTTCCAAATACCAATCTGTCACTTTTTCATGTAAACATATTAAATCTCCTCCGACGTCACTACTTTCTCCATGATTAATCCATAACTATCCATAGTTCAAAATACCTATTCGATACCTTGGCATATTATTTGACCAAGAACTCAAATTCATCACTCATATAGATGAAATAATTTTTAAAGCTTATACAGCACTTGAATTCGTGAAACGGCCACAAAAAATTCTTCAACCCCTATGTGACCCGATCCCTTACCAAGATATTTATTTTTTCAGAATCGAGAGTGTACAACGTCGTTTTCTTCGCTTTCTCTTTCGAGATCTATCTTGGAACAATCCATTGATCCAACCTTTCTATTTAGAAAGCCTTAAATTAATTAACCTGAATTCGCTGGAAGATCGTCGAGAAATCTCCGACATTCTCTTCATTCTTCTACTTCTTTCCGGATCTGTTGACTATAGTTCGCTCTAGAACTCTTATCTTTCTGAACACTAACTTTTATAATATACGAAATCCTCGTAGGCTACGGAGTGTCAGTTCGAACTTAAACTGTTTCTAATTTAACCTCATCATTCCTTGCCTAAAACTCCGCCTTCTTAACCTCCCTGTCTCATACTGATCTTAGCTTAAGTTTTTAGGGCAATTAGCTTGTATTAAGTCAAATATATGAGGGTTTTGCCCCCAATTTTTGTTTTTTTTTGGAAAACCAACGGGGCCTTGATAATTTTTTACCAAAGCATTGTAGCAACGATACATAAAGCTAAAGGAAGAAAAACTGTAATGGTGATTGTCGATTGCATTAAAATAAAAATTTCGATAATGTTTGACTCGATTGAGTAATTTTTGTATAGCGTACAAAATTTATTAGGTAAGTCTTCTCAGGGAATACGAAAATAAGCCGTAAAAAGTTAGAATGACAGTTTTTGAAAACTAGCTTCTAACTATTTATTTATTTAAATTTAAATTGTGAAAACAAAATAATTCTTCTTCTTTTTTTAATTTTGGTCAAAGCTAACTTTTGAATATAACAGATGCTGCCAATCAACTGCCGTAAATTGTCGACGTGAAAACAAAAAGTTTGTTGCGTTATTAGTTCTTCCAAAATTGGTAATGCTAACTCAGTAGTGCGTGTCCCGAAAAAGTGGACTTAAGTTTTAAAAGTCATAATTTCAGGAAACATTTTTTTTTTTTATTTAGATAGATATATAGATTCCTTATTTTCTTATATCAAACTCAACAATTTCTATTCTTAAGAATAAGGACCTGGCAATACTGCCGTCTGCAATTTAACGATATTACTGTTTTTCGAATTTCTTATCGGTAAGACAGCATAGATATTCAAGGTACGAAATCATTAGATAATACCTATCTACATATCTACGAAGTAGGAAGCTCTCTTATGACATATCGGTCGAATCTATGGAAACGGAGTCTAAACACAATATTTATGTTAGAAGCATGAACGAGGATGTAACTTAAAAGAAAAAAGATTTAGCTGTATTTGCACTTATTAACATCGAACACAATCATTGACATACCTTTGAACAAAATACCAAACAAATTAAATCTTAAAAGAGTGTGCTCCCAAAGTACTTGTGTTTTTATTTAAAGAAGTTGGTTTTTTAAGTACCTACCTATATTTTCAGAAAGAGTGCGCGACTCAATATAGGTTAATCATATATTCTGTTCGTTTAGAACCTAAACTTTAAGTAGATACATTTTGGTCCTTCGAGCCGGATAGCGCATCTTACAAACTCCACATGCACGGTAAAGACGTCCTCAAACATTTAACATGGTTCGCATGAATGCTTTGATTTTGGGAAATTTTCAACCTTCACATATTTGATGCCTTGGATTTAAGTCCCTTCAATTCCTTTGGCAAAAAATGACCCTGGAACTTACTATCACGAACTTTGCTCTTGTGGATCAAAACTTTACCTATAATGAAATCACTTCAAAACTTTTTTAAGTATGAAGTTTACTCAAAACTGAGTAAGCATGACATTGTAAGTGTTGTCTTTGTTTTTCCTGTTTGAAGTAATTTATTTAGAAAATTGCTCCTTGTGCCTAAACAAGGGTAATAAAACCCTCTCATGCATTTTTGTTTCAAATTAACCTACTGCATGTTTGTCTTATCCTATGCAAAACACCCTTTACCTATGTCACAATTTCGACCAATATAAATCTTAAAATCATGAAGGAGTCACACATTCAATTCTTTTATTTTGTTTTGTCCTGAAAATCAAAAACTCCGTAAAGATTAAAACCAGTGCTAGCTAGGTACCTACCATATCAGTTACTGGTTCATTTATACATTATAATTCTCAAAAAACTTTAATACTTATAGTTCTGAACCAAAAAAAAATTCAAAAGAACAACAAGTTTACGATGTAGATTGTAGGTATCGATACGGCATCACAAACCACGTCCTTTAAATAGGACACCAGGACACGTGTCGTAGGTTTTAAATTGAAATATCTACATTATTATCTTTCCTATATAGAATTCGAACAACGATCATGCAACAATAACATGTGATTTGCATGACATTCAACACAGCATATAGGTAGATATGGGTGGTATAGTATAGGTATTCCTGAAATATTGTCAAACCATTCATAATGTCGTGACCAGCAAGAGTGCGTCATCAATGCCCACTTTTTCAACAACAACAAAAATATCAGACCTTGTTTCCTACGTACATATTTTTATGCTTCAATATATCAAATGTAGGTGTATATGGTATACCTTTTGTTTTTGAAACATAAAGTATGAGTTGTTGCTCTGTTGCTATCAACAGTCATAGTCAATAAATTAGTTACACGTTTGTTTAATAACTTCCTCCGGAATTCTTCATTTTCATGGACAATTTTCCTCAAGCCCTCCTTCATAGGCGTACCTATATAGGTAGGTATGTATGTATGTAGCAGTTTGGTGTTTTATTTTTTTTCTATATAAAGTAAAAAGTATTTTTCGTCGTCATCGTCCATGGAACTTAAAAAGAGCTCATAAAATCTGAATGAAACCCCAAAGGGTTGTCACGTCAAATAAAATAGTGGGCATGGAACGACAGCACCACATAGCTCAGGCTCCCATATAAGTACCTATACATACAACATATTGCATTGCACGCGTTGAATGAGTCATTTCTGATGATGTTGACTGCGCGGCCATATAGTTTTACCTGTACAATGTTATAGACATACATATATAATAATGCAGAGGTATATAGTAAATATAAGAAGGTAAATTGTGTACGCATTTATGACAGGCTTATATGGGTTTAATTACATTTTTATTTGTGCACCGCAGCCGGTTTTTATTAAACCACATTATGATATAGAGTGGAAATATTCCGGAAAAGTAGCATTTTATTAGCTTTTTTCTGGAATACCTACATATTATTTTATTATACTCTCGTTGAAGGATTTAGATTAGAATTGGGAGAAGTCGGTTAGAGGCAATATACATATTCTACATTTATGGCCTTCTTGTATGTTGGCTTTTTCAAAGCTACGAATTTAGGTAAATTTTCTGATTAAATTTTTAAAGTTCGGTATTTTTCTGAAGTTTACCTATCTGAAAATCATAGATTGATATTAATATTGTGTAAGGATAAAACTTGTATTTATTATTTTGAACTCCCGGAATTGAAATGAGGTCAATGGGTTATCATGATGTAGATTGTCTGGGATATTGAAAATTGAAGATATTGTATGTATTTATTTGTAATGGTTAAAACATCATGATATTTTTAGCGAGAAAATGTTCAAAAAGTCAAAAGTATTAATTTTGTTGTCTTTATTTTTTTTTTTTTTTATACAAAAATTATTTGTTAAATTTGTATATCGACGGTTAAAGTGCAGAATCGGAGCCATCTTTCAGCGTAACAATGGTGTTTTGAACATTTTTACATGAAAGGGCAGCATTCAAAACCTCTTACAATGACGCCATAAAAAGTTTTCAAAAGTTTTTATTTATTTCTGCAAAACATATGCTAAAACGACTTACGAAGGTGTGGACTTTAATCGTCGATGTCTGATCTTCCCAGTTCTAAGCAACACGTCGGTCGCTCATTCATCTGTCCTGCATTGACTGTGTCTATTTCACTGACACTCTGAACCCGAGACACTCATGAATGTCAAGTAAGTGAGGCAACATTTGCCGGTCGTGGTTGTGTGGATGATATTTGCATTGTGATAATTTGAATTTTTCCATGTAACATTTTCTATGTTTTTTTTCTTGTAAAATTCATTAATAAATATAGCAAAGTACCCCCCTCGAAAAAAGAGTAAAATCTTGTTATATTTTTTTAATGTTTATTATTTAATAATTTGCGGTTTGTTAGTCTTTCATAAGTACATAGGTACCTAATAACAATTTTTATTTAGTCATGCAATGTTTTCTATGTTTTTTTTTTTAATTTGTTCCTACTTTCATATGCGGTTAAGGAAGCATCCCTGGTAAATTACTTCTGATATTTTGATTCTCGTGCTGCGATGTTTTCTATCTTTTTTTTAAAAAGATTTTACAATTAATTAAAGAATAATAAAAGGTAAATCATTCAGCTAACAATTTGTTTTATGTATTTTTCAATCAAATAAATATTCTATATTTTTAAAGATTTTTTTTTTGCTAAATACATATAAAGTAAACAAACACCCTCTCGTTAAAATATATTTGTGATAATTTCAATTTTGCGCGATGTTTTCTGTTTTTTTTTTTTTAAATTTAAAACAAAAACAAAAAAAAAGGTTAATTAAACGTTATTTACCTAAAAAATTTTCTATGACACCTAGATTTAGATAGATATTCTTTGTTTTTTTTTTAAATTTTGTTTAGATTTTTTTGCACCCTCGTTAAATACCTACTTTGATAATTTCAATATTGCGCTGCGATGTTTTCAGTTTTTTTATTTTTATTCAGAACAAAAGGAAAAGCACCCTCGTTAAATACTTTGATAATTTCAACGATTTTTTCAGTTTTTTTTTTTTTTTTTTAAAGTTAGAACAAAAGAAAAAAAAAAGATAGAAATTGTTACAACTAATTAAACACTAACTAATGTTAACAATTCATCCAACAACAAAATTTTCAATCGGCAAAATGTTTCAAAGTTAATTTGACATTTATAAGACACCCTTTATGTACACATTCCATATAGTTTAAATGATGTCAGTTTTATCTGAGAACACCAAAGAATGTTTGGACAGCCAGTAAATATTTTTGCAGGTGTTACCTACTAATTAGTTAGCCAAGAATGTGTTTTTCATTTGTTTTTTTTTTTTTTTATAGGAATATTAAAATCTATTCTGAAAGGTCAACCGGTATGTTATATTTTTTAAGTCTTCAAATAAAATTTATAAACAGTTTTTTGGTTTGTATTCATACAATATTTGTTGTTAAAATGGAAATATGTATGTACCAAAATCCTTAGATATTTTTTGTAAGTCAATTAAAATCTTCAATTAACCCGTATAACTCACACAATCTGGTAAGTTTACTCTGGGATTAACTGAAGAAAGATTATTCACATTCCCTTTGATATAGGTATATGTATTTTAAACGTTTCTGATCTTAGGGAAACTTTGCGAAAGTTAGTGGCCCAAATGAAACAATACGTTAAAGTTCTTTATAAATTAAATAATATCTACCTATCAAATTTATGCGCGTATGCCAGATAGGTGAACTTTGGTTTAACTGAAAATTTGGCCATAAAATGCACAATAAAATGAAAAATTAATCAATTTGGTGGCGCGACAACTCGTAGAGAACCAGGGCCTATGATATGGTTTAATTCAACTCTCAACTATTCCTATGTGTGCATGTTATCGGCAGAAATGGAGGGGACCTCTAATTTTCTGCCGAATCCTAAGTTGAATGGCACTTTTTCATGAAAAATTATACCTACTCTTTTAGATTTTTTCATTTACTTGTAGAGGGTATAAATCGATCCCCAAACCCTCAGCGTTACAGTCCTGTGCATTAATCATTACACCACGGCCTACTACAATAAAGTATAATAAGCACAACATATGTACCTACATAATTAAATATTGGAATGCATTATTTCATTAAATGACCAAATTTCGTCAGAAAAACCACCGTTAGATAGATATTTACAAACTAAAAATATTTCGCAAATATATGTTATATGTATCTACTTATCAATAAATTAAATTCGATGCATTGCCAATTTACCAATAATTTCAATATAGGACATCAAATTTTGTAAATGAATAAATAATTACAATAATTTACCGTTCGTATTAATATATAGGTAGTAAATACATGTATGTATGTATATACTTGTATACTCACTGCAGTATAGGTAATTAATATTATGGTCAAGTAAGTTATGTTGAAATTACTTTTCCAATGTCGGAATTCCCCGGCAACTTTTACGTTCATTACCTAATGAGATTTCAGGTATTTGTTAAGTTCATGAAATATCTATTACCTACTTGTTTACTATACTTATATTTTGTTTTTAGTTAGGTATAGATAAACGCACAATTTGGCGAGTAAAAACTCGTTAAATTTAAGTTCACAGACCTTGGCAATAATAAATACTATATAAATATACGATATAAGCTATTAGCACAATAATTATAGTGAGAAAATAAAAATAAATAATAGTTTTTTGAAATAGTTTTTTTTTATTCAAGATTAAGGGTTTGTTTTACAATGTCTATGTGAAGTTCCGATTAGTTAATAGTTATCACACATAAGATTCGCACAGAGTTTTAAGTCTAGTGTAGATAAATTTTCAGTTGTCTTTTGACACACTTATACATATGTGAATTGGTTATTAATCCACAAATTATTTTGTTTTGATTGTGGACTTATTAGTTGTTACCCCAATATTTATGTGTCGGATAACTAATCAGAGCTTTACTCAGACATTTTGAAAAAGGCCCAAAGTATCCTAATATAGGTACATAGGTAAGTCGATTCTCTTACAAATATAATCACAAAAACGAGGCTCGCTGCGACCCATACTGGTAACTTTCCATTGGTGCGGCCTTGGAAACTAACTCAACGTTACTATGTAATAAAAAAAGATCACAATTCAAGATCTTCGAAGACCTTATCAGGGTGTTCAATACGCAGTTAAATGAAGGCCAAAAAAGGGCCGTTTGTTTTTGAGATATTCCAGACGAAAAATATTTTGAACAATTTTTTATTAGTTTTGTTTTGCTACTTTTTTTGTGGTTTAAAACAAAACTGTCAATTGAATATTTTTACAAATATTGTCAACTCAGTTGTTGACAATGTCATTGTGTTTAGTATAAAATAAGCCTGGCGTCAAAATCAGTTTTCATTGTCGAGATGTTCGAGACGAAAAATATTATCCAATAATTTTTCGAATTTTCTTGTAGTTTATTTTGTTTGTTTAAAAAAAACTTTCAATACATTTTTTTTATTCTCTCTTACAGAATTGTGTGTAGGTAAAATAAAATTATCCCAGTTTGTTTTCGAGATATTTGAATCGAAACACAATATTTTTGAACAATTTTTTATTACTTTTGCTCTGCAATTTTATTGCTTAGAAAAAAGAATGTCAATTTTATAATTCTACAAATTTTATCAGTAATTGCATTATTGTGTTGTGTAGAATAAAATTAGTTCAGCTTCGAAATTTATGTTTTTCTCATAAGATATTCCAGTCAAAAAACGTTGTTCAGTAATTTTTAGTACCTATTTATTTTAGGTTTTTGCTTAAAAAAAAAACTGCCAATTTTTTTTTTAAATCATAACAGTAATCAAATATGGCATCGTGTATAGAATAAAATTAGCGTGAAGTCAATATGATTATTTGTTCTCAAGATATTCGAACCGAAAAACGATTTTCTACAAATTTTTGCTTGTTTTTTTATTTAAAATAAAGACTGACTGGTGATTTTTCTAAAAATTCTTTCTAATTCTTCATTACGTCATTATGAGAAGAATAAAATTAAGCCGAAGTCATTCGCATTTCTTATTCTCGAGATATTTAAGGCGAATTACATTTTACAACTTTTTTAAAAATTGCTATAGGTAGTAAAAAAAAGGGTAATTGAATTTTTTTTGAAACTCCTTTCTGCCCGTCAAGACGTTATTATCTGTAAAATAAAATTTATTTGAAGTTAAAATCTCATATTCGTTCTTGAGATACGGTGAACGATAGAATTTATCACGAACGTAGGAACGTACGTTCGCACACACATACAGACATCTCTCTAAAAACGGTGATGTCCCGAAAATTCATATTTAGTAGAATATTTTATGAAGTTATAAATATATAAATAAATTGGGGGGCGCGAGAGCTCATATACAACCAGGGCCTATATGTGACCTACAACTCTCAACCATTCCTGTGTGCGTATATTATAGGCAGGAATATACATCATGTTAACGCAAATTTGTAACGAATAATAATTATTCTAATAATAAACTGTAAAACAAGATATTGCTGTACAAGACTCTGATCTTACCCATTCTCCATTATACCTTCAATTTAAATGTCAAAAATAAACCAATTACTTCAACAAATTCAACAATCTTTTGTACACAATTCGAACTAGTCCTTAATTTATGTAAAATCAAAACGATTATCTTTCGCGGAATTAACCTAACGCTGAAAAATGAATCAATTCGATATTAAAATCAGCGAATATTCGTAAAAATGACTGCCTTCAAATGTCAAAGTTAAAGGAATGCAAATTATATTAGTGAATAGAGTGACTGGCTGAGATAGCTGTAAGCTGAGATTAATTTTCTTTTCTAAGTTTTTTCGCATTTTTTCTGTTCTGTTTTATGATTTTTGTTTCACTGAACAAATCTTTATCAACTAAATACCTACTCGTATACTTACTTACTATATCAAGTTTAAAAAATTCATTAAATTTTTATTTGACATTGACAACTACCCAATCAAAAGGCTATTAAAACAGTTAGCTGAATAAATATGTAGGTATGTAGATCCTACTTAAATCGGGTTGAACCCGGCATAAATTAATCTTTGTCGTTGTGTTAATAAATCAACTCAAACAACACAACACTGATTTGATTGCAAAAATAAATATAAATGAACAAAAATTAAAATAACAAAAGCATGAGACAAAAGCTGTGGAAACCATTTCTTCCATCTCCAATGGTGCTATAGATTTGAGTACATATAAATAAAAATAAAACCAACTGTGTAGAGCGTTTTTGTTGTTGCGCTCCAATTTATCATTGAATACTGAGTACCTACAGGCGCGTGCAAAAATTGACAGATCGGATGCTAGTTTACGGAAATCATCTAGGGAAAGCAACAAACAACTCGCACTTCACAATTTGTACAAATTTTCAAAATGTCAGCTTACTAGGTAAAAATATTATGAGAAACGTCTCAAAAAAATTCAACACTTTACTCACTTTGGGAAATAAAACTCAAGTTCTTCTATATCCGCAGCAATTTTTGTCCGATGCAAATTTAATCCAAATTGTGATGTGGTGTTGTATTTATTGAGTATAAATTGAAGGTAATCCACTTAAATGTTTTGCGTTCGTTTTTATTTTGTCTTTTCAGAACAAAAATATAAAATAAAAAACGAGAGCCCCCCGCCCCCTTGATCAGTATATTCCTTGATGCTGATTTGATGTATGTTGTCAAAAACCTTTTCCAACTTTAAATTTCTCACAAATAACTGTTTAAGTAAAAAATAAAAAACTCCAAATTACAAAGAACTCTCACAAGTAGGTAAGATCGCGAGGTTTTTCGATCAATCGATCGTGATTACAACAACTTTAACCTAAGATCGCACTATATAAATTCGATTAAATTAACGAATCGAAAATAAATATAAAAAAAACAGGGCACAATTCCTTTTTCTTGTTGGATTTTTCTTGATTTTAATCGCTTTTTTTTATTTAAAAAAAAACTGGGCAACACACACAATGCAATCGCAACAACAACACAATGTAAACACACAATCTCCTCAACACAACGGGCTTATACAAAGTTTGAACTTTTTTTTTTCTTGATTCTTGAATTTTTGATTTTCTTTTTATTTTTATATTTTTCGATTTTCTTTGCGGATTTTTGATTATTTATACAATTTTTACAACACAAATGAAAATATTTTGTTGCTTACACAATTTCCTTCACATTTACAAAAAAAAAAAAAACAATTGAAAAAAAATAACAAACAAAATTCACCGAAATTCTGTTTGATCAGTTGGAATATTTGATTTTTCTTTTCTCAATTTTGGTACATAGACAAAAAAAAATTTATTTATTTATTTTAAAGAAATTTTAATAAAAAAAAAAAACAAAAATCGACAGAAAAATAAATAAATCGTGATTTTACAACAGAAGAACAATGCGGCATGACGTCTCGGTGTTGACTAAAAAATGTCTCGAGACATTATAACGTTAGTTTTCTATTATAGCGCTGCTTGATCATTTTTATGAAGCCAGCAACAAGAATCTGAATCTCTGAACCGCTGCTGACCAACCAAAAGGAAAAAGAACGGTTGTCTGTACAGTATAGATAGATGATGTGACCAGATATGGGTGGGACGTGAGAGACAAGATCGTCTATATACGTACAGAGGGTGATCGGTAAAATGAATTTTCTCAATACATTTTGTTTCTGTTTATAGTGTGTGTTTATTATTGTTGATGATCGGTTCAAATTTTGTTGACAGCAGTGAACGACAACAACGTTGGTGTGTACTGTGTAATCACAATGAACAAGTTGATGAAGGAAATTTGATTTCTCTTTTGATGTTTCAGAGGATCGTAGTTGATCTCTTTAATAAAATATAAATAGCTACATGTACGATGTTTTTGTTACAATTTGTTGTTGGTGCAGGCATTGGACTCTTTGGTGACAAAGTTGTTTTTTAGCAGTGTTACCAATAGTGCAGAGTGTCAAAAAATTAAATAATTTACTTTGTTTGGAAAATTTTTATTTAAATTGCTTTAGACTTAACATCAACGAAAACGATTTTAATTTAAATCATTCTTGTTTTTTTTTTACTAAAAGAAATTTATAATTAAACTAGGAAAATAAGTAAAACATAAATATTTAAATATTTATTTTTTTAAATCAAAACTAAGAAACAAAGTAGATACCAAAAAAATAATACAATATGTATGAAAAGAAATAAAATAAATAAACACCATCTGAACACTAACCCTATGTACATAGGTACGCCATCTGATTTCTTAAATAAATCTTAATTTATGAGAAAAATATTTTAAAAATGGTTGAAGCGGTTTTTTAAAAAATTCATTTTGTATATATAAAATTTTGAAAACATTTTTAAGAAAAAAAGTTGGTACGCCATTTTTTAGTGTTTCCAAAGTTTAAAAATTATCCACCCATTTTTAAAATATCAAATTTACAAAAATTTATTTTGAAAATTTAAAAAAAAATCCATAATTTTGTTTTTTTTTGAAATATTTGATATGCAATATTATTCAAACTTATAAGAACCTCTTATATATAAAAATATTATATTAAAATCGTTTCTATAAGAGATACCATTTTTAATCGATAGATAAATTTATTTTCCAAAAATATAGTAGATGGTACTGACACAAGCTGACACAAAAATTTTAATCAAAACACTTTTTTTCACTTTCTTTTCTCTTTCTTTTTGGTTAAAAGAATAATTTTTATTTAAAATCTGCTAGATAATGTTAAAAAACTGCTAGGTGCCAAATTTGATAAAAATCGATCAAGTTGTTTTCGAATTATTAAATTCTCAAATAAATTTTTTTTTTAATTTTGAAAATTTTGGTGTATAAAACTTTTAGAACTTTTAAACACATTTGTCATAAAAAAATTGATCAAAATCAGTTGAGCCGTTTTTGAGAAAATCAAAAATTAAAAAAATAGTTCTATGGGAAGAACCTACCATTGATAACCATTTGTCGGATTTTTTTTATTAAATAGTTGATAAAAAAAAAACAAAAATCAGTACTTTTGTTGTTAAGAGCACGTTTTGGGCATGTTTTTGAGATAAATAAAATTTTCATTTTTTGCTAAAAAAAAATCGTACGGAAGCTAATGTTATTTATGGTTCTAAAAAAAATAAAAAAAACGTATCGATTAAACACCCAAGAAACTATATGCACAATACAAAGTTTGAAAAAAATAAACCCACCCGCTTAGGTTGCAGCTGAAAGGACAGACAGAATTGCGAGGATAGATTTGTTCGCCTTCGCTATCATCGTAATGTCAAGTTTGATCAAAATTTCGAGTTCGTTTTTTTTACGAAACCATAACTTGCTATATAAGTACATACATTATACATAGTACCTTCATATATACATATATCGCAAGATAAAATTATGAGCAATTTAGTAAAATATTTAAAATTATGATTTTTCGATTTTTGTTGTTGGTTTTTGTTACTTTTTTCTGCTTAATTTTGTTCATAAAAATTGTTAAACTATCCATTTTAATAGAAAATCTGATTTTCTACAGATTTAAGTTAAATTTTAAAATTCGGCTTAATTTTCGAGCTATTACCCAAATATTAGAAAGTGACCCAGTGGGAGCATTTTCACAGAAATGCATATGTGAATTTAGTAGAATTGTGTCCCTTATGCATGTTAGGGTTCAACACAAACATATTTAACAATAAAAATCCTTAAATGCAATGGCTTTTTACTAAAAGGTATAACTCACAACCTTATTTTGTCTATATACATCCAAATTAATGCACCTCTTGATCTTGTTGAGGTTCCACTGTCTTTATTCTCTGAGTTCTACTTTTTTTCGTCGATTCTCTTTTTAAAAATGATTCCCTCTGTAATTTTATTCTTGTATCGATCGTTGTTTGTGTTAATGCTGGTATTTTTATCAAAGATACAATTCTAAAACCCCAGCTTAATGTTAAGCAACATGTTGCAAGAACTTCTCTTATATTGTGTATTGGTTATCATTTTTCTCTCTTTCATTGTAGTTAGAAATAAAGTAGGTAGGTACCTAGGTAGGTTAGGTACCTATGCCTATATTATACATACTTATAAATTTCAGACTTATAAATTATTATCTGTCAATTTAGTGTATCAGCTATCTTCGATGGTCCAAATTTTATATTTATTTATTTGTTTACCTATTCTTGTCGTCATCATCACTTTGTTTTGTATAATTGGTCCCTTTTTCATACAAGCATACAGGTGCGGACATATTGATAGGGAATATGGGTGAAATTGTTTTCCCTTCTGATCTACGTCAAAATCCTGAAATAAAATTATGTTTTTTTAAATAGCTCAAGGGAACCAAAATAAATCTGCCATCATTGATCTTTGATTGATGTTTTTGTCAATAGTGAAGGAAACCTAAAAAAAAAACCATATTACAAATAGAACCCCCAATCTGAGAAGTATATTTATCCGCCCCTGGATGCATTCCAGTCATCCAGATCCCAATCCCAAGTGCAGTGCAAGCGGCATCTTTTATAACACACCACATCAGCCAACATCAGCCATTGTGACAAAACAAAACACTCACACAGCCAAACATGCGGGACCTAAAGTTGATTGATTGCATGTTGTTTACACAATTAATTGACGCTAGAATCATTGTAATAAAAAAAATTTTTTAGTGCTGCTTATATATAAATCGGTCCCTTTGCATTTAACCTTTAGAGAATTCTGAGTTCTGATCTTTCAGTTCGGGGGCCACAGACACAGAGTCACTATTCATCTATTTTATCGTTAGTTCCTTGTTTTTTTTTAATTTATTGTTTTATGGGTTATTATTATTATCGAAGTGGGGGAGAAAAATAAAACAAAATATTTTATTTTCTATCTTTGGGCCTTTTAATGGTAGGAGACAGCGCTACTAATGGATTTAGAAATTTGTTGAACGATACGTTTATATTATTTTACAAACAAAATATTATTCAATGGGCGGAGATTGTCAATTTTAAAATAAATATTTTTTTTTTGTTGACATCGCAAAAGATCGTGTAAACTAGGGCGCATGATGCGGGGGTGAAAGTGATTTTATAGAAATATTGCGTTATTTTAGGGAAAATCTTATAACGGGTGATTTTTTAGCTGGTTTGGTTTTGGCAACACTGGTTTTGACAGCTGACGTGTGTTTAGTACCTTGTGTTACTGTCAAACAGCTTCAGTTTGGTTTGCAATTTAACCATGGATCGTCTTACAAATGAACAACGCTTGCAAATTATTGAATTTTACTATCAAAATTCGTGCTCGGTTCGAAATGTTGATCGCGCGCTGCTTCAATTTATGGTCGGCATTCTCGACCTTCTGAGCAGTCTATTCGGAAGATTGTGACCAAATTTCGCACCAAATTTACTTTGTTGGACATTAAACCACCAACATGTTTACGTACTGTGCGTAGTGAAGAAAATATTGCGGCCGTATCAGCTAGTGTGACAGAAGACCGCGAAATGTCGATTCGGCGCCGTTCCCAGCAGTTAGGCCTTTGTTACAGCACTACGTGGAAAATTTTGCGGAAGGATTTGGGCGTAAAGCCTTTTAAGATACAGCTGGTGCAAGAACTAAAGCCAGCCGACCTACCACAACGCCGAATTTTTGGTGAATGGGCTCTTGGAAAGCTGGCCGAGGATCCGCTTTTTTATCGAAAAATTGTGTTCAGCGATGAGGCTCATTTTTGGTTGAATGGGTACGTAAATAAGCACAATTGCCGCATTTGGAGTGAAGATCAGCCAGAAGCATTGCAACAGCTACCAATGCATCCCGAAAAAGCCACTGTTTGGTGCGGTTTATGGGCCGGCGGCATTATTGGGCCATATTTCTTCAAAGATGATGCGAATCGCAGCGTTACTGTCAATGGTGAACGCTACCGAGCGATGATAACAAACTTTTTTTTGCCCGAAATGGAAGTTCTTGACTTGCATGATATGTGGTTTCAGCAAGACGGTGCCACATGCCACACAGCACGCGAAACAATGGCGCAATTGCGAGGCGAGTTTGGTGAACAGTTAATTTCACGTTTCGGGCCGGTCAATTGGCCGCCTAGATCGTGCGATTTGACACCATTAGACTATTTTTTGTGGGGGTATGTCAAGGCTAATGTCTATAGGGACAAGCCCGCTTCGATTGACGCACTGGAAGCCAACATCCATGCATTCATTCGTGAGATACCGGCCGATATGTGTGAAAGAGTATGCCAAAATTGGACTCAGCGGATGGGCTACCTGAGACGCAGCCGCGGTCAACATTTGCATGAAATTATCTTTAAACATTAAATTGCAAGGTTCAAACTATCGATTCAAATAAATATTTCATTCATTTTTTCGAATTTTTTGTGTTTTTTTTTTTTAAAAAGTTCTAAACCTCTTAAAAAATCACCCGTTATATAGGTAGATACTATTTATGTCTTTTATAATATGTGAGCCTAACCTTTTTTATTGATGGTTATGTTTAAATAATTTTTATAGTTTATTTGCATTTAATCTTAAATTTATTTGTTTTTATGTATACTATTTGCTATGTTAATATTAAAGACGAAGAATTTTATAGCCAATAGAGATTCACTCCGAAGAGTGAACCCCGATTTGTATAAAATAAGGAGTTTAAGTTTTAGTTTTTTTTTTGTCAAACAAATTAGAAATATATAAATTATTATGTATTACAAAACGAAATAAAATGGATTGATTTATCAAAATACAAATTATATAGGCACCTATAGTCCAATAAATTAAAAAGAAAACTAAAACTATTCATTATTGGTTCTAATTGGTGCCTATTTCTAACAATACCTATACCATTTGTACCTATGTATGTTATCTAACATCTTGTTTCTATATAGCTGCAACATGTTTTTTTTTTGAATAAGCTTAAGAATCTTCAAAAAATAAATTTTAAATAAAAAAAATTAATTTTAAAGAGCTATATTGTGTTTTTTGATGATTCGTGTGCTAATTGTGTTTCAAAGTACATAAATAAAATAATATAAAATATTTTCTGAAGAAAAAGTGCGATATTTCAAAATATTTCATTTTCATATACTTACATATTTTCAGCAGCAGTGAATATACAAAAATTTAATTTGTTTTTTTTTAACATTTTTAAAATGTCTACCTAAATTTTAAGTATTTATTATAATGGTTTAAAATTAAACTTAAATAAATCATAATTTTCAAAAAATATTTGTGAAATTTGTTTGAACATTTTGATAGACAATAATATTTGATAATATTATCAAACTTTTTAAACCCTTTTTTTGTAAAAAAAATTCATATTCAAATTGCCTAAGTCGAAATGAGAAAGTTGAAAATCATAGGTGCCTATACCTTATAATATATTGTTTTATTTTAAAACAATCGCAATTGTTTATCAAAATCATCGTTGACCAGTTTTCCAGAAAAAATGGGAATATTGATAAAGGTTTTTTTTTTTTTTTAAATTGAGACTATGTTCCGTTATTTTTTGGTTCTAACTACATTAGTTAAGAATTAGTTTAAGAATGAAATCACTAATTCTGTTTGATTGTTTCTCAACTTTAAATTGATTTGCACAGCTTTTTCTTGCAAATGTTTCATAAATATCTTAAAAAAAAAGGTCCACAATGCTGTAAACGCATTGCTGCTGGCATAATCTTGTTAAATATTGAAAAAAAAATGTGAGTTCACTATATCGAGATACCTTTTATTCACTATTTAGAGTTGTCTGTATAAAATTTTGTATGTTCACTATACTGGATAGTTCACTCTACCGATATTCACTATATCGAGCGTCTACTGTATGTATTTATTCGTTAAAAAGTGATTAAAAAAAATAAAATAAAGTAATATAAAATAAAATAAAATATAATATAAAAAAATAAAATAAAATATAATAAAATAGAATAAATAAAATAATTTAAATTAATATGAAATAAAATAAAATAAAATAAAATAAAATTTTAAAATAACATAAAATAAAAAAGTTGGTGAAGTTTCAACTACTAAATCCTGTTGATGTTGAAAAAATAAAATAATAATTTCTAAGAATACAAATTCTTATACTAATTAAATACATCAGCCATAGATAGAAGACTTATTGAATTGTTGATTCAAAATAGCTTTTAACAGACTTTAGTCCACAAAAATTGGTGTTTCGTCCCCGCGATCTCACTTTGACTCAGTTGACTATTAATGACCTTTTCTTACATATAGATTTCATGACCTAACATGAACTAACCATTTCGAGAAAATGGTATGATTTTTGTAAATTCTTCTTGGGAATATTAAAATAAAGAGCTAAGTGTCAATTCAAACATTCCACACATTTAGGCTTTAAGGCGGCTTGTAGCTTTATAGACGAACAGACAAATTGAAATAAACGAAAGTTTGGGGAACCTTGATTAAAGATGATCAGCTGTGAACAAACTGGCCCTAAATGCTTTAGAATTGGATCGGTAGTTTGAAAAAGGAAAAAGTCAAAAAATGAAATAACTCTCGTAAGAAGAGTTATTTCATTCTCTCAGTAGTTTGAAAAAGTAACAAGTCGAAAAATGAAACAACTCTCGTAAGAAGAGTTATTTCATTCTCATTTTCATACGAGAGTTATTTCATTTTTCGACTTGTTCCTTTTTCAAACTACGGATTCAATTCGAAAGCATTTAGGGCCAGTTTGTTCACAGCTGATCATCTTTATGATCAGGATTATTGCAACTGGTAAATCATCGAATATGCATAACAATCAAATTTTTTTTCAAGGAATCCATAATTTAAGTTGTTAATCATGGAAATCGCTAATCAGCCGATTTTGTTTGATTAGCGCCATTTAGTTAGAAGCTCTGAAATTCATCGTTCAGATTTAACCCACTGTGAACAAACTGGCCCTTAAAAGAGCAAGTTCGTGAGAGCCAGTCTTGCATTTTTTTTCGGACCTTAAAAAAGGCGATATCTGTAATTGACAAACTTTAAGAAATTTTATAGAAAAATTCTAAACTCAGAATTGGGACAACCAGAATGATAGTCATTCTCATGAAGAATAAGCAAAAATTAATGTAACTTCGTCAAAATTCAATAAAAAAAACAATAAGATATTTATATTTAAATTTCATTCATTGTTTTGCCCTGAAGCAATCACAAATAAATTTATAAAAATTAAGGATTCCATTGATTTTATTTTGTAAACAGTTCTGTAAAAATCTAGGTATATCGTAAATATTGTACTCTCAACCATGATTGTTTTCCGCAAACTTAATAATATAATGATACCTATAAACTGATCACTTTTACACAATTGTGAAGTAAGCCTCTCCCTCAGCTCTCAGCCATTCTCTTGAGGTTAATGCTTTCCGGGTGTTCCCGCAACTCTTTCCAAATTCCTCAATGTAGGTATATATTTACCTACTTATGCACGCATAACTAAGCCGATAAAAAAACCGCTTATATTTGCTTTAAAAATAACATTATGTGTACCTATATGTGTATAATATAAACACAGTTAACTTACAATTCATCGACTGCAAAAATCCGCATATAAAGAAAAATAATTTTATAAAAAAAAACCCTTTAAAAAAAAGAAATTAAAAACGTTTTTTGCAAACCCCAGCAAAAGCTAATTTACTGTGCGCCTCTTTTTTTTTACCTATAAAATAGTAAACCATGCCAAAAGCCCTCACTCATTGAAATGTGCCGCGGTGTCGTTGTTGTCTGCGGAAGTATAAAGCTGCATGCAATTAAAGGAAAAAAACAAAAATATTTAACAAAAAAAAAAAAAAAACAGTTAATGCAACATTAACACCAACAACACAAAAAACTGACATAGCAGCGCTGTAATGCGATTAAAAGATTCTTTATTTCCCGTGTGTTGCCTGCCTCGGGAATACTATTTTCTTTTTTGTATATAAAAAAGCGCGAAAATACGATGTTTTTTTTTCTGATATAGTAAAATTAAAATACGAAAAAAAATGTTTATTTTTTTAAGAGCCAACTCGACCTCAGAAGAGGAAATATAATATAAAAAAAATCTTTTCCCGCCTCGGCGGAATAATTCTATACGTTCATTTCAAGCCTTCCCGCATCAGTGGCGTATTTAATAGATATAAAATAAGGATATTATGCTTGGGGCCTAAAGCTTACCGGAAGGGGTTCTTTCTACCGTCTTATAGGAAAATTAGACAAAAAATTACCAAACTTCCAAAAAAATTCCGACAAAACTCAATTTTGCTGTGTAGCCTTGTTTGAAATCTTTAATTATTTACTATTAAAAAGAACATATGTTTTGGCCAGAGGAAGAGGGGGCTATAACCCCCTTTTTTCTAAATATTTTGAAAAAAAAATTGCAGCTCATAAAATTCAGCAAAACAAAAACTATAAACTGTTTTTCGCACGAGATTAATTAAATGCTTTGCAAAATCATAAAATGCGAACAAAATAATTAGGAAAGGAACATAATGCGAACAAAAAAAAAAAAGATTGCGAAGTCATGATTTTTCGAAACAATAACATTTTTAGTCAAAGAAAATTTTCTCAAAAAATTATTTGCGAAATGATAAAATTTCAATAAGCGATAAGAAATTACGAAATGAAACGCATCCAAAATGACCCCAGACGACCTTCTATAACCTGCAGGAACACAGGAGAGTTGTTGCAGATGGATGTTTTCGGTTCACAATAGTATAACAAATATGGTACAAAAGATTTAAAGATACTAAATTTAAATCATGTTTTAACAATAACAGCCATAAGAGCCCCAACCCTACAAAGTGCCTATACCATCGAAAGGACTTAATCCGCCACTCTTTCGAAAACCACAATACCAGCATGGACCACAATTCATAATATAAGACTCTGATGTAAATTTTGCAATAAAATTTAATTGTTTTTGGATTTTTTGTTGCTGTTTTTGTTTTGTTTCGCTTGTTTTACTATAAAGCCTCGCGCTATAATCGCTTTCTATAAACAATCATAAAATGACGTTCAAAAACATGTGCCAGCTGGGGTGGAGTTTTTGGCGCTCACTCATGCGTTGGCTCAACTCAATCGTCAACTCAACTCAAAATGCGACGCGGTGCGGTGTGAATGCCACCCGCTGATTTATTACGATTTTATGAGAATGAGTTTGGCCACAATATTCCGCAGACTTTTATTTGTTGATGTTGCTGTTGTTCTCTTTTGAGAGTGGCTAAGATGAAAATCTTTTTGAATGGCAAACAAATTATAATTTTTCCAATTAATTCATCGAAAAAAAAAATTAAATATTTTTGTTCGTATTTTTTTTTTTTTTATTAATAAATTAGTTCTATGATGATGATTGAACGATTGCGGGCAAGTTGTTGATTGAAAAGGAAAATCTTTTCCTTCGTATGTATATCTTTGTTTGGCATCGGGAAAAGTTTTTTTCTTTTTTTTATCATCAATGATTTTTTCCGGGAAAATCATTTGTTCCGTAAATGAGTTTAAAAAAAAAAAAAACGAAGGTTGTGAATGAGTGGAGAGATTGGGGAAAATCAATCATGAAATAATAATTTCCCTAGCTAATGGATAATAAAAAACAAATTTTTTGGGAAAAAATTCTTTGAGATTCAAGTGGATTTGTGAAGCTCTTAAGTTGTATAAGATCTGCGTTCTGTTTTTGAATTTTTTAAGCAAATCAAAGCCAATATTATTTAACCGGCCCTGAATTTTGGTTAGTGAAGTAGATACTTATTAATCTACCTACACATCTGTTCTACTTTTGTGTTTATTTTTAAAGTTTTTTTTGTATACCTATATAATTGACCTTATTTGAAGGACTTTTAATGGAATATTTTTTTAAAGTGGGGTAATTACAGCAATATAATTAATCAAATATCAATTTAAAATCAATATTGAATATCTGGCATTGGCGGTGGTTTGAACAGAATATTTTTTTTTAATAACAAATAAATAAAGAAAAGGATAGGGTAAACGTGAGTAAGATGGTGTAAATTTAATATCCGGTAGTTTTGTATTATTCAATCAATATACATTTCAAACATTTTGTTTATTTGTTAAGTCATTTAAAATTGAAGAAGCCAGGCAATTTTTCAAAATGTTTGTAATGTGATATTAGCATGTTCTTGATTTGTATAATATATATATATACAAATAACAAAATCTATGCCAATAGATATAAATGAAAATGTATATAAATGTTAGTTTATTCCTAATTTTAATTTTCCAAAAGGTCTTCACTTGCTTTGAAATTTTGACAAAACACAATATTTGACTACGAACGTTTTTATATCCTTTTCTTCAAGTGCCATCTGCAGTTGTTCATAAAAAAATCACCTGCTATACAGTCTAAACTGTAAGTTCCATGCATATTTGCATAGCACCGTGTTAATAAATGAACCTACTCTCATAATATATACCTTAAACTAAACTACGTTTTAAGCAGGTGGTATACAATATATGCTCCCATAGCTAATATATTTCCTTAATGAGATAAATATTATAATTTTTGAATTATCTACTATTTAAACTTTAAAAACACAGTGTGATCGCAAAAGAGCAAGTTCGTGCGACCCAGTCGTAGGTACCTTATAGTTAGGTACGTACCTTATAGTTATGATACAAAAAATATGTTTTTTTTTTCAGTATAAAAATGGTGGATTTTTTTTCGAATATGTTGGGATTTTAGAAATCTGGCAACACTGCTTTAAAAATATAATTGCGTGGAGAACATTAACATAATATCCTATCGAATTTAATCTTAAAGTAACCGAAAATTCAAAACCAATTCTTTTTTATAAATATAATTTGAACATATTGATTCTCAAAAGAAGGGAACAAACATCTGTGTTGAAGGATTTTTCGCTCCAATTAGTTTCATACGGAATGATAAAGCCACCATCAAAATTAGGTGTATTGTTCCCATCCTAATAACCGAAACAATTCGAAATATTATAAATACATAATAATGTATGTATATTATGTATGTATATGTATCGGATGTGTCACACTTCCGCTTCAGTTATGGTCTGTGTCTGACCTTAACATTAAACAGATTTAATTATTGTTACACATCAGCAAAAAAAAATAATAAATTTAACTTTTTTTATTTTTTTTCAAAAATAAGCAGTAATAAAATAAAAAGTATTTTGCCGACTAGACCTTGACCGCTGAGCTGCGATTCAGTCATTAAACTTTGTAGGCTTATTGTAATATTTTGGTGTAACTTATTTTATGAATAGGTATTTCATATGTACATTATATATTTATGAGGTATATTAACACTGTTCAGTGGGTAGGTATGCACTATGCAGTGACATACATACAAATGTAATAAATTTTTTTTCGAGTTTTATCTACTTATTAAATTTCTATGTTTTACACCTCACATTTTACGGACTTGATCTTTTTATTCAGCCACATTTATGCGGAACGGTCTTGGAATATGTCAACAAAAAAGAGTACATGACGTGCCAGCAAAGCTTATAGTAGACCACATTACCCTAATACTTACATGTATAGGTAGGCGATGTTCCTTATTTTTTTTTTTTTTTTTTTTATTGAGCTTTTTTGAGCATGAAACTTAAAAGGAAATACAGGCAAGTTTAGACCCTTATAACTTCGGATCAACGAATGGTAGATAAAAAAAATTACATGCACAAATTAGATTTCCCAAATTCTAGAGGCGATGTTTTTGCGTTTTTTTTCAAAAAAAGTTACGGACATCGCCCCTGGAAAAACTTGCCCTCAACATTTTGGTGTTTAAATTTTGTCAATACCATTGATACTTATCGAGAGCTGCAAGTCTAAAGAAAAAAAAAAACTTCGTATGCAGCGATCTTCAACTTCATAAATTATGGGGCAGTCCTAAATAATTGTATATTTAATGAATCGAAAAAAAAAATACAGCTACATATTTTTAAAACTCATATTTTCTATCAAGATTATTTTTTGCGTTAATTTTTGGAAAACCTTTGAAATACCCAAAACTCTAATCTCGTGAGTTAAGCTAAATACAGACGATTGTCAGATCTTACAATATTGTCAGAACTATCAATGGTCTGACAATAGCTAACAATTAGCTCACAATTGACATATTTCTTACAATGAAAAATTGTCCGTTCAAACGGTTGGTAGATTTCTTCCCAATTTTATTGTCAGCTTTTTTTTATCTCTCTTCAACCAACTCATTCACATTTCGAACAATAAAGAAATTGTCAGCAATTTTAAATGTTTTCAATGACAATGACCAATGACTCTGACAATGTGCTAATCGACTGACAATGATAAAAAAATTGTGTGTTCAGTCGACGATTGTAAGATATCTGACAATTTTTTGTCAGATTGTCGTCTGACAATGACGTTTCTGATAATATTGTCAGACAAAATTCTGTGTTCAGACGATTGTAAGACATTTTTTTCGCTGACAGGTCTGGCAATCGTCTGTACTTAGCCTTAGGCACTCTTCATATTTCGTAATATTGAATTAGGTACTACTTGGGTGCCAAAAAATTGTTTCCTATCCATAACACTTCAGATGAGGAAAATAACTGTGTGCGGTGTGGATGGATTCACATGATTCTAAAATCTTCAGTATCAAAAAAAGCGAGCCAAAACGCGCCGCCGCCCAGCTGCCGAATTTGGCAATTGGGATGTGATGATGTTTAACTTAAGGTTTCCATAGAATCGAAAAAGTAAAATTAAAACCTGTTCCATTGAAATTTCCATATAGGTGACTCATTTCGTAAATATACCTACAAATTCCCACATGGATTCCAGTCTTATTTATAATTTCACTTGAGTCACTTAATAGATTCTGCTTTCGTTCTTTATATGAGAAAAAGGGGAACAAAATAGATGAACACATTGAACAGCATCATTATAATAATGGGATGGTTTCTTATCGCTCCCATGTCCCATATGATTTGGACAATTTGATGAATTTGATTCCAGAGAGGAATGAATAAAATATCTCATGTGTGAATCATCATATTAAGATGAAGCTGCGACTTCAAGATGCATTCACATGGCCAATAGTAATAAGTATAGGTATGTATATGGGTAAGGCTATTGGAGAAATTTGAATTTTTTAATCGTGAGTCAGAACAAAAAAAAAAAAGAAGAAATTCCATGAATTTAATGAACCTTTAATTTTAAAGGGATTGAATTTTTAAATAAGAGTATTTTTTTAATCGGATCAAAAGGTATAGGTATATCAATCTACGAAAATTTCTAATTGATACCTATTATAATACACATTCCTTTGGTGAAAAAAGATTTTTATTTGAATATTCGAGATACTTAACTGTAGAGGCAGATTAGGTTTATAAATACCTACCTACTGCTCTTGAGCAAAATAAAATACCTATATACAATCAAAAAAAAAAAAAAAAAAAAACAACACAAACATATATATGCCAGTAAGACCTAGGGTCTTATAAATTAGGCAAATGTTAGAAGGAATAGAAGGATAGGATAGATTTTTGTTGGCACAGTGGATTGAGAAATTAGGTTTTTGATTTTCTCACTAAATCCCAGGGGTGGCGTTCGGTTGAGGGAGTATAGAAATGAATGCTGCCTAGACTGGGGATCGAACCCACACATCCAGGTTAGCAGTCAAGCACTACTTCCACTGCGCCGGGGCCACCCCCCCAATCTAGGTTAAAGTCTTCTGATATTATTTGTTTATTTTTTAAATAATTTTAGTGTGAAAATTGAAAACGGCAACCGGAGTTATTATATATGGAAATAGGTAGAAGATTTTTTAGTTTTTTACTTAGGGGCTTAGGCTAGGCAGTGATGCCAGACTTTGGGAGTAGGTTTTCCCATAATGATACCCAAAAATTCCCTTTTTCCCACACCTTTGTTATAAATATAATTTTACCCACGGCAAAATAAATTTAAAAATTATATATAATTCCTTGTAATTGAGTTTTGTATTAAGTGTCAGATAATGAACATCCTATATACATTTTTTTTCACATTTACATTGAATGCTTTAAACTTTTTCAACAAAAATAGACAAAAATAAAAACACCGAAATTTGACGAAAAAAAACAAAAACACAATAAAACTCAAATGACATAATTATTATCGAGAAGCGTAGTACTGTAGATTGCAGAACGAAAACCAATTGGAAAGAATTATTTTCTTAATAAAATGAGCAGTTTTCGACAAAAATTGACCATGAAATCCCTTATTTTTGTACTATGAGGTTGGAGAAATACCTTTTTCCCTTTAAAGCTTAAAACGTGGAATTCCTTTTTAAATCGTGGAATTCCCATAAAAAGGAACAAATCCCACGATCTGGCATCACTGGGCTTAGGTACTATACAATATGAGTTTGAATCATGTTCTGTATAGGCCTGAGACTAATGAGACTATACTTCACAATATTTGTAGCAAAGTTCTGATTAATTTTCCGATACATACATTTTTGGGCTGATTCTGAACAAAAAATTGTATTGTGTAATAAAATACATATCGACAATTGCAGAACCTCGTAAGTCGTTTTTGAACATTTTTCAGAAATAACAAAAAAAAACCTGCCAAATTTTTAATATACCTATGGAAATTTATGGTAAGAGGTTATGAATTCTGTCCTTTTCTGTAAAATGTTCAGAACAACAATGTCACACTGAAATTTCCCAAAAGTGACTCTGATTCTGCAGACTTTTTTTTTCATTATAAATAATATTATTTTTTTTAATTTTTCGACTTACGATTTCCTCTACCTTTTAACCGTAGATCCTAAACGTTTTTTGGTTCGGGTGTAATATTTATCATTTTATAATAATTTCAAATATATGCCAGTAAGACTTAAGGACTTTTAAATGCAACCTAAATTGCACGGAAATTGTAAGAAGGGCAGAAAGGAATTTTTGTTGACTTAACAAAATCCAACATCATCCCACGAGTGATGAACTGTTGTGACATGAGGATATATATAGAACAAAAATGCTGCCTAGAGTGGGCAATAAAACCCACACCTCTAAGTTAGCAGTCAAGTACTACATCCGCTGCGCCATTGCCACCCGCATTAATCAACTGCAGAACATAAACTCAGTTTGATATATTAACTATAATGAACAACAAAATGACACAAAAACGTGGTTTGAATTTGGAATAATGGAAAATAGTTAGCGGCTTTCAATTCGACAAACAATAAAATTGCACAAACAAAACAAACAGGGTTTCCAACCAAGCCAACAAAAAATTACTTCCAAAGCATTAAACTTATAAAAGAGTTTCAGAATGCAAAATAAGTACATAATATAATAATTTTAATTGAATTTAATAATAATATTCAAGCAAGCAAGCAAAAAAACAAAAAATCATATCATAAAAAAGTAGTTTTAGTAATTTTCAATTTTCTCAAAAACTAGAAGACATAAAAACATTCGGTTTTTTGTGTTTGATTCAGAATTGATATTAACATTGACAACAACAAAAGCCAATTTTGAATAAAATTGGTTGAAACTTTTTTTTTTCATTTTTTATAGAAAAATTTTGAGTTTGCATGCGAATTTTTGAAAAACTATTGATATAACTAATTTAATTTAAGTTTAAGATTAAAGAATAGATTTCGGGCTCTAAAAATGGGTGTAGACTTTATAGTAAGTGTTGCCGCTGTTTTTTTATAATTTTTTTTTTTACATTTTAAGTAATTTTTTTCTAACATTGCCCCTACCTCCTAAACTAGACGAGATAGACCCCCCCCCCCTCCTTTAGCACAAAATACTTATTTTTGACCCCTCTGCAAAAAATCGTTATTAATTTTTGGCGCCATAGTTATCGTATTCTCCCCTGAAGCAGCATTGTTGAAGTGGCATGATCTTTCTATTAGACACGAAAATTTCATCGTGGTTTCACGACAAAATTCAATATTTTTTAGTTTAAATAAAACGAATCTTGAAATTTGTTTGGAAAATTTCTCCAAATATTCGAAAACTGGCAGAAACTTAAACTAAGCGCCCATCAGCTATTTTTGGGAGTGAGTGATAGCAAAAAACTACTGGTATTTTTAGTTGATCTTTACTTTTCATAACCGTGAAAGTCTTGCATGGTTTGTTGGGGCCTTTGTCGGTAAACTGCATTATTATAATGCCCCATGGAAGAAGTCTGGGGTTACTATATTATGTTGTCAAAGGGGAAGCTTCTGTCAGTGAGAAAATATTTCACATTATATTTAGAGATCGGTTTCATACTCATCGTCATACATTCGTCTTGGATGCAGAAGAACCCATTCCAGAGGTCTTGGATCCCCATTTTAATGTCTAAGACGCTCAGATCTTTTATTAAATATAATGATTTATTTGCTATACCTTTTATTTGGGCTTTAAAAAAAAAACCATCTTCAAAGCACCATTATCGATTAAGGCTCCAACCAAGGAATGCAAGACTTTCATATTTGCTTATGAAAAGTTAAGATCGATGTAAAAATACCAGTGAATTTTTCTTATCATTCACACCCAAAATTTGCCGTGGGCTCTCGGTCTATAAGAATTTGACTCGAAAATGGTACGGTTTATTTAGAAATTGGGGACGGATTTTGTTTTTTTGGGAGGTAACGCTGGATCGGAGAGTGAGCACGAGATAAAATGACTGAGCACAGAGAGTATAAAAAGCAGAACGTATTCCACAGGTAACTTCATGCGTAATTTGAGAGATCAAGTGTGTTTCATAATTAAATTAAAGATCTCTGATCATAATCAGCTCAGGGCTTACTCGGTTCGCTCAGGCTCTGCTCAAAACGAAAGAAAAACGCTTAAAGTGTGGTTTTCCTGCTTATAAGCTTATAAATAATATACAAGCGAAGTATGCAATACGGTGGAGTCCCATTACTTGACGACTCCTCAAAGTAGGCAACACAATTTACCCAACATTGTTGCTCTACGAGCCATTGTAAGTATGCAACGAAAATATCCACTGCAGATAACGTATGTTTTTTTTTTGTCACATTCTCATTCGTTTTACTAGTTCACACTTACTGCTGCCAACAAACAAAATCCCTCAGGGCCAGTTTGTACACAGTGGGTTCAATCTGAACAGTGACTTTCACAGCTTCTAACTAAATAGCGGCAATCAACCAAATTGGGGTGATTTTGATTTCCATGACTAACAACTTAAATTATGGATTTCTTGAAAAAAAAATTTGATTCCCATGCACATTCGATGATTTACCAGTTGCAATAATCCTTGATTAAAGATGATCAGCTGTGAACAAACTGGCCCTGAATGTTAAAAGTCAAACCTTTATATTGTGCCAACATAATTTTAATAATCAATGCATACTTTAAGATAACTAGTGTTAAAAAAATTTTAGATAATAATTGTTCAATAAATATCGTTAAAAAACGATGTTCAAAATTCATAGGGTAGACACTAGACAGTAGATACGTCCATGAAAATACAAGCGTCCACAAGTTTTTTTCTTTCAAAACGAACCCTGAAATATCGGGTGCCTATACTGCCTAGACCTAGTACCTAACTGAAGAAAGGGTCCCAATCCCTGGGGACGGTTTTTAGCTGCAGCTAACAAGGGAGGGAGGGAGAAGTTTTCCAACTTCGGCACTACTCCTTCATCAAGGCGGCAGCGGAAGAATTCCTCAGATAGAATATATAGTGTCGTCTGCACTGCACTCTGCAGTTCCAGTCAGGCTGAACTAATTAGTGAACATCTTATATGGGTTACTACGACATATTCGGAGCTCATTCCTATAAGGAGCTATTAATCCTGTTCCTCCAGGTAAAGTTAAATAGTTGCAATGGAACAACAAACCTTTACGGACGAATTAACCGTAGACGAACGCATGCAAAAGAAATAAGGACAACGAACTTCGGATTTATATGTAGTAGAATGTTAGGTCCCTTATCAGACCATATGACAGCCGAACAATTATCGGATGCCTTACTGCAAAGCATATATTGTACCGCTATCCAACTGGATGGCACCATGCACTGTGTGTATAACGCCACCTTACGTAAGTAATTGGCGAATGTGTCCAATCAAGTGTACTAAAGGATGTAATATAACAAACTGTACCTTTTAATTTTTTCATTGAACAGAGTAAATAAATTAGGAAAAACGAGAAAAGCTGATGGTAAGAGGTGTACCTACCATCAGAAGTTTTACCTTTTTGATTTTGAACCCCTATACCCAGTTTGCTGCTAAAAGTGGAGAGGATCCAACCCCTACACCCAACTTGCTGCTGAAAATGGACCCCAAACCTGACTTATCCATTCTATATTTGTTCTAAGTATAGGTATACCTATAGTGGAGCGTGGACGCTATTTGTAATCCGAGTTTAGACATTTTTCAAAAAATGGTGTCAAAATAGTTAGTTTTCAAACTCATATTCTTTCGTTTGACAACAAATAATTTTCCATGGGCTCCAAAACTTGTTAGGTAGATAAACCTAAGTATAAGCCCAGAAGAAGAAGTGAAATTTGTATGAAATTAACTTCTGTTCACGACTGGGCAAAAAGTTATTATTTTTCTTGTGGAAACTTTAAGTTGATTTTAACAAAATCTCAAGTTTTCGTTTGATTTAATTTCTTTATCCACAACAAGCTATCATCTCAAAATATAATTAAAGTTCCACGAAATGCATTTTCCAAAATTTCCCTCGTCTCTATGGTAAGGAAAATATAAACGTACCTACCTATATCTAACCTATACCTACTCTACATCTGAAAATATAATATCTATATAGCCATATGTACGTGTGTGTGAAAGTTATTTTCAGGTTAATGATAGATGTTAGGTACTTTATTTTCAAAACATTCATCTCAACGTAGGTATACACAAAGATACCAGAGATCCATTTCAAGATTATCTCCGCATCAGGTAGGTACATCTTCTTAAGAGCCCTCTAGCAAATACCTTATTCATATATGTACCTAAGTGGGATTTTCTCATAATAAAGACACACCACACTCGACCGACACTGGGGTCTTCTATGTACTTCAACTATACGAGAAGGTATGCGTATAGTCTATATCTCCGCAAAACTCCACTCACATTCCAAACACCTTCGAGACATGAATCTTGGATTTGGTGGTGGCGCGCGGCGGCTACAAGCGCTTGGTGGTTTTTTTTAGTCGCCTATACCTTTCTGACCTCTTGACTTTGTAAACACAAACAACTTGTCACGCAGAATTTTATGGGCAATGCATTTTTTCTCGACTTGTTAGGCCAGTAGCGGGACAGGAATTTCTTGTTTAACCCAACGAAGGAGACAACAACGACACGGCCGACAGTGCACGACACGAGACGCGTCGCGAGTCGCGACTTATATACATACAGTCCACAAATAGAATTCATACATTCGCATTGCAAATGACTTGTTGGGAATGAGCGCTACTTACCTGACGGCTGCTGTCAGAAATGGTCAAGGTCGGATTTGCATATTTATGTGTATATTTAACTTGTCCCTCCTCCCTCTATGCCACATGTCACCCATCTCCCCATCCATCGGGTATAATGCTGGTGGTGTAATGATTTATGATTTATATCTACCTACTTTATAGTTTGTGGTCCATTGCAACAGACACGTTCGGCGCCATGTCCACTATAATCACACGCATTGCACCTTAGGCCTATACACAAACTTAACATGAAGACTGCAGTATAGGATATGTCTTCAATTTTTAAAGTGTCATGCTTTAATGACCCGCCAGTTTATTAATCCACTCCTATATACCTACATATTATTATTATCGTTCTACCGCAGGATGTTTAGCATCAGATTATTTGATAAAATCTCCGTTCAATTGCTCCAGGCGGATTATCCTGTCAAATCAGTGCGTTAACATTAAGAAATGCACTTGTCTGATGTATCGTGGTTATAGGGAGAAGCGGGGCTCATAGGAGAAGGAAGCAACGTTGTTGTTGAACAACACAAGTGTTTCTATACAAACTTGTAATGAGTCATTATATGATTATTAGGCCACTGCATCGATTAGAGGTTGTTTTGAAGAGAGAGGGTTTGGTGAGGGGCTTATTATCTAGCACATTTATCAGATAATATAATCAATTAGGAGCAAAAGTCTATACCTATTTAAATTTTTGTTGATGAATTTTAAAGCATTTAGTTTAAAATGAAGGCAAAACTTTAATCTTAAAACTTATAAGGAATTTTGAATTTTGTTTGAACAAAAAGGCGAAAGTGTTTTGGCAATTTGACACTGAACATTTTGAATGAAGTAGGCTCATTCGTATTTTTACTTGCGATACAGATAGGTTCGAAAAACCATTCATTGCGACCCTAAAAATAGAATAAAAATTGGAGACTACAATGATATAGAGAACACCGCTAAATTGGCTGATGTATATGCGTAGTTCAAATCCCCTGTTTTTATGTCTTTACTTAACATGAGTCATGAACATAAAGAATTGAAGCTATTTTCCTTAGGCCTACAACACGAGACGAGAAGAAATTAGTTCGTCTGGGTCTTGTAAAAATTGAAAATTTATAGTATGGTCTCGTAGAACTAAGTCAAGTCTCGGTATCACTTCGGTTTCATCTCGTTTTCGGGCTTGGAAGAAATATCGAACAAAATTTGGGATCTATAATCTGCTGAACCACCTAGACCACCGAGACCACCATGACCACCATGACCACCTAGACCACCTAGACCACCTAGACCACCTAGACCACCTAGACCACCTAGACCACCTAGACCACCTAGACCACCTAGACCACCTAGACCACCTAGACCACCTAGACCACCTAGACCACCTAGACCACCTAGACCACCTAGACCACCTAGACCACCAAGATTACCAAGACCACCAAGAACACCAAGACCACCAAGACCACCAAGACCACCAAGACCACCAAGACCACCAAGACCACCAAGACCACCAAGATCCACAAGACCACCAAGACCACCAAGACCACCAAGACCACCAAGACCACCAAGACCACCAAGAACACCTAGAACACCAAGACCACCAAGACCACCCAGACCACCCAGACCACCACCTATGACCACCTACACCACTAAGGACAATAAGACCACCTAGACCACCTTGATCACCTAGACCACCTAGTCCACCTAGACCACCTAGACCACCTAGACCACCTAGACCACCTAGACCACCTAGACCACCTAGACCACCTAGATCACCTAGACCTAGACAAAATTTCAAATTTCTGTGTTTTGTATAACATGCGACAAGAGCCTAGGGCATGTAAGTTGATATAGGTATCCTTTCAGGCAAAGCGGGTGGATTTTCTCAAAAACCAATTTTAAGCAGAAAAAAAATTATTTAAATTCAACGCCAACACTTACAACATTATACCTTTTTTAAATCCAAAAATATATAATTTAATTCAATGTTTTAAATCAAATTATTTTAATCAATATTTTTGAAAAAATTAAAACTTAAAATTAGAAAAAAATAATTTTTTTTTCAAAATTTTACTCAAAATTGATAAGAGCATAGAATATTCAAAACAAAATACTATCTACTAATTAATAACGTAAAATTTTTAAGAAAATTAGTTTAAACAAAATATTTATTTTTTTTTTCAAAATTTTGAAAATTAATTATCCAAAATTATTTTCAAAAATATTTTGATTTAAAAACATAATTAAAAATAGATTTTTGGTTTTAATAAATATTTAATATGACATTGTAAGTGTTGCCGTTGATTATATTAATGATTTTTTTTCGACTCCATTCGCTTTTTTTGAAAATTGTCCCTCCATGGGGAAAATAGAACCTACACCTTCACGCACTATCATTTTGTTGCATTTTATGCATAACATCCTTTACAAGGATAAAATTTGAATATAAGAAATGTGGGTGTGGTAGTGGGCGGGACAAAAAACGCATTTAGTGCTTATACATAGTTGAATAGAGCTTTATTACAAAGTTTAAACGTTCTACGAATGTTCAATAAGGAGAAAACTAAAATATGATAAAAGTGGGTGTGGCAGTAGGCAGATTTAACTAACTTTTAAAGTTGTAGAGAAATTGAAAAAATTCGTGAAAAAAGCTCAGGAAAACGTGTCACAACTGACACACATAAGAAGACCCCATATTTAATCAAATAATTAAGCTATAAGCTTGACATTTGAATAATATCCTAAATAAATAACCTGCATCTATTTATTAACTTACGGATTCACTTTCCATTCGAAAATATTATTAAAAATTCCATCACCTCATTAATGAAATACAATCCGGAAGTTAAAATGATATAAAAACTCAAAACATTTTTTTTTATAATTAATAATAATCAATCATTCTGTCTCAGTAATTAAAACTCACTGATGAAAACAGTTTAACTGAATTCCTTTAGGACATGGATATAATTAAACATATGTACCTACTTTAAATTGAAATAACAATCAAACCATCAATTCAAAAGATAAAAATATACCAAAATGTTAAACTGAAAACTGACAACAAAAAAATATCTGCGCGCATTTAAATTTCCGGACACACACTCTCTTTCTTTGTCAGTTTTGTTCCAAACATTTCTGCATTATACCACCGAATATAGGTTAGGTAGGTAGGTATGTATATTTGTATTTTGTATAATGTGCTTATAATTGTCAACAATTTTTTTTTTTAACATGTTTTCATGTCCAGAAGTCATCATCAATCACACAGCCTGTAGCTACCGGTCACGAATTAACACTTCAAGGGGTTAACCCAAATTTAAACGCGCCTTTCAGTTCAAAATCTACAACTTTGGTCAGTAACATAACCAACATAAAAATACCATAATAACATGATCAAAATAAAAAAATAAAAAAAAAAAAAAACAACAAAATAAACAAGAGAATCTGATCGATCAAGATCAATTAGCGTGTTCTGCGCCAATGCTCTGGCCTCCAGCTTGATGTTCAAGAAAGTTTTGCGGTATCATCTTATATAGCCAGTTTTTTTTTTTAAGTCGAGACTCAAGCCAATTACTCTTGTAATTGCTTTCACTTAATGGGCGGCCGGCATGGCGGCGCGGCGCGTCTGGTATAGACGATTTCAATTTTCATCTCAAGATGAGAACTTGAAACAGGAAATCGGGTTTGAGTTCTTCCCCGAACACATAAATTAAAAAAATAAATAATCACAAAATATAAAGATTATTTATATATGTAGAAGTTTTATTACTGGGAATGTTGTGTTGTGAAAAGAAAGGGAAATTTTTAAATATCTACATATATTATAAAATTCCATTGGAAGAAACAGGTTTAACTGCTCTTGAGTCCACTAACGTTTATTTCTGAACGTTTTTTGATGGAATAAGGACAAAACATATACATTTTCTTCGTTAATTTTGTATGAAAACTTTTGTATTGTGGGCTTATTTAATTGAATGTTTATGCGCACAGAACCGATCAAAAGTCTGGATACGGTTTAAATAAAGAATGGAAAACAGGTTCAGTGTAAAGATTGTGCCAAGATATGAAGAAAATCGTATTTAGGTGGAAGTTTTATAAAATAAAATGCATGACTGGGTCGCACGAACTTGATCTAATGTGCGATATCACTATCACTTAATAGTCTTAAACTCAAATCTTATAAATAAAATAAACAAACAGTTAATTTATATGTTAATCAGCTAAATCACCGAAGAAAGGTGGTTTTAACGATTAATTGCCAATGACTTACTTAGGCATTGTAATAAGATTGCATTCATTTTAATTTCACTTTTAGACTTCAGACTTCAAAAACAATCAAAAAGATTGCAATCATTTTTTTCTCATTCATTTAACAAAAATCAATTGAATGTAATCTTTTGAGAATTCGTTGCACTGTTTCCATTCTTTGCATTCTTTTGCTTTCTTTATCATTCTTTTGAATTCTTTAACATTCTTTTGCATTCTTTCTATTTACATTTCCCACCATAAATGCTAAAGAATTTAAAAGAATGCTAAAGAAAGCAAATTAATGCGAAGAATGTAAAAGAATATAAATAATGAATGAGTTCCTAAAAGATTGCATTCTACTGATTGTTGTAAATTGAATGGGAAAAAATGCTTGCAATTTTTTTTTTTTTTTCAAGGGAATAGTGGTTGCATAATTATTGAAGTCCAAAGTCTCAAAGGGAAGTCAATAAATGCAATCTTTAAATTCAATTCAATAAATGATTTTTAAAGACTGCATTCTCGTACAACCCTTCTATTTATAGATAAAAGAGAACAAACCCTATAGTGACACATTAATGTAATTTACAAGCTTAAATTAAAAAGTTTGTGTGCAAAGTTTACACTTGTGTATATACGTCATAATATGTAGATATGTAGACTAAATAATACTTTGGCGATAGCAAAGTTCTTAATGAATGTAGCAGATTTTTGTAACGTAAAATTAACTTAACGTAAACTAACAGTTAATTAACGTAAAATAACACTTAATTAGTTTTCATTAATAAGATAATTTAATTCATGAATTTTTTTTTGTATCAATGATTTAGTTGATTAGTAACTTGAATGTCATAGAAGATAATTAAACATGTTTTATTAATAGGGTTTTTGGTCTGAATGTAAACCTATTCATTTTAACATCTAAAATTAAAAATAAACATAGCTATACAGGGTGTCCTGAAGTCACCGCCTCAGAAGAAAACCATGAGTTCCTGAGGTCATTTCAAGTCGAAAACCTTAAGAGGTAATTTTCTCGTTTTCGCTTCGTTTTCGACTTATAACGGTTTTTATGATTTGTATTCTTTTTTCCTTTGACTGGCTCTAACTTTGCCAAACTTCAACCGATTTTTGAATTTTTTTTTTATTTAAACAAGAACCGTTAGAAACTTTTATCTGCTATACAACTTTTTTCTGTGTGGATAAGGGTTTTCCCTAAAATTATTTTCAAGCACATTTTTTGAGCATTTTTAGGTTGTTTGTTTGACTTCGATATGATTTTTTGCACAAAAACACGTTGTTAAGTATAATTTTTTTTTTCATTATTATGAAAGCCCAATATGTGTTCTTAAAAATACTTAACGTTTTTGTGCCTGAAAATACATTTAAAATTATTAAAAAATAAAAAAACAAAAAATAAAGGAAAATAAAAAAGTATGATATTTGATGAAAACGAATTAAAACGAATAAAAAACTACGCTGAGCGTTAAGTGTTGAATGTTAAAAAGATTAAAGTAAGAATAAGACCGTTAGAAGTTTTTATTCGTTTTTATTCAAATATTCATATTTTCTTGATTTTCCTCTATTTTTTGTTTTTTATTTTCTTAATAATTTTGTATCTATTTTCAGGTAAAAATGTTAAGTTTTTTTAAGAACACATGTTGGGCTTTCATAATAATAAAATAAAAATTATACTTAATAACGCGTTTTTGTGAAAAAAATCATATTGAAGTCAAACAAACAACCTAAAAATGCTCTAAAAATGTGCTTGAAAATAATTTGCGGGAAAACCGTTATCCACACAGAAAAAAGTTGTATAGCAGATAAAAGTGTCTAACTGTTTTTGTTTAAATAAAAAAAAATTTCAAAAATCGGTTGAAGTTTTGCAAAGTTAGAGCCAGTCAAAGAAAAAAAGAATAAAAATCATAAAAACCGTTATAAGTCGAAAACGAAGCGAAAAGAGAAAATTACCTCTTAAGTTGAAATGACCTCAGGAACTCATGGTTTTCTTCTGAGGCGGTTATTTCGGGACAACCTGTATATAGCAAACATTTTTTGATCCAGCACAAAATCAGCAATTCTTAAGTAGAAATAGTTAAAATTACAGAATGTATAGAGTTTTTTATATTTTTTGCTAACTAACATAAATTATCACTTAATTTTTTTTTTTTATTAAAAAGATATTTTAGTTTTTGAACAATGAATTCGTTGATTAGTGACTTAAGTGTCATATAGAAGACAATTAAATATATTTTATTAATATAAGAGTTTAATGGTTTATCCAATTTAAACATTCAAACAATAAAAAATAAATATACATACAGCCCTATTAATAATCACAAAATAGATATGAAACAACACTAACACATGTTTTATCTTATAATTCTTAATAATAAACGTGTTTTAGCATTAAATGACATTTGACAACGAGCGGATAACAATTTTGGTGTTCAACGAGCGGATAACTTTACCGTTCACAATTCAATTCAAAGCTGACTGATATGGCAGTTAGCTTTCAAAAATAGGTGTGTTCCTTTGGGCCTTGCAAAATACTTTTTAGTAGGTACCTACTTCCCAGTACCTAGATGATGAATGGAACGCTTTAAATGTTTGCCAAAAGAAAAATCTAACCTCAATGTAGACGGAAGCTTTGTTTGTATTTGAATTTTATTTTAAATTATAGAAAACATCAACAACAATAATTTATATGTAATTTCTTCTACTGAAGGTGTGGAGTTCTTACGTGGATTCATGTCGTTACTACATTATTGAAGTGCTTTGAACTACGTAGACCATAGAGTAGAAGTAGTTGGAAGCAGCCAGCTTGGCAGTAGATGCTGCAGCCCAAAGGAACACGCCTAGTGAAAGAAGTACTTGAATATTTAGTACAATTGAGGGAAGTGCTGCCTACTTTTCGGTGTTATTCTGCAGTGAACAGATAAAATGATGAATGGATAAGTCCACTATCTTTGTGTTAGGTAAAACGTGTATTTACGAGCGGATGGTGTATTTTTATTAATAGGGCTGATAGTAGATACCTAAGTAACATTTTTTGTTCCAGCAGGAAATCAGCGATTTTTAGTATAAATGAATATCTTAGCATGTAAATTACTTTTTTTCTAAACATTTTGCAGACCAATTAAAATAGAATTTTTTGCTATGAACACTTTTCACCAAACAACAAACGGCTTATAGGTATAGTATTCATAGTAAACATAAAATGATTTCTATCTCATTTACGAAGAATGAACAGAGTCCGTACATCTCAAATAGGCGCACTCAAATTTCCTAAGAAAAGTCAACAGCCTTTCCATGCAAAATTCTATATACTCTGTATACACTGCAATACCTAAATAAGAACCTATATAACATTCTCAACTCAATCCCGGAGCAGCAACCATGATCCGCGAGTAAAGAACAACAACACCTCATTAAATCCAAGTGAGGCAGAAACCAAACATCAATGCTGCACACCCATCATCCATCCCATCATCCAACCTCTTTGCTTCAATTAAATCGCATTTAATCCACGTTTTCATAGAAATGAAAACCGTTTATACATTCTGACCATCATCATTGTGTCGTGTTGCGCATCAAGCACTAGTTCCTACAGAATAAATATAGATAGGTATATATATGTATGTTTAGGTATCATAGGTATCCAAAGAATCATTGCCTGACCAAAACCCAATCAAGATCTCACTTTAATGGCCCCTAACTAGCAAACAACGCTCATTTATACGGTTTTACGGGACGACTAACCAACGAACTGACGGACTGACGGACAACGACGCAGACGACTGTATACCTATATATTCTTGGGGATCCTCTTTCGTTTCGTGCAACGTGACGCGATAGAAAGCATCCAACGAGGCATGGGAAAATAAAATTAAAAAAAAATTCAGCTTAACTCAAAACCAGACCATGACCAAAGACAACATTCGAAGTCTCGCCATTATTTGTCTGCACTCGATGCCGATGCCGATGCCGACTACCGACAGACGGACGACCACGAAGACGACATCAACAACAACGCAGTCTTGTTTAGAAAACAACACTGCATATTAATCCCGCCGTATCGGTCGCTCTAAAAAAGGAATAAGGAAGTGCCCACAAAGCCATTAGAATCATTGTATATGTAATTATACCCCATCTCGAGGGGCTATATTATATTCTATGAAGTAGGTATATAGAGCTATAAGTTTTACCCGGGCTAATATGGGTGACGGGTGGGGGTAAAGTATAGACTGAACTGACCGTCCAAAATGATGCGCGATATTTTTATGTTTTTGGTTACTCTTCAAATGCCGCATCCCGTTCCGTACCAACTACACATACCTATAGCATGGGAAACAAAATCAGAGTCAAGTTCGTGGAACTTCAATATTCCTAGATAAAAGAATCTACCTATATGACGTTTTAAAATCAAAACGAAACCAACCGATACATTGCCTACTGCTGCATCCTTTTCAACGTTTTATGTTGTCTCGCATTTACCAACCCAAAAGACCAGACTCTCAGGGTCGATCGTTACCAATTGTAAAATATGCAACAAATATGGGCGCTAGTGAGGCACGAAGATACCATCAAAATGTGTTTTAAATCATTAAAAAATTAATTTTAAAGACAGTTTTACAAAAAAATCTGATAAAAGTTCAAAACTCGTGTAGCTACTTAAAGAAGATTCAGATTTGAAAGCTTTGTTAGAGCCTTGAGTGTTACTGGCTGAATTTAAAGTAACACTATGAAATTGATAAGTCCGAAAAATAACTGTACAAAGCTACCGCTAAACAATGTGCAACAACAAAAGTATGGTGCAGTAAATTTAAGCCAAAACTTCAACTTCTAAGTAAGATGTCAGCTACTGTTATGTTATACTTTTCATATTGTTCAGTCACTGAGCGACCAATTGAAGCTCTAATAACCTAAAAGGAAATAGAATAGCTAGTTTGCGAAGCAATATTTGTGTATTGAAAACTTGTTAGACGGATAATTTGACGTTAATTAGTTGTGGTAATTTCGAATTTTTTTCCTTAATGTTTTCTATGTTTTTTTGCAGCTTTGTTAAGTTGATACCAAGTAAGCGAAGCACCACTCAAAAATCAGTTTTTATAGTAAAGAGTCTATTGGTAAAAAAATTGAAGTTTATTTTTTTGTGAATTAGTTTTGATTTTAAAAATTTTGTCTTCCAATGTTTTCTATGTTTTTTTCCTAACTTAAAAAAAAACACTAGAACACATTGCACGACCAAGTATTTATTATCAAAATCAATCAACGTCTGATCATTGGCACATTCATATAAATTAAGCAAAAATCAAAAAAAAAACATAGAAAACATTGAACGACAAAATGGAATGGAATTTGTCACAACTAATTAAAGACTAATGAAAGGGAAATTATTAAGCAATAAACAATTAAATATAATATGATTCTACCCAATTTCACGGGGGTGCTATGCTAACTTCATTTTAACTTTTTAACAAAAATGGTCAAAAAACATAGAAAACATAGCACCACAATTGGAAATTGTCACAACTGATTAACGAATTAATTATTTACAAATAAACTATTAAATAGAATAAGGTTCTACCCCTTCTCAAGGGGTATTACCTATATGTTCATATTAATTAAGCCAAACTACAAGTTATTACAAGTTATAACGGATTTTTGAGGGTGTGTTTCGCTAACTTGATATTGACTTAGCAAAGCAGCAACAAAAAAAAACGTAGAAAACATTGAACGACAAGTTCAAAATTATCACAACTAATTTACGATTAATTAACGGAAAATTATCCAAAAGTATCCTTTAAATAAATGCGTATTCTTATATATTCTACAACAATTTAAAAAATGTTTCTCCAGCAGGCAGGCGCCGCCACCGCAACCGCACCGGCCGCTGCTTTCAATCCTCGCAGCCCGCCCTGCGAGTCCGTTTTTATTATGTTTTGACTAGCCAGTGCTCTATTTTGATTGTGCGATTTAAAAATAGTGACACCGCATTGCTGTTGGCTAAATCGAAGGACGACAACAATATGCATATATACTATACTATACTATATACAGAGAGTCAAGATCAACAACAACGACTTAAGAGATAAAGTCAATGACAGCTCGTTGAAGTTTATAGAAACAGCTTCTGCTAAAGTTGCTCTTATAGCCATAAGCAAGAGGATTAAACTTGATTTTACAATAAGTCTCAAGGAGCAATACAAACTTAGTTCTGGATTTATTTATATCCATAAGGAAAAATGGGTAGCTGCCTACGTAAAAATATACATATATAATGTGGCAAAGGGTTTGCAAACATGTACCTAGATACGAGTAGACTAGCAATTCTTAAAAAGTTTTACATAAAATTGTGTTTTGGTGAATGTCAAGTTATCGATGTAAAATTCGTGGATCGAAAATTGGTAAGATAGGGATAATTTGCCATTTATTTTTCGTGTATTAGTCGTGATAATTTCGAATTTCTCGTTCAATGTTTTCTATGTTTTTCTTCGTGCTTTGCTAAATTGATATCAATTTAGCGAAGCACTCATTCAAAAAAGCGGTAAAAATCTTGTGATATCAAATGGTTTATTGCATAACATAATTTGCCATTAGCTAATTTTTAATTAGTTGTGACAGTTCATATTTTTTCGTGCAGGTTTTCTAAGTCTTTTTATTGGCTTTTTGCTTGTTTCATATACCGTTACCAAAGCAACCCCTCAAAAAATTGTTAAAACATATATATTATATTAAATAGTTTAATCTTTATAATAAATTGCAGTTTCTTGGTCGTTAATAAATTGTGATAATAACAATTTTCTCTTGGTGAAATGTTTTCTATGTTTTTCGATTATTTTCCCAAACTAAAAAACAAGAATATAGAAATCATTGCCTGTCGAACTTTAAATCGTCAATACTAATAAAATATAACTAGCTAACGGCAAATAAATATTAAGCAATAATACCTATATTGGATTTTTAAGATTCTGGTTTTAAGTTTGCTCATCATTTATTGCAAGTTTTTAAAAGCCGTGATGATTGAAACTTGATGCTGGTTTGAAACATTTATGAATACTTGACGGAAGTGGTTGAGAAACATTTTTGCAACGCTGAATTTCTGAATTTACAAATGGTTTTTATGCTAGAATAATCAAATACTGCCTCTACATATAAAAACGATTAACTTAAATTTTTTCCTCTATGCTGAATCCTCAATCATAAATCTCCAAAGTTTTTTTAATTTGTATATGTATCTACATATGTATATCTATTATTAAATAGTTATATAATAATGCTAATTATGAGGTACCCTGTATTTTTATTTTTATCTTTATATTGACTTATTATAGTATAAATACGAAACAATTATTTAGTTTGTCACGCATAATCATAAGAAAATGTTCAACTGATTCCTTTAAAATTATGTTTGTAATACTCCCTATATTTATAAGAATGTTTTAGTCTATTTTTGTTTATTTAATTTTTATTTGTTGTTTAATACCTAATAATAATTTTTTTTAAATATTTCGTCAAATTCCTTTTCCTTGAATTTGACCTTCGTATGCAAATATTGGCTAGACCTGTTTTGTATTCAATTAAATTTATTTTTAATGGTGTACAAATAAGACATAGTATTTTATTGTATGAATAATGATGATAAAAATAATTCAAAATTTAATAAAAAAAATTATGAATTTTTTCATAAAATCTATTTTTAAAGAAAATTTTGAGCCCTAGATCTTTTCTAAGTTATGCATAGATACTTGCTCAGAAATTAATTCCTATACATACAAATTTAAAATTATTAACTTTTTGTATCAATTGAAGAATGTGAGGGAATCGCAATCACTTTGGTAACAGCTTTGTTTCATTTCATATATCTTTCCAGCGTTCTGGCATTTTCTGTTCCTTCTATGTCTATTTGTTGTCTCAATCTCTTCTCTATTACTCTAAACTCTTAGGTGTTGACTGTTTTTAACAACGATATATGGGCCTGGCATTGGTCCCTGTTTCGATTGTGACTATTTATAGATCGTTAAAGGGAACAGTACTTCTCAGCACTCTCACCTAAAACTCCTAAAACCTAAACTTATAATTAAATTGAACATATACATATTTTCAGAATAGTTTCGATTTTAAAAGAAACCTCATTGGTTTTAGTTCAAAAGGTAAGCCCATAATTTACAATCAAATTAATCCTTTTGTGTATAATGCTGTTTGTCTTATTGAGTACCTAATATTTTGATATATGCTAATATTTATATTTAAAAAAAAATATTCTTAAAGTTTTGCGAAGCAACGCGAGCAAGGGCCCACTAGTATTAATTAAATAACTTAAATATAACAATATCAATTGATTTAATAATGATTTATTTTTTTTTTCCTTTTATTTCAGGTACGATTTACATGTTTTTCTGAGGTAAGATTTTTATTTATGCGTGTTTTTTTTTTTTAATATTTTCACTTAAAATTTTTAACTTGTTCACTTCATTGTTTTACGTGAACTCTGTAAAATTTATTTGTATTGCAATTTTATGGGGTTCAGAACTATACCTCGGGATTTCCTACAAGAAAAGTCCTGCTTTTGCTCGAACAAATCATAAAAATTATAATTGAACATAAACACTCAAATGTAGCAGTTTACGCACAGGAAAAAAATTAAAACATCCGAGCGTCTTACCACCATATTATTCACTCGATTAATCCAGATTAAAACTTAAATCCAGATGTAAATACATCATTGAATTTAATTCATATTTATATCCGGATTTAGGCTTTCACATAGATTAATCGAGTGAATAATATGGCGGTAAATGAAATTTGAATATTAAATTTATTCAATTCGAGCTGAAATCGGAAAATACGCTATTACTATCGAAACAGAGAAGGTGATACTATGCGGCAATATGTCCCCTTTCACATGAGGAAACTGAGTTTCTAGCAACTTACAGTTTTTAAGTAGGAAGAGCACTAACCAAAAGAGGATTGAACGTTTTACGAATGGATGGAGATAGGAAATTATAAGAAAACGTAAAAAAAAAAGAAATTACAGCAACTTGTTTTCTCGTGTGAAACGGGACTATAATGAAAAGGGTGTTTAGTGTATAGTGTCGTCCACTCTATTTCGATAGTATTATGACAAAACTGTCAAAAATTTTCGATTCAGTTAATTTATATAGGTTACTTAACTTAGGATCTATTGACTAAAACGATTTTTAGGAGTTTACTTGATTCATAAGTTTGACTCTAGATGATCTGGGATGATCTCACACTGAAAAGCTGGACCTAAGTTTGTGACAACCTTTCCATATAACATAAGAGACATCCACTGATCATATTGAAATATAAGAAAAAAAATAATGTTTATGGATCGTCCAAATTCCTATCCAGTGCCTACGTTCTGTAACTCTCGCACCATTAAAATTGGTCGAGAAACGTTGAAAAATGGAACAAAACTCAAACGATTTGTTTTAATTTTCATCGTTTCTCAACTGATTTTGTCGATGCGAGAGTTACAGAACGTAGGCACAGGTCTCGAAGTTTGTTAACACTTGTACTTACCAAGTTCAATAACTTTGTGGCTAATTAAGAAACGGATATGATACAGCACATCTGTGGATTCGCCGCCTGGTTACTGATTAGATATGTGGACTTAACATATCGATCGAGACAACTTAAAATCGTATGGGAGGTGGGGCCTATTCCTCCCCGTTCAGCCGGGAGGGGCAATTTTCTAAAATATTGACTTGGACTATCAATTATTAAAAATCATTGGAAACATTTACAATGTCATGATATACCTTTTTTAAAGTCACAAATTCATCCAATCATTCTGTTTTAAATTAAATTGTATGTAGTGAAAAGTTTTTGAAGAATCGATTTTCAAACTCAAAACTTTGAAAAATACAAGAAAATGCTATTTTTATAATGTTCAATTCTCGTATAAATTTTTAGTCAAAATACTTAAAACTTGATTGATGTCTTCTAGTTTTTGAGAAAATTGAAAATAAGAAAAATGAGTTTCCTTAAAAATAAAAAAAAAAAAGTTGCTTTAAATATCCCATTTCACTAAGAAACTAGATAAATAGATTTATTTATTTTCAATAAAAAAAAAATAACTCCTAGTTTCTAAATAAAGTAAAATTTTGATTTCGAAAATTAATAATAAGCTGATACCAACTCCGTTCTGGAAGGAAATCTTACACTTAAAACTAACTTTACTAGGAATTCATGGTTAAATCACAGCCGGTAAATTTTAAACGATAGAAGAACTTGGTATAAAATTCACAGTTCATTATAAAATCTGCTAAACTCATGGGCTTACATATTTCAAGAAAACATAATCTATCCATAGAGCCTCTGAACTTGAACATCATTCACATGTTGTTTTAAAAATCCTTTCGTGTCAACTTTAAAATGTTTAAAAAAAAAAAATGATCTGACGTCACGTTTCAGCATTCTTTCGGTTAGCTTTGCTTTGCATTTCTTTGAATCCCTAGGAAAATGCGATGTGATGCACAGCACATAACACACACAAAGTGGAATAAATGGGTTTGCTAACACGATTGTATTTCAACTATAACCACTTGCGTCCGTGCGTCCTTGCGTCGCGTCGGTCGTCGGTCGTCGTCGTCATCGTCATCCTCAATGTTGGGATCAGGGAATTAACATAGCAATTGTGTCGCCTTTTCCTTTTCTGATGCATGTATAATATTTCTGCTCTGAGTTGTAGATATATAGCTTGTACGTACTGATGGTCCCTGTCCTGGTCCAGATTCACCCGTATCCCGTATGACTTTGTGTATTTTTACTCTTTTTCGGAATTAATTTTCTTTTCCCCTTTTAGTGTACTTTCAACTGAAAATTGCCCAAGGAATTCAGATTTATGCGTTCATTCAGCAGCATTCCCATGCTGGATGGTATTTTTCTTTATAATTTTCAATTTTTTTTTTTTATTGTTTGCTATCCTTTATCCTGGGGGACGGAAAAAAACATCAATAGTGTTTGAAATATGATCCTGATTGTCCTGTGTCGTTGTTTTTTTATTTTTATAGGTATGTTTGTATGTATGTAAATTTTGTTTATGTCATCTGTGCTTGTGCTATATGGGGATTTCTGTTTTTGCAACATTGGGGATACAAATAATGTGAGGGAAAAAAAATATGTCACCCCTTTTAAGCCCAATGACTGCGTTGACATGACATTCGGATCGCAGAAGATTTTTTTTTCGTATTTTACAGAGGTGAATAGCGTTTGAATTTTGAATATCAAAGTATCCCAAAAAAAAGAAAAAAAAACAACAGACTGGCTATAGGTACGCTTGGAAGATTTTCTATACACAGTTTGTATAGAAAGTCAAAATATTCGTCCATCAGCCAACTATAGTAGAGAAGGGTTAACAGATGGGTGATGGAAAAGTTAAAAAAAGTATTATGGATTATGCAAATATGCTGAAAGTTGACAAGCGATTTTGATTGGATCTTTTTTCTGGGGTTTTTTTTTTTTTTTTTGTAATCTTTCATGGAACATTTTGATAAAATTTTTTCAATCTCTTATCATTGATGAAACACTCTTGTGCGGCAGGGGTTTTTGTTTCTTTTTTTTATATACTTAGGTATATAGATATAGAATATAGGTCAGTGTGGGCTATTTTATATGCCGCATTTTTTTATTTTCAAACTAATGCATATTTAATCATAAAACTAAGCACCTTTAATTTTGATGTTTCATTTAGAATCAATTTTAATTTTAAATCATCATTTTCTATATACTTGTATAGATTTAATGTACAATCTTCATCGGGTATTAGAAATCCGTCAAATGAAAAAGTATACGAAGGTATTCATGGAAGAAACCAGGGGCCTAATTCCTTAAAACAAAACGATCAAACGATATCGTTTTGCAAATACACATCGCTATCACATCTAAAGAAGAGACAGGGACAGCTATAATTGCCAAAACGGAATCGTTCAATCGTTTGCGTTTTACGGCATTAGGCTCCTGAAAAAATTACAGTTCGATGCTCATAAATCGAACTAAGGATATTTTTCCACTGTAAGTGTACATGTTTTTAAGCACACCAGTGCAAAAAAAGAACAAAATATAACCAGTTGTTTTGAAAATCAAAAAATATTTTAAAAGTATCTATACATAAGAACTCTCCTCCTGTTTGCATGAAAATATTATATTCTGTTTGCACTATTAAATCTATATGTTTCTCCAACATAATATCCCGATAACTCACCAAACAAACGCCATATTGAGGTGAAAAGCTGATGTGTGGTGAGTTGTATATTAGTTTATTAAGATAAATGCGTTTTTTCAGCATAAAAAATCGTCTACCTGTCAAAAAAAATCTAACTCAACTACTTGAATTGTTGTTGCAATTCACATCAATTCATAGACGCACGAGATGATATTACAAAAACAATTAAAACAATTGGGTTTTGTATAGGAAGAGACGTACGAAAATTTCCCATTTTTTTAATTCATATAATATCTGGCATTTCGAGTTTTTCAAAAATTTCGAGTTTTTCATAATTTGAATTTTTTTTTCAAATAAAATATCTTCGATATTAAAAATTCTAAGTTTAAATCCAGCCACTTTAAGCCAAAAAACTTTCAGCCAAACCTTTCGGATAAGTAGGTTCTTATTATCTAATGATATCCCTCTATTCTATAAGTAAACAGTATGGTTTCTATAAGTATTTATATAGGTACCTATATTATATTACGTGTCTATAATAAGGGGTCAAAGAAAGTTAAAGAAGTTTGTACTAAAAAAGCTATAATACCTCAGGGATATATACACTCATGACGTTAACTATGTCCGCTTTATAATCAAGTGAAAGGCACTTCTTAAATTTTTTTTAAATTTTTTTTTGCTTTCATCATGAATCGAGAACAATCAGAGATAGGTACTCTGTCATATTTGGTCATAAATCTAGCAGTATAAATCAAATGATGGTACAATGATTCTATCCTTGTTCTATCAATCAAAAACTTAGCTAATATACTGGAAATAAAACAAGTAAGTAAATGTATATTACTGAGTCGCAAGTAGTTGTTCTTCTTTGATTCAAAACTTTTAGCTGTTGTAAAGCATTTAAAAATAAATTATTGTGGTGTATTAATGGGTTGAGGTCATTATTCTGTAAGTGCCAAAATTCAGTTTCCAAAATTCTGTATTTCAAAATTCTGTATTTTAAAATTCTGTAAATCTAAAATTCTGTATTACAAAATTCTGAAAATCTAAAATTCTGTTTTTCAAAATTCTGTCAAACCATTATTCTGTATTCCAAAAATCTGTGTTTCAAAATTCTGTAAACTATAAAAGAAAATTGTTTTGATAATAAAAAAAAATTGCGCACTTTTTTTCATTATCAAAATAATTTTTCTTTTATAATTTACAGAATTTTTGAAATTCAGCATTTTGGAGTTCAGAATATACCAGTATTTATAATTTTACAGAGTTTTGATATACAGAATAATTCTGGATTAACAGAATTTTGATGTACAGAATTCTGGATTTACAGAATTTTGAAATACAGAATTATGATCATACAGAATTTTCAATTCATTTACAGAATTTTGTAATACAGAATAACGACTTGTTCCCTGTATTAATACAGGGTGTTTTTGACTTGAATCTCAATACTTAAAGAAATTTGAAATTTATCGTTTTTTGAAAACTTTTTTTACCACACTTTTTGGACTTTTTTAGTTTAAAAAAAAACCTTAATATTGTGTGGTTTAAGCTCAACGCAAATTTAAATTACATGTATTAATGAACATTCAACCAGAAGCTCAGCTACAATTATTTGCAATTCTTTAAGCTAGAGTGATTAAATTAGTGTACCTTAGTCAATTGTTCACATTTTTCAATTTTTCTCGCAATGAAGTTTGTTAATCTTTATGTTTATCATTAAATATCAAAAAACTTTACTTTACAGATAAAAAAATGTACATTTATTCATTTTGATAAGAATTTTACGGCTTTTAGGCATATTTTCGGCAGCCCTTAATCATATTCATATTCTTCTAAACAAAAGTATAATCGAGTATCAGTAGTTATCTACCAATCGGGGAATTGTCAGAGGAAGCTTAAGAATAAATAAATACAGAGTACAAGAAATATAGGTACCAAAGTACGTGCATGGTTTCAAGAACAGATAGCAAATTGAAGACCTATTAAACATGCTTGCAGCCTCATATCGGTCCCTACTATTTCTTACTACTTAGGCAATGTTGGAAAAAAGAAAGACCTTAAAGCACAATACTTTACATAGAAATGATTAGCTTTTTAGAAATTACCCTGAATTCTGACGAAAGTTTTCAAGAAATATAGTTTTTTTTGGTTTGTTGTACTTATATAACGGGTGTTTTGTTTTAGACGTGTGGTTTTCAATCTGGCAATACTTTTTTCGGAGTTCTTCTTTTTGACAGCTGTCACTTGATTTATGCTCAGTTTGGTTTGCCATTTCGTAATGAATAGACTTACTCCTGAACAACGTTTGCAAATCGTGCAAATTTATTACCAAAATAAGGGTTTGGTTTGTGCGACGAGATGGCCACCGATCTCGATTTTCACAAGAAAATTTTGTTCAGCGGTGAAGCTCACTTATGGTTGAAAGGGTACGTTAATAACCAAAACTGTCGTATTTAGAGTGATCATAATCTACAAGCCATTGTTGAGACGTCCGCGCCGTTACATCCTCAAAAAGTCTCTGTTTGGTGTGCTCTATGGGCAGAGAGAATCATTGGTCCATATTTCTTCAAAAATGAAGCCGACCAAAATGTTACAGTCAATATGGGGAACGCTATAGAGCCATGATTAATGACTTTTTCATGCCTAAATTGGAGGATGTTGATGTGGAAGACCTTTAGTTCCAACAAGACGGCGCTACCTGCCATACAACCAACGAAACATCAATTTATTGAAGGAAACTTTTGGTGAGCGCATTATCTCGCGTCGTGGGCCTGTGACGTAGCCTCCAAGATCATGCGATTTAACACCGCTGGACTATTTTTTGTGGGGTTATGTGAAATCGCTTATCTACGCAGTTAAGTCCGAGACGATTGACGCCTTGGAAGAGAATATTCGGCGTGTTATTGCTCGAGTTACAACAAAAATCAAGTTTGGCCAAGATTCCATGCCGCTGAGTGTACTTTGGTGTTACTACAAACATTAACATTTGAGTTTAATTTTAATGTAAAATAGTAATCTTTTCCCTTTTGGATATAAAATGATTTTTCAACATGTAATTCTGGAACACCCTGTAAAGTTTTGTTCATCAATTCTATCCGTTTTATAGCATTGAACCACTTTACATACTTTCTCCATAGCTTGACTAAAATAGCATATTCGTACTCCAATGCGCAGGAAAATAAATAAAAGGCTTTTGATAGACACCTGGAAAAATATTTACAAAATGTATTATTCACTTACTTTTATGTAGGACTGTGATTTTAAGTCACCCTGTTTTTACTTCAGTCATTTACTTTGACAAATTTTTTGGTAAAATAAAAAGTCCATTTCCTATGGTAAGAAAGTCTTATTTTAGCAGAAATTCTGAAACACCTTGTAAATATTTTTTCTTAAGGTTCATAAACCTTATAGCCTTGAAAATTTCCTATACGAATCTTAACTTCGAAGCCTAATATTTACATCGTCTAATCAAGAAAAGTCAAGTTTGAAAAAAGTGTATATAGTTTTCATGAATCCACAACTTGTACTTTAGGACCAATATTGCAAATTATAAAGCAAAAATCATTCTTTATAGAAATAAAAGTTAAAAAGAACATTTTCTATCGCTGTTCAACTATTTATTCCATAAAAAGAAAACTCCATCAGGAATAAAATATACTTTTACGTGCACTCCACTGTGTTTTGTTCCACTTTTATCCCCTTTGGTCCGAAAGTGCGAGTTCAATTCGAGTTTGTCTATCCTACATTATATGCGTGTGACAGTAGTTGCGCTTCGTGGAGGGAAAATCGATTCCAACAGGAAGTATGATAATATGGCATGCGATTTGATGATTCCCTATGACTCTTTTTCTTTGACTATATAGGTATGCATTACTGTTTCTGACTTAAAATGGGGAACAAGTTCTTTTTCCTTTGAGAAAATGTATCAAATAAACTGGAAATGGAAAATGAAAAACACGAATGTTGAAAGAGTTTTAATTGCAAAAGCACATAACACTTGATTTGTAAAGCGCAAAGTTATAGCATACCCTATTTTTCAATCGATATTTCTGTTCCCGTATTTTCATAAACTTCGAATTTCTTCGAATTTTAATCAAAAGTCCCTCAAAGTTCATTTGAAAAAATCAATAAAATGTGTTGAAATTCGCATTTTTTGACAGAAAATCGTAGAGTTTTAAAGTAAAGGAACGTAGCTGATATTTGAATAGGTACAATTGACTTATTTGAACTAAACACTGAAAGAAAAATAAAAAAAAAATAATTTATTAGATTTAAAAAGGTGCACTTTCTCATATCAAGTCCTAGAAATCTCAGAAAACTATAGCACACTTAAAAAAAAAACAAATACATTTATATGTTAAATTAACACGGCACGAACTTTACCAATGTTATAGCGATTTTAGCAAGATGCTATGTTATTTCTACATAAAAATCTTGTAAATAAGAAAATTGGAAACATTTTTACACGACCACATTGTTAATTTTTAAAAATGTGCCTTATCTTAATATTGATTGTCTCATCTAAATTTCATGACGTCTTAACGTTTCATATGGTTATTTTTACAATTATTTACCTGATCAACTTAACCCGATGGCCTTGATGTTTTAAACGAACGCTGTTTCTGTGAATAATATAATATTACATAGTTATCTGTGCCTTGCCTACCTTTTGTTACTCCCGCATCGGTATTATCAGTCGAGAAACAATGAAAATTGAAACAAATTGTATGAGTTTCGTTCAATTTCCAACGTTTCTCGACCAATATCAATGCGAATGTAACAGATCATATAGGCGCAGATTATATTGTTGTTGTATGAAATAAACCTGATCGCAAGATTGATTTTTTTTCCTGCCTTATAGAGCAGTTTCATGTAAAGTACAAATTTGAAATTTCGAGGTTTTAATCAAAAATATGTAACACTTCTATGATAGAGTAGTCTGGGTTCTGTTATACCGGCATGCTTCTTTCCAATTCTCGACGTTTAGTTTTCCATCTGCTTTAGTTTAGGGAGAAGAATGTATAAGTTGAGGAGTCTCCGTACTGACAAGCTGGGTAATTTGTTTTGTCGATCTTGTCGAGAAAGGCGTTGAAATATCCGTGTCCGATGATGATCTGGGTGACATTGTAGTTCCAGTCCAGGTTGACACATTCCTGAACAGCCTCATAGTCCATCGTCTTTTGCTTTCGGTGTTCTATTTCGTGAGCTAATTTGCCTGGTTGGTTGCCACTTCAACTCCTATTTACGCCTTTTTGTCATGAACGTACTTCCTTTGTGCCACTAGGAGTTCGATGGGAGTCACTCCTGCGACTACTAGGACGGCTGGTTCCGACAATGTTGAATCTTCGATAAGAACTAGCCAATCGCAAAGTTCCGAATCTTTGCACTGCAACCGTCTGCTTCCGGTATTTCTTCTGCCGTAGTGCAGCTGCCCAGATCTCGCTTCCATATAAGTGAATGGCATGCCTTGTCGACATGAGCAACTTTCGTTTGCTTGCTTGCAGTTTGACCATTTATATTCGCCAATAAAATTGTGACTTTCAACTCTCGTTTCGCTGCAAACTTAATCTGTTGCTAGAAATTTAGTTTCGTGTTGAGTCTCAGTCCCAGGTACCTAGTACCTACTTGACCCCATCCTTGCTTGTAATGACTTCAGAGCCGATTTCAAAGTCGATTTGTGTAGGGGTCCTCTTCTTTGTTAGAAGGACTATTTCAGTTTTCTCTGTTGCTGAGCTGAGACAGTGTTTGTCCAACTAGAAGTTTGCCCATCGCATAACCTTTTTAAATTTCCTTTGTGTGCTTATGGTGTCTCTTGCCGTTATCATCGCTGCGATGTCGTGTTCGTACCCTACCAGGTAGGTGTCTTCTGGCATCTCCATACGAAGTATACCGTCGTATAATTAAAATTCCAGAGTTCCGAACTCAAAATCGATCCTTGCGTTTCTCCAAAAATTGTTACTTGCCTTTGATGAGCCTTCTGTGGTATCGAAGATCAACTCCCGGTCTCTGAGGTAGTCCTTCACCGTTCGTAGGAAATAAAATGAAATATAGAATCTGTTTTCTAGCGCGTTCGATATTTCACCTCATCTGGCTGAGCTGTCGTACGTCCAGGATGACCAACAAAACAATCTTCAGATTAGTGGTTTTCCCGTTGGGAGGTACTAATTGCCTATAGAACCTTAAGAGCAATACGTCCAAATAAATTTTATACTTAAGACATTTAATATAATTATTATTCAATGTTAAATTGCTTCTGTCTGAAACTGTTCTACAAATTCAATGCACCCTATTATGAAATTATAAGGAATGCCTCCAAGAAGAACACTCACAGCCAAAGAAAAGAACAACAACAAAACTAACTATAGAGAATAAAAAAAAACGAAAAAAATAACGACGACACCTTAAGTGCGCTGCGTGTAAAAGTGGCATATCCACTTAAAGTTTTACTACTTTGGTTTGGTTATCCGCTATTTTATTTTATTTTTGTTCTTCTTCGCTTTTCTTGAAAATTTTAATAGCACTTTTGTTCGTCATCACACCTGAAATTGAGGTCTTTTGTAGGAGTTGCGGTAATAACGCGATGCCGCCGCTGCTACTGTCGTCAAATTCAGCGAAAAATATACTCGCGGTAGGCCAGGCAAAGAAATGGGTGCATGTATAGAAGTGTAGACTGGTGTGGTGTGGTTGCTTCCTGAAGAGCTCTCCAGCTCCTATGAAGTGTTGAAAAGTAACTTTTGCTTTCAAAAAGACTCTCATTTCAAACAACAAAAAAAAAACATCATATACATATGTATTTGTATATTGGTACATAAGTATTTTGCTTTAGCGAAAAGAACCATTAAAAGAGAGAAAAATGTGTGCCAATTGAAAGTTTTCAATTTCACACAGAAGCACTCAGATTTGCATGGAAGAAATGACAACAGAAAAGTAAAAGAAACAGCCGGCCAAATAGAGAGTAGAGAAGGCGGCGAAGGAGGAGGAGTCTTCTCGGCTGTGATGGTGAAGTGGAAGTTTAGTAAAGTGAAGAGCTGATGGCAAAGTAGTTCTTTCACAACTTTGTTTTAAAGTTTTACATTAAATTGTGTAACCGATCGAAAGATGTTACCTACAAAGTTTTTGTTAAGCCAATTTAATTCCAAAACCTATTTAAAGTGTAACATTGTTTGAGGATTTGAGGAAGTGAACAGAGCAAAGTAGATGAATTTGAATACACACTTACACGTATACTAAATTACATACCTTACTCATATACACTAGTGGATAATCAATCTATGCAATGGAATTAGCTTTAAAAATTGCTGAACATGGTTTAATTGAGGTAAAAGATGTTTTCAACTATAATAAATAAATAAATTAAAATTAAAGTACAAAAAACTGTAATAATTGATATAGTTAGAAACTATAGAATCTTCAATATTCTGTAGATGCTGTCGTAATCGTTATAGGTAGAATTAATACAAAAAATTGTCAAGTCATAGGTCAAGGTCCAAGGAATCGAATTCCAGCCTCTTTCATTAAAAAAAGAAGTTATTTCACGTCTATGCAGAAAGTGTCTCTAATCTCTCATCTCTTGTTTTTTCTGATCTAACCCGTTTGAATCAAAAAATTGTGGGTCACTTGCCTGCTGAAAGATTTGTAAGTCACTTGGCTATAGTAATAGAGATTTTATTAGAATTTTATGATTCACTACAAAACAGTTGTTTCTCACGGGTTACCTGCCTTTTGTCAGTAATTGAAAAGTCCTCTAAAAATAGTAATTTCTTGTTACGAAAAAGTGCTTCTAGCCTTAGCCATTCGGATTCAGCAAAATATTTTATGTCCTCTCCGTTCCTGCGAATAACACTCGCAAAGGAATGTTTGAGTGTTGCTAGTCAGTAGATTAGAAGCTTACGAACGAAACTGCACTTCATCCATTAGTTTTGTTTCAAAAGAAGCCAGCAGTAATCGATGGTATATTCAAAGTTGTACTACGACATCTACCTCTGGAAGAAATAGAAATTTATATCACACTGTTTAACAACGCTATGAATAAAGCAGTTCGGGGGAAGACAGCTGTAGTGCATACTCTTCCCAAGAACGGAAAGGACAACTCCAATCCAGCGAATCTCCGGTCGATAAGTCCTCTTGCGAGTATCAGCAAGGTATTCGTGACATTAATAAATACTGTCCAAGTGGGCGGAGGACAATAATATCATTTCGGATGATCAGTTCGGTTTTAAGGTGGGAAATGAGACCTAAACCCTCTAAACTCGTTTCGGATATCCAATGGAACGAATCTAAAAAGAAGTGCACGGGTGCCTGTTTGGAGAAGTCTTTCGATACCGTATGAGTAGTAGGTCTTTATCCAAAGCTGACTAGTTTTGGCATAAGTAAACAACTATTATAATATGTGCTTTATGATATGTTCAATGGTAGAAAGTTTGTTGTCAAAAGTGGCAATGTGACTTCTACCGCAATCTTCAATGTAAATAATGGTCTTCAGTCGGAAGCGGTCAATTCGTCGATTTTATTGTAATCTATCTAATTGCATACAGAGCAGTCTTAAATGTCTAGGTCATCAGAATTGTCTTGCAGCGTAACTTGGACAAAATTCAGCGATATTGCTATGACTGAAAGTTAAAATTTAACTTTCATAAATCAGAAACTATTCTGTTTAGGACTCCGTTGTGTAGAACCACAAGGAATACGAGAAAGAACTGGCGCAAGCTAGTGATCGTAGGGCCGGATGGACATACACTGGCGAGTAACTGGTAACAGTAGTAGTAAAATATTTGGTATCGGGTTGCGGTTGGATCAGTATTTTTATTTCGACTAACATATAAATGCTGCTCTTGCCAGGGCTAGGGGACCTTTTACGCTGATGAAACGGTAGACACCAGAGTAAAGGTAATTTGCTACATGACCCTCGTCAGATCGATGATTACCTATGGATGCCCGGTTTGGTTCAACGTTGCCCCATCTCAAATAGAAAAGATTGAAGTGTTTCGCAGGTAGTGTCTTCGAAGCTGCCACGGTGCGTAATCCGTGCAGCGTCGAAGAACACCAACGTCGGAGTTTACACGATTCCAATCAGATTCTATACAACGGAGCCAACATAAACAGAATAGATAATTTTATGTTTAAGGTGATTCGTGGTCACATTGGAAGAGTGATGTCTTCTAATGAGGAATATTACAAGAGTGTACATCTAAGCGGCTCTATCCCGCCCGATGCACTCCTCTACTTAGACAGTCGAGGGCTGATTCAGAATAGAGCTGCGATTCCGCTAATCTACCACGTAATAAAATCTATACACGCTTCAAATAACACTTTACAATTAATTTTTTTAGCACACTCCAGTAATTTGTATACTGCAGCAGTCTCAGAGCGTAACGCCATCTGTTGGCGATCCCATTTTCTTAAGGGAAAAAATTAACCGATGGTTAATTCCGTAGTGTTTGTCATTCCTTATAGTAGAATCAATATTTTCTACTTCCCATACGATATGGAATTTTCAAATACCGCCACTCTCCACCCCCTGAAAGTATGCAATTTCCAGAAACCAGTTAAACTGTGCCATACCAAACCGCTGTGTGCGATCATCTGGCAACTACTTTATACCTTGTGCACGTTGTATTTTAATGTATACAGAATCTACCGAAGAAAGAGGTTAGGGTCCTACCAATTTTTGCTTTGCGACTTTCCAATGCAAAAAGGGTAATTTTTCGTTTGAAAATCTTCCTTCTTTGCAAAATTCTTTTCCCCAAAGTATTTGCAAAGTTAAAATTATGTACCTACGTTTTTTTTTACATGTACAAAGTTTAAGTAATTTGCAAAACAATCTACCATTTCGTTTCACAATTGAAATTATCAATTTTGAAAACGAAGAGGATACTTATTCAGCTTAAAATTTGGGAAATAAATTCTCCAATTGAATTTGTTAAACCAAAATTTGAATATAAGCTGAACCCATGGAAAATTAAAAGCAATTCGATAATAGACATTTTTGAAACTATACAAAAGAAAACATGATTGGTTTGTGGGCGATACCAATATTTCTATGAGCTGTCTGTTAACATAAACTGGTAGTTTACAAGATAAAAGAGTATTGAGGAATTCACATTTGCCAGTAAATTTCTAGATCTAGTACTTTTGCTTAAAACGTTTCAAACAGTTCGTAGACAGACTTCGCGAATCATTGGCAACACTTTTATCATGGGATGTTTGACTACTATGGTTTCTTGCATTTTCATTATTTTTTCATTTGAAGGAAAAGAAAACTACTTCTGTTTAAGTGGAGCGATTGAATATATTTCAATAATCAATTTATAAGTTCAAGTGACTGAGCCCAATTGTCGTACTTGAGAGAAACTCAATTTTTGGAGTTGAAGTCACTTGAACTTATAAATTAAAATTGAAGTAAAAGTTTCCTTGTTTCTATGGCTAATCCGCTCCTGTTGTATTGGGGTGCGGAACATATTTTCGCGATGGCGATTTAAGGCCACATTTGACCCTTTTTTACCCATTTCAAAATATACTTTATACAAGCTTAATTGTTTTTTGGCAAACCTTAATTTAAAAACTTATCACTGGCCAAGCAAATTAATTTTCCCCATACAGATATGCTAAAATGTTAATTCTTTGGGTGGACTTGTAGAAATGAATATGTAATAAATCTCCTGAAAAAACTTTCTTTACACAAACCTGAGTGTTGACCTTTTAATATAAGTATGTCAAATTCACAATAAGTTTATCAACATTTATTCAATAACCTTAAAACTAAATCCTATTCTATATATATTGTACATATATGTAGGTAATGCAGTAAGTAGATATAATTTGCATTTTATTGATCTAAATCTATAATTTTGTGAAACCTTCTTAATGTTCAAATACTTAAAGAAAGTCATTCATTGAAATGCATTTCAATCCTCAATCAATCGATCCTGGGTAAATACACTTTCCCATATTTTATTAAACACTATCAAAATAAATCCCATCACACGCATATGTATATAATGTAGTTTTGTAGCAGTAGTGCTCGAGGTATATAGTCAATGTTCCATTAATTCAAAACGTAACAGATATGCAAACATCCTTGAGCCTCAATCCTCATGCAAAATAGGATAACCGAACCCAAACCATGTTCGTTATTTTATTCATGAATTACTATTTATACTGAAATTTGAGAAGATGACAAAATTTGATACGCTCCCTCGCTTGGAGACACCATCCCCAGCTGTTTCTTTGCTGTTCCATTTACATCATGTCAATATAATGTTAATGAATTAAAGAAAACATAACAGTAAGAGAGCGCAAACAGAATGTAATTAGAAAAAAAAGTATGAAGAAATATACAGTGGGACAGAATAACCCAATGAGTTGAATTTTTTTTTGGTTGAATAGTTTGGATTATTAAATAAAAATTCATAAATTATCATCGATTTGCATTTTTTCGTATTACATTTTCTGGAAAACTACGTATGTATATTATTTCCGACGAAAATAAACATTAAATATAATTTGGTTTCCGTTTTCCTTTAAAGACCTTTTCATTGTGCTGTACATCTACACGAAAAAAGGAAACTTAACTTACCGGAAATATTATACCCATAGTGTGTACATATTGTGTTAGTCCTTGATAATTTCACCCACCCAGGGTATATATCTACTTTTTTTATTTAATTTAATTTGATTCGTGCTAAAACCAACCACAAAGTCATATGACCAACGAATTAAACTTTTCGAATACAAAAACAAAAACAAAAATTAAAAACCAACACTATAAACGACAATATGAACAAAAAGTTTGATTAAACGAGCACTTTATTAATTTATTTATTTTTTATTTTTTGGGAAGTGTCTGAGAGACGTGTCAGGCATACCTAAACAGTTTAAGCCAATGAATTATCTTCATGATGAAACCATAATGATTTGTTATATAGAATATTGTGTATGCGGCAACTACACGATGAATGCAAAATTAAAATTATTGACATTGGTCATGAGTCGAATAATGAACTTTGAGGAAAGTTGGGTACGTTTTATTTGTAAGTAGTACTAGTACCTATGTATTGAGAGAACGTAGGTTATGATTTAAACAACTTATAACCACATTTTAAAAAATTCTTAGGTATTTCTAGCTCAAAAGATTTTTATAAGACGTGAGTTGGACTGTCAAACCGCGGGGATTGGGGTAGTTGGGGTAGAAACTCATGACTATTCCACCCAAATAAAATATTTTTTACGAATCCTAGCTTGGAAAAGACAAGTCAACTTGAATTCACCGACTAACAACACACACACAAAGTAATGGATTAGCTCTTATCTCTTCACAAGCTGTCACGCCACCAAATTTACTTATTTTAGTCAGTGTTGGGCGCCATTTCATAATGAGAGCATATAGTTTAGTCTTGCCTTCATTGAATATTACTATCCACACCTTGCCTGCTCTTGTTGTCTAATCATATAAATACAAACAAATTATAAGGTATAGACAATGTCGGTGTTGGGCGCCATTTCTTAATGATGGAGTAAAGCTTTTCTTACCTTTACTGACCATTACCACACAAACGTTGCCTTCTTTTGTTGCCTAGTAACGCAAATAAAAAACAAATACATATCAGTTGTAGCTGTCTAAGCTAAAATTGTTCGTATAAGCCGGTATTGGTCGCCAATTATACTGACGGAATATAGTTTAGTCTTGCCATCATTGGTCATTACCATCCAAAACTTGTCGTCCTTTGTTGCATAATATCGAAAATAAAAAATAATATCAAATTTAGCTTTTTACGCTGGCATTTTTTTCAAAATGTCGGTGTTGGGCGCCGTTTCTTAATGATGGAATTGGTCATTACCATCCAAAACTTGTCTTCTCTTATGGCATAATATCGCAAATTTCATCAAAATCTCGATTCTAACCCAAAAATATGAGATATGATTAATGGGAAGTCATAGTTATCGTAATTATTACAGTTCATTTCTATAATTATTGTCATGAGTTATAAATTTTAATTAATTTCTACCAATTTAATTTCAAAATCAAGGTGTTGTTAATTCAATTTACAAATCCAAATACCGTGCCAAGTGCATTTAAAAAGTAATTGGACACCTCATGTTGAAACACACTTCTTTTCTTCCATCAGAAGGGCACCATCGACCACAACTGAAAATGCAACAAGTGCAAGTCAGTTTAATGTGTTTAATCGAAAAATTCTTTACCCACCCTTTTTCACAATTCTCAGCAGGAAAAAGAATAATAACAAAAAAAAAAAACAATATAATTGAAAATTAGAAAAAAATTCCAAAAGACTGCAACAACAGAAAAAAATAAAGAAAAACGAAAGGAAAATCATCGAGTTAAAGATATGATGGTCAGCGATAGTGAAACTGTAAGTTGTTGTAAAATCGTTATCGTCACACCCTCTTCTCATCATGGACGTCATGCAGTCAGTTTAAACAGATATATATATTGTACGTTACCTACCTCCATCAACAAATGTCAGAACAATCAGAAACAACGATAAAGATCGAATTACAACGAATAAGGGAGAAAACAAGTGAAAGTCCTCGCATCGGATAAAAAAAAAAACAACACCTAATAATAATTTGTTGAATAGGAATGCATGACGTCATGTTTCTTGGAAATACAAAGGTCGCAATAACAAAGGTCAAAGACTTCAAGAACGTGAACGTTTCAAAAAAAAAATATATATGAAAAGGTACCTACCACCAGTTAAAGAAAAAAACAATAACAGTGGATTATATTGTGTCAGTGCGACGCCGACGAACGGTGCTGGCCGTGCGGTATGACAGATGATATAGAAGTGTAAGATTTTATGTAACTCCCACACTCGAACAGACACACCTTATGGTGGGTTTTCACTTTCGCTGCTTCGGGCTTGATAGAAGGTGTTTGCAGGTATGGTGTTTTCTAGCGCCCTCTTGTAAGCCAAATATAAATTTCTCTGGCTGTCACTTGACGTGAATTGTTTACGGTAATCCACTGATTAGTGTCCAATTACCACTTTCTTACGTTACTTCTAGAGCAAAATGATTGCCAACTGTTCATTAGACGGTTGAGTTAAAATTGAGTTCGAGTGTGGCAAAAGAAAAGAGGGGGGAAGATATTAAATTAATATGACACGTGATGGCGGAACATTAAGTGGTAATGGAAAATGGTATATTAAAGATCAAATAAGGTGATAATATATAAAACGATTTTTTAATGATACACCTACAGTTTACACGTTTGGATTTGGATTTTCTATGCAGGATTTTTAAAATTCTACATTTGAATAAACAGAAGTGTCTCCCTTAAACGAATCAATTAATTATTGTAACGTATTATTCGGATTTTGGAAAAAGTTTGTTGTTTAAATAAAAAAATATTTGAATGTAGAGCAGTGCAATCCTATAAGGGCCAGTGTCACAATGCACACTTAACTAAATAGGTCGCACTTAATTTTCCCATTTTGGCACTTAAGGCCCTTTTTTACTGTCTGAGTAAGTGGCACTTAAGTGGTCAATATGGGAGACTTAAGTGTCACTTATTCCGTTAAGTTTACTCTGTGGTATTGGGCATTAGTTTTCGATATTTGGCATTTAATTCGATTGTGAAACTGGGCCTGAGCCTAATAATTTTGAAATGACATAATAATTGTTTTTTATTTTAAAGAACGCAAATTAAGAAGGTTTGAACTATTGGCATAATTTATAAACTTTTTCATCATATTGGCAGGCGAGAAGATTTCATGCTAAGTTCGAAAAAAAAACAAAACCTTAAGAAATATATACAGATTACTTTTATTTTTTTAATTTAGACTAAGGGCCAGTTTGTTCACAGTGGGTTAAATCTGAACGATGACTTTTCACAGCTTCTAACTAAATGGCGCTAATCAACCCAAATCGGCTGATTAGCGATTTCTATGATTAACAACTTATATTATGGATTCCTTCAAAAAAAATTTGATTACCTTACACATTCAATGATTTACCAGTTGCAATAATCCTTGATTAAAGATGATCAGCGGTGAACAAATTGGCTCTAAAAGAAGACAAAACAGGCAAAAATTTGTATTGTAGAGTATCTCCTAGACCAATAATTACAATAAAGCTGAATTTTGGGGAGAGCTTTTTTTTATGAAGATAAACGGCCCTATTAATAAAAATACACCATCCACTCGCAAATACACGTTTTACATAAATTTGGACCATTTAGACTTAATGATTATTTGGCTATTTTTCAAGGTATAACCTATATTTTGATTTAAAAAAAATTACTGAAATTTGTTTTTTGAACAACCAGAAATTATAAATCTATATTTTCAATGATGGGTTTCAGTAATGACATCAAAACTGGCCCTAGGGGTTTAAGTGCGGTAAAAGTTTACTTAAAATTATATATTATGTTAGTACTCTGCAACAAAAATGTATCTTTGTTAAATAAAGTTCACGAAAGCCTGAACAAAGTTGAGAATCAGAACACAAACTTTATCTGTTTGATTTTAAGTCGAAATTAAGTTAAAAATACCTGAAACGCTACTGTGATCTTTGGAATCTGAATGTAAATGGATAATCAAAATGATGATCTTTAGGGATAAAGGTGGTAGAAATTCGAGAAATGAAATGTGGATTTATAAAGGGCAGAATTTAAGAATTTTGCGAGAGTATAAGTATCTACTTTGGTGTCTTGATCTGTCTTTATTTTAACATCAAGAAGCATTTGAAACAAAATTTGCTGAGACGAAGAGAGCTATTGCTTCAATCTGGGGACTTTGCATAGAGAGTTAGTGGAGTGTGGACCAAAGCGCAAAGATCCAGACATTTTCTGCCACTGCTTCCTCCGTAATGATGGATGGTGCTCAAGTGTGAGGTAACTGGCAGTTTAATGTTGTAGAAAAGTTTGTAAGATATAAACGGATTTTTTCAGTTGCCGGCCTGTAGTCCAAATTACACGGTTCATCTAGTGACAACTATACCATTGTTCTTCTTAGATACTTTAAAGCTGCATTTCGAATATATGTATATTGAAGCTACTGGAGATGGATGAAGGAAGACTGTCTAATTTGGTCCTCAAGCCAATAATCAATTTGAGAGGCAACCTCATCAACCTCATGGTGTAGGTCTTTTAGCTTACAGCGGTTAGGTATGTCATGGGAAATTCCATCTTCTCAGTATAGCCAGCTTGACTACAAATTGCAAGAAGGAAGAGGAGTTAAATAAATAGCAAGTTGCTCGATTCACTTCATATTAATGGACCAAAAATAAAAGAAAAATAAAGAAACAATACAGAAAAAAAAGAATTAAACGGAATTGTCATTTTTCCACACACGAATTAATAATAGCGGTAATATCCGAGGTAAAAACAAGTAAGCCAGCTGCTTATACTTAAGAAAATAGTATCGGTATCCGAATTTTGATTTCACCCTACAACTCACCAACGCGAGAGGAAAGTAACAATATCGCCGGCTAGGGTTCTTTAACCTTTTAACTTAAGTTATTTAGGAAGGTTTTCTGATACTACACATAACGATTTAAGTTGAACTTAATTTCTTAAGTATAACTTATGACATGGAAAAAGTACCCCTTAAGAATTTAAGTTCAACTTAAATCGTTATGTGTAGTAAAGTCAAACCCGCTTAAGAGAAACTACAAAATGTCACAGTCTTTCTTTCACTTAAGCGGGTTTTTCACTTAAACGAACCCCGCTTAAGTGAAAAAAAATTTCACTTAAGCGGAGTCCGGATAAGTGAAAAAAAAATTGCACTTAAGCGGATTTAAAAATTCCAAAAAGGGTTCTGGCATATCAGAAATTCCAATGTCATTTTCGTGATGAAAATTTGGTGGAGGTGAAAAACAAAAAAGAAGTAAAAGCGTTCAGCAAATTTTTTTTTCTGTTTTTTAAAATATTGTTTCACTTAAAAGAGTTTTTTTCAATGAAAAATATTAAATTTATCTGAAAATATGTTTCAGGTATCCGGGTTTTTCACTTAAGCGAGTTTCGCTTAAGCGGAGTGTTATAAAGGTAATTGGTCGACAAATACTCGGGGATGAAAAAAGTGTTTCAGATAAGCGGGTTTTTCTCTTAAGCGGGTTTCTCTTAAGCGGGTTTTACTGTATCAACAAACGGGCCTTACAAATGCACCAAGAAAAGAAAATTGTAACCGAAGCTATGTCAGTTGCTATACAAACCAAAATCATCTGGAAACTCTACTAATTCGACAAACAAGAAAATCATGAGTTGATAAGCTTCGAATTGTTGAAATTTCTTACATCCTCTTGTTATAATCTTCTGGTATGACATAGTGTGAATTATAACGGCGACGAAATAAATATTAATAACTATTTTGAGTTTGTCGAATTTTGATGTGATATTGGTGGGTGGCTGGAACCTGCTTATAATATTATGTTGGTTGGATGCTGATGTGTGGTACTGGGTGTATGATTTATTTGCGTTCGATGATCATGTAGGCTGAAGTTTAATTATATTTGAAATGAAAAATGTAATGTTTTGTTACAAATTCCGTGAAATATTTTCTTCTTTCCTGTAAAATTTAAAATTATTAGTTAGGAGGGTTTTTTATGAGGTTAGGTAGTTGTTATTTTCTATCACCTATCGTCATTTTAAAAATAATAAAAAAAAAAACTCGAAGATGTGTATGGGAAGATGGTCATTTTAAAAAAGTAAGTCATTGACATTCGTCTTCAATACAGTGAAATAAAAGTAGGTACCTACTTACTAAAAATTAAATTGCTGTTAAATGGGAATTTTAAACTAATGTGGCTCATGTATAGATACCTAGGTATATTGTTATGGTTATGTAATCCTTTCTGAATGGTTTAAATAAAAAAAAAAAGATTTCTGTGGCAGCATTGTTTTTCTTTATACATAGATTAAAGATAATGACGGAACAACAAAAGATCTCTTCATTTTTTCCATTCAGTTTTACGTCACAAGGGGACAATATTTTATAATATCATAAACAGAAAATGTTGTTGCTAAAAGAAGACAAACACAAATTAAATATAATTAACACAACTAGGAAAATGTACATACATACTATATAAAGCATAGGTGTATACCTATACCATAACTACAACAACAATTAACAACTTAATTAGAATAATCCTCTCATTATCCTTTAAACTGGTTTTCCACATACACACACTAAGTGTTGTGCGCTCGCAAACACAAAGTGACTCTAGGAATAAGCTTAGTTGAACATGGAGCCCCTATATGTATATATATATGTTCATCAACCACCGCATACTTCACTTCTCCGGAATGGCATGTTTTTAGGATTCAGTGTATAATAATAGTTGCAGAAGCTTTCGCTGGGGTATAGCAACCAAGGACGGAAATAATAACAACAACAAAATGGAAAAAGAGTTGGTAACAACATTATAAACATCCTCCACCCTCCCCCATCACATACGACTCACAAGTGGTTACACACACTCCACTCACTTTGTCTGTCACATCACATGTAAATTCGTCCCTAGAGACGTATTATTCATCCTTCTTACTTACTCATTAATTTCCGACTCTGTGGCTCGTATTTTGTATTAATGTTGGTTTTTTTTTTTTAATTTTTGCATTTTTAACTTTTAACACCATCCTCATCAACTATATATACCACCTTCTTTTCCTGGCGTACCTATTGTTATTTTAATTTAAAACAGCAGTAGAATAGCAGTTAAAATGAAAGGATGTGAAGCTGTGTTATTAACAAAACTTACCTTTTTTACTTCAAAAAATAACTTATCATGAATTAAAGCTTCTATTTACATATTGTGTGTGAACAGAGTTAGTTGAAAAGCGGTTTATTATGCAAAGTGAATGATTTTGGTATAATAAAATTTAAATAATATTATGAGCATATTTCTGGAAGCATTCAAATTTATGTACATAGGTAAATGAATACCTATATACCTATAGTTACATTAAGAATTTTGTTAATTGGCAATTGGCAAATATAATAATGGAATAGACTCTAGACATGCCAAATTAATAAAGTTTTGTTTATAAAAGAAATGTTTATGCGGCGCGGCGCGGCGCTGCAGGGCCTCTGTCGGTGTCCGCATATTTCGGACACCCAGAGATTTTTTCAATTTGCACGACGACTCCTGTTTATGTGCACCCACTTTTAATTGTTACAAACTATTTTAACTTATTAAATTGACATTTATCTAGTCCGGTCCTAACAAACAAGAAGTGTGTAATTTTTATCCGGACTCATGGTTTATGGCTGTTTTACAATGCCGCGTTGGGCGTCGCTTTGACAGATTTTTCTGTCAACGCAAAAGTTCAGATATAGGAAATTCTGTTTAGTGTTTACAATGGCGCGTTGTGCATAAACTTCACGATTTCACAACCATTAGCAAGTACACAAACCAACGTAACGTGAGGAATATCAACGCAAAAGTTGAAAAAATTCAACTTTCGCGAGCGTTTTGACATTTCCATTTACAGTTATCATGTAGTCTCCTGTGAATTTTGCGTTAAAAAAAATTTGAATTTGGTTTCTCGAGGTTCTTACTTAGTTAGTTCTACAAATTTATAAAATTACCTTCAAATTATAAAAAAAAACAACAAATTTATAAAATTACCTTCAAATTATAAAAACAAACAAAACAAACGCAATAATTCAAAGGATTGTGGAGACATCCTTGTTATTTTGAAAAAATGTTCTGGGTCTTTTTCTTTCATTTGATCAAAATTGAAGGCAAAGAATCCCTCTTTATGCCTTCTGAGATTCAGCTCACGGTTTCCTCTTCAACTCCTTCACACGCTGAAACAGCAGCGAACGCCACTTTGGCAACTAATTCTACTGTCGAAAAAAAATTATCGTTAATTTTAAATTCAAAAAACCATTTAACAAAATATTAAAATAAATTTGCAGAATGACACTTCAATTGGTTTTAACCAGCTGATTCCCGCAGAATCACCTGTCACCTCGACGCGTCCGTAAAGCTTGTGAAACGTAACGTACGCATCGCGAACGCGAACGCGTCATTGGAAATCAGCCATTAGATGTGTAAACATCGATCAAAGTTTTTCCGAAATCATATGCATAATGCAACTGAATCGTAACGTCTACGTGTGACACAAGATGTATCACACGTAACGTGTTACATGTGAGGCCCATGTTTTCACCAGCCAGCACCGTTGCTACGGAATGTATTTTATCAATAAAGTGATTTTATTAATTCATTGGCATCGTTATAGACATCGTCATCCTTCAACGAAATTTAATTTTAATTGGTTTGACAGATAAAAATTGAACAATATTTAAAAAAAATAAAGAATACATAAAAATGTCACAGTCTTTCTTTAATCTAAGCGGGTTTTTCACTCAAACGAACCCCGCTTAAGTGAAAAAATGATTTTTTTTTATTTTGACAGATGCATAGAACTGAACAAAATGTAAACTGTGTACGGTGGAACAAACCTAGTGTGTAACATTCTGTTTTTTGTTCACAACTCCTGTTTGAGAGTGTGAATAGGTACCTGTCATCCGTCAAAATCAAAGATACTTAATAATAATATGTAATAAAATAATCATATACGAGTATTTTTGGTCAAAAGTCAAAACAGTTAATCAATTGTGGCCACAAGGAAAAACAGCATAAGTCGAATCATTTCGAAATTGAGTTTTCTACAGTACCTATCTGATGCCCAATAATCGATTCCATTTGTCATATTTTTTTTTCGTATTTTTATCTCTTACGGTTTATGAACTGTAACACTTACACTTCGTCCATAAGTTGTGAACCCTATTTGTAATCGCAAAGCAAATATTCAAATGTCTCTCCTAAAAAGTTGCAATAACTGACTTATGTTGTTATTCCTTGTTGTCACAATTACATATTATAGGCGTTTTTCTTTTTTGGCCCCGAGCGTGGCACTGAGCTGTCAAAAAGAAAACTATGTTACTTCTTAACTCGGAGCCCTCCGAGCTCTCAACTTGCAATTTGCATTTCTTTTTTAGCTCAGAGCTCGACCGGGGCTCGCTCGATGAGCTCGGAAAAAATCACCGAGCACATCGAGCACAAAGCTGAGCGCGGCTAACTTCATACAATTTTCATGTAATTTGACAGATATGAGAGTTCAGTGCTCTTAAATAGATCGGTGCGCTCAGGTCAGGCTCTGTTCGGAGTGAGCTCTATTCTCTCAGAGCCCACTCTGTGCCCCACTCGGGGCTAAAGAAAAACGCCTTATATACCTACCTATTGGTCTGTTCGCGTTTACTTGCTCAAAAATGCCAGTTTCTACCATTTTATTTTTATGCCTATATGAACTTTGAGACTTTATTATGCAGTGGTAGAAATGGACAATGTTTAAGTGATTTGGAGTTTTTCATTGTGTGTTTTCTTTATTTTTTTTTTGTAACATTCATTTCATATTTTTTAATTCATGAAAATGATTTCTCTATTTTTCAAAAACAAACAAAATTTAGTCGGTATTTGAAAGAGACGTTGTGGAATGTGTCAATCGGTACGTTCAGAAGCATGTATAAGGACTAGAAATTAAGGCAGGTTTCTAGTCTGAGTCTCTGATTGGTCAGCTATCAAAAAATTACACATTTGTCGTGAAAAAAAAGAAAATTATGTACTGAGAATCACTGCAGATGTAGAATTGCATATTCCATAATCAAGATAAATTTTATAAGAATGTACATTTTTGAAGTAAAGACCCAATTTTGACATCTTTGGCATCGTAAGAAAAAACTAGTTTCGTTACTCAATTTTGCGTTCAATGAATGTAGTTGTAATATTATCTAGTCCGTAATGTATGCTGAACGTACCCAATAAGTGGGCTTTTTTCTTTCTCACTCATCTTCAATCTGTCACTTCTTTGACATTTTAATAAGGGTGCGTTAAGAAATTGTATGAAAGTTAGATTGCAAATCATTTGATGTTTACACGGGAAAATTCTTTAAAATCATTTAATTTTATTTATTATAGTGAATGAGATTCTCTATCAGAAAAAGTTTCTTACTATGTACCTATCATGTATATCAGTGTTTTTCTTATAAACGTTTTTCTTATGCCTACCTATGCGAGGTAAATTATACACGTATCTTTATGGGAATATCTGCAATGTGTTTTGGATTGCCTGTCTTATATGAGACTTTCTTATATCCGTCATCTACGTATAACCTATTATTGTTAACTTAAAATTACTTTTCTGGAATTCAATAAAACATTTACCGAAAAAGGTTAAATTTACCATCAATCCATATCTTCAGCCCTCGAGATAAATATGTTTACGAAAAATCCAACATTGACTTACCTTCTACTTTTTGATTTTTTTTTTCTTATAATTATCTCGCTTCCCAGGAAATCTAGAAAAAATCTGCATAAATCTTTTAGGGGGAATTCATATCTTCCGCCGCCGCCGCTTTTCCTTTTTTGTTATGCGCGAACTCCGTTCCTTTCCTTTCCTATTCCTTTGCCCTTGGCAACACAGTCTGCTAAACAAACTAATTAACAGCGCGCAACTTGTCCAAGTGGAAAGCCTGATGTTGGATGATGGAAACCCAAGAATCCATAGAACGGTAAAAGTGCCAGCAAGCTTGGTTTGACGTTTTAGGCGATAATTATCATGGACAATGACGGAGACAGTCCCACACCATCTATGAATAATATTAACTTGTGTTCTTCTGATGATGATACAAAGTACAAACCAGAGGTAGAGCCAGAGCCAACACAGAAGACGATGAACTCGAGCGTGTTTCACCTTTTTTCTCTTTTTCCTTTTGTATACTTACTTACTCTCACTCATTCACTCTCACGCCCACGCTAATGGCTTTTCTCGGTTCACATGGGGGTCTGTTTACATTTTTTTTTTTTTTTTTTTTAAACGGTACAAAACGTCGTCGTCGCCAACAGAGTTTCACTCACCTGTGTTGGGTGAAAGAAATCGATTTTTTTATACTCCCCATCGCATTTCATTTTTGTCTACTTTTTCCGCTTTGATAGCGAATTTGCCGACAATTTGTTTTATTTCGTGATTTAAAAGCAACAAAAAAAAAGAAGAAAACTGAATTTATTTTAGCGGAATTTCGACAGTTTGAACAGCAGCAGCTGTTTGCTTTGCCACGAGATACGGTACTTAGTGGCCAACTGTCAGATTACTCTGAAGGGCAGCAAATTTATTAGACCGGTATTGAATAACTCGTTGCACTGTGATGTAATTAGGTTGACAGAAGCGACAGCAGCATGCTGTTTTCTGTTTATTTAGCAATTGGTATATAGGTAGGAATGTAGGTAGGTACCTACTGCACTGCATTCACTGTTATTTCTTTATTCAACACTTCTTCATTACTTTAAATGAAACAAATATTTAGAGCTGAACTGAGCGCTTGCACAAACTTTGTTGAATTTGTTTTTTTTTATTTTTATTTTTGTGGTTTATTTTGAAATTTAATTGACGGATTAAGGTCGCGGCAGTCAGCAGAAGCACAAAATATTATGACGTTTACATAGCGAAATGAATGCAACGACTCCATTAAACGAGGGATGTTATTTTCTTTTTTGTTTACAGATCCGTTTTTCCGTCTTGTCTCTCTGTTTTCTGCATTTGGGGTTGGAACAGAATGGAATATTATGGGACATGAAATAAATACATAATATAGGTAATATTAACGTTGAGGGTGGATTTGAATTTGCTGGTTCGTTTTTCAGGGGTTCGGTCAGATGACAGGTCTATAGTTGTTTGGTGTCCTGTATATGAACAGGGATGTCATTGAGAACAAAATATTCTCACCGTAATACCTAATTGTGTTGAAATTTCATAAAATTGGCTTCAATTGACAGATAATTGGTATGGGATAAATATTTGAATATGATTACGGGTACGATGGCCGTGCGTCGCTGCTGGCGCGTACCGTGGAAGTTATCTGAAGTTACACGTATAATTTTCAAATGTACTTCTGGATGCAACTACTTACTAGGTATGTATTTACTTAATGGTGTTTTGGAAATATGTAGCTTGTGGAATTTCATCACTCCAAATTCTATTTATTGCCATTTTACTAAATTGTTATCTATTATGAGCACCATAAAATGGACGTAGGTAATGTCTGATGAGTTTCTGGAACTGAACCATTTTTTTCAAAATAAATTTGAATAATTTGCAAAAGTCTCTTTGGCGTGAGTATATGATTCATGAAAACACTTAGCGAAACTAACTTTAAAACAAACAACCGAGAACTGTCAAATCGTCTGTCACAGAAAACAGTATTGCTAATTTAAAAGTCTTTACCTCTAAAAAAAAACTAAGCTTTTCTTCATAATACACAAATTTAGCAATTTTAATATTCAGTTCGGGCAAAAATTTAATTTAATTTAAAAATTTAATTTTGACATTTTGTACCTAAATGTCAAAGTGTGATATTTAGTTACGCTAATTACAGATGAGTGTCAGATTGTCGATTGGTCGCCCAGAAGCCTTCTGAGCCCCACAAAATGAAAGTTCTTTTTCTTGATAGAAGATTCTGGATTTGAATTCAGAATCGAAATCAGAAGCACTATGAAGGTAGTACCGCATTAGGCGGAACTGCACTTCAGCGACACCGTGCGCACTTTCGCACGAAACTGAACGAAACTTCACGTCGCGACACAGTTGGTCAGATTACCAACTTTGTCGCATAGTGTCGCGCCGTGAAGTGCAGTTGTCGCTTAGTGCGATATAGCTCATACAATTTCCTACAAATAAGTCGTGAAGTTCAGTTCCGCTGAAGTGCAGTTCCGCCGAGTGCGGTCCTAGCTTAACACCTCAGAATCGATAAAATCTGCTTGAAGCATTCGATTGGCTTTCTCTTCCGAATTACCAATGAAAAACGCCATTATAATTTCATTGTCAGATGATTAGCTGACAATTCTCTGACAATGACGTTTCTGAAAATATTGTCAGGGTGAAAATTGTCAGTTCACACGGTTGGCCGATATTTGTTTACAAAAAATTGGTCGATCCGTTGACAGACATTGTCAGACAAATTAAAAGTTATGTTCGAAGTGGTCAGTGCCGAAATTTTTGTGAAAATAATTTTTAATGGAAAATGTTGCAATTGCAACTATTTTAACGGCCCACGTGTTGGACGATAACGAGGAAGAACAATTGCCACAAAAAGACGAAGTTTTGGGTGGGTCGTCGACAGGAAGGATTATATTCGAAATTGCTCATCAAATTGCGAGCTGAGGAGACGGTATAACAAAAAACACGAATAATAAAATTATACAAAAAATTAAAACAACTTCGATTTCGCATCCGCGCAGATAGATTTATTGTAAGTATGTATTATGACACTGAAGAAATTTTTAGCAATTGTCAGATGTCACAATCACATCTGACTATTTCAAACGAGTCTGACAGGTTAATTGTCTGACAATGGTCGCGTTCGGGGATCAATCCAAAAGCTATCCGGATAGGTTTGTGTTGTTGTAATCCCTTGGATAGGTGGATAGCCTATCTGATATAGTTTACCGAACGCAAGGAATAATAAAAATTGTGTGCTCAGACTATTGTCACATAACTTACAATTTCATTGTCAGACGACAAGTATGACAATGGCTGATAGTTTTGACAATATTGACATATGTCACACAAAATTGTAAGTTCATACGATTGTAAAAACTTTTTTACTGACAGATCTAAGGGCCAGTTTCACAGTGCACACTTAACAGAATAAGTGGCACTTAATTTTCCCATTTTGACACTTAAGCCGCAGTTTTACTACCTGAGTAAGTGGAACTTAAGTGGCCAACATCGGAGACTTAAGTGTCACTTATTCCGATAAGTTTACACTGTGAAATTGGGAATTAGTTCTCCATATTCGGCACTTAAGTGATACTTACTTCACTGTGAAACTGGCCCTAAGAATATTGTAAGATAAGATCTGACAGTCGTTTGTACTTAGCTTTAGTATTATACTAAATACTAGATTAAGTAGGTTTTTTATGATTTTAACTTTACCTATTAAAATTTCATACAAAAAGTACCTCGTTTAACAATATGTTAAAATGCTTCAACACCAAATAATTCGAATAAAATTTAAAATATTAGGTAGGTATAATTTAATAAAATTTAACTAACAAAGTTTTGTTTTAGCTTAAAAATTATATTATTAATTTATATTAATTAGGTATGGTATATATATAGGTAGGTACCTAATTACATATATTTTTGTGTGAATTATTTTTAATTTAAAAATTATTATATTAATTATAACGAAATTTAGTAATAAAAATATGTATCAATTAATATAGACTTAATTTATGCCGGCAGTGGGGGATACACAATTAATATAAATAAATTCTATTAATAATATTTGAAAAGTTAAATGTAGATATTGAAAATCCCATTTCTGAGAAATTTACATTTCTTTAATTTATGTGAAGTTTATAGTCCTTATAAAATATATTCCTATTATTTAAATTCAAATAAGATGGAGTCGACTGTAACTTTGTAAGTACATATATGTATAGTTCGATTTAGGTACTTTCAAGTTGCCGTATCATATTTCAAACTTTATCGCCTTCCATGCAATCTTGTTCATTGTTGCTAAATTCAAAATTACACAATTTGTTTTCAGTTTCTATAAAAGATTCTTAAAAAAAAAAACAATATTTTAACACATTTATAAATTTAAATTTTTACGGTAATTATGTATTGTCAAAAAATAAAAAAACATTCAACTAACCTTTTTCATTTCCACAATTATAATTCTGCAATTCGCATTTATTTTTGAACCATCTACACTTTTTTGAAGTTTCTGTTCTTGTTAATTGGGCACAAATTTGCTCAGTTTTAATCGAACATGTCTTCCTTACACAGCATTCCTTAATTTCTCCCATGGTAAGCTCACCACAATAGCTCAAATCTATTTTGTCAAAATCTATAATACAAGATCAATTCAAATTATTATTAATTTTAAGTTAGGTATTAAATCAAAAGTAAAAAAAAAAATAATTTAATTTTACCTTTTTTGTACAATTGAAAGCAATTAAATTTGGCTCGTTCACAATCACTCTTCAAATGCCAACAATGTGTTCCATTCGTACCACAAACGGGCACATTTCCATTACAATATAAGATACTTATGCATTCCAGAATAATATTTGTAGATACCATTTGAGCCAACATAAAGAGACAAGAAATATGAAGTAGCAGAACCTTACTTGCAGCCATTGTAATTGATAATAATAATTAAGACTTCGCCGATAATAATGAATCCATTACCGAAATAATGGCTTGCTTATCATTTTGTCTTCAGTTGTTGTCAGCCTGCCTATACCTATACATATCTACATACCATCTACCTACCTACATTATTTTATTACAATTTAAGTGGCCCAAGGAGAATTTATTTTCTTCATTTTTTTTTTTATTTTATTTTCCTTCTGACGGTGATGATTGTAGATATACCTAAATTTTGTTATCTGAGAAATTGAATAAGTGACCTTAAGCCTCATCACATAAAAAGGCCAAAATGACAAAAAAAAATAGGTACATGACTATATTATGTATTTAGGTATCTGCAATATTGTGAAGAGCTTTATTTTCATCTTGTTTTCTTTGGACCTACTATAATATATGTACTCATATAATAAGAAGGAATATTACCATGGTAATAAAATTACCACCTGCAATATAAAATTCGAATTAGATTATTCATTTGACAAATTGAATTTCGTTCTTGAATGGGAATTAAGATGATTGTTCACTTTCGGGAAATTAGTGACAATTGGTACAGAAGAAAACACTATGGGAGCTATATACCTATACACAGTTTTCTTAGAGACATTGGCAAAAATAAAATAAGGGAATATAAATAGGATGGGTACAAAATGTACATCAATTGAAATGTATGGAAAATAGGAGTTAGGAAATAACACTTTAATTTTAAATAATTTTTTTTTCATGTTGGAATGTTGTGGCAATTTAACAGCTCGAGCAAAATTTTCCTGTTTTACATTATTTTTCGTAAAAAAAGCAAACATACTTTTAGGATAGAGAAACTTACATCACCCAAATAAAACAATTCGAGGTGAAATGTAAAAACCAAAAAAGTTATAGCATACCCTTAGGCTGTTATATAAAAACAGTTTGAGAAGACGCATAGAAGGAAAATGAGGTAAATAAATCAACAGTATATTATAATTATTTGATTTTCATATTCGAATAGCATTGGGCGGGTTAAACGTATTTCGTTTTACATCTGAATCAAAGGGCACGGTAGTGCCCAGCCAATTTCTGGCACTACACCCTTTTTACAGGAACAAACTCAGGCGATTTTCGACCCCCCTCTAACTTCAGTACCAATAAAGTCAGGAACTTTGGAATTCGGAATAAGCTAGTCAAACACAGGCGCCTCGCCCAATTTCAATCCCGTAACATAAGTGGTTCCCGAGATATAGGACTTCAAAAATCGCAAATACCGTAACTGACTGACTCACTCACTCACTGCGATAGATCATCAAAATTATGGAGCACTTCCCAACACCGCAGAATGTTCTAATTTCGCACAGCGATAGGTCTTGTGGTGGGAAAAAAGCTTATATCTGAGGATTGGGGCGTGGTATCCGCCTTCTTTTTCAGAAATGCGATAAATTAAATGGATCTCTTTCGATTGCTGTAAAATGATGAAATTCGGTAAAGCGGTAGGGTCTGAAGTGCATACAAAGGAAAAAAAAAATTAATATTTGAAGTTTTCCATTCAGGAGGCGTGGTATCCGCCTACTTTCTCAGAATTGCGATCAATTGAATGGATGCACTTCCAATTGCTGTTGAATGATGAAATTTGGTAGAGCGGAGGGCTTGAAGTGTAAAGAAAAGACAAAATATAAACTTTGAGGTTTTCCATTCAGGGGGCGTGGTATCCGCCCACTTTCACAAAAAATTTTACCAATTATATAAAGCATTTCTGATTGTTGTAGAATGGTATAAGTTGGTATCAAAGGAGCTTGGACTGGTTCGCCTTCCAGTCGTGGCAAAAAGTTTTTCTAAATAAAATTGAACCAATTAATAAGCACCACAAAGGAGCCTGATGATCGGCGTGGCAGTCGTGAAATAGCTATAACTCCAGCCTATAAAAACTTGGTGGTATAGCTTACTCAAATGTTGTTGTTCATTCAAAACCTTCAATATTAATATGATGGTGCGAAAGCTTGGCATCCCAACTGCAATTGTGTTATCACACAAAAACTTCTTATAATATCAAATATTTTATTAGAGTAGTATTGAAACAACTCCACAAGTTATAAGAGAAATTTATTATTTAATAATTATGGTGTTTTCAATTTTCAGCCAAACTGTACTAAAAACAAAATGGTTTGTTAAAAAAAAAACTATTAACTTAAATAGGAAATAAAAGAATATGTACCTAGATATCTTTAGTTTTCAAAACGCTATATAGTACAATATTTTATAAATGTTACCGTTGTTTTTTAGAGTTTTTTCCGAATTAAAATCCTCATAGGTATTCAATTTTTTTTTATTTAAAAAAATACCTTCCCAGATATATTTTGCAACTTCTGACACCTGCCAGACTTGTTAATTTATAATATTGCAAACAGTTTATGGAACGAAATGATAATGAAACCAAAATGACTTTTAAAATCGATTTTTATAACCATTACAAAAGTGAGGTTTACAGAAAAACGCAACATATCCCACCAGTCAGACTTTCAAAATTCTACTACATATAGTGAGAGGGACAACATACTAAAAAAGTCTTGACTGTTAAAATGCTTTTTTTCGACGTGTCTATAGCTCTTGTACATAAGCCACTGCTCGTGATATTAAATATTTCATTTGTTTGCATGTCGCTTGTATGTAGGTATTTGTTTTTAATGACATGTGCGTCGGAATTTGCGAAATTCGCTCGTATCCAACCTTGGCATCTTTTATCTTAATTTAAACCTAATATTTTGTTTAATTAACTTTTATAGCAGGAATATTTTCATGAGAAAACAATAATTTCTTATTCTGAATTAGTTTTTGTTTTTTATTTGTTTAAATTAAAATTTGTCATGCCATGTGTATTAATTTTGTTTATTCAAAATATTTATATAAATGCACACACTTATGTAGCTTTAATTTAAAAAAAGCTAATGATCTTCAAACATTAACGCACCTTTTTAAACATATACAAAGCTAAATAAAATAATAAAAAAATGTAGGTATAGACTATAGACTTTCGAAAGTAACATTTTAGATTAAAAAAAGATAACCTCGAAATAGAAGGTCATAAAGCAAAGATGATAATAATAACAATTACTTTTTCATTTCATTTATTATTTGGAAAAATGTAAATAAGGTACTTAATCCTATATTGTACTATATTGCATGGTTAAGCCTAGGCAAGAAATAGCGACATTGCAAAAAAACAATTAATTACTAATTTAAAGCAAAAAGTTAAAAGAAATTAAATGAAATATTAAAATTTAATTCAATGAGGAAGGGGGATTTACGTGTTGCATGTTCCCCTAAAAATAATGTCAAAAACGGACAAAATCATCAACAATATGGGTGATATGTATATCAATAGAATTACTAGAATTGTATAATTGTTTGAAGTAAAAACTATAACTTTTAGTTTAAGGTTAGAATTAAAGTATAAACTTCATTTCGTATGCATAAAATTAAGCGTATACTTGCTGGAAAACACTATATCAGTAGATACTAAATTCATCCAAGTAAATATTAAGAATTCATCGGAAATTGAAGTAAATACTGTTTTTTGTACTATTTCTTGCTAATAAATTTTTAAAAGATTAACACTTGTACAATGTTCAATTCGATCAGAAGTTGCTTGGGTATTGATGGGCGGATATCCTTTCCTGGAATAACGGTTTCATTTTTTCAACATATGGGTGCATTCCGAGCACCTCTGTTTATGTTGAAAAGCTGTGCTTGCTAAACCATTCATCTTTTGCATCCAGTTGTTCTTCATAATTTGATGGAAATTTTATTAAATGGCTTATCTTTTATTAGTTTGCAAAAATACATTAACTATTTTGAAATGCAGTATTTCGACTTAGCTAATACCTTCCCAAAAACAAAGCTAAAAACCAGGATTTCCAAAAAAACCTCAAAAATATCCTTTTTTTTTAAATTATTTAAAATACATACATAAATCATGATAGTGTTAGAGTAAAACACTTTAATTTAACGACATTTCATTAGTTTTAAAACTTGACCACTTAGTTAATTAACTAAAGCCAAACAAAATTAATTCTTTTTTTTTGAAGCGAATAATGCTTTTTTATATCAGTTTCAAAAATTATAATCAAAAACAAAAACAATTAAATGATAAAAGTCATTTCCAAGATATCAGAATATGTTCATCATATTGATCTAAAAGATTGTCTTACAAGGCTAATTAGGCTACTACATTGATAGTGTGCAAATAATTAGGTAAATATTGACAGCAATCCCAATTTCAATAAACACAGTGACCAAAAATAACCTAATTGATGGTTTAAATCAAAAAAGTATGTACCCTAAAATGTTCAAGTTGCTATTTTGCAACTTTGAAAAAATTAAGTAATTTCTACAGAAGTAAAGTATCCAAAAAAGTAAATACTATGGCCCAAAGTAAGTACTTGATTTAAAGCATTATTTGTACACAGTCAAATTTTAATCAAAATCGTAGGAGTGATTTTCAAGAAAAATGAGATTTTCTTTAACGTTTTTAAATAGTTGTATATAATATGACAAAAACAGTTAATTTTATATAGATTAATAATTTTTGTTTTTAATCTACTTTAAAACATTTGGTACCAAGTTTAAAAAAAATCTACCAAGTTGTTTTCGAAATACATATATATTTTTAAAAGAATTTGAGACTTTTTTTTTAGAAAAATAAAAAAAAATATTTTATTTCAAAATTTTAATAGGTAATTATAGTAGGTACACGCAATACTTTTTCAGCTTTTCAAAACATTCTCCGTAAATCTTGTTGTTTTTTTATTTGTGTTTTCGAATGTGTTTAATCCATAAAATGTTAGCAACTTATTCATTTATTTATTATTTTTTCACCATAGTTTATCACACAGTTTTTCAAATGTTAATCAATGTAACAGACACCATATTATATACATATATTTTCCTTATGCTTCAGATATAAATAAAAGCCTGATGATGTCTATAATCATAGACGAAACGTCGCATTAAATAAACAAAATATATTTTTCATTGACTTAAAGCCCAAAAAACAACAACATATTGAATTACAATAAAGGTCACAAAAAACAAAAACATTCTCCGTAAAGAAAATGGATTAAAAGCATTTAAATTGTTTTTTGAGAAAAGTGAAAATTTAAAAGATGGTTCTATATGGGAGTTGCAATCGATAACCATTCTTCGCAATTTTTTTTTTCACCAAACGATAGCACCAGTGGCGTAGATTGCTTTTTAAGACGTGGGGCGATGACATGGTTATAAATTCCATGAATTTATTTTATACAGTTATACCTATATATTTTTTTTAGTGTGAAAAAACAAGTAACAAATTACTTAGGTAAATTCTTCTTTTAGTAATATAAGCATACAATTTTTTTTTTTAATTGAGTATTCAGTTTTTTTTTTTAATAATTCATCTTTAAGATTTAGTTTGCTGTAGTTCCAATCTTTCGATGAATTTTCAGAGCAGCCAAATCATTCAAACAGTTCTAAAATAACAACAAAACAGCCCAAACTTGAGTTTTATATTCCGCACTGTTATTCAGGCTATGGACTTGAAACTTTAAACCGAGCAAACGGAAATAAGATTTTAAAAAATTTTCGATTTAACTACTAAGTATTTAAGAAACTTTAAATTTTAAACATTTAAATTTTAAACAAAAATAACAGTAGCTGCCGTATAATTTTTTTTTTTAGCAAAAAATGAAAATCTTATTTTTCTCAAAAACGTGTCCAGAAATTTTTAAAGAAAAAAAATTCAGTTACTTTTTTTACAAAAAGGCTTTTAACGGCCTTTAAGTCCCGGCGATCTCACTTGGACTCATCAGTTGACTCAGCGAGGGCCTTTCAACAAAGTCCAAATAAAATAGTGCTAAGTTTTCTACTTGGCTGATGTATTTCAGTAGTATATAGAATTTGTATTATTAAAAAAAACCTTATATGAATGCTACCTCCCATAGAACCTTTTTTTTGATTTTCGATTTTCTCAAAAACGGTTCAAATGATTTTGATAATTTTTTTAAAAGTTTATAGATAAGTATACATAAGTACATATGTATACCAAAATTTGGAAATTTTTTTTTGATTTTTAAAAAAAGTTAATAAATCTTAATAAATCGAAAACGACTTGATAGATTTTTATTAAACTCAACAACCACCAGTTTGATAATATTATCTAGCAAATTTTAAATAAAAATTATTCTTATAACCAAAAATAACGGTACCTCCCTTACAAGTGTTTAAAAACCGGTACCTACCTAAGGAAAATCTCATTTTTTCTCAAAAACGACTCCTACGATTTCGATAAAATTTTTACGGTATCTCTCATAGAACCATTTTGTTTTCTATTAACTCATAATCTGTTGAACCGATTTTAATGAAATTTTTCTGCACAAAAGTTTTTAATAAGTCGAAGAATATTGTAATATAAAAATTTTCAAAAAAAAAATAAATATTTTTGGATGTTTAAAACAAATTTGAAAATTATTTTTTGAAAATTCTATGTTTCGAAAATTAACAAACAATAAAAAATGGCATATCTAACAATTTTTGTTAATGTTTTCAAAATTTGGTATATAAAAAATTAATTTTTATAAAACCGCTAAGTACCTACAATGATTTTTGAAATTATTTTTCTCATAAATTACGATTTATTTAAGAAATCAGAAATTTCAGAATTTGTTTTATTAATTTATTCCTAATTATGTATGTATAAGTATATATTAACCTTATACCAATTTTTCTGCTTAAAATGTATAAGTTTCATGCAAATGCATATGTGCATCGCGGAGCTATAATATGTATGTTTATTTTTTTATTCTCACATATTTCTACCCCATAATAAAATACGTTTTTAGCAGGTGACATAAAATAATATAGGCTCCCATACCTATTTCTTTTAAAATCGGACCAATAGGTCTTAATTATTCAGACTTTATATCTCAGTGTGCGCAGGGTAGCACATAAGAGCAAGTTCGTACGACCCATCCGTGCATTTTATTTTCACACATAGCATTACGTCGAAAAGTTCCTGCCAGAAAAAGTATACATAATTGCCAAGAATGTGAAAATCAAATCAAATGGTTATCCTATACATACTTAAGAGGCCTATTTCACGGAACATACATCACATACACTGTATGAATGTATGTACCTTAAAGTAATCGCCAATTTTGGCTCATTGTAAATTTTGAAATTTTAGAAAAACATCAACTTAGAAAACGCATAATTTAAAAAATATTTAAAATTTACGCCCGGATAACCGTCTGATTTGATTTCCACGTGACTAACATAAATGTTATAAAAGTTTTAAATATATGCCTATAAACAATTTTTTAAACGTACATATACATAGATACATAAATACATATACGTCAGTATTATAAAATACACGAGTAGAAAATTTTGACAAATTTTGATAAAAAGATAAGACAAATCTATGCGCATGATAACAAAAATAAAATAAACATTTTTATGATAAATAAAATTTAGCAAATTTATTCAAGTGTTATATTTTGTTGATTTATTAAACATTTGTTTGTGTATATTTCTAAGTAAATACGTTGCAAAACTTTCTTGACAGTATATAAATTGTGAATGTGGCTGGAAGTTTGCAACAGTTCTACGGTATTGGTCTCCATTGAATAATTAAAATTTGATAAAGCTAAAGCTAAGTATAACGAAAAACATTCAATATGAAATCTGTCATTGCCGTTTGTATTATTGGTAAGGAATTGGAATTGACTTACTTTTTATTTTTCCAAATGCATTTCTATATTCATTTTTTTTGTTTTTTTTTTTTAACAGCAATAATTTACACCCTTGCAGTAGAAGGATTTTTTCTAGACTTCTTTCATGAATCTGAAGTAAAATATGTTGAATTAAAATGCAAGCCAACACCAATGAAAGAATGTCAAAACAAAAAACCAGTGTGTGGTCATTACATCAAACCAAAAAATAGTACTAAATGTCGACTGTTCGATAATATTTGTGACTTTAGAAAATACAATGAAATGGAAAAAAGTAAGTTTAATTAGTTCTTCGTCATGTTCAGAGCTTTAATTTGTAATTTAAATTTTTTAGGAGTCAACATGACGATGCGAAGTAACTGCACTGACAATTATGGAAAAATGCCTTGTCAAATGTAATAAGCATTTTGATTTGTTTTTTTTTGTTAATTAAAATCGTTATATTCAACCAATTATTTTGATTTTTTATTTGATAAACTATATTTTATGCAATTTATTTTTTTATTACAATGGAAACAACGATTCGAGATTTTTACTAAAATTAAAGATCTAACTATAAGTACCTACAGACATATTTATATGTATATATGCGGTTCAATATTTCAAAATAAATTAATAATTTGACACTTCAGATTTTTTTGTGCGAGAACGAAAATAAATACATATACGAAAAAAATTGACATTATTCAATTAAACCTGACTTACACCTGACTTACACCTGACTTACAAAAATAATAAATACCCTTCGGCGTCATTTCCATGTCATCATTTTTGTGATAAAATTTTGTCATTCTCGACTACCGTTTCAATTCTCTCATATATGCCTTCGAATTACTCGTGCAGTATTTCCAATGTGGCGTTAGCTGTGTGACACGTAAATCGCCGTCCTAATGTTGTTGGTGTCCATATATCATCCAATTCAGGCCAAAAGAAGTTGGTATCTAAACATCGACCTATAGTGCTCACCGTTGATGGTGATCGCCTGGTCAACGTTGTTCTCAAAGAAATTTGGACCGATGACGCCACCAGCCTAAAATTCACACCAAACTATTGACTTTTTCGGGATGCATTGGACGCTCTTGGACCTCAGGTGGATTAGTATCGTCCCAAATTTGACAGTTTTGTTTGTTGACGGATCCATTCATCCAGAAATGGGTCTCATCGCTTAAGATAATTTTTCGATGAAAATTATCGAGTCAGTTTCCAACTGCTACAGAGCCCATATTCAGCTAACACACGTCGCGTCATTGTCTATGCGGTTGTTTACCTTCAGCTCCTGAGTTAGTTGAATGGTCATGATGCAAAATTCGCCAAGTTATTGTCTGCGAAAGGCCGAGTACTTGTAAACGACCCGAAATCGACTTCCTCGGATTCTCCTGCACACTTTTAAGGACAGCGGTGATGTTTTCGGCAGATATTGCGTTTCTTCGTCAACGTTCGGATGGAGTGCGTACAATTGGGAGAACAATTCATCTCAAAGAATATATTCTCGTTACCTTATTAGATGTAAAAGTCGCTTTCAACAACGTTCTAACCGAATCCATTCTAGAAGCACTCGTTGACTGCGGTGTAGTATAGGGCTAGCTAGGATTCAAGCATCTTTAGGTAATATAAAATCGACCAAATACGTCAGTACAGAGGAACACCTCATGGTGGAGTTCTATATCCTCTTGAACTCTTCTATGGCTTTTATTCATGAATAAAATAAAACAGGCTAAATAAATGGCCCCGTTCTGGTGCACTAGTATAGCCTATCTAAGATACTCGAGTATCCATGTATGTTTCTGAACACAAGTCAGCTGTTATATATGACATTTCTCATAGGATAAATGAGTACCTATAGCAGAATTTTTGGGATACCATGAGATTTAGTTTTGGTAGCAGCTGCTTTGAAATCAACTGTGTTTTTACATTGAATAACAACAACCCAAAACTATTCAAATCGCTTAGGACACCTTCATCTGAACGCGCACAATGACAGCCAATTTGACAGATGTAGCTTCAACAATATGGCCACTATCAACTATCAATGTGAAGCTGTTTATTGGCTATAGCAATAAATCTGTAATGTAGTAGTAGTTGTGCAAGCTCCAGCCTTGCAACGCTTCAATTCGTGTTAACAGAGCCATCGTCAGAAAGTGTATGGTTGATCCTTTCAAATTCATCCGCATCATTATTACCGAAATTAATGAGGAATTAGATGTTAACCAGCAGACTTGTAAGAAGACCCCTTAATGATGCTAAATTAGGTATATGGACGCGTTAGCACAAAAAAGCCTTAACTTAAAAAAAAAAAATATTACGGCTTGTTTAGCATTTGCAAAAACTCCATCTAAACACAGACCTTAAATTTTCGAAAAGGGTCAGGGATTGGTGTAACAAAGAAAATATTAATGGTCTGAGCTGGTCACCGCAAGGTCCCGATCTTAACCCATAGAAAACTTGTAGGGTGATGTATAAAAGTTAAGATCGCGGGGAAAAACTTAAAAAAATCTGAAGAACTTTGGACTGGATTTCAGAGCAGATGCCAATAAAATTAGTGAAGAGTTTACCATGAAGATGCCAAGCTAATTTCAAAAATCGTAGTCGGTTAACGAAGTATTAACTTGGTAAAAAGAGATACGGTATGAAAGTATAAAGTTTTATTTTCTAAAATTTTGTTTTTGAACAGATTTTCTATGTCCAGCTGAAATAATGTCATCATACAATTTTTTTTTACAATTTAAGCGGAAAATATAAAGTTACTTTTCTGTTAGCGCTGACTCCGTTACGCTTCTATACTTTGGATTGTACTTTGACTGACGTCTGTCATTTTGGTAATCAGCTGTTAGAAAATTTGTTTGTTTTCATTTAAAATTATTTGAAATCAATAATTTTCCCCATAGACAAAACAAATTTAATTAAATATTAAAATTCACATTTTTACCCATTTCTACATTTTTACCCGCACAAATATTTATGTATCACTTAAACAATTTTTTTTCACAAAATAATGACTTAATTTCTGAAAATTCCCGCAAACAAAAACCAACTAAAATATCGGTAGCAGAAAAAAGTAGAAAACATGTCGCTTAAACATATCCATATCAACAAAAAGTAGAAAATATTTCAACTTTAACAACTGCTTTTGCCGGGTTACGTATATGTTCCGTTCTCTTTTTGTATGTCAAATTGGAGGTTGAGCGGAAAAGCTATATTGTGATAGGTTGTTAGCGATTCCTATGGTTCAACTTAAGACGTCACTCAACGCTAACACAAAAATAGCTTTGTGTTTTCCGCTTTAACCTTAAGGAGTTTACTTTAATGTTTAGTTTTAAAGAATCTAAAATATATATCTGAGTTTTCTACAAAGAAATATAAATGTTTCATTAATTAAGTTAGAGATAAACTATGCTTTTATAGGAAAGGAACATTTGTGAGTGTGCTATTTCTCTGTCCATAGCTGTATAGGTACCTAGATCGTAAGTAAAAAAGGAAAAAATCCGCAAACAGCGAAAACTTCATAAACTTTTAAGCCTTGTATATATAAGCCGGAACATCCCTTAAAGTTTAACTAAATCCTCCGTCATGTTGCAGTTTATATAAATAAATAAAATAAGCACTGTAATCATCGTCTTTGCCAAATGTGCAGTTCAAGCCAAATTTCATTAAATTCTCATTAGCATCGCATGCACGTTGTTGTCATCATCCAAAAGTCGCACTTGTTAGTCGATGTTGCTGAAGGAATGGCGGAAATCCAGAGGAGACTATATATACCTACTGACATCCGCAAAACAAAAAAAAAGCAAAAAACAAATTCAAAAAGGAAGAACAACTTAAATCCACAATAAAAAAATTCTTTATCTTCTACACAACTTTTTCAATATAAAGAGTCAGTATTCTGGCAAAAAAAAAATTGTGCACCTTTTTTCTTCAAGGGAAAAAAAGGACATCAAAGAGTAAAGAAATATCTGTACCTATGATTGTATACATATATAAAACTCAGAAAAACGAATATAAATTTCTTTGAAAGTAGATGATTTGATATTCTTCAAACGATGTAGAAAATATTTTATTTAATTTTTTCGAAGTCAAATACTTTTCTTTACCAACGGTTATTTTTATTTTTTTTTATACAGTTATGTATAAAAGGTGCAATAATTATGGAAAACAAAACAATTTCTTCTTCAATTCCATGATAGCGAATTCTTCTTCATCATCGTCGTCGTCATCACCGTATAGAAATCATTACACAGTCCGATTCAGTTTTCCCATAGAACAAAGACAACAAACGAAACTTACGTTTGCTATATTCCCAACAAAAACAAAAAGATCCCAAGGAAACAAGTATATATGTACTTTCCTTTCTTCCCATTGCATGTATATGTATTTCTGTATTCTTCAATGAAAAATTGTACTGTATAACAAGACTTGCGATTGCTCGCATATCACATGGCAATGGCAAGTTTAGTAAATAATGAATTTTTCTAAGTATAAAACAGCAAGCGCTTTTACAGTCGTAAAAAGGAAACATAAAAGGAAACCCTGCATCAGGATAAGGTTTACTTAATATCTTATTTTTCAAAGCGCAGTAATATTATAAGGTAACTAACAAAAAAGAAAACTGCCCAGGACATTCAAAAGGATGAAGAATATATACCTACATAACTTACATATACGATGACAACGACTAAGAAGACGTCAACAAATTCAAGACTTCTCGTGGAAAATATGTTTCTCCTTTATTTTTTTCAATTCTGATTGTGTGTAGTTTTCTATTTAATATTTAATTCAGAGATAGTATAGATATCTATTTTCTTCTCCTCTCTATTCAGCAAAATCACTATGGGGCCTTTTGACAAAAAATTCATGCAGAATTTCATCTTTAAGATAGAAAATATGAAATTTGGAGAATATTTTTTTTTTTTAAATTAGTTTAAAACTTTTGAACCTCTGGGAGCTTAAACATATTATAAAAAATCAAAATAAGTACCACCCCAGATAATTTTTTTTAAATAAAGTCAAAACTCTATTTCCCTTAAAGGTATTCAAATTTGATTGAAAAACAGAATGCAGTCAATTTCTTCCATTGTATTCGATACAATTTTATTGGTTACCAGATGTCGCAGGGGCATAAATCTCCAGGCCAAAATTTCCAAATGGACTTTTGTCCCATTTGAGTGGAGGGATGTTATGTAAGTTCCAAATATTTTTCAGAATTTCTGTAAAACTTGCACGGGAAATAAGTCCAGAATAAAAACATATATTTTTTTTCTTATTATGTTATTATGTTACTGTAAATCTCCGAAATTTCAAAAATTCTAGAATTTACCGAACTTTTGTCAACAGAGTTCTGGGACTGTATACCATGGTTATTCGGCTTACCAAAATGCATGGTGGTAAAACTTTGGAATGAGTTTCATGAAAACAAAAAATCAACCAACCAATAAATCGTATTTTATGCACCAACTACAGATGAACTAGCTTTCTTAACATTGCATACAAAATTCTATTCACCGTGTTATGTGAACGCTTCAAGCCCTTTGTTGATGATTTGATAGGTCCTTATCAACGTGACTTCAGACATGGAAAATCTACCACCGATCATATCGTACCAAATCTTGGAAAAGAGTCTGGAATTACACACACCAACTGTTTATCGATTTAAAGGCCGCTGTCGACACCAACTCCTTAGATGTAAATTGAGAAGAACTTCTCCAGCTTTAATATCCCTGCCAAACAGATAAGACAAATCAGGATGACGCTGGAGAATACTCTTTGCTCCGTCAAAATTGGAAGGAATTTTATGGAAATCTTGGTTAAGACAAGGAGACGCATTGTCATGAAGTTGTTTTAATGTTGAGTTTGAAAGATAGTAAGCAATGCCTAAGTCAATACATCGGGCACTATCTTTCAAATATCTACACAACTTCTTGGGTTTATGGAGTCAGCAGCAAGCAGAATGGAATTAGCATGAACGAGGATAAGACAAAGTAAGTATATGCTTTCATCAACAAGGGCCAATTCACACCATAGGCTTGGTCAAAACTTGACTATTGATAGGTATAGGTCAAGGAATTTGTCTACCTGGGCACCGCTGTATACTCGGCAAATAGCATCAGCGCAGAAATCAAACGTAGAACAACCCTTGCTATTCTGTTTCTTTGGATTGAGAAAGAAATTGACCCTATATCGATTAGAACCAAGGTGAAGCTCTACAAAACACTCATCATCCCTGTTGTAAGGTGCAGAAGTATTCACAATCACGAGTTACTGGCTAAACACAATGCGACGGAGCCGCAGCCGTAGTCACAACCGGAACATCTGTCAAATTATTAAATACATATTAAATCAATGCTACGAGCAGAATGGAACGCAACTGCAGACGGATCTGCAGTCGGAGCCGCAATGGTTCGCGAACTTTTAACTTTTGCTGAGCAGCAATTTTGACATTTCAGAATCGAACTATTTAATACTGCTTTACATAGGGGCTAAAATAAATTTCAAACTTTTCAACTGAAATGTCAAACTGAAGTTGTCAATGATCTTGGTTTTGTGTATTAATTTCTATACAAATGGTTAGTGGGAGGGACAAATAATGAATCTGACATTAAAACATCAAATGTCGAAAAGCTGTACAGCACAATGTGGGCAGATAAAAAAAATCACCTACAACATTTTTTGAAAACATTTGCAGCTGCGGCTTCGATTCCAGTTGCAGCAGGGCGTTGTGTTTAGCCAGTTATATGTGCTGTACAGCGACATGACCCTATAGTGAAACAAATACTTTTGAAATGGTTAAGTTGGCTGGGCATGTATTTCGAATGAACACCGAAGCTCCAGCATGAAAAGTCTTCAACACCATACCAGAGGGTTCAAGAAACTTAGGCAGATCTCATCTTCATTTTGGTGTGACCAAGTGGAAGGTGATCTTCATCGACTTGGTGTACGAAATTGGCTAGTTATCGATTCGGCTGGAGAGGCATATTAATCTGAGGCCCGTGAGCACCACGCTTTGTAGCGCCATCAAAAGTAAACAAAAAAGTAAGTTATGTTTTGACCTCGTTAATTCAAGCCTTGCGGTGTTATTAATGACGTTTAAAAAAAATAAAAGAAAAAATTCTTTTTTATAAGAACTGAATAATTGATAATAAAATAATTTGTATGCGTTTAAACTACAGCTTAACGTCTCTCATACCTATTCCCGGACTAATTGATAACTTGAAAAATTTCGATTCCAATCCTTTCGCTCGATTGGTTTCAGAAAAGCCTTATGACAAAAGAGAGTCGCCACATTTATTTATATTGATGGTTTTTTTTTTTAATAATCCAAGACTGACCTCAACCAGGTATGTAGGTAATGGATATCCCAAAATTAATGCAAAATTTTAATTTGCCATCATTTGTGTATAGAAAAGTATTGGCAACCATAAAAAAACAACAATTTGACAGCTGACAGTTTAGGATTATTAAAAATGCAGCATTACACGAGAAACCAACGGTTTTTCATTGTTGAAGAGAGTAATTAAAAAATTCAGAGAAATTGGATCAATTCGTGTTGGTTATATGAAGTCAAAGATCTATGCCAATTGCCAATAAGCCCACAACCGCACCCGTAAATTTATTGAAGGGGAAATTCAACGGTGCATCAACTAAATTCAGCCATAATTATGTAAAATGGTCGTGGAAAAATTAGACAAAAAAGTGCGTATATCCCATAAAAGCCATTCAGGCCATTTTTCTGATGTGCTATTCCATATTGCATAGGCCTATCCTGACACCTGTGTATTTTTTCATTCAATAAAAAAATAAGAATATAGAGAAAAAAATATCTTTAAATTTACTTTCAACACCTTTCGAAAATTCATTTACTCTTTATATTCCAATATTTTTGTTGTCTAATAAAATAAAATCAAAAGAGCCATAGTACAGTTTTTTTTCATTTATAATTTTCTCGCAGTGCTTTCTCTGATGTGCGATAATTTTCAGGATATTCGTAACTTGACTTATTTCTTTTTTATCTTTATTGTTTTCTATTTGTCTATTTCAGCGTTTTTCATTATGATGACCTACGTCTTCATTTTGTTTGCCTTTTTTTTTTTTTCGTTTTTTTCGTTTTTTTGTGATTTTCTTTTTTTATTTTTTGTTATCCCGGTGAAGCTAGCATAAATGAAATAAATGCATAGGATAAGATTCGGACAAATGGCGTAATAAAAATCCCATTTGTCAACCAAAGTTATTTCAAATATTATAAGTCAGAGAGTCAAGACGACGACGACAACGTGAAAAAGTTAAGGATAGAGGGCAATTGTTTTTTTTTTTTTTTTTATATGAATAAGGTTTTTGAAGTGGCTATTATTATTCGAGGTTATTTGCAAGTTGAAGTACTTCAAACCGCATAAATGTCAATCCAGTCTCAGATGGGAAGAAATATTATCTTATATAAACACAAAGTATTTTATTTTGTTTTGTTTATATTTGTTCTGTGGTTCATGAGCTTTGAATCAGTGGTCACCATTTGATTTACATAAATTTTGTTTTTATATATTTTCAAATTCAATCTATGGTATTATAGTTATCAGTTAATATTATTATTCCTATAGGGAAATATTTTTTAGGAGAGTGTTTTGAAGCAGTGTTTTTAAAATGAACGAATAATCTTTATAAATTAAATATACGTAGCTATAGTTATTATTATGAGAAGAATTTTATGGAACTTAATACACATTTGAATATTTGGAATTCATCTTTGTTTTGTTTGTACTGGAAGAGGGCATTATTGAGCTTAAGGTTAATCAATATTTTTGGTGGATAATCATTTTGTATACCTTTCGACAAATTTAAAAATAAATTTTTTTAGGACCAAAAATAACGGTGCTTGCCATGTGTTTGTTTAAGCATTTTTTAAATAATTTTATTTTTCTCAAAAATGGCTCTACAGATTTTTCTAAAAAAAAGTTAAATTAAATAAGTAATAAGGCTACCTTTAGGTGTTAAAAATCAAATTTTCAAAAAATTATGGTAACTCTATATAGAACCATTTATTTTATTTTCTATTGTCTCAAAAGTGGTTTGACTGATTTTAATTATTTTAAAAAGTTTTGTGTACCTACCAATTTTTGTTTTTAATTTTGGAATTTAAAAAAAATTAAAAAATTTTTTTTGAAAACTTATCCTATAATAACAATTACAGTCCTATCTGTATTTTATTAATAAAATTCATTTTCAACTGTTCTTTTACTGTGCTTGGATTTACAAAAAATAATAGACTTAAATGTTTAAGCACATGGCTTATTTCACAATTGAAACGAGCCCAGACACTTTTTTATCACCATAAAACATAATTTTCTACTGTTTGCGCTATTTTTGTTTTCTTTTGATGATAAGTCTAATCTCTGTTATTTTAACTATGTTTTCGTTCCCGTGCGAATTATTTTGTTTTTTTTACAGACATTATGCAAAAATGTTTATACATATGCTAAAAAAGCGTTCAAATTCTATTAAAAAAGTCAATATTAACATAAGAATTTTTTTTAGAAAAACTATTAAAAAAAAGACCTTGTTTTCATTGAAAATAACAAAGAAATTTTTGAGATAAACAAATTGTTTAGTTGTTTATTTAATTTGAAATCTCAAAAGTGCAAAACAAAAATAACGAGTCAAGGTTGCATAAGCTCATAATAATAATAAAAGTAAGACAACAAACACCCGAATATTAGGCGTGTTTTTTTGAAAGCCCGGGGGGAATCGGCTGAAAAAAACGACAACAGGGATTAGAGATGCCATCACAGAAATAAAATGGAGTTTTCATACAAACTATCGATAGCAAGTAAGTATGTAATTCACGCCGATAATGCAGTTTTTCGGTGCGCTTATGTTAAGCCCCGAGAATTCTCTGGGATTAGCTAAGCCGCAGGGGATTAGTTGTTGTTGTATTCAACATATAAATTGTGTAGCACCGACGTCGTTTTTTCATCCAACTCCCCCCGGGCTTGCAAAAAAACACGCCTATTTAATTTAATTTGCTTCAAATGAATCATAATTTCAGTTTCAGTATTTTAAATATTTTCTTCAAATTTTTTAAAGGAGATCGGTCATTATTGGTTTTTTATTACGTGAGATATACATATATGTAGGAATTTATGTGAAGGGAAGTTATACATGCGTATTGCGTACAAAAATGGAACTGGACAATTTTGACGTTGATGGGGCAGACGAAACAAGTGGGTCTCGTTATACTGTATGTCTGTCTGTCCGGATGTTACAATTTTCTTTTAACTGTATACGGGGCCATAAAACAAAGTCAAATCCCAATACAACTGCGTATTTAACTAAATTTGAAGAATTTAACATTGAAAATTTTACCCTTAAAACTCAAGACATAAATCTAGCCGATTAGCTTGTGTCAGTCGCTTTGCTGGCTTAATGTATGTAGAATCATTCAAGCCCAATATTTTACATTTAATTAAAGGCTTTACGATTCGAACACTGAACTTAAGTTAAACAGGGTGTAGCTGGTAAAATAATCAATGATCCAAACTGAAAGTGGTTATAGGCAAGGGCATGAACTCTCAGAATTTAATTATTTGTCCAATCCGAATCATAACAGTTTTGAATTAACTGTTGTTTTTTCAAAATTTCGAAAAAACGAGGTTTGGTTACCCTGCCATAATTGAGCAAGAGCAATTTGGCGCATTGAAATATTCTGGATGTCTTGCACCATTTTGCTCAAAATTGCTACTATGACATTTTGATCAAACCTGTTTTTTTACTTCAATCTTTAAAAGAGCATCCTGAAAAAAAAATCATATGACTGTTAAATTAAAAATTAAATTAATATTAAATATTAAAATAAAAATTGAAAAAATTTTTATTTGTGAATTATTGCGGTCAATGAGGAAAAAAACAAAAACCTAAAATAAATATTTTTGACCACAAAGTTTGTCCCTTTAGTGATTAAAAACTATAGAAAATTTAACTAAGTCGATAACATTGTTTGTTTTCGAGATATTTCTGTCGAAACAAATTTTTGAAAATTTTTATTAGAAGTTTTGCTACGCAATTTTGTTGCATACAAAAAAAACTATGAATTGACGGTTTCTACAAATTTTACCATGTCATAAGTCATTAACCACATCACTGTGTACATATGTAGAATAAAATTAGTCCCAAGTCAATATCACTGTTTGTTCTCAAGATATTCGAGCCGAAAAACGTTTTTCAACAATTTTTTCCATGTTTTTTTGATTAAAAAAGAAAACTGTCCATTGGCCTTTTTTTAATTCTTTTCAGTTCTTCATTATGTCCTATAAGACGTATAGAACAAAATTAACCTGAAGTCGATGGCATTTCTTGTTCTCGAGATATTCGAGATGAATTACATTTTTCGTTATTCTTTTAAATCACTGTAGTAAGAATACCGTCAATTGAATTTTTTTGAAAAGCCTTCCTGTACTTAATGACGTTATTATCTGTAAAATAAAATTTATTTGAAGTAGTTATCTCTATTTGTTCTCGAGATACGATGGACGAAAGAATATATCACGAACGTGTGTACATATATGTACACACGTACAGACATCTTTCTAAAAATTGTGTTTTCGGATTCTTAGGACCTCGAAACGTGGAGATATATATAATTACAAGAACTTCCAATGGGAAGTTAATAAAAACTTTTTTTTTTAAATTAGTGCTGTTTTATTAATTTTAAGAGCTTCCCATAAGAATTTCCGAATGTTTCTTTCGTCAGAGCTCATCTTTAAGTAGATCATTGGACAAGGTTCTCCTGCGTGAGTTCTGACCATTAATTTCCCTAGATTCCCTAAACTGTATGGTACTGGGTTAGTTATTAAATTTGACGTACATTGTAGTAACTGAAATATACAGGGTGATCGGTTTAAGGTGCACCAAAAAGCTAGAGCGAGTAGGTTGAGTTAAAACAAGAAAAAAATCGTATAGGAGGGGGGATCTATTTCTCCCCGTTTATGCAGGAGGGACAATTTTCTAAAAACCATTGACTTAACATAGAAAAAAAAAAATATTTAAAAACAGCGGTAAAACTTACAATGCCATGCTATATACCTTTTTCGAAAGCCAGTAATATCCTTTTTAGTTTTAATTTTAAATTAAGTTGTGTTAGTGAATAGTTTTTGAAAAAATAATTTTCCAACTCGAAATTTTGAAAAAAAATTTTTTTTTTAAATTTCAAACAAATTTTTTTCAAAATTTTATATAGTTAAGTAAAATTTTTGTTTTCAAAATTCAATGCTCTTATTAATTTTCAATAAAAAACAGAAAACCGGATGCTAAAATGTATCTTAGTTTTTGAGAAAATAAAAAAATATAAGAAACTGCGAACAAAATATTTTATACGAAATACCTTGTTAGAAATTAAAATAAATTAAAATTATAAAAGTAAAATAAATAATACTTTTTATTCGTTGTTAAGACTCTTCAAACACATGTTTTGTTGCTTCTTTATAAGAAGAATCTTGGTCACGCACCGGCGAGGCGCGGGGCGGCGAATTAACTACAGCCACGGAAAAAAAATTCAACAATAATATTGATATAATTTTTTCCAGTTTCCCATAGCTGCCTTTAACTTCCTTCTAGGTATATTCTCAACTTTAAATTGGGTATATACCTACTTAGGTACGTACCTACTTCTAACTTTATTTCTTTCCTATGCCTAAGTTTCTTATAAGTACCTATATCGGCCCCGGGTCTTCCCATCTCGGTAAATTCACTGACAAAAAAGAAAAAAAAAACATCCTCTTCTTTCGTGCAAATCACCTTGAAATCGTTTTCCCGGTTTATTGCCAACTTTCAGCATCAATAACGGTGCTATACCTTTTCTCTAATGTGCAAAGGTGCCTGGCAATATCGTGTGTTATATCCTGATGGGATGGCTGCTCGCGGTATGTTTGCGAATACGAACGGGTTCAATGTGGTGAAAAGATTCTTATGTGCTCTATATGTATGTATGCATGTATGTATGTCTCGACTCTCACAGAATAAGGATTTATAAAAGGATTTATTGGTAAGTATAATGAAATAGGTATCCAATCCACATCCAGAGAAGAGGAAGAAAAAAAAAACACTCCTTTAGCAAAAAGGCGATGTGTTGAGGAAGGAATCACACAGGATTGAATTTCTATTGCTACTAAAAGTGTCAACGGAATTTATATCTGTGATTTTGGTTAATGCTTTCTTCGGTGGAAGCTAAAAAGCTTCGAAAGCGAAACGTAAAAAGCAGCTTGCTTAGCGACCAGGACCCACCATATACCTATGTACCATACAAGCAGAGCAGAGCAGTGTTGAACCAAGTAACGGAAAAATAGATGAAATGGATTTTAGTCATTTGCAGGTGGCTTTTTTGGCATCCATTTATAGAAGAATCAAATCATGATATATGTTTTGGTAAATGAGGTCATTTTGCTAACAAATGGTCTGGAAAAGTTGATAGGTTTTTCGAAGCAATGTCAGCCTGTGCCTGTGCATTTCCGTTGTGTGCTATAAAATATCTATATGAACGTCCTTTACCTATAGGGTATGTGGGAATACCTACATACATATAAGTTAAACTTTTCGTTTAGAATTGATGTTGTTGAAAGCGAAAGGTGAAAGTTTACCTTTATACCTATAAAACAAACATTCCTATATATTTTTATTATAATTAACGGATTGTAATAAAATTGTTTGTCAAATTTTGTTGGTTCTATGGCTTAGGTTTATAGTGTTTCATCAAATTGTGGTGAAAAGCTCCCCGGTATTCAGAATTCTTTCCAAAAGAGAAAAAAAATTCTGGCTTGTCCAGATAAGTAAAGACTACAGACTGTTAATATAAAAAATTATTTTATTTAATAGAACAATCTATGCGTTAATGTTTGAATTAATAATAAACACTTTTCAATAATTATTATTATAACAATATTTCAAAGCTTTTATATGTATAAAAATAATTTAAATAATACAATGACGTAAGTTTGGTATTATACTTGAAAGGTCTTAACTCCAAATAAAATAGTTTAATTTCTTTTTATGAATTCTTTTTACTTTATTTATTTCTTTGAGTTTCTAACAAATATAATTGAGATTCACAACACTTATGTATATTCCTAAGATAAATAACATGGGATTTCATATAAAGTGTCCCCAGCATGTATATTGTATAACCTGGTAAATAAAATGGTGCAGGGAAGCATGGTAAGAACCTCATAAGCAAAATTTCGGAGCAGATATGTAAAAAAAGTGGAGTAAATCGAAAATTTAGGGAGTAGATTTGAAAACAAAATAAAAACTCAATATTAAAAAAAAAAATAATTTAATTTAAAAAAAAAAATTTTTACAAAAAAAAAAAATAAATCGCATTAATTGCAGAACAGAATAGAATTGATTCAAAAAATTTAAAAACAGAGTTAGCTAAATTGAATAACATTGAGTAAGGTTCTAACGCTGGTCGGAAGTCTCCATGGAGAGAATCCTCAGTCCAGTGATTTTCTTAAACAGGAGCTTAAAAGAAGCTAACGGTCGGATATCCTATAACCTTTTACCCTGTTGCAGCTCAGATGAACGAAATTGTCGGAATTCCTATGGAAATTTATTTATAAATTTAACAAAATAAATATATTTTATTTTTAATATTCGTAATAAAAATAATGCTTGTCCTTATCTAGTTAAAATCCTTTACAATTTTCTACTAAAAATTTCTCAAAGGATAGTTAACTTAACTCCACTATAAAGTAATGCCCCCGAAACAATTAATTAAAAGACTTTTGTTTAGGCCCGATCTTAAATTCTCTACAGTCTAATTTATCTGTATACACGAGATTGCTACCCACAATGAGACGAGAAAGAAAGACAACATTCATTTTGTTCACCTCCTCTTGTTAAAACCACGCGTAAAAGTAAGTGTGAATTATATAGAAAAAGGAAGTGCAAAACTGCATGGAATCGTATGATTTCCAATTTTATTCAACTTAAACGAATTGTGAAGGTACATAATGAGATCATATGATTGTATGATTAGGGTCACGCAGTTATAGGGGTCTGTTTCACCTCGTTTAAACGGGTTAGGCAGTTTTTCAAAAATAATAGAATCGAATTAAATACAAAAAAAATGTAGGTGCAAAGTCATCTACAACCATTGAGGGAGGTTTGCTGATACTACACATAACGATTTAAGTTGAACTTAATTTATTAAGTATCACTTTATGACATGGAAAAAGCACCCCTTAAGAATTTAAGTTCAATTTAAATCGTTATGACGTGTAGTATCAGCAAACGGGCCAGAATTGCTTAAAAAAAATTCCTTATTTTTAAATTTTGAAAAAAGAAATCCGAACTGATCTATGTTTTTAATTTTAAGTCATACACTTTAAACCAGATGGTAAAATTGGTAAAGTCCGTTTAAGAGAAATGGCAAAATGTCATAGTCTTTCTTTCACTTAAACGGGTTTTTCACTTTAGTGTATAAATTTTACCATTTTTGCCACCATTTGTGTAGAAAAGTGTTGGAAACCCTACAAATAAAAATATCTGACAGCTGACAGTTTAGAGTTAGTAAAAATGGAGCATTATATGAAAGGAAAACTTGTAAAGGACCTTTAAATCTAGAAAACCAACTATAGCTGCTAACCTACTGATAATTAATTAATGCTAATAGATCGGAAACTTGGGTGTTTTATCGAAATTTTGCGACATGAATTTTTTTTAGAGATTTTTACCCTTGTAGATCCTAATGGATTACTTGCGTTTTTATTGCTCTAGGTATATACCTAATACTTCCAAAAACGGTTGCCTTCATGTAGCAGAAATTAACTCCAGACTTACATTATGTTAAAACTAATAATAAAATAAATTTTAATTTAAAAATAAAATTCTTATATTTCTGTGCTATATACCCCATGGAACTCATATATATATTTTTTCTTTCCTTTTCATTTCAGAACGCCAACCAAATCCAACGACAAAAAAATAGTGCTGGTGATTTTAACTTTACAAAAGGACGACATTTAAAAATTAATTACAAAAGGAAGGAAGAAAGGAAGGAAGAATTGGACTTCTTTGCCTAAGGTTACCCGAAAATAACAAAAATACAACAACTACACCGAAATATTCCAACATATATATACCATTATCTTTTCCATCAAAAAATCTCCAGTGTAATTTTAACTATATATATATATACAATCCTCCTTGGAAATAAAATGCTAACAACATGATGGTAGCATGGAACAGAAGTCGCTGTGGTCATAGTAGTCGTTGTAGTTGGAGAACAACAACGACAGCATGTAGCAGTAGCATGCTGATGTGGAGCAATATAAGAGACTGCCACAGTAATGGCCCCTCTATACGGGGGTCACCGCAAATTTCACAGTTATTTTGGCTCATAAGGACATCTCTGGTGATAGTGTGTCTTTTGTTGCCTTTGCCATCAACAACGAACATGGAAAAGGCTTTTGTACAATCATCGTCCTCGTCCTCATCGTCGTCGTTGACATTATCTTCATCGCAGTATCCACTGCCTCCAGAGGTGCAACAACAAATAATTGCGGCAACCATCAATGGTGGCGATATTATGGGAGCAGGAACCAATCAACAGCATCCTGTGGCCAGCAGCAGCATACAATGCCCGAGCTTCGATGAGAGTTCAGCTTGTCCCTGTTACAAGTTCGAAGATGGTGAGTTAACCTATTTATATACCTACATGTATACATATAATGTACCTCAATATTTTTGATGCATTTAGATTTAATATCCGAAGATTAAAATATACAATATCATCTCGAAGAGGTGCTTCAATTTTGTAATGTAGGTATGAAGGATTTCCCTTTGTTGCTTGTTTTCAATTTTCAAATTTTGGGTATTGGAAACTCTGTTGTCAGTGGCGGATCCTGCATTCGGTAAAAGAAGGAAAATGGGGGGGGATAGGTTTTGTTTCACAATGTTATCTTTATATTATTGATAAATATTTTAAATGTTGCTATATAGAACTCTACAAAATTTAACCGACCTTAAGCCCGTCCTTTTTCCTTCCAGATAAATGTAGAATTTTTCATGAAATTTTATTGCACTTGGGGAAATCCAAAGTTAAAATTTGTATGTTTCGGAAATTAAGTAGACAAGGTCTAGTGAAAATAAACAACAACAAAGATTTATTGGAGAGAAATCAATTTATATACAAATATCTAGTCCTTCATAGGCATAACCCGAAACGCTCACCTCCCTGTATCCGCCACTGGATTTTTTACTGAGGATTAAAATTAAGAAAACAAAGCTTAAGTGTATGGTATACTTATACCTACCTATGAAGAGATTTGGGGTTCTAAAGAAAATTTGTGTCATTTATAATTTGGTTAAATGCTATTCTGCTTTTTATATAAAGTGGTAAAAGTATTGATCCGATAAAATTAGGCCTTAAGATGATAGTTAATTGACATTATACATTTGAGGTTTGAAGAATATAGATAGGTTAAGAAACTTTTGAATACTTAAAATGTGTTTTCTGTATCTAACAGTTTTTAGAATTTGTAAAGAAAAAGGTAAGGGAATGTGAGTGATTATTATTTGGACTATTATATTATAACAATATCGATTTTTGGTCATAACAAATAAATGCTGATAAATTGGATCAAGGGAAATAAGTTCCAAGGAACTAAGTCCACTAAGTTCTCACTTATTGAGAAATACGCATCCACTTTTCTGAAATGAACATCGTTCCCTTGTTAAGTGGAAAAGATTTCCACTTTCTTCTGGAAATTTACTAAACATTCAAATATATGAACAGAAAACTAAATACCTACACTACATGGCTGAGATAATTGAAAAATTCTTTACAGTTGGAATACAACAAAAATATTGGCGCTTTTGTGGGTATAATGGATAATATATTTCCCTTATTTTAAACTTATCTTAAAGTAGCCAAATGCTAACAAAGCATCTCTGAGATATTTTTTTTTTTTTTAAATTGAAAAGAAAGTAAAAAGTTTCTGAAAAATTTAATTTTTAATGATTTTATAAATGTTGGTCATAAAAAAAAAATATATTTCTAAAATATGGAACATATAGCACCCACCGAAATAACTATCATTTATCATTTTCTTCTTTCTTATTTCTTATATTAAAAAAACATAAATGGAGATGTATGTTTAAAAACTTATACATTTTTGAAAATTATTATTATTATTGTTATAAATTATAATTGTTTAATATTTTTTCAATTTTGTTTTTAATTTTTGTAATTTTTAATTTATTATATTTGTATACTGTTATATTGTCATAAACACATATATGTTCTGTAGCTCAACTCAATCAAATTTTTAAGCTTCACTTGCTATAAGATAATTTAAGTCTTAATGTGTAAGCATTTGATCGAAATAAAACTAAACTAAACTAAATAGCTTCACGAAGTCGTAAATGTATTTATTTCGTCGATTTTATAGTTCACACTATGTCGTTGCAGCAAATATAACAAGACGACGTAAGAAACTTCAACATTTCGAAGCTTATCAACTCATGATTTTCTTGTTTTCGAATTAGAAAAGTAACAACTGTATAACAGTTTCTGATTCTTTTCTGGGTGTATTCGTATAACAGTAAAGTTAAACCTATTTGATCCTAGTAAGACCCTAGCCGTAATATTGTTCCAATGATTTAAGAGTGTAAGTTCCGCTGAAGTCTTTAGAGTTGAGAATTTAACAAGTTCAAATAATTTGTATTCATCCGCAAAAAGTAAGCCAGTAGAGTTCAAAATACAATTTGGTAAGTCGTTAACGAACAAAAGAAAAAAGAATGGCCCCAAATGACTTCCTTGTGGCACTCCCGAGTGATTGGAAATAACTTTTCACAGATGCGATCCAATTTTAACATACTGTTTTGTAATAAGGTAGACTGAAAATCTAAGCTTGCTAAAATAAATTTTTCTTTTAACAATAGCCTTAAAAATTTTGGGAAGTTACTGAATCTTGGTAATATGCTTACTGATTTCGTAAACTTGTTTCGATCCAGATTTGTAAATTGGAGTCACTAATGAAAGATTAAAAATGAAAAGAAGAGGAGTATGCAAATTAGATCTATAATTTTTAGGAAAGTAGCAGGGATGTTGTCGGGAGCAAGACTATTAGACCCTCAAAGTAGAAATGGCTCAGTTAGTCGGGATATATCATCTTTAGTGATTTCAATAACTAAAGAGTTATTAAATAATTAGTTTCGAAATCGTAGTTTCGGTTTCAAAAAATTAATTTTATTGAAAGACGTTCGCAAAAAATATTTCCATTATTAAACTAGTTCCATCAGCTATACTTTCGCAAAGTTAGAGCAAATCAAAAAAAAAAAAAAAAAAAGAAGAAAAATCATGAAAACCGTTATAAATTGAAAACGAAGCGAAAAAGAGAAAATTACTTCTTAAGTTTTTCGACTAGAAATGACCTCAGGAACTAATGGCTTTCTTCTGAGGCAGTGATTTCGGGACACCCTGTATATGTACATAAATTAATTTGCAACTACAAAAATAACTACAAGTCAAAAATATTACACATTTGATAAATTTAATAAACAAATAAGCAATTAGTGGCACACTGTTGCAATGCAAAGGGAAAAGTGACATGAATACTAAGGACGCCTGTACAATTTGTTCTTAAGTGTTATCAGCTTTGAGTAACTCTAGTCGAAAACATTATGGTTTTTAACGAGACTACTGGAAAAGTTTTTGCTCCAACGTTTAAAACCAAGCATTGCAAGCCTGAAAAATGGTTAGATTTCTTTCCCTCTTAACCCGAATTTTACTTATACTTTCTTCGGAATTACACGGTATTCTGAAGAATTTACTTCAACCCCGGGAAAAAAGCATCACAATTGTAACAATTGGCGCCCAACGTGGAACACCAATTAAATAATAATTATTATAGTATTGACATAATTATAGAAATTGTTTCTCATACTAATTGGAAAATAAATATGCTTGAATGTGTAATGTGTACTTCCATATACCTATATAATAAGAGTCTTATGTTGTCAATTAAATTAAATTTCAAGTGTGTATTTTTTAAAGTCGTTTCCTTAATCTAATATTATCTCAAAAATTGGAATTACCATTTTCGATAGACTTTTTGTGTTGATCTTTTCAATTAAAATCTCTTATACCTATGCATATTGCATATATCGGTATACTTACTCTAAAAGCCAACTTATATAAGCCAAATCCAATTTATTTCCACTAACGTAACATGAATTAAAACTAAGTACGTGCTATATTGCTGTATATACTTATGTGAAAATTAAAGAGAGTTATACAAAAAAAAAATTTAAGGAAATAGCTCAACCTCCCTATAAATTGCCACACAAATCTTCTTTCCTGAGGTTTTTGGTACTCTGACTATATACCTACGTATGTATATGAACTTCTGAGATGTTCAAAATGAATATCCTTACACCTTTTATGAACATTCAACTGAGCTGATTGCTATGCTCAGCACTTCATTTAATCTAAGAAAGGTTGACATTCACAAAATTCACCTTGGGACATCTTAAATGTTCATTAAGGGTTGATTTCTAAGCTGGCTAGCTGTGGGTACTTCGTTTCAATGAAGACAGTTTTTTTTTTTTTTTTTATGTTTTTTTTTCTCTCTACATTGCGTTCTTTGGACACTTTTCTTTCTGTCATCAGTCTTATCCCAAACTCTTGTCCTTATGCCAGCCCATGAGCCTTGAACAGGAGACTATATCTTGTTATATGTGTCGACCAACATTGAGTCACTCCCACTCAACAAATCCAGGACCAAATTGTGACATCAACATAGCGGGCAATCCAGTGCCAGATTAACCGTCATAAAAAAAGGAAGCTCTTTCTGGGGCCGGTTGTAACTAAGAAGCCTTGTAGAATGGTAATTATTTTTGGCGCTGTGACAAAAGTCTCTAAGCCATAGGTTCCGAAGCCACTTTTGTCCCATTTAAGTGGATCTTGAGTCCCAAATGTATTTCGGGACATATGTCCCAAATCTACCTCGGGACATAAGTCCCAAATCTATTTCTGGACATAAGTCCAAAATCTATTTCGGTGCTTTGGTCCCAGTTGAAAATGGCACAGATCCCGTTTTTTTTTTTCTTCAAAGATGGGACATAATTCCCAAAAGTAAAAATCCTAAAAGTAGTAGCCCGAAATGATTTGTTTTCATAATTCTTTCCGGACTTTTGGCCAATAACTACCATGCATTTGGTAAGCGGGCCACCCAAGGTTATTGTTTTAAAAAAAACTGTTGAAATTGGCGCCGCGCCGGCCTAGTATAAATGAAAATTTGGCTGTGGGACATTAGTCCCAAAGTTTTTTGTTTGAAGTTTATTTCCCGTGCGGGTGGAACAAAAGTCCTGAAATAGGTTTAGGGACTTATGTCCCACTGAAATGGGAAAGAGGTCATTTCTTCGGGATTTATGGTCTGGGGTCTTATGAATCTGAGCCTTTGGGTTTGATACTAGAGCTAGTCTCGTTCATGTATAATTGAGTTTCGTCCCGGTTTAGTCGCGTTTTTAACAAATAAATATGATAATGTCACTAAAACATTATATCAACCAAGCGGCCCCAATTGGATTGTTCAATCTTAAAGCCTCGCAAAGACTTATTTCGACCCTGATAAGGACATAAGTCCGCGATGGAAGAAGAGGAATATTGCCCACGACAGACTCAGGATGTTGCTAGTTCTTTTTTTTTCGGAATTTTCTTCTTTTTTTTTGCAGACTATCTCAATATTTTTGCTCGTTATGTCATTGCCATGTCCTTAATTGCTTTTTGCCTGGCTCTAACTTTAACTCAGCCCACTCCATACATATACGTATAGATGTTGTATAATAGAAGATATAGTATGAGTTTCGGGAGATGCTTAATCAATTTTATACACCTTCAGCATTATATGGACATGGACGGAAAAAAAAGTATATTTGCAGTGCTCTTCGTTAACACCTTCAAAGTTCTCGGTGATACTTGGTGCTATGTTTGGCATTAATTGAATGAGACATTAATCTTTATAGAGTATACGAGAATTATTTCCTTTGGCGTTTATATCTATCTCGTTTCATATTATATCTATCTACATTTATAGTGAGGTGTATCTGGTGGTGTATCCGTGTATAGCGTCTTTAAATGATTGGCAATTATACCTTCAAACACATATACACATGTGTAGGCATACATATATGTGGTTATTATGTTGATTTGCGGATAAAATAAAAACTAAGCAAAAAAGAAATTCCATAAAGATAGCAATTAAATTGATTGAGGTGTAAGATGTTCATTTAAAGGTTGTTTGATTAGGTAGTAAAACCAGGAAAGTATACAAATAATTATTATTTTACTTTCATGAAAGATAAGACGTATAATGATGCTTTGGTAGTTTTGGGAAAAAAAATTATATTTTTATTTGTACCGGGGCATGTGCGTTTTTCTCCCATCAGTGAATTTGGACCAGATGGTGAATAGTGGATTTCATAAAGGGGCCAATGTTCCGAACTCTTGAAGGTATATTTCTTTTTTATTTTCTGAAATTTGAAAAACTCGAGTTTTTTATGCATTGTCTGGAAAAAGTGCTTTCGGGTGTTTTGGAACTAAATATTTTTTGAAGACACTATCAGATCTTTTTCGAAGAGAACAAGCAATCAGCAATTTGTGATCAAAAATTTTTCAGCGCACACAAAGTGAGAACTTATTTAAGCAGAAGTTGAACTCATGGTCGACAGGTTGAAGTGAAAATACATAGGGTGTCATTACAAATAACCTTACAAATAAAAAAGCTTTCTCATCAAGCTGTCGGGTTTACTTCGCTAAAATGTAAATCTTTCCTTTTATAAGAGATATGCCTGGAGTTTCGAATGTAATGAGTACCCCCAAATGGGATCAAGAATCGGAAGATCCCTAGGCCCTTATCAAAAGTTTGAATATCTTAGTATGCTCTATGCGATGAACAGTATGAGAGATATACGAGGAGCCACGAATATAATGAGTACCCTTAAATGGGATCAAGTCCCGGAAGATCTCCATAGGTTCTTAACAAAAGCTTGAGTACCTTAATGTCTCCTGTACGACAAACAGGATGAGAGATATACGAGGAGCCACGAATATAATGAGTACTCAAGACCCGGAAGATCCCCAGGTTCTTATCAAAAACTTGAGTATCTTAATCTCAAATGGGATCAAGAACCGGAAGATCCCCAGGTTCTTATCAAAAGCTTGAGTATCTTAATGTTCTCTATGCGATGTACAGTATGAGAGATATACCTACGAGGAGCCACGAATATAATGCGTACCCTTAAATGGGATAAAGTCCCGGAAGATCCCCATAGGTTCTTAACAAAAGTTTGAGTATCTAAATGTCTTCTGTACGATAAACAGGATGAGAGATATACGAGGAGCCACGAATATATTGAGTAACCTCAAATGGGATCAAGACCCGGAAGGCGGAAGATCCCCAGGTTCTTATCAAAAACTTGAGTATCTTAATGTCCTCTATACGATGCAAGGATCAGAAATGATGATCATGCGGATTCGTGTAGTGGAATCGACTATAAGAACCAAATTTATCGTCTTTCAGTCTATATAAGTGATGCGCATCAAAGCCACTTATCTTAAACTCAAGCTGAAAAGACCCTAATAAAGAGAAGTATAATAACATCCTGGATCGAAACACTTCCAGAGTACAAAATCAAAGTTGTGTTCGGGAATTGCAATATCAAAATCGGAGAGGAAAAGACATCTTCGGCGGATAAAAATTCATCAGAAAATTGTAGGTCCCAATGTTCGTACCAATAACACTCACACAGAAATTGTTAAGACTTGTAAGTCATTAGGGTTCTGATTCTAGCCGATTTGTAGCGCCACCAAATTTATAATTTATATGTTACGTAACATTGGAAAATAAGCAGTGCAATGTGGGACTAAAGTAATAGCTCTGCGGAACTATTCGAAACATGCATAGGTTTTCGGAAGAAAGTGCGCTTTCATGTGCGACTTCTTCAATACCGTTCTGCAGGAGATAGTTCGAATAACAGGTGTTAACACGGATGGTAGTATCTTCAACATTTCCTTCCAAGAATTTGGATGTGCGGACAATTTGACATTATCAGGCGCTCCCAAAAACCGTTATTGAGTCTTTCACGGCAATTGAAGAACAGCTGAAACTTTTGGTCTTGCGGGAAACGTGTAATGAAGTCGCTAAGAACCGGGCCTTGGCCTTAGTTTTAGTGTACTATTTCACAAGTGTGAAATAAAAAAAATTCCTTTCACTACTCTTTGAATTAAACTGTTAAGTTTACAGAACATCACTTCTGAAAGAGGAGCATTTATTTATAAGGCGTATTTGTTATTCATGTCCTCGAAATATTTTGGCTGTTGTCTCAGAAGTTCAACTATGTATATTTGTTTAAGACTTCATACAAAGTTCTTTCTATATTTCTTACAGATACTTACAATAAATCTACGTATACATTTATTATTAAACTTGCATTAAATATCCTTCTTAAAGTTCCATTTTCTATTTCCATTTGTTTTTTTAATTTTCAGGTCTGTTCCTAGAATGTCCTGGCACTACATCAATGTCTCTACGAACAACTCTAGAACGAATAACGTCACCCATACAATCGTTATCAATTTATGATTTCGATCGATCGGTCACGTCCCTATCGCAGGATGTCTTTCAGCCCGGTGTCAATATAAGGCATTTGCAATTTTCCCATTCACATTTGGAGACATTAAAGGATAATAGCTTGAGGAATATACGTGCTTCGTTGGAATCGCTTAGCATTGTGAATGGCAAATTAACACAGGTACGTTTTGTGTTGAACGTTGATGATGACCAAACTTTTCGATATACCTAAATAAATTTATCTCCTTCTATAGCATTCGTATACATAATATCTATGCGTATCTATATATATACATATTTCTATATAGAAGCTTGAGGGGGTGTATTGTTTTAAGTTAATTTTATTTGATCACTTTTTGGTGTTGAATGTGGAAAATTAATTTGTTCGGCTTATCGCTGATGTTAAAATTAAATTGATTGAAATAAATTAGGCTCTATAATCTATATCGTAGGTATATCTACAACATATTGAAATGTGAATTTCAATGTGAACAAAAGTTTAGGTTAAATGTTTTTGTCCCTTTCAATTAGTTAGCTAAATCACGTAGCAAATATTGATTTAAACAAGATTTTCAAATTGTTTTTTGTTGTTGTTGTATCTTTTTAGTTAATTGATATTATAGGCCGGAACGTGACCGTAAAGGATTTTCTAACCTATATTAGTTGAGATATTGAAAAAGTGAACATTATAATCGATTGCTAAAGGTCAAACATTTATAAAACAGCTGATGGTGGGACAACCTTTTTGTTGTTGCTATAGTCTTAAAATTAAGTCCACCATGGCGTAATGGTAAGTAGGACTAGGACTGTTACGCCGCCCACCGCGCCACCTGCACCGAAGGTCTTGGGTTCGATAGGCAAGCAAAACAACGGTTCTATGGCTATACGCAAGAAGGTCGTGAAATGAAATATTATGCATTTAATACTTATATCGAGTAATTGGATATTCGCTAAGTTTGTCTTAGATTAAATACATAACGCGCGGTATAATTGAATGCAACATTAAGCCTTCTCCTGCTTTCTTCAGCATCACAGTCATGAATTATTTCACAGCAGAATATGAATTATAAGGATATTGGCTAGCAGCATACTTGTTTTTTGAGGAGTATATCTAATTATGTAACATCTACCTACAGCTTACGATGGGTTCCACAACCTTTAACAAGAATTGCATATTAATAGGGTCATTTCATATAAGGTTCCTGCTGGTTAAAAACTATTCCTAAATTTTTCGCTTTATCAGCATAATGAATTGTTGATCCTTTTAAGTATATATCTGGATTGTGGCACTGGCAGAGGTCAATTTTTGCTTAGGAACAGGCATTTTGTTTTGTATGGGTTTAGGAAGAGCCAGTTCTTTTCGGATTATATAGATATATGCTCTCTAAATCACTATTGATTGTGCATGCACCGCCTTCAGTCATACCAAGAGGATTTATTTTATAGAGCTTTACGTTGTCAGCATACTGTGAACAGAAGATAATACTATAGAGCAGGTTTCATTAACATACATCGGAAAAAGTATAGGTCCGATGATTGATCCCTGAGCGACTTCTGCAATTTCAAAGAAACATATATAGACTTAAGAACATGTATTTCATCGCTGTGGGATGAGATATGGAATATGCAGTCATATTCAACATTTAGAGCATCTAGTTTCAAATAACTATAATCGATTGCATGAAAATGTTTATATTTACATTTGGAAATTGAACAATTTACCAAACAAATTGAATGTGAGGAAGAGAAAGTCACCTTCGGTCGGCCGAAACTGTTGATTTATAGGCATCAGTCAGGCAAATGAGCATACTCTAAGCAGTGTTGTGCCATGTAGACTATAAATGTAGACCACACGATTGTCTACATGTAGACAATTCAACGTAGACAATTGGCATTTGTCTACATAGCAACGTCAACAATGTAAACAATGTAGACATTTCATAATTTTGTATTTTACTTTCCTAAACCTGTAAAATATTAAAAGAAAAACATCTGTTTCTTAAAAATGCAAATTTTATTTGGAAAGTAACATGTTGTATTTAGGTATGTTCTTTTTAAACTCGAAAATAATTTAAAAACAAATCAATTGAAATTTAATCCGAGTCGTCTTCCTTAGAGTGAAGGCCTCTGCCGTCTTATATTCGTAGGGAGTAGTAGACTTGAAGGAGCTTCTTTGAGCGGTCAAACGTTAGACGGTTCTGCTGGAAAAAACTCCCTTAATTTGTGCGGAAAAGGAAGGAATTTGTAATAGTTTTCTGGCTAGATTTCCCAAATTTGGGTGCTTCATGGCAGCCATGTTTCAGAAAACTGTAGGTTTTGAATGTAGTTTTTTAATATTGTTTACATTGTATACATTATTGTTGACATTGTCGACAGTTGTAAACATTGTTGACATTGTCAACACAATTGTCTACGTTTTAATGTAGACAGTTAAAGTCGACGCGTAGAGGAACAACACTGACTCTAAGCTGAGTCACAACTATAATTCTGGAGATATTGACAGTGTTAAAACCGCAGTAAATTGAGCTAACTAATGCGGAAATTCTGATTTTTGCTTTGTTTTTTTTTTGCATTAATACTTATCTCACAATTTTACAAATGAAAAATGTTATCAAATTTAATAGAAAAATTAAATATTTCTATGGTACTTAGCCAAAAACCCAATAAAGTTTCTTCCTAATTTGAATACGAAGTGTTATAGAAAACGCTCTAGAAATAGCCCGTCTCTGTGAGCATGAAGCTGGTGCCAGTATTGTTCAAATCCGTGTTAAAAACTATTTTTTACCTTTTTTACGTTTAAGTAGGTAAAAAAAGCGTAAATAAGTGTAGAAAACGTAAAAATCCCCTAAAAACGTAAAAAACTATAGTAAAAAAAAGTAAAGAAGAGGTAAAAAAAAGTAAATAACTGAGAAAAAAGAGAGAAAAAGAAAGGCATCTGTAATGAAAAACTTGGACTGAAATAGATTAGAGAATCTGTTTTTTAATCATTTTGTCGAAAATAAAATAAAACTCAATAGTTTTTTATCCATCTCAATCTTGAAAGTTGAAGGTAATCAGTTTTTATTATTTTTTGCGTTTTTTTTTACTTTTTACCATTTTTAACGCTTTTTACATAAGCATAATTAAAATACAGCAAGTAAAAACCAATGTAAAAAACGTATTAAACTATGTAAAAAACGTAAAGTAAGAAAGTCCAACAACACTGGCTGGTGCTCATTTGAGGGACATTATATTCCATACTTAGCCCAAAAAAAATCTCCATAAATCATACTTTATGATTCTAAAATAAATTATTAATAAAAAATTAAATCTATAAAAGTTATAATTAGGAAGTCACTTTTGACCCACCCTGAACATTTTCCAATCTTGTAATGATTTCACTCTAAATCATCCAATTTCTCATCCAAAAGATTTCTTTTTAATAGAAAAACTTCTTAGAATTTTAAGTTTAAATTATATTGCATGTTAAAATGTTTCAAAAAAAAAACAAATTTAGGATTTAAAAAAAAAATCAAAATTGTTTTTTGAAAGTTCGATATTTTGAAAATCGGTAGATGATTTTTTTTAATTAATTTCTTAACTCCACAATAGTATTATATACTAAAAAATTGCGTACCAATTTTTTTCCTAAATATTTTAAAAATTTTGTGGGGTACGGAATTCTTGAAATATCGATTTTTCAAAAAAAAAGTGAATTTAGGAGTTTTGTCACTTTAATTCATTTTCTAGAAAAATTATAATTTCCCCTTTCATTTTACCAAATTCCAAAGGTTTAAATTTTGATGATCTCATTAACGGGGGAGTAATATACAATTCCAAAATTCAGAAATCCCAAAATTCCGAAAACCCAAAATCCAGAAAACCCATATCCAGAAAGCCCAAAATTTAGAAAATACCGAAAACCGAACATCTCGAAATCATAATTGAAAAAATGCTTCAAATTGTTAAATTAAAAAAATCTTCTAAATCATCTTCTCGTGACATTTTTATAGAACAAAAACAAACTATGAAATTGACGGAATAAAGAATGGTAAAGTCTAATAAACTGACATTCAAGTATGAATAATACAATAAATAATAATAACAAACTATAATCATTTAAAAATGTATACATATATTTTTATTTGAGATTTTGATTTCGGGAAAAGTTTTTCGGATAATGTTTTCCGGATTTTATGCTTTCGAGATTTTTGGGGTTTCTGGATTTAAGGTTTTTGGTATTTTGGAATTCTGCCCTCAACCCGATTATTAGAACACAAGAACTATACATAAGTAAATATGTATAAAGACGACTTTTTTGAGAGACTCTTTTGTTGTTGATTTTTAGTTTTGTATAAAATATCCAAAAAACCGAGACTGGAAAAAAAAGTCTTAAACATACTTTTGTAGGTACTTGACTTCATGACGCATACAAACCAAGGGTAGGTTACATCCACTCCCACTTAGCTCTTAAACTAACTGTGTTGAATTGAAATTTTCAAATATTTGTACACTTTTGTAGCTCCGACAATTTTTATTAATTGCAGTTACCGCATTACTAATAATTTAGCCTTCAATCTAGTGATAAGCATTTGTAGCTGGGTTAACAATCATGAATGAATAAACGGATAAAGAGAATGAAAAATTTCTCAATCTTGCAATAATTTGAATTCGCTTCCGACTTTTTGACGGAGCGAGATCCACCTTTATGAGATTTCATTTCTCTAAACTTTCCCATTAATCCTTGATACAATACAAAAAAAAACCATAATCCTGTCAGTCTCCAATCTCCTTTTATTTTTTACCTATGCAATTTACGAATAATAAAATAATTTAAATACATAACTTCAATGAAATTCCTTTTATTACATATAAAGTCTCATCTGCGCGCTCTACAGTTAAATAAGTGCTCCTTAAAATATAAAAAAAAAGAATAACAAAAAATTAAAAAAAAATGTGCCATACATTACGTAACTTAATAACCACTTATGGAAATATGCTTCAAATTAAAGAATACACATTCAACATAATTTTATTTGTTCCCACACCCAAAGGAGAACGACAAAATAATTCCCCTCACCTCTTCGGGCGTCCTTTATTTAACACTGATGTGCTATTCATCTCAAAACGTTCCGAGCAAACATTTATTCTTCTGTGACCATAAAGCCAAATACAAATAGAAAGGACTAACATCCTCTTACAATTTGTGGCGGAGAAACTTAAAGTTGGGCGCGGGGCACTTAACAACCCCCACCACTCTTTTATACCGATTCAGGCAACCACATTTGAACACAATCTCAACATTCTCATAAATTGCATAAAAATTGCCACTGCCACTGCCGTACGTCGGTTGCCCAACGTTACTCTTCATAAAAATTAAATTTGTATTTTCCAAGAAGGCAAGCGGCATCCACCAGGGTGCAAAGAGGGTTGGGGCATATGGGAGGAGCAGCTCTGAGGTTGGGGCTGTATATTCAGAGGATGAGGAGTATAAAAGGAGCAGCATCATTCAGCCGTCATGAAAAGGAAGATTTGTGTGCACTGACAAACCAACACACACACACACACATATATTATGTCTACATTCAATCATATATGTATACATTTATAGAATGAAAGCACCACAAACAAGGATAATAAAAGTCATACTTTGCCATTATTTACATTTGCTCATTTACCATCGCTGCTGAAGCAGAAGAAGCAAGATCTCGGAACATAAGCGCCAAGTGGGCTGACGCTGACGACAAAAACCAACGCCAGATTCAGCCTCAGCCATCACCTATATGTATGTACCTACATATAAAGTATATATGTACGGAGTTTGCTGTACGCTTTTGGAATCCCTAAGCTTTTCTTTCATTTTATTCGATGTCCTTATAAAAGGACGACAACGGAGGCCGATTCCCGGCATTCCCAGAACCCGCACCATCTCCGCATCTCATCCATTCCGTGCGGCAGCCAACATCGCGCCGTCTTGAGCACACATTAATTTGTGAAAATTCACTTTATTTGCTCATCTCCGATTCGCATTCTGGCTTAATTACATTTGAATAGCATGCCACAATGACGACAAGGACAACGACGACAAATATACGATAGCGAACCGACAGATGACGGTTGACTTTCGAGAGCATGTATAGTATACATATAGTTCCAATCCTGAGAATCCCTTATAAACCAAATTTATATAACAACGATGACAAATTCGACACATGCTTCTTTATCAGGATTTTGTGTAATAAAATCGCTACCTAGGTACATACATACATTTATAATATGTATAAAAATATGAAATTGAAAATCTGATTTTATCGTTGGAAAATTTCTGTGTTTTCACATACATACATATGCATCTTCCAACCTATCTATATTTCCCTAACTTATACGGCACGATCCTTCATCCAGGAAACTGTGTTGAAGGGAGCGTTTTTATATTTATTAAAATGAATTAATAATTGACAAGGACAATTTACAAGGATTTTAGACTGAACAATTTTTAAACGGTATTATCGCATTGGTTAGGGATGGTTTTTTTTTAAGAAGGATAAAAATAATAATTTGATTTATCATATTTTGTTGAAAAGATCCAACAATGGTTTAAGAATGGCAATATGGTCGCTGAAATCCATGCGTCGTTATTTATAGAGTATATATCTCTTATTATCGACAAAACCGATTAAAATGAAATTTCATCTGTACCCAAGCTATAAGCTTCTAAGCAGCTGCAAGCTTCTAAAAAGCTGTAAGCTTCTAAAAATCGCATGTTTAATCTTCCTGAAAATCCTTTAACACCATTTTTTAAGTCCAAATTGTATTTCCCGTTCAAAAAAAAAAATCTATATCTCCAGTTCTAACAATTCTAGAAATATTTGTTTTTTTTTGTTTATTTCCCAGATTCCAACGAGAGCTCTCAACTCAATGCTTAAACTAACTGCAGTTGATTTTGACTCAAATGAAATCACTCGAATCGAAGATTACAGTTTTTATGGACTTCGTTTGTCCAAATTGAATATGAAAGGCAATCGACTGGAGACAATACCTGAAAATGCCTTTTCCAGCCTTGAAGAGTCAATGCAAGAAATTGATTTGTCTGAAAATCGTTTACGAACATTTCCTATGCTGGCGTTGCGACGCCTTGACTACCTACGAACACTTCGTCTGTCCTATAATCAAATTGCATCGTTCCTTGGAGATTTACCAACGGCAATAGTGCTGCCTAATGGCACTGCTACAACACCACAAATGCGATTGCATTCGTTAGTTTTTCTTGATTTGAGTTCGAATCAATTTACGGAAATCACTCAGGATTGTTTTCGTGGTTTTGCCCAATTGAAGACTTTGTCGCTTTATTCTAATCAAATTGAGTTGGTGCATCGAGATGCTTTTCAGTCTTTGAAAGAGCTTACATCGCTGGATATGTCACACAATCGAATTATAGCATTGGATTCAAAGATTTTCGAACGGAACAAAAAGTTACAAACGGTTGACTTGAGTCATAATCATATTCACTCAATTAGTGGAGTGTTTGCCGATCTTCCCCAGCTAAGAGAGGTGTTTCTTTCGGAAAACAATGTGCTGGAGCTGCCATGTGATGCATTTACGAATTCAACAAATATCGATGTGATTTACTTGGAATCCAATGCCATTGCTCATATTGATCCAAATGTTTTTAGCACTTTAATCAACTTGGAGCAGTTATACTTGCGATCGAATTTTATTCCCAGAGTTCCGGTCACAATGCTCGATAAGACCCTTAACCTTGCCTCACTTTCACTCGATGACAATGAGATCCAAGATCTAGAAATTGGAATGTTTCGAAAACTGGAACATCTGCGAGAGATCCGGCTTCACAACAATAAAATAAGACGCATTCGAAAAGGTGTTTTTCATCCTTTGCCAAGCTTGCTGGAACTTCATGTACAAAAAAACTCAATCGAAGACATAGAACCTGGAGCCCTAGCCACCTTAACACAGATGCAACATGTCAATCTTCAGGATAACCAGCTTGCTGTTCTAGAAGACATTTTTCCAAATGAGACTTCAGGATCAGCACTTCTATCAATTCAACTGAATACGAATTTCTTGAATAAAATTCATCCAAAGACCTTCCGGAAGCAGGATCATATTCAGATCATGTGGCTGAGTGAAAATCATTTAGTCAGAATTGATAAAACACTTTTTGGAGACTTGAAGAAACTCGAAAGGGCCTATTTGTCTAATAATTTGATTCGTGACATCGAACGGGACTCATTTACAACGGTTAAACATTTGAAATTTCTCGATTTAAGTACAAATCGGTTAAAAGCCATAAAGAAAGAGTATTTTTCTGCACTGGCCGAATTGGAAGAATTAAATTTGTCGGTTAATTTAATCGAAACCATTGAAAGCAATTCATTTGGAGCTATGAAAAAGTTGAAATTACTTGACCTCTCAAGTAATCCCTTAGTTCAAATTGGTCGTGATATGTTTCTTGATGATATGCACCTGACTCATTTGAATTTAAGAAACACAACTCTACGAAAGATTGAAGTTAATACTTTTCGATCTTTGGCCAATATCAACGAAATCAATATAGAAGATAATTTTTTGAGTTCAGCTGATATCCAAAAGCTAGATGTGCCGAGTTTAAGAAGCTTAAAGCTATCACGAAATAATTTTAGCCATATCGGAGCGGGAAGAATAACAGCTGGTATGTTCGATAAATTAAGGTCCCTTCAGCTGTTAACTTTGGCCAATTGTACTCTTGATGATATTCCCGATCAGTTGTTTACCAAAAATACCAATCTTGTTAAGTTGGATCTATCGGATAATCATTTGCAAACTATGAATCGAAATATTTTCCAGGGACTTAATGTCTTTAAGGAGCTTAAACTTTGTCGAAATATTATCTCAGAATTTCCCCATATAGCTCTTTTTAATTTGTCTACTCTGGAGACTTTGCAATTATCAGGAAATCAATTGACATCTATTGATTTCTTCAAGCTTAGTGGAACACTGAATTTGAGGCATCTCGATTTGAAAGATAATAAAATAACAACATTAACAGGATTCAATGCTGTCAACTTAACGCAATTGGATCAGGTCGATCTAAGTGGAAATAATCTTCTTTCACTGCCAGCAAACTTCCTGCAGCATTCGGTGAACCTTCAGAGAGTTGATCTGTCAAATAATAGATTTTTGCAAATTCCAAGTGCAGCTCTCTCCGATGCAACACTTCCAAGACTGTCTTGGTTGAATTTAACGGGAAATCCAATAAATAAGATCTACACAGTTAAGGAGGAACGGTATCCATATTTAAAAGAGCTCTACATCTGCCGAACTAATCTGAGCATTCTCACAAGTAAGGATTTTGAAGCTTTTCAGGCTCTACAACATCTCCATTTGATTGGCAATCGGATTATGAGGATATCTCCGGGAGCTTTTAAATCCCTTGCAAATCTACTCACATTGGATCTTAGCATAAACGAGTTGGAACTTCTGCCTAAGGAAAGACTTCAAGGACTGAAACTGCTCAGACACTTAAATCTTTCTCACAATAGTCTAAGGGATTTGGAAGAATTCAGTGCTGATCTGTCACAACTTCAAATCTGTGACATAACCTTTAATCAGTTGGACCGAATTTCGAAGAAGACCTTCCGACATCTTAAAGGACTAACAGAACTCTACCTTATGGGCAATCGAATGACAGTCCTTTCTACCGATGCATTCCGATACTTAAGGAAATTGCAAATTCTCGATTTACGTCGAAATTATTTCGAAGTCGTTCCCTTGGATGCTCTCAAACCACTCGAAACAAATGTGCGGACATTACGGCTAGAAGGTGAGAATTCACATCATCTCGTCCAGGACGAATATATATTTATATAAACTGAAATTCTTGTTTTTTTTCATTCTTCTCTTACGCATACAGATAATCCACTGCATTGCAGCTGTGACGCACAACAATTGTGGGAATGGTTGCGGGACCATCGCCGTTGGAGCGCCGATGATAGTGTCAATTATCTAAGGTGCGAACATCCGGGCGAATTGCGCGGAAGGATATTTACGAAAATGGAACCGCAGCAATTCTGTGACGCCCCATTAATACCAAAAATTGCCATCCAGGACATACAGCCTTATTCGGTGGTGGTGTCCTGGCAGAGTCGCGAACAATTTGGTTTGAATGGCTATGAGATTGTCTACCATGCCATGGATGGCGCTGATGAGGTAAGCCTTGACTCGTGCAGTTGTTTTACTATTTTGTTTTTTTTTATCAGTTTTATTTTTTTTAAGAGACTTATGAAAAGTACACACAGGTGGCAGTAGCAAGCAGTGTGGCGGAGTTGGTGGGGTTTAATTATATATAAAACTTCAAAAACAAGGACGAAACTCGTCACACCGTGAAATTGTTGTGCACTTTATTTCTGACTCTGTCCGCAATGCAGAGCCTGAGTTTTCGTCAGTGGAATGAATTTTCAAGTTTACTGATATGTATAGTTTGAGTCCTTTTAATGTACGTATATGTGTGTATGTGCGTTTGTGTGCATAAGAGGAAATTACAAAATTTAACTGTTAGGAGAAGTGCAAGTGGGCGTATGACCCCATTTGCTGGATTGGTGGGGGCTTAATTTTTACTTTTCCCCTTTTTTTTGGCAAGTGTGTAGCAAATGCAGCTAAGTCCTTCTGCTATACCGCTCCCAGAGCTGCAAGAGTGAAATTCGTTGCAATTACTGCTGATTACATTTTGTTGCAAAATTCTCGTGAAGTCTTATATACTACTTATGAATGCAAAAAGGTTTTCCTGTGTGATGATGGCACTTGAGTTAATGATTTCTTGGGAGTCTTGTTTTTATTTTTTTTTTAATTTGAAAACTGGATTTTTGCTAAAAGTTATTATGGCATGTTAGTTTATTTTAGAGAGGTTAAAGAACATTTGAAGTGGTTTTGTTTTTTGCCAGTATGCCTGATGGTAGGTAGGTATTTCGTTATAGAGCAAAATAAACTAACCAATGATTTTTGTTTATAAAAGTAGGAGTCTAGTTTAACACCAACTCTAAATTTTACTTTTAGAAGACAGAATTGTTTATTTTAGTATATTCAAGATAGGTACCATCGAAAACAAAAAGCAAAAGGGGTATTTTCATCTCCAAAACAATTTAATGGATTCGAAGTTTTAGGCAGAAGATCTGGGTGAGAGAGTTGGAGATAAAATGGAGCCCTGTGGAACACCTGCTTGTGGATAAAGTCTAATGACCTTATAACTTATAAACCAAGTAGTAGTTATGGATTTCGGAATCTACAAAAGTCAAAACTTAGGAAGTAAAATTTGGGGTTCCGTGGCCTAAGTACCTCATATGTGGGATATTCGCAAAAAAAAGGCAGCCAGTTATATTTGTTTAATAAACGTATGAACTACTTTCAGAGCCATTGAAAATTAATGCTTAAAGCTTTCCAGAGTCATGAGACATTTTTGGGATATTCTCAAAAAAATATACGATTTAAAAGACCACGAAATAATCACAAAAGATCTATTTCTTTCATTATTGATCGGTCATAAGTTTTTTTTAATTCATTTTTGAAGTTTTTTGTGTCAAATATATCACAAATGAGGTGCTATAAACCTCTTAAAGAAAATAACTTTAAACATTCTTAAATTAAAAAACCTAGTTGAACTTTTATGACGATCTGGTGGCCTTCAACATTTCCAACTTATTTTGTGAATATTCCAAAATGCTTACAGTTTCCGACACCTTGACAAAAATAGCTTTTAAAATTCATAAGAAAAAACCTGAAAATAGCTGTCAACCCGAAAGTGTGGGAGTAAAATTTAGCACTCCGCATCTGAGTACATCATATGTGGGATATTCGCAAAAAATTCTGTTATATAAAAGGTCAGTAATGGGTTAAAAACGTGAACTACTTCCGTATTCATAGACAATTTTTAATCAATGTTTAAAGTTTTTCAAAGTCACAGGAGATTGTAGGTACTACATTTGTGGGATATTCACAAAACAAACATATACCATTTGAAAGGCAACTAAATTATAAAAAAAGATCTAATTATTTTATGATTGATCACTGTGGATCCATAGCTTTTTTAATGAATCTTAGAGTTTTTTTTGTCGAATATCCCACACATGATGTACTAACAGTTACCACCACCTTGAAGAAAATTACTTTAAAAATTCATAAGAAATTTGAATTTTATGACAATCTGGTGGCTTTTAAAATTTTAAACTTGTTTTTTGAATATCCCAAAAATAAGGTGCTTAAAAATTCTACCACCTTGACAACAAAAAAATCTTTTAAAATTTATAAGAAAAAACTTATGGCTGAACAATTACTGAAACTATTTGAACTTTTATGACCATCTGCTGACTTTTCAAATGATAATTTTCTTGGGATAATTTTTTGAATATCCCACAAATGAGGTGCTTACAGACTCTACAACCTTGGAAAATAAACTTTAAAAAAATCAATTGCTGATCAATTACTGAAATTTTCCAACATTTTATGACGAAAGTGTGCCTTTCAAATGGTATACTTTTTTCCAAATATCCCAAATAGGAATTTTAAAGAACATACTTTTAAAAAATCATTGGATATGATCAATTACTGAAATTATTCAATATTTTATGACGATGTGGGGATCTTCAAATGGTGTACTTTTTTCCTAATATCCCACATAGGAGTTTTATGATCCAGGATTTAAATTTTTTTCAAATTCGCAGTGTACAGTTGATGGATCCCCGAAAAGTAAATAAAATTAGGTTATCGTTTATGAGCATTTGTTGAATTTTCAATTGCAAAATTTTTTTATTCGAATATCCCACAAGTGAGGTGCTAGCAAACTCTACAGCCTTGGAAAACAAACTTTAAATAAATGATTGGTTATGATCAATTGCTGAAATTATTCAACATTTTATGACAATGTGAGACCTTTCAAATGGTTTACTTTTTTTCCCGAATATCCCACATAGGGTTTTTAAGATCCAGGAGCTGAATTTTTGTCAAATTCGCAGTTTACTATTGCTGGCTCCACGAAAAGTAACTGGAACTTTTATAACCATCTGGTGGGTTTTCAGATGTAAAATTTTTGTTTGAATATCCCACAAATGAGGTGCTTATAAAATCTACCACCTTGGAAAATAAACTTTTAAAAAATCAATGACTGTTGAATTACTGAAATTATTCAACATTTTATGTGGGGCATTTCAAATGGTATACTTTTTTCCGAATATCCCACATAGGGGTTTTAAGATCCAGGAGCTGAATTTTGGCCAAATTTGCAGTTTAATATTGATGGGTCCCCGAAAAATAACTATGTTTCTTTGTTTAATTGTTTTAATATTAGTTATTTATAGGGAAAATGGTATTAACAAAATGTTAATGCTGTAAGCTGTATAATAGTCGTTGGAAAAATAAAAGTTATTCTGAGAAAAAACTCTTTAACATGGCATATCTTATCTTAAAACAGGCATCATTTTTTGTAATTAGGTTAAACAACGTTTGCCAGTTTCCGCTAGTTATAGAAGAAAAAAAAATGCTAAAATTGGTTATTTTAGTTTTCTATAACATCCTGGGTTAAAATTATTATTAAATATTATTTATTTCTTAAATAAAATAAAATAAAATTTCATTTAGCATTCCGATTTTTTCATTCTAGGTTCGAGCCAAGCGTCTGAATGGAACAGCAAACTCTGCCAAACTCATTAAGCTAGCATCGAGTACTCGGTATCATATCTGTGTGATAGGTACTGGAAACTGGCTAACAGAAAATATTGTCCTCGCTATAAGTCGCTTGCATTTCAATGAATCCATGTTAATCTACCGAGACGATCCAATGCGTGAAGACAGCAATACCATCTTAACCGAAGGCCTCCAAGAAGTTCTCAAAAATTCACACATCTCCACCTGCACCGATGTCCAGACCCTTGATTCAACACCCAGCCTAATCACCGATGAAAATGGTCTCTCTAGCAATGGAATAATCCATTCGATTCTCACAAGACGTCTTGGTCTAATTGTTGGTTGCTGTCTTGGTATTATTGTTTTTATTGTCATGATTTCAGTTCTAAGTTATATTAAATTGAAAAAACAACGCTTAGAAGGTTCAAAGCGTCAGCAGGCACTTCCGCCCGAGTATATTTCGTATAGGCATTTCTCAATTCCCAATGAGGAACTGAATCGAAATGTGATATCGAGTGTGCCGGGCGGAATAAGTGCGCACATAAGTGGTACAAGTCTGAGCACAACAACTGCCACAACTCCGATTACCTCAACAGGATTGATGGTTGCGCCACTACCAATCTTGAATGGGAATGATTTGAACCATCATCATCATAATCATAATCACAATCACAATCATTCAGGTTATGTGGCTGGAGTTGTACTGGGGGCAAATAACCTGAGCGCTTGTTAGTGAAGCGCGAGCGTTTTTTTTTTTTGCATTTTTTTATTGTATAAGGAGTTCTTTTTTTAAAACACTATTTTTACCAACGTTTTGAGAATGACGAAAAAGTGGAAACATTTTTGGTTAAAGTAGAACATAACACTTAGCTAGATAGGAAAGTTGTAATTAAAAATAAGATATATTAATAATAAAATGTATAATAATAAAATATTGAGTATGGATACATTTAACTGATATATAAATATAATTATTGTTGTTATCCTTAGAAATCCCTTTATTATTTGTTAACCAACAAACTTTTAAAAAGTAACTTGGATTTAATTAACTGGGTTGGATTGTTAATTTTTAGTTTTTTAATGTTTCATTGTGCCTTTATTTTGTTCAGATAGTTAAATTTTTGGAAAAATATTTAAGATTGGAAACGAGTCTTAAAATGAGAAGAGCCGCTTTGTAACGATAAAAAGTTTATCAAAATATACTGTTGGTGCAGATTTACTATCTACATCCGAAAAATAGGGATATGAATCTGGAAACTAATATATGAAAAGCTGAAGATGATAAACATTAAATGAAGAAGAACGATGATAAAAAGAAGAAAAAATTATTGGTAATAAATACTGAACTTTGTAGCCCCATTGGTAATCTAAATTGCTCTATAAGTTAACTATATTCTGTAGGTTTTTGAAATTGAATATGAGGAGCATCCAAAAGACGAGTAAAGTAAAGTTAGTTAGATTCTTAGCCTATTCCACTTTAAAAAACAGAAATTTTCTTGCGAGAAATTGACAAATCCTCAAAAGTATGAAAAACTGCTTCTCGTCTTAGCCGCTTGGATTCGGCAGAAAATTGTAGGGTAGGTCCCCTCCATTCCATTATTTTGTGGCCCTTTTTCTTAAAATCCCGGGAGGCCCGTTGACTCCCAGTCCGCCCCTGTCCTCACATATACAGCCCACCAAATGTCTGTCGGAGAACTTTTCTTTTGAAAGCGAGCCCCAACGGTATCAGCTCTCCCGTTCCCGGTTTATGTAGAGCTTAGAGGAGTATATACAGTCTGTGAGAAAATATACCTTAGATTATCTACTATATCTATTCTAAGACAGTTTAGTTTGGAAACTTGTTTAAAGCAAATATATTTCCTTTCATAAAGACAAGTGTTTCCCAACGGTTTATTGAATAGCTTGCATATATCCACTCTTTCAATTTTTAACAAAAAGTAAGGGAGTTGATAAATAAGTTGCACAGACTGGGGGAATAACTATGGAGTTTGTATAATTTATGGGATGCATCTGCCATCAAGATTCATGAAAAAAATTCTTTTTTTTTCAGATAGGTGACCAAAAAACTCAAGTTTGTGATTCTAAGAGACTTATGTATAATTTAATGATTATAAGTGTTGGATTTGAAACCATATTCAAGTTATTTCTAAAAAACTATTTTTTTTTAAATAATAGGCAAGCTTGCAGCTAATAAAGTAGGTACAATTTTCAAAAAAAAATCTGTTTATAGAAGAAACCATTCGAAAACTTATTAGGAGTTTCAAACAATTTTAACTTAAAAAACAGTTTAAATAACGACCTTTTTTTAATAAAAAAAAATGTTGTGCTTTAAAAAAAGCTGTAGTTATTCCATCTTCTTTTTAATAAAAGCTTTCACTTCTTCTAGGCCGAGTTTAAACTTATAAATCATTATCTTAAGCTCTTTAAATCCTTAAAGTGTCTTCCACCAATCCAGATACTTTCGCAAATAGGTCAGCATAAGATTTTATCAACCTAACCACTTAGATTTGACCTTCCTGTATTCATGTGGACTCACAAAGGTTCCAATTTGTTAGATATTATAGCAACACGTAGCTACGAAACAAAACATCTTCTTGTAGGAACCATCAAAATAAATGTTCATCATACAAAAATATGTAGAGTTTACAAAATATAAACTACAGGTGCAATTAATTATATGAGCTTATATTGTAGGGCACAATTCTTCAAATTTAAGATTCTAGTCTTCAAAAGTTTTAAATTGCAATTTTATTATAAGAACTCTTCTTTCCAATCTCAAACATATACATACAAACAAATTTTGTTTTTTTTTTTTTATTTTTTTTTATTTAAATTATTAAATTACTATAGTAAACTTAAACATAAAATCCACGCACATTTATAAATCAAACAATACAACTAAAACTATATCAAAATTTCCCTAAAACTATAGAAACAAACTTTTTTATTTTATTGTTAAACGAAAATTTAACAACTTTTGTAAATTATACACACAAAACTTATTAAATCTGAAAATAAAAAATACAAAAAAAAAAACTTAATTACTAACAAAACACTTGCAATCAAAATCAAAACCATTACAAGAATATAAAAGATTTTAATATAAATACAGAAAAGAAATTAAATTTTGTTAAGTAGTTTTCAAAAGAGGTTAGTGAATTTGGAAATTATTAATTATCAACACATTGTGGTTAGGAATTTAACAACTTCTTTAATTATTAAAAACTGTAATAATTTAAATTCACAAATAAAAAAAATAAATAAAAACACATACCTACCTAATTAAAAAAAAATTGTAAATATTATATTTAATTTTATTTCAAAATGTTTAATCATATAATTTTGTAGATAGCTTAAAACCAAAAACAAAACAAAAATTGTAAACTAATAAAAATTCAGTTATTCAACTTGATTATAAATAAAAATATAAATTTCTTTCGCCTCAAGAGTAATAGTAGGTATGTATGTATGTATAAGTTAAAGGAATCAAATTCAAATAAAATGTGTTTCACAATGCTAGGCTTACGAACAAAAAAAATATTGCTAGTTATATAATATTATTTTTGATAAGTTGTAAAAATTTTAAATTAAAATAAATATGAAAAAAGGTTAAAAATTTAACTTTAGAAAAAGTTAAAAAGAAAATATAATGTTTAAAAAGAAAACAGCGAACTATGTTATATATTATAAAATATTACAATATCTAACTATAATAAATCACCAAAAAAATAATTTAGATTTTTAAATATACAAATAAAATAAAAAAACAAAACATGTATAACGCAACGTAGAGTTAAAAAAAAAAACAAACAAACTACAAAATTTTAAAATATAAATAAATTTATTGTGTAAACGGTAATTATTTTGTTAATTATAAAAAGGGAAACTTGAAAATGTATGATAATATTGTTAGTGAGATGAATAAAAAAAATTTATACCAACAAAAATAAAGCTAGACGATAAAAAAAAACAAACATACATTATTATTATATTATTGGCATAGGTAAATGAGAATTTAATACTATTAGATACTAAACTTAAATAAAAAAACAGAACTAAATAAATAATAATAAAAAAAAAAACAATTAAAATAAAGTGAAAATGAAATAATGATCCAATGATGAGTAAGAATTAAAAATGTATGAAATAAAATCGCCATGAAAAAATAAACCAAACCTTCTCAGTTTTATTTCAAAAAGGTGTATTTTTAAAGGTAAGTATTAACTTAAGTTCAGTTGTAAAAAATATTTAAACCGTGTTTCAGAAGTTTAAATTCACACCCAATTTTAATTGAGGAGGCGAATTAACTGAGGTTCAAATGTGGTTCAGGATTCAACAGTGTTGCCGGTATGTGACTTTAGTCGCATTTTGACGCCTTTTTTTGCAACATGCAACCAAGATACGACCTCTTTAAAAAGTAGATATTTTGACCCTTTTTTAAGAACCTTGCGGTTTTTCTTACCGCATCTCTTGAAAAATGCATAGCAAAGATAAGCTCTCGTTTTTTTTTTGAAAAAAATCTTTCCTTCCATATAAATAACCATTTTCGTTTAACTAACAACAATCAATTGGCCAGTTCACTTATTTTTCCCCGTTAAAAATTGAGCAGACGAATCCAAAATGTTTTCCTCAGTATTTGACATAAAAACTGAGAAATTCGTTTCATTCACAATTTACCATTTTCTTTTTTTCTGTGGGTTTTTATTTTTCTTAAAAATATATCAACTTAAAATAGCCTAGTATGCTTTTAAGCAACATAATATTATAATGTAGTTGTATATTCACATATTTCATTTAAAGTATTTGTTATTCGGATACCAAAGTCAAAAGCTAATGAGTAAGAAGATCCAGAAGCATCAACAAAATTGTGGGCAAATTAAACAGAAAAATTTCCATAACATGAACAAGTCGATTTCTAAAAATAAACTTCATAATATCTATCTTTATTTTAAATGAAATTATGGTGATAATCAATTTATTTATTCTGGTGATAATCGATTTATTTATTTTTTGTTTTAACTTTAAAGGACTAGTGAATACCACATAGATCATTTTTTTTGAAATGGACTGAATACTGGGGCCCTTCTCTGCATTTCTTTCCGAAAGTCAATCCTATTCGAAAGTGCTTTTCGTTCCGCTTTTCAATTGGAACTCCGTAAAACTTTCAAAATGGAAAAAAGTAGTACTTATTACTTTTCCCAATTACGGATAAGTATTTTTTTGAGTCTCGATTCTAGAAATATTTCTTTTGAGGTTTGTCAAATCAAGAAAAAAAAAAAAAAAAAACAAGACAGAAAAGGACAATGATAGCTAATTCCTTTTTCGTGACCTTTTGAATTTAAATATAATTGATCCTACTTTCGTGGGCTTCAGGTCTTTTTGTTATAATTTATTTTTAAAACAGACGACGTTTCATTCGTGTTTACGTACTTCTTCAGGTCTATTTAGATAATCCTTAAAAATAACTTGAAATAAATTTAGATTTGTATCTTTTTATAGATATTTTATATTATTCTTTATATTCTAATATATGTATTTGAAAGTCTTTAAAAAGACGTTTCAAATCATCAAAATTTTAAAAGAAAAAATTTAATATAAATCAAACGAAAATGGATTCGGTTGCGAAAAATTATACGGGACAAATCTGAAATTGTAGAAAATTGTGATAAAATGTAAAATTCGGTTGAAGGCAAAGATTCATTTCACTGTTTAATAATAATTGTTTATCATTTTAGTTTTGTACAGAATTTTCGCCTTTCGAAAAATGCTTTTTTGTATTTTTTGAATTCTACCTATTTACATATACTATATAAGAAGAACTTTCTGCTCCTATAAAATGAACTGCAGTTGCAGCTATCTTAAAACTATTGCTGTTATTCTAAAGTTTTTAGGAAAAGAATGCTATATCAGCACCAAATAGGACATGACTTAAGCATTGACATGGCTCAACAACCAACATAATCAAATTCTATTGCAGAAGTCTGCAGTGCTATATAGAAAAAAAAATTGTGCTCAAAACACATAAATTTAAAAATGCATGAAATAAAACGAAGAGAAGCTAAAAAATATTTCTTTTCAAAGTGGGGTATTCCAGGAGTTATTGGTTTGTTATTTTTTTGAAGATTACCTAGTAAATAAATTTTATTTACTTAAATTGTTACTATCACTGAAATTTTCTTAAAACACTTACATGTCCAGACTTTCTTTATTTGTTTCGTTATCACATTTTGTTGCAGAAAGAAATTTTCCGCATTTCAATACTTTTGACATTCGGAAACGAGTTGCTCATCTTCTTGAATATCATTTGAAGAATTTAAATGATGAAAGTTTATCATGCTTGAGTTAATTTGTGTCCTTAATAAAAAATAGCAACAACTTCCTATGAACGGCATTTTCCATTTCCTATTTTTGTTTAATTACCTCGATGTTTTTTTTTGCTGCCTCAAAAACTGAAAAATAAAATTAAAAATGCTTATACCTCTTTGATTTTGGCCTTTATACACCTGCGAGACAATCAACAACATTTATATACGAATGTACACAACAAACCCAAAATAACAGCATCATATCTTATGCAGACATCTTTGAACTTTAATTTTACCTCATCCTATATATAGCGGGAGAAAAGTTAAAAACTTAACTAAGTGGTTGTTAAACTACCACCATAACTGCCACAACGTATATAAATAGAGGTTACAGTAGTTATGAGAATGGGTATGGTATTCCCAGCTATGGACTTGCTCTCTGTATATAAAGTTATGAAAACTGCTGGTTTGTCGGTAAGTTAAGCCCCATCATCACCATCACCACGAGGAATGATTATATTCGACGGGTTGTTGGCTTAAACTTGTTCCCTTTTGAAAGTGCTTTCGACCAAAAGTGATTATCCAGTAACCACAGGCACAGGGAAGAAGAAGAAAGAAAAGTTTGGCCGGGCCTTTTGTGTGTGCCTCCATTTGAAAATGATTCTATATACATACAATATAACCCGCCTTCTCTTATATGTATGATGCCCTGTCTGATGGGTTGACTAAAAGGTGCCGGAGATAAGAAGTTTTGCAACAACTGCTCTGAAAACGTATACCTACATACATATACCACTGGAGCATAGATCTGTGTGCAAGTTTATTTCTTAATTATATCCTATTCCGTCGAAAAAGGACTTTGCGGTGTAAAAAGATGGAGAAGGGGTTCGGTTACTGTTCGTCTTATTTCTATGGAAGCCATGAAAGGATACAGCTATAGAGAAGTTTTATAGGGAATAGGTATAGTGATTCCACAATTCAGGAGCCATCAGTGGGCATGGGGGAGCGTTTTGTAGATCTTTTATCTTTGCAATGGAAGAATTTCAAAAAAGGAAATTGGTTATTTTTTTAGCCTTTAGTCCTGCTCAGGTGGTTTAATCGACTTTTGGGGTTTATAGTATTGTTTTAATGCAAATCAGAACGTTTTATTGCAGTTGATTTGATTATTTTGCTCGTTGGTTTTTATTTTTGTAAAAAAAAAAGGCACTGGCCATTTTAAAAAATTTACAAAATGTTTTTACTTATAGTTTAAACGGTTTAGGTAGAAACTTTACGTTTTGATTGTGGGATTTGTGTTGAAAAAACTATGTTCTCCAAGAAAAATTTTGTGAGTGAGAGAAGACATTAAAAAAAAATGCAAATCCTTTAAACCCGCAAAACGGGTCAACCAAAGAGATAAAATATCGTGTTAAAACCTTCAAAAGGATCTATATGAGGATCGAAAAACGAGTTCTCATTGGAGTGTGAGACTCTTACTTAACTAAAAACACCAGCTTCTCTCGATCGCGACTAAGTTGAAACTTATCTAGCAATTTTATTTTTAACGAAGTTATACAACACGTTGCAAATAACTTTCCGGTGATCCAGTTTCTGCGTATTCCGCGATTTTCAGAAGGCTTAGTCCTTCGCAAGTGGCACTGCGTACTAAATTTGTCTCGTCAAGAATTTCGATAATCCTACTATTAGCGTGTTCTTAAAGCCGTTCTGTATGCTTTCGAGAAAAAGTTGTTATTTCATTTCGTACCTTGGTGGGGATCCCAAGATCCCTGGGAGGTTTTTCATTTCTAATATACCACGGCGGGCGAATTAACAAATGATTTATTTTCAAACGTTTGTATGATATTTATCTACATTACAATCGCTAGTGCAACCCCAGAGTTGTATATACCATAAGTCCAGACAGGCTTAAGTATAAATGCTTGTATAAAATCAGCATGTTTTCTATATTAATCTTCGTATTTATTAGATTTTTGTCTACTTAGCCACTGTTATTTTAAAATTGTTGGAAATACACTTTATTTAATAAAAATAAATATCACATTATTCACGGTTAAGACAATCTACTCTTGTGTCTATGTTAGGCGGCTATAAGACAACAATAAACAAGGTTTTTGAACACATTTTCCAAAGTTGGACAGTTGTCTAAAAATAGCCAACATTTATAAATAAGACCAAGAGTGTTTTCCGCGCAGTAACCAATACATTTTTCTGAGTTTAATGTTTTATTCTTCGGATTTATTTTTTTCATGCAGCTCCCATTTTAATTTCGCGTCTAGAGTCATTCCAAGATATTTTTTGCTCCATTTGCAAATAGAACTCGAGTTATTTTTACAAAGACAGGTAATCTATTGATTTACTTACACGTCTTGTACGTAAAGTCCACGTGGAGTGATTTACATAAGTGCGTTGAGCGCTATCCGCCATGTTTTTTTCCATTTATTCATAATACTGTTAAGTGCGTTTTGTAATTTTGTTATAGCTTAATCGATCGTTTTGCCAACATCTGTTATAACATTGTCATCGGTAAACATGGCTACAGTAGTGTCTTCTGTTCGATGTATACAGGGGTGGACTGGGAGTCAAAGGGCCTTCCAGGACTTTAAAAAAAGGGCCACCAAATAGTAAAATGAGTAGCAGGAGTGAAATAGAATAAGCTCCGCGAAAACATCGTTATTGCAGCAAGAAATATTCTACTCCGAAATTTCTATTATGTGTTTAAGTTAACAAAAAAATGTAACTAGATTTTTTAGAACTTTATGTAGGTCCTGTTTACTGTTATAATGTAAATTTTATAACTGATGTCTTCTACTTCTACCGAGACTTTGAAAATACTCTCAAACTTTTCTATTCTGTTTCTGCGGCCCTGAGATTTTGTGTGAAAGCTTTCCTTTAAATGAACTGAAAGTACTTTAAAAACTTAAAGAATATAAGGGAATTACTATGGGTAATTACACCACCACCTTAACTATAGTTTTTGTTAAAATAATCTTGGGATCAAACAGCGTTATGCTTATTTTGGGGGCCCTTACCATTAGATGTGTGGCCTTCCTGAGATAAATTTTGGGGCCACAAAAGCTGTATAATTACCCTAAGAAATTCATTATTTTAAAGGAACAGAAAGTTCTGCAGAGACTTCTTTACATTTTTTATTCTCCCAGCGACCCAACGGGCAAAATCATGGTTGCCCGGTGGCCTCGTCCGCCTCTGGATGTATATCGCGTGTATGTAAATAAAATGTACAAACTTAGATCTAGAACACTTCCTTATGGTACCCCCGCCCCTAAGTCTTTGAAACCAGAACACTCATTTCCATATTGTCTCACACGAAAGAGTCTATTTTCCAGATATTCTTTAAAAATAGTATAATTTCCATCAGGCAGAACTTAATTTGAATTTGAGGGTTTCGTGCGAAACCTTGTCAAAGGCTTGCGACACATCTAAGAACACTGCCGCATAAATTTTCTTTTCTTCAAAAGCTTTCTCGATGACTACAGTGATCCTATACACTTGATCAATTGTCGAGTATTTATATACTTTTAAAACCAAACTAATTGTTTTTAATTTTTATAAAAAAAAATTGAATATGAAGATTTTTATTTGGAAAAAATTATTAAAAAACAATGGTAACATTTACAATATTGCACCTTTTGAAAACTTAAGAATATATTTTTTTATTTCACATTTAAATTATTTACTATATTTTAAGGAATGGGTTTTTTTAACATTAACTCAAACTCGAAATTAAAAACAACAAAAAATATGTTATATATTATATATTATGTACATAATTACTTTTTTTTCTTAAAAAAATTATGTTATTCAATTACTGTTTATCTTTTAGTATTCAATACTATTATCAATTTTTAGACGATCACTAAAATCAAGATGGTTTTATCTCTTTTAGTTTTTGAGAAAATTGAAATTAACGAAAACTATACTTTATTCATACTCAAAATATAACTAATGGGGTTCTTTATAAATTTTGATGAAATCTGATCATTCGCATTTAACGAAATTACAATAAGACAGATCAAAGGGCACGGTAGTGCTCAGCCAAGTTCTGGCACTACACCCTTTTTACAGGAACAAACTCAGGCGATTTTCGACCCCCATATAACTTCAGTACCAATAAATTCAGGAATTTCAAATGCGGAATATTTGGTAAGCCAGCCAAACACAGGCGCCTCACCAAATTTCAAACCCGTAACATAAGTGGTTCACGAGATAAAGGACTTCAAAAATCACGAAAACCATATACATAACTGACTGACTGACTGACTCACACACCGACTCACTGACAGATCATCAAAATTATGGAGCACTTCCCGACACCGCAGAATCTTCTTTTTTCACACAGCTATAGGACTTGTGGTGCATACAAAGAAAAAATTGAATATCTGAGGATTTCGATTCAGGGGGCGTGGTATCCGCCTACTTTCTCAGAAATGCGATAAATTAAATGGAGCACTTTCGATTGCTCTAGAATGATGAAATTTGGTAAAGCGGTAGGGTCTGAAGTGCATACAAAGGAAAAAATATAAAATTTGAGATTTTCCATTCAGGGGGCGTGGTATCCGCCTACATTCTCAGAATTGCGATCAATTAAATGGAACACTATTCTGATTGCTCTAGAATAATGGAATTTAGTAGAGCGGTAGAGCTTGAAGTGCATACAAAAGCAAAAACAAATATTTGAAGTTTTCCTTTCTAATTCTTTTCACGGCTGAGTTGTTATACATACTGGTTTTTATATATAGAAGAATTTGGCTATTTTTTAACATTTAAGTTTTTGTTCTGATACAATTATCTAAAAAAAAATGGCGTTAACGAAAATTTACTGTTATATCTTCTTGTTTACATTTAAAATTGTTTTCTCAACAATTTTTCGCAAAATTTTCATTTTATTTAAATTTTTCTTTCTAAATTCTTGTGGAATTTGTAATTTTGTCTAAAATTAAACAAATTATTAAATGTGAAATTTGTTTTCCTGAACTTAAAAAAAATGTAGAATGGCTGTTTCGAAAAATATTTGAATAATCCCTTTTTTTAAAGACATTCACAGGGAAAAAATCTAAAAACAAACCCAAAAATAATATTTATCACATTTTCTATCAAAATGTTTATTTAACAATATACCTACTACTAGATATACAACCTTGAACTACTCACAGTTTTATTTTTAAATTTGATAATGCAATACATATTAAGATAAGAGAACAAACAGTTATAATTTTTTTGTTTGTAAATTATAAAATCATCATATTTGTTTTTTTTTTCAGTTGACGAGATCGCTTAATCGTATTTTTAAAAGTTATCTTATAACAAAAAAAAATAAAACAATCTTTCTGGTTGCTTTGAATTCAGTGTTTATATTCAACACAATGGATATGTAAATATAAGTTTTCAATTGAAATGTCAATATACAGAAGTTACAAATTGTTTGTGAGTTAAATTGAAGAAATATATGAATGAAATTATTTTATTTACACAGTTGTAAATTTTTTTTTCCTTCAAAATTTCGTGCGGAAAAAAGTGATGCTTAGGTTTACACCTTCTTTTTACACTATATCTTTATCTAGGTTCAAATAAAAGTTAAATACATTGATCATTGGTCTGTTTAAAGTAAATAAACTACAAAAACAATCTCAAAAGAATTTTGGTTTAAATTACACTCACTCAGTGTAAATAATCTAGATTTATTGCGCATACGCCATAGTAAACCAAATAAACCAAATAAAAAACTAATTGATTCATTAATGCCACAACTTCTTTTGTGTTTTTCTATACGTTTTATGGGATCCGTTTTGTATATAAAAGATGATTTATTCATCTTCGCTGGCATTCCATGCGTCTGCTAAAACCATTTTTGTCCTAATGAACCAGACATGATAAATCAAACTAAAAATATATGTTGATACTTTACTTCATTTCGTGATTTTTTTTTTCTTCATATTTTGCTTTTATTTAATAATAATCTAAAAGAAAAACTCAACTAATTAAGATGAACGACATGCAAAAGCAACGCCATCAGAGTGCATATTTGCATTCTTGATAAAATTCCAAAGACAAATTATGAAAAAAAAAATAGAGAAAAAGAAAAAACGAAAGTAATAAGCAAAATAAATAGTTCCACTCTCTTTCCTTAGTGAAATTATTGCTTCAAGTTATTTTCATACTAAAACTTGAAGCTGAGAGTTTATGTGAGTAAAATGCCAGCAGCGCACAGGAAACATCCTTAAGTACTACAAAAATCCTTTTGCGTTTTGTACTGCTGCAATTTCTTGTGTAATTAATTCTGTGCAATTATTTCATTACATTTTTTTTTCTTTTTTTTTTTTCATTATTTTCAATTTGCTTTGCATCGTGGAGTAGTTCATAATTGCTTTTCACCGTCACAACAACTATACTGCAATTCTACTTAATTCACAGGATTAGTCAAACTAAGAAAACGGCATTAAAAAAAAAAGACACAACGTCATCAGCGTGTACTTATTTAGGGATTTTTTTCTTCATCACTGTTTAAGAAGTTTTTGATGGTATTTTAATTCATATCTTACAGGACACGCATTGCAATGGTGATTTTTTTGTTTTTAAATATGTTTGTTTATTTATTTATATTAGTGATTCTTTTTCCATTTAACAGTGATACTCATTTCATAATTTATATCTCATAACTCGATAGATTTTTAAAAAGAGACTTAAATACATAATTAAATTTCTAAAATATTCGAAGTTTTTAGATTTAATTTTTTTTAAGGCTTTTGGGTTGCATTTGAAACGGAATATTCTATAAATATAAAAATGTAGTCTTTTTCCTTTTTACAAGCCATAAAATGTCATATTCCTTTAAAGGATGGCTACGATGCCAATGGATTAAAAACATCTGAAAAGTCTGACATTTTTTAGTTTGAGATCAAAACATGGCTACATTGATGCTACATAAATATCTGTATCAACGTGGTGATGAGTAGTCTCGCACGATTTGTCCTCACTGCGTTGACATGGCGATGGCATGGTTACCGAAAAAATCACCAAAATGAATTAAATGAACCTGAATACACATATCGATGAATCGTACCTACAGGTTGATCATCGCCAACCGACGTGACGAGCTTCAGTGTAGGATTGTTCAATTTGTATAAAATCCGAAAATCACTCGATTTTAGCCCATTTAGGCTAGGCGAGCACATGCAACTTAGTTTTGAAACTGTTTGGTTTCGATTTTGAGTACTATAGGCTTATATGAGGGTCCGAGCCAGAGCTGTCGAAGTACTGCAATTGCAGTATTTGTTCTTCGTTTTCCATACAAAATCTTCAAACCATTAATTTTTATTATTGCTGTACTGTTCTCTAAACGCACCCAAATTTTTCTACGAACATACCCATCAAATTAAAAAACGACAAGCCATTATCCAAGCCACAAGCGGATCACAAAATCTTAAAACTGTCATTTACAAGATGGTTGTCTCTTGAAGGTGTTGTCAACAGAGTTTTAGAGCAATGGGTGCATCTTCAATACTTTTTTCTTATTACAGGGTTTGGAGCTGATTCTGATCTATCAGAAGTCTTTTAAAATTGAACTAAATGCTACAAATAAAATATATTTAACTTTATTATCCTATATTTTAAAACTAACTAAAGAAGTTAATACAGAGTTCCAAGCTGAAAGCCCCAGAATCCATTCGTTGATGACCACAAAAATATTTTATCAGACAGAGGCAGTTTTCTCTTTCATATATTGGTTGCGAAAATTATTAGTTGCTTAAACCCCGAAAAATGTCTGTATCCTACATGATCAAACGTATATTCCTGCGTCCTGCGCCCACATTCAACTGAATTTGGATGAGAAAGAAATACAATTTTGTCATTTTCTATACCTCTTTTTATCAAATCTACGGCTGTAAGTCAGTGTGAACTGAGAAGAGAAAGTACAAAATTGTATGGAATTTTAAAAATTCCTATTTTAATCTATAGTTGAACGATAATGTGGATTCAAAGTCAATAATTGTGGAATAATGTGATTATAAATTCTTCGCTTCTTTGGCCTTGTTGTTTTCGGATGAAATTATTTTCAAAATTCTTAATTTTAAAATTTGTACAGTTAAAGTTGACATGTAGAGAAACACCACTCTCCAATGCCTAAAAGTTAATATGCTTATGCTTTTGTAACAAGCTCTTTGTATAGGAAACAGAATAACCCATTTATTTTCATGTATATAATATGTAAAGTTTTTCAATTTTCCTTAAAATTAAGTTTCCTATTGAATTTCATAAATGCTAACTATCTATCTTTATCTTAGATCTCTTAATCAAAATCCACCACCAAAAACTCCATTCAACAAGTTCGCTTTTTAATTATTTATTTTTTTTTCGTACAAAAGACCAAATTCTTAGAAAAAAATGAGCTTTTATTTTCAATCAAGTAAAATTATAAACTCTTTCTTTCAAGCTAAATTAAATCCTCACTTGAAAGCTTAAATTATATTTGGATATATATGCAAAAAAAAAAACAATAAACAAACTTTTGGCAAAGGATAGATGATGATGCGATGAAAAGAAAAATATTCTCGAATTGGCAGTCCTACTGTGTAGGTACATATAGAATGAAAAACTCTGAGAGGATTTAAGGAACTATTTACCATCAATGGCAGACCATTCCGTTAACTGGTATATAGCAATAGAGTATATTATATAACTTACCAGTCTTCGAGTCTCGGCCAAAAATACTTTCAAAACAGTCAACCAAAACCCTACATCTCAGACGATGTTGTTGCAAACGCACATCACTTTAATTACGTTGCATTCAACATTTTATCCCATTTTAATTAACTACCCATCTTTCATATAGCTGTGTTGAATTAAAGTTTAATTGGAAAATTTCCGTTTTATAATTACTTTGCCTGAGCTGCTCCTACTACTGCTGCAATATATAGCAGAGAAGTATCGTCATTGTAGTCATTGATGGGAGATACCGCATCAAGGATAAGAGTACTTTCTCGATTTAACCAACCTGCACAAATAGCTGAACTGCCAAGTTCTTCTTTTAACAAATTTTTTTTATTTTTTTGAGAAAATCTTCAAAACTATATTTTCAAACGAAAAATGCTAGCATTTTATTAATTAGAACAAAAAATAAAATAAACGTATGTATGTATGTATTTATATGATGTAGGAATTTTTTTTATTTTTATTATTCCGTCCGTTTATTTTTTTATCTTTTTGATTCAAATGTATACCTTATAAAAAAATAAAGTCTATAACAACATAATGCATCCACTCACAAAAATACAAAATTTTAAATTTGGTTGAAGCAGGACGAAAGGCAGGGCCAGACCAACCATATCCGCATGATGTGCAAATGCAGAGGGCGCAAAATTCTGGGGGCGCATTACAAGGTGTGGGTACCAATCTAGTGTATAGAGAATCTGGCGACAGATAGGCATTGCTTAACGGAATTTACTCTGCTTGCGAAGCTGATTTTTGGTATACAAATTGTAAGGGACATTAGACACTATAGAGTAGGAAAAGCATTATTAATATTTTCTTAAAGAATCCGTTTAGTTCCTTTAAGCCTGTACTGTCCAAACGGCTAATTCGACAAGCAAGGTGCTCCTTCGTGGTAGCGACAAGGGTTTCTATAAAGATTAATAACTGTTGTGTTCCTTTGGGCTTCTCTTCAAGTAGCTCACTGGACAAAGTTCTGCTGGGAACGGGTCGTTATTCTGTATAAGTATTACAAAATTCTGTATGACCAAAATTCTGGAAATGGATTGAAAATTCTGTATGATCATAATTCTGTATTTCATTATTCTGTAAATCTTTAATTCTGTATTCCAAAATTCTGTAAATCCAGAATTCTGTATATCAAAATTCTGTAAATCCATAATTTTGTAAAATTATAAGTACTGTATATTCTGAACTCCAAAATGCTGAATTTCAAAAATTCTGTAAATTATAAAAGAAAAATTGTTTTGATAATGAAAAAAAGTGCGCACATTTTTCTTTTATAATTTACAGAATTTTGAAATACAGAATTTTGAAATACAGAATAATGGTTTTATAGAATTTTGAAAAACAGAATTTTAGATTTCCAGAATTTTGAAAAACAGAACTTTAGATTTACAGAATTTTAAATTGCAGAATTTTAAATACAGAATTTTGGAAACTGAATTTTGGCACTTACAAAATAATGACCCCAACCCAGTTCTCCTTATAGTTTCACACACTTTGATCTCTATAGCTACATGTTGGGAACACATTTAATGAATTATACCGTTTTAGTAATGTTAGAGTAGAATGGGAACACAGAAGAGAGCAGGTGAAGGAAAGACGAGAACATAAAGGAATCCAGATATAACAGGTGATATAAAGAAGTAATGGCCGAGATGGAAGGCGGACAGAACAAAGAGAATAGCAAGAATCAGGCTAGGGAATGAGGTGAGAGAAAGATGGTACTGGAATAAAGAAGAAGCGAGAATGTGCAGAGTGTGTGAAGGGGAGCAAGAGACGTGGGAACACATGATAGAAAGATGCCGGTCAGGCGGAAGAGAGAGAAAATCAAAATGGACGAAGGAGGGATTGGAAAAAGGCACTAGAGTTTGCGAGAAGGAGTAAGGAGAGAGGGATGTAGAAATTCGAAATTAAACAAAACAAAATAAAATAAAAAATATAAAATAATACAAAATAATATAAATAAAAATAAAATACAAGCCCAAGTTTTACTTTCTTTTTGGGAAGAACCATGTGGACACTGCTGGTGGCATTTTTACCTCAGCCACGAAAAAAAAATGATCACAGTGCGCATATCTATGACATTTGTTTTTTTTCAGTCATTAGAACCGTTTCCGAAATAAGTAATCTCTTTTATATGGCATATGATGTACCGTTATTTATGGAGCTAAAAAAAATATTTCATGTTGGCCGCTATTATAAAAATAACTAAAAATACTTAAGTTCGACTTTTTGAGAAAGTAGCTTCATTCGATTGAACAGTATATAAGTCTAGAGGTATAGACAGCTGACAGAATTGTGGGGCCCACTTCTTTGTATTCTCTATCATCGTCATGTTAGGTTTCAACGTGCCCTATAAAAAGTACCTTTTTCGTGAATAAAAAATTCTTCTTGCGGTCGTTTACCAATAACGGTTTACAATGGACAAAAATAGATGTAGACTAATTTGTTCAACAATCCAGGTTTTTGAGATAACATGACTTTAAGGCAATCCATCATTATGAAAAACTGCAAATGGTCTTTTCTCCGAAACTATTGGTTTTAGCGGGAAAATTGTCAAGACTAAAGTTGCAGCCAATTGAATTGAATGTGAATTTCGTTACTTTTTCGCATTTCTCTTGTTTCATTAGTAGCTTAGGCATAAATTTGTCCGGTAATTAAAAGTGGAGAACACTTGAAGTCGCAGTTGAAGCCTTCAGCTCCAGAAATTGGGTGGCAGCGTTATTATATTAAAACCTTTACATATCGGCAACTTCATCAATTGAGTTGGTATTAGTGTTTTAAAAAAGCTGAACGACACCTTGATACAAATTTAAGAAAGAAATTTCGATCAAAAGGTATGAAAAGCTGGTCAACAGTGAATCACTTTTAAATTCTTGCGTAGAAGATGTGTCTTTTTTAGTATTAGAAATTGATTTTTTTTTGTCCATGTTTAACCTTTAATGTTATTCCAAAAATTGGAAAGTTTTATTAATGTTGAGATAGTGACAAAAATTATATGAATTTTACCTTTCCATATGATTCACTGTGTACCATGGGTGTACACAGTGAATAAGCGCATGGTGCACAATGAATCAGTGATTTAAAGTCAGTTTATTGAGTAAAAACACATTTAAATTTGTTAATCCATTATTTTTCTCCTAAACTAAAAAAAAGAAACAAAAATAAAAACTCTTTTAGTATTACTAAGGAAATAAATAAAAACTTAACAATTTAGCTTGTAAAAATCACAAAAATTTACTTTTTTCATACATTTAAGGAAATTAAAGACAAATAAAACTTTTAATTCTATTGTTTATAATTTATATTCAAGCTTTTACCAAACATCCATATTTAAAAAATCGATATTTAATGAAACTTTTGAATTTTTCTTGGAGCCTCAATCAGTGGTTCACTGTGTACCACTTTTAATTGATTCATTGTGTACCATGTTGTCATCTTTCAAAAAAACATATTTCTAATTTATAAAATATTTTAAACATTTCAACAAATGCAGGCAAAAAGAAGTACAAATAATTAACCCAAATGAAGAAACAGGACACACTTTGTTAATAAAAACGAAAAAAAAAAAAAACCTACCGATACAGAAAATAAAAAAAAAACACGAAACAAACTGAATTCGGCTACGGAAGGCGCAGGAAATATGTGTTCTTTTCTCTTTTTCAATTTTTGTTCGTTTTAAAATAAAAAGAGATCCATTGTTTATCAGTTTACTCTACTCATATTATTTTTAAAAATTTGTAAAGTTTTTAGGGTAGTTGCAAGATTGCGAGCGATAAGTCCTCTTAAAGTTATTGTCAGAAATTATCTTGATGTCGTCAACTTTCCAAAATCACATCATATTGACAGAATAAGGGTTGGAATACCGGCAGATTTAACTTAACTATATGGCCTTCTTTTCCAGAGCTGTTAGTAACTTTGAGCAGTGGGCTATGCCCTATCACCTTCAAAATGTATATCAAAATGTTGAAGATTTTAAATTCAACAATATCCTTATTATATTCTTTACATATTTTTGCGATTTTTTTGAGCAACGTTAAATTGGAGAAGGACTTTAAAAATATGTAAATGAACATGCTATGTTTGTAGTTTATAATTAAAATTAATTTTTAAATATTATGTCTCGTTAAACCTTTCTGTAAATTTGCGTTAAATTTACTTTAAAATACATACTTGCATGTCCTTGTTTTTTTATGGATCCTTAACACCGATATTGCATACACATAGCTACCTTACAAGCTTAAATAAAAAAGGTAAGAAAACACATATAAAAACCCTGCACTGCACAAGCACCCATCGAGAAACCAGAATAATTGAATAGAAGGAAAATGAATTCTTCTTGATGTGATCTACGCTTTAATTAATATTCATTGAAATTATAACGTTAAAATTGGTAAAATTGGATTTATTCTCATGTTTTTTTTCCCACTGTATGTGTGTCGTATATAGTAATTTATGTATGCCAAAGGTAAACTGATATCCTTTTGAGGACATGAAAATAAAAATCAAAGTGGGGAATGAGAGAGATACGAGCTGTCAAAAAGGGTATTATTTTCATACATTTTTAATGTTGAACGTACAATTACCACTCATGTGCCATCTTGCAGACTCAGAGGAAGGGAACATTATATACCCTAGAGTGATTTTGGTAAGAAGAATAAAATTAAACAAAAAAAAACCAACGAAAATAATTATATGCAAAATGTCCTCCCTATAGGTGTATGTATAATGCCTTATTTTTGGTTGAGTTAATATTAATTAATACCTTTTATTTATATTGTGTTAATTTGTGGTCGTTGTGTTAAAAAAAACCTGCATTGAGGTAAACGTATATGAAAATCTGAAAGTGTCATTGATAAATAATTTCAAAATAAAATGAAATGTGTAAATTTATCAGATTTTATTCTTTTGTTTAATTTTAAGTTAACCTATAGTGCCTGTTAATTATTTTAATGAATTCAGTATAATAGCACCCAGATTGTGCTTAATTCTAGATCTGCTTTTCCCTCCAAATATCAGCTAAGAACCGAGCTAAATTTTGACATTATTTCAAGTAAATTTAATAAAATAAAATAGATTCTTGTTTATGGTGGAGATTAATGTGTCGTGTCCAAATATTTCTCCATTTCGATTAATTCAAAGCATAATTCAAGAACTTTATCTGTCAAAATTTACCTTGATAGTTACTGAGTCCAACCATTATTTTTTGTGCTAAATTTTGGCAAATATATTATGTATTGATGTAAATTAGAAATGAAAATTTCATTTCGAAGCAGTGATGCCAGATGAGATTTAAAAAAAAACCTAGCGGATTCGAAAAAAAATCCAACCATAATTCCCACATTTTGGTTGGAAAAATCACCAATATAGGAAAGGAAAACTGTTTTGAATTTGCCTAAAATGTTTGATTTAATTTTACCGTGGTCAAATTTAGGAGAGAACTTTTTTTTTTTTAAATATTGTTGCAAAATATTAGTATGATGTTAAAGCATTTTTTTATGATACAAATTTTTTAACATCGTACCAAATTTTTTTAAATTTATCCCCATTGATTTAACAAATGTGCTAAATTTTCAAAAATACCCAAAAGATATAATTTTTTTTAATTTGTATGGCTTGTAACTTTGTCAATATTTACAATAGCTGACAATTGTTCTTAAAACAAAAACAGAAAACCTAATTTCCCACAATTTTTGTCCTACAAATTTGTATTTACCTACAACTAAGAGGAACCGAGATATTTAAAATTTTAGCTGGGGGCTTAAAGGTGAATTTTACGATTGTGAAGAAGTTATGATCTCCGATGGATTCCCTTTTAAATGGAGAAACAAGATTTTGGTGTGGTATAAACGACTGATTCAGATTTTAAATGCACTGAACTTACACGGTGTTTTGCATAAGAGGGGAAAAAAAGCTAGAGCGTGTAGGTTGGGAAAAGTAAAGAAAAGAAAAGAAAAGAAAAGAAAAGAAAAGAAAAGAAAAGAAAAGAAAAGAAAAGAAAAGAAAAAAAAATGTATGGAGATCAAATGTTCCCAGGTTCACTTATACATTTTTGTTTTTCTGTTGTTTTCCTTTATGCATGAAGGTCTTCTTAGCGTTGATAATTCCCGTGTGATCGACTCCCCTTTCTAAAGGGTATACGCGACTAAAACTCCTCCCAACCCTTTGGCTTCTGACCTGCACCTCCGGGACCACTCTTGGCATTATTTCAGTGGGGTTGTAATCATACATCCTTTCGGGCTCACTCTGTTTCGCTGTGTTGGTCTTCTTCTCTTTTCTTTCTTCTGAGAATATGTTGGACGTAGTTGCAAATTTCGTTCCAATTTTGCTCACTGGTCAGCATCTTTTCGGCTATGTTATCTGTAGTGATGATGCCAATACTCCTCTCCTGTTCTCGCTTTTCAACTTTCAATCTGCTGCAGGCGAAAAAGGTACTGACGGGCTGGGCTGTTCATCTTGTCGATCTTGTGGAGAAAGGCGTTGAAGTATCCGTGTCCAATGAGGAACTGCGTGACGTTGTACTTTACCACACCATGTCTCCGGTCATTCCAGTTTAACACATTCCTGATCAGCCGTCCATCTACCTCTGAATTCCGAACTTCAACGCTCTTGCCATTTCTGCTTCGTGAGCTGCTTTTCCTGCTCGTTTGCCGCTTCCACTCCAACTTCCACCTTTTGTCGTAGACGTACTTCCTTTAACCACTGGGAAATCGATGGTAGGCACTTCTGCACCTATAAAGACGGCTGTTTCCGACACCGTTCGCTAAGAACTTGCTACCCGAAGAGCTCCGCGCCTCTGCACTGCTGCCATCTGCTTCAGGTACATTTCTTGTCGAAGAGTATCTCCCCAAATCTCACTTGCATAGAGGAGAATGGCGCGTTGTCGTCATGAGAAGCCTACGCTTACTAGCAATTGGACCACCAATGTTTGCCATCAGTCTGCTGAAGGACGTTGTAACTTTAGACACTCGTTGCTGAGTGACGTTGTAACTTTAGACATTCGTCCTGCTGCGAACATCTGTTGCCAGAAAGTGAGCTTGGTGAGATACTTCAATGCATCCTTGCTACTTATGACTTCGTGTTCAACTTGAAAATTTATTTTCGCCTGGATCCTCTTCTTTGTTAGAAGGAATTAGTTCGTCTCACGACCTGGTTCAACTTTCTTTGCGCACTTTCGGTTTCTCTAGCATTTATCACAGCAGCAATGTTAACTGCGTACCCTACCAAAAAGGTGTTTTCTGGCATCTCCATCCGAAGGATGTCATCGTAGGAGATGTTCCAGAAACCAGGTCCCAAAATGGATTCCTGTTATGCGCCGGAAGTGACCACCTTCCTTCTTGGGCCTTCTTTAGTTCGCGATTACTGAGATAGTCCTCCACCATCCACAGAAAGTAAGCTGGAGCGATAAACCTTGTTTTTAAGGTGTCCAGCATGTAGCTCCATCTGGCTGAGTTAAAGGCGCTTCGTACATCTAGAGTTGCCAGCAAAACGATCATTCTAGAGTAGTGGTTTTCCTCGGTTTGGGTAGCCTTCATGACTTCTTCTACAGCTCTCAAGAATTCCCCTATACATATAGATGCTATATAACTTCGTCAATATAATCAAAACGATGGTAGTACAATTAAACGGCTGAAATAGTTGCATGCAATTTACATGGACGATATTGGTATGATCAGCAACGCACTAGTTCAACTAGTCTACCTCTGATGTACAATGGACCTGAACTAATTTGATGTTTGTAACTTAAGATGGAGTCCGAGAAGGCTTGGGGGGCTTGTATGATGTATGTTGCAGCTTTGGTTCTTCGCAAAGCCTTCGTTCTCCATAAAATGTCGGTTCACCAAATTTATCTATTTTTTAAAATTCATTTATTTTTGATGAAACACCAATACGTCAAAATATTGCATGTCATTAAAAAATCCTCATTTATCTAAAATGCAACGCTAAACATCCTGAATTTTAATTTAAAATATCGAACGTACACAACAATGCCATCATATTCAATCTTCTAGCCTCTAGGCCATTAAATTCACTGATGATACTAATTTTTTTCGCGGTTGCCTTTCATTTTATGTTAAAAATTAACTATTTAAACCTATTTTACGGGTTCTTGAAATTTTGAAAAACAATCATCGCGACCTCAACCATCAGTAGATAGATATACCTACGTAATGGTGCAGTGGTTTGTCCTCATCTTTTCCTATATCTCAATAGCGTGATGCTGATGGTGAATAAAGTGATAGGAAAATTGTCCTCTAGATCGCATAGTTAATCATCCCTCGGGGTGAGCAAAATTTTTGGTTTTCATCCACAGGACACTAAACAAGAGGACATCGAGAACAACATTTTGCCACTATCAAAGGTTCGCGACGAGCGAATAATAATCAGCAATCGTGCCACATGTGTGGCGCGGTACTGGTTATTGGCATATCCTCCTTTGGCTATACAAATCTAACGCAAAATTCCATTTTGCGGTATGGTATTGTATATATGTATATGGTGGGTGTATGTGTATACCTATACGTTGATAGCTAGATAGGTATTGCTGAAAGGACTATAAGGCAATCCTATAGAGTGACACAACCCGAAATTAAATTGAGAATTCCCGCATTTTCAAAGGGAAGACTCTATTTTTGTGAGTTAAATGGAATTTTCCTGTTTTGCATACTGATCCCCCAAAAAAGGACCTTCAAATAAACACTCATACACTCGTATAACGTAAATAACGTTTACATATACATACACATATTTTCTACAGTCCTTTTTCGGTTTTAACCGCACGTAGGAATCTAAAAATTCACCACAAACCACCTGAGATTGGAATTGTTGTGTGTCTTACACTTAAGCCTAACTAAAAGGAATTTTTAAGGACAATGACATTAGCGTCGACTTATGGAGCAACAAAAAAAAAATAAATTGAAAAATAAAATTTGTATTATGATGATAACTGCGATAGAAAAACGACAAAAAAAAATGTCCTTATTCCTCCTTCGCCTATATTATGTTATGTGAACAGATTAATGTGTTCTATGTTATCTCAAATCTTAAATTGAATCCTTGTTAACATTTTGTAATGGATTTTCTACTTCTTGTTATCCTTTGCGTATATAGGAGGTGTTATGGCATGGTATATGTGCATATACATATATTTGTTTCTTTTCGTAACTATCAAGAAGGATCTTTGTACGCCTCTGCCAGAAGGAACGTTTGCAAACGTAGACACATCGCACACAGTTCGTATCTGTTACAACGCGATAAAAGTCAAATTAATAGGGATTTACTTTGAGGAAAATTATTCAAACACCCTCTCTTTTCGTTTCTGAATTTCTTGATTTTTGTGTTGAGAGTTCCGATGTTTTCGGAATTTGTGTTGTTGTGTTTTTGTAAGGTTGTATGTGGGGGGGATTTTGGGCGATGTAATGGTAAAATTCGAAATACATATGTATAAGTATTTAATGTATAGGTATGAAAGAAGCCTGTGCGAGTAACTGAAAATTTGTGGTTTTGCTATAATATAATTGAGATTTCAAGTTGTTGCGTTATGGGGGCATGTAGTAAGGATAATTGCTAGATTCTGCACGCACAAACAGTACTGTGACTATAATTTCTGCTCAAATGTTGGCAGTTCATGGAATTGAGCTTTTCTTATTCCATTTTAGACATCAAATTTTAATGTTTTTATAAAATTAACCGCGAACTTAATGTGAAATAAATAGACAAATGTGAAATAATATACAAATAAATTTATTTTTATGATCTTGCTCTCATATAAAATACACTCTTTTTTTGGGATTTGTTAGGTCTCATGATGCACGGACAAAGAAGCTCGAGTATCTTAATCCTAAATTCCTTTTAAGTTTCTAAAGGCTTCGTCCGATATATGTGAACTATACTCACTTGACTGGATTCCTTTATTTCCCTTCGAGTAAAAGAGAAAACCTAGAAAAAAGATCGGTTAAAAACACAGTAAAACTCAGTTAAGTAAAATAACAAAAAAAAAATTATATGCAACATGTGATTAAATATAATACGAGTCAACTCGATTAAACAAAATTATTTAAATCTACACACTGATTCGTTTAAAGTGTTTCCGAATCCTATCAAAGTTTCCCTATTAACAGGTGGGTATAACATATATTTAGGTTTTTATTTTAAACAATTTATTTTAATCAAGTCAACTAGGTTAGAATTAACATAGTGAAAAAGCTATGTAATTTTTATCCTTCACTATACGTAATATATAACCCATCTAAAATTATTAGTAATTATTTTTCTGAGTGTATATCTGTCACAGATATCCTAAAGTCTTCATTTTTTTTGTTGTTAAGGTCGAACTAAGGTCGAAAATTGTGTTAATTGTTTTGTCATCTTTCAAATTTTAAAATAAAAAAAAAATTAAAAACAACTAAAGAAATGTTCCACATGTACGTCAATAACCCAAAAAAGAAAGGAAAAAGGAAAAAAAACTAAAACTGAAAGTTTGTCATATCTCATTAGTCTAAACTGGTCCAATTATGTCAAGTGTTATACAGATATAGATATTTTATTTTTCATAGGTAGAGGCCTTACAATATTAAAAAAAAAAGCAGCTTGCTCATAGGGATTTGATATTTAAATTATATTTTACAACTTAAAAATTTTTTGATATAAAATTAATTGTGGAGTGAAGATTACATTTAAAGGAAAACAACGTTAAAACCTTCATAAAAATATAAATGTCAAAAGTTAAACAAAAAATAGATTAACATTTATTTTGCTCAGCTCTGTAGATATAAATTTGCCTGACTTAAACATGAGAGTGATGTGAAAATCAAATAAACTCGAAAACTAACAAAGTTCTTATACTTATAAGAAGAACGAAAAGCAATAAGGCTTTTTGCATTTTGTATAATTAAAGGATTTATTTACCTGTGAAAATAAGTATAGTTAAAGTTTCTTTATATAATATTACCTGCTGAGTGTATTTTTGAAAAAAAAAAAAAAGAAATACGTAGTAGCTATACTCTGCCAAGGAGATGAAAACTCGGTATAGGTATAAGTGGATTGAAGCTTATAAATTGCTTAACCAAATGGAAGAATGCGAACAAGATGTTAGAGAGTTACTGAAAATAATTAGGAAGAATATTCTTATAGTTTGGTAATTGATAAAACTAAAAGATAATAAACAGATTTTGAAGAGTTTATAGTAGCCAAACCTTTAATATAGATACCTTCTGAGTACGCACATACCTACATTTGTAAATATTTCAGCGCTATAGATAAAAATTATAAATTTAATTTGAAGATTGCACCCTGATTGCAGGAAGTTTTAAACATTGCATATTGTAGAATTGTAAAAGAATCTGAGAATCCACACAAACTTGGGGCATCATTTAAGAACCTTCAATAGTTTTTTTTTTGTGCTGTATTCTGCTCAACTTTGCTGCGACGTGCCGTAAATATTTTTGAAAATTTCGTAAATTTGTAAATTTTAAGGATTAAATTAAATTTTTCTTTAAATTTAAAGCTGTGCTGTTTTGTGCTCAAAACAAATTCTAAGAACCGAAGAGATAAAGAAACTCGCACATTTGCAGCTTTAACGACCGTTCGCAAATGTTGCGAAGCACCTTAGTGTGCAGTAAGCACCGCCATTTTTGATTAAGAAAAATTAAAGTTGTGCTGTATTGTTCTCAACTTGTGCCACCGTAAATATTTTTGAAAATTTCGTAAATTTGCAAAAATTTTAAGGATACATTTTTTTGCAAAATGACGATTTTCAAAAACATAAAAGTTGTAATGTATAATACTAAAAAACGAAGAATTAAAACAAAAATTCGCATACTTGCAGCTTTTACGACCGAACGCAAATGTTACTAGGCGCCTCATTACGTGAAGTTAGCAATGCCATTGTCAATTTAAAAAAAAAAATGTGCCGTATTATGCTCAACTTGTGCTGTGACGTGCACTAAACATTTTTGAGAATTTCGCAAATTTGCAAATTTTTAAAGGATGATTTTTTTCAAAACTAGTTTTTGCTTAAAACAAAATGATGTGCTGTTTTGTGCTCAAAAATAATACTAAAAACCGATTTTCAAAAAAAAAAAAACAAGGGCAGTATGGTGCTCAACTTGTGTTGCGAGATTCCGTAAATATTTTTCAAAAATTTCGCCAATTTGCAAATTTTAAATTTTGTACTCAAAAAATAATACTACCGAAGGGATGAACAAAAATTGCAAATTTCGCAAGTTTTGCGTAGCGCTTTATCTTGAAGTTAGCACCGCCATTTTGGATTTTCAAAAAAATAAAAATTGTGCTATATGATGCTCAACTTGTGCCGCCATGCCACGTAAATATTTTTTTTTAATTTGCAAAATTTGCAAATTTTACGGAGGAATTTTTTTTTGCAAAACTACGTTTTTCCCGGCTTTTATGACTGAACGCAAATGTTGCACCGCCATAGTCGATTTTCAAAAAAAAAAAAACTTGTGTTTTTGCTTTTATGTGCCAATTTTTTTTTTTTTTAATAATGCCATACATTTTTGGATATGTTGTTATTGTAAAGCGCAAGTTGAGCACAATACAGCACAACTTTTTTTTGAAAATCTTCACTCTAAAAAAAATGGTTAGCCTCTAAAAACTATATGCTTAGTATGATTTTTTTAAATACCGCACATGGCAGCACAAGTTTGGCACATCGTAGCAAAACAGTTTTTTTTACAAAAATCTAAAATGGTGATGCTAACTTCACGCATTTTTTTAGTTGCTTCGTAGAATAAAAAATTCCGTGCCTTATAGACACTATAGTGTTAACGCTTCCACAACATCATGCCAAGGTAATTAAAGTTATTTGCATTTTACTGACTCATTCTCATTACACAGAATATATTTTAATAAATAAAGTAAAATTAAATAAATTTCAAAAACTTAAATAACTGGAAAATACAAAATGCGCATTTGAATTTAACATAGCCCAGACCCCAGGACGACACGAAAGCAATAAATACGCCTATTTATATTCCACATTAAAAGAACGTTTAAAATGAAAAAAATTTACATATATGAATTACATTTTGTTTTTTGTTTAATTTTAACACATACAATACGTTCTTACGTTCACTTCCAAACACTGAATTTCCATATTGCTAATCGAAAAATCGAATACAAGAGTACCATCGCGTTTTTTGTACTCTTTCTATCCTGAAGCTAAATCATCATGCCATTGCTTTTTCTTGTGTATTACAAAACATTGCTTTGTTTTCCACGAAGGAAAACAACAACAAAACAAAAAAAAATAACAAGCTGAAATAAATCAGGCAGCTTCGAAAGAAAACGGTTTTTTCCATTTCCAAATTCTTTTTATACGAACGGCACAGTCAACCAGCTCTTGTAAAGCTTGAACCCACCGTTAGCGTCTGGTATACGTTGCGACTGCAGACGATAAATATGAATTGATCCTCAAACCAGCCCCAAGCAGACCTCTAGACACACACACATATACCCTCTGGGAAGAATAAAAGGAAAAAAAAAAAACTGTTGTAATCTTAGACAGGAAATGAAAAGTGTTTCCACTTTTCACTAAGGAAGCTCTGTGTGCACTATCCACTACTGCCAGGCAGCAGTGTGGATAAAATGTTTTGACATATGAAATTTCCTAACGATATATTTTCAATCGGGAGCTATAGCAGCAATGTATACTTGCTCGTATGTCTACCTAGGCACTTGCGGAAGTGAAGAAAGAATCGGCATACCTCAGCGGGGGATTTTACTTCTTTAGCGAGAATCCCTTTTAATACACCACCACCAGGATATGTAATGGCAGTACAGTGATACCATCTACCAATTCCATTGGCATTGCCATCCAGCTCTCTTTTAGTTCTCAAAAGGTGCTTATCTTTCCAAAATGCAACGGAAATTTGTTGTCTTTCCATGTAAAAGTGTATCTTAAATGCCACACTCGTTGCAAAAAATACAAATTCCAGATGTTCCGAGTTGAACAAAACGGGATGCAAAGTGTATCGTATGTCAGCTGAATAAATGGTTGAGTATAATGGATTATTTTTTTGTTTTTTTTTGGTCGTTCAATCCGGATAGCAACAAGACCAACAGCTTTGTTTTGTGTATTTGAATATAAATATTTCTCTGTGTGATTGTATTTGAAGTTTTTTGTATATTTAACTGGAATGCATTAGGGAATCTATGTGAAGTTGAGAAACTTACAAGAGAAATAGAAAAAAATAGATTTTTAATCCTTTTGGGTCCATACTTTCTTATATTGGAATGCCAATCGTATGTATTATTTTCAATTCTTGCTTATCGTTTTGCGGAATAATTTCAGAACCTGTTCATAGAAAAGAAAATTACTTGGTGAGTCTCCTTTTTTAAAAGCTTAGGCTTCAGAAGTGACGGTGGAAGCCCAGGTTAAAGTATAGTGAGCGCCTGCTATCTCAGACTTTAATTTAGTGGTGTCTGATATCTCAGACTGTAATTTATTGGCTTTTGTTATCTAAGACTGTAATTTAGTGGAGTCTACTATCTCTTACTGTAATTTGGTGGCGTCTGCTTACTGCTATCCCAGACTGTAATTTATTGGCGTCTGCTATCCCAGACTGTTTTGAAGCATCTGCTGTTTTGAAGCATCTACTATCTTAGACTGTAATTTAGTGGCGTCTGTTTCCTCGTACTGTAATTTAGTTGCATCTGCTATCTTAAGCAGTAATTTAGTGGTGTCTGCTATCTCAGACTGAAATTTAGTGAAACCTGCTTTCTTATACTGTAATTTAGTGGAATCTGCTATCTCAGACTGTAATTTAGTGGCATCTGATATCTTAGACTTTAATTAAGTATCAAATACAATTTCAGACTGTAAATTAGTATGGTGTCAGCTATCTCAAGACTGTAATTTATTGGCGTCTGCTATTTCATACTGTAAATTAGTGGATACTGCTATCTTATTCAGTCTTTTTACAATTTATAAATTAAGTTATAAGGATATATGAATTTTTGTTTTATATAAAATTATATAGTTATAAGCAAACATGAACATTGTATTAACATTGTAAATAACCAGTGATTTGTGAATAAAGATAACCTCGATAACACTTAAAATTGTTGCTTCTTTGGTAAAACCCTGGACCCGTCGATCATAACTCAGCCTATATGATTAAAAGCATCTCAAAGTCTGAAGAATGATTAATCCTTTGATTTTCGATCTCTGAATTGATGTCATTTGGTGACGTAATAATGGAGCCCAGGTTAACAAAGTCCTCAATACCTCAATGTTTTATCTGTATATAGGTTCGTCTTTTCGATGGCCCCGTGCAAAACAATACTAAGTGTATTTATTTATTTTTCAGGAGAGACTTTTAAAGTTTGATTTTGTTTGGGATAATTGTAGAAATAAGGCATTATATGAGCCTTATTTGACCTCTGTTTTCAAGGCATTCTTGTTAGATTCGCAAAAAAAAAATATTCAAATCATATATCGATTCTATATTCAATAGTATATCGATAACTCAAAACTATACTATGTGCACTTAGTATGATTTTGCATCTTTTGCTGATATACAAATAATTTTTCGAACAGATATCTGCACAAAAATAAATTTTTTTACTTAAAAATAGAAAAATGTTGTTGCATCGAAAAATATAAAAAAGGTTATGGTATCCATCCACAAAACACAACAAAAAAATAAATGATCAAAATATTTAACTTTCATTCGAAAGTCCTCAAACTTTTTCGAATACTATTATTTTTTTTTGTTATTGTTGTTTCTTCCATGATGGAATATAACATTCCAATTTACAATTGCTCACATCGGACTTCAGTAACTAATTTCCGTTTCGGAAACTTTTCGATTTTCATCGCTGCCATAGTGAACCATATGACCTAGCACAATATGAAATAATATACATACACTCACAATCACACACGTACACTGTACAAAACAGTCGTTGTCGTCGTACATAATATTATTTGTTCTGTTCCTAACCCCGTTGCTGTGGGGCCACAAGCAAATTGAAATGTCACTATGTGTCATAATTGTGTGAACCGAAATAAAAAGAGAATTTGTAAAAAAAAAAAACATTAAAAACACAAACAAAAATTTATACAAACTCTGTTAAAGGATAACTTTTCAATGAAATTCACAACATAATTTCACCCCTGTGGGGAGCAGAGAGGCGAAGCAGAAGGGGTTTCGAAAAAATTGAAATGAAATTCATCGAAATGTGTTTTTTTTTTCTTGTTTTTGTTTGTTTTGAAATTTCGCATGTTTTTTTTTTTGTTTTTTGTCTTCTGCCTTGGCAACATTTACAGCCCCTCAAAAAAACATTTTATTATTATTACCGTTCTTCCTCCGCAAAACGAAAAACAGAAGTTATCCTCGCGAGTAATGTCCAAGGACTATACATACACATACACAAAACGTATGGAAATGTTTTTATCCTTTTACAATTCACTCTATATATACTTTTTGAATTGTATAGCGGTGTATATATAGTTTTTTTTTTTTTTTATTTTTTTTATTTTGAATGGAGACATTTTGAAACTACCCAAAACTTTTCGTGGATAATTCATTTCTCAGTGGATTTCAGAATTGGTTCGGACAAGAGGGAAGAATTAAACAAAACCAAAAAAAAGGATAATCTTCTGGCATATCCTACAATTCCCATGTCAAAGGACTTTTATATACATATTTATTATTCGTATCTTGTTTTAAACTACAGGGTAAGTTTAGTTTGTTTGTTGAAAGTTGTTTATACCTGTACTTATCAGCATTATATAGGAGATATAATGTTCCCTTAAAAATACCATGGAATGGGAAATTTTTTGTTTTTAATGCACCACCTTTTAAAGTCGTATTATTGTTTCCCCAAAAAAAAAAAAAATGTTACGTATACGCCTAAGTGAACTAACTTTTTGTAAGCAGCTATTTGTCCATGATATTGGTTAGAGATGTTCATAAATTCTCTGATATGAATTAATTTTTTCTTTTCGAATAAATTGGAATACAAGTAAATATACAATAAAATCACAAATAAAATGCAAGACTTGGGAGTTGGGTCGCACATACTTGCTCATATAGTCAAGTGTCTTTGAATTTTATAAGCTGATGTATTAGATGCAGAAAATGGATAAACGCGTAGATTGGGTAAAAATTAAAAAAAATCTTATGGGGAGGGTCTTTCTCCAACCAACACCCCCCCCCCCCCACCCACAACTACTGTTTAGAATGGGAATCGAACATTAAAAGAAGTAGGTACTTACATTTTACAAAAACTACTATAAATTTTAATTACTGAAATGTCTTCATTTTATGTTAAGAAATTCGTAGGGTAAATCATAATTTACCGAATATACAACAGTTTCTCTATTCAATTCCATTCTATCCATATTTGTTTTTTAATTTAATTTTTTTGCATTTATGTATTTCCTTAGTGCTAAAATAGTTTAACCAATTTTATGACTTTGGTAGATTTTTGGCAAGGGTTTTCAAAAAAAAAAAAATGAATAGGTCATACAAAAGGCACATTTGGACTCGTCAGCGGAAAAAAAATTAATTGAGACAATTTTAGTCTTAAATTGCTGGAGGAAGAGGAGTAGGAGGACGAGTTTTCTTTTTTATTTGAAAAAATTCAAAACCATTCAGGTAAACAGAGTTGCATGAGAAAAAAAAAAAAAAAAAACAGCTTTCCGATTAAAATATTGTAGAGGTATACCTACCTATACATATTTGTAATACGATGTCCCAGCAGATTTACCCGTTTTGGAATTCCGGTGGTTAAAAAAAAATTGCCAAACTGTTTTTGTTGGCATCATGGAAATAAAAACTTAAAGAAAAAGTAGCTTCATGTTCATGACTTTTGGTACAAGAGAGGGCTAATTGATAAAGTTCTTAGTTTGTTTTTCATTTTCATGGTTGTTATTTTATCTATATATATGTGTTTTAACAAAAAACGTATTCCCAATGGAAGAATATTGTTAAACTTGGAGAGTAAGTAAATTTTTTGGTTTTTCGTTGAGGCCAAAGTTTCAAAATAAACTTATACCCACATAAAACCATTTGAATTCGAACGGGAGTTAGTTATAGGGAGTTCACATATCTTGGTGATTAAATAAATAAATAAATTGGGTGGCATCACACCGCGTTTAGAACCCAGGGTCTTGTGAATAACAACTCTCAACCATCCCTGTGTGTGCGTGACAGAAATGGAGGGGACTTCTTCTGAATTCATATACGGCTTATGTGAGAGGCAGTTTTTGAAGATAAGAGATGCTCTTGGAGGATTTGTTGTCAATAATTCCTCGCAAGAGACAGTCCTCGTGAAAAATATTTCTGTTTTAGGTTTCATATAGGCATGGGAATCAAACCCAAGACCTTCGGGTGGCCAGTCCTATAAGGAATTACCATTACGACTAACTACACGGGCTACTATATTGAGTGATTATTTGCTTCATATTGTAATAATGATTTACACAGTACACATCTTCTTTTCCGGCACCGTTAATAAAATTGCATTCAAAGCCATTTCGTATTATTGCTGCCGATGACTGTCTAGATCCATTTGGTAAAAATTCCAAAACTGTGATACTTACAACTGTAATACTTACAACTGTGATACTTTAAACTGCGAAAAACTTGACGAAATAGCCCAAAACTTTGGCCTATTGAAATATGTTACCCACTTGACTGATAAGAACTTTAATATTAATACTGACATTATTGCTAAAGCAAAGTACAGACGATTGTCAGATCTTACAATATTGTCAGAACTGTCAATGGTCTGACAATAGCTAACAATTAGCTATCAATTTACATATTTATTACAATGAAAAATTGTCCGTTCACACGGTTGGTAGATTTCTTCCCAATTTTTGTATCTCTCTTTAACAAACTCATTGACATTTCGAACAATGAAGAAATTGCCAGAAATTGTAAGATGTTTTCAATTAAATCATCTGACAACGACCAATGAGTCTGACAATGTCCTATTCGACTGACAATGATAAAAATTGTGTGTTCAGACGATTGTAAGACATTTGGAACAGTTTTTTTCACTGACAGATCTGACAATATTGTAAGATCTGACAATCGTCTGTAATTAGCTTAAGTTTATATCTAATCTTGATGAGAATTGTTTTACCTGGTCTTGAAGATATAACTTCTACTATTTTGAAAAACTACGTAAGTCATTTGTCGTTGGCTTTGTCCTTTCTTTTTAATTTTAAAATGTCTTCTTGTTTATTTCCATCGATTTGGAGAAGTTCCTTTATAATCCCCTTACATAAGAAAAGTAAAGAAGACGAATTAAAAATTACAGGCCTATTGCTAGATTATCTGTGATCCCATATTTACTCTTTCGGTCTATTATTTGTGAATCGCTATGTTTTTATGTTGAATCTATTATCGTTCAAATCAGCACGGTTTTAAAAAAGCCGCCAGAAAACTATGTTGAATCATTTAAAAATAAAAAAATATTTGACTGTATTTTTACTGACTTCAACAAGGCGTAATTGACAACCTCTCAGTTTTAAATTTTAAGCTTTTTAAATTAAGAAAGCTGTGATTTAGTGAACTTTTTGAAAAGTGGCTCCAATCTCTTTTATTCGATATAGATCTTACTCGGTTCTTTTCAAAAGTTATGAATCAAACAAGTTCAAAGTTAATTCTGACATTCCAAAAGGTAGTCATTTAGGCGTCCAAAAAAGGTTCCTGAGATTTGCGCTTAGGGGGTTAGGATGGGATAATCCCTACGATCTTCCACCTTACCACCACAGATTTAAGCTTATCGATATGCCAAGTCTTGAGAGCAGAGATACTTATTTATGGGTTTACTTCATTTTTAAATAAATAAATGGAAATAAAGACTCTTTGCACCTTCTGTATCGTATAAACTTTAATATTCTTCACAGAAACCGGAGGAATTTGACCGAATGCATACATATCTCAAACTATCGAACCAATTATAAACAATTTTCTCCTTAAAAAGGAATGTTTAAATTTCTTAATTATTTCAATGATAAATATATAAATTTTTTTGATCATAGAATAAATTTATCAAGTAAATTCAAGTCAACTTTTTTTTGCCAATTATACCTGTGGCAATAAGACAGAGTAGTTACAATATTGTCAAAAAACAGGTTTCGAGAAAAACACATTTTTGTCTTCAATCTGTAATAGCAAATAATGTAACCTTTTTTTTTGGGAATTATAAGATAGCATTTGAACGGGTAATTATTTCGAAATGGGGATTGGACAGAATAGTAGCTCTCAAACTGCAGTGGACTACTAACATTCGAAAAACCGAAAAATCGCTTTTGTCGACATAAGCTACTCTGTCTTATTGCCACAAATACATTAACTGTGTAATATAAATTTTTTGTAAGGCTTGTTCTTAGCTGAGTTAAATAAATAAATAAATAAAATCAAATACTGGTCAACTATCCGTATATCCCTGATCCATATCGCTGGTGAAAATCGTTCAAATATTAATATTAGTTTTTCTCTGAAATTATAGTTCACACGCAGTTTGAAACAAAATATACAAAAATAATAAAAAATAAAAAATAGACTGTGGACTGAGGACTTTGGGTCCAGAAATGACAACGGAAGCTAAGGTTTAGTGACACGTCTGCTATTTCAGACTAAAATTTAGTGACGTCTGCTAGCTTAGACTTTATAATCTAATATTTACTGCCATATATACAACGATTTCAGTTTTTTTTTCAAATTTTCAAGAAAAAGGCTCTAACTTCTTACTAACTTCGTAGATTAAATTTACTATAAGAAAGATGCATTTTAGGTTTTTGTTACAAACGAAATTGGCATTACGGAAATAGGGTTTTGAGGGTTTTTTTGAGAAAATTGCCTTATATTTGTGTTGTTCTTTGTTCAAGTATAAATTTTTAATGGCTTGACTGATTTTTTAACAATTTTGTATTATATGGCTTTTATGTAAATAGTTCAAACAAAATTGCATTAAAAAAAAAAAAACAAAACCATCCAGTAATTTACACAATGTCTCTGAATCTTGGAACCCATATACCCATGAGCGTCATGTTTAAATTGTTTGAATACCTATCCTTGACATATTGGAATTGGGAATGCCAATCAGTTGTTTCTTTTTTGTTTTGTTGAAACCCTTTTTAGTTTTTCGAATTTTCAAAAAAAAAATTAAAGTAGCAAATTTTAATTTTTATTAAACTTTGTATTTATTAATTAAAATAAATAAAACAAAAATAAGTTATATATAACATAATTATTTACATATTAACGCAAGGTTTATATGGTCCACCCATTGTCATTCCTTGGCAGTACTTCATGTTTGCATTTTCGATTTCTATAATAAAAATTATAAACAAGAAAAAAAATTAACCATCGGTATACATATTTTAGGGCAAAGTTAAAAAAATAAAATTTACTTTTGTTAAAATTGCAATTATCATTGAAGAGTTCCTCTTTGCAGTTGTATAACTTGCATTGTCCATTTTCTGCTCCACAGGCTGGTGCAGAGTTTGGATAAGCACTACATTTATCGTAGAGGCAATCTTTTGCTTTGTTGTTGTTGTTGTTGTTGTTGTTCATGTTGTAGTTGTTGTTGTTTGGATATGGACAAGGAAGGTACATAATTTGTTGTGGAGGACAGTAACACTGGGGTTCTTTGTTAATAACAAAAGTCCCGTTTACTATGTTAACGGAGATGACAGCTGCAAGAAAATTAACTAACTTTTAAAACAAACTTTTTTTATCATATTAAAATAAATATTGTTACCAAAAATTGCAAAATTGAAAAAGGCAGCAAATACTTTCATTTTAGATGATATTTTTTTTTTTTTAATATTTTAATATAAAATCTATGAACTTTTTAACTCGACAACTAATGTCTTCAGTTAGAGGTATTGTGATAATTTGTCCAAAAAGCAAAGACTATTTATACCATCTAAAGTCCCATAAAGTTATTTACTTATAAATAAATTAAAAACATTCTTACCAAAAGACCTTGAAATTTTTGCAAAGAAATTATTTGCTTTTGTTTTTAATCACCAAAATCAGGTACTTAGATATAAGGTATTTAGGTTATTTTTTTAATCTAATATTTGTTCTCGTTTGATTTTATTTATTTATTAAACTTGTGCATGAATATTTACTGGGTTAACCTACTTTAAAAATAATAAAATCATTAGATAAACATTTTTGACTTAATAGATTAGAACATCTCTCAGTATAAACGATAACCTCAATTTTGTGTCTACATACGTATATAAAGCGCATATATGGTTGAAGCGGTCTATGGGAACTTGTATATATGTTCGAGCTATTTATCCAAAATATATAGGTAGTACCGGCCAGTGGCCGCAACTCGAGGTCGAGCAATACAATGCCTATCGATAGGGCCAACAACAGCTGACCAGTGTTATATGAACGTGGGCTATTAAGATACAGATGGTTCAGATTCCCCTTCCTCATACAATTCCTGTTAATAGTTTTATCAATTGAATTATTGCATTAAGTGTAAAAATATAAGTGTACAAAATTTTGGTCCATAAAAGCTTGCCAAAAACAATAAAACCTAAAATAAGTGATCGACTTGATCACATGACCTCGGTAGCGCAATGCGTAGTGCATGTGCCTCTGAAGGAACTGGGTCCGAGTTCAAATCCCAGCTGGGCATAGAAAGTTTTTTATCAACTAAAATTGAACAAAGACCAAGCACCACTAAAAGGATAGTCTGATGATCACCCTGGCAGTCGTGAAATAGCTATAACTCTAGCCCATAAAAGTTTGGTGGAAGCTCACTCAAGTTTTTTTGTTCATTCAAACCTTCAATTTATTAATATGTTGGTGCGAAATGTTAGTAGCCTAACTGCATTTGTGTTGTCACACAAAAACCCTTATAAAAGCTGCATGTACTACCTCTAAGGCCCTTAGAAATCCAATTTTATGAGAAAGTTCTCTTTTAAAAGACCAGAAGGTACTGCTTTTATTCACTTTTATATCGCCAAGGTCAGTCCGCGCCACTGTTTTCCATACATAAAAATTAAAATTTGAAAAAGCCAAAGTAAATTGGTGCAATGGTAATGGATATTCAACAGTGTTGTGGTTCAAATTCATTGTCGAAAAGTTCATTGGGTTCAATAGTGTCTTCAGGATCATCCTTCAGCAAATTGGCTTTCTCAGAGTAGGTATATTCAGGGTCCACTCTACAAAAATGTTGAACTAACAATCATAATATAAAATTCACCTCGCTGTGGTGAGTTTTTTGTGAGGTTGCTGGTCTGAGAATACCGAGAATCTTATCGAATCACAATAAACCTCAAAAGACTTGTAAGCCCTCACAACGTCAGAATATGGAAAATTTTAAATCACCGAAATCGTTGTATGGCAGCTATTCGTTCTAGATGTGATAAAACAAAAAATTGAATTTTAGTCCAGTCAAAATATATAGACAAACAAATGTGCAAACCTAGAAATCTCAAGTTTAAAAACTTCAACCTTGAAGATTCGATCACTAGACCCCATGAAACCTATAAACAACAAAAACAACACAAACATATATATATATGCCAGTAAGACCTAGGGTCTTATAAATTAGGCAAATGTTAGAAGAATTAGGATAGGATAGATTTTTCTTGGCACAGTGGATTGAGAAATTAGGTTTTGATTATCTCATTAAATCCCAGGGGTGGCCTTCAGTTGAGGGAATGTAGAAAAGAATGCCGTGCCTAGACTGGGGATCGAACCCACACATCCAGGTTAGCAGTCAAGCACTTCTTCCACATTTTGAAAATAAAAAAAATTAAAAATAAGTTTCAAATTAATTTTTTTTTTAATGCAAATTTTATATGATTAAGTATTTTTTTATTGATTAAGTATTTTTTTACACGCTTTCTCTCTTTGATGCATCTTACGCAAATCACCCTGGATTTATTAGGTTAAATTTCAAAAGTAGTGAAAAAGTCAAATTTCGGGGTTTGTAAATAAACCGGCCATAACTTTAGTACTAAGTAATCCATAAATTCTTTTCGCTTACATCTCAAATTCTTGCCTTGACTATCTTTACTATACGTACACAATCCAAAACATTTTTTCTTTTAATGATTTCATTATTTTTTGGTAAAATAATAAATTTTATTTTCTCATTTTTGTTCAAAATTATGATTTTTTTTAGATATTTTGGCCTATATCTTTAAAACTCTTCAACTTATCAGGAAAAACTAAATGTGATTTGCATTGGTAATTTAATATTGTTTAATCAAACCCATCTATAACCACTAACTAGTTTTAACTAGTTCAATATATGGGCTAAATTGTAAAGCTGCTTTCGAACATAGCATACAAAAAATTCAAAAATTCATATCTCGAAAACCTATCCATTCTAATTTTTTTTAAATGTTATTTTCGTGTCTAGGAGGGTAAAATGCATTCAAAAAAATAGTGGCATTGAATATCCATTTTGGCTGTAAGCTAGTGTTATTTTTCTTTTGTTCGTACATTATTTGTATTTCCATAGCATTTTAGATGCAATATGTGTTAAGCTATTCAAATATTAAGAAAGTTAAACATTGATACGGATTAGATTAGAAGTCGGTATATACAAAAAACGTGTAACCTTTTTTGACATTAAGATCAATCTACATATAACATATTGCTATATATTTATAGCAAATAAAACAAAACAAAATAAAACCTTAAAATACTGCAGACAAAGAGCTCATAATAAACAAATCTAAAAAAAAAAACAAAAAAATAAATAAATAAATAGATATGTATTTGTTTTGCTTATCAAACCAATTATATTATCTTTAAATTACGAGCGAAAAACCTGCTTTGTTACAAAAGCAAATTTGAATTATTTTTTCTGACAAAATAAAGCGACGACAAAAATGAAATGTGCGACTGGGTCGCTCGAATTTCATCTTATTCATCACACATCTTGTATGGTTTTAAATTATAAAAAAATAAATAAGAGTCTAAGCTACTTTTAAAATTGTTATGACACCAATGATTTTTGTAAACAAATTTTAATTAATGAGAACAAAATTAATTTGATATTCTTTAATTTTTTTTTTATTAATTTCAAAGAAAATGTTAATTCAAATTTTGAATTCGATTTTTTTATATTATGTACCCATTTGCAGAATATCGAATTTACAAAAATTAATGTTGAAGATTGAGAAAAAAAAATGTTCCATTTTGAAGAATTTGTTAAAAACCATCAGAACAAAAACATAGATGTTATAAAAAGAGCCAAGTTCTTCTATAAAAAAAACCTTTATGTAACAAGTCAGCCGTGAAAAGTAGTCAGATCTAAAAGTATGCCAAGTTCTTACTTTATAAAGTTTTAATGTCAAATATTTAAAGTAGATTGCTATTGAAGTAACTCCAAATTATGAGAGAAATTTATTATTTAATGACTTAAATTTGGCGGTTCACAGGTCAAGTCTTCAAATACTTTTGAATTTTGAGTAATAAAAAGAAAACTTGCCAAGTAAACCGCCAAATTTGAGTCATTAAATAATAAATTTCTCTCATAATCTGGAGTTACTTCAATAGTAATCTACTTTAAATATTTGACATTAAAACTTTTGATGATCTGTCAGTGAGTGAGTCAGTGAGTCAATGAGTCAGTTACGGTTTTCGCGATTTTTGACGTCTTATATCTCGGGAACCACTAATGCTAAGAAGTTGAAATTTGGTGTGGTGCTTGTGCTTGGCTAGCCTACCAAATGTTCCGAATTTGAAGTTCCTGACTTTATTGGTACTGAAGTTAGAGGGAGGTCGAAAATCGCCTGAGTTTGTTCCTGTAAAAAGGGTGTAGTGCCAGAACTTGGCTGGGCACTACCGTGCCCTTTGATTATTTAATTTTATAAGGAGCTTTTAAATTAAAAATTAATACAATTCGGTTAAACAAAAATGATTATTTGAAAGGTATATGCTGTTAATAATGGCTGTTAGTGAAATGATCTGTCTAATATTAGCACACACAAATATTTTAGTCAAAATCGTAAGACTCGTTTTTTAGAAAATAAATTTTTTAACAGTTTCTAAACAGTTTTGGCTATAAACAAAATTTTTCATTACAACCATCTAGATAATGTTAAAAAAAACCCTTGGTTGTTAAAAAAGTCGTCAGGGTCATTTTCAATATATTAAGTTTTCAAAACGAAAAAATATAATTTTTTTAGAAATCCAAAAAAAAAATATTTTTTTTGAAAATTTTATTTAAACTTTTTTCAAAAACGTTTCTATACGAAAATTGATCTTAATAATAGTGGAACAATTATCGGGAAGTAAAAATTAAAATGGAGGTACCATAATTAAGATTTTTAGATAAAACTTTTTCACAAGGAAGCCTATGTCTTTTTAAATTAACTGAATTTAAAAATATCAGTGGAGCCATTTTCGATAAAAATATGATTAAGATAAGACAGAGCAAAATATATAGGTTGAGAGCTGTCTAAGGAGCACTCGTAAGCGTGCATTTCCGTAACCTGAATTTTAACAGTTTTTTTTACATGTAATGTAAAATGTTCAAATTAAGTGTGATAAAATTGCGTTTCAGATTTTGAGATAAAGCCTAGTACGCAGCTGGTGCGAAATGAAAATTTCCTGTGATCTCCAAACAGACAACAAAATGCTTGCGAAAACACAACGGAAAATATCCTTGGTCGGAGAGTTTCACTAATTCCAAAAACAAAAGCAAACATAAACGCAAAAAATCAGAGAAACCCATGATGTAAGAAAATGATAAACAAAAAAAACACAAATAAAACTCAAATGTCATTTTTCCGCACACAATAAATAATTTGTATAATTAAATCAGTGCGAAAAAGGAGCGGAGACTTCTCCAAATAATCTGCTACAATTATAAATTTCGCTCTTTGAACAGCGTATACTGCAAAACGAAAAGCAGAACGAAATTTTTCGTTTATGATTTCGTTGTGTCATTTTTGTATGGGATTTTTCGTTTCGCATCAGCAGCGTAATAGGCTTAAAAATTGAAGAAAAAAACCAAAATGAGGTGTTAGAAATATTTACAAAATTGTTCCTGTTTTTACGGAGTGGAATGCGGAAAAGAGACGCCTTGATTTTGAATTGGAATGAAAATTATTTTTCCGTTTTGTACAACATTTTGGGAATTTTAGTAACCACGGTTTCAAAAAAAAAAAAACAGGTGCTTTAAATGATTCCCTCCAGATTGAGAGTCCGAAACCTTTTTTCGAAGATTTTGGCCCGGATGATACTTGTGAGCCTTTTTCTCGTTTCCTGGGAATCTAACGTAAATTCTTCCTGTCATAAAAATTGTAAAACATGAGCTTTTCATGTGTTAGAAGCTTAAATCTGTACTTTCAACTATTATCTAACCCCCTGCAGGGTTGCCGCTATTTTGAATTAGAGTTGCAAGTTGGTTTTTCTCGAATAACATCCGTATCTTTGATTAATTCGAAAAAACAGACTTAACCTATATAAAATTGAATATATAAAATTGAATACATAATATTTTTCATATTTTGCGTATTTAAAGAGTGGCAAAAAATTTCAATTAATGCCATTAAACAAGTACAAAAAGGTATTTGATCTGAAAAATTTCCAATTATATTTTTTTAAAAATTGATTCAAACTCGTTAAATATTTTAAATATGAAACCATATCATGTTTCAATTAAAAACACAGTTTTTATTCGCCAAGGACTACATAATATGTAGTTTTATTCTTTTTTTAAGATGGCGGTAACCCCCCAAGTGGGACAAATTTGAATTTTGTAACTAAAAAGCGACCAAACTTGTTACATTCGCGATACTTACAAGTTTTTTTGAAACAACTGAGTTGCTTACATGTTTCTGAAATGTTTTTTTCTTTTCCCAAAAAAAAGTGAAATAATATGAACTGCATTTATGTTACATAAAGGTTTTTGTGCCCATAGTTTGCGACGACTGAAAAGTGATGGTTCTGAATATAAGTACTGAGCAGTTACACCAGAGTTTCAATACAATTTAGCTTGAAACTGATTGTGTTTGTAACACAAACATACTTTAAAATATTCGATTGTTTGCTCATACCATTCGAAGTGTTTGGTTTCATTTTTTTATTACAAAAAAGTATTTTTAAACTAAAAATAACTTGAAAGCTTTATTGTAACTTACTACCAGTAACATTTCAGTCTTGTAAAACTGCACTGTAACTATTTGATAAGTTCCAAATCAGTTACAAGAAACCACTTTATAACAATTAAAAACTTTTTAGAAACTATAAGAATTTAGTTGCAAAAGGCCATTTTTGCGCTTTTTTTGGTTGCAGAGAGGTCGTGGTGACTTATTTGTAACTTTAATGTGACCACCACTTTGTGATATAGCAGTCGCCATGACTTCATAGTAACAATGCGTGCCATTTGGGCCATAAGAGGATTTGGCGGTTAAAAATTTGGATTTAAGTTTTCTACATAATATGTGTGTATAGCTTTGAATAATTAATTTTCATCATCCCTTAAAATTTAATATTTTTATATTTTAAAACGATAAAAAATTAAAAAAAAAAACTATGCAAAATTGATGTTGAATCAGCTGTTTTTCAAAAATTCTGTACGCAAAAAAAAATTTGAAAGACCCTATTTACTCTTTCAGTCTATTATTTGTGAATCGCTTTGTTTTTATGTTGAATCTATTATCGTTCAAATCAGCACGGTTTTAAAAATAAAAAACAATTTGACTGTATTTTTACTGACTTCAACAAGGCGTAATTGACAACCTCTCAGTTTTAAATTTTAAGCTTTTTAAATTAAGAAAGCTGTGATTTAGTGAAGTGGCTCCAATCTCTTTTATTCGATATAGATCTTACTCGGTTCTTTTCAAAAGTTATGAATCAAACAAGTTCAAAGTTAATTCTGACATTCCAAAAGGTAGTCATTTAGGCGTCCAAAAAAGGTTCCTGAGATTTGCGCTTAGGGGGTTAGGATGGGATAATCCCTACGATCTTCCACCTTACCACCACAGATTTAAGCTTATCGATATGCCAAGTCTTTAGAGCAGACATACTTATTTATGGTTTGTCTTCATTTTTAAATAAATAAATGGAAACAAAGACTCTCTGCACCTTCTGTATCGTATAAACTTTAATGTTCTTCACAGAAACCTGAGGAATTTGACCGAATGCATACATATCTCAAACTATCGAACCAATTATAAACAATTTTCTCCTTTAAAAAGAATGTTTAAATTTTTTAATTATTTCAATGATAAATATATAAATTTTTTTGATCATAGAATAAATTTATCAAGTAAATTCAAGTCAACTTTTTTTTGCCAATTATACCTGTGGCAATAAGACAGAGTAGCTTATGTCAAAAAACAGGTTTCGAGAAAAACACATTTTTGTCTTCAATCTGTAATAGCAAATAATGTAACCTTTTTTTTTGGGAATTATAAGATAGCATTTGAACGGGTAATTATTTCGAAATGGGGATTGGACAGAATAGTAGCTCTCAAACTGCAGTGGACTACTAACATTCGAAAAACCGAAAAATCGCTTTTTTCGACATAAGCTACTCTGTCTTATTGCCACAAATACATTAACTGTGTAATATAAATTTTTTGTAAGGCTTGTTCTTAGCTGAGTTAAATAAATAAATAAATAAAATCAAATACTGGTCAACTATCCGTATATCCCTGATCCATATCGCTGGTGAAAATCGTTCAAATATTAATATTAGTTTTTCTCTGAAATTATAGTTCACACGCAGTTTGAAACAAAATATACAAAAATAATAAAAAATAAAAAATAGACTGTGGACTGAGGACTTTGGGTCCAGAAATGACAACGGAAGCTAAGGTTTAGTGACACGTCTGCTATTTCAGACTAAAATTTAGTGACGTCTGCTAGCTTAGACTTTATAATCTAATATTTACTGCCATATATACAACGATTTCAGTTTTTTTTTCAAATTTTCAAGAAAAAGGCTCTAACTTCTTACTAACTTCGTAGATTAAATTTACTATAAGAAAGATGCATTTTAGGTTTTTGTTACAAACGAAATTGGCATTACGGAAATAGGGTTTTGAGGGTTTTTTTGAGAAAATTGCCTTATATTTGTGTTGTTCTTTGTTCAAGTATAAATTTTTAATGGCTTGACTGATTTTTTAACAATTTTGTATTATATGGCTTTTATGTAAATAGTTCAAACAAAATTGCATTAAAAAAAAAAAAACAAAACCATCCAGTAATTTACACAATGTCTCTGAATCTTGGAACCCATATACCCATGAGCGTCATGTTTAAATTGTTTGAATACCTATCCTTGACATATTGGAATTGGGAATGCCAATCAGTTGTTTCTTTTTTGTTTTGTTGAAACCCTTTTTAGTTTTTCGAATTTTCAAAAAAAAAATTAAAGTAGCAAATTTTAATTTTTATTAAACTTTGTATTTATTAATTAAAATAAATAAAACAAAAATAAGTTATATATAACATAATTATTTACATATTAACGCAAGGTTTATATGGTCCACCCATTGTCATTCCTTGGCAGTACTTCATGTTTGCATTTTCGATTTCTATAATAAAAATTATAAACAAGAAAAAAAATTAACCATCGGTATACATATTTTAGGGCAAAGTTAAAAAAATAAAATTTACTTTTGTTAAAATTGCAATTATCATTGAAGAGTTCCTCTTTGCAGTTGTATAACTTGCATTGTCCATTTTCTGCTCCACAGGCTGGTGCAGAGTTTGGATAAGCACTACATTTATCGTAGAGGCAATCTTTTGCTTTGTTGTTGTTGTTGTTGTTGTTGTTCATGTTGTAGTTGTTGTTGTTTGGATATGGACAAGGAAGGTACATAATTTGTTGTGGAGGACAGTAACACTGGGGTTCTTTGTTAATAACAAAAGTCCCGTTTACTATGTTAACGGAGATGACAGCTGCAAGAAAATTAACTAACTTTTAAAACAAACTTTTTTTATCATATTAAAATAAATATTGTTACCAAAAATTGCAAAATTGAAAAAGGCAGCAAATACTTTCATTTTAGATGATATTTTTTTTTTTTTAATATTTTAATATAAAATCTATGAACTTTTTAACTCGACAACTAATGTCTTCAGTTAGAGGTATTGTGATAATTTGTCCAAAAAGCAAAGACTATTTATACCATCTAAAGTCCCATAAAGTTATTTACTTATAAATAAATTAAAAACATTCTTACCAAAAGACCTTGAAATTTTTGCAAAGAAATTATTTGCTTTTGTTTTTAATCACCAAAATCAGGTACTTAGATATAAGGTATTTAGGTTATTTTTTTAATCTAATATTTGTTCTCGTTTGATTTTATTTATTTATTAAACTTGTGCATGAATATTTACTGGGTTAACCTACTTTAAAAATAATAAAATCATTAGATAAACATTTTTGACTTAATAGATTAGAACATCTCTCAGTATAAACGATAACCTCAATTTTGTGTCTACATACGTATATAAAGCGCATATATGGTTGAAGCGGTCTATGGGAACTTGTATATATGTTCGAGCTATTTATCCAAAATATATAGGTAGTACCGGCCAGTGGCCGCAACTCGAGGTCGAGCAATACAATGCCTATCGATAGGGCCAACAACAGCTGACCAGTGTTATATGAACGTGGGCTATTAAGATACAGATGGTTCAGATTCCCCTTCCTCATACAATTCCTGTTAATAGTTTTATCAATTGAATTATTGCATTAAGTGTAAAAATATAAGTGTACAAAATTTTGGTCCATAAAAGCTTGCCAAAAACAATAAAACCTAAAATAAGTGATCGACTTGATCACATGACCTCGGTAGCGCAATGCGTAGTGCATGTGCCTCTGAAGGAACTGGGTCCGAGTTCAAATCCCAGCTGGGCATAGAAAGTTTTTTATCAACTAAAATTGAACAAAGACCAAGCACCACTAAAAGGATAGTCTGATGATCACCCTGGCAGTCGTGAAATAGCTATAACTCTAGCCCATAAAAGTTTGGTGGAAGCTCACTCAAGTTTTTTTGTTCATTCAAACCTTCAATTTATTAATATGTTGGTGCGAAATGTTAGTAGCCTAACTGCATTTGTGTTGTCACACAAAAACCCTTATAAAAGCTGCATGTACTACCTCTAAGGCCCTTAGAAATCCAATTTTATGAGAAAGTTCTCTTTTAAAAGACCAGAAGGTACTGCTTTTATTCACTTTTATATCGCCAAGGTCAGTCCGCGCCACTGTTTTCCATACATAAAAATTAAAATTTGAAAAAGCCAAAGTAAATTGGTGCAATGGTAATGGATATTCAACAGTGTTGTGGTTCAAATTCATTGTCGAAAAGTTCATTGGGTTCAATAGTGTCTTCAGGATCATCCTTCAGCAAATTGGCTTTCTCAGAGTAGGTATATTCAGGGTCCACTCTACAAAAATGTTGAACTAACAATCATAATATAAAATTCACCTCGCTGTGGTGAGTTTTTTGTGAGGTTGCTGGTCTGAGAATACCGAGAATCTTATCGAATCACAATAAACCTCAAAAGACTTGTAAGCCCTCACAACGTCAGAATATGGAAAATTTTAAATCACCGAAATCGTTGTATGGCAGCTATTCGTTCTAGATGTGATAAAACAAAAAATTGAATTTTAGTCCAGTCAAAATATATAGACAAACAAATGTGCAAACCTAGAAATCTCAAGTTTAAAAACTTCAACCTTGAAGATTCGATCACTAGACCCCATGAAACCTATAAACAACAAAAACAACACAAACATATATATATATGCCAGTAAGACCTAGGGTCTTATAAATTAGGCAAATGTTAGAAGAATTAGGATAGGATAGATTTTTCTTGGCACAGTGGATTGAGAAATTAGGTTTTGATTATCTCATTAAATCCCAGGGGTGGCCTTCAGTTGAGGGAATGTAGAAAAGAATGCCGTGCCTAGACTGGGGATCGAACCCACACATCCAGGTTAGCAGTCAAGCACTTCTTCCACATTTTGAAAATAAAAAAAATTAAAAATAAGTTTCAAATTAATTTTTTTTTTAATGCAAATTTTATATGATTAAGTATTTTTTTATTGATTAAGTATTTTTTTACACGCTTTCTCTCTTTGATGCATCTTACGCAAATCACCCTGGATTTATTAGGTTAAATTTCAAAAGTAGTGAAAAAGTCAAATTTCGGGGTTTGTAAATAAACCGGCCATAACTTTAGTACTAAGTAATCCATAAATTCTTTTCGCTTACATCTCAAATTCTTGCCTTGACTATCTTTACTATACGTACACAATCCAAAACATTTTTTCTTTTAATGATTTCATTATTTTTTGGTAAAATAATAAATTTTATTTTCTCATTTTTGTTCAAAATTATGATTTTTTTTAGATATTTTGGCCTATATCTTTAAAACTCTTCAACTTATCAGGAAAAACTAAATGTGATTTGCATTGGTAATTTAATATTGTTTAATCAAACCCATCTATAACCACTAACTAGTTTTAACTAGTTCAATATATGGGCTAAATTGTAAAGCTGCTTTCGAACATAGCATACAAAAAATTCAAAAATTCATATCTCGAAAACCTATCCATTCTAATTTTTTTTAAATGTTATTTTCGTGTCTAGGAGGGTAAAATGCATTCAAAAAAATAGTGGCATTGAATATCCATTTTGGCTGTAAGCTAGTGTTATTTTTCTTTTGTTCGTACATTATTTGTATTTCCATAGCATTTTAGATGCAATATGTGTTAAGCTATTCAAATATTAAGAAAGTTAAACATTGATACGGATTAGATTAGAAGTCGGTATATACAAAAAACGTGTAACCTTTTTTGACATTAAGATCAATCTACATATAACATATTGCTATATATTTATAGCAAATAAAACAAAACAAAATAAAACCTTAAAATACTGCAGACAAAGAGCTCATAATAAACAAATCTAAAAAAAAAAACAAAAAAATAAATAAATAAATAGATATGTATTTGTTTTGCTTATCAAACCAATTATATTATCTTTAAATTACGAGCGAAAAACCTGCTTTGTTACAAAAGCAAATTTGAATTATTTTTTCTGACAAAATAAAGCGACGACAAAAATGAAATGTGCGACTGGGTCGCTCGAATTTCATCTTATTCATCACACATCTTGTATGGTTTTAAATTATAAAAAAATAAATAAGAGTCTAAGCTACTTTTAAAATTGTTATGACACCAATGATTTTTGTAAACAAATTTTAATTAATGAGAACAAAATTAATTTAACATTTTTTTTTTTATTTCAAAGAAAATGTTAAATGTGGATTCAAAAATTGAATTCGATTTTTGTATATTATCTACCCATTTTAAGAATATCGAATTTTGAAGATTGAGAAAAAAAAATGTTCCATTTTGAAGAATCTGTTAAAAAACATTATTTAATTTTATAAGAAGCTTTTAAATTAAAAATTAATACAATTCGGTTAAACAAAAACGATTTTTTGAAAGGTATGCTGTTAGTAATGGCTGTTAGTGAGTAGATGTGTTTAATAGTAGCACACACAAATATTTTAGTCAAAATCGTAAGACTCGTTTTTGAGAAAATAATTTTTTTAACAGTTTCTAAACAGTTTTGGCTATAAACAAAATTTTTCATTACAACCAGCTAGATAATGTTAAAAAAACCCTTGGTTTTTAAAAAAGTCTTCAGGGTCATTTTCAATATATGTATTAAGTTTTCAAAACAAAAAAATATACTGTTTTTAGAAATCCAAAAAAAAAATATTTTTTTTGAAAATTTTATTTAAACTTTTTTCAAAAACGTTTCTATACGAAAATTGATCTTAATAATAGTGGAACAATTATCGGGAAGTAAAAATTAAAATGGAGGCACCATAATAACGGTTTTTAGATAAAACTTTTACACAAGGTATAGCCTATGTCTTTTCAAATTAACTGAATATAAAAAAAACAGTGGAGCCATTTTCGATAAAAATATGATTAAGTAAGACAGATCAAAATATAGGCTGAGAGCTGTTTAATGAGCACTCGTAGGCGTGCATTTCCGTAACCTGAATTTTAACAGTTGTTTTTACATGTAATGTAAAATGTTCAAATTAAGTGTGATAAAATTGCGTTTCAGATTTTGAGATAAAAATTGAAGAAAAAAACCAAAATGAGGTGTCAGCAATATTTACAAAAATGGTCCTGTTTTTACGGAATTTAACGCGGAAGACAGTCGCCTTGATTTTAAATTGGAATGTAAATTAATTTTTCGTTTTGTACAACATTGCGGGAATATTAATAACCATGGTTTAAAAAAAAACAGTTGCTTTAAATGATTCCCTCCAGATTGAGAGTCCGAAACCTTTTTTCGAAGATTTGTTTTCCGATGATTTTGGTCCGGATGATACTTGTGAGCCTTTTTCTCGTTTCCTTGGAATCTAACGAAAAATGTTCCTGTCATTAAAATTGTAAAAATGAGCATTTCATGTGTTTGAAGTTTAATAGTATTTTCAACTATTATCTAACCCCTTGCAGGGTTGCCGCTATTTTGTTGAGTTGCGAGTTGGTTTTTCTCGAATAACATCCGTATCTTTGATTAATTCGAAAAAACAGACTTAACCATTTTTGACAAGACCAATGTGCTCTATAAAATTGAATACATAATATTGTTTTCATATTTTGCGTATTTAAAGAGTAGCAAAAAGTTTCAATTAATGCCATTAAACAAGTACAAAAAAAGTATTTGATCAGAAAAAAATTGTAATAATATATTTTTTTAAATTGATTCAAACTCGTTAAATATTTTAAATATGAAACAATATCATATGTTTCAATTAAAAACACAGTTTATTATTCGCCAAGAACTACATATTATGTAGCTTTATCCTTTTTTTAAGATGGCGGTAACCCATAAGCAGGGCCGGCCTCAGCCAAACTTGCGCCCTGTGCAAGATTTGTGGAAAGCGCCCCTTTTTTATATTTGCACTCATACATACATACATAAACTGATACACATGCAAAAGACTTTTCCACACTACGCCGATCAAAAGAAGAGATCATCATCTGACACTATAGATATCTATGTATGTATATAGATAGAATCGCTCTAACTATGCAGAAGTATTTTTCTAATTTATAAATGAAAAAGGTACTGGGTGGAATATTTAGGTAGGTAAGATTGAAATTTGAAGTTGCATAGGTCAAGGGGATCTTTAATTTTACGATATTTTGAGTTAAATTCTCCTTGAATGCAACAATGAAAGTGATGTTAGTTAGTGCAGTGCAGGAAATAACTTAGGACAGTTGTGATGGATGTTATTTTGGGATTATTTGAACAAGTTTTGTGGTTAAAATGCAAATGGCAGTACATATTTGTTTTCGCAAGATCATGTTACAATTTCTTGCTCCTGGTAATACGCCCCCAGAATTTTGCGCCCTGTGCATTTGCACATCTTGCACATATGGTTGTTCCGGCCTTGCCCACAAGAGGGTTTGGCGGTTGAAAATTTGGATTTAAGTTTTCTATATACATTTGTACCTACATACATATGTATGTATAAGCTTTGAATAATTAATGTTCATCATCCCTTAAAATTTTATATTTTGAAATGATAAAAAAAAATTAAAAAACTATTATGTTGAATCAGATGTTTTTCAAAAATTCTGTTCGCAAAAAAAAAATTTTAAAGCCTATGAATTACAAATAAAATTAATTATCTATAACTCCCCACCTGTGGAAAAAAGTGAAAACCGACTTCAATATTGAAACTATGTTGGTGTATAAAAGCTACAAGATTCTCTCTTAAAGCAAAAAATGTGTTTCCCATTTCCATATTTAATTCCCATATGAATAATAACTAAACATACAGGATGAAATAAGTTTGAATTCGTTGACTTTCGTTTAAAATTTCCAAATTTAAGTTAAGATGTAAAAAAAACGTATCCAAAGCTTACTAATTAACTGCTGCCAAAGATACTTTAACATCAATTCCATTTAAATGGTAAATAACGAATATTGACAAAGAGTCCTATAAAAAAAAAAAAAAACTGTGGGAAAAGTATCGTCTTTTGAGTCCCGTGGGAAGGATTATTAATTCCAACACTTTCAATAACAAAATAACCTAAGGATTTTTATTATATAAGAATTTGAGAAAGTTAAACATTAATTATTATAAAGGACTGACTACATACATAAGTACTAACAAACCCACGGTACCGTAATAAATTGAGTTTCTTGAGAAAAGCCCACAAGGGGAATTGCAGCATCCAAACAATAATATACCTTCCTTTCTTCCCAGGCAACTACTACAATAGTTAAATGGAAAATCCTACCTACTTATTTAACAGAGGTGTCTTTTTGCCATAACATTGAAAAACAAAAAAATATCTTTTGGCATTTTACCATAAAATAATTACCCAATATCATTTTACAAGGCTACAATTCTGTAATAAGTACAGGCGTAAAATAGCCACCATGAATGGAAGGAATATTTTGTCTTTGAGGCTGCTGATAAAGGACTTGTTATAATTGAATTTGAAAAAAAAACTTAAAATCTTCATTAAGAGCTTCCTGTCTTTAAATTTAAATTAAACAATGGTGATCCCAAATAATGTACCATTCATGGAATGTTTATTTTCTTTGAAATCCATTCCATATATGATTCATTATTAAGAGTCCACTTGAATATTAAGGTCATACTATATATGGGTTTATTAGCTAGAGCCCATTCTATTATGGTCCATTTTACTGAAATATTTAAGTCGTCACTAAATTTGATTATTGGTAGGGCCCAATGTGTGTGTGAGATATCATCGATTTTTTTTATTCGTTTGAAAGGCCTATCGATGCTTTTATATAAGGAATATAACATCGTTCATTTAATGTCCACCGTGGCTTTTCTGGCTGACGCGCATCCCAAATGTCCAATTTTTCATGACTCATGGGTGGCATGGCGCATGAATCTGGCTGAATTTGACCGATGGCATGGGTAATGTTGGCTTTGAGGGCCGTTGTGCAGGTTATTCGCATAGAACTGCGATTTCAAAAATTCCCAAAAATATCTAATAAGCTCAAATCGTACGATCTCGGTGGCCTCGAATCGCTCGTGTAGAACTTCCAATGTGGCGTCAGCTGTGTGCGACTTAGCGCCGTCCTGCTGAAACTACATATCGTTAGTGTCCATATCATCCAATTCAGGCCAAAAGAAGGTGGTAATCATCGACCTATAGCGCTCGCCGTTGACGATGATGGCTTGGTCAACGTCATTCTCAAAGAAATATGGCCTGATGACGCCGCCAGCACAAAATCCACACCAAACAGTGACTTTTTCGGGATGCATTGAACGCTCTTGGATCTCATTTGGAAATTGGTATCGTCCCAAATTCGACAATTTTGTTTGTTGACGTACCCATTCATCCAAATATGGGCCGCATCGCTGAAGATGATTTTTCGATGAAAATAAAGGTCGAGTTGATATGTGCTCCAGAGTCCAGATCAAAATTCAGCAAACACCCTTTGTTGTCTATGGTCGTTTGCCTTGAGCTTCTAACTCAGTTGAATTTTGTACGGGTTACGACATAAAATTCGCCAAGCTGTGGTGTGCGAAAGGCCGAGTTTTGTTAGCGACGCGAATTCAATTGTTCGGCTTCTTCTGCACACTCTCACGGACAGCAGCGATGTTTTCGACAGATCTTGCGTTTCGTTGACTAACGGGTGTTGGTTGATCGTTTATTTGAACCATTGAAGTAAAATTTATCTACCACACTGTGAATATTCTCTTGGTAGGACAAATATGGCGAACGTAGTAAAATGGATGAAGCACGCGGAACGTTTCCCGAACAGAACACTCATTTCTATAAAACAATTTTATCATTTGCACGTATTGTTGAACGCTATATTCGTTTATGGTGACTTGGTAAAATATATTGAATAAATAATAGCTAATTTGACAGATGTAGCTTCAGCAATATGGCCGCTATCAACTGTCAAAGTTCGAAAGTCCTTATGGAAGACCTTTTAGGTGTTGTAATGCTTCATTACAGTATATTAATTCCGTAAGCAATTTTTTTTATAGAAAACGGTGGTCATATTTATAAACGTTGTCTAACTTTGGACAGCCGCCCAAGAGCTATCAAACTTAGACAACGGACTCGGTTGTCTTTACCTTGGCAAATGAAACATTTTATTTCATCAAATAAAACATGTTGGTTTATTTCGCCAAATAAAACATATTTCCAAGTACAGTAAAACCCGCTTAGGAGAAACTGCAAAATGTCACAGTCTTCCTTTCACTTAAGAGGGTTTTTCACTAAAACGAATCCCGCTTAAGTGAAAAAAATTTCACTTAAGCGGAGTCCGGATAAGTGAAAAAAAAATTGCACTTAAGCGGATTTAAAAATTCCAAAAAGGGTTCTGACATATCAGAAATTCAAATGTCATTTTCGGGATGAAAATTTGGTGGAGGTGAAAATTAAAAAAGTAAAAGCGTTCAGCAAATTTTTTGTTCTGTTTTATTAATTTTTTTTTCACTTAAGAGAGTTTTTTTCAATGAAAAATATTAAATTTAACTGAAACTAATCCTGGTTTTTCACTTAAGCGGAGTTTTATAAAGGTAATTGGTCGACAAATACTCGGGGATGAAAAAAGTGTTTCAGATAAGCGGGTTTTACTGTATTTCGAACCATTTTGAACTATTTAGACACTGTCTAATTAATAAAAAATCTAATAAATACGCCTGCAGGTGTTTATTTTTTGTTTAAACAAATATTTTTAAAAGGGAATTGTTTTTAAAGTCGTGCCTTTGCGACCTATAGTAAAGTTTCCAGCTATTGGTTCAATGATATTATTTACGTATATTTCAATAAAATTTATCTCTGAGTCACGTCTTCACAATATCGTTTTGTATATAGCCTGTGTCGTAGTTGTAATTCTAAAATTTATAGCAGCTACTTACTAGAATCAAATCCTCATCAAGCTAAAATTTTTCTTTGAAGGTGTACAAAGTACATATACGTATGTATCTAAGTAGAAAAAAATCGCATTTATTATTATTATGCAAAGGAAAAACATACTCACACATGACGTTATGCATGAATCTTATTTAATATCCAATTCAGAAGGACTAATAAATATATCGGTAGGTAGGTATACGGCTATAGAGTCACCATCAGGGCGGCGACAACGTTCACCGGTCCACAACCAAATCTATCCGCAATTTTCCGATTTGCATAAATTTCAACTTTTTTTTTGTTATTCGCAAAGGATAAGAAAATACATACCTATATAAAAAAAAGGATGAAAACCAGTGTTGCCCCATTATACGGTTATAGCATGTGAATGAGACAATTTAGAGCAAAAAAACAAAATAAATATATCACGTCCTTATTTTGACGAACAATTTATTATGGAATCAATTATGTAATAATTTTGGTATCTGAATTTGTTAAAACCAGCCTACTTGTGCGAGAATTCTCGCATTTACATAAAAATAAAATACGCACGAAAAAAAAATGCAGTTTATTGGTAAAAACTATTAACATCTTTAAAATAAAATTATAATTCGTTAAATCAGCAGGTAATTTTGCTACGTTTGAAGTTTGAACTCATTTCTCAAAATCGGTGTAGTATGAGAGTCAGAAAGTGAGTCTAGACTATAGAAATTATATTATATTATATACATAGGTATAAGATATTTCGATAAACAGATGACAAATCAGAGAATCCCAATTTTGTTCTCATTAAAATGCTTTGCTTTTAAACAATTTAATAAACTTAGCTAATGGGAATATCCTCTATGATGGCAACACTTTTTTAAACCTTATTCGAATTTCGAAGACGAAGTGGATATGGCATTGACACCGGAGCACAAAGAGAGACACCCATAACAAAGTTGTTTGCAGAGAAGTGATCTGTGAAACGTGTTCCATTCCTGAATAAAGGACATTTCGTGTGTATATTTGTTTGTGCCATAAATAAAAATGCCCTTTTTTGCGCCGCTTTGACTTTTATGTAAAATAATATCCTTGAAGCTTCAGACGGAAACAGAGCCTTCAGATGTGTATTAGTATAAATAGAAAGGAAGCAGCCAACAACTAGGTATACTAGTCTTACCTTCTTTGTTAGTTTTTTTTTTTTTTAACTAGAACGATGGCATTGGCAGCAGGCGGATATGATGGCAAAAAATAAGGTTAAATCTGTCCTCGTACCACAATAAAAATAAATAAAGAAAAAAAAAAAAAAACGAAATGGCATCAATCGGAAAAGAAAAGATTTCTGTGTTGGCACAGATGTCTTTGAAGAAAGAGTGAAAAATTATCCAAGAATTAGATTGTTCTTTTTATTTCTGTTTCATATGATGGAACCTTTTAAAAGTGGGTTAAATTATATATAGGAAGAGGTGATCCTTTTGCGCTGTGTCTTATGAGTATAAGGCTTTAATGGTATTTTTTTTTTTTTTAAACTTCGGAAAATAAAACAAGAACATGGGTGGAAGTTGTTTGTATGATGATAAATGACGGTAGACTTACAGCCGATGTCATTCGGGCAGTTAATTTTATTTATAGGCCTCATCGCCCAGACCATAATATACGTTGAAGCTGCTGGTTTGTCTATAGTTCACGTATTGGAAATAAAAAAGTTTGGTCATGATTTTTTGTTTGATTTCTTTTAAAATATAGTCGAATGACTTATAATCGTATATCGTAAATTTATTATATCATATTGAAATATATAAATATGACTTGATTTTAAGGTCAAAAACAACCATTTATTTATGTTTAAAAACTAAAAAAGAAAAATCTGCTGAATTGGAATTATATTTTGATATCACCTATAAATTGAAATAGGTCCCCATGGAAGTTATATAAGTTGCTGTTGGGGTTTAGATAGTAGCGTATTAAAGTGTCGTACTCAGTGTTGTTCAAATCCATGTAAAAAATTATTGTTTACTTTTTCTACGTTAAAGTAGGTAAAAAAAACTCGTAAAAAAAGTAAAGAAGAGGACAAAAAAGTAAATAACTGAGAAAAAACAGAGAAAATGAGAGACATCTGTCAAAATTTAAATAAATAACGAAAATTTGGCAGACGTTCAAAAAAATCGAAAGAACAAATAAATAATTGAAGCATTTTATATAATGAAAAACTTGGACTGAAATAAATTAGAGAATCTATTTTTAAATCATTTTGTGGAAAATAAAATAAAAACCCAATAGTTTTTTATTCAACTATGTCATCTTCAATCTTGAAGGTAACCAATTCTGATTATTTTTCGCGTTTTATTTTTTATACTTTTATTTTTTTACCTTTTTTACGTTTTTTACATAAGCATGATTAAAATACAGCAATTAAAATGTTAAGTAAAAAAACGTAAAGTAAAAAATTCGAACAACACTGTAAATCGTACTGCCTTGATTCTTGACTTCTTTTTCATGAATTTTGTAATTCAAAGAAAATAATCATTCCAGAGGTTCAGTTAACGAAATTCAGTGCAACAAAACCAGACCAACAAAAATTTTTAAAAGACTACAACAACAAATTTTTGTAAAATATTAATTATGTATTTCTGAAAGTTTTTAAAAAATTAAAATTTTGATTTTCTGAACTTTATTATTTTTTTTTAAGTAAGATTGACATTAAACATATGCTTCTTGTCCTCCTGATTCAATAATACAATAATATGTGTCTCGATATAGTCTCAAGGTATCGGCTTAATGCGTAAAACTGCTAAGTCCACTTTTACAAATTTTACAGGAGAGCAAAAAAAAACAACAAATAAAATTGCATATGGCTCTATATAAAAACTGATTTTCTCTTAAAGATTCTGCAACGACTATGTTGTATAGGACAAAAGTGATTAAACAAAATTTTTGCAGAGTATGTTTCTTAAGAAAATGACATCAAAATTTCAATTTTGACCAAAACGACGAATGTCTAAATGGTTAAGATATTTTAAATGGTTCATATACAGTGCTGCCACTCTACTCCTTTAGCAGTAGATCTACTGCACTTAGCCCCAAACGAAAATCTACTGCGCAGCAAAACGAATCTACTCCTCTTTTATTATTGAGTTTTTTCAATAAATTTAAATTCATAAATGGCGAATATAAAAGAAAATAAGGCCAATATATTTATTATTTTCCGAATGAAATGTGATTTCTTTGATAATTTAATATTTATAACAATTACAATAACTTCCAATGGGAAGTTGTATAGGTACAGATTTATGAATTCTCCAAATGAAATTTTGTTATTTTGTTACTTTAGTTTAAGAAATTTAATTTTTTGTTGGAGTTCGTTTTTGAAGTAATGGTTAAGTTTTCAGATTCTCCTGTTTTTATTCGTAAATAAAATGTATTTTAAATGAATTGAATTTTTGTTTTTGTATATTGTAAGATCTACTGCGTTATATTGCAATCTACTGCGTTTTTTACTGATATATACTGCACTTAACCATCTATAGGGTGGCACAGCGCTGTTCAGATACCCAGATGGTCATAGATAGTCTAGACTCTAGATGATCTGAATGGTTTTAATAGTCCATACACTGAGGGAAAAAGTGCACTTTAAATCAATGTTCGCATTTTTAAATTAAAATTGTTCAGATCAAAAGTGTTTCATGAGAAAAATAAAAAAATTGCAAAAGTAAAAAGGAAATGTTTTCGTTTTGAAATGTTTAGTTTTCAAATTAAGAGAAATTTGCTTTTAATATGTATATACATATTTAAACACAACAATTTCGAATATAATATAAAAATATTTAATTTTATAATTTCAAGATTTAAAATTAAAAGGATATCATTTAACTAAAAAACTACTAAAACTACTTTTAATTACTAATGAGTTTAGTTTCAATTTAAATAACTTTTGATAAAAAAATTTTGACAAGAAAATTAATACCGTTCACAATATAGTGAACAAATTTATTTAGGGGAGAAGCATTGTTTATATGTATACACTTAATTCCAGGCCATGGTCAAAAACCAAAACTTCCAGCTTTATAATGATTAGGAATTCTAATCTTGTCGGATAAAGTTCACACTAGATCTTCATCATAAAATCTATATGTAAATTGTAAGATGAACTGCAAACTTAACAAAAATTCCGTACTGACAAGGCTCTAAATTTCTCGTTTTTGCTTAGTTTTCAACTCATAACGGTTTTTATGATTTGTATTCTCTTTTCCTTTGACTGGCTCTAACTTTGCCAAAATACAAACGATTTTTGAAAAAATAAAGCAAAACCAACCGTGACACCTGATATGATGAAAAGGGCTACCTCAAGTATTTTGAGGCAAGCACAGTTGTATATCGATCAGCAGGGTGGGATATTTTAACACCTTTTGTAAGAAACTCACTGCAAACAAAGAATTCGTTTTATTAAATTTTGTATTATTTCTTGATTTTCCTTTATTTTTTGTTTTTTATTTTTTCAATAATTTTAGATATACCTATTTTGAAATGAAAAAATTTTAAATATTTTTAGGAATACATATTGGGCTTTCATAATAAAAAAGTTATGCTTAATAACGTGTTTTTGTGAAAGAAATCATATTTAAGTAAAAAAAAACAACCTAAAAATGATTAAAAAATGTGTTTGATAATAAATTGCGGGAAAACCGTTATCCACACAGAAAAAAGTTGTATGGCAGATACGAATTTCTTACTGTTCTGGTTTAATAAAAAAAACGTTTCAAAATTCGGTTGTTGTTTGGCAAAGTTAGAGCCAGCCAAAGGAAAAAAGAATAGAAGTCATTGACTTTCAAATGACTTTTAAAAAAATCACTTTCAAATTAAAAGTATTCCCTTTTAGTCCCAATACAAACACTTTAAACAAAAAACACAAACATATATATATGCCAGTAAGACCTAGGTTCTTATAAATAAGGCAAATGTTAGAAGAAATAGGAGGATGGGATAGATTTTTGTTGGCACAGTGGATTGAGAAATTAGGTTTTGATTATCTCATTAAATCCCAGGAGTGGCTTTTAGTTGAGGGAATATAGAAAAGAATGTTGCCTAGACATGGGAATCGAACCCACACATCCAGGTTAGCAGTCAACCACTAATGTTTTTAGCTTTTAATGTTTTTTTTAAGCTTAAGTCATTAAATTTTAAGTGTTTACTTCGAATTTAAAAGTAAAACTTTTCTTTGCAGCTTAAAATTGAGAAAATTTGAATTTAAACGGTTTCACTTTTAAATTCAGAGTGATTCGCGTTGAAGTTTAAAAAAAAATTCAGGTTTTTAAAACAAATTAACATAATTTCCCCAGTCATCTGAAAAACAAACATCCATTAATTTATGTAATGTACCTATGTACGTACATAACAATATCTAAGTTATGTCTACTTTTACTACAAAGCACTATATTATAATAATTAATTCTTCATAATTTTTTTGTTTGGGTTTCCTTGAAATATCTACCCCATCATCACTAATAATAATCCGTTAAAATCCCTTTACAAAGACTTATCCACAAAATCTTGCATGTAACTCAATTGCATCATAAAAAAAAAGTGTAATACGAACTCGTAATCCCTCTTTGCTTTTTAAAACTAATGGTTGAAACTTACCTTGTTGCTGAGGTAGCTCATTGAAAAAGAGACAAAAAATGAAATAAGCATTAAAGGATTAAAAAATATCCTTTTTATACGAACTTTCCTTCAACAAAAAACACATATAGATACATACATACATATACCAATATATCCATGTACGGACATAAATATTTCAAACAAAATTCTTTTCCAGGAAAGTCAAATACTATACACACGTCATATATCCTTATATGGATGTATGTTTGTATTTTTTTACATACACATATTTATATAGATCCTACAACATGGATCCTTTTTGACTCATCTCTTGTGTGTGCATTTGAAAGTAATTTTTATTTTTCAACTTGTGCTGTTAGTTCTCAACACTCCAAGGTAAATCAATGTATAGGTATATAAGGATTGGGTATTCGTATCCTAGAAAGACTTTCTACATTATAATCTTTTGAGTGTGCAAGCCTCAAATATCTCTTGAAACAAGGATACAAGTTAGGTAACTCAAAATAATATACATATATGTATCTATAGGTAACCAAAACTATTTCTAAGTTCTTCCCATATATGTATATACAAAATGAGTTCTTCTTTTCATATACCTACTCATGTAGGTAGGTACACAAGGATATTATGACGTGTTGCATGTTTTACAAAATATTCAGCAGCTCAGTTTAAAAGTCAGGAAGGCAGAGAAATTTATGATGAATTTATAAAATTTCCTTTGAGAGCTTGACTGATTTTAACACCATGACATTTTAAGAAGATGATGATGGCTTTTAGAGAGAAGCATCATATGAGTGCTTGTAGATTGCACTTTCAATAAAGAATATATGTGTTTTCTGCAAAGGCGGTTGATAGAGAGGTTGAGAAATTACTACTTTATAAAGGAGTAACTAAGTAAAACTTACTTACAATAACTTTAAAATCAGTAAGCTTAACATACACATAATAGAAGTTGGAAAAAAGTTTATGAGCAAATTGTTTTCTCTTTAATGGAAAAAGGCTTTATTCATACACCTAACTCTAATTGTATGAAGTGCCATATTAGGAAATCATTTTTATTAAGGGCTTTTAAAAGAACATATAACGAAAGAGTTGTCCACAAGAATCCGCGACTTGAATTAAACCCCAGAAAACTAAAGAAACCAATGTAATTATAGTCAACCTCTATGGATAATGAAAAACGTATTGAAAAAATCTTCCATTACATTGTGTTAAAATCAAATTTTTACTAAATTATTTAACAGTAGGTGCTATAGACCTAAATAGTTATGTATTTTTTTGAGCTAGTATTTAGCTACCTATGTGAATAAATGAATTCTTCAGACCAAAAAGGTTGATTTCTTATAGCACTTTTTTTGTGGGATATTCGATATTCATTTGTGAAACGATTTGGTGGCCTTTAATGGCATAATTTTTAGCGAATCAAATGTAGTGTTTAAAACTACTAATGACCTCAAAAAGCTAAAAATTAAAATTAAAAATTTGTTATACCCTACCAAATTCCCAAAGAAGTTGTCCTTTTTGGACCAATTTATTGACCTTTTAGATGGCATACTTTTTTTTGCGAACATCCCACAAATGAAGTATTTAAAATCGCTAATGACCTTAAAAAGCTTTAACCAGTGACTAAAAATTTGCTTTCTCCTTCCAATTTCTGGAAGCACTTGACCTTTTTAGACGAATTTATTGATCTTTTAGAAAGCATATTTTTTTTGAAAATATCCCACATATGAAATATTTAAAATAGTTATCATGACCTTGAAAAGCTATATTAATTTATTAAAAATTTGCTAAAGCCCATCAATTTGTCAAAGAAGTTGCCCTTTTTGGACCAATTTATTCACAATTTAGATGGCGTACTTTTTTTGCGAATATCCCATAAATTAAATACTAAAAATCGCTTCTGACCTTGAAAAGTACTATCGATTGATTCAAAACTGGCTATATAGCCTTTCAATTTCTCAAAGAACTTGGCCTTTTTGGACCAATTTATTCACCATTCAGATGGCATACTTTTTTCCGAATATCCCACAAATGAAGTACTTAAAATCGCTGATGATCTTTAAAAGCTTTATCCATTGATTTAAACTGTCTATATAGCCTAATTCTCAAAGAAGTTGGCCTTTTTGAACCAATTTATTGACCGTTAAGATGTCTTACGTTTTTGGCGAATATCCCAAAAATGAGGTTCTAAGATCCCGAAACCCGAAAAAGGGTTATTTATGAAATCACGTTCCTATACATGTAGTCATGATTAAATTATTTTATTATTTTACATTTACAACCCACAAGCACAACTAGTTGGTGTTGTTGTAATAAAATAAATAATAAATTAACACTATCAATATACAAACTCAAATAAAATGATCCAGAATGGACAATAAAACTAAAAGGCAAACAAAAATCACGTCAAATTAGTTATCTTCCATTTAAAATTGTGTTGTTGTTTTTTATTGCTTCAGATTTATATCAATTTCTTATTTGTTTATTTATATTTTCTAAAATTTAAAAATGTCCATCGAAGGACATCCCAGTCAATTTTGTTTTTTATTTTTATTTTCGCTGCACAAGCATTTAAAACCAGAATTTTATCGTTGGTTGTCTCTAATATTCTTTTCTTACAATAACAATTCTTGTTATTACCCTTTTTTTTTGCGAGGATTTCAGTTTACCAGTTTCTCTGAATGTCACTTAAATAAAAAGGATTATTTGCTGGGGAAAGGATCTTTATGGTTTTGGTATCTAAATAGATAAATCTATGGTTTTATTCTCGGGATGGGATTGCTTCAAATCGATATGATGGGAAAAGACTGGGGTATATTCATTGTGTGTTCGGAGTGTTTTTTTCATTTCCTTCCCCCCACAGTGTTCCATGTCACTGTTTGTCAGAGTAGTGAAGTAGGTACTTCATATACTTCAGACAAAAGTATCTGCGGATTTTGATTTGTTTGCTCACACAATTTCTACAACCTTTTTTTTTTGAAATAATTTTATTGTCTATTTTTGCGCTGGCAAAATCCTTACACCCAAAGTGTTTTATTGAGCCATTCAAAATTCAAACTGAAAGTAGGTATTAAAGATTGATGGAGTTCACTAGAAAGGAAAGTTGAAGGCGGGAGATGGGTAGGTTGTATTGATGATTTGCATTTTGATGTTAGTTTATGTGCGCTCGTATACTCTAAGAGGACTTTAAATAAATATATACCTATATATCAATTTACAGTCTATAAGCTTAGTAGAAAATTTTTAATGTCCTTATTTAATGTCTATTTATCTTTGCTGGTAAAAATATCTTTCGCACTTAAGCCAACGAAATTAGATTCTCATTTGGTAATTCTTCCAACCCGCATCATGGGTCTTAAGAAAAAAAAAACACAAACACTTTTTTTTATTCTTGTACTACTGGTAATTTGCCAAACGATTATATTTTTTTGGTTTATTTCTGCAAAGTTAGCGAAACGATTTTGTACGATAAAACACTAATTTCTTCTGTTATGTGTGAATGTAAAAAATTTAACCTCACTTACTAAACAAAAATCAATTTCACACATTCTCATGCAAAAATACACACGACAGACAATTTTGCTATTTTGAAAATCGATACTTTGTGTCCTGGAAAAATATATATATAATTAATAACCGGGATCCATTACCTAAATCTCTATATAATACAATGCAGTCGCCATCTTTTGCGAAGACAACGACGATGAGTTAAAATCCAAAACAACAACTTTCGCACCCTCAGTACATTAGCATTATAAGTTGAAGTTTGAACCTTTGAACTTATGATGCGATGTTAGAAGATGCACTTGATTGTTTCTTTTCCTCTTCGTCGAGCTTGTTCAGTATTAAGCTATATACATTATACACACAAAAATATATCCTCATTATGTTTATCCTAACATCATTGGAATATTGTTAAGGACTATACAATATACATTATACATACATACACACCAATAGGGAATATATGGCCCGTTAAAATTTGAAGTACACATTGAGAATGTATTCGACAAAAAGGATGCCATTCCAATAATTGTTATTGGGACAATGGATTTATTGAATTGAACACTGTGAGAAACTAATGTCAAGATATAATAATTTTATCGGTATATAGGTACTATTAAAACCCATTTTAATTGTAGAAACTTTGTGTTCGCCGGATATCGTCCTTTCTTTATTTTAAGCAACACTAGCTAAATCTTGGAAGGACTTAAGACGTTTTGCTATACCAACAACATCATCCCCAATATTTTAACAGTCCGGTTTTCTGGAGAAGTCTTTTACACTTTATAAGATTCCAGAATGGCATTACTATAACACCCTCAATAGCCACCAGATTATTATTAAACTGGTTAAATGCTTTCCCATTTATAAAGAAAAATTAAAATTTTTTAGGTAAATTAAAATAATTTTCAGTTTTCCTGCAATTTGCACATAAGAGCCCTATTTATCTTCTTTTCAACATGACTACTCTGGAAAAAAACGTCGAAAAGTTACCGATGTTTTGTTTTTACACCAACTATACTGATTGGATCCATTGTTTAACATGATACTTTTTGACCAAATTCATTTAATAGTTAGAAGTCACTCAAGTAGTACAAAACTCCAAAATACACCAAATTTTTTTTGGGTATTTTTGCACTTTCGTGGTATACATTTTGAATATAAAAATATACCAGTGTTCGGTGTAGTTTTAAGACATTTAATTTCGATTCAGTATAAATAATACCGCGTTGTCATATATAATTTACACCAGCTGTACACAAAGAATACTGATTTTCGGTATATACATTGTGCTGTTGGTATAAAATAATTATTCCGGTTACTAGGATATAATATACTCCAGAAGTGTATAAACATTTTAATTCAGAATTTATTCTGATATAAAATTTACTCCGAAGTTTGATGAATTACAATTAACACCTTTGTTTATACTTATTTATTAGAGTCGTACTGTTAAAAACCAAAAATGTGGCATAATTAAATCGATACATATACAGGGTGTCCCCTGTATGCCTTAAAAATGTGCTTGAAAATATTTTGCGGGAAACCCGTTATCCACACAGAAAAAAGTAATGTGGTAGATACAAATTTCTAACTGTTCTTGTTTAAATTAAAAAAAAATTTCGGAAATCGGTTGTAGTTAGAGCCAGTCAAAGGAAAAAAGAATAAAAATCATAAAAACCGTTATAAGTCGGAAACGAAGCGAAAACGAGAAAATTACCTCTTAAGTTTTTCGACTTGAAATGACCTTAGGAACTCATGGTTTTCTTCTGAGGCGGTGATTTCGGGACACCCTGTATAAAATATGGCCGTCGTTTAAAAAATATACCAATTTTTGAATTTTGGCAAAAAAAGCAAAAAAAAAATTACAACATTGTAAAAGTTATTTACAATATTCTGTTTTCGGTAGGTGCATTTATTTAGCTGGAACTTCTGAAAAATATTCACTGATTTGTAGCATTCCGAAAACTTGATCAAAAAAAAGCACCATTGTAAAAAATATATCGCTGAATTTTTTTTGGTATATTTAATTTGCTGAAAATGGTGTAAAAAATGTCCAAAAATTTGTTAAAAACAAAAAAAAAATTAATGTATACAATCAAACTTTTAACACTTTTTAATATTTTTTAAACGCTGTAATCTTGTGTTTCCTCTTCACCACCTTCGTCGGTTTCCTTTTTTTTGTCCATTTTTGGTTCCGTATCCAATGCAGCCTCTTCATCCTCTTCGTTCATATTTTCAGTCACCTTTAATTTATTTTGTGTACCTACCCTTTGAGGCAACGTCATCTTTCCTCTTCAACAAATCTCGAAAGTATTTTTGGGTGCCATTTAAATCAGTTTTTTCCTCAACACTTGTGATCACAGTACACATATTAAAGGTAATATCATTAGCGTTTTCATTTTTGTTCAGTTCTGCGCATCTGTCGAAATTGAGGTATTATGGTGGTAAAATGGTGGATCCAGTGTCCCTTTACATGTCTAATTTCAATATTTTGTTGTTTTTTCTAATGATGCGTGCAGAGCTCCTGTGGGCACTGGAACAGCCATTTTTAATTTTTTGACACTTCCAACTTTGACAACCTGCGTAATATATTACCTTTGATTTGTGTACTGTGACTTGTGATAACAACGCAGCATTAAGCTGGGAAAACTTATTTGACTTTTTCTCTCCAGCTATTTTCTTCGTTATTTCCAAACCATCGTTCGAAATTGAGTGCATTAATATTTCATTTGAAATAATATTTATCTCCAAAAAATTTAGAGTTTTTGGGCCTAATATAAAAGTTGATGTTTCTCAAACTTCCAAATAAGTTTCGATGATTTTGCTGGATGTTGATATCTGGTTTGACAATTTTATTTTATTTGTTTAAAATGTTTTTCTTTCTTAGATACCACTTCAAATAAAGGGTGTTTTTTTAGACGTGTGGTTTTCAATCTGGCAATACTTTTTTCGGAGTTGGTCTTTTTGACAGCAGCTGCCACTTGATTTATGCTCAGTTTGGTTTGCCATTTCATAATGAATAGACTTACTCCTGAACAACGTTTGCAAATCGTGCAATTTTATCACCATAATAATGGACCAAAATAAAATGCGCATCCTCAGAGACGCCGTACAGTGCGCACCGAAGACGCTATTGCTGCTGTGGAGCAGAGTATCGAAGAAGACCCGAATGAGTCCATCCGCCATCGCGCGCAACAATTGGAGCTGGGGCCTCTTGGGCCTCTCAGCTGGAATTTATTCGAGCCAGTCGCGGCGGCCACTTGCCCGAAATCATTTTTAAAACTTAATGGCAAACCCTTATCTTTATAATAAAGCTAAATTCTTGGCCATAACATTAAATTATATGCGTTTTATTTCTTCTTGAAAACCACACGTCAATCTACCTTTACTTATTGAATTTCGATGAACTCATCTCTTGTTAATATTATTTTAATTATTGAAAAAACGCAGTTAGCTGCTAAAAAACGAAATGACGACTGAATAGTTTCACTGACATTTTGTTATTTTTCGAATTATATTACATAGTTTGGTGCATTTAATTTTCATACGATGAAAGTCCTACACCGAAAAATAATTGTACCAAAATTCATGAATTTAAACCAAATTATACACCAGTAGCTACTTGAGCATAGTTCTCGAAACTTTGATATCTTTCATCTCGATTTCCACCGTACCAATTATCGCCTCAATGAACCAATTGACCCGTATGAAACACCTAGCGAATAAAAATCATAATGTTTTCGACTTGAGTTACTCAAAGCTTACACTTAAGAACAAGTTGTATGTTTCCCCTTTTATTATAAAGGTGTTACCACTTTTTGTTTATATAATGTAATTTAATATGTAAAATTTTGACTAAGTTATTTTTGTAGCTTGTTATTAATGTATGTATGTGTATATTTTATATGTTGTTTTTAGAAGTGTGTTTTATTTTTTATATTTTATACTAACACTAAACTTCGTGCCTCATAAAAATAACCTTCCAATATTTGCTCGATTTCCAACATGAGAGAGAGGACTCCGTACACTTCATAAGAGTATACCCTGCTTTCAAAGATATAAGAAGGAGCTTCTTTGGGAAGTCCAGTATAATATCAAATATGACAGTCGAAGAAGTGAAAATTACCCTAAACGGGTAATTTGTGTCTTCTGCAATGTTCAATAAGATGTTTAATTATGACTGCTTTACATCAAAATGTTTTAAGTAAAACAGCTAGTTTCACTATAATTACTTTACCATTTAGGCATATTACGGACTCATCAAGGTACAGAACCCTTTCTTGATTCTTGACCAGACCTGCACATAAGGAATTGACTAAATTATTATGTTCAGTGTAGGTATGATGTTCCTTTTGAAAAGAGACGGGCCAAATTCACAGTATATGCAACCTTATTATAGTATAGTTGTTCTTTGTCTCTATATATCCGGGATCACAATTTCACAATATCCCAAGAACCAGAAACGTGACTAATACCATTTTAAATCGCTCTTGAACGCACACAAAAACAGAAGGCACAATTCACTCAATACATGTTTGAAGTGTTGCGGTGCAAACGACTATACATATCTACTATAAGACACAAGGACTTCTTCTTTCCAGGAAACGACATCCAAGTATACATACATTCCATCCATTAGAATTAGTATAGGTGTAGTAGACTGTATATCTATCTATATTGTATATACCTTTGTACATTGCTGATGATCTGCTCATCTCATCGTTATTTTATTGTTCAAGATTTTCCTTTTGTGGTTTTGCATAATTTAACTCAGAATGTTCTTTCTATATAGGATGGCCAAAAAAAAAAAAAATATATATAAAATTTTATCGATGCTAGGTCGATGTCCTTATAATATAAAGCTCATTATAGTATAAGAGGTAGAGTTGCAAATTATTTTTTACACTTTCCATTTTCAAATCTTATTGGTTGGGGTGAACATATGATGAACATCTTCCGTAAAAAAAGAGATCAGGGATTTGGCAGACATTTTCCATTTCTTGTTTTGAGAGGTAATCTATTAAAATCTGAACGACTCAATTGATTTTGATGATAAGAGAAAATTAAAGGAATAATTACAAAAAAAATAACGCCAATTCTTCACCTTTGATGAACATATTTCGATGAATTTGCGATTAACTGCCTGAACACAATGAAGATGGAACTTATTGGAGCTGTATAGCTAGAATATAGCTTTCAAAATATTAAATACTGCAAACCAATTTAAAGTTGTAACACAGCTGCAACTGGAGCTGCAGACAGTGCTGCAAGAATTCAACAACATTCAACTTTTCACCTACAGCACTTTTGACGTCACAATTTGTATATGAAGAAAAAAATTGTGGCTGAAAAAAATTATTAATTAAAAGTAAAATATCGAAAACAAAAAAGTCAATAATAAGCCCGTGCAGGTTGATTTTTTTTTCGTACGACACTTTTTCATAGCTGTTCCAGCTCCAGATCCATCTGCAGTTGAAGCATTCTATTGTGTTATACTACAAAATTCATATAGTCAACTGACGAATACAGGGAAAAAAAATGATTCTTTATCAAAAGCTTCCGAGTACCCACCAATGAAGTCTCATTTTTAAAACAACAAAATTTCAATTTTCTAGGAAAAGTGGGTGTGGAAGTAGGCGGGCTTTAAAAAAATATATATATGTTCAAGAATAATGTAATATTTTTACTTTAAAGGAGGAAAGTAGAATCTCAGATAAAAGGAAAGTGGGTGTGGCAGTAGGTGTATTTCCAAAAAAAAAAAAACAATACCTACACGCATGTCATAGAGATTTATTATAAATCTTCAACTTTCAATCAATATTCTTATATAATAAATTTGGGCGATGAATTGGGCGGGACAAATAACACAAAGTCATGCTTTATAGATTAAAATCGACTCAAATAAAAACTGGATCATTCTAAGGAAGTACAATAAATAAAAAACTAAAATATTATAAAAGTGGGCGTGGCAGTGAGCGGATTTTACTCAATTTGGAAATGTAATAAAAAATGCAGTGTGTGAGATATTAACGAAATTTAGTTTTTATTTGAAAGGCCCATGAGCGCCATTATGTATGGAATATGACATCGTTCCAATTTTCGTTCGTGGCTTCGAATGGTGACACGGATACGAGAAGTCCAATTTTCAATAACTTTACCGCATAGTATACTAGCATACTTACTGAATTTGAGCGATAGCACGCGTTACGTTGCAACGGTGAATTGCGGATTAATGGTATACACCTGGGACCCAACACAAAAACATCTCAAGGTTTCAAATCACACAATCTTGGTGGCCAATTCGCGTCACCTCCGCGAGAGTTATCCCTACCCTCAGATAGTTCATGCAGATTGCCCATTGTGGGGTTGGATGCTGTGTAGTACGTAGCACCGTTATGCTGGAACCACATGTCATCTATGTCAATATTGCCCAATTCGGGTCAACAAAAAATTAGTTATCATTGATCTGTAGCGCAATTTCAAAAGCCTGTCATTGGTAATGCAACATAAATTCCTAGACTTTATTTTATGTTTTTTTTTAATAAGACTTCCGAGTATATTTTTGTATCCTTCAAAAAAAATTTTTTTTATGTACGAAGTGAAGACCTAAACCATTACAAAAAAAAGGAGGAGCAAACAAAATCCTTCCAATTCTATTCATTGTCCACTTAAAAATTATGTCAGGACATCATCGTTATTTTAATGAGTCTTCAACTCAATATAAGCAATAAAATCTCTCCTGTAGCTTCGTGCGTCGTAAGAAGCTAACGAATTTTGAATTCGTTTTAAAGCTTGATCTAACTGTCGCAAAAAGATGCTCATAAAATGTATGTTTATTTGCGTTTTGTTTTAAAACTGCATTATGGCCCAGGCTGATCCTGTGTGGCTCCTTAGGTCCATTTGCACAAAATCAATATCTAAGTTTCAAGATGGAGTACTTAGGTCCTTTACAGTCTAGGACCTTTAGAGATACATTTCAAACCGCAATTAGTTCGAAATTTTAATCAAAATCATCTAAAACCTTGTGAAAGAAAAGACTTTACGATAACAATACTCGTACTTTACCGCATTTTACCCAAAGAAGGAAGAAAAATGAAGATTTTGAAATATAAATATACAAAAAATCAGGATATTGAACTAGAAGAAAAGCTATCCCTTTCCGTTCTCCTAATCTATTTACTTCACTTCTTCAATCCTGTATATATGTATACGTATAATCTCCTATTGAATGAGAAGACCGTTATGGCTTTCTGCTCTTGTCGTTTTCATGTATATATACGAGTACAATATTTCCTGCCAATCTTCTACTATACAGATACACGCCAAGAAGTCAGGAATCATCAGGCACATAATACAGGACATGCCAGGATGAATAGATGGATGGATAGAGGTTGGGCCAGCTGATGCTGATGGGTTCCTAGATTCCCTCTGGTTTTACACTCATTATCGGCCGGTGTTTAGATGATGTAGTATTTTGTGTTAAGGAGACAATAAAAAGGCGGAAGATTCACGGTTTTACAACTTTGCTCGTATTCCTGTTGTTTTTGTTTTGTTGTTCTCATTTATGCTTTGGCAGGAAGAGTCATACTGCCATGATGCAGTACGTTAGATATACAAAGAAAATGAACAGGAATCTCTTTATATCCTTTGCCGTGATGGGACAACGAAATCCATTCAACCTAGATATAAATTCGACAAAGAGAATGAGGATACGCCTTGGTAGGTACCTATTGTTGAAGCTGCCATTATTTTTGATGTGCTCTGGCGCGCTTTTGCTGCTGCTTCTACTGCTGCTTTATAGCTGATGCTCCAGCTTTCAGATTTAGCTTCAACTTTGCCCGAGTTTATGATGATGATGATGACTATGATTATAATGCGGATGACAGTGGGTTGTTTTGAGTTGTGTGATGGAACGTGAAGTGATTTACTCTCGCTCAGATGTGAAGTACCTACTATAGGTTTACGTGAGGAATGTCTGTTTTTTGTGTGTAAATGTGTGTGTTTGTTTGTGGAAGATACTCATGGGGGCGTGAGGTCATTGTTTAAATTTAATTTGGAGCATGAAATCCGCTGCATCACTTTCCACCTACATAGAGAGCTTTGATGATGATTTCCACGTTTGTGGGTTTCTATGGAAGCAGGCTTTTGACAAACACACACAAAAACTAAGCCATCATTGAGTGTTGTCGTTTTTTTTTATCAAGTTGAGAGATTACTTCTTGATGAAATTCTATTTTAAGAACAAAAATATTTGCTAAAACCACAAAATTTGCTTCTTGATGATGGCACACTTCTTTAACTTTTGAAATTCTTTGTAATGTATAAATTTTTAGTTTAAGAGATTTTCAATATGAGAGACTGAATGAAAAAGCGTCACTTTTAAACAAAACATCAACCCACACTCCACAGTGAGTAAATAAAAATATCTACAAGCGTTTTTTTTAAATAAATGTAAGGGCTGGCAACGACATAAGTTCTTGGTTAGGTCTTTAGAAATCCTACTATTCGATCTTAAAACTTTGTGACGTCTTGTTCCATTCTTGTTTCGGTAAATGTAGGTAGGTAGAAATAGCGCCCATGAGCATCCTAGCTCATCGACCCAATTAGCGTTAGAATGAGCCGTTCTGATATCATAAGTCGTTACACTTATGGGTAAATAATAATTTGTGGATGTGACCACTTGTGGTCATTGACGCTCCAAGTCCCATGCAAATATGCAAAACTAGGCGATTTGACAGATGGTCCAGCGACGTATATGGTTTGATCCTCTAGGAGGATCATTAAGTAATGGGGTCTGTCCTAAAGCCAATACGTCTCATTGAGAGAGAAGGTATAGCATCGGTCTCGCCAAATTCCAGTCCAAATAACACGGTCTTGGCTTCAACCCGAGCGTCAAACGTGTTGAGTTGTATATGCTAAGTAAGGTCAAAGATTCTTGAGATAAATTCTCCAGATGAGTTCGGAAACTACAAAGGTCGCTCCCCTATCCTCTTACCTTACCCTTCCTTTTAAACTCATACCTCTCCTTGGTACGGCAATGCAGCTGTCTAACTCTACCACTTCTCCCTCCAATCCCTGCTCGATGGCATTGCAAAGACGCTGTCCGATGTTCACTCACACTCCTCTCTTGGCAGAACGGATTTCACACTATCTGCCGTTCTTTCCTCCCCATGAAGGTACAGCGATGAAGCTGTTAGTCGTTTCTTACTTCCGTCCTCGACAGAACGGCGATGACTCCTTTCCAACTTCCTATATTGGGCTGGATATGTAGTGTTACGCGACCCGTGCCGATGATCACCGGCCTGGCTGAGGGCCCAATTCAAAACTAGCTCATGTTGTTAACGGAGTATCTGGATACCTGGTGACCTCCGGATTAACTGTATCTGTATATATGCTAATCTCTGTACAGATGGACCTCTTTTCTTCGCTACCCGTGGGAATAAAAATGAACAAAAACAAAAAGACTAATCAGAAATCGGTTCTTCTTCCAAGCCAGGCGGTAGTATGCTGTTTTCCGTTTCTCCTGTTTTTGTCTTATCATTGAAATTGTGGCCACTCTTGGTCCCAGGCTGATGCAGGATGCAGCGATGGAAGTAAAAACGTAGAAAAGCCTAATTTCAGTAGTGGTGGAGTTGTGCATCATGGTCCTTCCACTAATAATGAGACTTAATCTCTCCCAAACAAGTCTTGTCAGGGTTCCCAACACAGTGATGAAGCAAGGTTGTGAAACTTGGCCCTCTCAATGCCTGAGTAAAGGGAGGTTCAAATATTCAAACAACCGACACAAGGAAGGGAGGAATGCTAAGAGGATTCTGAATAACTGTGGTGCTACATCGGAGATCGGAGGAAACTCACAGCATTCCACCAGGATTCAGTAGGCGAATGGCATTATCGAGCATACCAGCGACGACTCCACTTCAAAGGGGATTCGGTCTTTAGAGGGCCCTACACCGGTACCCATACTGCCCCGAGGGCATAACACCAGCGCTCCCTATAATCCCATTTCCTATCGCAATGCCTTGAAGTCTAAAATCGTGATTGTGGTTATCTACAGCATTGATTGATATTGAGGCACGATTTTTATTATCGTTGGCAGGTGGTAAAATTGAAGCTCTCGGCTTGCTTCTTAAATGTCTTGAGAGAAAACCCGGGACCAACTCCTTTCACAAGCGATGGCGGTTGACATCAATGTCATATAACACTTATTGTTTGTGATGGTCAGAGGTGGTGCAATCTCTATTACGTATTAGCTTGCTGTCAGCAGTTTGTTGTAGCCTGTGCCGTAGTAGATAGTGCTTAGAATTGTTATGCTGAAGGTCTTGGATTCAATTGCCAGCCTATTTCAGCTAAAAACAAAAAAGTTTTTCACGGTTTACTACCTACCTCTTGCGAGGACTTGACAAATCCTCCAATAGTATCTTTTGTCATGAAAAAATACTCCTCACCTTCGGAAGAAAATTGTTGGTCCCCTTCATTCCTACCAATAACATGCACACATTAATGTTTGAGAATTGTAACTCACTAGGACCTGGTTCTATCCGAGCTGTCACTCCACTCAATTGATTTTTTTTTTATTTTATTGTTGTCAGCAGGTTTGGAGAAATCTGAGCAGGTCTAAAGCTTGTGGTTGTTGCCAAGGAAGATATCCCTAGCAGGCCAAGAGCTCGCACATGGATACCAGCCAAACCTTTCTCCGAGGATGAGATTCTCCAGATAATCAATCTTAATAATCCATCCCTGCCGACTCACAACTGGAAAGTCGCAAAGCTTGAGGAGGTATATAAGAGGTCTTAATAGAGTGGTGGTTAATAAAGAGTCTCTTGCCCCTTAAGCGCAGGCTAAAGGTTTGATAACTGATAAGGTTTGGTTTTGAGACGATTTCGTTAAAGATCTGCAAAAAAGATGATGTAGACGCCACAGGTTGCCGATATTAATTTCACCAAAATTTTCAATAAATCTTAAATTTTATTAATACCTATACGTTCCACCAGTCTTATCTGATGAACCCCGTTTTCCAGCTGGTAAGCTTCAACATAAACGCCTCATGTGCAGTGGTTGTCTATTTTATTAACTAACTTGAGTTTCACACAAGCCGCAGAATAAACGTTAAAATTTTCAAATCTCATTGTTTACAAATATGGTTGAAAAGCTACACCTCTCATATATTTCTTTCTCATTTGCTCCATAAAATCCTGAGCTCTGCAATTTGTCAGGTGACAAAAAAACAAAACATTCAGTTTAAAGTCAAATCAAATTAAGTTTCATTTACCATTTACCCGCAGAGAAGGATTATAATATTGTTAGCTTTTCAAAAGTTGTTACCACACTTTTATACCACTATATAGCAGTTAGATTTAAGCTAGTTTTGTATCTGCAGTCAACTTTTTGAAACTATAAACTTTCTCCTGGGATTATCACAGCCATACCAAAAAAAAAAGTCAAAAAAGATGTATCTACACTCACAATAGCAATCTTAAACCAGCTTGATCTTTTTTTTTAGAGAGAATCTCTTGATGATGAAGCGGGTAACGTACCGTACATATACAACCTACCTTATTCGCCAAATCTATTCTCTTCCATGCAAAAGACCTGGAGTTTCTCGTTTTTTGTTTTATTAAGTCTCTTTTTTTTTCTTTTTAGTTTAATTATTTATTTCCTCTGTGTGCCTGCGCTTATCCCTATTTTAACGGTTGACCAACTATAACAGTTTTTCCTCATGTTAAGAGCGATTTACCCTATTTGTTTATACATATAGTGTCGTCCATTTTATTTTTTGGTAGGTGCTGGACAGCCTGGAGCTGGAGAGAATAAAAATAAACACAGAGCTTGCATGCAGATATATGTAGGTATGTATATGTGATGATGGTCAAACATTTTGGCAAACTGACGTCTTTGTCGGTCGTACAAGCGACAAGGATATGACGACTGACGACGACGACAAAGAGTCGACGACTATAAGGACGATGTGGAGAGTTTTATACACTCGGTTGTGCACAATAATTTTGTTCGCATGAAGGACGACGACGACGACTACGATCAACGATGACGACGGAGAAATTGCATCCTGCAACAAAACTTCTATACCCTGGCTACTATAAAAGGAATAGCAATTTTATTCTCTATATATCTATACATGCTCCCTCTATATCTCCTCCTCACCTATATATAGCTCCTTGGACCTTACACATTTATGCTAGCGGCCACGTTATAGTAGGAAAAAGGTAAACCATCCGGCAAATGGAATATAATTGCATATTTTGTTGCAAGGATAATAAACGAAACAAACCGGGAATGAATAATATTCAGGATTATGCTGGTTGAAGTTCAAACCCACTCTCTGAATGCTTTCTATACAGAACTGCTGCTATAATATGTATATGTTCTGTCCTGAGATCTGGTGTTGTTTATAGTTATATGCGAAACTAGCTGCTTTGCCATCATATAGTCCCTTTGGGAGGGAAGTATAGGTTATAGTGATGGAACTTCCGCTAAAAAAAAAACCAGCACACCACTCTCAGGAATTATGTTGGTTGCAACAATATAGCTGATGGGGCTATGATGATGAGATTTTTTTTTTTTATTTGGACATCGTTTATATATTGTCGAGCGCTGGGGAATTCATAGTTTGTTTTCATTTTGTTTGTTTTGTACAATATTTTCATGTAATACCACTGTCTGTCGTCCTTATGATGGTAAAATAAAAAAATTTTCAGCAAATAAAAACCACACAAAAAATCTCATTTCTGTCTTGTCTAGTGTGCGCAGCAATCCTCATCATCATCACAATGATTAAGGACGATTTAATGAAATTGAATTTAATGGACTAGCAGTAATGAGCACTTTAGGTTTGAAAAAAAGACAGGCCAGTTATTATAGTTGAGCTGACACTTGTTTTATATGAGTTTGAAATTAAAGATGAATGATTTGATAAGCGTCTTTAACTCAAAAGATTAAAAATGAAACCATATTGAAATTAAACTAAAATCCCTATATTAACATTGAATTATAGGTAATTATAATTAGGTTTGATATTTGTTTCCTTTGTACAATTCCACAGTAGTTGGATGCCATAGTTCAAACAGGTTTCATTATAACTACTTGGTTGTGTAGCATTTTTTCACTCTGGGTAGAAAGGTAAGAGCAGTCGCAACTCGCAGAGCAGGTGCTTAATGGTTTCTATTCCCTCAACATCCTGACAGCTCCTGCAGAAATCGGGTGCGTATACACCCAATCTAGTGGCCACTACGCCAGTGGTACAATGTCCCGTTAGTATACCTATCAGGGTTCAAACCTAGCTGAGTTTTATTTGGTTAGAGTTGAAAATATTGTTTAATATGTCTCGACATTTTGCCACTGCCTTGGATCTTATAGTCTCAATGGCTTTTGCTTCGATAGCAGCTTGGCTGTCCACGAAGAATGTGATCTCTGACTAAGGTGACCAGATCTATCCTCAATGAAAAGAGGACATCCGAAAAAGTATTTTCTTCAAAGAACTATATTGAACCATTTTACGTTTGATTGTAAAAGGTGTCCCAAAATTCACGCAAGGTGTTGCCAATAAAAAAAAGACAGCGCGACAGTTGGAAATGGGAGCGCTACAAGAAAGAACAGCGTGTTAATATTATTATGCAGCAGTTTCAAAAAATAATTAAGGTTAATTGTCGGTGATTTTTCGAACAAAATCATTTTCAGCGATGAAGCTCATTTTCGTCTTGATGGCTCCGTTAACCTTCAAAGTTTTCACATTTGGCGTTCGGCTCCGTTAACCTTCAAAGTTGTCATATTTGGTGTTCGGAAAACAAACAAATGATTGTAGAGAAACGTTTCAATATTTGGTGCGGATTTTGAGAGTTGAGCGCTGTATCAACTACACTCTATCATATTTATGTGGAACTGTCATGAAAAATGTAAACAAAAGAGAAGGTAGGTACATGTGCCAGCAAAGCCGAGGAGGTCCAGTATACTATCCCAGAAACATAACTCTATATTGTGTGTTTAAAGAACCAATAAAAAATATAAAAGCCCATGTTTTCTATCAAAGTAATTTCATATGTGAATTTTTGGGACACCTTTTATTGGATCTTATTTTCATTAAAATGTCGGTTCTCTTTAAAACTTAGTTGTAAACTCAAAATAAGACATATTTAAGAATGAGTGAATTTACAATTTAGTTTTTAATTTTGAAAATACTTTTAATACCGTTTTCACACAAAAATAATTTTTTTTTATTGTTGTTTTGTTTCTCCAAAAACTTTGAAAATTTTAAAATTTAAAAAAAAGGACAAATTGCTTATTTTTTCAAAAAAATACCGGACAAAAGTTTATTAGGTCTAAAAGAAGACAAGTCCTCTAAAAAGAGGACGTCTGGTCAGCCTTATTCTGACGAGCTCAGTTTTTCCCTGCGAACAATTTCGGCTTCCTTTCCAATAGCATTAATCTCAGCCTCAAAGACACTGCACTCATCTGGATTCTCTTATATTAAGAGCTTTACAAAACACTCCAGCTCCAGCAGTGGCGTTGACTTCCATCCCACCGTTATTCCTATACAGGCTAGTCTCTGTAACTTATTTAGGTTTCCTTCTTCCATACAATCGAACCGTAGGTAAGTATGGGACGAACGACCGCCCGTCGTTTTTCTGCATGTATAGAAAGCACAAATTGCTTTCTTCATTTTTTCCTCCGTATTCTGCTTCCAGGTTAGCTTGCAATCAAGGATTACGCCAAAATATTTAGCTTCTTTGGAAAGTGTCTGAGGAATTTCATTTAGCTTGGGAGGGGTTTAGTTCTATAATTTCCTTTTCTTCGTGAACAGAACTAGCTCGGTCTGTGCAGGGTTAATCCCGAGACCGTTTTTTGCTGCAAAAAGGATAGTTCTTTATGCGCATATTCCATAATATCTTTAATCGTGGACAGATATTTACTTGATGTCAAGATTGCTATGTCGTCAGCATAGGCCACGGATTTAATGTCCTTATCCCTAAATATTGTTAGAAAGCTGGGTTGCTGGAAGATCCCACGTAAGCCCCCCGCCACCGTCAAGGCAAATAGCGTGAGGGGTCTTAGTTCTTGTCTTTTCTTTTTGATATGCTCTTTCTACTTTAGCTTGGCATTCAACGTTATTCCAAGGTATTTGGTAGTATTGGCATACTTACGCCTCTTACTTTATAGGTTGCATTTTTCAATTTTGTAACCTTCACATGCAATAAAGTGATAGTATCATCTGCTATTGCAGCCATTATAGCATTTTTGTCCACTAGAATATCCCTAGTACCTACCTATATAACAAATACAGTGTTGGTCCTAAGACACTTCCTTGTAGTACACCGGCCTCAATTTTATTAAGTTCCGAATACTCTTGCTCGAAGCATACTCTTAACAGGTGGTTGGTAACATAGGATTTTAGTATTTCGTAGAACTCCCTTGAGGGGTCTCTATATGCAGTTTGTACTCAAGTCCCAAATGCCAAACCTTGTCAAAGGCTTGAGCAACATCTAGAAACAGAGCGGAAAATACTTGTTTTTCTTCAAGTACGTTTTCAACACCATTCGTAATTCGATGCAGTCGATCGTAGAATTTTTATTTTTGAAACCAAATTGATGTTTTGGGTTTAGTTTTTTTTCTTCTATTACTTTGATAAGCCTTTTCAGAAGCAGTTTTTTGAAAATTTTGTACTTCTATTAGTTCTGTTGTTGGCTTAATTTGCTTAGGAATAACAATGGCTTCTCAAATTTTCGGTGTAAGTATGTAGAATCGGTTCACCGGAACCACCACTATAAGCAAAAATAAAAATGTTTCTTCCATCCGTGTAAGTGATATTAATTGATATCAATAGATTTTCATCTATATCTAAAACCCGCATCACAAGACGCTTGTTTTCCTGCTGGAAATGCTTGCTGTCTGTCGTAATGGTTTTGTTGCATGGTGTGGTGCTGGATGTTTTGCTGGTTTGAATTCTTTGGTTTCACTCGATAATTGTTTTGGAGCTGGATTCGCTGATGGTTTTTTGACATTTCTTGACGTTTGCTAAATCAAGAGAACACAGTACACAATATTTTTCTAAACAAATTTTCACAAAAAATGCATACATCTGATTGAACTAAATATACAAATTAATGAAATCACATTTAATTTTATTTAAAGTTGAAAAAACTATTAGAAAATAAATAAAAACGAAATAGAAAAAATGACATTTGAAAATATACATACAGCAGTGACGCCATCTTCCAGCTCAATAGCCAGCACGAAAGCCAGCAAGCATTTCTAGCAGGAAAACAAGCGTCGTGTGATGCGGGCTTAATACCGCCTGTTGTTTTTCTTCGCTAGAATATAGCTAGACGCTAGAATATGGACACCAGAATCTATCTCCTTGAATCCAGTTACTTTAATCTATAGCCACTTGAATCAAGTCACTATAGAATCTATAGCTTTCGTAATATCTTTTAATGTACTGTTTGGCATCCTGCTCCTTAGATCTGGGTTTGAATCCAGCTTATTCCACTCAGTTGGTTGATAACAATGCAAAAAACTTTAACTGATTTATCCCAGTAGTCTCACCTTTTCTTTAACAATAAGCTCTTTGATATATCCCGTTTTTCGCATTCCTTGCGAGAGGATTAAAAAATAATTGTTAGTTTTCTTGATTGATTTCCAAGAAAGAAGTATAAAGTATAATAAATGTAATTTTGTCGTCTTCTTTGTCAATTCTGCGTCTCTTTATTGACATATTTTTCTAATAATATTGTTCTATTTTTTTCTAAATGGGAAACGGATTTCAGAAATAAACAATCTGTTTTAACGACTCTGTATAAGATTGAAAGACTATGAGTTTTATAAGAGAGAGCAAAGTCAATTCTTTTGAACTATATTATAGTCCAATGTATACGTTTGTAGGATGTACTTTTTACCTTTTGTGTGTGCCACTGCATACAGGAAGTAAAGTTTAAAGGAAGTTATATTAAAAAAAAAAATATAAAAAAAAACTTAAAAGAAGAAGATCCTTTTGTCCGATTATAATGGTATTTTTGTATAGTCCTTGCAAAGGTATGGATATACGGACGTAAAACTAAAAGAGCAGCAATTCCGTGGTCAGACACATAAAATTCCACACAAGTGCTGAAAATATTATCAGTTTTATTGCTAGCAATGATTTTTTATTTTTCTTCTCTTTTCCTGGTGTGCTTTTATTATATCTAATATTATATGGTAGGTACCTATTTTGAGTGGAAGGAAAATTAAGTGGTATCTATTTAAAAGAAGAAGTAGATAAAGTGAATTGAACATTCAATGTAAAAATCAGCAAATTTTGTTTTTCAAATTTCATATGATACAGTAAAACCCGCTTAAGAGAAACTGTAAAATGTCACAGTCTTTCTTTCACTTAAGCGGGTTTTCACTTAAACGAACCCCGCGAAAAAAAAAATTCACTTAAGCGGAGTTCGGATAAGTGAAAAAAATTGCACTAAGCGGATTTAAAAATTCCGAAACGAAACGACATATCAGAAATTGAAATGTCATTTTCGTGATGAAAATTTGGTGGAGGTGAAAAATAAAATAGAAGTAAAAGCGTTAAGCAAATTTTTTGTTCTGTTCTATTAAATTTTTTGTTTACTTCAGAGAGTTTTTTTCAATGAAAAATATTAAATTTAACTGAAAATGTTTCAGGTATCCGGGTTTTTCACTTAATGGGACTGTTATAAAGGTAATTGGTCGACAAATACTCGGGGATGAAAAAAGTGTTGCAGATAAACTGGTTATTCTCTTAAGCGGGTTTCTCTTAAGCGGGTTTTACTGTACTTAAATACTACGCTTTAATGTACCTACACAATTTAAGTTCATATTAAGGAAAAAAACATATTTTTGTGTATCTATTTTTTTATTACATATTACCATCTTGTAATAATTTGTTGCTAGGCATAGAATAAAAGACTTGAGAACATGAAATAAAAAGACAATCAAAAACATCGCCTCTAGAGTTTGGTAAATCTAATTTGCGCATGAAAGTTTTTTTTTCTACCATTCGTTGATCCGTAGTTATGAGGGTCTAAACTTGCTTGTATTTCTCTTTAAGTTCCATGGTCAAAACAGCTTGATAAAAAAAATAAAATAAAAAATAAGGAACATCAAAAACAAAAATAGATTCAAAAGCTAATAGGGTAGGGCGGGGATAGTTGGCCCACTTTTTACTTGAAGTCTCATAATTATCAAACTACTCATAGGACAACTATGGAACTGGTATCAAAAGAAAGAATGGACTTCTGGCTTCTAAATGAAATCTGAAAAATTTGAAAATATGTAACCGCAGAAGAATAAAGCCACCTTAAATGGATCAAGTGCAAGTGGCCCAGTGTGTGGGGTTAGTTGGCCAAGTCCTGAAAAGTGGCAAAACAAGTCTCATAGGGAAACAAATCCAAAAAATTCTATAATGAATTTTATTTAAAACGGTCAAATAAACTAAAAAATAAATTTTAAATAAAACATTAAAAATAAATATAATAGAAATAAATTACGGTTTTATATAAGTTTGGAATCGTAATCGCTGTTGTAATTGACGCATCGAAGAAGGACCTATCTCCGGCTACTGTTTAGTTTGTATGAGCCCACTTTCTAAAAGTATGGTACTGTATATCTACTCCTCATCCGACAATCTTTTAGCGAATGATTCTATTCACATTAGGCAAAAATATCTCAGTTCCTCTTCTTTTTTAGACTTCTTATTTTTGTACCAAAAACCACCTGGACTAACTAACATAAAAATACTCAAAACTGTTCAATTTAACTCACAAAATATGAAAACACAATATATTCACCTACAAAAAAACTTTACCACAGTCCTTAATCCTGGATTTTTCACTAGGAAAATAAAAAAACTGTCTTATCCGCATTTTTTACTTTTACCCTCGAAAAAGACAAACCTGTGTGTGGTTTACCTTCTGAGGGCACAATGCAACTGGAACCGTTATGGCACGTGCTGGTAAGAGAGAACGCTTTGTTCGTAAATGATCATTTTCTTGTAGTACTTTCAGTTTGTGAGTAATTCGCGTGGGCCAACTTGCCCCGTGGCCCAACTAGCCCCGCCCTACCCTACTCACTTACTAGATTGTAAATTGAATTTTCTTAATTCAGAAGTCACTAACTAACTTATGAATTAAATTTTTTTTCGATTTGGGAAAAATTAATAATTAAGTGAATAGCTTTATATTGGCATCAAAATAATCACTGATTTCTCTTTTTAAGTGCACCTCATAACTTAAAATTAGAAATTTCAATGATGAGTTTCAATGAAAGTTATAACTGGTGTCTGGTACCTTCCTTAGAACGGATACGACAGCATCTAAATGATGAGCCCAACTGTCGTACTGTGGGCACTTTTGGAGTTGAGGTCATTTGAACTTGTAATTTGAATTATATTTAATCGCTCCACCTAAACAGAAGTAGTTTTCTAATTTTCTGTGTCACCATCGTTATTATATACAATAAATTCCAACATCGTGTTCAAATTAATTTTCATTAAAATTTAATAAATCGTCAAATTGTTGTTCAACTTTCAGTTGCAATAAAATTTAAATACTTCAATTGATCTAAGTAATTTCAACCACATTGACAGCTATACCGAAATTAAATAAGCACTCTACAATGACTACACCACCATCAGCAAAATAAAGCAACAAATATTCCTTTAATAAATATAATATACACACATACATACATACATAGTAGTAGTAGGGATTAGAGGGTTCTGGCCAACCGCTATAGCGGCTCTATGGCGGCTTTAGCGGCTCAGCGCCCTGGCGGCTCATTATTTTGGTGGTCTAGCGGCTTGGCGGCTCAGAGGCAGTGGCCTAGCGGCTTGGCGGCTCAGAGGCTTGGCGGCTCATCGTTTTTGGCGACCTAGCGGCTCGGCGGCTCAGCAGCTCAGCGGCTCAGTGCGGCTCAGGAGCTGAGCGGCCCAGAGAACACACGTTTAGAACGCGAAAATCACGTTCACAACGCAAAATTCACGTTTAAAACGCAAAATTCACGTTTAGAACGCAAAAAATTACGTTCAAAACGCAAAAACATCACGTTTAGAACGCAAAAAATCACGTTCAGAACGTAAAATTCACGTTTAAAACGCAAAAAATCACGTTCAGAACGTAAAATTCACGTTTAGAACGCAAAACAATCACGTTCAAAACGCAAAAACATCACGATTAGAACGCAAAAAATCACGTTCAGAACGCAAAGTTTACGTTTAGAACCCAAAATTCACGATTAGATTACTACGTTCAAAAACCGTTTGAGAAAAGCGGCTCAAGGAATCCTTCAATAAAAAGACATTGGTAGTTTTTTTTATATATTTTTCTTTATTCAATCTGGTTTACATTTCCATTTCAGATCCTATTTTATAATGACCCCACGCCAGTGTATTAATATTATTGCTACATATAAATCTTTTATCATCGGAACAACTTAGACTTAATTTGTTTATGCATTCTGTATATATAGTGTGTTGTTTAGATCTAAAATTCAGCATTTTACTATAGAAATTTTTTTTGTGTAGCAAACAGTCTCTATAATTTTGTAGAGTTAACTTTTTTACAGCTGCTGATTTAACACCCTTAGCTTTTTTTATCAGAGCGGAATCTTCTATGTCTATGCTATACATTTTTGCTCTTAAACCTATAAATTCCTTCATTATTTTTCCATTATTCTCATCTTTCATAAATCCTAATTTTTTTATATTGAGCCTAGCAATACCATACGGGTTATTGGCGGGGTACTCAGAAGTATCAAATTTATCCGCAATATCATTTTTTATATCATTATAAAAATCATCTGTTCTAATTTTATAAATAAATGAATCGGTATCCATATAAGCTAGATGCAGGTTATCAGTAAATTTAGGTTTCATGTAAGTGTAATGAAAGTCATACATTTTATACTTTGAAATTTCTAAAATGCAAAACCCTAAGTATACAGGCTTATTATAAACAGTATAAATTCGATTTAACTGAACAGCAGCCATGGTTTCGGTAAATTCTAATATGCTGTGAAAATAAGGTTTAGCGATAAGAGCGCGACTACCGAGGTGTCTCCCATTACTTTCTACTGAATCCACAATTCGAACATCTTTTCGTTTGTCAACATTCTCCATAGTTTTTCCGAATACAGCATTATTGCAAAGTTTGCGCTGATCTTTCTCAAACTTTGTGGTGGCTTTTTTTCTAAGCTCATTGTTTAAATCAATGTATTTTTTCAACCATGGAGATTGTTTGAATTGCATCATTCTATGAATTTTCTTAAGCACCAAACCATAATCGAGACACTGAATTAAAGTTTTATAGTGAATAATATAATTTATTTTATTTCTTAAATCGGCAATTAATTTTTTCTGTGTTTTGCCAGACAATAATATGTTTGAGGGGCAGAATGGAAGATCATTATGATCATTATGTATTTCTTTAGGATACTCGAGATCAACTTCTAAAACATACCCAATGTTTATATTTGAAATTAACCATTCTTTAATTCCATCTAAATTAGTTGGGGGTTCAATCCATTCAAAACCTGAATGTGGAAGGTAGTCAGACATAGCCCAACCATATAGGTTATTAGCATCCAAGTACATTAAATAATCGGAAGGTTTATTTGAATCATAATCATCCATATATTTATTATTTGCCTCACAATGTCTTAAGCTACACTGTGTCAAACCTCCTCTTATCCCCTTGGCGAAAAAGTTGTACATATTAATATCCGTCAAAAGTTCAAGCTTGACTTCTGTTTTTTTCAACATGGCATCCCACGAAAAACCTGGTAGTGTATAGTAGTGAGATGGGTCTAAACCATAAATTTCTCTAGAATCAAATCTGAATTTTTCGAAAATATCCGCTAAAATTAAGACATCTGTGATCAAATAGTGTTCCAGATATTGTCTTAAATTTTCACATTTAAAATATGACCAGACTTTTTTAGCATGGTTATAATCCTCTTGGCAACAGTCCTCTTCAAGCAGAGAATTTCTAAATGATGCTATTGTAGGAAGCTGCGTTTCAAATAGTTTTTCTATAGAATCTAGATAATCATAGCAGAAAACACCCTTACGGGTCATAAGTTTAATAGATTCAGCATCTTTAAAAAATGTTGACAGTATTTTAAAATCGTTATTTTTATCAAGTGTTTTTGCTATTTTATCAATACTCGATGGTAAAAATCTGAATGAGTCTAAGAAACGTAATTCTAGAAACTCCCCTTGTTCCCTATTAACTAATATTTTTTTTGATATAGATATATATTTTTCTTTGTTGAGAGGGATAATATTTATATCCCCTTTGATATTGCTCAGCTCTTTTATGAATAGATGAGAATCATATCCAGTTAAGTTATGGAAAAAAATGGGTATGAATTTAGGTACCTTATAGTTTAAGTTACAATTTGAGTGTGCTGCTCCTCTGAATTTTCCAGTTAAGTGATCATGATCTCGTACTTTTACACTACCCCACACATGTTTGTTACAAATATGACAGAATGTTTCTTCCTGATACTTTTTTTCATCATCGGGTGTCATAATCATGCTGATCTTCCTACTTAAATGCTGTTTATGAATTCGCATGCAGTCCTCATACAAGTTTGTTATAAAAACTTTGGTACAATCTTCACCTATAAAATAAATAAGATTATTATAATAACCTATAAATATTGCAATATGAAATAAAATTAACAAACCTGTGTATTTGTATAGTTTATTTAGAGATGGATCAAATGAACATTTGATAAAGTAAGAAACGGCTATCGGGACATGTTTTTTAATCGATGTAGTTGACGAATTTGAGGGATCTGGTTGACAGCTTATAATATTCACCAGCATGCATTCAAAATCTGCATATATGGTGAAGGGTACTTCAAGCGATCTCGATTGGTGTTCAAACTCCAGAATATTATTAGATTCATTTGGAAGGGTTGTGACAATTCTGTTGCATTCAGTTTCATGCTTCTCAAATCCTTTATCCGTGTTAAACGTCTGCAAACATAAATTACACATTCTTACTGCTCGCTTACCATGATTCATTTGACCCCCTATTAATCTGGACATATTTTTTATCCAAACATAATGATTGTAAGCTTCTTTTTGTATGAGCAGCAAATTTATATGTTGTTCTCTCATGCGTTTACCCTTAGAACTATAGTAAGGACCCACAACTCTATGATTTTCTCCAGATCCATGTTTTTCAACCCCGAAAACATTTACACTTATTGAAGGATTGTGAGTTTCAAAAATCGATATATCTCTGAGTTTTAAGGGGAAAAGTAAATCTGTGAAGTTAACTATAGTTCCATTATTTAAAGTAATCACTTCGTTCTGAATATTTTCAATCTGATAATTGATTGGAAGATGTGCATTTTTAGCTATGGGGTAAAGAGCTGATATAATCGCCCATTTGAAACAGAATTCATCATTATTTTGTACGTTAACGCATGCTTTTTTTAAGTCAATATTTTTTGGTAGGCTCAAATAGCTTGACCCCCTTAAAGGCTTATACTCATTAATATTTATTTCAACATGTTTTATACAAAAAAGTGTCCATCCAGAATCTCTATCCTGAAACTCTTCGCTTTTGATCTCAATACATTTACTAATATTTTCAAAAATTTCTTCCAAGTTATCACTTTGGAGAGCTATCTGCATTGGACATTTAAAAGATTTTATATCAGTTTTTTCGCCATCTTCTTCTTGAGCTGCTACATATTTTATAAACTCTGCGAATAGTTCAATACTAAATTTTACACTTCCTTTGGTTTCAATACACTTTTCAATTAATTGTATTATAGAAGTTTTACAATTTTGTAGAAATGCTTTAATATCAATGACCCCTTCATCTATATTTTCTAATGAATAGGTTTCCACTTTACCTCCGAAACACTGTCTTATTTTGTTAAACGGAGTATTAATAACTGGAACTTTGTTTTTTCTCTTATGCTCATTGGTTCTTATGTGATGTGACCATTCAGAAGTACACACATACATTTCGCAACTCTCACATCTACGTTTTTTTGAAATATTTGATGGAGATGATGATGCGTTGCTAGTTTCTTCCAGTATTCTTTTATTATTATACTCATCAATATTTATTTCAATATGTTTTAAACAAAGAAGCGCCCATCCAGAATTTCTATCCTGAAACTCTTCGCTTTTTATCTCAATAGATTTACACATATTTTCAAGTATGTCTTCCAAGTCATCACTAGCGAGAGCTATCTGCATTGGACATTTGAACGATTTTAATTTTATATCAGTTTTTTCAGTATCTTCTTCTTGAACTGGTATATACTTTATAAACTCTGTGAATAGTTCAATGCTAAACTTCACACTTTTTTTAGTTTTAAAAGAGTTTTCAATTAGTTGTATTATATCAGTTTTACAATTTTGCAGAAATGTATGAATATCTATAACACCCTCATCTCTATTTTGTAATGAATAGGTTTCCACTCTACCTTCAAAATACTGCTTTCTCTTATGCTTATTTCTTACCATGTGAGGTGAACATTGAGAAGTACTAACACCCATTTCGAAACTACGTTTTTTCGAGGCATTTGATGGAGTTGAGGAGTCATCCTTAGTTTCATCTTGCATATTAATTATAAGATTGTTATGAGCGTTGTTGATATGCTCTTTTCGGAAGTGTTTCATCATCGAATCCTTTCGCGTATATATTTTTTCACATTGAGGGCATTTTATCTTATCACCATGGAAAGCTTCTACATGCCTCCTAAGAGAACTCAAATATTTAAATTTATCACTACAAACGTTACAAACAAAATTCTCCATTATATTGAATTAAATTAAAAAATTGCAAAATACACACTTTTCGAACAACTTTTTTTTTTTATGTAATATGAGTATCTTTTTCAACAGAATTTTAAGAGATGTTTTTTACTCACGATATGGAATAAGACTATTTAGTAGTTGAGTTGATTACATAACTTTTAATGTTCACAGCTAAACAAATTCTTCCCTCACTAGGAGGAGCTACTCTTACAGAATGGTGTTTTACTCCTGTGTACACTTTTATCGTGACCGACAACAACAAAAATTATCGTGGGGGATGAACCATATTCATCATTCAAACAAAAATGTAACGTATACACACAATTTACTTGTTTGACCATGAAAATTTATGTATACTGAGATTGGGGGATGATCATTTTTATCATTCCTTAATATTATACAAACTACTGCGTGATAAACATTATTATATGTATGTGAAAAGAAAATTTTTACTAGAGTGGGGATTCTTATGTAAAAAAGATATACACACACAAACACACATCCACAATTTACTTCTTTGAACATGAACATTTTGGTATACTGAGAATAGGGGTAGGATCATCATCATTTTTATCATTCCTTAATATTATACAAACAGCTGTTTGATAAACGTTATTATGTGTGCGTGAAAAGAAAATTTTTACTAGGTTGGGGATTCTTCTATAAAAAGGAAATCAATCCTTAAGGATCATCATAGTTGGTTTCGAGAAGTTAGTCAGTCAGCATAATTAATTATTCACCATGTATTTCGATGAAGCAGAATACACTACTTTTACTTTGGACGATTTCGCGGCCTTAGAGGCCAACTCATTAAACCAGAACAGTGGTTACAAGCCCACGAAGAAGCTAAATGAGTTAGAAATGGGTTTCAAATACCACATTTGTGCCTTGAGAAAGGTTACAACACGTTGGGGTGAACGACTTGTAGCAGATCTAGGAGAATATACTGTAAGTTAAAACCCTTTTCTCTTTGGTATATTTTTATATTTATTTAATTTGAATTTTTCTTGCAGGTTTTTCTGCCGACGAGATATGTTAAGTTATCATCAGACAGCATAGGAAACATTGGTGGAGGCGGATATGCCTTTGAAATAATAAGGCAGATTGGATCAACTTTCGAGCTCAATTTCATTAAATTAAAATAATATTGATAACTTTAATTTTTAAGGATATAATTACTTAGAGTATAATAATACTTTTTATATATATGTACACGTAAAAGAAAAAGAAGCAGAAATTAAATTTTTATTAAATCAAATTTATTTCTTTTTTTTATTTTTATACAATTTGGTTTTTTTCAATCCAAGAGTTGTGTTCTGGTGAGAATCCCATCCATTTTACAAAAACTTTATTTCCTCTTGTTTGTAAAACCTTTTCAACTAAAAATACATCTTCGCACTTGGTTTTCATCAGTTCTGCGTCGTAAAATCCACCTTGCACGGGTTTTCCTTCATAGTCTTCGAGAAGATATGTGACAGGTCTTGTTTTTTGGACTTTTCTTATTTTAAAAACCTCAGTAGTCCAATTAGGTGTGTAGCCTTTTTCAAATGCATGTTTATACTTGCTGATTCTCACTTTGTCACCGAGCATAAATTTTTGTTTCATTTCTTCTTCTTTTCTATCTTTGAAAAGCTGCAACAATGTTTTAGAATTTTTCTTGTTTACATCGGCAGGTTTACATTTAATGGTTCGGTGGAAAGAATGATTATAATCATAAAGTAATGTTTTGTAAATATTGATCCACTTGTAACTACCATTGAAACTAAATTCTTTCCACATTTTCTCCTTGAAAGTTCTGTTAAATCTTTCTATAATTGAAGCCTTTAATGGACTGAATGTAGAGTAATGATTAATTTTATATCCTGCCATCAGAGTTTTAAAGTTGATATTGAAAAATTCTTTTCCATCGTCTGTCTGCAAATTTTTCGGAATTCTAGAAGAATCCAGGAAAATTTTTTCCATTCCTTTCGTAATAGTAATCCCCTTCTTATTTTTCATTGGGATGATCCATGCAAATTTTGAAAAAGTATCAATAACTGTCATTAAATAATTAAACCCTCTGTTTTGATCGCTATAAGGTATCATTTCAACCAAATCTGCTTGCCACAAGTCATCATAGCCCTTAATGATAACATGACGACGTTTGAAATTTCTACGTGCAACCTTATGTAACTCTTCAACAACCTTTCGCTTACTCATATTTGTTAAGAGTGAATTCAACCAAATAAAAAATAATTCTTTTATATTTTTCATTTATTATTTTAATCTTTTATACAATAACATCAATTTCTTAATTCTAACCAAACGGTTTTCTACCATATAACAGGCGCAAGTATCAGGCCCCTCTTTGCATTGGTTTGATGCCCAGCAACAATTAGAGTAATGATGACCATGAATGGATTTAATGTAGGAAGAGTTATGAAACCTTTTAAGGAAGGAAATACAATTTATAAACTCCTCGTGATGTTCATCTAATATTTCTTGATGATTTGTTTTTAAAAAGTCAGAAATGTTTTTTAATATTATTTCCGAGTCCATTTGAAAAGGTGTTGTTGATCAGGCTGCTGAATGTTAACTAACAAATATATTTTTTGTATTATATGTAAAATGAGAAATATTTATAACACAAACATTATGATATACCTATGTAAGACTGTAAAATTATTGAATAGTCTTATCATTAACAATTTTATCTTCTATTTTTTCAAAGGATGGCGGGAACATTTTTCTCTCTTCTATTACATCCACAATTCTGTTTTTGATCTGATCATCAAGGTACTTTTTTACAATTGCATCCATATAATTTTTAGGATTATGAATTTCTATAATATTGTTTATTTGATCATCAACGTATTCTTTAGAAGCAGCTTGGTGAGGATGTTCAGGTCTACCAATATTACTTAAGTGTCTATTTTCCATGTTGTAATCACCTGATGGTAGGAGTTTAAATCCTAAACCTGGAGGACCTGTAGCACCTTTACTTTTTAAAGATAACTTTGAATTTCTACCGAACTTGTCAACACTCATTTCTTGTTTGAACAGGTTTTAGCTTTGAATGATATTAATATATGATGTTTGATTCCTTTAATTCTTCAATTATAGAGTTGATTTCATTTTGGTGGTTATTATTCCCGGCATTTTTGGATGCTAATAAAAGTTTAAGTCTATTAACTAGTTCATTGGGATCATTCCAGTATACATATTCAATATTTTTGTTTGTATATTTCATTTCTCCAATTTCGGAATAAGATTTTCCTGTTTTTTTACCAGCAATAAGCTTCTTAATAATGCTCGTATACTTCATCCCTCTATTACTATTGATCCGAAAAGTATCATCATGATTCCGCATATGCAAACTAGTTTTTTGCAAAATCTTCCCATATTGCTCCAAATCATCATCAGTATATTTCTGCCTACGAGGCTGCTTCTTTACAATTAACTCGATTAGACCAGGAGTTCTGATAAAATTTTCATCATCAATTTTAATCACATCATCATTCATCCAAAAGCTAGATTTACCAATTTTAGTCGTTCGTGTATTGGCGTCAAAATATGGGCCGAAGACTGTATCACGATTTGATTCAGATAATAGTTTTTTAGTGAAAGATGTATCTGTAGTGATGTCAGATCTATTGAAATTGTTTGGAGTACTAAACACCAACCCATTATCTCCGCTATCTAATTCATGTATTGGTGAGTCCAAAATTTCATCATCCTCTGCTTCTTCTTCTTTATTGGATTTTTTAAAACTGAGTCTACGACGTTTATTTGTATTCGTTTTAATTTCATCTTCATAAGATCTTTGATTTCTTTCTCTTTCAGCATTTTCAACCAACTTTTTTAATGGTTCAATAATAGGTTTATAATTTTCCTTCAACTCAGTATCTCTTATTATTTCACCAGTTTTCAGTTGTAAGTATTTATTTTTTAAAATTTTTTTTGTTTTAATAAGATCATTCAGGATAGTTTCATTCATTTTTTGTTTGTTTATTGTTTGAAAGCAGAGTCAATATTAAGTTTCCTCAAACAGAGTTCCACTTAGAATGGATTGCGCTTCATTTATAAATGTGTATTTATAGTAAAACTATTTCGCGGAAACCGATCTTATATCGACCGTTTTCGATGCTACTTTCTTTGTCTATTACTAGAAAACCATAATTATCAACCCAGCAATGAAAGCAAAGCTCTTTAAATTGGTTAAATGTCATATCTGAGTTTATGTGGTCGTTGTAAACATGTTTTAAATTCATTTCATCTTGTTTGAAAAGAATGATAAAATTAGCATTATCTCGAATCAAATGTTTTGGAATATGTGTATAGGATTGACATAAATAAAAACTATCAACACCATTGTGACGACCCATACAAAAATAATCTCTTATATTGTTTTGTTTTTGACATGCAACATCATCGAATATAAACACGGAATTACTTTTAGCATCTGTAGGTGGCATTATAGCACTATTGTCCGAGAATTCATTGTATTCCATTCCTTCCACTGACGTAATAGCCTTTTTTAAATACATATATTTTGGTTGATGCAATGATTTGGAATATATGTAGATATTTTCAAACTTTAACCCATTGGGGTCAAGAAGAATGCTTAGCATTACATTAGTTTTCCCGCAGTTTGAAGGGCCAACGATTATTCCTCTAATACTATTTGGGAATAATGACCCATGTTTCTTTTTAATGTTAACATCAGAATCAAAGTTTTGTACTTTAATAACTTGTGACTGTTTGATAAACCTCATATTGATGACTGACTTAATTTATAATAAAACATTTCATTTATATATTCTTGCATTCATAAATGATTGACGCTTCACCCAAGTAGGGAGTAACGTATAAATATGATTGAGCATAACATAAAAACCAACAGTAGTAAAAAATCTTTTAAAGGATCAGGACTTATAAATACTATTATTGATAAACTACCATTTGAACTACACTTACCTTCTTATAATTACTGTGGACCTGGAACAAAACTAGAAGAACGTTTAAAAAGAGGGGATAAAGGTATTAATCAACTAGACGAAGAGTGTCGTTTGCATGATATTGCATATTCTAAAAGTAGTTTGTTAACCGATCGCCATAAAGCTGATAAGATTCTGACAGAACAAGCTTGGAAAAGATTTAAATCAAAAGAATCATCAGTCCCTGAAAAATTAAGCAGTCTATTAGTCACCAATATGATGAAAGCTAAGACAAAATTTGGAATGGGTGCTAAAAAAAATACTGCGAAGAAAACCTGTAAGAAAAACTTGTTTAAAAAGGCCATAAATGAAGCAAGAAATGCTATTAGAAACAATATTAACTGTTGCGGCACAACATCTATGGCTAGTATTGCTTTAAAAGCTGCAAGAAATGTTATTAAAAACAAGAAGAAAAATAGTATTAAAACACCAAGAATAATCCCACTGCCAAAAACTGGTGGTTTTCTTCCATTTGTTGCTCCTATTCTCGCAGGGTTATCAGCTATTGGAACTCTAACGGGGGGAGCAGCTGGTATTGTAAAAACCCTCAATGCTGCAAGCGCTGCTAAAAAACAGTTGGAAGAAAACATGCGACATAACAGGGCTATAGAAGCAGTTGCAATTAAAGGAAACGGATTATATTTGCAGCCATATAGAAATGGCCTGGGTCTTTTTATTAACAATCCTATCACAAAAAACTAATAGACCTGCTGCCCAACCAACCATTATCCAACTATGATATCCAACGCTTTGGCAAAAAACATATACCACGTTTTAGAGGGGTTTTTATGAGAAACTCGTTACCAAAAAAATCATTCAATCAGGAGTGTGGAGTAATCAATTTGGACGATGAATCTGGTAAAGGAACTCATTGGGTGGCATATATTAAAAATAGAAAAAATATTGTTAAGTATTTTGATAGTTTTGGAAATTTAAGACCACCAATCGAAATAATAAGCTATCTTGGCAGTCGTATAAATTATAATTATATTCAAGAACAAGATTTTGATACATTTATATGTGGACATTTATGTTTAAAGTATTTATTAGAACAATCTCATTATGTTTTCAATAAAAAAAAAATTAATAAAATGGTGTGAAATTTAAAAAACTATATCATTCGTCTTTTATTCAACATGTCGCTAACATTAACTCTTAGTGGAAACAACTCAAATCTTACAGCGGAATATTTCCCCCCAATTGTACTAAAATCTAACTATGTATGTGGACTCATAGATTTTCAATCCTATAATTCTATACCAAATGTAGACGATTTAAATAACTTGTTGCATATAGGTGAAAGTATTATTTCTTTTCCTATTGGTTCATATGAGATTGGAGACATAAACAATTTTATACAAAAGAAACTTATTGATATTAATAAAAAAAAAAAAAATTTAAGTAGAAAAAGTGAAATAAAATTAGTGGCGAACAACAATACTCTTAAATGTGAAATTTATAGTTCTGAAGTAATCGATTTTTCTAAACCTAATTCTATTGGACCTCTTTTAGGATTTAGTAAGAAGTTATTGGAACCAAATAAACTACACGAATCTGATCTTTACGTTGATATAAACAAAGTTAATGCTATACGGGTAGAATGTAATATAATAGATGGGACATATATAAATAGCCAGTCAGCACATATTTTACATGAATTTTCAATTAAAGTCAGTCCAGGCTATAAAATAATTGAGGTTCCTAGTAATGTTATTTATTTACCTGTGAACGTCAAACGAATAACATCGTTGAGTTTAAAGCTCATTGACCAAGACGGAAGAATTATAAACTTTAGAGGAGAAAAAATAACAGCTAGATTACATTTAAAGCCAGAATAATGATTTTATATGACAACACAAACAAAAATTCATATATAAACATTGGAAACATTAATAAAACAATCAATCGCGTTTTGAACTCGCCCCCAACAACACATCACCTTACAAAAGATAATCAAAAATTTTTGTCATCCTTGGGATTCATATTAAAATAAAAAAAAAAACTATGTTAAACATTTTTCAAGATCCAGAGTTCAATGAAACTATAACTAAATATGAGTACCACACATATTCCCCATATCAAAACAATTTTGAAAGAAATGACATCATTCAGATTTGTATACAACATCAAAACCTTAATGTTTTACCTTCGGAAAGTTTTTTATACATTGAAGGATCACTTAAACAACGTGATGGAAAAGAAATTATAAATACAATGCTGGGAAACAATTCAATGGCTTTTCTTTTTGATGAAATACGTTATGAATTGAATGGGAGAGAAATTGATTGCAATAGAAATGTTGGAGTTACTACATCGATGAAAAACTATTTATCTTTAACTAAAAATGAGAGTGATATGCTTTTGAATGCTTCCTGGTCTTCCGAACCTAATGGTGTTTTGAACCCGTATCATTTTAATTATTGTATTCCACTGAACAAACTCTTGGGATTTGCTGAAGATTACAAAAAAATTATTCCCAACGCTCGACATGATCTTATTCTTACTCGCGCTAGAATGGATGAAAATGTATTAATTGCAACAGATAATGAGAATGTTGAAGTTCAACTTCATAAGGTACAGTGGAAAATGCCACATGTTACTCTATCCGATTCCATAAAATTGGATTTGTATAAATCTATAAATAAAAATAGTTTGATTAAAATTGCTTTCCGCACCTGGGATCTGTATGAATATCCATTACTTTCAAACTCTGATCATCATATCTGGAACATTAAAACAACAACACAAATTGAAAAACCTCGATACATTATATTTGCACTGCAAACTGAAAAAAATAAAAAACTATCAGCGGATCCAACCACTTTTGACCATTGTAATCTAACAGACATAAAAGTATATCTCAACTCAGATGTATACCCCCATGAAGACCTCAATATTTCCTTTGAACGCAATAGATATAGCTTGCTCTACAAAATGTATGCCGATTTTCAAAAAACTTACTACAACAAAACAATGGCTGAGCCTCTTCTATCTCGTGGGCAATTTAAATTTAATGCTCCAATTTGCGTTATAGATTGCAGACACCAGAACGAATCTTTAAAAACTGGACCTATCGATATACGTTTGGAGATGAGAACATCAAAGCACATTCCTGCAAATACCTCTGCTTATTGCCTTATGCTTCATGATAGAATTATTGAATATAATCCACTTGATCAAGTAGTTACAAGAATTGTTTGAGAATTGTATTTAAAGTATGAAATGTAAACCTTTTCAAATTATCAAATAAAAAAAATCTTATGAAAATGTATTTAAGACTTCTTTTCTTTTGGACAAACAGTGTTTATGCAGGATTTTATTATACGTTTTTATACATAGAAAATAATTCTTCTAAAGAGTTTTGGTCCTATTAATCAAACAACCAAAGCATCAAAGAAAGAGTATAAACATTTCAATTTATTGTATGTGTAAGATTTTCAACCGAATGACGGAAACATCTTTTTGAAGACCAAGATGTTAATTTTGTAGAAGAAACAAATTATCCTTATGATAAAATGTAATGCACCCATTTACTTTAAAGGAAATTCTTCGTGCCGATCCTATTTGGTGTATGCACAAGATTTTAGAAGAAACACACCATCCCTATCATAAAATGTATTGCACCCATTTACGTTACAGAAAATTCTTCGCACCGATCCTATTTGTTGTATGCACAAGATTTTATAAGAAACAAACCATCCCTATGATAAAATGTATTGCACCCATTTACGTTAAAGGAAATTCTTCGTGCCGATCCTATTTGTTGTATGCACAAGATTTTAGAAGAAACAAACCATCCCTATCATAAAATGTATTGCACCCATTTACGTTACAGAAAATTCTTCGCGCCGATCCTATTTGTTGTATGCACAAGATTTTATAAGAAACAAACCATCCCTATCATAAAATATATTGCACCCATTTATGTTACAGAAAATTCTTCGCGCCGATCTTGTATCCTTTGACTTTGACCGAGTCGGCTTTTTATTATATGCACAAGATTTTCGGCCGAATGTCGGAAACATCTATTTGAAGATCTGAATGTTTATTTTTTAGAAGAAACAAACCATCCCTATGATAAAATGTATTGCACCCATTTACGTTAAAGGAAATTCTTAGTGCCGATGCAGGGATCCTTTGACTTTGACCGAATATCCTTACACAATTTGAGATATACATATGTATGTATTTTGAAAAGATATAATTTTTTCGTATAAATACTATGAGCATTTACCACTTGCATCATCAGTCGCACGCAAATCATCAGACAATAACAATGGCCTCTAACAACTCAATAAACTTGAATGAAGAGGTTCAGAAGTGGATGAAGGAGCTATCGAAAAGATGCTGGGAGTTCCAGGAGCTCCAGAACGTAATATGGGAGGAACTTTCGACACTGGCTGAACCAAGGAGGAAGTCGACGGAGCAAATAAAAGCCTTGGCATATTTGCTTGAAGCCCTGCAAATCAAAGCAACTGAAGGGGGGTTTGATGTTGCCCCCATCCCAAGCATTTTTAAATTTTTTATAGAAAATGTTCTATAATTAAAAAAAAAAAAAAAAAAAATATTAATAATAAAAAAAAAATTTTATTTAAATTGTTAGCTGTTTTGTTTTTTCTTTCTCATATCCGCGCCTTGTTTTGTTGTTCTTCTTTGTTTTTTTTTTTCTTTTTTCTTTGTCATATCAGCGCCTTCTTTTTGTTGTTCTTCTTTTGTTTGTGTTCTCTGAGCCGCTGAGCAGCTGAGCCGCAAAGCCTCTGAGCCGCCGAGCCGCTAGGTCGCCAAAAACGATTAGCCGCCAAGCCTCTGAGCCGCCAAGCCGCTAGGCCACTGCCTCTGAGCCGCCAAGCCGCTAGACCACCAAAATAATGAGCCGCCAGGGCGCTGAGCCGCTAAAGCCGCCATAGAGCCGCTATAGCGGTTGGCCAGAACCCTCTAATCCCTACTACTCATAGTCTATAGGTATGTATGTAGGTAAGTCAGTTTAATGAATTCGAACATCAATTTTCATTCAATAAATTTAAATTTCATCACTGAATCGATTGCCTAATGATTCGAAATATGTATACAAACTGATGCTCGATTTCTATATCGTCGTCGTCGTCGTCATCATCATGTCGTTGGTCGGATGCTATTTCCTGTTGGAAAGCTTTTTACCTCCATCACATCACCCTCCAACGCATAGTGGTGTTCTCCTCAAATATAATTCTATATATGAAACGCTAAAAACAAATCGACAAACGTCGAACGTCGAACGAAAGGATACGAAACTAAGTATAGGTATACCTATACTAGATACGTCGTCATCGTTGCCGATGGGAATGAATTTTACTCTTCTGTTGGTTATCCTTGGAAGAAGTGCGAGAGGCAGCAACGAAAATATTTGAATTCCAATCGATATCCATTGCCGCCAATTACTATTAGGTTGTTCGTTGAACAAACACACATAACCGACTTTAGTTGTACAAGGCGTAGTGGCAAATAATATTCATCGAATCAAATTCATAACCTTCCTGCAAAGTTTCCTAGCTACAGTACGATATTTCAGAATCCAACCAGACCACCAAAATATGAACCCAAAAACCTCCATCGATACACATAGGTACACTACATATAAACCTAAAAGGCCAACGTACAGATGGAAACAAAGACTTACTTTGAAAATAAAAAAAAATGAAATGCAAACAATAGAATTTTAGTACAAAGTTAAATATGGCAAAAAGGACCAATAATAACGAGAAAGTGAGACAGTCAGAAACACCAGAGATAGCTAGATATGAAGGTACGTTAACAGGAACAGGAAGGAGTGGTTAGCAATATAATTTAACGAAGACAACTCAACCAAGAGAACTTAAGTAAATTTGAATATCATCTTTCGCAATATCGCCTGGGTTGCCGATTGTCGAAGAAGGAAGAACATTTCCTGTTTCTGATGTCAAACAACAGACAACAAGGACATACAAAACGAACTGGTAGAAGTAGAAGCTATATTTATATATACAAAGGAAATGTATAGCAACAGAAGTGGCAAAGCGACGGTAACAGAAGCGACGGCAATGGTTAGAAAGCTTCTGGTTAATTTACACACCCAAAATCATACACCATAGAGCTGTTGCTCCATATAAATTTTAACTATTGCTTTTGGAGTTAGCATAGGTATATAACGGTGATTTGGTTGTATATGATATTATTATAGAAATAGCATCTTATATAGTAAAATTGATACTCTTGTTTCCATAAACAGTCAAATTGTGATAAAATTTGAACATCTTTTGGTAGAAATACCTTTGAAATAGAAGCAATATAATCGCATTCGCATGAAATCGAGTACCAGATTCAAAGGAGCATGAAGTATCAATTTCTTTATATAGGAAAATCAGCAGAGAACCATAGACCTAGTATGAAGGTACTTGGTGATTTTTGGTTATACAAAGCTTTTCATATGCGGAATCAATTATTTTGTTTCGTACATAGAAATGATATCAGTTTTCATTTATTGATAAATAAATTCTTTAGAATATCTGGGATAGCTTTTTAGACTAAAATAAGGTCGCACATAATAATTTATTTTATTGATTTTTATTTGAAAATGAGTTTTTTTTAAGTTGCCCTATATAAATATGGCAAATATTGGTTTCGAGTACAAAAAGAAAATATTAAACTTTTAAAAATGTAAGTATATTAAGATGATGCAAAAAAAATTGATTTTCATCAGACTGTGAAAGCCGAAAAAAAACCCCCAAAATGAAAAATATGATTTGAGGTTGTACTTTGATGCTTTAAAAAGCTCTATAAATGTTTTTCTTAAATTTGATATACGTAGATTTAAGTAAGAAAACACAATTTAAAAAATTTTAAGAACTTCGGCTATTGTTGCTGATTTTATATTAACTGACATACATAAGTGTTTTTTTTTATTTTTTCATATTTTACAAAAACGATTTTTAAAGGTGTTGACTCTTGTTAAAAAGAACTATAGAACTTTATCTAAAATATTTATTTAATATGCGTTTTCCTATAAAATGTTAAAAAATCAGTTACGTCAATTCGTGAGATGAAGGACTATATGTACAATGTATCTATACATATGTATAGGTACCTACTATACGGCAATTTATGTGAGATTTTGATCAAAGTTGGCATGAAGATGATAGCGAAGTCGAGAAAAATGAGTCTCGAAATTCTGTCTGACTGTCCTTTCAGTTGCAGCCTAAAAAATGGGTAGCTTTTTGCAAAATGGTTATAAATATGGTACCTAATACTTCCCATAGAATCATTTTGTTGATTTTAAATTTTCTCAAAATTTTGATCAATTTTTTCATGGAGGGTGTTTCAAAAAGTTTTGAAAGAATTGTATACAAAAATGTTCATAATTTTTTTTTTTTTATTTTTAAAAAAAGTTTGGAAATTTTTTTTTTGAGAAAACTTAATCGATTTTTATTAAACAATTGGCACCGAGTGGTTTTTGAAAATTATATAGCAGAATTTAAATAAAAATTCTTCTTATAACAAAAAATAACGTTAACTCCCATACAAGTGTTTAAAAACTGGTAAGGAAAATCTCATTTTTCTCAAAAAAACGGCTCCTACTGATTTGATTAAAATTTTTATGTTAGCTAATATCAGTACGATCTCCCACATTATTGGAAAAAAATTTTAACTATCGATTAAAAACAGTATCTCTCATAGAACAATTTTTTTTGTTTTCGACTATCTCATAATCTGTTGCGTCGATTTTCATGAAATTTTTTACACAAGAGCTTTTAATAAGTTTGATTAATATTGCATATGAAAATTTTCAAAAAACAAAGTCTGGATTAAAAAAAAAAATTCAAATTACATAATTTCAAATTATTCGATTTTAAAAAAAATTTCAAATTATTTTTTTGAAAATCAATTTTTTTTTTTTCAAAATTAATGTTTCAAGTCACATATTAAGTAATTTTGAAAAATTGCGAACCAATTTTTTTCATTTAAAAGGTTAACAAAGTTGTGTATATAAAAAATTAATCTTTTAAAAACCTTCCGCAACGATTTTACAAAATTTTTTCTCAAAAATTGAGATTTATTTACGAAATCAGATGGTGTACATCAAGATGGTGTAGAATAAATTTCAACGGTGCTATATTTTGCGGGAATGCATATTATTCTTATTTTTGTTCAGAAAATTTATATTTTTCTAAGAACGAAAAATTTGATTTATCAAGCTTTTATAGGGTTAATTTAACTTTTTTTAAAAAAGGGGGTGTTCCAGTTGGTGGAATTTTTTGTAAGATCATTCATTATACTACAGATATTCTTAATAAAATTTGAAAGTTAAATAAAAATCGGTTAATTGAGGGAGATTGGGGCGGAATTAAATTATGTCCTATTCATTATATCTTCCGAAAATTTCATAAAAATCAGTTGAATTGTTCAGTTTTTCCCGGTATTCCATACAAAGTACACCACTGGTTGTTCTGTCTGCGCGTTTGTACATCGAGCTAGAACCTAATCGAATGAACCGATTCGCTTTAAATGTTGAAATTCGTTTTTTTTTATTATTATTATTATTATTATAATTTATTAAACTTTACATTAATGTACAGTATAATACTTAACAGCTATAGCTACCAGGACTAAATGCTGAAAAAATTGAGAATAAAGACTAAAATAAAATAATTAAAATAAAAGCCCAGTTATGGGGGAGGTCAAAATATGACCAAATGGTTTGGATCACTTTCGACCGCCCTTAGCACTGAGAAACTGTGAAATTTATCATAAACTGTTCTCTAGTTTTAATTTTTTTAAAAGAGTGAATACATTTTTTATATTTTGTTCTGAAGGAGTATATAGATAGGTTTTTTTTTTATTTTAATTCATCTAGAATAATTTTTTTTTTTTTTATTTTCTCGAAAATAGCTCTTAAGATTTTGAGATAAATTCGGTCCTAAGTTTAAAGCGTTTTCAATCGAATTGCGTGTTGGGTTTGGGGAATTGGCTTATTTTTTTGCCGCATACCTTGTTATTTTTTGCTATAATTTTAGTAATATGGTGTTTGATATTTTGAAAAAGGTCTTGAAACCACCAACGTAAAAGACACGTCTTCTCTAAAGTAAGCATAACAATTTTCACCTAGAATGGAAACACGACAGGAACTTACAGTTTTTTTCTTTGCATTTTGTTAACATTTCTATTCCGGATCTTACAGCTTATAAAATAGTGGAAGTAATCGATTGTATTACTAATTTCAATGTAAAAGACAAGCTATTAATTTCCTATATATCTTCACATTTGCAGTTTTTTTGTACAGTCTACGATTTCAAAGTCTTAAATTAAAAACAAAAAATTTATATAGCACTACTGATCATACTGTGTAACCAGCATTACAGTCCATTACTTAGCAACCACACAAGCAGACATTTTCAATAAGGCTCCAAATTTGACTCCGGGATCTTAAGGATTCCGCATATGTGGGATATTCGAAAAATATTATTATAACATATAAAAGGTCAGTAATTAGTCAAAAAAGGTTTACTACTTTCAAAAATTGGTCACCGGTCACCCATATACTAAATTTTTAATCAATGGTTTTTCAAAGGTTTTTTAAGGTCAATTGAGATTGCACCTAATTAGTGGGATATTCGAAAAAAAGCTTACCATTAGAAAGCCCACCCAAACGGCCTTACAAGAAAATATATGGCTGACAAATTAACTACTTTAACTAGTGTAACTTAAAATTTTATAACAATTTAGTGACCTTTAACATGATATACCTACTTTTTTGCGAACATCCCCAAAAATGAGTTATACGTACTACAAATTTCGAATGACATTGAAATACTTTAAAAATTTTCTATGACTGATCAATTTCTGAAAAAGTTGCGCTTTTGTAACCAATTAGGTACTGACCTTCTAGATGGCGCATACTTTTTTTTACAAATATCCCACATATGAGGTACTAACATCCCGGAGCCTCCAAATTTTCAATTTTTTAACTTTTTAATTTTATTATTGAGGACTTCATAATTTGGTCTGACGATTTTCTCAAAAACCCATATTGCAAACTAAAAATTTTTCGGGTTGTTATAAAAAACGGCATGTCATGTTATTTTTACAGTAAAGATAAAGGAGTACACTCGATTACATCCGGTCAAATTTGATAAACTGAGAAACACGAAAAAAAAAACTTCAAATCACCTTCGTTAATCGTGGTTTCATTGGTCTCAGTGTAATAAGGTGACGTGTAATAGACAGTATATCACCCTTAATATTACCAGTAATTATTGTTTCAATCATACTTTTTTTACTAGCGCATTCGAAGAAATTTAAACCACAAAATATCTTAAAGATAGTAAATTAATTCATAACGAAAATTAAGGATAAGTAGGTACATAAAGAAATTGTCGTTGGAAAAATGTAAATTTAAAGTTCATGGTCGTAATATTATTTACGTATATCAACAAGCCAAAATGAAATAATAATTATATATATACCTACCTATATAAAAATTAAAACGAAAACTACCACCAGGAAGACAAAAAATTTATATAATCATAATCGTCATTCCTTCATGAAACAAAAAAAATATCTAAATAACGTGACGTGATGGATGGAAAGGTAAATTCTGAAAAATTTCATGATTTTGAATTTTAAATTAAAATTGAATAAATTCTCATCTCTCACCACATTTTTATTTTTTTTTTATATTTCTTGTTTTTTTTTTAGAAAAAAAAAAAAATATATAAATTGAATGAAGTAACATTTTAGCTTTGATCCAAGACTAGACTTTTAGAAGAACGAAAAAGTAAGCATCATCTATGTAGGTAGCATGATGGAAGAAGAGAAGGTATATAAGACAGAAAGAGAGCAGCGCATAAAATTGCTTCTTAGAAATGTGAAATTTAAATTCTTCGTCTGTCTGTCTGTGGAAAATTTCATTTTATTTTTCCTGCATTTTTCACTCCACATTGCCTGTGAATTGGATCCAGAAGGATAGATGCAAAGAATATAGGATATCCTTGAACGTAATGGCAAGTATCAAGTGTCTGCAATTTGCCTCAAACAAGCACATACATACATTACATTCTGAAGCATCTATATTGTATAGTAGTATAGTACATCAGTCCATCATCAGCTGAAGCTGTATATGCATGTTGTTATAACTTACGACCCAGTTTTAAGGTGAATACCTACTATTTGAATTGCAAACTTTTGATAAAGTAGAAGAAAGTAAGTGTGTATCTGGTGAAAAGTATATACAGCACAGGATATACATATATATTTCATCCTCGATCCTGCTGCTATGATTGCCACCGTTTTAAACACAATAATAACTTAATCCTGATGCTCTCGCCTTGCTTTTCGTCTTCTGTGTTGAAAGGGATTATTTATTTGAATTTTATTCAAAGTAGCCGACCATCATAGTCTCATCATTTCAAAAGATGGAGAGATCTTGCGTTTTTGCAAAGGACTATACGACTATATATTATATGGACATCCTCCCTTTCGTTAGCTTGATGATGAATCGTCTTAACAATTTGCTAGTGAATGAATTTGAAGAAAAGATGTCTATCCGTTATTTTGGCATAAAATAATATATTATATTTTATATTCACTTTTGATGGGCATGCAAAATTGTATGTCAAGTTAAAGAGAAGAAGAAAAAGATACTGGATATCTAGGAAATACTGAATGGAATTAAATGAAATGCCAACTGAAAAATGGCATTTCTATTCAAAATGTGATGAAGAGGAGAAGAAGCAGTGAAAAGAGGTGATTGCTTTATACAAACAAAAATCCAGGAAAGGCAATTCAACATGGCAGATGTAAGATGTAGTTTTTTTTTTTTTGTTCGTTTGACTGAAGAGTCCAATTAGGTGTTGTTGGTATATTTATAAAGTCAGCGAACACAAGCCAAAATCTCAAGCTTAAAACAGCAATTTATTCAAGGATTTCAATTAAGGGTAGATTATTTAGATGTTATTCTTTTAAAATTCATCAATTAGAAACTGATATATTATAGAAGTTTTGGGTTAAATGGAATTTTCCTTGTTTGGTTCAAAATTCTGAACCATTTTTTTTTTTAATTTCTTTAGAATATCAACAAATGATATAGGAATGGCTTTTAAATGCAAAATTGTATAGAAATTTGACAGGTAAAATTTGACAATTAAATTTTGATAATTTTACTGGTTGGTGAAATTGAAACTGACGTCAGAAAAACAATTCTGATAGTTGACAATTGTAAAACAAAACTATTAGAGAACCATTATTATGTTCCTAAACTGTTGATAGCTATACTCAACAGCAAAAATGTCTAGTTTATCAAATAAGCTCATCTTATTTTGACGTCAGATTAAAATAAGCATCCACCAAAAAAATTGAAGACATTGAATAGCATGAATTTGATAAAACTTTGACAATTTTTAAAGTTAAAATTTGACAACCAAAAACTCGAAATTATCTAATTTCTAATTTTTGACAACCAAAAACTGGAAATTATCTAATTTCTAATTTTTAGCTGTCAAATTTTAGCTTTAAAAATTTTCAAATTTTGATCGTATTTGTTCTAAAAATTATTTTCAATACAAAAATGAATATCACAAAAGTAAGTTTTAATCTATAACATTGGAAAACATTTTGGACTTCTTCTTTTTCAAAATTTAGTACATAGCTGCATTGAAAACATACCTAAATTTTTGAAGCCATTTCAAATACTAATATGATTTCGTATCTGATTTTGACAGTGCTTTGGTATATGAATTTTAAATTTTCGTACTAACCTTAATTATGAAACCAACATTTCAAATAGAAAAATATACACAACATGTATGAAACGAACTCTTGTGGTTAACATCTATACTGGAACTAGGGGAGGACGGGGCACAGAGCACCACCGAGGGACAGAGGACTTTCGCTTTAAAACGACAATTATAGTGCCCAAAAGTTGAATAGACACTGTAATAAAAGCGTCCATCTAGCTCCTCAGTTTGTTATTATCTATCGTGCTGATTAGCGCTCTCCGAATGAAAAATATATTAAGGTATAAGTTTATAAAAAAAATATAGAAAGTTGTGCCTGTTTAGTATTTATTATTATTATTATTTATTAACATGTAATTTAAATTACAAGGTAATATTATTATTTATAGAGCCTAGCTGCGGAGACTATTGGCTCTATGTTTAGTATTTAAAAGCTTTGCCAATAAGAATTTCAAGATTTAATATGAAAACAAATTAATTCAGTGGTGTTTTGTTCAATTAAAGTTTTGTAAAATATTCGTGTTTAAACATGTCGGAAACATTTTTTAAAAGGCATTCGAATTGGGACACATAGGATTCCTGTATCATAAATATTTCGTGTATTTAACTAATTTTTTTCTCGAATTTTGCAAAAACACAAAATTTTCGTTGTATTAACAAATGCATTTATAACATTTCATGCATTCTACTAAATTTTTCCAGAGTTTTGCAAAAATATAGAATTTTCGTTGTATTTACAAATGGATTCGTCCTATCAAATGTTTTCAAATCTAAAAATTTCGTAACCTACTAAAGTTTTTTTGGAATATTTCGCAAATATCCAAATGTTTTGTGATATTTACTAATGCATTTGTACCTTTATGTCGGTATAGTATTTGTTCATTTTACGAAAGCCTATTAGTGCAATTACGAAAAAACATTCGTACTTTTGTACCACAAAAATTTTGTAAAATAAACGAAAATTTTAGTTATATACATCAATTATTTTTTGGGTGCAATTATGTATAAGTCCATTTGATGTGACATCTTAAGGTATGTTGAGAACAAATTTGAGCCATAATTTTCTTTGTTTAATATAATATTTCAATAAATCGGCAAACGTTAAATGGTCCTCTGTGCCCCGGCCGGGCCCCCGTCCTCCCCTACATAACACAATTTATTTTTTAAATGAAAAGTAGATAGGTACTAAAATATTTTTGTTGATCTATGAAGAAACATCATAATATTGCACAAGAATATCAAAATCGATTAAGTCATTGAAAATGTATAGGTCAGTGACTCAAAATAAGGTAATTTTCTCAAAAATCCTCAAAATACTATTTCCGTAATATAATTTTTTTTTTTTTTCTAAACCTGAAACAGTTTTCTTACATTTACAATTTCTATTTCAGGTACATACTTTAAGCAAAACTTTAAAATCTGTTTTCGAGAAAATTTCAGAAAAACAAACCCATTGTCTTATAGATATTAGATAAGCTTGAACAAAAAATCGAATTTTCCCTCTGGGGAATCGTAAAAAAATGCTCAAATTTAAAGCAAATCGGTTCGCCCATTTAGGTGCTACCTCAAATTTCAGGTAGCTTGGTACCTAGCTTTTTTTCGACACATTTTTTCATTTATTTTAGGACCAAAAATAATGAAATCTTATTTTTCTCAAAAACGTGCCCACAACCTAAAAAAACGGTAATTTTTTTTACAAAAAGCTACAATTTAAAAAAAAAAAAATAATTTTTACTGATTTCGATAAATTTTTTTATGAAGAATATTTCAAAAAGATTGAAAAGAATTGCTTTCAATTTTTTTTTTGAGAACTTAATATGTTAATCGAAAACGACTTGGTCTATTTTTAATAAACTTGGCACCTAGCAGTTTTTGAAGATTATCTAACAAATTTATATTGAAAATTATTCATAAAACCAAAAACAACGGTACCTCCCATAGAAATGTTTAAACAACGGTAAGGAAAATCTCATTTTTCTCAAAAACGGCTTTTACGATTTCGATTAAAATTTATGTGTACAACCAACCATATTTTTTGATAAAAAATGTATCTATCGATTAAAATTGGTATCGTTCATAGAAAAATTTTATTGCTTTTCGACTGTCTCATTATCTGTTAACCGATTTTTTTCTCAGGAGCTTCTAATAAATGTAATTAATATCTATTGATTATCAAAATTAAAAAAAAAAATTTTGGATATAAAGAAAAAATTTATGAATAAAATAATAATAAAAAAACTCGATATTTTAAAAATGGGTAGATGATTTTTTTTTCAAAATTATTTTTTTTACTTCGCTTTGATAAACGCAAACAAATTGCGTAGGTAGGTACCAATTTTTTTTCTTAAAAATATATATATAAAAAAACGCTCCAACGAATTTCAAACTTTTTTTTCTTATAAATTAAGATTTGATTAAAAAATTAAATGGTGTACATCGCATTGGTGTCAAAAAAAATTCAGATGTTTTTTAATCCCTTTATTTCTAATTATGTATATTGATTTTTAAACAATTTTTCAGTCTATACTGCAAGTTCCATGCATATTCCATATTTGCAACGTGGTGCTATAGTGTTCATATTTGTGTACTCACATAATTATATCTAAATTAACTACGTTTTTTGGCATGTGTCATAAAATATAGGTTCCCATAGCTAATTTCTTTCATTTAAAATCATAGTAATAGATCTAAATTATTGATTGCCAGCTGTTGAGGCGAACTTTAAAAAATGTACACATTAACATATCATGTTTTAAATTCTTTTAAATTTAAGAGATTTTAATTACAAAACCCTATCACGCTTCGCAGCGCCACCTACTGTCAAACAACATTCCTACAATTTTTAAAAAAATTTGATTGGTATAAACTTAAAAAGGTCGGTGTGATAACTAAGATGATGATCGAGATTTAAAAAAAAAATAATGCCATGGTTCTGGCTCAATTGGGATTGATTATAAACTTTCAGCTTTTAATAAAGTTATATAACTTGGCAAAAAAATTGTATATAATAATAAAAGGTGTAGTAGTAGGCGGGACAAATATCATATAGTATATGTGATATCTATAAAGACTGAGTGAAGAGTGCTTAAATAATTACAAAATTTGTAAATTCTTTAGAGGATTTCAATAAGAATCAATTTAATTATATATTACAAAAGTGGGCGTGTCAGTTGGTGAATTGTACTCAAACCACTTTCAAAACCCTTTCACTGCTAATAAAAACAATCTCTGAAATTTTGTTATTATTATTGTTATTTTTTTTTATTATTTTTTTCTGTATTACAATATAGATTTGTAATTTTTTATTTTATTTTTATTTTAATTTTTCTTTGAATTTCTGTTTTATTTTTATTTTATATAAAATTACAAAATTATTTAATGAATGGGAATTTATTTGTTATAGGTAAAATATTGTACCGAAGCGTTCTATGCTACATTAGCTATCCCATGTATTTTAACCAGCGAGAATTGTATTATACCATTAATACAATTCACATTCACCATAGACGAGTGACATCACCAGAAAACAATTACTATTTATTATTTTCATTCATCATTAAATAGTTCACATTCACTCTTAGCCGTAAAAAACACAAGATGTTAGAGGACCTGCTCGGATAGACGAATGATACTCAGGGTATTTTAGTCAGTAAAGCTTCGGTTCGGTCATTTTAGCTTTATTTTACTTTCGTGAAACTTCCTTCCACTAGCGAAAGCCTGCTGTGTCGAGTTCCTGCTGAATAGTGCCACCAGAAGCGTAGTACCTGCTAATCTACCAGAGCGTAAAGCCTGCTGTTTCGAGTGCCACCAGGAGCGTAATAGCTGCTGATCTACCAGAGCGTAAAGCTTGCACCTATATTTTCGTGTTTTTTTCAGGACGACCTTGGCGTGACCGACGAGCAAAACCTCGGCACAATAACAATATATAAAATAATTTTATTAAATTAAATTTAATAATTTGTTAAATATTTTAAAATCGAATAAAAATTATAATTTAAATTTTTTCTTTAATAATTCCTCATAAACCTGACATTTTTCTAGCCTGGTCCTTTAATGTAGTCAAGAAATTTGTCGGCCCCTTTGGCTATGAAAATATTGCGAACGTTCGTTGTAATTTTCCATTTTAAAAAATTCGATATTCAAAAATAATCTTTTCTTACAATTACTCTTTAATTTTTTTTTTAAACAAGAAATCTGACGTCATTATCCTTTATTCCAGAAGTCAGTCATTTTTCATTCCACTACCTCCCAACTTTTCAAAAATATATCTCAAGGTTTATTTTGCTCTTTAGAAAATATGACATGAAACCTCAACTTATAAAATTTCTTTTATAAAATTCAATTATTGTTTTTGACTTTTGACTTTTGCTAATTAGTAAGTATACGTAGGTTTACCTTTCTATTGTGATGCCATCTTTCCATCCATATAACATCATATAATATATATTAATTGAATTGAAACCGATATTTTTTAGCAAAGTATTTGTATGAAAGTACATTACATATTCATTTTTGATTTTGCTCCTGGTATTGAAATTGTTCTCTATAACTTCAAAGTAAAATTCATGTTTCATTATTTTGCTTAAGGGTCGTTCGAATAACGTATGAGTGATGGAATTTTCTTCTGTTGATTTTCCTTTTTGCTTTATTTTTTTTTTTGTAATCCATATATAGGAATTCATGTTCTTGGAAGAGATATCCTGTCAAATCTAAATCTCTGCGATTCAAGTGTAGTATGAAGGATATAGGTATATAGCATGTACCAGGTATACCAACATATATACTTGGCTTTCGAACATCCTGTTGATGGTCATGGTTGAGAACATCCTCGCCCATGGAATATCCTTTTTGTCTATCACAATGTTATATTTTTTTCAAATATTGGCTCTGCTTCGGATTTCCAGAATTGTTATACGAAGCATCACCTACATAGGTATACATTTTCTTTCGATTCATCTCCATACAGGGTGTCCTGAAATAACCGCCTCAGAAGAAAACCATGAGTTTCTGAAGTCATTTAATGTCGAAAAACTTAAGAGGTAATTTTAAAAATATGTTTGACAATGCATTTCGGGAAAACCGTTATGCACACAGAAAAAAGTTTTATGGTGGATACAAATTTATAACTGTTATTGTTTAAATAAAAAAAAATATTTTTTAAATCGGTTGTAGTTTGACGAAGTTAAAGCCTTTCATAGGAAAAAAAAATAAAAATCATAAAAACTGTTATAATTCGAAAACGAAACAAAAACAAGAAAATAACCTCTTAAGTTTTTCGACTTGAAATGACCTCATGAACTCATGGTTTTCTTCTGAGGCCGCGGTGATTTAGGGACACCCTGTATATGTTGTAGTTTTATCCGGTTTATATAAAGGTACCTACATATATTTATAAAAAAAAAGAGAAATTCTTATTTCTTTCAATGGAAGCATGATTTTTCCTAAAGGCATTATGTAAGGAGAATTTCACTAGTATTGTTTTTTACAATTTGGGCTGATTTTATTTTTCGTAATAATTTATAAATTTAATAAATACATAACTTATAAATTAATCAATTTTTTTACTGACAGTTAAAGCAAAAATTGTAGCTTATAAAATTCTACACCATAAAAGATCATAACACTTTTTTTCGTAAGATTAACAGATTTTGAGAAAAACGAATGCCAGCGCATTCATCCCATTACTGATAAATGGAACGTTTAAGCACGGTTTTTTTTTTTCAAAATCTATTGCTCTTATGACCAAAAGTGTTTTTTTAATATATTTTCTGTAAAATGTTTTGATTTACAATTTGTTTCTTAATATTAAAAAAAAAAGGTTGGGGTTAAGAACCAGCTAACGCTGCAGTCGTAGGGGTGAAAAATTGTACTTTAAAACGCAAAAAACTAGTAAAAGCACAAGCTTTTCTCAAATAATCTTTTTAAAAAATTTAAAAATTGGCAGCTGCTCTTCAGCTCGTTTAGAGCCAGGGCTAGTGAATTAGAACTCTCAACCATTCGTATGTCGTCCTAAAAATTTTTCCGAATCCAAACGAAACGGAGAAACATTTTTTCATGACAAGAGGAACTCTCGTCGATTCCTCGCAAAGGCAGTAAACAGTGAAAAAATGTCTTTTTTTTAAAAGCATAGACTGGGAATCGAACCCAAGATCTTCGACGTAACAGTCTAAAGCAATTTCTGTTACGCCATGAGCTACTATGAAATCTTTTACTCCTACGAAAAAATATGAAAAAATTGCTTTTGGTTAGAAATTCATACGGTACAATTTTGTTCCTACCACTTTTCCAGAAAAATTTGATGGTTTTCGAAAAATATACAAAGGAAATGACAATTTATAACAGTTTTGTTTATAAAGGTTCTGCAGCCCCGCAGGTCCAGGACCTTCCAGTCACTTATTGGTGCAATTACTTCTGCACCAATAAGCTTTTTCTATAAATAGCGCGAAGATTATTAATTTACATCCACTTTTAATGGCAATAGACTTTTATAACTGTTCTAAATTCATCCAGCTCATCCAGAGATCAGTTCTCTAAAATGTATAAAGGAAGAAGTTTAAGGCCAGCTCTTCACCAAAACGTACAAACGAGAGATCACCAACAAAGGTCAGATGCACAGGAGCAGTGATAATTTGAAGATCATGGTATTGTGTACATCAGGGCAGCTCTCTAAGTTCTTTGCATTTTATCGCTTTATGGAAAGAACCTTCGATTTTTTTGAAGTAAAATTTTTTTGTGGTCAGTAAAGGAATTTTCTCTTCTTTAATAAAATATTTGTAAATTTCGACTTCAACATCGGTTCACTATATACTTTTGAATATAAAATTTTGATGTTTTAACTTTACTACTGGTGAAATCTTGTTTTTTAATTCTTTGTTCTTTCACTCACTCCTTGTCCTCAAAAACAAAGTACCTACCTCCACCCACTCTTACGAGCATTCTCCCCAATATGTATAGCTGTGTTCTAAATCGTCTTTAACTGTTGATTGGACACGTTATATACAGGTCAGCTTAAAGTAGCTTACCAGGTTGAAATTGAGTCTTTGTCGTTTTCATTGCTATATAGGTATGTACGTACAAACTGAATCGAATTCATCAACCAAATCAAATCGCTTGGAATGTAACTATGGCTTTAGAATTCTTGAAACAGTGTTATACCAAAGCTTAAGTTATTACATCACTTTTCTTGGAATTCTGCAACGTCAGTCCTTATAAGTTTGTAACCGATTGCACTTCTTAAGGACCATTGGAGATTTAGTTGGTCCTTATATTATATAACGTTTTCCCCTCTGATGTTCAAAAGTCACTTTAAGTCCTTTGGTTCTGCAGTAGGTACCTACCTATATAGTACTTCCCTCTCTCATTTCATCACTCTTGATGTATATGTCATTGGAAAGCACAAAAGTGATGATGACATTTTGTCGCAAACGGTAAAATCGAAGGAAAGAATAGAAATTGCTGATGTGGTCAAAAAAAATAAAACTAAAATAAAAAATCCCACAAAACAGACTTTCGATGATGAAGAAAATTACAACTTCCGCATCCTGCTGTTACCATTTTAACAATTTCTTGGGTGTCAACTATATCAGAAGAGAAATTCCTTAACAACATTCTTCAACACTGATTGATGTACAAAAGTTAATGCAATGGATTTTTTTTGGTACAGTCCGTCGCATTCACATAGAATTGGAGTGTTGAATATACATATGATGTGTGGATTAAACGTTTAGTTTTCCTTGAGGGAAAAGATTCTTTTGTCAAGAGAAGAACGTTTGGTAAACTAAAGATTATATAGCCAGGGAAGTACGAGTTGTTTTCAAAAGAGGGAAAGTTATAAGACAATTTTAATGTACTCCATAATGAAATTGGATTGATAATTATTATTGAAAATTGCTGTCTTATTTAAAAGTTTTATACAAATCTTATATATCACTTTATCAAAGGTACTTGCTTTTTAGTTTAGAGTCGACGACAGTGTTTACCAACGTGGGGTGGAAATTCAATTTTATAGGCAATTTAAAGTTTTGCTGCGTTACACTTCTCTCCGAAAAAATTTTCTTACATCTTATGTTTCTACCCTTCATCTGTTTCTAACGCATCATCTGTCATTCAACAATTATTTTAACTGATACCAACTTCACTTCACTCAATGACATTATTGCCGTCAAATGTGAATTAGTTGTTTTCTGTCACTTTGATTTATCTGCAGCCATTCGTTTTCACCATTTCCCAGAGGTACGTAAACAGTCATGTTTTTATTTTAATATCAATTTTACTCTTGAGGCTACCTTCAAAATTTCAATACTCATCGCTAAATCTGGGAAAAGTCATATCGATAGGGGAGAATTTAATCAAACCATCAATATTAATATTTTTTAAAACCTTTCTGGAAAGGGATGACATGCGAAGGCACTAAGTAAGAATACCTTTTGCACAAGAATAGACGAAATGAGTCAGGATATTGAAATGGAACTCGTTGTAAAACTAAAAACAAGAAATTTCTCGGTGTAAATGGGAAAATCGACTTAAAAAAAAATGAGACCGTATATTTTTAACTTACATACGCTGTAAGCTGATTTTTATGAAGAAATGCTATATTGGAAATCTTTAGAAAGCACCATCTACCTCCAAAAATATATTAAGTAAGCTTAAAGATTACTTAAATGTCAATAATATACCATTTAAAAATATAAAATCTTGCGCTGAAGATGGTCTTACTATAAGGGGCCAGTTATAGCTTTCATTGAAACTCATCATTGAAAATTTAAATTTTAAGTTTTGAGACACTTATAAAGCAAAATCAGTGATTATTTTTATCCCAATATAAAGCTACAGACTTAATCATTATTTTCAGTCAAAAAAAAATGTTCGTTTTGGCCCAAGATAACACGTGAAATGAATTTCTTTATTTCAATGATTGAACTACCTTACCATTGATCATTGAAATCTTAGAATTCATTTTATGTGAAAAGTTAGGCCAAAATGAAATAATTTTTTTACTAGAAATAATAATTGATTTATCAGCTTTTTACTGGCATCAAAATATTTAGTGATTTTGCTTTCAAAGTGTCTCAAAATAAGAAATTAAAATTTTCAATGATGAGCTTTCATTGAAATTGTTTTAATTGTTAATTTTGAAAGAAAGTCTAGAAAGAAAAATAAGTTAATATTTTGATGCCAATATAAAGCTTATGGCTCAATTATTATTTCTATAAAAAAGAAAATTCGATTTCGACCCAACCTTTCAAATGCAATAACTTTAAAGTTTTCAATGATCAATGGTATAATGTAGTTCAATCATTGAAAAAATAAAAAAACCGAGAATGACAAAAATTTCGGAAAATCGTTCACTTTTGAGACAATGCTTAAGACTTGAATGGTTTTTCGAGATCTATCATTTAATCATGCTCATATGATTTTAAAAATATAATGCCTACTTATGTACCTACTAATGTAACTTTCAAACACCAAAATGTGGAAATTCTAGAATTTTACGGTAAAACAAAGAATATTTCAGCAAAATTCGTAAACGTCTGGAATAAACTATGAAGACAAACATTCCAGACTTTTGCTTATAAATTTAAATCTTAATTGGATGATATAATATAATGATTAAATTTTAAAATAAATAAGTGGGCGTGTTAGTGGGCGGGGCAAATTTAAAATGTTGAAAAGAGCTTAATTAAAAAATTTTGACGTTCTAAGGACTTTCAATTAGGAGAAAATATGATGAAAATGACCGTTACAGTGCGCGGATTTTACTGGAACTAAATTTTATACCATCTTGCTTCTAACTAGAACACATTTTTGGAATTGGTTCAGCAGATTTCGATTATATAAGCTTCTTAATATAAAATTGTTTGATATTGATCTTCTCGGTTTCTGGTTAAAGTTGTTGACGGATGAACAGTTACAATTAATTTACTTGGGACTTGGGAGTATTAAAAAATGAAAAAGTCCCTTGTCTTGTCTACATATACAACCTACTTCGATCCTTCTGATGAGCTTTCTCATCTCATCGCAGGGAATTTCCCCTTTTATTGCCAAATGAGAGTTTCACTTCCATAAGAAAGTCACCAATTCTTTAAAAAAAAAATTCTTATTACTTTGTAAACTTTAACATTGTTTAACAAATGTGTTGAAGAACCACACATATTAATGTTTTTAATAGTTCTATTTTTTATTGTATTTTTTCAAAATGCAATTTCATTGCATTAAGCGCTGTGAATATAAATGAATTGCAATTTTTATGTTATAATTCAAAACTTTATTTCTTAGACTATATTAAATGAATTCTTCTTTATACAAAAAGATGACTCCGATGAATTTAAATACAACCATTTAAGGAACCCAATTTATCGTGAACATCAATATCGATTGAGTGACTCCACTTATGTATGAAGTCACATTGGTGATGTTTGCGAGGAGTTTTATTTTTATGTGTCAAATGCAAGGTGAACATTTTAAATTCTCAACTAGATTTGAAAAGGAAAAAGCCATATTAAAAATGTAAAGCGAAATAACAATACGAAATTCGAAAAATTTAAAATAAATAAGATGCACATTGCACAACTTAGTCGCATGAACTTGATCTTATCTGCGCTTACATCTGTGGTTTTTATGTCTGAATATATTATATTGTATTGTAAACCTATTCAGTATTCATTTTAGACACAAATAAGAATGTAGATATTTTATCGGTTATGTAAAAACCATTAATGCTTTGACACCAACGCGAATCGCGACGTAATCTGTCTGATTTTATTTGACAAATCTTAATTTATGAGAAAAAATTAAAAAAATCATTGAAGCGGTTTTTTTTTTTAATAATTTTTGTATACAAACATATGTATGTATATAAAGTTTAAACATTTTTAAGAAAGAAAAAAATTGGTAGATACGCCAATCATCATTTATTAATCTGAAGTTAAAATTTCAATCTTGAAAAAATCTTCTTCCCATTTTTAAATACTGATTCGACTATCCGATGCCGAATATTTATCAAGTTCAAGATACAAGAAAGAACAAAAGAAAAATGCGAAAATTCAATATTTAATTTAATTTATTTTTCGGTCGCAACTACCGCTATTTGGGAGCGAAGCGACAGATATCAATGATAGGCGTGTTTTTTTGCAAGCCCGGGGGGAATTGGTTGAAAAAAACGACAGCGGGGATTAGCGACGCAATGACAGTAAAAAACATGGAGTTTTCATACAAACTATCGATAACATGTATGCAATTCATGCCGGTAACACAGTTTTTCGGTGCGCTTAAGTTAAACCCCGAGAATTCTCCGGGATTAGTTGTTGTTGCATTTAACATGTTAATTGTTTAGCACCGACGTCGTTTTTTTCATCCAATTCCCCCCGGGCTTGCAAAAAAACACGGCTGATGTTAATGCAAAGTGCATTGGATGGCCTTGGCCTTATGAATTGATATTGCTGCTGGTATAGTGCGATTTGGTGGTCACGGTTGCCACTTTGGTCATTTGTGACCATGTTGTGCCCTTAATATTATACATAACAAAAAGCATGACCCACTGCTGACTGTTGAATTGCTTCAGATTATGAAACACTGTATGATGTGACGCAACAATTCAGTGCGATCAACTTCCAGAATGCACCCTCTGGAGGTAAAAGCTGAGTAATGCATTTTGGAAGTTAACATGCAGGGAGTTCCTGGTTGGCCTCCAGAACTCAAGTGAGTCCAATTTTAACAATCAACCGCAACGCGACGCACAGTGGGGCAGAAATGCCTTATTAATGGCGATAATTATAAAGCTATTTGTTGCCCAAACCAAAGTATACTTTTCTAAAGGTTTTTTGTATGTTGAGTTTGAATCCGAAGTCAAAAAAACTCCACCGCTTCAGGTTTTTGAGATAATCCCGTTATAAAATTTGAATACCCTTGTTTGGTAGGTTTTTTTGGTGTATTCAGGGTTGGCATTATTTAAGGGTGTGGTTCTTGGGCATATTCTAAGAAAAAAATCGTTCTTGTTCAGTAAAGCTCTATCTCCAATTTTGACATCATTTATCGTGGATTTAAACTTCGTTTAGGACTTTATTTTTAGAAGAAACACTAGCCTTTACAACTGCGTTTAAATAAAGTTGATATCTTGTCTCAGTCTTAATATATCCAATTTCGTAATAAACATAATGCGTAATAAACATAACCTTTTACTATTTTTTTCTTGTGAACGTAACAATAGTAGCAATAAAAATCAATAGTAAAATTGTGAAAAGACCCATAGATTTTATGATACTGGGGAAAACCGGCAGCAGGTAAAATTTAAAAAAAAATGTTTTTTTTTGCATAAATGTCGAACTTTTTGACGTTTTAGGTGGAAGGGACAAGGTTTCTTTTAATAAAACTGCAGTTTTTTTTTATCTCCACTAGTTCGAAAATTCATTTGTGCACCGAAAAGAAGCTCCTCTGCAGATGTATCGCGAAGATCAGCTACTCTTTAGCGTTTTTTTTGCTTACTCAATAGATCAAAACTTGTCTGAGGGCGTCCAGAGGGGTAAATACATTTTAAATTTAACTTTTTTTTAAGTCAATTTGATTCATTTTTATCAAACACCGATCTTGTAGGGTGGCTTTTCTTCCATTTAGATTTAAGTTCAAATTTAAACTGTATACATTTTTTTCTTAGCTCTGACACATGATTTTCAGTGCAGTTTTACTTTTCAATAAAAATGTCTCAATATTTTCAATTTTTTTTTGTAAATAGTTCTAAATTTAAATTTAAATTTAAAGATTTCGCAGAGTTCCTGCCTTTTGCAAGAGAAAAATTGCATGTTGAGCCCTTAAACATAATAAAAATGGTTTAAAATTTTGCATACTTATGAACACAAAAAATTGAAAAAAAAATATTTTAGGCAAACATTTTTTACTTTTAACTTCAGTTTCGAATAAAGAATCTATTTAATTAAGAAAAACACTTTTAATCTAATTTTAAAGTTTGCCTAATCAAAACATACCGTTATTTAAAAAATGTTTTTGTGTTTTTATAAGGAACTGACATTTTTTTATTTTTATTTGAAAATTTTACTACATAATTGAATTAAAAATAATGCTATATAAAAGAACATACCTGATTCAACAAACTCTATGTAAAATTTTTTTACCAACAATAAATTTTCAATATAATTTTTGTATAACAATATACGCAACTTATTTCGGTTAGTTTAACACAGAACACAATTTTAACTAAACTGTCAACTTTGATGCCGAAAGGTACAGCAATGGAACCACTGATTAAAAAAAATACTTAAATACAAGAAACTCCGCTCCGCTTTATTTTTTATGGAAACTAAAGCTTATACTGTAATCTCATTTTAAAATGCTGTGAGAAATTAATATTTTTATGTTTCGTTACTTTTTATGTATTTATGTTAATCTAATTAGATTAAGTTTGTTGGCTACTTTGTGAATTTGTATTATAGCCTACGATTCAGTCCGTGTATATTTGAAAAACACGGATACACGAACTCCGTGTAATTATTACACGCAAATAAAAATCCGTACTCTTAAAACACGTGTATTTATTTGCTTAATATCCGTGTATCCGGATATTAAGCATACACGGACCTTTATTACACGGACTCCTAATACACGGAATGGTTTTTGATTTTTATCTTTTCAAGGGGTGGGTTTCCAAGCTCAAAATTTTGAGGGATAATGGCTATTATAGATTTTTATTTTTAGTGAAAATTTTGATTTTCTAAGTCCCTAACACATATAAAAACACAGTTTTAAAGTGCCTTCAATTATCAAATAATAAATCTTGAGCATCTGCATGGATTGATTAGGTTTTTCTTTAATGCGCAAGTAGATAAAGTTATTTTGATATATAAAACGTTATTGTACGAGCTACACAAGCATCACAATCTTAAGTTTAAATCAATCGATAAATCGAAAAAAATCATAAAAATTCCCTGCTTGGTCGATTGCCAACCATCCACCAGTGAGAAGATTCCGTTATTTTATGTAAAACCTCCAAAGTCGACTGATATGGTAAATGATTGCCTTAGAAAGCTTATAACTTCGGTTTTAATTGTCGGATCTTCAAGATCAAGTAGAATGTCAGGCTAAATTGTTGTATCTAAATTATTGGGGAGGCGCAACAAATTTCATACTAAATGGTCGATTGATCCTGTCGTCAATTTAATTTTCACTTACAAACGCAAAAGTTGATGCAAAATTTGAAAATTTTGAAAAAAAAATATTCAAAAAAACTTATTGCTCCTTTCTCTTAGAAATTTGTGAGTTATTTTATATTGGCAAATCCAACAGGAGAGAGAGTAGGACAACTTAATTCCATTCGGTTGTTCACCAAAACATCGATTTTTAAAGAAAAAAATTAAATAATTCTCAACTTAAATCCATTAACAGATTTGACTACCAAATGGTTGTTGTATTTTGATCAAAAAAATCCCATCAATTTGGCCCTGTCTAGTGATAATTGGGTTATTTAAAATGCACGGATCTCCGGATAGACGGATACACGGACACACGGATGTACGAATGCACGGATACACGAAATACACGGATTCAAATCCGGATATTATAAGAACACGTGTATCCGTGTTTTTAAATATCCGTGTAATAGGGAGCCCGTTTTTTATTTTTTTACTTTTAATAATTCAAAAAAAATAATATTTCGTCTGTGTAATATTAAGAATTTGTTGAAATAAATGTGATGGATTCGGACTTAAATTATTTTGGTAATTCTTAGCTACAGTTGGTCTTTTTTATTTTCAATTTTGGACACGAACTTTATTTTCAAGTGGCAACCGTGTTCGTGGTGCTAAAGAAACAAGTGAATTTATAGGGTGATGTTTGGTTGTTTTGCAATAAACAGCAAATGATTACGATTTGTGATTAGCAACAAATATGTACCAATCGAATTTTCCAACAATTACCTATTTCATATTATGTATTTTTTGTTGAAAATTTTAATATTAACAATATTTTAATTTTCTAGGTAGATGCTTTTATGTTATAAATTTAATTAAAATCGGTTAAACATATGATAAAATAGTCGCTGTCAACAATGGCTTACTGAAACATTTCTGAGATTGTCCTTATATTATCACAAGGACAATTTTTTATCAAAATCTTAGGAGTTATTTTCGAGAAATATAAGATTTTCTGTAACGGTTTTTATTTGTATGGAAGGTACCTACAAGGAAACCCTGAGGAACATGAAGAATTTCAAAAGGTATTAATTTGAGCGAAGACTATTTCCGCTTAAACGGCCAAAGGCTGTTAAGTTAAAGTTAACCTTTTGGGTGTGGTTCACATAGTTATGAATTTACAGACCATTTCATGATCATTCATACACAGATTTTCAATGACCTATGGTGCAAGTTTTTTATTATTATTTTCGTATTTTCCACCTGTCAATTTTAAAGCTTTTAAATAACGCATACCCTTTTCCGCCTTGTTTATGCGGTCACATACCTTCACTTTTAGTTCGTTTTAAGCTCCATTTTTTGTATAGTCCTGCCTCAACCCTTTCCCATTTTGAATACAAAAAACCAAACCTTTTGTGGCCTTCATTAATTCGTAACATTGTTGTTTTGGATGCTGTAAGGGGGTCGTGTCGCTGTCGCATGTCGTTGGCTCTGAATGTTGCTGTGTTGTGGTTCCACATACATATATGTATAGGTCATAGTTGTTGTTGAATATACATGTATGGTGGTTATATGGTATTTGTTGGTGGTGGTGGTGGGTTAAAATTAATGGCCCATATGTCCTGCGACAAAACAAAAACACATACCAGACATTCGCGTGATGTTCAATTTTAATTGCACCCCTGGGTCGTGTTATACTTATACACTTTAGTGTATATGGTGCCCGCAGTTGAAAATTGCTTCCAAGTTGATGTCTGTGGCTCTTTTTTTTTGTGATTATAAGTATATATTTTGTTTTGTATTTATTATTTTTTTGTCCCTTTTGCTCTCAATAAAGAACATTTACAAAGAACAATAATATTGTGCGCGATGCATCCTTTATATTTTTTTAAAGTTTTTTTTTTGTTTTAAAAGCTTCGCACAGTAATTGTTGTAGGGAAGACAACGACTCAATTAACTGGAAGGAAACAATAAATCTTTTGAATTGGACGGAAGAAAAGACAATGAGTTGAAACTTTTTTTTGGTGTTAAATTAAATCTTTTGTTGTATAGCTATAATTCGAAATGTGGATCTGACTATTATAAACAAACAAACCGATATTTTCCTTTTTGAAAAAAATTAAGAATACAAGAAAAGGTAGGTTAGATACGAACCATTGAATAAATACGCACTCAACAACTCAAAGCACCGATATGATTCATGTGGCGATCGGCGAAACTGTGAAACGAAGGGATATTTATAAATTTAACTGTACCTATTTGAAAATTGGAACAATTTTATTTTTATTTACGTTTTCCATAGAATCATTATTAATATTTCGATGGCTTGCTAAATCGATCAATGATCATTGTTGAAATAATAAAAGAAGGTATTGCACTTTTCACATTATGCCTTTTCACGTATGCCTTTTCACGTTTTTAACTTTTCACGTAGATATGCGATTTTTTAACTATGCCTTGTCACGTATGGGGCATTTCACGTGAAAAGGACAGCGAAAAAAGTGGTGGGTCTTGAAAATCGTTCATCTTTATGTTATTATTATAATGCTTTTGACTCTCAACATAAATACAAAAGGATTTTGAATTCTGAGGTTTGGTGCTCCAGTTATGGGCTTGTAAAGACTCAGCAATATATATGGGATAAGGGTTTTAAAGAAAAATGTTTATAAATAAAATGAAGTGATAGAAAAATTATTTTAATAAAGGAATATATGGTAAATAAGATGTTCATTTCGTTTATGAAATCTTAACCAGAAATCGAATTTGTTTGATAGAAAACCAGAAGTTTACAATTCAAATCAGATTTTAACAAACTAATCCTATGTTGATATTTTTTTTTTATGTTTCAAAATGAAGCCCTATTTCCAAATTTATACAAAATTGAATACACCTACACTAGCATTTTCATGTCGATTATGGAATTCGCAATACTAGGTCCACAGTGATTCGCTCTCTTTTCTCTTTACCCATCGTGGAAAGAAATGAGAAAACTGTACTAAGAATCACTGGGGATCCAGTATTACGTATTCTATAAGGTTCTCAAACATTTATATAACAACAACTTGGTCACATTACTCTTCATTATAAGTATTCTATATATCGACATGATTATTCTAGATGACAGCAGCGCCAGAAAAAATTTCGGTGGCAAGTGCTGCCTTCTATTTGTAGGTATTTTTTCAAAGGTATGAACTTTTCACATTTCAGTTTAGGGTACAAATAATTACGTTGACTATTTGACGTCAGAATTCTATTGCAAAATTCTATTGCAAAGTCGTGTTATGGTCAGCGCAGAATACGGTTCCATTTTCAGAAAAATTTTACGGTCAACGCATTTATTGTTTTGTTTGACTGTGTTAATCCCCCTTTCAATGCAGTTATTACTTCAACGAAGCCTGCATTGACCTTCATATTTGTTTTGCCTTTTGCATCAAGTTCCTTATTTATTGTATACTAGCTGGAACTTATATAAATAAATTAATACCTACATACGTACTTCGATGGTTCCTATATAATGAATACCCTTGGCAGCAGAAAATCCAGTTCAATTACTAAATATTCTGACAATGTTATCGTTATCAGTTCCCTTATATATGCGTGTTTGATAATATTCGTTTCCGTATAACACTTCCTAAGCTTATACACACAAACCCTCACACGCTTTCTTCAGCATCGGTTTCCCCTTCCCTCATTATCAAAAGATTGAACATTAATTTAGTCATCTTAACGCCAAAACTTACATTAATACATGATCCTCATCATCACATTCATACATACATATTATATATACCTAAATACCATACCTACATATCTAGCGGCGCATACCGCACCAGAAATCAAGGATATCACTGCCGCCTAAAATAGTTGCGTGTCTGTGGGCTGTGAACATTCCTTTTCTACCATCTGACATTTCACACCACATTAAGTTGTCTTCCAAAAGTTTGACAAGAAGGCTGGTTAGCTCTACTCGTATATAAATGGTAGTGCGGAAGGATGAAACTATCCTTGAGATAAGCGTCTCGATTTCCATTCCCACATCACTTCCGGTGACTCCTGCACATTAAATTACGCCGATATGGAAGATTTCAGGGCGCATCATGTATTAATTTCCGCAAACCATTTTATTCTTGTACACACACACATACCTATATATAGACCTGCGATTTTGATAAAGGATATCTCAATCACACGGGGATTTGCAATTTCCAATCATTCGCGTGAAGGAATCTACAATTCTGATCCAATTTCCAAAAATCCTTTTCCAATATTATAAAGCCTGGGCCAGGTGTATATAGGTATATTCTCGCCTTTCACCTCTTGATGATGTGAAGGAGATCTGAAAGCGATTAAGTTTAGTCGAAGATTGGTGGGAGTGGTGAGATAACATAGAATGCAACATAGCAGCGCGGTGTGCGGTGACAGAGATGAAATCGATTATATGGAGAATTATTATAATTAACGCCACTATCGATGAAGACGATGAAGATGAGGTCGGCATGCGTTAATAAAGCCATGATATGAGATTCAGAGGAGCAAATGCCAAGCAATTTGTCGCGGATGATAATAAATGATAATCCTTAGTCGGTTGCTATTCATATACACACCTTAGGGGTTATAATATGCAAGTGATAATTGAGTAGAGCTCTAAGGAAGAGGTTATGTCATTCATAACCAATAACCATAGTTACTGACACATATAGGTATTAATTTGATAAAATCTGTATGGGGATGATAATTTGTAATTTGTTGTAAATAATCATTGGCTTGAATAACTGAATAACTTACAAATAGTTTCGGTTCCGGGTCCCCCCCCCTTGAGAATTTAAACCAAATACGGTACAATCTCAGAAAGATGAACGGTTCTAAAAGATGAACAGCTCGGAAAGATGAACGGAAAATTTTCACTTTTCAGTGTTCAAAAAGATCAACGGGTTAAAATTTTGTACTTGAAAAGATGAACACTTTATTCCCAAAATATTTTTTAACTTCTTCTTTGCCTTTAGTTCCTCCTGAGCAATACTTTTTAACTTGTTTTAATTTGTTATGTAAATAATTTTTAATGTTTACTATATCTTCTTCCTCAAACATATGTTGATGCTCGAAAAGATGAACAATTAGAAGATGAACGGTCCCTGTTTTATATCTGTTCATCTTTTCGATATTCTACTGTATTTTTATAATAATTTATTAAATATTTATTTCACTATGACCTAAATTTGGTCTAAATTTGACCTACTTAATTCTAGAAAAAATTTCGACTAAAAATATCTTCAAGTGTAATGAGTATATAGGTATACCTACCTCCAAAACTTCAAATGAACCTTAGTGGAAAAAGGAATATACCTTCATTATATTGCGTAACAGTTTTATATGTGGGAAACTCATAGCTCAAGAGCTTAAGGTATGCTAAATTTTTAAGACTTAGGGTCTGTTTTACAATGTTTGAGTAAAGTTCTGATTAGTTACTCGACACATTAATATCCACAAGAGAAAAACTTACAATTGTCTTTTCACGACTTGAATAAGTTAAAAAGTGGGTCAATATTCCGTAATTTTAGAAGGGAATGAGTTCATAAGTCCACAAATATTTTCTGGAATTTTTTTAAAAATTACCCAAGGAACTGTTTATTAAGAAAACTGTTGACATTGGAACCTGCCTTGCGACGTGACATACCCTATGCGGAGACAAAGCCCCCCCGCGGTTGTCCAAGCGAACGCGTATTTTTCCTATAAAATCCTTAAAACTCAATAAACTGAATATATTTGAAATCACTAAAAAGTGAGTCAAAAATCCACAATAAATGGCCAGAAGTCCACAAGAATTTCCTGTGGACTTCTGGCCCAACAAGGTGGGTCAAAAATCCATAGTAGATTTGTGGACTTTTAATCCACCAGAGTGGGTCAAAAATCTATTATGGACTTTTGGGCTGTGGACTATGACCCTGTGCCGTTTATTACAGAATACGCAGCAAAAAAAAAACTTACCTTAAAACCAATCTAGTACACTTCGTAGTTCGTAATTAGCAGTATGCATTATTTCGTTCCAAAATTCTCAAGATTAAAGGTAGAACTTTAATAGTCGGATGCCGACGTAAGTGGTCGTACGAAACGAAACGAATACAAAGAATTCATATGACGTGACCATAATTGAGGTTTGCTTCGTTTCGACCAATTTTCGTTAACTTTTGCTTTCGGAAGTGAAGAGCGCCCACCGACCGCTCCATGCGTAAGTGAATTGAGAGAATTTTCTTCCGACATCTTCCGACAGCCGACTATTATAGTTCTACCTTAACTCTAACAGCTCATTAAATGAAATTAGTTTGTCTTTATGCACACATTTATTTCGACACGTATTTTATTCTGCAAATTCAATTCACACTAAAAAAACTTCAATGCAACAAATTTAAAACATTTTGTAGTTTTTCAAAATGAACTGACAACAATTCCAATGCAAAAATAACAACAGTGATACCAAGCAGCAGCATACACATTTGATACAGACTCCATATTCGATCGTTAGTTATTGGTTTTAACGGAGTTTCCATATCATCTTCATCAAATGCCCCTATTTCTCTATAATTGCTTCTTTCAATATGCTTCAATATTCCCACATGATTAAATATTCTTAATTTGTCATTAAATGACGTTAAGTAAATTGAATGCTTTTGAAAATATATCGAAGCTCGAAATAGAAGTACCGTCTCGTCGACAATTTTAAAATCACAACCATGTCTGATGTTCTGCGCCAAATACAATAAAGCATGATCTCGAAGGGCAACTGCTGCAAAATTTCCATTAAGTTTTTGCAGCATGCTCAGCCTTTCGTTATGATCGTGATCTACATGAATGAGTTGTTTTTGGTTGTCTGAGAATATATCGATGTATTTGTAGAAATCCGATAGCAGAAATTTAAAGTTTCTTTTAAAAAGTTCATCGTATTTTGTTGGTACTTTTTCAAATCTATCAATTCGAATGGAATCATATAAAGAACCTTGGTATGCATTTCGAAGAATCAATGTCATGAAAAGCCACAATATGAGAAGATATCTTGGGAAATTTCTTGTAGGAACATTTGAAATAGAATAGCCTAAGAAAATTGCAAAGAAATTTAATACTGGCGTATTATTTCGTTCGCCGAATACAAGATTTCTTGCTGAAGGTTTGAGAATCCATAAGACTGAAATAAACATAGACCCAGCGATTAATAGTCCAACAATCGATTGCCAAACAGAGATGCTAAATGGTCTTCCAAGTCGATAAGTATAATTAAGTTCCCGTTTTCCCCCGAACAATGAAAACAATCGGTGAATCGTCATATGGCATTGAAGACGTTAGACCAAATCGGTGAGGATCTGAAGTACTTAATCCTCCCATAGTAATGTCCGCTTTATTGTTAAGAAACTGCAAGTAAATGACGAATCAATGAGAATTTTCCGAAACCACCAATACCAATTGAAATATTTATACCTTTTCAAAGCACCCATGTCCAGTTTTGTTGTTGTCAAAATAAGTCCGTTCCTTAGGAAACGGCAATAAATCAATAGTAAAATTGAGACTTTGAGATAGAAGTCTTATTAGCTGCCCATCTATTCCTCGAAGATTGCTCCAATTTTGTTCAGACTTGGGATTACTTTCGTTGCCTGAAAAAGTTAATATTGGATGATTTTGCTGACCGCACATTCTCAGCGGACACCCATGAAAGTTAAGTATTTTTTGAGGAAAAATATCAGTGAGTTTATCAAGACCATCACTGATTCGAAAAAATAAATACGGTTGAACAACATTACACTTAGTCTTGGAGAAAATATTGTAGTTGTACAAACAAACACCTAGCAAATTATGATTCAACAGAACATTTACATTTATAACCCGGAATAGTTTGCATGCCTTGAAGATGTTTTCAATTGTCCGATAATAATATCCGCTTTTGTAATTTGTTAAGACGATGAGAAATCGAAATTCTCCATCAAAATTGTTTTTCGGAAAATTGCTTATAATGTTTCTAAAAATAAATATAATTTTAAATCAAACTTTAGCTGTTGGTTTATCATTAACTCACTTAAACGCTTTGTCACTATCAACAATAAAAATATGGTATTCCCAAGGTTGATTGCTGGATTTTTCAAACGACATCTGAATGGTTATATTATCCTCGTCTAGATTTTGCAAGAATAATTCAAAAATATCCTTATTGTATTGCTTTATCTCAACATTAAGACTTTTTTCAAAAGCTAAAACAGTTGATGAATGTTTACTGAAGTATTTTTGAACCATATGTGCAGCGGTTTTAGCCAAAGTCAAGTTGTAATTTGTGGAGGTGTTGGCGTTAGGTAAATAGATTTGTCCATTTATTGACAAAAAGGTAGAACACAGAAGTAATAGAAAATATTGTACACAAACTGAAAGCATTGCTTTGATACTGGAATAATTCGTATTTTTTGTGCAGGTTCACCAGTGTTTTAGAAATTTAAATAGATTCAATCAAGATACGTATTTAATATTAAAAGTGAACATTCAGGGTCTAATGCTCATTTAATAGATAAGAATTTGTAATTTAAAATGAAAAAGGAACATTTACATTTTTATTTGATTTTGACGCGATAATATACGTTTTAGTTTTATTAGTTTTGTTCGTAATGCTAAGATAAATAACTTAATAGTAATGTCAATGTTATTTTATGAAAAACATTTTGCTGCATGGAAATGTCATAAATGTAGTTATTTCAAAAGCGGGTCAAGGTGAATGAAATAGATTGGTTTATGCACTGCTTATTAAATGTAATGTCTAAAAAGTTGGTTATAATAATTAAAAATCTGCACTTGAAGTGTATAAACTGTAAAGGTGTTCAAAATAACTCTAACACTTTGTTTAGCAAACAGTACTAATTTTACAATTTTTTATCCTGCTTCTTTATAATTTACCCCAAAATCCAGAGAACCAAAAATTAATCATAGAATGTACATTCAAAATTGCAGATCATATTATAAAAAAAAAACAAGTAGGTAGCGTTAACGAGAATCAAAAATTTGTTACTCTCGTTTTCATTTAAAATTGTTTTATCAAAATCAAAATTCATAAAAATTAGTAAGTATGTAGTTAAAATGAAAAATTTGCCATTTCGGGAAAATTTTTGTTCGGAATATTAAGTTTTTTGAATTCGGGTTATTCTGAATATTAAAATTTTGAGATGTCTGGATTTTGAGGTTTTCAAGAATTTTTTTTTAAATTCGGACCCCACCCCATATGAAACGAAAAGAGATGTATCGCGAAATCTTCTTGAAATCATATTTTGAAATAAACAACTTCAATTTCGTACAATTTCGCCACTATAAATCTTGCAGTTTAGAGGGAGTGGGGGAGGGGGGAGTGACTAAGTATTAATTAATTCCATAATTTTTTTATAATTATGTTTTTGGTCCCGGTATCTTAGCACCTCATATATGGGATATTCGAAAAAAAGTATACCATTTGAAAGGCCACCGGATCGTGATAAAAGGTCAGCTAGTTTCCGTAATTGGTCAGGCATAGTTTTTTTTTATGAATTTAAAAAAAATTTCAAGGTCACAGTATATAAGACTTTTAGCACCTCATTTGTGGAATTTATAAAAAACAAGTATGCAATTTAAAAGGTCATAAAAGGCCAGGTAGTTTCAGTAATTAGTGAGGCATATATTTTTTTAATAATTTTTTAAATTTTTTTCAGGGTCATAGCGATTTTTAGCACCTGTGGGATATTCGAAAAAAGTATATACCATCTGAAAGGTTACTTAATCCTTATAAAAGGTCAGGCAGTTTTAAAAATTGGACGGCTATAGATTTTTTTTATAAGCTTTTTAATTTTTTTTAAAGGTCATACAAAGTCACTTGTACCTTTAGCACTTCATTTATTGGATATTCGAATAAAAAATTTACCATTTTCAGAAATTGGTCAGCCTTGGAATTTTTTTTATTAATTTTTAAAGTTTTGTCCCAAGGTCACGTGTACCTTTTGCACCTCATTTATGGGACATTCGAATAAAAAATATACCAACTGAAAGGTAACTCAATCCTCATAAAAGGTCAGCTGGTTTCGGAAATTGGTCAGGCATAGATTTTGTTTATGAGCTAATGACCTTGAAAAAGTTCAAGCTTGAATTACAAGTTTTCTAAGCCTGACCTTTTATGACCAATTTATGACCTTTTAGATGGCATACTTTTTTTTACGGCGAATAAAAATAAAATTATTCTTCAAAAGCAACCAAAAATGATCTTTTTCATGAAAGTTGGTCATTTGGCTGATGGTACATTAGAATAAATCCAAATGGGGGGGAAATTGTCCTAAACCAATTTAAAGGCACTGAAAGTGGATCCATAAAAGAATAACCCGATTCTATCATTCGGATAGAATTGCGAGTTCATACAAAGATCCCATGGAAAAAAGCACTTTCAGTTTTAACTGAGTTTTACATTTTTTTTTGTGTACAAACTTTATTTGGGTTATATTACGAAAATCTAAATCTAATCGATATAGCAATTCTACAGTGAAGCACTTACCAACGAATAGTATTTCATTTTTATTTAAAAGATAACAAAAAAGAAATATATAAGAAGTGGTTAAATAAATTGACGAAAATAAAAAATGCCAATTTATAAATACAGTCGACTCTCCCTAAGTCGTACTCTCTCTAAGTCGAATTTCTCTCTAACTCGAACTTTTTCGTCGTATTTTATCATTCCCTTCAATTTTCCATACAAAAACCATTCTCTAAGTCAAACTCCTTTTAAGTCGAACTCTCTTTAACTCGAACATATTTTCTCGATATTTGGCATCTTTTTTCACCCCTTAAGTCGAATTTTGTTTAGAACAAAATAAAATAAAAAAACATTACCCCTTTGGAATTGGTATAGTATAACTACGAACCATCAAAACCTTAATACAAATGTATATATGTGTAGCATCGCGAGTACCATCTTCGCGTTTCTTCCTATTCATAACCCTGGTACCCGGCGGGTACCCGGGGTGGCCCCGTCGCAGTGGAAGTAGTGCTTGACTGCTAACCTGGATGTGTGGGTTCGATCCCCAGTCTTGGCAGCATTCTTTTCTATGTTCCCTCAACTGAACGCTACCCCTGGGATTTAATGAGATAATCAAAACCTAATTTCTCAATCCACTGTGCCAACAAAAAATCTATCCTTTCCTTCTAATCCTTCTAACATTTGCCTAATTTATAAGACCCTAGGTCTTACTGGCATATATAAGTTTGTGTTGTTGTACCTCTATAAAAACATACAGTTTTTAAAAAGTTACAACGCAAAAACAAAAAAGGATTATTATCCTTTTCTTTGTGTTGTTGGTTGCTTTATATGCATAGCATATATTAACCTTTATTTAATAAATAAATCCTTTTAAAATAAAAAAATGTTTCTCTCTATAACTCGAATTTTTCCAAAACTCTCTCTAACTCGAACAAATCTTGGTATCCCGTGAAAATTCGACTTAGGGAGAGTAGACTGTATAACAGTTTTTTTTCGCTAATAAAAGTACACGCAGAAAAATAATAGGTTAAAAACTGCCTATTTCTCGTATAAATTAAATAAATGATGTTGCTAATATACAACCTGCAAACTAACTCTAGTGAGTGAACTAGGTTAAAAGAAATAGGTTAAATTAATACCCTGATACGGTTAAAGCGGACTAAATTAAACAAGTTTCTTGGTTAGTATAACAAGTTCCTCGGTTAATATAACAAATTCTTTCGTTTAATTTAACCTTCTTTTAGTTTATCTTCAACAATTTCATTTAACCGAGGCAACTATGTTAATTTTTACCTAATGCACTACGTAGTTTTTACCCGAAAATACGTTATTTTAACCCAATATTTTTTAACCCACGAAAAAGCCACTCGGTTAAAAATTATTTTCTGCGTGTATACGTGCATTAACGAGCTTTATGTAACATTTACAAAAAATCTGAGTATGCCCACCGGTAGAGGGCTTTAGCCTTATACAAGCCACATAATCTTGGAATGCCTAAGAGTCACTGCCTTAATAAATACAAATCTGCGTTATGTGTTCGTACTCATACTATACCTATTCCTGACAGCTCTACTTGCAATTGCATTATGAACCAAAAATCGATCAAATAGTTTATGTACAAATAATTAATTTTTTAAACGCTTATTGTGGCTTATTGTGGTAATCAGTTTTTGTGTATACCTATACCAGTCAGATGTAAAATTCAAATACAGCTAAAGGCAATTTTAAATCAATAATTTCGTTGAATTTCTCTGATTCCATTTAAATGTGCTAAAACTATATTCACGTTCTAACTTTTCTCACCCCTATGCCTCATCATACGACATCAAAATAACCCGAAATTTATAAATTTATTTTCCAAAAATTTGTAAGAAGGTTTTCAACAATACATATAACAAAAATAGTGTCATCAGCCACAAATTGGCACCAAAAACCCAAAATTATTATTGTGTTGATGATAACAAAACACGTGTCCATGTCCAATCCGCATTATTTAACAGCTTTAATGGTATATAAATTTGTAAAATTAGCCTGATGCCTTGTGGCCTTATAATGATGAGCTCCTGCAATCCCTACTCTGCACACACCCCCAAAAAAAAGGTATTCCATCATCTACATACATAAATAAAATGTGTGTAGGTATAGGTATGTAGGTACTGTCCGAACCCAATATGTATAACAGAAAAGGATCAACCACCAGTATACCAACAACGACCGTAATAGAAGAACCGCAATATCCTTCTTGCACTATAATATGTGCGGGACATTAAAACGGTTCATTGTCATCCGGAATAACCTATATCTATGTGGCTATATCTACGTTTCACAATAACAAAAAAGGATAACATGTTGATAATTTATTCTTTAACATACTACTTTTGGTCATATCTGGTACGTCATATTTGAATTGCAAATATTTTGGTGTCCTTTTCCAGGGGAAAACTTGTGTAGCTATATAAATGTATATATAAATGGTTTGTTACAGAACATTCTGTTTAACATCTCATTTTATCATAATACATGTATAGATATGTATGTATGTTTGTATAAGTTGCTAGACAGACGACGGAATTTTAGATTCTCTCCAAAAGAAGAAGAAGAATGACATACACAGTATTTCCCAGACAAATAAAACCTGATTATACTGTCTATGTTGTTTTTATGTAATGTAAGCGTTTGTATATATTTTTACTTGCAATATGGGTAGACAATATATAAGCTAAAGCCCACTGTACTAAATAATATTGGTAGATAATATGTTTAAAGCTGTCACTGTCACAAATATCCTTACCTTGCTTATGAGGTCAATTTTCGGTCAATTTTCAAAAAAAATTGTTTTAAAACGGAAACAAAATTATTTAAAAACAAAAGCAAAAATAAAAATATTATTTATGCGGCAGATACCACGTTTGCGCACGTTTATCTCTAATTCGGTTGCTAATACGAAAAAAAGTGTTATAATCTTTTTTGTCTAGAAATTTATAAACTACAATTGAGTTTCTATTTTATTTTAATAAAAACGACAGTTGTCGAGAAAATAAAAAAAAAAACACTTTTTTTCGTATTTGTATCACTGGAAAAAAGCACATAAAAAAAAGGTCTGATATTGCTACGTTATGATCACGTTATTCTCAAATCTCAACATCTGTTTTTTTTACAAAATAAATAGTCCAGTGAATAAAGTATTTGATTCGGAAAAAATCGCCGAAAAGCTGGATTTAAGTACATATAGCCTCCTCATGGAATTATTAAGAAACTGTCAAAAGTCCCCATCGATATGAGCGCCGCTAACAATTTTACGGGGGGTTGAAGGTCTCCGAAAATGGTTTTTCTTGAATAACTTGAATGCTAAGTTGCACAAACAAATTTTTTCAAGATTAATTTATAGCTTGAAAAATTTCCTACAAAAAAGATTAACATACTTTTTTTCATACAAATAACCGTTTCCGGAATAAACCAATTGGAAGAGTTTTACTTTTCTACATATACATATAGTTGGGTGGCTTAGCTAAAAAATTGTGCATTGTGTGATAAATGCATCAAATTTTTTGTTGTTAGTTCATCATAAATGCACATGATTTTAAGATATCGGCGCACTGTATTTGTCCACCGCTTTAGGTGGGAGGGGCAAATTAAAAAAAATTGTCGAAAATAGAAAATGAATATAAAAACACAACAGCAACACCTACAATATCATGTTCTAGCTTTTTTTTAAGCCATTAATTTTTTTTTCAAATTATGTTTTTTAAATTCGCCGTTTTAGTGCTTAATTTTTGAATAAATGATTTTAAAACTCTTAATTTTTCGAAAAAAAATCGAATAAAATTCGAAAAATTAACAGTTTAATAATCAATTATTCAAAAACTAAGCAATAAAAAATGTTATTTAAAAACATAAATAAAGAATAAATTACTGGCTTTTAAAAAAGTTACAACATGATATTGTAGGTGTTGCCGTTGTGATTTTGTATTCTTTTTCTATTTTCAATATTTTTTTTTTTAAATTTGTCCCTCCCACATAAAGGGGTGGACAAATACCGTGGGTATAAAATCATGTTCATATAATGTACCGACAACATAAAAAATTGATGCATTTATCACAGAATACACATTTTTTAAACTAAGCTGCCCAACTATATATTATAGAAAAGTAAGACCCTTAACTCTTCCGACTGGTTTATTTCGAAAATGGTTATTTTTATGAAAAAAAGTATGTCAATCTTTTTAATAGGAAATTTTTCAAGCAACAAATCAGTCTTCGACATTTTTTTTTTGTACAACCTATCATTTGGGAGTTATTACTAAAAAAACATTTTAGGGGGCCTTCAACCTCCCGTAAAATTGTTAGCGGCGCTCATATCGATGGGGACTTTTGACAGTTTCTATAAAGAATACCATGAGGATGCTATATACCAAAATTCAGCTTTTCGGTGATTATTTTGTAATTGGGCTTTTTTTTTGGCTTTGACTATTGACTGGACTATTCAAATATTTTTCGAAATTCATTTATCTTACAAGTTAAATATCCACATAAAACATTTTTCAATGAACCTTTCAATTCATTGTTTTCTTAAAAGACTTTGCCTGGTCTGTGCCTATCCCTGGGTGATATTTCTATTTCTACTTTCACTCTTCTTCCAATACTAAATTTAAACAAAACCCTATATCAATATAACTTATAGTTTATTTTGAGGCTCAGACTGCCTTAAAACTATACAGCTTTCAACATTTTCAAAAAATACATACCTACGTAATATGAAACCCTTGAGTCAGCAAACAATTTTATTGTTCATATTTAATTTGCACTCTATACACAAATCCAACAAACGTTACATCCGTTATTACAACATTATGTACAAAATATTCTGTAACATTATAATATTAATAAATCAAAAAAAAAAAAAAATCCCATTTAATAATCGAGCCCCATACGCCATACGAAGTCCCAATGGATATACCTACTTGCTAGGTGCTCAAAAATATAGCCAAACATATCATAAATACTTTACTCCATCCCCACCTCTCATCATCACAATCAGTTGATTTTGCATTCAATAGTTAATAAATATTTGAAAATAGGTACATATAGGTATATTTATTTGCTTAGGATGAATAGTTTGTCGACGTTCATCTACTCTTTTTATGCTTGATTCAGCTTGACTTCTAAAATAAGCTTAGTTTTTGTATTTGTTTTTCAATAATGCGGCCGTTTTGGCATACTCTCGATGTTATATGATGGAACCGGAAACCGGTGTGCCATTGCAACCATTAATTTAGTTTATGCTTTGCGATTCCATTTCGCCACATTGATTGGCAAAAATATAAAATTATATACATTTTCGAAATATCTATTCTGAATATGTGTATGAAATGTGTGTGATGTGTAATGTGTATATGGTTTTTATTTGTGGGTAAGTATCTATTGTAACTATCCGGATAACATTTACTTGTCTTGTATGTGTATTTATTTTTCGGAATAAACTTGTTGGAAAACGGCCTGCAATAATTGCCAATGATATTATGATTTCGATTATGATACTGCGTGCAATTGATGTTTTAGTATTTTTTTGAAAAAAAATTATAATTATTGATCTGATGAATTTGTTTTAAATAAAATATCGATTTTTTCAATATACTGTTTCAGGTGTATTTATTAGGTTTTTACTAGTTAGGCAGTGTCTAAATAATTGAAAATAGTTCGAAATTATTGAAAATATGCTTTATTTGATTAAATAAAATGTTACATTAGCCAAGGTTGAGACAGCCGATTCCGTTGTTTAGGTTAGATAGCTCTTAGAGGGGAGCGGGTCATAATACGGTTTTTAATAATTCTGTATGGCTGTGGTCAAAATACTGTTAGATCATAATTCTGTAAGTCATTATATACTGTAAATACAAAATTCTGTACGTTAAAATTCTGTATGGTCAAAATACTGACTTGTAAATTTCTGTTTCGTAAAATTCTGTACCAAAATACTGTATTTTCAATACAGCATGTGTTAGTTGCCCAATGCATTTTAAATGGAACCGCACCAACACAATGACACTGTTATGGATCAAAAACAAAATAACCAATCCGCTTTTAAAATATCATTTTTCTTGAAAATTTTGATATGCAATATTATTTTAACTTATTGGAAGCTTCTGTGTATACACATTAAATTTAAATTATTAAAGCAGTAATGAAATAATTAAAAATTAAAAAAAAAAAACCCATCTTTAAGGTTTAAGGTTTTATTCTAAAATGTATATTCCTTTTAAATGGTAGAGTAAGTATAAATAGGAGCGAATACAAAAATTTTAATCAAAATCGTAGGAGCGGTTTTCGAAAAAAAAGTCAGATTAAAGTAGATACCGAACATTTTGGCTACAAAAATATTTTTTGTTATGAATATCCTAGATAATGTAAAAACAACAATTTTGTGCGAAGTTTAATAAAAATGAAATAAGTTGTGTTCGAAATGTTATAGGTACAGATTAAACTTTTTTTTCACATTTTCAATGAAATTTTAATCAAAATCAGTTGAAACTTTTTAAGAAAACAAAAATAACAAAAAAATAAATCTGTGTTTTTGAGATTAATTTGATTTTCCTTAATGGTAGGCATGGGAGTTACCTTTATTTTTGGTCTTATACACAATTAAAAAAAAAAAAACTCGTTGGTTGGAATGTCCAGAAATTTCTAGGTTCCAATTTTAAAGAAATTAAAATTGGCACCAAGCGGTTTTTATCATTATCTTGCTGATTTTAAACAAAACTTATTTTTGCAAGTAAAGGCACCCCACACAAGTATTTAAAAACTGTCAAGGAAAGTCTTACTTTTCTCGTAAACGACTCAAACAATTTTGATTAAACTTCTTCTGTAAGCTTATATTAAAGTATAATAAACCATACTATTTTTCTGAAATATTTCAAAATTGTTTCTTTGGTCTGGAAAGACCTCTATATGTTTTCAAAATATTTCATATCAAAATTTCGAAAAAAAATCCAAAAATTAAATATTTTTCGAAAATTTGATATTTAGAAATGACCATATGAATTTTTTCAAAATTAATTTTTAAATCTACATGAATAGATAATAAAATTCTGGTGCACCAATTGCTTTTCTTATAAATGTTTACAAAATTGTATATACCGACGGTTAAAGTGTGTACCCTGTAAGTCGAAAAATTCAACAAAAAAAAAAATTTGAATGCAAAAAGATTAGCGAATCACAGCCACCTTTCGGCAATTTCAGCGTAACAATGTTGTTTTGAACATTTTACAAAAAAAGACAGAATTTAAAACCTTTTAGCATAGATCGCCATAGTAAATTTGGCAGGTTTTTTTTTTATTTCTGAAAAACATGCAAAAACAACTTACGGGGTTCTTTACTTTATTATGTATTATGTAATAATTTTTTTTTTTGAACCGCTACAACAGTTAAATTTTTTTTTCTTATAAATTAAGATTTGTTAAAGAAATCAGAAAGTGTACATCACGTTAGTAGTCAACAAAATTTCAGAAATATTGTTTAATAAATTTATTTCTAATTATATGGATTTTTCAACAATTTTTCAGTTCAAAACGGGGTTATATTGTTCATTTTTAGGTACCTATATATAATATTAGCTTGACTTAAAATATTCAGACTTTAAAACCACATAGTTTAATCGTACATAACCCAACCAACAATTTTTAGCTCGAGGTCCAGAATAACCGAGGTTACAAAACAACCTCAGATTACTGTGGTCATTATGTGGTTAAAAATAAGATATTTTTATACCCTCGTTTGCTATGGGGTAGAAATAATCCAAATAATACCCTAAGGTTATTTTGGGTAAAATTTTCTCCCTTAGACAACTTTTTCGTCATTTTTTGGTTTAAAAAAATCCATTTTTAAACTAGAGGTAAAATATGGATATTTATTTACCCTTTTATAACCAACAAATTATTTTTATGGTTTAAAAATAACCATTTTTCAAACTTACGTTAAATAAGGGTACTTTTAAGACCTATTTCTAACTATTTAGTTATAATAAGTTTTAAAATAACTTCTTTTTTTTTACCGAAAAAGTTATATATCGGTTGAAAATTAACCAATTTTGTTCAAGGTTTGTAGTAAGTCTTTAAATAACTGTTTTTTAACAACTGATAATGGTTAAAAATTAACTAATTTTAAGTCAAGTTTACAGTAGGTCGACAAGTAACTTTTTTCTAACCGAAAAAGTTTTAAATTGGTTGAAAATTAACCAATTTAATCTCAAGTTTACAGTAAGTCTTTAAATAACTTTTTTTTAACTGAAAAAGTTATATATTGGTTGAAAATTAACAAATTTAATCTCAAGTTTACAGTAAGTCCTTAAATAACTTTTTTTTAACCGAATAGGTTTTACATTGGATGCAAATTAACCAATTGAATCCCCAAGTTAGCAGAATGTCCTTAAATAACTTCTTTTTTTTTACGTAAAAGTTATATATTCGATGAAAATCAAACAATTTTATCCTTAGTTTACAGTCAGTCTTTAAATAACTCTTTTTTTGCAGAAAAAAGTTTTTATTAGTTGTAAATAAACAAAACCTAAACCCAAGTTTACATTAAATTCTTTCATAGTTCTTTTTTAACGAAGATAGTCGCATATCTGTTAAAAATTACCGAAGCCCAGTCTAATAAGTTGTTAATTAACTCTTATGTGCCAATTTTTAACTCCAGATATATTTTAACCCAACTCTGAACACAACTTAACTCACCCAACCCAACAATATTCCAAACGAGCATGGTTGCAGAAGTTGATAAAATTGTATTTTTTTCGATACGATCAACTTGACTTAAGTACACAAACAATACATTTTAATAAGATTCGATAAAATTTTACAATTTTATTTCCATCAGTTTAAATTAGTAATAGGTAGTATATTTTATTTATTTTTATAATCTTGACTATATTTTTAAGTTTTTTTTAGTACTTTATTTATCGTTATATTGGTTTTAGGTTTTGTCTCCACAGAAAATTAACTCGTTAAGCCTATGAGCAAGTTCGTGTGATTTTAATGGATTTTATTTTTCAAAAACTTCTAACTGTCATTACTTAACCCAAAAACCAAAAGAAATAATATTTTTTTAGCTTTAAAAAAGCTATAGGGAGTTATATAGTATTTTTGTTTTTAAATTAAATCTCTTAAAAAAAAAAAAACGGAATAATAATAATAACTTCAAATTTTGACAAAATAGCTTTAGAGATATAAAATTTATTTAGCATCATCAAGTCATCGTCTTTCAATAAGGAAACAGCTTTTATTTATTATGCATTGAAACAATATAAACAATACATATATAAACAATAAACACAAATATATATTACGTTAGGTATTATTAAGCTTGATTGCATTAAATAAACAACGGCAATGCTTCGCACAAACTTCATCTTCTGATGGTTACTCAGGCGTATACGTAACTATTTTTTAATAAATAATATTTTTCCATTTTATATTAAAATTATATTTATTTATTAATATAAGTTGCCCGTTGCCTAAAAATAAGTATAAGATAGGACTATTTTGCTGAAAGTCGTGGGATGGCCTTTGTCACTTAAAAACAGATATGCATTTTTTTCAAGGGAACCTACTGGGATTTAACAAAAATCCTTCTTGCAGGAAAATTGGACTCTGACTTAAGCTCTTTCGATTATATAAATCCACACAAGAATGGTCGAGACTTTTAAGTCTACGATTCATTTATGAATTCAAAACTTGGTGTATGATATATCTGTCTAGTCAAGCAAAAGGAATTTAGTGAAGAGAGTTTTAATGCAAATTTATATACATTATACATGAAGAGAGTTTTATGCACACATACATTTATGATCCAAGTGCAATGGTGCAGTAGATGCGAAGAGCTAATTAAAAGGCATGGGCTATATATAGCATCGTTCTAGGCAGCTATATCTTTTCTTTCCCCTAGCATCAACTGGGGTGGCATCCATCAGGAGATTTCATAAGATAATATACGCAACTTGTTTTCAATCCATTATGCCCACAAAAATTCTTTCCTGTCCTTGTATGTTTTTGTAACTATAGAAATTCGGCCTTTACGACATTCAGAAATTAAATATAAAACCCTGAGAAAACTCAAAGCCATATTATCTCTTTGGAGATAGAAATAAAAGGCTCAGAAATCCTATATAAAATAAATTAACGATGTGGATGTTTTTGTTAAAGTTATTTAATCAATTGGAGAGAATTTACAGGACCTCCTGCATAATTGTCAAAATATTTGGCCACGAAACTTTTTTTTTATTAAAAAAATAAATTTAATTATTTAGTTTCTAAATTGCCTCACCATCATTATTAATAAATAAATGTCCACCAAACACATTTACAAGAAAACACTTTAAATTAAATTTTGTAAAAATTCACACACTTTTTCAATTTTACGTAAAACATGCCTTAAAATGTTTGTTTAATTGAATAGATCCAAAGTCAATCTGTTAAATGAAATAACTTTACCCCACTTCAACCAAAATATCGAGTGAAGTAGAAAGTAAAAAATAAAAAAAGGAAATATCCCACCATCTAGGCTATATATTAAAATTTTAGATTCATGTCAATTGATTGACGGGAGATTAAATGGACATTGGACACCAAAATCCCAACATACATTTTATATACCGAATAAACTGCGAGGATGTAAATGGCATGGAAATATTCGGGTAATTAAATTATAAAAAAAAAACACACAAAAAAAAAAAAAAAAACTTTAACCAACGAAAGGGCTTTTCGGTTGATCGGAAATATATATTTGGCTTAGAAGATGAAGATGATTAATGAATGATTTTTATGTCGTAAGTTTGAGGACAGCTAAAAGTTTTTTTTTTTTGAGTGGAAGGATTCAATGTCCTGAGCAGCAGTTTGTACCTATATAGACCTTTAATCTTTTAATTAGTTTAAAGTATGCAGATAAAATGTTGATGTCGTCAGCTGTTGACTCTTGATACAGGTTTAATTTTATTTAAAAGAAATTTCCAAAAATAGAAGGTCTGAAACCAAAAACATTTAAACAAACAAAGTTATTGGAAAAAATGCATTTTTTAAGGTTAATTTAAAATTCGCTGTGGGGCTATCATCAAAAAGAACTTTTTAAATTAATATTCAGGGAAGAGAGTTTGTACAAGATACCATTATTATCTATTGATTATTGTAGGTCATCTTATTGCACGAAAAGCTTGATGGAGAAATGAAAAGATTAATCAAATTTAAATTGATAAATTCAACGAAATTCCACCAACATTTTATGTGTTATCTGTACTTACACGTGACTGCATGTTCATATGTACATTAAACACATCCAGACGACCCACATATTTATAGGGTCTATATAAAAATTTATTTGACTTTGGAAAATCATTGAATTATTATTTATTTTTGCACAGACTTTCTTTAGCAAGAAAATAGTGAACATTCAAAAAAAACACATGGCAACTCTGTCCTTAATCTGTTTCAAAGTTTGCATATACGTACATTTATAATGAACTTTTGAGTTTCTACATAACATTGTTGAACCCCAATCATTTCGAACATGATGGTATATTAAGCTTGAAGTCATCAGAAAGTGCGGTATAAAACCAGTGACGGAAGCTTGTGACAAATAATGTATCTGTTGCAGTGCAATTATCAATTCAATTGTCAACCGCAGTTGATGTTTTCGGTTGCATGGATGAGATAGATGGTGACATCGACCGAAAGAAATTTCATGTGTACTGGTATAGTCAATTTCAAATATCCAAACTGCGAGGAACAGGCAAACTTTCCAGGTATGAAAAATCTCTCTACATCCATCATATAGACGCACAGAGATAGATCTACATATTGATTATTTTTAATTTCGTTGAACTAATTAATTAGCTGGTATAGTTTGACAGAAAATCTCTAAACGGTGCAATAGGGCAATAGGAGAGAATATAAAACAAACGTGACAAGTTATAACGAAAAAGATTTTCAGCTTTTAGTATACATGACTATTGAGTGGTTGAGTATTTCGTGTGGTTTGAAATAAGGAAGTGAAACAGAAGTGTACTTGTGGTTAAATGTTTAAGTGAATTTGTTTTAGCAACCACCAACAGACTATAGCTAATAGAGATTATCGGAAAAAAACTCATTCGGATTTAATTTGCTGGCAAATAAAACACAACCATTAAGGACTGGAAGGTTAAATACAGGTTTTTTCCTATTTCCAATTGATGAGAGTGGAAATAAACGAGACATGATCATAATCATTAAAAGAGAGGGTTTAGATTTAGATTTTTAAAGTAGTAAATGTAATTTTTTCGCTAGGTCACCTTTTGGTCCACATTAAATTTAGCCCAGAAAAATTATATAAAATAAGAAGTCCGAATTTTGGTAGAGAATTTTTGTTTAACCGTCTTTAACACATTATAAAAAAGGCACAGTCAAATAATTCCCCAATAAAATAAACCCTTAAACAAAAATTTAATAACACCCTAAAATGTTAATGGGGTTTGGGAGTTTTTTTTTTTTTTATTTACATATTTGGAGTTATAATTAAACAAGTTCCCAAATTCGATTATAAAATATATAGACAATTTTGGAGAATTATTTTTTTTTTAAACAATTTTTGACTTCATTGGGTTGACGCTTCGAAATATTTTAATTTCCTTCTCGGTCCACTGTTTTGCTTATACAATTCCGTTACTTCCCAAGTAACATTTTTCCTTGCAAGTTCTGAACAATGACTATATAGTTAGGGGGCTAAAAGAAATCTTGTAAAATACTTTTGGTTTTTGAACTCCAGATTCTCTTGATATGGAAGGTATTAAACTCAGATTCTGTAGGGGTTTTCATACAAGTACAAAAAGACTAAAATTCTTATATAAGCATTGTTGGATTATAAAATATGCTTAGAGCTGAATTTTCACAAAAAGATTCTTATAAAACTATAAGTATATCATATATATTATTTCTATAGTCTTTCCTTTCTTATACAACACCGATTTTGACAAATGAGGTGTCAAATGAAGTGAAATTACCTGCTGAATTACATTTATTACTGTAAAATATTTATGTTTTTAGATGGGATAAGCTAGGAATCGAACCCGAGACTTTCAGATTAACTAACCATTACGCCGTGGAATACTTACTACCTTTTGAAATGTCAAGTTAAAATATGTACCATTTTATATGCAATTCTATAAAAAAAAGATTTTGTTATTTTTTTTGTAACAACAATAGATTTTGAGAACAACTTGCGCAACCCTTACAGGTGTTTAAATGTACTTTTTTCCACATATTTAAGCCGTAAGGTACTTATTGGTTGCGTTTGTGAAAGTTTTTCTAAATTTTTCACCCCACAATTTTAAGGAAATTGTCTACACATAAAAATAAAGCTTTCTGCTAAAACTCAGCTTTGTAGGAATTTTTTCGAAGATAAAATCCAATTTTTCTACTTCAAAATTCTGAAATCACGATAAATTTCATGGAAAACCACTCTTATTGTAAACTTTTATAAGAAATATAGGCAAAAAATCATAGATTCTATTTTTTACCTGCTACCGGTTTTCTCCAGTATAGTATCATAAATTCTATGAGTTTTCCACGGTCTTGTGATTGATTTTTATTTTTATAATTGTTACGTTCAAAGAAAAAAAATAGTAAAAGCTTATAGTTATTCAGCTTTTTCTTGAGTAAATCGACCTCAAAGTCAAAAAATTAGCATGGGCAGAAAAAATAGAACAGGCTAGAACTAGATATCTGAAGACTGAGACAAGATATCAACTTTATTTAAACGCATTTTTAAAGGATAGTATTTCTTCTAAAAATAAAGTCTTAAACAAGTTTCTATACCACTAGAATTCGCAGAGAAATTTTTGGTAAAATGGGTCAGGGTACACCAAAGTAAGGGTTTTCTTAAATTCACGATAAATGATGCCAAAATTGGAGATAGCCCTTTACTGTAAATCGATTTTTTTTTTCTTAGAATACACTTAAGAACTTCATCTTAAAATACTTCAAATCAGATCCGGGACACCCTGTATAATAAATTGATCAGCGCTTAAAGATCTCCTGGCCTGAAAAAAGCCTGAATACTTGCAAGTAAAGTTTAGTCATATCGGTTTTTGAACCATTGTAGAATAGAGGTCATACACATTTATTTGTATACTAAACTGTTTTAACAAATCCTTCACAACTAAACAAAACATTAACAACCAAGAATTAATTTTTGTGGTAAGTGGTTATCCTTATCTCAAACCTTGAATCCTGAAGAAGGTTCAAAATAATCAATTATTTGAATTCGAACATATTTTGGTACATAATTTAAATGGGACAGTAATCTCATCTATCAATTTTAATTAAATTGTAGTAGAAAAATCATGAAGTTAATAAAAATATACGAAGCTGTTTTAAGTCTCATTAAAAATTTCCTTAAAAAAAATGGTAAAGGTATATAAATATATGTACATAGCGCAGTTATTTTTCTTAAAACTTTCTATCGACCAATCACTGCATTAACAAAGACAAACTTTCTTTTAAGGAATCATTCTTATTTTTTGGCATAAGGTTTTATATATGTAGGTATTTTACCTACATAAGTATATATACCAACTGACGGATGCGGAAATGCCGCTTTAAAGTTTTCGAATCTGCGACAAAAGTTCTTTCCATTTGTTTTTGTGAATTTTGCTGTCCACATTGTTTTTTTCTTTTTGTTTGAATTGTTTCACAACAAAAGAAAAATGGAATTTGCAAGAACAAAACCAAACAAAAAAAAATTAAAACAAAACAACAGCAACCATACCTTCGCTTCGAACGCAAAATTTTAATTGGAAAACTTTAAACAAAAACCTTCGACCACAACGAAGGAAAAACAAAAAAAAGACGAAAAATGGGGAACAGTTTGATAAAAAAAACTTCCAAAATTTCAAAACAATTTTATAGAAAATGCAACAAAAGCGCAAGTTTGCATTCCTTTCTCCTTCTCTCAATTCTCACAGACACAAAAAAAAAAAATTAGTAGGGAACAGAACTAGAAGGTGAGATCATAGAGTATATGCAAATGCGAGTATCTGTGGAATTACACAGCCATCTCTACCACCCACACTAAAATGAAAGTGGTACTTAATGAAGTGTACACAATGTGGTAGGATGTTGGGAATGCTTTTCGAGTTCATTGGCAACACCACAGCAGAAGCGCCACATCACTGACACTTTTTGGGTGACGGTGCCGCATAATTCGGATTCATGCTCCAAGCTGTCCGCCGTGCCGGCCACCACCCGGCCCACCAGGACGTCGTTGTCGTTCATGGTGGTCAAAAGCATTTGCAACAAATTATGTTAATTTCCTGCTGTGTATCGGAATGGTACCGCATCACGTTCGGAAAGGAGAGCAGTTTGTGTGAGAATTTTCGTCCATAAGGACACGTTAAAAACAGATGTTTTAGAATAAAACTAAACACAAAAAATATCCTAAATGTACTAAAACTGTTGTTTTTTTTTTTTTTTTTTTTTGAATGAAAAATTTATGTAAACTTTGTGTGGGTTCAGTTCAGTTCGGCTGGGTTCGGTTTGTATTATTTATTTTTTTTTTTTTTAGTTTGGGGTAACAACATTGGATCGTTTTTGTCTGTCACTTGTTTTTGGGTTGTCCGAGAAAGCTGTTGGTATAATGAATCGAATTTTATTCAACGAATTTTTTCCTGTCAGAGTGTGTTTTGTTTAGAAAGCAAAGAGTCTGATGGGTGGTTTGGTTTTTTTTTTTTTTTTGTTATTGATTCACAAATAATATCTACATTGTTAGAAAGGATACATACCTAGATAGATTTTACTAAGAAAAGTATATTTTTTTTGACAAAAGATATCCTATTTGAATTTTATGAGGTGGAATATGTTTTATGATGAAGAACTGGATGAAATAAAATCAGTTTCTTCTCTTTTTGTCAGTGAAAATTATTTGGGATATAAAGAAGGGGTTGTGTTGGTATTTTTTATAACATAAAAACACAAAATAGAACGTTCGCAAGATTAAAAACTTTTTGTATTATAAAACACGATTTGGTAACATAATTTGGTACTTGAAGTGAACTTTGACACTTGCTTCTATATAGTCTAAGTCTATGAATGCCTTTCACTATGTTTTTTTTTGTATCTGAAAATTTAACGTACCTATATAATTCTCGGGCACACGCCTCGCATTTGGCCTATAAGAGGTACGAGATACACGAAATGATTTTGAGCGCACGATGAGTGTAATCAGATGACTTTTTTTTTTCAAAATTTCGAGTTTGAAAATTAATTTTTCAAAAACTATTCACTAACAAAACTTTTAATTTAAAATGAAATGAGATTTCTGGCTTTCCAAAAAGGTATAGCACGGCATTGTAGGTTTAACCATTGTTTTTAAATAATTTTTTTTCTGTTTTAAGTCAATTTTTTAGAAAATTGCCCCTCCCGCCTAAACGGGGGGAAATAGACCCCCCTTCCATACGATTGTTTTCTTATCTTAACCCAACCTACTCGTTATAGCTTTTTGGTTCACCTTATACCGATCACCCTGTGTTAATAGTCATTCATGTTGATTATGGAATCCGCAATACTGGATCCGCAGTGATCCATAGTGAAGTGCTCTCTTTTTTATTCACCTATTTTTCATGAAAAGAAAACGGAACATCTGTATTGAAAATCTCTGCGGATTCAATATTGCGTATTTCATAATCGACATGATTATTAAAATTGCAAATTAAGTTTATAGGTAGAAATGTCACATGAGGCGCGCTTGTTTTTATGTATTTTTTGAAAAAAGCGCCATCTAGTGGACAGAAAAGCAACACACGTTAAGGTAAGACCGAATTTGGCGGAATTGCACTTCAGTGGAACTCAACTTCACAACTTATTTGAAGGAAATTGTATGAGGTATATCGCACTAAGCGATAACTGCACTTCCCGGCGCGGCACGGCACTATGCGACAAAGTTGATAATCTGATCAATTTTGTCGTATCATGAAGTTCTATTCTGTTTCATGCGAAAGTGCTTGTGGTGTCGCTGAAGTGCAGTTCCGCCTAGTACGGTTTTACCTTTATAGTGAAATTTCAACAATCACAAATTCCTCAGTTTTATTGTAAAAATTTACTGCAGTTAATAATTGAATAGCTGAGAAATATTGCTGAGGAATCCTGTTCAGGTAAGGGGCCAGTTATAGTGATCATGAAAACGAAACAGGAAAAACTTTCAAATAGATTATTTACTAGGTTTTCATTCGATTTGCAAGACAATTGATGCACTTATCGATGGCAAATAACTCAAAGAATTTTTTGAGACAATAAAATTTTCAATTGAACAAATATATTTTGATTTGATATTGGAGATTTTTAACGTGTTTTTTCATGACATAAATAAAAGATATTATTTTAAATAACTTAAAAACACTTATTTTATTTATTTATTTACTTAAATGCATTTCGGAAGCTATGCTTCCATCGTCAGTAAGTTTTATATAAATAATAATAAAAATTGATATATTAAATACAAATAACTCATTACAAACAAAAACAAATTACACAAACAAATTTATAGTGAATTTAAGATCTATTATAAAATTTTTTGAAAATTGGATCTTTTATTGGTCCATCGTCACTATTCATTAAATTATTTCTATTTTTGAAAATGTAAAGAGATTCAAAAGCATCTAATTCATATTAATTATTTACATTGCGAATTAATTTCAAATTTTGTAAGCTAAAATTATGGTTATTCTCCAGCATGTGTTGTGCTACACTCAACTTTTCAGGTTCATTGTATTTTACATGTGCAAAATGTTCTTTGAACCTTTTCATGATTGGTCTTCTTGTCTGTCCTAGATATTCCTTCCTACAATCGCTGCATCCAATAGTATAAATTCCTGATTGTTGATTTTTCTCAATTTTATCTTTTGAGCCACTAATGACATTTTTGAGTTTTATCTCACTACACTGACTCATTTTGATGTTTTGCCTACTAAAAATTGGTCTTAATTTTGATGTATTTCTGGATAAAAATTGAATTTTGACCATTTCTTTTGTTCATGAAAAATGTATTTATTTATTTTCCTGACCGAATTTAATTTTCCGTACCAGCTGATTGCCATTTCGATCAAAATGAAACAAATCGTTCCAATTATTTGCGTTCTAGATTTTATTTGTTCCACTGACAGATTAGTGGAAGGAAAATAAAATCGTTTGCATTTCAATCAGCAAAACTTGATTGGCAGCCTACTCACTGACGTAATTTTCATGTTCGCTTTAAACGCTCATAAGGAAAAAATACCTGTTTCCATCTGTTTCAAATTTTCCTGATGGTTTTTCCTGATCGCTATAACATGGCCCCTAACTGAGATTGTTGAGATCTCCGAGATTTCATTTTCCGGAACATGACTAATTATTAAATGGTTTTACTTAGGTAAGGTAAATTCGAAAATCTGTTCTAATTGGTACATCCCGTAGAACCATTTTTTTATTTTTTGAACCAACCGATTCTGATCAATTTTTTTACGACGAATGTTTTAAAAAGTTTAAAAAGTTATGTATACCAAAATTTTCAAAATTTTTGTTTTTGGATTTTTAAAAAAGCATGTTTTTAACATTATCTTGATTTTAAATTAAAAAAATTTTTAAAACCAAAAACAGCGGTACAAGTGTTTAAGAACTGATAAGTAAAATCTCATTTCAAAAACGACTCCTACGATTTTGATTAAATTTTGTATGTCAGCTTATATCAGTACCATTTACCATGTTTTTGGAAAAGAAAATTATCTATTAATTAAAAATGCTGTATATCTCTCATAGAATTTTTTTTGGTTTTCGACTCTCTTATGAAACCAAATTGTTTACACAAGAGCTTCTTATAAGTAATATTGTACATATAATTCACAATTTGAAAAAATAAATAAAATTTTGGATTTTCGGGTAGATTTTTTTTTTTTCATTATTTTTTTTATTGCCGCATTAATAAATACTAAACAATTGAGAAAAAATTTTTTTTTTCTTAAAACTATTAAAAAAAATTTGTATATATAAACATTTTTTTTTAAACCGCTCCAACGATTTTCAAATTTTTTTTTCTAATAAATTGAAATTTATTTAAAAAACCGTTTCAACTATTTTCAATTTTTTTTCTCATAAATTGAAATTTAGTTAAGAAGTCGGATGGCGTACAATACATAGCGTTGGTGTCAAAACAATTTCAGAGGTTGTTTGATCAATTTACTATTTCTAATTATATTGATTTTTTAACAATTGTTCAGTGTAAACTAAAGGTATAAGTGTAACACGGTGCTATATTGTTCATATAAATATGTACTCATATAATAATCTCCTCCTTAAATATATTTTTGGGAGGTGGTTTAAAATATAAGTTCTCATAACATAACTTATTTATGTCTTTTCAAATCAATAGATCCATAAAACTATTCAGACTTTAAAATCACAGTATGATCGCACATAAGAGCGAGTTCGTGCGACCCAGTCGTGCATTTTATATTTTTATTAAAGCGTAAAAAAATTACAATTTCGGTTAAAAAAAACATAAACATTTCATAACATTATAAATAACATACAATAAGCTTTATTATTCATAAAAAACGAATAACTTCATACTTAACTCTAGTTAGTTTTTTTTTTGTTTTTTTAAAATAAATAAATTAAAAAAATATATGTATATTCACTTTTGTTTGTTTCTCAACTTTAAATTGATATGCACTGCTTTTTCTTTCAAATGTTTCATAACTTTAATACCTACCTGGTTTTGGAAAGACATTTGCAAACATGGTTATCTTTTTCGAAAAAAAATTTCGTAATTTTGACTTAATTTGTCTCTACAGTTACAATATGTCACAGAAGTTAAATTATACATCAACTTGTGTTATACTGGTTCAATTGGATACCTTCTTTCCTGTCTGACTGTACGAAACACATAAATGGATAGTATCACTCTACCAATATTCACTATATCGAGCGTCTACTGTAGGTACTTCAATTTTAAGAATGGCTTAATGGCTTTAAATGGTATAGAAAGTTGTTTAATGGACTTAAAAAGGCTTTAAGTATATGCATGTTGAATGTTTTACAAAAAGGCTTTAGGGTTCAATATTTCTCAAATGTTAGATTGACCAATATAATGCTGTTTTCTATAGCTATGGAAAAATAAAATCAAAAACAGAGATGGGACATCTTTAATTCATTAATAGCGTTAAGAGCGTAAATTTTAACATTTTCACTTCATGAAAACTTTTGAACCCATGTATTTGGAAAAAAAGTTTATTTTTGAAACACTCCAACTAACATATATCATATTTTGATACCCTCAATTTCTCTGTTTTGTTATAAAAACAGGAGGGCCAAAACCATTTTCTTTGAAGATTCTGATTTATGCGAAGACTTAAAAAATATCGTTGATAAAAAATGAAACCAAAAACCCTTAAACAAAAAATAATAGCAAAAAATTCTTAAGATTACAGTAGGTATCCTATACCTATAACTTAACCAGATAGAAGGTAGTAAATATACATAACTAATTTTCCTAAAGATTACAAAGCATAAAGAGAATAACCATTCGCATGTCTCAAATGCACACAGCAGCTATTACCATAAAAGAACATCTAGTATAAGATATTTCTACATAGGTATACATGCATTATTTATCTTTCAGCTTATTAACTGTGTGTTTCATGCTTCTTCAGAAACTTTTATTCCCCATTCGCAGTAAAAACTTCAGCCATGAATCAACCGCGCAATCCCGTCCTTTTGAAGCAATTCGTCATTTTGCTCATATAAATAAAACACTTCACGCAACACACACATACACACACACTCGCCACTTGAGGAGGAACTTGAAGAGTTTTCTCTCTTCTTAACTTTCCCCCTTAAAATTTCCTTTATACGCATTTGACTTCAGAACCTCTTCTTCTCGCGCCGAAAAGGAGATTAACGTTCCCTCTCAATTAAGCCCATCAAACTTCTGTTTAACCACCAAAAAAAAAAAAAAAAAAACATCAACCCCCTTGTGCCACACACACACACTACACCCACCAACACATATTCTGTGCTAACAATGTTATTGCGGCAATATACTTAATCCCCAGGATAACATCGTCGACGTTTCCCATACAAAATGGATTCTATACCACGGAATAAAACGCTTCAACAAAGTCTGTTGAGGGCGTATATATCGAGGGAGAACCGGGACCGGGAGACTTGACACGACACAGTGGTCGACACCGTTTCCACCAAATGGCAAAGTTAGAAAAGTCACCATCATATCATGTATGTGTAGCACGTGTACCTGTGCTGATATGACTAATTCTGGCGAACTCACAAAACTTCTTTACCCAGAGTTCCAATCACACCGAATTGTTCTACCTTCATATGGGAGATCAGATAGTTTGCCCCTCACCTTTGAACCCGCACAATATCAAAGAGTCCACCAACTGCAAAAGTCCACTTAACCGATGTGTCATTGGCTTGCACAGAGAGTGACTTTATTTGGTATAGTTGAAAGAAAAAACAAGAAAAGCTATCCCCAAAGGTGCACTCTAACTTGGCAATTGAAAATCAACGTCCCTGAGTAGTCCTTAAATTAAGAACACTCAGGATAATTCGCTGCTCTACCATTGAGTGCCCGGCGCGGGTGACGGTGGTGGCGACGACGACCGGCGAGCTATAATAATTGAGATTGTTATACCACAGCACTGGAGTTCTGATAGTTTTTGTTTGTTTTTTTCTGTTTTGGCAAATAAGTCCGAATGAAGTTAATTTGGACTTTGATGATGGGATGGGAACCCCTACAACCCCTCAAATAATGACTCCAAGGACGATCAGAAAATATAGCGAGTGTACTTTTGCTCTCAGCATCAGTGAGTGATACACTTTCCTATGAAGCTTCTTTTCTTTCTTCATATTAAACAACAACAAAAAGAAATTGTTGTAAATTAAAAACATCTTAACTTTCAGTAGTTGGTTTTAATTTTGTTAGAGAGGAAATAACTCTGAGTTTGTATATCAAGGCTCAGGTAGGGTGGTGGATGGTGAATGGTCGACGGTGGTAGTTTGTCCTTTTTACTTGTTTTTTGACTTAATTTGAACGAGATACGACGACGACGATCATAATGACAATACTGATGGTGCTCATCAACCATTTTGTTGATGAGATAGTTTGGCTGATGTCCTATGGTAAAGGTTTGAGTTAGGAAAAAGCAATTAACGAGTTGATGGTAATTTAATTGAAATTATGATGAAATATTTGAGTTTTTGTATACTTTTGAAGTTATACCTAGATTTTTGAAATTCCATGGGGAAAACTATTATATGAAATGTAGAGAAGTATAAGTAGATATACGAAAGTATACTTAGGGAAATTAAAATTGGAACTTCTATTTGTTCTTTCTTTTTTTTTTAATAAACCTACAAAGCTACACATTTTTTTTTATTTGAAAAAGTTAAAAATGAGAACATCCTGTATTTTCCCTGTTTATAAAAAGCTTTGTTCTGTTGACAGTTGACACACTGGAGTTTTTGTCTTTGTTTAGATTTTAAAGAAATTGCTATTTGAATTTATACATAGATTCCTTATCAAAAAAGATTTTTCGATCAATTACTTTTACTTTTTGAGTTTAAAAAAATTTATTTCAGCAGAAATAACGGCTTAAAGTGGAATTTTGAACTGCTGATCCCTTAAAGTCATGTTTTGGATAACTTCTCCGAATATCGTGGTTATATGTTTTATATTAAAAATTGGCCTTTTAATGTTAAACGTCACTTGATTGCAAAACCAGCTAACTCGATTTTTTTTAATTTTTGAGGATTTGCTACCTTGAATCGATTCGCATCGTAATTTTTACCCTTTACTATATAATAGTTCTATGGAATATAAATATGGAGCTTGAAAAAAAGGCTTAGAGGTTTTTTGTGACTTTCTCAAAAATTCAAAAACTGAGTTAGCTGTTGTTGCAATCAGGTGACGCTATTATACATGACACTATAATCTCATAAAAACTTTATTTACGCTATTGATTACATAATACAATAAAATCAAGCCACATTTTTTTTTAACTTTCTCCTTGCTTTTCTGACTTGTCGTAAACCTTCCTATTAGACCTTCTATGATGTCAAAGTCAAGCGTTGAAAGATATGTCTGGCACAGTATTTTTGTAATGAAGAAAAAAAAATATATATGACGAATTTAAGTCTTAATAGCTTTTAAAGGCCTTTAAGTCCTACCAAAATTTGCGTTTCAGCACGGCGATTTCGCTTGGACTCATCAGTTGACTAATGTAGGACTTTCCTATATAATCATTAAGTACGAAGTTTTTGTTTCTAACATCAAATTTAATGATTAGTAATTCTAGTCTTGTTTTTCTAGTCGTATTCGTCACGAAATCTATGTATGGTGAACTGAACTTAACAAAAAATTGCGTTTTGACAAAGGCCCTCACTAGTCAACTGATGAGTCCAAGTGAGATATGCCGGGACGAAACGCCAAATTTTTGTAGGAATAAAGGCCGTTAAAAGTTATATTTTGAATAAATATTTCAACAATTCCAAACAAAATAGTGCTAAGTCTTCTACTTGGCTGATGTATTTCAGTAGATAGTATATAGAATTTATATTATTTAAAAAAAACCTTCTTAGAAATTTGTAGTATTTTTGCATTTTTTTGTATTTTTATTCCCGATTTTGAAGTTCATTGACTGGGGTGAATTGAAGGCTTCAAATTTTTTTTCTCAAACTATAAAAATAACTCCTATAGTTAAAAAGCTTTACCGCAAATTCCTAGCTTACGCGTGGGTAGAATAGAAATAGATTTATTATTTTCCATGGCGGACCAATTTCTGAAAGCAAATAAAAATGTTAAATTTCATTTATAAGTGTACGGTATTTAAATAAAATCTCAAATAAATTTCTTATATTTATAGGTACAAAACTTTTATATTACTAATTTTCCGAATCAAAAAAAAATTCATAGGTAAAACGAAGTTGTACCAAATGTCCTTCCTTCTCCACAGACCTTTTTAAAGGATTATTAAATCCAACTTTGACTTATCTCTTTATATTTATCGCTATAACATAAACGAATTATGTTAGCCAAGTTAATTCCACTCAGCCAATTAGAAAATATAATTCAATTATCTTGATTACCTCTATAAAGACGTGAAAATGCGCCTATATTTCTTCAGCTGCATGGTATAAAATTATAACCTTCAATAAAATCCCATCCTTTTTACTAAAAAAAAAAACATGGGGTCCTTGCATCCAAGCTAAACTTTTGCTAAATAGGTAAAAGTACAACACAAATTAATTTCCTCCCTAAAACAAACACAATCATGCAAATGTACATATATATAAATGAATCCTTTTCTATATAGTTCGCTGACTATCCTTAGAATTTATAGAACACGCAAACCCCCTACACCCAGGTGAGAAAGGAAAATAAAAATAAAGATAACTACTTGGTCGTATGTATTAGGTCAATGTTGTGATATAAATTTTAGAATTATATAGTTAATTGACTTCAGGACAAAAAAGAAACAACGCCAAACTAACGCTTTTGGCTGACGGCTTTACGGGAAGAAGATATCACTCTCTAGGGAATTATTTCAATTTTATGAATTTATCAAAATGTTAGAAATTTTGTGTTCTACAATTTTCATTACGAAAATAATTTACCTTTGAGTTTCTTAGGAAAATTAGGAGATTAGGGCCGAACCAACCATATGTGCAAGATGTGCAAATGCACAGGGCGCAAAATTCTGGGGCCGCATTACCAGGAGCAAGAAAATGTAATCGACATTAGGCAATAACGCCCAAATCGATTTGGAAATATCGCCCGAAAAAATTCTGAACAATTGTTGTTGTTTTTTTTAAAGGTCAAATAGGAAATAACGCCCAAAAAAAAAACCAGAAAAACCTCACTGTTTATGCGCCGCTATTTTTTGGAGGTTATTTTATCATTGAAATTTTACTTTGGAAATATCGCCCAACATTTAGGAAAGAACGCCCAAATTAAAAAAAAAAGTTTGGAAATATAGCCCAAAATTGAAGAAATAACACCCCAAATTTTACAAAAACAATTTACGTTGAAAATATTTGGGCGATATTTCCAACTTAAGATTTGGAAAAATAAAAATTTGGGCGATATCCATTTTTTTTGGGCGATAAAAAAAATGTAATCTGATCTTGCGCAAACAAATATGTACTACCATTTGCCATGTATATGTACATATGTATGTATGTATGTATGTGTGCAAATATAAAAAGTGGCGCTTTTTACAAATCTTGCACAGGGCGCAAGTTTGGCTGAGGCCAGCCCTGGTGGAGATGGAGACATAGAAACAAAACAGATACAGAAACAGAAAAAGTGAGTTAAGGGTTTTATTGAAATTCACATTTAGTTAAAATAACAAATCCCTCAAGCCTTATTTCGGGACTTCTTTGGTTTTTTTTGTGAACTCAAAACATGCCCTAAAGACCCTATATATTATGTGGGTATATACATAAATAATGCAAGTTCATATCTGCATAAGTAACACATAAAGGGTCGGAGTAAATATCCCTTTTAGGTTGAAAAATCGGCTTTGCAAACATTTCATTTTTTTTATTGACAATATAGATAAATAGACGATGGTAAAGAAGAGAAGGAGTTGGGAAGAAATTGAAAAATTATCACCCCCACAAAATATAGCCACAATTCTTGGGACGATGCACAAAGGTATATATGAGATATAAAAAAACGAGGAAGAGTTATATGGTTCGATTGTGATAAGCAAATGCTAGGACACAATCACAGTTTCTCATCATCGAACACAATTCACTCCAGAACCCAGAACGCAACAATATTTTCGAATCGCATCGCATCGCAGCCAATATCCCTAGTGGAAAAATTCAGACTTTGAGTGCACGCCATATACAGTGCAAAACGATTTATTCATAAATACCTATCTTCCCTGTTTTTTCCCAGTTTCTTTTTTTTTTTGTAACTCTGTTAAACAAGTCGGAATTCGCGTCGTCGCTACGATGCGGGGAAGCGAATATTACAACGGAAATCGGTATACGCTTTCGAGCAAACCAAAACATCATCTCTCCCCGAACAGAATGTTGTTTACTCCTTCGCTGATACCACCACTGACTGTCGAATAAGTGTGAGTCCTTGAACCCCATCACAATAGAGGGAATGACATAAAAAATATGCTCACCTGGTGGAATATTACCCTATAAAGTTGATTCATTTTTCCACACTTCATTTTTCGTTAAGTAGAACAGAACGATGGATATAAGGCTGGAAAAACGGGGTGACGGGTTGGGAGAAGGGGCCTTGATGGTTGGTTGGGTATAAGTGACTCTATAGTCTAAAAAAAGGCTTTGAACAGTGAGGGAGGCATTTAGAGTGGATAGGGTATACATGTTCGATTTTATTGGCAATTTATATAAAAAGCAAAAAAAAAATAACACAGGAAGTGGAACAATTTTGAAATATGCTCAACACCTGTAGGGAAATGGCAGACAGCTTTGAACGAAGACTCCCATATACCTAAACTGTATACACCATCAATGGAGGGAAGATAAAATAAACTCAAAAAAAAAAAAGGACAAACAAGGAAGACAAGTAGAGAAAACCAAATTTATCTGCCCATTAAGGGGGTTTGAATAATATTTATAACCCGGAAATTGCGAGCATGGTGATATATACATTTTTTTTCTTCTTTATTTTCTTGGTACCTATATACAAATATACATATGTGTGTGTACATTGTACATACAAGCATATATTAAAGTATAAGAAATAATATATTGAAGAATAAAAGGCACAAGGTTAAGGATACAATCCGTCTGCTGTGGATTTGTGAAAATCATACCCCTTAATAGATAGAGAGTAATCGAAAGGAATAAATTTGAAAAGAGGTAGGATTTTCTTTCGTTTTCTTCTTGTATGTATACAAAGAAAATTTTTATTGAGGAAGATTTTTCATGCGGTGACCTAAATATGTATGTGAAATAGTTTTTACTCAAGAAAAAAAAAATCAAATGCTAAAAGATAAATTTACTAATAAATTAAACCATATTTGTTATAATTCAATGTATAATGTGGGAGGTAGTCGTTCCGTTGGCAATGGTTAGATGAGATGAGGTATAATAAAAATCAACCCAGCTCTTTTCATTCAGATCTTGCAGATCTGCACATTATTGCACTACGACAGGATACGTAGGAATCATATCAGACTCTATGAGGAAGCCAACAGCTAGCCAAGACATCCTGACCAACAGTATCTTGAAGCAATTTAACTACTAGTACTAGATGAGGCTCTAATATCAATGAACGACGAAGAGAACATCGCCTTCTAGGCCAACCCAGGCTCAGCTCAATACCATGGCTGAAAGCCTTCCCTACTTATAACCTAACCACGAAGGAACAATCATCGCAGCTGCAGCAAACAGACACCAAAATTATCATCTTCAACGACGATAAACCTTGCAGTGATCCAAAGCCAACTGGAAGCTGGATAAACCCCAAAGAAGTAAGTGGGCTAATCCTTATTGCATCACCTACAAAAATCATACGGACCAGACATGATTTCTAATATAATCTTAAGGAAGTTTCCCTAAGAAATGGTGCTATTCCTTAGATGGCAGACAGCTTAGATTTTACCTCTACAAAAAAAATCTGATAAAAGCACGGTTTCTGGATATCGCCCCATCTCGCTGCTAAGCAACACCAGCAAAATCCTGGAAGGACTTATTCTTCGAAGGTTCAAGATGTTTTGTAACACCAACAACATCATCCCTAATATGCAGTTCAGTATTCAAGAGAACCCGACCTCCCCATCTCGCTGCTAAGCAACACCAGAAAAATCCTGCAAGGACTTATTCTTCGAAGGTTCAAGATGTTTTGTAACACCAACAACATCATCCCTAATATGCAGTTCAGTTTTCGAGAGAACCCGGTCTCCGCTTCATTCGCTCCTTAGGTTTCAAAATAATATGTATTGCCAGCATTCTCAATAGCAACCAGGTTGTCAAAATATAAAATTGATTCCCTACAAGCAACTTATCATGCCCATCATCACAAAAAAGGTCTGTTTCTTTACTCGCCATTGGGATCCCTAGGTTACCCAAATCTACCCAAAATGTGTTTCTTTACTTTTTCTGGCACAAAAATGCCATGAGCTTTTGATTTTTTTTAAATTCTTTAATTTCCCCTAGCAAGAATCTACCCGAACATTTTACCTAATGCCTTTTCTTGCCTGTCAAACTACTGATAATTTTTGTTGTCAAATGTGACATTTACCCAGAAAAAATCAGAAACATCCCAAATGCGTTTCCTTACTTTTCATTTCTCGTAAAAAATTATAACAACATCTTCAAAAAGCCCAAGCCAAAACTTTTTCCCAAACAGTAAAGAAACAGTCCTATACTGTTTTCTAGTATGGTTCACCTTTTCCAAAACCAGCATAAAAAAGCTTGGAGCCTTTGAGAGGAAAATTCTGCGAATCTGCAGAGGACTTCAATTTGACAATGACAGAAGCACTTCAGCAATCAAAGACTTTACTAGGAATCAAGAATCACTTATGTAGATAAATTTCTGACAATTGCAGTCAAAAAACTCACAAAAAACTTGTGGAACCATCTAAACCCACTGGTTAGAACTATTTCAAACGAAAAGACATCCCGAGCCAAAATACCTAGAAGTGAGAGCAATACTTGACGAAGGAATTATTTCAATCATCGACAATGAGACAATCCCATTTTATGAGGACGTCAGTTATCGACTCATGATTTTCTTGTTTTCGAAATTGAAGACCAGAGATAAATATTTTTGGCTGACCTCAGTTTGTTGGTCTGGGATAACACCTTTATGGGAGCATTCGTATACCAGTAAAATCAAACTTTCTTGCGTCTCAGTGTCTGTTCGTCGCTGTAACGCTTTTAATTAAACTTCGTGCATGTATTTATCGAAATCCAATAAACTGACATAACAGAATTAAAGTATTTTGGTAAATTTCCTTTATATTTGGGTGAAAATCTAGTCCATGTTGGTTGAACCGCCTCGCTCGTTTTATCTCATAGACGATACCTACAGTCACTTCTATGCATCTTTCGATGTCAATAATGTTGTCTTGGTGGTGTCATTTGTCATAATAGTTAGTTTTTTTGAACTGTCACGGCAGAGCATCAGGATCGAATCCTATGCCAATTAGGAAATTTTTTTTTTTCATTTCAGAGACAATGCCTTCTGCCAGGAAATTTTACAAGAGTATTTCTTGGAGCTTATCATCTTAACAATTTTTATTCACCAGAAAATTATAGATTCCTCTACAATCCGAAAACCCAGTAATATTTAAGAATTTTAAACCTGGTTCTCCACGAGCTTCTTTCCTTCCTTTTTTCTTTGAAAGATATCCATCTGACTTGTATCTAATAAGTCCTGTTTTTTAGCAGAAAAGAAGTAAGGCATATCAAATGGAATTATTTCGGGAATTTATGTTCACTCTTATACTTTTATTAACTTTTAATTACTTTTTCCATGACTTGGAAACATGATTAAGAGAGCGATACTCCTTAAATTTTGTTTCCACTCATAAAAAGTCTTTTAAGGAATCGTATTTCATTCAATGTTATTGGTTTGCATGACTTAGAAAATCATCTATTAGAGAGCTAAGGTCATGTATAATAATATGTTCTCTTCATCCATTTTTTCTGAAAAATCACCTACAATTGCATATAACTGTATTAGTTCCAGTGAAATAGAAATCCACAAACCCTATGAAAGGAATTCTTCAAATGAAGAGATATCTTGAGGTAGTTTTTGTTTAAGCTTCGTTTCTTAAAATAGCCCACCCTATAGAATGTACTTCTCAGGAACGATAAATATATAAAAAACATCCTTCGATTATGAAGACGGAAGTACCTATATAGATTTGCTCATGGTTTATTATGTATGTTTTGATCTATGAGGTGGTGTGTGCATTTGACTTTAGATTTCCGTTAACGGAAATTCTTTATTGCTTACGGACATTTAAAAACCACATTGATAATGGCTTAACCAGTTTTTATTTTCAGAATTCAACAAAATATGGCTTCGTAGCTTAATCTTTTCTAAAGAAAAATCGAATCAAAATCTGCTGTGTTTTATTGCCCGCACCGCACACAGAAAATCCTTTTTCAAACTTAAATCTTTATCCCTTTGCCCGCACACAAATCAAAGCTGTAGGTACTTGAACATTATAATTTTTTACTCAATGGAACACCCACCGACACAACCGCGCCGTCAGGCATGACCCAATCTTACTTATAAATCAAAACAGTTAACGTGTATAGTAAAAAGGCAAGAAGTTCTTCTTCACAAAATAAAGCAATAAATCCATTAGCTACTTTGAGCTTAGTTTCCAATGTATCTACATATCTAAATATACCAACTTCCCTATATTGCTTTTGAAGGTATATGATTGTATCCTTTTTAGTATATACTATAAGGCCTACATATACCTAGTGCTAGTATATAGCACCAGCAGCAAACTTCTAAGTAATCAACACCCAGAACTTTATTGTAATACCAGGACAACAGTAACAACAAGCAAGAGAGGACAGGAACAACTGGATGGAAGTTTCTCCTCCCTTCAACAACAATATTTCTATTGTCCTTTCTGTGCACAAAAGCCATATCCTTTACTTTCCTTCACTTAACGCGGCAAGTCTTCAAGAAGTTCCGATCCTACTTTTTGTTGTGAATAGACGAGAATATAAGACAAACCTCCTTAACATGGTTTTGTGATGAATATTTCAGCGGAGGTGGAGAGAGAGAGAGAGAGAGAGAGAGAGTAGCTTTATATTATTTGAAAAGTTTCGCCATTGCGAAATACATATACCGAAGTTGTTGTTTGCAGCGCACCATCCCCCCTGTCCATAATGACCGGCATACGGAATAACAGAATAATAGTTGGTGCGGCGCGCACTCTATATAGTAATAACAGCAGCTGGTAACGGTAGTTTAACAAGAGAGAACTGCAATTTGGTATCCCAGGAAGTTGAAATTGTAGTTTAGATACTCTAACTTGGAATAAAGGACTAAAGCTCTCTGAACAGTAAACTGAATGAATACGAAATGTATTTTTGGGTCTTGCTATGCGAAATGTAATAATTATTGTTTATTGGTTGAAGGAAATAGGATGTAGTAGCTAGTTGTAGTGTAGGTAGATACTATTTAGAGGAAATAAAATTAAATGGTAGCCAGAGAGTAATATGATCGTTGTGTTTATTTATACAAAATAAAAACTAAACCTTACTCCTTTGACAACTAAATATGTATGTACATACATACACTCAGAGAAAAAAAGAGTATAATTAAGGAGAAACATACTCAAATTGACAAATTTCAAACTTCTTTTCATCGCGATTGTGTTTATACTATAATTAAGTACGTCGGATTTGAATCAATATTAACGCATTCTTTCTTTAAGTATAATTGCATTCCTAAGTTAAGCACGACCAGCAAACAACTTAAGCACGCATTTTTTTGTTTTGATGGTATAGAAGTCATTTTAACTCCGAGCGTTCTTATATTGAGTACTTTTTGGGTAAAATAAGAAAAAGCGGAGTTAAATTGAGTATGTTATGCCAAGAAGGATCGCGTTCTTAAATTCAATCTAAATATGCTCAAAATTAGACTTCCATTTTTCTCTGGGTGTAGGTACTATGAAGCGAATCAAAAAATAACATTCAGCTATTACACAAATTTAAATTGACTTTTACCAAAAGTGATGTAGGCATTTTCTTACTTTTATCAGATTAGGGATGTTAAATGATTATAATTACTTTTTCATATCGATTTCAGAGTCTCTCTGTTTTCATGACAATAACAATCAATCAATCAGATTTAGCATGAAAAACAAAAGTAAATTAATTTTGTTTTGACAATAAAATCCAATGTAGACACATAATGTGGGTGGCCCTCAAGGAAGATTCATTTGACCTTCATATGGCAAAATTATTGTTCGACGAAGATTTAAGAATATTTGACACAATTCAAAGAAGTAAATCCATTTTTTAACTTTTTAGATTTGCAGGTATATGTACTTGGTTAATAACGGGTGATTTTTTAGCTGGTTTGGTTTTGGCAACACTGGTTTTGACAGCTGACGTGTGTTTAGTACCTTGTGTTACTGTCAAACAGCTTCAGTTTGGTTTGCAATTTAACCATGGATCGTCTTACAAATGAACAACGCTTGCAAATTATTGAATTTTACTATCAAAATTCGTGCTCGGTTCGAAATGTTCATCGCGCGCTGCTTCCATTTATGGTCGGCATTCTCGACCTTCTGAGCAGTACGTAAATAAGCACAATTGCCGCATTTGGAGTGAAGATCAGCCAGAAGCATTGCAACAGCTACCAATGCATCCCGAAAAAGCCACTGTTTGGTGCGGTTTATGGGCCGGCGGCATTATTGGGCCATATTTCTTCAAAGATGATGCGAATCGCAGCGTTACTGTCAATGGTGAACGCTACCGAGCGATGATAACAAACTTTTTTTTGCCCGAAATGGAAGTTCTTGACTTGCATGATATGTGGTTTCAACAAGACGGTGCCACATGCCACACAGCACGCGAAACAATGGCGCAATTGCGAGGCGAGTTTGGTGAACAGTTAATTTCACGTTTCGGGCCGGTCAATTGGCCGCCTAGATCGTGCACCATTAGACTATTTTTTGTGGGGGTATGTCAAGGCTAATGTCTATAGGGACAAGCCCGCTTCGATTGACGCACTGGAAGCCAACATCCATGCATTCATTCGTGAGATACCGGCCGATATGTGTGAAAGAGTATGCCAAAATTGGACTCAGCGGATGGGCTACCTGAGACGCAGCCGCGGTCAACATTTGCATGAAATTATCTTTAAACATTAAATTGCAAGGTTCAAACTATCGATTCAAATAAATATTTCATTCATTTTTTCGAATTTTTTGTGTTTTTTTTTTTAAAAAATTTACAGATTTCACTCATAGAGTAACTATGGGGACATTGAAAATGACTTGTGTTAGCTCGATAAAATAAAAACATCAATAATCTTGGTAATTTCTATAGTTGCACCAAAACTTCTGAAGATGTCTAAGAAACCATTCTTCAGCCTGAAATTACAATATGTAGATATTTTTAATGTCGAATCCCAGTTGGCGGTTAAATTAATGTTGTTCAGTTCAGTTTATTTAATCACGGCGCGGCGCGGCGCGGCGTTGATGTTGAAGAAATTCAAATATTTGCTCAAATTGATTTACAAGTCTCTCAAATTATTGAACTATTTATATATAGGCAAGTTATTTGATTTACTATCAAAGTGAACCCTTTTTAACGCGAGAACAAATTTATAAATAATTTGATGTGTAGCTGAAACTCAATGCAAACTTGATTTACCTAATTGTTTTTAGGTATTCTATAATATTTTGCATTTTGAACTCATCTTTTAATAAATTTAATAAACTCGAGTCGTGTAATTTCTTAAGACAATATAAATGGTTTTGACAGCTAAGCAGTATTCTTTTATCTGTGTATATGAAAAGCAAAGCACCAATTAAGTTGACAGCTGAGTTGACAACCAAATTGAATCGTTTTTTTTTTTTTCATCTGAGGACCTTAAGGTAGAAGGTAGTCGGAAGATGTTGGAAGAAAATTCTCTCAGTTCACTTACGCATGGAGCGGTCGATGAGCGCTCTGCACTTCCAGAAGCAAAAGTAAAAAATTGGTCGAAACAAGCAAAACTCATATGAATTTTTTTTTATTCGTTTCGATTCGTACGACCACTTAGGTCGGCATCCGACTATTATAGTTCTACCTTTAACCTTGAACATCTGAACATTAGATCTAATTCTATATAAGTTTATTAAAGAAATTCAATTATATTGCAGTACCTATGAATATTCTAAGTTCAATAATCGCATTGGCTTAGACGTAGGTAAAGTTTTGTAACATAAATTTATAGCAGGAAATTTTACTTGAATTCTAAGACCTTAAATTATATTTAAGTTGCTTAGGTAAGTTAATTTTTTTTTATTCGTTTCGATTCGTACGACCACTTAGGTCGGCATCCGACTATTATAGTTCTACCTTTAACCTTGAACATCTGAACATTAGATCTAATTCTATATAAGTTTATTAAAGAAATTCAATTATATTGCAGTACCTATGAATATTCTAAGTTCAATAATCGCATTGGCTTAGACGTAGGTAAAGTTTTGTAACATAAATTTATAGCAGGAAATTTTACTTGAATTCTAAGACCTTAAATTATATTTAAGTTGCTTAGGTAAGTTAATCCTACCTCTAGACTGATTAACGTTAACTTAAATACCTTAACCTTTAATAACTTAGAACTAATGTTGTAAGTTTATTAAAGAGAAACGCAAGTAGGTACCTTTGCATATTTCAGGCTCAAAAATAACATTGGTTTGGACGTAGGTCAAGTTCAAAAATCGCATTGGTTAAGACGTTGGTCAAGTTCCAAAATCGCATTGGCTTAGACTTAGGTAAAGTTTTGTGACATAAATTTATAGCCTTAGATTTTACCTTAATTTTAAGACCTTAACCTCAAAGATCCGATAATTATAACAGAAAATAAAAGCTTACCAAGTCAACCCTTTTCGACTACTACATTTAAGTTGCTTCGCTAAGTTAATCTTACCTCTAGGCTTATTAATGTTAATTTAAATACCTTAACCTTCAACAACTGGCCCTTAGAGCTAATGTTGTAAGTTTATTAAAGAGATTCACAAGTAGGTATCTTTGCATATTTTAGGTTCAAAAATCGCATTGGTTTGGACGTAGGTCAAGTTCAAAAATCGCATTGGCTTAGACGTAAGTCAAGTCCAAAAATCGCATTGGCTTAGACGTTGGTCAAGCTAAAAAATCGAATTGGTTTAGACGTATAGTTCAAGTTAAAAAATCACATTGGCTTAGACGTATGTAGTTCAAGTTCAAAAGTCGCATTGGTTTAGACGTTGGTCAAGTTCAAAAAACGCATTGGTTTAGATGTTGTTTTGTAACATAAATTTGTAGCCTGAGAACCTTAAAGATCCGATAATTAGAACAGAAGATACCAAATCAACCCTTTTCGATTAGGTACTATATTTAAGTTGCTTCGCTAGGTTAATCCTACCTCTAGCGTAGTTAACCTTAATTAAAATACCTTAACCTTCAACATCTGGCCCTTATATAACTAAAGTTATAAGTTATAATCATAGAGGTTCAAGTATAGGTCTCTGTGCATATTTTAGGTTCAACAATCGAATTGATTAAGAATGAAGTCAAGTTTTGTCACACAAAATTGTGAAGCCTATTATTTAACTTATTTCAAAACCTTAATCTTTAAGATCCGATTATTAGTACAGAAGTAAAAAGGCAACCGCAGAGCAACTAAATCAATCCTTTTATATAAATGTACATACCTCCATAATGTCATACTAAGGGGTCAAACTTCTTACGTCTCTGAGCCATTCTGAGACATTCCAAACCATTTACATCCACAGGTCCAACGAGTTATGGTAACAAAACGGCGCACTCTAGCGAATTTTGTTGGCGAAGCCAATTTTGTTATTCAATTTTTCAATTTTTGCAATTATTTATTTTGATGAATTAAACCTAAACGTTTTTCACCTACACTTTTATGTTATTTCAATTATTTTTTAACTGAATAAATTAGTTTGATATTTTACCTTCATTTTAAGACCTTTATTTTAAATATCCGATTGTTAGAAGTTATAAGCCAATCAAAGCAACCTAATCGTACCATTACGAATAATATTTGCAAAATACCTACAACAATTTAATCAACATAACATTTTACAGACATACCTATAACCTACTTAATAATGTAGCTATGTATGTAGGTATATCATTTTTGTTCCCGATGCGAAGCCAAATTGTGTTTGCCACCAGCCACAGTGCAGTGGTGGTTTTTTATTGCACACATTCCAGTCCAACCAACGTCTTGCCTACACCCTTACAGCAATGTATGTATATTCTTTGTGGGTACGTTTTTTTCTTTTTCTTTTTGTTTTCTTGTTCCTCACGTCATTTGCCGTGATGAAATTAGTTCTCAAAAGCCAATCTTTCACGTTTTTAGTATGAATTTTTTTAAGCTTTTGCAAACATTTTGAAGCAGATTTGTAGCCTGTCATTTTATCTTTAATTATCTATCTTAACATTAAGCATCCGATAATTATAACCTGAGTAAAAGGCTTCTAAGTGCGCTCAAATCGAGTGATTTTAAGATTTCATACAAATTCAACTATCCTCCACTGAAGCTCGTCGGTTGGCGACGATCAACATGTAGGTACGATTCATCGATTGTGTCTTTAGGTTCATTTTGGCATTTTCTTTGGTAACACCAACCAAAAATTCGATCCTGAGCCCCCTATACGCTAGAGTTCATTTCGTTCATTTCTTATATATTCATTTGTTCATTTAATCATTTTGGTAACACCATATTTTTTTCAAAACGACCCTATAAACATTTTCAATGTTAAAAGTTCTAAACCTCTTAAAAAATCACCCTATATAAGAAGAAGAAAAAACTAAAACAACAGAAATTATTGAAGGTTTGAATGAACAACAACACTTGAGTGAGCTTCCACCAAGTTTTTATATAGACTGGATTTTTTGCTATTTTTTGTGACCTAAGTGTCCGATATATATGTGTTTTGCCCAGGCACGACAGTTGGGCTCATCAGTTAGATGCTGCCGTATACCTTTCTATAAGACGCATGATATTAGTCGATGTCGATGATTTTGCAGCCATGATAGGCCGTAACTCAAGCAGCACAGTGGTGTATAATTTGGTGTAAATTCATGAATTTAGGAGCAAAATTGAGAAAACTGAAAAAAAAAAATTAATATTTTTGGTGCATTTGTCAAAATATACTGGTATAAAAATTACACCATTGTCTTTTCTGTGCAAAATTTCAACATTTCTTTTGAAATTCGGTGCAAAAAATAAACCGATGTTCAGTTGTTTTTATAATATACCATTTGTGGTGCATAAATTATTCGATTCTGAAACCAACAAAAATCGCATATTTTTTACACTATATTTTGTAGAAAAATTAATATACCAATTGATATGAGCAACTGTTTTTGGTATAAGACTTTCATCGTGTGGAAATTAAATGCACCAAACCACGTAATGTAGTTTCAAAAATAAACAACAAAATGTCAGTGAAATTAATTAAATTGTCATTTCGTTGTTAACATGTGTTTTTTCATTAAATAATATTAACAAAAAATTAGTTCCTCGAAATTTAATAATAATTTAATAATAATAAGTAATTTAATAATAATTTGAAGTGATATCTAAGAAAGAAAAACTTAATTAAATAAAATTGTCAAACCAGATAGCAACATCCAACAAAAATACGAACGAAAAGGATGAAGAGGCTGCATTGGATACGAAACAAAAAATGGCTAAGAAACATGTCAGCGTTTAAAAAATGTTAAAAAGTGTAGAAAATTTAAATGGACATAAAAAGCTGATAAATATTTTTGTATTCTCACTAACCAATTTTGTTTTTGCTTTTAACAAGCTTTTGAACATTTTTTACACAATTTTCATAAAATTAAATATATACCGACAAAATTCAGCGATATATTTTTCACAATTATGCATTTTTTTTTGAACTGCTCCTTTGACTTGGTGCATTTTTTTTCGTGTTCTCGGAATGATACAAATCAGTAAATGTTTTGCCAAGTTTCCAGAAAAATAAATGTACCAAAACTTTTACAATTGTGTATTTTTATTTCTGTTCTTTTAAAATGGTGCCCAAATTAAGGAATTGGTATATTTTTTTTACGACGGCCATATTTTCAAGGAATATTATATGTAGGTAAAAATGTGACTCGGCTGGCCACCATATTCAAAATGAAGGTAATGATTAATTATTTTATTATTATGTATCGACTTAATTATGCCAATTTTTTGGTATTTTTGTCTCGCTTTTAACAGTACGACTCTAAAAATTTTAAAAATTAACCAAAAAATTAAAATTTTTGAAAAATCAATATTTAAAATTTTTGAGGCGCTCGAATTTTAGATGAGGTAGGACCAAAAACCATTTTACAGAATGTGCTTCGTTTGTAAATTAGGCACTCACAATCATACTTATTCATAATTTTCTTGCGTCTATATTATGATACTTATAGAATCATATTAAGAATTCAAAATTCTTGTAGATATATTTTGCATCAAAAAATAAACAACGGTGTAAATTTTAATTCATCAAACTGTTTCTGATTTAAAAAATAAACTCACGGGAAAAATTTATACACCAAAATATGGTGAAACCGAAATAATTATTATATACCAACAGCACTCTTTATATACCGAAAATCAGTATAATTTGTGTACAGCGGATCACCATTATTTCGCAAAATTCATTTGGCATTTCCTTGTTTCGCTTAAATCGTTAAATATTTCGTTTAATTCGTTTAATTCACAATTGGCAATTTACGTTTGGTTTTTTATTCATTAAGTTTTTCAATTATCACGCAATTAACATTTGGCGTTTTTTTATTTCGCTTTTTTTAAAAATATTTTCAATCATTTCGCAAAAATCATTTAGCAATTTGTTGTTTCGTTTTTTTTTTTTTTGTTACGTTGTTTGATATTTGGCCAATTGTTTTTTTCGCGAAATAACTTTTCGCCGTTTTATTATTTCGATGATAGATCATTTCGCCGTTTAGTTGTTTTGATAATAAATATATGTATTTAATATTAATGTTTTTTGAGAAGTAATTTTTTTATATGGAAAATCGTTGATTTTTGAGTATTTTTCGGTGACGTGGAATAAGGCTCAACGAAAGAAGACCAAATCTCAAATTTGGCCTTATTTCGCTTTGAAAATGGAAATAAGGCCAAATTTGACTTAGAAATAAAGCCAAATGTTTTTATCCAACACTTTAACTATACACCCAACCTCGCACCTACCCCAAATCCTATAGTGTGCCCAAGCAGGGGCGTTGCAGAGGGACAGAATGCCCACCAATACATACCTCACTGTTTATACATGCCAAAAAATTGCAAAACAATTGAATGCCAAATAAAAAATGCAAAATAACAAAATGCCAAATAAAAAATTGCGGAAATTCAAGAATCCAATCGAACTAAAAACTAAATGAAAATTGCGAAATGAAAAATGCAAAATCATTTAAAAAAACGAAACTTGATTTGCAAAACGTAAAATGCGAAATGACAAAATGCTAAACAAACAAAATGCGGAACGAAAAACGGCGGAATGAACCCCCGCGAAACGTTAATTTGCTAGACAATTCTTATACCATACCCGTGTACAGCCGGTGTAAATTATATACGAGAATGCGGTATAATTTACATTAAATTGAAATTAAATGTCTAAAAAGTGCACCATAAACTGGGGTATTTGTGTATTCGTATGAACGAGTAGAAAATAACATAAACAGCAGGCATTTTTTCGTATAATTTAATAAATTTACATTACACTGACATATATATATATATTTTGATTATAACTTAGGGCCAGTTTCACAGTGAAGTAAGTGTCACTTAAGTGCCGAATATGGAAAACTAATTCCCAATTTCACAGTGTAAACTTAGCGGAATAAGTGACACTTAGTCTCCGATGTTGGCCACTTAAGTTCCACTTACTCAGGTAGTAAAACTGGGGCTTAAGTGCCAAAATGGGAAAATTAGGTGCCACTTATTTTGTTAAGTGTGCACTGTGAAACTGGCCCTTAATCGATAGTGTACTTATTAATGCTGTATTTATTAGTTTACATAACTTAACTTAAAGAAACCACAAAATGTTAAAAGAAATAAATTAATGAAAACAGATATTTGGAAACCTGAAACTCATTTTACTTAAAAAATAACTTCGTCTACACAGCGAATTTAGGTAAACGGTTAACTGATAAAAAATGTATGAATACGAAACTATATAATGACATAAAGGTCGTTGTTATTGGAGCTGGGCCAGCGCTCCATACATTTTTGCCCATTGTCCTTTGTCAAAAAAGTATGAATTGGTCAGTTTATTGCAAAATCAGAAATTACAGGAATTTTGGGTTAGGCCACTTTCATTGTAAGGGTGCAATTTTTTGTTATTTCATTTTGTCTTCAATGACATAGGTATGCTGAAAAACAAAAAAAAAGAATGTTTTCGTAATCTTGTATTCTTTCATTCATGGCAGTATAGATTGTGTCTTCTTTTTCCTTATGTCAGCTTCATGCTCTTACATTCTTACTTGTGTGTTTCGTGGCACCAGTGTAGATATATTTTTTGACATCTCTTATTAGTTTTTCTTTTACATATACATACATAATTTCATAAACTATAGATACACCACGTTGTTTTGTTTTGTCAAGTTTTGTCAATAGCCGGTTTTGTGTTTTTGTAAATATTGTATTTACTATTTATAGTATTAAAAGTTGTGTTTGTGAGTAAATATTGTTTTTTCTCTGTCAATTTCTATTGTATTATTTAAAAAGAGATTATCAGCAGTTAAGTGTGGGACGTAAGTAAGAGAGTATTAATATTTGTTGTTACCAGATCCCAATTATATTTTTTTTTATATTTGGTTATTGGTATTTTGTATTTTTGGAATTTAATTATTTATAAGTTCATTAATTATTGTCTTAGGGTAGTTGTTCATTTCTAGTGCATATTTTTCTTATCGTAGGTATTCTCTTGGTGAAAAATGTTGTCACTAATATTAAGCACTTTATATTGGTAAGGTTTGTAGCTGTTTTTAGTTTGTAAATAATAGAGACATGAAGATATTCATCCTGTCAGATGAAATTTATTTAGTGTACTTACCGCAGCCGATATTGTTGTTATTTAGTATCGATTATCACGTTCGATTTTTAAAGTGAATTTCACTGATATTTTATCGAAATTTTCTTCATTAAATTATAATGAATTTATAAAGAAAAAAATATATTTTTCATTTAGTTTTTTCAAAAAATGTTCTGTTCCTTTTCCAAAAATTTTGATCAAAAATTATTAGGTACCGGTAATTTCAATAAAATTTCGTTTAAGTTTTTGGAAAAAAAACTTCAGCTTATAAAAGTAAATACATATATGTACATACATATTTTTATTAAACTCAAGATATCGAATCTCAGATTTAAATTAAAAAGTACAAATTTCAATTGGAATTATAAATACTCTCCTTTAGCGACAATCTAAAGGATAAACAAATCTGCACCCAAATTACCCTTACAAACTGCGCCTATACTGAATATTTAGAAGAAGTATTCAGCAGAATAAAAAGATTACACTATATTGGCTTACACTAAAAAAAAAAAACAGGTGCGAATTTTAATTCTAAAAGCTTCTGATTACATTACCGCTTAATGTATTTCGGTTTTGTTGATTAATTTATTCAGTTCCAGAATATATAAATTGTCACGGTTTGGTTTTCTAGAATTTTTCAGTGTGAAAAAAAAAGTAGTAGACCTTAAATTTATTTTCTTTCTTACCGGCATACATCCAGATTAAAATTTAAAACCGGATGTATTTACATTGAATTTATATATTTTACATCCAGATTTAAGTTTTAATCTGGATGAATAATAATAATAAGTGGAATAATATGTTAGTTAAAATCGAAGTAAATTTAACCCGATTGGAGTAAGATTCCAACACTGCCCGCCAGACAAAGTAACAAGGTTGGGCGCAGCAGGCGTATTGGGTTTGAATTGGAATAGAACTCTAGATTTTACCAACATTTTAATCAATTTTTTTTTAATTTTTCCTTATAATAAATACATGCAACATTTTTTTTATTTATTAGGCTCGACAAAGTCTTTTTTTTCGAAGTTTTTGTGCATCCTTTTGAGCATTGTGAACGACGATTTTGGTTTGGATATTTTAGTGTTAGGAAGATTAATAAAATAATGGATTCCATGTGGCCTACGATCCCACGAGAAAAATCGCAAAAAGTCAAATCATGGAGACCGTGTAGTCCAATTGAGATCGATTTTTAATGAAATAAGATAAACACTTTAATTTTCAACACAAAAAGTACACCAAAAAACTATTCTTATTCAATTTATTCCAAGCTCCGCTCCTTTTATTAAAATATCAATACAAATTCAACGATTTATCTTATATCAGTAAATATATGCTCATGCTCAATTATTATCTATATCAAAAATGTCAAAGAAACTTGATATAAATATCCTTTTGAATAAATATCATTCCATAAGGGCATGCATGAACTCAAACGAATTGAGTATCTTAAATAGAATGTTGGTACTTTGAATATGTAGTTCATTTATACAATTTATGTTAAGAATTTAGATATATGTACATAGGTACATAATATCAATGCATATTGATATTTATACTTGACTCAATATCTGTTTATATAGAAAGCAGATATTAAAATAGGTTTACATTTGAATAAACTGATTGCAAACCAAGAGATCAAATTCCAAAATCAGAATTCTGTAACTCAACAAATTAATAGACTTCTGTAACACAAAACAAATGCATATACATACAGATAGGTATAAATAGATGTAGTCATGATACATGATGGAATTAATATAGGGTAAATTTGGGCATTTTGGCGTGGAGGTCATTATGGCGCACCTCGTAAATACCGCACTCTTCCAATATCATAGCAAAAATATAGGAAGAATATGGAAAAACTTCAGTCAAAGTTGAAAACGTGCCTATTCAAGTTCTTAAGTCGATGCGATCTCTTTTTTCCGGACAAGAATATGCAAGGATTTTCTTACATTTTTGATTGTGTGTATAATCTCTGTAAGTTTATAGCGCACGTATTTGGTGTGAAGTGTAGATTGCAAAGTATCTATAGTTTTGCTTTTTTCGTGTAACGCAAAGTTTTTTAAAATAAATGCGAACTTTGTATTTTTTTCTAAAGTTTTGTGAAAATGTGTATTTTGTGTAATATGGCGCATATAATGTTGGGGTATTAGACGCGACCACTCCATAATGCCCTTTTGATGTCTACATGTAAAATAAGTTCACACTTAATCTATTTCTGTTTCTGTTAATTTCTTGCGATATTTTTTCAATAATTATATTTCAAATAACAACAATTATGAACTCATCGACGTCATCGGAGGAAGAAAACGTTGAAATCAAATTTGTCGAAGAGTCTGATGAACCAGAAATTTTAGAGAAAATGTGCGGTTATAACAATCAAAACGGCGCTAAAGGCACTTTTCTAAAAATATGGACTTTGATATGCTGAAATTTACATATCAAAGAGAACTATGTTTCAAAAACCAACTAATAAAGAAGTTATTAGGTACTATTTTAATTTTGAGTTTGGGGTCAAAACATAATTAAAAAAAATTATTTTCAAAATGCCCACAACATATTTTTAACAAACAAAATGCCTTAAAAAAAACATTCTTCAAAAGGACGAATATAAAAAGTCCATATATAATTTTTGTTAATTAATCTGATCAAAATAACTGCTATATAAATCAAAAAAAATTCAATTATATTGAATATTCTAGATATGATGTGTTTTCGCTTTTACTCGGTTTCAGGTTCAATTTTTTTTTTAGCCTCTGTTTGATTGCTAACGCTACAAATATATGTGCTGGTGTTGGTGAAGATTATACAAAAACAAAGAAGAAAGGCGAATGAATGCAGTGTGTCCTTTGTGGTCTCACGACTCCTGCACTGCATTCAAAAACACTTTCGATGGATGTGGCCGTTCAAACCTTAAATAAATGATTGCCCGCCATATTGCCCTATGTGTAGAATATTGTGTTTTTTTTTTAAGCATTTTTTGTATCCTAACTTTTTTTGTATGACTTGAATTCTTAATTTATAAAAAATGGTGTTGGTAGTAAAATTATTTCTGAATTAAATAAGGTGCACCATAATGCCCGAATTTACCCTACTAGGTATAATTATGTATAGATATTTTAAATGTCAGTTTACTCAAGGTAAAGACAAACGATTACAGTAGCAAATAAGGGACATCTATGTAAAACAACAATACAAATAATTTTATCAACCCTTTTTAAGAATTCTTAAGATGGAAATGATTGTTATTAATCCGAATTTAATAGACTTTTAAAAATATAATATATAATTTGATAAATTGTCGACTATTCTATACAACGATGCATAAATTAAGAGTACCTATCTACTCTACTTTAACTCAAAAGTTATAATTACCAGTTACGACTAAAAATCTGGCCCTACAAATTTGAAAATACTGAATTTTCAATTCAAAAGTAGGAGAAAGTTTTAACATTAGAACTTGTATACCTATACATATGTAATACCTTAGTTCTGGATAAAAGGTTAAAATTGTATTCAACTCTAACTCAACCACAACAAAGAACTACTATATTCTGTCATTCCAACATTTCCTTCGTTTTCTAATCTTAATCATTTTTTTTAGTATACCTATAATATTTGTTCAAAAAATATATGCGGAAACAAAATCCATATTTTATACGATTACATATCAACAAATTTTATATGATTTAATAAATCAAAAAAAAAAAAAAAAATGTATAATAATAAAGAAAAAAAATGGAAAAAATCACCTCGTAATCATTCATTCATTCATGTGCGCTTAGAATACAACAAGAATAACTAACGGTCGGTCGTGTGTTATAAATATATAAACATATGTAGGTAACTATCTATCGAATATAAAATATGAAAATACGTGAACACAAGTGTGTGCAAATCGATTTTGCGATATGAAATTCATTTGTGATTTATTCATAAAAATCTCTGAACATAGAATGCCGTCAACGATTGTTGATTTGTTAGCAACAAATTCGCCCAGAAACAATGCAATAATTCAAAAAATATCAAAAATCGAACCCAACGAATGTGAAATATGTACTCAAAAATGCATATTCTGATTGTACATACCTATGTATGTATTGTATGGATATGTGGGGCATTGTGAACTATTCAGTGTCGGCATTAGTGAATTTTGGCGCCCTTTATACAGGGATGAATATGATGAATTCTTAAGAAATGCTTATTTATAAGTGTTTTAGACCAGTTTATACCAAATAAAAATACATAAAATGGCGCTATAAATCACGAAGAATCATGCAATAAATTTAATTCGTATCATAATGAATTCTTGAGAAAGATTTTATAAAATTCTTATTTATATGTGTTTTACACAAGTTTATACCAATTAAAAAAATATATAATCGCGCTGCAGGTCGTGGAGAATCATAGAAAAATTCTAATGTGTATGATAAGGAATTCTTGAGAAAGGTTTTTTGAAATGCTTATTTATTAGTCTCTTAGACCAGTTTATACCAATTTAAAAGAATAAATAATGGCGCTACAGGTCGCGGAGAGTCATACAATAATTAATATAATGTGTATGATAAGCAATTCTTGAGAATTATTTTATAAAATGCTTAATTATAAGTGCTTTAGACTAGTTTATACCAATAAAAAAAAAATAATGGCGCCACAGGTCTCGAAAAATCATACAACAAATCGAATGTGTATGATAAGGAATTCTTGAGAAAAATTTTACAAAATGCTTATTTATAAGTTTTTTAGACCAGCTTATAGCAATTAAAAAAAAGATAATAGTGCTACAGGTCACGGAGAATCATATAGTAAATCTAATGTTCATGACAAAGAATTCTTCATAAAGATTTTATAAAATGCTTATTTACATATAAATTTTTTAGACCAGTCGATACCAATTAGATACAAATTAACAGTGGCGCAAGATGTCGCGGAGAACTATCTTACTTACCTACTTACTTATCGGCTGGACTTGAAGGGACCCAAAATTTTGTGTTCTGAATTTGATCGGTTTATACCAATTGGCAGATATGCAAATATACAAATCTATGAATTATTCTTATAATGTTTGAAAGCAACGGCACATAAAATAATCAACTATCAAACAAACTAATTAATAAAAGTTATTTTTAACGGGTTTAGCATGTATTTATTTTTCACTATACCAATCATACTAGCTTATAGCTTATGTAAGTATTGCAATGTAGTATCTTGTTTTTATTATCGTTCTTTCTTGTCATGTTTTCTTTCAAATTCAAACGTAATTACATAGTATTTTCACTTTTCAAATAAGAGTCGCAAACATTACATAAAGTTTAACTGTAGATACTCTGATTGGTATAAATTGTTGGTGGAATGAATATAACCAAAAGGTGAATGAGTTGACCATTGATGACCTGTATTAACCTTAGACGACATGTGTGCGATGGTCTACTTATTCAAATTTTCGCTATGCATATTAATTATACCAATTTATACCAATCATAGTAAAATTCAATTAATGTATTGTATGTTTGCGTATTTTAATTTTCATGTGAAAATATTTTTTTAAAAAAATTACTTATACGCATCCAACATCCTGTGAGTCAAATAATAATTATTATTTATACCAATCAGGCACACCTACGCAGCTTATGCCGGCCCTGAGTATTTATAAAGTTTATAGGCAGGGTGATGTTTTGTATTTTGTTGATGAAGCCCTGGAGTGCAAGTGCAGGTGGTGTGTATGTTGAAGGATGAGTTGTAATTTATAATACATGGTAGGTGGATGCTCTCAAACGCACTGCAGAGGTAATTAATTGTGATTGGAAATTTCACCATATTTTGTGTATAGGAAGGCACCTAGATGTACATATATGAGCATAGTAGTTGTATTTTTTTTTTAAACAAAATTGGCAATTTAATAGATATCAAAAGTTCAATGCTGACTTGCCTTTTATTTTTTTTAAAGGCTTTAAGCTTTAAGTGAGTGTTTTTGTAAACAGAAATAAAATACTGCTGGCTTCACATTTCACAGCCATCAGCTAATCCCATCTCGTAATACACAAGGATTTTGTCTCTTCATAAGGATTTGTGGGAGGTTTATGATCCAGAGAGCTAGAAACAGCATTTTAACTTAACTATGTATAGCTAGTATATGTATGTATGTATACCCATCAGAAGAGACTCATTTTCATTTGGTTTTTACGCAAGGAAATCAAAGGGTGAGGAAGAAATGCGCCAGGAAAAAGGCCAAATCCCTTAGGACAGCAACGGCACTGAAAGGATCTGATTTACAATCGCTTTGAGACGACAAAGTAAATGAAATGGGTATAGAAAAAAAAAAAAAAAAAAAACATGAAGCCTTAGAGAGATATCCTAGCAAGAATCCGCCAGGATAAAAGAAAAGGCTACAAAACAGAAAAAAACTCACCAACAAAAAATAAAAATAAATAAATATCAAGTGAAAAAGGAAACCAAGAAATATTTATAAGAAATCTTATATAAGACGATAAAATCCGCCAGGACCCAACCAGCCTCGCATAAGGATTCTATCAATAAACATAAATTCCCTTTGATGATTTATGAAGTTTCTTTGGTTCATCGCCTTCCAAATGAAAAGTTACTCATCCCTGATGATGGTTGGTTTGGGTTGGTGAGGGGTAATTCGGGATAGGTATTAGGGGTTTTCTGGTCTCACGGTGCTGTCACAATACCAAAATGAATTATAGAAGTTTAGACACCATTTTGAGGGGTGTGTCTGATGATGGTTGTTATAAGGACGTGCAAGGCAACTATACTAATTAGTGGAAAGGGAATTAATGTTTAAAGTTTTGGTTAAGGAATTCAGTACCTACCTACGATGTATAGTGGGATTTAATGGAGTGCGGTTTGGGAAGAAAATCTTAATTCACTTCAATTTGATTTAAAAAGGGTTAAAATATGTCTTGAAGTTAGATGAAGTATTATCGCGGGTTTTGATTTAGATGTGCAAATTTTAAATATTAACAATTCGAAGCATATTCAAATTTTGGGTGTCTACTGTCTTAAAACATAAATTATGAACGCGAGATGTTTGGGAAACACAAAATTACACGGTAATGCAATCTCTCAATTCTCTGTGGATTATTATTTTTAAGAGAAACACAATAAATTAATACCTACTGATTTTTTTGGCATATGAAGACTTTTCGCAGGACGGGGAAGAACGTATTTTAACTGAAGCCCAGGGGTGGACCAGCTAAGTTATTAATTTTGATTTCCAAATTTCTGGGGAATTTAGCAGTTTCTTTGTATTTTTGAATTTTATTTTATTATATTTTATTTTTATTTTTAACTTCCATTTTAATCTGAAATAATATAACTTTTATCTCAAAACTAAGAACCAAACAAACAAACAAATAAACAAAACAGTAAATGCCACTAAAAAGTACATTTTAATTAAAGTTCCAGAAATAATCCATATTATTATTATTCAACTTCAGTTCTTCTCAAACAAAGGCAAAAGTATGCACACACAAAAAAGAAAAAGAAGGATAAGATATTATATTCCCGCACTATTACCATTCTTGCAATGAAATTCTTCCAAATATTAATTCCATTATTCTACAAGAGAAGCTAATCAAAAGCATAAAGCTGATGCCATACTTGGATGCAGTATACATATACTTTAGGTTGTGCATTCTAAGCATAATATACATAAAGCAAAAGGATATAGAATATAGAGATAGATATAGCTTTGGTTGTTTATTTTATTGTTGTTTGATGTAAAGAGCAGCTTTTCTATTTTGTAATTGAAATTTCAAAAAAGATGGTTCATTGAGATTTCAAAATTGCATTCTATTTATTGTTGCATTTAAATATTAAGAAAATACACATTTAGCTATCGTATATTTTACATCTGATATAATATAGACAGATATATAAACAGTAATACTGTTTGTAAATTTAAGATAGCTTTTTTTTTAAGAATAAACCAGAAATAACACAATGATTTTTTGGGAAGTGGGGTGGACTTATTTTAAACAAAAACTTTTATTATTATTATTTATTGTGTTATTCATACTTGAATGTCAGTTTATTAGACTTGACCATTCTTTATTCCGTCAATTTCATTGAATTTCTGAACAACAACAACAACGTAATGGTGCTACCACCGATGGTATACGAATTAATTTATAATTCGTTTTAATTAATTATTTGGCTGGAGATATAGCTATTTCAAGGGGTGCCAAGCCCTATCATCAGTCTCCGTATTAGTGGTGCTGAGCTTTAATCCAATTTTATTATATGAAAAACTTTCTGCCAACCATGAGATTCGAACCCACGCATATCTGATTTGCTCAGTCTTAGAAGTCGTATGCACTACGCATTCCACTACTTTAGACCACTGACGTCACAGGTCGAGATGTGTATCTTTTGTTTATCAAATGCATTTGGAGCATCAGCATTTTTCTAAGCGCCTTCAAGTATGCTGTCTTGTTCCGCCTCCTTTTTATTATTATTATTATTTTACTTTTATTATTTCTCTTCACTGGTTTGTCTTAAAAAAAAAATTAAAAAGCACCGATGCTATAAGATAAATGGCTATGAATTTACTACTTTCATGATTTAGAAAATAAAATGAACGACGGTTTTTATGTACATCTTCATCTTTTAACAGTTCAATTGGCTTAGAGTTTTAAGAATTTCATAAATAATAATTTTGATGTTATTAGAGAAAAGTTTTTAAAATCACGACATTCTTTATAGAGCTCCTTTTGGGAGTAAAATCTGAAAACTAATATTCGGTTCTTGAACAAAAACACGAATGAATGCAAAGAAATTTGTGTAAGTATGCAAAATTTTGTTTAACATTTTCTAAACCAATTTTAAGAACTTTGTAATTAACACTTTAAAAAATTAATTTTTTGAAATAAAAAACCGGTTTTAGAGAATTTTGAAAAAACTAACCATTTTTTCCAAAAAATAATTCCCTATTTCATAAAAAATATATTATTTTCATTATTATTATTTATCAGGGCTGTAAAAGACTGCAGTAAATGCCAAGCCTGACCTTGAATCCTGACCTTGACAAGTCACCTTGACGCCTGAACTTGAAGACTGAACTTGAAGTCCGATCTTGAAACCCGACCTTGATGTATGACTTTGAAGTCTGACCTTTAAGCCTTACCTTGAATCACGACCTTGCAGCCTGACCTTGGAGCCCAACTTTTAAGCTGGACCTTGATACCAAGCCAAGCCAAACAATTAATATTTCATGGATTTTCAATTTTATTTTTGAAAACTCAATAGCTACTTCAAAAAAGACGTGGTCTAGGTACTATTTTTTGAAAGTTGGTAAGCGTAGAGGTTTTTGAACAAAATCAATTTATTTTTCTTAAAAATGGCTGCTACGCAGTCTTAAGAATATTCTGTGTGCTGTTGAAATTATTAAATATTATATTATAACTTAAAGTAAAAATTGATTTCATCATACATAAGTCGTTTTAAGAGTACAAATAACTCCACATTTCTTCTTATTTCTCATTATCGCCTAAATAGTAAATTTTTTAAACAAATGCTTCTAAAAAATTTTTTTGTATTTGAAAACAAAATTTCAAATTTTTAAATTCGATATTCGAAAAAAATGTTAGTGGACGAACAAAATTTAAAATGATAAAAATCCCGAATGAACAAAAATCTTGAATTACATAATCTCGAAAAAATGTAAATAAAATTATTTAAATTTATTTTTGATATAAGCTCTGGAAATTGGAGTCTAGCGGTTAAAATTTCATAATATGTTCGTTTGCTGTTTGTTTCTAGCTTAAATTCTGTAAGCCATTTTTATTTTCAAAAGATGCATTACCTCTGTCTCTTTTGACAAGACTGGACTTTTACCACTAGGTATGCAGTTCGTAAGTGGGCCTCCCACGGTACTGTTGAGAGTTGTTCAATAAAACTATTGCCTGGCGTCTGAACGTATCCAAGGGCGGACTGGGAGAACAAAAAGCTCTTGCAGTACTTTCCGTTTTTTAAAAGAAAACTTTCTCATAAAATAGAATTTCTAAAGTCCTCAGCTTTTGTGGTCCCAAAGGAATCTCAGGAAACCCACACAGTTTTGTTAGGGACCTTAAAAATGACGATAAAACTGTTGGTTGGGGCTCCCACACTAAATATTGAGCCCATTAATAACCTAAGGAGGCCCCAAAATAACTCTTAGAAAATTTTATATTCTATAGGTTCATTTAATGGAACACAAAATTTCAGAGTCGCAGAAACAGAATAGAAAAGAACAAAAGGATATTATTGCTGTGAGTATTTTAGAAGTTTCGGTAGAAGTAGAAATTATAAAATTAGCATTAATGCTTACTGAAATAGTGCAAATTTTATAATTTCAAAAATCAAACAAAACTTTTTGTTAACGTACATAAATAACAGAAATTTTGGAGTTTATGGATTCAACTACACAACGATACATTTTTTTATTTTTATTTTCGGTGCTTATTCCTATTAAGTTCTGTATTTATTTTACTGTTTTGAGGACCTTTTCTTAAAGTCCCGGGAGACCATTTGACTACTAGTCCGCCCCTAAATGGACCGTAATTGGGGCAACGGAGTTGCGTGATCGGGGAGAGGATCAAAATGCAGAGTTAAAACCCTTGAAACCTGCGAAGCAAGCAACCCAAATAGGTACTGCTGTCCAGGCCCGGCAGGTAATATGGGTAGTGTGGGTAGTAAAACCCACTCGAGATTTTTCGAGTGGGTAAATTAACCACTCGAAATTTCAATTCTTTTTAGAAAAGCTTATAGAAATGTTCACACCTCCGGAAATTATTTCAACGTGCGGTTGAAAAGGGAAAAATTAAGGTGATATTTCTTATATGTATTTCTAATATTTCTTAAAATTCGGACAAAATTCCGTTCTGATCAAATACTATGATAGGGCTATTCACCTTTGACTATTTCTATTCTGGTATTAAATTTGAAGTTTATTTGCTCATTGAATTTTGAAAGAATTTTGGAAATTCAAAAAGTAGAAAGTGTTATTGATGTGCTGGGCGCTTCCCGTGATTCCAAATTTGACGCAATTTGGAAGAATTCCATAACAGCGCTTGTTGATCTTGAAATTAAAGAACCTCAAATTCCCCGTCAACGAAAAGCACCAAAACGCATCGATGAAGGTACCTCAAAAAATTACAATTCAAAACACCGAAAGATTTTTACAGAAAATCATTTTTTGAAATATTTGACCAATTATTATCACTAAGTGCAAGTTTCATAAATGATTCTTCTCGTTTCTTCAAACTAGTCCAAAAAGTAGATGTCGATGATGTAGTTAAGTTCTACAAAGATAACTTTGATAAACAAAGACTTATTAGCGATAGGGACGTATTCCCATAGCTTTTTAAAAGACAGAATGAGCAAGCAAAAAATTTGGGAGAAGTAGTTGATTTTTTGCGAAAATACGCCTGGAGTCGAGGGATTGTTTCCCAGTTTGTACAGTTCGTCCGGTTGCTAATCACAATCCCAGGATCATCTTGCTCAAATGAACGAAGTTTCTCCGTTATTCGTCGTTTAAAATCTTACCTTAGGTCAACAATGCTGCAGGATCGGATCAACAATTTTGCTATATTGCATGTTTATTCTGACCACACGGAATATCTAAATTTGGATGAATTACTAAATAAATTTATTTCAAAACACTCCAAACGAAGTGCGGTTTTCGCACTAAGAAACAAGTGTTTCATCAAAAGAATAAATAAAAAACTTAAAATAAAAAAAATGTTATGACTTTTTTTTTTATTAGTGAATTTAAGCTTTTACATCTTACACCAACTACCCACTTGGGCTGAAGCTGTTCTGCCAGGCCTGATGCTGTCCAAGAAAAATGTTCACAAAATTCTGCAGGAATGAATTATGTTTGTTTTTTATAATTTATTCCTGATATTCATAAATGTTTAAAAATTGTATGTTTTACCGATAAATTCTAGAATTTCCGCATCTCAGTATTTGACAGCAAGAACTTCGAAGTAAAAATAAAAGGCCTTTCAATTCTTATAAAATATATTTCCAATATGGGAGACTTAAGTGTCTCTTATTTATCGCTAAGATATGTACTGTGATATTTTGTGTCCAAGTCTTCCATATTGGCCAATTATACTCTGTGAAACAAACTCCCCCTTAACTGCAAAATATAGCTTTTCGTAATCATTTCAAGGCAATATTTGTAACCCAACTTATAGTAAGTTCTAAAATATCAACGTGAAATAATTTATTTAATAAAAAAAATCGATTTTTTTATTATTTCATTATTGTTTCGTTTAAAAAAAAAAAGAAGATCTTAAGAACTTCAAATCGCGATTCGTGAATATCCCGCAATCTTTTAGTATACGAACATTTATATTTCACATAAATTGTCTTCCATAATCATAAAAACACATACTTTTTTCAGTCTAAATACATATCCTAACTCCAAATTATACTGTCACTCGATCCTACAAGTTAAATTAATCCCCAAATTAGTTTCTTAAAAAAAAAAAAACAGCACATCAAACAAAATCAAAATAATTTGAAGCCCTAGGTATAGGTACTCCAAATTCAAACAAGTTATAAGTATTCACATAAGCATTTCTAAATTTGCAAATAAATGAACCACCATACTACACACACAACATACTCAAACACATATATAGCTATAAGGTACTCATATTATGACTTTCATCTTTTGCCATCTTAACTCTTCTCCTTGTGCATAATAATGAATGCAAAATGAAAAAAAAAAAATAAAAATAGAAGCTAAACATTCTGAGTTAGAAGCGAAATCATAAATTAAATACAATCAGCTACAACAATTTGGGAAACTTATCCTTGCCGCAAGTAATTTTACAAGAGCGTGTTACCACCGACGCCGAGCCGCGCCGCTGCTTCTGCTGCTGCTCCAGATGAGGTGCATCATCAGGATTTTGAGCAAACTACGTTTTCCACAAAGTTTAACGTACCTCTATACCTCGTGCCGGTATGGCGCGGCGCGGCGCACGGTGGTGGTTAGAAAACAGTATATAATATGTAGAATAGAACATATCCTTTGTCTTTGTTCGTATACATCATTTTCGTAGAGCGAAACATCATTAGAGGAACATTTTTCTTCACTCAGTCAGCATAGTCTTGCTTTCCGCATGCAAACAGGGCATAAATTAATATGCCAATGTTGCCAATTTATTTAATTCAAAACTTCTAAATAAAAAAAAAAAAACTGAATAAATAAAAATAAATAAAAATAAAAGACAAGAAAAGAAAAGAAACTGAATAAATGAAAATAAGAGGCAGACAAAGAAAAAGAGCTTTATTTTTATCTTAATAATTCTATAAAAAGTAGCAACATTTGGACTAGTGTTAATGCTTCCATGAGGGGAGTGAAAAGAGGTGAAATTCAATTTTTTCGTAAATATCTCGAAAACTATCAGTTTAAAAACAAGTTAAATCAAGCTTTTGCTTGTTTATTGGAGTGAACGGCGTGCACATATTTCTCAAAAATTAATTAATAATTGAACGAAAAAAAGTGTTATAACCATTTTTGTGAGAAATTTTATAACCTAAATTTTTGTTGTGACATTTCTTCCAAAAAATAATAGTTTTCGAGGAATTTAAAAAAAAAATAAATACTTACACTTTCTCACATTATATAAAATCCAAAATATTCTGTTCTAAATTTAGTATTAATTTAAGACACTTCCCAAAAATTAATTTCTTTCTTATAATTTATTCGAAGTTGAAGTCTAATTTTTCCAGGGTTATTTACAATTTTTGAATTTTTTTCCATAAATGTGCAGATAAATATTGTATATCAATTTAAGAAGAAATCATGTTGTGAACTTTGCAACCTAGTTGTAGGCAATTTAAATTTTATTTTTAATGAACTGCCATCTATGGCATATATAAACCACAAGTTTTTCTACTTTTTTTGATATTTATCTTTCAAAAACGTGCAAACTGAATAAATTGGCAACACTAACTGTCTCACATTCAAGTCAACAAAGTAAATAATTTTAAATTGCTCGTAATTCTCAATAACAAGGATTACATGCTTCTCATGTAAATTTAACTGAATGCCTCCTGTATGACGTTGCTGTGTTGTGTTGTGTTGTGTTGCGTTCGCCCATTATCCTCCTTTTTCTTTTTTTTTATTTTTTTTGTCCTTGGTGGTGTTTTATTTCTGTGTTTCATTTTATTAAGCTGATCTTGGCACTTAGAAATTACATTCTTGCAGTTGCATGTAATAAACAAACACACACAAAAATTATATAAGAGTCTTTTTATATAAAATGTAAAAAAAAGGACAAAAGGGAGATTTAAAGCTCAGAATGATGCAGAAACGCATACGTAGAAAAAAGTAGTTTAAAAAAAAAAAACTTCATTTAATGTTAACTGGAGACTGAAGCAAGAGGAAACCAAGGAACAGTTTTGGGAATAAATTGAAAGGAAGCCTTCTTATTTCCTAAAAAAGAAAAAAAATATTCTGCCACAGAAAATCTAATGGAACATCTATGTTTGTAGTGTAGGTAGTATGGTACCGTTGTTGTGTATGATGTTATATTATATACTGATGTAGGTCGCCTTGAGGAATACAACCAACGCAACCGTGATGTTGTCTGTTTGCTAATGAGTCTAAGGAGCAAAAAAACTATGACGTGATGAGTTTCAAAGCCTTCAAAGTATATAGGTACACATAAGGTATATATCACACACACTCCCTAGATGAAGATGAAATGAATATCCGAATAGAGTGCGTGTGGTATATTATGTTGATTGTTTTTGAAGTGCGATATCATTTTGTATACAACGTACAACGATGGGGACTTTGGCAGGTAGGTACATAATATGTAATATATATACATATTTTGTCTTTGAAGATTTTTGTCTTGTCGAGAAAGTTACTTATTGTAAAATTCACAGGTTCATTTAGAAACTTTTCACATATGTTATAAAGATGACGCGTGAAAACCTTCTGAAGTTGAAAAGGAAAAGATTTCTATACCTATATACGCTCATATGTATATGCGCAGTACCTATACGTCCTACGCATACAACGTAAATAAATTAAATTCAATGAATATCTTTCTGTAGCACCAGGAAATATGAAACTAATTTCTAACGATATAAATTCAAATCAAAAATGTGTACCTAAAAAGGAACGATTTTCCTAAAGTTAAACTTAAGGTTTTTTAGTGATTCTCTAGGGTAGAAATTGATTTTTTTTTTGCATAACGGTTAATGCCATACAACCGTTATGTTTTTATAATAGCTTATATTTATTTCCTAAATGCCTCTAAAGATTTTGTAAGTATGGTACCTAACCTAGGTACTTACTTTTGTAGGTATGGTCTTAATTTTGGTAAATAAAAAAAAAAAACAAATGTTATAATTAACATTCATGTCAATACTTTCGACTAAGCCGAATTCAATAAAAAATTGTATACAGGATGTCCTTTTTAGTCGTAATAATTATATTTGCATAATAAACAAATTTTTAAGCTTTACTCCAAAACACAACAGAAAAAAACTTAAAAGTTCTATTAATATTGCATTAAACAAAAAGAAAAGTAATAATATTAAAATAATTAATTTTCTTTAAAAATAAAAATGTTACCACCTAAATTCAGCCGATTAATCCAAATTAAATCTTAAATCCTGGAGTAAATTAATTGAATTCATATTACTTTTTCCGGATTTTAGTTTTCATCTTTAAAATTTCGACAAAACTTTCTATTCCAATATGGAAGTGTTTTTATATAAATTTAAGGACTTTGGAAAAATAGTGGCATCTGTGGAAACATACTTTTCTTTGATCTCAACAATCTCAGTTAAGTGAACAAGATTGCTATTTAAAATGTCTCAGTTTTTTTTGTAAAAATACTGAAAATATAAGGGTTAGGTTATGTTAAGGGCCATTATTCTGTAATTGCCAAAATTCGGTTTTCAAAATTTTGTATTTCAAAATTCTGTATTTTACAATTTTGTAAATCTAAAATTCTAAATTCCAAAATTCTGAAAACCTAAAATTCTGTTTTTAAAAATTCTGCAAAACCATAACTCTGTATTTCAAAATTCTGAACCCCAAAATGCTGAATTTCAAAATTCTGTAATTTATAAATAAAAAATTGCGCAGTTTTTTTTATTATTAAAACAATTTTTCATTTATAATTTACAGAATTTTGAAATTTAGCATTTTGGAGTTCAGAATACAAAAAATTGTTTATATTTCCTACCAAGCTTTCATTAGTGTCAAAATTAATTGATTTTAAAATTTTCAGAAAAAGTGTGTTCATGCCAAGTTTGTAATTCTTTTGCACAGCTGGTAAATTTTTAGAATTAACTTTGATATTGATTAAATATATGGATTTGTTGTTTTTTTCTATTTCCGTTCGATAACTCAATGTAGATGTGTTTTGTAAATTAAATAGTTTAGAGTCGAATTTGTATATTTCTTACGATTTTATATAAATAAGGTAATAATTCTTTTACTTTCACAATTTTTCAGTTGATTTCGCCTGCAATTCCTCTTATTTGTCTTATGGCTTTGCAGTTAAATTAAAACATAGCTTACACGTCGTAGGAACGATTATTGGTCATTTTAAAACAATGGATTTGTTGAGACCAAAAGTAATTTTCAAGTTATTATAGTGGATGTGGTTCACAAAATATATATTTTCAAGATATCCTATCATTTAATTGAATGTATTGCAAAATTAATTGATATAAAAAAAAAACGAGAAAAAAGTTTCACTTAGGCGGTTTTATATTTTAAAATGTAAGATTAATTGAAAGACAAACATTATTAGTTATACAAGATTTAAGATTTTCCAGAATTTCGTATATACAAAATTTTGATTTACAGAATTCAGGATTTTCAGAATTTTTGAATAGATAAGGAATAATAGATTTACAGAATAATGAAATACAGAATAATGTTCATACAGAATATTCAATCCATTTACATAATTTTGTCATACAGAATTTTGTAGCACAGAATAACGACCCGTTTATTCTCTTAAAATAAAACAAATCTTCGCATGCCAAAATTTTTACTATTTATAGGGTTAAAAGCGGTAAATATATGTAAATATCACCAGATTTCATTTAATTTGGAAGGAAATATTCAGAAGATGGCTTTGAGAACAATTTGAAGGCTGGATATTTTACAAACCTGTTCTTTTTGTAGGGTGAATGTGGGGGTAAAAACAACAAAAATTACATCTGATTTTAATATGCTTTTTTGAAGGTTATATATTTCAATTTCATTTTATTAAGTTCATCTTTTACAATAGACTTTAGTCTTTTCTAGCAAAAGTTAATATATAGTTATGTATATACATATAACAAACTAAACAGGAATTTAAAATATAATATTTGAATAATATATAATAATAAGCATTGTTTTGAAAATAATTATTTGAAAATTACATTTTGAGATTATTTAAATATTTACAATTAAAAATTAAAAATAAAAATATTAATAAGTTCAATTTAACGATAGCTAAATTTTATGAAATTTTGTTTTAAAAACAAGTGTACCTTATTTAAAAAATTTTCAGCCAAATACCTATAAAGAACACGATCAAAACTTTTACCTCCTCGAAGCTTTCGTATGTCTATGGGTAGGGAGTTCCATAGTTTAACAGCACAAACAAAGAATTGGCACTGAGAAGCAGTGCAAGTGAATCTTGGCTGAATAAATACAAAAGACCGAATTGAACTTGAGAAAACGATTCTGTTATAAAGATACAATGGTTCCTTCTTTGTTATAGTTATTCAAAGTCTTTAAAGTATAGTAATTATAAAATGAACTTCGGAGATCACTTTTTCAGGCTGAATTTTTTGTATTTAAATTTTGCTATGCAAAGGGTGAAATGTGGTAAAAACAAAAGAAATATAGCTGATTTTAAAATTTCTTTTTGAATCAGGAAGGTAATATTTATAGGATGAATTTTGAGGCTAAAAGAAATATATATTTTTTTTTTTAATTTGACTAGAAATTTATAGGGTGAAATTAGTAAAAATAAAAAAAAATTATGAAAAATGTTGTGAAATTAGGTAAGTAAAAAAAAATATCTTGAGAGATAAATATTTTAAAAAAATGTTTCGTTACCTTCTTTTTAGAACTTCAGATTTTTGCTATTTTTTTGGACATGAAGAATTGTTCAAATCACGAAGCATATAAAAAAAATTAGCTTTTTTTCCTTTTTTTATGAAGTGACTAAAAAGTTTTTTTAAAATAATTTTGTTATGTTCTCAAAACAAACTCACAATAGATTTTGTAAGGTTTTTGTATTCTGGCAGTTACCTTAAAACTTGTGAACCTAATACAAAATATTGAAGTTTACATTAGCTGTGTTTTATTCATTGCTGCATAGCCAGCGCAGCACAAGTCTGAATAAAACTATTACTCACTCAATGCGTTCATTTCAATAATTCAAAGTTCTATCGCCAGCACAGCCATCTTTTTTTTTACTGACTTCTTTTTCGCCAGCAATCAAATTGTTTTTGTTTGCCAAGGGAAATTTTGCTGCGCTGGCTATGCAGTAATGAATAAAACACACCTATTGTTTTGGATTGGACTAAAAAAATTAAGAACAAAAAATTTTGTCTTGGACCCCAAGAGTAAGTTTATATTATGTTATCCAGCCCTGCACTTTATTTATTTTTTGCATATTAATAACCTAGGTTTGGAGAAATTTACTGGGTATTTTTGGTCTACTACCTTTGCCTTCCAGAGCCGATTAGTTTTTTCTTGTGACATTTCCCAATTTAATAAAGAATGACTGAAGTGTTGGTTTTCTTCTTTGAAATACTTGTTGCTGGATAAAAACTATGACAGACAGATCTTTCGAGAAAGCAGAAAAACTCGGCCGAAAAATATTATTGGCTATTATAACAAAGAACATGAAAAACAGTCCTGCTACTTTATTTACAATTTTTTTGTCATACTCCAAAAATTCGCAATACTTATTAATTTTATAAATTTAAAAATATGACATCATTAAAGATTAACCTTGAGGTGAGGTTTTTATGAAGATGGTTGTCTAATACCGAAAATGTAATCGAATAAACAAAAAAATTCCAAAAGAATCAACCTCACATAAGCTTGCGACTAGTGGGACCTCACAACCCAAGAATAATTCAATTCTGTAATATCAAATAAAATGCCATTTCTATTTTATGACTCTATTCCCAATCCAGATTCCATTTAAAAAGAACTTAGGTCTAACTAGGCCTGGGTATATATTAAAAATAATTATTATTATTATCAGTTGGTATTTTGAAAATTTAAAAAAACTTTACCAAGGTTTCGAACCTATCTGTTTTGCAAGCTTTTCAATATTTAAACAAAACTTAATTCATTCGATACCTATTTGTTTTTAGTATTTTAAAAATATTGTTTTAAATTTTTGAATCAATAATTTTTCATGGTTATTTCGACTTAACAAGACCTGATTCTTTTATGTAATTAAAAACGTCTACTTACTTTAAATTTCACTCAAAAAAGTTTATTTTCATGTATATTTATAAATTTTCCAACAACCAGTAGTCAATCTCGCTCACATTCTTTGGGTCTTTTAAATTAATTTTCCTGTTAGCAGAATTTAAGGCAGATAAAATAAGTCTCTAAAAGTGAAAATTTATAGCTTCTTGACTTCGTAAAGAATCTGAGTTGAGTTTATTTCCCCCGAGAAAAACACACCCACGCACACAAAACACACACACAACAGACAATCAATAAATAAATCCGAAAAGAAAATTTCCTCTTACAGACGCTTTTGTTATACAAATGTGCCTTACATCACAAGTACACACTTATAACTCAATAAAATGTTTCCAATAGCCAATGGCTATACCAACTCTATAGTATATTATATATATTATATACTAACCACAAACAATGTAACAAAGAGCCCTCCCAAAGGCACTTCAGGCAATGAGTGCCAACCACAAGTTTGTAGCTTATTGTGCTGCCCTATCATCCTTCAAGTTTTTGTAACTTGTTTTAGCCCTCAAACTTCAAGCCACCTATTACTCTGTTATCCACACTTGACCCCAATTTTCTATGTTTGAGCAAAGATTTTTCTTATTTGTATTTTTTTTTTTTTTTTGAAACAAAAATTTATGTCGGAATACAAAATTTTCTTAAAATATTCCTCGTCGTCGTTTGAGAAAAAAAAAAATTATTTCAGTATAGAGAGTCACTTTTGAATGGGAGTGAGTGTATACTCTATTAGCAACATAAGACCAAAACATTATGCAATGTAGAATAAACCAAACAAAAAAAAACACATGTAGATATTTCGTATATAAATGAGATGATGCATGCTATAGAAGATGAACTTAGGGCTGTCACGGTTGTGCAGGAGGAGGGGGGGTAGGCTGAACTATACACTCGTCTGCTTCTTTAGCCAAACAATGAAACACTCTAAGGCATCACAAACATCGTCACGGGCAGCCATAGGGATGATGCATGGAAATACATAAGTATACATATTGTCAGAAAGGCAGATGATCATTGTCGTGAGGAGACGAGTGTAGGTCGGTGCTTTGCCTTGAACTTTCCAAAACCTATATCACCTCTTCTCAGTCTCGGAGAATATAAATAAAAAAACAGATGGGAATATCCTTTTATCCTTCACTTGATCCTTCATATATGCTTTTAGTGTAAACTTTTCCATATCGATTGATTTACAAATTCCAACCAACAACACAATGTTTGCTGATACATAGATATCTATATTTTCCAAAATCCTACAAACTTGCATTTCCAAAAAAAAAAAATAAACATCAGGGCTTCAGGCTGATTTGGGGAATAAGGGTAAATTAAATTTTTATAACAAAATGAGAGTATCTATGCTCCACAAAAAACCCTCATCATCATCATAAAGCTTTTGGGATTTTTGTTGCTGAATCTGTTGATTAGAGCTTATTTTAGTTTAGCAACAATGTTGCTGCAATAAATTCCCTTATTTTTATCTCAGAAGCAAAGAAGTCGGAACTGGGTTTATATTTATTATATTGAAGGACAAGAAATATGGATTCAATAGTGTGGCGTTGAACTTGTCTGGGGCAAGTTCAATAGGATATAAATCATATACTGCTTGATGTGACACTTCTGCTGACCTTTAAGTTTTATATTATTATGATCTAATATTATTTTTTTTAATAAATCATAGTAAATTGTCAAAAAGCAATGTTCAAGTGTTTGGGCATACAGGGCGTATACGTACTAAAAATTAAAACAAAAAACTATTTTTTTGTTAATCTTGTTAATAGGTGTCATGTAAAACAAAAAAAAGTTTTTCTTAGCATAACGATAAAAGAGAAGAATAAAATTGTTGTATATACATACCTACCTACATGTATGTATATAGCTCAGCTGGAATTGTTATATACATATAGTTTCGCTCAACGCAGTTTCTATTTTTTTTTTTATTATACCGACACGTCATGCTTTATTGTTATAATTTATACCCATTAACCATTCTTTAAATGAATAAGCGCAGTTTGAGAGTAGGGACGATAGCGAGGCCCGAGGGATTTAAGTTAAGAGAGCCAGATAAGGTGTAACACATTCGTGAAGTACAGTTTAAAAAAGAATCTTTGAACGTAACTTCGTACAAAGTTCAGCTCAAGGATAAATTGATATGCATTTATAGAAGTGGGTTTATTATGGTGGAATTTATTTATTTATTTATTTACGTCTTTATTTTAGGACACTTTTACAACCGGCTATACTTCATTAAAATACTGTTTATGAAAATAGGGGAAAATGCTTATAGTTTAAAAAGCAGTCGTTCTTCAAGATATTTTGTATGCTCATTGATTTGTATTAGAAGTGTTTCTTTGATCTTGAAAAGAAGGGACAAAATGTAATTGGACTAGAGTTAGAGGGGGAAGTGGATTTGATTTTTTAAGAACAAGTTGGACAAATGCTGCTTTATATCCACATAGAAAAGATATGAATATGAGTGTAGGTAAAATAGAAAAAGCTTATGCAGTGGTTTGACCACTAAAAAAGGTTCTTCATATAAATGGGTCATGGGATATATCAAGATCTATTAATACTTTTGCAATTACGTACTTGTGCAAAAAAAGCAATTTTTGGCCTAAGACAAATCAACATATAGCAAACTATATGCTGCAAGCAAATTGATTTTCTCTAGTGAGTTTGCAGCAGAAGTTTCGTTGGAGCTTGTAGCATTAGACGAAGTGGAAATTTAATTTTTTGTTTAAAATGACCACACATTTCTACTTGCTATATGTATGTACGTACTATATGACAAGTTATATGCATACAAAAATCCAACTCGAGATTTTGATCAAACTTGACAGGTTTTTTAATTTTTTTTTGTAGAACCACAAATAACGGTACCTGCTGTATAAATTTTTTTTGCAACTAATAAAAATTCTATTTGCCTCAACAAACGTACCCACAACATTTTTTAAAAATGATCCAGTATTTTTTTTACAAAAAGGCTACCAATTTATTGAAAAAAAAAATCCAAAAAATTGTTATAAATGTTATACCTGAAATAGAACCATTTCATTTTCGATTTTCTCAAAAACGGTTTTATATTGATTTCGATCAATTTTTTTATGGACAATGTTTCAAAAATTTGTAAAAGAATTATTTATCAAAATAAAAAAATTTTTTTTGAGAACTTAATATGTAACTTGTATGTATTTATGTATCGATTTTTATTAAACTTAGCAGCCGGCAGTTTTTAAACAATATCTAACAGATTTTTAATAAAAATAATTTTTATAACTAAAAATAACGTTAACTCCCATAGAAGTGTTTAAAAACTGGTAAGGAAAATCTCATTTTTATCAAAAACGGCTCCTACGATTTTCCTCAAAATATTTGTGTGAGCTTACATCAGTACGATCTCCCATATTATTAGAAAAGAAATTTTATCTGTCGATTAAAAAAAGTATATCTCATAGAACATTTTTTTTTTTTTTTGGTTTTCGGCTATTTCATTATCTGTTAAACCGATGTTAATGAAATTTTTTACACAATAACTTCTAATAACTTTGAATAATATTGCATATCAAAATTTAAAAAAAACATAAATTTGGAATTTAAAAAAAATTTCGATATTTCGAAAATAGGTGGTTTATTTTGTAAAAAAATATTTCTTTAATTCCGCATTAATAAAAGCTAAAACATTTCTAACAATAAAAATGTTTACAAAATGTTACATATTATAAGAAATAATTATATAAAAAAAAAAATTTTTAATTTTGTTTTTTCATAAATTTAGATTTATTAAAGAAATAAGATGGTATATCCGTCACATTGCTATCAAATCAATTTAAATTTATTTTTAATTATGTACATTGATTTTTTTAACAATTTTTCAGTCTATAAAATGTAATTTCCATGCATTTAGGCAACACGATGCTAAATTATATAAGAAGGTTTTTTTTAATAATATAAATTCCATATACTATACTACTGAAATACATCAGCCAAGTAGAAGACTTAGCACTATTTTAATGGACTTTGTTGAATTATTGATTCAAAATAGCTTTTAACGGCCTTTAACTCCTACAAAAATTGGCGTTTCGTCCGGGCGATCTCACTTGGACTCATCAGTTGACTATTATAGTGAGGGCCTTTGTCAATACGCAATTTTTGCTAAGTTCAGTTCATCTTACATAGATTTCGTGACGAATACCATAGTGTGAACTATATCCAACAAGACTAGAATTCCTATTCATTAAATTGGAAGTTTTCGTTTTTGTTTTTAGCACAGGGCCTGGCTAGATTATATAAGAAGGTTTTTTTAATAATACAAATTCTATATACTATACTACTGATGCTAAATTGTTCATATTATGTATGTACTCACATTATACTCCTTAAACTAAACGACGTTTTTGGTAGGTGGCATAAAATATAGGCTCCCACAATTAGTTTATTTACTTCCCACTGGAAGTTATTGTAATTGGTCCGATTTGTCGAATCGAAAGTTTTGACATATTTTGACGTTTCGATGTCCCAAGAATCGAAATCCATCGTTTTTAGAGAGATGTGTGTATGTGTGTTTGTACGTACGTTCGTAATTACGACGCATATATACGAATTTTTTTTAAAGCGGGAAAATATTACAAGAAACTACAAAAAAAATATTGAAAAATGTTTTTCGATGAAAAGATCTATTCAGCATTAAAACCACAGTCTGATCGCACATAAGAGCAAGTTCGTGCAACCCCAGTCTTGCATTTTATTTAAAAAGCTTTGAAAAATTGTGGTATTTTTTGTCAATTTTGTTATCATTTATAAATTTCTTCCGTCGAAATTGTGAACGTTACAATTCCTTCAAGATTATTTGAACATAATCCGGTTTTTCTAATTGGAGTTGACTTTTTAACTCCCAAAACTTACTTCTCTGATTATTTTGAGTCTCTTTTCAGAGTTTTATTTCGGCTTGGTACTTTTTGAAAAAAAAAAAAAATGTTGTATTTAAGGCTCCTTACAAAAACAGATTTTCTGTTTAAGATTCTACAACAACTACTTTACATTGGACAAAAGTGATTAAAGACATTTGTGCAAAATTGAGTCGTCGGCATGAAAAAGTACCTCACATCAAAGCCCTTTTTATTTGGTAGAAAATTGCTGGTCCTCCATTTTAGCAACAACTGCAATTTCAGTGAGTTGACAAGTATTTGTTTTTGAAAGCAGCGTACGAGTACCCATTGTCACCTGTAAAATCAAAAACTAATCAACCAATTTTGTTAAAATTTTCCAAATTTTTATTTCTATAAGGGGCTGAAGGGTTAGAAAAAATAAGCCCACCTATATGCACACATTTTTAATATTTGAATTTTATACGTATTCAACGTCTTCAAAGTAAAAATTTGGTAGGTAATTAAGTTCTTTTAAGGCATAACGTGTATTTCCTCTCGCCAACTTTTAAACCCACTGCCACGTCCACTTTTCTTATATTAAATGTTCTACTTATTTCTTTAACCTCGAAAATTATTTGTTATTGCAATTTCTTGAACACAAAGTATGACATGGTGGAATATATTTGGAAATTCCAATACCACTTTTCTAGAATCTGAGTTTTCTCTAAATTGAAAATCTCTATATAAAGTTGAAATTTATTAAATAATCTGCCTTGAAACTATTATAAAGCATGACTAGTGTAATTATTTTTAAGAGAGTGTCTATTGTCACACCCACTTTTATCTTTGTTTTCTCTTTGTCCTTAGAAAGTTGGAAATTTTTGTTTTAAGCTCGCTCGTTAACATATTTATTTATCGTTAACAAAAATCAGGCAACGCAACGTTGGGCAGGTTACCCTAGCACTTAATAGAAAATGTTTTACTTAAAAAAATAAAGCTTTACACTTTTTTTTATCCACGATCTGAAAAGAAATAGTAGATACCTACAGTGAATATGTACCAAAAATTATTATTTTTCATGGGCATTGACTCACTTAAATATTTCCAAATAGAAAATCATAAAATTTTAAGTTTACATAAATTCCAACAAGTTGTAAGTCTATCGATTGAATATAACAAATAGCATTTAAATAAACTAATGCACTGTGCATTTCAAATAGTTCACACCATAATATGTAGTATCCCATAGGTATACCTAAGTTTCTCGGATGTGTCTAAAAAGGAATATTTGAACAAAATTCAATTCAAGTTGGTTGGGCAGCGACAGGGCGCAAGGATGTAGATATGAATTTACTAAATCAATCATTATTCGAAGGGAAAAGCTATTGATTCTTGGTAAACATTTAAACAATAACCGGAAGCAGTGTAGTTTATGTTCATAGAATTGAAAAGAGGATAGAGATTTGAAAGGGATCAAGATCAAATGCAATTGAGATTGCTCCTTGCATACAAATAAGGAATAATAGTTATAACTTTATTAGTTTTGAATTGAGTGTAATTTTAATGTTATTTGAAATATTTTACTTCCATTTAAATGGGTTTTTCAAAGAAGTAAACACATTTTCCTATTAGCAGAAGCCCTGCAAGAAAATTACAACTTAACAAAAAAGAACTCGATATTCTTGGAATTTTATTTTCAATTTGAAATGGATACTATTTTTATGTTCTTGGAATTTCAGTTTTTAAATTATAAATAAGTTCATGTAAATATTGCAAGCATAGTTTAATAACTGCACAACAGAAATTTAATATTAATTTTGGATTCTATATGAACAAAATAAATAAAATAAAACTGACTTTACTCTTGAGTTGTGATAATTACAAATTTAAATAGAATCATATTGGTATAGCAACTTTGAATTTCGTATTTAAAAGCTGCTATATATCTTTTAATTAATAATAATAATTAATGATTTTTAACGAAATTTTTGTCTTGTAATTCAAAACTGACATTCAGTTTAACATTGAATATGTTTTGGTAATTACGATACATAAAACAAAAGTGATTAAAGCTATTTATGCAGAATATGTTTCTTAAGAAAATGCCATCAAAATCTCAATTTCGGCCAAACGTGAACTTAGCAACTTTAAGTATTCAGCTGACGATATTTAAATTCGTTTTTATTATATTGTCACATATATAATGCTAGTTTAACTAAGAAATATAAAATTGCAAAATTAGAAAAAAATCGGCCAAGACGTATGTATACCTACCAGAAAAACCCAAAAATAAGTCAACTCTCGCAAAAATCTCTAAAACCCTATTTCAGTCATATGTATTTTCTCGGGAAAAACCTCAAATGCAATATGGTACCTACATTCTTTATAATTATCAATAAAAATATCTGAACCGGTTTTTGAGAAAATTAAAAAAAAAAAAACAAATGGTATGATATGTGGCAGCTATACCCGTTCTACATGAAGTGAAATTAAAGTTTGAATTCGTCCCCTTGGGAAATACATTATAGAAAGCAACGCACCTCGCATCGCATCTCACATCGGATTTAACATCACATCATATCTCACTTCACATCCCACATCTCATCTCACGTCGCTTCGCAACTCGCATCGATTCTTGCATCACATACCGAGTCTCATTTCACACCGAATTTCGATTCGCATTTCGCATCGCATGTCGAATAGCATTTCACATGGCATCTTACATCGCATCTCGCATCGCATCCCACAATTCATATCTCACATCGTATTTCGCATAGCATCTCGGATCGCAACTTGTATCACACACAGCATCTCACATCGCATCGAATTTGCCATTGGATTTCACATCCCATCGCATCTTGAATCGTATTTTACATCCCATGATGTCCAATTGCATTTCACATCGCATCTTACACCGCATCTATAAATAAATAAACCACATCTCGCATCGGATGAAACATCGTATCATATATCGCATCTCGCATCACATCTCGCATTGCATCGCACATCTCATATCTCACATCGCATCTTGTATCACACACCACATCTCATCTCACATCGCATCTCGAATGGAGTTCACCATCGGATTTCACATCCCATCGCATTTGAATCATATTTTGCATCGCACGTCCAATCACATCGCAACTCATTGAGCTGAGTTAAAATAAGTAAATCACATCTCGCATCGCATGCAACATCGTATCTTACATCGCATCTAGCATCGCATCCCACATCTCATCTTAAATCGCATTTCACTTCGCATCGCATCTGGAATCGCATCTTGTATCAAACACCAAATCTCACATAGCATCTCGCATCGAATTTTCCATCGCATTTTACATCACGTCTTCTATCGCATCTCACATCATATCAAATCTCGCATCACACCTCACATCGTATCTGGCAACGCATCTTGCATCCCATATCTCATCGCATTTTGCATCGCACCTCACACCATATTTCGCTTTGGATCTTATCTCCCATCGCATCACATTTCGCATAGCATTTCGCATCGCATTTCGCATCGCATTTCACATCGCATCTTAAATCACATATCGTATCTCGCATTGCATCACATCTTCAATAGCATTTCGCATCGCATCTTACATCGCATTTTGCAACAAAAAAAAAAAAACATGTGGACTTTGGTAGCTCCTAATTCAGAAATCAGATTAACTGAAAATATACATACACATATGTAATAATACAACATAAAATACCTACATATAAACATATGTATATTTGTACAACAAAAATAATTTGTTTATATTAAGCTTTTCACATAACTAATAAATAAAACTTTGAAATGCTCGCATCAATCAAATTTCTTTATAGCCTGTAGCTTGTCAGTCAGTTTCAGTTATGAAAATATAAAATGTTAATTTATTTGATATTTGAGCAGAGTAAAGTATGGTTAGGTGAAATTATTTTTCAGTTGTCTGAACTTCGGTCAAGTAAATATTTTATTCATTTTAGTGCTTGTTTAGATTGGAGGGTTTCAGAATATTTAGCTATACCTATTGTATATGTATGTTTTTTATCAATGACGTTATGTAGGTTAGAGAAGTGTGGAGGAATGATTCTGGATGAGGACTCATGAGTCGCGTATAATTTTTGACATTTTTAAATTGTTGTCATTATAGTATTTCCATTAACATATGTTTCGATGTACATACCTGTCAAGGTTTTTACTAAAACGAAAAAACTCATATCAGTGTCATGATTAAATCTTCCTTATCTTGACATTGGCTTTCTTAAACTACGTTTGTTTTAGAAAAATATATCGGTGGTCAGCGGAAATTGTTTTAAATTGAACCAAGAGGAGTTGACTCGTACATGTAGGTATTATAGGTACTCGTAAATATCAGATAGATACTTGAAACTTTTATAAGAACACAAGAACCTCTAGAATCTCAGAGAGAATTGAACCAGAAAGGTGGAAGGAAATAATTGTGACCTTTTTTTTATTATGACCAAGCGATACTGAAACAACCACTATAGGAAAAGAAATAGGTAATAAATTAAATTCTGATTTATCAAAACAAAACTGAACAGTATTTAGAAATAGGTTTTACCCCTTGTCACTTTGTTGTAGGCAAGGTATCAACTGGTAAAGTTAATCTTGAAAAAAAGGAAAACAATATTAAGAGACTATCTTTTCAATGTTATTTATAGAAATCTACATAATGGCTGCGGTTTCTCTGGAATAAAGGTGTACCCAAAATAAACACACTTCATGTTTATTAAAATTTTATTAAAATTAACGCCTTGTCGCTTTATTATTTTGCCGCTCGCTTTGTCACTTTGTAGTTTTACTGTTTTGTTGTTTCGTCGCTTTGTTATTGTGTTGCTTTTCCGATTTGTGAAAAGAGAAAATTCATTAAAAAAAATTGAAAACTTTAAAATTGAAAATAAATTTCAGAATTTTTATTAAGGGACTACATTTACTCTCATGACATTTAATTTAAAAAAAAACCACGACATATTATTTCATTTAAATTTTGTATTTCAGTATTTTGATTTCAGATTCTTTTTTACCTTATATCTTATAAAATCACTCGTTATAGCCATATTATGATATTAAATTTGTTATAACGGTTGAATTCAATTGCCTTTGAAATGCAAAGCAACTTTATCATCGATCTGTTTGTGAAACGATTGCAGCAATACTAGCGGAAAAAATTTACAATTTCTTTTGAAGCCTTGCTCCTCCTCCTGCTGCTGAAACACCATGATATCTTTTCGTATATTTGTTTTCATCTCTCAATATGGGAATAAAAGTATTGGTATAGGTATTCTGAAATCATGAAGTCAGATTGTTGGACTCCTTTGGCTATATAATACGTTCATCGACGAGCGAGCGACGATACGATACTCAATCAATTCTGTTCAAGTTCACCTGGCGCAGCATATAAATATACATAATATGTATAGACCCGGAGCCTTCCTTGTACCCTCCACAGGTGAACGATGACGATTGTGTTCAATAATAAAATATGAATTTAAATTGGCGCCCCTTCTTCTCAACGATAATTTTGTTCTCTTTTCTTTACATATCTATATATGTATACCTACAGTCATTTTGAACCTACATACCTCTGGCCTCTCCTTATAGTGGATACTTTATCAAAGGATATCGTATTGATTTTCATATTTTTATCGGAATATATAATTTCATTATTGCATTTCATGCACATTCAATCAAACATACATACCATCGACACACTCACATTGGAGCTGGCTTGCTTTTATAATATTTTAAAAAGGCGTATTCAAAATATGAAAATGAAACAAAAATGTAAAAATGAATACAAATAAGTAGTATTGTTGATTGGTTTCTTTTTTTTTTTTTTTTTTTAAAATACATTTATTGATTGGGAAAGAAAAATAATGGAAACATTTAAAACGATGATGCTTCAATTGAAAAGCCATTTATTTATTAAAATATTGTCTATACACTCTGTCCTGTGGGAAGCAATAGGACCAGGAACCAGGGACTAAGCGAGTTTTTTTTGTTGGACAAATCAATCTGTTGATGTTGAATTCTTCGAATGGGAATTATACTCTGAATGTACAACTTACAATTTTAAGCTCTTATTCTATAGCTTTTGATTTTTGAAATCAGGATTTTGATTGCACTAAAAAAATAAAATCAAGAATTTAAAAATATTGCAGAGACTGCATATCAAAGGCTTAACAGATAGCTGTGGCATAAAATTTAAGTTTAATAATTTTCCTCGTTTTAAAAATAATGTTTATTTTATCCACTTAGTTTGTGTTCAGCAGATATCATTTTTTCTGCAAGCTAAAGTCCAACTCCAAACGACTATAGTAGCACAGCACCTAAATAGCGATGAACTGGCTTCAGATGCGCATCTTATATATACATTATATTTCAAAACTTTTCTAAAATGCATTAAACTTAATACTTCGTTTGGTGATATTTTCAGATCGATACCACATACAAGATTCTTCCACTTTGCTTACATAGTTCCTCTTCCTTGGAGAACCTCGAATAATTTTTGGTACCCTTTTATCCTCATGATTTTAGCAACGTAGTTTAAATGAATAGAAAGAACGTCTTTATACTCAATAGTCTATAATAATCAAATGGGGTAGGTATCCCTATGTTTCCAGATACAGCATATAATTTGGCGTATATTTTGGTAAACGAAAAATCCGTTTAATAAAATATCGAAGGAATTTTTCAATTGCTTCGAAGGAGTTAAATCCCCTAACTTGTGCTACATACCTAGATAAGAATTGACGCTGTTTTTTCTAAGGCCAAATTTTTAGATTGGGCCTTATTTCACTAATGAATAGTGAAATAAGGCCAGATTTAAGCATTTGGCTTTATTTCGCTTTAGTAAAGAAAAATACCACCAAAACCACTTTTTGAAGTTAGATCATTTCTCATGTTGGAGACTGTATGAAAATAATAGCCAAAAATTCGCACGAACTTTAGGGTTTTAAAGGATTTAGTACAATGGGTGATATGCATAAAACGGAAGTAATTACTAGAAGTATAAGGTTAAAGTAAAAACTGTAACTTTTAGTCTAAGGAAAGAATTAAAGTATTTACTTAATTTCTTATGCATACAATTACTTGCTGGCAAATACTATCAGTAGATACTAAATTCATACAAGTAAATACTAAGAATTCATCGGAAATTCAAGTAAATACTGTTTTTTTGTACTATTTCTTGCTAATAAACACAATTTTACAATATTCAATTAGATCAAAAGTTGCTTGGGTATTGTTGGGCGGATATCATTTTCAAGTAATGTATTCTTCGGTTTCAATTTTTCAACATGAGTGCATTCCAAGTTCCTCTGTATATGATGAAAAGCTGTATTTGCTAAACCATTCATCTTTTGCATCCAGTTGTTCTTCATATATTTGATGGAAATTTTATCAAATGGCTTAATCTTTTATTAGTTTGCAAAAAAAATTAACTTTTTTGAAACAGTATTTTGACTTAGTTTATATACCAGGATTTCCTAAAAACCCTGAAAAAATTCTCTATATTTTTTTTAGTTATTTAAAATAAATACATATATCATGAACCATTCATTTGTTAGAGTAAAACACTAATTTAACCACATTTAATTACGCTCTTCATATAGATCTAATAGAAAGTCTTACAAGGCTAATATGGCTATTCAATGAAGTGTGCAAATAACTCGGTAAATATTTAAGCAATCCCAATTTCAATAAACACAGTAACCAATTATACGAGACTATTATTTTTTGGTTCCAAAGCAACCTAATTGGTAATTTAAAGCAACAAACTATGAACTTTAAAATGTTCAAGTTGCTATTTTGCAACTTTGAAAAATTTAAGTAATTCCTACAGAAATAAAGTAATTACTATTTTTATGCATGCGGAATAAAGTAAGGTCTATGGATGAATGTAAATACTTGATTTTAAGCATTTACTGCATTTTTATGCATATCAAAAAAAGTAACTACTTTAAAATTCTCTAGTAAAAGCATTTACTATTTTTTATGCATATCACCCAGTATTAATGCATTTTTAGTATGATAAAAACCCGGTTAACATTGTACTAAATCGTTTAAAATTTTGCGTTAATATGGACAGCATATATTAGAGCAGGTATTAATTCTCATTCCACTGCTATTCCACCTCTTATATTTCCTCCTTAATGTCGTTTATACTACATGGTAAACAGCAAAGCACTCAACATACAACCTTGTCTAATGTCCAAGGCCTATTATTGTAGCAAATTCTTCAGACGCAATAGGCGTGTATTATTGGAAAATTTATCCGTTTTAAAGTAAGATTTTACATGCATTACAAGTACAACATCGCCAGTAGTGTTACGACCATAAAAAGCTAAAGTAGGATCCTACTGTTGATAGTTTGACGTTTATTCGAGTTTCGAATTGGATTTTGTTAGATTTGTACTTAGATGTTCGTACTATTAATTATAATTGAATTGAATTGAATCTCGATAGATGCGTTTATGGAGTATAGTTATAATTGTTTAATAGTACTAAATGTGAATATAAAAACTGCCGTTTTTTTTTTTTTTTAATTTCCTGCTGTACTATGTATAGATTCCCAAAAAACACGCCTTATATCTCCGTCCCAAACGTATGCTTTTTTGTGCTCGTACATCGCTTTCAGAACGCATATCGAGTTTTACTCGATACATCCCAACACAATATACAGCTTTTATAGAAATGCGCTTCATATACCTACACTTCCATTTCTTAATTGATCAAGACAATTTTTGCAACGGATTATAATTTTCCGTTACGCCGCAGATCTTAGGTTCGATTCCCAGCGTATGCCATCTGTTTTTCACGGGTTACTGACTCTTGCGAGGAATTGAAAAATCGTCCAATAGTATCTCTTGTCATGGAAAAGTGCTTCTCATCTAAGCCGTTCGGATTCAGCAGAAAATTGTAGGGCCCTTCCATTCCTGGAAATAACACGCACACAGGAATGGTTGAGAGTTGTAAGTTACTAGGCCCTGGTTCTACATGAGCTATCGCGCCACTCAATTTATTTAATTTATAATTTTCCGAAGGTTTTGATGTCTTGAAATTGGGGCAGATCTCAGCATTAATCAACTGGCTCGCCGGTTTTTCAGATGTAGATATGTATTGGAACATAAAAAGTTTTAAAAATCGTTTTTAATCTATATTTGAAGACTACATTTATTTATTTCAGAGGCCATAAGAGTTTTAGAAAAATCACCAAAATTGGTGTAGCATGACAAAACCTAAAAAAATAATTTTTTGAACTTTTACATTCAAATTTCTCGAAAACTAAACACATATTCTGAGCAATTTTTTGATCGGATACCCTTTTACATGCCTTCTCAAAAGATGGAAAAAGTTAGGTATACATTCAATTTCTAAAACTATTGCTCCTTTAAAGATTTAAAGAGGTCCATTTTAATTCTACCAGATTTAGGGTATAAATATGTATTGTAAATGTTTGGAATTTGAAGAAGATAAAGGTTAACTCATGGTTAAATATAGGTTTAGTGGTCGATGAAGATGAATATAAAAATATACCTATGTAATATGGTATATTAAGTACAAGCATAATTTAACCAATATCTTTAAAATTATTTCAATACTTAACCTTTTTACAACAAGTTGTAGAGCAACTCCTTGCAAAAAGTTTCTGAATCTTTAGTTTCGTTAACAATTATTCCGGTTAACTTAATCGAATTGATCTTCATGTCCTTTTCTCTAAATAACCAACATGTTCATTGGAATATACAGGGTGTCCCGAAATCACCGCCTCAGAAGAAAACCATGAGTTCCTGAGGTCATTTCAAGTCGAAAAACGTTATTCGTATTCGTTTTAATTCGTTTTCATAAAATATTCATACTTTCTTTATTTTCCTTTATTTTCCGTCTTCTATTTTTTAATAATTTTAAATGTATTTTTAAGTACAAAAATATTAAGTACATCACATATTGGACTTTCATAATAAAAAGAAAAAAGTTATACTTAATAACGTGTTTTTTAGAAAAAAATCATATCGAAGTCAAAAAAAACAACCTTAAAATTCTTAAAAAAGTGTTTGATAATAAATTGGGGGAAAACCGTTATCCACACAGAAAAAAGTTGTATAGCAGATAAAAATGTCTAACTGTTTTTGTTTAAATAAAAATAAATTTCAAAAATCGGTTGTAGTTTGGCAAAGTTAGAGCCAGTCAAAGGAAAAAAGAAAACAAATCATTAAAAACCTTATAAGTCGAAAACGAAGCGAAAACGAGAAAATTACCTCATAAGTTTTTCGACTTGAAATGACCGTAGGAACTCATGGTTTTCTTCTGAGGCGGTGATTTCGGGACACCCTGTATATTGCAACATAAGAGTTATAACAATCAATCTGAAATTGGTCTTTCTTCCAACACACATTGTATGTACAATAAGTTTATCCAGCACTCAGCAGTACTTCTTCATTTTCTGTTCTTCTGGTTGTGTTTGTGTTACCTACTAGTGCATTTACCTTATCTATGTATAAATATAGAGAAAATTTCAATTTAAACCGAAAAGAAATATCTCAGATCCATGGTAACTTCATCTTGTCTTGTAAGTGTCGAATCTGTCAGTCAGGCATCGATTATTTTAACTTAGTTTTCATTTCATCCTGTCTGTCTTTTTGTTATCAATGCAAATACCTGTATCTAGCCAAAATTCTTTCAGACTTTATTTCTTTTCGCGTTGGTGTGTGATGTTTATATATAAACTCAGGAAATACCTCACGAAAGATATAAGTATAAGTACAAAGAAAATGGAATATACTCTTGGCGCATTCATGCATGAAAACTGATGAATGAAAGGTATAAAGTTAACTTGAAGGTGCATCCTTGTATAAGAATATACGAAAGATAATATAACAACAACAATATTTACATTCATCTATATCTATATATTGAAGTCAAGTGGTTCAGCTTCGCTATTTTCCATTCAGGTGGTGCTGCTGTCTGTCAAATGTGTATGTTGGCATATCATGAATGAAGAAGTCTGTTATATGCAACTATATCAACTATACTGTACACGACGTGTAGCTTTGTATATTTTACTTTACTTACTAGTTCCGTCACATTGTTCTTTTATCTGTTGTCTTCCGAATATATAGCTAAAAAACGAGGACTTGAAAGTTCTATGGAGATTGAAAACACATTCTTGAAAGCAACACCTTTATAATTTGAATGTGTGTACAACTACATTATCTAGGTGTACCTATATATCCCAAACACTATACAACTTTGCATATATTTGGCGTTAACCAGTTGCTGTCCATTTCTTCATCAAGTTTATAAGTAGGCCAATCGAAGATAACTATACAATATACACCTCATTATAAAGGGTTTTTTTTTTAGACATGCGGTTTTCAATCTGGCAATACTTTTTTCGGAGTTGGTCTTTTTGACAGCTGTCACTTGATTTATGCTCAGCTTGGTTTGGCGTTTCATAATGAATAGACTTACTCCTGAACAACGTTTGCAAATCGTGCAAATTTATTACCAAAATAATGGTTCGGTTCGCGCGACGCATCGCACGCTGCGTCTAATATTCGGTCGACATAATCGCCCAGCAGAGTAATTCGAGCAACCACGGATCGGTTTCGCACCACGTTTACACTAGTGGATAATGCGCATCCTCAGAGACGCCATACAGTGCGCACCGAAGACGCTGTTGCTGCTGTTGAGCAGAGTATCGAAGAAGACCCGAATGAGTCCATCCGCCATCGCGCGCAACAATTGGAGCTAGAGCCTCTCGGCTGGAATTTATTCGAGCCAGCCGCGGCGGCCACATGAACGAAATCATTTTTAAAACATAATGGAAAATCCTTATCTTTATAATAAAGCTAAATTCTTGGCCATTACATTAATTTATATGCGTTTTATTTCTTCTTGAAAACCACACGTCTAAAAAAAATACCCTTTATAAGGCTGGCCATTCACGATACAAAAAAAACTGCGCCAATTTGGGTTTGCTCAGTTTACTTGTGTTGCGAATGGGGTTGTTTGTGCAGTTAACTGTGTAAAAATCAAAACAATTTAGAATTTTGCTCAAGTCTTCAAATTTGTGCAGTTATTTTGTGTCGTGAATGCCAAAAACTATGCAACCGCTCAGTTGAAAAATTTTATATACGCATTGCACATTGTTTGTTTTTATAATGGTTGATGAACAAAAGTTCTGGAGCGAGTTTCTCGAACTTTTTAAAGAACAACTGGCTCTATGGAAAATTAAAAGCCTGGAATAGAGCAACAGAATAATGAAAAACAAAGCCCCAAAAAAAAAACTAGAGGGAAAAACCCAGAAGCCGAGCAGGACACTGTTGTTAAAAAATTAATAATTTTCTGACAAATTACGATTACGATTGTCACAATACCTATCATATTTGATAAAAAAAATGATGTGTTAAAAAACGGATCAAATACTTTTCTTAATTTTTTTTTATTTTTCTTGACAAATATATAGGTGTGTAATCATTTAAATCTTGATTTAGTTGTCGCGGCATTTGGGAGCATACCATTTTTTTTTTAACGGTGACCAAAAAGTTTTCGGGGCGGCAGAAAGAAATTGTCTATAAGAGCGGTAAATTATGTGGAAATAGCTTTGACTCCACCATTCTTATAATGATCAAACATTTTTTTGGTTTTAAAATATTGAATTTTAATCGATATTTATCAATCATAACGTTAACGCACCAAAAAAAATTACTTGTTGATACCACCGATATTTTCTTTAACCAACAATTCTTGAATATACGCATCATCTCTTTAAAGTCGTTTCTTCGATCCAATTTTCAAAATATTCATATCTCAATAAAGCATCAGTAATCATCGATTGGTATGTCCTAACCCAACCTAGTTTATAACAAGCTCGTTGCACAAGATTGTCATAGACATAAATATAAATTTAACGTTAACTTTTATAAACGTATAAAACCAGCAATTTAATTTTACTTCTAAAGTGGCTTCTCTTCTGATGCCACAACAAAGTGAAGACCATCTTCGGTTTCCTTGAATTTACCCTAACCTTTGCCTACATATACCAGTGAATTGAATGCAATTACCTCCATTCTACATAGCTAGTTCTCGTTTACTGTATATGATGTCATAATGTGCATCCCCTTTAGCGCGAATAACCCCCAGTAAACTATTCTTGTCAGTCGAAAGGTTCGGATAGGACACCACCTCTAGCGACAACAAAAGTGCAAGAGAGTGTGTGTGCATTGTAAATCGTGAAATTCAATGTTTGAAGTAAACAAGGACAAGGGTTGGGAAAGAATCTATTTTGATTTATTTTTGACAGGTTAATTGTTTGTTTATTATAGGTTTTAAGGATTATATGAAATCAATCCTTCTGAGCTTACTTACTTACTTATCCGGCTCCCGATCCATAGAGGGTCTCTGCCTCAGATATTGCGGTCTTGCATCGGTTGGAGTCCCTCACAAGCTCCCAAGTCCCTCACAAGCGGTCTTGCGTCTGTAACCGCCTGATCAATGTAACGGAGGTTCGGTCTTCCAGGTCGTCTAAAACCTGGGGGCTGTTATTCGAAGATTTTCTTGGCTGGAGCGAATTGTTGTCCATTCGCTCGATGTGGCCGAGCCAGTGTAGTCGACTTGTTTTGGCTCTTTGGACTACATCCACATCTTAGTATAGCTCGTTAAATTCACCATTGAATCTTTTCCTCAATTCGCACTATTCGCAGTTCGCATATAGGACAAAATATCTGCCGAAGAATTTTTCTCTCGAAAGTTTCCAAAATCAATTCCTCTTTTTTACTTATCGTTCAGCACTGAACTGGCAAAATTAGCGTTTTGTATAGCGTACACTTTGTCTTTCGAGAAAAGAGTTTTAAACCCATTTGTTTGGCCTAACCGAAGAAGCAGCGGTTCGCTAGGGTAATTCTTCGACGGATTGCCACTAAAGTGTCGTTCGTGGAATTGATGTTTGTTCCGAGGTAGGTGAACTCCTTGACTACCTCGAAATTACTGCTACCAACAGTGACGTTTTGTCCTAGGCGATGGACAGATGAGGCTTTGTTTGTTGATAGCATATACTCATTTCACTTCAAGACCTCATTCACTTCAAGACCAACGCGTTTCGTCTGTTCATCAATAGCTATGAATATTTCTAGTAAAGCTCGCTTGGAGCGGCCGATGATGTCGATGTCGTCCGCATAGCCAAGCACTTGGGAAGACCTGTTGAAGATAGTGCCTTCCAGGTTAACACCACTCTTGCGTATTATCTGCTCCAAGACTAGGTTGAAGAAATCACATGATAGCGCATATCTCCTTGTCGATGTACCACGTATGGAATAGCTCGGATGAGCTGTTAACCATTGGAACGTTGCACCGCGTATTTTGTAACGTCATGTGGCATAGCTGGATCAGTTTTTTCGGGATACCGAGTTTCAACATCGCCAATAGAAGCTCTTGGCGATTTATGCTATCTTAAGCGGCTTTGAAGTCGATGAAAAGATGGGTGGGTCTCAACTTGAAATTCGTTGGTCTCCAGGATTTGCCTTAATGTGAAGATTTGGTCTATCGTTGATTTGCCTGGCCTGAAGGTTTTAGACGCTCACATAGTACGTTGGATAGGATTTGTAGGCAACATTAAGCAGGAATGTGCCTCTGTAGTTTTTGCAGGACACAAGATTGCCTTTTTTGTAGATTAAGCATGTGGAGCTATTTGACAAGTCGTCGGGCATACTTTCCTCCTCCCACATTTTGGTTGATGAGCTGGTGTATGCACCCTACCAGGATATCTCCTCCATACTTGAAGAGTTCCGTAGGTAGGCCATCCGAGCCGGCGGAGTTGTTGTTCTTAAGCTTGCATATATTAAAAACCCAGAAACCTAATTTGGAACTAGAATTATAGGATTAATGCCAATTAATAATTATATTTCTTTGGACTGAAAGTTTTTGTTGTAACTATACTGTAGCGAAGAAGACATTCAGCATCAGTTGATTTAAGTCGCAGATTTAAAAAAGTACTTGCTTTTAAAAATTAATATAAGTACGCCTACATCACCTACATAATATGTTATTTATATTTCTAAAAATCTACGATCACACCGCTTTTTTCATTTATTCTTTTCGTTTGTCACATTTTTTTATAGACATCTTTCTGTGACTGTAATCGGGTTTTACTTCATTTAAAAAAAAATATCACAATACGTACCCTCCATATTGGGAACTGCCCTGGAAAACTTCCCTCGAAAGCATATCGATAGACTGCACCCACAACTTAAGTTTCTCTAATAAATCTCTAAGAACATATTTTTGATTTCGAAGCATAAAATTCAGAAAAATTCATTAAAAAAAAAAAAAAGAAAAGTTTTTAAATGAAAATCTATAATTGAATTTATATACTGGGCCACTTCAAGTGGTGAAGAATTTACTTAACAAATGCATACTCTAATCTCTGAGAAGGTATAGTATGTATAGGTGCGTGCAATGGTATACTTTCTAAAGGACGACACAGAATGAGTTAAGTGCATTTTAGTTTAAATTCAAGTCACGATTCTTGGGATGTGCCTTTGCATTCGTCCTTGATTATACTCATGCTGCACACCACATATTATAGGTGGGAGATACTTTTGGATACTGACGCGCTACTGCATGCAGGTGATAGGACACAAAAGTATACTAGAAAATGCTCGTGCTTCTTCCTTTTATGTACGTATGTATCTATGTTTATATGAAACCATCAACTAACCGCAGACTTTACTTTTGAAATGGACTTGGATTGTGAATTTATTTAACCTGCGGTTCTGGGTGTTTTCTTATTCAAGTTGATGAATTTAAATTAGATTTACCACGAGTTCAATTGAAGAACTTTTTACCAAAATGGTTTGAAACTATATAATTTAAATGTAAAATTCAGTTAGAACTTTAAATTACAGAGATTCGATTTAATGAATGATTGGATGAGAAATGAAGATTAAAATTTGTACTAGTACATAGTACATGTGTCCCGAAACTCCAGTTTCAGAATGGAATCAAATTCACAAATTGCTGCTGACAAAGCTAGCAGAAAAGTATTGGGGCAATTTTACCAGCAATGCAGTACAGTCACAGTTCCACGATGAATATTGTAACCTTTTATATGCAGAAGTCCCAAATTTCGTTGAAGATAATGCCCGTGACATGATCAACTTAATATTTAAAGCAAGGTGTGGGCTTTTGAACTTAAATGCCAAAGCCTTTCGCAATAATACTGTTAGCATATATGCACTCTATGTAATCAGAATGCGACAGAAAATATAGTTACCACTTCATTGGTGTGTGCCCCATCTTTAGAGGATACCGACAAAAATATCTTGGAAACGTTACACTAGACCGGCCAACATTCCTCAACATTTTAAATGGATTTTGCTACCCCAAACTCTACAAATTTTTAAAAGACTCGCTAAAATATCGTAGGTTAATAATAAACGAATTTAGTTAAAACTTGCTTAGCTTTGCTTGAATGTAATTAATAAATTTTTTTGAACCTGACAGACGACTTAAAAACAAGTTAGTGTCATATTTAATTTCGAATACCAGCTTAATCAAGTTTTGGTTAAAATTTTTAAATGGAAAATAAAATTATATTATCTATCTATCAAGTACATGTGTTCGTGTAGGTACTGAAATAAAATTGGCCTTGAAGAAATTTTGAACGCATAATTTTTTTTAGAGATAAAATCTGGTGTACCTACTTAATATGTGATCACTGCTTTCGTTTTTTCAAAAGATTAAGAACCATGAACCAAGTTCAACTTAATGTCTTTACTTTTTACCTAAACGTAAACTATCACATAAGTTCTTATGTTGCACTTAATTATTTTTTTTTGTTTCTACAGTGTTCCTTAGTGAAAGAAGGCATATTTAAAAGTTTAAACTTTAATTCGAATTTTAGACTTTTAAACCATCACTATTTTAATGATAATGGACAAGTCTACACAAAATATAAAAGTGTCATGTATTAAATACTCATGTTTTTCTTTAGGTACTTGTACGTCCTACCTATGCTACTTCACGATGTCGTTTTTTTAGTTCAAATACATTTGGACTTGCAAAAAATCATGCTTTATATGTATCAAAATTTATAGGGTGAAAAGGAGTAAACTAGAAAAATGGTATCGGATTTCAAAAATTCTTTTTGTTTTTGAAAAATAATAATTGTTGGACTTTGACGATTATTTAAAGCATGCCAATAATTTTTTAAGTTATTTATATAGGGTAAAATGAGGTTAAATTATAAAATTTATAATCAGTTTAAAAAACAGTTTTTATTAAGATGGATCAATTAAGGGTAACATTTTGTTCAATATTCAGCGACATTTAAAAATAAAATGCACGACCTGGCTCTTATGTATGCGATCAGATTGTGGTTTTAAAGTCTGAATATAGTCTATTCATCTGATTTTAAAAGAAATAAATTAGTTGAGGGTTGGGAACCTATAATCATCTGCACAATTTCAAAATATGAATTTTCAAAAAATAATTTTGAATTTTTTTTTTTTAAATTCAAAATCTGTTTTTTTTGAGAATCTTCAAGACATATATAATCTTAAGAAGATTCTCAAAAAACATTAATTATTATTCAAAAATTTTCATTAAAATCGGTTTTGCCAATAATGAGATAGTCGAAAAGCGAGGTTATATGGGAAGTAGTACCATTTTTAATGGATAAATATTTTTTTTTTTTTTCAATAATATAGTAGACCATATACTGATATAACTTCACTTTAAATTTGAATCAAAATCGTAGGAGCCGTTTTTGAGAAAAATGAGATTTTTCTTACCGGCTTTGAAACACTTGAATAGGGGGTACCGTTATTTTTGGATATACATATACAGATACAGTAGAATCGTAGAAAGATGAACGGTTCTATAAGATGAACAGCTCGGAAAGATGAACGAAATATTTTCATTTTTCAATGTTCAAAAAGATAAAAAGATGAACGGGTTGAAATTTTGTTTTCGAATATAGATTAACACTTTATTTCCAAAATAATTTTTACTTCTTCTTTGCCTTAAGTTGGTTCTGAACAGTACTTTTGGACTTATTTTAACTTGTTATGTAAATAATATTTAATATTTTTATTTATAAATATATCTTCTTCCTCAACAAAATATTGATGCTCGAAAAGATGAACAATTTGAAAAGATGAACGGGCCCTGTTTTATATCTGTTCATCTTTTCGAGATTCTACTGTAATTTTCCTTTCAAATCTGCTAGATAACACAAGTCAACATGAATTTTGACTTTGAAAAAAGGGTATTAAATTTATAAGGCTGTAACTATAGTCACTCGAGACACAAATATAGGATAACGTTTTTAACAGGTTATTTTTAAAACTGTGATTTAATTTTTTATTTTTTTTTGAATCAAAACGAATAGATTTTTGATTATTTGTGTATCTTTTATTATTGAAATAATATTATTATTAAACAAAAATACTACTAAATAATGGAAAATTTTGAAAAAAAAATTAATTTTCAATCACTAAAATAATTTTATTTAAAAACATAATTAAAGAATGGATTTCTGACTTTTAAAAAAGATAACACATGACACTGTAAGTGTTGCCGTTGTTTTTTAATATTTTGTTTTTTTTTGAAGAAAACATGTAAAATTTTTTTCAGGTCAAATGTTTATTTCTACTGGGCTAATACACACAATTTAAAGGCAAAAATCATGAAAATTTTTAAATGAATATTGATATTATTTATTCATTTTGGTGCATAGTGAATATAAAAATCGTAAAATTAATGTTAGGACAAGAATTTTTTTTTTCTTTCGATGAGTTGTGTAATAAGATTACATGCTGGATGCCAAGTTTAATAAAAATCGATCAAATCGTTTCAAATTACATATATTAGGTTCTCAAAAAAAATTTTAAAACTTAAAAAAAAATTTTTTTTTAATTTTGGTTAGGTACAATTCTTTTTAAACTTCTTAAAGAATTTTCCATAAAAAAAATCAGTTGAACCGTTTTTGAGAAAATCGAAAATCAAAAAAATGTTTCTATGGGAGGTAGGTATTCTATTTATAACCATTTTTCGGAATTTTTTTATAAAATGGTAGCTTTTTTGTAAAAAAAATTACTGACAGACAGACTGGCACACAGACAGAATTTCGAGACCCACTTATTTCGACTTCGCTATCATCGTAATGTCAAGTTTGATCAAGAGATGAGATAAGTTCGATTTACAGTGAAAGCTCTAATAAGCGAACACTCATGGTCCCCCATTTTGTGTCTGGTTATGAGAACTGACCGGTTAGGGGAAAGAAATAGAAAAACTTTTTTTTTTAACTTCATTTTATATTTTTATTAATAAAAAATGACATCACTTGGGAGGTTTGGGAGGTTTTCTATAAAAACCTATAATCCTAAAATCTATAAAAAAAGTTTCAGCGTGCGTTAGTTATCAGCGTCCGTATATTAGAAATTTGAGAAAGAAGTTTGTTCCCGAAAATGTTTCCATTTAAGGGAATTTTTCGCTTATTGGAGCTGTCCGCAAGTAGAGCTTTCGCTGTATTTACTAACCCACAATTAATTAATTAGTACCTATCGCAAGTAAAAATGCTGGAAAATTGTTATTTATAACATCTACGATATAGGAACCCCTTTTTTGTTTAGAAAAACTTTTAAATTTCTAAAACGACTTGCTCAAAGCAGTTTTCTAACATTTTCTATAGAATATTTAAAAGAACATATTCTTCTATTCATATGGTACCTCACACAGGTAAATGAACACAGGAAGGCTTGAGAGCTGTAAATCACTAGGCCATAGTTCTACACGAGCTTTCGCGCCACCAAATTTATTTATTTTTTTAACTTTTAATCGAAGAGCCTTCGCTTCGCTGAGAAAAATAACTATATTCCATCGTAAAATTGAGCCATATAATAGTAATTCAAACAATTAAATAAAACACCTCACACACATATTAAATTACTTAAAACCTTCTTCGTGAATCAAATACCATAAGCATTGAATTACTTTATAGCTAATCTTTTCTTATACGATTGAAACCACGACATTTTCATAAATCATTACACATTTTATTTCAACTTCAATTTTATGTCAATTAAAGAAGACAGTTGGGTATTAATGTCGCCAGGGAAGGTTCTGGCTATTTTAAGAAATAAGGCGACCAATGTGAGTAAGGTGAAAAAATAGTAGATACAAACAATATGTAAGTCAAAATCTGTCTATGCCTCTGTTCGTCTAAGTGTACTCGTACATCGATCAAACTAAACTTATGGACAAATTTTGTAATTAGGGCCTCGCAACAAGTCGAGTAAGGTCTCGGTCTCGTACAGGGTTCCACACAAACAAACAAAAAATTCACGAAATTTTGGTGAAAAATTGGTCTTGAACTTTTTGAACGCTTTGACTATAATTTTCACGAAAGGTGAGTATTATTTTCACATTAAAAACTCACTATCGATTTTTATAGAAAAAATGTTCGCCTAGAATACAATTCCATAAGACAGCCCTGAAGCTTTTTAATAATACCTAACAATGATTGAAAATAAGATATTGAAGACCTCAACAAGATGCAAATTTGATCAGTAATGTTAGTCACTGAATTGCAGTCAACATCTCAAGACATCATATTATAATAATAGCGAAGCATAATAATATATTCTCGAAGAAAAATGGATCGTTGGAATAATTGTATTGCTGTTGTAACTGGAGCAAGTTGTGGTATTGGCGAGGCTTGTGCAAATAAGTTAGCCAGAGCTGGACTAAGGGTTGTTGCATTAGCTCGTCGAGTTGATCGAATTATCGAAAATCGTTCGAAACTACCAGAAGATTGTCAGGAGAGATATTTTCCACGAAAATGTGATGTAACAAATGAAGATGAGGTCAAGGAAACATTCAATTGGATTGAAGAAACCTTAGGTGGTACTGATATATTGATCAATAATGCTGGATGCCTTCGGCAAGGAAATATTCTCGAAATGGATACAAGTCTAATCCACGAAGTTATGAATACAAATATTAATGGCTTAATTTATTGTACTCAAGCAGCATTTCGAAGTATGAAGAAGAGGAATTTTGATGGACATTTGGTGCATATAAATAGTGTTTGTGGATCAAATGTTATTTGTTCGGGTCTGAGAACACCTAGTTTTAATATTTATCCACCGACGAAGTTTGCAATAACAGCTCTGAATGAAATAATTCGACAGGAGTTGAATAATCTAAAGATTAAGATTAAATCTACTGTAAGCTTTTAGTTATACATATTTAAAATGATAATATTTTTTTTATTTTCTTTTCACTTTAAGAGCATTCATCCGGGACTGGTTCGCACTGAGATTTATCCACCAGAGAAATTCAATGAAATTGCAGAAGCCATTTTGTCACCAGATGATGTTGCTGATACAGTTCTTTATGTTATTTCAACACCACCTAGTGTGTTAATTAAGGATTTGACAGTTAAAGCTGTTGGTGAGGTATTTTAATAAAAAAAATATTAAAATATTAAAAATATTAAAATTTTGGTGTTGAAAGTATTTTTTTTTTAATTTTCTTAAAAACAAAAAACAAATATGAATGTGAACATACAAAAAAAAATAAAATAAACAAAAATAAATAAGGATATGTTTATTGCTTGGAATTGTGCCAGAAATGAAATTAATGAATCAGTTATTAAGTAAAATAGAACGGAGGATTAAAAAGATCTTAATATCGTGCAATAGGCCGTGTTGTGAAGGTACAGATTTGGAAGTAAAGAAATCTACCAAAGATCGGCAAATTATTTGTATTTCTTACTTCCCACCGATTTTATACGATCAGCTCATGTGGCTTGGTTCTTCTTAGTCTGCGAACATTTTCTCAATGTCTGATTGTGTGTCACGTATGACGTAAGTCACGATGTCACCAAGGGGAAGAGTTGCCAGAAATTTTTTTGATGAACGAAGCTATTCAGATTTAAAAAAAACTTAGGAATAACAAACAATTTTTTTTTTAAGAATATAATTTTATTGAGGTATAATTTGTTTGAAATATAAATAAAAAAATAAAATAAAGTAAAATAAAATAAAACAAAAAAATACAATAAATAAAATATAATAAAATAAAATAAAATAAAATAAAATAAAATAAAATAAAATAAAATAAAATAATATAAATAAAATAAAATAAAATAAAATAAAATAAAATAAAACAAAATAAAATAAAATAAAATAAAATAAAATAAAATAAAATAAAATAAAATACAATACAATACAATAAAATAAAATAAAATAAAATAAAATAAAATAAAATAAAATAAATAAATAAAATAAAATAAAATAAAATAAAATAAAATAAAATAAAATAAAATAAAATAAAATAAAATAAAATAAAATAAAATAAAATAAAATAAATAAATAAATAAATAAAATAAAATTCATAAAATAAAGTAAAATAATATAAAATAAAATAAAATAAAATAAAATAAAATAAAATAAAATAAAATAAAATAAATAAATAAAATAAAATAAAATAAAATAAAATAAATAAATAAAATAAAATAAAATAAAATAAAATAAAATAAAATAAAATAAAATAAAATAAATTAAAATAAAATAAAATAAAATAAAATAAAATAAAATAAAATAAAATAAAATGAAATGAAATGAAATAAAATAAAATAAAATAAAATAAAATAAATAAAATAAAGTAAAATTAAATAAAATAAAATAATACCTATAGAATAAAATAAACTTGTGATAGAAAGATGCAGGTCAGGTGGTGATGAAGGGATGTCAATAGGGGAGAAGATGAGGGATATAATGGTCGAAGGAGGGAGGGGGGAAGAGTGGATAAAGGCACTAGAGGTTGCGGGAAGGAGTAAGACGAGAGGGATAGGAGAGTTGTAACCCTTAGGGGAAACAATACAATACCTACAATACAAAATAAAATAAAATAAAATAAAATAAAATAAATTAAAGACCAAAGAGATGTTTAAACATGTATACTGGCGGTAAAATGAAAAAAAAAAACGTGACGTATCTTGTGATTGTGATTCTGAGCCTCACGTCACGTTACGTATATTTACAAATCTTAACCATGAGTCCCAGCACTAAGACTTTTTTTTATGTGCTCTTTCCACTTAAGCTTTGTATCCAAGATCAATGCAAGTTTATTTGCAGTACAGTTTTATTGATTATACAAATTAAAACATTATAAATCTTTTTGTTTGTAAAGTTAAATACGAGTTTATTTTGTTTCATATTCAATTGAATACACCACTATTAGGTACGTAAAATTGTATACTCTATCGACTGAATTTTTCAATCAAGCACTTATATTGCAGTATCATGTGTAAAAGTTTCAATTTATGGTCAGTGTTGTCCGCCTGAAAACCTCTAGTTTATATAATAAATAAGTATTGGTCCACCGACTTCAATTTTTCTTTCTCATAATGATGAATTACAAAGTAAAATATCAACTTTGTATTATTTGTTTGCCTTTCTTTCTTTTGGTTGCAACTTGCATGTCCTATAATATTAAAAAAAAAAAAAAAAAAAAACAAAGAAAAAGAAAAAGAAAAAGTAAAAGAAAAACAAAATATCTTTTGCGTGAATTTTTTTTTTTGTGAAAAAATCAGTTTTGTATTACAATTTGCTTTGCATGGCATCTTGGTATCACATTCCCTTTACTTCGAGATGGGCTTTCTTCTCCCGCCTTAATTTTTTTTTTTTTTTAGATTTTTCAAAAGACAAACTTCTGTTTTAATTTAAACAAATATACGAGTTCATAATAAGAATGTGGCTCTCTATATCAAAACTTAAAGTGTGGGTGGATTATTTAATAAATGATTTTAGTCACGTTTCAAGCTGACAGCGTTTTCCGATTTGAGTATGTGAGAGCAACTCCATACCGATTTGTGAAATGACAGACTACTCCCACTCCATCCAGAGATGAAGTCCTGATGGCCCCGGCTGGCATGTGTGTGTAGTGTGTGCCAAATGGAAATTTGATTTGCAAGGCATACACGTAGGCTGAACACACATTCACTTGCTTTGAATATATATATGTACATACACACTTGAAGACGTGTGTGATATGTTTTTCTTTCCCTGCTAAATATTCCTTATCCTTTGCTACACCAACCCACCCACCCCCGCCACAGTTTCAATGGTTTTGCCCTATCCAACTCCAAAACCCACCCTGCCCCAATATATTCCTAAATCCCACATCGTCAACCACATGAGAGTTCAAAAAAGAATATTGTAGATACAGCTCTCACCAGCAGATGGATCTGCTATAGTCAGTCATGGGACCATTATTTCGTTCGACACAAAAAAACAAAAAGAACAAGCCATACAAACAAAATATGAGCCCTGTGCGATGATGATGGAATTGGAATAATTTATATTTCCTATTATTGGATAACATATGTATTTTGGGCTCAGATAATTGTGTTGGAATTTTGGAATTCAGAGATAACATGCTTGGTTAGGCTCATCAATATTATTTTGCCAAAAATATTTGTTTATATATTTTTCAAAGTGAGTTTTTCTCGTATTGAGATTTATTTCCAAATAGAACGAGAGAGAGAGAATCTAATTTCAGACTTGTGGCATAGGAAATCATATTACATATTTTCTATCATAACGAGTTCACCTATACCGTTATACCTATATATAGAAAAAACATAGTCCTTATAACTACTATAAGTTGCATAAGAATTGATTTGGTAAGAATATAACAACTGGCATCACAGAAGTATTATAATAAAACAATAATTAGATTTTGGCAAATAATATTATACTTATGTATATGTATACATGTAGTTTGTATAGATACCTATATCGAATTAAATAATATTTGTTTGGTTTTGTTTTCGTACGTGTATTTTTGGGTCTTCAAATATATGAAAGTTAGGTACCTACCTACCTAGATTATGATTTCCAAATGATATTTTCTTAGAAAATTGAATTGTGGTCTCGGTCTCAATTGACAATATAAGGAAAATAATTTGAATACATTGTATATCTATAAATTTTGACTTTCAAAATTAGTTTTTCTGCTGAAGGTTATAGAATAATTATTGATGTGCTCTTATAGATAGGTACCTATAATTTGAGAGGCTATATACGGTTGTCATCTTGGATTTAATTTAAATAAACCATTAAAACATTTGTAGGTATCCTTAATATTTATTTAGGATTCCATATTCTTTTTCAGCAATAAACAAGAGGCCAGACAATATTATTGACCAAATAATTTGATACCTACATACCTATCCAAAAATATAACATTAAAATGAGTCGTCCGTAGTCCGTACAATGTTGCAAATTGCAATATTATTGGCCAAGCATATCTATTAAAAAATTCTGACAAAGAAGAACTTTAATGGAGAGCTTTATACTCATAATTAGTTTTAAAAATTCACAGAAAAATATCTTTTATTTGGACCATGGATTTTGTGTTTGTGAGGTAAAGAGAAAGGCGAAAAATTTAGTTTTCTTTATAAAATGTTCGAAAACAATAAATTTTTGAGAGAAATATCGAGGCAACAAATTATAAATTTTAAAATTCTTAACAAATAAAATATTTTCAAAGGAGCAATAGCTTTGGAGAAAAAACGTACACAAAAGAAAGAAAAAAAAATTAAAAAGAAACATACAAATAATATTGAAAATGTTGCCCTCGTTTTCTCAAAATCTATTGCTCTTGCGAAAAAAATTCAAAATATCATTGAATACACTTTTAAAAACTTATTTTTTTAAAAAATTTCTCCAAAGTCCAAATTGCTGTATACAAAAATTCAGCACATCAATAATAATAAACAACCCGTGTGTGCTAAAATTATTTTAGAGTCAAATATTGTCAGGAAAAAGTCTTATTTCTTCATTTCCGACTCAGGCAAGACATATAGCCAGGATAGTCAAAACCTATCTATAGGTACATTAAATCGCACCCTTAGAATGAAAGTGACCTAACTAAAAAATTGGGCATCTTTTTAACAACCTGGTTTTAGAGTTCATTTCGCTTTTAAAGGTCAGTTTATTGAAAAATCGGAAGTTACAGAAATTTTGAGTTAGGTCACTTTCATTCTAAAAGTGCGACATATATGCTATCATAAAATCATTATTTAATTTTTGCGGCACTTGGCAACGTACTTTTTTTTAAACGCGACCAAAAAGTTTTAGAGGTTGCAGAAAAAAAAAATCTAGGGCAGCAAATTATGTAAAAATGGCTCTGACAGTGGACTCTGATCGTTAACTTAAACATACGATAACTTGGACATTGCAATAACTCGAGCAAATAATTTTTCCCTTTGCGCTTTCTATAACTTGAACATGCCATTTTTAGGACTCGATACCTTGAATTTTTCCGTTAAGTACCTATATCTACTCTATAAGTTGACAAAAAAAATAAAAGCTTAAACTCTGTAATTCTTGAACAAAGTTTGATGTTTGATTTTTGAAAGGCACCTAGGATTTTGGTATAAAATGCAAACGGTTAAGGAAAGAAATTCCTTGAATATTTCTTTATTCGGTTTTATTCCATGGCTTGTAAAAGAATGCAATCTTTTTTGAATGCAATCTTTAATGACTTCAATAATATGATTGCGTTCATTGATTTCACTTTAAGACTTCAGACTTCAAATAAGGCAGTCACCATTCACTTGAATCAAAAAAATTTGCGACTATTTTTGTTTCCATTCATTTTAATGCAATCAATCTAATGCAATCTTTTGGAAATGCAATGCAAGTAGTCTTTGCATTCTTTGCATTGCCATTTCTCTCCATAAACCCTACGTGCTCTGGCTCCATTAAAGTTTTTTCCCAGTTTCCACAGAGAAATGGCAATGCAAAGAACGCAAACGTGAAAGATTACAAGTCAAATAAAGGACAAAAAAAATTGAAGAAACCAAAAATATACAGGGTGTTTTGCATAAGATGCAAATAAAGCCTGTTAGCATGTAGGTTGGGTCGAGACAAAAAAAAATGGTATGAAATGGGGGTCTCTTTTCCCCCATGTAACCGGGAGTTGTAATTTTATAAAAAAATTGACTTGAAAACACAACACTAACAATGTCATGTTATACCTTTTTTAAAGCCACAAATGAATTCATTATTTCTGTTTTTGAATTAAAAGCTTTTTTAATCAATATTTTTTGGAAAAAATAATTTTCAAACTCAAAATTAAAAAAAAAAAAAAATGTACTGACTTCTTCAAATCATATCTCTCTAACACAGCTGATGTATGAATTTTTGGGATTATGCGAACAAATACACAAGGATTTTTTGTTCGTTAAGTTAATTAAAAAAAAAAATTATTTTTGTGGACCTGAAAGAGGAATATTGCCACCAGTTTTGCTTAAACGGGCCACTCTGCAGCGTTGATTGGGGATTAAAATATAATAACATGGACGACTGGGTCACATGAACTTGCTCTTAAGTACTTGGACGATCACACTGCGGTTTTTAAATTTGAATATTTAAAACTACACATATTCACCTGATTTTAAAAGAAATAAATAAAAAAAATAAAATTAGGGAGCCACATGCCAAAAACGTATATGGTTATAGTATTATGTGAGCATCCAAAAATAATAATATGAAATATGAAATGAAAAATATTTTAAAAATCTTAAATAAATTAATTGAACAACTGAAATTGATTCATAATAGCTTTCAACGGCCTTTAGTCCTACAAAAAATTGGCGTTTCCTCCCGGCGATCTCACTTGGACTCATCATTTGACTTGTAGGGCTGTCAATAAGCTTTTTTTGACACCAAAACGATGTAATTTTATTTGAAAAAAATTAAATTTTCCTTAACGATTCTTCAACACTATGGTAGGCACTGTTATTTTTGGTCATAAGAATAATTTTCGTTGAATATCTGCTTTATAATGTTCAAAAATCGCTTTGATTTGGATTAAGTTTAAAAAATGTTCATAAATTGTTTAAAAAAGTTTTACGGGAGGTAGCTAAAGTTATTTTTGGTCCTAAAAAAAATGAAAACTAAGTATCAGGAGAATGTCCAAAACACTTAAATCTGGAAGTATTTACATTGAATTTGTATACTTTACATCTGGATTAAAGTTTTAATCTGGATGTATCGAGTGAATAATATGGACGTAAGAAAAAGTTTATAAAAAAAATCGACTCACCCAGATAGACAGACGGACATAATTGCGAGATCCACTTTTTTCGCCTTCGCAGCCATTGTTTTGACAAGTTTGATCAAAATCTCGAATACGATTTTTTAACGAATCCATAATTTCCCACACAGCTACGGATCGCATATATACAGGGTGTCCTGAAATCACCACCTCAGAAGAAAACCATGAGTTCCTGAGGTCATTTCAAGTCGAAAAAATTATGAGGTAATTTTCTCGTTTTCGCTTCGTTTTCGACTTATAACGGTTTTAATGGTTTGTTTTCTTTTTTCTTTTGACTGGCTCTAACTTTGCCAAACTACAACCGATTTTTGAATTTTTTTTTTATTTAAACAAAAACATTTAGAAATTTTTATCTGCTGTACAACTTTTTTCTGTGTGGATAACGGTTTTCCCACAATTTATTATCAAACACTTTTTTTTAAGAATTTTAAGGTTGTTTTTTTGACTTCGATATGATTTTTTTCTAAAAAACACGTTATTAAGTATAACTTTTTTCTTTTTATTATGAAAGTCCAATATGTGTTGTACTTAACATTTTTGTACTTAAAAATACATTTAAAATTATTAAAAAATAGAAGACGAAAAATAAAGGAAAATCAAGAAAGTATGAATATTTTATGAAAACGAATTAAAACGAATACGAATAACGTTTTTCGACTTGAAATGACCTCAGGAACTCATGATTTTCTTCTGAGGCGGTGATTTCGGGACACCCTGTATATGGCACATAAAAATTGAGTGATGAAACTTTTAACTGAAGAAAGAAAAATTACTGTTTTAAAGATTCTTTATTTATGACAGCGGAAGGAGACAATCCTATATATAACATTTTAGTAAAATTCGGACATTTTGTTTTAGAACGAAACCAACTTGTCCCAATAAGTACCTAACTTACCTATATTCAGGGTGTCCCAGACCTGGTTGGCATTGTTTAAGGGTGTGGTTCTTGGGTATATTCTAAGAAAAAAATCGTTATACAGTGAAGGTCTATCTCCAATTTTGACATAATTTATCGTGGATTTAAGAAAACACTTAATTTAGTGTACCCTGACCCATGTTAACAAAAATTTCTCTGCTAATTCTAGTTAAAGAAACTTCGTTTAGGACTTTATATATATAGAAGAAATACTGGCCTTTAACCCTTTTGGTACGGAGGTGGTACACATCCATATAATGTTCCATTGTTCTGTAACGTACCGTACCGAAAGGGTTAAAACTGTCTCAATCTTAAGATATCCAGTTGCAAGCCTGTTCTATTTTTCCTGCCCTATGTAGCTAATTTTTTGACTTAAAGGTGCATTTTCTCTATAGAATGCGTTATGAACATAACCTTTTAATATTTTTGTCTTGTAAACGTAAAAATAGTAAAAATAAAAATCAGTGGAAATAAAAGATTCGACGAAGCAGATATTGATTTATTTACATTTTTTCTTAATGCACCAGCCAATCCTTTTGATTAAGATGCAAATTCTTCATTCATTCAGTAGGTATACCTAGTATAAAGGAAACTTAATCAACTTAACTCTTTCGCAGAATATTGGGGATTTTCTTCTTTTTATTCATCCTTGTCGCTGACTTCAAAACGTAATTAAATTACAAGGCTCTTTCTAGGAAAAGCAAAACCTTGAGATCTTATGTTGATATAAGTATAGATTGATAACTAGGCCTTGGAATAAATGAATATCTCTGATTAAACAGGTTTGAATGCAGAATCTGCATCACTACATAGAACCAAATGAGTATCGAAGGAAGTATAGCTAGGTAAGTGTGGTTGTTTCAATCAGCAAACGCAGAAGAGTAATTATATTCATTCAAGTATATTAATGCAACTGAGTCTTCCGATGATTCGATAAAGTTACTCGATGATAATTATTTCAAAACACTTCTATTTTACACTATGTAGATATATGTATGTTGGTAATTAACTGATAGAAACCCACCAGATATTTCCGCAGTGAAACACTGTATGTAGCCTTGCCACCTGGATATAAGTTCTTAATCACGATTGTCTGGTTTTACGTTAATTTAATGAAGAAACTCCTTTTTATTTCGAACGCCCAATTTTATTCCACTTGCAACATCATCAGCATCACATCACCACCGCCACCCCGTGTGTTGTACCTATGTACTTGTACATATTATAGTCGTTGTCGTAATACCATCTCATTTAATTTCCATGACAGTAATCCCAGCAAACCACTCAAGTGTGCATTTACCGTAAATCCCATTTTTATTTCCCCCAGGGAGCACATACTCGCCATGTAAGCACTTGTTAGGTTGGGATTTTCTTCCTTCCGCGTACACATTTATTTTCACAGAATGAAAAGCGTGCTGCTTATACATACACACTTACATACCCGTATAAATGCTTTCAGAGATCTGCTTTGCTTTGCTCTATTCTGCTCTGGGAATACCCGGCAGCAGAACAAATCCTGTCGGGCGAATTAAGTGGTTCCTTAATTAAGGATGACAAAAAAAAGAAGAAGAGAAAAATGTCACCTATTGCTAGTGCAGGTATTTTTTCTATTTAAATATAAGTACATACTCTGTGCATATGAAGGTCTCTGGTCTTACTGATGGGTGCAGTAATTTTTTTTTCTACAAAATTTTTTTTCTTCCACATAATTTGGTTCAAACTGAGTGTGAACTATAATATGACGAACAAAATAATATTCATATTTTAGTATACTTCTATTTAATACTAGTGTTCAGGGGTGTCGGGAGTGTTGACGGGTGTTTGTATTTTTGTACACTGAATCGTTCAGTCGATGGTGGAGGAGTCGTAGTGAAGTGCATCATTACACAGTCGCATTTTCAGAAAAATAAAACAAATTTAAATCTTAAATCTTTAAAGCGTGACGATATTTTTGGTACAATTTGCTGTTATTTGACATTGAAACACATGCTGGGTCCGATTTTTTGTGGCTGAAGTGAATAGTTGCGTGATTGAAATCGCAATTGCGTATAGTTAGTTATTCATTCACATTTCTCATTTTTCATAAAAGCTTATTATTTTTGATTTTAAAGCCTATTAGGTACTCAGCTCGAGTGAAAATGAAATTTCTATACGAAAGTGACGCCTAATTCATTTGTAAGAAATTCACAACATGAAGTGAGTACCAAAATATAAAAATGAAATATGAACCGTTTCTTCAATCAATTTCTCCCAAAATTTTCATTTCTCAATGTACGACCACTAGGAAAAAAACTGTGGTGTTGTTGAAAATTTTGACATTTGTCAATGAATTTGTTTTGCTCAAAATATAAATTCTAAAATTTAAAAAAATTGTTTCGGATTGAAAGGTTGTCTTTTCTAGCGTTTTTATTCTAATCAATGAGTAAAACGGATCAAAACACGGAATCTAAATACTCTTTTAGGAATCTTTTCAAAACTTTGATGACAAATTGATAACTTTTTTCATTCAAAGTATATTCATTCAAAGTACATATTAAAAATTCCAAACTGAGTACCAAAAATTCATGTGAAGAATTGATTATGGATTCATATGGAATATCTACGTCTATATTTTGAAATATTTTTATTTTTCATTTCAAGGGAGGTGAGATACTAGACTTAAAGAAAAAATATTGTGTTGTTTTTTTTTTTACCCTTTTGGTACAAAAATAGTGAGATTTTTTTCGAATCTGTTTGGATTTAAAAAATCTCATCTAGTATCACTGCATAATATTCATTTTTCTAATGGATTCACAATAATTTTATTCATTAAAAAAAAAGAAAAGGTCATACAGAATCTCTCTTCAATTTTCTTCGAGTCACATCAGTAATTTGTTGTTGATGATATACATTCAAGAAAAATTATTACAGAACTAACAACTATCTCTAGATTGTAGATTCTGTGAATTTGTATATATTTGTTGCCATTCATTCGGTGGAACTTAAATTAATTTGCAACTAGAATTAACAAGGGTTATCCTTGGGTTTATAATATTCCTACTTGAAAATTACATACATAAGTTCATGATGATGTTTCTTGCCTATACAACATGCATATTAATGTGAATGCTTGATGGCCTTCCCATCAGGTAACCTGTAATTATATGATTAGAGGGCCAAGGTGTTGGCCTTGAAACTCTTAGGAAATTTATAGGTTGGAATTAAAATGATATAAGGTCCGTGAAAAATGTATGTATGTCGAGGTATGTATGTACATAATATTATGTATGTCATATTCAGCGGCAAGAGTGCACTGATGTGAATGTCAAAGCAATGACGTATAGAGAGCATTACGCTATTTTACACCCACTTAAACACAGTCAGTCAAATTAAGTAGGTATATACATATGTAGTGTGACGAAATGCTGATGTTTAATTTTTATCCATCAGAAGACTTTTAATGACGATGACTAAACGTAAGCCCCTTGGAATATAATAATTCGGATTTAATCAAAATTTTCTCCAATGACAATTCAGATAGAAGAAAAAAAAATCAAGGTATGTTATTTCCACCTGCCTTTTTAATAATGAATTCCACACTGTGAATAATCTATTCTACAACTGCAGTCAAATTCGTTTTCTTTCTTTGTCACTTTTAACTCCTGCGTTGATTCTAATATTCTAAAACAGCATAATTCAATTCCATGTTTTGCATTGTTATACATGAAAATAATGTTGGTGTCATAACGTTGAAGATATGACAAGGAATTTTATTATTGTTATGAATCCAAAACACAAAAAAGACCACCTGTTATGCCTTTCAGAGCATTGATCTGAATTAAAGGTTTCTGTTCGAATTCTGAAATCATTTCCTGAAGGACTTTATTACCTTCCTACGCCAAATAATAATATACAAACAAAAAAATTAACTTCCTTAAAACAAAAGCTATAAGACAGAATTTTAATCAAAAATTCATTCAACCATATTATCCCCATCGATTCATGGAAATCGATACCAAACCTGGATAACTTCTAAAAGAATTCCAATAAAAATTTTCCAAGAAGAAAAACTATTTAACTGCAATAAATCAAAATTCGCTTTCGGAATATATCCCATGTGTCCCATCTCCCATGCCACCACAGCACTAACAAAGCCTTCCGAAAATCCTAAATGAACTAAACTTCATCATCATATCGCCTTCCCCGCACTACATATAGATAGATATTGTCCTTCCGAACCCCCCCCCCCCCCCCATAAATGCGATGATGATTTGTATCGTGAAATTCAAGCTTCAAGGCCGACCGAATCCCAGAATCTATATGACAAATTTTAACCTTTCACCCGACTATATGACCTTTTTTTGCGGCCTTCTGTAAACCAAAAAAAAAACAAAAAAACTACACAACGACGAACGCCCATGATGATGAACAAAGCTGAAACTTTTACCAACTTCAACTCTTCAAATTTAGGAACTTAGTCAATTGGAAATCAATGCGGTGCTAAAGTTCTTCCCAATCAACATATTCTACATAGAAACTGGACGGTTTGGAAAAATGGGGGCTATAGCTGGTGCGAGTTGAGTAAACTAGCTTATAGATCGGTTTTTCCAGTTGAATTTGTGTCCCGTTTCGGGTTAAATGGGTTCGGATAAGGGAATGTCCTCGAAAAATATATAAAACTCTTGGCTCAAGCTATGCTAGTACAGTAAAAAAAAAAAACAAGAATTGAGAATACCATTTTCTAATTAAATTTTTTGACTTTTGTGAGTTTTCATTTTTAACTTGTTTTTATCTCAGAGTTCTTTTCACTCTTCTTCCACATAAATACATATAAAGGACTAAAAGAGTGAGAAACTTCGTTACCAGGGTGACTGTATTTTAGGCAAAGTTGGCTCGAAGCAATCAAAATGTCAAGAAAGTTTATCACCACCTTGAAGCTCGAGCTCTTCGGATGCTCTACATGTACATACGTATGTGTATGCGGCTTCACAAATTCACAAGGATGTCTGCTTTAACTAAAAGAAGAATTTCCATGGAACGGGTATATAAATGGAGTGGAGATGGAGATGGAAAAAGTGTGAGTAGAAAAAACCACATGTCAAAATATTGTCGTTTCACTTTGGTAGGGGTAGAATCCTTTGAAGCAGAATGGATAACATGTTGAAAAGTTTCTGCAAAGTGGGTTGAGGAGCAAAGTGGGTGGTGGATGATGGGTATATCTGGTATATGTACTTGTATATTTATGTCATGTATATAGCAAAAATTGATCCAGAGTGAGATGTTGTTCTTAATTTTGTTTTTATTATTTTTTTTTTTTTTGTTATTTTACTCGGATTCTTCGTTGATTGATTTGATTTTTGATCTTTTTTGAGAACCTTAATTGGAATACTTTTGAAAGAGTGTTTTCGTGTTATTTTTTTGTTTATTTGTTTGGGTGTTTTGGTCGATGTATGTAGTGAAGGTGCACATTGTGTTTATGCTTTGTAAAAATTGAAGGTAATTCAATCAAGATTTTAATTAATACTTATTTTGATTTGAATTCCATTCAGTAGGTATAATCAGTGTGTACCTTATTAGGTACCACATTTTGATTAAAGGGAATGTCGCTATAGGTAATCAAGTGGAATGAACTTTTTCAAAGATGTATAAGAAATAATACTCAATTCTCAATTGCTTAACTCAAAGTTAGTTAATACTGAAAATAAATTTATTAACTTACATAATATATAAAGAAATAGTTTTTCAGTATAGGGAATCAATTGAAGTATACCATACATGACGTACATAGCCCCGGCAATAAAATTATTTGGACGTATAAGTACTCTTAAAAACACCAAATTGCGAAAACACAAAAAAAAAAAAGAGTGTGCGTACTTATGTACACGCGCTAGAAGTAAAACTTCTTTCACGACAACAGGGCAAGTATTTTTCAAGTCCTACCACTCAGAGCACCCGATTTGAAACTCAGAACCGTTGCAAAATCGTGACGCTGAATTTTGTAATTCGTGACGGGAATTTGTATGTCGGTTTGACATGTCACTGACAGCTCCATAGAAAATTTTTTTACCCCCATGCCGCAAAAGAAGTTTTACTTCAAAAAAACCAAAACCCCGAAAACTAGAAAACCAGAAAACCAGAACGCTCAAAATCAAGAAAACCCCCCCAAATACAGTAAACCAAAAATCTAGAAAACCCAGAATCTTAACAACCTAACGTCACGAAAGTCCAAAATTCTGTAAATGAAACTAAAAAAAATCCTTCAAGTTACTATGTCGTTCCGCTTAAAATTTTTAGTCGGAAAGAATCCCGGAATCAAAAATCAAAAATATAAGATCCAGAAAATCTAAAATCCCGAAAAACACAAAATCCCGTAATTAAAACTAAAAAAATTTTAAACAAATTATTTTTTAGTAGATCCTCTTAAAACTGGGAGTCAGACAGAATCCGGAAATCAAAAACCCAGTAAACTCAAAATCCAGAAAACCCAAAATCTAGAAAACTCAAAATTCCGAAAACCCCAAAAGCATTATACCAAAAACTTGAAATCAATAAAACTAGAAAGATATAGAAAATTCATAGAACCTATAATCCCAAAAAAAATCCAACGGAAATGGGCTGGACAGTTATGGAGTTATTTTCTTCTCATTTACACCTATGTAATTTAGTTTTCTCTTATTCAAAAAAAAAATTGTTAGGTTTTCTGGAAGTTGTTTTTATGGGTGGGGTGACACGGACATTAATTCCGGACAAACGGACATACATGGAGATTATGTCTTCCGCATAAAGTCCATGGGCTTAATTTCCTTTGAAAAAGGAGATATTTCGACATTATATTTGATCTTCTTATCCATGAAATTTATGACTATTTTTTGTCCATGGACGTTATGCCTATATGTTTAAACAAGTTATTGTGTGTATGGACGATATGTACATTTTGGACCGACAAAGCGTCCATGGACATTATGTGCTTTTTCACTAATTAAATCATGGAAAGACATAGTATCCATTCCTAAATTGAATATAGCATAGGTATCCCGTAACCGCACATTGGATTTGGGGGTGCGGCATCTTTCATGCAACAGCGTCAATCAAGACGCCATAATAATAAATGAATCGTCAATTAGACTGTACCTAGGCGTACGAGAGTTAGTGACTCTTGGATATCCCAAGACACGTGGGAAAAAATCGAGCTTCGTAAATCGTTGAAGCTGCAAATAAACGCCGAGACAGACGCTCAACGAAAGGCTGAATTGCGTAGCGAATATCGGATTGCACAAAAGATGGTCTATCGTTGTGTGAGACGTGACAGGAGGGTGAGGATAGATGGACTCGCTGAAAATGCTGAAAACGCTGCAAGAAGAGGAGATATCCGAGAATTGTACCAAATAGCCAAAGAAGTTGTCGGGAAAAAAAGCAACAACAATCATCCTGTAATGGATATGGATGGGATATTATTGGTATCAATTGAAGATCAGCTTCGCAGGTGGAAGGATCACTTTTATGCCGTGTTAAATGAAGATCCCGTTGAACAGAGTGCTGAAGTGCCCCAACTTAACGAGATGCGCAGATCCTGCAGGGGTATTGACATCGAACCCCCTTCAGTAGCGGAAATAGAAACATCGATTAATCTCCTCAAAAACAACAAAGCAGCCGGGCTTGACGGAGTACCAGCGGAATTCCTGAAAGCTGATCCCGCCACAGCAGCTAGTTTCTTGCATCCGCTTATACAAACTGTTTTGGAAAACGAAACCTATCCCAGGGAATGGAAGGATGGAGTGATTGTTAAGTTGCCAAAAAAAGGTGATCTCAAGAACTGCAACAATTGGCGTGGTATAACCGTTTTGTCCGTTTTTCCAAAGCTAATGGCAACTTTAATCCTCGAACGGATAAGGGCCAGAATTGAGACTACACTCAAGAGGCATCAGGCTAGCTTCCGCAGCGGTCGGTCGTGCGTTGACCATATCAACACCTTACGCATTGTTCTTGAGCAGTCTGCAGAATTTCAAACACCGCTAAACCTCATGTTTTTAGATTTTGAGAAGGCCTTTGACCGAGTTAACCGAGAATGTATATGGAGATCACTTCTTGGTAGATGAATTCCGCCAAAAATTGTTGCCATTATAAAGGAGTCCTACAACAATGCAAGGTGTTTTGTGTTGCATAATGGGCAGCTATCCGACTCTTTCGAAGTGCGTCAGGGTGTGAGACAAGGGGATGTTTTATCGCCAATTCTTTTTCTGCTGGCGATAGATGATGTTTTGACGGCCAGCGTCGGTACAACTGAGAGGCAGGGTATTCAATGGAGAACGTTTGAAAGGCTTAGCCATTTAGACTATGCCGACGATATATGTCTCATGGCAAATAACATCAGTGGGCTGAACGAGATGTGTCAAACTTTACGGGTGAAAGGAGAATCGTGCGGTCTTAAAATAAATAGCAAAAAGACAAAAATAATGCTAACAGGCCCCCCAACACAACATCTTATTATTCTGCATGACACGGCTGTTGAAGAGGTCGAACAATTTAATTACCTCGGAAGTATTGTATCAGCAAACGGTGGTACGGATCTGGACGTAAAAAGCAGAATAAATAAAGCTCGCGTTGCCTTTGGTGCTCTGTCCCAAATTTGGAAATCCAGTCAAGTCTCCTTACGCACTAAACTGAGATTCTTCGAATCCAATGTGAAGTCCGTGCTATTATATGCTTATGAAACATGGAGTCTCGGCCACCATCTCGAGAAAATCGCAGGCTTTTGTGAACCGCTATCTGCGTCACATCCTGAAGATTCGCTGGCCACAAACAATATCTAACCAGGAATTGTGGCGTAGGACAGGTCAGAGGCGCTTGGACATCGACATCAGAAAGCGCAAATGGCAATGGATTGGTCACACACTGAGGAAACCAAACGATGATATTGTGAAGCAGTCCTTTGAATGGAATCCTCAGGGGTCACGGCGGGTTGGAAGGCCAAGAACAACATGGAAATCTACAGTGATATCAGAAGCTAATTCCCAGAGAAAGACGTGGCCACAGTTAAGGTATCTAGCTGCAGATCGAGAAGGATGGAGACGTTTTGTTGACGCCCTATGCCCCGAGCGGGGTTACAGGACCTGATGATGATGATGATCCCGTATATGTAAATAAGTGCTCCAAGTGAAATGTTTGACGAACATTGAACGGAAAATCGCCTGATCCGCACAAAAGATAATAGTTAGTATTTTAAAGGTATTCAGAAAATGTTTGCAGATAAAGGTGTTGTCAAGAGTTTTGGGACTCCAAGTATGCCGCTGGTGAAAAATTTTATGCGGGCACAGTGATTGAAAAGAATTGTTCTCCTACAGCGTGTTCGTTTCACCCAAATATTTGAAAGCTGATAAGCAATTCTTGTATCAACAAGTAGGCACAACGAAGAAGGTATAACCATCGAGCACATAAATCCTTCCTCTCATTTTCCTATCAGCGTTCAAATAGTTGGTGAAACGAATACGGCGCGGCGTAAAAGGACTTCTTTTCAATTCAATTTTTGCCACTGTTCCCAAATAAATTTTTGCCACCAGATCTTGCCTGTACATTATATTTTTCTGATTGAACATGTTACAAAGGATGGACATTCAGAGTTGCCGCTATGCGACTTTCGTCGTATTTTGAATCTTTTTTTGCTTAATGCGACCATGATACGGCCTTTTAAAAAAGTGGCTATGATTCTTGCGAATCTTAAGAATCTTGCGACTTTTCTAACCCCATCTCTAGAAAATGCATGGAAAAGATAACTTCTCTTTTTTGTTGAAAAAATCTTTCAAGCCTGCCATTGAATTAACCATTTTCATTTAACTAACAATAATCAATTGGTCAGTTTATATTTCAGAGCCCTCAGTTATTTTGCAACATTAAAAATTGTACAGGCAAATCCAAAATTTTTTCTTCAGTATTTGAAACAAAAAGTGAGAAATTCGTTTCATTCACGATTTACCATTTTCTTAAAAATATATCAACTTAAATTGGGAAGGTAAGTGGTTGTGGTTGTATATTCTTATAATTAAAATATTTGTCAATCGGACACCGAAGACAAAAAGCTAATAAGTAAGAAGATCCATAGAAGAATCAACAAATTGTGGGCAAGCTAAACAGAAAAATTTCCTACATGAACATGTCGATTCCTAAAAATAAACCTCATATTGTTGGTGAAATCAGTGATTATTTTGATGCCAATAAAAATTTGATAACCCAATTATTATTTATAGTCAAAAAAATATTTTGTTTTCGGTCTGTCTTTCACATTGTATTTGTATATAGGACCTAAGGTTTTTAAATTCAACCCAAAAATTGGAAGGAACCAAAAATGGATTAAGAATGAGGTGTTATTTCATAAAATTCCAAGAGTGGCATTCAGTTAAATTTAAAATGCTAGTGAGGATCGAACCCGCACGTCTATACAACTTAACATAGTCCAACTAACTGTACCTTTGGCCCTTGCCAGCCGCAACATCCACACAAATGTTAATTATTGGGTATAAACTACTACCATCGTTGTTTTTTTCAAGAATAACAACCACTGGTTTAATTTTTACCACGAAAATTGTGTTTATTCGTGAAAAACGAATTGAAATTTGATTCAAAATAGCGGCAACCCTGCAACGGATTGAAGCTGTGAAATTGATTTAAGCTTCATTGAAATACGGAATTCTTTTACGAAATCAGAGCAAAATTTTTATCCAATTAAATATTTAAAGAAAAAAAAAATTATTTCTGGACCAAAAGTTAAGGTCTTCTTTAATTTTATTTTATATTCCTCTTAAAGGTAAAGGTGACCTCAATCAAGCGATGCGCAAAGTAGGTATATAGGTATACCTATATAATTTTCTTAAGATAATGATCTAATCAATTAAGCTTGATTTACGCTGTATTAAGTTGTAAAACGTTTCTTTAGTCTTCTCTCTCTCCTCCCATATTAACCATCTGTTGTCATCTCATACAATTTAAAAACAGATAAAAGGACGAGCGAATTAACCTTTAACCTTTGATAACACAGCACAAAAGTCCCGTAATATTTTATATTGTTTATCCTTAGACAATATTCTTAATCCTGGGACAAAAGATAAAATGCGTATAGACGCGCAGTGAAGATTTATTAAATTTCAGATAACAACTTTGCACTGATCTGATATATTATATGTGTGCCATCACCACTTCCGCTTCCTTTTCTCCGTCTGTTTGTACTTTTTCGTCTATATTTAATGGCTGCCATCGTAATTTCATTGAGATGAGACTATATTATAAGAGAGATACACATTGTGCCTTGGCAATATCCTCCGTGAGAGAGAGAGAGAGACAGGATAAGGCTCCATCATCAAACCCTGTTTTAGAGTTAATTACAAATGTAAGTGACCGTTAAAAGGTTGAAATAGCCCCGGAACTGTGCAAAAGATTTCACAGAATCTCATAAGATAGTGCCAAATGCCAAAAGACCACCACGACAGCTACTTTGGTTCATTTTTATTTTTAGTGGAAGAACAAACTACCCCCTCGTTGTTTTTGTTCATTTTAGTGAAATAGAAATTGTGTTAAGATGGAATGTTTACGTGACCTTGCAGGGATCATTTCAATGCCTGAGGCAGATACCCAGACTTTAGATTTGAGAGGCTAAGAGAAAATGGTGAAAATGATTTCAAATATAAAAATAAAAAACAACGTCTACAGTATACAGCTATAGACAATCAATAAATAGCCATCAGAATAAATAAATATGTATAAAGAAGGTGAGGATGGTGAAGAGGGAGGAAAAAACGTGACTGATAAAATGTTTATGTTCTTGCGGATGAAAAAAATGCATTGAGATAAGAAAAAAATGTTGATACTTTTTTTACATTTTCAAGTTCTCATTCTCTTAGTTTCAGAAAGATACATATTTTGAAACTGTAAGCCGGAAAATGTAACAGGGTGACCATACGATTATGTAGTTTTTTTTTTCACAAAAAAAAGAATAAAAGATATCTAAAAGTGTCAGCGAGAAATATTACATATACAAAAATATTTCATGCGAGAAATTTAACATGCTAGTAATAGATAATGCGAAAAAAATATCATGCAAGAAATTCTTCTTTCGAGAAAAATTTCATGCGAGTAATGCATCATGCATGAAATAGATCATGCGAGAAAAATATCATGGGAGACAAATATTATGCGAGAAATGTATTATGCGAGAAAAATATCATGCAAGAAATAGAACATGCGAGACAAATATTATGCGAGAAATGTATCATGCGAGAAAAATATCATGCTAGTAATAGATCATGCGAAAAAAATATCACGGGACAAATATATCATGTGAGAAAAATATCATGTGAAAAAAAATGTCTAGGAAAAATATATTATGTGAGAAAAATATCATGCGAGAAAAATATGTAGGTATCATACGAGTAATACATCATGCGAAAAAAAGTATCATGGGACAAATACATCAGGTGAGAAAAATATTATGCGAGAAATATATCATGTGAAAAATTAATTTCATGGGACAAATATATCATGTGAGAAAAATAGCATGCGAGAAAAATATCAAGCGAGAAATTTGTTATGCGAGAAAATATTATGCGAGAGATAGATCATGCGAGAAAAATATCATGGGATACAAATATCATGCGAGAAATGTATCATGCGAGAAAAATATAATGCGAGATAAATAAAAACGAGAAATTTATCATGCGAGTAATAGATGCGAAAAAAAATATTATGGGACAAATATGTATATCATGTGAAAAAAATATCATGCGAGAAAAATATCAAGCGAGAAATGTATCATGCGAGAAAAAATATCATGCGAGAAATATATCATGCGTTTTTGAAAATTTTGCCTAGTTTTAAGATTATTCAAGCCCATATCTTCTTAATGGCTTGATCGATTTTGCTATATTTTTTTTGTATTATTTAAAATAAATATCAAATCTGGTCACACTTAAATTTTAAAATATCCATTGTATTGAGTTAACCTGATAAACAATGTTGTGAATCGAAAAATCGAATAAAGAAGGAGTCGAAAAAGTGAAACAAAACTTGTTCCCAATTTTGTGTTCGTCCAATGTACATATTATACAAAAGTAGAAGAAACAAAAAAGCAACAACATGGTCCCATTTCTTGTCGTCGGTCGTCGAGGAAATCTTGTTCGCCCCCAACAGCAGGTATCCTTCGTTACAAGGCCAACTAAGACATCAAGATAATTTAATTTTGCCGTAAAAATAAGGTAAGGACACATTCATTGATGTGTCGTTAAAATAAATAGCATCGAATGTTTGTCTGTCTTGTTTTTTTTTTTTTTTGATACATTTTACTTGCCTTTTATTTTAAAGGATCAATTTTACTTTACTTATGTGCTTATAACCAAGGAATGAACTGACGACGCCCGCGATGCGGCACATACCGACACATAAATAAAATACCTATATAGGTACGTACTAGGTAGGTTTTCAACTAAGTTGTCCTTGCCTTTGTCTTTTTTGTTTTCTTTTTTTTTTTGGAGGGAGGCTGAAAATAAACAAGGTGAATCGTGCCATTCGTTGTCGGCAGCGTTTAATGTTGTTATTTCCGGTGTTGGCGTTGTTTGTTATATCAAATTAGGTTCTTCGTGATTTGGGACAGCAATTATTTTTTATTTAGTGACAGAGAGAGCGAGAGAGAATGGCTTTAGAAAATCTAAGCCCTGCATGGACCAAAAAAAAAATGAAATAATCGAGCACGTGGGGGGTCCTCGGAAAAGGAAAAAAATAACAACCGGATGTAATTTCAAGTAATTGGAATCGATGGGTGGTAAGTGATTTTCCAGGTATACGTATAATGAGGTGGAAATATTTTCAGTGGATGGTATCTAAACATCTTTATATATATATGAAGGTATAATATGGGAACTCTGATGTTTTGCCCTTTTGACAGTGTTTCTTGATGAAGTCAATGCTTTGAATAACAATGGAGGTTTTATTGACAATAACGTATGAGCAATGCCATAATATGTTTTGCAGATTTAACGAAGGTTTTTTTTTTTACTGAAAAGGTAAATAATTTTTAGTCCATTTTAAAAATTATTCAGAAGAATAAAAAACTTTAATCTATAGACATATTGTTTACTTTTTAAAGATAGGTAAAGATTTATTTCAAGTAGATATACCTTTACCTGCCTATTAGTGTGCTTCTAAAATTCAAATTTTGAAATTTTAACACCTTTTTATGAAAGAAATGCCTAAAAAAGAAATTCATTAAAATTAATGAACCCGTTTAATAAAATTAATGAACCCGTTCATTAAAATTAATAAACCCATTCAATAAAATTAATGAACTCGATCATTAAAATTAATGAACCCCGTTCGTTAAAATTGATGAATTCGTTCATTCAAATTAATAAACCCGATATTTTTGAAGGTTTGGCAAATTTTTTTTATTTACTTACATTTTGACAGATGCCCTTCATTTTCTCTCTTTTTTCTCAGTTTTTTACTTTTTTTTACCTCTTCTTTACCATTTTTACAAGTTTTTTACGGGACTTTTACGTTTTTTAGACTTATTTACGCGTTTTTTACCGACTTTTACGTAGAAAAGGTAAAAAATAGTTTTTTACATAGATTTGAACAACAATGGCTGTGGGTTTAATTGAGAATGTAGCTTGGGAGATAAGATCTAAATAAAGTTTTACATTGATACCAATTCAATGGACTCTTTTTAAACCCAACCAAGACAAAATGTGTGATTATTTCCATAAATTCATTAGAAACACGTAATGTATTTCCCTGCCACACTGCTCAACAATATTCCTAATCTTTATGTTGAAACATCGAAAAACCTTGGAGTAGTATTTATCAGATCCCTTACCTTGACACATCACCATAAATATGACCGTCGGAAGAGTGTATAGAGGCTTACGAACGTTATGGGCCACCCAAAAAATTACAGCAATCAAAACATTTTAAAAATCTATATGGGGTTTCTAGAAGAAAAACTTTTTTTGGTTATTTGTATGTGTTGAAAAAACACTCTATGTAGAGCATGACAGAAAATTGTCTACCTATATCAAGTTTCACAAGAATTAGTCCGTTCAGTTTTTATGTGTTTCTATATTTTTCAAAACAATATTAAAAAAAATTTTTTTTTTGTTTTGTTTTGAATAATTTTATTTAAAACATTCTTTCATGTCTGATAAAATGTGGCTAGTCTTAAATAAACTCGATTTACGCATCACTGGGAAAGTTTTGTTAACATCCTTAAAATGTTTGTTGCCTTTATTTCCTTATTCATACACTTATGCTCGTCCAACCTTATACCATCATCCATATGGAAAAAGTTCCTCATTTTAAACCACACACACACACGCACACATAGTATACCTAAATCTATTTGCTTAGAGTAACACCACCATTAAACTGCAGGAAGTCCTTTACAAAACTTCTATTCCTCAACTATCTATCTCTTTCTCCCCTTAAAAAAAAAAAAAAAAAAAAACACTATTCCTTTTTAATACACACTGAAGAAGCATTCTTTCGAAACACATTTTAAAGTTTGTAAAAACTTTCGAAATACTTTTCAATAGATCCTGAGCTTGGTTGGTATGTTTTAGAACTGCGAAAACTTGCTTCTTTGTGGTCTCATGTACACGTATCCACATCACCATAGCCATTGCCACTTGCCAGGCAAAAAGCTACATGTTGACGAACATTACCTTAACACTTCCGCATGGATTATAGATGGCCTATCCACCTGGCGTCCGCTATATATACGTATATCCACCATTAAAGCGGTTTTTTCGATCAATACGGTAACGTGCTTTCAATTTTTCTCTGTCAGCGATGACCTAAAACCTAACAAAAGGACAAACTACAAAAAAGAAAACAATTTCACTACTAACCAACTTACTCCATCTTCAATATAAGCTTCATAGAAAAATCAGCGTGGGGTCCTGACACAATGCCTCAGGAATTTAATCTCAGCATTGTTCAGCGTTTTCGGTTATTGAAAGCACCCCATAATAAAAAAAACCTCTCTCTCAGGACGGGCGGCTTATTGAGTTGAGATATTGGAATAGACTTTCTCAGGTCCGTGGGCTTTGGTGCCTTTTATACCAGTATAATACTTCTACAGGAAGAAAATCACTTTTGTTATGACTCCAGGAAATTCCTGGGTTTTGTTCAATGAATCGTCGTCGGTCGCCAGAACATGATTATGAAGTCTTTTGTCAAGTTGAATTTTGTGGTTTACAATATTGAAAGCACTGTTTCGAAGAGTAGGTATCTAAATTCGGGGAGACCCCCAGTTTGCTTGTATAGGTTAGGTAGGTATAATAAATGTCATTTTCTTTGTTTGCGGAATATGGCACAATTTGAATTTTTCCTTGAGTTGAAGGGTGTAAGTGTGTTTTTTTTTTATGATTAACTTGTGATTTTATGATGCAGTAAAACTATGCTTCCTGATGTATAAGAAAGGGTTTCTTGCTTCTTAGTTTTTTCACTTAACAAAGAATTTTCTTAATCAAATTTACGGTATGAATTGATAGGAAGTTCTTTGTTAAAATTTTCTGTGTGAAAAATGTTAAAAATATTTTATTAATTTTGAGAAAATTCTAAAAAATATTGATTTGATCGAAAAAAAAAATAAAGTCTTCATGAAAGAATGCTAAGGGAAGAAAACTATAGGTTCCCATGAACAAAAAAACACACATATTATATTGGTAATAAAGAAATGCACACACGATTGATTCGCACGCTTTTTCCTTTAGCTTAAATTTTGTTTAGTATTTTTTTTGTCAGATAAATTTATTTATTAGAAACAAATGAAGACAAAGAAATGCAAAAATTGCAAAAATCGTTATTTGTTTGAGTTCGAAACGAAGTATTCACGTAGATACCTGTTTTCTATTCGATTCATTCCGAAGCTTATCAATCATTGCCATAAAAATCCGTCTTCAGGGTTTACATAAATACAGACATAAGTAACTTGTAACAATTGGGGACGACTTCAGCTGAGAACTTTTAATTTATCCACTGAAACAAAAGTCTGAAATTTTCAAGACAGTTGAAACTTTCAAAGCTCTAGTTGAAAAATTGTAGATAAAAAAATTATTGTAAATTGTAAATTTTAGATTTAAAAAAAAAAACCGCTTCAACTATTTTCAAATTTCTTGGAAAAATCATGTAAGTTAAGCAGATTTTTTTTAAATAAAATAAAATTCTGTTCATTTCAGAATAAAGAAAAATCAGTCGCACTACGCACTGCAGAGTTTGTAAAAACTTTGTTAAAAATGCAGAGTGCCTTAATAGGAAGTGATCGAACGTAAATACAAGAAAAACACCTAATGGAAAAAAAGGCCAACACGTCTCAAAGTTTGTTGAATTTATCATGGAAAAATGTTTTTTCAAACAACAGAATAACCTTTTCAGCCAAATATAAAATATTTGATGCAGTTGTGAAATCTACTCTTTGCTACGCTTCTCAGGTCTGGGGTGCAGATGAGTACGAAATGATCGAAAAATTTCAAAGGAATTTTTTGAGAAAACTCTTCAACTTACCGCAAAATACACCGACTTATGCAATATACCTAGAAACTGGAATTCCGAAACTTCTCACGAGCACACTTAAGTCACAGGCTGATTACATAATTAAAACTTGTATCTAATCAGTCATATGTCCTGTTTCAAGATCAGTTATCCCTGGCGGGGATTTCTGACCACGACTTGTTATTCTGTACCTATGGAGTTGACATGACTCGCTCTCCTTCGTCTTCATTTTTTGAATTCAGAGACTATACTTCGATAGATTACAATGCATTACAATTCGATGCAAGCCTGCTTCCGTGGCGTTATTGTTATGAAGCCATTAATTTAAACGACAAAGTGAATCATGTTCAAACATTAGTGTTGGACCTTTTTAATAGACATGTTCCCCTGAAGACAGTTGCGATACGCAATAATAAATGTCCTTGGTTCACCAGTGAGGTTCATAACTCTATGAAAGTTCGTAATAAGCTGTACTCTAAATGGAAACAACGACCAGTGAGTCGCAATTGGGAAGAATTTTGCCATGCTCGTAACAACTGTACGTTTATAACACGTAGGGCAAAAAAAAAGATATTTTCTTTCCAAACTAAATACTGATCTGCCCTCTAAACAGTTATGGAACAACTTACGATCGATAGGTGTTGGAAAAAAGATTACTGTTCATAGCATTCCTGATGTTACCGATCTAAATTATTCCTTTTTAAATAGCGATAATAACAACACTAGATTTACTCCTAAAGATTGTTTGCTTTATTGTGCAGAATTTGATTTTGAAGTTGCTACCGAGGTTGATATTGTCAATATTATTCGTTCCCTAAAATCAAATGCCATCGGTGAAGATGGAGTTCCTATTCGGTTCGTCAAGATGATATAATCCCATATTATAAGCAGTATCACACACATTGTTAACTTTTGTATAACATCATCAAGTTTTCCCGATAGTTGGAAGCTCGCTAAAATTATTCCTGTACCTAAAAAACCTCAGCCATCTCTGGCATCAGATTATCGCCCAATCAGTATATTACCATGTCTGTCAAAAGTCTTGGAGAAATTCCTTGCTAATCAAATGTCAACTTATTTGCATGAACATAAATTGTTATCTTCAGTGCAGTCGGGATTCAGAGCTCATCATAGTTGCTCTACCGCTATGGTTAAAATTCTTGATGACATAAGAATTAAATATGATATGGATCATTTAACGATACTTTGCCTGCTTGATTTCTCCAAGGCTTTTGACAGAGTCAATCATGAATTTATGTGTCAAAAGCTGAAGTTATATTTTGGTTTTAGTGAGAGATCTGTTCGCTTACTACGTAATTACCTATGTAATCGTTTCCAAAAAGTTGTACATGATGGTATATCCTCTGATTTCAAACCTTTGCTAACTGGAGTACCCCAGGGATCTATATTAGGACCAATCTTATTTTGCTTATTTATAAATGATCTTCCTACTGTTTGCTCAAATGTTACCTTTCACCTTTACGCAGATGATGCCCACATATACCTGTCACGCCCAATTGGATTAATTGAGGATCTAATTGCCAGGATAAATGAGGATTTATCAGAAATTTATAACTGGTCACTTTCAAATGGTTTGAATCTCAACTCAGAAAAGACTCAAATGATCCTTATATCTAAAAAGGAATACGATACAAGTGAACTACCACCAGTGCTTTTAAATAAAAGGCAAATTAAGTTTGTTGATGTTGTCATGAATCTTGGATTCAAAATTAATCGATCGATCTCTGCAGTTGACCATACGAACTACATCATAAGCCGAATTTAAGCGGGCTTGCGAAAGCTTTGGTTGTCTTCCGGATTTACTCCGATAAATACAAAGTTAAGACTTGTCAAAACCTTATTTATCCCAATTATTGATTACTCCACTGCGGTGTATTGTAAACTTGACTCCCATTCCCAACATAAGTTGCTTGTAGCGTTTAATGATGCAATCAGGTACGTTTATGGTTTGCGTCGATATGATCATTTATCACACTACCATACTCTGGTACTTGGTTGCACTTTTCAACAATTTCTGGACGTAAGATGTTGTCAATTCATGCATAGCCTTGTTCATAGCAGATCTCCAGCATACCTCTTCGATAAAATACAATTCTCCCAATCAACCAGCACCCACAATTTGATTATGCCCTCGTTTAATTACTTAAACTCTTCGCGCCTCTTCTTCATCCACGCTACTAGACTTTGGAACTCACTTCCCCCCACGATAAAACAAATAATAAGCGGTTACAAATTCAGAAACTTGCTATTACAATATTTATAATTTTTTATTCAACAGCAACAATTTTCTAAATATTTTCTTCTTCTATCTTTTTCTTCTTTTTCTTTTACATATTTATTATAATATACTCTTGTTAATATCTTTGATTTGTATACATTATATTTTCCTTTATTGCCATGTATAATCTTCCCAAAACATGTACTATAAAAGACTACGTCTTATTTGTACCTTCCATTGTTAAATAAATTGCATTGAATTAAATTGAATTATCTACCAGGAGGATAGACTGTCAAAGAAAATGGTTTTGTACGAACTGAGGAATAAGGATTGGTGGTTGAAAAAATGGCAGAATATCGGTAATGCTTGTGGAGAGATACTGCATATTGACTTCAACAACTTAAGCAACTTAAAAGAGCAGCTTTACCGGATAATACAGAAGAATGAGGACATAGTTCGGGAGTCATTTGTTAATAAGGCTTGCGAATCAGATAGTAGAGTACTATACTCTCAGCTCAACTAGAACCTTAATCAACGAAACTACTTTCATGTTGGACTAAGCTACAAGGATATTTCTCTTATTTTTTAGGCAAGATGCGAACTTATGAGCTTAAATGGTAAAAGCAATATTTAATTATAGATTTCTACTAATGATGGAATATGTTTGATGTTTGATTTTTATACCAACTTAAAATTGAAAAATTTGTATTATCAAAAAATGTAATTTATTTATAAAATTGCTAACCTGGCTGACGGCTAAGCCAAAGCTTATCAATTCATAAAATTGTAAATCTGTATATTTAAGAATATAAATAAATGAATTTGTTACTAACTTACTTACAAGAAAATTATATGGCGCGCTCATAATATTATATATCCACTTTTCATTCAATTTCGTTCACTTTCATTTTCAGTAGTAAAAGTGGCTCTGAGCTCAAGTCGACTGAAAGTTGGTGAAGGAAGAATTAAATAAAGTTCTCTTCACTTCGATGACAATTCGGAAAGCATAACAAATACAAGTAGAATCATTAACTTTTGTTTTTTCATAAGGCCCATTATGTGGATTTGTGTAAAGGTAAGACCGCCCTCGGCGGAACTGCACTTCAGCTGAACTGAACTTCACGACTTATTTGTAGGAAATTGTATGAGCTACTCCTTTATCTCCCTAAGCGACAACTGCACTTCACGGCGCGACACTATGCGACAAAGTTTGACAAAATTTGACAGTTCATCTCACCATATCGTAAACTTAACCAAATCGTAAACTTATCTAGTGGTTTACGACATTACATGAATATCTAACCTAATTTTAATATTTTATTGTTTACTGAATAAAAATATCTTTTATCGACGCACCCCTCCCACATTTATGTCGCCTTTGTTCCACCACTAAATGTTGTTGACAAACCATAAATTTCGATTTATACATACGTCAAAAAAACATTCTGATTGAAATAAATCAAAACTACCGCAAAACCCTTCCAGCTTATGGGCTTTTTGAGGACAAATTGATTGCAGTAATAGTTGCGATTTAGTTCATTTTAAAAAAAGTTCGAATTCTATCTAACTCACTTTATTTTAACTGAAGTTTAATATATAAATTCTTCACAGATAATGCAATTTATGGAAATATTAATAAACTGATATTTATTTTTATCAGCTTAACACTTACTACATGCTTATCTAAAAATAATTAAATACTGTATCGGTTGTACAGTTCAAACAATATAAACATTTATAAGTTTACACATTTCACATATTCTCCCCCACAGGTTTTATTGTTAATTCATGAATTTGTACATGGGGAGGTGTTGATATAGCAAACATAACACCACTTGAGATATCTTCAGGGGATAGTATCGGTGCTGCATCAAAGCCTTCAGTGATTTCAGTCTTCACTAATCCTGGACTGACACTCTAAAAAAAAATATTAATATACGAACGAATTAGGTATTTAACACAAAATGCAATCTCATTCAAATTTTACCGTGATCTTGATTTTTGTTCCAAATCCCTTGAATTCCTGACGATAGATTTCAGTGATGGCAGTGACTGCATACTTCGAAGCTGGATAAACATTCAAATCCACCAAAGTCGGAAAACAAGGAATACTATGTCCCACAATGCTATTTATAATCACAACATGCCCATCAAATTTTCTATCCTTCATATTTTGAAAAGCTCTCTTAGTGGCTAAAATAACTCCCATAACATTTGTATCGATAACTTCTCGAACAAGTGGTATGTCCATGGTTGAAAGTTTGCCAGGTCGAACGATACCAGCATTATTGACCAAAATGTCAATACCTCCAAGTTTCTGAATTATCCAATCGAATGCTTGATTTACAGAATTTTCACTTGTCACATCACATTGAAGTGAGAAAAGTCTTTTTTGTTGGTCGGATGTTAAATTGGCTTTTAAGCCTTCAACTCGTTCAACACGTCTTGCTAGGCCAACTACTTTAAGGCCAGCTTTGATTAAGTCTTTAACAATTGCAGCTCCAATACCGGAACTTGCACCTGTAACTACTGCAACGCGATTTTGCCAACGTTCCATTGTGAATGAATACCGAATAGAGTGTGTGCCGTAGGAGTAGGCTTTATGACTTTTTATAGTTTTTAGCCAATTTATAGGTTTGATAAAGTGAATAGATTAATGATAATGATTAAATCGATGATGGTGCTGATTGTATGCCCACCATGCATGCATTTAAGACCTTTAGGTACATTCATTTTGCAATTTAATTAAACAAAAACAACATCAAGTTGAGTGGTGTGTTTTGTGCTTTTTTTATCGAAAAGCTTTGAAATCAGTCAATGTCAAATGACCATATATGGTTGTAATTATACTATACAAAATGGCTTGGACAGATCTGAACTAGACAAAAAAAAATATTATTTGATTAGAGGTTTTCTTACTTGCAGTGTCATTGATACTTGAATTCTCATCATAAAAAAAAAAAAACAGAAACAGAAAAGTCATACTATTAGAGCTAGAAACTATAAGTTGGGTGAACTGATTTAAATAAAATTTGCAAAGCATTTTTATTGTAAATCGCAAGAGAGAAATTCTAATTTCTGTTCTAGCTCCTCTACAACGGATAGCTCCCATACAAAGATTTAAATTAATATTTGCGAAATACATTTATGTATATTGAATATAGGTACATACTTAATCCAACTACAGTAAAACCCGCTTAAGAGAAAGAGCAAAGTGTCGCAGGTTTTTAAGCAGGTTTTTAACTTAAAAGAACTGCGCTTAAGTGAAAAAAAAATTCACTTAAGCGGAGTCCGAATGTTGTTTTGGATTTTTGAGAGCAAAACTAAAAAGCAATTTGTTTACGAAACCAAAATAAAGGGTTGTGAAATATGTATCAGAAAAGCATAAAAATTAAACGAAAAGCAAGAATCAAGTTTCGCTTAAGCGGAGTGTTTTATAAGTACCCAATTGTGAATTGGTCAACAAATACTGAGGGATTAAAAAAACGTTTCAGAAATTTTCGAAATATCGAATTTTCAGAAAATAATTTTGAAATTGTTTTTAAAAATCCAAAATTTATTTTTTTGAAAATTTCGATAACCAATACTTGTGATGTTGTATTTGTAATGCATGTAAAATCTAACTATACAACGGATAGCTTTACCAATAAAACATTTCTATCAATTATTCAAACTTATTGAACTTATTATTACGGTATGTAAAAAATTTCATTAAAATCGGTTAAACAGGTTATTTTACATATAACCATTTTGCGGAAACTTGTTTTTTAAAAGATGTTTCCCGTTTTTACTGAATGTTTTTCTAAGTTGTGGGTACGTTTTTATATAATAAGATTTTAATTTTTTGCTAAAAAAAATTTTACGGCAGCTACTGTTATTTTTGTCTTAAAAAAATTAAAACAAACGGGTCGGTGCAATCCCTAGAAAAAAGCTATGTACCAGGTTTAAAGAAAATCATTTTACATAAATTATTATATTAGAAAAACTAGATTTTATTTTCTTCTTTTTTTTAATTTTTGAATTTTCACATTTTCAAAATTCAGATTTTTGTTTAAATTGTACACTTTTTTCAATATTTTCTATAATTTTGAAAATTTTGAATTTTTTCTAAAATTTTCACTTTTTTCAAAATTTTGCATGTCTTTCAAAATTTTTGACTTTTTTCAAAATTTTTGACCTTTCGCAAAATTTTTAACTTAACAACCGCACTGAATGGATGCTTGATGAGGAATGATTTGTTTTAAGTATCTTTTCGGATCTGACGCGAGCGAACCATAGCTGAATTTTCACGAACGAGAGATAGGTACAAACAAAAAATGGATTTAATTTGTTCGGAACAGAATTGAAGCGTTTGGAAGATGAAGGTGCTATGCGACATTTTCAAAGTTTTGAGTAGGTAATCAGCATTTAAAGTTTTTTACCTGTAACTTTTTTCATAAAAATAATAAAAATTCCATATGGTCAATTTTAAGTTAATACAACTCAATTGCTTTTAAATTTAATAATTCTCTTTATTGAAAACAAAACACTTTGGAGATATTTACAGTTTTGTGTACTTAAAACCTTTATCCACAAACTTAATTGAATATACTTAATTAGTTTTTGCATAAAGGTCTTAAGTGACAAATTTGACTCCTATAATTATTTATTTTTTGACAGTTTTTTTTTTTTTTTTTTTTTCCAGGACCTGCTGAAAATGCATTTGAATAGAACCATTGATGTTCTACTGGGATGAATTGCATCTGATCTTTTAGATTTTTAATTTTTTCCGCAGAAAGCTGTTTGATTTTATTCTCCCTTGGCATAAAAACTTGATTTTCGTTGGGGCGGTTATTGGTTTTTGCTATTATATTATAACTTTACTAAAAGGTGTAGACTCCTCGTAGCATTCTTTGTAAAGATAGGAACCATACTCTTCCACCTGAATCCACTTTATGGAATCCCTGAATTGAACTTTTTCATTTGATACGTTTTTTGATGAATTTTTCACGTTTAGTTTTTTCTGAAGTTCATTCAAGGTTCCAAAACAACTGTAGCTGTGCACGTGCGGTGCGTTTCCGTGTGAACCAGGCCTTACCAGATTATTATAAAATTTTTGCGAAATTGAAAAGGGCAAAACCAATATTTACTATCGAAAAAAGTCGATAAGGGAAACACTTTGTTAAATAATAGAAAAACAAAAATCCAATTTTAATTTTTTTAATGTTTAGGGCAATTCACAGTGCACACTTAACAAAATAAGTGGCTCCACAGTTTTACTACCTGAGTAAGTTGAACTTAAGTGACCAACATGGGAGACGTAAGTGTCACTTATACCGCTAAGTTTACACTGTGCAATTGGGATTAGTTTTCCATATTTGGTACTTAAGTGACACTTACTTCACTGTGAAACTGGCCCGAAAACCGAAAAATCAATATTAGGTTCACCGCAAAACTTTAAATTATCTCACGTTTTGCGATAAACTGCCAAACCTGCCTACCTAGAACTCTTACTACGACACCTGTGTCGCTTGTGCGTGGTGCCTGCACTGACTAAAGTATTGGATACGATGTTATTTCCTATTGGAAAAAATTTTTTTTCTCAAATAAATGAAAATAAATTTTGAATGAAAGAATGAAAGTGATAAGTGCATACATAGCACCTTCATGTTCGAAATGAAACGTTCAGATATGATTCGTTTTTCATAATGTAGGGCGTGCGTTTAACACCATCTTCCACAAAGTTTTTTAAAAGGCACTTGCATATAACACCTTCATCTCTTTGGTAAATAGGAATCTAGATGCGATAAAGACGAGCAGATGATACAGAAATTTAAGTTTTCGAATAAGATCTCCACCTGCAAAAAAAAAATGAAAATTTCAAAAAATGTCACTTAGCACCTTCATCTTCCAAACGCTTTTATTATAAATTTTTTGTAGATCGAAAATTTTATTGTTCGCGAACTATATTTTGTATGGTTCGTGAAAAGATCGATACAGAATGATAAAGATCCGTATTTTATGATTTACGAGAGATATTTTACGAACAAATTGTTGATTTTTAAAATTATATGAATGGATTAGCGTATATACTGAGACTTAAAAACCTTGAAAACAACCTGGCAGCTATTAGCTTTAAGAATTACTCTATACATTTATGTAGATTGTAATAAATAATAACAATAATAATATTACACAATCCTTGGTCCTCAACGAGCTGGCACGCCACATATTTATTTATTTTATATTTTATCTTCTTTTTTCAGAGTCCGGTAAACTTGTCCGCATCAAAAAGTACCTATCTTAATTTCTTTATTTCAACTGCAGACAAATTCTTCTTAGTTGTATTTTACATCCCAGAACTGATCCTAAACCCCCATTGGCGTAAAGAGCTCTAATGTATCGATGGAACAGTCGAAAGGGCCTTGTGGCAGGTATATAGGTAAAACCAGTCCAAAACATCTGTATTCTGTATAAAGAAACAATGCAAAACCAATTAGTGCAGACAACAAATCTAAATCCCTTGCACAACATATTCCCTCTCTCTATATATAATAAAACACCTGTACAAAAGTGACAGGTGTAGGTATAGCAAAAAATTAGAGAACCAGAAAAGCGTTAAATCACAAGCACATTTTCTTTTCCATCCTATATATTCGTTCGGGGTTTGCAACAGGATCGGGATTGCTTGAAGGAGATTTTGGTGCAACTGAGTTTATTTATCCTTTTTTGCAGACTATGGATTTTCCACAATCGTCGGTCCTCCACAGTTCATCATTCCATTTTGTCGACGTATTGATTGGCAAAAATGTGGAAGAATATATATAGGGATATCTATATACAGGGTGTCCCGAAATCACTGCCACAGAAGAAAACCATGAGTTTCTGAAGTAATTTCAAGTCGAAAAATTTCAGAGGTTAAAATGTGTTTTTGTGAAAAAAAAAATCTATCGAAATCAAAAAAACAACAACAAATAAACAAAAACAATAAATTGCGGGAAAACCGTTATTCACACAGAAAAAAGTTGTCTGAGGTAGATACAAATTTCTAACTTTTCTTGTTAAAATACAAAAAAAAATTCAAAAATCGGTTGTAGTTTGGCAAAGTTAGAGCCAATCAAAAGAAAAAAGAATAAAAATCAAAGAAACCGTTATAAGTCGAAAATGAAGCGAAAACGAGAAAATTACAGGAACTCATGGTTTTCTTCTGTGGCGGTGATTTCGGGACACCCTTTATATAAATATAGGAGTTCAAGGCGGAGGCGGAAAAGGAATAGCTTAATCCATGGGCAAATACTCAATCAGGATATCCCCGGATTCCAGACACGTAACATTTTGCTCACATTTGAGTGCGCCGAGTCAAGTGGAGAGAAAAATCAAAGGACGTTATTATCCTCCAATCCTTAGTATTTTATAATATGTACATATATGGATGATGGATAGGTCTCTTTATGGCGGCAGATAAAGTTGCCAAACAAACATGTGGGGTTGGGTGTTTTGTTTGCTGTTCCTCCTATTTGGTATGCAGACTAAGGATGTTTTTTTTTTGTGATCTAGTTGTACTTTTGCTTCTTTTTTTTTCTTTTTCTTTGATATTATTTACAGACGTTGAAACTTGGAATGGAAGCCTACTCAAGCAGAAGATGAAGAGAGAAGTTTTCTATCTGAATTTGTCTTTTTTTTCTATTTGAGTTTTTTTCTTCTGTTGCTTATTGACGATTATGAGAAAATTAAAGTGTTTAAAAAACAAACGATTTTGTTTGATGTTTAAATACTTATGTACACATGAAATTATAGGTTCTCTCTGAAAGGAAGAGTTTTTCAGTGCTTATGCTAAACTTTCCTGAAAAAACCCTACATATCTACTATTAAATTGAAGATATCAGCAATCGATATTTATCTTTAACAATACTATTGAAACAAAGTTCTTATACATGTTCAGGCAAGTTTTATTTTCTTTCTGATTTGTTTATGCATATGGGTTCTTTTTAAACTAGAACTTTTGTTTCAAATGATTTTTATTTCTTTTAAGCTGATTTTGGAAAATAATTCGGAAGTAGTAGCAGCATCAATGCTGATTTCGCGCTATTTCCTAGAAATATACTGGCAAGTGGTAACTGTATCCGGTTTTTCAGTCTTACATACTTGAGCGAATCAAATCATCCATTTTACTCTAATACATTACACAACCTTCATACAGGAGCGCTTATATGGGGAAAATGTATGATATAATTTATATAATATTACTTGCTAAGTAAAAGTAAGGCTGAAGGTTTTTGCCATTTGCTTATACGGATTGTCCAAACAAAATTGTAAATAAACAGTAAAATGAATTATGATGATACAAAACAAAATTCACTTATGGTAGAAGATCTCGCCATAGGATTATCTGGTACACTAATCGAGTTACCAGATAAGGAGGATTTTATAACATTTTGCGAATGGGTTGCCTGAAGGAATTTGGTGAAGGCATAGGGTTGCCACGCTTTAAAGGTCGGTTTTTGTGTTTTTTGACCCAGCTTATATGGTATAGGTTTTAGCAATAAAAAAAAAGAGTGTGCGTACTTATGTACACGCGCTAGAAGTAAAACTTCTTTCACGACAACAGGGCAAGTATTTTTCAAGTCCTACCACTCAGAGCACCCGATTTGAAACTCAGAACCGTTGCAAAATCATGACGCTGAATTTTGTAATTCGTGACGGGAATTTGTATGTCGGTTTGACATGTCACTGACAGCTCCATAGAAAAATTTTTTACCCCCATGCCGCAAAAGAAGTTTTACTTCAACAACACCCAATGAGCGAGAGACACAATAGATTGCAGAATATTTCCATGCAAAACCAATAAACCTACAACTATACATAATTTATGCTTCCTCGCATTAAATCGACCAATGGCCGAAAATCCAACACAACAGAAAAAAATCCTCAGAAATAAAATTCTTCCCACAAAAAACCCTTACTCGAATTCACTAACCATCTTAACGAATATATTAAATGCACGAACCATTGCATTTAACGAAAATATAATATCGTGACGCTGAATTTTGTAATTCGTGACGGGAATTTGTATGTCGGTTTGACATGTCACTGACAGCTCCATAGAAACATTTTTTACCCCCATGCCGCAAAAGAAGTTTTACTTCAAAAAAAAATACCATGTGACGGGAAACATTTTTTTTTTTATTTTAATATACGTCATTTTCTTTAAATCGGAATTTAAAATAAAGAGAAAGGTCTAGATTCTTTTTTCTAAACGAAAAATGTTAGAAAGTTATTTGTTTCTTTAATCGATTGATCTTATAAATATACAAGAAAGTCATATACATATAAAAGAAAATTCGAAAATCTAAAACTCGAGAAATTCAAAAAATACAAAAAAAATAGCTAAGACGTTGGATACAAAAATTACATAAAATCAGGATGCTATTTTCAAAAAAAAAAAAATTTGTTTCAAGAAGCAGAATAGAAATTAAAAGATCAATGTTTGCTAAATTTTCGATTTAAGCTTTTTTAATGGCTTGGTGAATTTTTGAACAATATGTATTTTTTTCATCAATTTTTCTGTTGAATTTTGATTTTTTTTTCATTTTAATCGTCCCTATGGCGGAATCTTAGATTATAACTCACTGACTATATTCTTTGTTCTATAGGGCAAGTATGGTTTCATGTTAAAAATAAAGTGTTCCAGGGGCCTATTTCACAGAACATACACCACAGAAATGTATGTGACGTAAAATAGGTCCCATATGAGTGTTCGTAAATTTTAAATTTTTTTAAAATTATACGTTTTCTAAGTTGACGCATAGTTTTTCTAAAAAATCAAAATTTAAAATGAGCCAAATTTGGCGACTACTTTAAGGTACATACATTCATATAATGTATGTGATGTATGTTTCGTGAAATAGGCCCAAAGTTGAAATAAAATTAAACACTACAATAATCGCGAAGTCCGGTTTCGTCATACCGTCCATCGGCCTGCTCGTCTGTTCGTCCGCTAATCTGTGCGTCTTTGCGTTTGGGCGTCCACTATAATTTGAGCTAGAGCCTAAACGATTTGACGATTTAGTTGAAATTTGGTTCAAAGCAATTTTATGCTAGAGGAGAAATTCGAAATTTTGCCACCCTGTAGGTGGAGCATATAAGAAACGTTAAAACGAACTCTTATGATTTCTTTTAATTTTCGTATACCAAAATGATTGTAATAAAACATTCCCGTTTTTGGCAACAAAAAGTCATGATACTTTTTTTCGAAGAAAATAGCTATAGTCTTATTTTTAGTAAGACTGATTTTGTTATAATTTTGGAATCTGATGTTTTAAGAAAGTTCATTAAAAATTAAAAAAAAAAAACAAAATTTTTGAAACAAAAATCCTTGTTACTTGCGATTATATCTATATAGGTAATAAGTATGTAACGAAGCTAGGTACTACATATGGCAAGTTATGGATTCACAAAAAAAGATTTTGATCAAACTGAATGATAGCGAAGTCGAAAATAGTGGGTCTCGCAGTTCTGTCGAGTAGGTTGGTTTTCTTTAAACTTGGTTCCTAGAATTTTTGGTCATTCCCGCGACACGTATTTTTTTCAATTTTAAGCAACAAAAATAACGGTAGGTACCTGCCGCACAATTTTTTAGCAAATAATGAAAATCTTATTTTTCTCAAAAACGTGCTCAAATTTTTTTTAAGAAATGGTTATAAATGGTACCTCCCATAAAAACATTTTTATTGATTTTCAGTTTTCTCAAAAACGGTTCAACTGATTTTGTTCAATTTTTTTAAGAAGAATGTTTCAAACAATTTATTAAAGAATTGTGTACGAAAATTTTCAATTTTTTTTTTGAGATCTTAAAAATTCGAAAACGACTTTTTCGATTTTTATTAAACTTCGAAGATTTATATCAGATTTAAAATAAAAATTATTCTTATTACCAAAAAACAGGGTAACTCACAAATAAGTGTATAAAAATCGGTAAGGAAAATCTCATTTTTCTCAAAATTGGCTCCAACGATTTTGATTAAAATTTGTGAGCTAATATCAATACGATCTACCATATTATTCGAAACAAAATTGTACCTATCTTTCGATTAAAAATGCTATCTCTTATAGAACCATTTTTTTGGTTTTCAACTATCTTATTATCAGCTGGAGAACTGACTTTAAAGAAATTTTTATACAAGAGCTTCTAATAAATTTAATTTTCAACAAAAACATTTACAGATTTAAAAAAAAACTCTAATAAATAAAAGATATTATTTAAAATAATATCTTTTATTTATTTCATGAAAAAACACGTTAAAAATCTCCAATATCAAATCAAAAAAACTCTAATAAATTTAATATTCAAAAACACAAATAAAAAAACTATATTTTTTGAAAATTCGATATTTCGAAAATGGGTAGCTAAATTTTTTACAAAATTAGTTCTTTAACTCGGCATGAAAAAATTGCGTATTTACCAGTTTCTTTTTCCTTAAAAATGTTTACAAAATTTCATATATTATGTATACATAATGTGTATGAAAATTAATTTAAAAAAACAACAGTCCCACGATTATAGAAATTTTTGCTCGCGTTAATTCAGATTTGTTTAAGTAATCAAATGGTCTACACTCTACATCATGGAAATTCAATTTCAAAGGTATTGTATTGATTTTTTAACAATTTTTCAGTCTAAATTGTAATTGCCATGTGCATGCAGTGGCGGATTTGGGTTTGCTGCCGCCCTAGACCCGGTTGAGTACGCCGCCCGCCCCCCTTGTTTGTTTTTTTTTTAACTAAATTCTAATAATTACCTTTATTCTTAATCGTTCTTGCAGAGCCTTTTTTCTGTGCTGCCAAAAAACACCCGACTATTTTTAACTCGCTTTTATTAGGATGACCTACACATGTTGCAGGTATGTACAAATGTATATATGTTGGTACGTACATACGTACATAATGGAATCAGTGACCGTAATTTTCAACAACTTCTAAAAGCCGATTAACTTGAAAAACTTGCACACGTATCAAGGACCGATGGCAATACAATTATCTCATACCACGACCGTCATCAGGAGAGGGGATGTAGGGGGCTGATACCCCCGCACATTATACGGTGGCATCTTTATTTTAAGTCTTAAAAATAAATTATAGTTTTAAAAAACTAAAAGCTCTAATAGAAAACCGAACTAAAAAGTAGTTAATAATTTTTAATTACATAATAATTCAATTTATAATAAAAAGCGTGGGGTGCTTATAATAATATAACAGTTATTATTATATTACAATTATGCCGTTAGTAATTTTTTATTATAAATAAAATAATAATAATAGTTTAATGCACCCCACGCTTTTTACTGTGAATTTAATTATTTTGTAAGTAAAAATTATTTACTACTTTTTAGTTCGTTTTCAGGTTTTCTATTAGAGCGTGTTTTTTTTTAAGATTTTTTTAAACTATAATTTATTCTCGGACAGTTTCTGGCTTCCCCAACAATTGAATATAAAATTTTTCTCTGGCACTTTTTTGCCGTCAAAACAATGAGAATTTATTTTTGAAATAAATATTTGTTTATTTTTGTTTTGAATTTTTGAAATCTGAAACTGTCTTCACTTTTTAATTTTTACAACATATCATTATAAAGCTCGAGCTCGAACTTTTTTCAAACTTTGTTAAAACTTTAACCCAGAAAATAAAGAAACAAACCCAAGAAACAAACCCTGTGATTCAATATTATTACATAAATTATTTTTTTTTGATTAAAATTAATTAACAGTTCTAATGGAAAATATATATAGTATGTGCTATATAACATTAAATAAAAAACATAAAAAACAAAATACAGTCTACTGTTCCTAAGTCATACTCTCTCTAAATCGAATTTCTCTCTAACTCGAATTTTTTCGAAATATTTTATCATTCCCTTCAATTTTCCATACAAAAACCATTCTCTAAGCCGAACTCTCTCTAACTCGAACAAATCTTGGTATCCAGTGAAAATTTTGACTTAGGGAGAGTCGACTGTATATATTTTTTTTATTATTATTAGTTAATTGGAAACTTTCTTCTTTCGGGCTTTTGTTCAAGCAAAAGCATCGATTGCGTCATCGTAATTTATTTCTTGCATAAAAAAGGTATGCCATCTAACCCACATTTACCCTATATATAAATAAATTAATATTGCACGACCTTCCGTTTAGAAGATATAGTTTTTGAACCCATGACCAGTTTTATCCTATTTTACCTTAGGCGCCAGTTATAGCGATCAGAAAAAACCATCCGAAAAAAAATACTTTTCAATTCGATTTGATAGCCAAATGATATATCAATCGACGAGTAATTCAGCGTAAATTTTTTTCGCGAAAAAAATTGCCAAAACTTTATACTTTTATCTTTTAAATGGATTTACTTGTTTTTCGGATGAAATTTCATTTTCGTATCTTTTTGACAGAAAAGGGAACAAATCGTTCCACTAATTTGTGTTCCAATTTTTTTCTGTTCCATTGAAAGAATTCCATCCGAAATTTTTTTTCTGACATTTCAATCAGAAAAAATCTTGGCGGCTGTTTGTTTGTTTTTGGTTTGCTTCACTTTTTCTGACATATTTTTCGTTCGTTCTAATTATTTGCGTTCCAGTTTTTACTTGTTCCATTGACAGATTAGTGGAAGGATAAAAAAATCGTTTGCATTTCAATCAGGAAATCTTGATTGACAGGCGACAGCCTACTCACTGACGTAATTTTCGTGTTCGCTATAAACGCTCATAAGGAAAAGATTCCTGTTTCCATCTGTTTCAACTTTTCCTGACGGTTTTTCCATGATCGCTATAACTCACGCCTTACTTAAAATTCCATTTTAAAAATTTTGTTTACATATTTTTAATACTTATAGTATAAGCTGTACAATGACGAATCAGATTAATGAATGAGTGAGTCAGTGACCGATTCTTTTTTTATTATAGTTAATAATTTCATAAATTTTCAAACTTAATTCATTTATTGCTCACCTATAATCAATTATAAAGAAAGAGATAAAATAAAAAATATTATTTTGTCAATTTTTTTTAATAAAATTGAACTTTATAGACAAATTATCCATCGTCCACCTAAACTACTTTTTCACCTAAAAATATTCTCAGGTCTGTTGCCCCCCTCTGTGGACCACTAGCGCCAACCTTGAGAAACGCTGGTTTATATTATGAATTCCTATTTAATTTTTGCCCGAAAATTTTGCCGATTCAGATTCACTTCGGATTTTGCCTCCCCTAGGCTTGTGCCGCCCTAGGCCTGGGCCTCACGGGCCTAAGCCTAAATCCAGCACTGTGTGCATGTGCAAAACGAACCACGGTGATGTATTGTTTATTCATGTAAATATGTACCAACATAATTTTACCTTAAACTTAACAACGTTTTTAGCAGGTGGCATAATATATAGGCTCCCAGAGCTAATTTAGTTCTCATAAAATCAGATCAAAAGATTTGAACTATTCAGATACAGTGTGATCGCACATATAAGAACAAGTTTGTGCGACCCATTCATTCATTTTATTTCTCTAGGGAATCGGTGCAACCGTTTAGGCTCCAGCTCAAATTACAGTACACGCACGTACACACGAACGCACGAAACAGACGCACGTACGGACGCACGAAGCACAGACGACGCAACGGACAGTGTCATCGTAGTGTTACTTTTGATTACAACATCGATTTTTTTTTAACAAAACCAATACTTGACCTACAAGTAAAGAATTAGAACGAGGTTATTAAAATTAAATTAAGCAAGGGGTGAGTTCACCTTACGTACATACATACTCATATTGCCACTTAATAAAAACACTTATAAAACGTTTGAAGATTCAGTTGTGGTTATTCTTGACATCAAGCCGCGTCATCGTCATCGTATAGCTAACATTAGATACCCATACCTATCTAATATAACCTCAGTTAGAAGAAAGTTTGGTGTGAAGCCAGGGGGTGAATATTACCTATGAATGAGTGTGAATGTATATAGAAAACCAAAGGCAAGGTTTTTCCTTCAACTGCATCAGGGCACTAAAAACATACTTTTCATAAAATATCTATCTTCGCGTACCTTTGCACATAAATCTCTCGTAAAACGAGGTTTTTCTCTAAAGAAAACTTTATGGCCCTCACACTTCCCTCATTGCATTCTCCGCATAAGAGTCACCTACTATATAACTTAGGTAGGTCGTAGAGGTATATGTAGGTAATGTAACTACACACTTCTTTCAAGGAAGCGCAGGAATAGATCTTTCATTCATTTGAGTTAAGCATTTTTAGCTCGCGCTGCATCATATACCCTTCAAACTTTGGCATTCAATTCAACGATGACGAAGGCACGAGGACAAGATGAACTTTTTCCATCCGCGTCAACGAGTAGAAAGGTAACTATATAGCTTGGTTTGAGGTTTATCTGTTTTTTTTTTTTTTTTTTGAAGCTCGAAATTAGTTCCAAGTAGCAACATAATCTTCTCAACGATGAAAATGGATATGAACGCCAGCTTGAAGCTTCATGTTGGTTTTATTACCATTTTTTTGGGTGAATCTCCATGCGGTGCGGTAGTTAGTTGTTCTAAAGAAGACAAAAAGAAACCCCCACTTCAGCAATGAGCGCTCCACAGGTCTTTCATATAATATACGAATTCGTCTTGAACTGAACGTCTTCGTCGTACTTCCACACTGAGCTGAAGTAATAATAATTAGTTCTTGGGAATGAGCACTTTTTTTTTGACGGGGAAGCCCTTTCAGACGTCAAAGAGCTGTGGGTGCCATGCCACACTGACTTGTATAAAATAGAGCCCACCCATCACTCTGTGGATGTTAAATTCTATAGAAGTCAACTTTATTGTAAAGAGTGGCAAGTTAAAAAGTATGAAGGTAAATGCCACCACATTGCTGCAAGTTGCAATTCAGAAGAGAACAGAGCAGACCTCACCTCACCTCTTTTCTACTTCTTCTTTTTCTTCAAAGCTTAAGCTTTTGTCGTGAACATTTTCCAAACTAAAATATATAAAAGACAACGTGAAGCATTATTATTCCCGTGAGGCGGATGGGAATATAAATTATATGTACTGGAAAAAGACTGCGCGAGTAAGTTAATAACCTACCTTACAATTTGTTTCAAACGAGCGTTAAAATTAAAATATTATTCCCCTGCGTATAAAAGTCATTTGTTGGTTGTCAAAGTGCTGCAGCTTATAGTGGTGTTGCGTGTTGTCAGTTTTGTAGAAAGTCCTATACACTTTGATATTCTGTATAATATATGCACGTTCTTAAAGAATAGGTACTTATATTTAGCTTTGTGATGGAATTGTGGTTTTCTGTGCAATTTCTTTTAACACTATAACGGAGTTATGGCTTCTTTTATGGTTGAATTAAAAAAAAAAAACGGAAAATTTGAAATAATTGTTTTTGGAAAATCTATAAAGTGAGTTGGTATGTAAATAATTTGTTGATAATTTAGCAATTTTTGACCTCCTTACCTTTGAGCAAGTTCAAGGAAAAGAGAAACTTGTTGTCAATTCAATTGGCTGCCAAAGGTTCGACAGGAGGATCATAAGTGTTTTCGTAAGTATTTTTCTTGTAACCAAAGGGATTAGTACGAATAGTTCCATAAGCTTTTTCAACAATAATATGATCACTTAGAGGATTTAATGTAAGACAACATTTAACTGACCACAGTCTAAAGATGAGATGTCCTCATTAATTGCATCAACATTATTCTCAACCATACCAACATCGGAACTTTTCATTAGCTGGAGGTCATGAGCAAAGAGGTGTTCTTCTCAGTGGCATAAAAGCTTTTCTATTTCTTTCACATAAATAGAGAAAAGTGAAGGACCTAACATAGAACCCTGTTAAAGTCCGATTAATATTTTTAGAAGTTTTACTTAACACATTACACAACAACTAACTGCCTGAAATTTCTAAGAGAGATAGGAAGAAACAAGTCTCACTGCATCTGGAGAAAAATTCTAAAATATTTAATAGTTTTTGACATATGGAATATTGTATTTTTTAGTATCAAACGCCTTAGATGACTAGATGACGTTTAGGGTTTGACTTAGAAGTGATAAGAGTATTTAATGTTAAAAACAAAAATACTACTTAATAACGTAAAATTTTGTATAAACATTTTTGTTGGATTTTTTTTTTTTTTTCAAAAATTTGACTTCGAAAATTAATTTGCCAAACAGTAATTAATAATAATTTAATTGAAAAATGGATTTCTGGCTTTAAAAATAATATAATCTTACATTGTAAGTGTTACCATAATTTTTAAATATTTTTTTTTTATATTTTAAGTCAATTTCTTAGAAAATTCAAGATGGCGGCTAAAGTTCCAATACGATTTTCCCAAAAAACTACATATAAGTATGTTCCTAATGACCCCCTCTAACGAATAGTAAAAGAAAAGTGCAGAATTAATTTTTTACTTTTTTGTATAATATAGCGACTGGGCTAATAGCTTTTTGTTTCTGATTAGATCGCGTGCAGCGCTATGAAAACAGTCATGCATAAGATTTATCAGATACCATTAGTTTGGAATAAATCATTCCAGTGCGTTTGGCAATAATCAAAATGATAAAGTTTTTAAGCGTGAGCACTGAACTATTTGTAGAAAAAAAAATATCAACATCCGTCTATTATCAGATTTTAAGTGAAGTTCTCTTTTGAAAAATATAAATGTACCTCTTGAAATATTATTAGACAATAATAACAATTACGTGTATTATAAACATGACATGATAGAAAAAAATATTTTTTTTATCTTATCAAATTGATATTTTTTAACTCAATGTTTATTTTTGATTATTATCAATCAGAAAAGCTTACCTATATATTTTATAAAACACAAAACAGTAAGATATTATAATAATTATGTTAATAATAATATAAAATTTTTATTAAAATTGTGTGAGTTACATTTTCAAACAAACATTGAGATTTAAATCATTTTATTCTCCTTCAAGAGTGAATTTTGTTAATAATTGAGTTTTAACTTTGAAACGAAGAAAAAGTGCAAAATTTACAAACTATTGGTTATTTTTGTTTTTTGTTCATATGTAACATTTTTAAAACATTTCTCCAACTGGTTTCACAACGATCTCATGAATCTGCACATGGGGTGGAGTTGAAATAGCAAACATAACAGCTTGAGAAATATCTTCTGCATTCAAGTAAATTCCAATTTCATCGTACAATTCATCTGGAATAATTTCTGTACGAACAAGTCCTGGACTGACGCTCTATAGAAAAAAAAAAAGAAAAATTATGTTATGAGTGGTTACAAAAAAAAATTAACTTCAATATTTATATCTTACAGTTGTTTTAATTTTCGTTCCCAAATTCCGGAGTTCGTTCCGCATTACTTCATTGATTGCTGTTACAGCAAATTTGGTAGGAGCATAGATATTATAGCTTAGTCCAGGTCTTGTTTGGGGTACATTATGTCCAGCTATACTATTTATATGCACTATGTGACCATTAAAATTTCTGGCCTTCATACTTTTGTATGCTGCTTGGGTGCAGAAAATAAGACCTCTCACATTGGTATTTAGAACTTCATCCATTATTGCAGAATCAATTTCTACCAAATTTCCAGGACGAGTTGTACCAGCATTATTTACCAAAATATCAGTACCTCCGAGAGTTTTTTCAATCCATTCAAATGTGTCTTTGACTTCGGTTTCATTTGATACATCACATTTTTTTGGAAACAAACACTCCTGCTGAACAGGAGGCAATTCTGAACGAATTTTTTCTAAACGATCTTGTCGACGAGCAAGAGCTACAACTTTTAATCCTGCAGCTATTAAATCTTTAACAATAGCCTCACCAATTCCACTGCTTGCTCCAGTTACAACTGCAACACGATTTTGCCAACGATCCATTATCGATCAAAGATTCACAAAGACTGACTTTCCAATTAATTGTTGATTGTGTCACAAGTCTTATTGTTGTTATAAATACATAGGTTAGATATAAATAATTGTTTTAATTAAAAAAGCTCCATATATGCGCAGAATAATTGTTACGCATTACTTAATAAACATAGCTACATTGATATGTATTTAAAGCTTTTAGAAATATCTTTATGTGGTGGGTGCACTCAGAAAAAAATTAAATATTCTTTAATAATTCTAGTAACTAAGTACATATACCTACCTATAATTGAACACAAACAAAATTTCAAAATTCATATAAACATTCAAAAATCCACTGAAAACCTCGTAGGTATATTATAAATGTGTATATAAAATGAATGTTTGCCTTTATAAGGCTTATAGACTCGGAAACTACTGAACCGATTTCGGTGAAATTTTAAAAGTTTTTTTCATAAAAAGTTTAAAGGGTTTTGTTTAAAAAAAAATAATTTGTTTATACTTATTTCAAAAAATTAACTTTTAATAACTTTTTTTAAATTTTATTTTAAGTAATTTTGTATAAAATTTTAAGTTTTTAAATAGTATTTTTAGTCACAGATTAAAAAACAGATGCTTAAAAATATCTTCTAGTTTTTGAAAAAATTGAAAATATCAATATCTACTTTACTAACTATGAAGTGTAAATATAGAAGGTTTGGAGCAGCTTAATAAGCTATGGCAATAGGAGCTATGGAGCAACTTAAAGAAATATTAAAAATAAGTATCTGGCCCAACAAAAAGTTTAACATACCTTAAATCTATGGTTGCCATACACTAATTGATAGGCAGATAGACAGTATAGGCAGCAGAAGTCTTTTATCATCATAAATAAAAAAAAACTACATTAATGTTCTTCGTTTAATTTATTTGAAATTATATGCGAGTTGGTTGATTTTTTCTATTTGTGGAATCAAAAGCTCAAAAGCTATATTATAGACATGTTAATAGCTGATATTTAAATTAATGAAGAAAAGAAAATGAAAACAATTTCAGATGTTGTTTAATAAATTTATGTTTAATAACATATGTATTTCTTTTACAATTTTTCAGTCTGAACTTTAAAATCCATGCTTATTTGCAACACGGTACTATAGGTATTGTTCATAAATAAATGTACCTATATACTCGCATAATACTACCTTAAACTTAACTACGTTTTAAGCAGGTGGTATACAATGGCTCCCATAACTATTTTATTTCTTTTATAAGATAAATACAGTTTTTGAAATATTAAAACTTTAAAAACACAGTGTGATCGCACATAAGAGCAAGTTCGTGTGATCCAGTCGTGCACAGCACATAATTTAAAATTGTTGCTTAAAACAATAATTGAAAATTCAAATACAGAAAATTGGGAGTGACAATAAGCGGATTTTTCCTATTAAAAGCCATTGAAAGAAAGGTATTACAAATGGATCAAACTAAAAGAATTACGCAAATCCATCTTTCAATAATCGTGAGTAGGGATCTTCATATAAAAAACACTTTCCATTTTTTTCCGAATACTTTCCAAATTTTCTCTCCATTTAGAAACAAAAATGAAACAAATCGATGGATGATTGCGATTACGAACGAACCGAAAAAGTGCGTATACGCCCAAGTGTACCACTGTTTTATCGCGTTTGCTTTAGAGAAAATAAAACTATGGCTTCGTTTTGATATAATTTAAGACTTTTTATAGGTATATTAAATCTGAAACAACGTGTTTCTACTTTTTATTAAATTAGAATGACCACTGCATTTTTGAAAAAAAAAATTAAATAAATTGCAACAACTGTTAATCTGTTCATTGGTTTACCTTTTCGACACTAATAAAATTATGAATAACAGCCATTTGGCTCCATTTGTATAGAACTTGTAAATTATTCGCCCACAGCGCCACCTATCGGGTTCAGATTTTGTAACATTTATTTTTAACTCTAAATCAACTTAGCTATTATAACGGGTGATTTTTTAAGAGGGTTAGAACTTTTTAAAAAAAAAAACACAAAAAATTCGAATGAAATATTTATTTGAATCGATAGTTTGAACCTTGCAATTTAATGTTTAAAGATAATTTCATGCAAATGTTGACCGCGGCTGCGTCTCAGGTAGCCCATCCGCTGAGTCCGATTTTGGCATACTCTTTCACACATATCAGCCGGTATCTCACGAATGAATGCATGGATGTTGGCTTCCAGTGCGTCAATCGAAGCGGGCTTGTCCCTATAGACATTAGCCTTGACATACCCCCACAAAAAAAAGTCTAATGGTGTCAAATTGCACGATCTAGGCGGCCAATTGACCGGCCCGAAACGTGAAATTAACTGTTCACCAAACTCGCCTCGCAATTGCGCCATTGTTTCGCGTGCTGTGTGGCATGTGGCACTGTCTTGTTGAAACCACATATCATGCAAGTCAAGAACTTCCATTTCGGGCAAAAAAAAGTTTGTTATCATCGCTCGGTAGCGTTCACCATTGACAGTAACGCTGCGATTCGCATCATCTTTGAAGAAATATGGCCCAATAATGCCGCCGGCCCATAAACCGCACCAAATAGTGGCTTTTTCGGGATGCATTGGTAGCTGTTGCAATGCTTCTGGCTGATCTTCACTCCAAATGCGGCAATTGTGCTTATTTACGTACCCATTCAACCAAAAATGAGCCTCAGAGAATGCCGACCATAAAATGGAAGCAGCGCGCGATGAACATTTCGAACCGAGCACGAATTTTGATAGTAAAATTCAATAATTTGCAAGCGTTGTTCATTTGTAAGACGATCCATGGTTAAATTGCAAACCAAACTGAAGCTGTTTGACAGTGACACAAGGTACTAAACACACGTCAGCTGTCAAAACCAGTGTTGCCAAAACCAAACCAGCTAAAAAATCACCCGTTAAATATGTTTTTGTTTGATCTATATAAATACAGATTTTTTTAATTTCTTGACCAGTCGGATTGTTTTACAAAAACCTTCTCTTTTAAAAATATAACTATATTTGGAAACTTTTACGGTGATCAGTGTCAAACGGTATCGGACTTAACTAACATCGAATATATACGAACATCATTTTCAAGATGGAGCTCTGTCAACTTTAAATACATTCTGAACAAACGTTAGTCAACTTTAAAAAAAAGTTTTACCATTTAAAAAAATATACAGTAGATGTCAAACGATATAAAATAGCTTAAAGTTCAAGTAAGTTTCAAAAAATAATAAATAAAAAAAATAAAAATTTATTTTTTACTGATTTATAAAATATACAATAGAATACCGAAAAGTGACCTTCTCAGCTTTTTCGGCACAAGAGCGAAAGAGCTGCCATTATTTCACGACCGATCCGCATAAATGTGTAAAAAGTCTGCACATGACAGTGACACGTTCTGCATTGCATTTGCTTCTCAAGAATCACTCGTATATTTTCCGGACTTGGGGTGCAACAATTTTGAAGATTAACGAAACCCTAAAGATGAAAATGAGCTTCATCGCAGAAAATTATTTCTAAAAATCATCAAGACACCTTCATTAATAGGTGTGTCCCTTTATTTTGAAACTCTGTGCATTTGTGTGAATTTCTACACATTTTATTTTTTTTAATATATGGACTTTGACATACTTTTGTGTAGAAAGTCACATAAGTGCACAGAGTTTAATTAATTTTTCAAACTGTTTGCTATAAACAAATTTAAATAACCCTCAACTATCAGTTTGCAAGCTGTTTTTTTTTTCTTTTGGAAACAACTTGCGGCATAAATGGCATGAAATTCAAATCTAGCATTAATTTAAGACACACTTTTTAAAGAAATATACCAAATTCTCAAAAAAATAAGTCAGTATTTAAATGTTCAGATTTTTTACTTTAAAAATTAAGCGAAACAACGTAAGAAAGTGTCTACTTGGTGCCGAATTAAATCTATTTAATCTAATATAATCTTGCTGTAGCAAGAACAAATATAGAACAAAATGTTTGAGGTTTTATCTAATTCAGTAACTACCTTACTTACCTATATATACATTCTTCTCTAACTCAACTCCATAGTTAAAATGAAAATCTTTCAAATAAAAATAAAATAAAAATAATCCAAATAATGTATAATCTCTCAGCCATATATAAAAATGTACTAGGATATATGTATAATAAAATAAATAAAGATAAATAAATAAATCATTCCATTCCAAAATGACGCACATAAATTGGTCACAAACCACAAAACGTAATAGACAAACAGATATTCTCTCTATCTGTCAAATTCAATTAATTATAATCCATCACGTTCATTCAGGCGTATATATATATGTATGTATATGTATATTCCTAGAAGACCAACAGCAAAAATGTCCAACAAACTGGTCGTCGTCGTCGTTCCAAAAACTATACATATGGTTAACCCTTAAAAACAGAGAAGAATAAAAAAAAAGAAAAATTCATAAACCATTTCAGTTATAGAAGACCCAGCCAGCCCGCAGCCTTCAGCCTCAAATATGCTTGAAACCAAAATGCTTCGTCAGCATCTGCATATGTGTCCTTAAGCAAATACCACCAGCTTAGGAGTAACTCTATCGCAGAGTGACTTCCTAAATTGCCCCACTCACAACAGCCATTCTCCTGAACCGACCGACCGACGAGTCAAACAAGAAGAGTGATACCGTAGAAAATCCTTACCATAAGCCATTTGGATATATATATTGGGGATGATAAAGGGGAACACGGAATGGGCAGGGTTTATAGTTGGCTGAAGAAAGTGTATACACGAGAGTTGTCCTGAAGATCTAAGAAAATGAATTGTAAAAGTTTGGCTTTAAGTCTCTAACTCAAGTTTTGTTGAGTTTTCTCGGTTCTGTTGGTATTTTTGCAAAATGAATATGCATGAAAGAGGGGAAATCCCAAAATCCATAAGAAATATACCCTAAGTGAATTTCTCATCATGGATTGCAATCGAGACAAATGAGAAATGTGTTGCTATTTAAGGCGGTGGCATTTAGGTATAATGTACATATTATGTATATAGTTTCTAAATGATATCAATTGTTTTAATATGACAGAAGACAGAAATTTAAATGTCGAAAAGTAGGTATACATATACGTAATAATAAATAAACTGGTATGGTGTTCTATATTAAATGTTATTATATGTATATTATGTGATAACGACAATATTAGACAACCACGCAGGAATTTGGAGTTTTTTTTGCAATTGTATTCCGGATTTTGCAGTTCATCAATCAAGTCCTGAAGTTTGCAGGTTTTTTTTGCAGTTCCAAAAAAAACTATACGAAATTTTTAAGTCATCAATTGACAAAAAAACTTCATTATACTGTTCTGCAAATATTTAGTACAGTACGAATTTTTTTTCTGAAAAAGCTGGAAATTCTCGTTATGGTCCCGATAGTCTAGGTGAAGATTGTTATGCCAACTTTACAGACGTCAAATTTAGTACGCCGCACTGTGGTCCAAAAAGCCAAAAGTCGTGGCAAAATACATAAATGTTTTTTTTAAATTTATTTTAAATTTCTTAAATTTTTATTTCTAACGGGTGATTTTTTAGCTGGTTTGGTTTTGGCAACACTGGTTTTGACAGCTGACGTGTGTTTAGTACCTTGTGTCACTGTCAAACAGCTTCAGTTTGGTTTGCAATTTAACCATGGATCGTCTTACAAATGAACAACGCTTGCAAATTATTGAATTTTACTATCAAAATTCGTGCTCGGTTCGAAATGTTCATCGCGCGCTGCTTCCATTTTATGGTCGGCATTCTCGACCTTCTGAGCAGTCTATTCGGAAGATTGTGACCAAATTTCGCACCAAATTTACTTTGTTGGACATTAAACCACCAACACGTTTACGTACTGTGCGTAGTGAAGAAAATATTGCGGCCGTATCAGCTAGTGTGACAGAAGACCGCGAAATGTCGATTCGGCGCCGTTCCCAGCAGTTAGGCCTTTGTTACAGCACTACGTGGAAAATTTTGCGGAAGGATTTGGGCGTAAAGCCTTTTAAGATACAGCTGGTGCAAGAACTAAAGCCAGCCGACCTACCACAACGCCGAATTTTTGGTGAATGGGCTCTTGGAAAGCTGGCCGAGGATCCGCTTTTTTATCGAAAAATTGTGTTCAGCGATGAGGCTCATTTTTGGTTGAATGGGTACGTAAATAAGCACAATTGCCGCATTTGGAGTGAAGATCAGCCAGAAGCATTGCAACAGCTACCAATGCATCCCGAAAAAGCCACTGTTTGGTGCGGTTTATGGGCCGGCGGCATTATTGGGCCATATTTCTTCAAAGATGATGCGAATCGCAGCGTTACTGTCAATGGTGAACGCTACCGAGCGATGATAACAAACTTTTTTTTGCCCGAAATGGAAGTTCTTGACTTGCATGATATGTGGTTTCAACAAGACGGTGCCACATGCCACACAGCACGTGAAACAATGGCGCAATTGCGAGGCGAGTTTGGTGAAAAGTTAATTTCACGTTTCGGGCCGGTCAATTGGCCGCCTAGATCGTGCGATTTGACACCATTAGACTATTTTTTGTGGGGGTATGTCAAGGCTAATGTCTATAAGGACAAGCCCGCTTCGATTGACGCACTGGAAGCCAACATCCATGCATTCATTCGTGAGATACCGGCCGATATGTGTGAAAGAGTATGCCAAAATCGGACTCAGCGGATGGGCTACCTGAGACGCAGCCGCGGTCAACATTTGCATGAAATTATCTTTAAACATTAAATTGCAAGGTACAAACTATCGATTCAAATAAATATTTCATTCATTTTTTCGAATTTTTTGTGTTTTTTTTTTAAAAAAAGTTCTAAACCTCTTAAAAAATCACCCGTTATTTGAAAATAAGCTTCAAAAACAAAAACAAAATATTTGCTTTTTAAATGGTTTGGTTTATAAAGCTTTTCAAATTTGGGCAATTTTGTAATAGAGTAGAAAAAATAACAAAAAAATGAATTTATTTATTTTCTTTATTGCAATTATGGCATATTCAATAAAAATATAACTTTTCTTCAATGCTACGTTGTTTTTTTATTCGTAAGTAAATTAAAACTTCAAACTAAAAGAAAAAAAACTTCAATATTTTTAAAAAATAAACCAAAAAAACACTTTCTTATGAGTTTTTGAGGTTTGAATAGAGCCACAAAAAAAGTTACGCTTCATTCCACCGAAAAATTACCAGCATACATTAGCCTGACTATTTTCTAAAACATATTTTTACAGGGTTGGGTTCGATATCCCGCTTTTTATAATCCCGTTTTTTAAAATCCCGGTTTTACAATCCCGCTTTTTATAATCCTGTTTTTTAAAATCCCGTTTTTTCAAGATCCCGCTTTTTATAATCCCGTCTCTTATAATCCCGTTTTTTATAATCCCGTTTCTTATTATCCCGCTTTATCAATTAAAACTACTTGTTTTAACTCCCACCAAAATTTCGTTGGGACTTAGTTCATAAATTTGGGAGTTAATTCATTTGTGACTTATTTCATTATGAAATAGGTCCCAACGATTTTAATAATCAGTGAGGCATGCTGCCCCCCTGCAACCCCCCTGCTTGGGCACACTATAGGATTTGGGGTAGGTGCGAGGTTGGGTGTATGCAAAATTTCTTTTTATCATTTTGGTAGTTGGCAGTTAGTTCCTAAAATGATGGGAATGAGTGCATAATTAACCAAGTTTAATACCCAAATTAATTGCGAAAAACGGGATTGGCGGGATTTGGCGGGATTTGGCGGGATTTTAAAAAGCGGGTTTTTAATACATTGGGATTATGAATAAGCGGGATTTTAGAAGACAGGATTTTAAAAAAACGGTATTTTAGTAGACGGGATTTTAAAACTTTTTTTTTCGGGATTTTCGAAAAACGGGATTTTAAAAAGCGGGATTCCGATACGCTCCCATTTTTACAGCTGCAACATTATGCAATGGTTTGAGAAAATGTTACTTGTTTAAAAAAAAGCATGTTCCAGGTTCTGACATTTTGGTCTAAAAAGCAAATTTTTCTTTTGAAATGTTTGAGTTACATATTTCCTATCTCAAAAGAGCTGAGAAAGTGAAATGTTCTTCTTATTTCAATAAGAATACGTTTTGTTGTTGTCTTGATCGTACAAAAATCCGCCTACTACCACGCCCCTTTTTATTTAAATGGAAATTGTTAAAAAATTGAATTAACAATCTTTTGAACAAACTGCTGATTGTTGTATTGAACATTTAATATGTTTGCAATCCACCCACTTTTACGCCCCTTTTTGAATAAATTACTAGTATCTAAACTAAAACAGTAGGTAAATAAAAATTAACGTTGACAGTAAATAAAATTACAATCCATAATCCTTTTTATTTTTTGAAACCTTGCAAAAGTAGAATATTAATTGCCTTATCAATGCCAAAAAAGTGAAAGTAAGAGATTAATTTCATTTTTACCTGCACCATTAAAAAGTTGAAAGATCTATAGATAATTATTTTATGATCCAATAAAGAAATATTAAGTTCCTATTGCTACCCCAAAAAAGAGGTAATGAGCAATGTACATTGGGTGGCAGGTAAAATAATCCTTGTGCATATCTATGGAAATAGAATAGAATTAGTTTTCAAAAGGTTTGACAAGAGAGGATCGTGCAACTTTAAACTTCAATATGAATATTTCAATCGAAATCTTTTTTGAACATTTTGTCAATGGTTCAAATTTAGAATTCGAAACATTGTTTCAAAACCAATACAAAGATACAATGGAAGACGAAGAAACCAAAATTAAACTAAAAAATTAAATAATAAATTTAAAACAAAATTTGGTTCTTTATTTTTATGTAAAAAAAATTATTTTGGAACACCCAGTGAATAATTAAATAGTCGCACAATTTTTTTATAAAATTCCTAAAATTTTAACTGTTTTTAAAGTTTTTCTTAAATCTTACTTCAGCCTTTGATTTAGAAACACACTGTGACGAAAATTTCTTAAAAATCATTACTTTTATAGCCTTGGAAATTTCCTTTAAGAATTCAAAAAATTGAAGTGATACCTACCTTCATGCGTTCAAAAGTTATTATTTTTGTAACCAAAAAAGTCATTTTGGACCTCAGTGCTCCCCGTAGCGAAAGATTTTAACTTCTGACCAGAGAAGGCTGATTCGGGTTCTGGGAAAATGTGAATCGAATAAATGGTTTTTATATCATTCTCGCTTGATTTCACTTTTTCCATTCATGAAATTCTCTGACAAAGTATATTATCGTCCATCGATCCTGATTCCCCTTAAGCGCTTATGATAGCTCTGAATATGGGGTTTATGTGAACTCGCCGGACAAAATCACCAAATTTTGTCCAGGTACTATTTAGATTATCAGCTTTTAATTTTTGATAGGAGCCACGCCCACTAACGCCCATCTTGGACTTTATATCTGCCATTTTGAAATATAGGTTAGGTATATCACCAATATCTTGACTCAGATCACTTAGGAACCCATAACTTGTTGTCTAAGTATACTACTATATTATGGATCAAGGAAAACAATTACACAATTTTCAAATGTTTCAGAACTACTGAGAAAAATCATTATATGTAAGTAGCAATCTTCGTCACTTAAAATCTTAAAAATAAGGACAAAGTAATTATTGTCAATTAACCTTAACAGCAAGAAAGTGCTTGGGTCAATTTATAAATGAAATCGGGAGGAGGAGATTTGGATTTTCGACCCCATCTAACTTCAATACCAATAAAGTGGCGCAGGGTCTTTTGACCCACTTGCCTGGGTCTTAATTTATTAAATTATTTTCTTGAAAATTGTTGGTATAAAGTAATTTAAAATTTGATTTTGAATTTTGTTAAATTTGATTAAAAGTTCTTTTTCGTACTTCTTTTTTTTAACGAATAAAATATGTATATAATTCTTAAAAATAATTGTGGACGTATGACCCACTTTCTGCTTAAAATTAGGGAATATTGGCCTATTTCACTATGGAATTTTGGCCCATTTGGATGGGCTATAATTCCACAATTTATTTATGGACTTTTACCCCACCCAAGTGGGTCAAAAGTCTTTTGGCCTGTGGACTTATGACCCTGCACCAATAAAGTCAGAAAATTCAATTTTAAAACATTTGCTATATGCTGACCAAGCACAGGTGCCTCACCAAATTTCAACTCCCAAGTGGTTCCTGAGATATAAGATTTCAAAAATCACAAATTTAGTAGAGTGGTAGTGGTGGCTTGAAGGGCTTACCAAGAAAAAAAATTGAACATTTGAGGTTTCCCATTTATAGGGCGTGTTATACGGCAAGTTTTCTTTTTATTACTCACAATTCAAAACGTTTTAAAAACTTGACCAGTGAACAGCTTAATTTTAGTCATTTAATAATAAATTTCTCTCATAATTTGGAGTTGTTGTCAACATTACTCAAATTTAAATACTTGATATTAAAACCTTCATAAAGTAAGAACTTTGTGTACTTTAAGATTTCACTATTTTTCACGACTGACTAACAGAAGCAGGTTTTTGTATAGAAGAACTTGGGTCTCTTTTTAACATTAATATTTTTGGTCTGATTTAGATTATATGTGATGTATGTTCCATGAAATGTGGCCCTGGGTTTATGTAAATATACTTTTCTGCCTTTACGCCTTGTGTTGCAAATAACTAACACCGTTTATATAGTCTAGTTATTAAAGTCAAGGATTTTTTAGAAATTTCCCACGAAACTGTAAACAGTCGCAGTCACTATCCAATCTATAAGTCAATATCTCTTAAAACTGTTTTTCTTGAATTTCTCCCAGAAAAAAAATTTAAATATTATATTTTAGAAAAATAAAGCCGTACTAAAAACATTGCAGTACTAGAAGGTTTAAATGACAAACAACACTTGAGTGAGCTACCAACAAGTTTTCATAGGCTGGAGTTATAGCTATTTCACGACTGCCAGGCCAATCATCAGACTCCATTTAGTGGTCCTTGGTCTTTGTTCAATTTTATTTGGAAAAAGTTTCTATGCCCAGCTGGGATTCGAACTTTAACCCAGCTTTCATAAAAAGCAGTTGTTCACCGTTGTTGTCATGATAATTCAATTGAAAATTTGAAACGAAATGATACGAGCAAATTAAAACCGGGAATATTTTAAGTTTAACCAACGGAGAATAGGAAATCATTTATACAAAAATTCTTTGTACCCACATGTACCTCATGAAGGTTGAAGTTGTATATAGACAAAATTGTTCGCCTTTAAATTCTCATAATTATTTTTTTCTAAATGTTGATTTTTAACAGTCGGTGTTGTAAAAAAAAGTCCGTACTTCATTTTTGTAAGGTATTTTCTGATAAAGTGGCAGTTTTTTGGGACCTCTGTTGGGACCACTGTTAAACGGTTATCACCGCTCATACCGATACGAAATATTCACTGTTTCTTTATAACATCATAAGGCAGCTACCTAAATCTATAAACCAAAATCCAGCTTTTCGAGAATTTTTCCGCAGATTTGCTACTGTTATATCTATATTTACTCAACTTATTACTGTCAATTGAATTTTCTGTATACTGGAATGGACCACGCCTCGCAAATCAAAATCCTATTAAACTGCTATAAAAATGTTCGCACAAATCGGAATGAATTTACTTATTCTTATATTATACGAGTATATGCACCACAAGGACAACGGAAACGGAAGTGGAAGTTTCTCAAATTTATAAAAAAAAAAAATATAAACTTAATGTTTTCTGCTGCCGCAAATATAAAAACATAGAAAAAGTTGAAGCAATATAAAATGAATGTTTTGGTGCTCGTGGTGATTTACGATTAAAAGTTAAAAGTATCTAAGGTCAAAAATCACCACTTTACTCCTCTGAAAACTTTTTTTTTTTTTTTCAAAATGCCATATCTATCTTATGACAGACAAGATATTATACTACTTGCTGCTGCTATATATATTATAGCATCATCGTCGTCGTCGGTCGTTCTCGTCGTCTGTGCTGATTGACTCCATTCCAAAAGGATAATCGATTTTCGATTTTACGCTTACTTAGGCCTGCTGATTGCAATCAAAAAAGTTTTGATGGAGACTTTTGAGTGCCACCACCATATCATCGCGTATAGGGTAACATTATAAAGGACCTATATAATATAATAAGTCCTTGTGGTTGGTGTGATGATCAGCTGTGTGCGGTACGCGGTTGTTTGGTCGTGAATTATCAACAAGAAATCCTCTTCTAAGTAAGTTTTTTTTGAGTAAAGATTAATTTTTTTTTTTTGCTTTTGCTTTTGCTTAAAGGAAGATGATATGATGGAATATTGGGTTCTAGAATTTTATGTATGTATAGGGACTCTATTGAGGGAGAAAATCCAAGATTAAATTTCATTAAAGATTATGGGATTATTTTGAAAGTGCAATGAAATGTAATCCCGGATGGTGGTGAAGTCTTATAGGCAAGGTTCAACTCAAAGGTTAAACTTCAATTGGAATTGTTTTTTTTTTTTCTTGGAAGGAAAAAAGGAAATATGAAGAAATTTATTTCGAAAGTTAGTATCTCTTGTTATGAAAAAGCGATTCTAGCCGTTTGGAATGGAACTGCCAATAAAATAGCAGACATTGGAACAGTTGGGAGTTGTTTTAGTCACTATCACGAGGTGCCTAGCCACCAAATGAATCGGTGATTGTTAAAACAACATAAGTAACACATTTTTCGAAATCACTTTTACTATGGTTTTGCACTGCTTAGGGGTAGAGCTATAGGTTGAGAGCAAAACTAACATAAATTTAAAACTGAAACACACAGAAATTCGAGCGCGAAATCGGCATTTAGAGTCGGCCGCGTCGTCAAAAATATAAAGTTTTTTGTCTCTCCTGTAAAAAAAATGTCACTTATGTTGTTTTAAAAATCACTGATTCAAATGATCTTAACCGTAAATTTGATTATTAAGGCTTAACTTATAGTCCTCATTAGCTTATCAAATATAGACAATTTTAGAGATTTAAATTTTTTTTGTTGATAAAGATTGTTCTTCGCCAAGTACATCTAGGCAGGAAGACAGCATGTATGAGCAGATTCCATTTTACTTGCAATGAAGTTATCAACTTTTCGAAACGCATGGCCAATCCACTGCCACTTGCGTTTTCGTATAAAAGAGTCTATGAGTTCCTGACCTGTTCTCACGTTTATACGTTGCGTTAGTGCCAGAAAATCCTCAAGATGTTTCGATGACATCCATTAACGAACGTTTGCAGCTTTTTTGTGACAACGGATGTGACTTTCCCATAAAGCAGCACGGATTCAACATAAGAGCGGAACAATCGTAGCTTGGTCTTTAAGCTAATTGAGTTGTTTCTTAATTCAGCAACAATCCGAACGCAGCCTTTGCTTTCCCAATTTGGCTGTTTATATCCAGTTCACTTCCTCAACCAGTAAAGACAATGCTCCCAAGTATATTGGAAATTCTCTTCAATCCTGTTATATCTTCTTGGATATATTAGGAATTTGCAAGGCTCATCCGCTTAATCCACTAAATTCATCCATTTCCAGTCGAAAAAACTGCATACAGTACATTATTTATCACCAATAGAAAGAATATTGGTGACAGTATACAGCCATGCCTAACTTCACTATGGATTTCAAACTCTTCTGACGTACTGTTCGATGATGATCCGCTAGGAGTTGATGTGGTTCGCACAGGAAGACCCAGTGTGGAATCCAGCTTGTTTGGTGTCTAGTGTGTCTTCGAGGTGGTTTATCATTAGCTTCAATATTATTCTTGCTATTATATCTTGGCTACTGCATGCATATTCTTTTTCAGTTTTTCACTGCAGTGTAAGGTCTCTTTTTTTTGGCATTCCTTTTCAGAAAAGCTCTCTGTTTTCCATGGCTCTCTCAATGGGTGGGTACAGTAGCTTATGTCGATGTTGTTGGGGCTGCTCGTAAGAGATCTATGGTGATACTGGTTAAGTCCGATCACTTTGTTGTTCTTCAATGCTTTGATTGTGGTAATGGTTTATTCTTTACTTGGGAAACATCGTTGCCGAAGTGGCACAATCGTGCTCTTTTGGCACGGTGGCACCAAAACACATTTTAGTCAGTAATTATTAAATAATAAATTTCTCTTTTAACTTGGAGTTGATTCAATATTACTCTACTTAAAATATTTGATATTAAACCTTCATAAAGTTAGAACTTGGCATACTTTTAGATCTCACTACTTATCACGGCTGAGTTGTTACATACAGGTTTAGAAGAACTTGGCTATTTTTTAACATTTATGTTTGTGTTCTGATCTCACTCCTTTTTGCATAGATATTTATTTGTTGCCAGATCAAAACCTCGTAAGATACCAACTTATACCATTCTACAACAATCAGAAGTGCTTTATATAGTTGGTAAAAATTCTGTGAAAGTAGGCGGATACCACGCCTCCTGAATAGAAAACCTCAAATATTTTCTTTTTTATTTTGTTTGCACTTCAAGCTCTACGACTCTACCAAATTTCTTCACTCTACAGCAATCAGAAGTGCTCCATATAATTGATAACAATTCTGAAAAAGTAGACAGATACCACGCCCCTGAATAGAAAATCTCAAATTTTATATTTTTTCCTTTCTACGCACTTTAAGCCCTGCCGCTCTACCAAATTTCATCATTCTACAGCAATTGGATGTGCTCCATTCAATTGATCGCAATTCTGAGAAAGTATAAGCGGATACCACGCCTCCTGAACGGAAAACCTAAAATATAAAATTTTTTCCTTTGTGACCTATCGCTGTGTGAAATAAGAAGATTCTGCGGTGTCGGGAAGTGCTCCATAATTTTGATGATCTGTCTGTGAGTAAGTCAGTCAGTCTGTTAAAGTTTTCGTGATTTTTGGAGTCTTCAATTCTATGATTGTGGTAATGGATTATTCTTTACTGGGGAAACAGCGTTGCCGAAGGGGCACAATCGTGCTTTTTTGGCACGGTGGCACCAAAACACATTTTAGTCAGTAATTATTAAATAATAAAATTCTCTTATAACTTGGAGTTGATTCAATATTACTCTACTTAAAATATTTGATATTAAACCCTCATAAAGTTAGAACTTGGCATACTTTTAGATCTCACTACTTTTCACGGCTGAGTTGTTACATACAGGTTTTTATATAGAAGAACTTGGCTATTTTTTAACATTTATGTTTTTGTTCTGATCTCACACGCGGGAGCCACTAATGCTACGCCTGAGTTTGGCTAGCTTACCAAATATCCCGAATTTGAAGTTCCTGACTTTATTGGTACTGAAATTAGAGGGGTATCGAATAACGCCTGAGTTTGTTCCTGTATAAAAAGTGTGTAGTGCCAGAATTTGGCTGGGCACTACCGCACCTTTTGATTTTTGTATTCAAATTGGTAACATTATTTTAATCTAGATATCATATGGTAACCCAAATTGTAAATAACAAATAATATATAAAATAATAAATAATAATATAAAATATTTATTATAAATAAATAATAAAATTGCATTTACTAAAATTAGAATTTAATTTATTATTATTAAGTTCTGATCAATAAAAAATTTGAGTAATATTTCAAAATTAATACCAATAAACAACGAAGATGTTTATTTCCAATCCCAAGCTACTACTGTACTATACTAGGGCGATGTGGTGCTCATATCGCCCCGCCTAGACTACACAACTGCTTTTTCCATTATAATGTATATTCTCTTTAGTTTGTTTAGCTTTCGCTTGTATCTGTGTATTTTTTTTTGTGTTTTTTTTTTATTTTTTTTGCGACATGTGCGTAGAAATTTGCAAAAATTTCCTCGTGAGCAACCTTGACATCTCTCTTCTTGATTTAAACTTTGTATTTTAGGCCAATTAATAAACGTTTATAACAGGTAGATTAGAATGAGAAAACAATGATATTTTCTTATTTTGAATTTGTTTTTATTTATTTTAGTTGGCATGTGTACGCTGTATTTATTTAGTTTATTCTTTAATTATTGTTTAAAGAAAGCTTTATATGATTTATTCAAAAATATTTATAGCTGCATATACAGAGTCTGTTATAATTTAAGAAAAAGCTAATGATCTTTAAACATTAACGCACCTTAATAAACAGATAAATATTAAATAAAATATACAAATTGTACAGACAACAAACAAAGAGTTTTGGAAAGGAAAGTGTTGTGTTACCTACAAATAAAAAAAAAAGACATTTAGATTAATAAGAAAAGGTGGCAGGCCACAGTCAGAAAAAAATATTTAAAAATCAATGAATTTTGTTTTGGAATAGAATACAGCAAAAATAAAAAAAAAACATTTTTCTAATTTTTAAAGAAGGGAAATTAAATTAAATATTTAAATAAATTTAATGAGGAAGGGGTTAATTAATGTACATGATGTTTCAATAAAACCAATGTCTCAACCGGACAAAATCCCTATAGCATTATGCAGGTTACCTATAATTTAATACCGAAGAAAAAATATTATAGGTCGGATCCAGTACTGTCAAAATTTAAAGAGTGGAGTTAAAATTTATTTAAATTTCATCTCCTCTGTCGTGAAATTTATAAAAGCAAAAGCTAAATAAGCAATAATATATACGATAGAGTATGCGGTAAAAGCCAAGAATATATATACCTTTTAGGTAAATTAATATATTCACATGTACATAGTTCCAAACAAAATTTAACACATCGACAAACGTAAATTTTGATTTTTTTTAAAAGCACATCGAAAAGGAGGACTTTACAAAAAAACAGCCCAAATCCAAAGCCCTAATTTCACTAAAACTTCAGAAGATTTTTAAAAATATAAAACACACTAACGTACCCGACACACTGCGTTGACACTATTATGTCACACTTTTTACATATCTCGAGTCACTTCTCAATATATGTATTATGTACATATAAATGTAAATAAATATTTATAAATTATAAATGAACAGAAATGATTATATTTGAGAAACTTCTTTTCTAATAAAATTGGACAAATAAGAGGGTTTTACTGTATACAATTTAAGTAACTTTGAACTAAGAAGGTTTTGTTTTATTTTTTAATAACACAAATTCTATATGCCTACTACTAAAATACATCAGTTAAGTAGAATACTTAGCATCTATTTTATTTGGACTTGTTGAATTATTGATTCAAAATAGCTTTTAACGGCCTTTGGTCCTACAATAATTTGGCGTTACGTCCCGGCGATCTCACTTGGACTCATCACTCATCAGTTGACTAAGTGAGGGCCTTGTCAATACGCAATTGTTGTTAAGTTCAGTTCATATTACATAGATTATCTTAAGTGAACTATTTCCAAAAAGACTAGAATTTCTAATCATTAAATTGGAAGTTTTTGTTCTTGTGTCTTGCCCGTAGCCTGGCACAGTTAAAAACCTACAGAGTAATGCTTACAGGAGGAAATCAGAATACGAGATGCACTTAGAAGAAATGAACCAAGGAAAAACGGTAACTGATTCCAGCTTAGGGCAATTACGAGGCAAAAACAAGTGGCTACTTAGTACTTGGAAAGTTGTCGGGTATTGCTAGAAATCTGAAAGAGAAAAACATGTAAGCCCGTAGCACATACTTAAAAAGAGGGAGTTTCGGTAGGTGGGATGGAAATCTGATTCCAGCCCACAATTCACTAAACTCTAAGAAGAGAGAAGTCACAGTATTAGCAGCTAGGTCTATTTTCCGACACGAATCCCTCAAAAAAACGAAAGATAAGCTATTGCAGTTCCTACGAACTTAAACAAGCCAAACAATAATTTTCCCCTCTTCTAAGTTCTAATTCGAAAACAAGAAAATCATGAGTCAATAAGCTTCGAATTATTGAAATTTCTTATGTCCTCTTTTTATATACATATTCTGCTTTGACATAGTGTGAATTATAAAAGTAACAAAATAAAAATAATTTTTTTTTCGAGTGATGATGTCATCGACTTCGTTGAATTGTTTTATAATGCCATGCCATATCATTTTTGTCATTCGCCAGACTTCAGTACGTACAATGTTGTATGAGCGATATTGATAATTGGTAGCAGATTATTTATATGATGTCTTTTTTGGCGCTGTATTAATTGAACAAACCATTAATATTGTGTGCGGAAAAATGATATTTTGAGTTTTATTTAGTTTGTTCAACGTATGTTTTTGTTTGTTTTTTGGTGCCATAGACTATAGAAATCGTACCCAAGATCTTCGGGTTAACAGTCCTACGAAAATCTGAATTGAATACTTATTTTTCGTACAGACAAAAAATTAAATCCTCTACAAAAAAAGTTCTTAAGACATTGAGTCAGTGTTGCCGCTATGCGACTTTGGTCGTATTTTGACCTCTTTTTTGCCCTATGCGACTATGATACGACCTTTTAAAAAAGTGGCTATTTTGACCCTTCTGTGAAAGTAGGCGGATACCACGCCTCCTGAATAGAAAACCTCAAATATTTTCTTTTTTATTTTGTTTGCACTTCAAGCTCTACGACTCTACCAAATTTCTTCACTCTACAGCAATCAGAAGTGCTCCATATAATTGATAACAATTCTGAAAAAGTAGACAGATACCACGCCCCTGAATAGAAAATCTCAAATTTTATATTTTTTCCTTTCTACGCACTTTAAGCCCTGCCGCTCTACCAAATTTCATCATTCTACAGCAATTGGATGTGCTCCATTCAATTGATCGCAATTCTGAGAAAGTATAAGCGGATACCACGCCTCCTGAACGGAAAACCTAAAATATAAAATTTTTTCCTTTGTGACCTATCGCTGTGTGAAATAAGAAGATTCTGCGGTGTCGGGAAGTGCTCCATAATTTTGATGATCTGTCTGTGAGTAAGTCAGTCAGTCTGTTAAAGTTTTCGTGATTTTTGGAGTCTTCAATTCTATGATTGTGGTAATGGATTATTCTTTACTGGGGAAACAGCGTTGCCGAAGGGGCACAATCGTGCTTTTTTGGCACGGTGGCACCAAAACACATTTTAGTCAGTAATTATTAAATAATAAAATTCTCTTATAACTTGGAGTTGATTCAATATTACTCTACTTAAAATATTTGATATTAAACCCTCATAAAGTTAGAACTTGGCATACTTTTAGATCTCACTACTTTTCACGGCTGAGTTGTTACATACAGGTTTTTATATAGAAGAACTTGGCTATTTTTTAACATTTATGTTTTTGTTCTGATCTCACACGCGGGAGCCACTAATGCTACGCCTGAGTTTGGCTAGCTTACCAAATATCCCGAATTTGAAGTTCCTGACTTTATTGGTACTGAAATTAGAGGGGTATCGAATAACGCCTGAGTTTGTTCCTGTATAAAAAGTGTGTAGTGCCAGAATTTGGCTGGGCACTACCGCACCTTTTGATTTTTGTATTCAAATTGGTAACATTATTTTAATCTAGATATCATATGGTAACCCAAATTGTAAATAACAAATAATATATAAAATAATAAATAATAATATAAAATATTTATTATAAATAAATAATAAAATTGCATTTACTAAAATTAGAATTTAATTTATTATTATTAAGTTCTGATCAATAAAAAATTTGAGTAATATTTCAAAATTAATACCAATAAACAACGAAGATGTTTATTTCCAATCCCAAGCTACTACTGTACTATACTAGGGCGATGTGGTGCTCATATCGCCCCGCCTAGACTACACAACTGCTTTTTCCATTATAATGTATATTCTCTTTAGTTTGTTTAGCTTTCGCTTGTATCTGTGTATTTTTTTTTGTGTTTTTTTTTTATTTTTTTTGCGACATGTGCGTAGAAATTTGCAAAAATTTCCTCGTGAGCAACCTTGACATCTCTCTTCTTGATTTAAACTTTGTATTTTAGGCCAATTAATAAACGTTTATAACAGGTAGATTAGAATGAGAAAACAATGATATTTTCTTATTTTGAATTTGTTTTTATTTATTTTAGTTGGCATGTGTACGCTGTATTTATTTAGTTTATTCTTTAATTATTGTTTAAAGAAAGCTTTATATGATTTATTCAAAAATATTTATAGCTGCATATACAGAGTCTGTTATAATTTAAGAAAAAGCTAATGATCTTTAAACATTAACGCACCTTAATAAACAGATAAATATTAAATAAAATATACAAATTGTACAGACAACAAACAAAGAGTTTTGGAAAGGAAAGTGTTGTGTTACCTACAAATAAAAAAAAAAGACATTTAGATTAATAAGAAAAGGTGGCAGGCCACAGTCAGAAAAAAATATTTAAAAATCAATGAATTTTGTTTTGGAATAGAATACAGCAAAAATAAAAAAAAAACATTTTTCTAATTTTTAAAGAAGGGAAATTAAATTAAATATTTAAATAAATTTAATGAGGAAGGGGTTAATTAATGTACATGATGTTTCAATAAAACCAATGTCTCAACCGGACAAAATCCCTATAGCATTATGCAGGTTACCTATAATTTAATACCGAAGAAAAAATATTATAGGTCGGATCCAGTACTGTCAAAATTTAAAGAGTGGAGTTAAAATTTATTTAAATTTCATCTCCTCTGTCGTGAAATTTATAAAAGCAAAAGCTAAATAAGCAATAATATATACGATAGAGTATGCGGTAAAAGCCAAGAATATATATACCTTTTAGGTAAATTAATATATTCACATGTACATAGTTCCAAACAAAATTTAACACATCGACAAACGTAAATTTTGATTTTTTTTAAAAGCACATCGAAAAGGAGGACTTTACAAAAAAACAGCCCAAATCCAAAGCCCTAATTTCACTAAAACTTCAGAAGATTTTTAAAAATATAAAACACACTAACGTACCCGACACACTGCGTTGACACTATTATGTCACACTTTTTACATATCTCGAGTCACTTCTCAATATATGTATTATGTACATATAAATGTAAATAAATATTTATAAATTATAAATGAACAGAAATGATTATATTTGAGAAACTTCTTTTCTAATAAAATTGGACAAATAAGAGGGTTTTACTGTATACAATTTAAGTAACTTTGAACTAAGAAGGTTTTGTTTTATTTTTTAATAACACAAATTCTATATGCCTACTACTAAAATACATCAGTTAAGTAGAATACTTAGCATCTATTTTATTTGGACTTGTTGAATTATTGATTCAAAATAGCTTTTAACGGCCTTTGGTCCTACAATAATTTGGCGTTACGTCCCGGCGATCTCACTTGGACTCATCACTCATCAGTTGACTAAGTGAGGGCCTTGTCAATACGCAATTGTTGTTAAGTTCAGTTCATATTACATAGATTATCTTAAGTGAACTATTTCCAAAAAGACTAGAATTTCTAATCATTAAATTGGAAGTTTTTGTTCTTGTGTCTTGCCCGTAGCCTGGCACAGTTAAAAACCTACAGAGTAATGCTTACAGGAGGAAATCAGAATACGAGATGCACTTAGAAGAAATGAACCAAGGAAAAACGGTAACTGATTCCAGCTTAGGGCAATTACGAGGCAAAAACAAGTGGCTACTTAGTACTTGGAAAGTTGTCGGGTATTGCTAGAAATCTGAAAGAGAAAAACATGTAAGCCCGTAGCACATACTTAAAAAGAGGGAGTTTCGGTAGGTGGGATGGAAATCTGATTCCAGCCCACAATTCACTAAACTCTAAGAAGAGAGAAGTCACAGTATTAGCAGCTAGGTCTATTTTCCGACACGAATCCCTCAAAAAAACGAAAGATAAGCTATTGCAGTTCCTACGAACTTAAACAAGCCAAACAATAATTTTCCCCTCTTCTAAGTTCTAATTCGAAAACAAGAAAATCATGAGTCAATAAGCTTCGAATTATTGAAATTTCTTATGTCCTCTTTTTATATACATATTCTGCTTTGACATAGTGTGAATTATAAAAGTAACAAAATAAAAATAATTTTTTTTTCGAGTGATGATGTCATCGACTTCGTTGAATTGTTTTATAATGCCATGCCATATCATTTTTGTCATTCGCCAGACTTCAGTACGTACAATGTTGTATGAGCGATATTGATAATTGGTAGCAGATTATTTATATGATGTCTTTTTTGGCGCTGTATTAATTGAACAAACCATTAATATTGTGTGCGGAAAAATGATATTTTGAGTTTTATTTAGTTTGTTCAACGTATGTTTTTGTTTGTTTTTTGGTGCCATAGACTATAGAAATCGTACCCAAGATCTTCGGGTTAACAGTCCTACGAAAATCTGAATTGAATACTTATTTTTCGTACAGACAAAAAATTAAATCCTCTACAAAAAAAGTTCTTAAGACATTGAGTCAGTGTTGCCGCTATGCGACTTTGGTCGTATTTTGACCTCTTTTTTGCCCTATGCGACTATGATACGACCTTTTAAAAAAGTGGCTATTTTGACCCTTTTTTAAAATTTTGCGACTTTTCTGACCCCATCTCTAGAAAATTGCAGGGAAAAGATTAGTTGTTGATCTGTTAGATAATTATAAGTGATTAAAACTAAGCCATTTTTTAAATATTCCCGATGTTTGGTTAAGTACTTTCCAACATTTTCAGTGATTTTCTTAATTGGACTATTAAGATAAATTTTTTTGTAAAAAGTCATCAAAAAATTGGAAATTTACATATTATATATTGCACTATTTTGTAATTTGAGACAAAAAAAATAAATAAATAAATATAAAGCACAGATTAGTTCTGATGACGATCCCATTGATAAGCCTGACCTTTGAGTGTAAAACGTCCCATTAATTAGGTCATTGTTTTAATTTGCACTTATACCTAAGTACGCAGTTCGGGCAAAATTTTATTTCTCATAAAAATTTTTTTGCAGGACAAATTTTGTTTCGGATTTTTCTTGAGCAGTACGCAGTTCAAACGCAAAATCCAAACCTTCTTTCAAACTGTATAATATGCAAAAGTCTCCACATAATTTTTCCAAGACAAATAATGTTCGATGCATTATTTTGCTGGACAAATGTTGACGTTTCATGAACATAACGGTTTTTAACAACCAAAAACATATTTCGGTTTTAGCATTTTCAATATTGAAAGGTGTTATGTGGATGATGACCAAAAAACATACAATAAAACATGAAAGAAAGTTACGGGAATAGATTATATAAAACGGCGGTTTTCACACAGTCAGTGGCGAGGAATGGGTTCAAGGGGGCCAAATATTAGTGCGACAACATTTTTTAAAGCATGTAAATATACTAAATTTTCATAGAAATGATTTTTTTATGACAAATATACTCGCAGTAAAGGCTACAAACCTTTTTTGTACTGATTTGTTTGTTTTTTTTTAATATTGCAGTGTATATTTTCAAAATCCTTTTGCTCGATCTGCGTACTAGGCTTATGTATTTAAAAAATATTTTTGATACTGAAATGCAATAAATCAATCTAAGTATACAAATAAATGTAATTCAATAATTATCTGAATAAAAATTTTACTTTTAGTATCAACTTAAAACTGATTTGTTTTGCTTTGTTAATTTTTTTAATATAAAACTTAAATTACTCCAAAATATGTTTTATCTATACGGATTTCGTTTGATTTTGCTATCTATTAAAAAAAATTCAAAATGCGAGCTTTTTCATTTCGTGACCCCTTTTTATGCGAGCTTTTCAAATTTCTCAGCGGCAACACTGTGTTGAGTCTTGTGAATAAAAAAGAAGATGAAGTTAAGATTTTTAAGTAAAAGCAAGGTTTTTATGCGTGAAAAAAAGAAATCTTAAGCTTGTTAGTAGCAGAAATATTCTAATGACAGATATAATATAAAACAGACAATGAGCTTTGTGAATAAAAAAAAGCTAAAGCTTGGATTTTTAAGTAAAATCTATTTTTTTGGTGAATAAAATTAAGCTATAGTTGTTACTATTTTTAAATACCCAAAGCTAAATTCATTTAGTTTTAGATTGTTTTCCCAGCCTAAGATTCAATTAGTGTGAATAAAAATATTTTAAACTAGAATATTAGGTAGGTACATATAGTAAAATCTACAAAAATATCAAGAATCAAGATTCTTTCACTCTGTATAGAAAGCTTTGACTAGGTCTTATTTTTAGCATTCTCTTTAGTTTTGGTATGAATTGGTTAATTTTATGCGCGTATTAGTTTATCAAATGTATAAGGAATAACCCAAAATTAGTACAATATTCTTAAAAAAATCAACACTATCTATATTTCAATTATGTGATTTTTTTTACATGCGTCATTTTGCTGCTAATTAAATTCGAAAGAAAGATGTCAAACGTCGAAGAATTTGATATACAATTATTTATCAATGAGATAAAAATTTTCCAGAAATATGGAGTGTTGCTTCCGAGTCATACCATGACCCGCAAAAGAAAAGAAGCATAAAATATTCCTTTTGTTAACATAGTTTTAATGCAATAGGTACGCGAAAATTACTCGTTTCTTTTTATAAACCTCCATTGCTGCAAGCCAAATGTGAACTGCAGATTGAGTCCTGCGAGAAAAACCCGCAAAAAACTGAATGATTGTGGCACCGCCCGTTAAAATAACGCATGTGTGCACCGGGCCTAAGATTATAGAAGATAGAACTTTCTACTTACTACTAGTAAAAAATATGACATAGCTAGATTAAGCTTCTTCCAAAATTAGGTTTTCCTTTTTTTTTTGTTCAAAAGACTCTTTATAATGTATGAAGCTTACTAACACAATATAGTTTATGTCAAAATAATCTACAAAAACAATTGATTATATAAGTTATAATTATTATTTATTTATAAAAATTGCTTTTTATTAAATTTTGAAATAAAATCTATAAAGTCATTGAAAAAAACCCTCAAAGGCATTAAAACCAAAACAAAAAACTTTAACAAAATTATTTCTATCATGCGAAATTCAGCTTGGAATTTTGATTGAATTTGGGTGTTTCACAATTCGTTCGAAATGCTAATTGTGAATTAGAATTTCGAAAATGAAAATAAGATATTCAGTATTTCGGTTCCTTCCATTTTATTTATTATAACTTTCGTAGAAAATATAAGAACATACAAATAAAAGAATACAAAATTCATCTGAAGCATTCATTTATAGATATACTCACGCCGCGGATTCTGGGAAGTCTAATAAATTAGATTTTTTTCGGAAAATGGGTCGGCTTATTAATTCTTTAGAGTTCCACTTTCTTTATTCTCTTCTAATTGCCAATAATTATAAATCCATTTTCATCTGCTGCAGTGTAATTTCATTTTAATAAAAAAAGGATGGGTTTTGACAGTTCGAAGTAATTGCGAAATTTTCGAAAACGAACGAATTGTAGAAGATGGAATTTCAATTCACGTCAAATTGAAATTCGATTTCAATTCGAATTCATTCGAAATGCAGAACATGGGCGTCAGAATCGCTTTAATTATTTTGAGAAAAATTGAATTTTTTCCACCGTTAATTTTGTTTTCGATAATTAAAATTTTGTGACAATTGAAGTGAAAAAGTATTTAGAGAAATCTTTAGCGTCATAGTTTTCAGTCAGTGAAACACCTCAAATTTTTTTCAATTAAGCGAAACGATTTTTTTTATTTTTATTTAGGTATCACCAAAAAAACTAAAATTACTAACTAAGCATGTTATGTATAATGTGTCTTAAATCTATAGACTTCAATCAATGATTCACACATAAATAAGCTATTTAAAAAATAATCTTATTATTAACTGGGTCTTAATGTCACCATATTGTACTAACATTTAATAAAGTCAAACATTATTATCTTACGATTTAGCATATGCCTTATTATTTTTTTTTCTAAGCAAATGAGTAAACATATCTGCACAAGCTCTAATAAATAAACAATAAAACAAATCGACCTTGGAGACATAAATTTTAGATAAAGAATTTTAAAAATGCATATATACTTTAGGTTATATAGTATAGGTATAGCTATCTGCGTTAGCTGGTGTTATAAATTGTTTACTTTTATTTTTGGATAAGTAAATAATTTCATCCGATTTTTGATAGTATAAAAACTCAGATTTTTTGAAGATAGAGTCACATTGCTTATAGACTGCAACACATTGCTTGCCATTGAAAAGTTCACAAGAGTGTTAACAAGCTAACAAAAAAAAAAAAATATCTAAAATGAAATTGTTTGGTGTTCTTTTCATATTTGTAATTGGTAAGAATTGTTATTAAAAATTGAATTTAAAAATTAAGGTTAGGGTTTTTATTTATTTTTTGTTTTGTAGCTCTCATCTCTATTGATACAGTTCACTGTACCTTTTCTGGGCAAAAACAACAAGTAATGATGATGGAACTCCCACCTTGCTCAAAGGAAGGAAAAGTTTGCTGCAAAAAAGGCAATCAGTGCGGAATGTTTTCATCTGCTGGATACTCTCAAATGAAAGAAAAATACGGAGATAGTAAGTTTTCCATTTAATTGATCTGAGCAACAAGGGATAATTTACTTTTTTTTTTCATTTGTTAAACTTTATAGAAATGCAAATAACACATGACGATTCTTGCGCTGGTAGGCCAGTCAAAGATCGTTGGGTATGTGAAAATTGAAAAGTTATTGAAAAATAAATAAAAATACTATTAAACCAAAAGTGTTGCTTATTTACTTCCATTTGCAAACCTGTGGAGGGGAAGGCTCTTTTTAAGAAGGCCTTCTAAAATAAAATATCCTTTCCGTTTCGCTTTTGTTTGGATTTTGTTATAAATTGGGTTCCAGATGCGCAGACAAAATATGTTAGGCTTAAAAACACGAGATACCAGGGGTGGAATCGGCTAAGATGATAAATGATTGTCACATTAACCATAGTCAAATGTGACAGTCATTTAGTTTTCTGTCTGGGTAAGGTGATATAACTTAATTCAATTCAATTGAATACTTTCCAATGGCATTTGTCAAAAACATGGTTGCCATAGTGAATGTTTCAAATGTTTGTAATTAGTTATCGAAAATATATACCGAAAATGAAGTCTTTGCGATATAATTCTTTATCATCCGAAATGTAGTAAACTTTTTGGTCACAAGAATGTTTATTTTTGTTTGTATGAATGATTAAAAAAAAGAACTCCTAAAAAGTTGTAGGTACAATTTTTGTAGGCTGGTGGTAACTCTAGTCGTACTGCGGTGGATAAGTCAAATTTATTGGAAAATGACAATCACATTTTAGCTATCAAATGTGATATCATCTTACACAGACTCAATTGGTTGATTGTGACTCTCACTTATCGCAAATCACCTTACACGATTCCACCCCAGAGCTATATAAGATGTATAGATTTTATAGTTTTTCGGTATTTAGATTCTATAGAGAAAAAAACAGAAATTTCTTTCTTATAACCGAATTTTTCTTATATACAAAAACGGTTATAAGAATATAAAGATACGGTGTATTGTATTACATTTATTTTAAGCGAGTTTTTCTTATATAATTGTTTCTTATATCCGTATATTGTATATAAGTAAATGTTTAAGTTTTAACACATAAAACTAAAACGCTCCACCATCAGCTATTCGTCGGAATATCTTTGGAGTTGATGTCTAATTTTACATGCGGTTTTTCTGTAAGTCCCTATGAAGACGTTGCTTGAAATTTATAACTTTTCAATAAAGTCTTTTAAATTTTTTAAAATTGTATGATAGGTATAGGTTAATCTCTTCTACATTGTAGGTTTCGCGTTGTTAAAATTCAGTCCTGTGAAGTTAGCAAAAGAATTGATTAAAATTGAATAAAAAATGAGAGTTCCCGATAGCAAACAAAGAGTTCCCATAGGTACAATGTGAACTAAGTATATATTTTTTTATATACATTGCCTTAACATTTAAGTGTCTTATATAGATATTCTTTAAAACATCTTATTATAAATATATGCACATACAGATACCTCGAGTCCATTATCTAATTATTGTTGATTTTCAGCTTTGCTTATTTTGCAATCTTAACAAATAAACATATGTATCTTTAGCATATGTAATTTTATATTAATTATATTTTTGAGAAAAAATAAAAACAAACAATTCCAAAATTGTAATATCAGAGATTATGAACATAAGGAAGATTATGTAGTGTACCCCTGGCCGGACCAATCATATGTGCAAAATGTGCAAATGCACAGGGCGCAAAATTCTGGGGGCGCATTACCAGGAGCAAGAAAATGTAATCGGCATTAGGCAGTAAGGCCCAAATCAATTTGGAAATATCGCCCGAAAAAATTCTGAACGTTGTTGTTTTTTTTTAAAGGAAAGAACTCCCAAAAATAAAAATTTTAAAAGTCAAATGGGAAATAACGCCCAAAATTGGAAATATCGCACAAAAAAAATCCAGATAAACCTCACTGTTTATGCGCCGCGAATATTTTAGGTTATTTTATCATTGAAATTTTACTTTGGAAATATCGCCCAAAATTTAGGAAAGAATTAAAAAAAAAGTTTGGAAATATCGACCAAAACTGAAGAAATGACGCCCAAATTTTACAAAAACAAATTACGTTGAAAATATTTGGGCGATATTTCAAACTTAAGGTTTGGAAAAATATAAATTTGGGCGATATCCATTTTTTTTTGGGCGATAAAAAAATCAAATCTGTTCTTGCGCAAACAAATATGTACTACCATTTGCCATGTGTATGTATGTATGGGTGCAAATATAAAAAGTGGCGCTTTTTACAAATCTTGCACAGGGCGCAAGTTTGGCTCAGGCCGGCCCTGAGTGTACCTATAAGTACATACATTTTATTTGTTCGCTTTTACAAATTTATTGACAAAATACAAATATTATTTAACAAAAATAATAAAATTCCCTTACAAATGTTTTTGGAAAAAGTGTGATAGGCACGGGTTAATGACCGCAAATGTAATCATTTTTTTGTTGATCCACACATAGAGCATAAACTTAGATTTGGTGGGAATTTGATTAACAGACAAATTAATTTGGGGGTATTTGATTAACAATAAGATAAATGTGCGATTGAACTGGCACCTTACATCTATCTACGTTCATAGTTTAAACAAAAAAAAAACACACACACGAACAAGTTCTTTTGTTTATCAACTGTAATTATAATATTATGAACCCACATTTTGAAGATGCGTGTTAGAACTATTGAGGCCAGGCGCGCACATGGATCTTCACAGTTTGGTTTTGATTTTGAGCACAATGGGCTTATATGGGAGTGCGCGCACATTAACTTGCGTGGACTCTCATATAATCCTATAGTACTCAAAATCTAAACCAAACAGTTAAGTTGCATATGTGCGCGCCTAACCTAAGAACTAGCAGCTGATTCCAAAATAATTACAAAATCGGACTGGCTATTAAAAAGCTATGCCTATATGAATAAATAAAAAATAATGCAATTTTCTCAAAAAACTTCAAAACCCTATTTCTGTATGCGATTTTGGTTTGTTTCTTTTTTCAAATTTTCTCGAAAACGGCTCCAACGATTTTGGTAAAACTACCTGAAATGACAAAAGTGATTCGCATTATGGACGTTTTTTTCAGAAAAATGCCATATTTTTTAAATACTCTTGTACAGGTTAACTTAATGGTTTGACCGATTTTGTTATAATTTTGCAATAAGGTGCTTGTAAATACATAATTTAAAAAAATATTACATTTTAAAAAAATTTAAAATTATAAAAAAAATTTTTTTTAAATCCATTTTTTAGAAAAAAAAAAATTAAGAAAAGAGAATTAAGCTATAATATTATAGTAATTTTTTTTTTATAAATGAATTCAGATTTTTATTGAATAAAGTTCAAAAACATAATGAACAACACATGAAATGAGCAAGAGCAGCAGACGATGATGAACATCACCATCGACATCACATCATCAGCTTTACCATTCTCGGTCCCAGGCCAAATCGCGGTAGCCGGTAACTGGCAGTGGTGCGGTAAAACAAGAAGTTATAGGTATTAACTATCAACCATCAGCTGTATTTCGGACCGACCGAACCGAACCATAGCAAAGCAATTAGCAACTGGAGCAACAACAACAAAAACAAGAGCAACCCTTTACTTACCTTCTGAAGGAAGATCTCTTGGAGCTGAGGGATATTTCATATTCCAATTGTCTTATTCTTCTACACGACCAGTGCGGTTTTCTTTTATACAGTCCACTTTAATACAAATGTATAGGCATGTATTTTAAATTATAAATTTTCAATAAAATTTTGAAATCTTTAAAATCCGTTTTTAACGAATAAATTGTATCCTTTATCATTTTAATTTTAAAAAAATATATAGGTACTATAGGTACTAGGTAGACTTTTGACATTTTCACAACAATTCATTATGTTATCCATTTTAATTTATTTCTTAAAAACAGAACATATAGCCCGAGTAGGTAGGTAGGTATATTCCCGAGTAGCACAGACGAGTTTTCATTTGGTAGATATAACAACAGTAAAACAATCAAGTTGTTGTCCATTTATTTCAGAAACATTTTCTAGTACAATTGTATAACCCAAATAGCCGCATTTCCCCTCTCATTTACAACAAACTTGTTGTATTTGGGTTTTATTTAAGTTCAATTTTGTCGTTTCTCAGTTTTATAAAAGTTATTTGAACTAAGAAATGATACATGTAACTTAAACTTACAATTGTGAAACTTTAATTGAACTCGAAGATGAGCTTTACTAATATTGCAGAAATGTTCTATTACTATTACTTTAACTTTTTCTGTTCTATCATATGTTATAATATAATGATAAATAATGTTTCCGAAAACATTGTAAAACGTTTCTGAAAAGTTATTAATCAAATTCTTTTAATACGTATAATAACTTTGAGATGTTATAAAAAAGATAAACTTCAAAGTGTTGAAAAAAAATGAAAACTTCTAATATTATGACTTAAAATGCGATTTTTAGTTATTTATGAACGGAAAATCTAATACAAATGCCATTTTTATCATAAAGAATGATGTTTTACTTCCAGAAAATTCACGCGCCACCCAAAAAATTAAAATTGGCCGAAAATTTGAAAAATAGAAAAATATTCATGTTTGTATTTAGGCATTCAAGTTGCAAAAATATTTGTGATTTACATTGCGAAACGAATATTTCAGCGATTTCCATTGAAATTTACTATGGAAATAGTGATACCAACTGGAAAAATTAGTTTAAAAATTTCGCATTTAAGATCAAATTCTAATAAAAAAGTAATATATTGTGAACAATATGGCGCTTGTTGCCGGAAATCTCAATAAAACACTGTCTCTTAAATTTAAAACTTACATGTTATTACACCAAAGATACAACAAAGTAGACACTTGAGGATATAAAATCCTTATTTTAACCAATTTACACTGTTTATACAACAGAGAAATATAGTTTTTTATCATATTTTCTAATCTTCGTTACTGAAACTAGAATTCTAATGTTAAAAAAACCATCATTTTTTTTCTGGCGGGAAAAAATTAAGCAAAATCTTGCATTAAACTTTGGTCTTTGTCCGCCAGAGTTGCCGCAGTTCACTTTTTGTTTATTTTTTAAAACACAAATTTTATAACAGAAATTACGTTAAATGTCAAAATATCAATTTTCTCTTTATTCGAAACCCCATTAAATATCAAATTCTAGAAAATAAATTTCTTTTAGGGGGTTGTTTTTGTAAATGGCTACGATTAAAATGGATTTAAAAAACCCTTAAAAACATAATTTCGTTTGCCTTTTTCTTAATACTTCATAAAATCTCGATTTCTAGGCAGCCTGATGACATTTGGAACGAAATATTCATGAAACTTTGAAACATAGTTTGTCTTCTATATTTCAAGACGCCAAACGTCAAATTCCATGTAAAGATGGCTACGATTAAAATGGATTAAAAAAAAACCCTTAAAAACATAATTTCGTTTGCCTTTTTCTTAATGCTTCATAAAATCACAATTTCTAGGCAGCCTCTTGACATTTGGAACGAAATATTCATGAAACGTCAAAATGTGTTCTATATGACAAGACATGCAATATAATTTTTTTATTTTCGTTATGTTTATTATGGTCATCTTAAAATTTACGGATTGTTTAATCTGACTTGGCACAATTTTTCAATCCAGCGGCAACTCTGCCATGTATAGTAACTCTTTTCATGTCCAAGCAATAATTTTTGTTTGTTTACTTTTCATGGTTGATTTAAATATAGTAAATAAAAATATAACATTAACAATTATAAAATATCATTATAACTTATTACAAATTTGATACCCAAAAGGTCAACGTAAAACGTAATTGCAACGTTATTAGTTCTAGAAACTCAACTTCAACATCACTTGAATCTGAAGAAATTTTGAAGTTTTGTTTTAAATACAAACCAAATGTAATGTTTTTTTTTGACAATTGTAGTACTTTGGTTACCTATTTGTTTTAATGTCCAAAATATAACAAAGTCTCCAATCATACAAAATACAAGCAGTTATGTTTCAACTTAGTTTAAACGATGTTTATTTTAACAATTTGTTTGTTGCATTCGTGTTATGCCAAATATAACAAAACGACAACATAACAAAACACATTTAGAGTTCCATCTTTGTTTTGATGTTGTTAATAGTAACAAGATGTTTGAAATGTAATTTAAAAAAAAACAATGCTATCTATATATCCAAAAACCAGTACTGCATATTGAAAGGCAATAAATAGTTCATTTATATGCTTTTTAAATTATTGCCTAATACACAATGCAAACTTCTTTGAAAAAAACCATGTGCTATTCAAGGAATGATGTATTTCATTATAATTTACATAATTTTTTTCGTATTGCGAATAGACAACACCGAATAAAATAACTTATTGTTATATATATATATTGTATAAACTTGTTCATAGAAATTCTGTTAAAATAAACATTTTAAGAGTAAAAACATTACAAAAATGTTTTTGTTATTTGTTTCCCCCTCCTTAATTGTAAGTTATATTAAAGTTACCCAAATGTTTTTATAGATTGTCGCAAGAAAGTTATTTTAATATTTACGTTAGAAGATGACGAAACAGAAATTAAATAGATGTAATAATAACTTTTTATCAACTTTCAAATGTTTGACTTGCTTATAACCTTTTAATAACAACTTCAGTTTTTTTGAAACAAGTTCAAACCTTTGCGAAATCGATTTGTAGCATTTTAATTCACAAAGTTACATCTGTTTTTTGATAAACAATTGAGAAACTGAGTTACAACAAATAATGTTGCAGATTACTTCAACAAAACACAAGTCTAACAAATTCTTGTTATAAATCGAATTCTGTGCTACTCGGGTTGTATTTAATATATTGATTTTCCTCTTTACACAAAATCTATTATATTTTTTAAATAGCTATGTAATACCTATACAAAAATCAAAATGGCAATTAAATATCCTTTTAAATCGACATAAGGATGACTTTGAAGTCATTTTCATTTGTATTTGTTAAAAAAAATAAAATGATTTAAACTGAATTTTTGTGACGTGAATATGGTGACCAGATTTATCCTCAATGAAAAGAGAACATCCAAAAAAAATCTCAAACGAATAATAAAAAAAGAACAAATAAATTGTATCTATTTATGAGATCATAACGTAAAGTGTAATATTTAACAGAAAACTCATAAAACTATCCCTTTTTTTTCAAAATCTATTTTAGTTTTGATATTAAAGGGTGTCCCATAATTCACGCATGGTATTGCGAATAAAAAAAGACAGATTGACAGCTGACAGTTGAGGGTTTTAAAAAATAGAGGAGAGCTACACAAGAGTATCTACAACGAGTTTTCATTAGGTATGTTCCTTTACTTTGAAACTCTGTCCATTTGTGTGAATTTCTACACATTTAATTTTTTTTTATTTGAACTTTGAAAGACTTTCGTGTAGAAATTCATACAAATCCACAGATTTTCAAAGAAAAGGAACTATTAAGCAGCAATTTGAAATAAAAATTTAGGTTTACCGATAATTTTTCCAACAAAATCATAGTCAGCGATGAAGCAAATTTTCGTCTTGATGGCTTCGTTAACCTTCAAAGTTTTCGTATTTGGCGTTCAGAAAATACACGGGTTATTGTTGAGAAGTAAATGCATCCACAACGTTTCACTGTTTGGTACAGATTTTGGAAAGTTTGCACTGTATCAACTACATTCAATCACAGTTATGCGAAACGGTCATGAAAAATGTCAACAAAAGAGATACATATTGTGCCAGCAAAAGGGAGGAGAACATTTACCATTCTATTCTATGCCATAATCCTATATTGAATATTTTATGAATAAATAAAAAATACAAAATCCTAAATAAATTTCTATCAAAATTACTTTTTGTGTGAATTTTTGGGACACTCTTTGTTTTTCATTGAACCTCATTTTGAAACCGTGCAGTTGACACCATAGTAAAGGTTTTATTGTTGTTGAAAAAATTTGAAACCTAAAAAATAAAAAAGAGAACAAATTGTTTATTTTTTTAAAAAGATACCGAACCAAAGTTTATTAGGTCAACAGGAGAATTTGTCGTCATAAAAGAGGACGTCTAGTAAGCCTAGACGGGAGTGAAATAAATCAGAATAAAAACTTAAATTAATTTTAAAATTTTAACCCACCCTAAATTCCCACTGAGGAAGCTTTTTTAATCAATAAAAATGGTTTCAAAGAAATTTATCATTTTTTAAAATGTCGCTGGCTTATAATCTATGCATTCCTAAACAAATGTTTATAGACCTCCCCTTCTAAATATGAGTGGTTTTCCATTTTACTGTATTAAATGCACAATAAAATGAAAAACCATGCTAGTAAAATATTTAATTGAACAATGAAAGCCATATATTCTCAAATCTCACATAAATGCTTCTAACAGTTCTGCTGCAGTATTATAGTTACATACTAACATATAACAATAATGCGAATACAAAAAAAAGTGACATGCTTGAAATAATAATCGCAACTAGAATTATTCTACAATTATTCTGTACCTATATACTTACTATAGTAATATGTAGGTAGGTGAATTGTTCTACTGGTTTGTGTTGAAAATTAAAAGCGGCCGACTTGCCGGCCGGGCGACGCACGGGTAAAGCTGTTGAGTATAGATAATAGGTGACAAAACACATTTCCATTTGAAGATCGGCACGGCATATTACGAGTGCATTATTAAAAAATAGCAAGTCACGTATAAGATACATATGTACATCAATTTGAGTTGCCATATGCACTATCATATCAACTATAATATGGTTATCTGCCTACAGCTATAATATTTATTGCAACCTGCATGTTTATAAAACTGAACAACAAAACGGGAGGAACTTCATTCAATAGGTCGGTATCTTTACCTAAGTTACAATGGAACGTTGGCAAAATCGTGTCGCAGTAGTAACTGGTGCAAGTTCAGGAATAGGTGCAGCTATTGTCAAAGATTTGGCACGAGCTGGCCTTATCGTTGTTGGATTAGCCCGAAGAGTCGATCGTGTTGAAGAGCTAAAAAAAGGATTGACCAAGGACCAACAGAGTCGCATTCACGCCTTCAAATGTGACGTCTCCAAAGAGAGTTCTGTTAATTCGGCATTCGAATGGATTATCAAGACATTGGGTGGAGTTGATATTTTAGTGAATAATGCTGGGATGGCAAATCCTGGAAAACTTTCCACGATGGATATTTTCAAAGTTCGTCAAGTGATCGATACAAATGTTTTGGGTGTCGTTCAATGTACCCAACATGCCTTCAAGAGCATGAAAGAGCGGAATTTCGATGGACATATTTTGATAGTAAATAGTATTTTGGGCCATTCCATACCAGTGATGCCAGATCATGTTGATTTAAATATTTATCCGGCAACAAAATATGCAATTACTGCCATTACTGAGGTCTATCGTCAAGAATTTAAAGGACTCGGGACAAAAATAAAAATCACTGTAAGTAAAAAGTACATATTATTCGTTATTAAGAAAATACCTATTGAATCTTTTGGGTTTGTTTTATTTAGAGCATCAGTCCAGGACTTGTTGATACGGAAATTGTTAAAGATGAAATTAAAAGTCACTTTGGAAATTGCATTCTCAGATCAGAAGATATTTCAAGTGGAGTTATTTATGCAATATCAACTCCACCGAACGTTCAAGTACATGAATTGACAATCAAACCAGTTGGAGAGAGTATGTAATAATATTTTAAATTATTACTATATAGCTGTGTTTTGATGAAAGTGTGTATAGCAATTCAGCAAATTTTGTTTGTTTTGTGTACAAACATTAATAAAATATTTATAATCACTTTTTTTGTTGTTATTGTTCACGTGTAGAAATTGTGCTGAGTTGGTATAGTTTTTCCAAACAAATAAAAAAACACTTGGCTATTATAAAAAATAAATATTATTGTAACGAAAATGATAGGAGGTTATTTTGAATAAATTGAGGCAGCTTTGTTTGGATCCAACCTGCACATTATTTTGGTTATTTAAAAAATTTGTGTACCATATGGTAGATAAAAATAAAATGTGTACCTCCGTACTCCGTAGCATTACACTATTCATACGCATCCCTAATTCTTGGCATACCCACATATTATATTTTTACTGCTTTTATACGACATCGATTTTTAACTTCTTTTCTCTTTTGATTACATTTCGGTTAAAAAACACTGCGATTTTTAATAGGATGTTAACTTTGTTCAAATGAAAAGTACAGACGACCGTTAGATCTTACAATATTGTCAGATCTGTCAGTAAAAAAATTGTCCCAAATATCTTACAATCGTGTGAACTTACAATTTTGAGTGTCAATATTGGCAGAAATGTCATTGTCAGCCATTGTCAGACGACGATCTAATAATAAAATTGTCATTTATATGTGACACTAGTCTGAACACACAATTTTTATTATTTTCAGACAATTAGGACACTGTCAGACCCTTTTAAAATTGTCAGATGTCGTTGCTTAAGACATCTGACAATTGCTGACAATTAATTCTTCATTGTCATGCAATAAATCTATCTGCGTGCGCTGACGCAAAATCGAAGTTGTTTTAATGTCTATATTATTCGTGTTTTTAGTTATACCTAAACCTAATTATGATAATGGAAAAAGGAAACAGAATTATCTAAAAAAGAGTGTGCGTATACTTATGTACACGCGCTAGAAGTAAAACTTCTTTCACGACAACAGGGCAAGTATTTTTTAAGTCCTACCACTCAGAGCACCCGATTTGAAACTCAGAACCGTTGCAAAATCGTGACGCTGAATTTTGTAATTCGTGACGGGAATTTGTATGTCGGTTTGACATGTCACTGACAGCTCCATAGAAAAATTTTTTACCCCCATGCCGCAAAAGAAGTTTTACTTCAAAAAATGTTCTGAAGTGGTAAAGGATGCACCTTCAAAGTCACCAAACCCACCATCTCCCCAAAAAAAGAAGTCATATTGAATGAAAGTGGAGAGTAAATGGTAATTGTAATAATATCCATTTTTATTAAAAATTATTTTATTTATTTTATTATTTATTAAAAAAAGATTTGCTTAAGAAATCGGAAGATGTACCTACATCGTATTGGTGTCAAAAAAATTTCAGAGGTTGTTTAATCAATTTAGCTGCAGCTGAACCGAAACCAATATATGGTAACAGTGTAACAGTAAGAATGTATGTATGTAAAAACACAAGCATTTTCAGTTGTGTATTCAACCAGTTCATATATATAGATAGTCTGAAATTCAAGGCTCTGCAACTTTACAAGAAGGCCATTTCTATTCCCTTTATGATAACCCATAAATGTTTGAATTAATTTTCCTTTGCAACAAGGATATTATCTTCCTTTATTGTCTCTAAAGAGAGATGTGTATTTATATCTATATTATATGAACGAGTTAAATTTATATCTAAGAAAATAACAAATGAAATAAAAACAATTCGCTTTTAAACCCAAATATGATGGCGGGTTCAAAGAAAAACCCACATCCAAAACATCCCTATGTATATGTAGTATATACTCGATATATGCACATACACAAAACAAAACTATACACTCTCATCTGATGCTGATGTTCGAAACAATTGGCACACAAAATTAATTCAAGTGCGATGTGGCGCTTTGTATTTGCTTGAAAATTCAAATGATTGCACAACAAGCAGATTGTTTTGTATACGAGTAGATATAGTGCATTATTCTAGACAAAACAATACTAAAATTCAAAGACAAACGAACTTGTAAAGTCCTGCCGTTAAAGGACATCCAGATCCACATAACAATACAAAAAACAAATTGCAATACTCTCTCTCTCTGTCTTTGTGATGTCTGATGGTGTAGGACGAGCAGCTGGATTTGGATTCAGAAGAAGACGCACATTCTTCTGGTTGGGTGTGTTTGGCCAGACGCGGATTGAAATTTTATTGCTGGGGGGGAATTTTTGAAAATAATTAGCTGAAAATCTTGTTTTTAAAATCTCAATATTGATATTCATTCAAGTCGATTCAAAGGATGTATACCAAAATATTTAACTACCGAAGTGCATTCCCAAAATGTTAAAAATTCAAATCCAAGTTCAAAGTTAAATCTTGTGTGCAAATGAATCCCAGAAAAATATTTGGGTTTGCCTACGATATCTCGCAAATTAAAATCTCGCATTTGAAACTTCGCATTACGAAATTTCGCAATTACAAAATCCAGCTTTTTTATAATCTCACAATCAAAAAATTCCATTTTTTGCAGACTAGCTATTACAAAGAATCGAAGACTAAGGGCTCGTTTCACTATGTCTGAGTAAAGTTCTGATTAAAGTTACTTGACACATAAATATCAGAACGGGATCATAAGTCCACAAGCCAAATAAAATTGCTTTTGCGTTTATAACCTATATCCAAGTCGTCAAAAGACAATTTGTTAGTTTTCTCTTGTGAAATTATGACCCTGTGTTAATATTTAATGTGTCGACTGTCGAGTAACTAATCAGAACTTACTCAGACATTGTGAAACAGACCCTTAAATTTCAAAAATTAAAATCTCGCATCTGACAAAAACAAATTATTAATTATGTTCAAAGTAAAATTTTGAACTTTAATTACACTTTTATAATCAGGAAGGAACTTATGTATGTCAATAGTTTTCATGAACAATAGGATTATGGGTGGCTCCTTCGGGGGTCCCTCTTGGGTACCCAGTCCCGCTCACGCAACTCCCATAACGGATTAGTAAACTCGTTTGGGAGTTGCGTGAGCGGGACTGTTTGAAATTTGGCACAGAGCATGTTGATGTAATTCCCTACAACTATTTCGGTTTATTTTCTAATTTTATCCAGAAATGGCTTTGATTAGGTGGTTTTCATAGTTGAAAAGATCAAAGATATTTTAAGAAAACTGCGTTTCAGCTTTTTGTGCAAAAAATCGCATAACATAACTATGGTTTTTGACGTTTTTTGACAAAATTGACTCATTTTAAGGTTATTCACGTATATTTTTTTAATGACTCTACCGATTTTGATATTATTTTGCAATTTCATGGTTCTGAATAGTTCAAACAATAATGCGTTTAAAAATTTAAAACGTTTGTTTTTATTGTAGATGTGTAAAATTGAACTAAAGTTAAGTTTATGAATTAATGGCAGGGCCGGACCAACGCAAAATTCTGGGGGCGCATTACCAGCAGCAAGAAATTGTAATATGATCTGATGATGATGACAAATATGTACTGCCATTTGCATTTTAACCACAAAACTTGTTCAAATAATCCCAAAATAGCATCCATCACAACTGGTGCTAAGTTATTTCCTGCACACTTACTAATATCACTTTCATTGTTGCATTCAAGGAGAATTTAATTCAAAATATCGTAAAATAAAAGATCCCTTTTGACCTATTCAAGTTCAATCTTACCAACTTAAAAAAAAACCCAACACAAAAAGTTCCACGCCACCTCATCTGTGGAAGTTTGATTTCATACACACTGTGTCCTAAAATTGACATGGAAAATATGACAAAGAAAAAAACATACTCATACTGAATCATATGTGTAGGTTTTATATTATACACCGTACCTGTGTATGGGAGTTCTCACCTCAAAGACGCAACTCTAAGACGCAAACTCAGCTCAGCTGAATGTATGATAAAAGTCGTTAACTGATGAAAAAATAAAAAGAGCAGTTTTTGTCTCTTATTTTGCTCGGGGTAGTGTGGAAAAGTCTTTTGCGCATGTGTATCAGTGTATGTATGTGTGCAAATATAAAAAAGGGGCGCTTCCCACAAATTTTGCACAGGGCGGAAGTTTGGCTGAGGCCGGCCCTGATTAATGGCGCAAAATTTTAGACGATTAAGCGCGATGTTAAAGCATTTTTAATATCATCAAAACACGATTTTCCAAATTTTAAACCAGAAAGCATCGTGCTATCTTTTAAAAATTTTATTTAAGTTAAAATGAACAAATGCCTTATTTAAATTTTTATCATCATACTTACTCCAAATGTCAAATTGACAATTAAAAATAAGGCACGTTTGCTTACTTGTTTGCTCGAACTGTCACTTTTTTAGGCGTGTTCAGTTGAAGTTTATTTAGAAATTAGAATTAGGTCTGTTTCACAATGTCTGAGTAAAATTCTGATTAGTTACTTGAAACATAAATACTGGCACAGGGTCATAAGTCCATATGAGAAAAACTAACAATTATTGTTTTTTGACGACTTATTAATATCGTGTTTATACCTAACAATCAGACTGCTAAAAATTTTATGCCAATGTTATTAAAAGAACTAAGTTTTTAATACCTAAATATCCCTTCGTCACCTTCTTCTCCGAAACGCTCTTGTGTTCGGCGTTATGATAATCCACGGTAAAATATCGTACAATGCGGATTTAAATTATAGAACCATATTGTAGAAAGGGTAAAATGGTGCACTCTCAGCCATTAGATCCTTATAGTGTAAGATGCTTCCTTCTATTTAATAAACCAAACGACAGATTTTCTGTATTTATTGCACTCAGTTTGTTCTCTTTCAGTACAATATATCTAGTATGTAGTTGTGTTTGTTTTGCTTCGTGTTTTCTCCATTCAACGAACGATATTGTACTATAATGTTTGTCTCCTATAAATATCTACTGTACAATACTAAAACGCGACGAGTTTTACAATTTCCGGACGAATTTGAAAGAAGTTGCAATAATAGGAGTATAGCTATATGCAATTTAAGAGGTAACATCAATTCCATGCGAACTCCTTTTTAGATGATTTGTGATGTTATGTCATTGTCGTTCTAGTTGTTGTTGTTGCTGTTGTTGTTGTTGTCGTTATTATTATAATTTGGTTTGTAGAAAGTCATTCAATTGAATTTGTGTTTTATTTACACTCGAATTGAGAGTTGAGTTTATAGCTTTTGGTTTGTAGTTTAACACTTATTGTATAGACTAAAATAACATTTAAGAGCTTCGAAAATATATAGAGTTAAATTTTATTCCTAGATACTTTTATGTAATTTTAAACTTCAATAGTCTTTTCAATTGATATACAAAAATCAAATATAATTTTGAAGAATAGCTGGATAAAGTAGACAAGTATGAAATAAACATAGAATTATTCTGTTCACTTTTTATTTATTTATTTATTTAACTGAATTCAACTTAAAATCCAAGAAACCTCTAATAGCATGAAGATGGGTGGTGAAGTCCTGTGAGAACAAAATGGGTTGAGAACTTATTAGAAAGAAACAACTCTAATCTTAAACTCTACATACAGAATATAAAAATCTCATATTCGTAATTCCTGATTCGTAATTCGAAAAAAAGGTTTAAGGTTAAGTTTTTTTGTATACGTAGAGCGCACAATTATATAGAAATATTATTCCAAATAGGTATTTACTAATATTCAATAATTTATGTAAGGTTAAATTTTAAAATTAAGTTTATAAAAATCAACTTGTGACCGTGACCGTAACCGAAGTCATTCTTGTATTTTATCTTTTTCTTTTATTGAGTAAACTCGGTGGTAGATCGAATTGAATATTCAAAATTTAGTCCTTCGAGCCGGATTTTTCCGGCGGGGGAGAGTACGATAACTTGGGCGCCGAAAATTGATAACGGATTTTTGTAGAAAAATCAAATACAAGCATTTTTTTATTATAGGCGGAGGGTCTTTCTCTCCCCGTTTAGGAGTTAGAGGCGATTTCCGAAAAAAAGACTTAAATGGAAAAACGAATATTAAAAAACAACGACAATACTTAAAATGCAAAACAATAACAGTTTTAAAAGAAAGAAGTTTGTTCTTTAATCCTACATTTACATTTACAATTACATTTTTGTGTCAATAGTTTCCAAGAAATTTGCATTCAAACCCAAAATTTTGATAAGAAAACGCAAACAAAATGTTTGGATCAATTTTTCTCAAAATTGTGAAATGTAAAACTAATTTTTTTTTTGTGGTCAATGCTCATATTAATTGTGAATCGAACCGAAAGCTCTTGTGTCTTCTAGTTTTCGAGAAAATTGAAAATTATTGATACAAAAATTCTTTGGTCCAACGCACGTTTAATAAAATCAAGTATTGCATTGGCCTTATTTATCATTTTCTAAATGTGATGAAGTCAAGATTTTGTGAAAAGTATACACCTAGACCAGATGTATGCCCTTACTCTATTAAGTAGGTATAGATTGATTTATGCTCTACTCAAAGAATATTGCATTTCTTAATGATCCTGAACTTTGCAGACAATGCGTCCGCTGAAGTTTGAACAACCACCAAATTCGTAATATGTACTTGTTCGATTTTCGATTTTAAAAAACTAAAGGGCAATCGCTTCGTCGCGACAAAATCTAGTGCCGATACTTTTTAGTTTTTTCTTTATTTCCCTTAAAAAAAAAAGTTATGGCCAAAAGATTCAAAAACCACCAAAAAATTAACTAAAAAAACTTTGGCCTTCAGTCACCATTGTAATTTTTGATTGAAGGCCAAAGTTTTTTTGTTAATTTTTTGGTTGTTTTCGAATCTTTTCGTCATCACTTTTTTTGTAGGACAATTAAAAAAAAAAAACAAAAAAATATCGGCACTAGTATTTGCCGAGACGAAGCGATTGCCGTAATTTTTATGAAAATGCGGAGAAAATTACAGTGGTGACTGAAGGCCAAAGTTTGTTTAATTAATTTCTTGGTGGTTTTTGAATCTTTTAGCCATAACTTTTTTTTAAAGGCAAATAAAAAAAACCAAAAAATATCGGCACTAGATTTTGTCGGGACGAAGCAATTGCACTTTAGTTTTTTAAAATCGAAAAAGTATTACGACTTTGGTGGTTGTTCAAACTTCAGCGGACGCATTATCTGCAAAGATCAGGACCATATTTCTTTTCCTAAAAAAGTACATCAACACATTCAGAAAAAGATTATTCGGTGTAGACCAATCAGAAATTCTGATTCAGAATCAGACTAGTTTCTAAAGATTTTGAATAACTTAATATCATCAGCGTTGATAAGAACCCTACAGGATTTTACTATTGAAACAACATAATTAATAGAAACCATAAAAAGTAGTGTACCTAGGTGAGTACCTTGAGGTACACCAGATTCTGCGTAAATCAAATCAGAAAAGATCTCTAAAAAAAGAACTGGGTATGTCAAAAAAGCGTCACAAATTTCAAATAGTCCACAAAATTTGTTGAATAAAAAAAATATCGATACTAAAAAAAAATTTTTCAACGAAAAAATTGGGTTCATTGAAAAATTACCAAAAAAAACTGAATTATATCTATATAGTTGGGGGAACCCCATTTTTCCCGTTGGCGTAGTGCACCAAGGGGTGCGAAAAACAAAGTTCCCGTCGCACGTGCCAACCCCCCTCCCCCCTCCTCGCGGAGATTTGTCGCTTGGTTTGATATTACCTGAGTAAAGCATTTTCAACTTTTTTTCTTATGCCACTCGAAGAATTGGTGTGACTTAACAGCACTGCAGGACTCAAACATTCTTTTTTTATTGCTATGGAAATTATGACATTTTAAAATTTGGGCGTTTTAACATTGAAAGTAGATTTGGGTTATATGACTCATTCAATTTTACCTTTGCGACGCTTTCTTCGCGACATTCTGGAAGATGCGTCTGCTTTTGGCCATTGTGACATTTTTTGATTTGGGTTCTTACACGTTGGGTGATATGACTTAAGAACGATAGAAATTAAAATCGTCATAAGAACCAAAACAAAGGTCAGAAAGCCTATGTCATAACGCCCAAATAGAATTTTTTGGGCAAAATGACAATCGAAGATATAGGCGTTATTTGATTTCAAAAATAAATTGGTTGTTATGACATTTGCTTTGGGGTTTTTGTCAATTTTTTGTTTAACTGTGTGGGCTTTATGACCATTTTTGGACTTTATTCCTTTTTTACAATTTGGTCTTTATGGTTTTGGGCAGTAAGACCTAACGCTGACTTTCGATATGTTGTGGTATATAATTGCTATTCCTCCACGACATTACTGGCAAGGTGAAACCTGCGGAGGATCTTCTGAAGAGTTTAAAAAGCTTTATTTAGGTATATAAATCTGTTTTTAAATATTGTAAATTTTCTATACCATTAAAGCGAAACCCACTCTTATCCATGAGCAGTACTTGCCTCAACGAAACTGAACAGCTTTCAGTTCTTGGTATTTGTATCTTTTGAACAACCGCGGAATTTAATGTCTTTTATTATTTTACCACTTTTTTTATGAATAGTGTTCTATAGAAATAGAGCATTCCTTCTGTAAAATAATAATTCCTCTTATATGTACTTGTTTTACTTCCGTTTTTGGAAATGCTTATCAGTTTACCTTTGGGCTCTTAATCAGACTTACTGTCAATTTTGAAGTTTCTTTCTCGGTGGTTCTATTTTTCCCTCAAATTTTGGTATTCAAAATTTCAAAACCAAAGTGCATCGCTATTTTCTTTCTTTTTAAAACCTTCATTATTATAAAAATATTGCAAGAATTTTCTGCGTTAAGAATAAAAAACTAAAAACTTTAAAACTAAATTTAAATAGCTTAGTTTCTCCAAACATCATTTCAATGATCTTCCTCCGACTACAAAACATCATTATTATCTTCAGTAAAAAAATCAAATCAGTATATTGGAATCATATACTTTATTGTTTTTTTTTTTTTTGTTACATATAAAACGAATTTATTTCATAAAAACCAATATCTACCATCAATGCTACAATAACACTGCAAATAAGCCATTCTTACAGTTTTTGTTTCATGATATTATTGAACTAAATCCGTAACTTCATTTCAATTTTCTAATAAAACGACTGGCAATCCTCGTATTGAAACACTTTTTCCGTAATTGAATTGCAATATCTATATAGCAAATGCAAACGGACACACACATACACAATTATTCGAAACATATAATAACAAAGCACTCATTCAACATGAGATTATCTTTTTCTTCAACACTCACAACAGCCATACAATCCACATTTTGTGAAGAAACCATTCCTGCCCAGACCGGCCCAGCTCCTCATCAAGTCTCCAATGCTATTGTATTGCGCCCTCTATATAAGAAAAAGTAAATTCCTTAAAGGAAATCCCTGCAGCTTCTACATACATTCATAAGAATCTTATGTATGAAGGGATTGTAGCTTTGCTTGTGTTACTAGTTACAACAGACTATTCGTTCCTTGTGTTCAATGTTCAACAATGTCTCAGGACATTCAGCGAATTTTCTTGTCTATACATCGCTCGAAATTGGCCGAGAAAAAATTGTATGTTTTTGATATTGTATGCGCGCAAAAGAGCTTTGTGATCGTTGAGTTCGAGGGGAGATGGATGAAGGCAGAATTGCATTAAAACCCACTTCTTTGACTATAACTGCCACCTGCTGGCAGCACAAGGGAATGAGAAATTGGAATTGAATCTTCTGGATTAGGTTAGAAAATATACTTGATATAACTACTTAGCACGTTGTTGGCTTGAATAAATGAGTGAATGGCCGTGGAAACGAAGAAAACGCTCTTTTGTTATAATATTGTATACGACAACGTGGCGACGACGACGACGCACAGGACGTCAACAGCAACGGCAACAGCAAGGGCTAGTGAAATCATGTTAACAAAAGGCACGTATCGTACCACACGATGTTTTTTTGGCTCTTTGTTAGAGAACTTGGAAGTTCTCTTCGAGCACGCCACAATACTTAAGAAGCATACACGTTTTTGGATTTTGATGTTTCCATCATCAAAGAGGGCATTTTCTAATCTTTTTTACTGGAATTCCATCACCAAGCAAAATGTATATACACATACGAGACATAATAAAAATTTGATGGCCATAAAACTTTGGTTGTTAAATAAAAGAAAGGAAGTGGAACTTTGATGCTGCTGATTGCAAATTTTAAGTTCATTGTGAAATTGTTTTCAACATTATATAGGAGTAATGGAAAAGAATGAATAAAATAAAATGTATTTCTCACTGCAGAAAGCTCAGACAATGATATTGTTCGGTCTTATTATGGTGAGAAAATATAAGTTTCTATGGGTTCTATATTTAATGGTTTTGATTTTGTTGTTTGTTGATTTATTTTTCAAGGGTGCGGGCAACAAACACAAGTAAAGGTATGTATGTAGTTGCATTTGTATATGAGCATCAGGTTTTCATTTTGAAAAGATTGGATACTTTGGTGCTATGAAAAATGTCTTATGCAAAACTAAATTTTATTTCACTTTCAAGAATGTAGTAGGTACAATCTCGGAATATATTTTTTGCATTTTCATCCACAAATCTACACTAGTCCAATGACGATCGAAGGTCATCGTGCCAGAGGAAGCATAACTGGATAGTTAACTTGATAAAATTGATGGACAAATTTAATGGAATTCTACTTCAAATTCGTGATTGAATTTCAGACTTTGCAGATTTCAGAAGAACGCAATAGTAAGTCCGTTCCGAGATAAAAATTGACCGGAAAACATTACATATTAATGAGTAAAACTCAAGTCTAGAATTTTGAGCCCACCACACTCTCATATTTTCTCAAAGGAAATCCAAATTTTAACAGCGAAAATAAAACAAATTAAGCTACTACGTAAAATTTTTGAGGAAAATGTATACATAGAAAAAAGGAAAAATTGGTTTAAAACGATTTATCACCAAAAAAGTCCTTTTTACACTCTGCTACTATCAGGCCCGGCAGGTTATATGGTTAGTGTGGGTAGTAAAACCCACTCGAGATTTTTCGATTGGGTAAATTACCCATTAGAAATTTCAGTACTTTTCCGAAAAGCTTAGAAATTTTCAATCTCATTAATGAAAAAAAAAATTACCTAAATAAATTTCTGATCGGAACGGAAATTTCTCCGACCAATACAAAATGGTTTTTTTATTTTTCATTTTAATGATACAAATTTCTCATAAATCGGTTACACCTCCGGAAAATTAAAGTGATATTTCTTATTATTTCTAATATTTCTTAAAATTCGGAGACCTTTGACTATTTGTATTCTGGTATTAAATTTAAAGTTTATTTATGCTCATTGAATTTTGGAAGATACATATATTCTTTTTCAACTACCAGAGTGTTTTGCGTTCTAATTTAAAAATATTAAAAAAATAGAAAAGGGGAAAAATTAATGTTGTCCTTTTCCATCTTCATCTTCATCAACTTCTATTGAGCTAGTCATTTCTGTTTCTCTTTTGTTTTTTCCCTCAAGACAGTGAGAGCAAACTATGCTCAGCTGATGCAATTTTTCTATGATACTGACAGTGCGGTATCAGCAAAGCATCAGGTTTTTATGAATACATGGAGTCTTTTAAATGCATTTTCTATCTGATATTAATGATTGAGATTTTCGACCGAATTGAAATCTTAAACAAAGATTTGCAGAATTCAGATCTCCAGTGTTGTGGAATCGCTTCAAAAAGTAGAAGCTGTTATTGATGTGCTGGGCGTTTTCCGTGATTCCAAATTTGAGGCAATTTGGAAAAATTCCATAACAGCGATTTTTGATCTTGAAATTGAAGAACCCCAAATTCTCTGTCAACGTAAAGCACCAAAACGTACACCTCAGAAAATTACAAATTCAAAACACCGAAAGATTTTTATAGAAAATTATTTTTTGAAATAGCTATTTGACCAATTATTATCACTAAATGCAAGATTCATAAATGATTCTTCTCGTTTCTTCAAACTACTGGCACGATTCGCTGTAGGCCAAAAAGTAGATGTCGATGATGTAGTTAAGTTCTACAAAGATGACTTTGATAAACAAAGACTTATTAGCGATAGGGACGTATTCCTATAGCTTTTCAAAAGCCAGAATGAGCAAGCAAAAAATTTGAGAGTAGTAGTTTATTTTTTGCGAAAAATACGCCTGGAGTCGAGGGTTTTTCCTGAGTTTGTTCGGTTCGTCCGGTTGCTAATCTCCCAGGATCATCTTTCTCCGTTCTTCATCGTTTAAAATCTTATTTTAGGTCAACAATGCTGCAGGATTGGCTCAACAATATTGCTATATACATGTTTATTCCGACCACACGGAAAATCTAAATTTGAATGAATTATTAAATAAATTTATTTCAAAAGACTCCAAACGAAGTGCGGTTTTCGCATTAAGAAACTAGTGTTTCATCGAAAGAATAAATAAAAACTTAAAATGAAAAAATGTCTTGACTTTTTTTTTAACTGAATTTAAGCTTTTACATCTTACACCAACTACCCACTGCGGGCTATAGCTGTTCTACCGGGCCTGGCTACCTTTACCCTATTAGTCCAGTCAATAAAGCATTTGACTCGGAAAAAATCGCCCGAAAGCTGGATTTTGGTATATAGTTCTTAAGAAACTGTCAAAAGTCCCCATCTATATTAGGGCTGCTAACAATTTTATGGGGGGTTGAAGGCCCCCCAAAATAGTTTTTCAGGAATAATTCCCAAATGGTAAGTTGTACAGAAAAAATGTCAAAGGCTAATTTGTAGCTAAGAAAATTTCGTACACAAAAGATTAGGAGAGAGGGGGCGCACCTTTTAACATTTTTTGGCTTAGAGCCCCCAAAAACCCAGTGTGATGTAATCATTAGCCTGCGTAGGATATCAGGACTTTGAGAAATGTAGGTATTTATAGTTTAATTTAAATTTATTTTTGATTAAATTTAGTAAAGGTTGATAACAAGATAAATAAATACAGCAAGTTAAAATAATAGAAATTTATGAATATTTTCCAGTCAACAGCCACCTTCAATGCAAATGGCTATAGCTATACGTTAAACTAATTAAGGGCCTATTAATTTCTTATTTAAATTGATTCAGAACGATATTTCGTCTTATTCTCATAAACAACGCAACAATAACGACACTGGATACTAAAAGAACCTCATAATCTCTATAATTAAATATCCCTTTCAAATTAATGTCCTGGGATTGTACAATGTACATTTCCGGCTCTAAATTTCAAAGTTTTCCCCAAGACAAAATTGTTTGTTTTCCTATAAGCATATAATGATATTCTATATATAGCAGCACGTTTATAACACTCAAAGTAATTTTATTCTAAATTCTATCTTTTGTCATTGGCATTAAATCCAAACACTCTCCGTGACAAGTCAATTACATTGGAGCATCATTGTAACGCTCGTTAGTTTTTACGATAACACCAATTCGATATTATTGCCATAGAGCTATAGTGATGGCGATGGTGATGGTGATGGTAAATCTCCGCAAGGGTGTCCCTTTCAATATTACTGCCACGAGACACGACACATATTCGCAGGACTAAAAAATTAAAGTTCTTATATTCTGGCAAAGCAGAGTGTATTTCTATATAAATATATTTATAGTGAACATCGTCATTCATCTTAATCCAAACTGATTGCTTCCTTCCCGATGGCGATGTGGCAGTGATGGGGGGGTAGGGTTTAGTGTGGTATATATCTAGAAGGAGCACCATCATCATCGCCTCCTCCTGCCATGTTGCGCCGCCACTCAAAGTATTCCAAAAAAAAAATGGATGTCTTTCTCGACGACACAAGTCGTTCTATTTAAGCACAGTTAAAAAGGAAGAAAAATAAATGAGTACCGGGATTCATTCAAAGGAGCATTTGCCGTGGCAGGATATCCAAGGATCAATCAATAACATCGTTTTTTTAGTTTTTTTGTTTTTTTTTTTTTTTTTTCATTTCTATTTCAATTCCATGGCATTCATGTAGGTATCTATAGTTCATAGCTAGGAAATTAAATGGAATGACTAGCGATTACTTAAAGCTTGTTCTTCTATTTCCGAAGCAAGATTACTTTATTTGATTGACTTCAACAAACATGGCTGAGCATAAGCAGAAGAAGATGGTATATGTAGTGTAGGTATAGATATAGGCAGCGGAATCTATTGCCTCCTTTCAAATAAGTATCGCAAAACATTACTTATTCCTTTCTTATGGCAGCAAATGCCGATATATTCGACGAAAGCAGTTCTCTATGATGATGGAACAACGAATGTTATGAAGCGAAAAAAAATATTCCAAACGTGTCCTTTCTCAATTTATATAGTCAATTTTTTTTTTTTTTTGTGTAATGTTGAAGTGTATATTCAAGGAGATATGTCAATTGAAATCAATTTGAAAAGCAAAATACTTGTGTCATTTTCATTAATTGAAGTGGGAAGAGTATCTATATAACAGAAATCCTTTTAATCAATATTGAATCTTATTTAAGGCGAATTTATATGTCGATTTGAGTTAAGTTGATTTGTTTACTTTCGCGAGTTGATAATCCCGCGGTAGCATTAACATTCCCCATACTCCTTACCAATTTATTATATCAAATCAAATTAAATTATACCTTTGTATTATTTATATTATATTTAACGAAGCACTGGGGGTTGTCTTTTTAAAGATGAAGCTGAAGCACTCTGAGAATAAAAATGGGAAAGTTTAAATATTATTTCTAAAATTTGTAAAGAACAACCTTTTTTTTTTGTAATAATATTAAAATTTGATCTACAATCAATGTAATGTATTTTTCTTGGTGATGAGCTAATATTCTCCAGCAGAAGTCAACATTACTCTTGTTTCTAATCAGTCAGATGCATTCTTCAAACTATAGAGCTGTGCCAATCGTTCATTTTAGTTTTTTACTCCGTACCTATATTCGAGAAAAAAATATTTTGTTTTAAAGTTTGTTTTAAACTTATTAAAAATTTAACTCAATTTTATACCTATGTACATTGTACATACAAAGCGCAATTTATCTGAATAATATTCCTCAAATGTACAGTCACACCCTCAAAACTTTCGGCAAAATGTTTTTTTTTTTGTCTCATTGTACCCACAATTACCTTAAATTGATTTTTTTTTATCGATAAATAACGCACTTTTTTATGCACAAAGATCGAATCGTTCACTTCGTCAATCAGATTGACTCGGTCTTTGTGATTGTGACCGTGCCGTGCGTGAACGGATCCCAATTCAATCCTATCGTTTAAATGAACGATGTTTCGTTCTTTCAGGTCATTCTTAATCAAGTGATAGATACAAGACAGGCAGAGAACATTTCCCATGGTCATAGAAAGACACAGAGAGCAAACACAAAATAATAAAAGAGAAAGAAACACAGATGCATGCATCATTGTGTAGGAGTTAGGACATGAGAATTAAACTGAGAACAAATTGTTTGTTGCTGTAATGGTGAGTTTTTGTTTTATTCATTGTGTTTGCTTTTAAGTTTTATGTGTCTTTCTTTCTTTGTGTGATTTGATGGAGATTGAAACTGAAGCGATTGATATTGGGATTGATTGTTTCGGTTTACTGTGATTGCAATCAATCGTTCTATTTGGTGAACGGGTCATGAAGACCCGTTCACCTGGTAGATGTTGTCTTAACAGATATTTAAGTAAGGTTTTTGACAAAAATGCCTTTTGCGAGAAATTGACAAATTCACCAAGAGTATTTCTTGTCATTAGCCGTTCAGATTCAGCAGAAAATCCTAGGTCCCATCCATTCCTGCCAATAACACGCACTTAGGAATGGTTGAGAGTGTAGGCCCTGGTTCTACACAAGTTGTCGCAGCACCCAATTTATTTTTTTGTTGACAAAATTTCCCGCTGACTATAATAATTTTCAAACGATTGCCAATCCACCATCTGCTTTGAATCAATATTCTTCAAATGGATTCTTTCCAACCAATTATTACAATATTATTTCCATATCAATCCTCCACACCCCCTTCTTAGTTACTTGAGACGAAAGAACCTTTTGGCCAAACAAATTAAAAAATGTTACCGTAGTGTTTGAACTTATTATCAATTTGTGCTCCACAAACTAATGTCTTAACAAGCTGAAATCACAATTTATATCAGATAGGTATATTTAGACTATCTACTATATGTTTCAACATCATCTATTAAATATATCAATAAAAATTTAAAATTCATTCTTAACAAAGAGTTTAAATATATCAAAAACAGTTATGGTCCCAAAACTGAACCTTGTGGAACTTCTAAATATATTTATTTTATTTCACGACTTATTATCATATCACCGAATTTCGATCTTTGAGTTCTTCTTTTAAAATATAAACTGATGGTAGAAGATCCCGCCATAGAACGACCAACCCCCAGCGTGTTACCAGATTCAAAGTATACAGTTTTTTAGGTAGTGTATAAAATAACATTTTGCGCAGGGTCAAGGCATAGTGTTGCCATGCTATTAAGGTCTGTTTTTTCAATTATCTGACCCAGCTCATATGGTTGGGAGGTTTAAGTAGTAAAAAAAAAATATCATGTGAAAGGAAACTTTATTTACAAAATTTTAAAATACGTCATTTTTTAAAATTGGAATTTGAATTTGGGTTTCTAAACGAAAAATGATAAAGAGTTTTTTGTTTCTTTAATCGATAGATCTTATCAATACAAGAGAGTCATTTTTGTTTATGTATACCTACATATAAAAAAAACAGGAAAATCTAAAACTCCTGACAAAAGCATTTGAAAAACAAAAAACTGAATAATAGACGTCAGGTAAAAAATTCACCTAAAATCAGGATGATAATTTCTAGAAATAAGTTAAATAGGTCCAAGAAGCAAATAAAAAATTTAAAGACCCGTGTTTGCAAAATGTTCGATTTAAGCTTTTTTTTGGCTAGGTGAATTTTTGAACAATATCAGCCTTATTTATTACATTTCACTAATACTCGTTTCAACCTCGGAATAGTTAAACCGAGTCGAAGCACTTACTCCGTCTTAACGCCACGTCAAACGGTTTTAGCTACACCTTCCTTATGTCAAATATATTATCAAAAAAAAACAATCTCTCTGGTTATTATAATATGGGATTAAACGAGTTTTGTACTGCAACTAAAGCGTTTAAAGAATTTAAATCATTTATAAATGCAAAATAACTATCCATTTTCCCTTACAATTAGTTACAAACGGATAAAAAAACTTCTTCTACACTTCTTTTTAGTTACTAAATGTCATGTCATTTAGATACTAAAACGGCTTTATTACGGCTTTATTCCTACTATGTACCAGTTTTAGCTTACTCCGCCTCTAATAATCGTTTATTTTTTTATAAATAAGTTTTTCAGGATTAGAGGCGAAGTAAAGTCGGAGTAAATTTACTTCGTCGCTAAAACGACTTAATAAATAAGAATTTGTTTGACGTGGCGTAAAGACGGGGTAAATGCTTCGACTTGGTTTAACTATTCCGAGGTTGAAACGAGTATTATTGAAATCTAATAAATAAGGCTGTATAAGTATATATATTTGTTTCATCAATTTCGTTGCTTTTTGACTTTTTATTCTCATTGGTATTTTCATTTAAAACAACATCAACATCAACAAGAGAATTCTATTACGAGTGCGATATGGTACTATTTTGTTTCCAAAACCATTGTCCACACTCGCAGTTTCCGAACTTTTAACTATCGATGTTTTAAAAATGTTCTGTGCGTCCGCTTAAGAGAAACCCGCTTATCTCAAACTTTTTGTTCATCCCCGAGTATTTGTCGACCAATTACCTAAAACACTCGTCTTAAGCGAAACTTGCTTAAATGAAAAACCCGGGTATCTGAAACATATTTTCAGTTAAATTTTATATTTTTCATTGAAAAAAAACTCTCTTATAAGTGAAAAATGAAATTGTTATTTAATAAATTGTGTTTGTGTTATTAATTCGTTGTTGGATAATTAAACTATTTTATTTAAATTTCTTCAAGGCAACTGCAAAAGATAAATTCCATTTTTTCTAGGTTTAAATTTCTGCATAATGGAAAAATTTTAAATCTGCTAAAGGGAAATTTTTATTCACTTATCCGGACTCCGCTTAAGTTAATTTTTTTGTTACTTAAGCTCGGTTCGTTTAAGTGAAAAACCCCCTTAAGCGAATGAAAGACTGTGACATTTAATATCATCTACCCATTTTCGAAAAATGGAATTTTTAAGCAATAATTTTGAAAATTTTTTAAAAATCAATTTTTTACTTTTGTGAACATTTTGGTATGCAATATTATTAGAACTTATTTGAAGCTTTTTTGCAAACAAAATCATTAAAATCAGTTCAACAGATAATGAGATAGTCAAAAATCAAAAAAATGGTTCATATGAGAGATAACATTTTTAAACGAAAGATCATTTTTTTTTTCAATAATATGGTAGATCGTATAGATAAAAGTTCACACAAAAAATTTTACCAAAATCGTAGTAGCCGTTTTTGAGAAAAATTAGATTTTCAATACCTACCGGTTTTTAAACATTTATATTTTTTTGGAAATGGTTTGTACGGCAGATACCGTTATTTTTGGTCATTAAAAAAAAATGAAAAAGAACGGGTGAAGGGAATTCGCCAAAAAACGCTAGGTATCAACTTTGAAGAAAATCGACCGACCCATTTAGGCTACAGCCGAAAGGACAGAGAGATAGACGGACAGAATTGCGTGACCCACTTTTTCGACTTCGCTATCATCGTAATGTCAACTTTGATCAAAATCCCGAGTTCGAATTTTTTGCAAATCCATAACTTGCCAATTGCCATATAGTACCTAACCTATATATCGCAAGTAATAATTTTATGGAAAAAAAGTTAGAAATGCAAGTGTAGTAAATTATGGTTATGCGGTAAAAATTATATTTTCTTCCCTAAAAATTTGCTTGGAATTTTTTCCCACCATAAATCTCACCAAGAAATTTTTCTCGCAACATCATATATATGGTACTAACCAAAAAGATTTTTTCCCAACATTTTGGTTGGAAAACCATCAATTTAGAAGCACTATTATAAGCTCATATATATAATAAGTTTTGGCTTTTAGATGGTTCATCATGGATTATATTCACAGGACCACAAAGTGTACAATAAGGGTGGCTATTATCACTTGTAGACTCTTGTCTTCAGTTAATTTATTTATATCTGAAAATCGCTAATTATCTGAAGAATAATAGTTACCCATCATTTATATTAGTCTTGTAAGTTTTTGGAAAAACCACTCGTGGAGAGAACTTTTCGCTTCTATTTTTTTTTGGGTTGATCAATTTAGAAACAATAAATTGTAAATTTCTATAATTTTAATAATTTACATTCTAAGTTCACACATAAACTTCTAAACACAAAAAAATAATCTGAATTCCTTTATACTTAAAGAAACTTCTTTTTAACAAGTAAATTTATGATCCACGATTGCTTATAATTAAACTTAAATAAAAGTTTTAACTAAATAAAAAACCTGTTAAATATAGCACAAAGACATAAACAAAAATTTCATTGTTTGAGGTTAATTTAAAACATAAAAAATAACCATCTGGAATTTTATGTTGATTGTAAGCTTTTATATAAGCATAATATTTTGTTGGACGGTTAAAACTGTATAAAATACAACCACAAGATATGCTCCACCACCACTTTGCACAAAAGAGGCTAACAACCGCTTGAGAATTATAATATATCAAATTTCACAATGTAAGCTATCCGAACTTGAATATAACCTGAACCTTCTATATATATACCTATAGATAGAACCGGCATTGACTGTATATAGGAAGGAAAAGGAAGTGTTGGTTAACCACAAAATTTGCAATGTGCTACAAGAAAAGTGCACACACAGTATAATAATTTTATTATTTAAAATTAAGTTTAAATGCCTTGCCTTGGGTTGCCTTATACCCTGGGCTGGGCTATGCCTGATATGCGTGTGGTGCAATTCGGGTATGTGTTGTATGGGGTCAGCATATATATATATTCACTCTTGGAGTGTCTTTGGGTGTAGGATTTTGATGGAGGTAGGTAATTTCACTGCAATTGTGGTCGGGTTGGAATATAAAAGAGAAATAAATTTAACAACAGTTGTATGAAATTACCGTTTAAGCTACGAAAGATTTCTTATAAGAAAATGAGCACAGAAAAAAAATCTGGATTCAGTTGCAAATTTAGCATAATTTTGTAAATATTTTCCTCCTCCGTATATAAAAAGAGGAAATAAGTAAACTGCTTATAGATGTATAGGTATAGACAGACAAATTTTGAGCTAAGCATATACAATAAATGTATTTTGAAGATAAAAATATTTGATTTTCATTGCGGTAAAAATATTTCACATCCTCCAAAGCTTTTAGTACAATGTATACGATGGCAGGAGTTAAAGAAGAATGGGTATCATTTCACTCGAATATCAATGGACTGAATTCAGTCGCCTGAGGACCAGTTTTGAACAGAACATTAAATTATAAACAGCTATAAGTGCCAATAGCCTACACCATCCATCCAATCGACATTATATACCAACCACCACCACCCAACGATATCACAACCTAATAATTCGGAGAATTGATTTATCACTCTAAATAATTTTATTTATTTCGTCACCTTTATAATTCACACTATGTCGTAGCAGAAAATATAACAAATATATCGAAACTGTAGCACTTTTTTTAAACTTGAAAGTACATTCCCTGACCAATTTTAAAGTTTTCCCTGACCAAATTAAACAAAAATTAAAAGAGTAATTCTTTAAAAAACATGTCAGATAAAAAAAATTTAGCATAATAAGTGCTTTTTAGGACGTCAGTTCTGTTGAACTGTTTTAAGGCGAAATTGTATTTTAAATAAGGAAGAAAACTTTAAACGTGATTCCTCAACATTTAGGAAAATAGCACTTACATAGATATTGCAGCAGACGTACGATATGTGACGTCAACAATTATGTCTCTAAAGTTGAAAGGACAAGTCAGCACAACCAATTTTTTGTGACGTCATCACTATGCGCTTATCAAGTGCTAATTAAGTACTCAACAACAAAATTAAATGCTCAGTACTTTTCTTGTAACTTAATGCAGTTAGCAGATCAATTACCGGAAAAAGTTTAAAACGTAAGTAAAAAGAGTTTTAATCTAGTATTTAAAAGCTATTTAGGAGCTCTAGGAATCCGAACAAAACATTTCAAAAAATAGAAGACATTAATCTAGTTTTTAGTGAACGAATAAAAATGGATCAAAGTATTGAATACGTGTATTATTTTTTTGTTGTTTTTAATTTCTGGTTAAAAAATTAATACCAAAAATACTATTCATTCAAATATACCTATGTACATAGTGAAATAAAAGAATAGATTCTAAAGTTTTCAAAAAGATATTGTAAAATATTGTAAGTGTTACCGTTATTTTTTAATAAATTTTTTCCAAATTAAAATCCTCAAAAACTGGACGAAAAAGCACTTTCGAATAGGATTGACTTTCAGAACATAGTAGGGCCCCTGAGTTCAACGAGATATTTAATTTACTTTATTAAAAATTCATTGCTCAAAAAATTTTCCCTCACCGCTTTCGAAATTCCCTAAGTTTCCCTAACCCAATTTGCGTTCCCTGACTTTCCCTGGTTTTCCCCGACTTTCCAGTCGGGTGGCAACTATGAAGTATAGTATAAAAAGTGCTTGCGGTCCTCTGTGCCCCATCGTTTGGGCACATAGGACCTACATGGTCACTGCTCCATTGATGGATACTTCTTTTGAATTTATAGCTATGATATTGCATTTTCCATTGTAATAAATGTGCAACTAGGGTCTGGCTTTTTCTTAATGTAGTTCCGTACCATCTACAGTAGTAAAAATCCAAAATTAATTAGGTTCATATTCTATAGGGGGCCCAGAGGACCACACCAATCTTCTGTGCCCCAATACGAATAAAATGTGATTTCGAATCGTGAGTTGACTTAGTCATAAACACGAATATTTCAAAGAACTAAAATTGCACAAAACACCACTTAATTCATTGTTTTTGATATTAAAACTTGAAATTTTTACCGGCTAAGCCTTTAAATATAACACAAGCTCGTCAACAAGATAGGCATATAACAACCTGAGGAGCTAGATGGACGCTTTTATTGTAGTATTCAACTTTTGGGCAAAGTAGGTATGCACTTATTTATCGTTTTAACAAGAAAGTCCTCTGTGCCCCGGTGGTTCTCTATGCCCCGTCCTCCTCTATAGGTAATAAGTTTCCAACTGATTCTACAGTTTGTATCAAATTTCATAATTTTAAACTCCTTTTCTTTTTGGTCTCAAAATAATGGTGAGTAATTGTTGGCTGGAATTATATTCCTATCGTTACTCACAGTACACAAATCTAAGATAATATTATATTGCGTAGGCTGTCAAAGTTGAAAATGTCAAAAAACTAAAAATGGCTGTTCGAGTGCCCACAGAAACTCAACGCGCATCATTAGAAACAACAACAAAATATTGAAACTAGACTAGGAAAGGGGCACCATTTTACGACCATAATACCTCGATTTTGACAGATGCGCAGAACTCAACATAAATGAAAACGCTAATGATATTACTTTTAATATGTGTACTGTGACCGTTTCTTCCCTCTTAATTTCTAAGTCCGCTGGTTACTTAGAAATCTCACTCACTTATTCTGTCAACTAAATATCCTTTTGCTGAATCCCGAGGAAAGGCGCAGTAGAGGAGACCGCGACGGGCGCGACTGGCTGCACCGCACGGAAAAAATTATTAGATCAGATCAAGAAAAATAAGCTACAAATCACGAAAAATGAATCCAGTTTTGTACCTTGGCTTCGAAATTAGTAAATTACGACTTTTTGTTTGCAATTTCATAAAATGAGCGAATTGAAGATATTAATCATATTTCACCACTTTTGAGTATCAATTATTCGATCGAGGAAAATAAATATTTGCCGGTTTTGATACTTATTTATCTTTAAATTGCAACTTTTGAGTTGTAATTTGAAACTGGTTATTCGGCAATTTGCAAATGACGATCACAGTTTTGATACTTATTTATCTTTAAATTGCAACTTTTGAGTCGTAATTTGAAACTGTTTGTTCGGCAATTTGCAGCTTTTAAAGATTAATCTACTTTCCATTTTCAAGCAATCCTGTCGAGATTCAAGAACAATTTTTCGTTTACAACTTAAACCTATGGATTTGCTGCAAATGAAAAGCTGCAAATTAAGTGAAAATAATTTCCGACTTAGCTACAAAGTCTGATGAGGTAGTGAAATTTCAAAATACATACCTCAATTTATAAGTTCGAATGACCTTAACTCCAAAGATTGTGTTTTGGCCAGGTACGACAGTTGGGCTCATCAGTCAGATGCTGTCGTACCCTACTAAGACGCGAATTATGTACAATGCTTACCGATTCTTATAAAACTCTCAGCATGAATGCACTGTGAATTCTATATTTCTAAGAGAATTTGATTAAACTCAGACAGTTAGAAAAAAATAGTATCCCGTGGTCTGGTTTTAGCATCGAGAGCATGCAAATCACCATATAAATGTTCAAATTATTCCTCTGAAGATAGTAGATTGCGACTCAAAAGTTGTAATTTGCATTGAAGTCAACAAGCTCGAATTATGACTTTTGATAATAAATCTTATTACTTTAAACGAGCAATTCTTGTATATATATATATATATAATTGGTTTCTCGAAAACGCCTCTAACGATTTGAATGATATTTACACAGTTCGTTCAGGTCACCGAGTCAAAAAATTTGAAAGTAATTTTAGTTAAATCCGCCCACTGGCACGCCCATTTTTCTAATATAGCTAATTTTCGGAAATGGCTATAAGGATTTGGATAAAATTTGCAGGGAGTTTAAGAAAACAAAAAATTCAGAAAACGGTTTTAGGAACATCTGTCCACTGCCACGCCAGCTTTTATTGTTTCATAGTTTATCGAAAACGATCGAAAATGCCTTTATTTTTTGGAAACTACTGAAACTATATGGATCAAATTTTCAGAATTTATTTAAAGGAATAAGAATAAAATTAAAAAAAATAAAATTTAAATCCGCCCACTACCACGCCCATTTTTATTAGTTTTTGGTTTCTTGAAAACGGCTCTTGGATGAAATTTTCAGAGTTTATTCTTATAAACAAAACAGACATTTTCAAATTGGATTTAATCCGCCTACTGCCGCGCCCACTTTTATTATTTTTTCTTAGTTTGACGGGATTAATTCAAAAGATTTTAATAAATGTTTTAGTTTATTCTTATGAAAAAATTTGAAAAATTGTTTTACTAAAATCCTCCCACTGCCATGCCCATTTTTATTATCATGTACTTCGTTTCCGACAATTTCAAGAAATTTTCAGAATTTTTTCTTATGAATGTGAAAAAAAATTTAAAATTATATATATAAAAAATCGCCCACTTTCACGCCTACTTTTCTTATTTCTCGCAAGGGCTATATTTTTTTATTGGATTTTATTTCACATCGTTATTCCTATTTAAAAAAAAACATAATGCTCAAACACTCCACTGACACCACTGCAGTCGCAATAAATTTGGCTTTGAGGAGCAAGTTTTCAAACGTTTGGAACCAAACTATAAGTACATCTCGGATAATTATCCGATGGCCTTAATGTTTCTATGATAAGAGTAGGTACGTAAGTGAAAGGTAAATAACTTAGACCATGTTTAAACTAGAATTTTTTACATTTTTAGGACACTGGATCATGCGTAAAAATAATATCTGTTGTAAAACTTTTAAACAATTAATATTGCTTATTATTTCACTACTTAAAATAAATTTTTCTTATGAAATAAAGTCAAACCAAAAATAATAAAAAAAATTCTCAAAATAAATTTTAAAGATACCGAGCGTAGCTCGGTCTCCCAGGTACTACCAAATTATAAAATTTTGTATTTTACGAAGATTTGAATGCTAATTTACAATTTTTTCAATCATTTTTAAATAAAAGCGTCTTGATTTACTAAAAAAAAGAGTTTTGTAAATTACAACCTAAAATTTCGCAATTAGTGATTTTTCAATTCTTTCCGTGCGAAGCTTGTTGGTTGAGGCCATGGTTCAACAAACATTTTGCATTCACTTTCTTTCACTTAACACTGCAGTGAGCTCTATTGAATTTTAGGGAGAGGCAAATTTAATTTAGCCTTCTGTTAACTAAAGCGAAACCCATAACCCTTTAAATTTCTAAGCTCATATTGTTTTGGCATGTTAAAGTTCACAAACTCCTCGTTAACAGTTACGACCTATATTTTCAAACCAATTTCTGCACGTCTCTTATTCAGTCGCTATACAGTTTTAACAATACCTACTCTATATTTCATCGAAATTCGCATCAATCATCATTGTTGTTTTCCTTGTACAGTAAAGCAAAACTGTTTATAGGATAGTACATCATTAAAGTAGTTACTCATATTTCTGAATACAACGGTCATTAAAACCAATACCTTCGTGTGGGAAAATTTCCAATCGCACTGAATGTGCTTATAAACGTACATTCCTCGTTCGTCACCACTCAAAAAAATTCAATTTCAATGAAATACTCGCAACAGAAAGCTATAAAGTTCATTAATTTTAGCAGCGTTTGTTTTTGCTGTCGTGATATTTCCCGAAGTCCGAACAACAAAAGTCAATTCAATTGGCTTTGCCATTGGCTGTGGAATTCTTCTATAGAATTTCGGAAATCTTTTGTATACCAACCAGCTATATCCTTTTCCAAAACGGTCAAATTTTGCATTATATCATAGAATCTCGCAAAAACAAACGTTCATCTATGTATCTTTGGCTCATCTGAAAATTCGTTTCTTATACCTGTAACCTGTGTACATTTATATGAAATAAACTACAAATCAATGTTCGTTCTAAGTTTTAACAACGTTTCTATGGTATCTATCTACCATTTCTATAGGTTTGTCACCACGACTTCATGTATATGAAGGTAGGTACTATAGGGTGGATCAAATCAAACGAAATTGCTTCGATTTTCTTAAAACTGCAAAAATTTATTGCTTAGGGGCTCTAAGAAAAAAGATGTAATTTAGCGTTCTCTAAATTTTTAGATTGGTAATTGACATTCGATGTTCTTATCCATTTTGTATTCCAACATTATCCGATTTGCATGAAGATTTCTTCTTTTGATTCAAGTTGAACCAGGTTAAGACACTATGGAGCTAAAAATTTGAAATTTCAGCAAAAAAAATTAAGGAAATCGTGAATACCTGTAATTGCATACTTTATGGGGTGGATGATGGCAATATCCGAAAATTCAATTTGGTATGGTAAGGCCAAAATATTAGTTTTAAGGAATGACAAACACTGTGGAATTGACGTTTAACGTTTAATATTTTGTTCCTCACAAAAATAGGATCGCAAACAAGTGGACTTACCCTTCCAGGCTGCTTAATTTGTGTATAGAAACTATTGGAGCGTGCCAGAAATTTCATTACAAAGGGTTTTTTGAAGCCCCCATCAATGTTGTTTTCACTTTTTAAAATGCTAATAATGATGAAAAATTCCGTACGAAACCGGACGGACCAGCTGGGTTTATCACAAAGGGTCTCCCAATAGGACTTCCGAGGTTTGATATTTTAAAACAGCCACATTGTTGAAGCTACATCTATCATTGGCTGTCATTTATTCAGTCTGTTTTGGCACATTACATGGACTGATATAGCGTTCAATAAAAATAAAATTATTTTATCAAATTGGGTGTTTTGTTCGGGCAAAATTCCGTGCACTTCCCTCATTTTACGGCCGCCATAATCATTCTACACCTAAAAACAGAAATGTTTTTCACGGGTCACTACCTCTTGCGAGGAATTGGCAAATCCTCTTAGAGTATTTCTTGTCATGAAAAAGTGCTTCTCGTCAAAGCCGTTCGGATTCGGCAGAAAATTGTAGGTCTCCTCCTTTCCTGCCAGTAACACGCACATGAATGGTCGACAGTTGTAAGTCACTAGGCCCTGGTTCTACACGAGCTGTCCAGACCATCCAATTTATATTATTATTGGCAGTTTTGTGGATAAATTACAATCAACCACCACTCATTCGTCGACGAAACTCAAGATCTGCCGAAAATATCGCCACTGCCCGTGAGATTATGAAGGAGAATCTGAGGCAGTTGATTTCGCGTCGCACACAAGAACTCGGCCTTTCGCAGACCACAACTTGCCAAATTTTGCGCCGTGACTTGGGCATGCACCCGTACGAACTTCAACTAACCCAGGTGCTGAAGGTAAATGGCCAAGATCAATGACCATAGACAACGACGTGTTGTCGCTGAATGGGCTTTGGAGCAGTTGGAAACTGAACCTTATTTTTTATCGAAAAATCATCATCAGCGATGGGTTGAAGCGATGGATGAATAGGTACGGCAACAAACAAAATTATAGAATTTGGGATAATACCAATCCACATGAGATCCATAGAACGCGGTCCAATGCATCTACATAGAAAAAGTCACTGTTTGGTGTGGGTGTTTGGCTGGAGCCGTCATCTGTCCATATTCCTTTGAGAACGATGTTGGCCAGGTCACATCATCGTCAATAGCGAGCGCTATAGGTCGATGATTACCAACTTCTTTAAACCTGAATTGGATGGTATGGATACCAACGACATATGGTTTCAACGATGCTACGGGCCAATCAGCTCTCGCCAGTCGCATAGTCATATCTCACTTGAAGGTGATATGTTAACTGGCCACCGAGATCATGTGATTTGACCCCGTTAAATTTTTTTTGTGGAGTTTTCTGAAGTCGCAGGTCTATGCTTTCTTAATGAAAGACCTTGTATTATTTACGCATATAATATCATATCTTTCAAATTCTGCGAAAATTTCATCATGAGGTCTTTTATGTATGAAACTTTATAGTACAAATTAGTCTCAAAACATTTTTGTCTGTTAAGTGAAGTTTTTGCGGGCCTTTGATACACAATAAAATTGGCAAATATCGATGGGGAGATTTTACAGTATCTAAAGTACCTATATACCTTAAAAGAAGCTATAGGATCACCAAACAATAAATTTATGACAATATTTTCAGAGCCAATATTCTTGAATAACTGGACTACCAAACCGAAAAATATTTACAATTTTTGCCCAAAAAGTCGAGACTTCGAAAACAGTTACAAGGCTAAACATAGATATAAAATTATTATAGGTGTGTTTTATTCATTGCTGCATAACCAGCGCAGCACAAGTCTGAATAAAACGATTACTCACTCTATACGTTCATTTCAATAATTCAAAGTTCTATCGCCAGCAAAGCCATCTTTTTTTTTACTAACTTCTTTTTTACCAGCAATCAAATTGTTTTTGTTTGCCAAGGGAAATTTTGCTGCGCTGGCTATGCAGCAAAGAATCAAACACACCTTATGTTAAAATTTTATATTATTCGACTCATCTGATATTCGAAAATCTTTTTTTTCTCCATTCATTAATGCTCCACCCTAATGTAGGTAGATACTAACTGTATAATGTATATATTACGTATAAACCTGCAGAACCACGTGGTTAATTGGATTGCCTATAAGTTTGCTTCTCCATCTTTTAGAAATTTCTAAAACTCCCTTGATTTCCCCACACTGCTGCCATTTTACTTTTAATCAAATTTCCCTTTAAATGCGTCAGTTTCAATTTCAATTTACAATTCACATTAAAATTGTATGTTGTGTTTTTGTGCGGTTATAAGTTGGCATCTACACACATGACACAAGTTCCCTTGCTTTTGGATCATATGCGGACATAGACCAAACACTGGATGGACAGTGATCCATGTTGAACACGTCATGACCCGAACAGAAAAAACACACATGTCTATATGCACCTTGGTAGAATTTTGACCACACAATCCAGACACAGACAGACAGACAGGCATATAATACAGCCATCATGACTATTGTTTCAAGTAAAACGTATGAAAGGTCTTATAAAAATGTTCATTTCATGTGTGCAGTGTATTGTATGTACAAGAAGACGAATGAATGAATGCAATGCAACAGTAGGTAGGTACCATAACTAGCTACATATACCTACAAATACAAACAGAATTAAGATAATATCTTTCGGTCAGAGTTTTGTTTTGTTTAAGGGTTACCAACTGAACTTTTTACAATTTGTTTTTAAAACGAAATTATTAAAAAAATAAATTTCTCAAAAGTTGTAATAGTATTTAAGTTGTTAAAACTGAAAGTAGGTACTTGCACTCATATAGGTTAACTTAACGAAAAAGGCATATTTTTCTCAAAATGATTTCATCCTGGTTTTATCCAAATTGACCCGATTTTCAGATATTCAAGACGGACCTTATTATACTGGAGATGAGGACTACGATCGAACGATCCCAAGGAAATGTCGAGGAGACAATAGTGATGACCCCATGCCAACAAAAAACCTCTACCTCTTAAACAAACTTGAAGAAGCCATCCAAAAAAGACAAAAGACCTTCTGGGAAAAGCGATTGTTCTATTGTATTCCCATCGACAGCGATTGTGAATGCGACTACAAAGGATCCAATCCAAAAAGAGATTGATTCACACCCAACAGAAACATCTATAATATTATGAAGAGTTTATTACAATCAACATTTTATCAACAACCAGTTTCAAAAAAAAAGGCAATCCGTCAAATCTGGATCCGATGTATTCAAGGAATTCAACAAGATCATCCGAAAAAAACAACACCATACAAGCGAAATTTATGGCGATAGGAATAAAGAGTTATAGGATTTCTCGAATATTCCAAAGAAAATTTCGTGTCAAAACTCACCCAACGATCCGGCATTTTTAGAGGAAGTTATAGAGTCAAGTCAACAATAGAGCAGCTGCAGCAGACGAACACTTAAATTACCATTTTTAACAGTGGTAATCCAGCTAATGATTCCGAGCTGACTAGAAGCTTTACGAACTCCAAAGAAGCAGCCGAGCTAATAGTACCGATACCGATAAAACTCGATAGGAGTACCTAGTAACTCTTTTGGGTTTCATGTTTCATGATTTCCCATATTCTCTGATACATTTAAAGTTTTTGAATTGTGGTCCATGATATTGCTGATATATCTATATTTCAAAAAAGTGGATGTAAATTCAAGATGGGAGTGGCTCTTATCAAAAACTTAAAAAGCAAACCACTCAAGTAGTATCTGGGAAAAATTGGGTGCTTTTTCCAGCGTGTCCACATAAATCCCAAGTTTGGAGCTAATTGACCCCACTATAAATATTGAGGTTTACGTTAAATCTGTTTAGTGTGGAACACAAATATTTTACGAAACTAGTTGGAAATATTTTCCGTAACAATTTTCTTAATCTTTTATCCATGAAACAAATATTTCCCGAGATAACTAAAGCCGGCACCACACCTATCTACTTATCTTGTATAATATTTTGCGAAGCGGTGTGCTGTGAAGGTGACAGTGCACAATAATCAGAGTTTTCTGTTGTGATTCGTTTTTTGCTTTCGCTATTTACTTCCCCGGACACTTCTCTTACTCATAGAAAAATATGTTTCCGACACAGTATGGTATGCCGCAATCGGAAAAATAATGATTCTGACACAACACTATACACCACAACACATCACACCAAATATGGCTCTACGCATCTGAAATAAATTGAAGCGATAGCGGCACACCACAATACAATAAAATACAACACAACACAAAACAACACAACAAAACACACTTACACACCACACATGATAAGCGTGATTTCGAGTTAACAACAGCTTTAAAAAAAATTTAAAATTCAAGATGGTGGAAACCGAAGTAGCAAAAACAGTTAAAATTTCAATGGATTCTGATTTAACACAAAAAAAAGGGACTTTGGCCTTTTTGTTCGACAATTTAACTGCGGACTAAAGTTCAAATATGAAATTGTTGAAAGGCAACCCTGGTCTTGTTCATACGAGTATCTCAACGTCTTTGGTAGATTTGTTTGTGGATTTTTATTTTCTTCCAGACTCCGCACACAGAGTATGGTATAGGTACCTACCAAAGAGAAGATTCAAAATCCTCACATAAAATACACCCACACTCGTTTTGTGAGAGCTATAAGATGCAATATAATTCAAAAGGGACTTTTGGGTGATCCTTTGTGTCTTGCAGCCAGGCTTAGTTGTTCCCGCTTTAGCAACAAACTGAAAAGGACGAGGAGAAGGAGGAGTAACTTCAAATGATAAATTGCCAAAACTATTTGGGAATTAAAGGAATGAGAATGAAAAATCTATGCGGCTGATGTACCCCTGTGCTCTTTATCAAGTGAAGTGGTATCCGTTTCCGTTTCCAACGTACATCCTTCTCATCGTCTTCGTCCTTTTTTTTACCCCGGCTAAAGTTGTTCTTCTTTGCCTTAAGTGGATGGGATTTTTATTACATCATTTTTTTTTGTGTGTGTGTATTTTTTTGTGTTGCTTTTGAAAGTAGCGAGACCGGTCAAAGGGTAAGAGATGAGTTTGACTATACTCGAAATGCTTGAAAGATTGTGCGAGTATCGTCTGAATTATGAGAATGGATGTGACATGGATGCACTATATACTGTGTCTGTGTATATGTATAGCTTGATAGACGACCACTGATAGATGGGATCGCTTCATCTCTCTCCATGAGTCGACTTCGTCTCGTTTTGTGAATTTTGTTTTGCAATTTATGAAAGTGATTTTGATATGAACTCTGTGTCCATGTGTCCAGAGGACTGCTATGATGTGAAAAATGATTTAGATTTATCTATGGAAAATCCTTTGATGCATAATCCAATGAAATACAAAAATATATAAGCTACAAAGTTTACTGATAAATAAAGTATATAATATTTTGATCCATTCATATATAGTGCAATATAAGAGTTCATAAGGACATCACAGTACAACACAGTCAGTTTGTTATGAAAAACAAACCAGATGATGTACAGCCGCATCTTTAACAAAAATTAAAATATTATCAGTAGCTCGTTGTAGCAATATTAGCCCATTGAATGAAGGATAAAGAGATTATATAAAATATTTACAAAATTATAATTCAGCCTCACTCTCCCTTTCTATCTCCCTCTCTCAAAAACCGATAGCCTTGTCCACTGGATGGCGCGGCGTAGCAAAGCCATTCAACATTGGCAGTTTTTGTCAAGCTTTATGATCAATAGTAACGTAGTTTTGATATGGCAAGCTCTGAAATTGGTTAGGTTAAAGGTTTTTGGGAAATAAATGGGTTTTTGCAAGTATAGATCTGTCTTAATATTTATAATTGTAGATAGAGTGTCTTTTATTATAATAACTTTGGAGATTAATTTTACATATACCTTCAATTCTTAATTAAAGATATTTGGGAAAGGTTGGAAGTTGTAGACATTCTGCGATTCTGTATGTCACAAGAAAAATGACTTAAAATATAATTTTGAGATTTGAAAAAAATCGTATTATCTAAGTTACACAGGGTGTTCCGAAGTCATATGTCAATACCTTAAAGGAAATGATTTCTGGGTATATGAAAAGAAAAGAATTATTATAAAGGGTCTATCCCTCCCACAATTGATGTGGGAGATTGACTTAAAATTAATATACAAAATTATTTAAAAAAAACAACGGCAACACTTACAATACTATGGTGCATCTTTTTTTGAAGATAAAAATATATTCTTATATTTTTTATCAAATAAAATTATTTCAATTTTCAGTTTTTAAATTTTAAAATTATATAACAAACTTGGTTTTGTAATATGTACATATTTGTTTTCTTACGTCTAACTCACGAAGTTCTATGACTAGTGTTGCAAAAAACCACCGCCGGATACAAATATTCTTCGCTGGATGTATCCATTGTGAAAGAAAACTGAACGCGCCTTTGAAATGACAGGAGATAGATAGAACGAAGACAAAAAAAGTAGAATAAAAGAAACAGATTCAAATTTTAAGCGTTGAAAGTAAAACTTAATTTTTTAGTGCTAGAAGTTTTTGTAAAAGTAATTTAAGAATTATCTTCTTTATATTCTTTTATTTTAATAAAAACGCAATTCATTACTTAAAGAAAGGTTTCAATTAATTATTTACGCCAACGAATCTCAACATTCTAAAAAATTAAATATAAATTACTGCATCAAGGTTTGTACAAGAACAAACATGTTTTCGACCCCACCACCTGCCGTTTTGGTAGACAGATGTCCTGTCTGCAATAATATGTATACCGAAACGCAGATGGTACAATGCACTAGATGTCCAAAATGGACACATTATTCTTGTGCTAAAGTGGACGATAAAGTTGCCAACGACATGGACTGGAGATGCATAAATTGCACTGAATCACAGCCGCAAACATCTAGCCAGTCGACTGTTGGAACTGAAACGGTCCCAACTGGGACAACAGCTACAATTGTGGCTACCACAACAACAACAAACGGCATCAATTACAACACCGCAACAAATGTTCTGGCAGGGCCATCTAATAACGCTCCGGCAGATCATCAATCAAGAGAACTTATATCTTTTACAGCGTCTAATTTAAATGCGAGCAACAACTGTAGCAGCGGATCTTCATCTGTTTCATCTTTGCGTACTAGAAGCAGCGTGGCGGTACGTGAACAATTGAAGTTACTGCAGGACGAGCAAAATATTTTGAAAAGACAACAAATTCTTGTGCAAAAGCAACAAGATCTGATGGAACAGCTAAGCAATTGCTCCGTAAAGGAACGGCGTTCTATACATAGGCCCAATAAACAAATTCATGTCGAAATTAAAAAACATAATGAGACCTATGATATGCAACGACCAACAGAAAATGTCAACGCTAAGTTTACTCAGATAAAACCTCAACGAGTAAGGCCATTTGTAGGATTGGACGAAGGTGAGATTTCATCACGTCAATTAGCAGCTAGGCAAGCGCTGCCCAAGAATCTCCCAGTATTTACGGGCAATCCAAGTGAATGGCCAATATTCATAAATAGTTATAAACAAACCACTGCTGCCTGTGGATTTTCTAACTACGAAAATCTTATAAGACTACAACATAGCATTCAGGGTGCGGCACGTACAATGGTAGAGGATCAAATCAGAATCCCAGGCTGTGTTGATGACATTATAGATACATTGCAAATGCTGTTTGGGAGACCAGAGTTGGTGTTAGATCAGCAGATTCAGCGATTGCGTAAAATGCCAGCTCCTAAGATTGAGAAATTGGAAACGTTTGTCGTCTTCGCAATGGGAGTAAAGAACATTTGCGCTACTTTATCTCAAGCTGGGATGGAAGATTACATTCGTAACCCCATGCTTATGAAAGAGCTTCAAGACAAATTACCGCCAGCAATGTTAGTGACTTGGGCACAGCGTAAACGTTACTCAAGCGATCCGGACAGTCTGTACACGCTATCTGAATGGTTATACGAAATTGCCACTGACGTTTGCAGCGTGACTGCGTCAACTATTTGGATTCCTAAAGAGAGTTCATCATCTCAGCCGGTCCAAAAGAAGTATAAAGGACCACAAAGCTTTTATCAACATCTCAAAATCGATACGACCAACTTTTCGCAATCAAAACGATCAGAGACTGAAGATTCTTCTCGGCCAGCTGGTGCAGCAGCCAACAATTTTTCTCGGCCAACATCAAGAGCTTTCAAAGGTAATATTCGTTGTATCGTTTGCAAAGGAAGCTGCCAAAATGTAAACAATTGCCAAAAGTTTATAGAGATGAATTTTAGTAGTCGTTTGAATGTCGTTAAGTCTGGAAAGTTATGCTTTCAATGTCTCAAGAAACATAGAAATGCATGCCGCTTCTCAACATTGTGCAACATAGATAACTGTGGTAAAAAACATCTGATTTACCTTCAGAAAAATACTTAATACTCAAGTATCTTTTGTTTGCGCTTCAAAATTACTTTTCATAACCCTTTGATTTAAAAACAAGAAATCATGTCGAAAATTGGTATTAACGGATTCGGACGTGTTGGACGATTGGTCCTTCGTGCCGCTATTGCAAAGGGTGCCACCGTTGTTGCTGTCAACGATCACTTCATCGATGTAAACTACATGGTTTACTTGTTCAAATTCGATTCGACCCACGGCCGTTTCAAGGGAACCGTCTCTGCCGAAGGTGGCTGCTTGGTTGTCAACGGACAAAAGATCACCGTCTTCAGTGAACGCGACCCCAAGGACATCAAATGGTCCAGCGCTGGCGCTGAATACATTGTCGAATCAACTGGTGTCTTCACAACTATTGAAAAGGCTTCAGTTCATTTGAACGGTGGTGCCAAGAAGGTCATCATCTCTGCCCCATCAGCCGATGCACCCATGTTTGTGTGCGGAGTCAACTTGGAAGCCTACGATCCATCAATGAAGGTTGTGTCCAACGCAAGTTGCACCACCAATTGTTTGGCTCCATTGGCCAAGGTCATCCATGATAACTTCGAAATTGTTGAGGGTTTGATGACTACCGTTCACGCAACCACCGCCACCCAAAAGACCGTCGATGGTCCCTCCGGCAAGTTGTGGCGTGATGGTCGTGGTGCTGCTCAGAACATCATCCCAGCTGCTACTGGTGCTGCTAAGGCTGTCGGCAAAGTCATTCCAGCCTTGAACGGCAAACTCACTGGCATGGCCTTCCGTGTCCCAACCGCCAACGTATCCGTCGTCGATTTGACTGTCCGTTTGGCCAAACCAGCCTCATATGATGCCATCAAGCAAAAGGTTAAGGCTGCCGCCGAAGGTCCTCTCAAGGGAATCCTCGACTACACCGAAGAGGAAGTTGTCTCATCTGATTTCATCAGTGACGACCACTCATCGATCTTTGATGCTAAGGCCGGTATCTCATTGAACGACAACTTCGTCAAGCTCATCTCATGGTACGACAACGAGTTCGGTTATTCTAACCGTGTCATTGATTTGATCAAGCACATGCAAAGCAAGGATTAAACATCTTCTTTGGGAGAGAGAAATATACACACACACAAAAACTCAGCATAGAACGCCCACTACCATTGCGCTCTCATTTAAATTATATGAAATCCAATTTTAATACACTTAAGCATTGTTTTGTTACAAAAAAAAGAAACAAATATTTTAAAAAAGCATTAACACCCAATCATTTTTTGGGTTTAGTTTCCGGTGACATCAAACCTATTGGAAATCCAGAAAATGATGCAAGGGTTTTGAGAATGAACTACAAATGTAAAGAACGTTTCACTAACCGCTATTGGAAAATTTTTATTGAGAAATACTTGCCCGAAATAACACTTCGTTCCAAATGGTTTCAACCAGCGTTACCATTACAAGTTGGAGACATTGTGTTAATTATAGACAAGGACTTGCCAAGAAACAACTACCCTAAGGGCAGGATCATCGAAATCCGATGTGCATCAGACGGACAAGTCAGAAGTGCTGTAGTGAAGACTTCTAATGGTATTATGGAAAGACCAGCTGTGAAACTTGCTCGGCTGGATTTTAAGAAGGAGTAGCCGCGACATCCTACAGCAAATCGCAGTACTCGGGGGGAGTGTTGCAAAAAACCACCGCCGGATACAAATATTCTTCGCTGGATGTATCCATTGTGAAAGAAAACTGAACGCGCCTTTGAAATGACAGGAGATAGATAGAACGAAGACAAAAAAAAGATAGAGGTAGAATAAAAGAAACAGATTCAAATTTTAAGCGTTGAAAGTAAAACTTAATTTTTTAGTGCTAGAAGTTTTTGTAAAAGTAATTTAAGAATTATCTTCTTTATATTCTTTTATTTTAATAAAAACGCAATTCATTACTTAAAGAAAGGTTTCAATTAATTATTTACGCCAACGAATCTCAACAACTAGGTAACCCACCACTTGCCTTATACTTATTTTATACTTTTTTAAAAATATTTTATCTCAAGTGTTTCCCAAAGTATTGACATTTACATCCGTAACACTTTGTAGAAGTTTTTTTGCATACGAATGGATACAAATCTAGAGCATATAGGTTGGGTCGGAACAAGATACACCGAAAAAAATAAATGGTAAATACAACGAAAAATTTTGTAGATGCTGCGAAAACATTTGTTCATTTGCTCCACGAATGTTTCTCGTACATTTTATAAACATGCATTTGTAAATTGCACGAATGATATTTTGAAAATAAAATAAGAATGTTTTCGTATATCTTGCAAAATATCCCTAACAAATACAAAAATTTTGTACAATATACGAAATAACATTGTAGAATGAACGATCTAATTATAGTAACTTGAAAAATACGTTTGTACTATTTACGAAACATTTGTAATTTAAGATCCTTTATTTTTGTAGAATACACGATTATGTTTCTATATACTACGAATTTATTTGTATTTCAATTAAATTTAATTCGTAGTTTATAGGAACATAATCGTGTATTCTACTAAACAAAGGATTTTAAATCAGAAATGTTTCGTAAACCACAAACTTAAAATAAAAAAACTTTGGTTAATTTTTACGTTGGTTTATTTTTAAATTAATAAATTAAATAATATTTTGTACAATTTAATTTTATTAGGATTTCTGGCATTTTTTAAATGATTTGCCAACATTTTGTCTGTTACCAATGTCCAAAAACCGTATTAGTCCACCTAAAAAGGACTTAAAAATTCAAATTCGTCAATTATTTAACACGGATATAACATAAATAGTGAATACACTTACCAAAATACAATCATTAACCTTTTTTTCTTTCGTTTTTTGTTTTTAGTTTTCCTTTTTAATTACTTTCTAAGTTTTTTTACTTCGTTTTTATTAACTTTTTAATTTTTTTTCACTTCATTTTTTTCATTTTCAATACGGCGAGCGTGGCGTTCAAAAAGCAACTGAACACGTTTCGACTAAATGACTAGGTGTAGCTGCAGCTTTACAAAATATTTAGTCGATTGTTTTCGTGAATTTAAAAAATATTTTGTACTTTTACGAAATCCTTGGTCAGAACGGAGAAGCAAATGTAAGCTGCAGTTGTGGGTAAAAAGAAATGTTTTGATGTACCTACTATTGAAAACTTTCGTATATATTTCGAATGGTAAAAACCTAGTTTTGTTACAAAACATTTTGTGAGAATTACAACTGTATTTCGTATCTACACAAAATATATTTTGTAAAATTTATGAAATGTTTTAAATTTTTAACGAATGTATTAGTATACTTACCAAATGTTTGTAGTTTTACAAAATCATTAGTAAAAATATTCGAAAATTGAATATGCATTTCTCTGCTATCATCAAAAGAGATATATTGAGTACAGTTTACAAATTTTTTGTACAAATCACGAAACATTCGTGTGAAAAAGCGTTACAAATGTGCTTTCGTAAATTTTACAAATTTTTCGTATTTCTGAATTTTTTGATCTCCATGTTAGCTACGAAAAATTTGTTTATTTTACAAAATTTCGTATATTAAACGAAAAATTAATCTACGAAAATGTTTCGTAGTGAATTTACGAAATTTTTTTTTTAGTGTATAGTTATACGGGAAGGGGGTCTATTTCCACCCATTTAGCGGGGAGATGCTTAAGCCGGAAATCAAATCTTTATTTATTTATTTTTTCAAATCAAGTTGTTCATATTATGACTATTTTTAAATAATGTTTATTTTTAGTATTAATTCATATAGTATTTTTAAAAATAAAAAAAATTAAAATTTTTTAATTTTTTTTCAAATTTGTTAAGTCTATGTAAAATCCTTAATGTCCCATACTATCCAGTCGGGGGAAATAGACCCCTCTCTAAGTATAGGATTCCTTTTAAAAATATTGTAAGATCCAAAGGCTACCAAAATGATAGTACAGAAGACGCTCGTTTTAGTGAATCTCGGTAGAGTGAACTATCCAGTATAGTGAAAACACAAAATTTTATACAGACAACTCTAAATAGTGAATAGTATCTCGATATAGTGAACTCTCATTTTTGTTTCAATATTTAACAAGATTATGCCAGCAGCAATGCGTTTACAGCATTGTGGACCTTTTTTTAAGATATTTATGAAACATTTACAAGAAAAAGCATTGCAAATCAATTTAAAGTTGAGAAACAATCAAACAGAATTATAGTGATTTCATTCTTAATCAAAAAAAAAAAAAAACTAATTTGTACCGGGAGCTATAAAGTTTTTCGTATTTATGAAAAATAACGTTTATTGTATGTTATTTATAATACAGGGTGGCGCACCAATTGTGCTACAATAAGAAATTCAAATAACTTTTTTTTTAATCGATGTATTTCATTTATTTTTTTTTTATTGGTTAGAAAATTAAATTTTATTTTAAATAGTTAGTTGTTTTTAAAGATTATAGACCGCAAATGACCTCCACGCTGTCCCACGCATATGCGGCACCTGGTCAAAAAATTATTCATTGCGGCCTGAAGAGTTGAAGTTGGGATCGCCTCAATTATTGTCGTTATGGACTGCTTTAATTCAGTTAAATTCCTGGGCTTCATTTTATACACCTCTTGCTTGACATAACCCCATAAAAAGAAGTCTGGTGCAGTCAGGTCAGGTGACCTTGGAGGCCAGCGAAGACTGGAGTTCCTAGAAATTAATTTGTTTGCGAATTTTTTGTTTAGCTCGGCCATAACTGGTCTGGCTATATGTGCAGTTGCTCCATCTTGCTGAAACCAAACGCTGTTGAATGGTATACGTCTTCGGCGCAGTTCTGGGTAAAAAAACTCCTTCAACATCTTTAGATAACGGTCCCCATTGACAGTAACGGTTACACCGTTTTCTTCAAAGAGGTACGGCCCGACAATACACCTTGATGAAACTGCGCACCACACAGTGACTCGTTCTGGGTGCAGTTCCGTCTCATGGAGCATTTCTGGATTAGACTCATTCCATATACGGCAATTTTTCTTGTTTACATTGCCGTTAAGATCAAAATGGGCCTCATCAGACATGAACAAACAATTGATCAATGTGTTGTCTTCTTCGGCCATTGATATCATTTTTTGGCAAAATTCCAGGCGAACAGGCAAATCCTGAGGGTTTAACTTGCTAGTAATTTGGACTTTGTACGGAAACAAGTTTAAATCGTCATGAAGTATCCGTTGTAATGACCGTCTACTAATTCCAATTTGCTCCGATAAGTTTCGGGTCGAAACGTTCGGATTGGCCTGTATTGCAGATGCTACTGCTGCGATTCTATCCTGAACCCGAACATTGGCATCTCGATGGTACGGCCTTCGTGCGATGCTTCCAGATTCGGCAAACATGTTTACAAACCTCATAATGGTCCATCTACTCGGGGGATTACCGCCAAACTCCCGCCTAAATTCCCTTTGGACGGAAATGACGGACTACAAAGCATGGTACCGTTGCACTATCCAAATTCTTTTCTCCGTATCCCAAGCATCCATTTTTATAAATCTAAATAGTAACCTACAAAATAAAAAAAAAAATAAGCCGATTACTCACACAGAAAAAAAGTTATTACGTTTTATTTTTGTAGCACGATTCGTGCGCCACCCTGTATTATAAAATATTTATGTTTTTTTTACCCAATTGAAATTATTTTACGCTTAAATAAATAAAAAAATCATTTTGTATCAAAATCACACTGGAAAGCCTTATTAGTATCTCTCTCGAAATAGTGAACAATCTCGAAATAGTGAACAGGCCTGGTTTTAATTACTTCACTATATCGAGCGTCTACTGTATATAAGCTAAATTATATCAAAGACAACATGGACATAACGAACCTCGAATCATCTCATCCAATCCACACATGCTTTTCGTGTATTCTATACAACATATCGAATTCGAAATTCAAAATCTTTATTGACAAGAATTATAATTTTAAAATCACCAGGATAATTCAGTTTGAGGATTGAGGATATTCCCATGGGTCATCACTTGAAGACAAAAGGGTCATTAATCTAAAAATTACTTTTACTAAACCCTCATTTTTAGAATCAATACATAAGTCTTTCCATAAAATCTCAAAATAAAATCATCATTTTCGTAAATACAAAATTCTCGAAAATCACCGATAATCCCCTATTTGTGTGTTTCAAATCCTGTAACTATACAGAAAACCCTGATGGTATAAAATATATATTTTCTCTAAGGTTGACTTTTACCAAACAAATAGATCCCTTTTATATATGAGATTGATAGGTAAATCACAGCATCTTTATACTATTGCTGTACCACTTATTGTTCGACCTAAAAAGAAAATGAAGATGAAGAAGAAAAACAAGACAAACCCATAATCCGCCCGATGAATGTTCAGGATCAGAGCTTAATCAGATTTTGTTTCAGGAAACAATTTGCCTAAGTTTTTATGTTTTTTTATTTTTTTTTTCAAAAAGAAAGAACGATGAAATGAACAAAAAAAAATAACATAAAGAAAATCAACCCCAAAACGTTTTTCTTATTGGATTGAGTTGTTTACTAAACATTTTGGCAGCTTTTGAAAATCACGCCACCCATCAAGCTGAAGAAGGAAAAAGGTATCAAATAAAATATGCAGGTGGACGACCTAATTCTGTTGACTTTGTACTGAGATTTATAAATTTGAACTAAGATTTTTTTTAAAGGTAAATAATTTTCGAAGATGGGTAATAGACTTAAGGTATGTTGTACCTATATAAAGATATATAGGGCGAAAAGGTATATGATTTAATTTGGGTGTCCCTTAACAGTATTTCGGGATGCGAACTTTATTTTCAAAAAGATATAGAATCAAAAAGGCAACAAATATTCCTATAGCTATGGTGGATGTGGTTCTTTTGTCAAAAAGAACAAAAAATCCAAAAGGGTTTTATTAAATTATTATTAAACATATACATAATGTTTGTATGTGCATAAATATACAAAATGTACAAACTGAATTTGAACCAAAAAATAAATATTTTCATTGAACAAAAATTTATCAGAAATATGTTTTAGGATATAGACAAGTTTTTTTGATATTTTGTGAATTTGGATATGTATTTTATGAATTGGAATTTTAGATCGCTTTCAATAAAATAATTCGCGGATGATTTTATATGGCGGTGGAGTTTAATTTCATGAATTGAATTTTTTTCAATTCACAAATCCCAACTAGCTATGAACTGAATTATTTTAAATTCACAAATCCCAACTAGCTATGAACTGAATTATTTTAAATTCACAAATCCCAACTAGCTTATGAATTAATTTTTTTTCAATTGATGAGTCCTTTAACTGACTTGTGAATTGAATGAGGGCTTAAGCTAAAAAAGAGCTTAAGCCTTTGCAACCCTGATGTATTGTATATCTGCAGAAATGTCAAACTCAAAGTCAAAGTCAAAGAGTCCTGCAGAGTCACTGCCTGAATTTTATTTTTCAAAATGGAGGCTTAAAATAATTTAAATCGGAATACACTACGCAATTGCATAGTCATGAACTTAGTCAAATTTATATGTCTGATATGTTTTAGAAAAATGTGCTTAAATAAACAACTATGTTTATTTTCACATGAAAGTGATTATAAGAATATTTATACGCAAGTTAAACCTGTTACGAAATGTTCCCATACATAAGTTCAGTATATTAATTTTTAGTCCAGTCAATGAAGCATTTGACTCGGAAAAAATCGCCGGTATATAAATCCTCATTGTGTTCTTAAGAAATTGTCAAAAGTCAACATCGATACGAGCGCCGCTAACAATTTTATAGGGGGTTGAAGGCCCCCCAAAAAGGTTTTTCAAGAATAACTCCCAAATGGTAAGTTTTACAAAAAAAGTGGTAAAGACTAATTTGTAGCTTGGAATATTTCCTACAAAAATTTAGAATATACTTTTTTCATACAAATAACGGTTTTTGCAATAAACCAATCAGAAGAGTTAAGGGTTTTACTTTTTCTATGTATGTAGTTGGGCGACTTAATTCCAAAATTGTGCATTTTGTGATAAAAGCACCATTTTCTTTGTTGTTGTTGGTACATTATATGGAAATTATTTTAAGATATCGACCCACTCTATTTGTCCACCCCTTTAGGTGGGAGGGGCAAATTAAAAATTTGTTTTTCTATAATATAAAATGAATATAAAAACACAACGGCAACACTAAAACTACTTTTTTATAGCTTATCTTAAAGCCAGATATTCATTCTTTATGTATGTTTTTAAATGAAGTTATTTTAGTGCTTAGTTTTTGAATAAATGATTTTTAAACTCAAAATTTTAAAAATAAAATTTGAAAAAAAAAAATTATAATAATTTTGGTAATTTTCAATTTTCTCAAAAACTAAAAGACTTACGACCATCTGGTTTTTAGCGTTCGACTTATACATATTAAGAGTATTAAAAATCCTAACCCAAATTAGTACTTAATAAAGAAAAATTTTGAAAAAAAATTATTAGGTATTATTTTTTTTTTTTCAAATTTTATTTTTAAAATTTTGAGTTCAAAAATCCCCTGCCACCTAAAGGGGTGGACAAATAGAGTGGACCGATATCTTAAAATAATGTCCATATAATGTACCAACAACAACAAAAAAATGGTGCTTTTATCACAAAATGCACAATTTTGGAATTAAGTCGTAAAATTGTAAACTGTAAATTACCATGTTGAGATGTAAAAAAAAACAAGAATCGGTATATCAAATCTAACTTGGAATTTAAAATTACAGTTGTCAAAATTTTGAACCTAATGTCAGAATTAAATACAGCAACGAGAAAAAAATAACTCAATTGTTGCTAATTACTTTACTGAAAATGTCAAGTTTTTCAGTAGTTTATTTCAAAGTTGTTTGGAAACTTTCGACCGTCAAAATTTTGAAATTACTATTAAATAAAAAAAAAAAAAACCTTGAGATAATTTTAATACAAATTATTAAATAGCACAAAAAAAACATAGATACAATCGTTTGAGAACATTCCGAAACATTTTCAACTTGCTTTTCTAAATTTGGTACAAAAACTCATAGGGAATTTAATCACTTTTCGGTGAAAAGTGCACAAATTCACATTTTTTTTTTTAAATGTAAGACATTGACCAAATTTCTGGTAAATAATCATTATTTTTTTTATTATTTTTTGCAATTTTGTTTCATATTTCCATCTATTTGGAAAATGAAAATTTAGGTACTGACATTTAATTCTCCACTTGCAAATCATAAATTAAATGTTTTAAATTTGCGTCAAAAATGTATCTAGGGAATGATTTTTATCACCTTAACTCAACAACCGGACCACTGTGCTAAATGGGTAAGGGTGGCGTATACACAACTTTTTCTTGTCATTATACCATCAGCTAATGGAATTTAAAAAAAAAAAATATTTAAAAACAAATATTTAAAAGCCAGAAATCTATTCTTTAATTCTGTTTTTAAATAAAATAATTTTAGTGAATACTTTTTGAAAATTATTTTTCAAACTCAAAAAAAATTGGAAATGAATTCTTTTTCAAATTTTTGCATTAATAAGTAGTATTTTTGTTTAATAACAATATTATTTAAATAATTAAAGATATAAAAATAATCAAAAATCTATTTGTTTTGATATAGAAAAAATAAAAATTTAAATCATAGTTTTAAAAATAACCTGTTAAAACGTTATCCTGTCTACAAAAGCAAACTTTTCTATCAAATATATTTATTTTTCGGGTGACTATAGGTACAGCTTTATAAATTTAATACCCTTTTTTCAAAGTCAAAATTTATGTTGATTTGTGTAATCAATGCGTTGACTCCTTGGCGTTACAAAAATCATCGAAATTTTATTTCAAGTTGCGTTGACATGAAATCTGTGTAAACGTGTGGCTTCTAGATTCGGTTCTTAAATTAAATATAGGTGCATATCGAAAACGCTATTTGGACTTTCTGGTGACAGTTCGCATTAAATATGTACTGAATAAAAGGAAGATAATTATGCAGTTCGTTCCTTATCTGTCAAGTAAGAGTGGTAATTACTATCGCAGGATGGCTATGACGTAAATGGAAACCCCAACAAAATTGATATTTTATATTTCGCATGGAAAATTGAGCGCATTGCACTGGCATTTGGAACGAAATACTTTATACACGTTTAAATTTCGTTCCCTATCAGTCAAGTTAAAGTGTTGATTTAATAGAAGACTATTAAATGGCGAAATATGAAAGTGAAATGTAAGAAATAGTTTAAGCAAAAGCAAAGAAAATACTAATGGCAGATTTAGACCACTTACATAATTTCTTCCTTCCATTTTCTTAAGATTTATAACTTCATCGTTTTAGTGGTCTAAAATCTGCCATTTTATTCGTCATAAGAACTGACAAGTGCAATCTAGTCATAATGGCCATATACGTCGCGTCGTATTAATATTGAGAGAATAATTTTCTTCATTCTTTTTCTCTTCGTGTACATAAATGTTCATTATTTCGGGACAGAAGTTTGGACAGTCGGGTAATCCCACATAAAACTATTATTTTTCACTTTTTAAGTTAATCTAATTACATGAAAAAAAAAGAGATACATTTCATTTCATTCTTTCAACAGGTACTCAACTCTAATCCAACTCTACCTCCATATAACCATTCCCTTGAATTTAACTTCACATAAAGGGACAATATCTACTTTTTCAACACATCCCTTAACTTTTTAAATAGTGAATTAGGTACATAGTTATAAGTAGGTATTTTTTATTTATTTTGGAAAAAATCACCCAGTGAAGATCCAAAATAGTATAAAATAGAAAGAAAATATACTCAAATAGTTTACTAATTATGATAAAATAAAGACGCAACAATGCCAGTCCAAATAAATGGCGATTTTAACGGTTTTTAATTTCCATTTTTTGTTCTCCAATCAATTTTGCATTTCGGTAACAGCTGATTTTGACACGCATACCAACTTTTCGACAATTTAAGTGGATATAATAGTGATTATACGTTTTATTCGGACTTGCATTGCTGTGCTAGCTTAAGGTTCCCCAATAAAAAGCGCCTTATGAATAACATAATGTACATTGCATAAATATGAACATGCATTTGTATGTTAAGAACATGATCAAATCTTTACTCAAACAAATTATTATATCTTTTCATTTAAATTGGCTCTCCAACTGCTTTTATAACCAACTCAAGAACTTGTACATGTTCTGGTGTAGAAATTGCAAACAAAACTGCCTGAGATACATCTTTTGGTTCTAGGATTGTTGAATTATTTTCATATGCTTCCTTAGGAAGGATTTCAGTTCTAACTCCACCAGGACTAATGCTCTAAAAAAAATACATAATTAAAAACAAAAACAAATAAGAAAAAAAAACACAATCAAAATTGCAGTTATTTTGATACTTACAGTAGTCTTAATTTTGCTCCCCAAAGCCCTCAACTCATTTCGCAACGTTTCATTTATAGCTGTAACAGCAAACTTTGATGGCGAATAAACATTTAAACTTGGACAAGCCGGTTCTCCAACAACATGATGCCCTAGCCAACTGTTTATATGCAAAATATGACCATTAACATTTCTATTGGTCATACTTTTAAAAGCCGCCTGTGTTGCAAAAATCAAACCTTTGACATTTGTATCGATAACATCGGCGATAATTTTTGAATCCACATCCAATAAATTGCCAAATCGAAGAATTCCTGCATTATTGACAAGAATATCAGTTCCGCCAAGAGTTTCTTCGATCCAATCGAAAGTTTTCTTAATTTCTGCTTCATTCGTTATGTCCAATTTGCGAGTAAAATAAGAATCTTGAAGATTCTTTGGAAGTTGTGAACGATTTTCATCTAAACGATCTAGACGACGTGCTACAGCAACAACTTTTAATCCAGCTTTAACTAAATCATCAGCAATGGCTTTGCCAATTCCTGAACTAGCTCCAGTTACAACTGCAACCCGATTCTGCCAACGTTCCATTGTGAAATGCAATACTTGCTTCTACTTCACTTGACTCCAGATAAGGAAATGAATTGGGATTTTGATATTAACTTTACTTTTGTAGAGAATATTTATAAGACTTTGTAATGTGTGTGATTATCTCTTAAAAAACAATCTGCTTGGATGACAAGAAAATAAAAAAAAAAAAACCGAAGAACAAGTTCATTTGCTGAATACAAGGTAATGGAAACATTTTGCATTTATATAAGAAGCCTTGATATTATTTTCTGTGATTTCTGAGTTCTCGTCTGATTGATAGTCTAGCAGAAGATGATAAAATGGCTCAGGGTCATATTAAGTCCACAGGCCAAAAGTCCATAATGGATTTTTGACCCACTCTGGTGGGTTAAAAGTCCATAAATCTACTGTGGATTTTTGACCCACCTTGGAGCGCTAGAAGTCCACAGGCCAAAAGTCCACATGGACTTTTGACCCACTTTGGTGGGTTACAAGTCCATAAATCAATAGTGGAAGTCCACAAAAAAGTGGGTCAATATTCCATATATATATAAATAATATATAAATAAATTTAAATTAATAACTTGGGTGCGATCTAGTGGTCCCTTACAGCCCTATTAATAAAAATACATTATCCGCTCGTAAATACACGTTTTATCTAACACATGGATATTGGACTTATCCGTTTGATAAAATAAAATATTAATAAACTTATTCTGTCTTCATTTTATCGGTTCACTGAATAACACCGAAAAGTAGGCTGCACTTTCCCTCAATTGTACTAAGTATAAAAGTACTTCTTTCATTTTTGAAAGCTATCTGTCATATCGGTCAGCTTTGAATTGAATTGTGAACGTTAAAGTTATCCGCTCGTTGAACACCAAAATTGGTGAGATAAGTTATCCGCTCATTGTCAAATATCATTTAAGGCTAAAACACGTTTATTATTAAAAATTATAAGTTAAAACATGTGTTAGTGTTGTTTCATACCTATTTTGTGATTATTAATAGGGCTGTTGACTACGTTAACACCACTGAAAACTCCTAAGTTAGAAAACTCTTAAACATCAATCTAAAATGTTTATGAATAACTTGGACAGCTATCTAAAGTAAGACAACGTTTATAAATACGACCGTTAATATACAAAATTTGAAATGGGTTACAAATTGATATTTAATTGATTTTAAATTAAATAATAACATGAAGTCTTTTATCCAATCTTTAATATCGTACTATTAGACCATCAAACAAATTTAATATCCCTCAAAATCCGATTTGTCAGTTTTTATACCTAATTGAATTCAAACGGTTATTTTATAACAAACTCAATGGGCCATAAGCTTTAGCTTTCGTTTTCTAAAAATGTCATAAGGCCAAATTTCAATGTTTGCCACCTGTCCACTTCAATTACTACAAGCCTTACCAATGAAATTCCCATTAAATCACAGCAAAATTGTTCAAAAACAAAATATCAATTCCAGCTTAATTCTTCTATTACGAACACGTGCGTCGTGCATTCAACTGATTTTCTGTCTGAGTGCGTTCGAGCATTTACTAATACAATCTACACTCTTGGAATAATTGTCAAGTTCAATGATTTATAGTCATAAAGCTTAGTGCTGATCAAAATTTATATCCATGGAATTTCACACCACATAATATTATTTATCAAGAGACATAGTGCTATAAAGATTTCATTTCTTCCACACAAAAAAAAATATAAACCACATGAACTAATGAGTTAACCATTTTGTCCAAAATGTGTCTGCAAAAGAAGAAAAATGCGATATAAATTACTTAAATTGATGGACCTATGTATAGCACTTGATATTCTTCGTCCCCGTAGGTATTATGGTCATCGTTGTCGTCGTTGGTTGGTTGGTTGCTTTGCTTCTATGTTTTGTATTTGTAAAATAGGCGCTCGAAGGTTCTGACAATATTAATTTTCTTTTGCGTCACTCAACCGAATCAAATAATGGCATTTTCAGTGCCAAAAACAGAGTAAAATGGGTGCAATAAATATATACCAGCTAGGACATAACACTTTGTCTATGTATACGATATAATATGTTTGTGTGCACTAAAGGAGTGTATAAGAAGTGTTAGGTAATGGAAGCGTATCTAATATGCGGAAAAGTCACTTAAACTATATGTAACATACAAAAAGTGTAGCAACAGGGAAGGCAGAACGAATTGTGTTACATATAAGTTAATGTTTTTCTTTTATATTTTCTGAAGGAAAATTTGAATGCATTGGGTATAAGAAGGCAATTCATAAGAATGTCTGAAGCTGAAAATTATGTAATCTTCTTGATTCAAGTGAGTGCTGACTGCATAATTTGAAGTCTGAAGTCTCAAAGTGAAATCAAAGTATGCAATCTTATTATTATTACAAAAATGTTCAGCTTTCTACGGTTTATATAAATAAGAAGAAAGCTCGTATTTATTATAAAAGTGGGCGTGGTAGTAAGCGGAATTTACTAAATTCATTTGGAAGACACTGCAAATGGATCGGGAAAAAAAACGAAATATACACAAAATCGTTCGAATCTTGATGTACGGTCACGAAGTTACATATAAATCCTATGCAAAAAAGCGCTTTTAGTTTTTCAACAATTTCTGAGTTTTACAATTTTTAATTTTTTGTCAAAACTGTATTCGTTTTTATTGAAATGCTTTTTCCCTTTTAATAATTTTTAATTTATTTATACAATGTAGTAGATGGGTCACCATTGTTTGGCAAAATTCATTTGGCATTTCTTTTTTTCGCTTTAATCGTTTAATATTTCGTTTAATTCGCAATCCACAACTGCAATTTACGTTTGGTTTTTTATTCATTACGTTTTTCAATCGTTACGCAATTAACATTCGGCGTTTTTTTATTTCGCTTTTTTCCAAAAATATATTCAATCATTTGTTGTTTCGTTGTTTGATATTTGGAAAATTGTTTTTTTTTCGCCGTTTCATCATTTCGCAAAATATCGGTTCGCCGTTTTATTATTTCGCTGATAAATCATTTCGCTGTTTTATAGTTGTTTTGATAATTAATATTTCTTTTCGAAAACGAAATAAAGCCGAACTTGACTTAGAAATAAAGCCAAATGTTTTTGTCCAACACTTTTACTACACCCAACCTCGCACCTACCCCAAATCCTATAGTGTGCCCAAGCAGGGGGGTTGCAGGGGGCAGCATGCCCCCCATACATAGCTCACTGTTCATACATACCAAAAAATTGCAAAACAATTGAATGCCAAATAAAAAAAGGGAAACAACAAAATGCCAAATAAAAAAAAGCGAAATAATAATTTGCTAAATAAAAAAAAGCAAAATAAAAAATTGCGGAAATTCAAAAATCCAATCGAACTAAAAACTAAATGAAAATTGGGAAATGAAAAATGCGAAATGATAATTTGTCAAATCATTTAAAAAACGAAAAGTGATTTTCAAAACGTAAAATGCGAAATGACAAAATGCTAAACAAACAAAATGCGGAACGAAAAACGGCGAAATGAACCCCCGCGAAACGTTATATAGTTTGCCAGACAATTCTTGCGAAACATACCATACCCGTAGGCCGTAGTAGATAAATATTATACACTATCTATTCACTGTTTACCACTGGGTGAGAGGCGGTCATAAATCAATGAATCTGAACTATTAAACAAAATTTGATAAAGTTTTCAAGCAGGTCACGAAAAAGGAATACAAAAAAAATATAGATAACGTTATGTTCAACAATTCCACCTTTTAAAGGTTTTTACCACACCCACTTTTTGCTGTATAAATAAAGTTTCGTGTGTCCAGAAAAATTTGAGGCTTTAAAACGATGATGATGACAAAATCCAAAATCTACATGAAACCGTCAGTTGGTATGCTGTACGACGTACGTCCATTGTACACAGTAATACAAAGTTGGATCTTAAATGTTTCAACCAATTTGCTTCAAATTTGTACAGAAAATTTGTTTTGTAATTCCTTATAGAAAAAATTTTAATTTTTGATTTAGCTCATGTATGACAGAATGATTTTGCTCTTTTTAATTTAATTTTCTCGTAAATATATCTAATTTCCAAAGTTATTGCAATAAAATTGAGTTTCAGATTTTTTTACAAAAAAATTCGCATAACGAAAATCTAGTTTTGACATTTTTTGAGAAAATTATATTTGGGTTATTTCCATATATGTATCTCCTTAATGGTGGGACTGGTTTTGTTACTATTTTGTAATCTGTGTAGAAAGATAAATATTACGGCGCGGCGTAAGGCAATAATGCCCAAGGAAATAACACCCAAACCGTTTTTTGAAAATAAAAGTAAAAAAAAAAAATGGAAATAAAGCCCAATAAATTTTTCTTAACGCCGAAAACTCCATATCACTCAAATCGCCAAAATTTTCAATGAAATTTGTTGTGTAAATTTTACTGGCTAACACATTGAAATTTTTTTATTATTTAAAATTTTTCAAACTGAAAAAAAATTTGATAACAAATCATCTTTTTTAGTACTCTCACTATAACAATGTATCAACCCAATAAATAAAATCTTCATCAACATGGTCATGATGTCTTAAACATTTTTGCAACTTTAATGTATATTAATCATCATGTTAATGACCTTGAAATAAATTTAACAGTTTTGGTGATTATAAACACAGAGATTAAGAATTTAATATAAATTTATTTCTCAGTTGCGGTCCGAGTTTAAATAAATAAACAATCTATCAGCAAACGTTATTTCTGTCTTCAATATTTTAACTATAATTAGATTTGCCTATCTCTTTCCCGAGGAAAAAAATTAAAAAAAGAATCAGAAATTGATAAGAAGCACAGAATCTTATTATTGGACTTATAAAATAAGCATAATTTAAAAAAAAAAACACACACATTCACTGAAAAAAAAAACACTCACTTAAAATGATCGTTCTCTCTTAAAAAATGAAAAAAAAATGGGTACATTATTTCTATAGAATCTCTCCAACAGGCTTTATAATCATTTCATGAATCTGGACGTGCGGTGGTGTTGCAATACAAAACAGCACAGCTTGGGATACATCTTCCGGCATGAGTAAAGCATCAAATAATTCATACATCTCCGCCGGAGCAATTTCGGTTTTTGTAATTCCAGGACTGATGCTCTGGAATGCATTCAATTTAAAAAAACACACAAAATTTAGAAAAGTCTCAGTATACTCACAGTTGTCTTAATTTTCGTCCCCAGAACCCTCAATTCATTCCTTAAGGTCTCATTTATAGCTGTCACTGCATATTTAGATGGAGGATAGACATTCAAACTTGGAGCCTCTGGTGTTCCCCCAAGAACGTTATGCCCCAGAATGCTATTGATATGCACAATATGCCCATTGAACTTCCGATTCATCATGCTCTTGAAAGCTGCCTGAGAACAATATATTAATCCCTTAACATTTGTACTAAACACCTCGTCGATCATCTGTGCATTCATATCAACGATGTTTCCGGGTCGAACTATTCCAGCATTATTGATAAGAATATCAGTGCCACCCAGAGTCTGTTCAATCCAATCGAAAGATTTTTTCACTTGAGACTCAATGCAGACATCACATTTGCGAATGAAGTATCTTGATTGCATTGATGCCGGAAGTTTGGTTCTATTCTCTTTCATTCGGTCATATCGTCGTGCTAAGCCAACTACTCTTAATCCGGCTTTAACCAGGTCATCGGCGATTGCTTTTCCGATGCCACTGCTAGCCCCGGTAACGACAGCAACGTGATTTTGCCAGCGTTCCATTTTTATCAATTCACGACCGAGAACAAACTAAACTTTGTCTTTAGATCGACTAATGCTTTTATAGTCTTTTATTATTATAGGAAAATGTTAAAATACTGATAATAAATTAATTGAGTCAAAAAAATGATTGGAATGAGTCTGTGTCCATATTAAGCAATTCTATATATATTTGGATGGGTATACAATACATAGATATGATGCGATTTCAGAGAGTATATACACATTTTGTGTTGTTATTGTTTTGAGCAGAATAAAATAATAAAATCTAAGGTGACGCGCGATGCGATAACTTATTACTGCAACATGGTGCAAAAGTCCGTTTTTTGTCTCAGGCAAATAAAAAAATGCGACCAGATCTTTACCCCCAGACAGAAGAGATAGAAGAATGTCTATATACGTACATCATATCACGTACTATAATAGACTTTAAACCCGTCTGTGACAGTTGCCAGGGTAGAAAATATAAAAAAACCGTTCGAAAAATCTTTTTTAAAAATCTTCTACGAAGAAAGGGATATAAGGGTAACCTTTCCTATATTTCTCATAAAAGTCTTACACCGATGCAGACTAAACAAGGCATCAGGTGACGATCGTATTCCATATGAATTTTTCATAAACTCCACTAAAATTTCATTGAAAAGCGAACTGCTGCTTATATATAACAACACAGTAAACATGGTTGAAGTTCCTTAAAGTTGTCGAAGGAATATAATTGTTTCCTTGTTCAAAAAGTGTGATAAACATGAACCGAATAACTACCGAGGTATATCTTTCATGAAATCAGTCATTAAAATCTTTACTGGTATCATCCTTGAAATGACAGGTATTGTAGTAGTGGGCCTTACCCATAATATACTTACTTACTTACTTACTTAAGGTGGCGCTACAGTCCTGTGTGAATTTGGGCCTCACCCAACAAACTTCTCCATCTAGCTCGGTCTCTAGCTAGATGTCTCCAGTTGCGCACTCCAAGTTGGGTGAGTACACTATCCACTTGTGTGCGCCACCGGATCCGCGGCCTTCCTCTACTGCGCTGTCCTGTGGGCGTGGATTCGAAGACTTTCCGGGCCGGAGCATTGGTTTCCATACGCTCTACGTGACCCAGCCATCTCAGGCGTTGGACTTTTATCCTCCTGACTAAGTCTACGTCGCTGTACAGCCCGTACAGCTCGTCGTTCCATCTTCTCATCCACTCACCTTCTATGCATACGGGACCATAGATCACGCGAAGAACTTTTCTCTCGAAATGACCCAAGGTGCTTTCATCCGCTTTTGTCATAGTTCATGCTTCTGCACCGTATAGCAGGACTGCGATGATGAGGGTCTTATATAGCGACACTTTTGTTGTTCGAGAGAGGGCTTTGCTACTCAATTGCTTTATTAGAAGAAACAGCGGTTAGCAAGAGTAATTCTTCGTTTGATTTCAGCGCTGGTGTTGTTTTCTTCATTCATATCGGAGCCCAGGTAGACAAAGTCCTTAACTACCTCAAAGTTACATCTGTCGATGGTGACGTTTTGACGGAGACGTTGGTGTTGTAGGTCCTTTCTTGATGACAGCATGTACTTTGTTTTACCCTCATTAACCGCTAAACCTATTTTTGCCACCTCTGTCTCAATACTCACAAAAGCCCCATTGACATCGCGCTGAGTTCTTCCGATTATGTCAATGTCATCAGCATATGCGAGTAATTGGACAGACTTTTGAAAGATAGTGCCTCTAGTGTTGACGTGGGAGCTCTGCACTATTCTTTCAAGGACGATGTTAAAGAAATCACATGACAGCGCATCGCCTTGTCTAAAGCCTTTTTTGACATCAAAAGGTTCGGTTAAGTTGTTTCCAACCTTAATCGAGCAGCGCGAATTCTCCATGGTCATCCTGCACAAACGGACGAGTTTGGCAGGGATGCCAGAACTAGACATGGCTCTATATAGTTCGTCCCTGTAGATGCTGTCATATGCGGCCTTGAAATCGATGAAAAGGTGGTGGGTGTCGATTTGATGTTCTTGGTTTTTTTCCAGGATCTGCCGTTATGTGAATATTTGATCGACTGTGGACTTTCCTGGTCGAAAGCCACACTGATAAGGACCTATCAGGTTGTTGACGATTGGCTTTAGACGTTCACATATTACGGAAGAGAAGATTTAGTATGCGATGTTTAGGAGACTGATTCCTCTATACTTGGTGCAGTTTAGAGGGTCTCCTTTTTACTTTTTTTCGGCTGAGGTTCCATTCATCGGGCATGTTTTTTTCCGACCATATTTTACAGATAAGTTGGTGCATGCTCCTAACCAAATCATCTCCAACTGTTTTGGAAAGCTCGGCATTTAAGCCATCTGCTCCAGCGGCTTTGTTTGACTTCAGCTTAGATATGGCAATCCTTATTTCGTCTAAGTCGGGAAGACGGGATTGTTGGCTTTCGTCGTCTATATTGAATGTATCATCCTGCCTGACAGCGGAATTTGGTTCGTCGTCTCGTCGCCGTTATACAGTCTGCAGAAATGGTCCTTCCATATCCTCAGCATTGACTGCGGTTCCACTATGATGTTTCCACTTTCGTCTTTGCAGCCTTCGGTTCGAGGTTTATGCATTTGTGAATTTCGTTTCACCTGCTCATAGAACTTTCGAACCTCATTTCTGCTTCGGAACCTCTCAACATCCTCGACCGCACGCTTCTCATGCTCTCTCTTTTTCCTTCTGAGAAGTCGGTGTTCCTCTCTCCTCTTCTGCTCGTAGAGCTCGTGAGCTGCTCTCGTTCTTCTATGCAGCGCCCCTTTGCGTGCCTGTTGTTTGGCTGCATTTGCCCGCCGACTTTCCTCATCAAACCATGGGTTTCTTTTTGTTGGCTGCTTGAAACCCAGCACGTCAGAGGCGGCTTCTCTGAAGGCATCTTGGCAATGTTGCCACTGGTTCTCGATACATTGTGTTGGCGGCAGAGAACTTCGAAAGAGGTTACTCGTGACTCGGTCGGAGAAGAATTTGGCGATCTCTTGCGATTGTAGCCGTTCAACGTTGTATCTTTTCCCAGCATCTCCCTGTTTTGCCTTAGGTCTGGAAATCCGAAGTGCTACCTTAGCTACAACGAGGTAGTGGTCCGAGTCGATGTTAGCTCCTCGGAAAGTTCGGAAATCCATGATGCTGGAAGCGTGTCTAGCGTCGATCGCAATATGGTCAATCTGGTTGACGGGAGATTGATCTGGAGAACTCCAAATTCCTTTGTGGATGTTGAGGTGTGGAAAACGCGTACTGGCTACCATGACGTTTCGCCCCGCAGCAAAATCGATGAGCCTGAATCCGTTATCGGAAGTGGTGTCGTGTAGGCTGTTTTTCCCGATTATTCCACCAAAGACGTCTTCTCTTCCTAGCTTGGCATTAAAATCTCCCAACACAATTTTAATATCGTAGCTAGGGCACTGCTCATATGTTTTGTCCAAGAGCTCGAAGAACGTATCTTTGGTGTTGTCATCCTTCTCTTCTGTGGGGGCGTGTGCGCATATTAGGCTAATGTTGCCGCATTAACCCTTGATGCGGATGCTCATGAGGCGCTCGTTGACACACCTTTAGCTCAAGACTTGTTGCCTAAGTCTGGTTCCGATGACAAATCCACATCCAAATAGGCGCTGTTGGCTTTCCCGGTAGCAGTCACCATAGTACACATCGCAGTTTTTCATCCTCTTTTTGCCCGGCCCATCCCATCGCACTTCCTGGATGGCGGTTATATCTGCTTTATAGCAGTATAGGGCCTCCGCTAATTGTTCGGCTGCACGTGGTCTATTAAGGGACCTAACATTCCACGTGCATATCCGAAGTTCGTTGTCCTTAAATCGTTTGCGTGGGTTGTCAACAGTAAATCCGTCCTTATCCGAGGCTTGTTGGTGCTTCGCAACTAGCTTTTCTTTACGTGGTCAGGAAGTTACCCTGACGCACGACCCCCAACCTGGAGAACCAGGTCCTTGATTTGAACTCCAAGGGCGAGAGCCAGCATAGCTGCTCCTTACCCATAATATAGGGACAGGAAAAGTGCCGGTTAACACCCCGGAGACTATGATGTTAATATTTTCTATCCCCCGTGTACCAGACTTTTTGTATCTGGTCAGATTAGCCACTGCATAAACAGCATCAGCCGGCGACCACGAGCACCTATAGCTCCGTGACCCAATTAGGCCTTGATTGCGCCGCATGTTGATACCATAACTTTTTTGACCCGCAAAGGAAAATGGATTGTTGAGACGAATTTGTGTTATCTTGATACCCATGAGAGGCAAGCAAATGCGAGCCTTTGGTTGTCTAGGTATATCCCTAGCTAGGATCAGATTGAGCGTCAAGCCATCCCAGTCATTGCTAATCTGAGCAAGGAACTAAGAAAGTCCCTAGGAAACCAGAAAACCTGTATACGCACCTGATTATCTTGTGCCTCCCGACCATCTCAGCAGAGTTAAAACTAAAGTAGGGACCATCGTTTGCCGATATGGTGTTTAAAAACACCATTTCGAAAAGCTTGGCCTCGATGGAGTTTCACACAGCCAGCAGATCTCTACTGTCTGTGGGGAAGCTCATCCACAACCGATACCTGGAGATCATATCTGATAATTCCTTACACTTGCCACTTACAGTACGTGGTTGCGCTGGCTTCGAAGATAACATTTAGTTTTTTCTCTTTGGGACCGTTTAAGATAACTTTTCTTCGAAGGTTGTTTCACCTCATCTGGGGACCTGTTATGCTTGACGGCCTTCCCTTGAGTACGAATAACCTTCTGGTATTTTATTTTATCGACGAAGTCTCTCTAAAGGATAGTTCCAGCTTCCTCATTCCTAGCAATTTTGTCAAGAATAAAGGTGGCCTTACTGAACTGTGTCTTCAGAAGAGTACCTGGCGATTTCTTTTTAACACCTTGTGTACCGCTGCTCTGGCTGGCATTGCTACATGAGGGTTTGGGTTCTGTTTCTGATGGTCGGAGCACAAGAGTACTACGTGGGTAGTACTGCCTGTGCTACCTTTAGATGTAGTTTCCCAAAGAGCGTTATCTATAACCGGTCTCCTGGCTGAAGGCCAAAAGTTAATCCCCTAAGTCAGCGGATGGTAAAAATGTTTGTGATGTCTATATCGTCCATGTTTGAAAGATTGAAAATAAGGTCTCACGAGTAGAAAGGAAAGAAATGGTCAGCCCGCAGTTCAGATAAATTGGGGTAAGGCAAAAAAAAAGACGGACCATGCCAAGCCGTCCGAATGAGCTCGTAAATGACTGGTTTACCCCCCCCCCCCCAGCGTTCCATTTCTTCGACACGGGTTTTGAAACAAAATCGCTCACACCATAATTGAAAATTAGGGTCGTAACTATGTTCAAATCGCATTCCTGAAAGTTGAACTGTTTGATACGAGGATTTTTGCCGGGTTAAAGCTATGAGCTGTGGCCAATAGATTAGGGCGATCTTTCTTAAAATTTTTATATAGAACTTAAATAACTAAAAACAAATAATTGTTAAACAAAATTTTTTAATATATTTTTTTTACATATCAAAAATGAACGAAAACTGGACGAAAAGAAACAATCCCCAATTTATTATAGGTTATAATATGATCATATAAATTTAATTTTCTTGTTTTTTTTTATTATAATCGAAATAAGCAAATTATTACAAAAAAAAAAAAAAAAAAAGATGAAAAAATTATAAAAAGTATCATCAAGCTTCTTAAATAATTTATTTAGAATAAATAAAGCTGCATATTTAATTAAAAATGAGCCACATTCATTCAACCTTGATTATATACACAAAACATATTATGTACATACCTTTTGATTTTTCTTAAGTTAACCTAGTTGTCAACATTGCATATCTACAATATTCACAAAACAAATCTCCTCCCCTTTCTCAACAGCAATCCAAATAACACAAAAATAACAAAAAAAAAAACAAATATTTTTCAAACAAAATACTTCAAATGAAAAGTTCATGGTCACGACAATGCACTCTAAAGTCATTCACCATATAAATATTCCTCGGTGAGTGCAAAAAGATTCTAGATCATGACTTTAGCATTCAACTCACACACACACACACGCACATGGAAATCCATTCAAAAGCTATTTAGACAAATATCCTTTCACATATTCATCAGCTCAAGAGTCCACCCTATATGTACTATGTAGTATATGTGGAGCACGTTGCTTGCTGCTATTTTACCCTCACAAGCTAAAGCCACTAACGTCGTGTAATCCTTATAATATCCCCTCAGAGCTCAGAATCGTATATGTATGTGTATACGGGGCACTCCTGTACTCATTTGTGTTTCACATAGCTACACGACCCACTTATGTCAAAAAGGCTCCACTAATATCCTTTAAACATTGGCTTCCGGGTAATTGCAAACTTTTAGGATGGAAACACAACACAACTACCTATAATTCTCTGCCTTTAAATGGGAAAACTTTTGCATGTTAAGCTCGGCTAGCGGTATCCGAAATGCAACCGTACCCTAATTATAGGCAATGTTTTCCTTATACTTGTTGTTTTGATTCTCCCCTCTGGCTTTAAAACCGGGGTGAGTTTGTTTGCATTTATATGCGGTGACTACGTGGGGTAGTCGTGACTGGGCCGTGCCATGCCGGGTGCGCTGCAATGTATCGTCTTTTGAGTCGTTTGTGTTTTAGAAATTTAACCATTTTTTGTGTCATTCATTTGTCACATAGTTTCAGGTGTTTTTTGAGTATATGTGATGTGCAGATGTCACAAATGGACAAAAGGTCAGTTTCTCCGTTAGTGCATTCACGACATGACACAAAAAATAGCTTCGACTACAAAGTGAACCTCATTTTCTTGTATCAGTACCTAACTATGTATATGTTTGTGCTATTAGGGGAATAAACACTATGCGATGTGATGATGATTGGAAGAAAAGTCTTTTCAAAAGAACTTTTCTATATCACTGATGATGTATTTGACAGGTAAATATCAACATTGTGTGAACACTGAACAAAACGGGTTCTACTTCTGTTTAAGATTGAGTAAGAAAACTTTGCAAAAAAAAAAAACAACTGAATGCTCCCCATCACAATGATTGTTTTGTGTGCTTTCTTAAATGAATGACTTTGGACTTGACAGATTTGTATCTTTTCTTTGCTTTGTAATGTTAAACCAGAGAGAGAGAAGGAGAGATAGAGAATATTTAGTAATATGATGGAATGAGATGTCAATGGTTTTGATATGTGTTTTGGTCTAATGGCTATTTAATGGGTTCGTCGTTTCTAGACATATGTATATCGTTAAAATTGCCTATATATGCTCGTACATATGTGAAGTTCAAGGATAAGGATTAATTATCTTGAAGGACGTTTTGCTATTGAAATACACGACATCTCTTGCTTTTGTATATGGAGGGGTTATTATGAGAGAGAATGTTGAATGACATAATGATAGTCGAGATTTACTGTTCACAAATAACTTTTTAGAAATATAATTGTAAGGGAAATTTTGATTCTTTGTTCGAAGAAAGAAATATGTAGGTACATACCTACATAGCTTGTATTTAAAGAACGGGTTTTTGAGGTTAATGGCGACATAACTAACATTTTTTATTCACCCTTGTTATTTTATGTTCAATTTAGACATTCCGCAAATCAGCATTGACTAGTTTCAAACCAGTTTACTTATAAGAAAATGATTTTAAATAAGTTTCCAGCAAGTCACATTTTTATAAGCTAGAGTTTTCACCGAGTTTTGAAATGATATCAGTTGCAAGATTGCCTTCAGAAAAAAGTTTCATACTGATTGCGTTTCATTCAAACAGAAATTTGACTTTTTTGGAAGACTATTTTTGCTTGAAATCTATAAATTATACAAAAATGGATTGATTTCTTTGTTTTTACCAACATAACTCGGCTGAACATTAACCGAATTGAATAGTGATTTTTCTGTTTTTGGAAAATTTTAAATTTAAACCGGAGTGAAATTTCATACTTTTAGTGGTGAATGGTGGCGATATATCAAGAGTATACTCGGAGATACAAAATAGAGTCAGAGGGCCGATTCTATATGGGTCTGTGAAAAAGTGAATCGAATAAATGGTTTTCGCATTTGCTCTCATGAATGAATATTTGTGAGGTATATAGCACTGCGACCTATAGATCTATTGACCGACCATTTCCCCTGAATCACACGCTCAGTCATCGCATTTCTCTCATTTTTCTAAAAGACAAAAGAAACGCCTCAGATGTAAAGATTATTTTCTTCGTGAATAGAACTAGGAGGGAGATGTGGTTCAATAGAGCAATGTTTGTTCGTATTCACCCTTTATTTTCACAGATTCACTTCCAAATGCCGACGTGAAAACAAATTATTCATATTAATATTTTTGACGCTTGTTTTTGGATTTTAGAGTGAAAGGGCGAAAAGTTATTCGTTTCACTTTTTCACAGAACCAGAATTCGCCCCTAGGTGGAACATCAATACTTTGATTCAGTGATCATCATGGTTAACACATACTTTTAGGGGTGAATGATGTCGATTTCCGTCAAACTTCACGTGTCATCCCGCGTTCAAAGCCTGCAGATGAACGCTTGCCTGAAATTATCATATTTAAGCCGATACGTAACGAAGTTACTATAATTTACAACTAACATGCGAGTTGTTTTGCAGAAGAATCCATCAGCGGATAATTTCTCAGAACAACTGTCAGCAATGGGAAATAGGCAAATTTCTACAAATGGCCTGATTTCGTTCCTTTCGAATTTTTGTAAATTTACACCATCGAAGGAAGAACTAATTACCAAAGTGTTCCCAAACATCGGCCGATATAATTTGAACCATGAAACATTGCAACGGAACCAGGTTGACGGTAGAGAAACTGATGAACAGCGTCACAAATTCAAAGACGAGGAAGTTTTCATTCCAAGAAATCTGATAGTACCGACTGACTTGCGATTCGATTTTAAGCGCATTAAATTTCCCGTTAGACTCGCATTCGCAATATAAATCAACAAATCGCAATGCTAATCATGCAAGTGGATGGCCTTAAACTCGAATTTCTTTACTTTTCGGACGGACAGTAATTGTACGTGGCGTATTCGGGAGTCAGAAAGCCATCGGTATTGATTGTTTATACACCAGAAAGAAAAACAAAACATTGTTTATCAAAGGGCGTTGCATCTTCATTATTTTCTCTACAGGTAAAAGTACAAAGTAAAAACTGTTTTAAAATAAAACGTCAAAAAGTTTCTTGCAATTTGTTTCCTAGTGTGAAAATTGTTTTATTGCCAATGGTCTATTCTATTCGGTAATATCCGATGAAATTTTCTTTACAGCTAATTTCGGTTCTCTTTTACGCGAGGGAGATATTTTGCTGGAGATATTTTGACATTTTCTAACAAATTCCAATCTCAACCAATAGAACCTAAAAACTGAAAGGTGCTGGAAATTAAGTTTCCTTAAAACAAATCCGACCCGTGCAAAAATTTGTTTTCTCGGAAGAAAGACACAAGAGAATTTAAAACAAAACATGAAAAGTTGCATTCGATTTGTGCGAAAGTATCATAGGTATAGGTAACTAGAAATGGCAGCTTTTTTATTACCAAAACTCGTTCGACATTTGGGACTTGGGTTAGAAAAGATTTGAAAAGAGGGCTATGTGGATGTTTCCCTTGTGGATCAACATTGCTCGCTGCGAGTTCTACCAGCAATATACTCAGCTGGGCAATTTGTAGGCTGGTTCTGATTTTCTCCCTTAGGAGGATCTTCCAGCTACAGGTTTGAATGTGACCATTCATGAGACCTCAGTCTATTTTTTCCGCATGACATAAGTTCTCCACAAGAATATCCTTATCTGCTCATGTAACCGGACCTCACCTCTGGAGTGAGTACCTACAGCGGATTTAGGTTATGATAAGTTACCAGGATTCTTCCTAAAGCCATATATTTTGTCGCATTGAGGAAAAAGATCAAATCTTTGTTCATAAGCTCAGAAAGTCCATTGAGGTCTATCAAAAAAGCCTTACCAAAAGACTGTTCTCTCATTCTACCCAAAGCGTAATTTAAGCAGAGGAAATGATAATGAAAGACAGTTTCCTTTTGCAGCTGGTTCCCACAACTACGACAGAAACTATTGTAGGGAATGCCATTCTTCGCCCCATGGTCTTTTATTGTCCAGTATCCATAACAGGTCATGACTATCCTAGCTATGTCTTACCTGGGTCTGCGTATTAAGTCATTTGTACGAGATTTACTATACGGGTGAGATTTACTTTTAGTGATGCAATTTGTTAGACTGTACCACCTGCGATGCCTTTCATAACTCCAAGAAGAATTTTGACTCTTTCCACAAGTGAGATATGAAGGGCTGATCCTTGTCTGGCCAGCTCGTCAGCCAGCTCGTTTCCCTCAATGCCAAAGTGACTTGGAACCCAGCTAAGAGTAGACCTTGAGATTCACATTAAGGATTGCAAGCTCATCACGGCATGGCCTAACCAGTTTAAAGGACGATATAGTAGCCGAAATGACGGCTGTAACTGATGCGAGACTATCTGTCAGAATAGCGTATTTCGGTTTTGGTGAAAGTGGTCTCATTTTCCAGTTCTATTTTATTGGGTTCAACTACTTTCACAAGAGAGGACTTTGCTTCCAGAAACCTTCAGTTTTTATGAGAGAAGGACATGAAGGAAAGTGGAAAAAAAAATAAAAAGAGTGCAGAAATTTTAAAAGATCTTGACCTATCTTCCACACTTCACATAGTTTACGTTCAATTTGTAGCTAATCTCGAAAAAATCTCTTACGATTTTTGTCCTCGTGTCCCTTGTCCCTTGTCCCTTTTCTTTTAATTTCCAATCAATACACCAATCAGACCGTTCACTCCTTCTTGCCTAAAAATTTAAAGTTGCTCAAAACTCAGTTTCCACTTACAAGAGATTTTCAAAGAAGACTTAAAAATTGTTCCTATAAGATTCGTTTCTCGTGTGAAATCGGTGTTAGATATGAATTTAAAGTTTCTCGAAAAAGAATAATGACAAGTTCGTTGAGTTAACTTCAGTTTCGTAAAATTTTAGTGCCTGTTTACACAGACCTTTTACTGAAAGGCGCAACCTGTGAGACAGGTAGATTTATGTGTGCGTAGAAACGAGAAGGGTAAATTCCATATCACAAAATCCTTCTCGTTTCTACGTACATAAAATCTACCTGTCTCACTGGATGCGCCCTTCAGTAAAATGCCTATGTAAACAGGCACTTACAAACAATACGATATTCAATCCCACTTGCGTACAAATCACAGGTTATATAGTTAACGGTCAAATTATAAATGTCTGAAATCTGAACGTAGCCTTAATTATGTTCGGAACATCTTTAATTATTGCCCTCGTGACTGTGGGATATGTTTGCTCCAAATGTATTCTCAAGTTGAATACGACCGTGTGTTTCAAAGAAACATCTCATTCTTAACACTCACTACACGTAACATTGATTACCGCAGACAAATTTCTCACGGTCGGGTAGCATTCAGAGTACGGATGTGGACAGACAAATACGAGAGAAGCGTCTTCTCATTTATCCATTTCGTTGTAACGTTCCTCTGTTGAGATATATAAAATGCACGAATGTGTAAAAGACTTTTGCCACACAAAAACGAGGCACAACAAATAAAAAGAGGTGGCATTTTGGGGCGGGGGGGTGTCAAAATATTAATTCCATGCCCATCCTCATGGTGTTGTTCCTGCATCCCCCACTTGTTTCGCACTTAAAGCTGAAGTCAAACTGCTTGATTTATGAACCGTGGCTCGTTGGGATATGGTTGTAGCTATATATAGTTGTTCTGGTAGCGGTCCAGCCAGGCGGTAGTTGATTGCGGTAGCGTTAGCGTGCGATGAAATTTGCCGTAAATTATGGTTTATTAGACTTGATGCTTGGAAAAGTTAAATGGAAATGTCCTTTCGGCGAAAAGAGCGACGAAGGCTCGTTTTATGCGTTAGCTGGATTACACAGAAGAGGAGTAGTATACCTACGTATAGTACGTACCCACAGGTCGAATGCCCAGATTTTTGGTGGATGGGTATTGGGTATGTATATATATGTATATGTATCTACGGGTTCGGAATATGATGAGGTTTTTCCGCTGTGTGTTTGGGGGAAAACTGTAATTACTTGGTGTATGGCATGGCAGCGGCAGTGATGGTGATGGCGTATACTATATAAAGGGCTTACGTTTTAATTGGGTTATTTTTGGTTGAAATAATTTAATCTGGATTGCTTCTCGGCGCGGCGGGTGGCATCAGACGGGTTATGTCATTTCAAACTATAACTAAATTTCTCTTCGAAGGATTCTTTGTTACGTATACCTAGATATTTTTGAGGGTTTTCATCGATGTTGGCTGTGGGATTTTCGGGATACAAATAGCCTCTTAAATTAATTAGGGTTATCTTAAAATTGGCACATAAGTTTTTGAGCAAATAATATTAAATGTTTAAAGTTCTCTTGATTATAGAAAGAGCGGTGAGAGGCGTGTGACTTTGTGCTTCTTAGCCAGAGGAAACTAATTGGATATTTCTGACTATACATAACTTCATAAATGTTCATATAGGTATATTCTCCTTAGGAAATATGAGGAAGTGACTATTGTTCTATTTGATAAATTATCTTGGTAAATTGGTTTGGATATTAAAAATCCATATGTTTACTGTTTAATCCCTTGAAATTGAGGGCTCTTAGGGTTCTTAGTAGTCTTACATGCTGTGCTTTTTTGTACAGTACAAGAGAACACAACACTTGCAGCTGTGTACGAACTTACGACGAAAGAAACTAAGTATCCCCATTACAAATTATTAAAAATAAAAAATATGATATATGTATTTTAATTGGAAATTCTTCCACTGCCACGTTTACTTCTCTTTAAACTGCAAATGTATCTTATACAAATAGAAATTTCGAATTTTGTAATTGATTTGTGTTAAATCTTTATCATAAAATTGGAAATCCTCACTCTGCCACGCCCACTTTTCATATATATGAATTTTCATAATAACGTTACCAGTAAACTTAAATTTTGTTTAGGTAATTGAGCTCTCTATAACTTTAGCAATAATATTCATAAATTGGTTCTCCAACTGCCACGCCCATCTATGCAAATAAAAAAAAAACCTTTAGTTGAACCTATATAGTCTTGGAAACCACATGAGCAATTTGTATGAAATTTTCACAATTCCTTATTATAACTGGGAGAAAGGTTTAAAAAAAGTCGAAAACCGAACACTAACACTTTTTTATAATTTAGTTAATATTTACTCAAATTTTTTACAAAGTCAAAAAATTTATAAAAAAGTTAACTTAAACGTAATTTTTACCACCCACTGCAACAACCTGTTTATTAAATTTGAATATCCTTCTCATTTAACGTCATTATAATAATCTAAAATTTGGTATTGAAGTTGACTTTAACTAAAAGTATGACGTATAGGTAATTTTTCAGAAAATCTACTTTAATCATGAACTTTTTTCTTATATAGGTACAGAAACTTGAAGATTAATTATACTTGATTTATCTTGGACTTAAACCATTTAATATGGAAATTTGTTCGAAATTTTTTTTTTACTTGAGTATTTCCTTGTTTTCCTAGAAATCCGAAATATTGCAGTAACTAAATTTTCTCTAAACTGCAGCTACGCCCATTTTTCTAATGGTTGAATTTTCTCCTTATTCATTGACTTATTAGGTATAGAAAGCTGAAACTTGTAACTAAGATATCTGTATTAATTTTTTATCAAAATTCCGCCTTCTTCCACCCCCAGGTTTCTTATAGAGGGTGGCGCATAAGTAACGTTATGATTTAATTACTGAATAAATTTTTTTAAGGCGCGTATTTTTTTTAATTTAAATACTTTTGAAAAACTTGAGAAATTAATGATGGAAAGACTCAGCGGCAGCACATAACAATGAACCAAAGTTGTTCAATTTTATTTTGAAAGTCGACATTCAATTATTCAGATCAGACGCACAAAGATCATATCGAAATTTCCTTCATGTTCGAAATGCGGTCAGTGCTCCAAGAATTTACCAATTGGTCCAGCGTTTCAGCAACTGTGACCTTCTGTCTCTGATCTTCCGCGTGCTGGACGACCTCGTGTAGTTTGAAATGATGCGTGAACATTGCTCAGGTGCAAACAAGTATTGAGGAAAATCCCGAAGCTTCCAAATTCAAACAAGCGACGTTAAGATAAGATTAAATTGGTTCACGAGCCACAGCCCACAAACTTCATCCAACTATGGCGATCCCGAGGGAAATTTTTGGTGATCGGATAATATATCGCGTTTTTCTTATATTTACTGGCCACCGCAAAATTTATGTAAATGCCAACAAGCCAAGAACCATGCCACAGCATAAGGCCAATGTCCGGAAAGAAGTGACCTGAAATGCTAAGAAAAATAATTAAAAACGCTCGAAAAGAGCACATCACAGGTCTATGGGAATTGTACCATTTGAGAGCAGATATTGTCTTTAAAGCATAATGTGAACATATTTCCAAACCATAATCAAAATTTTAATAAATGCCAAGGTTAAAAAAAATCAGAAAGAAAAATGTTATTCATCAAATAAATCATAACATTACTTACGCGCCACCCTGTATTTGAGTTTTCTTCTAATTAAACCTAGTACGCTGCTGATGCGAAACGAAAAATCCCATACAAAAATAACACAACGAAATCATAAACGGAAAATTTCGTTCTGCTTTTCGTTTTGCAGTACGCTGTTCGAAGAGCGAAATTTATGATTGTAGCAGATTATTTGGAGATGTCTCCGCTCCTTTTTCGCAATGAATTAATTATACAGACTATTTATTGTGTGCGGAAAAATGACATTTTAGTTTTATTTGTGTTTTTTTTTTATTTATCATTTTCTTACATCATGGGTTTCTCTGATTTTTTGCGTTTATGTTTGATTTTGTTTTTGGAATTAGTGAAACTCTCCAAGGATATTTTCCGTTGTGTTTTCGCAAGCGTTTTGTTGTCTGTTTGGAGATCACAGGAAATTTTCGTTTCGCATCAGCAGCGTACTAGGCTTAAACGTCCTTATAGAAAATTAAAATTTTAAATTTAAGATACCTATACCTATATTGAACACAAACATATTATAAAGAAAATGGTAAAGCTATAGAAAATAAAATAAAATTTAGATTTTTCAGTTGTTCATATTTTCTTTATAACTTAGGTGCCAGTTATAGCTTTCATTGAAAACCATCATTTACCAATGAAATGAACCAAATTTTAATTTTAAGTTTTAAGGCACATAAAAAGCGAAATTAGTGATTCTTTTGATGCCAATATAAAGCTGATGACTAAATTATTATTTCTAGTCAAAAAAATATTTTATTTTGGCGCAATCTTTCACACAAAATGATTTCTAAGATTTCAATGATCAATGGTAAGGTAATTCAATCATTGAAATAAAGAAATTAATTTCATGTGGAAGTTTGGGCCAAAATAAATTTTTTTTTTTTGGCAAGGATTAAAAATTAAGTCAGCAGTTTTATTATGGCATTTAAATAATCACTAATTTCGCTTTTTGATGGTTTTCAATGATAGCTATAACTGGCCCCTTATGACAGAAAAAAAGTTTATATTTAAAGTTTTTTTTTTTTTATTTTTTATGTAACCCAGATTTCGAATCTATCCGTGCGAAGATGGGGTGGGCCAGCTATAAAAATATACGAACTAAAGGAAGGTTTATTTTATAGTTAATCACAAAGCAGAAGTTACTTTTTTTTAAAGGTCTATGCTGAATTCCTCGAAAATCCTTAATTTTATTTCAGTTTGATTTCTCCTCATTTTGTCCATCGAAAAAAGCAACGCATACACTACACCACAAATATTTTAAAATCAACCTTAACGTATAGCCGTCTTTTAGTAATTATAATAACATACCTAACCTATAAATAAGAAAGGTCACAAAACATTATTATAAACTATAAACATTAAAAAAAAACTTGCGTTATTACTACATTTAAATATGTTAAATTTGGTATTTAAATTCTGGCATATTCCATCAAAACCCTCATATACGAGATATGAATTGTATAAGGCATATAAACATAACACAACACATAAATAACAGTCTTATATGTTAAATACAAGAAAAGCTTTAATTATGAACTGTTATCTTTAGAGAGAAATAAAACTTTCATCATAAAACAACTTAATGAAGCCACTGTGCCTTAGGACTATACCTATAGGATGCATAGGGTACAATGTTGAATGTATACACACACCAGTCATGACATTGCTTCATATTACATACATATATACATATTATAATCTTTGACCTATTATACAGTCCTCAATGTTATAAAGAAAATTCCAAGAAATGTTATAAAGTTCTACACAAATCACATTATAACATTATACACTTTTAACGAGCCCTTAATTCTGTTAGGTATGTACGTTCTGACGGAGAAATCACTGCCCTAAACAATACTCGTACACCATATTATTATTGTATGTATATATACCCTCACCATAATAGTGGCACATGATGAACGTCTTAAATAAAATGTGTGATACGCACATGCAGCCATTAAAAGTCCAGACCATCATCATCATTATCATCGTGCAGATAGCACAGGACATTACATATATACCTACTCGTACATACAGCTATACATACATATAATATATATATAACCCAGTAACCCACAAGGATGCCACATTCAAGACTCGTCGTAACCGCAATCTTTAGATTTTCAATTTATTTCCTTTGCAATTATATTCAACGTTAAGTTGGGGGTTTCCTATTCCTATGTGATTTTATTAATGGACATTCAGGTACAGGAGTGTACATATTTTGTCTTAGTTCTGGAAACTTCGAAATTATGGAGTAAATTAAAAGAACAAAATAAGGAGGGGTACGTCATCATATAACTGATGAGTCCAACTGTCGTACCTGTGCGAAACGCATTTTTAGAGTTAAGGCCATTTGAACTTATAAATGGAAATTAATAGAATTAAATAAATTTCTTATTTCACTATCAGCTATCATTAGGCGTTTTTCTTTTTTAGCCCCGAACCTGGCACTGAGCTGTCAAAAAGAAAACTATGTTACTTTTTAACTCGGAGCGCTCCGAGCTCTCAACTTGCATTTCTTTTTTAGCTCAGAGCTCGACCGGGGCTCGCTCGATGAGCTCGGAAAAAAATTACCGAGCACATCGAGCACAAAGCTGAGCGCGGCTAACTTCATACAATTTTCATGTAATTTGACAGATTACCAAGCATATGAGAGTTCAGTGCTCAATTGAGTTTCTTAAATAGATCGGTGCACTCAGGTCACGCTCTGTTCGGAGTGAGCTCTATTCGCTCAGAGCCCGCTCTGTGCCCCGCTCGGGGCTAAAAAAGAAAAACGCCTATTGTCTATATAATAAATTGTGGGTGAAATTTGTAAATAACTTAATGCCATTAAAGTTATAAATTAAAAAATAAGGATAGACTACAATCTGAAGCAGTCATGTCATAGTCCAGTCAATAAAGCATTTGAAAAATTGATGCATTTATCACAAATTGCATTATTTTTTAACTAAGTCAACTACTAGAAAAGTAAATCCCTCCATTTCCTGATTGGTTTATTTCAAAAACGGTTATTTGCATGAAAAAAAGTATATTAATGTTTTTTATAGGAAATTTTCCAAGCTACAAATTAGTCTTTAAAATTTTTTTTTTGTACAAATTACCATTTGGGGGTTATTCCTGAAAATCTATTTTCGGGGCCTTCAACCCCCCGTAAAATTGTTGGCGGCGTATATATCGATGGGGACTTTTGACAGTTTCCTAGGGGGAGCGTATCGGCATCCCGCTTTTTAAAATCCAGTTTTTCGAAAATCCCGAAAAAAAAAGTTTTAAAATCCCGTCTACTAAAATACCGTTTTTTTAAAATCCCGTCTTCTAAAATCCCGCTTATTCATAATCCCAATGTATTAAGAAACCGCTTTTTAAAATCCCGCCAAATCCCGCCAATCCCGTTTTTCGTAATTGATTTGAGTATTAAACTTGGTTAATTATGAACTCATTCCCATCATTTTAGGAACTAACTGCCAACTACTAAAATGATAAAAAGAAATTTTGCATAGACCCAACCTCGCACTTACCCCAAATCCTATAGTGTGCCCAAGCCCGGGCAAAAAAATGAACTAACTCCCAAATTTATGAACTAAGTCCCAACGAAATTTTGGTGGGAGTTAAAACAAGTAGTTTTAATTGATAAAGCGGGATAATAAGAAACGGGATTATAAAAAACGGGATTATAAGAGGCGGGATTATAGAAAGCGGGATCTTAAAAAAGTGGGATTTTAAAAAACAGGATTATAAAAAGCGGGATTTTAAAACTGAGATTTAAAAAAACGGGATTATAAAAAGCGGGATATCGAACCCAACTTTTCCTAGGAACATCATAAGGAAGCTATAAACCAATATCCAGCTATCCGGTGATTATTTCCTAATTGGGCTGTTTTTATGGCTTCATTGACTGGACTATATCAATAACCCATTCAAGACAACCGAAACAAAACTGAATAACAAATCAATGAAAATCTAAGTCTAGTTTTGAGTTTCCAAAATAAAACTTACGATATAACCTTAAAATAATCCTTAGTAAAGTACGCATTTAGTTATTTTAAATGGGTTGGGTTCGATATCCCGCTTTTTATAATCCCGTTTTTTAAAATCCCGGTTTTACAATCCCGCTTTTTATAATCCTGTTTTTTAAAATCCCGTTTTTTCAAGATCCCGCTTTTTATAATCCCGTCTCTTATAATCCCGTTTTTTATAATCCCGTTTCTTATTATCCCGCTTTATCAATTAAAACTACTTGTTTTAACTCCCACCAAAATTTCGTTGGGACTTAGTTCATAAATTTGGGAGTTAATTCATTTGTGACTTATTTCATTATGAAATAGGTCCCAACGATTTTAATAATCAGTGACTTAAATTTAATGTTTTTCATTGAAAAAAAACTCTCTTAAGTGAAAAAAAAATTTAATAAAACAGAACAAAAAATTTTCTGAACGCTTTTACTTCTTTTTTATTTTTAACCTCCACCAAATTTTCATCACGAAAATGACATTGGAATTTCTGATATGTCAGAACCCTTTTTGGAATTTTTAAATCCGCTTAAGTGCAATTTTTGTTCACTTATCCGGACTCGGCTTAAGTGAAATTTTTGTTCACTTAAGCGGGGTTCGTTTAAGTGAAAAACCCGCTTAAGTGAAAGAAAGACTGTGACATTTTGCAGTTTCTCTTAAGCGGGTTTAACTGTATTTGTTTTTCTATTTTAAGTAATTTTTTTTAGAACAATCAAGATGGCGGCTTAAGCTCGAGCTGTATATTATCCCGATGACTAGACTTATGCTAACTAATAACTCTCTATCGAATTGTGAAAGAAAAGTGTACAATCAAATTTTTTCCAGGCCAGGCCTTTTTTTTTGGTACATAGCAACTGGGCTAAGAATTTTAGAAAATTTCTCAGGAAAAGATGGTATCACTAGAGTTGTCAAACTTAAAATGCAACAAAGAATTAAAATGGCCTTTAAAGAAGTTATGTCCCTTACCTATTGATAAAAGTTGAACTAATACAACTAATCAGAATTCGCTGACACGACACATAAATACGCACAAACATATACATATGTACAAAGATAATAGAAAAATCATTTGCATAAAATCATCAATTTTTAAAGCTAAATATTTTCAAGGTATGTACCTGTATCATCTGCTGAATAATATTTTCACTTTTTTTTAATCTTTAACAAAAAAAATACGAAATTAAGATAACAACAACAAAAAATATATTATTTCAAGCAAAAACAACACCAACGTAATTGATGGAATTTTCCATTCCCAACCATCATAAAGTTGTTGTTGTTCTGCTCCTTCCTAATCGTTAATCGTTTTATTTATCAATCTATAACACAAACAACTACCCTAACCTAAAAATATCGATCAGGGGCCGATTCTGGTTATGTGAAAAAGTGAATCGAATAACTTTCACCCTTTCACTGTAAAATCTGCGAAAATCTGAATCCAAACGTCAAAAACATTCATATGAATAATTTAGTTTCACGTCAGCATTTAGAAGTGAATCTGTGAAAAGAAAGGGTGAATACGAATTACGCTTGTGCGATTTAGTTCACTTCAAAGAGCGGCTCAATTTAGTTCAAAAGTATTTATTGAACTTGTTCGCTTTTCTAGTTCATTTCTAGTTCACTAGTTCAATACAATCTACATTTAAAAAAATTAAATTGTTGAAAAATGTGCTCAATGTAGCTCTATTCAAGCAATTAGAGAAACCGTCTCCATTATCTGACTCACCAGTCACCCCTTACTACTCACGTGCACGGTTGCCACTTGAAAATAAAGTTTGTGTCCAAAATTGAAAATAAAAATGACCAACTGTAGCAAAAAATTACCATTACACTAGATGAAATATTATTTTAAAATACATATTTATATAAATAAAAATGTAAATGTTTGTTCGTTACTAATCCAAAATCTCCAAAAGTTCTTCACCTATTTATTGGAAATTTTGACAAGACCTTGTATTCGAATACGCTTGCGGAGTGCAGAGTACGGAGTGCAGAGTGCGGAGTGTGGAGTGCAGAGTGCAGAGTGCAGAGTGCAGAGTGCAGAGTGTGGAGTGCAGAGTTGTCAAATCGCAGAATCTTGGTGGCCAATTCACGTGGCCAAAACGTGAAATTACGCGACCAGGAAACTGCTCACGCAATAAAGCCATAATTGGTAGTGTTATGTGGCTTGTTGCCCCGTCTTGTTGGAACCACTCTTCAATCGGCGCGTAGTCAGTCAATTATGACGACCATAATTATCGCGTAATGCGTGAAAAGTGGCTACGTTTGAATCACCACTTTTGTTAGTAAGTATTAATTATTTTAATCGCGTTGTTCGATTGCTAAGCGATCCATTATCGTAAATGGAAAACATTCAACTAATATTATGATACTTCATTTGGCAGCTGAGTATGACAGGTGTCAAATGCTAGCGCTACCAACTCGAAACCACGAAATGAATGACCCTTTATTATGATTCTTTTTATCTCCGTATACAATACTATTTTTGTCGAGGTCAAACGATTCAATGAACCCAATATTTTTATATAACGTCAAGTCATATACAGTGGAAAGTTTTTTAATCTTCAATTTCTTAATAAAGAGTATAAGTTTAACAGCCCAGTGAATATAGGTGTAGTCTGTACTCTGTAGTTGTCTACCCTTAGCTGTACCTATTATGCGTTGGCTACATAATATAGCGCGTTATTTCAGCATTTAAATTTATAATATTCATTGAATAATTGGCAACAAGTTATAGTGTATTCATATTTGCTTGCTCAACATTCTGTTAATCGATGTTTGCAAATAAAATATTTAATTGAATCATACGCTTCTTTAACAAGAGTCATGGGGTTCCAATATAAAGTTTAACATCATATAACAGAGCAATTCAAATCGAAATGCCAAATGTTTTTTTTATTTAAGAAAATCAATATAAATTTCAAGCATTTAAATTTCGATAGTAAATGTACATGGGTTTGAGTAGGTATTTAACCAATAACCATACAAAAATTATGGTTTAATTACAACAAAAAGTACAACAAAAAATAAATAATTCACCGTCAGGAACACTGCAGTCTGTAGGTTTTCAAAAACGAACATAAAATTAATCATTAAGCTCTGGCTCCATGATACCTATATAGCTATACATATATACATACATACCTAATGAACGGATACGGATGTGTCCGATCCAAAATTTGCTGTCTCTTTTCAAGTGTAACGAGAACAGTTCTGATTTCTCGATAACTCTATATATGATAGAATTTAATACGAATGTATTTATGCATAATTGAATTTTTACATGTAAAATGGGTTTACAGGATTGATCCACTCTGAAATCATGGCAAATCCAACATCCAATTTCTAAAGTGTACGATTGAGTCGTATGTACATGGTGTTTTGTAGAAGATGCAACAAAAGGCTAAAGTTTGTTTCAAGACAAGAAAAAAAAAACTGTATCGGAAGGGGTTCCATTTTTGAACAAAATTCGTTTGAATAAATTTTGTTAATTTTTTTTTGTAAAAAAATTTGAGTTTGAGAATTAACAATTTGATTTGAAAATAGAAAATAGAAAACAGAAAACAGAAGCTTTAAAAAAAGGTGAAAGATGACTTTTTTTATAAGTGTTTAATGATTTTTTTTTCTATTTCAAGTCTATTATTTAGAATGTTGTCACCCAACTTTATATCACTGGTTTTTTTTACCATCCGAGCTAACCTATTTTTTACGGATCCATATTTGCCCTTTTATAATAATTTATATAGGCTTATCTACTATAAGTATAACGCATATATAAAAAATCACCTAGGTACTTCATCATTTTTTTTTTTGCATGTTGAATAGTTCCATTACTTACCGGGCGGCGGCGGCGGCGGCGTCCTATAAAGTCCTTGAAATGCATGCTTCTTGAAACAGAATCTTTCTCATGTGGTAGATTATATTGACTGTTTGTGTGGAGCATTTGCATTTAAAGCTTCGGGTTATGGTGTTGATTGAATATACTCATTTGAGCTGGTCATCGAATTTTTTGTGAAGAATTAAGAAAATATTAAATAAATGGAAATTAATAAAAAATATCATTATTATTTTTACATAAATCTCTATAGAAGATTGCAATTCAACATAATAAAATGGGCCTGTCAAGATGATTAACCTCACCTCTCTGGCAATCATATCCTATTCTGACGTAATGTTCGATATTAAAAACAACAAACTAATTTTTTAAAAAGTGCTATTTTATTGTATACTATCTGAACCCTACCACGCTTCGCAGCGCCGCCAAAATACAAAAATATCAATTTTCAAAGAAGACTTTATTGTAAGTATATAGAAGAAAAAAAAAACTTTAATGTGTAAGAAGAGGTAGACTTTAAAAAATCACAAATATCGTACTTTATGTTTAATACATTTTAATTTCAACATGCTATGGGGATGTAATTTTAGGAGGAATAAGAAAAGTGGGCTTGGAATTAGGTGGATTTCACAAAATACACCTATAATGTTTTTGGCTCAAGAGAGATTTGTTAAAAGTTTTCATACATACAAGCCTCATACAATCAAACATAAATGTTTGTATTATTATTATTATTATTTATTATATGTATTTAGCTCGAAAACCCTTAATACAATATTTCATATAACTTAAGTATAAAACTATAATATCTTTATAGTTTACTTTATATATACTTACTAAATATTTTTCTCTTTTAATATAAAGTAATTGTTAGTGTTAAATTAAGTTGTTGAACGCGCAAAAGTCTCCACCAAGTTTCTCCACTCATGCTATGCTTTCCCAATTTCCTTCAACATATTGAATGTTGTCTCTCCGTCTCTTTCTTTGTTGACCTACTTTTCTGTCTAAAGGTATCCATTCTGTTATAAGCTCGGTCCAACGGTTATCTGTACAATGTGCTATATGACCAGCCCATTCCCATTTTAACCGCCTAGCTTTAAATCTTACGTCTTTAATGTTCGTTCTTCTCCTTATAATATTGCTGGGGATGTGTTGATGTCTACTTATTTTGAGGATCGATCTCTCCATTGGTCTTTGTCATACTGACAGCTTATCCATTGACGTTTTGTTGTTGCTTCATGTTTGAGCTCCATAAGTAAGCACTGGTAATATTGCTGTATCCATAAGATATTTCGTACATTCTGGTGTTGAACTCGCTCCAATGATATCTTTTATATTTCAGAATTATTCTTCGTTGAATATTTTTCTATTACTTGATTTAAAAAAATAAAATCTGGCTGAGGTAAGTGAAATCTTTTACATATTCTATCTGGCATTTATCTAGAATAATTGGCGTTTGTATACCATTCGACATCATTTTTTTTTTTTCCTCGATTTATTTGTAGGCCTGTTCCTTGGCATTTTGTTTGTAGCTCGTTTATCAATCTTTGAAGTTCATCGGGTACTAATTAAAACAATGTCGTCTGCAAATAGGAGCCTACGTATAGTCACTCACCGTTGATTGACACACCATAATTGCCCCAATCGTGAAGATTTTGGAATATTTCTTCTAGAACAGCGGCGAATAGCATTGTTGCAATTGGATCCCTTTGTTTTCTGTGAATTCGGTTTCGACGCATGCAGTTGAATTTTTAAATATATATTTTAAAATACGTATGTATTTAAAGTCTATGCCTTGGATTTGTAAGGCTTTCCAGATATACCAATGTTCAATCGAGTGGAATGCTTTCGTAAAATCTATAAAGCAAAAATATAGATGTTTATCTGGTATTCAAAACTTTTTTCAATTACATAATTGGTTCATGCATTGAAGATGGTCGGTGATAGAAAATCCAGACCGGAAACCTGCTTGTTCTTTTGACTGGTTCTCTTCCAGAGTTATTTATATAATACTAATTGGATGATAGTTGTATATGTCGTTTTTGTTTCCTTTTTAAGGAATTAGAATTAAGTCGGATTTACACCATTGTTTTGGTACTATACCTCAAGTGAAAGAACTTCGTTGAACATTCTACATAGAATTTTTGCGGTTATAGGTAAACCTAGCTTTAATATCTCGTTCTGAATTCTGTGATGGCAGAGAAATTTTAATTTATTAAAAGGAAGATACAAAAATATATATGTATATCCTTATTTGAAGAATTTTCGATTCACGCTTTGGAATTAAAAAAAAAAAAAAAAAAAAAAAACAACTTTCATGGTAAATTTTTGATATTTTTGGGATTGTATTGTTTCCATAATTATTTTTCTTCACGAATTTTTTTTTTTAAACTTAGGGGTTCAAAATTAATGTTAAGAAATTAATATTTTAAGTCTTTAAGTGAAAAGTTAAATATATCAGCAAAATTGAATATTATCTTCTTTTGGAAGTAAGATTATTTTGAAAAAGTTTCCGTTTGAAATAAAATCCTTAAAATAAATGAGTTTTGTGAAAGAAAAATTTTACAGTCAAACCTGTTTAACTGAAACCAGTTTAACTGAAAAAGCAACTTATCTGAACGAAATTTTTACCTAAAAATTTTAGGTAACGAAAAACCCGTGGATATCTGAAAAATAATTCCTTTGAATTTTTAAATTTTTTCATATTAAAACCCTCCTTAATTGAATAAATAACAAAATAAAAAGTAACGAGCAGGCTTTTGTTGGATCACTTGTTCTATATTTGTAATAAGAAAATGATGACGCTTGTTCATTCTGAACAACACATGATTTTTCCGAATACGTACTCTATAGCTCTCAAAAATCACTGCCATAGTTTCAGCCCTGCAAAGCACTAAACAACTGACAAACTAAACATTTTGAAAAAAAGCGAGACAATTTTAAACATCTAATAGCGAAGAACATTTGTCTAGTTATTTTTGGGGTCTGAAAAATCCGAGATCCGCTTAACTGAAATTTTTTGCAGCCATCCGAAGTTCGGTTTACTGAAAAATCTGCATAATTAAAATTTGAATTATCATTTTTTTTTTGCCATTTCACATAAGCGGGTTTGACTGTATTCAATTCTTTTTTGAGTTTATTATTAAGAACAAAAATACATTATTTAAATGTATTTAAATTAAAGAACCTGGGTGACAAAGCTTCGTTCACCGTCTTTTGAATTTGCAATGGGAAGGGCAGTGATAACTTCTCACTGAAAAGTTTTGTACACTCCATTTCCAACAAAATCTATTTAAAATCATATAAGAGTAATTTACACTTTTAATAAAAATAAATTTTGAAATAAAATAATCAAAGTTCAATTAGATATGTAAAATTTCAATTAATTTTTCATTCATGGAACTTATTTACATGAATCTTATCGTTATCGTTTATTTGTATTTAATATTAATAATGTACATAAAATTCTTGTTTAATAGTTTGTTATTTTGTAGATAACCGTTACTGCTTATAGTTTTCTTGTATTTACATACAAATTGATATATTTACAGAATATAACCTTTGATACAAGTTTATGTTTGAAAATCACATGTGAAAAAAAGTGGTCCACTGTGACGTATGCGTACTTTTTATTATTATTTATTTTTAACCAAGAACAGTCTAACACCGAAACATTTTGAATTTAGCATAAAAGAAAAACATTAAAATACAAAAAAATAGTACAAAATGTCGTAGAACCTTGTGATATTCAAAATAATTATCAATTTTGACTATTAATTCTCTCAGATTTTAAGACTTTAGCCATAAAGATACGATCAATAGATATTGAATCCGTCCATTATTTAGCGATACTAATTTTAAGATGATGTTATTATGGAAAGCGTTGGTTATATCGAAAAATTTTTATACATAAGATGCAACAAAAGATGCAAAAAGGGCGTGTATAGCTTGGGTCTAAAGCTTGGGTCTAAAAAAGAAAAAAATCGCACGAGAATCAGGATATTTTTTTCCCGGTTTGGGCAGGAGATGCTATTTAAAAAAAAATCGGCTTGAAATAGAAGAAAAAAACATTTCAAATCAACGGCAACACTCACAATGCCATGTTACACTTTTTTTTTTAAACCATATAAATTCATTTCTGTTTTTAAATAAAATTATTTTAGTGGGATAGTTACGTAAAAATAATTTTTCAAATTCAAAATTGTGAAATTATTTTTTTTTATATTTCAAAATTAATTTTGTTCAAATTTTTACTTTTTTAAGAAGTATTTCTGATTTTCAATGGTTTAAATCAGTTGTTGAGGAAATCGACAAAATGTAATATAAAATCTTCTTTATTACTTTCTAAGTGGATATAGGATTTTTAGTGCAACTAAAACAACGGATTAAAATCAAATTACAGAAAACTTATTTTTATTTTTTTGAATTTCTCAAAAATTTTAGAAGACATTAAGTATCTGGTTTTTATTTTTTTTAAATTGTTTTTTTCCGAAAAATTATTTTTAATGGAACCTCGTGTATGGAAACATTTTTTTTTGTTTTTCCTCTTCTCAAAAACAATCAAATCATCAATTTTTTGTGAAAATGTTTTTAAAAGTTTTAAAAGTAGGTATTGTAGGTACGAATACCATTTAAAAAAAAAAATATTTCTGTACCTACTTATGCTTTTTAAAAAAAGTTGCTTTCCATTTTTTTTTTTTTCAACTAAATAGCACACAATTTTAAACAGTTTGATAAAAAACAATTTTCTTACTTACATTATTTCGCGAAAAAAAGCAGTTGGTGAAAAATCAAACAGCGTAACAAAAAATAAAAACAGTAAATTGCCAAATTATTTTTGCGAAATGATTGAAAATATTTTTGAAAAAGCGAAATATAAAAACGGCAAATGTTAATCGTGTAATTATTAAAGAAATGCAATGAATAAAAAAGAAAAAGTAAATTGACAATTAAGAATTTCGAATTAAACGAGGTATTCAGCAACTGAAGCGAAACAAAGAGAAGACAAATTAATTTTGCCAAAAAATGGTGAGGCATTTTTCCGCGAAATTACGTTTCATTCGTCGTTTTATTATTTCGCTGATATATCATTTCGCCGTTTATATGTTTTGATAATTAAGAATTAGGTTTTTTTCAGAGGCATTTTTTTTATAAATATCTACATATCGCCGCCTGAGTGCTTAAGTACCCTATAGACCTTGAAATTGTTCCTCAGAAAACGAATTTTAAGATTTCCTCGCTACTTTCTAATTTAACATAAACATAATGTCCTATCGAATAAACAAACAAATCAATGCATGAAACGCCAAAAAATCCGCTGATGAAACTTGTACCAATAATAAATAAAAACCCGAGCAGCCCTGAGTTTGTATGAGCATACTCCCTTAAACGGACACATTTTCGGGAACAAACTAATTTTTCGAATTTCTCATACAAATTACATTCCTATAAACGGACACTGTCATAAACGGACGCGGACACTTTTTCTTGCTTATTTTATATAGAAAACCTTCAATTACGTGGACACATAATTTTATTTAGGGATTTTATCAATAAATGAAACAGAAAAAAAAAACAGAAGGCCTATTGTCAGTATAATTTCTGTTATACGTAAGCAAATTTATAGAAAATCTCCGATTACGGGACGCGAAGCTCTAATAACCGGACAGAGCAATGTTATGTTGAAAGCTTATTAGGGGATTTCCCGAATAACTAAGTTGGTATAATTTTGAGAGTGTATGGTTCTCCTTAAAATTATACCAACTTAGTTATTCGGGAAATCCCCTAATAAGCTATGCCCGTTTATTTGAGAATGTATGGTTTGCATTGTGAATTAATTAATCAAAGATTATCAATTCAAAACTGGGCGGATTATTTGCTAGAAGATCTGTCAGTAGAGGTACGCCACAAGGCGGTGTTCAATCTCCCCTTCTCTGGAATTCGGTCGTTAATGAACTTCCGATATGCCTTGAGGAGGAGAGTTACAGGATGATGCAGGAGTTACAGGATGTTACAGGATGCCTGTGCGGATGACGTTGCTATTGCCGTATCAGGAAAACAACCAGACACCTTGAGTGAACTCTTACAAAAGGCGCTAAAAAACTGGGCAGACGGCTGTGGACTGGGTATTAATTCTCACAAAACTGATCTTGTCCTCTTCTCTAGGAAATACAAAATTCCCCATATAGACCCTTCCCTTCTACTATAAAAGGTGTTTCTTTAACTTTCTCAGATGAAGCAAAATATTTGGTTCTTATTCTTAACCAGAAGGTAAATTGGAAACCTATAATATACGAAAGAGTTAAAAAAGCCACTGTGGCACTCTTCTCATGTAAAAAGCCCATCGGCAATAAATGGGGTCTCTAACCCCGCATTGCTAACTGGCTATATACCTTGGTAGTCAGACCGATTCTAAAATATGGTGTGTCAGTATGGTGGACCGTTTAGATAAAACAATAAATGTTGGAAAACTAAGTACGGTCCAATATTCAGCCTTCCGAATCCGATGCATGGGTAGAGTACTTCGCACGACTCCTGCCGCTGCCTTGGACATTCTATTCCTTCTCACACCTCTCGATATATTCTACAAACGGCTGGAAAGCACAGCTATACGTCTTAAAGCCTCCCCACAATGGTCCAACAATGAAATCGGCCACTCCATCATTATGAACACATTCATATCACTTCCAAGTATTACAGATTACACCACCCCACAGCTACAGTTCAAAAACTTTCAACTTAACATTCCATCCAGATCTCTCTGGGAGGATTTGGCGTTCCTGGAATATGAATCGATCCACTTCTATACTGACGGTTTTAAAACTGATGACGGGGTTTGGTGGAGGTGTATACTCAGATAGGCTGAAACTAAGTCTCTCCTTCCGTCTTCCCAATCACTATAGCGTGTTCCTGGCGGAACTTTTGGCGATAAAAGAAGTCCTGTCTTGGCTCAAAGAAAACGTGATATCGACCAAAGATATCCGTATTTTCTCGGATAGCCTAGCAGCCATTGAATCTCTGGATTCTGTCTCTACAAATTCAAAAACTGCCTTTAATTGCCGATCATCTCTCGAGGAGATGGCACAGCAGTTCAACATTCACCTTTGCTGCGTGCTGGGTCAATGGGACATTCCAGACAATTGTAAAGCAGACTCGCCAAAATTGGAACTATACTACCTATACTGTCAAATCGGACAAATAAACGGTATACGCATCGCTACTTGTAAACTCATGCTAAAGCAAGATGGAATAGAGAAAACAAATCTTAGGTGGAATAACATTGCCACATGTCAGGCCAAAAAACAGATCTGGCCTATGCTGGATCTGAAGCGTTCTAGGAACCTAATTTCTCTAAGCAGACTGCACATTAGCTCCATCATAGCTGTCATTACTGGACACTGTCTAATAGGCAAGCACGCAACGAGGCTTGGAGTATTTTCTAAAGACTTTTGCAGGATTTGTATGGGCGAAGAAGAAGAAGAATCGATTCCTCACCTTCTCTGTACATGTCCTGCTCTATCTCAAAGATGTAGGCTCCATCTAGGAGAATTCTAATACAATGATACTAGTGATCTGCAAATCATGACATTAATAGTCTCGGGCGCTTCGTAAGAAGCTCTAAATGGTTCAACGAGTAGGAAGAAGGCTTCCCAGATTCCTGTGGTATCACAATGGGCCAACCCCCTGGTCTAAGTGTGTCTAGCGTTTCTGCAGACAACCACATAAACCTAACCTAACCTAACCTATGGTTCCCCTTTCTCGTAGCGTTCCGTTTTTGCACGTGTCAATTTAATATGAAGTTAAAAAAAAAGTATTTCTTTTCTTTCCATTAACCGCACAGATCTCATAATCGGACAAAAATTGAGTGTCCGATTACAAGAGCTTTAACTGTAGTTCCAATTCACTTCTTTTAGACTTTTCATTCAACCAAATTTCTAGAATCTCTGCTCAATGTATGATGTAAAATTCTACCCCACTTCTGATCACAAAGTACATGCAAATAAATTCTGTATCAAAATTCACTATTTTCTCACTCCTTTACAGTCTTAACTGCTCAAAGTATTCACCACATACCTACATGTTCCGAAGAAAACTTGTTTTGTCGAAATTTTCTAGCCAACATTATGTGAAGATGCTATTACTGTAAAATCACACTTTGTCATCACAATTGTAGATCATATCAAAAATACCATTTAAAAAAATTAAAAACAACGACATTATAATTTGTTTACAGGACTACCACACATACGAGTAGTAAATCAATTTATTAACAACTTTAAGTATATTCTATGCTGCAAGCTGCAGTGTCGGGAGTATATATATAATTTATATCTCTTCTTATTTTTTTTTACAGTATTAACTTACTAAGAGCGAGATGATATAATAATAATAATAATCAGGTTAATATATTTTTTTTAAATGAATTTATTATAATGATAATTAAATTTAAATTTAACATAGCATTTTGAGGTTTATATATAAATATGTCAACAACGAAAATTTTTATTTTAAAACAATAAAACATATTAATTATTTATAATATACGTTTAATACTTATTTTTATAAATATTTTTTTTTTATATTTTACTTATATTTAAATCGTTTCTTACATTCACATTGGTTGTTACATAATTTATACATAATAATTTAAATATAGATAATATTTAATTTAAGCTTGTTTTTTTTTAAATTATATATTTATATAGGAAAGCAGAAAAATAAAATTTGTACTAGTTAAATAAAATTTGTATATAAAACAATATTTTAGTTAAGTTTTTCTTTTTATACAATCTGTGTAGGGTTTTAATATTTTTGTCTTTTCCTTTTTAAATTTAATTTTATAGTTAGATACATATATCTATTTATAATCGAATAACAATTCCACACATTAGCGTACGAGATATTGATTTAACTTATTTTCTTGTTTTATATTCAATATAGGTAAATATGTTTATTTTTTTTTATACTTTTTTTGTTTACTTTATGTTTTATGCTTATTGTCAACTAATATGTCGATATTTTAAGTACATTGCAGGAGAAAATGAAGGAAACCAAATGAAAAGACAAAAAAAAACTTTTTTTTTTATCCACTCAATATGATGATTTTAGGAAAGTTAGATTGTCTTAAGCTACTTAGGCCGAAAATGTTTCTAGTTTTAAGTAGAATTTTGGCATTGTGCTTAAAGAAATATCTAATTTTGTCAAAAATATCTATGAGTCAGATATTTTTATAATAAGGTCTTAGTAATTTTGTTTAATACACGTAAATTAATAAATTACATGGGGCAACATTTTTTAATTTTTTTAAATTTAATTTAATTTATGCTTATTTTTTATATTTTTTTTTTATTTGTTAGTCTAGTTTTTTGTTTAACTAAAAATCATAATAGTAAGCGAATTTAGCTTCGAATTGCTTTCATGATGATGACGATGTTGATGATGGTGATAAATCAGCTTAATCGATTTGTTTTTGTTCTAAGCATTAATATTATCTACTATTGCTTCGATGTTTATTTATCATTATATTATTTATGATTAAATAATATTTTTATTTTTTTTTAATAATAAAATAAAATTTTTAATGAACATTTTGTTGTTTTTAATTCGGTGAGTTTAATGATAGGCTAATAATACTACATTTAAAACAATTTAGTTATGATAAATTCATTTATCTGCTGATTTCTTGTCATATTATCGAGACATTAATTATTGATCTGAAAAGATATAACAAAGTTTTGTTAAAAATGCTTTTAGTTTGTGAGATAAGATTAGATTTTAAATGTGGTTAAAAAAAATAATATAATTTATTGTTGGTATCTTATTCTTATTATTTTAAACGAGCTATTCTTGTATATTTATATATTGATATATATTTGGTTTCTCGGAAATGGCTCTAACGATTTCGATGAAATTTTGTTATTTTGTTTTTATGAACGAAAAATAAATTTTAAAATTGTATTTCATAAAATCGGTCCACTGATGCGCACACTTTTTAATTGCGTTTTTTAGCGGAAACTTATGAAGAAGAAAAAAATTAAAAAAATAATTTTTGTAAAATCTGGCTACTGCCACGCCCATTTTTCTCATTTTTTTGTTCCTCTGAAATGGCTATAACGATTTTGATGAAATTTTATATTATGACACAATTTTAGTTCTAGAATGGTGTCATCCAGGTCCGTTGCCCAGTGGCTCCTAAAGGGGCGCTTATTTCCACAATGGGTTGAATGATTTGGTTTAAGTTTTGCATTTGGATAATATTCTACTTTCAAAGCTAACGGGGTGCTTACGCAACAATTTGGATGAAATTTTGTATTTAGATAATATTTTAACTTTCAAAGCTAATAAAAATAAGTATAATGCAGTCACGTAACTAAGGGGGTTCCAAAGAACGCTAAAGTCCATTTTAAGTCTAACAATTTGGATGCAATTTTATGTTTAGAAGACGCGCTAAGCTTCAGTTTTTTTTTTTACAAATTTGATGAAATTTTGTATTAAGATAATACTTTTCTTTCCAAGTTGATCTTAACAAAATAGTGGGTGTAGCCCAAGGCCAAAGTCAGAGGGCGTCAAAAAGTGAAAAAGGGCTCTAACGAATTCCCTCTTACTAAACATATTTTTGATTTAGAGTTTTTCCTTATTGAACGCATTTAAAAAGTGAACAAATTTAATAGATGGCATATGTTGTTTTCCACTAACAATCATGTCTACTTCGCTCATACATATTTCAATTCTTGTATACATAATACTTTGTTCCTCGAAAACGGTTCTGAAGATTTGGACGAAATTTTCAGAGTTTATTCTTACAAACGAGAAAAAAATTTCAAGATTAAATTAAATAAAATCTTAATTTCTAAGAAACGGTCGAAAATATCTCCGGAAATATCTCATTTTCTCGAAAATGATTTGAACGGTTTGAATGAAAAATCCAGAGTTTAATCTTGTAACTTATATAAAACAAATTTAAAGAAATGGCTCCAACGATTTGAATGAAATATTCGGGGTTTATTCTTAGAACGAGAAAAAAATTCGAAAATGAAATTAAGAAAAATTCGTCCACTTTTTTGATGAAATTTTGAGTTTATTTTTACGAACGAGAAAAAAAATTAGAAATTATATTGAGAAAAATCCGCCCACTTCCACGCCTACTTTCCTTACTTCTAACTTTTTTCGAAACAAATCAAACGATTTGAATGACATTTTCAGAGTTTATTCTGATGAATGAGAAAACAATTTAAAAATTTTATTTAGTCGAATCCACCAACAGCAACTTTTTTTCTCAGTTTCTCGAAAACAGTCGGAATCGGATCTATTTCTCGGAAACGACGCAAGTTATTTGCATGAAATTTTCAATGTTTTTTTTTATAGATAAGGAAAAATTCAAAAAAATATATAGTTAGATCCACCCACTGCCCGCCCAATTTTTTTTTGTTGGTGGCTTTAACGAAACGGATCTAATGATTTGGATGAAATTTGCAGGATTTGTTTTGCTGAACAAGAACAAAATTCAGAAAGTGGTTTTGGAAAAGTCCGCCCACTACCAATACTACGCCCACATTCAATTAATGCTAATAAAATTAGCATACCAATATTTTTTCCAGAAAATCTCCACAAATATTGCAAGATTTTTTGTTAAAGAAATGAAACTGTCAAAACAATTACAAGAGTTCAAATTCACTCTTAACCGAAAATATCACAAGACGACCTGTTCGAATGGACCAAAATCACTTAGCACCTGTTCTATAGTGCCACCAGGGCCGTAGAACCTGCAGATCTTGTTTCAGATTCTAAGTTTAAAGTGCTAGAGACCAAGTTACACGATATTAAAATGCCAGTTTCAAAATCTAGAAACGCGAGTTGACAGAAATCAGAACACCCAATACCAAATTCAATACTTATATCTAGAAACGCAGATCATCAGAAACCAGAATATTATACCCGTTACCCGAACTCACGTTAATCAAATCGAGGGAATCAATCAATTCCCAGAAATCAGAACCCGCTTCCCAGACCGAAAATAATCTGTTAATCGAAATACCATTTGTTATGAGTTTAAGAGTTGTTTTAAAATAAAGCTTTTTGCAATAATGTTTTAAAGGGATTTTCGTCTGAAGTTTCGAATTTTTTTTTTCAAGACGAGCAACTGAAAAGCAAAATACACGTCTTCACAAAATCAAACCGAATACTGGGTACATATTCTACTACAGTATAAGTGAAGAGTAGAATTCCACGAGAGCTTCCTCAAATCACCTGACTTATGAAGAAGGTATCAAGCCTGAAGAATCGAAAGACGGCTCATCTCATTCCCATAGCAGATCATTGGTCACAGCGCAACCATTGATAACTTTGACTAAGAGCTAAGCTTTAAGATACCAATCCAATGAATTTATTAAAGATTCAAATAAAGAATTACTCTGTGATATTGAAAACAGTCTAATGCACATACCAACTGCCAATTTGGGTTTGATTTGAATTAAAATTACTACAAGTTATTTTAAATTACCTTAATTTGAATCCGAATCAGAATCACTTGGTGGCATTGGCGAAGCAGCTGGCTGTGGTGATGGAGGTGCCTCTTTAATAGGTCTAGTAGCAGCCAAGTACGCATTTGTCGATTCGCCATGTGTCGTTTCAATTCCAACCCTATACAAAAAATGTATTACTGATGGGAACTTGTCCTTTAGATATCTTTCTAACAACTTACTTATATTCATGTCTTGCCAAATATCGAACATATTTTTCTGGTGGCTCATCGCTATCTGAATCTTGAACACTAACTGAACGAACAGTTGTATGCGAAACCTGTGTTGCTGGCATTGTAAACTCAACCAATGCATATGGTGCCAATTCGCTGGGTATCTGGTCATATGAAGTAAGTGCCATTCGACAGACCATTTGATGAGTAGTGTAGGCTCCTAAATGGTATTTAAGTAAAGTATAAATCAATAAAAAAAATATTTTTGAATAATTGTAATACCTTGTCCTTCTTTTGGAAGCCTGGGGCATCGCCATACAATAGCCCGATGGTGATGTTCATACTTGGCCTGACCCGAAGTTACTTCAATCAGAGATTCTTGCAAGGTATCAACTGTTCCTAGAATACGTTCAATACCCTTGATCTTTCCCGTACGACGATGAGCAGATTTGACCGAACCGTATCTTTAAGGAACAAAAATTAACTTTTAAAGATTATTTTTATAGCGGGGAGCATGACTTTACCTAAAATGTTTTTCGACGCGGAACAGATAAATCCAACATTCTGGAATCGGGAACCGTATGGAAACATCTTCACATGGTATTTGGCCTAGCTTACGCGAAGCAAAACCTGGCACCAATATATCGGCTCTTAATTCCACTTTGTTGCCTGTGACACACCATGTGGCCTTTAACTGCAGTGGAAGCTCACGATTCTTTGGCGGGCGGACTCGGAAACGGAAGAGCTCAATATAACAAGCATCCGGTGGCTGAAATCTGGAGAAAATAATTCAGATTTTAAGTTGTGTAAAACTTATTTTTTCAATTTACTTTATAGTACGGGTCCTTTCGTATTCTTCCAAGTTAACAGAGTTATGAAACTCTACACATTCCAAGCGAATCCATTCTTCGGTAACAACTGGAATGATATCGTGACGTCCGACTACTTCTTTTCCTTGACGCCACATATCATTCATGCCAAGTTCAATTGTTGGCATTCCTGTAAAAAAAAACAACTCACGACATTCTTAAGGGTCTAAAGGGAAATTTTCCTTTTGACATACCTGATAAGAAGGCTAAAAAGAACAGTCTTACTCTAGCAATCTGTTTGAGAATCTTTCCTTCCGAATCCTGTTCAACATAGATCTCATCTACTGCAGTGACTTGAACTTCTTCCATTTTATAATTCAAAGCCCGATCCCGATGAGCTGAGATTTTGAAGAGTGCTTCTTCAATACAAATCGAAAGCTGTTTCATATCCTCATAGTTCATTGAGCCGATCTTGAATAACTGTGAAGATTGCGGAGCATGCTCAACAGGCAAACCAAGTTTTTTTAAGTCACTTCCGAACTCCTTAACACCCTGATAGTCTCCAGCGATTGCATATTGGGCAAACTGACTGAGCTTGTTTGTGATGCGTTCAGCTTTGGTCACCTGGCCTGGTCGAACTCCAGGGCGTTCTTTATAAAAGATGTACTGCAGCTTCATGGTGAAGATCTTACCAAACTGATCATATTGCTGTGCACCGACCTCTGACACCGAATATGATGGCTGAAGGGGTAATTCTTGGAAAGGCTGTTTGTCTGAAGCTTGATTGAAGAGCTGAATGACAGGTACATCATTTTGTATCGCCATTTTTACAAATATCTTCTTCCAGAACCGCTGACCTGTGATTTTCTTTTTATTCGGTTGTCGAAGTTGCATTTCCCAACCCGGTCCAGAATAGCTAAGTCTGGGGAAGTCTTCTAGTGGCTGTGAAACGTCTTCATCGAAGAGAGGAGTCTGTGGAGTTTCTTGTGAGTCTGTGCGTTGCATTGGTGGTCCCGTTGAGTCTGGTGCTACTGCGGGTGCTGGAAAGCCTGTATCCTCTTCGCCCTTATCGAAGGGATTCACCCGAGGTGAAGAGTCACCTGAATTCACTGAGTTATTTTGTGAACCACGAGGTGGTGGTGGTGGAGCTAGAGCTGGAGTTACACCATGAGCATTTTCTACTTTCGGTCGAATAACAACGCTGAATTCCTTGTCAACAGATTCAACTGATTCACTGCGCTCTGGAGCTTGCATAGCTAAGAATGGATCAAAGCCATCTTCCACACCAAAACCATCATCAGGGGCTGCAGGAGTTACAGCTCCAAAGTCGTCGGTATCACCCCAAGCTAAAAACAAACAGACAAACTGATATAAAAGGAATTATAAGGACAGAACTGATGCTTACCATCACCACCGCCAGTACTGGTTGGTGTGATCCCTCCACCAAATCCGTCCAGTAAGCTCACATTGTCTTTCTTAACAGAGTCAAATTTAGCCGAAAAAGCATCAAATTCATCGGATGCAGCGAATATATTTGTTACAACTGGAACGGGATCTGGATCAGCAGCAAAGATATTAACAGCTGGTTCCGGTTCGACGGCGAATATATTGGTTACGGCAGGTTCTTCTACAGCAAAGATGTTTGTGACCACTGTTGGTTGAGGATAAGTCTCTTCGTCAGCATCGGGGCTTGCAAATGGATTTGCTGAAGTAGCTCCCGACGGTGGAGCAAAGTCTAATCCAGTGTCCATTTGCTCTGGTTCACTGGTATGATAGCTGGAGTTGGCATCGATTGGAGATTCAGGAACAGCTTGTGTAGTGGCAATCGATTCTGTTGGTGGACTTTGATCAGCTTCAACCTTTTCCACCTCGGCCTCTATATTCTCAGGCTCCGGTTCTGGTTCCGCTTCTGTCTCAACGATTTCTGTAGGAGGTGCAGGTACAGGTTCGGGTTCTTCTTCATCGTCGGATCGAGGTAAATCTTCGACGGTGGTTATTTCTATGTCCGGAGTTGGAGCCCTCATCTTAGGAATTTCTGGAGCTATGGTGCTCATTGCAACGACTTGTGTCTCCTCAGCTGCCTGTGGGTGGCTGGTTATGTCTTGACTACTGTCATCTGGATGCGTTAGAGTTGAACTGAAAATAGGATCTTCATTAGCTTCTTCAACAGGAGGCTCAGTCTGAATCAAAGGACTGGGTTCAGCCTCGACCGGAGCTGGTGGAGTTGTTGGGGCGGCTTCTTCGGCTTTTTGCTCTCCATCTGGCATTGGATCCAGAACGATGTCTCCGCTAAGTAAGTCTTGTTGCGCTGGTTGTGGAGGTGAGGGTTTCGAGAACAAACTCAAAATGTCCTCCTTGCTCTTTGGCGGAGGTGGTTTTGGTGGAGCCGTTGTACCAAACATGTCAAATAGATCATCAGGTTCTTTCGCCTGTTGTTGGTTTGGCTGAGGAGGAACAGGTCTTGGAGGCGCCCCTGGAATAGATGGTGGAGTTGGCCTTGGTGGGGCAGGTCTTGGTGGTGGTGGTCGTGGTGGCAAGGTCTTAGACTGTTGCGGCATTGGTGTTGCTGGTTGCATCGTCGGAATCGAGGTAGGAGCTGCAAATGGATTTTCATTACTACTACCCATCAAGTCCATATCGAAGCCTTGAGTTGCCGAAGATCCACTATCCGAGACATCCAGTAGATCTGCTAAACCGGAGTCTGGTGTTGGACTTGGGGAATGTAGATCCCGCATTGAGACCGGACTTGGGGATCTTGTAGCTGGAAGTCGACCAAGTAACTGAGAGCTCGCCTGGTCAAGCTGATCTGACACCGAGTAGATAAGATCTTGTGTCTGCTGTGAAGGTGGCGATGGTCTTGGTGGAGGTCCTTTTTTTCCACTTTCCTCTGAACTAGGATCCATTGCATCATCATCGGCTTCGATAGTTGTTCCAAAAAAGCTCATCGCTGGATCAATAGACTGAAATGCATTTGCATTGGTTGTCTTGACAGTCTGCGTCTGGGCTTGAAAAATATCAGCCATTGTTGTTGCAACAGTCGTTGGTGGAAGCTCATCTTCTGCATCATCACCAAACGCAAATGGATTTGTCTGTCCAGCAAAAGGATTGTCAAAATCTTCTGCTGCTTCTTCGGGACCATCTTGCATCAAAAATGGATTAACAGCAGCATCAGCTCCATCATCCATATCATCACCCATCATTAGGAAGGGATTCGCCATTTTGAAAGAATTTGCTGAAGTTTTCTGTGTCTTAACGTTCGATTAATTCGTTTTCAAGAAGCTTGATTTCTGTTTGTCCGGGTGCTAGATTTTCAGCTATTGAAGTGTCAAATGGATCAATATCCTCGGGAGTGCTTACTTCTTTTCGAGTTACTTGAGGTGTTAGAACCTTGTCTCCCAATCCAAGTTCTTGAGCGTCTGTAAGTGTATCTAGAACTCCTGTTGTGATTTCTGGTGTCTGTGCTGGTAAAAGTTCACTTTCCAGAAGTTTCAATTCCGCCTTCCCGGGGGCGATATTTGCTGCAATAGAGGTGTCAAACGGATCGATTATTGCCTGTGGCTCTTCAACTATATCTTTGCTTTCCTGAGCTGGTGTTAGAACTTTAATATTGATATGATCTTGAACTCCTAAAAGATCAGCTGGTGCAACTGGAGTTGGAGGAGCTCGGGGATCAAAATCTGGATCAGATAAACTGTGTTTAAGATTGCTTGTCAAAAGATCCTGCTCTAAGTTCTTCAATTCAACCTGCGATGGCTTATTTGCTGGAACAAAAGATGTATCAAATGGATCTTCGATATCCTTCTCAGGTATTGATTCTGATTTTGCGTAGTATGGCGTTAATGGTTTTTGAACTTTACCAGCATCGTTGTTTGCACCAAGTAAATCTTGACCTTTTGGGACCAAAAATCCCACTGTCTTCGATTGAAGGTTTAAACTGAGGGAAGACTTACGACGTGCTGGATCAAAGGGTTCCACAGGTGTTTGTATTTGAGAAACTGCAGGTGCTGGCTCTTCCTCGGCACGTGGATCAAAGTCTGGATCGCTCAGTGAATGCTTAAGTTTAGAGTCCTGCAGAAGTTCTTTCTCGAGTACTTTAAGTTCAACTTCTTTTGGTTGAACAATAACACTAACTGCTGATGTGTCGAAGGGATCGAAATCTTCTTCACTTGGTTCAGGAATGGGGGCAATAGGAGCTGCACCAACAGCAGATAAGTCTGTTGTACTACCAGCAAGAAGATCCTTTTGCTTTGTTGAAAGAAGATTTGAAGTTGTATTATCCTCTGCAAAGTCTGTATTGCTACCTCCAAGAAGATCACGCTGCAGAGGTTTTTGAGGAGGTGGTGGAATCACAGGGGGAGCGGCTTTACGTTCTTCAGCTCGTGGATCAAAATCGAAATCGTCGTCGTCTTGTACAGCGACAATTTCTTCAACGAAAGTTGTGTCAAAAGGATCGTCACCTAAAGCAAAATCGTCGTCGTCACTTAAATGTATTACACCTGGAGCAATGTGTGGACCAACAGTTGGGCGAGGTGGTGGACCCGCTGGTCTTGGAGGTTTAACTGTTGAAGAAAAGAATAGAATATTAATATGTGGATTTTTATTTTCTAGTGTATCCACACTTACCCTTACCACCTGTTGCGGATTTTTCTGTTTCGTTTGGGATCTGTTCAAACTCGGCCCAATCACCTTCGATGGGACCGCTTACTGCTACTGGCACAGGAACCTGTGTGATTACTTTTATTTCTTCTTTTTTGGTCAATGATTCTGCAGCTAGTTCTGCAAATTCATCGTCCTCATCGTATTTTAAAACATCAAATTCAGCAACAATATCACTGGGTGGTAGATCTTCAGCTCCTTCTGCTGGCTCCCTTTCAGGCAAAAATCCTTCTAAACCTTCTTCCTCTTCGTCGTTTTCCTCGGTTTCGAGTTTGGGTTTTTTGAGGAATTGCAAGTGTAATGATGCAGTTAAATCAATAGGAACGTCGTTTGGTATATCATCAGCTAGCTCGTCTAAAAGATTGGTTGGCTCTGGAGTAGCTGTTACTGCTTCGACTTCTGTTGCAACAGCCTCTAGATCAATACTATCATCAAGCAAGAGATCTTGAACACCTTTCCTGGGCTTTCGTTTAGCTCCACTGAGCGCTACTGCGTGGTCCCGGTCTACTCGTCCTGTCAGTACCTCAACTGCAGCACCAAGGCTGACTAACTTTTTGCCTCCCTTAGCTTTATCAGCACCTACGATAACCTTTTCTGCGTATGCTGTGTCAAATGGATCAGGCCCTTCGTCGATTTCAAACTCGGGTGAATCAGGGACAACACCTAGTTGTAACTCACCACTTGTGATCGCATCTATGTAGTCAGTGGCAAAGATATCATCTAACTCTTCTGATTCTTCTTCGGACTCGGAAAGCTCTACAACAGCTTCAGCTAATTTATCCCGATTTGCTTCCTTCTCCTCTTCTAAACGACGTTCTTCTGCAAGGCGTGCAGCCTCGCGTGCTGCAGCTTCTTCCTCTTCTTGCTTTTTCTTTTCAGCTGCTGATGGTAGGCGTTGATAGAAAGATGTCTGTTTGATGTGATCTAGTTCTTGTTGAGTCTTATGGAGGACCGAATCAACTCCAGATGTAAGGGCTTTAAATTTAGCCCACTCTTCGTCGTTTTCGGTTTTATCTACAGTATTTGTACCGTTGGTTGCAGCTGCAGTTTCTCCAGATGTAGCTGATGATTCTAATGGCTGTGCTGCACCACTACTGGAACCCCTTTCAACGTCTGAAGCACCGTCAGATTCACCAGCGTCTGATTTGGCTGCCTCAAGTGCGGCCTCTTGTTTGGCACGCTGCTCACGCTTGTACTGTTCGAGTTCCTCTTCGGTGAAGAGTTCTTGATCTTTTTTAGATTTCTTTCCTTTCTTTTTCTTTTTTAGGCCTTTAGGTAGCTTAAGCATTCTCTAATATACGAGACATCGATATCGGTCTAAAAATTATAAATTTCATAATATTTTTCAAATGAAATCAGTTTCAGTTGCATGAACTTTGATTCCTAAGCAAAATTCATTAGTTTTGGTGTCAAATATTGAAGAAACAATTTTTGTTTCTCACTTTTTTGAAGGGGAGAAATCTACGAGATCTCATATTTCTGAATATGCGTATTATGTATGATTGTACCTTAGCGTCATTACTTGTAAAAGTAGTTAATATCAAAATGTCAAATTGCTTAAACTATAAGAACAGCAGAAGAAGAAAATACTACGCATCTCCTGAATAAAAAATAAAGAAACGTAGGGATCCAAAATGACTACCATGAGGAACACCTGATAATACAGATTTTAAAGAGGCCTGGTGGTATCATTATAACTTTTAATATTGTTTTTGAAAGAATAGTTAAAAACTGTCGTGTCAACAGTGAAAAACACAGGCTTTGAAAGAAAAAAGAAGAACGAAAGAACACAGCGTGATATCAGTAGTGCGTATCGGCTTAACATCATCCCATTGCAATTGGGTGGAAATGATTTTTTTATTCCTATTGAACCAACCAGATATCACCAACATCCACCCCTGAAAGTATGCAACTTCGGATTTTCACTATTTTATCGACTTTTCCAGTCGAAATTTGGTCGAAAATTGGCTCCGTAGCCAAGACCAAAAATGGAAATTTTGCCTCAATAACCAAAAATTTGGAAATTTCAAAAATCGTGAAACCCAGAAATTGCATACTTTCAGGAATGAATAGTGGCTATATCTGAAAATTCCATTTTATATGGGAAAGAGAAAATATTGATTCTATAGAACGACAAAGTTTTAGGGACGTTTTCGCCAAAATTACAAAAAAAACGAAATCTTTGAACCTATGGCAGCTACCCATTCAAGATGAACAAATTTACTCTCACATAAAATTGCTCTGTACCAAATTTCGATTTTGTTCAAATTTTTAGATTTTATAAATTTTGTGAGTGTGACATTGATATTTTTAAGATAGCAAGAAAACACGATAAAAAAAATAAATTTTCAATATACATACTATTTTTCTTTTAAGCTGCTTTTAACTTTACAAAAAAAAAAACCAATTACATATTCTATGCCCAGGTAGGTATACATCCAATATATTCCTCCTATAAATTCTTTACATCATCTTTTCAAAGTGAGTGCATAATTTACTAAAAATGACATGTCCTCCCACTATATCTACACCTCTTTTATGTAAAAGCGAGTGACATTTTTTTTCTTCTGTTCGTTGAATGTCATTGCGTGCAGTGCAATTTTCCAGGGCAACCATGGAGTTATTTTCAAACCAGAAACCATACTCAAAGCTAAATTAATCAACACACAAGGCCACCACTGCAGTTACCAGTTTGTAAGCCCGATGGCAGGACACCATAACTTTAGAAATATAAATAGCTTATATGTATCTATCAATGAAAGGTGGGCAATCTGGGAAGGACATTTTCATTAGTATACCTACGAGAGTGATGTGCAGATATAAATTTGACTCGTTCTATAGGTAATATTTCTATCAAAATATCAAACGCGCGGTTAAGCTATACCTGAAAATCAAATTCTATAGGTGTTTTCTTAAATCGAGAGCGAGAATATGAAATGACAATTTGTATGCATCAAACATCCACAGATTAGTTGGGAGTTTCCCTTACCACATTTACGTGTTCAATTCAAACTGGTTTTGACCTAATTATAAGTTGAACCTCTTTAAATATTTTCATTTATCCTTGAATGATACTAAAAAAAAGTAAGGATTTTCAAAGAAGAGCAATATCCTTTGAGTTTTTTTGTCCCATCTAAATATACAAAAGTTCAACAAAATCAATACCATAAAGCAAGGTTGATAAACTCAATTTTTGTTGTAGAATCCCACCCATGTATATGGTCATGGGTCTATTTATAGGATCATTTTTGGGACTTGCGGTCAAAAGTTCAACAAAAGGCTTTAATTAAATTGGTTTTATTGACAATGAATTTATTTTTGTCCGCACTAATTACAATTGAATGAATGGTTTAACGCAATATTATCTTGAACTTTCGTGATTGTTATTGCTCTCATATTTTTTTTAAATAAGGTTTCTTTTATCAAAAGACATTTAACTGTGTTCAACTTCCTTTAGTTAACTAATTGTACTCATTATAAAAGACTCACAAATCATACCTGATTATTCAAAATAAATTACACGACTGGATCGCACTTATGTACGTCGTCTTACGTTCTATGGAACTTAGAATTTTAAAAACTTTAATTATAACAGAAACGTTAATTCAATAAGACACAAATGTTCAAATGCATGAAATTCATTCTTTAAAGAACTTCTAAAATAATCTCAGCTAAAAAAAAGAATGCTGACCGATTTTTTTAACAATCAATATGAATTAACATAGGTATATGGGTGGACTTGAAAACATGGCTTCGGAAGCGTAACGAGTAGTATATAGACTAAGAGCCCACAGCTATTTTTGGGTGTGAGAGATAACAAAAATTAACTGGTAGTTTTAGATAGGTCTTTACTTTTCATATTCAAATATGAAAGTCTTGCATTTCGTGATAGGGGCCTTTGTCGGTAATGGTGCATTAAAAATGCTTGTTTTTTTTTAAAGCCCGGATAAAAAGCAAATGAAATGAAAATCATCAAAATAATTTCTAAAGCTGTGTTAACTTGGCCCCAAAAAGTGTCCGATTTATTTTTTGTAAAAGAAGACCATTTTTGACCACCCACGGTTATTGAATAAATCGATTTTGTAAAATGAGGAGGAAAGAACGCCGCCCCCAAAAAATCGATTTTTTCAAATTTGATTAATACATTCGATTGGTCTATTTTCGAACATTATTGGCCACCCTTAAACTTTGTTCGACCACCCGTGGAAATATTTTTTTTAACTCATCAAAATTTTTTATATTTTCCAAATTCGAAAAAAAAATTTGTATGAGTTAGAACAATGGCCGTCTTTAAAAATTCGAAAAAAATATTTTTTTGAGGAGTTAGCACAATTCTAAAGGATGATCATTTCAGATAATTGTGTTTTTCAAAATGGTCATCTTTCGAGTCAAATTCTCCTATTAAATTCGGGAAAAATAAACTCCAACTTCGAAAAAATTCTGTCAAAGCTGAATTTTGTGTGAACAGTTTCATTTGTGTATGATATTCTTTTCCCAAAAAAAAACCCTATAAATTATTTGTAAACTGGTAGAAAACTAACTATTTTTTTTTACCAATTTTAAGAAAAATAAATTGTTCTTCCAAAAATGCTAAAAAAAAATTATAAAACATATACCGTTATTTTTGATCCTAAAAAAAAATGAAAAAAATCTTGTCTTGGGAAATGTCTTAAAAACGCTATAGGTTACAAGTTTAAGGAAAATTATCCAATGTATTTAGACTGAAGTCAAACAGACAGATGGACATAATTGCGATCTTTTTCGTCTTCCCTATATCATTTTAGTGTCAAGTTTGATCAAAAACTGGAGTTCGTTTTTTTTACGAATCAATAACTTTCTATATATCGATGGTTAAAGTGCAGAACATTGCTAGTTTTTTGTATGTTTTATGTTTTTTTTCAGAAATAAATAACATGCCAAATTTTGAATGTGATCTTTTGATTAATTTTCGACTTACAAGAATATTTACGATATACCATTTAACAGACAAATTTGAACATTTATCAATTTTTAATAGTAAATATAATACCTCTCATAGAACAGTTTTTTTTATTTTCGAATTTATCATTATCTGCTATAAAAATTAAATACATTTTTTTAACAAAATATTCTTATAAATATAATAATATAATAACAATACTGCATAACAAAATTTTCAAACAAAAATATGCTCAAGGTTTACAAACAAAAATTATTATTTTCGAAAAATAGATTTAAAAAAATATTTGTTCAGCTGTCCCTAAGAAGGTGAATCTTCTCCCTCTCTAACTATTGCCCAGTTTCATTTACGTTTGTCTTTCCACAAAGGTCATATAAACGCTAATAAATCTTAAAGAACGAAATCTACTCAGTCCACTGGTTATCTGATTTCACCGAACAGTGAAATAGCATTTATGAGAAAGTAAGTAATATTTTTGCACTTGATACAATCGTTTCAAAAAGTTTAGTATCAGGCCCTTTTATCGAAAAGGAATACATTTAGTATTCATTCATTTATTTAATTTCATCAATAATATTCTTCGTATTATTAGAAATTACAATTTCCGACACTAAAATCCGTATTGCACGTCTTCAAGACTGAAATGCTGGTGTGACTCAGGGCTCCGTTTTGTCTTTCACTCCTCTTTTTTTATATTCATATAAATGAGCATTTTTCTTCTAATTCTTTAAATTGTTCAGTATACCATTATACATTTATCGTTACATTTACCAACAGTACCTATACCATTACATTTTTATATTCGTTTCTAGAACCACATACCTGCTTTTGGGGATGTGGAACTTCAAACGCAACGTATGAGATAAAATAAATGAAAGCTCTTTGAATTCAGATCTCAACAGCATTTTATAGCAAAGCGTACACATGTTGACTTATATTTGGTTTCTCAAATCATTGCCATTTCTCTATCTGTGCGACTAGTACTGTTAAGAGATTAAATCAGACTCGATGGGTGTCAAAGTATGAAGCAGTCGGTGATTATCGAAGAATAAGATTCTCGGAAAATGACGCCAAAAATTTTTGTAAGGTTATGGACTTCGAATTTTTAATTAGTTAACAGGTTATCAAATTCGTTTACCAATAAATTTCGGTGCCTTTGAGTCGCGAATTTTAAAAGGTAAATTAAGATTTGGATAAGGATCTTGCCAAAAGATTCACGCGATGAACATAAAAGAAATCGAGCAGAAGAAGATGCGTTTTCTGAAATTTATAAAGCTTCAAAAAATTTTCTAAAACTATTAATTTAAGATCACAAAATACAAGTGTGAATATTGAAGAATAGTTCAAATCCTGAAGTTAAAAATTAGTTTCATATGACGGTGTTTAATCCATTTCTGGACCTCTATTTCATGGACCTTGGAGGAAGATTCATAAATCATGAATTTATCGTTGGTTAAAGCACAGAATCTCGTAAGTCGTTTTTGCATATTATTCAGAAATCAAAAAAAACATGCCAAATTTTGTATGGCGATCTATAGTAAGCGGGGTTTTGTGTTTTACCTTTTTTCTGTAAAATGTTCAGAATAACGTTGTTACGCTGAAATTTCTAAAAGGTGGTTCTAATTCTGCTGATTTTTTTGTATTAATACATTTTTTTTTTTAATTTTTCGACACACTTTAAATGTCGATAGATGTATTAGACGGATTTTCATTGCATAATTCTCTCGAGATTGAAAAAGCAGCTAATAAACTTATTAAATCGAATTTTGTCAAACATTCCTTACTGTTGGCCATCTGCTGGTCTTGTCGAGCTGAAATGGGGAAGAGATATTGATCCGTATACAGGGGATAGCAAGATTAAAAATTTAATTGAAGAATATGGATGGCCAATCATCCAGAAGAAAATTTCCCCAACATTAATATGTTGCTAAGGATTTTTGCTATATTTTTTTTTAGTTTGAAACGGATAATACGATTCAAAGGAACAGGACAAAAGAAGTGAGTTTTTTCCCTTCTGAACATCTGAATAATATTCCGGAATTAATAGAAGTTAAGTTGGTTTGTTTTGTTGTTATTTTACAACCATTTGAATAGTTTGGCTGATCTGGAAATTCAATGAAAGATTGGAACCAAAGTGAACTAAGTCTTATGTGAAGATGAATTATCAAAAAAAATGGATATACGCATACTCAATTTCACAAGATTTTGTATTCCAATATTGGTTGTTTCTTGTTTTGTCACACTAAAAAAAATATACATTACTTTTTAAACTTTTTCCTATCTGTCTAACATGCTTGCAATTTGTTTAACAAGTAAAGGGTATTCAAAACCCCTAGAGTTCCAAATTAAAAAAAAAAACATTTTAGATCTTCAATATAGGTAATTTTATAACTATTATTAGTATTTGAGCAAAAAAGTGTTTGAATTGCATCATAAATGTTTAATAGATTCCTTAGGACACTGTGACCAATGCAGCTCAATGAACCATCTAAAAAGGATAATTAAAAAAAATCGATTTTATTTATAGAACTAATCACATTCAACTTCAGATAAATCAATCAAACCCTAATCGACTATCCTTTTTGTCTCTGTCATTCATATAGGTATACCACCGTTATACTGCCGCTTACTTACATATAAACAAAATTCCAATTAATCCAAGTGTGAAAGGTTCTATCAATATTCACACCATTTACCACAATTTTCCTGCATTAATTTCCGTATGATTTCAATTATTTCCGAATAAAATATACGCTCATCGGTCGCATGAAAAAAAATCAATAATTAATTCCTTACAACTGACATACTAAAAATTCACATCTACCCACATTGACATAGAGATTTAAAAAAAAAACGCAGATATTATATTACGTGATGAACATTTTTTCTCTTGTAATTCAAAAGAAGAATAAAAATGAAACGATGTCTAAATGTGGTCCGAGTAAAAGAAAAATAAAGAAATCAAAAAAAAAATCAAAGGATATCACAATAACTTGACTAAAGAATCAAGAAAGGAAGCTCTGATGTTGATGCTGCTGGTGGTGGTTAAGTTGGAAGAAAGATCAAAAGTTCAAACAAGGATGCAATATAATATAATGAAACTACAATATACCTATACCTACTAATCTATGTACTTTTACCAACAACAACAAGAACATTTTAAAATGTATCTATATTGCATTTTGCCTATTTTTATTTTTTTTTTCAAAAACACTCTAGGCAACTTTATAGAAATAGAGAGGTATTATAATATGTAGGTGCATAACCTACTCCAAGGTGAAATTAAAGGGAAGTACGTTATACTGTGGGTTTTCTATATAAAGTGAATCAACTTAAGAGAGATGAAAAGAAGGAGTCCTCTATATATAATATATTTCCTCTGCAGGATGAGTAATTTAATTTTCTTTGTTTTATTGCATTTGAAACATTTGATTTATAATGATTATGAAATTAACTTTCTATTCACCACAAATGTAACTGGGGTGAATATCGAGAAAAAGAAATATTAATATCAAGGAAAATAAAAAAGGTTACTACCTACATATTATATAGATGGAAGATTCACGATTTTATAGAAATGAAGAAAGGAATATTTACTAAATGAAATTGTTCTACTTCTCTCTTTGCTAAACTAGAAACGATTAAAATGGTACTCACCACTCCAGTGACATCCATTTTCATAATTTTATATTGTCTAAATTTTGTAAAAATTACACTTTTTTCCGAATGAATTGCACCACATTAAAATAAACTGCCCTTTGGCAAATTATTACATTTTTCACATATTCACCATTCTGAGTTGGTTGGTAATTCACCATCATTCACAACCTACCACGACTGCTTTTAATAACCATCATCTGCAATTCTCAATATATGAGATTAAGCGAAAAGGCAAAAAGGCAAAAAGGCGGAGTGAGAGAAAAAAAACCATTTTTACCACTGCTATAGAGTTGGGAAAAATCGATTTTCATCAAGGAAGAAAATTTTTTCTTTCTCTATTGGTTTTCTTTTTTTTTTATTTCGGGAAATTTTCATTTAGATGAAAAGAAAAGTGAATTTCCTGTGAAATTTGCAGGATATCCGTTTCAAAATTAAACAAAGAAATGATTAAACCCTTATTTTTTTTCTTTAAACTGTAAGCATATCCGCAAACAGAAAAGGATTCAATGTTAAGGAATAGAAAAAACTTCTTTTTTTTTTGCAGGAAAAGCCATTTTTTTACTTATTTAAACTTACGTCTCTTTTACGGCACAATTATGTAAACTTCGTTTATATTCCTTAATAAGAAAGAATGTTTCTTATTTTGATTTTGATTTATATTAATAGTTTTGTTCAATATTCTAAGTGGTTATGCAGAATATAATAATTTTATCAGTGAAGAAAAAAAATCACTTTTGACTAAGAATAGAACAAGAACACTTTTTAACTCGACGAGTGTAGGAAAAACTCTGAAGAAGATTTTCCCCGCAAAGAGAACGTTTTTCATTTTTTTTTAGCATAATTCGAAAATGGCAATGGCGTTTGACTTCACCATCAATGAAGTTGGCTGCAGTTCAGTGAAAGGGGAAACATTTGACATAACCTTAAACCTTTAAGAATAATAAACAATAGACGTGTTTTTAAATCCAAATTGTGTTAATTTAATTTTTAAACTTTAATTAATTTACAAGGTATGCTGCAAGCATTGAAATACTTGTATTTTTTTTTTTGATATTTTGACAATTAAACTACCGAAAAGAGAAAATTTATATCACATTTTTCACAACATAAACAAAACGTGGGTGGTGGTTAACAAAAAAAAATCACTATTCCACCCTCATCCCAGTGACACATATATTTTCAAGACAAAAATAACACTTCTGCGTAGGAAAGGCCATGATTCTGACATTTGTTTGACATTTAGATTCCCTAGAACAGTTAATATAGTTATGGTGGCAGAGAGAATTTGATTGAGAGAAAGACATGCGCATATATTTTTTAAATTTTATAGAACGTATGGACATTGAGATTTTATGGTAGATACGAAGTAGGAGGTAAAAGAAAAATGGTTTTATAGAATTGAAAAAAGTTTAACAATAATTTATACAAAATTGACAAAGAATAAGGTGGTTTAAAACAGGTTGTTAAATATAAAGTATATGAAACCAATATTTTAAAGTTTTTTTTTTTTGAATATAATTTTTGTTTTATTTATTAAACACAATTTTTTTTAGATAAAAATGCTACAGGTTGTAAATTACTTGCCTTAATGGTATGAAAACTATTGAAGTACTGAGTTTATCAAGTGATACAGCAAAAAAGTGCTGCCAAAATGTTGTGCTTTTGCCTGGGAATTAAATTTAAAAAAAAATATCAATTTTGTTATTCAAAGCCGGCAAATAATATCAATTTCTAAGAGTTAAGTTGTTATGACCAAAGTTGTAGAGAAAGTTTCGGGAACCTCTGGCCGGTCAAACCTTAGAAAAATTATATTAATAATTCTGTACTTGGAACCAGTTTTAGCTATTCAAGTTTGTTAGAAGTGAGGTAGTCCAGCAACTTTTTTGAGCGTACTTAAAATCAATTTTAAGAAACGAAACCCTAGGCAATTTAAAAAAAGCCATAAAATAATAATTTTTTTGCATTTAAACAAAGGGGGGCCAAAACAGGGGTAAAGGAATTTTTCTGTTCAAATGATTAGTTTTGTTTTAAAATCTTTTATTATCAAAAATTAGATTTGATATAGATCTACTGTGCCCCCATTTGGAGCTGGATGAGGATTCTCATATTAAAGCTCTTCCTCCAAACCTATTTCTCTGAAGGATTTGAGTATTATTATGGTATTCTCAGAGAGGACAAATTGCACTCCTCCACCTGGTAGCGTCCCAGGTGTTTCTCCATTTGGGAAGCGCGAGTGCATCGCAGCTGCCTTTAATGTGGTCTGGTGATTCCTCAAGAATATTGCAAAATCGGCATGTGGCATTATTTACTAGGCCTTGAATATTTAGGCAGGTGCCTTTTGAGTTTGCAATGGCCGGTGAGGAGGCCCGTTAGGATTCTGAGGTTGTCCCTGCTTAAGCTGATGCAGTCATTGAACCGTTCTAGGTTATAGTTCCCAAGTAGGAGTTTGGCTTGCCTCAGCTTGGGCAGTTCCTTCCAATTTTTTGATCTTTTGGCTTCCTCTTCTTTTTTATTTCGTTTTTAATAACATTCTCTCCTATAAGCCCCAGTAGGGCTTAGGTCCCATTAAGATAGTCTTTGCTCCTATTTTTGCTATAGGGAGTCTGCCTCTTCTTTACCCTGAACACCAACATGTCCAGGTACCCAATGAAGTGTGACATTATTGTTTTTGCCAAGTTCGTTAAGCCTGCCAATGCATTCCCATACTATTTGGGAGTTTATGGAGTAAGAGCTCAATGCCTTGAGTTCTACTTGGCTATCTAACATGATGGCAATGTCTTGCTTCCGTTATTTCTTTTCGAGGTTACGATCTGCACATTTTCCTATGGCATTCACCTCGGCCTGGAAAATAATAGTTGACTGTCCCATCGGAATAGAAAGTTTGGTTCTTGGTCCAAAAATTCCTGCCCTAGTCCCTTCACTCGTTCTCAATCCATCAGTGTACCACTTGATGGTATTTGCTTTGGATGTGTAGTTTGTTGTTTCACCTACCCACCCTTTTTTGTTGCTTAGCTTCGTTTGGAAGTTTTTATCGAAGATTCTACACTTGGAAGAAGTTTTAAATATTATCCATGGGCGGGCTGGGAGTCAAAGAGCCTCCCGGGACTTTAGAAAAAAGGACCGCAAAATAGTAAAATGAGTAGAAGGAGTGAAAAAGAATTAGCTCCGAAAACGACTTTAAAAAATTTTGTCGTTGAATAATTGAAGCCATAAACAAAAAATGTTAACAAAACATGATTTTTGAAAACATTACTGCAATAATAAAATTTTATAATTGATATTTCCTATACTTCTACCGAAACTTCGAAAATACTCACAGCAATCGAAATATCGTTTTTGTTCTTTTCTTTTCTGTTTTTTTCGGCTCTGAAATTTTTTATGAAAGCTTTCCTTTAAACGAGCTGAACTGTGTGGGGCTTCCTGAGATTCTTTTGCCACAAATAATGTATATTTACTGTAAGGCCCTTAAAATTAAATTTTATTAGAAAGTTTTCTTTTAAAAGAGCAGAAAGTACTGCAGGATCTTTCATGCACTTTTTGTTCTACCAGGGGCCCATCGGAAAAAATCCCGATTTTCCAGTCCGCCCCTATGTTATCTAACACTCAAAATGTATAATAGGGTCGTTTTAAAAAATTGGTGTGTTACCGAAATGATTTAATAAAAAAATTCAAGAGATGAAAAATTAACTACAGTGTGCAGGGGAAACTTATCAAATTTTGAAGTGGTGTTACCAAAGAAATTTCTAAAATGAACAAAAGAACACGCACGCACTGACACACGCACCCACTGACCCTTAACCTTGAGCCACAACTACACACTTATATTTTGTTTGATTGAAAATCCATCAATCGCCACGCCCACTTTTCTTTTATATTATATTTAATTTTTAATAATGACTTCAACCAACGTTGGTAGATCGGTACGAAGTGTACATAGGTACTTCCCACTTAAGACTAGTTTTCTATAGACAAAATGCAACCAAATTGAAAAAAGGAAAATTTGTCAATAATATTTAAAAAATTTTAACAGAAATGTAAAAAAATCTTGATTTACAACAATAATAGGATAATCTGAAACTATGAACTTTCTTAATGTCGCTTTTCGATAAATACGTCAACACATAACCCTTTTTATTTTTAATATATGTACTTTCAAAAAATTCGGAACAATCTATCACAAGAATTAGGAATACATTTTAAAAACCCATTTTCAAAGATTATCACTTTTTGTCTTCCTTAAGCCCGTATGATACTACATTTTTTTCTCATTTCTCATTGAAAATGAAACTAAAGCAGCACGAAGGATTCATTCCTTCTAGCAGCTTTTTTTTGACAGTTCAGGATTGAAAATTAAAACATATTTCAAAAAAAATTATAAAACTGATTATTAATAAACATTTCGGACAAAATTCAATCGGATATAGTTTTGTGTTGCCGTCAATATAAATTAATCAAATATTGCATCATTAGAATAGAAAACAAGAAAAGGATTTTTAAAAAATGTTGACAATTCATATTATTTTTTTCCCAGATATGTGCTTTTCCTTTCATAAGAACAACATGTTTCCTTTTTACTCTTGGCTGACACTTTAGTATGATTTAATGAGCTAAAAATGAAGAAAAAAATGTAGTGTCATACGGGCTTTACAATTTTTAAGTTAATTTTAAACGCAATTGTACTTAGCAAACCAGTTCCAATACGGGTTTGGGTTTTTGGGCCAGTGGTTTAAATAGCTATTTACGATTGGCTATACAATCCAAATATTTATTCTATAAAGTTATATTTTTATTTAGTGTTAAAAAAAAACATGTACAAAATTATTTAAGTGCAAGATATTGATGTTCGGAAAATTTTCTTCTTGATGATCCTACATCCTGCACTTCAGTTAAATTTTTAGGCTATGATTTCGCTTCTACAGATCAAATATCTCCTCCGAGTTTTAACTCATTCGAGACAAGCAGATGTCCAGCTGCAAGAAATTCTTTATATAACTCGACACTCTTAATAAATTTATCAGCTGCCTTGTCAGTTTCGAATGAAGCACCGAAAATTCTTCTAATATATTTTCATGATTTTGTAATTCTCTCTCCAAGTTCCATGATATTGTAATAATGTAGAAGTCCAGAAATGGATGGAACACCGTCATAGAAAACTAATTTTCTGTTCTGGATTCGGACGATTCTTCTATCTATTATTTTTATATGTTCATCGCGTTAATTTTTGGAGAGATCCATAACTTTTACTTGTATGTACTTACCAAATCAAAATTTATCATTCGAATTTCGTGATTCAAAGGCAACGAAATCAAAAATATCATAAGGGGTTTCTGTGTGATAAAACACTTGCAGTTAATAGCTGCCAAGCTTTCCCACCAACATATTAATATTGAAGGTTTGACTGAACAACTACACTTGAGTGAGCTACCACCAAGTTTTTGTAGGTTGGAGTTATAGCTATATTTCACGACTGCCACGACGATGATCAGACTCCTTTGTTTGTGGTTCCAAAATTCTTATTTTTACCAGATTTTCATAAACAAACGAGAATAATATTTCACAAAAATCATCGACTGCTTCATACTTTGACACCCAATCGCGTCAGATTTCATCTCTTCGAAGTTTTTGTTCTTGAAGTTTCATTAGATTCTTCGATAGTGTTTTCCCGAAACGACCTTTTATCAACATTCTCGTTAATTGATTTCCATAAAAACTTTTAGATAAATATTTTGGATTAAAAAAATAATTCTAATCTTAAAAAATAAAAATGTAGAAAACGGGTTGATTTATTACCAATTGTCATAGGTAACAACTTTTTTTAATGGTAAAGAAATTTTAAACAAAAAACTAATTTAAAAAAAAAACCGTTATAACGTTAATTTCTATACACAGTGTTTCCGAATTTTCTGAAAATCATTTTTTATTCTAATAATAAACAAATATATCAAAACAAAATATTTTCATAAAGCTTTCCATTTTTTAAGAAGACGCGATAATTTTAGCTCAAAACATAACATAACATTAAAAATGTTGTTAATAATGTAACATAAATTGCAGTTAGCATATTATAACAAATGTTTTAAATATAAAAAAAAAAGTATTCTTCAAACTTTGCGAATCAACTTGAGCACTGATCTGCTAGTCACATACCTAAATAAGCCAGAAAAACAAACAAAAAGTCAATTGGGTATTTTTTTTTATATTTTAAGTTTTAATATTGATATTTCCAACCATTAAAAAATATGTTAAAAATTTTCTCCAACAGGTTTGACAGTAATTTCATGAATTTGCACATGTGGTGGAGTAGAGATGACAAACATAACCGCCTGTGATATATCTTCTGGATTTAAGCAAATTCCAATATTATCATAGACTTCCTTAGGGGCAAGTTCTGTTCGAACAAGTCCTGGACTAACACTCTAAAGTATATAAGAAACAAGGATATTAGAATATTATACTTAAGTTTAATTGTATGGACAACAATAATATACAAAAAAAACTCACAGTTGTCTTGATTTTAGTTCCCAAATTCCTTAATTCACAACGGATTGTCTCATTAATTGCTGTTACACAATACTTCGATGGAGGATACATGTTAAAACTAGTACCTGGTTGCACATTGGGTATGCCATGTCCAGCTATGCTATTAATATGCACAATATGTCCATCAAATTTCCTTGCTATCATACTCTTAAAAGCTGCCTGAGTACAATAGACTAAACCCTTAACATTCGTATGTAGAATTTTGTCCATCCATGCAGTATCCATTGTCACAAGATTTCCACCACCACGTCCACTGACTCCAGCATTATTGATAAGAATATCTGTGCCTCCGAGTGTTTTTTCTATCCACTCGAAGGTGGCTTTAACATCTGCCTCATTGGTGACATCACATTTGTGAGTAAAGAAACGCTTTTTGAGATCGGCTGGTAGTTTAGAACGATTTTCATCTAAACGTTCTAATCGTCGACCCAGTGCTACAACTCGAAGTCCTGCTGCAGCTAAGTCCTTAGCAATCGCCTCACCAATTCCACTACTTGCACCTGTTACTACAGCCACCCGATTTTGCCAACGTTCCATTTTAACTGTTCTTTATTAAACAAATTATTTTGTAACTAAGACTAGCGATTTTATATGAAGCTTCTGTAAACAAAAAAAATAAATAAAATTGTAATGCATAATATTGATATCATTTATCATTTCATGATAACAAATTCTTATCTTAATGATTTTATTTGCTTGTAAGCTTTTTTGAATTGTTTTCTTAAACATGACAATGTTTTTCTCTAAAGTGCAGTGTCTTGAGTGTTTGATCCATGGCAGAAATAGCAAATATTAACTTTCATAGTTACCTTCTATTATTGTGAAATATTGGAAAAAGTTTAAGTTATTTAAGAAATAAAAACTAAAGTGTCTGGCTTCTAAAGTTGGTAGTAATTTATTTGAAGAGAAATTAACACAAACTGAAGTAAATTAAAAACTAAAATGAATGGGTTGCAATCTTGCTGGTTAAATTCAAGTGGCTACAAGATTTTCAGTAAAGGGTCTTTCAATAGGGACACTTGATTTTCAAATGTAAATTTAACAAGCTGTTCGTGAGGTAGGTACACATCACTAATTTTTGACTTGCTCTAGAGGGCAAGAATGTACATACTTGTTTCGCGTACGTTCGTCCACTGTTATTCGAGTTCAAGCTTAAACTTCATCCGTTTTTATGTGATTTCCATAGGGAATAATTTCTGTTTTAACCTGTATCCTCGAATTTGCCTCACTCACGTTAAGAAACTTGGAAAATTTCCAAAACAAAAATTAACTACTTTTTTTCATAACCGTTTCCGAAATAAACCAATTGGAAGAGTTAAGGGTCTTACTTTTCTATATAGTTGGGCGGCTTAGTTAAAAAATTGGACATTTTGTGATAAATGCATACATTTTTTTTGTTGTCGGTACATTATATGAACATGATTTTAAGATATCGGCCCACTGTATTTGTCCACCTCTTTAGGTGGGAGGGGCAAAGTAAAAAAAAAATATTGTAAATAGAAAATGAATATAAAAACACAACGGAAACACCTACAATATCATGTTATTTATTTTTTTAAAGCCAGTCATTTGTTCTTTAATTATGTTTTAAAATTACGGTATTTTAGTGCTAAGTTTTTGAATAAATGATTTTTAAAAAATTAATTTTTCGAATAAAATTCAAATAAAATTCGAAAAATTAATTAAAAATCATTTACCCAAAAACTAAGCACTGAAATAATTTCATTTAAAAACATTATCAAATAATGAATTTTTGGCTTTACAAAAAGCTAAAACAGTGCATTATAAGCCACTCCCACCTAAAAAAGTGAACAAATACAGTGGGCCGATATCTTAAAACCATGTTCATATAATGTACCGACAGCAAAAAAATTGATGCATTTATCACAAAATGGCCAATTTTTTAACTAAGTCGCCCAACTATATAGAAAAGTAAGACCCTTAACTCTTTCAATTGGTTTATTTCGGAAACAATTATTTTTATGAAAAAAAGTATGTTAATTTTTTTGTAGGAATTTTTTCAAGCTACAAATTAGTCTTTGATATTTTTTTTACAACTTACCAGTTAGGGGTTATTCCAGAAAAACCATTTTGGGGGAGTTCAACCCCCGTTAAATTTTTAGCGGTGCTCATATCAATGGGGACTTTTGACAGTTTCTTAAGGTGCGTGTCCATTTGAGAGTAAAAACATTGAGTAGTTGCTCTCAGGCCACTCACGAGGGCAAACTCGCAAACTCTAGGACGCAGACTTTAGAGAAGTTCGCGGAGAGTTGACTTTTTGTTCTCGACATTTGAACTTTTTGGCAGTTACTCGCAAGTGGACAGTGGACACATGTTTTGATCACTATCGGAGAGTAGCTCGCAGAATTCCAACAGTGTTCGTATTTCGCGAGTAGCTGTCGAGTTTAAATTGTGAAACTGTGGTAAACTTAAGTAAAAATTTCATAAGATAAAACATGTAAGATAATAATTCCAAAGGCAAACCATGCGCCAAATTTCGATTATATCTATATGTATATACCTGTGGGCTGTGGTTTAACCCATCTTTTCTAAACGTCTTTATTTCTTTAAGAACAGTGCAAAAAAAAAATTGAACAAAGTTTTAATACATGTCACTTTAACTATTTACTTTCAACTTCCAACCAGAGAGAAAGAACTAATAGAGAGAGTCAAATTTCCTCGTCTCCGTCCCCTCGAAACCTTTTGTTTACATTTTTTATAACGTATTGAATTCCTATCGATGTGTACATGTTTTCACCTCGGGCAGTGCAAAACAAAAACAAAGGTGGTGAGTATGCACATCTTCTTGCATATGTATTTGTCCCCCCATTTTTTTTATATGGAGTTAATAATTATACATATGCAAGATGGTGCGCACATTGGCGTAGTTAGGAATTTTGTCTAGGGGGGGGCAGCCAGCCAGTTTATATACCACCGCAAGTTTTAAATTTAATTTTAAAATAATATTTATAAAAATACTTTCAAAAATATTTACTTTAAATAGAAAATCATAAGGTTTTATGGATAGAGCTTTTGTCAAAACCATAAAGGTAGAACTATAATAGTCGGAAGATGTCGGAAGAAAATTCTCTCAGTTCACTTACGCATGGAGCGGTAGGTCAACGCTCTTCACTTCCGAAAGCAAAAGCTAACGAAAATTGGTCGAAAGGAAGCAATTATAGGCACGTCATATGAATTCTTTATATTCGTTTCGTTTCGTACGACCACTTACGTTGGCATCCGACTATTATAGTTCTACCTTAAGTATTGTAAAAAATGAGTATAAGTCCACTCTCATACGAAGTGACACCACACTATACTCTGCTAAATCAAAAATGTTGTTTTCTAAAAAAGTTGATATTTAAAAAAAGAATTAGTATATTTTATCAAAATTTATTGCATTCACTTAATTAAGATTTACAAAATAACCAAATTTTACTTTTGCTTATTAGTTTTTGAATGTGGGTGTATTTGACAGTGCGGGTTTTCTAAAAAATGATCGTCTCTATGTTTCTTCATTTTTACCTAAGCAAAAAAATGAATCATAAACTAACCCATACAAATCTGAAACTGACTAAGTAAACATGCAAAATACATAATGTTGATTTAATAATACAGTAGAGAAAATCATTAATTTTCTTCAATTTTTTAAGCTTTTACAAACTAAATCCAAGTTATTAAATTGACCATTTACATCGGAAGCCGCTCTGCATTCTGCTTGTGCCGCGCATAGATAGTCGGATTTAAAAAATGCGCATACAAATCGATTGAATACAGAAAAAAAAACATAGGAGACAACAGATTTCAGAGTTTTGAGCAGAGTCTATAAATACATATAAAGATAGGCTGTCAGCTGTCATTCTTGTTTGGCTTAGAGCTGAAAAGCAAAGTTGAGCGTGGTTAATACTAAATTTTTTAAGTAGTATGCTGCGGTAAGGCCCTGTCCGAATTGCGTTAAAATGTTGGTTAAAACTTGACGTTTGGTTAAATTTTGACACTAGCGTGGTGAATTAAATGGATTAAAAATTACCCAGCTCAAGAGCAGGTTAAAATTTTACACTATAGTGGTTAAATTTTGACGTTTCTCAAGAAATAGAGAAAATTGAATGTGAAATTATCTTTAAAAGTGCAACAAAGGACCGGCAAACAAGGAAACCAAGAGCTTCTGGAAAACCATACTCTAAATGTAAGTTTGAACAAATTCAATAAAAACAATTATTGTATTCTTGTTTCTATAGGGTCGGAAGGAGAAAAGTTGAGGCTTGTAAAAATCAGAATCGAGTTCGATCATCTTTTAACATCAAAAAATGCAAACATGAATTTTATATTCTTCTTTATTATATACTTCCTCAAATTCATATTGCAAAATTAATGCCAATTGGTTGTTTTATTTTGTTTTTTTTTTTGTAGTTTGTTGACCTAGTGTTCGTAGACTGCATAATCAAGCAATACACAATAGGATTTTTTCCGTAATGTTTGGGGATATAATCGATGCAAAATCTTTATAAGTAAATCAAATTAAGAAATTTGTACTTTATCGTGTCGAATTTTTATTTTGATACATTTCAAGCTGGATTTTGTATAAAATATTTCTTTTCTGGAATAATAAAATACATTTGTGGTTAGGGAAATTTCTTTAATCTTGCGGGAATTTTAACTTAAAATCCCATTTAACCCATCCTATTTTAATCCAGTTCGGACAGCAAAAATAAAAAAATTATCCCATTTTAACCACACGTCAAAATTTAACCAGTGGTAGAAAATTTTAACGCAATTCGGACACGGCCTAAGAGCTGAAAACATAGATGAGCGTGGTAGATATGACATTTTTGGACTGGTATACCTTTCTTAACGCATACTCGTGCAAAACCTAAATGACACCACATATTTCCTATCTATAACTTATAATATATAGATCGAGTTGGATTAGGGTCGGATTTTCGATCCTGCATATAAACGAATTACCCGTTTGTTTGTAGGTATTGTGTTTGCAATTAGTTTTCATGTATTGCACATACGTACGAACATAGTGATGCGTTGTTATTATGCCTGCGTTTTTTTACACATACCTTGAGAAAAATACGACGACCAGCTGGTAAAAACCTTAATGTAGGAAAAATATAAATTTTGTTGTCTTTATAATGAATGACAAGTTAGTACTGTCGATTTTCTAGGGTGGGCAATACGATTTCTAGGGTGGGCGCCGCCCACCCTTGCCCACCCTTAACTACGCGCATGGGTGCGCAAGTCGCAACCAGGGTTGTGACTTTACTGCAATTGCAGTAGATCTACTTCATTTTTTTCGAACAATAAATCTACTGCCTTAAAATAAAATCTACTGCACTTTTGGTTTTACAAAAAAAATCATTATCATTCATTAGACGTTTTTCTTTTTTAGTTCAGAGCTGAGCAGAGTCTGAGCGAACAAAATAAGTTTTGAGCAGCGTATGTTCAGAGCTCTCTGATTTAATTATGAAACAACTTGAGCACTAACTGTCATGATTATAAATTATTTATTTATTATTATTATTTTACCTTCTCCACTAGAACAACCAGCCTCTTCCGCCATTTTTATTGTTTTGACGACGATTTTTTTTAATTTCCCGTCATCTCGTGTGTGTTCAGCATTTTACTCCGTTTACTCTACTATTTTATTCTGAGCTCACAGAGCGTGCCTGAACATGCTCAGAACTAAAAAAGAAACACAAATTTGAAGCTCTGAACGATCAGAGCTAAAAAAGAATCTGCCCTAGCGAGGTATCCGTCGGACCGGAATCGGAGGATTTTTGCTTCGAGTTATTCTTCCGAACAGCGTTCGGAACGTTTTTCCGACATTATGGAATGCGCAATGTTGTTTTGCGTTGAAGTGCGAGCAAGTGTGTTTTGAAGTGACATTTTTGACATCTCTAATGAACTTTGAACCTCCGACGTCGTATGCGTTTCGGAGAGTTTTCCGCTCCGACGGATACCTCGGTAGGGCAGAATATATATTTTATTATTTTAAATTATTTATGTTTATTTATGTTATTTCTTGTTTATATTTTGAAACTATAAAAATCTACTGCGAAAAAGTTGGATCTACTGCGTTTTTTTTCCAAATATACTCCGGACATTTTTTCAAAAAGTCCCATCCCTGGTCGCAACATCGTAGCTTGTAGGCTAAAAGAGAGCCACCGTCGAATTTGACTCTCTCTATATTAGTTCCTTCTCTCTGCTTCCAACTAGCAGGAAGCAGAGCACTCTCAGTTCATACTCTGTTCAGAGCTCATACTCTGAACTGAACTAAAAAAGAAAAACGCCCTATGTGGACTATGATTAATAAAATAAGCTTTATGGGCTTTACAGCGTCAACTTGTTAGTTATGAGGCTGAAGTCCATCCTGTGTCAGCGCCATCTTAAGTTAGTAAAGTAAAACTATAGGTGTGTTTTATTCATTGCTGCATAGCCAGCGCAGCACAAGTCTGAATAAAACGAAAGCTCACTCTATACGTTCATTTCAATAATTGAAACCTCTATCGCCAGCACAGCCATCTTTAATTTTACTGACTTCTTTTTCGCGAGCAATCAAATTGTTTTTGTTTGCCAAGGGAAACAATTTTTTATTATTACCATTTTGTTATAATTTGTTGTTAGGCAAGAATAAAAGACTTAAGAACATGAAATAAAAAACATCGCCTCTAGAGTTTGGAAAATCTAATTTGTGCATGTAATTTTTTTTTATCTACCATTTGTTGATCCGAAGTCTGTATTTCCTTTTAAGTTTCATGCTCAAAAAAGCTCAATAAAAAAAATAAAGAACATCGCCCTTAGAGAAACGTACATGCTCTAAATAGTGCAAATTTTTTTTTTTTTTATAAATCATTTATAAGTCTAAAAAAAATATAACTTAAAAAGTTTAGAAAATCAGTTAAAAAAAATATAAAGAGGTTCAATTCAAAAAAAGTAACGGACATCGCCCCTGGAAAATCTTGCCCTCAACATTTTGGTGTTTAAATTTGTTCAGTACCATTGATATACTTATCGAGAGCTGCAAGTCTAAAGAAAAAAAAAACTTCGGATGCAGCTATCTTCAACTTCATTTTGTTTTTTTTTTTTTTGCCCGGGGCCATGGCAATGTTTATATAAGAAGGTTTTTTGTAAGAATAAATGCCGTTAAAAGCTATTTTGAATCAATAATTCAACAAGTCCAAATAAAATAGTGCTATGTCTTCTACTTGGCTGATGTTCTTCAGTAGATAGTATGTAGAACTTGTATTATTAAAAAAACCTTCTTATAAATGGGTATATTGAAAGAAACAACAAAACTATATTTCTTGACTGCCACGCCGATCATCAGACTCTTTGCAGTGCCGCCTGATCTTATTTGTTCAATTTTATTTGGAAAACGTTTGCCGTCACTGATGATGTTGCTTTTATTTATTTCTATAGAACTTCACCAACTGGCCTCACAATCATTTCATGAATTTGAACATTAGGAGGGGTTGCGACAGCAAATATAACAGCCTGTGATATATCTTCTGGTTTTAAGTAACACCCAATTGCATCAAATATTTCTCCTGCAACAATCTCTGTTCGAACTAATCCAGGACTGATACTCTACAAAAAGAAAGACACAAACATTTTAAGACTTTCAACCTGATGCTTATAAACCAAAAGAAAAATTTGTATCAAGCTACTTACAGTTGTCTTAATTTTAGTCTGCAAATTTATCAATTCCTTCCGCATAACTTCAGTGATTGCAGTTACAGCATACTTTGTGGCCGAATAGATATTTGAGCTATGTCCTGGTTTTCGATTAGGCACACTATGTCCACTGATACTATTTATATGGACTATGTGTCCATCGAAATTTCGAGCTTTCATGCTCTTAAAAGCAGCTTGGGTGCAATAGACTAAACCTCTCAGATTTGTATTGATAACTTCATCGACCAAATCAAGATCCATATCAACAATATTTCCTGTTTTTCTCACTCCAGCATTGTTAACTAAGATATCTGTGCCTCCAAGTGTCGTTTCTATCCACTCAAATGTGGCATTAACCTCATCCTTTTTGGTTATGTCACACTTACGAGGGAAAAATAAATTTTTGACACTATCTGATGGTAATTCTGAGCGATTTTTTTCAATACGATCCAATCGCCGACCCAATGCAACAACTTTAACTCCAGCTAAAACCAAATCTTTGGCAATTGCTTCACCAATTCCACTACTGGCCCCGGTAACTACAGCCACACGATTTACCCAACGTTCCATGTTCAAGGGTAAATAACAACTGAATACATTAGTATACGAAATTCCGGCTTTATACTTCTATTACCTGTACGTATTATAAAGATCAAAGTTGATATTATTTTAAAAATATTTATATCGGTTATAATATAACAATATTCATGTCCATGACGTTCAAGAAAGTATCACAAATCTGGAAAAAGTAATCAAGAGATTTCGATTTCTTTATCATTATAATTTAATTCATTATTATTTTTATATGAACTTATACTTATCCAAAATTTTATCTACATACCATAATAATTACTTGCACTAGGGTGTGCTAATTTTTTTTTTACTGAAAAATTTGCTCCCCTGTATCAATGAAAAATCTTTTACAATATAAATTAACTAAAACGTTAATCAATACATTAATTCCCGAAATAAAATAAACACTTAATAAGCTAATTAACTAATTAGCTAGTTAATTAGTTGCAAATTTTAACGAAAATCTACTACATTCAACAAGAATTCTTTTATCGCCAAAGTCTATTTTTTATTCGGCACACATAAACTTTCTCACAAGAAGTGACTTTTGCAATTACACTTTCTCATTTTAGCTTGTAATTTATAGTAAGTTTTAAACACCAAAACTGGTCCGTTTTACTAGCTTTTTAAAGTTCAAGACTTTACAAAGTGACATGATGTGACCATTTAGGGTACCTAAATATACATATAGACTAACTAAAAATTTAATAATAATATCTGTTTGTTTTTTGTACGATCCAACCAGAGGTTCTTAATCAAAATAAAGATGTAATGAAAAAATATCTTATAATAATTATCATTTCTTTAAATTGATCAATAATTATAAAAGAAATGTAAATTATTTTCTTTCGAAAATGCTTACTGTAGATAAAAGCTACTTTGACAGAAATTAAAAATTATGGGGGTATGTGAAAATATTTGCATTGTTCTATGAGTTAGTTTATATGCAGAAATCCTTAGATTCAATAAATGTAATCACATTGGTGACAAGATTTTTAACTAAAGAGAAATTTCAATAAGCCTTGAAGAAATTATCCTTGCATTAAGTATAATTTAGATTTGCACAAAGCAAGGTTCGAAGAGCTATTCACCAACTGGCCTCACAATCATTTCATGAACTTGTAGATGTTGTGGCGTAGCGATAGCAAACATAACTGCTTGTGATATATCTTCTGGTTTTAAATAACATCCAACTGCATCAAATATTTCCGCTGGCACAATCTCTGTTCGAACTAATCCAGGACTGATACTCTTCAAAAAGAATAATGAAAATCAAAGGAACTAAAAGTTGTTTATACAAAAGATATGCAAGTATACTTACAGTTATATATTAATTATAGTTTACAAATTTATCAATTCCTTTCGCATTACTTCAGTAATTGCAGTCGTAGCATATTTTGTAGGCGTGTAGATGTTTGAACTATTTCCAGAATTTCTATTAGGTACAATATGTCCATTGATACTGTTTATATGGACTATGTGCTATGTGTCCGTCGAAATTTCTAGCTCTCATGCTTTTGAAAGCAGCTTGGGTGCAATAAACAAGACCATTCAAATTTCTATTGATAATTTCATCAACCGAATCAAGATCCATATCAACAATATTTCCCATTCTCCATACTTCAGCTTGTTATCTAGAATATCTGTGCCTCCAAGACGTGTCGTTTCTATCCACTCAAATGTCGCATTAACATCATCCTTATTGGTTATGTCACACTTACGAGGAAAATATATATTTCTGGCATTATCTGATGGTAATTCTGAACGATTTTTTTTTCAATGCGATCCAATCGCCGATCTAGTGCAACAAATTTAATTCCAGCTAATATCAAATCTTTGGCAATAGCTTCACCAATTCCACTTCCGGCACCAGTAACTACAGTGACACGATTAACCCAACGTTCCATCATAAACAATTAATAACAACTAAATACTTAAGTACATGAAATTTTGGCTATTTCTGTTAAATGCGTTATATACAGAACAATGCTTTTTGCAGTTTAGATATATTTAAACGGGTTTTACTAATAAACATGTCCATTACCAGCATCAAGATAAAGCCAAAAAGCTATTTTTATTTAATTTGAAGTTTGAACATCTGCAGCCCTATTAATAAAAATACACCATCCGCTCGTAAATACACGTTTTATCTAACACATGGATAGTGGACTTATCCGTTTGATAAAATAAAATATTAATAAACGTATTCTGTCTTCATTTTATCGGTTCACTGAATAGCACCGAAAAGTAGGCAGCACTTCCCTCAATTGTACTACATATTCAAGTACTTCTTTCATATTTGAAAGCTAACTGCCATATCAGTCAGCTTTGAATTGAATTGTGAACGGTAAAGTTATCCGCTCGTTGAACACCAAAATTGGTGAGATAAGTTATCCGCTCATTGTCAAATGTCATTTAAGCTAAAACACGTTTATTATTAAGAATTATAAGTTAAAACATGTGTTAGTGTTGTTTCATATCTATTAGGTGATCACAGAGATTTTTCATTTTATCACTTCATGAACGGGCCTAAGGCGATTCTCGATCTCATTATGAAAAACATCAGTCAAACAGTGTACTAAAAAGTTCTAAATGATAAATTCTGTCAGTTTTCTGTCAGTACTGTATTTGCTTTTTTGTGTAAAAGCAATTATATTTTATCTCTTTTTTCTTTTTTGCGAAAAATGTCCGGAAGAATAATTCAAATAATTAATAATAATAGACGCCGTAATGAACAAAGATATTTACATTTATTTAATTATAAAATCATTCTTTTCTAGGAACAAATTGAAAATACTGCGGCGTACCTTTCGAGATAGAATCCATTCGAAGTTACAACTGAGGAACACTTTAATCAGCTTTGCAGATTCCCAAAACAACTATGCATCGACTTAATAGAGGAACTAAAACCGTATAAATTTATATAAACTTATTATATAAAAATATATTATTACTTACTTGTCATTTGCCAAATCCGGTCTTTCTTCTAAAAACTCCACTAAAAATATTTGTTGGGTTTCAGAAGCTTTCGCTCCTTGTTTGTTTTATACGTCCATCGCCCTTCACAGTTCTTCAACGAAGGATTTGACTGTGATAAAAAAATCATCATATGAAAAAATTTTGACATTTGTCATCACTTTTTAATACATCGAGAATCGCATTCGGCGTGAAGGCGTGATAAAATTTTTCAATTCACAGCTTCACAGAAGAGAATCGACCTCCATACATACATATGTCATTAAATAATATTTACTGCGGTGGCAATATTTCGAGCTTCCATTATTCATTTAAATATTTTGGCAAAATAATAACAATCAAAATATAAAAATTTATGGAAGTACCTTCCCAAAAATCAAAAATATTTATTATTACTTTTAACGTGGTCAACATTGTTAAATATTATAAAATTGAAAACCGCGTGATGGAATACAAAAGAAATTAAAAAATTTGTCAAAATAAGCACCACCCTAAAATTAGCTTAGTTCCTTTACTTTGAAATTCTGTGATTTTCTGTAGAAAACTGCGAATTTCTACACCAAACTCTGTCAAAGTTCATATAAAAAAAATGAAATGACGTAGAAATTCACACAAATGCACAGAGTTTCAAAGTAAAGGAACACACTAATTTATGCACATTTATTCTTTTTCAAAAAATTAAAAATGGAATTTTATTAGTTCAAATTAAAAATCAATAAACAAGAATTTCTATTTCAAATAAATATTATTTAATTTTATTTCTTACACTCAAAACGACAAAAATTCTATTTAGATATAAGAGACAAAACATGAAAAAGAAATTAAAACGAATCTAACCGACACCGTGGTCCAAAATGACATTTTTTTGTTGCAAATATCATAACTTTTGAACGCATGAACATACCCCTTCAATTTTTTTTTTCGTCTTACAGAAAATTTCCAATTCTATAAAATTTGTGTTTTTTAGGAAAATTGCTTGACAGGGTGTTTTTAAAGATTTTCTTAGAAAAAAGAATTAATATACGAATTAAAAGAAAACTTTTAAAACAATTAACATTTTACGAATTTTGTAAACAAAAACGTCTGCAGCTATTTAGTTGTATATAGGATGTTCCAAAATAAAATGTTTCACCACAGTGGATGCATAAAATTAACGAACCAATTTTGTATGTTTTTACCAAGTATTTGAATATTATTTTTTTTTCCTTTTCTGGCTCATCGACATATTTTATAAACGGTTTAGTGACCAATTTTATGTGAAACAGTGTAGGGACAAAGTAAATGGACCAAAATTAATAAATATTTTTTTTTTATATATAGTAGTTCCCGATTATCTAGGCGATTTAACATCCTCTTTGGTGTATGGTCCACCAAATCTTCATTTCAACAGAAGTTTCTGTTACTTGCAAGTTTGAAGGAGTGGCTTGTATTCTAGCTTCCACTAAAACATTACAGCTTGGAAACAAGTCAACGGTATGGCTACTTAAGGATTTTCTCTTCAATTTGTAATTTTCTTTGTTTGCAGGATTGTGAGATCGTTTTTTTAACAATTGTCATTTAAATAATAAAGGGCGTGAAAGTGGGTGAATGTTTTTACGATCAAAATAACAACAAAACGTATTCTTATAGAAATAAGATTAAAATGTCACGTTCTCAGCTCTTTTAAGAAAAAAAAAAATTTACAGATTTCACTCATAGAGTAACTATGGGGACATTGAAAATGACTTGTGTTAGCTCGATAAAATAAAAACATGAATAATCTTGGTGATTTCTAATTTGTATCCTATAGTTGCACCAAAACTTCTAAAGATGTCTAAGAAACCATTCTTCAGTCTGAAATTACAATAGGTATGTAGATATTTTTAATGTTGAATCCCAGTTGGCGGTTAAATTAATGTTGTTCAGTTCAGTTTATTTAATCACGGCGTTGATGTTGAAGAAATTCAAATATTTGCTCAAATTTGCTCAAATTGATTTACAAGTCTCTCAACTTATTGAACTATTTTTATATAGGCAAGTTATTTGATTTACTGTCAAAGTGAACCCTTTTTAAAGCGAGACCAAATTTATAAATAATTTGATGTGTAGCTCAAACTCAATGCAAACCTGATTTACCTAATTGTTTTTAGGTATTCTATAATATTTTGCATTTTGAACTCATCTTTTAATAAATTTAATAAACTCGAGTCGTGTAATTTCTTAAGACAATATTAATGGTTTTGACAGTTAAGCAGTTATTCTTTTATCTGAGTATATGAAAAGCAAAGCACCAATTAAGTTGACAGCTGAGTTGACAACCAAATTGAATCGTTTTTTTTGTTTTCATTTGAGGACCTTAAGGTAGAGCTGTAATAGTCGGAAGATGTTGGAAGAAAATTCTCTCAGTTCACTTACGCATGGAGCGGTTGGTGAGCGCTCTTCACTTCCGAAAGTAAAAGTAAAAAATTGGTCGAAAAACTCAACTATGGGCACGTCATATGAATTCTTTGTATTCGTTTCCTACGACCACTTAGGTCGGCATCCGACTATTATAGTTCTACCTTTAACCTTGAACATCTGAACATTAGAACTAAATCTATATAGGTTTATTAAAGAAGTTCAATTCTATTGCAGTACCTATGAATATTCTAATCGCATTGGCTTAGACGTAGGTAAAGTTTTGTAACATAAATTTATAGCCTGAGATTTTACTTGAATTCTAAGATCTTAACCTCAAAGATCCGATAATTAGAACAGAAGATAAAAGCTTACCAAATAGACCCTTTTCGATATTTATATTTAAGTTGCTTAGGTAAGTAAATCCTACCTCTAGACTGATTAACGTTAACTTAAATACCTTAACCATCAACAACTTAGAACTAATGTTGTAAGTTTATTAAAGAGAAACGCAAGTAGGTACATTTGCATATTTCAGGCTCAAATATAACATTGGTTTGGACGTAGGTCAAGTTCAAAAATCGCATTGGCTTAGACTTAGGTAAAGTTTTGTGACATAAATTTATAGCCTTAGATTTTACCTTAATTTTAAGACCTTAACCTCAAAGATCCGACAATTAGAACAGAAAATAAAAGCTTACCAAGTAAACCCATTTCGATTACTACATTTAAGTTGCTTCGCTAAGTTAATCCTACCTCTAATTTGATTAATGTTAATTTAAATACCTTAACCTTCAACAACTGGCCCTTAGAACTAATGTTGTAAGTTTATTAAAGAGATTCACAAGTAGGTATCTTTGCATATTATAGGTTCAAAAATCGCATTGGTTTGGACGTAGGTCAAGTTCAAAAATCGCATTGGCTTAGACGTAAGTCAAGTTCAAAAATCGCATTGGCTTAGACGTTGGTCAAGCTCAAAAATCGATTTGGTTTAGACGTATAGTTCAAGTTAAAAAATCACTTTTGCTTAGACGTAGGTCAAGTTCAAAAGTCGCATTGGTTTAGACGTTGGTCAAGTTCAAAAAACGCATTGGTTTAGATGTTGTTTTGTCACATTTGTAGCCTGAGATTTTACCTTAATTCTAAAACATTAACCTCAAAGATCCGATAATTAGAACAGAAGATACCAAATCAACCCTTTTCGATTAGGTATTATATTTAAGTTGCTTCGCTAGGTTAATCCTACCTCTAGCCTAGTTAACCTTAATTTAAATACCTTAACCTTCAACATCTGGCCCTTATAGAACTTAAGTTATAAGTTATAATCATAGGGTTCAAGTATAGGTCTCTGTGCATATTCTAGGTTCAACAATCGAATTGATTAAGAATGAAGTCAAGTTTTGTCACACAAAATTTTGAAGCCTATTATTTAACTTATTTCAAAATCTTAATCTTTAAGATCCGATTATTAGTACAGAAGTAAAAAGGCAACCGCAGAACAACTAAATCAATCCTTTTATATAAATGTACATACATAATGTCATACTAAGGGGTCAAACCTCTTACGTCTCTGAGCCATTCTGAGACATTCCAAACCATTTACATCCACATGTCCAACGAGTTATGGTAACAAAACGGCGCACTCTAGCGCTAATTGGGTCAACGAGCTAGGTGATCGCCATTTCTACCTACCTACCTACCTACCTACATACATAATGTATGTACCTAAGATACGTAGGTATATGAATTTTGTTGGCGAAGCCAATTTTGTTATTCAATTTTTCAATTATTACAATTATTTATTTTGATGAATTAAACCTAAACGTTTTTCACCTACACTTTTATGTTATTTCAATTATTTTTTAGCTGAATGAATTAGTTCGATATTTTACCTTCATTTTAAGACCTTTATTTTAAATATCCGATTGTTAGAACAGAAGTTATAAGCCAACCAAACCAACCTAATTGTACCATTACGAATAATATTTGCAAAATACCTACAACAATTTAATCAACATAACATTTTACAGACATACCTAACCTACTTAATAATGTAGCTATGTATGTATATCATTTTTGTTCCCGATGCGAAGCCAATTGTGTTTGCCACCAGCCACAGTGCAGTGGTGGTTTTTTATTGCAAACATTCCACTCCAACCAACGTCTTGCCAACACCCTTACAGGCTACAGCAATGTATATTCTTTGTGGGTACGTTTTTTTCTTTTTCTTTTTGTTTTCTTGTTCCTCACGTCATTTGACGTGATGAAATTAGTTCTCAAAAGCCAATCTTTCACGTTTTTAGTATGAAATTTTGTAAGCTTTTGCAAACATTTTGATGCAGATTTGTAGCCTGTCATTTTATTTTTAATTATCTATCTTAATATTAAGCATCCGATAATTATAACCTGAGTAAAAGGCTTCTAAGTGCGCTCAAATCGAGTGATTTTAAGATTTCATACAAATTCAACTATCCTCCACTGAAGCTCGTCGGTTGGCGACGATCAACGTGTAGGTACGATTCATCGATTGTGTCTTTAGGTTCATTTTGGCATTTTCTTTGGTAACACCAACCAAAAATTGGATCCTGAGCCCCCTATACGCTAGAGTTCATTTCGTTCATTTGTTATATATTCATTTGTTCATTTAATCATTTTGGTAACACCATATTTTTCTCAAAACGACCCTATAAACATTTTCAATGTTAAAATAACTCAAATATTCGAAAAGTAAATTTGCTTCTAAGAAAAAAATGTGAATTGAACATGAATTTTTTATAAACCAAAGAATTAAAAAAAATTATTTTGTTTGCTGTTTTTGAAGCTCTGTCTATATTTCTATTAGAAATAAAAACAAAACAATTTTTTAAAAAATATCGGATTTTGTAGTTTTGCCTCGACTTGCGACCTGAGCGGGGTCCGCGGTCCGCCGTCGCAAGCTGAAAGCACTTTTCAAATAGTATAGTCTTAAACTTGGAGAGAGTGGCTAAAGTTTTTAGGGGTGTGGGGGTGAAAGGGGTAAAGTAAATTATTTTTCAAAGTTCTCGAAAACTATAATTTTTTTTTAAAGTGAAAGTTATAGCTAATCTAAGAATGCATGCATTCCCAAAAGATTGTATTCAATTATTGACTGTTGTAAAATTAAGGGGAAAAAAAAATGATTAAGTACCTACAATCTTTTTATTCAAATGAATGGTGATTTTAAAACTTGAAGTCTGAATTTTCAAAGTGAAATCAGTGAATGCAATCTTTTAATTGAATTCAATAAATGATTTTCAAAGACTATACATTCTTTTACAAAAGCCTGGCGTGGTATGGTTTAGGAAAAAGCAGTCATCTTGATTTGAATTTTATTTGAATACACGATAGCCATTTAAATTTTAGAGAATGAGAATACCTAAAAATTGAATTATTAACCCAGCTATTTAAGTTGATTTGTCTTAAAGTTAAGCGACATATCACAGTTTATATTATATATAGGTATGCCTTATTTGTTTGGGAAGGTAACGAAGTTTTTAAAGATTTTTGGGTTACTTGTTAATTCTTTGAATAATGACAAAGGAATAATTTGTGTAATGTTTAAATACGTTGATTTTTCGATAATCGATCACATCAATCCAAAGCCAAATTTCACAATAGATATAATATGTAAGTCATAAAAACTTGCAAAACGTTAAAATATCTTCTTCTTTTTTAAAAAAGGTACAATTTCAGTGATGATGGGGGGGGGGGAGAGCTACATGTTGCGAATTTTTGGCTTTAATTTATTTTATATTCTTTGCATAATGGAACTCTATAACGCGAAAGCGCAAATTGACACGATTAACTTAACATTTACGCTCATATTATTCAATTCACTCGATACATCCAGATTCAAACTTTAATCCAGATGTAAAGTATACAAATTCAATGTAAATACATTCGGATTTAAGTTTCAATCTGTATGTATCTAGTGAATAATATGGGCGTTAAAGTCCAATCACATAAAATTAAAAAAAACTTTATAATTTAATAGACTTCACATTTTATAAACACACAAAAGACTGGTATTTTAAATTTTGCTAAAGTTTTTTCTCAAAATCTATTGCTTATACAGGGTGTCCCGTAACTCAAAGTCAAGCGGGTAACGGGTGATAGGGTAGGTTGTACCTGTTCTGGAAAAAATAAGAAAAAAAATCTATCTCGCTTGCTTAAGTAATAATAGCAATATTTAGAAAAATAGTGAAAATCGATACCCTAGACCGCATTTTTAGGTACTGTGGTCACAAATTTCCGAATTTTGACGTGTTTATTTTTTTTACGTAATTCTAAATAACCATGCTATTGATTTCAATCACAAATTTAAAAATAAATATTGTAAGTTTCGTAAGAAAAATAAAGTTTGACTGAGTCATGTTTCAAAAACAATTTTTTGAGCTAACTTTGACACTTCATATTTAAAAAAAAATGTACTACACTACCTTGGCAAGTTTTTTAAAAAATTGGCGCGTTTCATCAAGATTTCAAAATGGTACAACACTTGCTACTTATTCATTCGTTAAAAATATTTTTCATTTTTTATTTGCAAAAAACACCTCAGTTCACTTCAATCACTTTTACGAGAATAATGCTTTTTTGTACTCAAAAATCAATTTTACCAAGGTGTACGTAACATAAACACAGGCACTAGAATCAGACACTGTTTGCCATAAATAAGAGTGAGACAGATCTACATTACGTAATATGGTACGCTACGATCTACGTTCGGTACGCTACGTTTCTGGTTTTACTCGCAACATCTCACAATCGTGCGCTTTTGTGATACCCTGGACTCGATTATTGTTGTAAAAATTGTGTCAGTTATTATCTAGTAATAGGAACTAAAAACTTCCATATTTTCCCCAACATTGTTCTGCAAATATCGACTCTGGGAGCGTTTAGTCACGAGGTAGCAAACTTTGTACACGTTGCAGATGGTACGGGTGGAAGTAGTTTTGTTTTAAAATTCGATGAGCAATGCTTTTCGGTATTCCAGTGGATCGAAAGGTACCCAATTGTGGGGCGTCACTCATGACCACCGGGTGTTCATCTATGGACACTTATCATACTCGCAAGGACGATTGCCTTTAGTACTCGTATGGCGGCGCTGCAGATGGGAGACCCCAACGACATAACGACGAAGTAGTTTAAAATTAAATTGAATTGAATGTGATCCCAGCGCTTGATCAGTGCGATTGAAAGATCCACTGGAATACCGAAAAGCATTGCTCATCGAATTTTAAATCAAAACAACTACCACCCGTGACCCGTATACCATATGCAACGTGTATACAAAGTTTGCTCCCTCGTAACTATACGCTCTCAGAGTTGATATGTTGGTAAAAATTTGTGAAGTTTTTAGTACCTATTAATAGATAATAACTAACATAATTTCCACAACACTTTTCGAGTCCAGGGTAACAAAAGCGCACGATTGTGAGATGTTGCGAGTAAAACCAGAAACGTAGCGTACCGAACGTAGATCGTAGCGTACCATATTACGTAATGTAGATCTGTCTCACTCTTATTTATGGCAAACAGTGTCTGATTCTAGTGCCTCTGTTTATGTTACGTACACCTTGGTAAAATTGATTTTTGAGTACAAAAAAGCATTATTCTCGTAAAAGTGATTGAAGTGAACTGAGGTGTTTTTTGCAAATAAAAAATGAAAAATATTTTTAACGAATGAATAAGTAGCAAGTGTTGTACCATTTTGAAATCTTGATGAAACGCGCCAATTTTTTAAAAAACTTGCCAAGGTAGTGTAGTACATTTTTTTTTAAATATGAAGTGTCAAAGTTAGCTCAAAAAATTGTTTTTGAAACATGACTCAGTCAAACTTTATTTTTCTTACGAAACTTACAATATTTATTTTTAAATTTGTGATTGAAATCAATAGCATGGTTATTTAGAATTACGTAAAAAAAATAAACACGTCAAAATTCGGAAATTTGTGACCACAGTACCTAAAAATGCGGTCTAGGGTATCGATTTTCACTATTTTTCTAAATATTGCTATTATTACTTAAGCAAGCGAGATAGATTTTTTTTTCTTATTTTTTCCAAAACAGGTACAACCTACCCTATCACCCGTTACCCGCTTGACTTTGAGTTACGGGACACCCTGTATACATGAAAATGTTTTACCATCTTTTTTCTGTAGAATCGAAAAAGCTTTTGATAGGAAATGACATCATTTACTGCCTATAATTAGAATCTATATTTTTGGTGATGACAATTTTCTGCTCAGAAAAACAGTTGTTGGTAATTTGCGTGTTAATATTTTGTTTTCTCAACAAAATATTGCTTTAGGTACAAATATCTATTAAGATATATGAAATTTAAGCAAAAACGTGTTTTTTTTATGCTGAATAAACATTATATGTATAACTATACATGTATAGTATGTTTGAATTATTTGTATTTGTTTAATAACATTGTATAAGAACTCTTCTTAAACAAAAATTCTTTAGACCAACAACAACCTAAAAACCTTCACCAACTGGTTTTACTATCATTTCATGAATTTGTACATGTGGTGGCGTAGCGATAGCAAACATAACAGCCTGTGATATATCTTCTGGTTTTAAGTAACATCCAATTGCATCAAATATTTCTCCTGCAGCAATCTCTGTCCGAACTAATCCAGGACTGATACTCTACAAAAAGAAAGACACAAACATTTTAAGACTTTCAACCTGATGCGTATAAAGCAAAGGAAAAAATTGTATCAAGCTACTTACAGTTGTCTTAATTTTAGACTGCAAATTTATCAATTCCTTTCGCATTACTTCAGTAATTGCAGTTACAGCATGCTTTGTGGGCGTGTAGATATTTGTGCTATGTCCTGGAAGTATTTCAGGCACCGTATGTCCAGTTACACTGTTTATATGGACAATATGTCCGTCGAAATTTCGAGCTTTCATGCTCTTAAAAGCATCCTGGGTGCAATAGACTAAACCTCTCAGATTTGTATTGATAACTTCATCGATCAAATCAAGATCCATATCAACAATATTTCCCATTCTCAATACTCCAGCATTGTTAACAAGAATATCTGTGCCTCCAAGTGTCGTTTCTATCCACTCAAATGTCGCATTAACATCATCCTTATTGGTTATGTCACACTTACGAGGAAAATATATATTTCTGGCTTTATCTGATGGTAATTCTGAGCGATTTTTTTCAATACGATCCAATCGCCGACCTAGTGCCACTACTTTAACTCCAGCTAAGGCCAAATCTTTGGCAATAGCTTCACCAATTCCACTACTGGCCCCCGTAACTACAGCGACTCGATTAACCCAACGTTCCATGATCACGGATAAATAAAAACTATAATACAGTGAATACCTTTAGCACCTAGTACCTTCTTAGTCTAGTTTATATACATGTTTGTGATTTTATGTTTCTAGCTTTGTTTATCGTTATCTATGTACATTCATTATCGTATTCATGGCCACAAAGAATCTAAACAGAAATATTTGGTCTGCTTGGTAACGTGAAATTTCTTGCGAATTTCCACAAATTTTCACAAAATTTCACAAATTGCTGTCAAAACCCATAGAAAAAAACTCAGTTTTTGGGAAATTTGTTGAAAAAAAGTTACCAAACAGGCATATTATGACTTTTTTGTTATCATTATGGATTCTTCTTGTATTCTATGATGAAGTACTCGGCAGCGGCAGAAAGAAACATTCGAATAAAACCAGTTTGGCATTGGTTAGATTTTGAAAAATGGTAAGCTTTCATCGAATAATAATAATTCGCGCTATCGAAATAAAGCTAAAAAAGCTTGCAGGTCGGAAGCTTATACTTTTAGTTGTTTTATCATTGAGCTCATAATAGGTTTGTTCAATGAATCTGTTGCGAACAGTTTGGAACACTTCAGAACAGGATTTTCTCCACTAAGCTTTGGGGGTTGAAAAGGTTATAACAGATTTGTGAAAACTGTCAAAATCAGCTGTAATGATTTTTTCAATGAAATTTGTTTGTTTTTTTGGTGGATTTTATCTGAATTTCTGCGTAACTCTACATTTTAATCAATTTTGATGCTTTTTTAATAAAGTAATTTTAGTTTTAAGACGTACATATATATTTGATTTCACGGCATATTTACGGCAATTAATCGGCAATTTCTGGGCTAGTAAAAATTAACTTTTTCTAAAGTTGTCATGCTAACTTTACACCGCTATTTTTCCGTGTTATAGTGTCCCGTCACCCGTTGATCAGAGCTCAACTTGTTCACAGCTTGAAAAGGCATAAACCACATGACAATTCATTTCTTTAAATATAAACACAAAAATATTTTTTTTATGAAAATGTTATATTAATGTTTTAAAACATTTCTCCAATTGGTTTCACAGTGATTTCATGAATCTGTACATGGGGCGGAGTTGATATAGCAAACAGCACGGCTTGAGATATATCTTCTGGATTTAAGCAAGCTCCAATTGCACTAAAATCCTCTTCAGATAGAATTTCAGTCCGAACAAATCCTGGGCTGACACTCTAAATAAACATAAAAGAACAACATATTTATACCTACATAACATTTAAGACAAAATATATTTTTTTCCTCACTGTTGTTTTGATTTTTGTACCCAAATCATTTAATTCCTGACGAAGCGTTTCATTGATAGCAGTCACAGCAAATTTAGTTGGCGAATAAATATTAAAACTCGTATTTGGTTGAACATGGGGAACATTATGTCCAGCTACACTATTTATATGCACTATATGACCATTGAAATTTCTCGCCTTCATACTTTTGAAAGCAGCTTGGGTGCAATAAACCAAACCTTTCACATTTGTACTTAGAACTTCATCCATCAATGCAATATCCATCTCGACAAGATATCCTGGACGAGCAATGCCAGCATTATTAACAAGAATATCTGCACCACCGAGTGTTTTTTCTATCCATTCGAATGTTTCTTTGACATCGGCTTCATTTGAAACATCACATTTTCGTCCGAAGAAATGTTTTTGTAACTCAGATGGGAGTTTTAAACGATTTTTATCGAGGCGCTCTTGCCGACGACCCAATGCTACAACTCTTAGTCCGGCTGTTACCAAATCCTTGGCGATTGCTTCTCCTATTCCACTGCTAGCTCCGGTAACTACCGCCACACGATTTTGCCAACGTTCCATGATGACAGTTTAAATGCAACTTAGAAGTGATCTTGAGCATCAAATCGGTTTTATATGTAAAAAGGAAGGAAACTTGTTCATGAATAACAATAAACTCAAATTGAGTTGTAATTAGTAAATCCACTTAGATATAATTGCAAAGCTTTTCAATCACTTAGATATAATTGCAAAGCTTTTCAATGCAAATTTAAAAAAAAAAAAAAAACGCTTGGAAATATTTATTTAAAATTAAAGAAAAAAAATTTAATAGATAGGGTAAACTGCCCTATTGTTGGCATTTATACCATCAATGAATCAAAACACTTTTTTTTATATTTTTCACATAATTCGTCATCAGTGTCCTCGTCACATACTTTTTGCTATTGTTTCCACGCAAAAAAAAGAGTTGCCTTCATCCAGTGAAAGATTTTCTTTCATTCAAAGAAGTTTAATTTCAGGGTCGTTTATGATTGGACGACACAACTGATCATCATAACCACAAAATAATAAAAAAAAAAAAAAACATGAAACAGAATTTGGTGAATGACCCGTCATTACTTTAATAAATAATATTCATTTAATTTTATCATACAAAACCGACGTCAGACAAGCCTGCATCATTCTTAGGGATACTCTGTCAGTGAGTATATTTGGTGTTAAAAGTATAAACCTCGAATTTCGTATGCAGCTTTAATTAAATGTCAATGACCAATGCATTTCTTAATCTACAGGGTGGTGTGTATGGTGGGTCGAGACAAGAAAACAAAACAATTATTATTTTTTGGTTTTAAAAAAAAGCTTTAGCATTATATTGTAAGTGTTTCCGTTGTTTTAAAAACAAAAATTTTGTTGATTTTAAGTCGGTTTTAATAATTTTTTGTTGATTTTAAGTCAGTTTTAAAAAAATTGCCCCTCTCAAATACACAACCCCCCACTAATCCAAATCAATATAAGCCAACATTTATAAAAACGTAAACTTGCCAATGTTATTTCTATATAAGTTATGTCCCTCTGCTTATTATAAAAATACAAAAGAGCTGCAAAATGTTCTTTCACGTTTTAATATGAAGATTAAAAGTCAAAATTTAATATTACAAAATTTTTAAATTCCATTATTACAAGCAATACGAATTACAGTTAAAGTGCCAATTATTACATATTTTACCCTATATTCATGATAAATTCTACTAATGACTTATAAAACTATCTTTAAATCAAAATATTACGTCATTTTGTAGTTTGAAATGTACCTATGATAATTATTTTATGAAAATACATAGATACATGTTAATAAGACCTTTAGTAATATTATAATGCAAACCATACCTATGTCATTTTTTCGGTAATTCATATTATTTCTGTGTAAAAATAAAAATTGTTTAATTGTAATTAATACTTAGCAACTGCTTAGCAATTAAATATTACGAGAGTAATATTAATTAATTAAATTGTAACAAATTTGCTTGAATATATTTTATTATATTAAGTTTGCAAGTTGCAAAAATTATAAGAAAATGCGCTTATGTATGTACATACAGTGCTGCCAAAAACATTCCGGATAGTAATGATTTTCTTAATATCAAGTAGAAAACTAAAAACTTTCCATAAGTTTTTTAATAATTTGTAAAGAGTATGAGACAAGTTAATAATAACCTTAAAAATTTAATGCCACGATGACAAGAACAATAAAAAAAAATTATTTTATAAAGTTACTCAGTAACATGCCTGTGCAAAACTAACCGGATTTCAAGAAGATTGCGAGTATCGATGTTAAAGTAACGGTTTTTTCAAGTCTTTTGACTCAAGCCGTAGATTAAAACGTTTTTACAAGTTGAGAGCTGTGTAAGTTGAAATTATATAGTGCATAAAATGGCTAAAACACGTTATAGAAACGCGATTCAATACGAACTAATAGAAAAGTTCAAAGCCGGTATAAAACAAAAAGTAATCGCTGAAATCTTAAAAATTCCAACGTCAACCGTTTGCGACATCATTAAAAAATTTAAAAGTGGAAAATCAGTAGAAGCAGATCATTTTGGTGGACGCCCTCGCAAAACAACAATTAAAACTGATAGGCGCATAAAGAATTTCGTGCTTAAAGACCCTTTTGCGACTTCAAAGACAATTTGTGATGAACTTAATCTACCCATAGGGCCAAGTACGGTCAGGAAGCGTTTAAGAGATTTCGGTTCCTTTTGCATTTCGACCAGCTAAAAAACCTCTTCTTACTGCTAACCATCGTAAAAAAAGGTAATCCGTAAAAGGTATTTGGGAAAGACTTAAAATTCCTAATCAAAACATTTAACCCAGGGTTGAATTTGCAAAAAATCATCTTAAACGGTCTTTAAGCAAATGGAGGAGAGTACTTTTCAGTGATGAAAGCAAATTCAACTTATTTTACTCCGATGGTGCAAGGACAGTGAGGCGCTCAAAAGGTACGCTATTAAAGCCTGCAAATGTACTCCCTACAGTTAAGCACGGTGGAGCCTCGGTGATGGTTTGGGGCTGTTTTTCAGGAGCAGGCTGCGGTCCTATACACCAAATCACAGGAATTATGGACCGTTTCCAATATAGGGACATTTTGGAGTCAGCAATGCTTCCATACGCAGAGGAAGAAATGCCTCTGCCTTGGGTTTTTAGCAGGATAATGACCCCAAACATTCTTCAAAGCTGCTAAAAGAGTGGTTTGCAACTAAAAATATTCGTGTCTTAGAATGTCCATCTCAATCACCCGATTTAAACCCAATAGAAAACTTGTGGGCCATTTTAAAAAGGCGGGTTGGGAAAAACAGCGCACGTCAACAACTTCTCTATTTGCAGCTTTGAAAAATGAATGGGAGAATATTCCTGCTTCTGTTTTCGAGAATTTAATCCAGTCAATGCCTCATCGATGCCGAGCTGTGATAAAAAACAGAGGTTACTGGACAAAATATTAAATAAATAATAAAAGTTAATTGCAAAAAAATAAAATCCGGTTAGTTTGTCACATTAAAATTTTGAATTAACTTTAAGTTTTTGAATTTTTTTTTGTTTTGATGGATAAAGTTCCATGGTTTTTGTTTCAAATAATAAAATTATTCAATCAAAATGGGAAAAAATTGCAAACATTTGATTTTTTCATTTTTATATCACAAACCAACAATCAATGCAGTTTACCAAAAAAGTGTGAGTGCCGGGACTCACGGTTAAGATGTGTAAACATCAACATTCGACCGAATGCCTCATAAACCGAGAGCCTACATCAAATTTAGGGTGTGAATGATAGCAAAAATTTACTGGTATTTTTATATAGATCTTAACTTTTCATAAGCAAATTTGAAAATCGGTAATGATGCATGGAAAATGCGTTTTTTAGTTTACCGACAAAGGCCCCAACCACGCTTATAAAAAGTTATACCAGTGAATTTTTGCGATCACTCACACCCACAAACAGCAGTGGGCTCTTAGCCAATCATTAAAATTATATTTAAAAATATTTTCCAGTCAATGACCTTATTTCGACTAATTTCTCAAAAAAGGCGGCTTTCTATGTTAAAACCCTGCAGCCATGATGAAATCGCAGTCCATGTACTATATGGTCTAAGCAACCAACCACATTTCAACCCAAACTGAACTCGACTTTTTGATTTCGTATAAAAACACTCAGCGTTTAGTTACTGAGCGTACATAGCGTTCAACGCACTCAATTTTCGTGAAGCTCAGAACAGAGATTATGGATAATTCATAAGTCTGCTATTACACGATGAATCTAGTTGCATGCACCTTCCTCGAATTCTTCTTTGTTATTTCGTCCGCTGTTTCAAGCGCTATTACACGTTGAAACCAAAGTCATGAATCTAATTTGACAGTTCTCTTTATTTTTCATTTTCGTGTTTGGCTGTGCTCAAGCAATAAAAAAACTTTTTCTGTTTTTATTTTTGTTTTCATTATTTGATACATTGAAGAAAGAAAGGTTTGTGTGCCTTTAAATGAATATCAGTCAAGAAAAACAATAATTTATTTTATTTATGTTGTTTTTCCGGTCACTTTTTTTCCGTCTCATCTTTTCGATTTTTTTTTTCTCTTTTGCACTTACGTAGTTCGAAAAGTCGCATGCGTCTAGATGCATCGTGTAATAGCAGACTAATCTCTGGCTCAGAATCAAAATCACGACCACGGCTACAAGATAAGAATCACGACTACAAGATACGTAACGTTTTTTTTCACCCTACCGCCAGTATAGATGTTTACACATCAAAAATCTCTGGAACTGAAAGAAAAACAAAATAGAAAAACCGCTCTGGTCTCAAAGCAGTCATGTAATTGAAAAAAAGTACTGCAAAGAATACAAAATACGGATAATGCTAAAGAAGCGTCATCTCGTAAAACTTGGCCCACGACTCACAGGGCAACTGGTCGTCCGTCTTATCTTTTTTCTCTTTCGCACTCATTATGTTCGAATAGAGTCAGACGCAAAGAATCATCGTGTAATAGGGGCTTAATATATCCTCTAAGCAGCCAACCAAATTCCAACCCGAACTGAACTCGACCTATCGAGTTCGTATATAAATACTCAGCGTTTAGTTACTGAACGTACATATTGTTGAACGCACTCAATTTAAATGGTGGTTTTTATCTAGTGGCAACGTAGTCAACCTATAATGGGATTTGACACTTACTGGTTGAACAGATAAAGGATGAATTCCAAAATTAAGTTCGAACTGTCAACCAACTTCCAACACAAAAGAACTTCCAAAATATGGGAGATGAATTCAAAAATGAAGTTTGAAAAGATATCTAGAAAACTATATTTTGACGTACATGTAAAATTTATCTAGTCCCAAACTGACAGCGGAATCCTCTAAAATACAGTTTTCATATTGGCCTATCCTCCGCTGACTTATTTTGACATTTTTGTATATACCTTCCCATTTCGTGGTGAGAAATACTTGGCCAAGAAAGGCATCTCTTTTTCGCTTTGAATTGGGAGATGCCGTTCTTGGTCACCTCTTTCTCGCCATGAATTTCATTGACGGTGTTCACATTGGACTACTTCCGGCAACTTGTTTTGACGTCTTCTGTAAAGAGATGGCAAAGAAAGACATCTTCCACTTCATAGTGGGAAAGAGATGCCTTTCTTGGCCACCTCTTTCTCGACATGAAGTGGGAGTGAGCAAAAGTACAGAGACGTCAAAAGAAAACAGCGGAAGTAGTTCAATGTGAATACCGTCAATGAAATTTAATCTAGTACCAACTGACAGTAGAAAGTTCTAAAATTATGTTTTCAATCTATTGGCACCGTAGCGAACCTCTAAAGGGATTTGACACTTATTTTCTAATCCGAATGAACCTGCAATGAAAGTGTTGACATTAGACTGCCTCAACTGAAATTTTTTGACGTCTTTGTATACGTCTCTCATTCCTACTTCGTTGCGAGAAAGAGTTGGTCAAGAAAGGCATCTCTTTCTCACCATGAAGTGGAAATGTCTTTCTTGGCCACCGCTTTATAGTGAGAAAAAGTGCAGACATCTCAAAACAAGTCGACGGAAGTAGTACAATGTGAACACCGTCATTGAAATTCATTTTTTGACGTCTTTGTATACCTTTCTCATTCCTACTTCGTTGCGAGAAAGAGTTGGTCAAGAAAGGTATCTCTTTTTCACCATGAAGTGGAAATGTCATGAATTTCATTGACGGTGTTCACATTGGACTACTTCCGGCAACTTGTTTTGACGCCTCTCTTTATTCTTTCTCACTTCCACTTCATGGCGAAAAAGAGATGGCAAAGAAAGACATCTTCCACTTCATGGTGAAAAAGAGATGCCTTTCTTGTCCACCTCTTTCTCGGCATGAAGTGGGAGTGAGCAAAAGTACAGAGACGTCAAAAGAAAACAGCGGAAGTAGTCCAATGTGAACACCGTCAGTGAAATTTAATTTAGTCCCAACTGACAGCAGAAAGTTCTAAAATTGTGTTTTCAATCTAGTGGCACCGTAGCCCTCTAATGGGATTTGACACTTATTTTCTAATCCGAACGAACCTGCAACGAAAGTGTTGACATTAGACTGCCTCAACTGAAATTTTTTGACGTCTTTGTATACCTTTCTCATTCCTACTTCGTTGCGAGAAAGAGTTGGTCAAGAAAGGCATCTCTTTCTCACCATGAAGTGGAAATGTCATGAATTTCATTGACCGTGTTCACATTGGACTACTTCCGGCAACTTGTCTTGACCTCTCTGTATTTTTCTTGGCCACCGCTTTATCGCCATGAGGTGGGAGTGAGAAAAAGTACAGAGACTTCAAAACAAGTTGCCGGAAGTAGTCCAATGTGAACACAAAACCTTTTGACAGAATGACCTTATTTCGTCTAATTTGCCAAAAAAAGCGGCCTTCTATGTTGAAACCCTACAGCCATGATGAAAGCGCAGTCCATGTACTATATGGTCTAAGCAACCAACCACATTTCAACCCAAACTGAACTCGACTTTTTGATTTCGTCGTGGCCGGTACCCTTTCAAAAAAACTGTTATACACTATAGGCTATTCACACTGATCTCTATATACACTGGATAGTGTATTCATACAAAATTGTTGAGGCAAAAAAATAGTCGTGGCCGGTACCCTTATATAACAGTATAACAGCGGCGCCAGCGGAATGGACGCTACTGGACCTGCATTTTCTTATGTCTTTTTCAATATTTACAGCCGCTTGTTGACATCAACTGATATCAAATAAATGCTCAATTTTGGCAAATATCTTCAATCTCTTTCTTCGTTTGTATAGAGCGAGATATGAGGTCGTGGCCGGTACCCTTTAACAAACTTGCCTCACAAAAACTGTTATACACTATAGGCTATTCACTATCCAGTGTATATAGAGATCAGTGGCTATTCACCAGTGTATTATAGAGATCAGTGCTGAGCGTACATAGCGTTGAACGCACTCAATTTTCGTGAAGCTCAGAACAGAGATTTCTTCGAATTCTTCTTTGTTATTTCGTCCGCTGTTTCAAGCGCTATTACACGTTGAAACCAAAGTCATGAATCTAATTTGACAGTTCTCTTTATTTTTCATTTTCGTCTTGGGCTGTGCTCAAGCAATAAAAAAACTTTTTGTGTTTTTATTTTTGTTTTCATTATAAGATATATTGAAGAAAGAAAGGTTTGTGTGCCTTTTAATGAATATCTGTCAAGAAAAGCAATAATTTATTTTATTTATGTTGTTTTTAAAGATGAATTTCTCATTTCTAGAAAGCATATAAGGCTATCAATAACAGTGCGTTGCATCGAACTTTACTCTTTGAACAACAAAACCATATGAAACAGAATAGTAAAAAACGGACAAGAGAAAAGAAAAACGTCAAATACTTGCATCGAAAATTTAACTCACGCGACACCGGTCACTTTTTTTCCGTATCATCTTTTCGATTTTTTTTCTCATTTGTACTTACGTAGTTCGAAAAGTCGCATGCGTCTAGATGCATCGTGTAGTAGCAGACTAATCTTTGGCTCAGAATCAAAATCACGACCACGGCTACAAGATAAGAATCACGACTACGAGATGAGTGGGCGTAAATTTTAATTTTTTTTTTAAATTATGCGTTTTCTAAGTTGATACAAAGTTTTTCAAAAAATTCAAAATCTACACTGAGCCATCTTTGGCGTCTACTTTAAGGTACATACATTCATACAATGTATGTGATGTATGTTCCGTGAAATAGGCCCCTGGTCTCAGAGCAGTCATATAATTGAAAAAAAAGTAATGGAAAGAATACAAAATACGGATAAAAGTAGCTGAAAACAAACGCGATAAAGGCACACATCTACACGATTGAAGTGTGCTTTGATTTTTATATGAGGCATCCACATTTTTATCGTGATCGCCACCGCCATCGCGTTGGTTTGCGCGTAGCCTAATGCTAAAGAAGCGTTAAAAAGAGTCTCGTAAAACTTGGCCCACGACTCACAGGGCAACTGGTCTTCCATCTTATCTTTTTCTCTTTCGCACTCATTATGTTCGAATAGAGTCAGACGCAAAGAATCATCGTGTAATAGGGGCTTAATATATCCTCTAAGCAGCCAACCAAATTTCAACCCGAACTGAACTCGACCTTTCGATTTCGTATATAAATACTCAGCGTTTAGTTACTGAACGTACATATTGTTGAACGCACTCAATTTTCGTTAAGCTCAGAATCACGATCACGACCACGATCACGATTACAACGTTACGTTACGTTTTCTTTTCACCCTACCGCCAGTATAGATGTTTACACATCAAAAATCCGGAATGTTTTTCACACCACTGTAGGTATTATATTGTACCTGTATCTTTGAGTTTTGAGAAGTGTTCGATATTATTAACAACGCATATAAGATATCACTGTATCTTTTTCTGACATGTTATAATAGCAGAAGAGGTGGTGATTGGTGAAACAATTGACATTAAAGCTATAACAGGGTTTCCGTTGTTTGAAAAATCGTAGAAAAAAAAGTACTTATGATTGGAATTATGGTGCTTCAAAGAAAATTGTAAAACGAAATAAATTAAATGTATCTTTTTTCTTACCCCCAAGATAGATTAATAATGATCTTATTTCACAATTAGTATTTAGAGCAAAAGAAATTGATTGACAAATGTCACAATTTTCCACAACAACTTAAATTTTTTTCCTATATGTTGTGGTACATTGGGAAATGAAAATTATTGGGTGAAAATTATTGGAGAACCGGTTTTCATATTTCACTTTCATATTTTGGTACTCACTTCTATGTAGTTGTGAATTTCTTTTGTATGAACATTTAATTTACACTCGAGTTGAGTACTATAACTTCACTTCCGTTTTGCAATTCGGATTTGTATCCTAATTTGAGAAACGTATAATTGAAGTTCTTTGTGTGCTACAGTGACGCCTGCAGAGCCAAGACGTTCGTTTTCTGCTTTGAGACAGTTTAAAACGTGGCTGAGGGTAACAACAACAACAACTTTAACGGATTAACTTTGTTGAATATTCACAAAGAAATCGATGTTATCCCTGAAGATTTCATTTCATTTCATTTTCATTTATTTCGAAGAAGAGTTCAATTTACAATGATACATTAAGATTTAAATCTTCTATGGTATCGATAATTTAGTAAATAACAAAGTTTTTAAATATTCAAAAATATGAAAATTATGAAACATTATTTTAAGGCTAGACTAGGGTAATCAACTAATTACAGTTAAATACAAAAGTTCGGTTTTATATTTATAGGAAAATAATAAGAAAAAATAAGAAAATTTAAGTTTAAATGCAAGAAAATTAACAGAGAATGATACTTAAATTAGATATTTAAAAAGAGAAGAAAAAGGAAAACAAAGACTATTATCTAAGTGCCTATTATCTAAGTTCCTAAGTTTGATTTTTAAAGTGCCAAAAATGGTGAATTAAAAAAGGAGAATGGAATTAATATTTTCACTAAATTCTATTACCTACAATACTACATATTTCAAACTAAAAATATCAAAATTGAATTAAATTCATTTCATAACTTAAAAGGAGTGTTTTTTTGTGTTTTCTTTTTTTTCGTTTTCTAACTGAAATTTTACATTCATATAAGACGGTTATAATAAGAAGAAAGATTTTCATTTTTGTTCTAGTTTTGTTTTAGTGATATCTAAAAAAATGATATGTAGTTATAAAAAAAAAACTTCTACCAAGATTGAGACGAACTTAATGTAACGCGTTTTTTATCTCTGAACTGGTGCGGTATCTAGTTAAAATGCACCTATAAAAACCTTTGCGCATGTGAAAGATTTAGGGCCAGTTTCACAGTAAAGTAAGTGAAACTTAAGTGCCAAATATGGAAAACTAATTCCCAATTTCACAGTGTAAACTTATCGGAATAAGTGACACTTAAGTCTCCCATGTTGGCCACTTAAGTTCCACTTATTCAGGTAGTAAAACTGCGGCTAAAGTGCCAAAATGTCATAATTAAGTGCTACTTATTTTGTTAAGTGTGCACTGTGAAACTGGCCCTTAAAGTCATCGATTAGCTAAGCACAAAAGTCTTTATTCTATATTTGCAAATTGCAACTTGACTCTAAAAGATTACCGTATTCAAAGAACTTCGAACCAAATTAGATTAGTTAAATCGGCAAAATGATTTACTAGCTGTTTTTTTCTGTTCCCTCACTTCCCTTCTTCTTTTAACTTGTTCCGCAAGCACTCCAATCTTCCGCTATGAGCGGCTCCACACTCGTTCTTACTAGTATTAATAGTACGAAGACTTTTGCTTTCAAATGCTATTTTTAACCAATTGATGGTAACCATTGTTTTAACGTTTCAAACTTTAATTGGCTCACTGGTTGGTGGAGCGTAGAGGTAGAGTAGAGTGAATGAATGTCTTAAGTTTTCTTATCTGTGCGGGAAGAAAAAAACAATATTTCCTTTACAATACTTTAAGTCCTTGAATACATTTAACTATGCATTTTCCACCTTCAAAATCCTTTTTCTTAGTTTAATTAGTTGTTGTTGTTTTCTTATAAGTTTGTCTTAAAAAGGAAAATTCAATCAACAATATTATTTATTTTTGTTTAATTATTTGATATTAATATCGAAAGATAAGATACCAATTTCTCCCATTGATAACACACACATAATATACTTAAGCGAAAAAAAAATCATAAACTGATTAATTGACAAGTTCCGCCTGTTAATGGTTTTGTATAATCATGGTTAGACTTCGGAAAGTGCCAGGCGGTAGATGTCATAAATTATAAAAACCGCTTGCTCTTCTTTTTTTTTTTTTTGTTTTCTTTTTTTTTAATTTGTGATTTAAAAACAATGAAATTGTTTATAAATTATATTTTCGGAGTGTGTCTTTTGTTGTTGATATCAAAAGTGAAAAGTGATTGTCGATATCGTAGTTTGGATGTTCCGAAAGAATTATTTCGATATTGGGCTAGTTGGGGCTGTTACAATTACACTCGGCCTGATTTCTTTAGTGGTGCTCCATTAGAATTGCAAAGATGTTCATTGCACTTGAAATCTAAGACATATTTTGTTCCGGGGATAAGACAAAAGGAAGCAAAATTGTGTCATCCATTTCATTATACAAGCAAATATGTGGTCCATCAAGTGGAAAAATCTTTTTTGAGTAATCGGACTTTAACTCGATGGATTGATTGTACAAATGAAGCTGAACATTGTTGTAATGATATTATGGACAATGATGTGAATGTTGGTGAGTGCAACATGGTGGACTGCCATTTGTGACTGGAGTGTCTTATCGTTTGCTCGCATTAATTAATATTGTTTGCTTTATGTGCATGTCGTCGATAATGATTCAGTTAAAATTTTGTTTAAATATTAGTACACTGTGCGCTATATGTACAGAGGTATCTTTTTGAAGTGCCCGACAAAGATGATTAAATTAAAAAAAATACAGCAATAAAGTTTGACTAATAGTCTGGGAGTTAGCGTTGTAATAAAAGAGTTACTGGTATAAAAAATGTTAGAAACTTCTAGCTCTTTCGCAAAATACCCGTGCAAAGAGGAATGTCAAGTTAGCTCTCCCAACTCTTCCCCAGTTGAGCTGATTCCTCTTCAACCGTTCTTCGTCAAGTACTTCTAGGTCGGCCACTTGTTTACCAGACTGTGTGAGCGGGTGCCTTTGCATCACTTGACTCACAATGCACTTGTCACCTTTTCGAAGCGTATGGCCAATCCATAAATCCGTATAATAGCGTCTATGGGTTTCTGACCTGGGGCCTATTTCACCAAACACTTTTCACTTTGCAACTTTGCACTTTTACTTTGCAAAATTTGTTTCACCAAACGCAAATTTGCAAAGAGGAAATTATTGAATTGAAAAGTTTTCCTCTTTGCAAACTCTTTGCACTTTGCAAATTTTGTGAAAAACATTGCACTTTTACTTTGCAGGAAATTTTTTTTTGCAAAGTTGCAAAGTGAAAAGTGAAAAGTGTTTGGTGAAATAGGCCCCTGCTCTCGCATAAAGTTCATCATTGGAGATACGGTTGGGCAAAAAAATCCTCAAGATGTTTCGAAGACATCAATTAACGAACGTTTGCAGCTTTCTTGTGACAATGGATGCGACTTTCCAAGTGCTGCACCCTTAAAGCAGCACGGATTCAACACTGAAGCGGGACAGTCGTAGCTTGGTCTTTAAGCTAAAAGTGTTGTTTTTCCATATTTTTTTTTTCAGTCGATAAAGCTGCCCTTAGTCCACAAAAATTTGCGTTTCATCCTGACGATCTCACTTGACTATACTACTATAGTGAGTGCCTTTTCAAGAAGCAATTCTTCCGATAATATTAATATTTTAGGCGTATGTGAAACATTGTGTCTCTTGTATTGGCGCCAGAATTTGCATTTCAAGTCTCATGACCGTGCATTTGTTACTGTTAAATTCCGTAACGTGGAAATTGTAGAATTTACCTATAAAACAACATTAATTAAAGCCCCAAATTTTTTGTTTTCATAATTCATTAAGAACTTTTATCAACAGTATCTAGGCTGGTTCCAAGACTTTTTAACTCCCTCTTTGAGTCCTCTGTCCCGCTCACGTTGCTCCGCTAAGGCGCTCATGAGGTGTTTTTTCATAATATATGTAGTTGCAACTTAAGATTTTATTTTTCCCTTTGTCTGCCTTTAAAGTTTAAAGACTCGTGTTTGTACGGAATATTTCGCCAAATTTTTTTTTAACTATAGATAAACACTTTTTATCTTTTTAATTGATTTGATTCAATAGGACCAACTTCATAAAATTTTATTATCTTCGGCAGTTTATTCTCAAAACCTTCGTATAATATCTATACTTCATTTATTATTCATGTATTGTTTTTTTTTTTTTGTTTTTAAGATAACCGTTGCCCTAGTGTCTGGGATGGCTGGAGCTGTTTTCTTTCGATTCCAGCTGGACAAAATTACAAATTGCCCTGTTCTCGTTTTGCTTATGGCAATGAAGGTCCCAGATGTCATCGTAAGCATTTTAGCCAAAAAACCATTCGAATATCAGTTTAAAATTAAATAAGTTGCTGCGGCGCTTGATTCCAGATTTCAGCTATAAGAAATGTTACGACAATGGAACATGGAATCAACAAACAGATTACACTCCCTGTGATATCACTCCTCCGCTTATAGCCCGAAATCAATATTACATAGGCATACTGGCTATTTCAACAGTTTTCTGCACACCGGCTCTATTAGTTTTATTTTTCACAAAAGCCAACCATTCGCAAAAGCTTCGCATTGTTCGAGCTCTTCTTCTGGCCATTTGCATTCACAATGTGATGGTTATTCTTGTTCGGACCATAATAATTATGCCAGAGCTAACAACTTTACAACCTAAAACAACAGCTATGTATCAGAATACAGTATTTTGTCGTGTTTTGACAGTTCTTGAAAAGCTCACGGGAAACATTGTTTTCGGATGCATGCTCTTAATTGGAATATTTCTTCATCAATTGCTGACCAATTTGTTTCGCATTCATGATCGGAAAAACGGAGCTCTAATGATGCCATTTTATATAGGAACAGGAATCATTTCTGTCGCCAGTGTATCCTGGTGGACAACAATTATGGCCAATTATAACGATCAATATTGTTGGCAGGTTTCTGATGATTTTCGTGTGGATTGGATTCTTGATGGACCTAGATTGGCGATGCTATGTGTTAATTTGCTTCTTCTATTGCACATCACAGTAAGACTTTGGCATGCTTTTAATGCCAAAGAATCAGATGATAGTCCATTTTTGTAGGTTTTTTATTTTTTTAAGGATCTATAAGACTTGACTTGACTAATATTCGTTCTTATATTTGACAGGCGAGCTTTAAGAGCTGCCTTGATATGCCTTCCAGTATTTGGGATGCAGTTTTTATTTTTAATCATCCGCCCTGATATGGACAATTGTGGAACGGAACAATTTTACTACATCACAAATTACTCCATAGCTGGAGCTCAAGGCATTTTCATTGCGATATTTCATTGTTACACAGAACGTGAGGTAAGTCAAATTAAAGAATTTCTATAAATAATAATAATATTAAATTTTTTTTTGTTTTTTTTTTTTTAAGGTCAGCAAATATTTTAAAGAATGTTGGTGGAGTTTCAAGAAGGTCTGGAGAAGAGACTCTGTTGTATCGAAATGTAGCACTGTCAATGAAACCCAACAAGAATTAGTCAATAATATTTTGGCATCAAAGAGAAGTGAGGGCAAATTGATTTCATTTTAAAATAACTTAAAGAGTAATAAAATGAAATTATAGGATCAATTAACAGACCACGCACTATGAGTCTATGAATTTTTTAGACAAAAACAAAAAAAAAAACAGTTTTATTATTTTGTAAGAAATTTTAAAACTAATTCATTAACAGTATTTTGAAAAAAGTAAATCTCATTAGAAAAAAATATTTTCTTTTTTTTGTATTGTTGTTTTATGACACAGACGAAAATATTTGTCAGCTCAGAAAACTATGTTAAAATACTTAAAAGTACTGGAATTCTTTCAGGAAACATTTATCGGTATCACAAATATTTATAAGACTTCTAAAACCATCTTCATATTTCCGATAGTAGGTATAGGAACTGAACACTGAAACAAAGAAAGTATTGGAAATGACTAAACAGTACTAAACTTTATACAACATGCCTAGAATGGGGCCAAAAGCAGCCTCACACTTTCTGTTAAAAACTAAAATTTTATAGACACTAAGAACCAGTGGCAGATCCAGGATTTGGTCATGGTAGGGGTCCAACTACAAATAGGAAACTTAAGAAAAATAAAACTTGCGTGGGCTTTGGGCTACATTATTTTTGTGCGTGAAGTTAGCACCGCCATTTTCGATTTTCAAAAAAAATGTAAACAAGCACAAACTGAGCTTAAAACAGCACATCAAGTATAACTTTTTAAAAAATGTAATTTTGAAAAAATTAAAATTGTAAATTTTCGAATTTAAAATTCATCCCTAAAATTTGTGAATGGGAGAGGTATGTATGATAAATTGCCTAAGTCTTCAAAATTGAACATACCTTAAGCCTTGAACTAAGTTTCCATCATAAAACTGTTAAGCAATCTAATGTAAGTATAGGTATATTCCTTTTTCCTCTAAGATGCATTTGAATTTTTTGAGGTAGCTACACATATTCATTACCTACACTTTTTAGTCGAAATTTTATAAAAAGATGCAGTTGCGTAGCGTGGGTTTGTGCCGCCCGGGGCAGAGCCAATTTTTGCCGCCCCTAGCTTTTTTTTCTGACACCATTCATTTTTTAGCTGTTTTAAAAAATTTCAAAGATAAACAGCTGCTTAACTATGATTTTCCGATTGCCATTTTTCTTGAATTAAAATGAAGAATCAGAAATTTTGGTCAAAGCTTTTTTAACGAAAACATATTTTAAAGCAACCCATACAAATTTAAGTATTCGAAACTGGTTTCATCTTTTGAAAAAAGTTTGCATATTTTTACAGTTCAATAAAAAGGTGTTAAAATTACCAGAGCTAATCTTAGATGAGATCGAAACTTCTCATTATTAATAACAATTATTTAATTCAAAAATCCAACACTTAAATAAAAAGAACACGAATTATTAATTTATATTATACCTACTGAGCAAAACCGTTTTACCTTCTATCGCTAGTACCAAATTTGAATTCGTTTTTCAATGCCCTTTTGTGACATTTAACTTTAGAGTACTTGGACACACAATAATATGCAGTGATAGAGCACCATTTCATGTAGGTACTTTTATTGTTAGGAAGTGTTAAACACAACACTTTCCTAACTTTAAAGCAGTGTTATCGCATCAATTTGAAGAAAAATGGATCCAAATGAAAAGAAAATATAAAAACAGAACATACAAAAATCTTTGACAATATAACGTCTAAAAAAATAAATGAATTAAAAAATAAATTGGGTGGCACGACAGCAAATGTAGAACCAGGGCCTAGTGACTTACAACTCTCAACTATTCCTATGTGCATGTTATTGGCAGGATTGGAAGGGACCTACAATTTTCTGCTGAATCCGAAAAGCTAAGGTGAGAAGCATTTTTTCATGAAAAGAGATTCTCTTGTAGGATTTTTGCCGCCCTAAAATGGATCCAAATGAAAAGGAAATATAAAAAAGAAAAGAACATAAATAACGTCTGTTTTGATTAATATTTAAAAAAAATTGCCGCCCCTAGAAAATTGCCTCCCGGATATTTTGGAAATTTGGCGCCCTTAAAATGGATCCAAATGAAAATAAAAAACAAAAACAGATGGTAGGTACGAAAATCTTTTTGCACAAATGTCTGCTTTTACAAATATTTAAAAAAACTGCCACCTTATCTGAAACACTTTTTTCATCCCCGACCAATAACCTTCAAAACACTCCGCTTAAGCGGAATTTGCTTAAATGAAAAACCCGGATACCTGAAACATATATTTTCAGTCAAATTTTATATTTTTCATTAAAAAAAAACTCTCTCTATAAGTGAAAAAAAAGTTGAATCGAAAAGAACAAACAATTTGCTGAACACTTTCACTTCTTTTTTATTTTTTCATTTTCACCAAGTTTGCACCACGAAAATGGCATTTGAATTTCTGGTATGTCACAAGCGTTTTTGGAATTATTAAATCCGCTTTAGTGAAATTTGTGTTTCACTAATTATCAGACTTCGTTTAAGTGAAATTTTTTTTTATTAACAAATATGTAAATACAATTTCATTTCCCTCAATTATTCCTACATTTGTTCATAGAATTGTGTTTACGGGCCTCTCAGGCTCCTCATATGTATGTAGGCAATGGTGTGCACTGAAGGGATAGAAGTTATTAACTGTACATATATACCCTTGTTTCTTAATATGAACTCCTTGAATCCTTTATGTATATATATGACCTAAATCTGATATCTTTTTTGTATGCTTTAATACTTTAGCTTGAAAAAGAAAAATCACCAATATTATTTTTCATGATAGAAGAATTATTTAGCACTGTCAAATATCACTTGAGAACTCCGCAAACTCTCTAGAAACGGCTACTTTCCGTTAAGATTTGTGTTTAAAAAACAATTTCTTTCTATTGATTTCGGAATTTTTTCCAATTAAAAAAATATATTTGTATGAATTTAAAAACCGGCGCACGGATACAATAATGTATTCGCAGTCTTCCAACGCGCGCCGCCGCGCCGCTTGTTGTGTAGTTTTCTACCATATTCAAAATGCGTTCGAAATTTCTTCTTAGAAAAGATAACGTACCTACTATTTAAGAAATTTTTAGCAGTAAGTTTTTGGAGAAAAGAAACAAGGGTGTGAAGTCGTTTTGGTATACCGTCCGTCATGTGCGCCTATCTGTGTATCTGAACATCCACTGTACATCGAGAGCTAAAACCTAAACAGGTGAATACCAGCTCTTCTATAACGATTTTGATTAAATTTCGTACCCACAATATTTAATGTGATTGCAGTAAAATTCACATAAGCTCACATTAAAGAAATAAAGTTTTTTTTAAAGAAATTGCTTTATTTTTGGATTGCTACCGTATATCTCGTAAATGGTTACACTGATTTTGTTACAATTTTGTACTTCGGTGATAATTATAACTAGTACGTCCAGCCCCCGAAACTCGAGTGCTAATAACATTATCGTCTAATTAAAAAACAACTTCTAGAAAATATATTGTAATTAACATGAAATTCTAGAAAACTTTATTTTTCGATGCATACGATTTTTGGATGTGGATACTCCAACATTAAATAAAAAATCGCAAGAATAATTCCATCGTTTATAAAGCAGTCTTGAGCGTGGAGAAAAACTGAGCTAGTTATTTTATATGAGCTACTTATTATTATTTCCTGCAGCACTGAACCCTGCCGGGTTAGTTTTAGCCGATCCCAGAACCACTGGTCCCAAGACCATCCCGGAAGTAGTCATAAAGACCAATTAAATTTATATCGAAAATAAAACTCGTCGAATACATTGATTCGTGTATTTAATATATCTATTCGTTAAGATGGTTAATGAATTGGAGCGAGGAATATAAATAAAAAGTTATTGTTCCACGCCTCAGCTTAAACATCCCTCACACTACATCTACAAATTGAAAGCATTCTTCCTTTTTTTGCTCACATTTTATTTCAATTTAAAAAACAACACCCAATGAGCGAGAGACACAATAGATTGCAGAATATTTCCATGCAAAACCAATATACCTACAACTATACATAATTTATGCTTCCTCGCATTAAATCGACCAATGGCCGAAAATCCAACACAACAGAAAATAATCCTCAGAAATAAAATTCTTCCCACAAAAATCCCTCACTCGAATTCACTAACCATCTTAACGAATATATTAAATGCACAACCATTGCATTTAACGAAAATATAATAAGTGTTGTGAACAAATACTCGGTCTCGCTCTGGCTCTTGCTATGGTTCTCGCTCTCCTCGCACTTATAATGCAGTTTTACTTTATTGTTTTTTAGTCTTTGTGGTAAAATTATTTAATTAATTTTTGCTTTGTGCACTTCTGTGCAAAAAAACCCCTCCATTGATATATAATTTATATACTTTCGGCTTTTGTAGACCGCGTAAATGGTACCCCAAAATTCGTGTTTGTCGTTTTATTATATTGATGATGATGATGATGATGATGATGATGATGATGATGATGATGATGATGATGATGATGATACACTTACAAATAAAAAAAAATATAAGCAAATAATTGTTTTTATATTTTTGGGCACTTTTTCTTCTCTCTAACGTTGGTACCTACATACATACTTTACCGTTATTAAACAGTCAAATAAATTTGCAATAATTAGCCACATTATATAGTTTTGATGCTTGAACCACAAAAGTAAGTTCATGCGATTCAGTCGTACATTCTTTTTTTTTTTTAATAAACAAAAACTTTCAAAATAAGAATTTAGTACAATTTTTAGGTAATATAACACATACGTAAATGTTAATATCATATACATAAATTTTCTTAAAAGCTATAATTCTTATATTACATATAAAACGAAAAACTTAATAACTTAATACTATAACAATATTTTTGGTTCGAAATAGCAAGTATCGCCAAGCCACCAATTTTCGATGTCATTATAAAATTGTACTTTCTCAACTGCAGCTGGTGCATTTAGTTTAGAACATAAATCACAAAATGGTGATCTGTAAGTAATTCGGTAGAATTTACGCCACCAAAAATAACTTGCATACTCTTTGGGATGATTATTAAGATAGATAAGATAATCGGCAAGTTCTTTGACGGTCTTGAATTTTTCTGCATCAATATAAGAATGAGGTGGGGCTATTTTTGAATAATTCGCTCCACCAAAAACAACTGGTATCACTTGCCGTTTTAGGGCATTGTAGAGTTTTTCTGTAACATAATCAATACACAATGAATTCTCAAAGGCGAAGTAAAATTTGTAATCTCTATCGATCATTTCATTACATCTAGATGAGTTGTGTGGGCATCTGAAAGTATATAGAATGAGAAATAAATTAATTGATAATATTATTAACAATTATTTTTTTTAAAGAAGATTGACAGGTTTGCAGAAAACAGGGAAAATATATATTATTTAAAACCTTTAGGCCGTTTCCGAATTGCGTTAAAATGTTGGTTAAAACTAGACGTTTGGTAAAATTTTGACACTAGCATGGTGAATAAAATGGGTTAAAAATTACCCAGCTCCAGAGCAGGTTAAAATTTGACACTAGTGGTTAAATTTTGACGTTTCTCAAGAAAGATAAAATTGAATTTGAAATTATTTTTATTATGGGCATGTACACATATCTCGCGTAATCGTTGCTGTGTTATTGCAGTCCTCGTAATAATACGCTGATATTTTAAAAAATATAAAAGAATTAATATAAAATACTTCCTCACATTGTTATTCATCTTGCATAATTAATACCAATTGGTTGTTTTATTTTATTTTGTTTTTTTAGTTTGTTGACAGCTGTGAGCTAGTGTTCGCCGACAGCATAATCAATCAATACACAATAGGATTTTTTCCGCAATGTTTGGGGATATAATCGATGCAAAACCTTTAAAAGTATATCAAATAAAGAAATTTGTACTTTATTCGCGCCGAATTTTTATTTTGATACATTTTAAGCTGGATTTTGATGGATTTTGATTTTCTGAAAAAATAAAACACATTTGTAGTTACGGAAATTTCTTTAATCTTGCGGGAATTTTAACTAAAAATCCCATTTAACCCATCCTATTTTAATCCAGTTCGAACATAAAAAATAAAAAAATTATCCCATTTTAACCAAACGTCAAAATTTAACCATAGGTTGAAAATTTTAACGCAATTCAGACACAGCCTTAAGTTATGAAGAAAATAAGTTCAGTTTACATTATTTTTAGGTATCTTACGTAGTTACTATAGAGCTATAGAGAGAGAGAGAGCTATTGTACTATACAGTTTGAATTTCTAAAAAAAATCGAAATTCAACAACGTCTGCTTGTCTGTATTTTTGTCTGTCAGTTACACAACCTTCAGTCTATAAGTCACTGAAGAGATTTTCTTCAAGCTTGTAACATAATATTTCCTAGCTAAACGACATTTAATTTAAAATAAATTTAAAACAGTAAAACCCGCTTAACAGAAACGGCAAAATGTCAAAGTCTTTCTTCCCTTAAACGAACCCCACTTAAGTGACCAAAAATTTCACTTAAGCGGAGTCCGTTTAAATTGCACTTAAGCTGATTTTGAAATCTCATTAAGAGGAAATTTAGAGCTGAAAAAAAATGAATTTATCTTTTGGAGTTGCCTAGAAAAAAATAGTTTTTTTTAATGAAAAATATAAAATTTAATTGAAAATATATTTCAAGTATCCTGGTTTGTCACTAAAGCAAGTATCGCCTAAAAGAAGTGTTTTATAGGTAATTGGTCGGCAAGAATACTTCGTAAGTCACTTTTTTAAATGCTAATTCATACTTGAGAACATTTTTGCATTACGAAAGCATTTCTTTTTACTGCCGACTGTACCATCAGACTGGACCATGAGGAGAAAAAAGTGTTTCTTGGTCTCGGTCCCAAGTGCAGCAGGTAGTCAATGAGAAATGTTTTTCTCGCGCCGCTATACAGGAAAAGGTTTGACTGTCCAAAAGATGACTGATAATTAATATGGATCCTTTCTGGATAATTTTTCTGCTGAGTCCTTTATGTGAATTAACCACAATAAGATGTATTCTCACCAAAGTCAATATACCAATATATGTATGTGATGTGTTGAAAAATGGCGAAGAATTTTATCCTTCGGTTTAACGCAGCACAAAATGCACAGAAGAATGATCTTTCAGTACTTTAATGAAAGGTATAAACTTGGTAAACGTCATCAGTGAGTGATGAAAGGCTTGATGCGTTGAGTATGATGAACATTCGCAAAAATTGATACGGATTTTTATATTATAGACTGGTTTGGTAAACATAACGACGAAAGCTGCAATTCCTGTTTTCAAAATAATTCAGAAAAAATTTTTGTTTTTTGAAATGAGCATTATTAAAGTATTTATTATTACCATTACAGAAAAAAAGGTGAGTACCATACAAAAATTAAATCAATTTTCAAAAAAAAATACAACAACGCCTTAAAATTTTTTATCAAAATATTTTGTTTGTCCAACGGCAAAAATCCTGCGGGCCCCTATATGATGACTAAGTTTCATTCTGATATTCATATATATATATATATATATTCGTTGCAAAAATATTATCTATAGATTTATAGGTATTTACTGAAAAATATGTATATGTCTAATTCAAATATGAAAATATCACTTTAAAAATAAAATTCCTATACTGATTGCATTTATTTTTTTTTGTCCTATATATAGAAGACAATTCAGACTCATGCAGCATGTTTTAATACAATCCCATTTTCTTAAAAAAATTTTGTACATGTTTTGAATATATAAACAATAACAATAAAAACAATTTTTTTTTTCTTCGGATTTGAATCTGTTCGTCCGTGTGTCCGTGTATCCGAAGATCCGTGTATTTTAAATAATCCAATCATCACTAGAGATAACCAAATCTATGGGATTTTTTGGAAAAATTCGACAACGACTTGGTAGTCGAATCTGTCAGTGGATTTAAATTTAGAATTATTAAATTTTTTCTTTGAAAATCTTTTTCTTTAAAAATGTTGAGCTTACACGGATATTAAGCAAATAAATACACGTGTTTTAAGAGAACGGATTTTTATTTGCGTGTAATAATTACACGGAGTCCGTGTACCCGTATTTTTCAAATACATGGACTGAATCGAAGACTCTAATATAAACTCTTAGCTTTGGAAAATATGGTAACGACATTAATGAACTAACCTAGAAAATATATGTATGTGTGGATAACTAGCCGATCCGTGCTCGCCTTGCTTTCGCCTTTATTTTAATTATGTGAAAAATCGTTTAATGACATTTTTTTGTCTATTATATTCAATAATATTAATATGAACTTACACTTACTAAAATGCAATCCAATCATAATATAATTTTGGCTTAGATACTATCAAATAAAATTATGAAATTTAAAAAAAAATGTAATTTCTAAAATTGGTGGGTTTTTTCGACTTTTGACAATATTGCGTTCGGTGCTCGAGGTTGTAAACTTAGATGAGCTTCATTAACCATTTAGTAAAAAATCGGAACTATTGGTTCTGGTCTGTTCATATTTTTCTACATATAATAAATAAATAAATTATAAATTGGGTGGCGCGACAGCTCGTGTAGAACCAGGGCCTTGACTTACATTACACTACAACTCTCAACCATTCCTATGTGCATGTTATTTTCAGGAATAGAGGGGACCAACAATTTTCTGCCAAATCCAAGCGGCTAAGATGAGAATCACTTTTTAATACCATCGGAGGATTTGTCAATTCCTCGCCAGAAAATTTCGGTTTCGAAAAGTGGAATAGGCTGTAGGCATGGGAATCTAACTAACCACGGGCTATTATAAATATTTTTCTACCTAACTTAACTAAAAATCATTCAAAATTTGGTTGGCTTGCATTTTGGGAATTGGGCTATACGCATAAGTTATAACAAAAAAGGACTTTTTAAGCATAAAAATTCATGTTTAGCTTCGTATGCAGTAAAGAGAAATGTAACTTGATTTTTGAAAACATTGCTGCAATAATGCAAATTTTATAATTAATGTTTCTTTCTTTTACAGAAACTTTGAAAATACTCATAACAATCGAAATATCGTTGTTATTCTTTTTTTTTTCTGCGGCCCTGAAATATGTATCAACTCTCGTTTGAGTTCTGTACTGTAAGGCCCCTAAGAAATCCAATTTTATGAAACAAAATTCTTTTAAAAGTACAGAAAGTACTGTAGGAGCTTTTGTGCATATTTTGCTCGCCCAGGGTCCCACCGGGCTCAGTCCGCCCCTGATGACTGTAGGTACTATGTACCTACTTTTATTTTGAATACCACCTTAAATTTTTTGAGGTTTAAAGCTGTCAACAAACAATAGCCGCGTTTTACAATTGCCAATAACCCATATGGTTCACCCCGATATAATAAAACGATATACGGATCCTAAAAAAACAGTGTTGATTGCTCATCTTTTTTTGTCTTATGTTTGTATATTTTTCATGTAGATACTCTCTTTTTTCCTTCGTCATTGGCAAAAGATTTCAATTCTTTCTTTCTTTTTCTAAAGAACACACATAACTTACAAAGCTCATAACGAAATACAAAAGCCAACACTCATGTTTAAAACGTTAAATAATATACAAACATTTAATTTCAATTCAATCCTTAATTGATTTTACCTATAATCCCTTTAACCCTCTTCCCTGACAGCACACATAATATCATTTTAACTGACAAAAAACTGAAAAACAACAACTGTAAACGTTTGTTTACATTTTGTATCTGCAAAATAAAGCCAACTTAATATGTACTTAATAATATTCGGTATACAATATACATACATATATAAATATATACCTCAGGATTAATATATAAACTCACATACCATACCTATAGCTACATTGTTAATCTATTGCAATTTATTATCACATGGATACCCGTTGATATAAAATTAAAATTTATGTTTTTCAAATTCGTTAAAACAAAATTAATATTAATACGTTGATACTATAGGTGCGTTTTATTCATTGCTGCATAGCCAGCGCAGCAATATCTCCCTTGGCAAAGAAAAACAATTTGATTGCTGGGAAAAAATAGGTCAGTAAAAAAAAATGGCTGTGCTGGCGATAGAACTTTGAATTATTGAAACGAACGTATAGAGCGAGTAATCATTTTATTCAGACTTGGCCTGCACTGGCCATGGAGCAATGAATAGAACACACCTTATATAATAAAAGTTACTCACTTTAACGGTCCACAAGCACCGAATACATCAACATTCACATATCTTTGTAGGCTTTTTGTCAATTCTTCTCGTTGTGATAAAGTCGGACAATGCGAAACAAACCATGCAGCAAATTTCTTCTTCCCAGCTATTAATTCATTCAAATGTTTATCTTCAGTAGAATGCATTGATTCCACTTTGCGCCACATTGGATTTAAAGCTGGAGCTACTATATGTCCGGTTTCGATGTCCTCGAAAAACATATAAGGCCACAATATATCCGAGTCCAGTCGATAAGTCATGGTTAAATTGTAGAATCTCTCTTCATTGCCAAGAACGTGTTTGGTCTCACCTGGTGGTTCCATCAGTGCAAAAACATACTGTTGATTAGGACTTCGACGCCTCGGTATTGGATGAAGAAATGGAAAATGTTCAGCTACATGGAAGACAATAGCTTCGAACATCTCTATGGCAGGTAGGAAATCTTTATTATTGGTCAGTACACAATTTACCACTGGACATCGTTGATCTTTGAAATAGTCCGGACCCAATGTGTCGCTGGGAAGTTCCCATCGACGATCTCCGAAGAAAGCATTCCATAGCAATATTGTTCGAGGTCCTCGATTCAAGTTCGGGGCCTTATGATATTCATTGTAGGTCTTCAGAATTTCATACTGATTCAATGCTGGTTGAATGCTCAACATATCAATTATGAAGAGAATTCCCCCTCCCGAAATAACGAGGATCAGGAAATAATGACAAAGTCTACTTCTAATTCGTATTGTCATTATTTCGCTATGACTAGAAATAGCGTGCGTTGCTCGTCGTTATCGGTTGCTGCGAGTAATCAAAACAAACTAAATTTTATTTAAGGCTTATTGAATGTAAAGGGTTTAGTTTTAAAGAAGGTGTATAAATTAACAGAATATTCACTTATGAGTGGAGGTGATATGAAAATGTTTCTAAAAACCTACTAATACAAGTCCCACTTTTATCAGTAGATATCAATAAAGTTTATTTAGTACGCATGACTTATGTCATCGACGACGGTTTGTGATATCTACTAGTTGTGTTTAATCAACAAACAAAAACTATAATTCAGAAAAAAAACAGCACAAGTGCAGCGCAGGGCCGTCAAAAGAAAATCCGGGTCTGAGTTGAAAATTTGGAAAATTTGATTTTTGGGTGCCATATTACCTTGCATTTTATATTTAGATTAATTTTCTCTCTCGCACAATGAGGGGAAATGCTGATTGTTGACTTTCCTGTTTCCTTATAGTAAAACCGCATTTCCATTTTCATATAGTATCCTTTATCGCACTTACATTTCGATAGATTTTTGATAACTGAAAGTTAAAGCTAAAAAAATACTTCTATGCTTTAACTTCGCAGGATAAACTATAACTCTGGTTTAACTCATAGTTTGGTCAAGCACTGAAAAACTTGCCCTGAGTACTAGTTTCGCAAAAGTAAATAATTAATTAATATACATACATAGCTCAGCAATTTTAACTCAGTGATTTCAAAGGATTAACTGAGGTTCATTGATAGTTCAAAGTTCTAATTTGTGATAATAGCCAATTATTTCCTTTAACCTGCGGTTGAACCTTAGTTGATGCTCCGAATTCGGTTAAATTGCTAATACTAAGACATGGTTCAATTATGACAGCCCTGAAAAAAGTTATCATTAGGCTAGATGAATACAGATGTTTCTAACAGGCTCGTATCAAAACCCCTTTCAAAATCGAAGAACAACACTATGGAAAGGACGGTTTTTATTGTGACCCCATTTCGATTTCGATAGCTTTAGTTTAACATTTTAAATACAAAGTGTCTTAAGCTAGGTACAGACGATTGTCACATCTTACAATATTGTCAGATCTGTCAGTGAAAAACCTGTTCCAAATATCTTACAATCGTTTGAGCACACAATTCTGTCTGACAATATTGTCAGAAACGTCATTGTCAGACGACAATCTGACAAAAAATTGTCAGGTATCTAACAATCGGCTGAACACACAATTTTTACCATTGTCAGTCGATTAGGACATTGTCAGACTCATTTAACATTGTCAGATGTTTTAATTGAAAACATCTAACAATTGCTGACAATTTCTTCATTGTTCGAAATGTCAATGAGTTGGTTAAAGAGAGATAAAAAAATAGCTGACAATCATATTGGGAAGAAATCTAACAACCGTGTGAACGGACAATTTTTCTTTGTAAGAAATATGTCAATTGTCAGCTAATTGTTAGCTATTGTCAGACCATTGACAGTTCTGACAATATTGTAAGATCTGACAATCGTCTGTACTTAGCTTTAGTCTAAAATTGTTTAGTTTAAATAAATGATATTTTTCTCGCCGGCTTGAGCATTGCTGACGGTCATTAGCTTCACTGAAAATCTGCCTTCGAATTACACATATAACTAAGGGGGTTAAATATTTATTTTATTTGCCGGATTAATTAACTCTGGTTTAACTCAAAGTTAAATTAGTGTAAAAATTGGCCGTACGTACATTAATTAATTATCATTAAATGTCCGAAAATTAATTTCCTTTCATATTAATAAAAAATAAAATAAAGAGTTGCAGTCAGAATCCTAAAAATCCATAAATCCCAAATAATTACAAAAACACCTCAAATATCGAAAACCCTAAATCCAAAAAACTGAAAATTCCAAAAATCCATAATTCCGAAAACTCATTATTCCGAAAATTATTTCCCGAAATCCGTATGTAAATTTATTAATCTTAATTTTTCAAGCTTCTGATTGGTCAGCTGTCAGTTGAATTTGAAAGTCATCTAACTTTTTATGACAGCTGCCCAATCAGAAGCCAGAAAAATTCAGAAATCTGAATTTTCAGATGTGCGTTGAACCCGCGGATTGTGTTTTTTTTTGTCCGAATTAAATTGAGTGAAAAAACAACATCGGAGCTAAACTATATTTAAACGTAAATAAAACAAAAACTTAAGTCCATATGACCCGGTTTTATCATTTTGCTATCGATAGTTTATATGGAAACGTCAAGTTATGTATCTGAAAACAAAATGGGCGATCATTAGGTGTGTTTTTTTACAAGTCCACGTAGAATGAGACGAAAAAAATGACATCGTATACTAAGCGATTCACTCGTAAACACAACAACAACTTAATCCATGTGGGCTAAGCTAAGTCCAGATAATTTTCGGTACTTAACTGTATTACCAGCACTAATTATGATTTTTCTATCCATAGTTTCTATGAAAACGTCAAATTATCTGAATCATGGAATGCATCAATTTTTTTTAATGAAAACAAAAGGCGATAATTGTCATGGAATTAAGTTTGTGTGTTTATCAATGACTTCTCGATTAACACGAAGTAGATGCTTCGCTAAAGAAATTCTATAGTGTAGTCTTATACCTAATTTATATATATTTTTTTAAGACTTTATCATTAAAATCGGACCATTATAGAACTCAATTTATTATAAAATCTAAAAACAAAAACAATGTACCCATATATCAGTTGAATTCACATAACTCACATGTTATACCTAGTACCTACTTTTAAAAATATTTGATATACCTCTAGTTATAGCTTTATAATTTACTGTTAACACGAGGAAACAAGTTGCCTGAGATTTTTTTGACGTTTTCTTTTAATTTCCTTAGGGCCAGTTGTGCAATAGTGGTTCAGCCTCGGTTCAAGATTTTAACTCACCGATTTCGGCGGATTAACTAAGGTTCAACGCTTGTTCAAGTATGTAATTGGTTATTATCACACACTTGAACAGTAAACCACTGTTGAAACTCAATTAATCCGCCGGAATCGGTGGATAAAAATTGCTGAACCACGGTTTAAATATTTGTACAACTGGCCCTTAAAAATCTCTTGTACCTTTCAAACGAAGAAACAAAATCGTGGAAATTTTCTGTTGTTTCGTTTTAAAGTAGCTTGGTTGAACACACACAACTGTGTATGTGAAGAGGAATGTCGAAAAAATCTCATCAAATCGTTGACCGGGGAGATTTCATTTTCCCCTCTTACTTCTTGCCCTTCTCACCTACATATAAACTGAAAGTTGCTGGAAACTCAATTTCCTTGTGTGAAAGGGGACATACAAATATGACCATTAGAACACAAATTATAAATCTATCCGATTTGCCCAATCTGCCACTTGACCTACATTCTACCTCTACCTATCACTCAAAAAATTTCATGTGTTTAAATATTACCTACTAAAAAATAAGTACATTCTACAAATTTTATTCGATGGTTTTCAGGCACAAATAGTATTCGTAGAATGGACGCAGCTTCGTACATATTAAGAATATTAAATTCGAATTCATACAATAGCAAACGTATATTGTACAAATATTATTGTGCTATTTTTTACTGATGGTCTCGCTTTGTTAAAAATCAATAAAAATAGTTTTCACTAATTATTAAAATATATAGGCATACAGAAAAATTTCTATTATCTACATATAATATTTATTTAAAAACGAAGATGAAGAAAATTGCTTCTGTTTAGGTGGACGTGGAGCGGCTGAATATAATTCAATTTATAAGTTCAAATGACCTCAACTCCAAATCTGCGTTTCGCCCAGGGCTTATCAGTTACATGCTGTCGTACCCTCTTATAGACGCAAATTATCCGGTCGATGCTTACCGACTCTTATAAAAGTCACAACATGAAACAAACAAATGCAGATTTTGTACAAATTATTAACATTTTTAAAATAAAATTATAATTCTAAATCAGCAGGTATAATTTCGCTTCGTTTGACACCTCATTTTGTCAAAATCGGTGTAGTATGAGAGTCGGAAAGTGAGTCTAGACTATAGCAATAATATACATATATGTTGATTGGACAATTCTCCACTGAAACGTGTCGGTTGGCAATGAACCCCCATTTGAAGGTCGTGTAGGGTGTACAGTTACATCGTATGATATGAATCAATATTTCAAAGTATTAATTTTAAGCTTATCGTGAAACATAATATTGCTTTTTTAAATATTTTACCGAGAAACGCATCTTCCTAAACTCCTTTAACGGGGGCTTGTAATTATTGAATTAAAACAAAAATTTTCATTTATTACGAAATTTTAACTTAAATACCAAAAATTTGAAAAGTTCGATTTTATTTAAGAGAAAATACTTTTCGGCGTCATTCCCGTGTCAATTCTCTCAATCTCATATACCTAGATGATATAGTATGTATATAGTAAAAAAGTTAAAAAATAATAAGAATAAGTGGCCCACTGGGTAAAAATGTTTAATAATGTGTTTGAATGCAGATTAACACAAAAAATTATTAAATTTTTTTATATTATAGTTAATATTCATTTCGAGGTGCAAAATATTAATAAAGTAAAACCCGCTTAACTGCAAAATGTCACAGTCTTTTTTTCACTTAAGCGGGTTTTTCACTAAAACGAACCCCGCTCAAGTGAAAAAAAATTTCACTTGAGCGGAGTCCGGATAAGTTACAAAAAAATTGCACCTAAGCGGATTTAAAAATTCCAGAAATTCAAATGTCATTTTCGTGATGAAAATTTGGTGGAGGTGAAAAATTCACTTAAGAGAGTTTTTTTCAATGAAAAATATTAAATTTAACTGAAAATATGTTTCAGGTATCCGGGTTTTTCACTTAAGCGAGTTTCGCTTAAGCGGAGAGCTATAAAGGTAATTGGTCGACAAATACTCGGGGATGAAAAAAGTGTTTCAGATAAGCGGGGTTTTCTCTTAAGCGGGTTTTACTGTATTTGAAATATTGACCCATTGTATCAAATTAATTGTTTATTTTCCTTCATGCGAATTAAGAAAAAATAATACTATAGGCTATAAATGCAATGACTATAGGTGTGTTTTATTCATTGCTGCATAGCCAAAGCAGCACAAGTAACGTTTAATTACTCCATACGTTCATTTCAATAATTCAAAGTTCTATCGCTGCAGCGCAGACATTTTTGACTTCTTTTTCGCCAGCAATCAAGAGAAATTTTGCTGCTCTGGCTATGCAGCAATGAATAAAACACACCTTATGTGAGGATATAAATAAAACAACAGAAATTATGACAATCTCGGTTGAAAAATTTAAAATACAAACATGTAATTCAATAATATCTATCTCCTGTATAATTTTGAAATTTTTTAAAGCATCCATGAAAAAGATAAAAATTTAAGTCTGATTTATTGGAATTTTCTAATTTTGAACTTTCAAAAACGTATATCTCGCTTTGTAGATTTTATAGAATTTTTTTTTGAGTTATTAAAGTTCTGGAATTTTAAATGGGTTTGCCACGGTATCAGAAAGAAATAATATAGAAAGCAAAAATCTCGAAAGTAAAAATCTGCATAAAATAACAATTTGGCCCAAAAAAATAAATTATTTAATAAACTGAATACGTATAATAATGAATTTCATTTGGGTTTAAATTCTTTAAATATAGGTAAAAAATATCCAAAATAATTTTTTTTTTCGACATTTTTTCTAGATGTACCTAGCTAAAGTCTTTCGAGATTTTTGTTCAATCTAGATTTTTGCATTCTAGATTAAAAAAAAATGTTTTTTCGAGATTTTTAAATTCATAAATTTTTGTCATTCCATCACCATGTTAAATATCTATTTAATAAAAAAAAATGAATGTTCTACGACCTTCTGTTTAGAAGTTAGTTTTTTAACTCTCGACCAATTTTATCCTATTTTACTCTATTTAAAATTTGAATATCAAAAAATCCCTTCTTAGTGAACATCTACATAAAATTTGTGAATCAAACAAAATTTACAATTATTTTTATCACTTCGATGGTTCCATGCAGGACTATACTAAGTTAACTTAGTACAGTTTTGAGTTGTTTATACCGCATTAAAACCGCCGCATCGAACCAAAGAACTTGACCCTCTCTCATGAAAAATAGGATACTTGCATGGGGCCATTGACTTATAGTATAAGCTGTGCAATGATAAGTCAGTGACTGACTCTTTCTTTTAAAATATTGTTAATTAATTAATTAACTTGAAATTAAGTTGTATGTTATTATTTAATTTTATTCCATTATAAGCGGAATTATTTTAATATGAATGTTATTTTTATTTTAATATGACATAACTGATAAGTTTTTGTTTTGCATGTTTGCTACAAATCTGGAAGGGTATATTATAGGGATGGCATTTTATAACAGTGCGATGATGGGGTTGTTTGCTGTGATGACTTTGAGATTTCAGCCAACACTTATTATACGTAAATACACTTTAAAATTGCACTTTACTTTAAATATGATTTAATAATTTATTTACACTACTTGACTATTATGTTTTCATTATTTGAAGTTTTGTTTTTTGTAATCTTTTATTATACTTACTGTTAAATAATTATTTTTTTTTATTAAATAAAACTTTTATACAAAGAACATTATTTTAAACAAATATTTATATACAAATTTGAAATAAATAATAGAAAAATAATATAGATATAATGCTGCCTTTTATTGATTAGATAGAACGGGGTCTTTAATCCCTCATTAAAAATATGCCTTTATATAAAATATTATTAGATAGTGCACCTCAATGCTAAATTTAGGCGACATAAAACCCCCATTTCTACAGTAAGTATCATACACTATACAGTGACAAAATCCAAGCATTTTCCCTCTCTAGTGTCATATACTGTCATATTTATTTTTCCATTCATCATCAAAGTTTGCATGTTTGTTTGTGTTCGTGACACAGAGTTGTTAACACAGAAAAATTACTTTAACTGTTGCACAGGCTGTAGCTTAACCAAAAATTTAATCGGTAACTATTAATTTAAATGTAAATTTAGAGACTAATAATAAAATAATAAAGCTACCTACATAAGATAAAAATTACGTAATTATTATTTGCAAATACTCGAATTCACAAGTTTAGTTTCTATACCTTCTATTCTTGCAATAATTTGTTTTAAAAGAGAATCATGAGCATTTGTAGGGCTTTATAGTTAAATTCAAGTGCCAATTCATTCAGTTTCACCAAGGTGTGAGGCGAGGTATTAAATATATAAAAAATCCTATTCAAGGTTTCGTAGTTTAACCCTCACGTTATACACTCTAGATCACTTGATTGGTATTGAAGGAAAAATCTTTAGTTCTGCAAATTGTTTCAGTATTTCAAAGAAAAAAAAAACAACAATTTGTTCCTACCTGAAAAATTAACAAACATAAAGAAAGAAGAAATGGGTAAAATGTAAATAATAGAGTGTTCGTTATTTTTCAAAAACAGATGTGTCCCAAAACACTATCACAACAGAGATAGAGACATTACAAGCACTTTAGAAAAGGCGAATTCCATAGTTTATCATAATAATATCCATAGATTGTTGACAACTGAAAGTCAAAGTTAATCAGTCTCTGGAAAGATGCTTCTAAGTTAACTCGGCTTCAATTTTCAGGATTAATAAACTCTGTTTTAAAAACAGAGATGTTTTTCACGGGTTATTGCCTCTTGCAAGGAATTAACAAATTCTCCAAGAGTATCTCTTGTAACCGAAAGATGAAAGTTTGTTTTAGAATTCCGCCCACTGCCACGCCCACTTTTTATATTTAAGTTTTTTCCTCATTCTGTTACTAAAGAAAACTGAAATATTGTTAATAAGCTTTATAAAGCCTATAAAGAACTATAACAGCGAAATTTTTATCCTCCTAAATCACATTTAAAAAAATTAGAATGTATATAGGTTTTCGAGATATGACTTTTTTTATTTTTTGTGTGGTATGTTCGAAAGCAGCTTCACAATTTAGCCAATATATTGACTTTGTTAAAAATTATCTGGTTGCAGATGAGTTCGATTGAAGATTATTAAAGTGCCAAAGAAAATCACATTTATTTCTTTCTGATAAATTGAGGAGTTTGAAAGACATAGACATACCAAAAAAATAATTAAATCATAAAAAGACAACATGTTTTGAATTGTGTACGTATAAAAGATAGTTAAGGCAAGAATAAGAGGTATAAACGAAAAGAATATTTGGATTAGTACCAACGATAGGACGTTTATTTACAAATACCTACCGAAATTTCACTTTTTCACATACTTTTGGAGTTTAAACTTATAAATATATATACTGGGTGATTGGTACAAGGTGCACCAAAAAAAAAAGCAACTAGGTTGTGTTAAGACAAGAACAAAATCGTACTGGGAGGGTCTATTTCACCCGTTTAGGAGGGAGACGCACCAATATCACCAGATTTAATTCCTTTAGATTTTTACGCATGGGGATTCATAAAGAACCATGTATATGAAGTTGAAATTTCTTCTTTGGAGCAACTTAAACAACGCATTGAAGTTGCTGGAGTCAAATTGCAGGAGAATTTGGCGGACTTAAATTTTTCTGCAGCCTTGGGCTGAAAACATACTGGAGCTGCGAGCAGAGCGGAGATGCGAGAAGTGAGCAGAGCGACGAAAACATACAAATGTGTTCTTATGAGAGCTCTCATATACTGAGGCTTCTAGCAACGAGATATCAGTTCCCATAAGAAAGCATGTGTTTGTTTTAAACGCTCTGCTCACTTCTCGCATCTCCGCTCTGCTCGCATCTCCAGTATGTTTTCAGCCTAAAGAAGAAAATACAACCTTTGCCTTTTGAAGAGTGGGGATCATCGTGGGGAATATCGAACATTTTTTTTAACATCATTAATTTTTATTAGAATAGGCTAAAATGTAACAGATAATAAAAAAATATTATTAGTTCATTAAGTTATTTTTTTTATTACTTGCTATAAAAACTAATGGTATTTATGAAAAGATATAGAACAATTGGAAAAAACTATTTTTAATTTTTTTTAATTTCTCACAAACTAAGACACATTTTAGCATCCGTTTTTCTGTTTTTTATTGTAAATTAATAAGAGTATTAAAATTTGAAAACAAAAATTTTACTTAATTACATAAAATTTTGGAAAAAATTAGCTTAAAAGATTTTTTTTTAATTTTTTTTCATAATTTCGAGTTTAAAAATTGATTTTTTCAAAAACTATTCACTAATACAACTTAATATAAAATGAAAATTAAAGATTTTCAAAAAGGTATAGTATGGTATGGTAAGTTTTACCGTTGTTTTTAAATAATTTTTTTTCCGTTTTAGGTCAATTTTTTAGAAACGGTGGGAAATAGATCCCCCTCCTATACGATTTTTGACTTGTCTTAAACCAACCTACTCGCTCTAGCTTTTTGGTGCTCCTTACACCAATCACCCTGTACCCTGTATATATACATATGTATGTATGTATATATTTCTTTTGTGAAAATTAATGTATTATTCTTTACTCTATATTCAGCTTTATCGCCAACTTAATGCGAACTTTTTTTCCCCGGAAAAACATAAAATACCGGGGAAAGAATATTTCCAATCGCGAATCTCCCACGAAATAATTTTTCCCCAAGAACTTAATTGGGGAAATGTTTGCATTGACACAAGAAAAATTATTCACGATAGCTTTTTTGCTGAAGGGAATATTTTCCCAAGATGATTCCTGATATCAAATTTAAATAAATAAATAATAATCAATATATCAAATTTCCCAAAATGGGAAAAAAAACTCTTGGGAAATTTCTTTCGCGATGGGTGATTCTACATTAAATACTTCAAAAAATCGTACCCATTTTTTATTTATTTTTTAATTTGATATACATACATACATATATAGGTACCTACAGTACTTACAAAAGAAATAATGGCGCAAAATTTTAAATGATTTAATACGATGTTTAAGAATTTCTATCATACTGAAAATGCTTTAACATCGTACTAAATAATTTAAAATTTTGCGTTAATGTTTTTAAATATCTAAAATAATATGTATGAATTCAAAAAATAAAGCGGCCAAAACTATTAATGTAGACATTGTAGACTGTAGTGAAAAGCACTAAAGTAGGTACCTACTATGTATATACATACAACAAGGTTATTAAAATTGATTTGACTTCTTCGAATGCCGATGTACGTGAACCTACCTATATTTATACACGTATTACCTACCTACCTATCTAAAATGATTCACTATAAAATCTGGAATTTTTTCTATGCAAAACCCCTATAGATACGGTGACCATATTTTAAAATTGCAAATAATAAACAAGTGATTATTCCGTTTAATTAAAAAAATATCTACAGAAAAATTAATTAGCTTGAAAAGAGAAGGTACAAAAATTCAGTCTTTGTTTGTATCAAACTTAGACTTAAAAAACAAAATAACTCTTAGATAAAAAGTCTTAAAAAAAAAAAAAAACATAAAAACTTAAAATCTAAATTAACACAAGTAATTTTTACGGATTTTGATATTTTTCTGAAGGGTAAATTTCCTTCACTAAGTTCTGGATTTTTTAAAATTATTCTTTGAACTCTAAACAACATCTGAGTTCGTAATTGTATCTAGTTATGAAAATAGATTTTGCAGTTTCTTGTTTCGAACTTCATTATTTTTATTTGTCATTGCATTCTGCTTCAATATTTATGTTATCACTTTTAAGAATTTGTACGAAATACAGAATAAATAATGAACAACTTTTGAAATACAGAACATTTATATGTTTTTTTGTATAACAAATAATTCATAATGAACATCGTCTTATCAAATCCAGAACTGTTCTATAATAATATGAACGGATGGTCACCGTACCTATAGTGCAAGTAAAAATAGAGATACGTATAGGTAGTACCTAACCTACTAGGTACATATGTTAGGTAGGTAGGTATACACCCCAGTTTAAAAGAAATTCTCTTATTAATTGTTTTCCTATACAGATAAATATTTAGAAAAACTTGATATAATTTTGTTAATATGTGTATAGTTAATATGAGGTAAACAAAATTAGTGTTCAATTCAGCAAATAAAAGTTCAAAGAAAAAAATGACTTTCAAGAAAACCTTTTAAGTGCGTCTATATATACACAAGCAAATTATTACTATAGGTATGTGGAATAAGCTAAGCTGACTCATCTATAATAGTAATAATTTCTAGAAATACGTGCAAAGTGCATTTTACAGATTAGAATATGGAATAAATTTTTATATTATATTTCCAACTGCGGTTTGTGATGAAGTTTTGAACTTAAAAAAATGCGCATACCTAAACCATTTTTTTAATGGAACATGGAAATGAGATTTTTATCACATATAATAACACTAGTTTACAAATAAAATGGACATTCAATGCCACTATTTTTTTGTATGCATTTAAGCTTCCTAGATACGAAAATCAAATTTAAGAAAATTAAAATGGATAGGTTTTCGATATATGATTTTTTGGTTTTATTTTTGTGTGAAAGCAGCTTTACAATTTAGCTCATATATTGACCTAGTTGAAACTTATGTGGCTGTAGATGGGTTCGATTGAAAAATATTAGATTACAAATGCAAATTACATTTAGCTTTTCCTGATAAGTTGAAGAGTTTTAAAGATATAGGCCAAAAAATCTGAAATAACATCATCATTTTGAACAAAAATGATAAAATAAAATTTATTACTTTACCGAAAAATTAATGAAACATAAAAAGAAAAAATGTTTTGAATTGTAAGATAATTAAGACGAGAATATGAGGAACAAACGAAAAGAATTTGTGGATAAGTACCAAAGTTATGGCAAAGTTTTTTACAAACCTCGAAATTTGACTTTTTCACTACTTTTGGAATTTAACCTTATAAGTCCAACGTGATTTGCGTAAGATGCATCAAAACACTAGAGCGTGTAAATTTGGTCAAAACTAGAAACAAATTTTCTAGGAAGGGGGTCTACGTCCCCCCGTTCAGACAAAAAGTGCAATTTTCTAAAAAAAAATACTTTAAAATTAAAAAAATAATGGCAACACTAACAATATCATACATATTCATTTTCAAACCCAAAATTTATTTTTTTTTAATTTACAGTTCAATTCAAGGTATTTTCAGTAACAGTTTTTCAAGATACATACATATTTTGAAACTCGACATTTTGAAAATAAAAAAATTGAAACATAAGTTTCAAATTTATTTTTTTTTAATGCAAATGATTAAGTACTTACTATTTTTTAATATTCGATACTTTTATCAATTTTAAGTAAAAAACGAAAAACTATATCAATTATTAAAGTGCTTAGTTAAAAAAAGATAAAAAAATAAAAACCTACGTTTTTCTTTAAAACAATATTCAGTAAATTTAAATGTTCCAAGTTTTTCGCGTTTGACGAATGTAAAATGTGCATTAAAAAAATAAATAAACTTGAAACTTATTTTTGAAATCTTTTATGTATTTTCAAAATGTTGAGTTTGAAAATATATATCTTGAAACACTATTATACCTACTCAAAATACCTTGAATTGAACTGTAAATTAAAAAATGAATTTTTGGGTTTAAAAACAAATGTAGTATGATATTGTAAGTGTTACCGTTGTTTTTTTTTTAAGTATATTTTTTTTAGAAAATTGCACTATTTGTCTGAACGGGGGGACGTAGACCCCCTTCCTATAAAATTTGTTTCTAGTTTTGACCAAATTTACGTCATGTTCTAGTGTTTTGATGCATCTTACGCAAATCACCCTGGATTTATAAGGTTAAATTCCAAAAGTGAAGTGAAAAGTTCAAATTTCGAGATTTGTAAATAAAACGGCCATAACTTTGGTACTTATACATAAATTCTTTTCGTTTGTACCTATATTCTCGCCTTAACTATATTTTCTACGTACACAATCCAAAACATTTTTTCTTTTTATGATTTCAATATTTTTTTGGTAAAGTAATAAATTTTATTTTATCATTTTTGTTCAAAATCATGATGTTTTTCAGATATTTATATCTTTAAGACTCTTCAACTTATCAGGAAAAGCTAAATGTAATTTGCATTAGTAATTTATCTACAACCACATAAGTTTTAACTTAGTCGATATATGGGCTAAATTGTAAAGCTGCTTTCGAACATATGTAGCATCGAAAATTCATATCTCGAAAACCTATCCGTTGACAAAATTTGTATTGTGATTTTTGAGCTCAGCTGGGCCAAATATATACAAAAAAAATAACGGCATTAAATGTCCAAAAAATTTATTTTTTTTTGTAAACTAGTGTAATTAGTTTAATAGCAATCGATTAGATAGTATAAGAGGAAAATGAATGAATCGATATTTTAAAATACATAAGTATTACAAATATTAAAAATAAAATATCTATGTAGGTATCTGCAAGCGCTACAGGATATTTTGATCTAGTCTAGAATACGTTACCTCAAATACAAGGTGGTGCAAAAGAAACGAAGAGGTTTTGTGAATAGACTATACAATTTTTTAAATTCATGTTTTTTTTTTTTATTTGTGTAAAGATAAGACTTTGAAAATTCGAACCAAATAATCGAATTTTATTTTGAAAATTTTTAATCTGTGAAACTTAGACCACCGGAATCAACGATAAATAATTAATCAAGGCGATATTTGATCTTCTTTGAGTTTGAAGACAACAAACCGCTCGCAATGAAAAAAAACATTCAGCGAGTGCATGAGAGTGTGCACGAAAAATCCAAAAAGGAGACAACTTAATGAATTTTATAGCTAAAAAAATAAAAAATATAGGTACAAACATTTATTTTATTTTAAATAAATTGTTTGAAGAAGATTGTAATAAAATAATCAAGACCTATAAGCTTTAGCCCATCACATGGGAAAGAAAAAAATCAAGAACATGATAATAAACAAACTTCCCTTTTTATTTTCTATTTATCGGTAATATATTGAACAAAATTGTACAGGATTAAATTCTCTACAAAAATAAAGGATCATGATTTTGTTTTGTGATACTAATGGTTCTCAAGATATTATGGCGAAAATCATTTTATATCCCCCTTTCCAATATGGCTTCCATTTGGGTGGTTATCAAATTTGAAAACCAATTTTTATACTCACAAGTTACACTACCCCTTTTCTGCCTTACATATTGATCAAAAATCTGGTCAATGTAACATTTCAATGGACTATAAATTAACAAATTATAGCAAAGTATATATTTATTTAAGATAAACACACAGTCATATCTCGCATGCCGGTCGGTCCGATAAAAATCGAAACAACTCAACAAATCTCATTTTTCAGCAGAGGCAAGAGAAAATGCAATAAAACTTATGGTATTTCTGTTAATCTATTAAAATTTATCTTACATAAACACAGAAAGATATCTTTAGGTTCCATAAAATAATGAATAACAAGAGCCTTGTGTTTTTCACATGCATATGTGGATAGTTTATATTTTATGCACAAAATTGCATTATCAACATAAAAATGTCATTTGTTCAGCTGTCGGTTTTCTTTCCGTTGGACGATATGTCAAAATTTTGATACATACTCGTACATACATATCGTCCCCTATCTCATGAAGTCACTTAACTAGCAAATTGTCGAAATTGAGATAAGCTTTATTTTATAGGTTAAGGTTACCCTAATCTTCATGCTCACAAAATATTATTCCTGTATTCCTGTATGGAACATCCTGATTTTAAACATTTATGACACTGACATAACTGAATTTTTTGGTAAAAAGTTTCTCACGAACGGAAGTAACTAATATGCAATTGTTGTTTCGAAAAGAATCTATAGGGTGTAGGATCTTCTTTCTATAAAAACGAGCAATATATACTTGAGATAAATATGATAATATACAAAAATAATGTATCACTTATGTCTAAAGCTAAGTACAGACGATTGTCAGATCTTACAATATTGCAGATCTGTCAGCGAAAAACCTGTTCCAAATATCTTACAATCGTTTGAGCACACAATTCTGTCTGACAATATTGTCAGAAACGTCATTCTCAGACGACAATCTGACACAAAATTGTCAGGTATCGTGTGAACTAATTGTTAGCTATTATCAGACCATTGACAGTTCTGACAATATTGTAAGATCTAACAATCGTCTGTACTTAGCTTAATAATACTAATTGGTCTTATATTATTCTAAAGTGTTTGAAGGAATAGAAATTTTTGATTTTTCGATAATTAATAGTTTAATATACCTTCCACGATGGCAACACGCTTTTTAATATCTATACAATACTTTTTGAGAGATAATTCACTTCCATTTTGTAAACGATATGATATGCCTACATATTTTCAAGCCTTGGACTCTGTATTAAGCCTTTAATGCGAATTCAATTAATCAACATTATTTTATTCAAGTGATCTGAATGAAGGAAGCAGTTCAAAACATATTTGTATCTACTTAAAAAAGAGCCAATCTATCAGGCTTGTGTAATTATAAACAGGGGAGGGGTATAATTATTGATGAAATTCAGTTCTGGAGTAAGCTGGATTTTTGTACAGTAAGCAGAGAATAGTCGAAATACCAAAAGATTTAACTCATAGGTTTGGTCTTGGCCTGAAAGACTTTTAAACGCAAGTATATATTTGTAATTTTTGCTGGGTCAACGGCAAGTATGTTCTAACATACAATCTAGTCATTGAAAGACATGACGAAGTACAATACAGATAAATTTATTATCTCCCATTTATAACATTCCAACCTTTTTTTTTTAATTTTTAACGAGCAAAAATATAGATGACACTGAGAATCTAAGAAAATTATACAAAAAAAAGCTAAGCACTTATTGATACTAAGATAACGGGAATATTATGTTTCCCTGAAATACAATTATTTAATGGTATTTTATTCGGTTGAGCTGTGGCTAAGTTCTGAACTTGAATCAAGTCAAAATATTGAAAAATGCATGTTTGGTACAACTTTGAATGCAAATTTAAGGTTTTCGTCATTTTTCGAATTGATAAATACTTAAAACTGCTTCAAGAATTACGATAGTTTTAATCTTGCGTATAGAGCAATACATGTACCTACAAATTAAATATACCATCAAACTTGTAATTCAATATGGTCTGTAGTTTTTGAGTTATAGTGGCGTGGCAGCCGATTTGAAAAATGTAGATTTCTGACAGTCCTTTTACTCAAAACGCCATTGAATTTATTGATCAGCATAACTGTGGTCCATATAGAATTTACCTCCTCCTGCTGGTAGAAATCCTGCTGTATGTTGCAATTTATAAAACATTTTTTTTTTTTCAATTTTTCTGCCTCATCACAAGATGGTAAAAACTAATTTAACATCAAAATTCGTATTAAAACGTTTATGAGCTGATATATAGTTACTCTATATCGATATTATGTAGGTAAATACTTAAACACAAGGTGATTTGGAACGTATATACTGATTCTGTATAAATTATTGTCTATAGTTATGTAAGTATATTAAGTAGGGTTTTGTTATTACAGCTACTTTGTTCCTATAACCAGTTTCGTATCCAGGATTTAGTCATGAGGTGGGGGTCCAACTACAAATAGAATAAAAAAAATAAAAATAAAACTTGAGTGGGCTTTGTGTTACATTATTTATGTGCCTGAAGTTAGCACCGCCATTTTCGATTTTCAAAAAAAAAAAAAAAAAAAAAAACAAGCACAAACTGAGCAACAGCGCAAGTATAACATTTTAAAAGATCGTAATTTTGAAAAATTGCAAATTTAAAAAATATTTACGGCAAAATGTATTTTTGGCTCTAAAATCTATAAATATGCGAATCATTTTTTGAGAAAAATGCAGCATAACTTTGATGTTTTTGAAAATCGTAATTTTTCATCCCTAAAATTAAAAAAAAAAATTTACGGCACATGGAGGCACAAGTTGAGCACAACACAGCACAAATGATGGTGCTAATTTCACGCTAAGTTCTTCGCAACATTTGCGTTCGGTTGCAAATGTGCGATTTTTAATTCTCTTCAATTGAATCATTTTTTGAGCATAAAACAGCACAACTTAAAGTTTTTAGAATAACTTAACTATAGAAAAAATTCCATCCGGGGTCCGGACCGGAAACCGGATCCGCCACTGGCCTATAACCATATTCATTCTTCATAAATGCACATTACAAATCTTGGAAATTCAATCACATGCAATATACCTATCTATCAATGTGCAATCTCATGAACCCACTCAATATTATGATCAATCTCAACTAACACATTGTCTAATGTCTATATAATGTATAATTTAATTAGGGTGTCAGTTATTTAAAAAAAAAGAGTTTTTTAAAGTAGATTTAAAAAACAAACAGGTACAGGTATACAGCGTTCCCGTTCGTGCTTTTTTGACAAAAAAAACTTTCATCGTTGCACGCCGCGGTGGCACCAAAAATTTCAATATGCCACGCTTAGGAAATAAATTTCTTGGTTCACTTCCATTGCCTTGAATACTGCTAATGGAGACGCTTATATTACAATATTGCTCGGCTGATGGAAGGCAATTATTGATTTCCATCGCTGAGGCAAAACATTTTGACGTTTCACCTTTTTTTTCATAATGGTTTCTCCGCAATTTTGAATGAATTGTGCTTCGTTTTGAAATTAAAGTTGAAAATATGCGAAATTAAGTGAATCAAAGTTTTTCTTATTATTAAAAATTGTGAATTTGAAAAGCAAAAAACACTTGACTGTGGTCGTAATTTCTACACTGACATTTGACAACTAAAATTAGGTGGCAATAGAAGGCCCACCCAGGCAATAAATTGGCATTGCCATTGAAATTGACATTGCCTCAAATACTGCTAATGGAGCCACAGCGTTAAATAATGCGAATTTTAATGAAATTTGATAAAAGCTGCTGCAAATAAAGTCAAAACTGAAAGAAACTCTTATTTGTTTGACAATTTATACACAAATAGGGCAAATGATTTCTTTTAATTTTAAAATACCTAAATAGAAAATTTTCGGAGTAGATTTGAAAACTAAAGAAAAAACTCAAGTTTTCAAGAACTGTATTTAAAAAAAAATTATTTTAACAATAATAAATATTTTTCAACAAAAAAAAAATAAATCACATAAATTTCATTTATATATTTTATTCTTTTCAGAACAGAATAGAATTTTAGATTCATTCATTCATAATCAGAGTTGGTTGACAAATTCAATAGAATATTGTTGTCATTTACTTTCATGTGGTTTGGCTAAAGAATTTCTGAATTTTTCTAAGATTCTAACGCTGGTCGTAACCTTTGTCATTATATTCTTTTGATGTTGTTGTATTGTTGTGACTTGTGTATGCTGGTGTTGGTATGGCTATTTTGTGGGGCTGGTGTTTTGTTTAAGTTTTTTTTTATTAATTATTTAAATTTTAATTTGTCATATTATAATATTTTTAATTTTTGTATTTTAATTTGCTTTAAATTTAAGCGTGATGTTGGCAAAGTTTGTTCTGCGTATATGTTCAACCAACATATATTTTAAAAGGAAACTACAAAAAATCTCTTACAATTTTATTTCCTCGTGTGAAAGGTACGTATAAGAGATTTTAGAAGAAATAAAAAAAAACATTCTAGTATGAATAATACAATAAATAATGACTTATAAAAATCTCTAGCAATTTTACCATTAGTTAAAATAAATTTAATTGTAAATTAATGTTGTTGATGTTTTTTTAATCTCAAATAAAATATACAAAATAATTTAATAATTTGGGAAATAATGGACACCCTTATGTACAAAACATACCTATTACAAGTTCACAAGTCAGCGGCCAACACATTCTATCTAGTTTTTGTGTATCATTCTTCAACATTAATATTATTGTCACCCAGTTTGGTAAATAAAGAAAAAACTGCGATAATTTACTGATAACACTTAAAGATTATTTTCAAAGGTGATCGAATTGCAATCAAATAAAAATGCTAAAGGTGTATCCGTTAAACTGGCTTTTTAAATTTTCACAATTAAATATTAAAGAAAATGTATTGAGATGGACAATGCGATAAAATCTCAACACTCAACCACTTTTATGTTTGTTTATTTATTTATTTAAAAAAAAAACTATCTAAAGGTACCTACCAGAAACTTTCACAAAATGTTTGTTATTATTTTTATTACAAGTAAAAAAGTCGAAAACGTAAATTCAAAGCAAGAAATAAATTTATTCGACGGTTAGGAATCAACAATTTATGTTTAATAACTGCCATTAAATTCAAAACCATTTCGGTGAAAACCACGGAACTATAGATATGGAGATATAAAATCAAACCACATACGTTGTGGGCAATGGTCAAATGAGTACTAACTGAAACATTTTATATCTCATGTAACCTAGCGCAAAGAAAGTTCTAAACAATAAGGTTTACGTCAGTGGCGGCGCTAGACCTCGCGTGGACGTCGCGGTCGGCGAGATTATGTTCGCGAGGCCCCCTTCAAGAAAACGATAAATTTCATACCTAACCCAAATTAAAGTAAAACTAGAGTATGAGTAAACAATTTTTATTGCTAATCAAATTATGAAAACAAATTTCACAATTAAAACATTAAAATAGACGAACTTTTCGACTTTTGGCCTCACTGAACTTTTTCAGGATTTCGTGATAAGTCGGCGGTCGCCGACACCGCCGACGCCTAGCGCCGCCACTGGTTTACGTTTAACTTTAGGTATGTTTCTACGAAAATCGTCATAAGCGGAGTGACTTAGCATTAGCAACATTATCTCGAAGCTCACAAACTGGCAAATATATTATGTATGAATGATTTCATTTTTTTTTTTTTTTTAAGAATTTAAAAGAAAACAATATTACTTCAGAATGCTTGCGCCTATAGTCTTACTGTTTTAAAATGACATTTGATATTATAGGTTTGTTCCATAATAGCACTGCGGCGCTCTGGGTCGGTAACCCTGAACTCGCTCTGAGGTGTTTTTTTTTTTGTGTTTTCCGGTTGAGCTCTGAACGCACTCTCAAGAATACAGAGCTGTTAAAATTCAAATCGGCCGTTGACATTTTGGAAAGAAGAGTACAGCTTCAACAAGTATAGAGAACGTTGATTTGGATGGTATAAATATGAGATAATTTTGTTATTTATTTTTAATTCATATAATTACAGAGGAAGTGCCAAAATAATATTATACACTAGGGTATGAAAAAATGCAGACTTAACAAAATAAGTGGTACTTAATTTTCCCATTTTGGCACTTTAAGCGCAATTTTACTGTCTGCGTAAGTGCCACTTAAGTTGCAAATATTTGGACACATAAGTGTCACTTATTCCGATAAGTTTACACTGTAAAATTGTGCATTTCCACTTCGATTGTGAAATGAATGAAACGTCAAAAAATCAGCTAATGAAACTTGTAGCACATAAGTTTCGATGATAAATTGGGTACGTTCAATGCATTACATCTGATTTGATTAAAAATATGATATTCCCAGCCTACACGATTTTTGATTTTTAATAACTTTTAGTTACGTTTTATCTGAATTTTCAGGCAAGAAATTCTCACCTGAAAATTCAGATGAAAGTTGTTTGTGGTGATGGCAGTGCCAAATCAGCTGAAGCACTGTATAAAAAAGCTTAACTTTATAATTTTCGTCTTGTGGTAGTTGATTTTTTTTAGTTTTCGTCGTGAAAATTCAATACTTATATAAATGAACGAACTTTTTGTTTATTGTTTAGTGAATTTTTAAATCAACAATTTTTAATTTTTTTTATTTAACTACCTCATATTTTTGAAATATTTTTAATAAACTTGAAATGAGATAGACTTTTTTTCCCCATTTCAACTTAAAATAGCTATTTTTAAAAAATCTTTCAAACAAAACAAATTTTCTTAATTGATTGCTATTTTTACCTCATTTTAGCTAATAAATGTAAAATTTTTATCAATTGGTTGAAACATTTTCTTTCCTCAGTTATTAAAACAGCATAAGCTGTCCTTAGATAGCTGAGACCTCGATATAGCAGGTACAGTAGTACGGATAAGAAAAATTGGGTTATAAGAAAGAAATTTCTGAAATTATCAGACTTACTTATATCCGTGTTGTACTGTATTAATGTTTTATGCTCAACAGATATTTTTAAAAAGAATACCTATACATAAAAACACGTGTGTACCCGAATGCAATGTTTTGTAAAAATTTGAAATCAATCCGCGTAGGTCTATAGGAGATTTGAAATTAAGAACAAACAAAAATTTACATTTTTATTTTTATTTATTAAAAAAAACTATTATAGTATAATTGGAATATACATATGTAGGTACATACATATTTTTAAATTAAAAAAAAATTGTATAAATAATTGATAAATTGCTAAGCGTTGCTGGAATGACACGCACGAAAAAAAATAACTTTAATCAATTTTACTTACTTTTCTGCATATGTTTCACCCATTTTGATTCAAAAAGAAATAAATAAATCGCAAGCATGCCAAAAAATAAAAATCCGTTTGCACAAGAAAACAAAAATTTAATACGTTTTGGGACAATGTTCTCTGCAGGGATGTTTACGTTTGCATTTTGGAACTGTTTTACTTAGACGGCTTTTAGGCCCGTTTGCTGATACTACACATAACGATTTAAGTTGAACTTAAATTCTTAAGGTGTACTTTTTCCATGTCATAAAGTGATACTTAAGAAATTAAGTTCAACTTAAATCGTTATGTGTAGTATCAGCAAACCTCCCTTAAACGAAGCGATTACGCTGTGATTTTTAAGCACGTAAGCGGGGGACGTATGTGGTGTAACTTAACTGCATTCAGGGCCGGACCAACCATATGTGCAAGATGTGCAAATGCACAGGGCGCATTACTAGGAGCAAGAAAATGTAATTGGCGTTAGGCAATACCCAAATTGATATTGATATTGATATTGCCCAAAGAAATTCTGAACAATTGTTGTTGTTTTTGCTCGATTTGGGCGTAATTTCCAATTTTTTATTTTTTTTTTATAGGAAAGAACGCTCAAAATACAAATTTTAATAGTCAAATGGGAAATAACGCCCAGAATTGGAAATATCGCCCAAAAAAAATCCAGAAAAACCTCACTGTTTATGCGCCGCGATTTTTTTTTAAAGATTATCTTATCATTGAAATTTCACTTTGGAAATACCAACCAAAATTTAGGAAAGAACGCCCAAATTAAAAAAAAATGTTTGATCGCCCAAAATTGAAGAAATAACACCGACATTTTACAAAAACAATTAACATTGAAAATATTTGGCGATATTTCCAATTTAAGATTTGGAAAAATATAAATTTCGGCGATAAAAAAAATTTGGGCGATATTTCCAAATCGATTTGGGAGTTATTTCCTTTGGCGTTTTTGCCTAACACCAATGTAATCTGATCTTGCGCAAACAAATATGTACTACCATTTGCCATGTGTATGTATGTGTGCACATATAAAAAGTGGCGCTTACTACAAATCTTGCACAGGGCGCAAGTTTGGCTGAGGCCGGCCCTGACTGCATTACAAATAGTTGAATTTGACTCATGGATACATTCGCACTCTGACTCAGCTGACAAAATAAACAACCGCTCCTAAACATTCTACCATTGTATCTGTTATCCATGTGAAATGAAATGTTCAATTTATTGCATAAACAACAACAACAAATTCAATTTTGGAATCAATTAACTTTAAATTATGTACCTATACCTATATGGAAGCGTGGGAAAATAATTATGCATTTTATTGTTCTTATTCTCCATTTAAGTTTTTATTATGAGAGCCAGTTGATTCTTCAATGACAATATATATAAATTAATAATTGACTAAACTAATCATCAGAAGTTAGAAAGAAAAGTTTGGTTTATAATTATATGGTTGCATTATTTACCCAAACACACCTAGGTGATGAAATAAAGGAAAACACCCCATGTAAAGAAATTATGCCGGTCGTCCGACGTCCACTACGTGCGCGATAAGTTCAACTAACTTCGTTCAACTTTTTATTCAACTATTTTGTTGGATAAACAAATTTACAACCTCTTACACTTGTGCAATGTGCAGCAACTTACGTTGTTCACATTGAGCAACGAATTACGAAAGTTGAACAAAATGCGTTGGAAGCAGAGTTGTGCTAAAGTGGACCAATTGGGCCATTTGGACCCAAGTTTTTTATTTTGGCCCCAGGCCCCGGGCCAACATGAAATGGCCCCAGTTTCATAAAATTCATAAATTTAAAAACAAACTTTAATAACAATTTAGAAAGCAAATTATTTGAAAAGAATAGAAGTTATAGAAATTGACGATGTATTTGCAAATTTTGACAAGCTTATTAATAATTTCAGCTTTGAGAAATAGAAATATTTTTAAAATCAGTTAAAAATTATTGGGTCATATTCATAGTCACTGTTTTAGTTGTTTCTAAAAAAATACTGGGTTTATCCTATCTAATTTACATTGGATAAACTCCAGGCTAAGATAAACTGGGGTCTAAAAACGACTATGAATATGCGCCATTAATTTGAGCTACTCAATTGAATCAAAATAATTAAAAATAAAGTTGTTAATCCATTCCAAATATTTAATTAAAATTATTTCAAAAAATCTATTTTTTTAATTTATTTGAACGTAATACTACAAGTTGATTCCTCCGAGGAAAAATAGAGATTTTGTTAAATCCTGGACGAGTTTTAAAAATAATTAAATAAATTAAAAATATCTCGAAAACAAACAATGTTATTGACTTTGTGATAATTTTATTTTACACACAATTTTATAACTGAGTATTGATGGGTTTATAAACAAATTCAATTGATGGTTTTTTTAAACAAAATAAATTGCAAAATAACACTAATAAATACTTACGAAAAATATTTTACCCTTCGGATATTTTGAGAACTAATATAGTGATATTGACATCAGGCTAATTTTATTCTATACACAATGCAATATTTAATTATTGATATGATTTAAACAAAAATTTAATTAACAATTTAAAAAAAAAAATAAAATATTCTGGACGAGTTTTAAAAAATAATTAAATAAATTAAAAAAAGATACAAATGAAATCTTTTTGCTAAATGTGTCGTTTTACTCCATATTATTTTCAAGTGGCCCTAAGAGAGTTAAAATGGCCCCGAGAATCGCTCCAGAATTTTTTATTCCAAGGTTGGGAGCCCCGTATATATAATTGCCCAACTTGAATAACCTCGTACTGCGTACACTGGTTGATAAACTTGTTTGATTTTAACAGAAAAAAAGTTTTGCGAGTTGATGGACACAATTTTCCTGTCGACGCGCCCCTTTGCTTTAAAATAATTAAATTCTTAAATTTGATCGGTATTAGTAGTTATGATTTCTTTAAAAAAAAAAAAGTGGCTGCCGCATTAATATCAGATAATGAACGACAAAGGAAGAAAAAACAGCAAAGACGATTCTAGGTAGATGATTTTATCTTGAGTCGCCAAGAAAGTGGTTTTTTCAATGAAATATGTATATGAGAAATTTAAATCGATTGATCCTACCGCGCCCCTTGAATTCGAATTCAGTAATTTTTTAAGAACTTTACGCGAATGGGTTCAACTCACGTACACACATAAATTTCATCGCAACCAACACAACGCAACACAAATATCCTCACGTCTACTGCAACAAATCCCAAAGAAAATTAAAACGTTGATCAACGCGTTGAACAATTAATAATGTGCAAGTGCAACATAAGAAAATGTTGCTCAACGTATTGATCGAACATTTTTAAGGAGCAATACGAGCTCATAAGCTACCCGTACACTTGTTGCGCAATTCGTTGAGCAACGGTCAACAACTAGATTCAACTCGTAACTCGTTGGTTGAACAGAATTGAAAGCACCGTACATTGGCGTTGAATTCGAAATTTGTGCGTTGAGCGGCTAGTGGACGACCGGCATTATGGATAGGTACTGCATTAGGTATTAATTTTTTTAATTATTTATCATATTCACAATGGTTATGTTAGGTTCGATTAAAACACAAAACCGAAAATATGCTCTAGAGAGTAACTAGACATTATCAAAATTCGTTATTGGTTTCCTATTAAAAAAATCACAAAACTTTAAAGAATTTAAACTGCCGCTACCTATAAATTTGAAATGTTTTATTTGAATAAAAACAATAATAATACAGTTATGAGTTTCGTTACCTTATGAGCCGTTCATGAGCGCTCGATGAATACCGCCTAAATCTAAGAGCTGAACCAAAACACTACCAATTCGTACCTTTAATATTTTACACCACACCAATACTTGGCTTACAAAATAAGTAAAAAGTAGAGATATTTTTACAAATTTTTTTTTTCTATTTTCTCTATCGTATTACAATTAAATAACAAATTTTCAGGCATTGCGTTAAACCCTGTCAAAGTCACTAAAGAAACATTTAATACTTTGTCTTGCATTAGTTCAGTTATGCCCTTGACTGCTTTCTTCAAATTTAATGTTTTTGTCAATTCATTCAAACTCATTAATCATTACAAAAAATATTTATTTATATTTTACCCCATATAACCATTGCAGTAAACACAGCTAATTTTAATGGAATAGGAGGACTTGATTTTAACTTAATTCAGAATTGTATTTTTCTTTTCGGCAATTAGTGTTGTATTCCATTTGTTCTAAGTGATAGATAATAGTGTAGACAAATTACTATTCAAATGAGAAATATCAATCAATTTTATTTAAGCAAATATTGTTATACAAGAAAAGGAAGGCATCGCATTAATTTATTAGAGGACAAAAACAAAACATACTATCTTACAACTGAATTAACACTAAGTTTATTTCGCTTGGAATGGATCCTTTTCAATATATCTGTCTAATAGTTTATCGCCTTCTGGATCTACTGCAGATAACTGGGAGAATCCTTCTTCGTCAACAAAACAAATCTCATGACCATCAGGATCAGCGAGAATGATAACACGCACAGTAGCTTTTCCAGGAGTATAATAAGAGGTAATAAGAGTAATAAGAGGTGTGAGAATTGTCCCAGATGCTGCTTTTATTAATTCATCGATTTTTGGCTGTTCATTGAGAGGAACAGCAAAAGCAATACGACCATAAGCTTTAGCACGATTCAAAGGATCTGAGATTTCTCGAATTCGAAGGGATGCTTGATTATTGCCATATGACAGAAGCAGAGATTTGTCTTCTTCTTTGAGGAGCTTCATCATGAGAAGATCATTCCAATATTTCTTGGAATTTGTGAGATTTGTTGAGTTGATTGTAACTTCTACCACTGGATCAGTATCACTGGGTTGAGGTTCATTAATGACGAAGAATTTGTAACCATCTGGTGAGGTCAAGACATCAAGGTTATTCTCCTTTGTAGTTGGATAGTTGTTTGATTTGGCACGCTCAAGAGCTTCCTTAGACCTTATCGTGATGCCACCAAAATCGTTTCCTGAAAAAGAAAAAAAAATGTATTATTAAAAATTCTTTATTTTATAAAAGTAGTAATCGGTTAGTAAAAGAACATCACAGTCATTCTGTTATCTGATTTTAATTTGAAATGGGTCGGTAGAGAAAATGCTCCGATAAACCGTGTTATTAAAATTACCATTGAGCAATTTAAAAAAACTGCTTCAATTCAAGATCAGAGAAGGAGAATTTATAATCGTAGTAATCGTTCAAGTGAAAATATTGAAGCTGTTAGAAGAAGTGTTTCTGAAGAGCTAAGGAAGTCAATTCATCGTCGTTCACAATTGAACCTCAAACCAACAACTTTATTCAATGTTTTCCTTTGATAAAAGACACCTTATCGAGATATTCTATTCCATTATTAACCGGAACCAATGTTCTATCATTTCTTATAAAAATAAATACAAATTTCACACAATTTATACTTTAAATTTAAATAGATACCTCCAATTTCAACACCCTTTTATAAACCAAGCAAGAATTGTTAGTTCAAGCTGTGAACGACAATCATTTAGAGTAAAGTGTGACGGTGCAACATTTTAAGCCACACTGTTGAATGGAAGGTACGGTTATTTTTGGAGCAAAAAAATCAATTTTTCCTATAGGGAATCAATACAAAAATGCACGACTGGTCACACGAAGTTGCTGTTATGTGCGATCACACTGTGGTTATAAAGTTTGAATTGTTAAGATCTAATCAATTGATTTCAAAAGAAATAAAATAGTTATGGGAGCCTATATTTTATGTCACCTGCCAAAAACGTAGTTTATACATAGTATATATAATGTGATTGAATAAATATGAACAATATAGCATCGTGTTGTAGATATGTATGGAACTTTCAGTTCAGACTAAAAAAATTGTTAAAAAATCAGTGTAATTAGAAATAAATTTATTAAAAATTTTTAAAATTGATTGTACACCATCTGATTTCTTCAATAAATCTCAATTTATGAGAACAAAATTTTTTGTTGGAGCGGTTTTTAAAAAAAATTAAAATTTTATTTATAAACTATTGTAAATATTTTTAAGAAAAAAAAAATGGTATACGCAATTTTTCAGTATTTATTAATACGGAGATAAAAAATTACCTTTGAAATAAAAGCATCACCCGCTTTCCAAATACCAAATTTTCAAAAAATAATTTTGAAATAAAAATTAAAAATGAGTTTTTTTTTAAATTTTGATAATATGCAGTATTATTCAAACTTACGAGAAGCTCTTGTTTACTAAAATTGGTTAAACAGATAATGAGATAGTCGAAAACCAACAAAATGGTTTTATGAGAGATACCATTTTAAATTGGTAGATACACTGCCCTAGCGAGGTATCCGTCGGAGCGGAATCGGAGGATTTTTGCTTCGAGGTATTCTTCCGAACAGCGCTCGGAACGTTTTTCCGACATTATGGAACGTGCATTGTTGTTTTGCGTTTCAGTGCGATCAAGTGTGTTTTGAAGTGACATTTTTGACATCTCTAATGAACTTTGAACCTCCGACGTCGTATGCGTTTCAGAGAGTTTTCCGCTCCGAACGGATACCTCGCTAGGGCAGACAATTTTTTTCCAATTATATGGACAATATGGTAGATCGTATTAATATTAGCTCACATAAAAATTTTAATCAAAATCGCATAAAAAATTTTTGAGAAATATGAGAGTTTCCTTACCGGTTTTTAAACACTTGTATGGGAAGTACCGTTATTGTTAGTTATAAGAATAATTTTGATTTAAAATCTGCTAGATAATGTTAAATAACCGCTGGGTGCCAAATATTAAATTCTCAAAAAAAAATGAAGCTGTCATTAAAAATCCAATAAAATTTTGTTTGAAAATTTTGGTATACATTTCCTTTCAAACTTTTTGGAACATTTTCCATAAAAAAATGATCAAAATCAGTTGAACCGTTTTTAACATTTTTCGTAATTTTTTTTTCATTATGTATTAGCTAAAAAAATTTGTACGACAGGTACCGTTATTTGTGGTCCTAAAAAAATTAAAAAAACCATCACCATTCAATTGAATCAAAAAGATTGCAATAATTTTTATCCCCATTCATTTTACAGCAATCAATTGAATGCAACCTTTTGGGAATTCATGCATTCTCTGCATTCATTTAATGAAATTGACGGAATAAAGAATGGTCGAGTCTAATAAACTGACATTCTAGTATGAATAATACAATAAATAATAATAATTAAAACTTTCCCTTTACTACCTACATACATACATATGTACATTATGTTTATAATATCGCAGGTAAAAGGCTATTTTATTATTTTGGTACTTAAATAAAACATCAAATAAAGCACACAAAAAAAACTAAAACATTGCTGCCCAGCTCCATGGGGCATGGACCATGCATAAAATCGAAAGCATTCGTTATTGGTAGTGCATCTGAACATAAAATCAATTTCTCTTAATTGTAGTAAATTAAAAAAAAAAAACAAAGGCAACAAAAATTTCTTATCGATTCTATCTTTCTAGTTTTTTTCAAGAAACCCAAACTAAAAATTCTTGCATATCATAGGTATCTCGTAAGATAACATCTTAGCTGCCAATTTGTTACTTTCCTTAACAACATACGTGCTATGACACGCCAAAGCCACATGATAGCACTTCAAAATATTTATTCCACCAGGTGAATTTACCAACAAATCAAATTGCAATAGGCCTTGGAGCGAAAAACAATGATGTAACTGAACTCGAAAAAAAAGTTCCATCTAATCAAAAGTATCGTGATTAATCAAAAACCTCAAGCAATCATTGCTTTCGGTACTAACAATTTTATTAGGCTTGTTAAAAAAAATTTGCGCGGCAGAAATTCAATACTAACATAAACGTATTTCACCACAACTTTTATCTTGATTTCAATACATATATGCAATGACTAAGTTCGATGCGATATTCGGAATTTAGACTTAAACAAAAAAAAAAAATATACTATCATAGCTATAAGATCTTAGACGTTTTTTCAAGAGCTAAGATAACAAAAAATAAACAATCTCACAAAATTATATAGGCTTCGACAATTCACAACCATGCGTCTTTTTATCGCTGTTGATTTTGTTGGAAAGCTATTTTTGCCGTCAATGATTATACTTTGTTTGTTTATGGAAGCCACTTGTGAACGTGTGAGACTTTTAATTGTTTCAAAGATAGATGTTATTTTTTAAGACCTGCCATTTTATAGGAAATGACTATTTCATTTAAAGCTAGTAAACCTCATATTTTATTGAGCACGAATCCCAAAGTTTAAATCTTACTTTTAAAGCCAAAGCGGAAACTTTGTTGGTGAAATAGATTGAGAGCGACTAATTTCAGCTTAAAATGGAGGTCAATGAAAAGAATTCATCACAATCTACATAGGGTTTGGGTTAAAATATGAAGATAAGCAATAATATGTCTGTTATATATGGGATTTGTGCTACGTGCGTTTTACGACGTCGTACAAAGTTTCAAGTAATCAAACCGACAGAATACCACTATATCCTTACGATATTTGGCTTCTATTATTTTATTTTATAATGTCAATGACATTCTGCTGAACTGTGATTTTCTGTCTACAGAAATTTCTTGGACTGAAAATCTTTTTTATAAGGAAAATGTGTGTATTCTTTCTATTAGGATCTCATCTATGCAAAACTGCATTTTAAATAAAATTCACATAAATGCACAAAAATTCACAGAAATGCAGAGTAAGGGAACGGGACCTAATTATTATTTATTTTTACTCTAACTCATTAATAACAAATATAAATGCATAAAATAGCAATGACCGTGAAATAGAGGACAACAACCGCAATCTCAATTTTTAACAATCATTGAGTTTAATTGACACAAAAACGAAATTTACGCACAGTTAAGATATCATTGAGATAATTTGTCCAGTAGTGCGCTATGTGATTAAAAATTAAAGGAAGTGATTAAATAAAAATCATTAAGGGTGATAATTCAACGACATATAGAATTTAAACGCCCATCTGTTGGAAATTGGCTCAGATTTGTTATTGAGTTAGATAGATGTTTAAGAAAAATCAAACACATTTGTAAAAAAAATGTACATACATAACATGTATATACATAGCTGCATGTCTATATGTTTGTTAAGAAGATTGGCTAATTAGTTTGAAAATACAATTTTAAATCAATTGTTCATATTTTGTAGAAACCAATTTCTAGTACACATACATAAGAACTTTATTTCTTCTATTCCCAAATGTTAATTCCAATGAGAAATAATAAACAAATGAAACTTTAATTAACTTTAAATAACGATTACAATAATCCATCAGAGGATGTAGTGCTATTATTGCTTATTTTGATATTTTAACTCAAACCCTACATTGTGATGAATTCTTTCAATTTACTCCTATCTTTAAATGAAATTGCTTCTGTCGTGTCATTCACATTAGATAGTACTTTTGCATAACATACTGACCCTATGCATGTACCCTAGGTTTCTATAGGTTTGTTACAGACTTTTCGTTAACATAAATTTATTAGCTTGCTAAATTTTGAAGATTTTAATGAAGTTCTCTCTGAGAAGTGATTCGTCCAAAGATGATGTAGATCTATGATAAAGGCCCAACTATAATAATATATCATATCGTCGTCTAAATACGTACAATTACTAAGTTCACTTTAGCTAATTTTACAGAAGCAAAAAAAAAATTGAATATAAAAACTGATTTTTTCTTAAGGATTCTTCAAAAACTACGATACATTGCACAAAACCGATTAAAACAATTTGTACAGAATGTGCTTCTTAAGAAAATGGTCAAAATCTCAATTTTGCCCAAATATGGACTTAGCAGCTTTACGTATTTAGCCAGCTTATGCGCGAATACCTATTACATAACATTAATATGAGTCGAGCTACGATTCGTTCAATTCACAAGATATGATCAGTTTTATCTTTAAAGCAAAATTATGTCTACTTGATCTAAATGGAAGTGCGTTTAGAAATGACACTATTGGTTCAAGAACGATAAGTGATATTGGTGCAACCATTGCGTCAGCTAATTGAAAATTCAAATTTAAATTGTAAAACTTTTCTTTGTCGAAAGTATTTTTGTAATTAAATATACAATCCAATTCTGCTAAACGTTTACGTGAATTTTTGTATTCTGAATTTCGTCGGAGGAAAACGAATGTTCCAAAAAGCATATAAATCGGGATAAAAATAAAACCCTCTCAAAAGTAATTATTGATGGAGCTTTAAACTCCATAGATTGAAGAGTTAAAAAGAATAATTTGTAGCAAATTAAATGAACAATTCAAGTGAATCGAAATACAATAGGGCGGCTGATAATCATGTTTTAATATCGAAGATTAGAAAATTACTATTGTTTAAATAGAGCAATTGGTTATATGTACATATATAATTCAATTAAAAGCTGAAGTTGATTGAATTATTATCCTATTTTGGGTAACTATTTTTCAATACATAAATAATAAAATTATTTTGTCTTTCTATCTTCCTACTTACGTACATACATTTTTTTTATCTCTACCAGTACGGGAACATGTCATTGATTAAATTTTTTAACAGACATTTTTCTACTATCAAACTGAATGCACAAAAAACACCGAAGATTAAGTGTTATTTTAATGAATCACTTAATACTTCTGTGCAATCGCAATCATAAATTTTTTTGTCAAATAGGTAGGTATTTAGGTACAGTAAAACTAAGTTATCAAACAAATAACCCCAAGAAAAAATAATCATTTTAAAAAGATACTACACCATGATAAGAGAAATTTCTTTTTTTAAGTGGGAGAAAATATTTATGTACCTACATATATGTCTAAATATTTTTGAATTCATTTCGCAAGGTTAGGTCAGGAAATATAGAAATTCGTTTAGCAAACAAAGGTTTAAAAGATTTATTCAAATCAGGCAATGCAAGCCTCCGCATGCAGTAGGATGTACCTATATAGTATATACCTTTTTCGTTTAAAGATTTAGGTGCCAGTTATGGCTTTTATTGAAACTGATCATTGAAAATTTGTATTTCTTATTTTGAGACAATTAAACACGAATATCAGTGATTATTTTGATGCCAATATAAAGCTGATAACTTAATTATTAAATCTTGCCCAAAACATTTCATTTTGGCAAAACCTTTCACACAATATGATTTTTCAAATTTCAATGATGAGGTAGTTGACAGCCATTTTAAGTGAATTTTTTTTGGAAAAAGTTATTAGTCATCAGCTTCAAATTGACATCAAAATAATCACTGATTTTGTTTTTTAAGTGCCTCAAAACTTATATAATCAAAATTTTCAATAATACGAGTTTCAATGGAAGCAAACTGGCATCTAAAGTAGGTAGGTACTTGGACTGTGGCAATTGGGTTAAAATAGCATTGAATTTGATTCAAGTTTAATATTTGTCACTAGTCAGATCAAAATTAATCAGAATTTGAATGCTATTAAAACACGACGTGATAAAATCTTATTCAACAACTCACCCATTTCATAGTTCTTCACTCCGTAGTTGTACGTGAGTTCAATAACAAAATGAGACGCCTCAGGTCCATAACCAACCATAGTTTTACTCCAGCGGTTGTCATAAGGTCTGAAAGTTCCAAACAAAAAAGATATAATCAAAATCTTTAGATTTTCTCCAACTTTTAAACCTATTAAAAAGATCTCAAGGTTACTAAATAGATACTTACCCATTGCACTGTGCATCACAGCCCTGTGTGAATTCTTCGTGCCGCAGTACCTGTAATTACACAGAAAAGTTGTTTTAATAATTTGATTGCATATACTTAACAATTATGACGTGGTAATTAAATTCTAGATTTATCTAAATCCGGTTTTTGTTTGTTATTTTATTATAGAAAAATAATATTATGTACTCCAATTAATGACCTTCATCCCGAGAATGCTGCGATAAAAGAAGGCGTTTTTTGCTCTATCACCGACTTTGAAGACATAATGGAGAGCTCGTCCTGTGATTGATGACATATTTTTTATCGAGAAACTTTAAATAATTTTTATTTGTTTAGATATTTTTAGATAACTCAATAGGAATGTTAAGACACCGCAGTACTTTCCACATCAACAAGTGAGTAAATCGAAGTGAATCAAAATTATATGAGAATTGAGAATGTAGCTACTAAAATGCCAAATGGAATAAACCGGTCACAAGAAAATCTGAATTTATTTTGTTTGACATTCGTTGTTTTATTCACCTTTCAAGTTTACATGTGTATTGTGTTGTTGTTTTATTTTGATGTGTAATTTTTTTTTTTGTATTGTATTGAAACAATATTCACCACACTATTTTTGGTTCGCAGTGTAGGTGCATGGTTTTAGTATTTGATGGCAATTAGCGATGACAATTTAGTTTTGACTAGAACCTTATTACAAAAAGTAGGCAGTGGCATCTACACTTTCATGTACAAAATAATTACAAAAAGGAATTGATTTAAATTTAAAAATGAAATAAATACAAAAATATGTATTTTAAAATCGTTTTAAGAATGCTTTTAATTTGATCACTTGCCAAATTTTTGAAACGACACTATAGTGAAGGTAGATATCTCAAAAAATTAACAAAGGTTTCAAATTGCTGAATGTTAAGTTAAAATTCACCTAAATGTTTGCTGGGTAGACTTGCAGGAGTACCTTTAAAATTTATTTGATATGGAAAAAGTTGAAAACTAACGGGACTATGTTTGAATTTGAATAAGTTTGAGCTGGTGAGAAAAACATATTTGTATGGACGAAGTCCGCTTTTGTTCGTCTGCTCCACGTTTCACTATTCCATTTCGCAGTGTCAGCAAAATGTTATTGGCTATTTCGGCTATGATTGAAATCGATTAAGTTGAATATCTAATGTCAAGTTATCAAAAAAAAAACATAAAAATGGAGTGGCTGTAAATGTTTTGTTTCAGGCTAAGGTTGTAAAAGCTTAAATCACTTCTTAGCTTAAGCTTGACTTTAATTCACAAGCTAATAAGTGACTTATGATTTAAAAAAAAATGTATTCATAAATTAGTTAGGGCCAGTTTCACAGTGCATACTTAACTAAATAAGTGGCACTTAATTTTCCCATTCATGGACTTTAGACGTAGTTTTAAGGTCTGAGTAAGTGAAACTTAAGTGGCCAATATGGGAGACTTAAGTGTCACTTATTCCGATAAGTTTACACTGTGAAATTGGGCATTAGTTTTCCATATCTGGAACCTTAGTGACTTATGAATAAGACAAATTTAATTCGCAACTTAATAAGTGACTTATGGTTTGAAAAATATTTAATTCATGAGCTAGTAAATGATTTATGAATTAAAAAGTGACTCATGAATTTTATTTCATTAAAAAGTTTGGACTTTGAAATAAGTGTTAAAAACAATATCATTCAAATGGCCGCCTCGGGAGGTAATTTTCAACCACTTTTTCGCACATTTCGGGCGGTATCTCGGCCACAACTTGAGTAACATTGGTTTTTAATGCGTCTAGAGTTCGGGGATTATTCGCGTAAACACGGTCTTTTGCGTAGCCCCACAAATATTTTCGACTGAGTGTGTATTACGATGATGCACAGGCCCTACAACATCAGTAGCGCTTTCACTCTCTTCAAATTTCTTCACAATTTTATCAATTGCTTGCGTATTCGATTACGACGACCATAATCATCGCGTAATGCGCGAAAAGTGGCTACGTTTGAACCACCACTTTCGTAGTAAGTTTTAAGAATTTTAAGGCGTTGTTCGATTTTTAAGCGATCTACTATATCTTAAGTAGCAAAAACATATATTATGCCTGTTTGGTAACTTTTTTTTCAACAAATTTCCCAAAAACTGAGTTTTTTTTCTATGGGTTTTGTCAGCAAATTGTGAAATTTTGTGAAAATTTTTGCTAATTCGCAGGAATTTCACGTTACCAAACAGACCAGTTATGACACTTCAAATGACAGCTGAGTTTGACAGGTGTCAAATGCCAGCGCTACCAACTAGAAACCACGAAATGAATGACCTTGAAAAGTTTTGCCTTTATTTCCCAAGGGACTCTTTTTTCAATCGGAGGGATTCATAAATAAATTTGGCTGCGGTAACACTGGTATAAGTACCTGCGTAAATTGAACGTACTTTTCATTTGATATTTTGTAGCATTTTGTTATGAAAAAGCAAATTGATTGAAAATAAAAGTATACCTACTTCAATAACGTGAATTAGCTTAGAACCCTACCTTTCAAAGTTGAAATTCTCGTGCATGGTCGAACTAGTTTTTGTTGGTGATGGCAAGGCGCTCAAATCCATTGAGCGCCCGTATTGCAGAGTAATTTTACTTACTTTATGTGAAATATGAGACACAGCTTACCTGTGAAATGCACAAAAATCACACTGCTTGTTATAGGTGTTTTTACAGCATTTAACGCAGCACCGCGTGTAGTTTTCTATTTTTTTTTTATCAATGAAGTATTGCATGTATTCAATTAATTTACTTTTATATCACACGTTTCTTTAATTTAGAAAGCTTTTTTACTATTTTGAAGATTAAAAATCTCAAAACATATTCCTCAAAAAAACAGATCAAAATTCCTTTGGGCATTTACATAGCTGTCTAACTGCACGCCTTCCCTGTGTGGATTAATTTGTGTTTGTGTAACTCACGCTATTTTGAAAAAAGCCTCACTTTTTCCTCGATATACCCGTTCATCTATTTCTTCTTCTTAGATTTCTCCTTCTAATGTCACATTTAACGAATTCAGCCATCACATGAAAAATGTGATTGTCATTTTCCAACAAATTTGACGTATCTGCCGCAGTACGACTAGAGTTACCGTACCACCAGCAATCAGCATACAAAAATTGTAAAACTTTCTCCGAGTTTTTTTTTTTAACCATTAGAAATAAAAATAAACATTCGTGTGACCAAAAAAGTTAACTACATTCCGGAAGATGACGCAAATATATGAATTATATCGCAAAAACGTCATTATCGTTCTTTATTTTTGAAAGCTCATTACAAACATTTGAAACATTCACTATGGCAACTCATTCAATTGAATTGAATTGTATTGAATTGAATAACCTTACCCAGACGGATAACTCAATGGCCGCGTTCAGGTTGCACTAGGATAGCCTATCTAAGATACTCGAGTATCCAGTATGTTTCTGAACGCAAATCAGCTGTTGTTGACATTTCCCATAGGATAGATGAGTATCCCAGAATTTTTAGGATAGCTTGAGATTATTTTTCGCCAACAGCTGCTTTGTCATCAGCTGTGATTTTACAAGGGATTACAACAACACAAAGCTATCCAGATCGCTTTGGATACAAACATGAACGCGGCCAATGACAATCACATGTGACTATGGATGATGTCACAATCACCAATTACCTTAGCCGATTCGATTCCAGTAAAAAAAATTTGAAAATTATGTTTTTAAATGTATGACTATAATTTTTATTTTAGATTATATTTTTGTGTGAATTTGATTTGTCTCTGATCCGTCGTAACTGATATCCTGAAAATGGTAAGTATTATAGCGATTCTTGATTTTGTGTAGGAATAAGCATTGGCGTAGTTAGGAATTTTGTCTAGGGGGGGCAGCCAGCCAGTTGATATACCACCGCAAGTTTTAAATTTAATTTTTAATAATATTTATAAAAATACTTTCAAAAATATTTACTTTAAATAGAAAATCATTAGGTTTTATGGATAGAGCTTTTGTCAAAACCATATAAGTATTGTAAAAAATGAGTGAGTTCACTCTCATACGAAGTGACACCACACTATACTCTGCTAAATCAAAAATGTTGTTTTCTAAAAAAGTTGATATTTAAAAAAAGAATTGGTATATTTTATCAAAATTTATTGCATTCACTAAATGAAGATTTACAAAATAACCAAATTTTACAAAAATAGACTTTTGTTTATTAGTTTTTGATTGTGGGTGTATTTGACAGTGCGGGTTTTCTAAAAAATGATCGTCTCTATGTTTCTTCATTTTGACCTAAGCAAAAAAATGAATCATAAACTAACCCATACAAATCTGAAACTAGCTAAAGGCCACTTTACATGATATGATAAGTCATATGCTTTGTCAAATTTTATGTCAAAAAAATCATATCAAAGCGTCTGAACGCATTCATTGAAATCATATGACTTGCCAAACAGAAAGTCATATGACATTTTTAAAATTAGAACCGTGGCTATTTTCATTTGACAAATCAAATAAAAATGACGGAGCAAAGAAAACAAAAATCAAACCTTAACTCATTCATTACAAGCCCTGCGTGATCTGCGCCAGCGTTTCTCTTTAAGAGCCATTTCCTGCTCCAAAGGGATCTTCTCCTCATCGTCCTTATTTTTCTCTTTTTAATTATATGTGCTTAAACAATTGAAATCACGAAAATTGCAGTTATTTTCTTTGAATTCATGATTCTTCCTTGTTTTGAATTTTGAAGTGAGTCTATCTGACAATTAAATCAAAGCAAAAGTAAAATATCTAATCATAACATGTAAACATGAAAAAAATGCAAGTGCTATGATTTTACCTGAAATGACAGGTCATATGAGAAATTAGACAGAAAATGAATTGACAGGTCATACGACTTATCATATCATGTAAAGTGGCCTTAAGTAAACATGCAAAATACATAATGTTGATAATATAGTAGAGAACATAAAAATACCTTTTTCATTAATTTTCTTCAATTTTCTAAGCTTTTACAAACTAAAACCAAGTTATTAAATTAACCATTTACATCGGAAGCCGCTCTGCATTCTGCGTGTGCCGCGCATAAATAATCGGATTTAAAAAATGCGCATACAAATCGATTGAATACAGAAAAAAAAACATAGGAGACAACAGATTTCAGAGTTTTGAGCATAGTCTATTAATACATATAAAGATAGGCTGTCAGCTGTCATTCTTGTGTTGCTTAGAGCTGAAAAGCAAAGTCAAGCGTGGTGAATATTAAATTTTTGCAGTAGTATGCTGCAGTAAGGCCGTGTCCGAATTGCGTTAAAATGTTGGTTAAAACTTGACGTTTGGTTAAATTTGGCACTAGCGTGGTGAATAAAATGGGTTAAAAATTACCCAGCTCCAGAGCAGGTTAAAATTTGACACTATAGTGGTTAAATTTTGACGTTTCTCAAGAAAGAGAGAAAATTGAATTTGAAATTATCTTTAAAAGTGCAACAATGGACCGGCAAACAAGGAAACCAAGAGCTTCTGGAAAACCATACTCTAAATGTAAGCTTGAACAAATTCAATAAAAACAATTATTGTATTCTTGTTTCTATAGGGTCGGAAGGAGAAAAGTTGAGGCTTGTAAAAATCAGAATCGAGTTCGATCATCTTTTAACATCAAAAAATGCAAACATGAATTTTATATTCTTCTTTATTATATACTTCCTCAAATTCATCTTGCAAAATTAATGCCAATTGGTTGTTTTATTTTGTTTTTTTTTTTGTAGTTTGTTGACCTAGTGTTCGTAGACTGCATAATCAAGCAATACACAATAGGATTTTTTCCGTAATGTTTGGGGATATAACCGATGCAAAATCTTTATAAGTAAATCAAATTAAGAAATTTGTACTTTATCGTGTCGAATTTTTATTTTGATACATTTCAAGCTGGATTTTGTATAAAATATTTCTTTTCTGGAATAATAAAATACATTTGTGGTTAGGGAAATTTCTTTAATCCAGTTCGGACAGCAAAAATAAAAAAATTATCCCATTTTAACCACACGTCAAAATTTAACCAGTGGTAGAAAATTTTAACGCAATTCGGACACGGCCTAAGAGCTGAAAACATAGATGAGCGTGGTAGATATGACATTTTTGGACTGGTATACCTTTCTTAACGCATACTCCTGCAAAACCTATATGACACCACATATTTCCTTTCTATAACTTATAATATCTGGTTTATATGCAAGAACGAAAGATCGAGTTGGATTAGGGTCGGATTTTCGATCCTGCATATAAACGAATTACCCGTTTGTTTGTAGGTATTGTGTTTGCAATTAGTTTTCATGTATTGCACATACGTACGAACATAGTGATGCGTTGTTATTATGCCTGCGTTTTTTTACACATACCTTGAGAAAAATACGACGACCAGCTGGTAAAAACCTTAATGTAGGAAAAATATAAATTTTGTTGTCTTTATAATGAATGACAAGTTAGTACTGTCGATTTTCTAGGGTGGGCAATACGATTTCTAGGGTGGGCGCCGCCCACCCTTGCCCACCCTTAACTACGCGCATGGGTGCGCAAGTCGCAACATCGTAGCTTGTAGGCTAAAAGAGAGCCACCGTCGAATTTGACTCTCTCTATATTAGTTCCTTCTCTCTGCTTCCAACTAGCAGGAAGCAGAGCACTCTCAGTTCATACTCTGTTCAGAGCTCATACTCTGAACTAAAAAAGAAAAACGCCCTATGTGGACTATGATTAATAAAATAAGCTTTATGGGCTTTACAGCGTCAACTTGTTAGTTATGAGGCTGAAGTCCATCCTGTGTCAGCGCCATCTTAAGTTAGTAAAGTAAAACTATAGGTGTGTTTTATTCATTGCTGCATAGCCAGCGCAGCACAAGTCTGAATAAAACGAAAGCTCACTCTATACGTTCATTTCAATAATTGAAACCTCTATCGCCAGCACAGCCATCTTTAATTTTACTGACTTCTTTTTCGCGAGCAATCAAATTGTTTTTGTTTGCCAAGGGAAACAATTTTTTATTATTACCATTTTGTTATAATTTGTTGTTAGGCAAGAATAAAAGACTTAAGAACATGAAATAAAAAACATCGCCTCTAGAGTTTGGAAAATCTAATTTGTGCATGTAATTTTTTTTTATCTACCATTTGTTGATCCGAAGTCTGTATTTCCTTTTAAGTTTCATGCTCAAAAAAGCTCAATAAAAAAAATAAAGAACATCGCCCCTAGAGAAACGTACATGCTCTAAATAGTGCAAATTTTTTTTTTTTTTATAAATCATTTATAAGTCTAAAAAAAATATAACTTAAAAAGTTTAGAAAATCAGTTAAAAAAAATATAAAGAGGTTCAATTCAAAAAAAGTAACGGACATCGCCCCTGGAAAATCTTGCCCTCAACATTTTGGTGTTTAAATTTGTTCAGTACCATTGATATACTTATCGAGAGCTGCAAGTCTAAAGAAAAAAAAAACTTCGGATGCAGCTATCTTCAACTACATTTTGTTTTTTTTTTTGTTGCCCGGGGCCATGGCAATGTTTATATAAGAAGGTTTTTTGTAGGAATAAATGCCGTTAAAATCTATTTAGAATCAATAATTCAACAAGTCCAAATTAAATAGTGCTAAGTCTTCTACTTAGCTGATGTACTTCAGTAGATAGTATATAGAATTTGTATTATTAAAAAATCCTTCTTATTGAATGAAACAACAACACTATATTTCACTGCCGAGCCGATCATCAGACTCTTTGCAGTGCCGCCTGATCTTATTTGTTCAATTTTATTTGGAAAACGTTTGGCGTCACTGATGATGTTGCTTTTATTTATTTCTATAGAACTTCACCAACTGGCCTCACAATCATTTCATGAATTTGAACATTAGGAGGGGTTGCGACAGCAAACATAACAGCCTGTGATATATCCTCTGGTTTCAAGTAACACCCAATTGCATCAAATATTTCTCCTGCAACAATCTCTGTTCGAACTAATCCAGGACTGATACTCTACAAAAAGAAAGACACAAACATTCTAAGACTGTCAACCTGATGCTTATAAACCAAAAGAAAAAATTGTATCAAGCTACTTACAGTTGTCTTAATTTTAGTCTGCAAATTTATCAATTCCTTCCGCATAACTTCAGTGATTGCAGTTACAGCATACTTTGTGGCCGAGTAGATATTTGAGCTATGTCCTGGTTTTCGATTAGGCACACTATGTCCACTGATACTATTTATATGGACTATGTGTCCATCGAAATTTCGAGCTTTCATGCTCTTAAAAGCAGCCTGGGTGCAATAGACTAAACCTCTCAGATTTGTATTGATAACTTCATCAACCAAATCAAGATCCATATCAACAATATTTCCTGTTTTTCTCACTCCAGCATTGTTAACTAAGATATCTGTGCCTCCAAGTGTCGTTTCTATCCACTCAAATGTGGCATTAACCTCATCCTTTTTGGTTATGTCACACTTACGAGGGAAAAATAAATTTTTGACATTATCTGATGGTAATTCTGAGCGATTTTTTTCAATACGATCCAATCGCCGACCCAATGCAACAACTTTAACTCCAGCTAAAACCAAATCTTTGGCAATTGCTTCACCAATTCCACTACTGGCCCCCGTAACTACAGCCACACGATTTACCCAACGTTCCATGTTCAAGGGTAAATAACAACTGAATGCATTAGTATACAAAATTCCGGCTTTATACTTCTATTACCTGTACGTATTATAAAGATCAAAGTTGATATTATTTTAAAAATATTTATATCGGTTATAATATAACAATATTCATGTCCATGACGTTCAAGAAAGTATCACAAATCTGGAAAAAGCAATCAAGAGATTTCGATTTCTTTATCATTATAATTTAATTCATTATTATTTTTATATGAACTTATACTTATCCAAAATTTTATCTACATACCATAATAATTACTTGCACTGGGGTGTGCTAATTTTTTTTTTTTTTTTGCTGAAAAATTTGCTCCCCTGTATCAATGAAAATTTTTTTACAATATAAATCAGCTAAAACGTTAATCAGTACATTAATTCCCGAAATAAAATAAACACTCAGTAAGCTAATTAACTAATTAGCTAGTTAATTAGTTGCAAATTTTAACGGAAATCTACTACATTCAACAAGAATTCTTTTATCGACAAAGTCTATTTTTTATCCGGCACACATAAACTTTCTCACAAGAAGTGACTTTTGCAATTACACTTTCTCATTTTAGCTTGTAAATTATAGTAAGTTTTAAACACCAAAACTGGTCCGTTTTACTAGCTTTTTAAAGTTCAAGACTTTACAAAGTGACATGATGTGACCATTTAGGGTACCTAAATATACATATAGACTAACAAACTAAATTTAATAATAATATCTGTTTGTTTTTTGTACGATCCAACCAGAGGTTCTTAATCAAAATAAAGATGTAATGAAAAAATATCTTATAATAATTGTCATTTCTTAAAATTGATCAATTATAAAAGAAATGTAAATTATTTTCTTTCGAAAATGCTTCTGTAGATAAAAGCAACTTTGACAGAAATGAGAAATTATGGGGGTATGTGAAAATATTTGCATTGTTCTTTGAGTTAGTTTATATGCAGAAATCCTTAGATTCAATAAATATGAAATTAATCACATTGGTGACAAGATTTTTAACTAAAGAGAAATTTCAATAAGCCTTGAAGAAATTATCCTTGCATTTAGTATAATTTAGATTTGCACAAAGCAAGGTTCGAAGAGCTATTCACCAATTGGCCTCACAATCATTTCATGAACTTGTAGATGTGGTGGCGTAGCGATAGCAAACATAACTGCTTGTGATATATCTTCTGGTTTTAAATACTGCATCAAATATTTCCGCTGGCACAATCTCTGTTCGAACTAATCCAGGACTAATATACCCTTCAAAAAGAATAATGAAAATCAAAGGAACTAAAAGTTGTTTATACAAAAGATATGCAAGTATACTTACAGTTATATATATATTTTAGTTAACAAATTTATCAATTCCTTTCGCATTACTTCAGTTATTGCAGTCATAGCATATTTTGTATAGGCGTGTAGATGTTTGAGCTATTTCCAGAATTTCTATTAGGTACAGTATGTCCATTGATACTGTTTATATGGACTATGTGTCCGTCGAAATTTCTAGCTTTCATGCTCTTAAAAGCAGCCTGGGTGCAATAAACTAGACCTCTCAAATTTGTATTGATAACTTCATCGATCAAATCAAGATCCATATCAACAATATTTCCCATTCTCCATACTCCAGCATTGTTAACAAGAATATCTGTGCCTCCAAGTGTCGTTTCTATCCACTCAAATGTCGCATTAACATCATCCTTATTGGTTATGTCACACTTACGAGGAAAATATATATTTCTGGCATTATCTGATGGTAATTCTGAACGATTTTTTTTTCAATGCGATCCAATCGCCGATCTAATTCCAGCTAATATCAAATCTTTGGCAATAGTTTCACCAATTCCACTTCCAGCACCAGTAACTACAGTGATACGATTAACCCAACGTTCCATCATAAAGAATTAATAACAACTAAAATAAATGTGTTAAATTTGTAATATACAGAACAATGCTTTTTGCAGTTTAGATATATTTAAACGGGTTTTACTAATAAACATGTCCATTACCAGCATCAAGATAAAGCCACAAAGCTATTTTTATTTAATTTGAAGTTTGAACATCTGCAGCCCTATTAATAAAAATACACCATCCGCTCGTAAATACACGTTTTATCTAACACATGGATAGTGGACTTATCCGTTTGATAAAATAAAATATTAATAAACGTATTCTGTCTTCATTTTATCGGTTCACTGAATAACACCGAAAAGTAGGCAGCACTTCCCTCAATTGTACTACATATTGAAGTACTTCTTTCATATTTGAAAGCTAACTGTCATATCAGTCAGCTTTGAATTGAATTGTGAACGGTAAAGTTATCCGCTCGTTGAACACCAAAATTGGTGAGATAAGTTATCCGCTCATTGTCAAATGTCATTTAAGGCTAATACACGTTTATTATTAAGAATTATAAGTTAAAACATGTGTTAGTGTTGTTTCATATCTATTAGGTGATCACAGAGATTTTTCATTTTATCACTTCATGAACGGGCCTAAGGCGATTCTCGATCTCATTATGAAAAACATCAGTCAAACAGTGTACTAAAAAGTTCTAAATGATAAATTCTGTCAGTTTTCTGTCAGTACTGTATTTGCTTTTTTGTGTAAAAGCAATTATATTTTATCTCTTTTTTCTTTTTTGCGAAAAATGTCCGGAAGAATAATTCAAATAATTAATAATAATAGACGCCGTAATGAACAAAGATATTTACATTTATTTAATTATAAAATCATTCTTTTCTAGGAACAAATTTAAAATACTGCGGCGTACCTTTCGAGATAGAATCCATTCGAAGTTACAACTGAGGAACACTTTAATCAGCTTTACAGATTCCCAAAACAACTATGCATCGACTTAATAGAGGAACTAAAACCGTATAAATTTATATAAACTTATTATATAAAATTATATTATTACTTACTTGTCATTTGCCAAATCCGGTCTTTCTTCTAAAAACTCCACTAAAAATATTTGTTGGGTTTCAGAAGCTTTCGCTCCTTGTTTGTTTTATACGTCCATCGCCCTTCACAGTTCTTCAACGAAGGATTTGACTGTGATAAAAAAATCATCATATGAAAAAATTTTGACATTTGTCATCACTTTTTAATACATCGAGAATCGCATTCGGCGTGAAGGCGTGATAAAATTTTTCAATTCACAGCTTCACAGAAGAGAATCGACCTCCATACATACATATGTCATTAAATAATATTTACTGCGGTGGCAATATTTCGAGCTTCCATTATTCATTTAAATATTTTGGCAAAATAATAACAATCAAAATATAACAATTTATGGAAGTACCTTCCCAAAAATCAAAAATATTTACTATTACTTTTAACGTGGTCAACATTGTTAAATATTATAAAATTGAAAACCGCGTGCTGGAACACAAAAGAAATTAAAAAATTTGTCAAAATAAGCACCACCCTAAAATTAGCTTAGTTCCTTTACTTTGAAATTCTGTGATTTTCTGTACAAAACTGCGAATTTCTACACTAAAGTCTGTCAAACTTCATATAAAAAAAATAAAATGACGTAGAAATTCACACAAATGCACAGAGTTTCAAAGTAAAGGAACACACCTATTTATGCACATTTATTCTTTTCAAAAAAATTAAAAATGGAATTTTATTAGTTCAAATTAAAAATCAATAAACAAGAATTTCTATTTCAAATAAATATTATTTAATTTTATTTCTTACACTCAAAACGACAAAAAATCTATTTAGGTAAGAAACAAAATATGAAAAAGAAATTAAAACGAATCTAACCGGCACAGTGGTCCAAAATGACATTTTTTGGTTGCAAATATCATACCTTTTGAACGCATGAACATACCCCTTCAATTTTTTTGCGTCTTACAGAAAATTTCCAAGGCTATGAAATTTGTGATTTTTTGACAGGGTGTTTTTAAAGATTTTTAAGATTTTCTTAGAAAAAAGAATTAATATACGAATTAAAACAAAACTTTTAAAACAGTTAACATTTTACGAATTTTGTAAACAAAAACGTCTGCAGCTATTTAGTTGTATATAGGATGTTCCAAAATAAAATGTTTCACCACAGTGGATGCATAAAATTAACGAACCAATTTTTTATGTTTTTACCAAATATTTAAATAGTATTTTTTTTCCATTTACGGCTCATCGACATATTTTATAAATATCCAACATTTTAATAAATATTTTTTTTTATATATAGTAGTTCCCGATTATCTAGGCGATTTAACATCCTCTTTGGTGTATGGTCCACCAAATCTTTAAGATTCATTTCAGCAGAAGTTTCTGTTACTTGCAAGTTTGAAGGAGTGGCTTGTATTCTAGCTTCCACTAAAACATCACAGCTTGGAAACAAGTCAACGGTATGGCTACTTAAGGATTTTCTCTTCAATTTGTAATTTTCTTTGTTTGCAAGATTGTGAGATCGTTTTTTTAACAATTGTCATTTAAATAATAAAGGGCGTGAAAGTGGGTGAATGTTTTTACGATCAATATAACAACAAAACGTATTCTTATTGAAATAAGATTAAAATGTCACGTTCTCAGCTCTTTTAAGAAAAAAAAAAATAACTCAAATATTCGAAAAGTAAATTTGCTTCTAAGAAAAAAATGTGAATTGAACATGAATTTTTTATAAACCAAAGAATTAAAAAAAATTATTTTGTTTGCTGTTTTTGAAGCTCTGTCTATATTTCTATTAGAAATAAAAACAAAACAATTTTTTAAAAAATATCGGATTTTGTAGTTTTGCCTCGACTTGCGACCTGAGCGGGGTCCGCGGTCCGCCGTCGCAAGCTGAAAGCACTTTCCAAATAGTATAGTCTTAAACTTGGAGAGAGTGGCTAAAGTTTTTAGGGGTGTGGGGGTGAAAGGGGTAAAGTAAATTATTTTTCAAAGTTCTCGAAAACTATAATTTTTTTTTAAAGTGAAAGTTATAGCTAATCTAAGAATGCATGCATTCCCAAAAGATTGTATTCAATTATTGACTGTTGTAAAATTAAGGGGAAAAAAAATGATTAAGTACCTACAATCTTTTTATTCAAATGAATGGTGATTTTAAAACTTGAAGTCTGAATTTTCAAAGTGAAATCAGTGAATGCATACTTTTAATTGAATTCAATAAATGATTTTCAAAGACTATACATTCTTTTACAAAAGCCTGGCGTGGTATGGTTTAGGAAAAAGCAGTCATCTTGATTTGAATTTTATTTGAATATACGATAGCCATTTTAATTTTAGAGAATGAGAATACCTAAAAATTGAATTATTAACCCAGCTATTTAAGTTGATTTGTCTTAAAGTTAAGCAACATGTCACAGTTTATATTATATATAGGTATGCCTTATTTGTTTGGGAAGGTAACGAAGTTTTTAAAGATTTTTGGGTTACTTGTTAATTCTTTGGATAATGACAAAGGAATAATTTGTGTAATGTTTAAATACGTTGATTTTTCGATTATCGATCACATCAATCCAAAGCCAAATTTCACAATAGATATAATATGTAAGTCATAAAAACTTGCAAAACGTTAAAATATCTTCTTCTCTTTTAAAAAAGGTTCAATTTCAGTGATGATGGGGGGGGGGGGAGAGCTACATGTTGCGAATTTTTGGCTTTAATTTATTTTATATTCTTTGCATAATGGAACTCTATAACGCGAAAGCGCAAATTGACACGATTAACTTAACATTTACGCTCATATTATTCAATTCACTCGATACATCCAGATTCAAACTATAATCCAGATGTAAAGTATACAAATTCAATGTAAATACATTCGGATTTAAGTTTCAATCTGTATGTATCTAGTGAATAATATGGGCGTTAAAGTCCAATCACATAAAATTAAAAAAAACTTTATAATTTAATAGACTTCACATTTTATAAACACACAAAAGACTGGTATTTTAAATTTTGCTAAAGTTTTTTCTCAAAATCTATTGCTTATATACATGAAAATATTTTACCATCTTTTTTCTGTAGAATCGAAAAAGCTTTTGATAGGAAATGACATCATTTACTGCCTATAATTAGAATCTATATTTTTGGTGATGACAATTTTCTGCTCAGAAAAACAGTTGTTAGTAATTTGCGTGTTAATATTTTTTTTTCTCAACAAAATATTGCTTTAGGTACAAATATCTATTAAGATATATGAAATTTAAGCAAAAACGTGTTTTTTTTTATGCTGAATAAACATTATATGTATAACTATACATGTATAGTATGTTTGAATTATTTGTATTTGTTTAATAACATTGTATAAAGAACTCTTCTTAAACAAAAATTCTTTAGACCAACAACAACCTAAAAACCTTCACCAACTGGTTTTACTATCATTTCATGAATTTGTACATGTGGTGGCGTAGCGATAGCAAACATAACAGCCTGTGATATATCTTCTGGTTTTAAGTAACATCCAATTGCATCAAATATTTCTCCTGCAGCAATCTCTGTCCGAACTAATCCAGGACTGATACTCTACAAAAAGAAAGACACAAACATTTTAAGACTTTCAACCTGATGCGTATAAAGCAAAGGAAAAAATTGTATCAAGCTACTTACAGTTGTCTTAATTTTAGACTGCAAATTTATCAATTCCTTTCGCATTACTTCAGTAATTGCAGTTACAGCATGCTTTGTGGGCGTGTAGATATTTGTGCTATGTCCTGGAAGTATTTCAGGCACCGTATGTCCAGTTACACTGTTTATATGGACAATATGTCCGTCGAAATTTCGAGTTTTCATGCTCTTAAAAGCAGCCTGGGTGCAATAGACTAAACCTCTCAGATTTGTATTGATAACTTCATCGATCAAATCAAGATCCATATCAACAATATTTCCCATTCTCAATACTCCAGCATTGTTAACAAGAATATCTGTGCCTCCAAGTGTCGTTTCTATCCACTCAAATGTCGCATTAACATCATCCTTATTGGTTATGTCACACTTACGAGGAAAATATATATTTCTGGCTTTATCTGATGGTAATTCTGAGCGATTTTTTTCAATACGATCCAATCGCCGACCTAGTGCCACTACTTTAACTCCAGCTAAGGCCAAATCTTTGGCAATAGCTTCACCAATTCCACTACTGGCCCCCCGTAACTACAGCGACTCGATTAACCCAAAGTTCCATGATCACGGATAAATAAAAACTATAATACAGCGAATACCTTTAGCACCTAGTACCTTCTTAGTCTAGTTTATATACATGTTTGTGATTTTATGTTTCTAGCTTTGTTTATCGTTATCGATGTACATTCATTATCGTATTCATGGCCACAAAGAATCTAAACAGAAATATTTGGTCTCCTTGGTAACGTGAAATTTCTTGCGAATTTCCACAAATTTTCACAAAATTTCACAAATTGCTGTCAAAACCCATAGAAAAAAACTCAGTTTTTGGGAAATTTGTTGAAAAAAAGTTACCAAACAGGCATATTATGACTTTTTTGTTATCATTATGGATTCTTCTTGTATTCTATGATGAAGTACTCGGCAGCGGCAGAAAGAAACATTCGAATAAAACCAGTTTGGCATTGGTTAAATTTTGAAAAATGGTAAGCTTTCATCGAATAATAATAATTCGCGCTATCGAAATAAAGCTAAAAAAGCTTGCAGGTCGGAAGCTTATACTTTTAGTTGTTTTATTATTGAGCTCATAATAGGTTTGTTCAATGAATCTGTTGCGAACAGTTTGGAACACTTCAGAACAGGATTTTCTCCACTAAGCTTTGGGGGTTGAAAAAGTTATAACAGATTTGTGAAAACTGTCAAAATCAGCTGTAATGATTTTTTCAATGAAATTAGTTTGTTTTTTTGGTGGATTTTATCTGAATCTCTGCCTAACTCTACATTTTAATCAATTTTGATGCTTTTTTAATAAAGTAATTTTAGTTTTAAGACGTACATATAGTAGTGAATTTGAAGAAGCATATACACGGTTCAATTGAATAAAGGCTGTTGCGAAATTAACTGCATCCGTGAATATTTGGTAAAGAAATCCGTGTAATGTGATAGTTGAGTAAAGTTCATAAAAAAGTAAATTAATTTTTTGCAGTTTTTTTTTCAAAAATGGGAAAAGGAAGTGCTTAAATAAATTGGTTTACCACTCGGAAAGTTATTCCAACCGCAATATCTAAAAAGAACTTTGGACGAAGCGCATTTTTTTTTGACAATTTTTTAAAAGAACCTGGTTCTTATGGAAACGAAATATAGAGGAAGAACATCTACAGTGGTTTCAAAAGCTGATAGGCGGAAAATCATTCCGTGTGCTTCGAACTACTGTCGTTCGATACCAAAAATCAAGTTCGAAGCCGGATTAAACACCAGCAAATCCATTGTTTGGCATGTAATTTTTTAAAGCTGGTCAAAAGCCTTCTTTTATTGACGTCCGTAAGCAACTTCGACTTGCAAAAGAAAAACATGATTTTTAAGGGGACAGAGTCAAGTTGAAAACGACTGGCGAATGGTTGTCTTTACGGAAGAATAGAAATTTAATTTGGAGTGGCTATATGCCTTCAACTTATTTTCTCATGATTTACGGAAAAAAACAACGGTTTTTAATACGTCATCACAACCGAAATGGTATTATAGAGCACTTGAGCTATGTTTTCAAACTATTAATAAATGACGAGAACCACCTACAAAGAAATATTGCAGTCAGCATTTCTTAAGTTAAACGAGCTATTTGGACCTTTGTCTTGGATGATTCTTCATCAAAATATTGCACAAATCCATACTACCCACACAGTGAAATCATTTTTTTCAAAGCCAGAAAGATGGAAATATTGAATTAGCTGCAATATTCATTCACCTCACTTTAACGTTGTAGAAAATGTTGGAGGATGGCCAACCCGCAAACTGTACCAAGCAGGAGAGCAGTTTAAAAATATAAAAAATATCTTATCGGGGGCAATAAGTCAGCTAAGACCGAAATTTTCCTTAATTTCTTAAAATCATTGTATTCATGACTCGCTTTCATACCGCCTCTTTTGGGTAGTTTCGTAAAGTGGTATTCAAACACATTACTAACTGCACAAAATTAATTTATTTCACTTCGAATTAATTTTTTTCAACTTTCACATAACATGGAATTCCTTACCAAATATTCACGTATTCAGTTAATTTTGCAACTGCCTTTATCCAAATGAACCGATTTAATTGCTTGAATGTCCGACTATCTTTATAAAATTTAGTTAAAGCCCCGTTAAATTGTACAGTAAAGTGTTATATGTTGATATATTCTCTTGAGGGATTCTGAAACTATTTTTCCCCTCACTTATTAAAGTCATGTAACGGCTTATTGGGACATAATTCCCGTTTTAGTTCAATAAAATTAAAGCCTTTATTCAAGTGAACCATAGTGTATATCTGTGGCAATAAGTTGCTTATGTCGACATTAGAAATTTTTTTGGTTTTTCTTTTGTTAGTAGTTCACAGTTGGAGAAATACTTCTCTGTCCAATCCCCATTTTGAAATCATTACTCGTTGAAAATCTATCTTATAGTTCCCAAAAAAAAGTTTACATTAATTACTTTTACAGATTGTAGACAAAAATACGTTATTCTCGAAAACTCTTTTTTTAACATAAGCTATTCTGCCTTTCTCTCAAAGACATATATGCTCGAAAATTGTTGTTGTTTTTTACTGACCATATTTTCTGTTCTATCTTGTTCTGAAGTTTTTCACGAATCGGTGCTGTTCTTCTGCTCTGTTCTGTTGTTCTGTTCTGTTCTGTTCTGTTCTGTTCTGTTCTGTTCTGTTCTGTTCTGTTCTGTTCTGTTCTGTTCTGTTCTGTTCTGTTCTGTTCTGTTCTGTTCTGTTCTGTTCTGTTCTGTTCTGTTCTGTTCTGTTCTGTTCTGTTCTGTTCTGTTCTGTTCTGTTCTGTTCTGTTCTGTTCTGTTCTGTTCTGTTCTGTTCTGTTCTGTTCTGTTCTGTTCTGTTCTGTTCTGTTCTGTTCTGTTCTGTTCTGTTCTGTTCTGTTCTGTTCTGTTCTGTTCTGTTCTGTTCTGTTCTGTTCTGTTCTGTTCTGTTCTGTTCTGTTCTGTTCTGTTCTGTTCTGTTCTGTTCTGTTCTGTTCTGTTCTGTTCTGTTCTGTTCTGTTCTGTTCTGTTCTGTTCTGTTCTGTTCTGTTCTGTTCTGTTCTGTTCTGTTCTGTTCTGTTCTGTTCTGTTCTGTTCTGTTCTGTTCTGTTCTGTTCTGTTCTGTTCTGTTCTGTTCTGTTCTGTTCTGTTCTGTTCTGTTCTGTTCTGTTCTGTTCTGTTCTGTTCTATTCTGTTCTGTTCTTACTATTTCCTCAATGAACAAAACTAATATAAAATCAGTCATTTTATATTTGCACGACTTACCTATTTCAATTGTTACCATTTTTGACTTAAATATCCTGAAATTTGTTTTTGAAGACATTGACAAATGATTCCCCCGGCCAATAAAGCGCTACAAGTATCTGGATGTAACTACTTTTCTCCCACATATTATGTATGAGTCTTTTTATGATGAATCAAATCAAACTAACCTCAAACCAACCAAGAACTGTCAAATCGGCTTTCACAGAAAACAATGTTGCCAATTTAAAGTTCTCCGCAAAAAAACAAACAACTTCTCCTATAATTGGAAAGAAAATCTAGCAAAAAAATTGAAATTAGACATTATTTCCAAATTTGTACATGCAAATATTTTCGCCAAAAAATTTAATTTTATTTGGAAACAAATTTTGCGTGTTATAGTGTCCCGTCACCCGTTGATCAGAGCTCAACTTGTTCACAGCTTGAAAAGGCATAAACCACATGACAATTCATTTCTTTAAATATAAACACAAAAATATTTTTTTTATGAAAATGTTATATTAATGTTTTAAAACATTTCTCCAATTGGTTTCACAGTGATTTCATGAATCTGTACATGGGGCGGAGTTGATATAGCAAACAGCACGGCTTGAGATATATCTTCTGGATTTAAGCAAGCTCCAATTGCACTAAAATCCTCTTCAGATAGAATTTCAGTCCGAACAAATCCTGGGCTGACACTCTAAATAAACATAAAAGAACAACATTTTTATACCTACATAACATTTAAGACAAAATATATTTTTTTCCTCACCGTTGTTTTGATTTTTGTACCCAAATCATTTAATTCCTGACGAAGCGTTTCATTGATAGCAGTCACAGCAAATTTAGTTGGCGAATAAATATTAAAACTCGTATTTGGTTGAACATGGGGAACATTATGCCCAGCTACACTAATTATATGCACTATATGACCATTGAAATTTCTCGCCTTCATACTTTTGAAAGCAGCTTGGGTGCAATAAACCAAACCTTTCACATTTGTACTTAGAACTTCATCCATCAATGCAATATCCATCTCGACAAGATATCCTGGACGAGCAATGCCAGCATTATTAACAAGAATATCTGCACCACCGAGTGTTTTTTCAATCCATTCGAATGTTTCTTTGACATCGGCTTCATTTGAAACATCACATTTTCGTCCGAAGAAATGTTTTTGTAACTCAGATGGGAGTTTTAAACGATTTTTATCGAGGCGCTCTTGTCGACGACCCAATGCTACAACTCTTAGTCCGGCTGTTACAAAATCCTTGGCGATTGCTTCTCCTATTCCACTGCTAGCTCCGGTAACTACCGCCACACGATTTTGCCAACGTTCCATGATGACACTTTAAATGCAACTTAGAAGTGATCTTGAGCATCAACTCGATTTTATATGTAAAAAGGAAGGAAACTTGTTCATGAATAACAATAAACTCAAATTGAGTTGTAATTAGTAAATCCACTTAGATATAATTGCAAAGCTTTTCAATGCAAATTAAAAAAAAAAAAAAAAACGCTTGGAAATATTTAATTAAAATTAAAGAACAAAAATTTAATAGATAGGGTAAACTGCCCTATTGTTGGCATTTATACCATCAATGAATCAAAACACTTTTTTTTATATTTTTCACATAATTCGTCATCAGTGTCCTCGTCACATACTTTTTGCTATTGTTTCCACGCAAAAAAAAGAGTTGCCTTCATCCAGTGAAAGATTTTCTTTCATTCAAAGAAGTTTAATTTCAGGGTCGTTTATGATTGGACGACACAACTGATCATCATAACCACAAAATAATAAAAAAAAAACATGAAACAGAATTTGGTGAATGACCCGTCATTACTTTAATAAATAATATTCATTTAATTTTATCATACAAAACCGACGTCAGACAAGCCTGCATCATTCTTAGGGATACTCTGTCAGTGAGTATATTTGGTGTTAAAAGTATAAACCTCGAATTTCGTATGCAGCTTTAATTAAATGTCAATGACCAATGCATTTCTTAATCTACAGGGTGGTGTGTATGGTGGGTCGAGACAAGAAAACAAAACAATTATTATTTTTTGGTTTTAAAAAAAAGCTTTAGCATTATATTGTAAGTGTTTCCGTTGTTTTAAAAACAAAAATTTTGTTGATTTTAAGTCGGTTTTAATAATTTTTTGTTGATTTTAAGTCAATTTTAAAAAAATTGCCTCTCTCAAATACACAACCCCCCACTAATCCAAATCAATATAAGCCAACATTTATAAAAACCTAAACTTGCCAATGTTATTTCTATATAAGTTATGTCCCTCTGCTTATTATAAAAATACAAAAGAGCTGCAAAATGTTCTTTCACGTTTTAAAATGAAGATTAAAAGTCAAAATTTAATATTACAAAATTTTTAAATTCCATTATTACAAGCAATACGAATTACAGTTAAAGTGCCAATTATTACATATTTTACCCTATATTCATGATAAATTCTACTAATGACTTATAAAACTATCTTTAAATCAAAATATTACGTCATTTTGTAGTTTGAAATGTACCTATGATAATAATTTTATGAAAATACATAGATACATGTTAATAAGACCTTTAGTAATATTATAATGAAAGCCATACCTATGTCATTTTTTCGGTAATTCATATTATTTCTGTGTAAAAATAAAAATTGTTTAATTGTAATTAATACTTAGCAACTGCCTAGCAATTAAATATTACGAGAGTAATATTAATTAATTAAATTGTAACAAATTTGCTTGAATATATTTTATTATATTAAGTTTGCAAGTTGCAAAAATTATAAGAAAATGCGCTTATGTATGTACATACAGTGCTGCCAAAAACATTCCGGATAGTAATGATTTTCTTAATATCAAGTAGAAAACTAACAACTTTCCATAAGTTTTTTAATAATTTGTAAAGAGTATGAGACAAGTTAATAATAACCTTAAAAATTTAATGCTACGATGACAAGAACAATAAAAAAAAATTAGTTTATAAAGTTACTCAGTAACATGCCTGTGCAAAACTAACCGGATTTCAAGAAGATTGCGAGTATCGATGTTAAAGTAACGGTTTTTTCGAGTCTTTTGACTCAAGCCGTAGATTAAAACGTTTTTACAAGTTGAGATCAGTGTAAGTTGAAATTATATAGTGCATAAAATGGCTAAAACACGTTATAGCAACGCGATTCGATACGAACTAATAGAAAAGTTCAAAGCCGGTATAAAACAAAAAGTAATCGCTGAAATCTTAAAAATTCCAACGTCAACGGTTTCCGACATCATTAAAAAATTTAAAAGTGGAAAATCAGTAGAAGCAGATCATCTTACTGCTAAACATCGTAAAAAAAGGTAATCCGTATAAGGTATTTGGGAAAGACTTAAAATTCCTAATCAAAACATTTAACCCAGGGTTGAATTTGCAAAAAATCATCTTGACCGGTCTTTAAGCAAATGGAGGAGTGTGCTTTTCAGTGATGAAAGCAAATTCAATTTATTTTACTCCGATGGTGCAAGGACAGTGAGGCGCTCAAAAGGTACGCGATTAAAGCCTGCAAATGTACTCCCTACAGTTAAGCACGGTGGAGCCTCGGTGATGGTTTGGGGCTGTTTTTCAGGAGCAGGCTGCGGTCCTATACACCAAATCACAGGTGGACCGTTTCCAATATATAGGGACATTTTGGAGACAGTAATGCTTCCATACGCAGAGGAAGAAATGCCTCTGCGTTGGGTTTTTCAGCAGGATAATGACCCCAAACATTCTTCAAAGCTGCTAAAAGAGTGGTTTGCAACTAAAAATATTCGTGTCTTAGAATGGCCATCTCAATCACCCGATTTAAATCCAATAGAAAACTTGTGGGCCATTTTAAAAAAGCGGGTTGGGAAAAAAAAGCGCACGTCAACAACTTCTCTTTTTGCAGCTTTGAAAAATGAATGAGAGAATATTCCTGCTTCTGTTTTCGAGAAGTTAATCCAATCAATGCCTCGTCGATGCCGAGCTGTGATAAAAAACAGGGGTTACTAGACAAAATATTAAATAAATAATAAAAGTTAATTGCAAAAAAATAAAATCCGATTAGTTTGTCACATTAAAATTTTGAATTAACTTTAAGTTTTTGAATTTTTTTTTTGTTTTGATGGATAAAGTTCCATGGTTTTTGTTTCAAATAATAAAATTATTCAATCAAAATGGGAAAAAATTGCAAACATTTGATTTTTTCATTTTTATATCACAAACCAACAATCAATGCAGTTTACCAAAAAAATCCGGAATGTTTTTCACACCACTGTAGGTATTATATTGTACCTGTATCTTTGAGTTTTGAGAAGTGTTCGATATTATTAACAACGCATATAAGATATCACTGTATCTTTTTCTGACATGTTATAATAGCAGAAGTGGTGGTGATTGGTGAAACAATTGACATTAAAGCTATAACAGGGTTTCTGTTGTTTGAAAAATCGTAGAAAAAAAAAGTACTTATGATTGGAATTATGGTGCTTCAAAGAAAATTGTAAAACGAAATAAATTAAATGTATCTTTTTTTTTACCCCCAAGATAGATAAATAATGATCTTATTTCACAATTAGTATTTAGAGCAAAAGAAATTTATTGACAAATGTCACAATTTTCCACAACAACTTAAATTTTTTTCCTATATGTTGCGGTACATTGGGAAATGAAAATTATTGGGTGAAAATTATTGGAGAAACCGGTTCTCCAATAATTTTCATATTTCACTTTCATATTTTGGTACTCACTTCTATGTAGTTGTGAATTTCTTTTGTATGAACATTTAATTTACATTCGAGTTGAGTACTATAGGCTTAATAAATAAAATTAAATTAAACTGACTGAGGTAGCAATATTTTTAAATTTAGATATGGAAACTTAATGTGGAAGGATGGAACCGAAATAACTATACCGGAAACTTCACTTCCGTTTTGCAATTCGGATTTGTATCCTAATTTGAGAAACGTATAATTGAAGTTCTTTGTGTGCTACGGTGACGCCTGCAGAGCCAAGACGTTCGCTTTCTGCTTTGAGACAGTTAAAAACGTGGCTGAGGGTAACAACAACTACTTTAACGGATTAACTTTGTTGAATATTCACAAAAAAATCGATGTAATCCCTGAAGATATGGTGAATTAAAAAAGGAGAATGGAATTAATATTTTCACCAAATTCTATTACCTACATACATTACTATTTCAAACTAAAAATATCAAAATTGAATTAAATTTATTTCATAACATAAAAGGAGTGTTTTTTGTGTTTTCCTTTCTTTCGTTTTCTAACTGAAATTTTACATTCATATAAGATGGTTAATAATAAGAAAGATTTTCATTTTTGTTTTAGTGATATCTAAAAAAATGATATGTATCCAGTTATAAAAAAAACTGCTACCAATATTGAGACGAACTTAATGTAACGCGTTTTTTTACTTCTGAACTGGTGCGGTATCTAGTTTAAATGAACCAAGAAAAACCTTTACCCATGTGAAAGATTTAAAGTCATCGATTAGCTGAGCACAAAAATCTTCATTCTATATTTGCAAATTGCAACTTGACTCTAAAAGATTACCATATTCAAAGAATTTCGAACCAAATTAGATTAGTTAAATCGGCAAAATGATTTACTAGCTGTTTTTTTCTGTTCCCTCACTTCCCTTCTTCTTTTAACTTGTTCCGCAAGCACTCCAATCTTCCGCTATGAGCGGCTCCACACTCGTTCTTACTAGTATTAATAGTACGAAGACTTTTGCTTTCAAATGCTATTTTTAACCAATTGACGGTAACCATTGTTTTAACGTTTCAAACTTTAATTGGCTCACTGGTTGGTGGAGCGTAGAGGTAGAGTAGAGTGAATGAATGTTTAAAGTTTTCTTATCTGTGCGGGAAGAAAAAAAAAACAATATTTCCTTTACAATACTTGAATACATTTAACTATGCATTTTCCACCTTAAAAATCCTTTTTCGTGGTTCAATTAGTTGTTGTTGTTTTCTTATAAGTTTGTCTTAAAAAGGAAAATTCAATCAACAATATTATTTATTTTTGTTTAATTATTTGATATCAATATCGAAAGATAAGATACCAATTTCTCCCATTGATAACACACACATAATATACTTAAGCGAAAAAAAAATCATAAACTGATTAATTGACAAGTTCCGCCTGTTAATGGTTTTGTATAATCATGGTTAGACTTCGGAAAGTGCCAGGCGGTAGATGTCATAAATTATAAAAACCGCTTGCTCTTCTTTTTTTTTTGTTTTCTTTTTTTTTAATTTGTGATTTAAAAACAATGAAATTGTTTATAAATTATATTTTCGGAGTGTGTCTTTTGTTGTTGATATCAAAAGTGAAAAGTGATTGTCGATATCGTAGTTTGGATGTTCCGAAAGAATTATTTCGATATTGGGCTAGTTGGGGCTGTTACAATTACACTCGGCCTGATTTCTTTAGTGGTGCTCCATTAGAATTGCAAAGATGTTCATTGCACTTGAAATCTAAGACATATTTTGTCCCGGGGATAAGACAAAAGGAAGCAAAATTGTGTCATCCATTTCATTATACAAGCAAATATGTGGTCCATCAAGTGGAAAAATCTTTTTTGAGTAATCGGACTTTAACTCGATGGATTGATTGTACAAATGAAGCTGAACATTGTTGTAATGATATTATGGACAATGAGGTGAATGTTGGTGAGTGCAACATGGTGGACTGCCATTTGTGACTGGAGTGTCTTATCGTTTGCTCGCATTAATTAATATTGTTTGCTTTATGTGCATGTCGTCGATAATGATTCAGTTAAAATTTTGTTTAAATATTGGTACACTGTGCGCTATATGTACAGAGGTATCTTTTTGAAGTGCCCGACAAAGATGATTAAATTATAAAAATACAGCAATCAAGTGTGACTAATAGTCAGGGAGTTAGCGTTGCAATAAAAGAGTTATTGGTATAAAAAATGTTAGAAACTTCTAGCTCTTTCGCAAAATACCCGTGCAAAGAGGAATGTCAAGTTAGCTCTCCCAACTCTTCCCCAGTTGAGCTGATTCCTCTTCAACCGTTCTTCGTCAAGTACTTCTAGGTCGGCCACTTGTTTACCAGACTGTGTGAGCGGGTTCCTTTGCATCACTTGACTCACAATGCACTTGTCACCTTTTCGAAGCGTATGGCCAATCCATAAATCCGTATAATAGCGTCTATGGGTTTCTGACCTGGGGCCTATTTCACCAAACACTTTTCACTTTTCACTTTGCAACTTTGCACTTTTACTTTGCAAAATTTGTTTCACCAAACGCAAATTTGCAAAGAGGAAATTATTGAATTGAAAAGTTTTCCTCTTTGCAAACTCTTTGCACTTTGCAAATTTTGTGAAAAACATTGCACTTTTACTTTGCAGGAAATTTTTGTTTGCAAAGTTGCAAAGTGAAAAGTGAAAAGTGTTTGGTGAAATAGGCCCCTGCTCTCGCATAAAGTTCATCATTGGAGATACGGTTGGGCAAAAAAATCCTCAAGATGTTTCGAAGACATCAATTAACGAACGTTTGCAGCTTTCTTGTGACAATGGATGCGACTTTCCAAGTGATGCACCCTTAAAGCAGCACGGATTCAACACTGAAGCGGGACAGTCGTAGCTTGGTCTTTAAGCTAAAAGTGTTGTTTTTCCATATTTTTTTTTTCAGTCGATAAAGCTGCCCTTAGTCCACAAAAATTTGCGTTTCATCCTGACGATCTCACTTGACTATACTACTATAGTGAGTGCCTTTTCAAGAAGCAATTCTTCCGATAATATTAATATTTTAGGCGTATGTGAAACATTGTGTCTCTTGTATTGGCGCCAGAATTTGCATTTCAAGTCTCATGACCGTGCATTTGTTACTGTTAAATTCCGTAACGTGGAAATTGTAGAATTTACCTATAAAACAACATTAATTAAAGCCCCAAATGTTTTGTTTTCATAATTCATTAAGAACTTTTATCAACAGTATCCAAGACTTTTTAACTCCCTCTTTGAGTCCTCTGTCCCGCTCACGTTGCTCCGCTAAGGCGCTCATGAGGTGCTTTTTCATAATATAGTTGCAACTTAAGATTTTATTCTTCCCTTTGTCTGCCTTTAAAATTTAAACACTCGTGTTTGTACGGAATATTTCGTCAAATTTTTTTTTAATTATAGATAAACACTTTTTATCTTTTTAATTGATTTGATTCAATAGGACCAACTTCATAAAATTTTATTATCTTCGGCAGTTTATTCTCAAAACCTTCGTATAATATCTATACTTCATTTATTATTCATGTATTGTTTTTTTTTTTTTTTTTAAGATAACCGTTGCCCTAGTGTCTGGGATGGCTGGAGCTGTTTTCTTTCGATTCCAGCTGGACAAAATTACAAATTGCCCTGTTCTCGTTTTGCTTATGGCAATGAAGGTCCCAGATGTCATCGTAAGCATTTTAGCCAAAAAAAACCATTCGAATATCAGTCTAAAATTAAATAAGTTGCTGCGGCGCTTGATTCCAGATTTCAGCTATAAGAAATGTTACGACAATGGAACATGGAATCAACAAACAGATTACACTCCCTGTGACATCACTCCTCCGCTTATAGCCCGAAATCAATATTACATAGCCATACTGGCTATTTCAACAGTTTTCTGCACACCGGCTCTATTAGTTTTATTTTTCACAAAAGCCAACCATTCGCAAAAGCTTCGCATTGTTCGAGCTCTTCTTCTGGCCATTTGCATTCACAATGTGATGGTTATTCTTGTTCGGACCATAATAATTATGCCAGAGCTAACAACTTTACAACCTAAAACAACAGCTATGTATCAGAATACAGTATTTTGTCGTGTTTTGACAGTTCTTGAAAAGCTCACGGGAAACATTGTTTTCGGATGCATGCTCTTAATTGGAATATTTCTTCATCAATTGCTGACCAATTTGTTTCGCATTCATGATCGGAAAAATGGAGCTCTAATGATGCCATTTTATATAGGAACAGGAATCATTTCTGTCGCCAGTGTATCCTGGTGGACAACAATTATGGCCAATTATAACGATCAATATTGTTGGCAGGTTTCTGATGATTTTCGTGTGGATTGGATTCTTGATGGACCTAGATTGGCAATGCTATGTGTTAATTTGCTTCTTCTATTGCACATCACAGTAAGACTTTGGCATGCTTTTAATGCCAAAGAATCAGATGATAGTCCATTTTTGTAGGTTCTTTTATTTTTTAAGAATCTATAAGACTTGACTTGACTAATATTCGTTCTTATATTTGACAGGCGAGCTTTAAGAGCTGCCTTGATATGCCTTCCAGTATTTGGGATGCAGTTTTTATTTTTAATCATCCGCCCTGATATGGACAATTGTGGAACGGAACAATTTTACTACATCACAAATTACTCCATAGCTGGAGCTCAAGGCATTTTCATTGCGATATTTCATTGTTACACAGAACGTGAGGTAAGTCAAATTAAAGAATTTCTATAAATAATAATAATATTACATTTTTTTTGTTTTTTTTTTTTTTAAGGTCAGCAAATATTTTAAAGAATGTTGGTGGAGTTTCAAGAAGGTCTGGAGAAGAGACTCTGTTGTATCGAAATGTAGTACTGTCAATGAAACCCAACAAGAATTAGTCAATAATATTTTGGCATCAAAGAGAAGTGAGGGCAAATTGATTTCATTTTAAAATAACTTAAAGAGTAATAAAATGAAATTATAGGATCAATTAACAGACCACGCAGTATGAGTCTATGAATTTTTTAGACAAAAACAAAAAAAAACTAGTTTTATTATTTTGTAAGAAATTTTAAAACTAATTCATTAACAGTATTTTGAAAAAAGTAAATCTCATTAGAAAAAAATATTTTCTTTTTTTTGTATTGTTGTTTTATGACACAGACGAAAATATTTGTCAGCTCAGAAAACTATGTTAAAATACTTAAAAGTACTGGAATTCTTTCAGGAAACATTTATCGGTATCACAAATATTTATAAGACTTCTAAAACCATCTTCATATTTCCGATAGTAGGTATAGGAACTGAACACTGAAACAAAGAAAGTATTGGAAATGACTAAACAGTACTAAACTTTATACAACATGCCTAGAATGGGGCCAAAAGCAGCCTCACACTTTCTGTTAAAAACTAAAATTTTATAGACACTAAGAACCAGTGGCAGATCCAGGATTTGGTCATGGTAGGGGTCCAACTACAAATAGGAAACTTAAGAAAAATAAAACTTGCGTGGGCTTTGGGCTACATTATTTTTGTGCGTGAAGTTAGCACCGCCATTTTCGATTTTCAAAAAAAATGTAAACAAGCACAAACTCAGCTTAAAACAGCACATCAAGTATAACTTTTTAAAAAATGTAATTTTGAAAAAATTCAAATTGTAAATTTTCGAATTTAAAATTCATCCCTAAAATTTGTGAATGGGAGAGGTAGGTATGATAAATTTCCTAAGTCTTCAAAATTTAACATACCTTAAGCCTTGAACTAAGTTTCCATCATAAAACTGTTAAGCAATCTAATGTAAGTAGGTATATTCCTTTTTCCTCTAAGATGTATTTGAATTTTTTGAGGTAGCTACACATTTTCATTACCTACACTTTTTAGTCGAAATTTTATAAAAAGATGCAGTTGCGTAGCGTGGGTTTTTGCCGCCCGGGGCAGAGCAAATTTTTGCCACCCCTAGCTTTTTTTTCTGACACCATTAATTTTTTAGCTGTTTTAAAAAATTTCAAAGATAAACAGCTGCTTAACTATGATTTTCCGATTGCCATTTTTCTTGAATTAAAATGAAGAATCAGAAATTTTGGTCAAAGTTTGCAATTGCATATTTTTACAGTTCAATAAAAAGGTGTTAAAATTACCACAGTTAATCTAAGATGAGATCGAAACTTCTCATTATTAATAACAATTATTATTAAATTCAAAAATCCAACACTAAAATAAAAAGAACACGAATTATTAACCTATATTATACTGAGCAAAACTGTTTTACCTTCTATCGCTAGTACCAAATTTGAATTCGTTTTTCAATGCCCTTTTGTGACATTTAACTTTAGAGTACTTGGACATACAATAATATGCAGTGATAGAGCACCATTTCATGAAGGTACTTTTATTGTTAGGAAGTGTTAAACACAACACTTTCCTGACTGTAAAGCAGTGTTATCGCATCAATTTGAAGAAAAATGGATCCAAATGAAAAGAAAATATAAAAACAGAACATACAAAAATCTTTGACAATATAACGTCTAAAAAAATAAATGAATTAAAAAATAAATTGGGTGGCACGACAGCTCATGTAGAACCAGGGCCTAGTGACATACAACTCTCAACTATTCCTATGTGCATGTTATTGGCAGGATTGGAAGGGACCTACAATTTTCTGCTGAATCCGAAAAGCTAAGGTTGGAAGCATTTTTTCATGAAAAGAGATTCTCTTGTAGGATTTTTGCCGCCCTAAAATGGATCCAAATGAAAAGGCAATATAAAAAAGAACAGAACATAAATAACGTCTGTTTTAATTAATATTTTAAAAAATTGCCGCCCCTAGAAAATTGCCTCCCAGATATTTTGGAAATTTGGCGCCCTTAAAATGGATCCAAATGAAAATAAAAAACAAAAATAGATGGTAGGTACGAAAATCTTTTAGCACAAATGTCTGCTTTGATAAATATTTAAAAAAAACTGCCACCTCCTAGCAATCTGCCTTCTGGATATTTTGGAAATTTGCCGCCCCTGGATTCAAAATAATCAAATGCAAAATAAAATATAAAAACAGAACAGAACTAACGTCTGTTTTGATTAATATTTTGAAAAATTGCCCCCCCGAGCAAATTGCCTCAAGGATATATTTAAAATTTACCGCCCGGATATTTTGTAAGTAAATTGCCACCCAGGGCCTGTGCCACCCTTGCCCCTGCCACGCTACGCCACTGAAAAGATGGGCTTACTGTTATTAAGTATGTTAAACGTAGGCCAAATTTAGGTCGAAAAGAAGTAAATATTTAATAAAAAAATTAATACAAAAATATTTGGTTTCAATGCTCATTTTTGGGCAGCAACGCTGGTATAATCCACGTTACAATTTTTTTTTTCATTCTCAGATACTTAACAGCATATATAATATATTCTGTTTTCCAATTTTCTTAGTGGATTTTCTTAAATGTATTATGGATTTTAGTGAAAGAAATTGTTTTTTTTGTTTGGTACAGTAAAACCCGCTTAAGAGAAACCCACTTAAGAGAAAAACCCGCTTATCTGAAACACTTTTTTCATCCCCGACCAATAATTTTCAAAACACTCCGCTTAAGCGGAATTTGCTTAAATGAAAAACCCGGATACCTGAAACATATATTTTCAGTCAAATTTTATATTTTTCATTAAAAAGAACTCTCTCTATAAGTGAAAAAAAAATTGAATCGAAAAGAACAAAAAATTTGCTGAACACTTTCACTTCTTTTTTATTTTTTCATTTTCACCAAGTTTGCACCACGAAAATGGCATTTGAATTTCTGATATGTCACAAGCGTTTTTGGAATTATTAAATCCGCTTCAGTGAAATTTGTGTTTCACTAATTATCAGACTTCGTTTAAGTGAAATTTTTTTTTTATTAACAAATATGTAAATACAATTTCATTTCCCTCAATTATTCCTACATTTGCTCATAGAATTGTGTTTACGGGCCTCTCAGGCCCCTCATATGTATGTTATATCAGAGCACACTTGTGCGCCCCCACAACAACTTGACTTTAAATTTAACTTATAAACAAAATTCATAACGGATGACAATATCCAATATATAATTACATGTCAGCACTTTTGCCATCAACAACTTGTGCATTGCATCAACCACAGCCAAACTAAGATTTGCTGTGTTAGCATTTAAGTATTATAAAAGGGATCACTCGATCTCATTATTTTTTAGTCTTAGTCGTAGTTCATCAACGTATAAGCTTAAGATTTCCCCCGACCCACGGTAAGGGATCTAAAGCTTCGAATAAAAATACTTCTAAAAAATAAAAACTGTTTTTTTATTTTTTTTCGCGAAAATAAAAGACTAAAATAAAAATTGTATGTAGGCAATGGTGTGCACTGAAGGGATGGAAGTTATTAACTGTACATGTATACCAAATAAAAAAAAATATAAGCAAAGAATTGTTTTTATATTTTTGGGCACTTTTTCTTCTCTCTAACGTTGGTACCTACATACATACTTTACCGTTATTAAACAGTCAAATAAATTTGCAATAATTAGCCACATTATATAGTTTTGATGCTTGAACCACAAAAGTAAGTTCGTGCGATTCAGTCGTACATTCTTTTTTTTATTTTTAATAAACAAAAACTTTCAAAATAAGAATTTAGTACAATTTTTAGGTAATATAACACATACGTAAATGTTAATATCATATACATAAATTTTCTTAAAAGCTATAATTCTTACATTACATATAAAACGAAAAACTTAATAACTTAATACTATAACAATATTTTTGGTTCGAAATAGCAAGTATCGCCAAGCCACCAATTTTCGATGTCATTATAAAATTGTACTTTCTCAACTGCAGATGGTGCATTTAGTTTAGAACATAAATCACAAAATGGTGATCTGTAAGTAATTCGGTAGAATTTACGCCACCAAAAATAACTTGCATACACTTTGGGATGATTATTAAGATAGATAAGATAATCGGCAAGTTCTTTGACGGTTTTGAATTTTTCTGCATCAATATAAGAATGAGGTGGGGCTATTTTTGAATAATTCGCTCCACCAAAAACAACTGGTATCACTTGCCGTTTTAGGGCATTGTAGAGTTTTTCTGTAACATAATCAATACACAATGAATTCTCAAAGGCGAAGTAAAATTTGTAATCTCTATCGATCATTTCATTACATCTAGATGAGTTGTGTGGGCATCTGAAAGTATATAGAATGAGAAATAAATTAATTGATAATATTATTAACAATTATTTTTTTTAAAGAAGATTGGCAGGTTTGCAGAAAACAGGGAAAATATATATTATTTAAAACCTTTAGGCCGTTTCCGAATTGCGTTAAAATGTTGGTTAAAACTAGACGTTTGGTAAAATTTTGACACTAGCATGGTGAATAAAATGGGTTAAAAATTACCCAGCTCCAGAGCAGGTTAAAATTTGACACTAGTGGTTAAATTTTGACGTTTCTCAAGAAAGAGAAAATTGAATTTGAAATTATTTTTATTATGGGCATGTACACATATCTCGCGTAGTCGTTGCTGTGTTATTGCAGTCCTCGTAATAATACGCTGATATTTTAAAAAATATAAAAGAATTAATATAAAATACTTCCTCACATTGTTATTCATCTTGCATAATTAATACCAATTGGTTGTTTTATTTTATTTTATTTGTTTAGTTTGTTGATAGCTGTGAGCTAGTGTTCGCCGACAGCATAATCAATCAATATACAATAGGATTTTTTCCGCAATGTTTGGGGATATAATCGATGCAAAACCTTTAAAAGTAAATCAAATAAAGAAATTTGTACTTTATTCGCGCCGAATTTTTATTTTCAAGCTGGATTTTGATATAAAATATTTATTTTCTGAAAAAATAAAACACATTTGTGGTTGGGGAATTTCCTTTAATCTTGCGGGAATTTTAACTAAAAATCCCATTTAACCCATCCTATTTTAATCCAGTTCGAACATCAAAAATAAAAAAATTATCCCATTTTAACCAAACGGCAGAATTTAACCATAGGTTGAAAATTTTAAGGCAATTCGGACACAGCCTTAAGTTATGAAGAAAATAAGTTCAGTTTATATTATTTTTAGGTATCTTACGTAGTTACTATAGAGCTATAGAGAGAGAGAGAGAGAGAGCTATTGTACTATACAGTTTGAATTTCTAAAAAAAATCGAAATTCAACAACGTCTGCTTGTCTGTATTTTTGTCAGTCAGTTACACAACCTTCAGTCTATAAGTCACTGAACAGATTTTCTTCAAGCTTGTAACATAATATTTCCTAGCTAAACGACATTTAATTTAAAATAAATTTAAATACAGTTAAACCCGCTTAACAGAAACAGCAAAATGTCAAAGTCTTTCTTCCCTTAAACGAACCCCACTTAAGTGACCAAAAATTTCACTTAAGCGGAGTCCGTTTAAATTGCACTTAAGTTGATTTATAAATCTCATTAAGAGGAAATTTAGAGCTGAAAAAAAATGAATTTATCTTTTGGAGTTGCCTAGAAAAAAATAGTTTTTTTTTAATGAAAAATATAAAATTTAATTGAAAATATACTTCAGGTATCCGGGTTTGTCAATAAAGCAAGTATCGCCTAAAAGAAGTGTTTTATAGGTAATTGGTCGGCAAATACTCGGGGATGAAAAAAGTCTTTTATATAAGCGGGTTTTTTCTCTCAAGCTGGATTCACTTAAGCTGGTATTTACTATACGCAAATAAAAAAAAAAAAAAAAAATTTTTAAATAATTTTTTTCTTTTTAAACAATATTTTGAAAAATGGTTGATGAATTTTTTTAAATTTTGGTTGTGTAATAATAATAATAATAAATAAAATAAAATACTTAAAAATTAAAAAAAAACACCTTATGAGGAAAAAAACGCTAATTTTTTTAAATAAATTCATATTTTCGGATTCATATTCAAATTCTTCTAAAAATACATTTAAAATTAAAAACATAGGGCTCATATATCGAACTTATTTACAATGTCACTGGAAAATTCTAACTTTTATCGGTGAATTTTAAAACTTCAACATTTCGTAGTTTTAAAATTGCTAGTTTTTTATTTTCTACCGGTCTGGATTTGGGTTATTTTTTAACATACATATAATAATAAACAAAAACTTGTGATCTAGATTTCTATCTGCGGGTTTCATTCAAAGATCCAAAAATTAATTTTACCTCTGGCGGAAGATGGCTTTTCAGTTTTGCAAATGGTAATAAGGTATATAGTGGAAATAAAATCGCTGAGCTCATAGACTTGTTTTACTACCGCGTCGTTAAACTATCGATTTTTATTTTCCTTGTTAAAGTAAGCCCAACTTTTGTATTGAAAAAAATTGAGTTAAATTTTATCCAAAGTTTAATTTTTGACACTGAATCTATACGGAGAAATGTTAAAATGTAATCGACATTTTGATCCAATTTACAAAATTTTTATATTTTTACATATTTAGCTACATTGTTTTTGTATTATGTTCAAAATTTCCGAATAAAAAACACAGAAATAAATATTAGAATAACATTGGATACCAGTATGTCCTCATTTGTTACCATTTCAGTAGATATTGAAAACCTACATAATTTTAGAATTGAAATTATATTTAAAAAAATCTTCCCAAATAAAAACATATGTATAGCTCTTTTGTTTTTTAAAGAGCACTGTTATTTTGAATAGTCTTCTTGACGCACCATTTAGTCATATTAACAATCTTACTTATCAGTCAGATGTCGCAAAAGGGAAGAATCTATAACAACTATTTAAATTGTTTTTCCTCTATTTAAAAAGTGGACGCCGCGCCGATTTCTCGTTTGGTGCCCCTTTATATCTGGCGTCTTTGTTATCCTACCCTTAGGCCGCCATTGCGTACCACTGATTAGTAAACTTTTAAACTTTGCGATTATTATAGAGCACCAAATTTGTTTGTTCCTTGACATCTAAAAAAACAACACCCTATTTTTTTTACAACCACGTTTACACGATGTGTCGCACTGAGCCTAAAATGTACGCTCTTGTTAGAGTACCTTCCCTTCTTCTACTGTTTTAGTATACCTTTGCATTTAATTTTCTGTGACTCCAAAAATACCAAGGATTTAGCCGAAAAAGTCTAAAAACAGTTACAATGACTAACCGCAGGGGAGGAGGCACTTGCCACCACCATTTATCATTTATCACATTAAATGATTAGCAGGAAATTTTGAATAAGTAATTGGTAATTTTGTTCACTTTTTTGGACAAATTCCATAGGTAATATAAGTCATATGAAAAAATATTCTTTTAAAGTGCGATATTAGTCAAAAAGTATCTCAAGAATACTTCGTAAGTCACTTTTTTAAATGCTAATTCATACTTGAGAACATTTTTGCATTACGAAAGCATTTCTTTTTACTGCCGACTGTACCATCAGACTGGACCATGAGGAGAAAAAAGTGTTTCTTGGTCTCGGTCCCAAGTGCAGCAGGTAGTCAATGAGAAATGTTTTTCTCGCGCCGCTATACAGGAAAAGGTTTGACTGTCCAAAAGATGACTGATAATTAATATGGATCCTTTCTGGATAATTTTTTTGCTGAGTCCTTTATGTGAATTAACCACAATAAGATGTATTCTCACCAAAGTCAATATACCAATATATGTATGTGATGTGTTGAAAAATGGCGAAGAATTTTATCCTTCGGTATACGCAGCACAAAATGCACAGAAGAATGATCTTTCAGTACATTAAAGAATGGTATAAACTTGGTTAACGTCATCAGTGAGTGATGAAAGGCTTGATGCGTTGAGTATGATGAACATTCGCAAAAATTGATACGGATTTTTATATTATAGACTGGTTTGGTAAACATAACGACGAAAACTGCAATTCCTGTTTTCAAAATATTTCAGAAAAAATTTTTGTTTTTTGAAATGAGAATTATTAAAGTATTTATTATTACCATTACAGAAAAAAAGGTGAGCACCATAAAAAAATTAAATCAATTTTCAAAAAAAAAATACAACAACGCCTTAAAATTTTTTATCAAAATATTTTGTTTGTCCAACGGCAAAAATCCTGCGGGCCCCTATATGATGACTAAGTTTCATTCTGATATTCATATATATATATATATATAATTTATTCGTTGCAAAAATATAATCTATAGATTTATAGGTATTTACTGAAAAATATTTATATGTCTAATTCAAATATGAAAATATCACTTTGAAAATAAAATTCCTATACTGATTGCATTTATTTTTTTTTGTCCTATATATAGAAGTAAAATTCAGACTCATGCAGCATGTTTTAATACAATCCCATTTTCTTAAAAAAAATTTTGTACATGTTTTGAATATATAAACAATAACAATAAAAACAATTTTTTTTTTCTTCGGATTTGAATCCGTTCGTCCGTGTGTCCGTGTATCCGCGGTGTATCCGAAGATCCGTGTATTTTAAATAATCCAATCATCACTAGAGAGGGCCAAATCTATGGGATTTTTTGGAAAAATTCGACAACGACTTGGTAGTCGAATCTGTCAGTGGATTTAAATTTAGAATTATTAAATTTTTTCTTTAAAAATCTTTTTTTTTTTTAAATGTTGAGCTTACACGGATATTAAGCAAAAAAATACACGTGTTTTAAGAGAACGGATTTTTATTTGCGTGTAATAATTACACGGAGTCCGTGTACCCGTATTTTTCAAATACACGGACTGAATCGAAGACTCTAATATAAACTCTTAGCTTTGGAAAATATGGTAACGACATTAATGAACTAACCTAGAAAATATATGTATGTGTGGATAACTAGCCGATCCGTGCTCGCCTTGCTTTCGCCTTTATTTTAATTATGTGAAAAATCGTTTAATGACATTTTTTTGTCTGTTATATTCAATAATATTTATTAATATGAACTTACACTTACTAAAATGCAATCCAATCATAATATAATTTTGGCTTAGATACTATCAAATAAAATTATGAAATTTAAAAAAAAATGTAATTTCTAAAATTGGTGGGTTTTTTCGACTTTTGACAATATTGCGTTCGGTGCTCGAGGTTGTAAACTTAGATGAGCTTCATTAACCATTTAGTAAAAAATCGGAACTATTGGTTCTGGTCTGTTCATATTTTTCTACATATAATAAATATATAAATTATAAATTGGGTGGAGCGACAGCTCGTGTAGAACCAGGGCCTTGACTTACATTACACTACAACTCTCAACCATTCCTATGTGCATGTTATTTTCAGGAATAGAGGGGACCAACAATTTTCTGCCAAATCCAAGCGGCTAAGATGAGAATCACTTTTTAATACCATCGGAGGATTTGTCAATTCCTTGCCAGAAAATTTCGGTTTCGAAAAGTGGAATAGGCTGTAGGCATGGGAATCTAACTAACCACGGGCTATTATAAATATTTTTCTACCTAACTTAACTAAAAATCATTCAAAATTTGGTTGGCTTGCATTTTGGGAATTGGGCTATACGCTAAGTTATAACAAAAAAGGACTTTTTAAGCATAAAAATTCATGTTTAGCTTCGTATGCAGTAAAGAGAAATGTAACTTGATTTTTGAAAACATTGCTGCAATAATGCAAATTTTATAATTAATGTTTCTTTCTTTTACAGAAACTTTGAAAATACTCATAACAATCGACATATCGTTGTTATTCTTTTTTTTTTCTGCGGCCCTGAAATATGTATCAACTCTCGTTTGAGTTCTGTACTGTAAGGCCCCTAAGAAATCCAATTTTATGAAACAAAATTCTTTTAAAAGTACAGAAAGTACTGTAGGAGCTTTTGTGCATATTTTGCTCGCCCAGGGTCCCACCGGGCTCAGTCCGCCCCTGATGACTGTAGGTACTATGTACAATTGCCAATAACCCATATGGTTCACCCCGATATAATAAAACGATATACGGATCCTAAAAAAACAGTGTTGATTGCTCATCTTTTTTTGTCTTATGTTTGTATATTTTTCATGTAGATACTCTCTTTTTTCCTTCGCCATTGGCAAAAGATTTCAATTCTTTCTTTCTTTTTCTAAAGAACACACAAAACTTACAAAGCTCATAATGAAATACAAAAGCCAACACTCATGTTTAAAACGTTAAATAATATGCAAACATTTAATTTCAATTCAATCCTTAATTGATTTTACCTATAATCCCTTTAACCCTCTTCCCTGGCAGCACACATGATATCATTTTAACTGACAACGTTAATCCATTTTGAAAAACAACAACTGTAAACGTTTGTTTACATTTTGTATCTGCAAAATAAAGCCAACTTAATATGTACTTAATAATATTCGGTATACAATATACATACATACATAAATATATACCTCAGGATTAATATATAAACTCACATACCATACCTATACCTACATTGTTAATCTATTGCAATTTATTATCACATGGATACCCTTCATATAAAATTAAAATTTATGTTTTTCAAATTCGTTAACACAAAATTAATATTAATACGTTGATACTATAGGTGTGTTTTATTCATTGCTGCATAGCCAGCGCAGCAAAATCTCCCTTGGCAAAGAAAAACAATTTGATTGCTGGGAAAAAATAGGTCAGTAAAAAAAAATGGCTGTGCTGGCGATAGAACTTTGAATTATTGAAACGAACGTATAGAGCGAGTAATCATTTTATTCAGACTTGGCCTGCACTGGCCATGGAGCAATGAATAGAACACACCTTATATAATAAAAGTTACTCACTTTAACGGTCCACAAGCACCGAATACATCAACATTCACATATCTTTGTAGGCTTTTTGTCAATTCTTCTCGTTGTGATAAAGTCGGACAATGCGAAACAAACCATGCAGCAAATCTCTTCTTCCCAGCTATTAATTCATTCAAATGTTTATCTTCAGTAGAATGCATTGATTCCACTTTGCGCCACATTGGATTTAAAGCTGGAGCTACTATATGTCCGGTTTCGATGTCCTCGAAAAACATATAAGGCCACAATATATCCGAGTCCAGTCGATAAGTCATGGTTAAATTGTAGAATCTCTCTTCATTGCCAAGAACGTGTTTGGTCTCACCTGGTGGTTCCATCAGTGCAAAAACATACTGTTGATTAGGACTTCGACGCCTCGGTATTGGATGAAGAAATGGAAAATGTTCAGCTACATGGAAGACAATAGCTTCGAACATCTCTATGGCAGGTAGGAAATCTTTATTATTGGTCAGTACACAATTTACCACTGGACATCGTTGATCTTTGAAATAGTTCGGACCCAATGTGTCGCTGGGAAGTTCCCATCGACGATCTCCGAAGAAAGCATTCCATAGCAATATTGTTCGAGGTCCTCGATTCAAGTTCGGGGCCTTATGATATTCATTGTAGGTCTTCAGAATTTCATACTGATTCAATGCTGGTTGAATGCTCAACATATCAATTATGAAGAGAATTCCCCCTCCCGAAATAACGAGGATCAGGAAATAATGACAAAGTCTACTTCTAATTCGTATTGTCATTATTTCGCTATGACTAGAAATAGCGTGCGTTGCTCGTCGTTATCGGTTGCTGCGAGTAATCAAAACAAACTAAATTTTATTTAAGGCTTATTGAATGTAAAGGGTTAAGTTTTAAAGAAGGTGTATAAATTAACGGAATATTCACTTATGAGTGGAGGTGATATGAAAATGTTTCTAAAAACCTACTAATACAAGTCCTACTTTTATCAGTAGATATCAATAAAGTTTATTTAGTACGCATGACTTATGTCATAGACGACGGTTTGTGATATCTACTAGTTGTGTTTAATCAACAAACAAAAACTATAATTCAAAAAAAAAAAAACAGCACAAGTGCAGCGCAGGGCCGTCAAAAGAAAATCCGGGTCTGAGTTGAAAATTTGATTTTTGGGTGCCATATTACCTTGCATTTTATATTTAGATTAATTTTCTCTCTCGCACAGTGAGGGGAAATGCTGATTGTTGACTTTCCTGTTTCCTTATAGTAAAACCGCATTTCCATTTTCATATAGTATCCTTTATCGCACTTACATTTCGATAGATTTTTGATAACTGAAAGTTAAAGCTAAAAAAATACTTCTATGCTTTAACTTCGCAGGATAAACTATAACTCTGGTTTAACTCATAGTTTGTTCAAGCACTGAAAAACTTGCCCTGAGTACTAGTTTCGCAAAAGTAAATAATTAATTAATATACATACATAGCTCAGCAATTTTAACTCAGTGATTTCAAAGGATTAACTGAGGTTCATTGATAGTTCAAAGTTCTAATTTGTGATAATAGCCAATTATTTCCTTTAACCTGCGGTTGAACCTTAGTTGATGCTCCGAATTCGGTTAAATTGCTAATACTAAGACATGGTTCAATTATGACAGCCCTGAAAAAAGTTATCATTAGGCTAGATGAATACAGATGTTTCTAACAGGCTCGTATCAAAACCCCTTTCAAAATCGAAGAACAACACTATGGAAAGGACGGTTTTTATTGTGACCCCATTTCGATTTCGATAGCTTTAGTTTAACATTTTAAATACAAAGTGTCTTAAGCTAGGTACAGACGATTGTCACATCTTACAATATTGTCAGATCTGTCAGTGAAAAACCTGTTCCAAATATCTTACAATCGTTTGAGCACACAATTCTGTCTGACAATATTGTCAGAAACGTCATTGTCAGACGACAATCTGACAAAAAATTCTCAGGTATCTAACAATCGGCTGAACACACAATTTTTACCATTGTCAGTCGATTAGGACATTGTCAGACTCATTTAACATTGTCAGATGTTTTAATTGAAAACATCTAACAATTGCTGACAATTTCTTCATTGTTCGAAATGTCAATGAGTTGGTTAAAGAGAGATAAAAAAATAGCTGACAATCAAATTGGGAAGAAATCTAACAACCGTGTGAACGGAAAATTTTTCTTTGTAAGAAATATGTCAATTGTCAGCTAATTGTTAGCTATTGTCAGACCATTGACAGTTCTGACAATATTGTAAGATCTGACAATCGTCTGTACTAAGCTTTAGTCTAAAATTGTTTAGTTTAAATAAATGATTTTTTTCTCGCCGGCTTGAACATTTGACTTAACTGTATTACCAGCACTTATTTTGATATTTCTATCGATAGTTTCTATGAAAACGTCAAATTATCTGAGTCATCGATTGCAACAATTTTGTTTTATGAAAACAAAAGGCGATCATTGTCATGGAATTAAGTTGGTGTGTTTATCAATGACTACCCGATTAAACAGAAATAGATGCTTTAATTAAAAATCTCTTGTACTTTTCACACGAAGAAACAAAATCGTGGAAATTTTGTTGTTGTTTCGTTTAAAAGTAGCTTGGTTGAACACACACAACTGTGTATGTGAAGAGGAATGTCGAAAAAATCTCCTTAAATCGTTGACCGGGGAGATTTCATTTTCCCCTCTTACTTCTTGCCCTTCTCACCTATAAACTGAAAGTTGCTGGAAACTCAGTTTCCTCGTGTGAAAGGGGACATGCAAATCTGACCATTATAGAACACAAATTATAAATCTATCCGATTTGCCCAATCTGCCACTTGACCTACATTCTACCTCTACCTATCACTCAAAAAATTTCATGTGTTTAAATATTACCTACTAAAAAATAAGTACATTCTACAAATTTTATTCGATGGTTTTCAGGCACAAATAGTATTCGTAGAATGGACGCAGCTTCGTACATATAAAGAATATTAAATTCGAATTCATACAATAGCAAACGTATATAATTGTACAAATATTATTGTGCTATTTTTGACTGATGGTCTCGCTTTGTTAAAAATCAATAAAAATAGTTTTCACTAATTATTAAAATATATAGGCATACAGAAAAATTTCTATTATCTATATATAATACTAGTAGACCCGTGCTCGCCTTGCTTCGCAAAAATTTAAGAATTAATATTAACATACCTACATATAGACCGATAGTACTAAATAGGGCTACCGCTACCCGTACCTAATTTCTATTTCATCTTATTAACAAAAAGTTTATACATTACACACTTATACGTTTTGATAAATGTGAGTTCTTAAAAAATGGTTTACTTATTTGTATGTTAAGTAGGTTCATGTTTGACACATAAACAGAATCTTTATCTCCCGTTGATTTTCTTATTGCATATACAAATATACATATAATACTTCGCACCCAAGTAAACATCTTCTTCTTGCATGACTACCTGCAACCAGGGTTGGCCGAATTAACTACACTTCATTTTCTACATGATTAACTACGCGTAGCTAATTTAATAAACTACACGCCTTATATACTACAAAATGTTACGTTTGCTACATACATAGTAAAGCTAGGTAAATAATAAAATTTCAATAAAAACAGTTCAACTCAAATTCAATCTTCAAAGTTTACTACATATCTAAATTACGTAGCAAATGTAAAAAATGTAGTTTATTCCAAAAAGCGTTAGTTCGGCCATCCCTGCCTGCAGCGTTATACTCAAAATGTTCCATTTTGGAAAAAGATTAAACAAAGAGAAACCTGCACAACATAAATAAAAAAACATAAGGGAGGTAGAGAAAATGCAAAAGGGTGGAAATGATATGAAATGAAACAAAGCAGCGACCTCGTGAATGCGATTGAATCAAATTTCTGGATTTAAAAAAATAGAAAAAGTTAATGACTTAGACATTTGTTTATATTTATTTCTCAGGTTGTATGCATCATTAAGAAAAGATTTAGGGCTTCAAATTTGCATACAAAAATTGACTTTTGGAAATAATTTTTGTTTTTTTTTTAAGTATCAATTAGTTTGGTATTTATAAGTGAATATGTGGGTCAATATCAAGAAAAAAGTTGACCAAAAATTTAAAAAATTTAATTTTCGTAATAAACAAACAAATTAGATAAACAAAAACTTGCTATTTACAACCTTCTAAACATTAAAAATATTGTAAAAAAAATTCAAGTTAATCAGGTAAATAGTTTCTGAGATTTCGCGTGACAAACTAAATAATCGTTTCGTCTTTATATAATGTTAAAGATTAAAGATTAAAGATTTATTTAATAACGAAGATGAAGAAAATTGCTTCTGTTTAGGTGGACGTGGAGCGACTGAATATAATTCAATTTATAAGTTCAAATGACCTCAACTCCAAATCTGCGTTTCGCCCAGGGCTTATCAGTTACATGCTGTCGTACCCTCTTATAGACGCAAATTATCCGGTCGATGCTTACCGACTCTTATAAAAGTCACAACATGAAACAAACAAATGCAGATTTTGTACAAATTATTAACATTTTTAAAATAAAATTATAATTCTAAATCAGCAGGTATAATTTCGCTTCGTTTGACACCTCATTTTGTCAAAATCGGTGTAGTATGAGAGTCGGAAAGTGAGTCTAGACTATAGCAATAATATACATATATATTGATTGGACAATTCTCCACTGAAACGTGTCGGTTGGCAATGAACCCCCATTTGAAGGTCGTGTAGGGTGTACAGTTACATCGTATGATATGAATCAATATTTCAAAGTATTAATTTTAAGCTTATCATGAAACATACACCCCTGTTCTGATTTCCGATCGGTTTTATAATCCTTTCGTTTTCAAACTCTAGGTGTTCTGAAATACTTTTCGCTTTCAATACTTGCGGAATGAGTGAGCTTTGATTTTCGATCGGATTGAGAATAATTGACATTTGAAAATGCATTTGAATTTTTGTGCCCCAATTGAATTGACACGGTATTATACGTATATTATGAAATTTTTTGTTGTGATTTATTTAATGTTTTTCAACGAATTTGACGTTCCGAATTTTGTTTTTACTGATTTCGAAAGAAAAAAAGGTTTGAATACCAGCTAACGTGAAAGTGAAAATCAGAACACTTTTTTTGAATCCGTACGGAAATCAATTGCGTTTACGGATTTGATTCAGAACGGAAATCAGAACAGGGGTGATAATATTGCTTTTTTAAATATTTTACCGAGAAACGCATCTTCCTAAACTCCTTTAACGGGGGCTTGTAACTATTGAATTAAAACAAAAATTTTCATTTCTTACGAAATTTTAACTTAAATACCAAAAATCTGTAAAGTTCGATTTTATTTAAGAGAAAACACCTTTCGGCGTCATTCCCGTGTCAATTCTCTCAATCTCATATACCTAGATGATATATGTATATAGTAAAAAAGTTAAAAAATAATAAGAATAAGTGGCCCACTGTGTAAAAATGTTTAATAATGTGTTTGAATGCAGATTAACACAAAAAATTATTAAATTTTTTTATATTATAGTTAATATTCATTTCGAGGTGCAAAATATTAATAAAGTAAAACCCGCTTAACTGCAAAATGTCACAGTCTTTCTTTCACTTAAGCGGGTTTTTCACTTAAACGAACCCCGCTTAAGTGAAAAAAAATTTCACTTAAGCGGAGTCCGGATAAGTTACAAAAAAATTGCACTCAAGCGGATTTAAAAATTCCAGAAATTCAAATGTCATTTTCGTGATGAAAATTTGGTGGAGGTGAAAAATTCACTTAAGAGAGTTTTTTTCAATGAAAAATATTAAATTTAACTGAAAATATGTTTCAGGTATCCGGGTTTTTCACTTAAGCTAGTTTCGCTTAAGCGGAGTGTTATAAAGGTAATTCGTCGACAAATACTCGGGGATGAAGAAAGTGTTTCAGATAAACGGGTTTTTCTCTTAAGCGGGTTTTTCTTAAGCGGGTTTTACTGTGTTTGAAATATTGACCCATTATATCAAATTAATTGTTTATTTTCCTTGATGCGAATTAAGAAAAAATAATACTATAGGCTATAAATGCAATGACTTTAGGTGTGTTTTATTTACTGCTGCATAGCCAAAGCAGCACAAGTAACGTTTAATTACTCCATACGTTCATTTCAATAATTCAAAGTTCTATCGCCAGCAATCAGGAGAAATTTTGCTGCTCTGGCTATGCAGCAATGAATAAAACACACCTTATGTGAGGATATAAATAAAACAACAGAAATTATGTCAATCTCGGTTGAAAAATTTAAAATACAAACATGTAATTCAATAATATCTATCTCCTGTATAATTTTGAGATTTTTTAAAGCATCCATGAAAAAGATAAAAATTTAAGTCTGATTTATTGGAATTTTCTAATTTTGAACTTTCAAAAACGTATATCTCGCTTTGTAGATTTTATAGAATTTTTTTTTGAGTTATTAAAGTTCTGGAATTTTAAATGGGTTTGCCACGGTATCAGAAAGAAATAATATAGAAAGCAAAAATCTCGAAAGTAAAAATCTGCATAAAATAACAATTTGGCCCAAAAAAATAAATTATTTAATAAACTGAATACGTATAATAATGAATTTCATTTGGGTTTAAATTCTTTAAATATAGGTAAAAAATATCCAAAATAATTTTTTTTTTCGACATTTTTTCTAGATGTACCTAGCTAAAGTCTTTCGAGATTTTTGTTCAATCTAGATTTTTGCATTCTAGATTAAAAAAAAATGTTTTTTTCGAGATTTTTACATTCATAAATTTTTGTCATTCCATCACCATGTTAAATATCTATTTAATAAAAAAAAATGAATGTTCTACGACCTTCTGTTTAGAAGTTAGTTTTTTAACTCTCGACCAATTTTATCCTATTTTACTCTATTTAAAATTTGAATATCAAAAAATCCCTTCTTAGTGAACATCTACATAAAATTTGTGAATCAAACAAAATTTACAATTATTTTTATCACTTCGATGGTTCCATGCAGGACTATACTAAGTTAACTTAGTACAGTTTTGAGTTGTTTATACCGCATTAAAACCGCCGCATCGAACCAAAGAACTTGACCCTCTCTCATGAAAAATAGGATACTTGCATGGGGCCATTGACTTATAGTATAAGCTGTGCAATGATAAGTCAGTGACCGACTCTTTCTTTTAAAATATTGTTAATTAATTAATTAACTTGAAATTAAGTTGTATGTTATTATTTAATTTTATTCCATTATAAGCGGAATTATTTTAATATGAATTTTATTTTTATTTTAATATGACATAACTGATAAGTTTTTGTTTTGCATGTTTTCAACAAATCTGGAAGGGTATATTATAGGGATGGCATTTTATAACAGTGCGATGATGGGGTTGTTTGCTGTGATGACTTTGAGATTTCAGCCAACACTTATTATACGTAAATACACTTTAAAATTGCACTTTACTTTAAATACGATTTAATAATTTATTTACACTACTTGACTATTATGTTTTCATTATTTGAAGTTATGTTTTTTGTTATACTTACTGTTAAATGATTATTTTTTTTTTATTAAATAAAACTTTTATACAAAGAACATTATTTTAAACAAATATTTATATACAAATTTGAAATAAATAATAGAAAAATAATATAGATAATGCTGTCTTTTATTGATTAGATAGAATGGGGTCTTTAATCCCTCATTAAAAATATGCCTTCAAATAAAATATTATTAGATAGTGCACCTCAATGCTAAATATAGGCGACATAAAACCCCCATTTCTACAATAAGTATCATACACTATACAGTGAAAAAATCCAAGCATTTTCCCTCCCTAGTGTCATATACTGTCATATTTATTTTTCCATTCATCATCAAAGTTTGCATGTTTGTTTGTGTTCGTGACACAGAGTTGTTAACACAGTAAAATTACTTTAACTGTTGCACAGGCTGTAGCTTAACCAAAAATTTAATTGGTAACTATTAATTTAAATGTAAATTTAGAGACTAATAATAAAATAATAAAGCTACCTACATAAGATAAAAATTACGTAATTATTATTTGCAAATACTCGAATTCACAAGTTTAGTTTCTATACCTTCTATTCTTGCAATAATTTGTTTTAAAAGAGAATCATGAGCATTTGTAGGGCTTTATAGTTAAATTCAAGTGCCAATTCATTCAGTTTCACCAAGCTGTGAGGCGAGGTATTAAATATATAAAAAATCCTATTCAAGGTTTCGTAGTTTAACCCTCACGTTATACACTCTAGATCACTTGATTGGTATTGAAGTTCTGCAAATTGTTTCAGTATTTCAAAGAAAAAAAAAACAACAATTTGTTCCTACCTGAAAAATTAACAAACATAAAGAAAGAAGAAATGGGTATGGGTATGGTTATTTTTCAAAAACAGATGTGTCCCAAAACACTATCACCACAGAGATAGAGACATTACAAGCACTTTAGATTTTTGACAACTGAAAGTCAAAGTTAATCAATCTTTAGAAAGATGCTTCTAAGTTAACTCGGCTTCAATTTATTTGCAGGATTAATAAACTCTGTTTTAAAAACAGAGATGTTTTTCACGGGTTATTCCCTCTTGCAAGGAATTAACAAATTCTCCAAGAGTATCTCTTGTAACCGAAAGATGAAAGTTTGTTTTAGAATTCCGCCCACTGCCACGCCCACTTTTTATTTTTAAGTTTTTTCCTCATTCTTTTACTTAAGAAAACTAAAATATTGTTAATAAGCTTTATAAAGCCTATAAAGAACTATAACAGCGAAATTTTTATCCTCCTAAATCATATTTAAAAAAATTAGAATGTATATAGGTTTTCGAGATATGACTTTTTTTTATTTTTTGTGTGGTATGTTCGAAAGCAGCTTCACAATTTAGCCAATATATTGACTTTGTTAAAAATTACCTGGTTGCAGATGAGTTCGATTGAAAATTATTAAAGTGCCAAGGAAAATCACATTTATTTCTTTCTGATAAATTGAGGAGTTTGAAAGACATAGACATACCAAAAAAATAATTAAACAACATGTTTTAAATTGTGTACGTATAATAGATAGTTAAGGCAAGAATAAGAGGTATAAACGAAAAGAATATATGGATTAGTACCAACGATAGGCCGTTTATTTACAAATACCTACCGAAATTTCACTTTTTCACATACTTTTGGAGTTTAAACTTATAAATATATATACAGGGTGATTGGTATAAGGTGCACCAAAAAGCTAGAGCGAAATAGGTTGGTTTAAGACAAGTCAAAAATCGTATAGGAGGGGATCTATTTCCCACCGTTTCTAAAAAATTGACTTAAAACGGAAAAAAATTTATTTATTTACCCTGTATATATACATATGTACATATGTATGTATGTATATATATTTCTTTTGTGAAAATTAATGTATTATTCTATACTCTATATTCAGCTTTATCGCTGGGAACTTTTTTCCCCGGAAAAACATAAAATACCGGGGAAAGAATATTTCCAATCGCGAATCTCCCACGAAATAATTTTTCCCCAAGAACTTAATTGGGGAAATGTTTGCATTGACACAAGAAAAATTATTCACGATAGCTTTTTTGCTGAAGGGAATATTTTCCCAAGATGATTCCTGATATCAAATTTAAATAAATAAATAATAATCAATATCAAAGTTCCCAAAATGGGAAAAAAACTCCGGAGAAATTTCTTTCGCGATAGGACTGATTCTACACTAAATACTTCAAAAAATCGTACCCATTTATTTTTTTTTTTTTATTTGATATACATACATACATATATAGGTACCTACAGTATTTACAAAAGAAATAATGGCGCAAAATTTTAAATGATTTAATACTATGTTTAAGAATTTCTATCATACTGAAAATGCTTTAACATCGTACTAAATAATTTAAAATTTTGCGTTAATATTTTTAAATATCTAAAATAATATGTATGAATTCAAAAAATAAAGCGGCCAAAACTATTAATGTAGGCATTGTAGACTGTAGTGAAAAGCACTAAAAGTAGGTAATATTTATATACATACAACAAGGTTATTAAAATTGATTTGACTTCTTCGAATGCCGATGTACGTGAACCTACCTATATTTATACACCTATTACCTACCTACCTATCTAAAATGATTCACTATAAAATCTGGAATTTTTTCTATGCAAAACCCCTATAGATACGGTGACCATATTTTAAAATTTCAAATAATAAACAAGTGAAAAAAGAAAAAAAAATATCTACAGAAAAAATACTTAACTTAAAAAGAGAAGGTACAAAAATTCAATCTTTTTTGCATCAAACTTAAACTTAAAAAACAAAATAACTCCTAGATAAAAAGTCTTACAAACAAAAGAAAAACATACAAACTTAAAATTTGAATTAACAAGTCATTTTTACGGATTTTGATATTTTTCTGAAGGGTAAATTTCCTTCACTAAGTTCTGGATTTTTTAAAATTATTCTTTGAACTCTAAACAACATCTGAGTTCGTAATTGTATCTAGTTATGAAAATATATTTTGCAGTTTCTTGTTTCGAACTTCATTATTTTTATTTGTCATTGCATTCTGCTTCAATATTTATGTTATTACTTTTAAGAATTTGTACGAAATACAGAATAAATAATGAACAACTTTTGAAATACAGAACATTTATATGTTTTTTTGTGATTTGATATTGGAGATTTTTAACGTGTTTTTTCATGAAATAAATAAAAGATATTATTTTAAATAACTTAAAAACACTTATTTTATTTATTTATTTACTTAAAAATATAAAATTTAATGACGATGGAAGCATAGATTCCGAAATGCATTTAAGTAAATAAGTAAATAAAATAAGTGTTTTTAAGTTATTTAAAATAATATCTTTTATTTATTTGTTTTTTTGTATAACAAATAATTCATAATGAACATCGTCTTATCAAATCCAGAACTGTTCTATAATAATATGAACGAATGGTCACCGTACCTATAGAGCAAGTAAAAATAGAGGTATGTAGGTAGTACCTACTATGTACATATGTTAGGTAGGTTGGTATACACCCCAGTTTAAAAGAAATTCTGTTATTAATTGTTTTCCTATACAGATAAATATTTAGAAAAACTTGATATAATTTTGTTAATATGTGTATAGTTAATATGAGGTAAACAAAATTAGTGTTCAATTCAGTAAATAAAAGTTCAAAGAAAAAAATGACTTTCAAGAAAACCTTTTAAGTGCGTCTATATATACACCAGCAAATTATTACTATAGGTATGTGGAATAAGCTAAGCTGACTCATCTATAATAGTAATAATTTCTAGAAATACGTGCAAAGTGCATTTTACAGATTAGAATATGGAATAAATTTTTATATTATATTTCCAACCGCGGTTTGTGATGAAGTTTTGAACTTAAAAAAATTTGCATACCATTTTTTTAATGGAACATGGAAATGAGATTTTTATCACTTATAATAACACTAGTTTACAAATAAAATGGACATTCAATGCCACTATTTTTTTGTATGCATTTAAGCCTCCTAAATACGAAAATCAAATTTAAGAAAATTAAAATGGATAGGTTTTCGATATATGATTTTTTGGTTTTATTTTTGTGTGAAAGCAGCTTTACAATTTAGCTCATATATTGACCTAGTTGAAACTTATGTGGCTGTAGATGGGTTCGATTGAAAAATATTAGATTACAAATGCAAATTACATTTAGCTTTTCCTGATAAGTTGAAGAGTTTTAAAGATATAGGCCAAAAAATCTGAAATAACATCATCATTTTGAACAAAAATGATAAAATAAAATTTATTACTTTACCGAAAAATTAATGAAACATAAAAAGAAAAAATGTTTTGAATTGTAAGATAATTAAGACGAGAATATGAGGAACAAACGAAAAGAATTTGTGGATAAGTACCAAAGTTATGGCAAGGTTTTTTACAAACCTCGAAATTTGACTTTTTCACTACTTTTGGAATTTAACCTTATAAGTCCAACGTGATTTGCGTAAGATGCATCAAAACACTAGAGCGTGTAAATTTGGTCAAAACTAGAAACAAATTTTCTAGGAAGGGGGTCTACGTCCCCCCGTTCAGACAAAAAGTGCAATTTTCTAAAAAAAAATACTTTAAAATTAAAAAAACAATGGCAACACTAACAATATCATACATATTCATTTTCAAACCCAAAATTTATTTTTTTTTAATTTACAGTTCAATTCAAGGTATTTTCAGTAACAGTTTTTCAAGATACATACATATTTTGAAACTCGACATTTTGAAAATAAAAAAATTGAAACATAAGTTTCAAATTTATTTTTTTTTAATGCAAATGATTAAGTACTTACTATTTTTTAATATTCGATACTTTTATCAATTTTAAGTAAAAAACGAAAAACTATATTAATTATTAAAGTGCTTAGTTAAAAAAAGATAAAAAAATAAAAACCTACGTTTTTCTTTAAAACAATATTCAGTAAATTTAAATGTTCCAAGTTTTTCGCGTTTGACGAATGTAAAATGTGCATTAAAAAAATAAATAAACTTGAAACTTATTTTTGAAATCTTTTATGTATTTTCAAAATGTTGAGTTTGAAAATATATATCTTGAAACACTATTATACCTACTCAAAATACCTTGAATTTAACTGTAAATTAAAAAATGAATTTTTGGGTTTAAAAACAAATGTAGTATGATATTGTTAGTATTACCGTTGTTTTTTTTAAGTATATTTTTTTAGAAAATTGCACTATTTGTCTGAACGGGGGGACGTAGACCCCCTTCCTATAAAATTTGTTTCTAGTTTTGACCAAATTTACGTCATGTTCTAGTGTTTTGATGCATCTTACGCAAATCACCCTGGATTTATAAGGTTAAATTCCAAAAGTGAAGTGAAAAGTTCAAATTTCGAGATTTGTAAATAAAACGGCCATAACTTTGGTACTTATACATAAATTCTTTTCGTTTGTACCTATATTCTCGCCTTAACTATATTTTCTACGTACACAATCCAAAACATTTTTTCTTTTTATGATTTCAATATTTTTTTGGTAAAGTAATAAATTTTATTTTATCATTTTTGTTCAAAATCATGATGTTTTTCAGATATTTTGGCCTATATCTTTAAAACTCTTCAACTTATCAGGAAAAGCTAAATGTAATTTGCATTAGTAATTTAATATTGTTCAACCGAACCCATTTACAACCACATAAGTTTTAACTTAGTCGATATATGGGCTAAATTGTAAAGCTGCTTTCGAACATATGTAGCATCGAAAATTCATATCTCGAAAACCTATCCGTTGACAAAATTTGTATTGTGATTTTTGAGCTCAGCTGGGCATTAAATGTCCAAAAAATTTAATTTTTTTTGTAAACTAGTGTAATTAGTTTAATAGCAATCGATTAGATAGTAAGAAGAAAATGAATGAATCGATATTTTAAAATACATAAGTATTACAAATATTAAAAATAAAATATCTATGTAGGTATCTGCAAGCGCTACAGGATATTTTGATCTAGTCTAGAATACGTTACCTCAAATACAAGGTGGTGCAAAAGAAACGAAGAGGTTTTGTGAATAGACTATACAATTGTTTAAATTCATGTTTTTTTTTTTTATTTGTGTAAAGATAAGACTTTGAAAATTCGAACCAAATAATCGAATTTTATTTTGAAAAATTTTACTCTGTGAAACTTAGACCACCGGAATCAACGATAAATAATTAATCAAGGCGATATTTGATCTTCTTTGAGTTTGAAGACAACAAACCGCTCGCAATGAAAAAAACATTCAGCGAGTGCATGAGAGTGTGCACGAAAAATCCAAAAAGGAGACAACTTAAAGAATTTTATAGCTAAAAAAAAATAAACAATATATAGATACAAACATTTCTTTTATTTTAAATAAATTGTTTGAAGAAGATTGTAATAAAATAATCAAGACCTATAAGCTTTAGCCCATCACATGGGAAAGAAAAAAATCAAGAACATGATAATAAACAAACTTCCCTTTTTATTTTCTATTTATCGGTAATATATTGAACAAAATTGTACAGGATTAAATTCTCTACAAAAATAAATGATCATGATTTTGTTTTGTGAGACTAATGGTTCTCAAGATGTTATGGCGAAAATCATTTTATATCCCCCTTTCCAATATGGCTTCCATTTGGGTGGTTATCAAATTTGAAAACCAATTTTTATACACACAAGTCACACTACCCTTTTCTGCCTTACATATTGATCAAAAATCTGGTCAATGTAACATTTCAATGGACAATAAATCAACAAATTATAGCAAAGTATATATTTATTTAAGATAAACACACAGTCATATCTCGCATGCCGGTCGGTCCGATAAAAATCGAAACAACTCAACAAATCTCATTTTTCAGCAGAGGCAAGAGAAAATGCAATAAAACTTCTGTTAATCTATTAAAATTTATCTTACATAAACACAGAAAGATATCTTTAGGTTCCATAAAATAATGAATAACAAGAGCCTTGTGTTTTTCACATGCATATGTGGATAGTTTATATTTTATGCACAAAATTGCATTATCAACATAAAAATGTCATTTGTTCAGCTGTCGGTTTTCTTTCCGTTGGACGATATGTCAAAATTTTGATACATACTCGTACATACATATCGTCCCCTATCTCATGAAGTCACTTAACTAGCAAATTGTCGAAATTGAGATAAGCTTTATTTTATAGGTTAAGGTTACCCTAATCTTCATGCTCACAAAATATTATTCCTGTATTCCTGTATGGAACATCCTGATTTTAAACATTTATGACACTGACATAACTGAATTTTTTGGTAAAAAGTTTCTCACTAACGGAAGTAACTAATATGCAATTGTTGTTTCGAAAAGAATCTATAGGGTGTAGGATCTTCTTTCTATAAAAACGAGCAATATATACTTGAGATAAATATGATAATATACAAAAATAATGTATCACTTATGTCTAAAGCTAAGTACAGACGATTGTCAGATCTTACAATATTGCAGATCTGTCAGCGAAAAACCTGTTCCAAATATCTTACAATCGTTTGAGCACACAATTCTGTCTGACAATATTGTCAGAAACGTCATTCTCAGACGACAATCTGACACAAAATTGTCAGGTATCTTACAATCGTCTGAACACACAATTTTTATCATTGTCAGTCGATTAGGACATTGTCAGACTCATTGGTCATTGTCAGATGTTTTAATTGAAAACATCTTATACAATTACTGACAATTTCTTCATTGTTCGAAATGTCAATGAGTTGCGTTAAAGAGAGATAAAAAAAATAGCTGGCAATCAAATTGGGAAGAAATCTACCAACCGTGTGAACTAATTGTTAGCTATTATCAGACCATTGACAGTTCTGACAATATTGTAAGATCTAACAATCGTCTGTACTTAGCTTAATAATACTAATTGGTCTTATATTATTCTAAAGTGTTTGAAGGAATAGACATTTTTGATTTTTCGATAATTAATAGTTTAATATACCTTCCACGATGGCAACACGCTTTTTAATATCTATACAATACTTTTTGAGAGATAATTCACTTCCATTTTGTAAACGATATGATATGCCTACATATTTTCAAGCCTTGGACTCTGTGTTAAGCCTTTAATACGAATTCAATTAATCAACATTATTTTATTCAAGCGATCTAAATTTTTCTATACAAGAAAGCAGTTCAAAACATATTTTTCTCTACTTAAAAAAGAGCCAATCTATCAGGCTTGTGTAATTATAAACAGGGGAGGGGTATAATTGTTGATGAAATTCAGTTCTGGAGTAAGCTAGATTTTTGTACAGTAAGCAGAGAATAGTCAAAATACCAAAGATTTAACTCATAGGTTTGGTCTTGGCCAAACTTTTAAACGCAAGTATATATTTGTAATTTTTGCTGGGTCAACGGCAAGTATGTTCTAACATACAATCTAGTCATTGAAAGGCATGACGAAGTACAATATAGATAAATGTATTATCTCCCATTTATAACATTCCAACCTTTTTTTTTAATTTTTAACGAGCAAAAATATAGATGACACTGAGAATCTAAGAAAATTATACAAAAAAAAAGCTAAGCACTTATTGTTACTAAGTTAACGGGAATATTTTGTTTCTCTGAAAAACAATTATTTAATGGTATTTTATTCGGTTGAACTGTGGCTAAGTTTTGAACTTGAATCAAGTCAAAATATTGAAAAATGCATGTTTGGTACAACTTTGAACACAAATTTAAGGTTTTCGTCATTTTTCGAATTGATAAATACCTAAAACTGCTTCAAGAATTACAATAGTATTAATCTTGCGTATATAGAGCAATACCTATGTAGGTACCTACAAATTGAATATACCATCAAACTTGTAATTCAATATGGTCTGTAGTTTTTGAGTTATATAGTGGCGTGGCAGCCGATTTGAAAAATGTAGATTTCTGACAGTCCTTTTACTCAAAACGCCATTGAATTTATTGATCAGCATAACTGTGGTCCATATAGAATTTACCTCCTCCTGCTGGTAGAAATCCTGCTGTATGTTGCAATTTATAAAGCATTTTTTTTTTTTCAATTTTTCTGGTAAAAACTAATTTAACATCAAAATTCGTATTAAAACGTTTATGAGCTGATATATAGTTACTCTATATCGATATTATGTAGGTAAATACTTAAACGCAAGGTGATTTGGAACGTATATTCTGATTCTGTATAAATTATTGTCTATAGTTATGTATGTATATTAAGTAGGGTTTTGTTATTATAGCTACTTTGTTTCTATAACCAGTTTCGTATCCAGGATTTAGTCATGGGGGAGGGGGTCCAACTACAAATAGAATAAAAAAAAGATAAATAAAACTTGAGTGGGCTTTGTGTTACATTATTTATGTGCCTGAAAATAGCACCGCCATTTTCGATTTTCAAAAAAAAAAAAAAAAAAAAAACAAGCACATAAACTGAGCTTAAAACAGCGCAAGTATAACATTTTCAAAGATCGTAATTTTGAAAAATTGCAAATTTAAAAAATATTTACGGCAAAATGTATTTTTGGCTCTAAAATCTATAAATATGCGAATCATTTTTTGAGAAAAATGCAGCACAACTTTGATGTTTTTGAAAATCGTAATTTTTCATCCCTAAAATTAAAAAAAAAAAATTTACGGCACATGGAGGCACAAGTTGAGCACAACACAGCACAAATGATGGTGCTAATTTCACGCTAAGTTCTTCGCAACATTTGCGTTCGGTTGCAAATGTGCGATTTTTTTATTCTCTTCAATTGAATCATTTTTTGAGCACAAAACAGCACAACTTAAAGTTTTTAGAATAACTTAACTATAGAAAAAATTCCATCCGGGGTCCGGACCGGAAACCGGATCCGCCACTGGCCTATAACCATATTCATTCTTCATAAATGCACATTACAAATCTTGGAAATTCAATCACATGCAATATACCTATCTATCAATGTGCAATCTCATGAACCCACTCAATATTATGATCAATCTCAACTAACACATTGTCTAATGTCTATATAATGTATATTGTATAATTTAATTAGGGTGTCAGTTATTTAAAAAAAAAAGAGCTTTTTATAAGTAGATTTAAAAAACAAACAGGTATAGGTATACAGCGTTCCCGTTCGTGCTTTTTTGACAAAAAAATTTCATCGTGGCACGCCGCGGTGGCACCAAAAATTTCAATATGCCGCTTAGGAAATAAATTTGTTGGTTCACTTCCATTGCCTTGAATATTGCTAATGGAGACGCTTTGGCAATGGCAATGACAATATTGCTCGGCTGATGGAAGACAATTATTGATTTCCATCGCTGAGGCAATACATTTTGACGTTTCACCTTTTTCATAATGGTTTCTCCGCAATTTTGAATGAATTGTGCTTCGTTTTGAAATTAAAGTTGAAAATATGCGAAATTAAGTGAATCAAAGTTTTTTTTATTATTAAAAATTGTGAATTTGAAAAGCAAAAAACACTTGACTGTGGTCGTAATTTCTACACTGACATTTGACAACTAAAATTAGGTGGCAATAGAAGGCCCACCCAGGCAATAAATTGGCATTGCCATTGAAATTGACATTGCCTCAAATACTGCTAATGAATCCACAGCGTTAAATAATGCGAATTGTAATGAAATTTGATAAAAGCTGCTGCAAATAAAGTCAAAACTGAAAGAAACTCTTATTTGTTTGACAATTTATACACAAATAGGGCAAATGATTTCTTTTAATTTTAAAATACCTAAATAGAAAATTTTCGGAGTAGATTTGAAAACTAAAGAAAAAACTCAAGTTTTCAAGAACTGTATTTAAAAAAAATTATTTTAACAATAATAAATATTTTTCAAAAAAAAAAAAATAAATCACATAAATTTCATTTATATATTTTATTCTTTTCAGAACAGAATAGAATTTTAGATTCATTCATTCATAATCAGAGTTGGTTGACAAATTCAATAGAATATTGTTGTCATTTACTTTCATGTGGTTTGGCTAAAGAATTTCTGAATTTTTCTAAGATTCTAACGCTGGTCGTAACCTTTGTCATTATATTCTTTTGATGTTGTTGTATTGTTGTGACTTGTGTATGCTGGTGTTGGTATGGCTATTTTGTGGGGCTGGTGTTTTGTTTAAGTTTTTTTTTATTAATTATTTAAATTTTAATTTGTCATATTATGATATTTTTAATTTTTGTATTTTAATTTGCTTTAAATTTAAGCGTGATGTTGGCAAAGTTTGTTCTGCGTATATGTTCAACCAACATATATTTTAAAAGGAAACTACAAAAAATCTCTTACAATTTTATTTCCTCGTGTGAAAGGTACGTATAAGAGATTTTAGAAGAAATAAAAAAAAACATTCTAGTATGAATAATACAATAAATAATGACTTATAAAAATCTCTAGCAATTTTACCATTAGTTAAAATAAATTTAATTGTAAATTAATGTTGTTGATGTTTTTTTAATCTCAAATAAAATATACAAAATAATTTAATAATTTGGGAAATAATGGACACCCTTATGTACAAAACATACCTATTACAAGTTCACAAGTCAGCGGCCAACACATTCTATCTAGTTTTTGTGTATCATTCTTCAACATTAATATTATTGTCACCCAGTTTGGTAAATAAAGAAAAAACTGCGATAATTTGCTGATAACACTTAAAGATTATTTTCAAAGGTGATCGAATTGCAATCAAACAAAAATGCTAAAGGTATATGTATCCGTTAAACCGGCTTTTTAAATTTTCACAATTACATGTTAAAGAAAATGCGTGAAATGGACAATGCGATAAAATCTCAACACTCAACCACTTTTATGTTTGTTTATTTATTTATTTAAAAAAAAACTATTGTTATATTATATATCAACCATCTAAAGGTACCTACCAGAAACTTTCACAAAATGTTTGTTATTATTTTTATTACAAGTAAAAAAGTCGAAAACGTAAATTCAAAGCAACAAATAAATTTATTTGACGGTTAGGAATCAACAATTTATGTTTAATAACTGCCATTAAATTCAAAACCATTTCGGTGAAAACTACGGAACTAAAGAAATGGAGATATAAAATCAAACCACATACGTTGTGGGCAATGGTCAAATGAGTACTAACTGAAACATTTTACATCTCATGTAGCCCAGCGCAAAGAAAGTTCTAAACAATAAGGTTTACGTCAGTGGCGGCGCTAGACCTCGCGTGGACGTCGCGGTCGGCGAGATTATGTTCGCGAGGCCCCCTTCAAGAAAACGATAAATTTCATACCTAACCCAAATTAAAGTAAAACTAGAGTATGAGTAAACAATTTTTATTGCTAATCAAATTATGAAAACAAATTTCACAATTAAAACATTAAAATAGACGAACTTTTCGACTTTTGGCCTCACTGAACTTTTTCAGGATTTCGTGATAAGTCGGCGGTCGCCGACACCGCCGACGCCTAGCGCCGCCACTGGTTTACGTTTAACTTTAGGTATGTTTCTACGAAAATCGTCATAAGCGGAGTGACTTAGCATTAGCAACATTATCTCGAAGCTCACAAACTGGCAAATATATTATGTATGAATGATTTCATTTTTTTTTTTTTTTTAAGAATTTAAAAGAAAACAATATTACTTCAGAATGCTTGCGCCTATAGTCTTACTGTTTTAAAATGACATTTGATATTATAGGTTTGTTCCATAATAGCACTGCGGCGCTCTGGGTCGGTAACCCTGAACTCGCTCTGAGGTGTTTTTTTTTTTGTGTTTTCCGGTTGAGCTCTGAACGCACTCTCAAGAATACAGAGCTGTTAAAATTCAAATCGGCCGTTGACATTTTGGAAAGAAGAGTACAGCTTCAACAAGTATAGAGAACGTTGATTTGGATGGTATAAATATGAGATAATTTTGTTATTTATTTTTAATTCATATAATTACAGAGGAAGTGCCAAAATAATATTATACACTAGGGTATGAAAAAATGCAGACTTAAAAAAATAATTGGTACTTAATTTTCCCATTTTGGCACTTTAAGCGCAATTTTACTGTCTGCGTAAGTGCCACTTAAGTTGCAAATATTTGGACACATAAGTGTCACTTATTCCGATAAGTTTACACTGTAAAATTGTGCATTTCCACTTCGATTGTGAAATGAATGAAACGTCAAAAAATCAGCTAATGAAACTTGTAGCACATAAGTTTCGATGATAAATTGGGTACGTTCAATGCATTACATCTGATTTGATTAAAAATATGATATTCCCAGCCTACACGATTTTTGATTTTTAATAACTTTTAGTTACGTTTTATCTGAATTTTCAGGCAAGAAATTCTCACCTGAAAATTCAGATGAAAGTTGTTTGTGGTGATGGCAGTGCCAAATCAGCTTAAGCACTGTATAAAAAAGCTTAACTTTATAATTTTCGTCTTGTGGTAGTTGATTTTTTTTAGTTTTCGTCATGAAAATTCAATACTTATATAAATGAACGAACTTTTTATTTATTGTTTAGTGAATTTTTAAATCAACAATTTGTGATTTTTTTTTTATTTAACTACCTCATATTTTTGAAATATTTTTAATAAACTTGAAATGAGATAGACCTTTTTTCCCCATTTCAACTTAAAATAGCTATTTTTAAAAAATCTTTCAAACAAAACAAATTTTCTTAATTGATTGCTATTTTTACCTCATTTTAGCTAATAAATGTAAAATTTTTATCAATTGGTTGAAACATTTGCTTTCCTCAGTTATTAAAACAGCATAAGCTGTCCTTAGATAGCTGAGACCTCGATATAGCAGGTACAGTAGTACGGATAAGAAAAATTGGGTTATAAAAAAGAAATTTCTAAAATTATCAGACTTACTTATATCCGTGTTGTACTGTATTAATGTTTTATGCTCAACAGATATTTTTAAAAAGAATACCTATACATAAAAACACGTGTGTACCCGAATGCAATGTTTTGTAAAAATTTGAAATCAATCCGCGTAGGTCTATAGGAGATTTGAAATTAAGAACAAACAAAAATTTACATTTTTATTTATTAAAATAAACTATTTCGTTAGTAAAAAAAAAACACACTATACCTACTCACACTATGGCAAACGCACGAACGACATCTATGTATACATATACAACTTTTTTTAACATTTACAAAACTTGGTACAAATGCTATTTTTAAGCAGGTATAATTATAATAATATACCTACACCTGAAAACCAAATTAAAAAAAAATTGATTTATCCGTTTTAATAATATTGATTTTTCAAAAACATATATAATTGGAATATATGTACATATGTAGGTACATACATATTTTTAAATTAAAAAAAAATTGTATAAATAATTGATAAATTGTTAAGCGTTGCTGGAATGACACACACGAAAAAAAAATAACTTTAATCAATTTTACTTACTTTTCTGCATATGTTTCACCCATTTTGATTCAAAAAGAAATAAATAAATCGCAAGCATGCCAAAAAATAAAAATCCGTTTGCACAAGAAAACAAAAATTTAATACGTTTTGGGACAATGTTCTCTGCAGGGATGTTTACGTTTGCATTTTGGAACTGTTTTACTTAGACGGCTTTTAGGCCCGTTTGCTGATACTACACATAACGATTTAAGTTGAACTTAAATTCTTAAGGTGTACTTCAGTGATGGAAATCGACTTTTTTCGATTGTACTGAACGCTGAAACAAAATAGTACTGAAAAAGAACAAATAGTACTGGGCTCTTTTAAATGGATAAAAACTAGCAAACACACAAATTCAAAAATAAAATTGATTTATTAACAAGTACAAAAATTCATTTGTTATAAATATTAAGGTAACATAGTAAAGGAACTTCATTATTATAGCTAAATAAATAACGGACGGATCCCGTATCACAGTAAGGTTTCATTGAATCTCATCATTGAATATTTAAATTTTTAGTTTTGAGGTTTTTAAAATCCTAAATGATTATTAAACTGTCAGGTTTATTTTGCCATTAAAATAATCACTGATTTTGCTTCCTAATCATTTGAAAATTAAAAATAGAATTTTCATTGATTATTACGTATAACTGGTTCCTTAGATAAGAAAATAATAGAAAGTTAGGTAATTAACATTTTTTTTTTGCTCTAAAAGTTCTTCTTTTTGAAAAGGATTGTTTGTCACGTTTTTATTCACAACATCTTTATTAATTACAAAACTGTGACAACATTCCTTTTTTAAAAGATTATTGGTTTCTATCAGCATTCATTTTTCAAAAACCAAATTTTTGCCCAAAATTCCGATACAGATACATTTCTCAGTTTCTTAATATATTCACAGTCAGCTAGAGCTTTATATTCGTTGCTTATAGCTTCAATATTTTTGTGTTCATTAGGAAAAAACTTTAAAACAAATTGAACGATGGAGTTAACTTGACCATCCAATACTGCGCTTTGTGAGAAATTTTGAAGTGCGTTTAAGAAAACGTCATCGAAATCCAATATTCCTCTAACATCTTAGCAGAAATGTTATGTAAAACATTTTAGCATGATTTTGGAAGCCCTGTATAACTTTTTCACTGAACTTTTTAAAAGTGTATAAGATTTCACATTCGGTGACGCAATATATCTCCATAACTGGTAGGTGATTTTGCAAAAGCCAATAAAGGCTTTTCATCAAGAGATTCCCTTAGGCCTTACCATCAAATTTCTACATAATTGTTAATAAATTAATTTCATTGTTGGAAGCAAAATAGTAACGTAGATGAAGATAATTAGAAAACTACTTCTGTTTAAGTGGAGCGATTGAATATATGATGAGCCCAACTGTCGTACCTGGGCGAAACGCAACTTTTAGAGTTGAGGTCACTTGAACTTAAAAATTGGAAGATAAATATGTACTCTTACATATTGAGTTCAGTATTTAAAAGCAAATGAGCTGATGGTTTTGATATTGGGTAATTGGGCTTTGAGTATGTTCGCATCGCACATAGATTTTTTTTTAGATAAGAGAAAATTATAAATTTTGTACAAATAATTCAAAATTGTACTGAAAATGGCAAAGATGTACTTACGTACCGATAAAATCAAATTGTACTGAATTCAGTACAATAGTAAGGCTTTTTCCATCAGTGGTGTACTTTTTCCATGTCATAAAGTGATACTTAAGAAATTAAGTTCAACTTAAATCGTTATGTGTAGTATCAGCAAACCTCCCTTAAACGAAGCGATTACGCTGTGATTTTTAAGCACGTAAGCGGGGGACGTATGTGGTGTAACTTAACTGCATTCAGGGCCGGACCAACCATATGTGCAAGATGTGCAAATGCACAGGGCGCAAAATTCTAGGGGGCGCATTACTAGGAGCAAGAAAATGTAATTGGCGTTAGGCAATAACGCCCAAATTGATATTGATATTGATATTGCCCAAGGAAATTCTGAACAATTGTTGTTGTTTTTGCTCGATTTGAGCGTAATTTCCAATTTTTTAAATTTTTTTTTAATAGGAAAGAACGCCCAAAATACAAATTTTAATAGTCAAATGGGAAATAACGCCCAGAATCGGAAATATCGCCCAAAAAAAATCCAGAAAAACCACACTTTTTATGCGCCGTGATTTTTTTTTAAAGATTATCTTTTCATTGAAATTTCACTTTGGAAATACCAACCAAAATTTAGGAAAGAACGCCCAAATTAAAAAAAATGCTTGATCGCCCAAAATTGAAGAAATAACACCGAAATTTTACAAAAACAATTAACATTGAAAATATTTGGCGATATTTCCAATTTAAGATTTGGAAAAATATAAATTTCGGCGATAAAAAAATTTGGGCGATATTTCCAAATCGATGTGGGAGTTATTCCCTTTGGCGTTTTTGCCTAACACCAATGTAATCTGATCTTGCGCAAACAAATATGTACTACCATTTGCCATGTGTATGTATGTGTGCACATATAAAAAGTGGCGCTTACTACAAATCTTGCACAGGGCGCAAGTTTGGCTGAGGCCGGCCCTGACTGCATTACAAATAGTTGAATTTGACTCATGGATACATTCGCACTCTGACTCAGCTGACAAAATAAACAACCGCTCCTAAACATTCTACCATTGTATCTATTATCCATGTGAAATGAAATGTGCAATTTATTGCATAAACAACAACAACAAGAAATTCAATTTTGGAATCAATTAACTTTAAATTATGTACCTATACCTATATGGAAGCGTGGGAAAATAATTATGCATTTTATTGTTCTTATTCTCCATTTGAGTTTTTATTATGAGAGCCAGTTGATTCTTCAATGACAATATATATAAATTAATAATTGACTAAACTAATCATCAGAAGTTAGAAAGAAAAGTTTGGTTTATAATTATATGGTTGCATTATTTACCCAAACACACCTAGGTGATGAAATAAAGGAAAACACCCCATGTAAAGAAATTATGCCGGTCGCCCGACGCCCACTACGAGCGCGATAAGTTCAACCAACTTCGTTCAACTTTTTATTCAACTCTTTTGTTGGATAAACAAATTTACAACCTCTTACACTTGTGCAATGTGCAGCAACTTATGTTGTTCACATTGAGCAACGAATTACGAAAGTTGAACAAAATGCGTTGGGAGCAGAGTTGTGCTAAAGTGGACCAATTGGGCCATTTGGACCCAAGTTTTTTATTTTGGCCCCAGGCCCCGGGCCAACATGAAATGGCTTCAGTTTCATAAAATTCATAAATTTAAAAACAAACTTTAACAACAATTTAGAAAGCAAATTATTTGAAAAGAATAGAAGTTATAGAAATTGACGATGTATTTGCAAATTTTGACAAGCTTATTAATAATTTCAGCTTTGAGAAATAGAAATATTTTTAAAATCAGTTTAAAATTATTAATTTGAGCTACTCAATTGAATCAAAATAATTAAAAATAAAGTTGTTAATCCATTCCAAATATTTAATTAAAATTATTTCAAAAAATCTATTTTTTTAATTTATTTGAACGTAATACTACAAGTTGATTCCTCCGAGGAAAAATAGAGAATTTGTTAAATCCTGGACGAGTTTTAAAAATAATTAAATAAATTAAAAATATCTCGAAAACAAACAATGTAATCGACTTTGTGATAATTTTATTTTACACACAATTTTATAACTGAGTATTGATGGGGTTTATAAACAAGTTCAATTGATGGTTTTTTTAAGCAAAATAAATTGCAAAATAACACTAATAAAAACTTACGAAAAATATTTTACCCTTCGGATATTTTGTGAACTAATGTGATATTGACATCGGGCTAATTTTATTCTATACACAATGCAATATTTAATTATTGATATGATTTAAACAAAAATTTAATTAACAATTTAAAAAAAAATAAAATATTCTGGACGAGTTTTAAAAAATACAAATGAAATCTTTTTGCTAAATGTGTCGTTTTACTCCATATTGTTTTCAAGTGGCCCTAAGAGAGTTAAAATGCCCCCGAGAATCGCTCCAGGATTTTTTATTCCAAGAACAATGCTGGTTGGGAGCCCCGTATATATCGTCGTCGTTCTATGAAAACTCCCTAAGTCCAATTTTTAAAAACTGCCATACCGCTTTTTAAATTCGCCATAGTTAATCAAATATCAAGAGTTAAGATTATGTAAGTCTCAACTTTAATGTTGTTTTAATTCTTAATTCAAAATTACTCAAACACAAAAATGTTCGAGTTGTTGTCAGTAAAATATCCATAACTAATTCAAATGTTTCCATAATGGACTTAGGGGGTTTTCATAGAACGACGACGATATAATTGCACAACTTGAATAATCTCGTACTGGGTACACTGGTTGATAAACTTGTTTGATTTTGACAGAAAAAAAGTTTTTCGAGTTGATGGACACAATTTTACTGTCGACGCGCCCCTTTGCTTTAAAATAATTAAATTCTTAAATTTGATCGGTAGGTACGATTTCCTTTAAAAAAAAAAAAAGTGGCTGCCGCATTAATATCAGAAAATGAACGACAAAGGAAGAAAAAACAGCAAAGACGATTCTGGGTAGATGATTTTATCTTGAGTCGCGAAGAAAGTGGTTTTTTCAATGAAATATATGAGAAATTAAAATCGATTGATCTACCGCGCCCTTTGAATTCGAATTCAGTGATTTTTTAAGAACTTTACGCGAATGGGTTCAACTCACGTACACACCTAAATTTCACGTCTACTGCAACAAATCCCAATGAAAATTAAAACGTTGATCAACGCGTTGAACAATTAATAATGTGCAAGTGCAACATAAGAAAATGTTGCTCAACGTATTGATCGAACATTTTTAAGGAGCAATACGAGCTCATAAACTACCCGTACACTTGTTGCGCAACTCGTTGAGCAACGGTCAACAGACAACAACTAGATCCAACTCGTTGGTTGAACAGAATTGAAAGCACCGTACATTGGCGTTGAATTCGAAATTTGTGCGTTGAGCGGCTAGTGGACGACCGGCATTATGGATAGGTACTGCATTAGGTATTAATTTTTTAATTATTTATCGCATTCACAATGGTTATGTTAGGTTCGATTAAAACACAAAACCGAAAATATGCTCTAGAGAGTAACTAGACATTATCAAAATTCGTTATTGGTATCCTATTAAAAAATCACAAAACTTTAAAGAATTTCAACTGCCGCTACCTATAAATTTGAAATGTTACCTTATGAGCCGTTCATGAGCGCTCGATGAATACCGCCCTAAATCTAAGAGCTGAACCAAAACACTACCAATTCGTACCTTTAATATTTTACACCACACCAATACTTGGCTTACAAAATAAGTAAAAAGTAGAGATATTTTTACAAATTTTTTTTTTCTATTTTCTCTATCGTATTACAATTAAATAACAAATTTTCAGGCATTGCGTTAAACCCTGTCAAAGTCACTAAAGAAACATTTAATACTTTGTCTTGCATTAGTTCAGTTATGCCCTTGACTGCTTTCTTCAAATTTAATGTTTTTGTCAATTCATTCAAACTCATTAATCATTACAAAAAATATTTATTTATATTTTACCCCATATAACCATTGCAGTAAACACAGCTAATTTTAATGGAATAGGAGGACTTGATTTTAACTTAATTCAGAATTGTATTTTTCTTTTCGGCAATTAGTGTTGTATTCCATTTGTTCTAAGTGATAGATAATAGTGTAGACAAATTACTATTCAAATGAGAAATATCAATCAATTTTATTTAAGCAAATATTGTTATACAAGAAAAGGAAGGCATCGCATTAATTTATTAGAGGACAAAAACAAAACATACTATCTTACAACTGAATTAACACTAAGTTTATTTCGCTTGGAATGGATCCTTTTCAATATATCTGTCTAATAGTTTATCGCCTTCTGGATCTACTGCAGATAACTGGGAGAATCCTTCTTCGTCAACAAAACAAATCTCATGACCATCAGGATCAGCGAGAATGATAACACGCACAGTAGCTTTTCCAGGTGTATCCAGAGTAATAAGAGGTGTGAGAATTGTCCCAGATGCTGCTTTTATTAATTCATCGATTTTTGGCTGTTCATTGAGAGGAACAGCAAAAGCAATACGACCATAAGCTTTAGCACGATTCAAAGGATCTGAGATTTCTCGAATTCGAAGGGATGCTTGATTATTGCCATATGACAGAAGCAGAGATTTGTCTTCTTCTTTGAGGAGCTTCATCATGAGAAGATCATTCCAATATTTCTTGGAATTTGTGAGATTTGTTGAGTTGATTGTAACTTCTACCACTGGATCAGTATCACTGGGTTGAGGTTCATTAATGACGAAGAATTTGTAACCATCTGGTGAGGTCAAGACATCAAGGTTATTCTCCTTTGTAGTTGGATAGTTGTTTGATTTGGCACGCTCAAGAGCTTCCTTAGACCTTATCGTGATGCCACCAAAATCGTTTCCTGAAAAAGAAAAAAAAATGTATTATTAAAAATTCTTTATTTTATAAAAGTAGTAATCGGTTAGTAAAAGAACATCACAGTCATTCTGTTATCTGATTTTAATTTGAAATGGGTCGGTGGAGAAAATGCTCCGATAAACCGTGTTATTAAAATTATCATTGAGCAATTTAAAAAAACTGCTTCAATTCAAGATCAGAGAAGGAGAATTTATAATCGTAGTAGTCGTTCAAGTCAAAATATTGAAGCTGTTAGAAGAAGTGTTTCTCAAGAGTCAAGAGCTAAGGAAGTCCATCGTCGTTCACAATTGAACCTCAAACCAACAACTTTATTCAATGTATTCCTTTGATAAAAGACACCTTATCGAGATATTCTATTCCATTATTAACCGGAACCAATGTTCTATCATTTCTTATAAAAATAAATACAGATTTCACACAATTTATACTTTAAATTTAAATAGATACCTCCAATTTCAACACCCTTTATAAACCAAGCAAGAATTGTTAGTTCAAGCTGCGAACGACAATCATTTAGAGTAAAGTGTGACGGTGCAACATCTTAAGCCACACTGTTGAATGGAAGGTACCGTTATTTTTGGAGCCATATCAATTTTTCCTTTAGGGGATCAATAAAAAATGAACGACTGGTCACACGAAGATGCTGTTATGTGCGATCACACTGTGGTTATAAAGTTTGAATTGTTAAGATCTAATCATCTGATTTCAAAAGAAATAAATTAGTTATGGGAGGCTATATTTTATGTCACCTGCCAAAAACGTAGTTTAACTTAAGGGTCATAGTATTTATAATGTGATTGAATAAATATGAACAATATAGCATCGTGTTGTAGATATGCATGGAACTTTCAGTTCAGACTAAAAAAATTGTTAAAAAATCAGTGTAATTAGAAATAAATTTATTAAAAATTTTTAAAATTGATTGTACACCATCTGATTTCTTCAATAAATCTCAATTTATGAGAACAAAATTTTTTGTTGGAGCGGTTTTTAAAAAAAAATTAAAATTTTATTTATAAACTATTGTAAATATTTTTAAGAAAAAAAAAATGGTATACGCAATTTTTCAGTATTTATTAATACGGAGATAAAAAATTACCTTTGAAATAAAAGCATCACCCGCTTTCCAAATACCAAATTTTCAAAAAATAATTTTGAAATAAAAATTAAAAATGAGTTTTTTTTTAAATTTTGATAATATGCAGTATTATTCAAACTTACGAGAAGCTCTTGTTTACTAAAATTGGTTAAACAGATAATGAGATAGTCGAAAACCAACAAAATGGTTTTATGAGAGATACCATTTTAAATTGGTAGATACACTGCCCTAGCGAGGTATCCGTCGGAGCGGAATCGGAGGATTTTTGCTTCGAGGTATTCTTCCGAACAGCGCTCGGAACGTTTTTCCGACATTATGGAACGTGCATTGTTGTTTTGCGTTTCAGTGCGATCAAGTGTGTTTTGAAGTGACATTTTTGACATCTCTAATGAACTTTGAACCTCCGACGTCGTATGCGTTTCAGAGAGTTTTCCGCTCCGAACGGATACCTCGCTAGGGCAGACAATTTTTTTCCAATTATATGGACAATATGGTAGATCGTATTAATATTAGCTCACATAAAAATTTTAATCAAAATCGCATAAAAAATTTTTGAGAAATATGAGAGTTTCCTTACCGGTTTTTAAACACTTGTATGGGAAGTACCGTTATTGTTAGTTATAAGAATAATTTTGATTTAAAATCTGCTAGATAATGTTAAATAACCGCTGGGTGCCAAATATTAAATTCTCAAAAAAAAATGAAGCTGTCATTAAAAATCCAATAAAATTTTGTTTGAAAATTTTGGTATACATTTCCTTTCAAACTTTTTGGAACATTTTCCATAAAAAAATGATCAAAATCAGTTGAACCGTTTTTAACATTTTTCGTAATTTTTTTTTCATTATGTATTAGCTAAAAAAATTTGTACGACAGGTACCGTTATTTGTGGTCCTAAAAAAATTAAAAAAACCATCACCATTCAATTGAATCAAAAAGATTGCAATAATTTTTATCCCCATTCATTTTACAGCAATCAATTGAATGCAACCTTTTGGGAATTCATGCATTCTCTGCATTCATTTAATGAAATTGACGGAATAAAGAATGGTCGAGTCTAATAAACTGACATTCTAGTATGAATAATACAATAAATAATAATAATTAAAACTTTCCCTTTACTACCTACATACATACATATGTACATTATGTTTATAATATCGCAGGTAAAAGGCTATTTTATTATTTTGGTACTTAAATAAAACATCAAATAAAGCACACAAAAAAAACTAAAACATTGCTGCCCAGCTCCATGGGGCATGGACCATGCATAAAATCGAAAGCATTCGTTATTGGTAGTGCATCTGAACATAAAATCAATTTCTCTTAATTGTAGTAAATTAAAAAAAAAAAACAAAGGCAACAAAAATTTCTTATCGATTCTATCTTTCTAGTTTTTTTCAAGAAACCCAAACTAAAAATTCTTGCATATCATAGGTATCTCGTAAGATAACATCTTAGCTGCCAATTTGTTACTTTCCTTAACAACATACGTGCTATGACACGCCAAAGCCACATGATAGCACTTCAAAATATTTATTCCACCAGGTGAATTTACCAACAAATCAAATTGCAATAGGCCTTGGAGCGAAAAACAATGATGTAACTGAACTCGAAAAAAAAGTTCCATCTAATCAAAAGTATCGTGATTAATCAAAAACCTCAAGCAATCATTGCTTTCGGTACTAACAATTTTATTAGGCTTGTTAAAAAAAATTTGCGCGGCAGAAATTCAATACTAACATAAACGTATTTCACCACAACTTTTATCTTGATTTCAATACATATATGCAATGACTAAGTTCGATGCGATATTCGGAATTTAGACTTAAACAAAAAAAAAAAATATACTATCATAGCTATAAGATCTTAGACGTTTTTTCAAGAGCTAAGATAACAAAAAATAAACAATCTCACAAAATTATATAGGCTTCGACAATTCACAACCATGCGTCTTTTTATCGCTGTTGATTTTGTTGGAAAGCTATTTTTGCCGTCAATGATTATACTTTGTTTGTTTATGGAAGCCACTTGTGAACGTGTGAGACTTTTAATTGTTTCAAAGATAGATGTTATTTTTTAAGACCTGCCATTTTATAGGAAATGACTATTTCATTTAAAGCTAGTAAACCTCATATTTTATTGAGCACGAATCCCAAAGTTTAAATCTTACTTTTAAAGCCAAAGCGGAAACTTTGTTGGTGAAATAGATTGAGAGCGACTAATTTCAGCTTAAAATGGAGGTCAATGAAAAGAATTCATCACAATCTACATAGGGTTTGGGTTAAAATATGAAGATAAGCAATAATATGTCTGTTATATATGGGATTTGTGCTACGTGCGTTTTACGACGTCGTACAAAGTTTCAAGTAATCAAACCGACAGAATACCACTATATCCTTACGATATTTGGCTTCTATTATTTTATTTTATAATGTCAATGACATTCTGCTGAACTGTGATTTTCTGTCTACAGAAATTTCTTGGACTGAAAATCTTTTTTATAAGGAAAATGTGTGTATTCTTTCTATTAGGATCTCATCTATGCAAAACTGCATTTTAAATAAAATTCACATAAATGCACAAAAATTCACAGAAATGCAGAGTAAGGGAACGGGACCTAATTATTATTTATTTTTACTCTAACTCATTAATAACAAATATAAATGCATAAAATAGCAATGACCGTGAAATAGAGGACAACAACCGCAATCTCAATTTTTAACAATCATTGAGTTTAATTGACACAAAAACGAAATTTACGCACAGTTAAGATATCATTGAGATAATTTGTCCAGTAGTGCGCTATGTGATTAAAAATTAAAGGAAGTGATTAAATAAAAATCATTAAGGGTGATAATTCAACGACATATAGAATTTAAACGCCCATCTGTTGGAAATTGGCTCAGATTTGTTATTGAGTTAGATAGATGTTTAAGAAAAATCAAACACATTTGTAAAAAAAATGTACATACATAACATGTATATACATAGCTGCATGTCTATATGTTTGTTAAGAAGATTGGCTAATTAGTTTGAAAATACAATTTTAAATCAATTGTTCATATTTTGTAGAAACCAATTTCTAGTACACATACATAAGAACTTTATTTCTTCTATTCCCAAATGTTAATTCCAATGAGAAATAATAAACAAATGAAACTTTAATTAACTTTAAATAACGATTACAATAATCCATCAGAGGATGTAGTGCTATTATTGCTTATTTTGATATTTTAACTCAAACCCTACATTGTGATGAATTCTTTCCATTTACTCCTATCTTTAAATGAAATTGCTTCTGTCGTGTCATTCACATTAGATAGTACTTTTGCATAACATACTGACCCTATGCATGTACCCTAGGTTTCTATAGGTTTGTTACAGACTTTTCGTTAACATAAATTTATTAGCTTGCTAAATTTTGAAGATTTTAATGAAGTTCTCTCTGAGAAGTGATTCGTCCAAAGATGATGTAGATCTATGATAAAGGCCCAACTATAATAATATATCATATCGTCGTCTAAATACGTACAATTACTAAGTCCACTTTAGCTAATTTTACAGAAGCAAAAAAAAAATTGAATATAAAAACTGATTTTTTCTTAAGGATTCTTCAAAAACTACGATACATTGCACAAAACCGATTAAAACAATTTGTACAGAATGTGCTTCTTAAGAAAATGGTCAAAATCTCAATTTTGCCCAAATATGGACTTAGCAGCTTTACGTATTTAGCCAGCTTATGCGCGAATACCTATTACATAACATTAATATGAGTCGAGCTACGATTCGTTCAATTCACAAGATATGATCAGTTTTATCTTTAAAGCAAAATTATGTCTACTTGATCTAAATGGAAGTGCGTTTAGAAATGACACTATTGGTTCAAGAACGATAAGTGATATTGGTGCAACCATTGCGTCAGCTAATTGAAAATTCAAATTTAAATTGTAAAACTTTTCTTTGTCGAAAGTATTTTTGTAATTAAATATACAATCCAATTCTGCTAAACGTTTACGTGAATTTTTGTATTCTGAATTTCGTCGGAGGAAAACGAATGTTCCAAAAAGCATATAAATCGGGATAAAAATAAAACCCTCTCAAAAGTAATTATTGATGGAGCTTTAAACTCCATAGATTGAAGAGTTAAAAAGAATAATTTGTAGCAAATTAAATGAACAATTCAAGTGAATCGAAATACAATAGGGCGGCTGATAATCATGTTTTAATATCGAAGATTAGAAAATTACTATTGTTTAAATAGAGCAATTGGTTATATGTACATATATAATTCAATTAAAAGCTGAAGTTGATTGAATTATTATCCTATTTTGGGTAACTATTTTTCAATACATAAATAATAAAATTATTTTGTCTTTCTATCTTCCTACTTACGTACATACATTTTTTTTATCTCTATCAGTACGGGAACATGTTATTGATTAAATTTTTTAACAGACATTTTTCTACTATCAAACTGAATGCACAAAAAACACCGAAGATTAAGTGTTATTTTAATGAATCACTTAATACTTCTGTGCAATCGCAATCATAAATTTTTTTGTCAAATAGGTAGGTATTTAGGTACAGTAAAACTAAGTTATCAAACAAATAACCCCAAGAAAAAATAATCATTTTAAAAAGATACTACACCATGATAAGAGAAATTTCTTTTTTTAAGTGGGAGAAAATATTTATGTACCTACATATATGTCTAAATATTTTTGAATTCATTTCGCAAGGTTAGGTCAGGAAATATAGAAATTCGTTTAGCAAACAAAGGTTTAAAAGATTTATTCAAATCAGGCAATGCATGCCTCCGCATGCAGTAGGATGTACCTATATAGTATATACCTTTTTCGTTTAAAGATTTAGGTGCCAGTTATGGCTTTTATTGAAACTGATCATTGAAAATTTGTATTTCTTATTTTGAGACAATTAAACACGAATATCAGTGATTATTTTGATGCCAATATAAAGCTGATAACTTAATTATTAAATCTTGCCCAAAACATTTCATTTTGGCAAAACCTTTCACACAATATGATTTTTCAAATTTCAATGATGAGGTAGTTGACAGCCATTTTAAGTGAATTTTTTTTGGAAAAAGTTATTAGTCATCAGCTTCAAATTGACATCAAAATAATCACTGATTTTGTTTTTTAAGTGCCTCAAAACTTATATAATCAAAATTTTCAATAATACGAGTTTCAATGGAAGCAAACTGGCATCTAAAGTAGGTAGGTACTTGGACTGTGGCAATTGGGTTAAAATAGCATTGAATTTGATTCAAGTTTAATATTTGTCACTAGTCAGATCAAAATTAATCAGAATTTGAATGCTATTAAAACACGACGTGATAAAATCTTATTCAACAACTCACCCATTTCATAGCTCTTCACTCCGTAGTTGTACGTGAGTTCAATAACAAAATGAGACGCCTCAGGTCCATAACCAACCATAGTTTTACTCCAGCGGTTGTCATAAGGTCTGAAAGTTCCAAACAAAAAAGATATAATCAAAATCTTTAGATTTTCTCCAACTTTTAAACCTATTAAAAAGATCTCAAGGTTACTAAATAGATACTTACCCATTGCACTGTGCATCACAGCCCTGTGTGAATTCTTCGTGCCGCAGTACCTGTAATTACACAGAAAAGTTGTTTTAATAATTTGATTGCATATACTTAACAATTATGACGTGGTAATTAAATTCTAGATTTATCTAAATCCGGTTTTTGTTTGTTATTTTATTATAGAAAAATAATATTATGTACTCCAATTAATGACCTTCATCCCGAGAATGCTGCGATAAAAGAAGGCGTTTTTTGCTCTATCACCGACTTTGAAGACATAATGGAGAGCTCGTCCTGTGATTGATGACATATTTTTTATCGAGAAACTTTAAATAATTTTTATTTGTTTAGATATTTTTAGATAACTCAATAGGAATGTTAAGACACCGCAGTACTTTCCACATCAACAAGTGAGTAAATCGAAGTGAATCAAAATTATATGAGAATTGAGAATGTAGCTACTAAAATGCCAAATGGAATAAACCGGTCACAAGAAAATCTGAATTTATTTTGTTTGACATTCGTTGTTTTATTCACCTTTCAAGTTTACATGTGTATTGTGTTGTTGTTTTATTTTGATGTGTAATTTTTTTTTTTGTATTGTATTGAAACAATATTCACCACACTATTTTTGGTTCGCAGTGTAGGTGCATGGTTTTAGTATTTGATGGCAATTAGCGATGACAATTTAGTTTTGACTAGAACCTTATTACAAAAAGTAGGCAGTGGCATCTACACTTTCATGTACAAAATAATTACAAAAAGGAATTGATTTAAATTTAAAAATGAAATAAATACAAAAATATGTATTTTAAAATCGTTTTAAGAATGCTTTTAATTTGATCACTTGCCAAATTTTTGAAACGACACTATAGTGAAGGTAGATATCTCAAAAAATTAACAAAGGTTTCAAATTGCTGAATGTTAAGTTAAAATTCACCTAAATGTTTGCTGGGTAGACTTGCAGGAGTACCTTTAAAATTTATTTGATATGGAAAAAGTTGAAAACTAACGGGACTATGTTTGAATTTGAATAAGTTTGAGCTGGTGAGAAAAACATATTTGTATGGACGAAGTCCGCTTTTGTTCGTCTGCTCCACGTTTCACTATTCCATTTCGCAGTGTCAGCAAAATGTTATTGGCTATTTCGGCTATGATTGAAATCGATTAAGTTGAATATCTAATGTCAAGTTATCAAAAAAAAAAACATAAAAATGGAGTGGCTGTAAATGTTTTGTTTCAGGCTAAGGTTGTAAAAGCTTAAATCACTTCTTAGCTTAAGCTTGACTTTAATTCACAAGCTAATAAGTGACTTATGATTTAAAAAAAAATGTATTCATAAATTAGTTAGGGCCAGTTTCACAGTGCATACTTAACTAAATAAGTGGCACTTAATTTTCCCATTCATGGACTTTAGACGTAGTTTTAAGGTCTGAGTAAGTGAAACTTAAGTGGCCAATATGGGAGACTTAAGTGTCACTTATTCCGATAAGTTTACACTGTGAAATTGGGCATTAGTTTTCCATATCTGGAACCTTAGTGACTTATGAATAAGACAAATTTAATTCGCAACTTAATAAGTGACTTATGGTTTGAAAAATATTTAATTCATGAGCTAGTAAATGATTTATGAATTAAAAAGTGACTCATGAATTTTATTTCATTAAAAAGTTTGGACTTTGAAATAAGTGTTAAAAACAATATCATTCAAATGGCCGCCTCGGGAGGTAATTTTCAACCACTTTTTCGCACATTTCGGGCGGTATCTCGGCCACAACTTGAGTAACATTGGTTTTTAATGCGTCTAGAGTTCGGGGATTATTCGCGTAAACACGGTCTTTTGCGTAGCCCCACAAATATTTTCGACTGAGTGTGTATTACGATGATGCACAGGCCCTACAACATCAGTAGCGCTTTCACTCTCTTCAAATTTCTTCACAATTTTATCAATTGCTTGCGTATTCGATTACGACGACCATAATCATCGCGTAATGCGCGAAAAGTGGCTACGTTTGAACCACCACTTTCGTAGTAAGTTTTAAGAATTTTAAGGCGTTGTTCGATTTTTAAGCGATCTACTATATCTTAAGTGGCAAAAAAATATATTATGCCTGTTTGGTAACTTTTTTTTCAACAAATTTCCCAAAAACTGAGTTTTTTTTCTATGGGTTTTGTCAGCAAATTGTGAAATTTTGTGAAAATTTTTGCTAATTCGCAGGAATTTCACGTTACCAAACAGACCAGTTATGACACTTCAAATGACAGCTGAGTTTGACAGGTGTCAAATGCCAGCGCTACCAACTAGAAACCACGAAATGAATGACCTTGAAAAGTTTTGCCTTTATTTCCAAAGGGACTCTTTTTTCAATCGGAGGGATTCATAAATAAATTTGGCTGCGGTAACACTGGTATAAGTACCTGCGTAAATTGAACGTACTTTTCATTTGATATTTTGTAGCATTTTGTTATGAAAAAGCAAATTGATTGAAAATAAAAGTATACCTACTTCAATAACGTGAATTAGCTTAGAACCCTACCTTTCAAAGTTGAAATTCTCGTGCATGGTCGAACTAGTTTTTGTTGGTGATGGCAAGGCGCTCAAATCCATTGAGCGCCCGTATTGCAGAGTAATTTTACTTACTTTATGTGAAATATGAGACACAGCTTACCTGTGAAATGCACAAAAATCACACTGCTTGTTATAGGTGTTTTTACAGCATTTAACGCAGCACCGCGTGTAGTTTTCTATTTTTTTTTTATCAATGAAGTATTGCATGTATTCAATTAATTTACTTTTATATCACACGTTTCTTTAATTTAGAAAGCTTTTTTACTATTTTGAAGATTAAAAATCTCAAAACATATTCCTCAAAAAAACAGATCAAAATTCCTTTGGGCATTTACATAGCTGTCTAACTGCACGCCTTCCCTGTGTGGATTAATTTGTGTTTGTGTAACTCACGCTATTTTGAAAAAAGCCTCACTTTTTCCTCGATATACCCGTTCATCTATTTCTTCTTCTTAGATTTCTCCTTCTAATGTCACATTTAACGAATTCAGCCATCACATGAAAAATGTGATTGTCATTTTCCAACAAATTTGACGTATCTGCCGCAGTACGACTAGAGTTACCGTACCACCAGCAATCAGCATACAAAAATTGTAAAACTTTCTCCGAGTTTTTTTTTTTAACCATTAGAAATAAAAATAAACATTCGTGTGACCAAAAAAGTTAACTACATTCCGGAAGATGACGCAAATATATGAATTATATCGCAAAAACGTCATTATCGTTCTTTATTTTTGAAAGCTCATTACAAACATTTGAAACATTCACTATGGCAACTCATTCAATTGAATTGAATTGTATTGAATTGAATAACCTTACCCAGACGGATAACTCAATGGCCGCGTTCAGGTTGCACTAGGATAGCCTATCTAAGATACTCGAGTATCCAGTATGTTTCTGAACGCAAATCAGCTGTTGTTGACATTTCCCATAGGATAGATGAGTATCCCAGAATTTTTAGGATAGCTTGAGATTATTTTTCGCCAACAGCTGCTTTGTCATCAGCTGTGATTTTACAAGGGATTACAACAACACAAAGCTATCCAGATCGCTTTGGATACAAACATGAACGCGGCCAATGACAATCACATGTGACTATGGATGATGTCACAATCACCAATTACCTTAGCCGATTCGATTCCAGTAAAAAAAATTTGAAAATTATGTTTTTAAATGTATGACTATAATTTTTATTTTAGATTATATTTTTGTGTGAATTTGATTTGTCTCTGATCCGTCGTAACTGATATCCTGAAAATGGTAAGTATTATAGCGATTCTTGATTTTGTGTAGGAATAAGCATTGGCGTAGTTAGGAATTTTGTCTAGGGGGGGCAGCCAGCCAGTTGATATACCACCGCAAGTTTTAAATTTAATTTTTAATAATATTTATAAAAATACTTTCAAAAATATTTACTTTAAATAGAAAATCATTAGGTTTTATGGATAGAGCTTTTGTCAAAACCATATAAGTATTGTAAAAAATGAGTGAGTTCACTCTCATACGAAGTGACACCACACTATACTCTGCTAAATCAAAAATGTTGTTTTCTAAAAAAGTTGATATTTAAAAAAAGAATTGGTATATTTTATCAAAATTTATTGCATTCACTAAATGAAGATTTACAAAATAACCAAATTTTACAAAAATAGACTTTTGTTTATTAGTTTTTGACTGTGGGTGTATTTGACAGTGCGGGTTTTCTAAAAAATGATCGTCTCTATGTTTCTTCATTTTGACCTAAGCAAAAAAATGAATCATAAACTAACCCATACAAATCTGAAACTAGCTAAGTAAACATGCAAAATACATAATGTTGATTTAATAATATAGTAGAGAACATAAAAATACCTTTTTCATTAATTTTCTTCAATTTTCTAAGCTTTTACAAACTAAAACCAAGTTATTAAATTAACCATTTACATCGGAAGCCGCTCTGCATTCTGCGTGTGCCGCGCATAAATAATCGGATTTAAAAAATGCGCATACAAATCGATTGAATACAGAAAAAAAAACATAGGAGACAACAGATTTCAGAGTTTTGAGCATAGTCTATTAATACATATAAAGATAGGCTGTCAGCTGTCATTCTTGTGTTGCTTAGAGCTGAAAAGCAAAGTCAAGCGTGGTGAATATTAAATTTTTGCAGTAGTATGCTGCAGTAAGGCCGTGTCCGAATTGCGTTAAAATGTTGGTTAAAACTTGACGTTTGGTTAAATTTGGCACTAGCGTGGTGAATAAAATGGGTTAAAAATTACCCAGCTCCAGAGCAGGTTAAAATTTGACACTATAGTGGTTAAATTTTGACGTTTCTCAAGAAAGAGAGAAAATTGAATTTGAAATTATCTTTAAAAGTGCAACAATGGACCGGCAAACAAGGAAACCAAGAGCTTCTGGAAAACCATACTCTAAATGTAAGCTTGAACAAATTCAATAAAAACAATATAGGGTCGGAAGGAGAAAAGTTGAGGCTTGTAAAAATCAGAATCGAGTTCGATCATCTTTTTACATCAAAAATGCAAACATGAATTTTATATTCTTCTTTATTATATACTTCCTCAAATTCATCTTGCAAAATTAATGCCAATTGGTTGTTTTATTTTGTTTTTTTTTTGTAGTTTGTTGACCTAGTGTTCGCAGACTGCATAATCAAGCAATACACAATAGAATTTTTTCCGTAATGTTTGGGGATATAATCGATGCAAAACCTTTAAAAGTAAATCAAATTAAGAAATTTGTACTTTATTCGCGTCGAATTTTTGATACATTTTGATACATTTCAAGCTGGATTTTGTATAAAATATTTATTTTCTGGAATAATAAAACACATTTGTGGTTAGGGAAATTTTTTTAATCTTGAGGGAATTTTAACTAAAAATCCCATTTAACCCATCCTATTTTAATCCAGTTTGAACAGCAAAAATAAAAAAATTATCCCATTTTAACCACACGTCAAAATTTAACCAGTGGTAGAAAATTTTAAAGTAATTCGGAGCTGAAAACATAGATGAGCGTGGTGGATATGACATTTTTGGATTGGTATACCTTTCTTAACGCATACTCCTGCAAAACCTATATGACACCACATATTTCCTTTCTATAACTTATAATATCTGGTTTATATGCAAGAACGAAAGATCGAGTTGGATTAGGGTCGGATTTTCGATCCTGCATATAAACGAATTACCCGTTTGTTTGTAGGTATTGTGTTTGCAATTAGTTTTCACGTATTGCACATACGTACGAACATAGTGATACGTTGTTATTATACCTGCGTTTTTTTACACATACCTTGAGAAAAATACGACGACCAGCTGGTAAAAAACCTTAATGTAGGAAAAATATAAATTTTGTTGTCTTTATAATGAATGACAAGTTAGTACTGTCGATTTTCTAGGGTGGCCAATACGATTTCTAGGGTGGGCGCCGCGCCGCCCACCCTTGCCCACCCTTAACTACGCGCATGGGTATTAGCCAAGCCGCGTTACCGCATTCTTATTAAATACAAAATAACATAAAATATTTAATTTGTTGTAAATAATATGCACTAAATGTTAACCAAATAAAATAATGTTCAAATTTAAACGCATTTTTTTTTTATTGTTCAACATCTTAAAATCTATTGGCTCGTGGCCTTCGATATATCCACGTTTAATTAATTGCCGATCAGATTAAAAAAGATTATATCAAGTTGATATCGTCTTCTCAAAATGTAGGTATATAAATGAAACCTGATATTCGCGAAAAAGGTGTTATTATATAAAAGATCGCCTTGTAGAGAACAAAGTCCAATCCAAACCTCAATTTTTGTTGTTTTTTTTTTTTGCTAACATTCATGATCAATAAATTTAGATAAAAAAATAAAAATTAATGCCTCATTGAATACGATTTGTCATACTTTAAAAGATTTCCAGATAAAAATACAACCAAAAACCAAAACGAAATCTATATAAAGACAATGTTGCCCCCAAATTTTTGAGCCTGACCTGCTGCCAAAGCACCTACCTATACATAACATGTGAATCGAAATTATAAAAATAGAAAACCTCGAAAACAATCCTCAACAAACCAAAGCAAAAACAAAAATAAAACCCCGGCATCAGCACAAAAAGCCGATTCTGATTTAAGATATAGGATTGGCACGCAAACAATCTATTTACCTTATACTCGTAGGTACCTTTTCTCCTTCCCCAGTGGGAGAATCAAGCCCCAAGTCACCTGAGATTTAACAACACGTAGGTATATGCGTATATGTGATATGCGGTCTATTGGAAAGACCACAAAACTCATCTTAGGATTACTCATCTCTTTCAAATCGTGGAAGCAGATATTGGACAATACTATACCATCATCGCCAAGAGTCACAAAGGTAAAAATAATAAAAAAAAAAAGTATGAATAAGAAAAAAGGTATTATGTTATGCCAAAAAGGTATAACAGCAGGTATCTTAACTTCAAATTTAACAGACAACGACAATAGACTCTTTTCAATAAAATAAAATCATCCAGACTGTATTGTCTATATAATTGTAAAAATGAATTAAATGTTAGATATAAGCAGAAGCCTTGGCTCTAAGGTGGACCAAAAATACTTAAACTTAAAGTAGGTAGACAACACCAAAAAAAAAATGTCAAGGACTTATTTGAAGCTTAAAATATTTCCTACAAAAAACATGTTGATAATTTTCTTCATAAAAATAACCCTTTTCGAAATACGTAAGCCAATCGCTTCAGTTAAAGGCTTTACTTTTCTATTAAAGTGGAGCGGCTTAGTCAAAAATTGTGCATTTTGAGATAAAAGCATCAAATCTGAAATTTATTTTACACAAATGTGATAATTTTAAAATTATGAAAATTTTGAATTGTAGTATTATTCACACTTATTAAAAGTAAAAACTTCATTAAAACCGGTTAAGCAATATCGTAATTTTACGATAGCAACGTCAAACTGTAATTTTTAAATTTTCTTTTTCGAAACTATGTATAGAGAGGAAAGCCATATAGTATTCACCTCACGTGAAATGAAAAACAAAAACGTTTTAAAATACACGTTAAAATTCAATACGAACCCATAATTAATTCTTCACATGAATTTTTGATACACAGTTTTAAATTTCTTAGTACTCACTTTGAATGAAAAAAAAAATATATTTATTTGAATGACTGTCATTTGAATCTTGAAAAAGTTCCAAAAAGGGGTGTTAATTCTGTATTCTGTTCTTTTTTCCTCATTGATAAGATTAAAAACGCTGGAAAAGACAATCGTTTAATCCGAAATAATTTTTTTTATTTCGTAATTTAGGTATATTTTCATCAAAACAAATTAATTGACAAATGTCACAATTTTCCACACTACCACAGTTTTTTCCTAGTGGTCGTACGTTGGGAAATGAAAATTTTGCATGAAACTGATATTCCATTTTCATATTTTGGTACTCACTTCGTGCGTTGTGAATTTCATATCAATGAAATTCACTTTTGTATGAAAATTTCATTTTCCCTCCTTTCTCCATGAAATTGACCTGCTTTTTCTGTTAATTTTCCACCAATTTTCCATTATCCCTTTTTAAAAAATTTTGTACAACTTTTTTTTTTTGTTTAAACAAAATTTAAAATTCCTCAACTCGTACACTTAAATTTCTTTTTTTTCTTCAAACTTTTTCTTTCTTTTCCAATTTTTCTCAGAACTTGTAGTTTCTCCTTAAAACGGGTAAAAGCTTTAACATTGGTTGGACGACCTTTTCTTTTTTCCAATGTCCTATAAGCGCTTTCGGCCAATCAGTAACGTGGTTGTGGTTTGCGTGAGTGAGCCCACACAGTTTAAACCCAGCAGCCTTTCCTACTCGCACTTTATATACCCCAGCTTTATGCACCGTCATTATTAAATTTGCCGACCTCTGGTATAACTTCCAGTGGTAGGCAGTTCAATGGGTGTGTTCAGCTACCCACTCTCACCCTTTCAACTTTTGGAAAGAAAAGTTTTGGAAAACAGAGAAGAAAATTAAATTTTTTCTCGTGCATTTTTCCCCTCCTAATCAAAAAGTATCAATTAAAATTGATAAAAAGCTAGATTCAGATACAAGTTTTAAGAACAAAGAGGTTGGAAATAATTCCCTATTTTGGGATTCTAGTCTAACTTGTTTGACTTTTGGGCAGATTTGGGGAATGAGGTGAGGAGTGAGGACTAAAAGTTAATGTTCCATCTTTCACATAAACAAAATATTAATAATATTATATAGGTTGGACAAGTTATAGCCATATTCTCACAAAGAGTAACTTCAGAGTTCGGGGACCAAGTGTCACCCTTGCTACCTTTTGGGTTATTATGTTCGCTCGGTGACCAACTGTCATTAGCACTTTGGATTATTGGGCTTGATCATACCGCCCGTCTGTCACTTTAAATGTCATATTTGACAACGTTGATATTTTGTTTCTTCAAGTCACTGAGCGAGTGAACCAATGGCTGATGGACCATAGCTGCCCTTCTCTCTCTCAAAACTTCGATTTGCGCTAGTTCCTGGACAACAAAATTTAGTGCCCGGACACATTTATTTTAGTATCCGAACGCACTAGTTTTGTATGATGTTTAAGTGAAATATAATATGCAAAAATTAACTTAATTAATTAATTAAAGTTAACTTAACATAGGTACATACTTTTTATGATAATACAGTGTATTTAGAGTAAAAGTATCTAGGTTTACCCTGAATTCTGAGCCCAAACCGGCTCAGGGTAGTCAAATACCTACCAAGTAGTCATAGGCGGGTTAACCCACAGATAAAAAAGCCCCAGCCTCGCCTAAGGGCCCTGCGGCTCTTGAGATAATATAGATAGGTGATAGATAGAAATTGCAAAGCATTGTGACTCAATTTCGTTAATGTGAACTAACAGAACACAAATAACTGAAAAATTACTAATTATTTAGAGTTGAAGCGTTTGAACAACACTTGTACCCGTTTTAATACCTTCGTGGAGTTGGAGTTGAAATTGGGCTTTTCCACAAGCCGCCAGTTTCAAACAAGCAAAAAAAAAAAGAAAACAGCAGGTCTGAACTTGGAGAAAGGTAAACAAAAGCCAAATATTTTAACAATATAATGCTTGTTTGTTTTCCAATAAAAACGTATAAAACGATGGTTATAACGCCAATTTTATAAAAAAAAAACAATTTCAATAAATTTTAATAATAATAAGCTTATTTATATAAAAATCACAGAAAATTTTTTAAATACACATTGCACTGAAAAGAGCATTTTGTTTACATTTTCCAAGTTCGATTTCACAAGTATTGTTTTTGTTGTTTTGAACTGTCAAAATTAGAAGGAGAAAAGACAAAGATAGTTTTTAGAAAAAAAAACAAAAATGACCGAAGGAACAAAATTACATAAAATCAAAAATAAAAGATTGAAACTTGGAAATGTTCCCATTGATTTTTTCTTAAAATATTTAATTTTTAACTGACAATTTTTTTCGCAAATTTTCATTTTATAAAAATCTAATTTTTTTTAGATAGTAGGGGGGGGGGGGGGCGAGGCTAGCATTGCCTTTGGGTCTCTACATGTCTTAATCCGGCCCTGCAAGTAGGTACCAATTGACAAACTATTGATAATAATTGATAGGTATGGAGATAGTATAAATTGATAAATCTTATTATTATTGTGAATAATAAACGGTCGTAACGATTGTGAGTAAATATACTTATTTGATTTAAAATTCCACATACCTATTTCATGTTGAGATCTTTAAATTTGTTGAATTTTCATAGATGTACAGAATTGTTTTAGAATTCCCCCATTTTTCTTAAAAAACCTTTAAAGAGAAATATTGTTAAAATTTAAATCCCAATTTGTTGGCTTTTGTCCAATTAATATTTTTAATTTTTTCTGTTAGAAAGTTGATCATAATATGCTTAAGGACTAAAATTACGTTTAAGCTTCTTTAGCAACCTTATCTATTAATTATATTTAAAGATTAAAGGCACAAAAGCCGTAAATTGTATAAAAAACAGACTTGTCCGGATACTGAACTTCATGTATTTTTAGTATCCGGACAGAGTTTTCTGAGTGGTAAAACGCTTTTTCGCAACAACATTACTTACTTCAAACTTTGCATATATATTTTTGTGATACATAAAGGATTGTATTTTAATTGTTATTCGGGACTATTTATGAATGACAAATTGTTCGGACACTAGCACTGTCCGGATATACTTACTAGTGTCTTTTCTTACAATTCTTAGAAAACTTTTTGAAACATTCTAACAGTTGAACCGTTATTGAGAAAATCGAAAATAAAAGAAATGGTTCTATGGAAGGTAACATTTTAAATACATATTTTTCTTAATTTTTCTTTTTAATAAAATGGAAACCCATTTGTAAAAAAATTATTGATTTTTTTTAGAAAACTTGTGGGTATTTAGGTAGGTGTGTACAGTTTTGAGAAAAATAAGATTTTCATTTTTTGCTAAAAAAATACTATTATTTTTAGTCCTAAAAAATTAAAAAATCGTGTCGGGGTAGTGCCCAAAAAACGCTACGTATCAAGTTTTAAGAACATCAGGCTGCAGAAATAGAAACAGATAGAAATGCGGGACCCATTTTTTTTTTCGACTTCGCTATCATCGTAATTTATATAGGTTTCATCAAAATCTCGAGATCGTTTTTTTACGAATACATAACTTGACATATATGTATTACCTACCTACATATATATATGTATATTGTGTATGACATCGCAAGTAAAAATTAAACGAAAAATTCGAATTTTTATTTCAATATACCTACATATGTATATATATGCACTGAGTTCTTACTTTCTCCCGAATTAAATAAACACACAAAAAAACTGAGATAACAAAAACATGTGTCGAATATTATTATTGTCAAGTCTTCTAGTTTCATAATATTTACATTTTTTCTATGTCAACAAATTTCTGTCTAGATATCTATACATACAATATGTATAAATTACCTATACCTTATAATATTAGCCCTCACAAATATACATAAATGTGTCGTTTACTCAATGTTTTTTCCCAAAATAAATGAAAAATTATCGTCCAAAGAAAAATTACATACCTATAAAAATTCAGGTAAATGCACTATAATTGCATCACGTATAGGCACACACACACACAAACACTATATAGCCACATTAAAAACAACACCAACAGCTGTTTCGACAAAAAAATAATTTATATTAAGCAAAAAACTCAATTTCACACTCAATTTGAAATAAAACTCACTCAATCCTTCTCCATTGCATAAAAAATTCTCTTAAGCCTGCAATTTGAGTGAGATACTTTTGGATTTTCAAACGAATAACGAACGGAAAAAGTATCTTTACTCAGTTTGAGTTCGACTCTTTAACGCGGCGCAATCGACTTTTGTCTTGGAGAAATATATAAAAAAATATTATCGTCGGTGATCAGATAGATATTTTTTTTTATTTGTTTTGTTTTGTTTTATTTGGTTTTTGTTTATTTTTTTAATCGAAAAAAAGAAAATAGCTAATCAGAAACAAAAAAAAAAATTGAAATCAAGGCGTCTTTGCGTCGCTTATAATAAATAGTATACATATAGTGAGTGCATCCGTATAAGCAATAATTATTAAATAAAATATCAAGGCCTGTTTAATTGTATCTTTCTAAATAGATACACGAAAGAGTGTGAAGTTAATAATCTCGAAATTGAAATATCTACAAATAAAAAAAAGATCCACTAAAATAAGACACGTACACGGTATAGTACGTTTAGTTAGTACACCTTTCACTTAACCTGTTCCGAAAAGTGTTAGCAACCTTTAATTTGTGAAGTTCTTTGTTTTTGTTGTATCTTTTCTTTTGCGAATGCGAATAATACGTACATACCTATTCTATAGCTATACCTTATAATTTTACAACCTGCTTGTCTACCATCATCTTCATTCGCGATCAAGTGAAAATAGTTGTCGAGTTTAATTTTTCATCTTATTTTTTTTTTTGAGGTTAAAGCGCTTGATTTTTTTGTTGTTGTTGAGAATTCAAGATAACGAAGAAGTGTGAGAGTATTAAAGAATTAACAAAACAAAAAAAGTATCTAGCTGTGTTTAAGCCATGGATTAATATCGGATTTTCATCAAAATTACAGTTTAATGTAAGTACAAATTTAAACGTGTAATTTAAGTTTTCTTTTTTTTTTGTTCATATTCCGAGAATTTCCAATCAACTTTTAAAAGATTCTGTACAATTTAAGGGCAAAAAACGAAAATGATCGCAAAAGATACTTCTTATTACATTTTTCTTCTTGTTCAAATTTTTTTAAAAGTTGATTGCAGACATTGCTATGGAAGAGTCTTCTGCATGATGGTAGGTAGAGGTACCTACCTGTGTTGCTTAATAGGTACGTAAGGTACCCAGGTATATTATAAAAACTCGCAAAAACAACAACAATAATAATGTGAATCAACAAGGCAGCTGCTGTCCTGTTTCTTACCTGGACAAAAAAAAGTATCTGCGCGATCTCAGAAAATTTTAAGGGCGAAAAATTGTTGAGTTTTTTTTTTTTTTTATTGTTGTCTCTCTTTCTTATTCCAATCCAAGAACGTCAATAAACCCTAGAGATTAGACTTTTGTTTACGTCCTAAGCAGGGCTGTCGTTTTAAAAAAAAATCAGAATCTTTTACTGAAGAAGCTAATATAAAAGTATTTGGTGGGTATGGAATTACTAAAAGAAATAAGTCAATTTTAAGTAGGGGAAATTTCCCAAGGTATTATTACAGGATTACCCTGGAAAGAAAATTTTAATAGGTATACCTAGGTAGATCATCGTAAATGCCAGTCAGTTTCTAATTTCAGTTCAAACTTTTGAATTTTTGATTAAAAAAAATAATAAAAAAAGTTATGGTCTGCCTACCTATGAAATTTCTTTGTTCTTTCTGTTTATTCATTATCATCAGTTATGAAAAGTGTTGTTTCTATACGTCTCGACTTTTAAATTCAACGCCGTCAACAACTGCATAAACAATATCAACATTCAACAATGATGTTATGTGACGACTGACGAGTGACGATCCAATTGAGTCATTATATTCATTCAATTCAATGGAGAAAAAAATTAAGTTAATTGAAGATTAGAAAATATGTACTCAGAAGAAAACAAAAAGTTTACGAGACTATAGGTATGAAAAGAATTCAAATAAGTAAATATTTAAGGTATTATACAGGGCGTCCCATAAACAATGGTAGAACTGAAATTGGTGATAGGGCAGGTCATGACTACTCAGAATTTAGTAACTTGTCCGTACCGCATCATAACGGTTTTCGAATAACGGTAGTTTTTTTGAAATTTCGAAAAACCCCTACTTTGAACTAGTTATCTATTTGGTCACCCTGTCTATAATTGAATTTTGTTTTTCTTAATTTTTTCACTTAAATATTGTACGATAGTTGCACCAATTTTCTGCATTAAAATATTTTTTATATCCTGCACCATTTTGTTCAAAATTAATAAATAATATGACATTTTGCTTAAGCCTTTTTTTTACTTCAATTTTTAAAAGAGCATCCTGAAAAAAAATCATATGACTCAACACAATTTTTTAGTTTTAAAAATTGGCCAAATTATAGAAGTGTCTTAAAAGGTATAAAACTTACCAATGCTAGCTTTAAATCAAAAGTTATAAGAATTTTAACTCAGACAAACGGGGTTGTAAAATAAATAAAAATAATTCTTTTTTTTAAATAACAGATGTTTTATTAATTTTTATTTGTGTATTTTTACAGTTAGCTCAAATTTTTGTTTACCTAACTTACAAAAATTGTTCAAAAAGGTTCCTTCCTTCACTTGTACAAGATCGAAAACTTCTTAAAAACTGTCATTTCAAGGTTTGTGCCTCCCGAATTTTGTATCTCTTGTGCTGCCGTGTGTATCCGTAGCTGGTTTCAGTTTGGACCATTGTTTATGGAACACCCTGTATACCTACGTATGTATACCTTTGTTAATTTGAATTATATAGCTGCGAATTAACAACTAGCGAGGGGAGGTTTATACACAGATGGTTTAATCAATTGGTTATGTAACTAAAGATTTTACCTAGCACATGGCTATGAATCTATAGAACTTGAATTTCATGGCTCTACTATGAAGAAATAGAAGGGAAGAAAAGAATTTTGTGTTGCACAGTGAACTGACATACAGGTATTTATTATCTCATGAAAGTTAGCAGTCAAGCACTTGATCCACATTAGGGCCATTGCTACCCACATTCTGTGGCTACCATGCTTGACCTGGAATAACCAATTGTAAGACTGGGGCCGAGTTTATTTTATATCTTACTTAATAGACTTATAGCCGATTTCTTCACAGAGTACAAACACTATAGTAGGTACCGTTACTAGTCCCAAGGTTAGTACCTACTCAAATTAGTATCAACTCATTTTTTCATGTTCTAAGCTGTAGACCTGTAAATTTTATACCGAGTATTATAGTTAGGACTCGGTACTAGCTCTCCTCAAAATCAGCAACTACCTGTTTATTATAGTTGTTAGTACTCAAATTAGTACCAAGTGATTTCTTCACAGAAGTATTTAGACCCTGTGCAATTGGTACTGAGTATTAGTTAGTACTCGGTATTAGCTATAGGACCTCAAAATCGATAGTCTAGCGGAGTTAATACCTGAAATACAATAGAATATTGTTCAAAAATGATGATTGTTTCTATTAGACTATTGATTTTTTTTTTAAATAGTTAATCCTTGTTTTGTTGATTTTATAAAAATCCACCCTATTTTCTGCGATTGGTCAAAGAATTGGTCAATCAAAAAACTATTCACTCTATTTTTTTTTTTTTTTTTTGTACCAGTGTAATGCATTCTTCAACCAAATTGCGATATATTTGCTCTGAAAACTTGTTCAAGACCTTTTGTTTGAGATATATACATATTCCAAGTCGTCACCTAAGACTTGAAAAAAGCCAAGACGCCAAATGGTGGAGTCTGTTGGATATTTCACTCCCACTTGAATGTCTGTCATGTTCGTATTAGCTCTCAAGGAAACAAGAGCTTTCGGATGTGAACAATTTCACGTAGTTTTCCAAAAATATAAAAACTCCAAACCAAGAACGCACTTTCGTTCCGGGCGATTACCGGTTGTTTGGCTGCCACAAATCAACGCCTGTCGTTTGCCTCGGTGTTGATAAATGAATATTTATTCCTTATTGCCATTTTAGTACTAATTAATTATATTTTGGTTTCCTTTATTTTTAAATCTACCGCTACCTCTTGGTCTTATATATATATTAACACAGTAAATAATGAACTAAGAAGGGAACTAGTACTAGTACTAGTACTTATACCTGTGCCTACTTTCTGTAACTCTAGCAATTCGCATCCATCGATAAAATTGATCAACAAACATTGAAAAATGGAACAGAACTTATTTTCATCGTTTCCCGACTAATTTTATCGATGCGAGAAATAAGGTTCTCCCACACCAACAATAACAACAACGTGTTGTTTTCATTGACATCAACGTGTTGTTATTAATGTTTTCGTTGTCACCACGAAAGATTCGCGTTGGTGTGGGGGACCTTTGTAGAACGTATAGGCACTGGTCTAGCTAGGCTTCACTTTTGTGAAGAAATTGGAGGTTAGAGTCAGTTTTTCACTGCCTGAGTTGACTCTGAGTTAAACCAAACATGCAAAAAAATTGGAAAATTAACTCAGAAGCAGTTTTTCAGCCCGAGTTATTAAGTGCGAATTCATACAAGAATTGAAGTAAAACTCGATTTAACTCCTGAAAAATAATTTTCATTAAATTTTATATCCCAAGTTAACTCATCGAATTTCAACTCTGGATAACCTTAGGTCTTACAGATATATATGTAGTTAAAATTATTATTATTATTTTTATATATTTCTGACAGATGATGAGTGTCTGCAAAATTAGAGAGCGACCGGGATGAAACGTCAATTAAATAGATTGTCATAAATTTCCGTAGTAACTTACTTACCTTTCTCAAGTCCATCAGTCTAGTTGTTAAAAATTCAAATCAGTTCATTCAAACCAGCTAATATAATTATTGTGAATTAATTAGTTAAATTTTGTTAATACATATGTTTTTTTTTTCTATTTTTTTATTTAACAAAAATAAAAAGCTGATACGATATTTTTTTTATTTGAGCAGTAATCTTGATCTGTGCAATTTTTTGCATACTGAATTAAATAGGTAAAATATGTCTTAAACGCAAGTTTTTTTTTTGTCTTCCAATTGACACGAAGATTGCTATTTTATTGACATTTTATTTGTTTTTTTTTCTCAATAAATCTACTAATTTAAATTACCCATTAGTATTTTGTTATTTGATACTATTGTTCTTTCCTTGAATTCATTTTAATTTAAATGGCGCATAATTGAGATTATTGTTTTTGTTTTAAAGTTGTTGTAGTGCGTCATTAGCTATATGACTAAAAAAAAGTTCAAAGTAAGAAAAATAAAGATTTTATTTTTTTGCCACATAATAATTTATAATAATGGAAAAGTTCTGTTTTGTTTCAAATATCAAATAAAAAGTTAAGAAAAAAAAAATTGTTTTAATTTATACATTTTGAATATTTATATTTCGTTTATAATACAAAATTCTCGGTATAATTTGCCGCTTTTAAATTTTAAAAATTAACAAAATAACCACTTCAGATAAATTGTCTGTTTATTGGAATATTTTAAAATTAATTCAATTAATAATCATTTTGTACGAAAAACGTCATTCTAAAAAAACTTACAAAATGATTAAGAGCAACCAGTCCTCTGACATACTTGTTAAGAGAAAATTTTTCAGAAGTAGGGAACATACGTAAATAAAATCTAATTTATGTATACAAAACAAAACAATTTAATTAAATAATATTAAAAGTTTTATGGAGTTGGTAGTCAAATCTTAAGTGGTTTTGTTTTTGATTAAAATGAAGTACCTACCAAAAAGGTATTCAATCACATTTAAATTAATTAATTTTTATGCAAATTGTATATAAACATTCTCATGAAAGTAAACAATAACCTAATATTATTTATTTCATTTAAATCGCTTGAATATTTTCAACGATCACCGGGGACAAAAATTTTAAAGCATTTACATTTTAATTTGAAATAATTATGGTCCAAATTTTTTAACATTTTTTATAACTGGTATCGTTATAAACTCTCCAGCTGAACATGCCTAAAAAAGTCACATTACATATCTTACAAAAAACTTTGAGCAAACATACCATTTTCACATTTATATATGCGAATGAGTCAAATACAAAGCTTTTTTTAATGCCAGTAATTCATTCTTAAATTGTGTTTTTAAATTAAGTTATTTTAGTGCTTAATTTTTCGAATTTTATTTTAAAAATTTTGAGTTTAAAAATCATTTCTTCAAAAAAAAGCTATAATATGATGTTGTAAGTGTTTTCGTCGTGTTTTTATATTAATTTTTTATTTTCAATTTTTTTTTATCTGCCCATCCCACCTAAGGGGATTAACAAATAAAGGGCCAATATCTTAAAATCATGTTCATATAATTTACCAACAATGTTTTTTTTTTTTACCAAAAATGTTGTTGTTCATTCAAACCTTCAATATTTATATGATGGTGCGAAAGCTTGGCAGCCTAACTGCAAGTGTGTTATCACACAAAAACCCCTTATAAAAAATTTGAATTAATTCTTGACTCGTGTCAAATCTTTCATACAATCTCCATCCTTATATGTTCAACGAATTGTTGACTTATAAATCGAGTATGGAGAAAAAGAAAGAAAGAAAATGTACAACAAAAACTTGTGTGTGGCTAGTAAAAATGCTGGTTTCAAATGCAATTGTCAAAACAAAAAAACTTAAAATTGGATCGACTTGATCAAGTGACCTCGGTGGCGCTATGCGTATGCATATGGCTCAGAGGGAACTTGGTCCAAGTTCGAGTCCTACCTGGGCATAGAAAGTTTTTTCAATTAAAATTGAACAAAGACCAAGCACCACTTAAAGGAGTCTGATGATCGGCGTGGCAGTCGTGAAATAGCTATAACTCCAGCCTATAAAATCTTGGTGGTAGCTCACTCAAGTGTTGTTGTTCATTCAAACCTTCAATAAAAAAAAGTTTTCATCACAAAATGCACAATTTCAGAACTTAGTCGCCCCACTATATAGAAAAGAAAAAACCCTTAACTCTTCCGATTGGTTTATTTCGAAAACGGTTATTTTTATGTATGTTAGTCTTTTTTGTAAAAAAATTTCTAAGCTACAAATCAATCCTTGAGATTTTTTCTGTACAACTTACTACTTAGGAGTTATTTCTGAAATACCATTTTGGGGAGCCTTCAACTCCCCGTAAGATTGTTTGTTAGCGGTGCTCATATCAATGGGAACTTCTGACCGTTTCTTAAGAACGCCATGAGAAGGCTATATACCAAAATCCAGCTTTCCGGCGTTTTTTTCCGAGTCAAATGCTTTATTGACTGGACTATGCGCATCGGAATATCGAAAATAAAAATTGATGTTCTGCATTTCGTTGCATTTAATTTTCTGAACAAATTCCTTCCACTTTGTTAATGATTTGTTAAATTGGAGCAGTCGCAGTGCAAAATGTAAGCAAACTTCATATTTCAGCTCAAAGAAATTGCCATATTTTCGAAAACGAACGAATTATATAACACATAATCTTATTTCGAGTGAAATTGAAAATCGATTTCAATTCGATTTCGTTCGAAATGCAGAAAATGGGCATATTGAAGAATTTCGAATACTTCTACTCCTTTATAGAACTAAAATCGACAGCACTGTTCCTAAGTTGTCTGTCCTGCAAAGGGAATTACAAGACACGCACATTAAACACATGCCGAAAAATCCAGAGACAGAACAGAAAGACAAAGACTTATAAACCAGACCATGCGAAGAGTTCCATAGGTACCTATATAACTGGTTTAACCGATGGGAAAAAATTACACATAAAAGGATAATTTGTGTTTTTTTTTTGCTTTTGTTTTATATTTGTTTTTGAACTGAAGCTTATCCATTTTTTTTCCTGTTGAATAGGTATATAAGATAACTACCTTTAGGACCTGAGTATTTTGTATTTTTCACCCTTCTTCGAGAAATAGAATAAGAATTATACATTATATTATTATTGAGGTTAATATTTGAAATGACACCACTTCGAACTTGAGGAATGAGTTGTGGCTTACGCAACATTTATTTCAAATATTGCGTTTTTGATTGTGAAAGGTGTGATTTTGCAGTTCGAACTAAATTTCTTTTCGAGGTTTAATATTTTAGCTTTAAGTGGGGTACCTTATATGGAGTCTCTATTTAATTATACCTACGTGGGTACCTATATTTCTTATCAACGACATGAAAAAGTACTTCTAAACTACTTACCTATACCCATTGTATGAAATATCTAATATCTATTCCGATTACCATCTGTCAGCTGTTCACTATCTTTGCTAAAAAAAAAGATACCTACCTACTTATCGAAAAAAAAACTTTTTAGATAAAAAAAAAAAAAAAAAACTTAAAGGTGTCTGTCCTTATTGCTTATCTCACCCCAATCAAGTTCCAAACATAAATTTAAATAAAATTATTTTGACAGGCCATTCAATTGGGATTTCAGAAAGAAGAAAAAAAAATACAAAACAGATTTACAAAGCACGTAGGTACCTTTACAGCAGGTCTGAGATTTAATTCCCCAAATAAAATGATAAAATATTTCAAAAGTCAGTAATAATATCAACCAAACTAACCATCATCCTGAGAATTTAAACCTTCTTATCTTTCTGTCTCACCTTGGCACATAAATAAATATAATATGTATAATTGATTGATATTGTCCCCCAAATTACCATCTAGGTATAAAAAGGATATTTCAGAAAAGTGCCATTTACCTCTCACATCAGCCTTTTCAACTTTTTTTCCGAGCCTTTCTCCCACCCCCCCACCCCTCTACTATATAATCTGCACAATAAACCACAATTACATCTGACTGACAGATGGCCTTGCCATCTCCATTTTTTTTTCAATCTGTCAGTCACTGAATGACATTATAAAAAAAAACAGTTGAAAGGTTTGGAACAAAACAAAAAGGGTGTCACTTTTATAGCCAACAATGCAAATGACTATAATGTACAGCGTCCAAGAAATAAGGAAATTCTCTCTGACAAGGGTTTTCATTTCTTGTTGTTTGTGTCTGTGTTTTTTTTTAATTTTTCAATTTCCATAATAAAAAATAAAAAAAAAAGTTTTCGGTGATGAAAATCGCCTTTGTGGGAAAGTTTTTAATTAAAATTATCCAAGCAGATCCCCGGATAAATGTCAAACCATCACACACACATATACACAAACAAAGCCACCCCCACCCCTTCCCAACCACATCACTGTTATCTTGGTGTCTTTTGTTGTAGAAAAGACTACTTAATATATATTTTTTTTTGTTTCGTTTTATCAAAGTGAAGTATGTATTTAATTGTCCAGTTTTGACTTAAGTGGATAGTTAATGAGATGATAGAATAAAAGAGGGAGCTGCGAGGGCAGTCAATTGGGGGTGAATCGGAAGTGTGCGTTATCGGTATCTATGTAGGTATATATTATATAAATTTAAAGCGAACCTTATCAACCAAAGACAAGCGGTAGGTAATTAAATTGACTTTGATTTTGCCACAGAATGCCTCCCATCAGGGACGTATACAATTAAAAGTGCGTCTAAAAGGGTATATTACGAATAGGTACCTAGGTACTTGTGTTTATAATTTTTAAATTGACAACTAGAAAACTATGCAAAATTTGAAAAATTTGCAAACAATATTTAAAAAAAAAAAAAAAATTTTAACATCTTTTAAGTTACCAAAAGAAAATAAATTACTAAATGTGACAGTGAATTTTTGGGATATTTTTATGAAAAATCAATATATTTTTATGAAGCAAAACTTCCCACAGTACAATTATTTTATACTTTCCCTCCCAGAAATGCGGGCCTTTTATCTATGAATAAATAAATGACCCGTTATTGGAATCGGCTTTTGAAATGATCTGTACCTGTATACGTCAGAAATCTGAGGGGTTTTTCGTTTACTTTTTTGGAAGTTTGCGACTTCGTCAGTACAGTGGAGCTGACTGTTCTCACAGTCAGAATGAATAAAAAAAAATCATACAGAAAAAGTAAATTCCTTCACTAACAATTTATTAAGTCAATATATACACAATTGTTACCACTCAGACGAGCCGTCCATGTCTTATGTATTGTTTGAAAAAATAAAGTACCTATTGTACAAAAACTATTTTATTAAATATTTATACAATTTAATTTTAATTTAAAATTAAAATAAAAAAAAATAGACTTTTCTTTGTTCCCACTTTAAAATATTGTTACTATAAAGCTCTATTCCGCCCAAAACCACGCCTACTTCCAATGGCATCCTTATATAAAGCAAGAATTTCGCTCTTGTTTGCATTTTATTTCACCTGAATTTTGCGACGCTTACATTATTTTAATTGCTGCGATTTTTAATTTCATATAATATGTATGTATGTACATATTTGTGAAAAAATGTCAGTCTTTTAATCGTCACGATTTTTGATATCATGGGCGGTCATTATGTATAGGGTTTTTTTTCCGTCCAGTACAAAAATATAGTGGGTTTTTTTTTCGAATCTGGTGGGATTTTAAATATCTCATCTGGCATCACTGTTAACAGGTCCATTTCATGAAATTAGTCTTTCATAAAATTTTCTTTCACTAAATTAATTTTATGTCTGGCTTTGTGTCATTCTTGGCACCGTCCTGATGCTGTGAAACCACATGGCTATAATATTAATGTCTTCAAATTGAGGTACGAAAAATTTAGTAATCATTTCTCTATACCGCGCTCACTTCTGACAGTAAAGTTCTGACAATAATCATTTTTGAAGACATATATGGACAAATGATCTCATAAAGCGCAGCAAATGGTGACTTTTTCTGAATATAATTTTGAATTATTGTGGATTATCATGGCTCCAAATGTGGCAATTCTTGACTTTATTGACTAAGCCAATGAACAAAAAGTAAGCTGAACAGTGAACACGATGCACGAAACCACGGTAATGCCTGACAAATTGAATCAAGTTTTTCAAAATTAATTTGAACAATTTGTAAAAGTCTATTCATGAATTGCCATACCAAACTAACCTCAAAACAATTGAGAACTGTCAAATTCGCTGTCACAGAAAACAGTGTTGCCAATTTTAAGTTCTCTGCCTCTTAAAAAAAAATACAATTATTTATTTCTTTTCCGTAATCTGTAAAACAATCAAATTTATAGATATGTGCAAAATCCTCTTAAGCTAGGTATATATACTAAAAATGCTTTAACATCGTAATAAATCGGCTGAAATTTTGCACCAATCTCCACGATCTATTCCTAAATTGGAATTATTCGGGTATTAAACCCCACTGTGTGTGACAGTGAGATATATGACTAGGTTTGTTGTAATTTTACTCTTTTTTTATCGTCTCTATATTGTTTGACATGAGAAGCCCATTGAAAGTTCCGAACTCTATACTCGTATTTCTACTAGGTATATCGGCAGTTTAGGGTATAGGTACTTTGCTTATCATCTAACATAGAAGAGTTTTAATTTCTTGTATTCTATTTTGTTGCCGTTGCCGTCGTCGTAGTCGTCGTTTCCATGTTCGTTTGATTGAATTGATTAGACAAGACATTTTGCTTCGTGTTATGGGCACTTTTCCCTTTGATGACTATTTTTATGTTTTTCTTTTTGTTTAAGTTTTAGAACCGGGCCATACCACCTAAAGTATCTATACGAATATATCTATAAACGACGACCTATTGAAATCGGAAGTCAACTTTTAATGTTTTTTTTTCGGTTTTTATCGAGGGGAATAAATTAGAGTTAAGGTGAATGGAATATGTATATATGTATTGTATATATACAAACAAACCCTTTGTATCTATATAACGGATATTTTCCAATATTAAAGTGTCAAATTGACGAGAACCAAGTGTCTTATTCGCCATTAATTAGGGTCTCATTTTCGTCAGTGTTATAGTAGGTATATAGGTATGTATCTACAAAATTTTATTACTTTGTCTTGAGTTTTTATGGATGTAAGGCATGTTTCATCAGGATAATGGTCGTTATATAAGACCCAGTATCAATTTGATTTGTTAATAAATTGTATACTATACAATATACACGCATACATCTTTTTTATGTTACAGATGAACTTTCAGCCTTATAAAATACAAATACTATTCGGGATACATATTTCTGTGTCTTTTATTTTAATATAAAAATTATATTAAGCTTTAAAGTATTTTTTTTTGTGATTTAACGTATAGGTTAGATGATGGTTCAAAATTTATAGATCATTTATTTTTATTCACGCCTTTTATTTAATCTATTAAGTTGTCTGTTTTAATGTTTTGTTCTTTCTAATATTGTCGTCGTTTTAGGAATTTCTTGCCCCTTTTGATTGACTTTTCTGAAATAATTTTGTTGTGTGTCCATGAAAAAGAATAATTGAATCCATAAAAAGGCTTATAGATATAGGTATCTAATCAGCTTGAAGAAATTGATTTGTTTTTATGCACAAAAAGCCTTGTATACAATAGCAAAAGAGTTTCGTAAGAACTGGTGTTACAGATGACTCTACTATAGTTGCATGCATGAACATTGTGAATTTCTTTTAAAGATGGAAAATATTTTTTTTGTTTTTTTTTTTCTCTAACCAGATTTTGACACAGCTTTTGCTTCTAAAAATATGAGCTGGGTTATCTTTCTAAATAATTTCACCTGGTTTTCAGGGCTATTTAATGTTCATTAAGATAAGATTAACCTACTTAAATTTTTTTTTCATTTGAAAAATAAAAATTGATTGTGTAAACAATTCTCTATATTTTGCTGTTTTTATTGCACACATTAGGTATATGAGTCACATAAGCGAGGAATTAGGTATTATTTAATCTTGAGAACGTTTGTTTATAAAAAGAATAATATTAACAAAAAGCACGATTGCATTGCCTGTAGGTATGTACGTATAACTTATTCTATATATTGCTGGTAGCAACTATATTTTATTTTGATTATAATTTTATTTTGAGTTGAACGTACATTTTAGGCCAGTGATTAACGGTTGATTAATTTTGATAGAAATATTTCAGATGATTATACATATGAATGCTAATAATTATTTATAAATAATTTTTATATTTTTTGAAATATAATACATTTTATGTAATTAAAAGGCAAACAAAAAAAAATTTCAAAGCTTTTGTTGCCGTGTTTAAGTGAGAGTGTTTTACGATCTTAGCAAAAATTTGTACCCGTCAGAAATATGAAACAAAATTTTGCGAAACTTGGCAGCATCTAAAAGGGTAGAAACACAATGTTTCCAATTAGTATAAATCGAACGCAACATGGGGTCTATAAATTTCCGGTTTTTAACTTTCTTTTTCTTCCCATACGTCAAGGGTATCAGAAAGCCAAAAAGACATAATCATATAGATATTATTAACAAAAAAAGTAGAAAGAATAAAATCTTAACGTAATACAGTAAAACCCGATAAAGAGAAACGGCAAAATGCCACAGTCTTTCGTTCACTTAAACTGGTTTTTCACTTAAAATAACCCCGCTTATGTGAACAAAATTTCACATAAGTGTAGACGTGAGAAGTAAAAAAAAAATGTGACTTAAGTGTAAATTTAAAGCTAGACAAAATTGAATTTACCTTTTGGAGTAACCTAGAAAAAATTTAATTAAAATATTTTTTTTTTTCACTTTCAATGAAAAATATATATAATTTAACTGAAAATATGTTTCATGTATCCGGGGTTTTCACTTATAAGCAAGATTTGCTTAAGCGGAGTGGTTTATAGGTAGTTGTCCGACAAAATACTCGGGGATGAAAAAAGTTTTTCAAATAAGTCGGTTTTCCTATCAAGTAGGTTTCTCTCAAGCGGGTTTTACTGTATAACTAAAATAAAATAATGTTGTTTATTACATTAATGTAATATAAGTCATATCATATTGCTCTGTAAGACAATAAAGCTCAAATTTTTCCTTTTTAAAAGTTGGTTAAGCCAACGTTATTATACAAATTTGTGTTATAAAAATTTGTGTTTGTTTGTATATACAAACACAAAAATGATTTGTTTTTGATTGCTTGTTTTTGTTTGTTAAAATTTTCTGAGTTGTGCTATACGATTTCAACAAAATACTTTTCATATGTTTTAAATATGAAAAGTGGGCGTGGTAGTTGGTGAATAAATAACACAATAGGTTTAAGGCTGAAGACAACTTTATTTATAAAATTCTTAACTAAATATAAGGACTTTCAATAAAGAAAAAAAAACTTAAATATGATAAGAGTAGGCGTGGCAGTGGGCTGATTTTACTCACACCAATTTCTTGATCACCCCGCTATACAAATAAGAACGAACACATTTTTAAAATTTCAACGAAATTGGTTCCGTAGTAAGCCTCATACAGACTAACATTCATTTAAATTACATCTACTAGCTGATCCACCCCGCCTTCGCACCGGTAGAGTTATTGTGTTCAAAATTTACAAAAAAATATCACTGGGGAATTTTCAATCTTAGTAACAAACATTTCAGCCTTTCTATAGTTAACAAAAATTGATAAAATTCTACCATACCATAAGAAAAGTAGGCGTGCCAGTAGATGGATTTACGAAGTTTAATTAAAAATTTTTACTCAAGTACATATGTATAAGAAAAGAAGGTGAGGCAGTGGGTCTAGGTACATATTTCCAAAAAAAAAAAATAAAATATGTATGTAATACTTAAGACTTAAAAAAAGCTCAATTACAAAATTTCAATTTTCTTGTGATGTCCAATAAGGAGAAAAAAAAAGAAGGCGTGGCATTGGATCTATGTATTAAAAAGGAAAGAATGTCATGCTTTAGTTTCATAAGAACTCAATTACAAAATATCAAATTTCTATTGATAATAAATATATATTATAAAATTCAGATAAACATAAAAAAGTGGGCGTGGGATAAAATGGATTTTTAAAAAAATTATATATACCTACCTATATCTCATGACATATCATATCATGATGAGCTTAATTAAATAATTTCATCTTTAATAAGAAGAAAACGCAAATATGTATATTAAAAGTGGACATGGCAGTGAGTGGAATACAAAAATCAAATAAAAAACAATCGTGTTTTAGATTCAAGAGAGCTCAATTACAAAATTTAAGATTTCTATACTGATGTAAGATGTATTTATATATGTATAAAATTCAAGTAGGTACATATATATAAGAAAAGTGGGCGTGGCATCAGTGAACAAAAACTAAACACACCTATCATGATTTTAGTTCAATAGAGCTTAGTTACAATATTTCAGATATCTTTAGTAAGCAGTTATAATAATTATATTTTTTAAATTGGGCGTGGCAGAAGGCGGTTTCAATTAAGTACCTACTTTCTAAACCTTCCTCTCGCTAGTAAAAATACATGTTGATAATTTCTGCAAAATCTGTTTGTTAATTTTTCAGTTTATCAAGTACAAACATATAAACTATGCCTTTTATTTTATGTATATACACTATACATAAATATGTATAAAAGAATAAAAAAGAAGTATAGAATAGAATTTATAAAAGATATGTACATATTTATATGTTATGAAATTTGAATACTTTTTTCGCATAAATAGGTATACTAGCCCTTCAAACCAAGTAAAAAGTAATACATGGATACTTAATAACAAGACTTTACGTGTACATTTTTACAACAATAAATATAAACAATTTCAACATATTCAGATTGGTTACGTCCTACTTACTATACAAAGGAATTGTTAATAAATAATATGAATATACACAATATTGTGTATATTTCTAAATTTTTGTAGTTTTATTTTCAATTTTATTATTTAAAAAAATACGAGATAAAAAATATCTCCGAGCTCCGCGATGATAAATAAATTTATTCACGCCTATTAATTTAATTTATATTTATTATCTAAATTTTTTGTTTTCATATAATAAAAATAAATTTAACAAAATATCTTACGACACGCGCTTAAAAATATGAAATCGTTTATACAAAAACAAAAACTAAATCCTCTTCAATTATAATATTATATTAATTTTAAATATTGTTGCTAAAGAAAATAGCTTTTATTAATTTATTTCCCATAAAAAAGAAAATTCAGACATAAAACATAAAAAACCCACCAAATCATCTACAATTCTGTTTTAATTTGGAAAACGAGACCACTAAAAATAATAAAATAAAAATAAAAATAAAAAAAAGCATCATCAACCAACTGCTAGAATTTCTAAAGAAAATTACGGAACAGAATCGCTCCATTTTATATGTATGTACATATATAAGTAGAACATCAGTCTCACCTTAAGGTCAATGTAAAGAATTTAATTTAGTACAAGCAATTTAAATTGATTAATCGAATAAAACTGCTAACAAGCTTATCATTTCTATTGTATTGTGTTGTGTGTGGTGCAAGTGTGTATTACACCAACAGATTGTTTCTATAAAAAAAAATAATCTAAAACAATAAAAAAAATCGAACTGGAGCATCCCTATAAATTTATTTTATTTGAAGCAAAAACAAAAATAAAAATAGAAAAACAAAAATAAATTCAAAGTAAACAGTGACTATGTTCTGTCAAAGAGCAATAATTATTATTGCGAAATTAAATGAAGCTCTCTATCATTTCTGTACAAGTGTATATAATGCTCAGAGGGACTTTTTATACCAAAAGCAATTTAAAATGAAAATGCAGTGTCATTATACTTTGATGAGACTATAGCGTACCCGGTACCCCTAAAGGGCTGCAGAAGGGGTATAACCCTGGGGCCACGTAGTTCAATGATAATAACGCCCTGACAAAGACATTTATTCAGGGCTGGATTTCGTTTAAATATATAGGTATATATACATAGGTATTTGTAAGAATACAAAGACTCTTGAGGGCTCTCCGCAGGAATTCTTTATAGATACTTTACTTTTACGTACGTTTTAGTGTTCACAGTCCATAGAGACTCTATCATTTGGCTTCGTTAACAGTCCAATCGTTTTTTCCTCATCCTTCAAATATTATATGTCTGTTTGGTAACTGCAACTTCTTGCTACAAGTCAGTTTTTGATGTGTAAACATCTATACTGGCGGTCCGCGGTAGGGTGAAAAGAAAACGTAACGTAACGTTGTAATCGTGATCGTGGTCGTGATCGTGATTCTGAGCTTTACGAAAATTGAGTGCGTTCAACAATATGTGCGTTCAGTAACTAAACGTTGAGTATTTATATACGAAATCGAAAGGTCGAGTTCAGTTCGGGTTGAAATTTGATTGGCTGCTTAGAGGATATATTAAGCCCCTATTACATGATGATTCTTTGCGTCTGACTCTATTCAAACATAATGAGTGCGAAAGCGAAAAAAGATAAGATGGAAGACCAGTTGCCTTGTGAGTCTTGGGCCAAGTTTTACGAGACTCTTTTTAACGCTTCTTTAGCATTAGGCTACGCGCAAACCAACGCGATGGCGGTGGCGATCACGATAAAAATGTGGATGCCTCATATAAAAATCAAAGCACACTTCAATCGTGTAGATGTGTGCCTTTCCTTTGATTTATGTGTATGGCATCCACAATTTTATCGTGATCGCCACCGCTTTCGCGTTTGTTTGCAGCTACCTTTATCCGTATTTTGTATTCTTTGCATTACATTTTTTCAATTACATGACAGTTTTGAGACCAGGGGCCTATTTCACAGAACATACATCACATACATTGTATGAATGTATGTACCTTAAAGTAGACGCCAAAGATGGCTCAGTGTAAATTTAAAAAAAAATTAAAATTTACGCCCACTCATCTCGTAGTCGTGATTCTTATCTTGTAGCCGTGGTCGTTATTTTGATTCTGAGCCAGAGATTAGTCTGCTATTACACGATGCATCTAGACGCATGCGACTTTTCGAACTACGTAAGTGCAAAAGAGAAAAAAATCGAAAAGATGGTACGGAAAAAAAGTGACCGGTGTCGCGTGAGTAAAATTTTCGATGCAACTATTTGACGTTTCTCTTTTCTCTTGTCCGTTTTTTACTATTCTGCTTCATATGGTTTTGTTGTTCAAAGAGTAAATTTCGATGCAACGCACTGTTATTGATAGCCTTATAGGCTTTCCAGAAATGAGAATTCATCTTTAAAAACAACATATAAAAAAAATTATTGCTTTTCTTGACTGATATTCACTTAGGCTAAACTCATACTGGAGCTGCGAGCAGAGCGGAGATGCGAGAGTTGAGTAGAGCGTTAAAAACAAACACATGCTTTCTTATGAGAACTGATACCTCGTTGCTAGAGGCCTCAGTATGAGAGCTCGCATAAGAACACATTTGTTTGTTTTCGTCGCTCTGCTCACTTCTCGCATCTCCGCTCTGCTCGCAGCTGCAGTATGAGTTTAGCCTTAAAGGCACACAAACCTTTCTTTCTTCAATATATCTAATAATGAAAACAAAAATAAAAACAGAAAAAGTTTTTTTATTGCTTGAGCACAGCCCAACACGAAAATGAAAAATAAAGAGAACTGTCAAATTAGATTCCTGACTTTGGTTTCAACGTGTAATAGCGCCTGAAACAGCGGACGAAATAACAAAGAAGAATTCGAAGAAGGCGCATGCAACTAGATTCATCGTGTAATAGCAAAGTCCCCTATTACACGATGATTCTTTGCGTCTGACTCTTTTTTCGAATTTCTCTTTGAAAATCATCCTGTGAGTCGCACGCTATTACACGATGATTCTTTGCGCCTGACGCTTTATCGAATTTCCCTTTGAAAATCATCAAAATAAAGTTATATAAAAAGAAACGTCAAAAAGAGTCTCGGAAATCTTGGCCCACGACTCACAGGGCAACTGGTCTTCCGTCTCATCTTTTTTCTCTTTCGCACTCGTTATGTTCAAAAAGAGTCAGACGCAAAGAATCATCGTGTAATAGGGGACAAACTTATGAATTATCAATAATCTCTGTTCTGAGCTTCACGAAAATTGAGTGCGTTCAACGCTATGTACGCTCAGTAACTAAACGCTGAGTGTTTAAATACGAAATCAAAAAGTCGAGTTCAGTTTGGGTTGAAATGTGGTTGGTTGCTTAGACCATATAGTACATGGACTGCGCTTTCATTTTCCATGCATCATTAACGATTTTCAAATTTGCTTATGAAAAGTTAAGATCTATATAAAAATACCAAAAAAAAAATGTTTGCTATCATCCACACCCTAAATTTGATGTAGGCTCTCGGTCTATGAGGCATTCGGACGAATGTTGATGTTTACACATCTAAACCGTGAGTCCCAGCACTCACACTTTTTTTTTCTATGATATTTGACAGACAATTGTGTATGACGTCGTACAACGTTTAAAGTTACCAAATAGACAGAATATGTATTGAAGTGCCAAATGTGTAAATGACAGGTCGCTACATTTTCGTGATAATGTCAATGTGAGTTTTAGCAAGCACAGGTAATAAAACGGACATCTGGCCCAGCAGACGCCTGAGATATGTTCTGAGTGGAGAAAATAAGTCATTTGGCGACACTTTGCGTGCAAATTTTGTTGTACAATTTTTTGAATTCCTCAAAACAAATAACAAATAATTACACATGTAAAAATAAATGTAAAAAGATTCTCAATTCATTTTACCTCTCTCTATCTTTCTTGCTCTCTCTGCAGCATATTTCGCATTTTTAAATTATGTAACCTGTATCGATAGCTCAGTAAAACTTGGTTCAAAAATAAAACAACAATAATTTTTATAGTGGAAAATTGAAACTAAACCACTTCCATCAAATTTTATTGAATCGACCATTCAGGTCGGAGTTAGCTGATTGCTCTATCAATATACTTCTTATCTCAGTTACATTCTCAATTTTTCTATATCATTTCACATTTTTATTAAGAATATATGTAGAAAATCTCAAAACATCGAATGCAGAGTTGCCAGACTCATGCAATTGAATACATACCCTTTTCGCCCTTAAGATATTCGGGCCCTTATAGGCTGTTCTAAGTTTTGAATTTATACTTCGGCAATGTTATATTGATGGTTACATCCAGCGGTTTTTATTGCAGCTGGAATTGAGTTTGAGTTGAAATACCGAGTCCGTTGTATTCGTATGTAGTGTGAAAGTAGAAACATCATTTCTCTCCATTTAGATTCATTCCAACTGGGACTATATGATATACGAAGCGATTTTAAGTTTATTTTTAGATTGAAAACGTTTTCCATTTGTTTATTTATTTTTGTTTTTTTTTTTTGTTCCTTCAAATATCATTTGGCTGCGTGAACAGTTTGTGCCCGCCTGAGGTGTTATTAAAGACAATATCGGGCGATTATTGAGTTTTTCTTTTTATTTTATTTTTATGGAAAAATTAATTACAATTATGATGAACATTGCAGTTGTTTAGAGATTATAAATGTGTATATTGTAGCTTTAGGTAATAGGTATACGTTTTTATTTTAAGTTTTTTTGGAAATTTAATTTTAAAATGCTAGGTATACAGATAACTATATTATGTATTGTGTGTAGAATTTAGGCGCCATGTATCTTTATTTATTTTTTGAATATGGTGTGAACATAATACCTATAATATTGTTTTGATAATCTGTAATTGGTTTTATGTTTTTAATTGGCATTTCCTTTTGGCTATAGTTGCAATAATATACCTACCTAGTAGTTAAAATGGAATATTAAATTAAAATTTGATTTGTAGATAACTGATACTAATTTGTGCATTTTTGTGTTTATATTTGCTAAATGCAATAAAATTGATAGTAAATTAATAGGATTTGTTGTATATTGGGATGAGAATTGGATTTATATATTAATTATTATTATAGAACGTTTTGTTTAAAATGCGGGGAAAAAGAATGCTTTTGAAAGTATGTACAGTAGACTCTCGAAAAAATGAACAGATATAAAACAGGGCCCGTTCATCTTTCCAAATTGTTCATCTTTTCGAGCATCAACGTATGTTTGAGGAAGAAGACAAAGTAAACATTAAAAATTATTTGCATAACAAATTAAAACAAGCTCAAAAGTATTGTTCAGGAGGAACTAAAGGCAAAGAAGAAGTAAAAAATTATGTTGGGAATAAAGTATTTATCTTTTCGAGTACAAAATTTTAACCCGTTTATCTTTTTGAACACTGAAAAGTGAACATTTTCCGTTCATCTTTCCGCGCTGTTCATCTTTCTGAGATTCTACTGTATATTGATAGTTAGTTACTTATAGTTAGTTAGACAGTGTGGTGCGAATCTAGAACACTTACATATCTGCTTCACAAAGATTTTGCTTAATTATTTTGATTAAATTTGCGTCTCTGTAAAGTTCAAGGTGACTGTAATAAAATTGCGTGTCAGGATTTTGAATAAAAAAATCACATAACGCAAATAGAGTTTTTGTTTTCTTGGTTTTGTGTATGTTAAGTACAAAATTTCGAATCAATTTTAACATGACTTTTCTGTAAGCTAAAGTTTTGAAATTTTAAACATATTCACAACTACCTGAATCTGTGAATATAAGGACCATTCCCTTTCTACTTATAAAAATATTCCTCTCAACCACCAAAATACATTTGGAATCAAACACAAAAAATTAATTTGGCACGCATCTTTAAATCAATTAAAAAAGTAGGTATTAAAATTATTTGATAATTTCACAGCATTAATTTTAAGTTTTAATTGAATCGACGCGATTCGGTTTAAAAAACCATCATCGGGCTTGTTGTTGCTTTGCCAACAAAAATAATGTCACCTATCACCATATAGGTCTGTTCACTTATCTTGCCCGAAACTGCCAGATTCTACCAGTAGGTATTATTTTTTTTTAAGGAACTTTGATAGTCTTTTGGGCTTATGTATATGTAGAAATGGTTAGGTTTAGAAAGTAAACGAACAAGGTTCATAACAAACGAAATCCGCCATTTTGGAAAACATGAATTATTGAGATTAATGTAGATTTGTTTTTTTTTTTGTTAATATTTTACTTTTTCGTACTTCTTTCGATATCAAAGAAGATTTCGTATAAATTGTTCGCAAATTAAATTATGGAATTTCCAACATTTTGAAATATTTTTAAAGCCGATGTGATATCGGAATTCAAAGTGAGAGTTTTGAAAAGGCGTTCAAAAAAATATTATAACTGCAAACAAATCAGCAGAATCAGAGCCACAACAATGTTGTTCTGAACATTTTACAGAAAATGATAGGATAGCCGTATACAAAATTTGGCAGATTTATTTTGATTTATGAAAAACATGCAAAAACAACTTACGAGGTTTTTTAACCGTTTTTTTTTTTCGAAAATTTTATTACAAAATTTTACATAATTTTTTATTAAAATGTTCGAGAATAAAATTAGTACCTATACGCCATTTTATAGTATTTTACTAATGCAGAGTTTAAAAATAAATCATTTTAAAGAAAAAACATCTATACATTTTTGAATGAATTATATCGAATTTTGAAAAAAATATTTTCAACATTTTATTCTGTTAATAATAATTTAATGTAAAATTTGTTCCTGTTAAATTATAAAGCTAATATAAGAATATCTATGGATTTGTTTTCGATATAAAAATAAGATTTTCTTTAATGGTTCTTACAAAGTTGTATTGAAGTTACTGTTAATTTCGGTTACAAGAACAATTTTTCATTTAAAGTGCTTGCTTGACAAAGTAAGAACAGAGCTTGGTGTCAAGTTTTATAATAATCGAACAAGTCGTTTTCGAAAGTTTTGCATATGTATTGAATTCTCAATAAAATCCAAAAACATTTTTATTTAATTCCACAAATAAATTAATCAAAATCAGTTTAACCGTTTTATATGGGAGGTGCTATGTAAATAAGCATATTTTGAATTTATTTTTAATCAAAAGCTATGACCTTGCCTACTTACTTATATGTCTTCTAGTTTTTGAGAAAATCAAAAATAACTTACTGGAAATAGGATCTAAAACAAAAAATTGAAGTCCATTTAAAGAAAATTTATTTTTGTTATTTTCGATTTTTTCAAAAACTGGAAGATATTTATGCATTTAGTTTGAAGTGTTAAAGTTACTTAAACTTGAAAAGAGCATTGAATATTAAAAACAAAAATACTAGGTTCTTAGGGAGGTTTGTTGATACTACACATAACGATTTAAGTTGAATTTAATTTCTTAAGTATCACTTTATGACATGGAAAAAGTACCCCTTAAGAATTTAAGATCAACTTAAATCGTTATGTGAAGTATCAGCAAACGGGCCTTAATAACGTAAAATTTTTAACAGAATTACTTTTTTTTCATTTTGTTATTATTTTTAATTTGGAGTTTGAAAATTAATTTTTCCAAATTAAAATAATTTAATTTGAAAACAGAATTAAAAAAATTATTTCTGATTAAAAAAAAAAAGTATAACATGACATGTGTGTGTTGCTTTTGATTTTGAATGATTTGTTTTCTATTTCCAGTCGATTTTTTTTGAAAATAGCTCCTCCAACCTTAACAAGGCGAAATAGACCACTTCTCCCATAGGGATGTTTTCTTGTCTTGACATAACCTACACGCCTAACCTAACCTACATTTTGTTGGATCTTATGCAAAACACCTTGTATATTGCAAGTAAGAATAATATGGAATTCTTTTTATAACCTAGTCCACATCTCTGCTGTTGTTTCAACAAAGTCAATAAAACGCCTTACCAATTAAATATTTAACAAAAAGAATTCAGAAAGTGCCACTCCATAATTTATGTTAACGACAATAAATTTCTTAAATCTAGGTCTATACTTCTTCTAAGTATATAAAATGTCACATAAAAAATGCATTGAATAAATAATAAGTTTATATTTTGTTTTTATGAACTCTTAAAAAAAACTCTTAACATAAAAATGTAAACTTAACAACTTCTCTTAATATAAATTTTAAAATAGAAAATATAAACAAATGAATGTCCATGCATTATACAAACCAACTTATTTTTAGTCAGTCTAAAAGAAACTATATTCAAATTTGTTATAATGTCCACATTGATGATGATACCATCATCAGCTTGTTTCTAATGTCTTCAAATTTACATTGAGGTCTTCCTACTTCGTCTATATACATAATATACCTACCGAGCTCGTATAATATAATCTTGATATAGATATCTTTCTGTTTAAATAACAAAAATTCTTCTTGACTCCAATTTTAATTCTCAAAAGACATCTTCAAATATTTTCATTTCATTTTCATTCCATTTTCATACCAAAAAAAACGAACTGTTGATTTTTATGATTCAGCTTCAGGCAATTTACATTTCTTGAATATTTATATAATATCCATCTTAAAAAATAAAAAAGGCATTTTAACTTTATCATTTGTTTTTTTTTTTTTTAACTTTTGTGAAATTATAGAAGCAAATATTTTGACTATGAGTACAATAATCTTTTAAAATAATTAGCTAGGTACTATCGACGATAAAAAGGTGCTCTACATAATTTTTATTTTTTAGGAAATACCTAGGTATACCTAAGATACCCCAAGTTATTTATCATACAACTTCACGAAAAATCATACAATATTTCCTTAATTGAACTATCCTTCTTCCTCCGTGGGGCCATGTGTACAAATAAGCATTACTTCATTCGTCGTTGGAACTTCACTTAACAAGGCGTTATAGCTTACACTTAAAAGCTTAAGATTTTTGGCCTAGTTATATTATATTAACAATAAAACCACATCTTCTGACTTCGTGTTTTGACACGAAGTTGGAGTATATAAATACTATAGATATCACAGAATTTAATTTTTCTTGGACGAAAAAAGAGGACATATGGTGGTCGTATGGTTTAAATGTTTGTTGAAAAACAACACCTTGGACCCTCTCTATAACTACTGACTCCCACATCAGGATGTTAAATTACTGAATGTCGTTTTATTTGGATAGTTTCCCGGTATCTAATTGGTAACAACCTGCAGGGCTATACGATAGCAAGGATTCAGCTACCGACCTACGAGCTATAGGACTTACATTATGCATATACCATCCCTTTCGTAGTTTGTTGCCGCTGCATAAGAACATCCCAGTGCTCTTGTAGTCCTGTATAATTATTTGCTTTGTGTATACCTGTTCTTGGGTTGCATATAGCACCTGTGTCTTCAAAGAACACAGACTATTGTTTCATGTTCCTTTACTAAGCTTTATATGTAAATTTACAAGGATTCAAATTTTGTCTGTAAACGAAACACAGTTATAAGTGGTTCACCTTAAATATTGTTGAGAACTTTTACAGCCTTCGTCTATTTTTGGTTATAATTTTTATATTTACAATTTCTCGGTAAAAAATTTTCTAATAAAAATTGTAGAGAATCCAATTCTCTACAAAAATGTGCTAAAATTATGTTTGTGAGACTTACAGTTTTCAAGATATTGCAAAAAAAACTTTCAACACCATACTTTTCAAGATGGCGGCCAAAATAGGGCATTTCAACTACAGAGATCCCTATTGCACGTGTTCACGAATACCCATGTTAAACGCTTGTAATTTAATTATTCGTGTATGAACACGTGAATTTATAGAATAACACGTGTATTTATTGTTAGAGGTGTATATTTACTATTTAGCAATACAGTTTACTTCTAAATCGTACTTATGATGTGTTGTCGTCCAAAAGACGTAGAAAAGTAGATACAATGCCTTAACTCATATTTGGGAAAAAAAACATTTTTCTTTGTGTACCTAACACAATATCAAATATAACCTAAAAATCTTTCTTTTACAATGTAAAAATATTTTGAAATCACTTTACGCCGACCAGTTACAAAAAACGCCGCTTTTATAATTAGAGGTTGTATTTATTTACACGTGTATTTAGAACCTACACGTGTACACGTGTTAAATTTAGATACTACACGTGTACACATGTTAAATTTATTTACTACACGTGTACACGTGTTAAATTTGTTTACTACACGTGTACACGTGAAATGAATACATCGCGTAATTAAATACACGCATAAAATCGAGAGCTCTACTCTCAACTCCATAAACTAAATTTTATACTCACACTGACCTATCTTAACATAAAAAAAATTTTACTGACTAATTGTAATTTTCGGGCAAAATTTTGTAACATTTCAATGAACTAACTGCGAATGTAATGCATATCTATTTATTTTGAAATTGAAAAAAAAAAAACTATCAAAACTAATGGATTCTTTATTTTAGCTTTTTAGATAATAAAAACTTCACTGAGATCATCTTTCTCATTTGACTAGTCGACTAAACATCAAGACTGTATCCATTTTTACACCTTTCACTTCACTCTACACTATATATACCAACAAGTCGTGTGTGAGTTGTTGTATAAAAAGATGCAATAAAAGTTATTTTATTGATGCTATATGGTATATCTCAGAATGCAACCAGTACCAATATTTTTTTTTCATAAGGTTTAATTTGGGGGCCCGCTGGCCTGGAACCATCTGTCTCTCAAATCTCAACAGCGAACACGACTACAAATGGCAGAATTACAAAATAAAAAAAAAGAAAAAAAAAAATCATTTAAATTACGAAATATATGTATATGAAAATGCAACCATAAAATACAAAGAAATTATTGGAAAGTTATTTTCAGTCGACAGCGGTAATGCGGCGGCGGCCAGTCAACACGGCGCAGCGTGTCAATGCAACAAGAAGTTTTAAGACAAACTCACTTATCCCATTTGATTGCCTTGTAAATGAGAATTGAAGAAGTGGAAAATCGTGTTTCGATATTTCAATCACTTCGGATTATCAATGTTAGTTGACTTTTATATTTCTTCCAAATTTAAGGTATGGCACCTATAATATTATAAGAATTGCTTATGCTTCACAGAGCACTCTATCAGTAGGTTAAATATTTTTTTCTTTTTAAATAAAATCGAATTTAAATTTATTTTAATTAACTTTTTGTGTATTTTTGGTTTTTTATTGCAAGCGCAGTGTTTTTTGAAGCAGAGTTTATTTAATTCTTTTTTTCTTAAGGACCTTTAATTTTGGATTTTTTGTCAAAATGTCTTGAAATATGTTTATAAACGATAATTATGTAATTTTTCCCAAAAGACGTCATTAATGTCATTTCCCCTTAATGTTCCGTTTCAAACATTGAAGTAAGCGTTTTGATATGTTTTGCTTGCGAAGCTTATATCTCGAGTTTTAACTTCCTGATCTTCAATCGAATCGTTTTCTTAAACATAAAATTGAAAAAAGTGGTAGTGGGTGGGTTTTGTTTTAAAAACAATTTTAAGCCTTTCTCCTTACTCAACAGAACTAACTCTTGACAATTTCATACATATCAGTGGAATATAGTTTCTGGAAAAAAAACGCATGTTATTCCATAAAAATTGAAATATAAGAAAACTGGGCGTGTCAGTGGGCGTGTTTTCTCACTCTTTTAAACCTTCCTCCTAATTAATAAAACAAAGCCTGAAAATATCATACCTTCAAATCGGTCGAATATGGTTTCTAAAATAAACGAAAGACATTTAAATTTTATGTGCAAAGATGGGTGTGGCAGTGGACGGACAGAAAACAAGTACATATGTAATTCGTTAGATAAAAAGCGGTTAATTATACAAAATTTTAAGTTTTTTAAGTGGTGTTAATAAGGAGACAATTAAAACAAAAGATAAGTGGGCGTGTCAATGGGCGGAGTTTCTCAAACTCACTTTAAACCTTTTCTCACTCTTTTTCTTCCTCCTACTAATTACAAAAATTTACTGAAAATATCATACAAATTAGTCAAAGGGACTACATATATAGATTAAACGAAAGAGTTTTAATTTTTTTTATTCAAAGATAGGCGTGGCATTAGGCGGAAAAAAATACGTATGCTATTCGATAGGTTCTAAAAAACACTCAATTACAAAATTTTAAGTTTGAAGTGGCTTGGATAAAACTGAATTAAAAGATAAGTGGGCGTGGCAATGGGCGGATTTTCAAAAATTTGAAAAAAACATCATACTTTAAGTTCATTATAGAGCTCAATAATAAATTTAAATTTCTGATTTATAATGATGTTAATTTAATATCATATAGTAAATATGTAGGTACATAAAAGAAAAGAAGGCGTGGCTGTGGGCGGAATTACAATCAAACTGTATGCATACGTATATACCATCCATTTAAAAGAGATTAAGTACAAAATTTCAGATTTCTATTGTTGTAAAATGAGGAGAAAATTTAAATATGTATTATAAAAGTGGGCGTGGCTTAAAACCTAGCCTAAAACAAAAATTTTAATTTTTCTTCTAAAGAACAAATCACATAAAAATCTCTTGAATCCACATAAAACTTCAAGTAAATCTGTCTATACTTTCTTACTATGTAAGTCGATGTACATATACATCGAATCGAAGCACATACCTACTCCCAGATCGACACGTGGCAGCTTGATGTCAAAAACCCCTTCTCCATAAACGTGGTGTTAACTTTAATAATTAAAATCACAGTTTTTCAAAATGCTCTATAGAGCAAGTAAAAAAAATTCATTGAAATGCATGGTTGTGCGATTAATTTTCCACAACTTTCTTTATCGGATTTATTTATTTGTAAATTCACTTAAACAAACATTTTCTGCGCCAAAACAAATTATTAATATTTATGTATGTATAATATGAAAATCTCCCATAGCCCTTCGAATTATCGCTCTTATCATTTGTTGGCCTACCGCCAAATAAGTTTAAGCTTCCAAAATTGCTCTCAGGAGTTTCCAGGCTATACCAATATCATACCATCCCAATTCATTATACTGTTTTCGGTTTAAATATACATATTCCAAATTATTCTGTAAAACAAATTGTCTGCACCTCAACAACTACTACCTTACCTCTTCCTCTCATTTAATACCTCCCCACATGTGGGATGGTGTGATAATTTGAGCGCATTTATTGTTGGAATATAAATTTTAACCAAGATAAGGTGATAAATTATTTTTAACGAGTTTGACTATGGTGTTCATTGTGCAAATTCATTTTTGTTTAATATTTATCACCAAATTGTTATCGTTGTCGTTGTTGTCGTCGTTGTAGTCGTATAGTCGTTGCCGCTTTTGTCACTCAAATTAACACTCAGATAATTTATTGTACAGGTGCAGGCTGGGCATTAAAATATCAAACGTGTGCATTTGTTTTTGTTTTTTTATTTTTTTTTTTTGATTTTCTCAAAAAATAGGTTTGTTTTTGGCATTAATGGAAATATCTCCTATGGTTGTTTTTTTTTTCGTATATGAATGTCCTCGAAGTTGAGTCATGGAATTTTATTTTCATTCTTTTTTTTTTTTTTTCGTTTGTTATTTTTATTCGCTTCGACGATAAACATGAATATCAATCAAAATTTTGGTTTACTTTTCATTTGTCAGTGGTGGCGAATCTTTTTGTTCTTAGGGTGTTCGACTTCGAAAATAAATAGGATTTAAAGAAATTTTGTATGAAAACCTTTCGGGCAGTAGGTATACCCAGGCTGCAATTCATTTGCACCACCAACTTCTATATTCAAAATTTTAATTGGAGCAACAAGTTAAATGTGCTACCATCAAATTTGGATTGGACTCCATCTAACCTGCAATTTATTTTTTTATTACATACATAGGTAAATGTTAAGATGTTAAATGTCAGATGTTAAATTTAAGAAAAATTCAAATTGGTTTGATATTTGTGTAATGCGATTATTGAGTAGGTCATTACATTGCTTCAAAATACCTTGCTTGTTAGAATCAACACGGATGTCATAGGTTTGCCACCACTGCTGTAAATCAATAGCATGTGTTTTAAAGTACACACGAAACAGTCGCCGCCGCCGCCGGCCGCCGGTACAAGATGGGCTTTTGTTTCATGGTTAGGAAATAGTATATACAGATACATATACCTATAGATAGAATTTGTATTTTTATGAAGTTGTTCTGAATTAAGGTTGTTAGATACTTTTTTCTTTTGTTTGTAGGTCACGCTTTTACAAACAAATAAATGGTGCCAATTCGAATGGGGTGGATGTAATAAAAAAATACATTTTTCAAACAAAATAAATCTATACAATCCAGAATATATAGGTATAGGAATTTTTTGTTTTCTATCGTGATGATGATGGTTTTATAGATATACAGCAGATATACGGTATACTTTTATTGTTAGCAGTATTATACTTACAACATGCAATAAATAACAATATGAAAATTGTACCTATCAATTTGTTTTGATGTCATGAGTGTGAAGAGGTGGAATATAATGTCAATTTAAAAAGGCCAAAAGGTTACATTTTTTTTATTTAAGGGGTTAGGATGTAGTACATAATATATGATTTACTACAGAAGCATGAACAATAGCGTCTACCTTTGATCATTATGAGTGTATATTTAATATTTTTTAAATAAAATAAAATTCACCACTGGATTGCACGGACTTGCTCTTTACGTAGAGATATTATGTTATAGACATTATACAATGAACTTTTTTATTTAAAAAAAAAATGCGATTTCTTAAATTTCGAAAATGTGTAGATATATTTTCAGGTTTAAGGTAAGAATTCCAAAAAAAATCCCGAAACCCAAAAACTCAAAATCCCAAAAACCCAAAACCCCAAAAACCCGACACCCACAATCAAGAAAATCAAAAAATTCCACATTTCCCTAAAATGTGTTTAAATCAGCCTAAAATTAGGAATCAGGATTTCAATTTCGAGAAAACAATTTTAAATTCAAACAAGATGAAACAAGAAGATAGTTTTCCATTCCCATTAAGAAAGTTTTTGTTTTATGATATGATCTACAATTATTATTGTGCATTCATTCATGTTATCATTTTATTAACTTCGGGATTTTCAGTTTTGTGGATTTTGGGACTTTTGGTTTTCTGGATTTTGGATTTCGGGATTGTGTCTGAATTCCATTTTTCCGCTGTTTAATTTTTGTTAACAAAAACCTGAAACGCAGTATTATTGTAATTGTATTTTAAATATAAAATGGTCGGGATTTTAAGTTTTGAGTATTTTAGGTTTTTTTGGTTTAGGTGATTTTGGACTTTGGGATTCTTTCTGACTTCCATTTTTCCGCTGTTTAATTTTTGTTATTCTTATTTATCTATTTAAGGAATATAATAAACTGCATGATAAAGAATTTTAAGTCAGTTTTAACTGCAGGATTTTAGGTTTTCGGGATTTTAGATTTTGAAATCCCAGTAAAAGATTTTGGGCTTTTTGAATTTTGACTTTTATACATTTTTTTTTTTTGGATTCTGAGTTTTCTATTTTTTGATTTTTGGGGATTTTAGGTTTTCAGGGTTTAAGCTTTTCTGGATTTTGCCAATCATTTTTCGCAGTAGATTATTGTATATTTTCATTAAATATAATGGCGCAAAATTTTAAACATTTTAACGCGGCTCTAAATTAACTTTAAAATGGGAGTCGGCTCTAAATAATAACTCAAGAAGGAGAATCGGCTCTTTGTAAATTTTAAACGACATAAAGTATATACTTTAGCGTTAAAGAGGTCTTCTAACTTTAAAACCTGCAAAACGCTTCTCTATCTTTTTAAAGTATGCTTTATCTGTGGGAAATTATCACTGTGAGTGTGAGTTACACAAACACAAATGCATCCACACAGGGAAGGCGTGCAGTTAGACAGCTAAATGCTGGGGCGCCCAAAGGAATTTTAATCTGTTTTGTTTTAAGATTGTTTTGAAATTTTAAATCGTTAAATAATAGCTTATTAAATTAAAGAAACAAGTGATATAAAAATAAATAAAGTGATTACATGCAATACTTAATTGAAAAATAGGAAACTACACGCGGTGCTGCGTTAAATGCTGTAAAAACACCTATAACAAGCAGTGTAATTTTGTTTCATTTCACAGGTAAGCTGTGTCTCATATTCCACATAAAGTAAGTAAAATTACTCTGCACTACGGGCGCTCAATAGATTTGAGCGCCTTGCAATCACCAACAAAAACTAATGCTACCCTGGACGAGAATTTCAATTTTCACAAATCGGGTTCAGCTAATTCCCGTAATTGAAGTGCTTTTTAATTCTCAAACAATTTGCTTTTTTATAGCAAAATGCTACGAAATATCAATTGAAAAGTATTCCCAGATAATGTATTAACCTAAAAAAACATCACTTCACATTACTTTATGTAGAATATGAGACACAATCAGCCCGTGAAAAGAAAAATTTGAAAATTCCATATTATTGGTGTTTTTACACGATTTAACTCAGCACCGCATGTTGTTTTATATTTTTTTATTAAACTATTGCAAGTACCTATTCACTATGTTAACTTTTATTTCACTTTTTCATTTAGTATTTTCACTATTTTAACGTTTTAAAATCTCGAAACACTTTCCTATAGCTCGGCAAAATTACAGATTGGGTTCTTTTTGTTTTGTTTTTCGTTCTGTTTGATTTATTCAGCTGTCAAAATTAGTCGTGTTTAACAAAAGTTTACTGACGTTTTACTAAACAGGTTCTTTAGTTAGAAGAGTTGTTTAAAGTGTTTAAAATTAGGAAAAAATTAAACAAGAGTTTTTAAATAAAGGACTGTTTTAACTAGAGTCGGGTTTATTGCTTAAACGAGAACTGTTTAAAATTTTGCGCCAATATGTTCGAATTTAAACAAAATCGTTAGAGCTGTTTTCGAGAAGCTTTTGAAAAATCGTTGTACGGCAGCTTAATACCTATTCTATTCTTATTTATCTATTTAACAATTTTAAGATTTTTTTTTTACCTTTAATTACAGAATTTTAGGTTTTCAAGATTTTGGATTTACTGGATTTTGTGTTTTCTGAATTTTGGACTTTTTGGCCTATTTAGACTTTACAAACAAATTGGTTCTTAGGATTTTGAGTTTTCTGGATTTTATTTTTTTCGGGATTATGGATTTTCAGGATTATTTGGGTTTTCTGAATTTTGGATTTTGGGATTCTGTTTGAATCCCATATTTCCAGTGTCTAATTTTTGTTAACAAAAATTTGGAACTCAGCATCATTGAAATTGAATTAAATATAACATATACGAATTTTAATCAAAATCGTTGGAGCTGTTTTAGAGAGAAAAAACAAACAATTCGACGTGGACGGAATATAACGAAAAACATTTTTTTAGTCATCATGTGTTATCAAAATCAATCATATGGCAATTATGTTGGGGCTTGATTTAAAAACTGTGTTACGTTGTTTGTATGTAGGTATATATTTGGAATTAATACTTCTTCAAACACGGGTAGGTATAGGTACTTTATTATCTCCAAAAAATATTGCCATCCACCAATACCTTGCTTTCAACGTGACATTATCTCTTATTCGGGATTAAATGAAAATCCCTTTGACGCAAATTCTAATTTTTTTTTCTTGAATTATGTATTTTATCTGGTTCTTGATAACTTTTCGCTGAATTCCTTTTTAAGTTCATGCTGTCACATTGTCTAGTGCAGATAAGTTAAATCCATATGAACAATAGAAATAGATTAGCATAAAACTGACATACACACCGTTCTTACGTTACTTAACATAGGTACATAATATGTAAATAGTAAGTTCTATAATATTATATAATTTATATACAATTTAGTTTTAATTTTACTGCTGCGCAAAAAAAAAAAAAACATGTTTCAACTGTTTCAACATCATGACCATGTTTGTTGGTTTAAGACTGTCATTCGCCATTCAAGTTTACTTGATGCTTAGATTTGTTTTTTATTTTGTTTTTCATAAATGGGGATTCTTACGAACGAAGACGACAATGGAACTATGACGTTGATCTCATTCTGCTAAATAAAGTAAAACAGCATCCATATTAAGGTGAAATACAAAAAAAACTTAATTCGTTTTAAGTCAGGCAACTACCTTGAATCTGGTATAGGTGTATTTTACATTAGGTTCTTACCCCAGGAGCGTATTCTAAACTAAATAAAAATAAATGACACAAATATCAAATTTGGATAGGTGGCGGTAGCAATGAGTAAATTTAAATATAAAGCAAAATAGTTTAACGAAAGAATTAAAAAAAAAAGAAAAATAATGGGTTCTGTAATTCCATCATATTCGTAAGATTTTTTATAAACTTGAAAGTAAAAAAAAAAAGATTTTTCATTTTAGCATTACTAGAAATTTTTTTAAAATAAGAGCGACAAATTGTTTCTTTGGGCCTTGTGAATAAAAAAAAAGCTAAAGCTAAAACTTGGATTTTTAAGTAAAAGCTAGATTTTTGGTGAATAAAAATAAGCTTAAGCTAGCTAGTTAAAGATGTTTTCTAGTCATAGCTATTTTAAAATAGCCAACGCTAAATTCATTTAGTTTTAGCTTGTTTTCCCAGCCTAAGCTTCAATTTGTGTGAATAAAAATAGCTTTAACTAGAATATTAAAGTTAAAGCTACAAAAATTTCAAGATTTTTTCTCCCTGTCTAGAAAGCTTTGACTAGGTCTTATTTTCAGTATTCTCTTTAGTTATAGTGCGATTATGGTAAGAAAACTAAAATTTTAGAAGAAACGGAAGTAAGTGATGAGAATTTTTATAGTTTATTTAGATTTTCGAAAGAAATGTGCAGTGGTGATTACTTTATAGAAGACTCAACGGAGCGTAGAGGTGCACTGACCTCTGAGCAGAGAATACAGATATTTTTAAGATATCTAAGTGAACCTGGCCTGGATTTCAGTATGGTGCAGTAGGACAAGATCTTGGATTTGAACGCTCTTCTGAATGTAAGACTATTAAGCACGTAGTTTTCGTTGACAGTTGAATTAAATGCTTGGCATTGTAGGTACATATATAAGCCATTAAAAGGTAGAATTACAAAGTTAATGGAGAATTATGAAGCAGGTACTTAAAAATTGTGCGAGCTGTGAAATAAATTAATGTTAGAGAGTAACTCAAAAATAAGACAATGTTTTTTATACTTTTTAAAATATCAAAACTGTTTTATTGGAACTACCTGACCTATATACAAATTTGAAACCAATTGAACCACAGTCAACGTATACACGCAGAGACTGACGGACGATATGATAAAAACATTTTTAACCCAAAATCAAAACTTGCCCTATAATACAGATAGTGGCAAAACAAAATCCAAAACAACCTTCCTTTTGGTCTATATATGAACAGTTCTAGCTAAAGCTATACCTAGTCGAAACATGTGAATAAAAAACAAACTGCTTAAATAGCGAAGCTTAAACTAGAATTTTCTAGCACAAGCTATTTAGCGTTATCATTTTTTTATTCACATAAAACAAAGCTTAAGCTAGAACTGTCTAGCTTTAGCTGCTAGTAAAAGCTATGACTAGTTGGCTTTAGCTTCCTCCAAAAAAAGCTTTAACTTTTTTTTTATTCACAAGACCCTTTGACGAAAAATTTACGACAATTATTAATCCAATAGTTGTAGAACTTGACGGATATGACAAATTTACAATTACAATTATTGAACCCTTAGCTTTTGAAATTCGTAATATTGGTACAATAGGTATATCTACTACCAAATTTCATCAAAATCAAAAAAAAAAAAAAAAAAATTTTTAATTTTTTGCCTTCATTTGTTTTATTAAAAATTGTTGGCAACCCTAAAATAAACAATTTGAAAGCTATACAGTTTAGGGTTAGTAAAAATGGAGCAGTACACGAAAGAGCAATCTTTTTTCGTTGTTGAACAATATTTCAAAAATAATTAAAGTTTGGCAGCCAAAGTTCGAAAATATTCAAATATCTACAAAATATGGTCCGAAAATATTGATTTAACTTCATCAACTGTAAAGAAAGTAATTGAAAAATTCAGGCAGACTCGATGAATTGGTGATGCTAAAAAACTGCGGTCGTCCAAAAACAAGCCGATCAAATGTCAACATCGAAACAGATGCTAAAGACTCTCATCAAAGTTGACGAAGTTAAATCAATTTTCAGGCTGTTATATCAATGTTTTGCTCTTATTTTCGAATAAAATGATTTTCAGCGATAAGCCTCATTTTCACGTTGATGGCTTCGTTTATCTTCAAAATTGTGGCATCTTGGGTTCAGAAAATACACAAATTATTATTGTTATTGAAACACATGTTTTCTATAAAGATTACCTAAGCTACTCGCAAACTCGCGCGATGGCGGTGGGGATCGCGATTACAATGCGTGGATACTGCACACGTAAATGAATGGAGGGGCACACATCGACGCGATACGGAATTGCGTTCACGTTCCACTGCTGCGTTCAGTTACGCGACTTTTCTTGAACGCAGCAAGCACCATATGATCGCTATATCGCCTGAAAAAAAATGACAGTTAAAAAAAGAAAATTTGAAAATTACTTCAAATACTGAAAAATTAATAGAAAAAATTCGGGAGAATTCCATTTTCTTTTAAAAGATTAGTTTTTTTTTTTATATAAACGTTTGTGTTTTCGCTTTAAACTTAGCCCGATACACAATATATCGCGTTGATGTGAGCAGGTTTTTGAACGCATCTTTATCGCGCGATAAAAGTTATCGCGATCGCCACCGCCATCGTGTCGGTTTGCGCATAGCTTTATACTTGCGTGAATTTTTTCACACCCTTTACAATAATATAGAATAACATTTGTCTATAGCTAAGACAGCTCTTAAAGAAAACATTGGACAAACTATATTTATAATTTTTTAAAGCTAGACGGTTTATCCAAAATAAGACAAAGTTTATATAAACAGGAACGTCAGTATGTATTTTTCCAACGAGCGATAAAGCAAAAATAGAGCCAAAAGATTACAAAAAATTATTAATCTTGAAATATTTTCACAAACAGAAAAGATTTATTTGAGATAATTTATTATTCTCTCTGCTTTTCATTGTGAATTACTTACACACTAGACTATTGTTAAACCAAAGAGTTTTTCCCACAATTTTCTTTTCGTATTTTTAGAATAATTTGTCACTAATTGTAAAATTAAATAGCAGCTTGCTTAAATCAAATATATATTTAGTTAATTTCATGTTAAATGAGTAGCTTGCTTAAATCAAATAATTACATATTTAGTTAATTTCACACATCTCTGTGTAGATTAGTTACAATGAACGATTTAATATGTTTCATTATAACTATAACTTAATTGGTAATGGAAATTTAGTACCTACACTTTACTTTAACCGAATCAGTGAGTAGATTTAAATAATTAGTTTTAATCGAGTTGACTCATTTAATTTAACCTGATGAGTTTGCAGATTTTATAACATATTAATAAATAAATTGTTTGTTATTTACGATATTTTTATAACCGATCATTTTCCTGCGTGAAATTGTTTTAATTGTTATTTACAGAAATAATAGGCGCCATGAAATAAAGTCAATTATTGCACTTTCTAGAGTGCAATGAAGTCCAAAACGTTATGATCAAGACCAAATATTTTGACTCGATATTGTCAAAATCTAAAAAAAACTTATACGTACACGCAAACTCCTCTAAGAAAACATTTTTATTCGATGATGTATTTTAATTTAATAAAAAATAGTAGATTTGATTGAAAAAAAAACAAGGAAAAGACATGCCACGGTATTGACATTTTAAGTATACCTACTTTCAAGCCAAGGGGAAGGGGAAGAAATTTTTTTAAAGGTACCTATCTAATTTAAATTGTACTAAAATTTCATTTGTCTAATTTCAAACAAAAATTCATTAGAAAATTTTATACATTAAGTTGCAAATAAAGCACTGGATACAAAAAATTGCATATCAATGTTGCCACTGTGATCCTTGGTTGTTTTTCTTTCAAGATCCAACCTGCAATATACCCATGAAACTATAGTTTTTTCTGTTTATGATTTCAAGTTTTAAGTGTCAACATATTTCTGCGAATAATACCGAATTGTGCAGGACATGAAACTCCAAACCTCTATTAAATTTTTTTCGAAGAAGTTCAATAATATGACTTTAAGTAAATTAGTATAAACTATATTTATAATAAGGAATTGTGCAAAAGTGTCATAACCTTTATTTTCAAAAATCCTCTTACTTTTGTATTTTAATCACATTAGTAATTTTTTTAGATCCTTGAGTACCTATACCTATATTACCTGTATCTAGATAGTATAGATATAAATTAAAAAAAAAAAATATCTACATATACAGGGTGATCGGTATAAGGTGCACCAAAAAGCTGGAGCTAGTAGGTTGGGTTAAGACGAAAAAAATCGGGAAAGGGTCTACTTTCCCCCGTTTAGGAGGTAGGGCAATTTAAAAAAAAAGATGACTTAAAACAGAAAAAAACTATTTAAAAACAACGGTAAAACTTACAATGCCATGCTATACTTTTTTTTCAAGATTAAATGCTCTTATTAATTTAATTAATTAATTTAATAAAAAACAGAAAACCGGATGCTAAAATGTATCTTAGTTTTTGAGAAATTAAAAAAAATTGAAAAGCAGTAAAGGTGAAATCTAGTTAATCCAGTTTATTTTTTTATTATTTGCTAAAAACCGGATGGTATGCAATAAAAAATAAAAAGAGATAATCCGCTAATTTAATAACTAACCTGAGCAAATCAAACTTGGGAAAACCAAAAAACATTGTTTTTATTGGAAAAAAGTACTTTTCATTTTTTAAATTTCTCAAAAACTACCTACGTTTTTAATCGATTTAAAGCGAAATAATACAATGATACAAAAAAATGTTGGATATACTACTTTTTCACCCAAATACCCTAACCTCCATATTAAAATGTCAGATTACCATGATATGTACCAATTTTAAAATCGTTTTTTTTTTTCGAAATCTCCTCTGATTGCTGGGTTTATAATTTTCTTGTTATTCCTTTTGAAAAAAAAAATAAATCCCTCATTAATAATATGTTCATTAAACTTCTCCATATTTGAACAAGCTTTAAATAATTCACAAAATCTCTTTGTCATATTAAAATCCACTTAAATTCTCATCGTTTACTCCTTTTACTTTCGTCTCTTTTGTTCATATCTCAATTACATCATAAACACATCAATATACAATTCCATTTTGTGAACTATCCCATAAATTAATAATCTATCGTTTTCATTTTCCCTGCCCAACATTATTATCCCAATCCAGTTCCAGATTCAAAATTTACATTCATTCTTCAGTCCAGAATATCCTTAATTTTGTGCACGTTATATATTCCACTTCTATATACCCGACCGTGCGACCGTCAGAGAGTTGAAATTATATTTCCAAACAGTGCCGAAATGAAATCGGCTCATACTGGCTTAATGTACAATGTACATATATACTAGCACACCAGTCTTTCTGTGCTTTATACATTTGAGCCAAAAATACACTAAATATCCTATCGTCCTTGTAGTCATCGGCATCGTTGTCGATCGTTGTGAACGGTCTTTGCAATGCATTAATCATTGCACACCATGAATAAATAATGTGTACCTCTGCATCTGCATATATCCTTTATACTTATACTCCTCGCGTTTTCATCATCCTGTCAACAACACACATTTCCGATAGGAATCCAAAGAGATTCCAAAAAAGAAGACCATCATCAGTAAAATTGAACAGGAAACCTACATTCGCAGAAATTTCCTTTAGTCGTGCGCGTCAACGATGCCATATCTCCTGGGATATAATTTTATCCTGGATGCACGTATTGTGAGATTCACGCATTCACTATTTGTACTATTTTCTGGTTGACCTAGATCCTTCAAAACAAAATCATTTATATTTTATTGTATCTTTCTGTTTGTGTCTATTTAAATAGATGTATTTTATCTTTAAGTATATATTAGAATTGGTAATGTTAGTTAAGCCTTTTCAAATATCCTTATTATTAAAAGTTATTTAAAGATGCTTTTATTATTTAAAAATAAAGCCTGTCTATTGTCTAATTTGCTTTTATCAATTTTTCCACACGACCCCAGATTATTATTACAAAATAATAATAATTAATCGAAAAATAAAATCCTCTAACCAAAAAAAAAAAAATCAAATCGGTCGAAAATTGTATAGGTCCTATATTCGTCATGATGAATAACCCAGTCAAATAAAATCACATAACGAACACCCACAAAACTAATCATTCACGTCAATTAATTACACTTGACCGCGCGCAAAAATGAAAATTACCAAACATAAATAATATTATTGCGGTCATAGAGCATTTCAAGTTAGACAGATTTGTTATACGACGCGACGCGACACGACGACGCGCGACGTATGGATTTGGTCGTTTGTTAAAGATTAAAATCAAAAATCAATATATGCAATGTTATTGGTTATTTATTTATGAATAACGTGCAAAATTTTAAAGCAATTTAAAAGCTTTGACATTAAATCTACATAAAATTGACAGAAGGTAATCAATCAGTGTTGTTATATTAAAATGAACTCAGACCAACACACAACATCGTCATAAAGTTCCATAAATGAGTCTTATGAATCTGTTTGAATTTGCTTTCTGTTGTATGTGTGTAATTCACAAAATAAAACTAATTTTATCAAAAAAAGTATAAACTTTTGCTTAAACACACACAAAAGACAGATTTTATACGTCCTCGACAAAACTTTAAAAATTCATAAAAAAAGTCTATGGCTGACCAATTACTTAAATAGGTGGATCTTTCATTAGAATTTAAGTGACCTTTACGATAATACATTTTTTACAAATATCCAACAAATAAAATTGCTAATAATCGACATTGAAAAACTTTTTAAATTCGTAATACAAAATCTATAGCTGACCAATTATATAACAAAAGTGGTTGGCCTTTTATGACCTTTTATAAAGATTAATTGTTCTTTCACATGGCATAAACTAAAAATCTGTAATGACCTTGAACAAATTTTTATAATTGATTTAAAATTTCTTATGGAGACCAATTTTTTGAAACTAGTTGACCTTTTATGAGGATTAATTGACCTTCAGTTTGTATACTTTCTTTCGAATATCCCACTATTGAGGTGCTCAAAATCTCTTGAAAAAATTTGATCACTGTTAAAAATCTATCTATGGCAGACGAAACTGCTAAAAAATTTATGAGGATTAAGTAACCTTTCTGATGGCACCTATATTTTTTTTCCGAATATCCCAAAAATTAGTTATGTTCTTACAATCTCTATGATCTTGAAAAATTTTAAATGTTGATTGTTTTCTATGGCTGAACACTTTGTTTAAATGGCTTAGCTTTTCTGACCATATTACTGACCTTTTAGATGGCATACTTTTTTTTTGCGAATATCCCATATATGGGGTACTTAGATCCTGGAGTATATTCATTTAACTTGAACAGCTATATTATGAACCTAGAAACTTTCCAAGTTTATTCCTGGGACCGATATTTAGATATCTCCAAATCCACCCCTTGCGATAAGCCTCCTAAAACGCAATTTTTTTTGTATTCGTCAATTTTTCTATACGACATCGTTTAACCGTCTTATCCATACTTTGAAAGAAATAATTTAACAAAAAATCGTATGAGGGGAGGTTCTATTTGTCTTAAGGCCAAGCAGTTTTACAAAACATTAATCCAAAATGAACAACAAGTAAAAAAAAACAATGGCAATACTTAGATAGTTACTTACTTTCGCAATAGCCTTTTTGGAAAGCCAGAAATTTAGTCTTTTATTTTAAAATATTCTCAATTTGATTTTTTGAATTATTGTCACATTCGTTCATAAAATGCCCTACGTATGGAAGATTTAAGATATTATGTAATGCAATGAAGTTAAGATTCCCATACTGACTAATATCGCATATTTATTTGATAAAGTTGTTCATTTCACAAAAAATTCTGTAGTATTTTTTGTGGTCATGAATTTCCAATTTTTTTTTTTGGGAACATTCAATCGGAAGTGGTGATATGAAGCGAATCCAATAACAGGCCCTAAGTGTACTAGATAAAATATATGCAAATAACCCAAACAAAAAATATGAGGAATAATGAATATACCAATGGTATTGAGTCATTATAGGAATGAATCAGCAAAATTGTGCCTACGCATATAAGTAGATACCCTTTACCTTATACCACGTGCATTCAGAATAATTCAGTTTGATGTCTCGCTTGGACATAAAATCACGACACGCGACTCAAAATTGTGTGCGTAGGAATTAAAATAACAGCTTATATAGCTAGAATCTGCATCAAACATTGATTTCACTTGAATTGCGGAAGAAAAGATGATGATATAACCATTAGATATAATAATTATTATACTTAGTCCTATAAAGTGCAAAAGTAATTTATTACGTAATGTTTCTAAACCAACCAATATTTCCAGAGGAACGAAATAATCTGGTTTCGCGATTAAAGTTATTTTATTTTTTTTACTTTTAACCACAGATATAAGATACATTAACCGAAGCACAATAACGAGCTCACTACTTATAATAATATAAGAGTTTAAGCTCTGTTATAAATATAAGTGGATAACTAAACTATATGCCTACAATCTACATAAATAAATTATATTATCAGAGCGATTTTTTTTCTCGCTATTTTGTGGTTTTTATCGATGCTATAGAAAGAGTTATGTAAATATTTGTGGCATATTTTACCCATATTATATATACTGTATCAGTAATGCGCTGATGTAAGGCTTTAGGTTTTATCTAGTTACATCTACATATTTCGAAGAAACTATTTATGGAATTGAAAACAATATTTACTTTGGGATCTGATATCAATTAGACAATTTTAGTAATTAGTTCAGCAAATAAACAAAGAAAAAAATAATATTAAAATCTTTCAAAACATTGGAATCAATTATCAAGTTAGCATAACCATTGCAAAATTTTAAGATTCTAATAATTGGATAGATAAATTCGACGAAATACCCCAAAATTTAATTTTTAAAATAAAGCCAGTATTACCACGACTTTGATTTGCTGTACTTTTTTATCCAAAAGAGATATAAATGTGGAAATTGTTTAAACAATTGGCGCTCGACGTCTTTAAAAAAGATGTCAACAAAAAAATTTTAACGCAAATTTTTGTTTTATGTCAATAACCTTTTGTAGACGAAAAAAAATTTTGTACAAAAGGTTATTGACACAAAAACAATTGTGTCAAAAAATTTTTTTTTGCAATTTTTTTAAAGACATCAAGCGCCAATTGTTTAAACAAATACTCAATTAAAGTTGTGGTAATGCTGGATTTATTTAAAAATCCTATTTTGGGATATTTCGTCATATTTAGGTAATTTTTTTTTTGACAAATCAAGTCGCGACAAATGATTTTTTGACACAACTTATTTTAGGACGTCGAGCGACAATTTTTTGAACAAATTTCACATTAAAAACTCTTTTGGATACAAAAGTACAGCAAATCAAAGTCGTGGTTTTGCTCTATTTATTGATGGAATTTTTTTCTTTCACAACAAATTTACGACAGATTCACTACATTAAATGACATACTCCTTTTTTTTGAGGGTCAAGTTAGCATTACCAGGGGTTATTTTTTAAAAAAACATGCGTGAAAATTTTTGTTCTTTCACGACAAATATGAGTTGATAAACTTTATATTGTTTGAATTGTTAAAAATTTGTATACGTCCTCTTATTATATTTTCTGCTATGACATAGTGTGAACTTTAAAAGCGACGAAATGAAATTATTTTGATTGATGATGATGACTTTTCGAATTGTTTGTATGATGCATTTTGATATTGGTGGGAGGCGCAGGGACATAAGGCCAAGAGATATAAAACCCAAATTTTATTTTTGGGGCTTCAATTCTTATAAGAACATTGCACAAAAATTAATTTTATTAACATAAATAGTGGTTAATATTTTTTATGCTTTGTCCCTTGATGATTTCAGCTAATTCATGAATGGGGTTTGCTTTTTCGCGTTTATTAATGTCAAATTATCATAAAGTAAGATCCTGTTTAGATTGTGCTTGCTCACTACGTTGTTACGGTGGTTTGTAGGTGAAATCGGCAAGGTGGAAAGAGAGACGACAATCAGGAAGAAAACATTAAAATTGCAGTGAACAGTCATGTTTTATATCCGAAATGTTCTTTTTTTTTTCATTTTTGGCTTGTTCGTTGAAGGGTATAAAGGTAGATGAGAATAAAAATTTAAATCATCAGATAAGCAAAACGGAATGGTGACTAGCTTTAATATTTTTAATGTGTTGGGATTTGAGCGTTAGCGCGAGCAATTATATTATGCTCTACAGTTTTGGTTCTATAGTAGGTATCTATATTGCGTCCTTTTTTATTTAAATTTTCCTTCAACAACCCCGATCAGTTTTCCTCAATGTTAAATTATTGTATATCTAGTTTAATTTAAAAGCAAGTTCAAGATTTTAATCAATCGATCGATTTCGGAGGAATATCTGAGGTTCAACGGTTCAAGTATGTGATTGCCTATTATCAAATAATTGAACTCTGAACAGTGGGTTTAATATCAGTTAATCCGTCACGATAAGTGGGTTACATTTTGACAGGTGCTGAACCACGGTTGCTCAACTTGAACTTATGGCCAGTTGTGCAATAGTGATTCAGCCTCGGTTCAAGATTTTAACTTACCGATTTCGGCGGATTAACTAACGTTCAACGCTGGTTCAAGTATGTAATTGGATATAATCACATACTTGAAACGTTAACAACTGTTGAGTCTCAATTAATCCGCCGATATCGGTGCATAAAAATTGCTGAACTACAGTTTAAATATTTGTATAACCGACCCTAAGTGAACTATGTATAAGCAAAATACTTTCGTCGAGTCCTACCTAGGAAAGTTTTTTCAATTAAAATTGAACAAAGACCAAGCACCACTTAAAGGAGTCTGATGATCGGCGTGGCAGTCGTGAAATAGCTATAACTCCAGCCTATAAAAACATGGTGGTAGCTGACTTAAGTGTTGTTGTTCATTCAAACCTTCAAAATACTTTTTTATTAGGATACATTCGAATTTTTTTTTGAAAAATTGCTCTGTAACCTAATGATTAGGAGGATTCCCCCTGATGTCTAAGGATTTTATCTCTCATTTCTTAATGGTAAGAACGAGGCACCCGCCACCACCGCACCGCACCACTTGTGATTATATAGATTATTTTGTTTGAGGCGCATGGGAGCAGCGTTCATAAATTGATTATATTTGATCTAAAGGTTAATTTTAGTCGATTCCAAGGAAATATGTACATCTAATTCACTTCTGTCAAAAATTAACCAGAAATTGAAATACCTACCTACAAGTGGTCTTCAATATCAAGCCATTTTCAAAAACAAGGCAGAAAAGCCAAAATTAGAAAAATTATTATTTGTATAGGTCGTTAAAAAAAGTTTTTTGGAGAGTTTTAAACAGCGTTGCCATCCAAAGAAATTTTTTAGTGCCACATTTTCTAAAAATCGTGCCATTTTCGTACCATATGAAAAAAAAAAAAACGAAAATTTTTATAGGTACATATTTAAAAAAAAATATAATTCAATAGTGGAATTAAAAGAAAAAATTTGCTCTCTTCGTGTATTGTCAAAAAATAAAACCTTCTGCCAGTGTTAACTCCATTTGTACCAATTTTCCTAAAACTTCTTTCAAATTGTGTATATTTTAAGAAAAAATTGGAAATAGATATTAAACTTTTTCGTGTCAAAACAGCACTATCGTACCACTTCTCCAACACTAGTTCCAAAAACATAACTTTTCAACTCGATCAGTTGACGAAACTTCTCTTTCAAAACATTGTTATCTATACCTGGAGTTGGTATATTGATTTCTATCTTTTTCTCTGGAACCCTTTACATGACTCTTAAATCAAAACTGTGCTTTTGTTCTTGTAAGTGTCTGCAGTCAGTACAGTAATTTCATCAATTTTTCTAAAAAAAATTATCCTTAATTTACGTTAGATGGTTAAGAATCAAAATATTCCCGGTCGGTATTTTACACCAATTCTGGTCAATAGCACCGTCGTTAAGCTTATCAAGTTAGTCTCTGTATAGCATATATGGAGTTCTCAAAACGCTAACATTTCATGTACTCATGTACTCAAGTTTAAGAGACCTTGACCTGAAACAAGAATAGTTCATAATCTTATAATGTAGACTTTTTTGTGTGTACACTTTTTCTCTCTGGCTAATATACATATATGTAGATACGAGTTATAGCTATAGAAACAAATTCGTTTCTATATTTTATTGAGTAACCATGAAACCTATAAAATCCAGCTTTAACAATTTTTTGTAATCTAAAGTATTCGTTTGATTATGTATTAATTAGGCAAGGCGGGCTTTTGATGAAAAATTATTCCTCTAATTCCGATGTTGCCTTGAGAGTATAATACAATTTCTTCATATTAAAATAAGGTGATAACGCATAATCTTGTCTTAGACCTTTATCACCATCAAAGGGTTCCGTATTTGTGGTGTTCTTGAAAATGTAGACAGCACAGCGAGATATTTTTCCATCGTTATTATTATGTGCAGGCGAACGAGTTTAATATAAAGGAATACCGAGATAAGACATGCGTCTTTGTATTTATATTTAAAGTCAACAATGATAACGATGGTGCAGGGTATCGATTTGCAATTTATTCTTGTTTTTTCCTTTAAAACTTGTAAAAAGTATAAAAATGTGTGTTTTATATGCAACAAAAAATAAGTTTTTCATGAAATATAGAAATCAAAGTTCTTTTTTGCTAAAAAAAAATTTAAATATCAATTAGTTTATACAGAAAGAAGCTTGATATACACAACACACCGAAACCATGGTCAACGCCAATATGCGCACATGACTCCTAATTGATCAGCATCAGCTGTCAATCTTTTAAGTTTTCAGTTGCTATTGACAATTCCTCAATTAAATGCTTTTAAATTTATACTTTATTAAATTATCTTTCTTTGTTCGAAGTTGAGTGAAAACAATTTGTTTTTCAAATAAAAAAATATTATATTTTTTCTTTGTAAATCTACTTAAGCCATTAAAAGCTTGAAAATTTTTAACAATCTTAATGCATCCCTATATAGTCTAACATAAAAATATGTATTTCCATTAAATGTATCTATATAATATGTACCTTATACCGAGAAAAAAAAATCCCCGATATATATTTTCTATATAATATGTAGGTACAGCTTGTAAAAATAATTTTTGGATGAACTATTTCTAGAGAGTTGAGATATACCTACCTTATACTTCAATGTGACATTTTCCCCACTCAAGACAACACAAGGTCAACGCACTAATAGAACTCTAGATGACAAAAACAACTATAATATCGTCACATAAACACCCAACGACACCTCCACATGCGTTTACCAAGAAACGTTCTATTTCTTTTATTTTTTTTTCTTATAAAATGACATCAAAACGACTTCAGAGTAAATGAAAAAAAAAAACCTGGATAGATTGTATAAATATAGTAAAAAAAAAAAAGGCTGGAAATATCCCATTTCCTTCTATGAAAAATATATCCAATGGATGGATCTCTGGTGCTACTGCAGCAGCAGCAACAGCAGCACCAGCACCAGCAGAGCAAACCAAACCACTTGAGAATGGAATCTCTGGAAAAACGGATTACGTTGCTTTTCAAGTGGCGCACAGATGATGTGGCTCCATATAGATTGTACAATTTTCATCCATCCATACATATGTTATATATGTCTTAGCTATGTATAGAGTACTGAACATATATGTATACCTAGGTATATTATACTGCATACTCATTCATCACCAAGCTGCACAGTAATAGAAGTATACCCAAACCAACCCCACCTCCCTATAGATAAACAAGCATAGATCTGGAAGTGAAACCCTGGAGGCACTCGGTATACGCACCGACGACGACGACGACAACGATGCTTTTAGGCATCCATCTCGCGTTCTGTGGTTCCATCAGTGTCGACCGGAATCCGCTTCTATAGTTTTTCTATATATATCTGTGGTTGTGTCTATGGCAGAGCATCAATATATACCAATTGTATATATCTATACACAAAATGTTTGGAAGAGTTATATAGTATAGAACATAGAGCTAGGGTCTTCTATACTTCTAGGGTTACGTTCAGACGTCATTACCGTCATCGTAATTCGTAACATATCAGCATCAGAAATAATGAACGTAGGTAAACGTCAGTGACAGGAGAAATTCGCCGTAAGAGAATTATATTTTTTTTTTTCTCTGAAAGAATTACATATTATATTCCTCTTAAGATGAAAATTAAATGCTATTTTGACGCAATGCGGCATGAAAATGAACAATTTTGAAGGTTTTTTTTTTTTTGTTTTTTTTTTGTTTAATAAAATAAATCACCCAAGTAAAAGACTTAGCACTATTTAATTGTAATTGTTGAATTATTGATTTAAAATAGAGAGAAAGAGAGAAAGAACGAAAGTCTGTTGAGGGTTGTAGCGGCAGAGGTGATGTCCTGAAATTCTTCCAAAGAATGAAATGATTTAGCCAAGGCAACAAGATTTGAAGGGAAGCTTTTCAAGACGAAAGTGGTAATAGAGTAGTTGATATACAGTCTGTGCTAAGGATCTGGAAAGAATAATTTTGTTGACTGCTAAACGACTTTCATTCAACTTAGACGATGATGGTCAAGATTTCCGTCCACCCGACCTACACGAAGTGCGGCTAGCGGGAGACGATTTGGTAGGGAGCAAACTTATCTGGAAAAGTTTGGTTAGACAAAGTATGCCCGATGTATGGAACCTCGGTATAGGGTGCCCCATATACAAAAAAGGAATACTCTGAATTGTGCCAACTACAAAAAAATACTAAACGTCGCTTATAAAATACTGTCATCTATGCTGTGTGATCGCTTAAAACCGTTTGTTAACAATCTGATCGGCCCCTATATCAGTGTGGTTTTAGGCCAGGTAAGTCAACCGTCGATCAAATGCTCACACTCCGACAGATTTGGAAATAGCCCAAGAGTTTCAAATCGATACCCTCCTCCATCTCTTCATCGATTTCAAAGTCGCATATGATAGCGTCGATAGGGACGAATTCTATAGAGCCATGACGTATCTCGGGATCCCTTGCCAAACTCGCCCACTTGTGCAGGATGACGATGGAGAAATCTTGCTGCTCCCTCAAAGTCGGAAAGAACACTACCAATCCCTTTGGTGTAGAGAAAGGTTTAAGGCATTTCTACGTGTTATCATACAAATCTCTTTAACATCGTTCTTGAAGCAATTGTACGTGACTCGCAAGTCACCAACAGGGGTACAATTTTTCAAAAACCGGTTAACTACTTGCTTATGCATATGATATTGATATTATTGGGGGAACGAAGATATCTATTACCGGCGCATTTACAAGCATTGAAGTGGAGGTGGCATAAATGGGTTTGGCTGTAAATGAGGACAAAATGAAGTATATGCTATCATCTAGAAAGGAATCTCAATATCGTCAACTCGAGCAAAATATCACGATGGATAGGTACAACTTCGAAGTAGTTAAGGACTTTGTCTACCTGGGCTCCACTATAATTACCTCACAAAATGACATTAGTGCAGAGATCAAACGAAGAGAATCACTCTTTCCAATCGCTGTTTCTTCGCACTAAGAAGGCATCAGTAAGGCCCTCTCTCAAAGAAGCAAGGAGACAATAGGCGATTTTTGTTTTCAATTTCACCTGTCAAATGCTTGTGTTCAGCATTTAACTCGGTCTGCTCAGTTATTTTATTCTGAACTCATAGTGCCTGTTTACATAGGAATTTTACTGAAAGTCGTTTTACTGAAATCGTGTCTACACATAAAGAAAAAACCCTTTCAGTACAATCTACCTTTCCCTAACTCACAACCTTAAAAATCATGAATAACACACTCACACAAAAAAAATCTTTCATGTTTCACCCGAGAATATTACTTGAATTTGGCGCATCGGTGAATTTTGGGAATACCCTTCTCGCTTTTACGCACATAAAATCTACCTGTCTCACTGGATGCGATCTTCAGGGAAATGCTTATGTAAACAGGCACATAGAGCGCGCTCTGAACAAGCTCGGAAAACGTTCAGAACGAAAAAAGAAACACAAATTTGAAGCTCTTACATTCAGAAGTAAAAAAAAAACACAATTTGTTGTTTGACAGTTAAGACTCTACTCTGAACTAAAAATGAAAAACACCTATTATATAAGATCTTGATCATCCCGCCGCGGCTGTCCTGTTGTATGAGGCAGAAGCATGGACCTTGTCAAAAATGGATGAAAATTTGCTTGGGTGTTTTGAAAAGAATATTCTTCGGGTAATTTTTTGGTCCAGTTTGTATCGAAGGTTTATGGAAGAGAAGATTCAACATCGAAATTTACAGCGACGTCGATCTAATCAGAAAGCTGAAAGTATAGCGGATGATATGACTGGGACACGCGTGGAGCGTATGGACACCGATCGACGCACCAGCCCAATCCCTGTTTTAACGTACCCATTAGATGGGAGCGTTGCTCAACTCGATTGAAAGAAAATAAGAGAGATCTAAGTTATTTCTTGAAATTACCAGACATTTAGACTTCATTGGGTTTAAAAAAAGACAATTTATATTGAACCACTATTATTTCTAAATCTCCATTAACACTTAAAGGACCATGCTCAATGAGTTCAAGAGAGAAGCTGATGTACAATTGTACGTCGTCAGCATACATATGCGATGAACAATTCTTTATTTCATATGGAAGCTAATTAACGTACAACGAAAACAATAAAGGTTCAAGAATGGAACCTTGGGGGACACCGTTCATATTATGTAGAAAGTCAGATAATTTTTCATCAACTTGAACCGCTTGTTTTCTATTAGTGATATAGAAAAAAATTACTTTGCATCGCATGATGAAAAATTATACTGCTGCATAAGATTTTCGCATAATTTCACATGATTAACTGTGTGGAAAGCATTTGAAAAGTCAAAAAACACCAGAGAAGTTATTTCATTCCTATCCAACGCCTTATAATATTGTCTCTAACGCTCTTCAATTCTTATACATGTTTTTCCAATTTCCATGGAATTTTCACATTTTTGTTGATAGCTTTTGCGAACAACAGTTCCAGTACTAATTTCACGTAAACGAATGCAACAAGAAATTTAATAGAAACTTGTTGCCAGAGGGTAAGGAATAATCTTATTCATTTTCCCATGCTCACTTTGCAATTTTTTGATATTTCATTATAATCATTTCACATTTAATTTTTTCAATTTTTTTGCGACAAGCTCTGATTTCGCTGTTAATGTTTTGAAAAAAAATAATTTTTAGCTGTTTTTCATCTTGCAATTTGAATTTTGCACTTCACTATTTTCTTCTCTTTTAATTATTTTGCAAATAATCAAAATATTTATGAATTTCTTGCGAAATTCTTTGATTCTTTAAAAAAGAACGAATTGCAACCTAAAATTGAGCGAAAAATCTATAAATAAAGCTTTTGGAAGGACATCAGTTTGCAAGCTGTATCGAAGACGAATGCAAATTCGCAGATAACTTTTATTCTGTGTAAAAACGAAATTTTGTCTAGACAGATGCGAAATAAGATTGCCAATTGAGAGTATTAAAATTTTACACTACCTTATTGTTATGGAGAATCAAAAATTACACCTAAACATTTAATGTAATAAAGCTTTTTTCCATAACCAAACCGTCTTGTATTTATATAAAGTTGCTGCAAAAGAACCATTTTTGAAACATTAATGAATTTCCCTTAAGTTTCTCATAAATATCCCAAAACTCGTTAGTTCGTTGGACACATAATTTCCCCTGAAATTTATTGTGATGAAATTTATTTCAAGGCTTGAAAATTAATTTTTGAAAATCAAGTTTCAAGATTTTTCGAACAAAAATACTCTTTTGCCTAATTGAACTTAACTATAGATTCTGGTTTTACAATCCGGTAAAATTCACCCCTTCTCTTGAGCCATTGTAAATATCTCTAGGTGTATCTTTTAGGCCATGCGGAGTGCATGTTTTTCCTTCCCTTTTGGTTTTGAACTCAAATTTTATGGTTGGAATTTGGCGGGACTGTGCTATGTGTGTGTTTTACGGATTGTTTCTCTTTTAATAAAACTACTACGAGAAAAGCGAATAACGATACGTCTCTTATTATCCCCCTGTAGATATATGTATGTAGGTGCATTGTTCACATATCCATTCTTTTTTCGGTTTTCATTAAACATTTTGAGAAATATCGCACCTGGTAAACATGCTTTAGCCTTAAGGCTTCTCCTGATGATGGTGGAGTTAAAGCTGAAGCTGGAATTATTGGCTGAATCATGTGGTGCATAAAATGCGAAATTGCATTGAATATGCTATATGCGAACTTGAATGGTGCTTGTCTTGAAAGAGATTTGTTGCTTAACTGGATTTATTATGTTGCTACTTCTCGCATGTGTGCTGGCAGCAATAAGCCGCGTTTTTTTCTTTTTTTGCAGCTTCATTAAAGTTTACATACCCATACTGGCGGAGGATTTAGGTGAAACTTCGGTTTTATAGATACCTAGTTTTGTAGAGTTAAAATAATACACTAGGTATATGCCTATAAAGGTGATACATGTTGCAGGTCTACGAATTGTACATATACGAGCCGACGAGACTTTGTGGAGCTATTTCAATAAAAATAATATAAAACACAGATATTAAAAAATACTGGGTGCGTGAAAATGAGTTGCAAATGTTTGTTTTTTTTTCATTTAACAAATCAAATTGCTTTTAATTTAATTTTTGGTGGAATTTAAACAGCTGGTAAGGAATGTTGATTCAGGGATTGTATAAGTAAAAGTTGCTGGCATTTGACGTAAAAAGTTTATGACTTTAATTGGGCTTTACCTTGGGGAGTGCACAATTATTTTCCCATTCCTATTTATCTTTATAAACACGGTGTACCTCAAGTTGGGACTTTGGGACCAGTTGTATTTTTTTTCTGTATATTCGATTTGTAGGTCACTGATGTGGATGTTGTTTTTTTTTTTTGTTGGCGAATACATTCTTCTTCGGTGACATACTGTGAAAGATTGATGAGTATATAGAGTTATGAGGTTGGACATTTTTTTATAGATAAAATTATTAGGTATGTTAGATTTTTTAAATCTTACATTATGAGAAGAAATGTCTCAGTAATATTGTAAAATGGTCAAACACTGTTTGCAGTTCGAGTTTCATTAAACTATTTTTAAATTTAGTAAACTTTTTTTGCAAGCTTTGACTTAAGTAATACTTTTGAGATTATTAAATAAGATCAGGGGACTAATTTCGTAAAACCAAAACGATCGAACGATATCGTTTTGGCAATAGCTGTCCCTATCTTTCTCTTTAGGTGTGATAGAGATGTGTATAGTCAAAACGATACAGTTTAATCGTTTTCGTTTTACGGAATTAAGCCCCAGTTGAATTTCAACTTTGATTTTAATATTAATTATTAGTACTCACTTCTCCTTGGCTTCCAGAAAAGTGAATGTATGTGCAATCTTTTTAACATTTAGTCTTACGAGTATAAAAAGTATTTCGACTAGGAAAATAGCTGAGGCAATGGTAATATTAATGTGCCAGTCAATTAATATTAAATTAAAAAAGTGTGAGTGCCGGGACTCACGGTTAAGATGTGTAAACATACGTAACGCAACGTGAATCACAATCACAGAAGTACAATCACAAAATCACAAGATACGTTACGTTTTTTCTTCACCCTATCGCCAGTATAGATACTTACACATCAAAAATATGTACTTATTTTTGGAATATGGTAGTTGTATTAATTTCATAAAAGAAAGGTTTTTGTATCAAGATAAGAAATAGATAATTAACTTACATTAATAAAATCATTAATGCCAAGAATTTGATTAGTTCTTTAGACTTTTAAGTAATGCCAATCTGCATTTTAACAGTAGATCGTTATGTATAACTTTTCTGTACCAATTATACAAAATTCTCCTTTAAATGCGAAAACAATCAAAAACTATATTATTTATCTTCGATACTGGTCATGCAAGTACTCAAGTAGACATTTCATTTTATCTTTATTCTATTTAAATGCAGACAGCTTAAAAAACGATCAATTTATTGATTTAAATTTATTGCATTAATTATAACTGATGGCGAACTAGTGATAATGATATTTTTTTTATTCTATTTTGCAGATATTTTCAACATTATCAATCAATCAATCAAACCTCAATATGATCCTTTAATGCATAAAGATATTTAAAAGGTAAGTTTGTTATTCAAAAAAATAATAATTTATTTATTTAATAAAATTACATACATATATTTATACTAAAATTATTATGTAGGTACAAGAAAATTAATGTTTCATAATATTTTTACTATTGTTATATAATATAAATTGATTTTGTATAACAAAAAAAAAAATACTTATTTGAGGGTTGTTTATCTTTTGCTAATGGCTGGACTGATTTTGTTACGATTTTATAATGTTTTACTTCTAAGTTGAAAAATATTAAATGATATTGCAATTATTAATTTTATAAATAGCCTTTTTTTTATAACCAAACAAAAACCAAGAATAAAATCCATTATTTTTAGTGTTCTTTTTATTATTGGGAAAAAATATGTAACCAACGAAAAAAAATTAATTTCCCAGAATCCAATTGTATATCACTGTAAATTCTGATCTTGATCCCAAACCCATGACATCCAGTTTCAAACCGCAAGTGTTATTCAAATGTCTTATATTCGCGCCATATTTCCGGTAGAAATCGGCGCGGTTTTAGGCAATAACGCTCATTGAAATAACGCCCAAATCCATTTGGAAATATCGCCCAAAAAAATGGAAATAACGCTCAATATCGCCCAAATATTTTCATTGCAAATAGTTTTCCAAACATTACCGACTGCTGACCTATATCGAATTGAAATTTTCCACTGTCAGGTGAATTCGCTTTTTAAAGTTTGTGCTATTAAAAAAAATGGTTGCGCCGATTTAATCAATTAAGTAAAATGTTAAAGCCATTTTATAGTAAGATTTTGCTAATTTAAAACATTTTAAGCAAATCGCTAACTAGCTAAGCCCTAAACAATAGGTTGTTTAAAATTTTACGCACATATATTTTGATTGAATTTATTAAGATTTAAATTGTAAAATATTTTATTTCAGTAGCTCTCGCAAGGAGGCTCTGTTTATAAACTAGACTCTATTGTGTGTAGTTGTGATATGTACATATTTTCGTGAGGTCCATTTTTTTGATGCAAATACTTATATTTTTGTTAATTAGTACCTACTTCAGCCAAAGAATCAATTATCAGATACACCATACAGAAAAGTCGTCTTACAAATTTTCAGTATAAAAAGTTTTGTGCGCCTTAAGTTTGGATATGAAATACGTGGGATCAGCCGTGCCTGTTTCATTTTCATTAATAATCAGTTTATTTTTGGTTTAAAAAAAAATGGTTAATCCAACTTTATGACTTCGCTTCGGAAACTACTTCTTTTTTTTTTTACTCAAGAAAACACAAAAATTTTTAAATCTGCTTCTGATAAATTTATTGTTGAAATTCCCATTAATTTAGAGATTATCTGTTAAAAATGTGAAGACCTTAAACATGATTTGGAATGGAAGTAACCCAAAACGTTTTCTTTCCCTGATTATAAACGGAGATATATGTAGATATACGAGTATGTTTTATAAGTATAATTATGCTGTTAAATATTCTATCATCATAACTAAGATAAAATTGAATCATTTTGAAGAGGTTTAAAGTGTTGTTTTGTATAGTCCAGATATTATATATAAAAGCGGGTGGGTGATCATAAGAACCTGCACATTAGCATAATTTTATCTTTCATTTTTTTTTCTTTGGCTGCTTTTGTGTTGGGTTCCTATTGTGTATAATTTTTTCTATGTTTTTTTTTTTTTTTCTACAACAAATAAAATTACATATATCTGAACAATAGGTAACAGATATTTTCAAAGGTAGGTATAAGTACTTGTTAATGGTTGAAGTCTAGTTTTATTTTTACTTTTTTCATTATTATATTGACGCATGTATGTAAAGTTATTTCAGCGTCCTTGAAAGTAGACTATTTTGTAAGGCTTGTTTTATATTACCTAACTATATAGTGCTTAGTGCTGTAGCACCCTTAATAAATGACCACGATAATCTTCTTAACTATAGAATTACTGCGGCTCAAGTGTGTGTAACCGAGATAAATTAAAACGAGAAATACACAAACAAAATGACAAACAACCTGTAAGATGTTAAAAGGTACATAAATGTTTATTTGATAAAAATGTTACTTAAGTTCTTATATTATAGTTAAATAATTTGAAAGTTTTTCTATGCCTACGAAAATTAGGGTTTATAAAGGCATTAGGCGTAGGTAGGTTATTAATGCCGTCTCTGCAGAGTAATCTAGGTCAGCAGGCAGAGGTAAATTAGTATACAAGTTATAATTAAGTCCTTCAAGTATTAACAGATAAAGTAGGGACATAATTCATTTTGACACAAAAAGGTTCTCCAAATATATAGGTACATAGATTGTTATTTATCATTTTTTTAATTAGGTACCTATGTAGTATACAAATTGTTAAATTCTACTGTGGTTATATTTGCAAGAAAAATTGTGTCTTTCGAAAATAAATAAAATTTAAATTTACTTAGAAGGAAAAAAACCATCTATCTAATCTATCTATATAATTTATCCTATCTTCTATGTAAATATGTATATATTATGTTTATGAGGCTTATAGACTCCAAAACTATACATGAACCGATGTCGATAAATTTAAAAAAATGTTTTCTTACGAGCAGCAAGATGTTTTAAAAAGTGGTTTGAGCAAATTCCGCCCACTAACGTACGCCCACTATAATGATATTCTTTAAACTTGGTACTTTGATTATTCCCACAAAACATTTTTAAATTTTTTTTTAGGACCAACAATAACAGTAACTGGTTAAAAATGGTACCTCCCATAGAACCATTTTTTCGATTTTCTCAAAAACGCTTCAATTGATTTTGTTAAATTTTTTTGTTACGAATGTTTCCAACATTTTTAAAAGTATTTTATACCAAAATTAAAAAAAAAATATTTTTTGATTTTAAAAAAAGTAAACAAAAATTTTTTTAGGACTTAAGGTGTGTTTTATTCATTGCTGCATAGCCAGCGCAGCAAAATTTCCCTTGGCAAACAAAAACAATTTGATTGCTGGCGAAAAAGAAGTCAGTAAAAAAAAAGATGGCTGTGCTGGCGATAGAGGTTTCAATTATTGAAATTAACGTATAGAGTGAGTGATCGTTTTATTCAGACTTGTACTGCGCTGGCTATGCAGCAATGAATTAAACACACCTTTAATAATTCCAGAACGACTTGATCGATTTTTTTTAAACTAGCACCCAGAAGGCTTTTAATAATATATCTAGCAGATTTTTAATAAAAAAATTATTCTTATAACCAAAAATGACGGTACCTCCCATACAAGTGTTCAAAAACCAGTAAGGAAAATCTCATTTTTCTCAAAAATTACTCCTAGGATATTGATAAAAAAAATTATGGAAGTTAATATCATTACGTTCTTCTATATTATCGGGAAAAAATTTTTATCTAGAAGTATCTCTCATTGAACCGTTTTTTTTTTTGGTTTTCGAGTAGGTATATAATGATAATTTTTTTTCAAAAAATTATTTTTTAACTCCACATAAAGACTAAAAAATGATGTAAGTTCAATTTTTTTTTCTTAAAAATGTTTTCAAAATAAAAAAAAAAAATAAAAAAAAACCGCTTCAAGGATTTTTGAAGCAATTTTTTTTCATAAATGCGACAAAAAGCTGAGGCAATTTTCCAAAACAATCGACTAAAATTTATAAAAAATCAGTTAAAATCAACGACAGTACCTACCTAAAATGTCATGTCATATGCACCTTTTTTAAAAGACAGAAAATCATATTTTAATTTTGTTTTGTAATCAAATTGTTTTAGTGAATTATATATCACAATCATGTTGTATATATTTCGTACCTAATCTTTGGTCAAACAGAATTTTTCAAAAAAAAAAAAAAAAAATTGTAAACGAAAGCTCTGTTATAAAGGTTTTTATTATATTTTTGGACTTCATCAAAAATAGCTCAACTGCTATCTATAAATTTGTCAAAAAAAAAAATAAGAACACTCCCTTATTGAATTTGTAGGAAACATTATCATATCTAATGAAACACCTGTTGATATAATTTCACACTCATTAGTCACTCATAACAATGCAATGTGTGAAGTGTTATGTGAGCTTAAATTAAATACATACACACAATCAAACATTATAGGTGGATTCTCTTTGACAAAAAAAAATAAAAATAATGTCTGGGTAAAGAAAGGTGTGATGAGATATCAGATATGTGATTCAACAGTCAAGTCGGTACGGTACCAAATGAAAATGATATCAGTTTTAATATAAAAGTAAAAGCAATCATAATGCTCTAAGGGTAAAACATATATACACACAGTTTATCGATTATTTTACTTTGCCGCTATTTTTGTCATTGAACTGATAAAGTTTTTTTTTTCTGTATGCTTATAGGTACATACGACTATAGATATACTTTGTTTTCTTTCCCAGAGTGCACGTTCTTATTAATTGTTATTATTTGTGTGTTGATTTTGTGCAATCAATTTCATTTCCGCTTAGAGATATTGGATTAAAAAATCAAACGTACTGTAATCTAAATGAGTTATTGGATTTTATTTATTCGTATAGTGCATTATAGAGTCGATTAAAAATTTAATTAATTACAACTACACTGATGATGATTTTGTAGGATAAATTTTAATTTATTTAAAAATACATTAAATGAAGGAAGAAGTTAGAAGATGATGCATGAACCCTTAAGGTCAGTTAATTGATGAAAGAATGTTGAATAAGAATTCTTTTTGGTAAGTTATAGGTATATAAGTATATATATTAAACAATGATCAAAAGTCACAAAAATTATAGTTACATGTTGATTTTTCATATTCTCTCCTCGAAACTCGAAACTCGACGTCTATTTTGTGGTTTTAAAAGAATTGATTTATTGCGAGAGAAAATATATAAACAAATAGGTCTTTTCCTTTACTTTGAAATTACCTATGTACATTTCTGAAGGATTTCTACACAAAAGTCTAACATATAAACAAAAAATAAAATATAATTTGTAGAAATTCACAAAAATGCACAAATTTCTTTACCAGATAGATTGATAGAAGACATAGTGAAATGTTCCAAATTTCAAGTTGCGCATTTCTTGTCAACATATTTTTTCTCACCGGTTAATAAGAATCGAAATAAATTGTTTTTTTTTAAAGACGTCAATATGAAGGGTTTTTTAACAGCCCATTTTATTAGTATATATTATGTATGTTCTTTGACTAATGAGGAACAATAAAATCGAAAACTGCAGCTGGGTAAAAATTTTTATTTTTGAACCCCCAGTTTTGTACCAGCAGATTGAATATCATTTCCTAGCTAGGGTTGTCGCTGTCTTACATTAAAACTTTTCAGAAATAATATCAATCCATTTTTTACTTGCGTACATAGGTACATATAGGCATGGGAAGTTATGGATTCGTAAAAAATCGAAATCAAGATTTTAATCAAACTTGAAATTACGATGATAGCGAAGTAGAAAGCGTTTTTTGGGCATTCCCCCGACACGTTTTTTTTTCATTTTTAGGACCAAAAATAACATAACATTTTTTTTAAAGACTAATGAAAATCTTATTTTTTTAATTTAAAAAAAATCAATAATTGTTAAAACATTTAAAAAAAAAATCCGAAAAATGGTTATATATGGTAGGTAGGTACCTACCAACTATAGGAACCATTTTTTTATTTTCGATTTTCTCAAAAATGGTGCAAATAATTTTTATCAACTTGTTTATGGAGAAAGTTTTAATAGAAATGTGTATCAAAATTAAAAAAAAAAATGTTTGTTTGATTTTTAAAAAAGTTTCAAAATTTTTTTTGAGAACTTAATAATTTTAAAACGGCTGGATCGATTTTTTTTAAATTTGGCAGCCTAAATTTTTTTAACATTATCTAACAGATCTTAAATGAAAATCATTCTTTTAACCAACAGAAATAACGGTACCATACAAATGTTTAAAAACCGGTAAGGAAAATCTCATTTTTCTAAAAAACGGCTCCTACGATATGTATATTAGCTAATATCAGTACGATATACCATTTTATTGGAAAAAATATTTTATCTTTCGATTTTCTTACTATCTGTTTAACCGATTTTAAAGAAATTAAAAAAAAGAGTTTTGGATTTAGAAAAAAAAAATTCAAATTTTAGTACCTATATTATATTTTTTATACCACAGTTATATCGTTATATAAGTACAATTTCGTACGACCCAGTCGTACATTTAATTTAGTTAACATTTTCTGTGCTCAACGCTGCGTGTGGTGAACCCAAATTTTACACCAAAAATCAGAATAAATATTTTATATCATCAATTAAATTTTTAGTTTTTTTTTAACTCATCCCCAGATAAGAATAAAAAACCAAAAATAAATTTTTATTTTCAAAAATTCTCTATTAAAAAAAAATACAGACATCTAAAATTCCTGATATGTATCTAGTTTAATTATTTTTCGATTATCTTTACAAAAATTTTGAATCAAACATCATCATAATTCATCCCAGTTTATTGCAAATTATTTCTAAGAAGACTAAGTATACTTTGCCGTATTCGATTTTTACACACATTCATATCTCAATTTTTAGATTTATTTTTCAAATTTGATTTTATAATATGTATGTAGATATACGCGACTTTCTTATATTTTTATCGATTAATAGAAAAAATGTTCTATCTCCCCATTTAGAAAATAGTGGAAAGTGTCAGAACCTAAAGCACATTAGTTATTGCTAAATAAGAATAGAGCCATAATTAATCCGGATTTTACGTCCTTCTAAGTCAATAAAAATTCATGATGGGCAATCTGTCTTAAAATAATTAAACAAAATTGAAAACAAGTTGATGAAAGTTAAAATTCTTTTTGAACAAAGTTCTTTTTTATACTTTACAGCTATAGGGACATCCAAGAAAAACATTTTAATTTTTAAAGTATTTTTCCTAAATATAACCATTATCATGTCGAACCATTAAATTTAAATATTTAATTTTTCAATTTCATTAATTAAAATCCATTAAATGGTAAATCCCTTCTGGATCTGGTATGTACGTTGTACACCAAACTTATAAAATAATGCTTTAACTTTCTCAATTAACCATGAAAATCCAATCAAATGAATTCAAATAAATATCCATTCATCTTAAGGACTTATACCCATTTATCCAAGCCAAACAAAACCACTTTATACCATCACTACCACCACCACTATCACCATCCGGAAGTACCTCAACCCTATGCGACTATATATACAAAATTGTATACCGCTTGCGCTTGGAGAGAGCTAAGCTAACTTCATCTTCGCAAAGTTATTTTCGTAACTTTTTGGCTAATTTTGTTATTCCATTTAAAACTTAACCAGTCAATTGGCGTTCGCGAAAAATACCCGTCACCTTCCATTTTCCATTTCCGTTTGAATGTCCTTCTCTTCAGTCAGAGTCAACCCATCTCTCACCATTACCGCAACACCACCATCATCCATTCAATTTCCATAATAACAAAAAAAAAAGAAAAGACAAGTTAAATTAATTGAATCCTATTAATTTTGTTTGTTTGTCGCGTTTGTGGAAATTCATTTTCCAACAATTTGAAAAGACTTTGTCTGTCTATTCGGCTGGACGTCTAACAGGACAAATTTAAAAATTTAAATATTGTATATTAAGTAGATTTATTTGGGTTCGTTTTGTTTTTTATTATTTGAGTAAAAGTTTAATTTGTTTTTGTTCAAAAGACTGTATAAATATGAAACACTCATGGTTTTTTTTTGTATTCTTATATGACGGTAGGGTCCACTATACATAAAGGTCGTACCTACAGTTTAAATGTTTGAAAACAAACAGGTCTAGATCTCGCTTTTCAATCAGAAGGTGTAGCAGGTATAGGAGTATTTTTTTTACTTTACAATACTCTTAGAGGTCTTGACAAAAAAGGTAAAAAAAAAAACATACATTTGGTGCCGCGACTTACTTGTTAAGGACCGCAGGCCTAGTGACTTACAACTCAACCGTTTGTGGGATCTAAAATTTTCTGCCGAATATGAACACCTAAGATGAGACTGAGAGGCACTTTTTCATGACAAGAGATACTCTTGGAGAAATGGTCCCTTCCTTACTAGATTCGGACCCGGTAGCCATGGAAGAGGCTTGGATGCGGTGCATTGGACTTCTGGCTTGACGTTTCTAATTAGAAGATAAAATATTAAAAATAAAAATTTGCTTTTTTTTTCAATTGAAAAATCATATCTTGAAAAAGTGTACATTATTTTTTTTTAATATGAAAGGTTATTTTATGTATCTATATTATTAAATACTTAAAATTGACATAGGTACCTATTTTTTTTTTGATTTTATAAAACATCTGCTTTCTCCTTTACTCTGAAAGTATATACTAATGTATGTACATCATGGAAGAACTGGACTCTGGCGTCAGAAATTATTAAGTTGATACTTAAGGTTAACATGCCATGTTGTGGCGCTATCATTTTGTTTTATTAAGTACGTATTGCAAATGAATAAATAAGTTTAAGTTATGCATATGGGGTTTCTGAACTGATAACGAAAATATTTCAATGAACTGAATCAACATTATTTTGAATTTATTTGAATTAAAATCAAGAAAGTCATTAAAACAAGCTCATTGAGTTTGCAGTATACACATTATACATGGAGGAATATCATTTCAAAAAAACGTTTTGGTAATAATTCTGTCCACAGTTTATCTACTCTGCGATCCATGAATGGATTTGATTTGTATTTATTTCACTGAGAAATTCACTCTTTCTCCAAATTCAATGCAACAGAGCTAATTGTTTCCACTCAATTCTGAAGTTTTTTTTAATGATATTCGTGAATTTGGCAAAAAGAAATTATTTACAACCACACGAAAATTGAAATTCAAAACAACAGTGTATATACAGTAGACGCTCGATATAGTGTTCAATATTTCGAGATTGTTCACTATTTCGAGAGAGAAACTAAAAAGTCGTTCCAATGTAATTTTTTTTTATTGAAGCGTAAGACAATTTCAATTGGGTAAAAAAATAAATTTTCCAAAATATTAAAAATAATCCAGCTACAAATCATTTTTTTTTTTAAATAAAAAAAAAATATTCATTTCTGTTTAGTTGTTTCTCAACTTCAAATTGATTTGCACTGCTTTTTTTTGAAACGTTTCTTAAATATCTTTAAAAAAAAGTCCACAATACTGTAAACGAAAAATAGTTTGAGGCCAATGGAATAATGGTTTGGAAAATTTTTCTGATTCCAGACGCATTTGGAACTTCATAATAGAAAACGACATAAGAAATAGAGAACCCAAGCAAGACATAGACGATATTCACATAAGACTGCCTCCTCCGACATTTTTTGACGCTCTGCATACTTATCTTGGGCACATTGGGAGTGAAACAAAGTATGGAGAAGTCAAAAGAAGTCGGGCGGAGGCAGTCCAATGTGAACACTGTCAAAAGCGCAACAACCGCAGACCTTGGTCTGTTAGAGTTTGTTAAAAAAATTATGTTAAATGTTTTTTGGCCTGCCAAAATCAGGCTTAATATAAGATCGACGAAGTCTAAATTCCAATTTATTTCTTAGTATTAAAATTCAGTGTAATATTGATAGTTGCTTTGATCACTGACGTGGTTATGGTCAAAACAAGAAACAGCATCTAAATATAGAAATATCTAATTAATTTTCTTATATCCAAATAATAATTTAATCGGATAGTTTAATTGTCATCAAACTTCGGATGGAAATTTAAAACCTGTTAAGAGATTTAAATATCCAATAATATCCACCCACTATAGCAACACAAATCAAAACACCTTCTCCAACGCTTGTGCCACTAATGATATTATATTTTAAAATGAACCTGTCTTACTAATTAGGTGTTTTAGTCAATTTGTATACCGATAATATGTGCCGCGGCACAATTTTATTTGAAGTTTTCAAATTTGGTTCCCATGAAGAAAAGATCAAAAATTTAAATTTCGTGCATCACATGTTTTAACTTATTCCAATATTTATTCAGATTTCTAAAAAATGTTTTCTCTTCAACCAAAACTCAATTTAAAAATTTAAATTAAAACAATTAACAATAAAAAGTAAAATTAAAAAAAAAACAAACAAAACAGACAAACCTAACCAAATACCATTAAGTTGCATTCAAAGATTGTGGGTCAAGCCCGTATACGACTTTCGATGGCACTGCATATTTTGTTTCTGTCTCTGTGACAACTTTCAATATTTCTCATCGAATTTCTTCTATTCAATCTTCTATCTCCGCCTTAATTTGCGTTACATTTGAATTTAAAATCAAAATTAATGGTTTTAGTGTTGATTTTGAAAATAAAATAAAAAGAAAAATCCCACGACACGACTTCGTCGTTGCCATTGTATATATGTACATACTATAAACCGTATAAAAGCTTTTAACGAAAGCGGGTCTAATTAAATTTCTATGCGTGCATAAAGTTGCGATGGTGAAAAGTTTCTTTATATTATGTGAGCGCGATGCATCTTATAAATATTTGCGGTGTTATGTACGAGTATAGTAGCACATTGAAGTGGTTGGCATGTACGAAGGTGTGGGCGTGAAAAAGGAATTTTTGCGGATATAATCAAGAGTAGTATTGTCTGCGTGCAGCAAGGAAAAGTTGTGAAAGGGTTTTTCTTCTCTCTTAAGGCAATTTGAAGAAATAGAATGGGTTGCTGCAGCACTCTTGACAATATATATTCTTGACGCTGATTTCGCCACAATCCGGGGCGAATCTAGGAAATTGATGTTGAATGAAAGTTGGAAAATTAAGACGATGATGACAACGAATAGGTCTCATTATGTAGGTACCTACTAATGTGGGTCATTGAATAGGTCGTAGTTTCTCTTACTACGTATAAGCATATAACCTGATATGTTTTAGTGTGTTAATTATATTTATGTATCTATAGATGGCTTTCATGCTTTTCATTTTTATTTTAGTTATACATATTTAAAAATATCTATATCGCACAAGTTGGTATAGGGCACAGAACACATATTTTAAAAAATGTTTATACCTATCTAATTTTTTTAGAAAATGGTGCAATTGAAATTCGTTGTTCCTGAATTTAAAAAAATGTAATATTTTATACTTTAACAGAATTCTTAACCGAATACCGTTCATTTTCAATAAATAGACATTAGAGAAAGTATAAGAGTGTCCAAAAATGTGGATTTCGTATAGCTGTCCGTTGCACAGTGGGGCCGAATAATTTAAAATTTGGTATCAATTTAGCCTGTAAAGCTAGAGCTGTAGAGCTTCTACCACTTATATTTAGATATTTTCATTTCCACCCATTGATACTTGATTTCAAATAAGCAGACCAATTACCGAAAAATGCTTAAAATGCAAGGAAAAAAAAAGTTCCCAGTTTCTAGTATTTAGGAGCAATTTCCAAAAAAATTGTTTTCAAAAAAAAAAATATTTTTCTAATTTTCTATATACAAACTGCTAACTTTATTTCCATTTTTCTCTAACAGTTCAACTTTTTTCGACACAAATCTTTTTGATTAATTAAGTGCTCGTCAAGTAAATAGGTACCCCATTAAAAAAAAAAATTAAACAATTTAAAAAAAAAAAAAATATGAGCGCGACCGAAAAGGAGATTTTCATCCGTGGATGGTGTTTTCCGTAAGCACACAGTGTGAACTTTATTATTGCAAATTAAAATACAAAACAAGTGCTGCGCTTTTTTGGTGACGTCATAAAATAGAAAAAGTATCGTACCATGGAACGGTTCTTAACAATATGAATGTTTTCGGCTTGACAATACTTTGTAATATGATTGTTGGACATGTTTTAGAAAATGGGGGGTTAATTACCCCATGTTTCCATATGTGTATGATTTCAGCAGCTTGACAATAATTTGTGAAATTATTTTTGCATTTAAGCACGAGCGGTAATTTCTTACACATTGAATTTAAAGTAGATAAAATATAACAAAGAATTTTTTTTTTGAAAGCTCAAAAACTAGTCTTTTATTTCATTTATAACACAAATCTTTAAATGAATAAATTAGTTTTGGAAGAATTTAAAAATTTAAATAAATAAAAAAAAAGTTCTAATTTCTGTCAAAAATGTTAAAAAATAATTTGTGTCCGTCTTATTTATCTGTGCGTCTGTTCTTCAATGCCTCCAAATTTACCTCGAGCTAGAACCCAAATGAATTGACCGAATTGCTTGAAATTTGGTACAGAGCACTTACATACTTACAATATGTGATTGACTAGAGTAGAAAGTTTTTGAAGTAAAACTTCTTTTGCGGCATGGGGGTAAAAATTTGTCTATGGAGCTGTCAGTGACATGTCAAACCGACATACAAATTCCCGTCACGAATTACAAAATTCAGCGTCACGATTTTGCAACGGTTCTGAGTTTCAAATCGGGTGCTCTGAGTGGTAGGACTTGAAAAATACTTGCCCTGTTGTCGTGAAAGAAGTATTACTTCTAGCGCGTGTACATAAGTACGCACACTCTTTTTTGTTTTATATGCGTCCGAATGAACGACAAAAAATGTCGATTTATATCAAAATTTCTGTAAGTTTAAATTCTAAAATTCTTTGATCGACATAACAGAATGTCGAAAATCATATATCGACTTGATAAAAATCAGATTGCCTTGAACAACAACAGTCGAGGAAAAATATCTACTTTTTCATTTTTTTTGTCGAGATTATTAAATCGACATATAGTATTTGGTTTCGATTCTTTCAATTCTTTTTCAAAAACAGATCTAACGATTTAAAAAAAAAATCTTAAGTGTAATGTCTTAAGCAATTAAAATATTACTGCATATGAGTTTAACAAAAAATCGCATAACTGTTAAAGGGTTTTCAGATTTTATTGAGAAAATTTCTATATCTGTTGGTTATTTCCAAATTATTTGGTAATGGTATAATCGATTTTCATTGAATTTTGCAATCCAATACTTTTATTTAATTCAAGTTCCTAATGTTGCATTAAAAAATTTTATAAATAATTTAGTTTATGAAGAAAAATCTAGGAAAAATACAATTTGTTTAAGTATTTTTTTGTTACCTACATTTTCACATAAAAACTTTATGGTTTTTTGGTAACTTCTTGCTACAAGTTCTTACTTGTCAATTTTTTTTTTCGGGATTTGACAGCAAATAATACGTCATACGACGTCGTACAGCCTTTAAAGTAACCAAACAGACATGTTATCTATAGGCATTAACATAATATTCAATATTAATTAACTCTTTTAGTTTTGAGAAACATAAGATTTAAGCTAGTTTTTACATTTTGTTTTCACCGCCATCTATTGGAAAATAGTTGATTATGCACTTTTCAACTCATAAAAAATATATTGTGTGAGTTTCAGTTCAATCGGATTTATGGCGGTCAAATGTCTCACTGTAGTAAGGTAGACCATTCATTTGAGCTAGGAACATGAGTTGTGGATTGTTATTTTTTGAGTTTTTATTTATTTTAGAGGTTTTGATATTAATCGCCATCTATCAGAAAAAAAAAAAACTTTTGAAAAATATAAATTTCTCACTTCATAAAGGATAACGCATGTATGTATATTCATTGTACAAGTTTCAGCTCAATTTAATTGTTAAGTTTTTTGTTTTTACCTTATTTTGATATAATTTGGTGTTGAGCGCCATCTGTCTGAAAATTTAATAAAGCTTTGATTTACAAGTATACCTTCTTCTCACTTCATAACAAATAGGTACGTTGTTTCAGTAGTTACATCTCGATCGGATGGTAAATTTTTATTTTTTTTTTGTTTTTTTTTTTTTGAACGCCATCTATTTTGTTTTGATATTTTTATATTCACCGCTATCTGTGTCTAAATTTTTTTTTATAAAATTTTGACTTAGAAGTAGGCATGTATTTACTTCTCACTTCATAACAAATAGGTACGTTATTTTAGTAGTTTCAGCTCAACCGCATGGTTAATTTTTTTTATGTTTTTTTTTGTTTTTGTTTAAGTTTAAGTTTAATAGATTTCTTATATTATATCACAATGCAACCGATGCTCTTTAGCTTCCACTTTCTTTGAATATATTAAGGTAATTTAGCAAATGAGTTATATGGCATGTCCGAATCTGTGATTGCTTGGTGATTTAATACTTATCAAGTTTTACTAAACATTTAACAGATAAAGCTCAACTTCAGTTAAAAGTTCACTGAAGCATAAAAATGCATCTATATAAAATCCAAAAAAATCATTTCCTGCTTCACTTTTAATGGACATCATTAAGAGCCAGCATTTCATTCGTATAGGTATAGTTATGTACATTTACGTGTCAAAATTTATCGTTACATGAAAAATCTGTTCCAATCCAATTTTTTGTTGAAAACAAATCGCCCATTCAAGATCGTTAACTACTCTCGCTTATCTTTCATTCAACACGTATAATCCCATGTTAAAGTACTTTAATCTCCGCACCTTATATAGCTCTCGCTGTCTCCACATACCTTCTTTACTTATATGTATAAAGTCATGAAACTTTTATGGCTCGTTTATCTTTTCAAAACATTACATAAACTTATCAAGACCGACAAAACAAAACAACAACAACAACAGAAAATAAAAAAAATAAACACCATCGCACCGCCATCAATGCAATTAAAGTTAAGAAATAAAAACAAAATGTAAGAGTTAATAACTTTTGCCCAGTACTGCACTTCTCTCAGGTACCTTCATAATATAATATGTAGTAGGTATACCTACTTCAAGCCCCCATGAAAATAAAGTTGAAAAAAAAAAATCAATCTTAAGAATCTTTAACCTTCGTGTAGGAAAAAATCTCCCTTTGTGGTTTAATTTATGTTGGGTAGCGATTAAACGATAAAAAAAATGCACCATCATCATAACATATGGTCTTATCTGTTGGATTACATCTAACTCGTGGTCATAAGTTATCCAACTTAAAATTGAGAAAAAGAAGGAAATCACCTTTTGGTCTTAGGTCATATAAGAAAAATTAATAATACATATAAAAAAAAATACACGAAGGGAGTGTAGTAAGAAAAGAAAAAAAAATATACTAAACAAAGAAAACTGGGCCAAACATTCAACCTTCTGGTATAGGTAGGTGCCTATGATGTTTTTTTTTCTAATTGTGAATCACCTTTTCAATCCTTCCTGTTTATTCTTCTGCAGACTCTTAGACCAGACCCACATAGGCACATCCACAATATCTCCCTCATGTTCTTTATCTATACAATCGCACGTATGAAACGTGATTGTCCAGCGGCGGCGGCGACGCGGCAGCGGTGGCGGTAAATTTACCGCTTGAAAGTAATTTAGTTAAAAAAAATATTCTTAGAAAAAAGCATCTAACTACCAACAAACAAACAGAAAATAAAAAAAAAAACAAAACATAGATGGTGGATCATTACATTTGGTTCAGCCTCTTTCATGGATCGAGAGAAGGTTAAAGAAAATTATTTCATTAAGAATTTCACCCAGGATTCTAGTTTTGCACAACAGATCAATAAATTAAGAAAAAAAATAAAATCAACTCTTTTCCAAAACTAAATTACTTGTGTATGACATTGAAGATTTATATTTATGGCTCAAAAGGTGGTATAGTTAACGAAAAAAATAAGAAATGAGCAAGAGTACTGGAAAAATTGTCTTTTTCTTCGTTTTATTTTGTTAATAAAAATCTAGCTTAATCTTGCCATTTTTCACAGTGACACCTATTGAACATTTGTCAAACTACAAAATTTTAACTTTTAAAGAAAACCGTAAAAAGAAAACTTCAAATATAAAAAAGTGGGCGTAACAGTATATGGACCTTGGAAAAATTTCACATGTCATGCTTAAGGTTAAAAAGTTTTCAATTACAAAATACCAACTTTCTAGTGAGGAAAAATAGAGAGAAATCTTAGATATAAGAAAAGTGGGCGTAGCAGTTGGCGGATTTTGAAAAGAAAAAACATATGAATATGTCTTGGTTTTGACCCAAGAAATATTAATTACAAATTTTTAACCTTCTGAGGACGTTATATAGGGATAAAATTCGAATAGAAGAAAAGTGGGCGTGGTAGTGGGCGGGAAAACTTAAATATGTTATTATTAAAATTCAAGATAGCTTAATTACAAAATGTTTAACTTTTTAAGGACGTTCAATAAGGAGAAAACTTAATTATAATAAAAGTGGGCGTGACAGTGGCCGGTTTTTCTCAAAAAAATTTATAAGCAATCGGCTGCTAAAAGAAACAATATTTTAAAATTTCTGCGAAATTGGTTCAAGGATTTTCGAGTCTATAAGCATCATTCAATATGAACGGGGACGCAATTTCCTCAAAAAACTTCAAAGCACAATTTCCCTTATGTCGATATCGAAGGTAAGAATACTGTTTCATCCCTAAATTTTCGTTTTTTTTTTAATTTTTCTCGAGAACTACTGGCATTCTTAGTCAAATGCAATTATACTATGTTTCAGTTTTTTTTTGTCAAAAAATTGACATAACGGAAATTGGGTTTTGAAGTTTTTTGAGGAAATTGCGTTCCCGTTTATATTAAATGAGGCTATAAAGACTTAAAAACATCCTGAACCAATTTGGCAGAAATATAGAGATTATACCTAAAAACTTTCGAAAATTGTTTAAGATAATTTTCGTGAAACTCAAAACAAAAAATAAAATACCAATCATAGGTATATCAGAATTTTGAATTCGAATTTTCGAACTTAATCTAAAAATCGAACTTCGAGTTCAACTTTTTGAACTGAAAATCGATAAAAACTGGAAAACTAGAAAAAATTAAAGGGATGAAGCAGTTATGGCCTGCGAAATAAAACCTTCGAATTTCGAAATCGAAATTGGATGCTTGTCAAGCAAACGCGTGGCGCCACGCTGATAATTTAATTGAAACTCAAAAACAAAACAAAAAAATTTAATTTTAAGCAAAATTTCGAATTCGAATTTTCGAACTTAGTCAAAAATTCGAAATTCGAGTTCGACTTTTTAAACCGATAATCGATAGTAACTGGTAAACCGAACATTAAGGCATGAAGCTGTTTTGGCCTGCGAAGCAAAATCTTCGAATTTTGAAATCGAAGTTGGATCTTTGTTATGCAAAGCGGAGGCGCCACGCTATTGAATTAGGAAAAAATATACGATAATTTACTTTAAGCTCAAAGTTAAAAATAAAATATCGAGCAGAATTTCGAATTCAAGTTTTCGAACTTAATTCGAAATTCTAATTTCGAGTCGAATTTTTAAATGGAAAATATTATTTTTATAGTTCTTTCTATTTTTTTGTTCGTTCTTCTTTTATTCTATCTATTTATGTATGTGTCCTTCGATTTATTGTCTCCAAAATTTAAATATGATGTGGAATCGGTCAGAAGGAAAGATTTTTGTGAAAAATAAAGTCTTACAAAACCCAAATTATGGTTTTGGTGAAATTCTTAATTTCATAAATAAAATTTTAAAAAAGAAATTGTTTGCATCAATGAACCCACGGGAATGGTTCGCTATACGAGACTATGTAGTTATAATATTATTACGTGAGAAAGATCCATGTGCCATAAGCTGTACTATGATGCCAATGCAATGCATTTTACAGAGAAGCATAACCTTTGAATAGAGCCCGCCAGCCGCCACGTCTTCGAACCTGATGGTCAATTTACTTTGTATTTAGGCGAACCTGTTCTGCTGCGATGAGCTCTTTGTGTTCACTGTTCATATTCTCTGTATAGCCAAGGTAATTCTTATGGCTTGTCCAATCCATCCACCGTGCGTCGCGTCGTCGGTCGTCCGTCCATCTACCTATTAAATCTAACTTTGCGGTTTATCTGCTAAGTGAGATGGTATCTGTGTTCAGCGTTTCTTCAGACTAACTATATATTAGACAATGAATTTACAGTTTTTTTTTTTCTTTTCATTTTTGGTTTCTCAAAAAAAAAAAAATAAAGATTAAAAGTAGAGATTTGGCAGACAAAGAAGTAAAGAAGATGCTGGTCGATTGTTCCTGTTTTTTTTCTCATTCCACTTGTCTGTCGTCCATTCTTTTATCATTTTGTTGCATTTGTTACGCTGATCCTGGGTCATTATTTTTTCGTTTGTCTGATTTTTTTCTTCTTCTTAGATGAGTCATCTGAATAAGATGAAAAATCGAGTCTACCTGTGGGATAAACGTATACAAATACACTTCACGTCTTTAAATTAAAGCCATTTTTCCTATAAACATTGATGTAAAATTATTGTTGGACTAGTTTATACCAATCAGCTATAACAATGAAATACAAAATATGTTATCTAAGCTGAGATTGGCAAATGTGTTTTTAGAGAATTTCTGTTATTTTTCGAAGTTTAATTGGTATAAACTAAAATATATTGCTTATTTCATGACGGAGCTCGAACACCTGATTTAAATTATACCTACAAATGTTGAAAAGGTAATTTGAATTGGGAAAGTAAACGTAAAAAAGGTATTCCACTGATTTGTATTACTTATATCTTCCATTCAGTTTAGTATAAAAATGGTATAAACTCATCAAATGTATATATATATATTACAATTTCTATATTTCACTGGTCAAAACAAGCTTTCTTTTTTTTGTATGATCATTTATAAAAAATCATTTTACAAGCAATTAAAGAATCTTTGCTTTTAACTTTTATAAAAAAAAAAACAAGCAAGTAATTTGGAGTGTTAATCTGCTGTAATAGTAGTTTTCATTGTCACTTGGCTCTCATAGTGGGCGAATTGGATTCAAAGATGCTCGTCCCTTTATGTATTATAGTATTCTACTTAGGTAGGTAAAGTTAGTTGTACCTGTGCTATGATGAATCTCAATAACGAGATATACATACCTAAAAAATTAATCCAATGGTTTATATTCGCTGTATAGGTAAAGGAATATTTGAAGACCATCAGAGGATGTTTACTTTCGATTCTCCTTTTCAAATGCAATCACAGATTGTTGCTCAGCTCTTTTGTGTCCTTTCATTAGTTCGTTATTTTTTTTACTCACAATATCTACATTTTTATTTTCTTGTCTTCCAAAAAAAAAATAATTGTCTGAGAGTGTTTTTATGCACAGAATAAGAGTCTTTATACTTCGCGATGATATTAAATCTTGAATATCCGGATTAGGACCAGGACGGGTTTTATTTTTATTTTTTTTTTGTTTTTGTTTTTTTGAATATTGCACCTGCTGTATCGAATTGATGGGCATTTTATTTTTTCATGCAAAGATTTTTTGTTTGCTAGCACCTGATGAGAGTTTTAGTTTTTGTTGTCTCTTTTTCTTCGAAGGAGGAAGATTACCTATAACAAATAAATTGTTTTTTTTTTTGGTCGAATGATTAATGATGCGGTGATGAATCAACATGTTGTTGGCATACAATTTTGGATGGTTTGAATGTGGGAAATAACAACTTTTTGGCTTTCGAAATATTTTTGATGAATGATTTTTTAAAAATGATTTGGAAGAAGACAGAGTAATTATTTCTTAAGATTTCTCAATAGCCTGGGTTTTTTATTAAATTTGTATAGGAAAATGTAAAGTCTCTTATGGCGCCCGACAGGGTTTTATTAATTTTTTGTTTTATTATTCTTATCAATAAAGTATTAAAAATATGTTACTAATATTATTTAGTATAAGAGCACTATAAGCAGTGTAATACTATCGGCTCAGGAAGGACTTTATTTGTAAGTCTCGTTCTCGTTAAAATCGAAAAATTTTAGTATTTTCTCGCTATCGGTGTCGTATAAATTACTCTTGTCTCAGTTTCATCTCTGTGTTGTCTTGATATCCTGTCAGTCTCTTAGTCACATTTCTTGTTGTTTTATTATTTTTTTGTGTGGAACAAATAACGAATTAAAGTTTAAATCTAAAATATGACAAATTTTTACATTTAAAAATCTATTTTTATTTGTTTTAAATATTATCTGCTGAAAGCACTTAAACTTTGAGACTCTCGGTTAGTTTCAGTTCAAAAATTTACCCATAATTTACCCATAATAATATATCAGAAAAACTACATACTTTGATTAGAAATTTCTTAAATACCAATTGGAACTTGGAATCCTATGGTAGGAGAGAAATTGTTTTTTTAAGATTTTCTATTATACAGTCCCATGCATGACACTGACAAAACAATATTTCCATCCTAAAAACATACCAAACCACAGACAAAAGTACCTAGGTATACGAAATGTTTGATGTAATTATCCCTAAAAATTAAAACACTTCAGCATGACAATTCTGCCTCACAGCCGAGACCAGTGTTATAAAGAGTTACCATTCTCAATTGAAAGCAAATCGTTAAGACTTTTTCAGGAGTTTTTGTCAAAGGACATTTTGTATTTTTTGCTTTTTTGTTGCCTTTGAGAAATCTTCGATTTGCGGCCATTTATATATGATGAATAACTACGAAAACCTTGTGAGAACTTTAAACAAGGACAGTTTATATGCAATGCAAACTAATACGATCACAGACTTTTACCGTCATTCTCCAATTCTGTTTCTAAATCAAATTATTTAAGGGAATACTTTTTGGAAAATTAGTTTTCAAACTCAAAATTTAAAAAAAATGAAAACCCCTTTTTTTTAAATTTTAGTTTTTAGTATTCAATGTTCTAATCAAAACCATATAGTAAAATCCTATTAATTTGGCTTCAATCACTGGTTTAAAATGATCTTAAAATCTTATTTCCACAAGTTTATAGTAAAGTACATTTTGTAATTTAAATTTTTTTTTTAACTAAAAGACTTTGGCATCTGGTTTAAGAATATGACTAAAAATTGATAAGAGCATTGAATAAAAAAAATGACTATTTAATAATGAAAAATTAAAAAAAAAAATTTGTTTCCAACTTTTTTCAAAATTTTGAGTTTGAAAATTAATTTTTCAAAAAGGATTCACTCAAATAATTTGATTCAAAAACATAATTAAATAATGGGGATATGCCTTTAAAATAAGGTATGTGTTGCCGTTGTTTTTAAATATTTTTTTTTTCTATTTCAAGTCAATTTATTAAGAAAATTCCAAGATGGTGGCTTAAGCTCCAGCCCTACTTTCTCGGAAAATTACCCATATGCTCCTTATAACACCTTCTAACGAATTTTGAAAGAATAGTGTACAGTAAAATTTTGTCCGGGTCAAATGATTATTCCGACTGGGCTATAAAGGTTCAGTAGTCTTTGAATATATTATAAGCCTCATATAGACATATATGTATGGAACTTTAATGACATCTGGCAACACTTAAGATGCCGTTTACGCGTCTGTTAATATTAGTTTCCTTCAGTATATATATGCAAAATTATTGCACATGATCAATTTTCATACTTAGTCCTTATCACATTGAATCTTTGTCTTTGGCTTTTTAGACTAAAGGCGGTTTTCCACCGAGCACCCTTGAGTATTTTTCGAATTCCTCAACCAGACATGTCCAGTTTGAGAAATTAAATAGTTTTTCTATTAAAAAGTTTAAAATCTGTTCCCAACGACTAAAATAAATTCACGAACACTTAATTTAACTGCAGTTGTATCTCCAGTTTTTTTTTTGCGATAAATTTTATCATTTATTTATACTTATGTTCATTTTATTTATTTCAAAGAATTTCACAGATTTGTTAATGTAAAAAAAATTAAATTACAAATTTGCAAAAATATTAAGTTTAAAAGTGGATTGGACTTCGAATTTTTTTGCAGAGAGTGCTCCATAACAAACTATATAGTAGTCACAGTCATAACTCATAAGTCTATGGTTATAAGCTCTCATAAATACTCTATACTGTAATACTCTATTCACTATACTTCGTGAACAGGTTTATGAATTCCTAATCATTAATGAGCGCTCGGTGAATACCGCCCTAAACTTAACCCTTTACCGCATACAAAGCCAAATATGCCTTTCTACAGTTATGTCCTCTTTTCTCCTGACTTCAATAAAAAAATAATCATAACGCAACAAGATCCTCTTCTGTGCATTTCTGAGAACAAATAGCTGTGCTTTTGCACACGTGCACCAAACAGGAAGGAAGATATTCATGTTTGCAGGTCAGTGTGTTACTTGTTGCCAATGAAAACGGAAGTGTGAAAAATTTTCTTATTTCAAATAATAATAACTTTTCTGTTAGGTGAGTTAAGTGATCATAAAAATATATTTCGGATTGTGTGTCTAATTCTCTTTAAAATGAATACATTTTTATTTAAAAAAAAATTACTAACTTGCTCGTTTGAGAGGTAAAACTGTACAAGACATATTTGGCTTCGTATGCAGTAAGGGGTTGGAAATATACATATGTATTTGGTTGAGTTTTTTATTTAAACGAAAATATTTTTTTAATAAAAAAACGTCTTAAAACAACCTAAAGAAGTCATTTTAAGCGTATTTCATTTTATTCCTCTTTAAACAATAATTCATGCGGTATAAAGGGTTAAAAATCTTAAAGGTGCGTGTCCACTTCAAAGTTAAAATACTGTAAGCAGCGCTCCACATCGAAAATCACAAGTGTAAGGGGACTTAGTGATAATAGCAGTGATAAGAGTAAGAGGAGCTACCCGAAAGAAACTCTCGAGAGTACCTACTCTAGTGAAGTACCTACACTCAAATCGTCACTCCCACAGCTGAAAGCACGGTCAAACTTTCAAGCCATATTTAAGTGAATACTTCGATCTTCTTTCAAAATAGCACATATAACGAAAATCTTGCCTAGAAAAAGAATTGTTAATCATATATTTATTACAAAATTTAAAAATCTCCCATTATCAGTTTTATCATTTCCAATTATTAAATTTCCCTAAACAAACATTATTATAGCATTTAAACTTCTCAAATTACTTTATTCTCCATATCGTTAAACTCTTAAAGCTTTTAAAACGAATTGACTTTCGGACAAAATGAAATATGGTATCTATAGAACTTTTTTGATTTCAGAAAATTTATCTACATCTTTCTTTATACATGTAAAGGGCTAATAAAATAAAAAAGACCCACAAAATATCTGTTGACAAGCATCTACTTATACACAATAACACAATAAAACCCAAACGAAAAATGCATCAGCTTTTTTCCAAGTCATCCTTATACTCTATTAATTTTCACTCTAAAAAAAAATACCTTCACAATACCACTACTATATGTAATTTTATTACCTTTTTCATCGTCAAAATGATAAATGAGCATACAAAATTTATTTATTTTCTTTTCTTTCTTTCAGGTAAGAGAGTGTCGACAAACGAGAAGATACCTATTCAGTTTTGTATCTTTACCAAATAGAAAACAGTAAGTTTATAATTGATTGTTTTTTTTTTTTGTTTTTTAAACAGAATGAAAATAATTTCTTTTTCCCTGAAATAAATGAATGGATTTAGCCCGAAGATAAAATCAAATGATATCAAATGCCACACAATGTTATTTAATTTCTTTAGGCTGAAGGTTAACAGATTTTTTTTTTTTTTGTATCTGATAGGTAGGCATAATATCTGTTTAATCTAAACCCTAACGTGTGATGGTTCAACACGGTTTTGTTGATTTGATCTTAATTGATTCTAATTTAAAGCAGTTCGTGCAACAAAATTGAATTTTGACCTTTTGGGTATAAGAACACAAAAAAAAAAAACGAATCACAGAACCTTCAAATAGATCATGATTTCTATCTTACTATAAAAGATAGGTAGGTAGGTATAGGTACCGACGTTTGTACCCATATCTTTTTTTTTTTTGCATTTGAGCCAACCACCCTTTTATTTTTCAGTCTCCATTTTTGTGTAACAAAATACCTAATATAGGTACAAACAAAATAAAAATAAGTGTATTAATTTACATAATATAAATTTTTTTTTGCATATTTGGGTAACTTTATCCTTTTAGACGACCGACCCCAAAAATTGAATTGGGTATCGTATCACTCTCTAAGACTAAATTTACTGGCGCATAGAATAATGCGATGGAAGGTAAAATGTTACGGCACGCGGGTCTCCGGGTCTCCACCGCTGCTGCTGCTGTGATAAATGAAGTCGACAATGGACTCTGACCTGCTGTGCTTTTGGCTTCTTTGGCTCCCCTTCCTCTTATACAGAAGCCATCCCTGTTTTAAAATTTTAAACATAAAAAATGTAATTTTCACAGTAAAAGCTCATTAAATCGAAACTTTGTCGATGTGTTTTTTATTTATGAAAAAAAAAAAAAATAAATTAATTGGGTGGCGCGACAGGTCTTGTAGAACAGAGCCTAGTGACTTAGAACTCTCAACCATTCTTGTGTGCGTGTTATTGCAGGAATAGAGGGGACCTACAATTTTCTGCCGATATAAGATGAGAATTATACTTTTTCATGACGAGATACTCTTGGAGGATTTTTTAATACTCGCAAGAGGCAGTAGCCAGTAAAAACCATTTCTGTTTTTAGGTGGCATTGGCTGGTAGTCGAACTCAAGACCTTCGCCATAACAGTCCAACACACTAACAATTATACACCACGGGCTACTAAATTTTTGTTTAAAAAAAAATAAAAAATTGTAAAATACATTACTAAGTGGAACGGTTTTGCCCCTCCGCCCCCACAGGTCGAAATCCTTCGTAAGCCCTTGAAAGAACACTTACAGAAAAATTTCAAAGAAGTTTGCAGTTTTCTGATATCAAAAAAATAATCATCCTATGCGTAGGAATTTGGCGATCCTTAATCGGAAATGAGTGCTTCGACTGTTTATAATAAATTGAAAGTTAAGGGGGCGAATAAAACTTTAACGTAAAAGAGTTAAACGATGAACCAGACGGTAGACAGGCTACAAAACAATTTACGTGTTCTACGTGACTTTAGTTAGTTGGCAGTTTATCTTGTCGTATATTTCTTCACAGGAAGGAAGAGAAACAAACAATATGGCGATGATGAAGAAGAATAAGATGGAATTTTTGAATTTTTTTTATTCGTTTTTCCAAAGCTGAGATATTTTTCTTTGAAAAAAATTATTTTTTTTTTTTACCTTAAGTTTGTTTTTGTCAATTTCTTCATCAATTTACTCAGTCTGACGGGAAGACAACATATCTACAAAAAGTTGTTGCGAAAATGTTAGTGGAGAGGGTATAGGTAGCTATATATGTATGTAAGGAAAAGGATATATGGGAATGAATGACGAAGATCAAATAAAGTATTCACGTAGGTATAAAGAAGAGGAATCTGTTTTGGGGATACCTATGTTTTTTTTTTTATATAGAATTGTTTTTTCATGTTCCATTGTTCGATTTCACATTTATCTTATTTTAACAATTAAGGTCGAGAGTGGGTGAGTGCATAAATTTTAGGTATAAGTATAAGTATTTTGGAAGAGATTTGAGATATTAATGTGATTGAAGTTGGAGATATTTTCATTTCTGTTGACTGGATTTTTTCACAGAAATGCGTTTATATACCTTTTTTTTTCTTCAAAATAAAATAAATTGGAAATATTTTTGCTGTTATGTTGGAACGAGGGATTTTTTTTGTTCTTGGACTTGAAGTCTTTGGAAAGAGTATATTTTGTAAGATTAATTTTAAGTTTGTTTAATTTTGTATTCTTCGGGTACCTACACACCCACCTTGGTCTTGGTGTGATTAAGGAAGTTAAGTATTTTTTCGATGAAAGATTGAGCTTTTCCTGGTAGGTATATGGGTGTAAAGTTATGTTGACAGAAAGAATATATGAGAAATTTAAGGTAGTTGAGGAAGGTGTGTGCTGAAATGTGCATGAGTAAGATGTAAAGATTGTAGACTTATGTCGTATGTTCGAATTAATTTCAGGATTTACAAGGAATAAATTAATAAAAAAAGCGTCAACCACTGACCCAGACCATCTGGCAACATAATACGTAAATTTTACAAGTATCCAGAACAACTCTGGTTCAGATTTTGAAGCCATATTACTTTTCAAATAAATATGGACAACATTACACCGTGCTAAAAATGTAATCTCGGTGGGTATCATATCGGGATTATCTCGTTTTTGGTGTGTTAAATGTGGAAGGAATGTAGAACTAAAGTTTGAATCTAGAAGATGTAGATCGCAAAGACAAATTTTAAATTTTAGTCCAAAAAATACTGTCTCGTCTCGGATGTATTAGTGTTGGTATATCGTCTCGGTATACTGAGGCGAGACTGAGACGGGACATTTAACCTTTTGGGTGCTTATAATTGTTGACATGAATAGAGGGGACCTTGAAGGTAAGAGGCACTTTTTCACGAAAAGAAATACCTTGGTAGATACTCTAAGAATATTTTTCAAATTCTCGGAAGAGTTAGTATAGGTACCCATGAAAAAAACTTCTCTTGTTTTAAGAAGCTAGGATTTGATCCGCAGACGTTAGGCGTTATACTATCAGCATTCTCAAATCAAAATAGCCATCTAACCGTCAATATAAGAACTAATTTCGTAGGTCATTGGAACAAATCCAGACAAAAAGTTGAATCACAAGAAGTTTTTGTGTTTGTGAGTTAAAGATTCATCCGGATCAAACATCGAATCATGTCAAAGTATATTCAAAATATTATAAAGTTTTTGAATGAAACAAATACTAAAAGACATTAAAATCAAATTAATAAACTGGAGCTGGACTTGACTTCCCGGCGGCAGCGGCCAACCTGATAACCAGAGTCCAGACTTCTTTAGTTCTGCTTATTCTATTCTATTATGATCCATATTAATTGAAAAACCTTTTCCGTCACTAGACCTACACAGAAATTTATTCCTAACCTAACGCCCCATGATCACCTCTATGTATATATATCCCAATTTACAGGTTTTATAATTTTGTGTAATAATGGCTATTTATAAATTTATAACCCTAAAAGTATCATCTCTTAACCCCACATTTCAAGTTCAGTTCTCATTTGGCATCATATGAATTGCCCCCGCAGTGAAATATACAAAATCCTAAAATGTTATACCATCTTTCATTTTTTATTTGAAAAAAAAAAAAACGGATACAAATCTCTCTCCTTCTTGGTGGTTTTTTGTGTATTTCTTGTTTGTACAATGAAGGTATACGTGTATATACAAATAAGGTTATACAACATCCGCAGACACCATATTTATATATTTCGCTGTCAAGTTCATGTCAGACTGACACAAGGTGATCCACAATGATCGCAGACATCGCGGGCGGATTTAATTTGGAGTGCGGTATTGTAGGTAACGTATGCATAAACATACTCGTTGACTCTATATAGCAGGCGTTGATGATAATGGTGGTATAGCTTAGCATAGTTTTATTTTAGACAAAACCTACGCCTAAGGCCTAATGGAAAGAAGTTATATAGGTATAGAAAATATGAAAGAAGGTCATTGAACGTGTCAGTTTTGCCTGTAATAACCGTTCAATATAAATAAAAGAACTTTGCAATCTCCTATCATTCATTACAAAAAAACAAAATGGAATAATTTATCGATAAACTATCTATCAGGTATTTGCTCGTACAGGGTTACCGCTTGTTTAAGTTTAAGAAAATATTAACTTAAAAATCATGATGCTCAAAAACTGTTCAATAAAAGATATACAAACATTTTATTATAAAAACATTTTTGGTCATCTTTTGATTTTTCAAAATCATAAATATGGAAATGGACAAAATATTTAACAAGTAGATAAGTAACTTTCTCTCTTGAGAAATAAAGCCGAACTTATTTAGTGGAATTTCTTAAAACTAATCAAAACAAAGTTTAATTGCTCAAACGAATCAAAAAATAAATTAAAATTGCTATAAATTATGTTAAAAAAAGATAAAGTACTAAATACCACTTAACAATAAATAGATAAATAAATAAATAAAGCACATTTTATTCAATTAAAATTTCTTTTTAAAATACTTAAGGAAATACATACACATGAAAACGACCAACGACCGATGAATAAAAGAACAAACGGGGTTTTAAACATTTAATAAGCCTATCTTCTTCACAAAAAATAGACAAAATGGTTTAGAAAACTTATTTAAATTAATGTTAACATACTAACATTTGCGTTTTAATTACTAAAATAATAGAAATTTGTGAAAATTAATTGGTCATCACGAATTACAATCTGATTATTACGATCCTGTCAAACTCTATTCGCGTGCCACATACCATCCACACTGTAACGAATGAATCGTTTACGCGCTCGAATAACCTCAAAATCATTCCTGTTTTATGTACCTATTAGAATTTCTAAAAAAAAATAACAAACAAAAATAACAAAACAAATAAACACAAAACGCCTACCAAACCAATACCAAGCAATCAAAATATACCGTACACCAGATTTCATTACATCAGATACCTACGAACTAAAAATGCACTGCCTAGATCTTTTTTTTATTTTCCTTTTCATACACACTCTAGCGGCCACTTGGAGAAAAAATTAAAACAAATGATTTGTGTCCGAACTAAAATCTTGATAATTTTTTTTAGGTAGAGGTTTTAAAAAATTATTCTTTTATATAAAATACATAGTTAATGATTAATTTTTTTGATTGAATTTGAATTTAAAAATATAAATATTTCGGTAAGGATTAGTTCGCGAACAAAATTATTTAAATATAAATTAGAAAACACGAGTTCAAAAACTGTATTTTTACTGTTTTTTAAATCAATATATTTTCGAAATCTTACTGTATTATGATTTTTGGCTCTCACACGTTTGAAGATACTTTTAATACCTTTAAAATAAGACCGAATTCGCAATTTCAGCAAAAATTTGGAAATACATCAGTACATTTTTTTAATATCTTTTGCTGTGTGCCAACTATTCAAAAACTGGTTTCACACGTTTAAAGACAATAAATGGTTCTTTCATATGCTTTTTAAATTATTGCCATACGCACACAAACGCCTTCGTGAAATTGTAGAGCGAATCAGCGACTTTTCGTTATTTCTTCAAATATAAGGAAAGGCCTCTTAAGACCTAGGTTTTCAGTGCATAATCATCCCTATTTTGAAGTTAAACCCGAGTTAACTTCTGAAAAATGTTTTAAGTCAATTTAAATCTCTAATTAAAGTGCCTTGCACATGAGCTACAACCTGCGAATGCAAATAAATATTTAAAAACTATTTTTACAGCAAATATCAAATTTTGTCTTGTTTTAACTTTAAGAAGAATATTACTTGATCCAATCAACTAATTTAATTATAAAACACTGCGAAGTAATAATTATAATTGGCAAATTTTGTATTTTAATATTTTCTACATGAACAACAACTTCACAATCCACAACATTTTACTCCACAAATTGAGAAATAGAAAATTCTTTCGAATTTAACCTCAAACTAGGTACCTACTATTTTCTAATTTTATGACAGATTGCAATTGTCAGCAGCCACTGATGTGAAAGTAAATGAAATTTCAAAATTCGCCACCATTTGCAATTCGCAGTTCGATGGTTGTGTCTCATGTGCAAGGCCCTTAACTCAACAAATTTGATGAGATTAACTGAATATCTATTTTGACTCGACAGCTGATATGTGTCAAAACACTCCCACAATAAAGAGAGTCTGAGAATAGGTTTGATTTATTCATTGCTGCATAGCCAGCGGAGCACAAGTTTAAATAAAACGATTACTCACTCTATAAGTCCATTTCAATAATTCAAAGTTCTGTCGCCAGCACAGCCATCTTTTTTTTACTGACTTATTTTCGCCAGCAATAAAATTGTTTCTGTTTGTCTAGGGAAATTTTTCTGCGCTGGCAATGGAGCAATGAATAAAACACACCTAATATGGAAATCAGCATTTCCCTTTCCTGTCGCAAATAGTATCGCCCTCTCTGTTTCGACAGTGAAAGCGCATTTTCATAGTGTCGCACTTTGATTTGACAATAACGAAAATTATAGATAAATCTACACTAAAAAACTGATTCTGAGATAACTCTGATTTAGGTAATTTATTTACAGAACTAAGTAACTGTTTTAATTTGGGTACTGAACTTGGGTCTTAAAATTGTATGTTTTTAGTAGACAAATCCTGAAATCCACTAAAGGAGGAAAATTAAAAAAAAAAATAACACAACTTGTCCAACAACAGGCAATAAAATAAAACTTCATTATATGGCAACCCTATAACACTCTGCAATAAAAAGAGGTCAACGTATCGATTGGCAACACAATTCCTACTCGTATATGTACCTACACTCTCGTAAAGTCTAAACTTTTTAATGCAAAATTAGTTTTCTAAAACTTTCATGCAAATCCAAAATCGAAAGCAAAGCAAGCAACACATTTGCATGTGGAATGCAATTTGAAGTGCATCGTGTAAATTATTTAATTGGATTCTTTTTTCTTTTTCCATATTATGTATGTTGGTTTGTATAGGTACCAATGAGGAGGCGGTGACAAGTCTGGTGTCGGTCGATCCCCTGATGGCCATCAATGGGGGTGAATTAGAATAGCACACGCATAGATTTGCATTTGGATTATATATCCAACTATCGCTCTCACTATCATGAATTTGCAAAACCATTTCAAGCACAACTGCACTACCGGCCGGCACCGTATACCGATTGCGCGACCAAGCTACCCATCGGCCAAGGCAATCCAGAGTATTGTTATAATACCGAATGCAAATTGCCTGCATGTTGCTGGCCGATTACTATTTTGCTCATCTCGTGCCATTGCCTCGGATTTCAACTTCAACTCGGAACCGTGCGTCGAAGAGCTGTGGATGGACGCCTCCCGCCACCACAACCACCGCGGGAGCAAAGCCCATTTTTATTGCGCTGTGGCGATGGAATATTGAAAGTTTAATTGCTATGCCATTAATTGTTTTTAATTGGTTGTTGTTGTTATTGTTTATATATTGTTGAGCTTGGTATAGTGTTGTTTTATGACCTTATATTATTATTATGATTTGCACTCTCTTGAATTGGCTCTTGAGTGACTTGTATAATTTGTATATTGAGCAATAAAGCCATTGAAATTAAATGCAAGAACGCGAGTTGTAGATATTTGCTTTTCCCATGGTGCAGGTGATTGGTGACTTAGCAATAAACATTGATGAATGCGCCTGAGTTTTACAATAAGTATTTATTTATTACGGTAGTTTTTTTTTTCAAGTACAATAATAATGCTATCAATATAAAAGTTTTGCACTGTATAAAAGATCGGGTAATTCTAAATTTTTGATAGTTTATTTAACATTGTCGGTTGATGCAAAAAAAAAAATTCCACAACGAAATTCCTAACAATCCTAAAAAAAATATAAAAATGAGTCTTAAAAGGTAAAACATCTCAAGTTGACTTAAGATGTTTTTCTTTTTTTTTTATGAACCCTGTTACCAATACAGAGGTGGCGCACAGGTCTGTCTTTTCCGCATTCTTCTATCTTCTACTCATTTTCCTTTATTTTAAAGAACAATATTCATCCTATGTACAACAAATGGCCTGGTGACACAAAAATGTTAAAAATGGACTTAAGATAATTTACCTTTCTTCACAAAAAGAAAACGAAATTTTTTACAAATATGATTTTAACATTATTTTTGTACAATAAATACCTACGACGCTATGAAGATTTAAAACATTCGAAAATTGTGAATTTCTTTAAATTCTTAATTTGTTTGCACTTTACAGCGCAATAACTCCTTAAAATGTGACTTCAAAGCAAAAGTTTTCCCATTTTGAGTCAATTTTTTTTTTCAAATCATCTTTTATAATAATTATTAAAAAAAAAATTTCAAATTTCATTACAATTGTTAAAATTCGACAGTGAAAGCTTAAACTCGTTTTTAAAAGTTAAAACTCGTTTTTGAAAACTAAAACACGGTTTTTTCCTGAAACGTGATTTATTTAATTTATTTATTTAACTATTTGTTTTAGAATTGAAAAACTGAGATTTTTACAGTTCATTTTGATCCTTAATGTTATTAATTGTGTCTAATAGACAAAATGGATAATATAAACTTACTGACAAATAAAGAAAGTGACAAATTTAAATTCTTGACTTTTATTCCTTTCTTTAATATCTTATGAAGTTCTACTAATTTTTTTTTTAATTAAAATCTTTTTGAGGGTTCAATAACTTACCCTAATAGTTCCTTCATCATAATTAAAAATTAATCGAAGCAAATATGAAGTGTGAGGGTTTGATGATGGCGAAAGTTAAAAATCCAATGATTTTCATGGGAATCATTTTGTGCAAAATAAAAACGAGCATTTATGCAAAAATATAATTCACTTTTTCTGGTAAAATTATAAAAGGAATTGGTTTAAAATTTTTGTTTGTATTTCCTTTTTACTTTCAATTATTATTATTGTTAAAGTTAAAGAATAGATAATAATGTTGTGTGATGAAAGGAAAAAGATTTCAACGATTTCAACGCGATTTTTTTATATATAATGAAATTTGGAAAATTCGAAATCTCTATAAAATCCAGTTTTTGGCAGTTTTGTGACAAAAATGCAGCCAACTTTTCAGTCTTGTAAAACCATCATAAGTACCAACAATTAGCTTATAATAAATATATAAATAAATTTTACTATAAATATAAGATTATTTCAAGTTATTTTTTTTAAATTAAATTTTGTGTTCTTTATAAAAGAGCAGCTTTATGTTAATTATGTTAAAAACAACCTTTTTTGAACTATATAGAGTTTATAAATGTTGGACTATTTTTTGTCATCCGGGACTCCTATTGAAAATATTCAGAGGTAACGCTAAACGCTGCCTTTCAGTCTAGTCTGACGAAATAAAAACCGCAATGGAACGGTCTTAGACTTTTCAAAGGCTTTTGACCCTGTTAAACATTCAATTCTATGTAAACAAAACTGCGAAATTGTTTTGTGTTTTCTTTAAAATCCTGTCAGTTGGTTTTTTGTAAATCTTAGCTGAAATAAAGCAACGCGTAGTGGTAAATGGTCAATCATCTATATTTCTCAATATTTTAACTTGAATGCAACAGGGATCCATCCTTGGCCCAATTCTTTTCTCACCTTAGGCATAAATGAGCTTCCAAAAGTCGTTAAACACTGTCTGATTCATCTTTACGTTGATGATGTGCAGTTTCTGATGATTCGACCTTTCAGGTGTAAAATAATACCGTTGCATTAATGAATGAGGCGAACTTCTTTTCATTTCATGTAGGTCTAAGTAAAGCCTTAACGCTGTCAAATCAAGGGCTTTCCCATCTATCGCAAAATCTTTGATCTATCGGTATTGACCGCTATGTCTATAATCTACGACGCTATATACACGTTTCCCCTTTTGCATATCGTATTTTCGTTTATAGCCTCGACAATTTATTAAATTTTCGCTTACTTAGCTACATTCATGAAATAATTCAAACAAAACACGGTAAGCTGAAATTCGCTGATTCAACAAGATATTTTGCTCTTATTCTACCTCGATACAATTTTCTCATTACCGAGTGTCAATTTTGGCACCGTCATTTTCGATTTAAAAAAAAAAAATTTTTGTATTGTGCTCAACTTGTCCTGTGGCCATGTGCCGTATATTTTTTAAAATTTCGCAAATTTGCAAATTTTTAGGATGAAATTGTTTTTCAAAATTAAGTTGTTCTAAAAACTTAAAATTATGCTGTTTTGTATTCAAAAAATGATACTAAGAACCGAAGAGATAAAAAAAAAATTCGCAAATTTGCTAATTTTGCGGATATTTTTTTTATTTTTTTTGCAAAATTAAGATTATCAAAAATATGTGCTATAAGAACCAAAGATATAAAACAGTAATTCGGATATTTGCAGCTTTTAGAGCCAAATACATTTTGCGAAGCTTGATGCCTTTTCGATTTTCAAACAAAAAGTTGTGCTGGTATTGTGCTCAACTTATGCCGCCATATTGTGCCGTAAATATTTTTTTAAATTCGCAAATTTGTAAATTTTACGGATAAAATTTTTTGCAAAATTAAGATTTTCAAAAATATCAAAGTTCTGATTTTGAAATAAATAAATAATAATATAAATAAAATCAATAAACAATATAATTTCATTTAAAAATCTTTTATATTCAAAAATAATTTGTGACTTTTGGACCTGTGATGACCTAAATTTTCATGATAAAAGTTCATTATTTTTATAGAAGGATAAATTCCATGACACGTAGCATGATCAAAAATATAAAATAAAAAACAAAAAAAAAAACTACATAACCTTATTATGCCACTTTCATCGAGTCTGAGTTTCGCTTCAAAGGTTTTTTTATTTATGATTTTCTATAAATACACTGATGTTATTTTTTTTTATTGGAAATATCTTTTTCCAACACACACAGTGTCTGTCTGTTGTCCGCAGTTTGCCTTCACCCATTTTGTCTATTGAATTCAAATTGAATGGCATCCCTTCAACTCTTTTATTCACCTGGTATTATAGGTATGATATGCATTTCAGATTGACTATACCAAAGTCATGCAGCTCAATGTCCATTGGTCGCTAACGTTGGTGCTGTGGCAACATCGTATGCATTGGTTGAATGAATCGACACCAAACAACGCGACTCATGAGAACTTTGACGTTAACGTTGTCAAAGACTTTGTCATTATTCTTTAACTTTTCGCATTTGCTTTTATGGTATTTTTTTTTTACTTTTATTTCTTTTAAAATTATTTTTATCACTTGATTTTTGCATTAATGAAAATTCTATACCTACTATCTATATAACATTTTTGATATTCATCGACAGGGCTTTGTAGGTAGGTCTGGTATATGGCATTCGTAAGTATACCTCCACAGACTGTTGCTCCTTCTTGTTTGTTATCAAAGAATATAAATCGTGACAGGAAAGAAAGGCTTAACAGAGTTATTTAAAGAACATAAATGAAATGCAAGTATTTGCTTGGTATGCTGCTTGTAATGTATATTTAACCTCAATTAAGTGGAATTGAATGTAGCTATAAAGTTAGGTAGGTACAGGTAGCCCTTTCGTCAAATCATTTTTTCCAGGATTGAAGTCTAAAAACTGACACTTTTTCAATGCCTCTGAATGAAATTTTTATATTTTTAGCTTAAATTAGTTCTAGAAATTGAAATTTGAGGTTATTTAAACCATAAGTCTTGACCAAAAGCCTTGAACTTTAACTCCAAAGATTTAAAGTAAGAAGTTAATAAAATAGCTAGTGTAGGTATCTGCCTTGCTGTCTTGGAGAAAAGAACAATACTTTTCAAGTTTCTTTTATTGACAAAAAGTTAAAAATCTTCTGTAAATCTGCAAATTGTCTTTATAGTTGGCGGTTTACCAAGAAGAAAAAATACGATAAAAAAAACTTAACTCTTCAGAAAAGAAAGTCTGTCTGTTATTTGCCATCAAACCATTCAGACGGATAAAAAAAAAAAAAAAAAACCTTGTGCAGTAGCATTGGGTGGGTGCAGAGTGAGTACTTGTATTATAGTTGGTAACTTAACATTATTATATGAAGCTACATCACCTGAGCGAGAGTAATGCACTTTGAGTAATTTCTGAACGTTTATGACTTCGCGTTTTACAAAGCGTCCATTGATCACTGGAACGATGCGTGCGTACCAGCTTAATTCAATATACCTACCTATACATATTTTTATATGACGTGTATGCATGCCACTAATAATAATAATACGAAAGCCTGTTTCCTGTGTGCCGGCTTTTAAATAAATCTGTTTTGTATCTTTCTGTCTGACGTTGGTAATCATTGCCTCATATTATACCTACTCCCTAGCAATAAGAAAAAAAATAATGGTATTTTTTTGTTCAGTTTGAAAATCTGGTCGAAAGAAATAATTAAGTTACAAAAATTCTCTAGCAGCTGTTTGCATTTTATTTTATATTTTTTTTGTGTGTGTCCTTCTAGTATATTTTCAGCAATGACAGTGAAAATTCAATTTTTGGCATTCGTAACAGAGAAATTCAATTTAAACGAAACGCACAGAGATATAGAAAGAGAGACGGAGAGCTTTTATACTTTAATAGATTTGAAGGCAGAAGATTGCCTTTGCCTGTATTTTTTTTATTGCAGCATTACATTGAGAGGGTTTGTATAACCTTTGTTTTTCAGTCACGTCATGTTGGTAAATAATTGAAATAAAGTCGACCCCAGACATACTTGTATATAGCAGCACAGAAACAGGTGTGTTCCGAAGATTGATGTTTTAAATTCTTCGACGTGATACGTGCGACAGGTTGCTTTTGCTAGATAACAGTGTATATACATAGATACTGGTACATGTCCGACTTTATTTTTGTTTGGGTTTGGGAGGTTGGAAATTGAATTATATTGAAGAATTTTTTTAAATTCTCAGAAAGGGTTATGTATTATATGATTTTAAGCCTTTTATAAAAGTTTGTTTGAAGTTTGTTTGTTTTATTCTTTGCTAGGACTTTTTAACATGATATGAAATAGGTACTCTTAATATGGTGCTCTTTGCTGCAAATATACTCTTATATACGGAGTTATAACTCTGGTTAATGACTGTGCAGTCCATAGAATTGTGTTTATTGACCTTTTAATCAATAGAAATAAAATTAACGACTGGGTCTCACGTACTTGTTCTATGAACGAAAGCATTATGGTTTTACAGTCTAAAAGTAAACATATTCAACTGATTTTGAAATAAATAAATTATAGCCTAAGGACCAGTTTCACAATGCACACTTAACAAAATAAGTGGCACTTAATTTTCCCATTTTGGCATTTTAGCCGCAGTTTTACTACCTGAGTAAGTGGAACTTAAGTGGCCAACATGGGAGACTTAAGTGTCACTTATTCCGAAAAGTTTACACTGTGAAATTGGGAATTAGTTTTCCATATTTGGTACTTAAGTGACACTAACTTCACTGTGAAACTGGCCCTTGAGATTTTAGGACACCTTCCAATAACAAAGATAAGTTTAAGGAATTGTTATGTTTTATATTATATTTTTACCAATTTTTTCGATGTTTTAAAAAATATTTATATGTACATATCTAAATTAAATTATATTAAATTAAATTCATTAAAACTTATTCTAATGCTTGTAAATAAACATCATCAAACAATTACTGTCGATTAGAGAAAATTGTGGTTATTTTTTTTGTTCTAGCAAATTTAAGATTTTTGTGTTTTCAACATCTGCCGGAAACTTGAAAACATGATCGACTATAGCAGTTTTAAATTTATAAAAATAAATTCACCCCTGCTCTGATTTCTGTTTCCAACCAAATCAGTATAAACTCAATTTATTTCCGTACGGA